>CM060932.1:717105845-722105845 GCA_030765085.1 Allium cepa
TAGTGACATTTTTACTCCAACTTTAGCCATTTTGTTGGACCAGCTTCAAAACCTTTTAATCTCTAATTTTTTTTTCTACTAGTAAGTACACAAATAATACTTATTAAAAAAGCAAAGAAGATCCTAAGGACGTCTTTCAAATTAATTACAAATTTTCCCAAAAACATGACATTTTTAAAGTGCTCATATAACGACCTTCTCTCACTATAACATTTTGCAACTTTGTTTCACAAACTAATAAATGACTTAAAACTTTCATATTTTTCCAATAATAAGTACACTTATAGTACTTATAAAAAGTGCAAAGAAGCCCTTAGGATACCTCTCAAAGTTAACTTTGAAAATCGTCGAACATAACACATTTTCAAATTGCATCCATAACGACCTTTTCGCTTCTAACTTTCACAACATTGGTTCAAAGTTTCTATATCTTTCCAAACCATTTACTTACTATTTTCCATGCACCAAAATATTTGTGGAGAACAACCAAATCAAATTATCCCAAGTTAAGATCATATATCTTCCATTTATACAAGTTAAAGTAAGGGATATCGAGGTGCACTTATAGCCACTATTCTCGCTTCAAACACTTTCAAATATACTTCAATCCAACATACAAGCCAACCAAACATGTAAACACAAAGCCTAGTCACGCCATATGTTATAAAAGGTAATCGAAGAGATGTTATACAATATAAATTTGTCATTTGCTTTCAAAATCAAGAGGGGTTCAAAGTTTATAACTTTAATTAGTTAATGTCATTTTAACTTTATATTTGCACACACACGCATATATACAGAATACATACATACAAGATAGTAAGTTAACTCACCTAAATTCAAGCCAAACACATGCCCAAACTCTCACAATGCCAAGAATACTTCCTATCATCTTTAAACACATAAAGATCCAACCTTTAGCACCAAGACCACAAAACCAAGCCACCCCCATAACATGATGCTCACAGTGCAAAGCAAGCTCCCCCTTTTCTTCCATCTCTCTCTACTTTTGACTTTAGATCCATGCTTCCTAAGGTGTTGGGTGAAAGTTTGGTGGAGTTTGTATGAGGTTTGAACTATTTAGAGAAAGATTAGTGAAGAACAAAGTGGATTAGTGCCAATCTACTTCCACCATTTTTATTCTTTTGATTCTTTTCAAATCTAATTTATGAAGTGTTTAACGCATTAAACCCTCTCCTATACACGACAAAGACCAGCTTAAAAAACCACCCTATGCGCCTTGTATGTTTTTCACTGTACATGAAAATATCGCTTAGCATATTACCCTTACCCTTACACACAAAATATCTTCTATGACATCACCCATGACATCATCAACAATTTTAATTTCGATAAGTAAAATATTATTTTTATTTCATATTAATGTTCTACTATGCAAACAAGTGTATGTAAAAAAAAATCTGAACAGCTTTTGACGAGTAAAAAGCTGTTTATCAATAAAAGGATTTTTTTGGTCACATTGTCGATATTTCTTCAAAGTAACTATTTTTGTAAACATATTTCCAAAACAAATTTAACATCATTATTTATGATTTAAAAGGGGGTTAACAATGTTATTAAATACTTTAATAGTATTTAATCCAAAATTCAAATATTTATATAATTTAGATATTTAAAGACGAAGTGTCTGAAATTTCAAAAAATTTCTAGTCATTACAAATGATTATTCTAATATGGAAAATTACTTACAAAATTCCCAAAAATTTGTGAATATATTATTCAATATATTTTTACCTATATTTTCATTCATTAGATTTTCTCCCTTCTTTATTCAATACAGGATTACTTAAAAAAATTATATTGAAATATTTTGACGTGACAAAACCTTCTATCCTAAAATCTATCTCTATAATCATGTTTAGTACATCATATAAAATTTCCATATCATTCCGACATCGTTAAAATAGGGAAACATAACTAAACGTTCTCTAGTATAATTATTTTACCCCAAAACATTCTACAAAATCTATGTGTATGAACTCTATCATAATTAATCAAAACGGAATTCAAACAAAAATGAAAACGGTAAACAAGATGTAGCATTACTCACTTAACTCTTTGAATTCTACTAGATCTTTAGTTTCTTTTGGTTCCTTAGCTTTTCTTCTTTTCTTTCTTCCTTAGGCCGTTATTAACAAATTTCCAAGCTTTTTGTGTTTATGTCCAAGTAAGAATTAGAATGAATGAATAAAATGAGGTTTTTTCCCCCTCCTTTTATTTAGTTAGGCTGCCGACCTTATAATCCAATATTTGAATTTAATCCATTTTGAAGCCATGTGTACTATATTATAATAAATAAATATAAATTCAAATATTTATTAAAATAAATCTCTATTTATTTTAAAGTATAACGACACAAGTAAATATATGTCCTTCGATTATTTACCATGTTCAAAACTCATATTTTCTTAATTAATTACTTATTAATTTTCCATTAAAAGTTGGACTGTTACCATATGTGGAGTTAAAGAGCTTAGATGTTTCATAGTTGTGGATGTGCAAAAAATTAGATTTGGGATAATGCAGGGATATAACGGAAAATATTGGATGTGCGAAAATCTTCATTAGATATAAAACCAAATATGTAAAGACAATTTATTATCATTCTCACAACATTTATGTATGAAAAAGAAATATTTTTTAATTTTGTATAACAAAACCGAACATGATTTATGCATATTTGATGTCTACAGCAGATTTTTAACTTATATTGAGCATTTACGTTTTAAAATGAGGTCTTTATCTTAACTTTTCGGTTCAAATGAGAACTAGTTAAAGGGGCCGTCTATTAACACCCCAGCATTTTCTCTTCACACCCCGGCTAAAATTTTAAAATTTTTATTCCAATTATACCATTTAAATGTTAAATGGATATATGAAGATGCTATGCAATTCAACTATTGCAACTTGGTATTCACACAATAGAACTTTTTTGTAGACGAATTACATTTCAATTCGTATCAAAGTCAGCAAAGCATGTCCAACATGAACGAGAATATTTAATCAACCTCGTCCGGTCGAAACGTGGAAGTTGTCACAACCACGTTCGTGGCGGACGAGGTTGATTCAACAACCTCGTTCGTGTTGATGAAATTAGGGTTTAATCAACCACGTTCGTAGTTCGCATAACTTCTCCATCGGCCACATCGAATCGTGCATCCATGAGGAATTCGAGTTCGCATAATCCTCCTTTCCTTCTCCATAGCGCGCGACTGAAAAAAGCGATGACGACTAGAACCACGCGACGGCGACTGAATAGCGAGCACGAATAATGGTTTTGGATTGGCAAATTTGGATTTGAGAGAGGATAGGCAGGCTAGGGTTTGAGAGGAGGGCAGTAATGACATTAGACGGGGTGGGAAGAGTAATTTACGGGGTGGATTTTTTTTTTTAAAACAACGGGCTGGGAAAAGAGATTGACGGGGTGAGAATAGACGGACCCCTAATTAAATCAAACTTTTTATGCCAATTTTTGCAAAAGATATGCTAAAAGCTTTGATTTAACATATGTAGTGGAAAAAAGCGAACGCTTAAAGTGGATCTACTGTTTAACAGTCGACAAAGCATAGCGGATGAACAATGTTATGGACTATAGCTTAAATGGTCTCAACGCTTCCCTCCTCTTGTTGCTCGTGGTGATCGTACTGCTGGTCACGTTTGTCTGATTTGGGAGGTGCAAATGCGAAAACTCAAGAAGCTTATGAATGCAGAATGCTTGATTTCTACCAAATTCGATGTTATGGTTAACGCTCTATTTACCATGACAAAGAAAGGTACGAAACATTCATTTTGGCACCATCGCTTCTTTGTTATACTTGCGAAACACTTCGAGGAATCACTCTATTGATGTTACTATTTCAATCACAATTATCACGATTTAGTTTTTAGTTTTTATCCTTGCTCATAAATTATCAGTGCAGTCCAGGTGTTTGTTAATATTCCTGAAATGGAAAACTGTTCTTTTATGATATTAACACTAGTGCTGTTATACATCATGTGGTTTGGTCCTCATTTAGGTCTACAAATACATCATTAGCTCTTCACAGTAGTTGTCCTCAAACTCGTTCTTGCAGTCCATGTATGTTTCTTGCGCATGTGCTTCACAGCATAAGACGATGACGCTACTCCTACTAGGCCCTCACTTTAATTCATGTTGCATTCCTTTTAAGTGCTGAGCAATTGTTTAATCTGTGTCCAAATATGACACCAGGAGTGAATATAGTTTTCTCTCACTAGGTCACTAGTTATATGTGTTCTCTAAACTTGCTGCTCTATGACAAGAATAGACCCAATTCCTTCACAATCTTTAGAAGCAAGTATATCACCCACAACACCAAGTTGAGGATACTCACACCATTGCATCATGCTCTCGTCTAGTAACGAGTTCTCCCCTTGTTTTTTCCCTACCAGTGTAAGATCGTATCCACTATTTCCAATGGACTTGATTGCTCGTATGGTTTGCTCGTCATCGCTCATCGCTATTTCCTCGATAAATAATTGGTTGTTATTTGCATTTTCATACTGCATCAATGCTAGGAGATTTTCGTCCAGTTTCCTATCTTTTGTTTCTCTTCGATCTCCTGGGTTTACAAAGTAGAATATTGAGAGAGTCACACCGACTTTACGAACCATTCTAGAAGCATATGATAAGATTTCACGGTCGTCAGGCCCTCCCCAAAATAGGACAGATACTTTGTGTTCGAACTCCTTTCCGTTTTGACTCATTGTCGTGACTATGTCTGGATATACAAGAATTCCTACTGAGCATGGTGCCTGTTCATAAATGCTATAATCATTTAGATTACTATTAGATTGCAAAATATTTCTTTGTAGCCTTGTCATGCAAATGTAAGGATTCAGTCTACAACCTAAAGAAGCAGAGCCTTTAAAAAAATGCTAGAAGAAATGAATTCTGAGGAACATTTGGATAACTTAACATACATATGAATATTTCAATTTATTGTGTCTTTGGTTGTGTTTCTGTTCCTATCCCAGTAGACTTTTCTATACCATGTCTGCGTGTGGGTTTGCTTTCATGTGTACATACACATATACATACACACTAACTTGGAGTAAGTGTTGTAGAGTTGGTATGTTTATTTTCTCAAAGTTTACAAGCTAGACTTGATTTTCCAAGTCGTATGTATATGTATGTATATAAAAAGAGTTTTTTATCCCTCGCTGTAAATTTCTTTCTAATTCCCTTCTACCTTGTGCAAAAATATCCTTAAGCAAACTATTTATTTTAGATATATATTATATTTGTTACTAAGATGATCTATATAATCATCCAAAAAAATTAATGATTTCAAACCTAAATTTTAAATTAATGGTTGAGATAATTATTTTCGACGGTGCATACTGCTTTGCGATATCGAAGGAGTCAAAAATCTTCAAATGATTCAAAATTTTGTAAAGATGATATTGTTAACAGATATACCATGTATACAAGCACCAAGTTTTAATTTAAAAGAATTTGTACAGAAAGACGGAGTAGGTGTGAGAGAATGTATAAAAAATCTTGAACCCTAACATGTGCATGGGTATTTGTAGTACGCGTGTGTATTTAGAAGCTAGGAAAACGAGGCTTTGCATGTAAACCTCTATGATTGTATTTTTGCTCCTAACATGCGTCAAGTAAATCAAGAAGTTTTCTTACCTGTGATTGGATTGTAGGAATACTGGTGTGCATGGCATTATCGAGATCAGTCAACACTTCCCCATGTTTCCTCTGAAAAGGAACGATGATAAGGGCCACACTCTTTTGTGCAGCCAATGAGCATATATCTTGATGCATAGCATCAAGTGGGGTAATAGAAGTATACGGCTGCACTGCAATCTGCCCTGCCTTGTTCTGCTCGAGAGCAAGAAACGCATTGTGCAACCGATCCATTTCAGATGGATTAATGTACCCTTTCTTGTTCTTATGTGATATCATTTGGGATATGACACGACCCTTTATCTGGGTTAGATGAAGCACGTATACACATAAAGGCATTTCATTAGCTGGAGCTGATGCTTCTAGAAGGTTGACGATGAATGGAACAGGGCTCTCGCTATGCACGCATGCCAAGACTCGGAGTTCCGCATGAGATTTCAAGTGCTGGATTGTGCGCCTACCTATGCCGTTGCTCAAGGCTAAGGGGCTGTAGTACTTCTTGACCAAGGACACTGATATTCCTGTTACTATCATCATTTCTAGTACGGCCACTGTCAAGAACCTCTTCAGGATTAACTGCAAATATATACGAAGCAACCATAATTATTATTAATTATTAGAAGTGAAAAATGAGTACATGCCCAGGGGCAAATATGTAATTCGTGGAGTGTAGATCACATATTTGCCTCTAGCTTTGTATCAGTGGTACAGAGGACAGTCTATGCGACTAGGATTAGCTTACACCGCCATTATGGAAGTTGAGAAGTGTCAAGACCTCGACAAGGCCGCTAAAATTCATCATAAGCCCTAGAACAATTGCATTTTGTTTTGGGATTTTCCAGTACATGGCCGGCAACGCAGTAGCCAAAGCCTTAATAACATGTCCTATAAACAGTATAAATGCAAGTGCAGCCCATTCTCTCCAATATGCGATGAAACTGATTTTGGAGGTCGCGCCCCATGCTGCATAAAGTAGAGGCATAAACACTTCTGCTGCCAATAACTGAGCCTTTTCCACTAGGGCTTCCCCTAATGGAGGGCCTTCGGGTATCGCCAGACCCATTAAAAATGGAGCAAACACAAACGAAGCTCCGATAGCATCGCTAATGAACCCCATAAATAACACAGCAGCAAAAACTGAGTATATGTAGACTTCTGGTATACGACCACCTTTGGGTGTGCTTTTTATTATGAGTTTCGCCAATGGCTGAAACACGAATGCTATTATCACAATGATACATGCTAGATAGCCTAATGCGTATTCCACTGTAGTCGCCCCTCCTTGAGCTTGGTTAATTGCAATAAAAACGGACATGAATACAAACCCAATAAGGCCATGCACCATAGATGCCGACATGGCAACTCGACCCATTTCGGAGTTTAACAAGTGGAGCTCCATCAAAATGTCGGCGAGCACGGGGAAAGTTGAAAAGGTTAAAGCGGCGATGATGAATGGAATGAATGGGCTGTCGGGTATAAGATTAAGAAGATGTTTACGGAGAACAATGGACATGATAACAAGGAAGGCAAAGGGGACCATGCTGCTAATGACACCGATGGCCCATGCTTTTTTACCAGATTGAACTATAATTCTAGGGTTGATTTTTACTCCCACTAGGAAGAGGTATAACATGATCCCTACTCCAGCTATCGAGCGCATGACACTAAAGAATCGAACGGGGTATAGAAAATCCAGGAACGTTGCCGTTTCCGTTCCACCCACATCGTCTGTGTAGGTAACCTTAATGCGCCCTAGTATTCTTGGACTCATTAAGATGCCCCCCTGTAAATTCAAATATACGATACATGACATGTTATGTAGATGAGCATGTGAAAAGGAAATGCTAGTGTATTTTGATTTCGTTTTGTTTCTTTTGTGAAAAACCAGGTAAACTAAACGCTGTTCATAAACTTCTTTGTATGTGATAAGGAAAACAAAAAAAGAGAGAGAGAGAAAGGGTTTCATATCGTACAAGAAGATCTGTCACAATACGAGGCATGTTCAGTGGCTTGAATATGTAGTATGTAAATCTGGTGAGGCACATAATGAATGCAATCTGCAACATGAGAAGTGGAAATGGAAATACCAAAGGATTCTCCCCTGAGAAGTAGCCAAACGAGCGTACCCTGAATTCATTGTCATCATAATGCATGCACATATTGTGGCCATTCGAAGTTAACGTGGTAGGAACATAATACCCACCGTCGGCCATTGTTTCGTTCCTCCTCCTTTTCCAAGGAGAAGGAAAGAAACAAATTTTGAGAAGGGAAATTGCTGCTGCTTATTAATATAGCTAACTCCTTTTCTTCTTTATACTTTATTTGTTTTTATGCTAAGAATAGCAGGCAACTCCTATTTTGTGAATTCACATTCACCGAAATCGCATCCTGATCCCACTTTACTTCTTTTTAGACGTATCTCTTAATATATCCTATTTTCATGGGTAATTACCGGTTGTTATGCATGTTTCAACACTACAAGACACACAACATTTAGCGACGACTAATTTCCGTCGACGGCCGTTGCCAACCAACGGGAAAAGCCGTGGTTTTTTAATCGTCGATCAAAGAAAGAACGACGACCATAGCGATGGCCTCGTCGGTTGCTTTTTGACGGCTAGCGACGGCTATGCTGTCGTTAGCCGTCAATAATCGATGGATATGTGTCATGGTTCTGTGCATCACGAATGCGCCATTAGAGTCGTCGTTTGCGTCGCTATCCGTCGCTAACCTGCTACCAATAAGCCGTCGTTAGCCGTTGCCAACATGGAAGTTCTGTTTTACAAAATAGTTGTTATTTCAACCATCAAACCACACACACACACATATATATTCATCCGTCTATCCATCTCATATACAACATGTATAAATTCAATTTCACAAGTACAAAAATCACGTACATCGCATAATATCATATAAATATATCACAAAAAACCATGTTTATATCGCAAAAGTCTATATTTACATCAAAATTCCATTAAACAACACAACCATACCTACAATTCTCATTTCCATCAAACAACACAGTTATCAAACATCCACAAAAATTCAAGTTTAACCATCAAATATCCACAAGCAACACAACCATTAAACGAGTATCAAATGCATCAACACATGTCTAATAAGTATAAACCGAAACAATCAAACATCCACAAAAAAACACAAACATACCTACTCATCCTCATTTCCATCATTTCCCGACCCTCGGAAAGGAAATGCCCTTGCTATGTAGCCACAATCCGCTCATCTAGCAGCATAGTCAATCAACTCTTCTATCAATCGTTCAATTCTTCTATCTAAACTCTCAATTGTGCTATCTCCTTAATCGTTCAATTCTGCTATCTAAACTCTCAATCGTGCTATCTCCTTCTCCGTCTGTGATTTCCTATAATTGGCCTAAGAAGTCCTCGCCTGTAAGTTATAATTTGTACGTAATATTAAATAAAATTTATAAATTAGTTAATGAAGTAGTTAAACTCAATAAACACTACCTCTTAATTACCGTAATAGTAACATCAGTCCCACGTCAGCCTGTCGGTCATAGCATCAAAAGCCCTATTTTCCTCCTCAACGGTCAACTCATCTCGGCCAGTCACCTTAGTACTCGAGCTCGCTCCATTTCAAATTTTTTCTGTGATTAGAAATAGAACTGTCAAAATAAATATTCAATTTATAATTTACTAATGTGAAATAAGAGAAAAAGTTAAAGCATGTTTACCATGATAGCTTGTGATTTGGGGTTTGTCCAAGTAAATGATACCGAGCCATCTTCATTAGTGTGCTCGATGGCGTGCGTGCGAGTGAAGACCTCCAATATGTAGGGTTACAACCCCTTTCCTTCGCCTGAAATTATATATGATTAAACAATGTGTGTGTACATATATATGTATATGTATAATTAAACAATGTTACAAGTATTTTATAATCGCAATTTATAAACTCACCATTTCCTTTTGATATTTTTGGAAGGATTTTGATCTACCACGGCATGTAACAGGATTTTTACTCCTGTTTTTCGAGTTCCGCTCGACAATTTCCTATAAATTTAACATAAAAGTTATATTTATCGTATGTAACTACTTAAATATGTGATTGACTAAATTAATGCAATTATTATACAAACTTTAATAAATTATAATACACATGTAAACTAGAAAACTTACTTTCGCGGCGGAAGTTCGGGTACTCAAGAAAATCCGTCCAAACAGCAGTACTCATCCAATCAGTTTTTCCTCATATTCTTATTCCGGTGGTTCTTAAATAGCTGTTGATCTTCCTCCTCTACAATGACCGTAGACTACACATTGAAATTAAAAATGAGTTATACATAGTACATTAATTTTCAAAGATCAAATATGTCATTTTCAAATGAATTATAAATTTATACTTACCAACAAGTCGTCCCTTATAATATCCTTAGTATATGGGATGGGATATCATCCCACGTTGGCCAACAACCAAACATCCGACTTATATATACCTTCCTAAAGATAGCCAGTATAATTAGAAGGATCCAGCTCAAAACCCCTGTATTAATTTTGAAGTAGACATTTAATAAATCATAAATAATACACATGCACTAAATATTAATAATGTTGCAATAAATTTGATACTTACCCTTCCATTTTGGGAGTCATACTCGCCCTTAGGCGTAAATCAGCCAAGCCACTAGCACCCTCACCAGCAGCAGGAGAAGCAAAAAAATGAGACCTGGAAGGTCACCTATGAGACATAATATCTGCTACAAACGTATCATTTCATATAATAAAAAACCATATCATTTTATTATTATGAAATATATGTCTGATTAATAATTACATAAAACTTCCACTTAAACTGCAAAAATGGAATAAGATCTCCTATATCCATAGAATTAATAAAACATAATAATACATAGCTCGCAACGTAGTCATCATCATTAATAACAGAGGAAACTCAATATAAATTATACAATAAGCGATACAAACATCCATCATATATATTACATCATCAGTAATCAATAATCAGTATTCATCATTTTTTGATTCAGACTCGATATCGTACTCTGTATCATTTCCCTATGTACTCTTAAATGCTTCTATTAGAATATTTGATTCATCGTTTAGAAGTTTTAAATTTGTATGATCATCAGTTATTATTATTTGGCTCAAGATCTGCTTGATAAACTGCTTCGTCCGGAATATTATTTCCATCAAACGTAAATCTTGCATTTGTTTTAGAAAACAGTCGACCAATTTGCTTTATCTCTTTTTAGGGATGACTATGGAGCAAAATAAACTTGTAATGCTTGTTTGGCTAATACGAAAGGATCATACTTATAATATGCGAGTTATGCTTTATTTCAATAAGCTTATAATTTTTGTGCATATTGATTTCAGAAACAGGAACATTGCTAAACCAATTGCATTTAAATAAATTTTTTTCTACAGGTCGTATAAAATATGTCAGTTTTAAAATCTATGTTAAGACGCCATAAAAATCTTTTATATGCTAATCTGGATCATCACTACCTTTGACAAATACACTGCTGTTATATGTTAATTTTTCAACACAATATTCCTTGGTGTTGAATTTAAATCCATTAACGAAGAATATTGGATAAGTCTTGACATTTCTTTTTGGTCTTAGCGTAAGATGTTTCAGTCTTTCATCATCGACACAATTTCTTGGATCATAAACATAGTTCGAAAACCAGTTAGCAAATTCTTTAATGAGTTCGCTCCTCTTCGCTGCAACTCTTCATCACCATTAGAAGCGACCTTAGAGCACTTACTAACAAATGCAACTACACAAAGGATCTCTTTACCACTATAAATAGTATCAGGAATTCAAGAGAAGATCTTACCTTACTCACTTATACTCTTTACTCTTATACTCTGATTAATACTTGATCTTTAGCAATCTACTACCTGTATTTTAATCTTCCATATATTCAAAACTCTTCAATCAATATTATCTATATATATATATATATTGGAAGCATTTTGTACTCAACAGTCAATATTCATGTTATAGAACACACACTTGACAAGAACAAGCTTTTGTTACCAAGCCTATTTGTAACGACCCGATATTTTCAACCATTCGCATCCGCATATGTCGGACTTGAATTGCTCAAAATACCGTGTTGTAAATAAAATTTGGCAAATCTCGGAATATACAGTAAATACATAATCACAGACACATAGTAAATAATAATGCAACAGAATTAAAAGAGATAGTAGTTCATGAGGCTACTATATAAAAATAAGATACATCAGAGTTAAACAAAATACAACAGAAGAATAACAAGATACATCAGGTACAAATCAGAATACATCACTGAAATCACTGGATACAGAAAGCAAAATAGATGGCTGGATCTTCAAGGAAAGCTCCAACTCCAAAGGTGAATCTTAAATGCTAACTCACTCAATCTGACTCGAGCGTAAAGCAAAACACAAAACGCTCGAGTCAGGACATAAATACTTATGAACTGTAAATCATCTCAAGCGAACAGTAACAAAAGTGCATTAGTAACTTAAAGGATGCTTGGGATCGTCCATCCTTTAAGGATCCGTTAAACTATTTACTATGTAGTAATATTGCGCTATTATAATAATGTCTACAGTAAAATAAACATACTTTTAAATAGCGTTCCGGGCTACCCATATCACCATTCACACATAATAGTCTCAGTAGTCCATCCAATATCAGCATATCTCCGGATCGGGAGACTACCCTAAATACTCCACGGGCTACGGAAGAAAAAAAAACTCGTAGTAAAGGCTCGGTATGATAGGTGACACGGCACACAAGGCAATGCCAGGGTAGATATACCAATTACGCACATGGGCTGGTGGTAACGCAACAGTCACATACGCCCACCTCGGAACACACTCCCATATCAAAATCGAAGGATGGTCATCTAATCAATCACAAGTAAGAGTATAGTATCGAAGGAATGTGTCCGATCAGAGGAGCTACCCCTTTTGGCCCGAGATCGCTCCTCTTTTAGCCACCTTATGCCAACTCATGGGAGTTGGGTCCACGTAATATACCTCAAGAACGACGTCATCATCCTATTTCATTCTGGAATCTCCACTGCGTACACGGTTGTTAAAGTGGTTTTCGGAGTTGGCAGAGAGTATAACAACTTCCGATCCCTATCTCTTTAACAACCAAACGTTATTATAACGCCGTGGTCATTTCAAAATAGTTTATACTTCAAAAATCAAATCATTTCTTTTCAAAACTGTATTCCTTTCAAAATAGTTTTATACTTCGAACCAAAACCATTTTTATTTCAAGACTATATTCAAATCAAAATAGTTTATACTTTATCATTTCTATTTCAAACATATATTCACTTCCAAAAATCATAATACTTTCAAAGTTATAACTCTTTCGAAACCAAAATACTTGAAATCATTATACCTTAAAAATCATAACATTTCGAAACCATACATTTGAAATCATCGAATATACCTTTAATTCATTACAATTTACAAATTTATTCAATTAAACGCAAATTTTTCAAATTTCCAATTTGATTCAATTCAAACCATCAGTTTCAATTCAATTCAGTTCCCAACAAACAAACCATTTCAAAACTTATCAATTTCAAATACAGAGTTAATTCACAAAGTAACTATTCAATTTTTAATATATTTCAAAACTTTAATATCCCACATTTCAAAACTAATTTTATAATTTCATATATCTCAAATTTAACTTCATTATACTTAGTTTTGAAATGTTCATTTCATAAATCCAACATCGTTTAAATAAACTCAAATTACAAATAAACCAAATATCCATTCATACTAATATAAACTTCAAATACTCATTTATCAAAATCAAATATCATTCCAAATTCATATTCTTTGTCAAAATAAAGATCAAATCATTTCCAAACCATTTCAAAACATAAAAATATCGTATCTTTTCAAAACCTCATTTTCAAATCATTATTTGCGTTCAAATTCAAATATTCAAATTTAAATACTTTTTAAATTCAAATATATTACTCGTTTATTATTTCAAATATCATAACAAAAATACAATTCAAAATTCCATTCAAAAATTCATTTATCTCATTACATTTCATTCCATTTAACACATAACTAAATAAACCTTATTCAAATTGAAATTCAATTTAAATTCCTTAAAATTCAAATTTAAATATTAAATTATATTCAAAACTCCTTATATTTCACAAATAATCAATTTCCAAAGTTAAATCATTTAACACTTTAAAATATAACTCAAATAGTGTTAAAATCTACAACATTTCAAACATTGTCAAAATATAGCAACGACAACATTTATAAAGTGCTATCGTAGCTTATAATTTCCAAAATAGTTTAGTTCAAGAATAACGACATTTATAAAATATCGTAATAGATATTTAGTTATTTCAAACATAGTTAAGTACAAAAACAACAGCATTTGAAAGTGCTGTAATAAAACTACAGCATTTTTAGAAATGCTATTAATAAAATTTCAGATTTTATTATAACTTTTCAAAAACAATAAAACTTCAATTTTAGCAAATTTTAAACTTATAAATCATATTTCTAGACTTCAAAATTTCACATTTAAATAATTTTAACATATGATTTATCACAACAAAATTTTATAATTAAATATCCAATTTAAACTCACTTTCATTAGTTAAGTCAAAATTCACTGTTTATTGACTTATAAATTTGATAAAACTTAACATTTTAACTTAAATATCATTTCAAAACTTTAAATTAAATTTCCATTATTTACTTTCATTTTTAAATAAAATTTAAAGTCAAGAAATCATATTTACTTCAAATTTACATACATAACTTCACAAATTCAAAACTTAGTATTTAACTTTCTTAAAACCATAAAATATATATTTTTAAATCAAAATTCATACTTTTAAAAACACATATTTTAATAAAATCATTTAAAAATATACCACGGGGTCTGTATATAATTTTCTAACCTAGGTCAAGTGATACAGATATATATCATTTCAATTCGCAATTTAAAAAAGAAAACCTGGGTTCTATCATTTCAAACCCGCAATACCAAGTAAAATAAAATACAATAAAAATCACTCAGGCCTATCATTTCAGCCCATAATGATTTTCTCTATTCTAATGTCCATTTGGGTGTGTATCATTTCAACCCATAGTGATTCTATTCTAACAGGGAACCTGCAGTGTGAATATATGCATAAACAATATAAACAATACACTAACATGTCAGTGTCACAATATACTGTCATATATCAGGTGAAAATTTACAAAGTTGACATGGTAATAACATGGAATAACATAACATATAATCAATATTAACTTGCGTAACATTTTAATTACTAGACACTTGTCATCAATTCACTATTTCATATGTATAAATGTCAGAGTGAGACGGACTCGCCTTTTTCAAGCTGAAGACCACTGCGACACACAAAACGATTCCAAAGGCACGACAAGCACGGTTAGAATTGAATGAATGGAGAGCCTTGATATTGATCGTGTATACAAAAAATAAACAAGACCATATAAACATATGCATACAATACAAATATGAATTACAAATATGAATTGAAACGAAATGGAAATTTGAATCAACAAAGAACATTACCCAGCTTTAACACGAAAGTGCCTGACCACGACAACATGACTTGACACATGATCAATTGGGCTTGTTCTCACCACACTAAGCTCGGCCTAGGTGTCAACATGGCTTGGGTTTGGATCAAATAGGCATGGCAACATGGAGATGAAGGTGGTGGAAGTTGCAAAGTGAAGAATGGAAAGGACAAGGCAAAATTGGTAGGTTTGGTTCATCATTTAGGCTCGGCTTGGTCACATAGAGGCTCGGATCATGCTTGTACAGGTCTGGACATATATGAAGTTGAAGGTTAGAGGTGGTATCATGGTGGTTGTGGAGCAATAGGAGGCAGCCAAGGTGAACTATGAAGGGTGGGGTGGAATTAAGCTTGGCTAGGCAAGGTTTTGTGGAGTTTTTGCATTGTATTGTGGTGATGGCTTCAATTGGATGACACGGCTTGATATAGTTAGAGGGGAGGGCTGATGGTGATGGTGTAGATGGTGGTGGAGGTCAGTGGTGAAGGTGGTTAAGTGGGGCCGAGCAAAGCCTAGAAGAAGAGCAAGCAAAATCAATAGAAATAGAGGAGAAAAATAAGAAAAAAGAAGAGAAGCAATATATTTTTCTTCCTTTTGCTTCCATAGCCGTGAGTTTGGCGAGGGAGAAAACTTTCTCACATGAAAATGAAAAAAAAATATACGGCTATGAGAAAGAAGTATGGTCAGCTATTCAATGCAAATGACAATTGGAAAGTGAAAAGACAAAAGAGATGTGAAAAGTCATGGCATATGAAAGGGTTTTGACCTTTTAAATTTCCATTCTTTTTAAAATAAATAAAACAAAAAATAATTCAGCAGATACTCTTAAAAACCGAAACAAAGTGAAATAATATGAAAATAAATAATAAAATTTAAAGAAAATAGAAAAAGAATAAAAGAAATTGCTTAAAAATCCAAAACATTGTCCAAAAATTACAATTAAATCACCATTGACTTTGGAAAATTGTTTACTTCATTTTAAAACTATTCTAAAACAAAATTTGAAATAATATAATTTTTAAAACATTTTAAAAGTGAAATAAATAATTAAATTTAGAGAACATAGAAAAAGAACTAAAGAAATTGTTTAAAAATTCAAAACAGGACTTAAAATTACAAATAGAATATCACTAGCCTTATAAAATTTCTATTTCATTTTAAAACAAATAAAATGTCAAATAAATAAAATAAATGAGGAAAAAAATAAAGTGGAGATGATAATAAAATAAGATCTTAAGAAAAATATAAAGATAAATAAAGAATTACTTTAATTAATTGAACCTGGAAATTAGAAATTGTAAACAAATATACAACTGATACTGGAAATGTCAATTACACTTTAAAAATGTTTTAAAACCAAAATATATTCATAACATGTTACTTTACCCATATAAATATAATTAGAACATTACATGATCAAATAAAATATTATTTATAAAATTTAAAATAAATAATTTTGTTAAATACAGCAAATTACACACAATAGTTAAAAATGCATAACTTTCACATTGTAAATCAAATTTCAACGAAACGAAAAACAATATTCTTAAAATTTCATTTACTTTCACAATAAAAGATAAAATTCAAATTTCAAACTTTTAAACTTTTAAGTTAAAAATCAAAGTTGACCAAAATCTACTTTTTTGGAAATATTCAATTTATTCATGTTTGAAATTCTAATTTACATCAAAATCAAAGTTTATATTTAAAATAACAAAATTATTCATTTTAATAAATATAATAAAGTTTTTAAATCAGGAATTTCAATTTAAAATAATTAAAATATACAATTAAATAAATCACAAAATACAGGGTTGTTGCACTCTCCCCCACTCAAAACTTTTCGTCCCCGAAACGGAATGAGATACGAAAAAACACAGAAAAAGATAGAATGAAATAGGATTAAGACTAGATGACAGAAGATTGAAATTATACCTAATAGCTATTGTTATAGGTAAGTTTAACAAATGTGGAGATGATCTTCCAAAAATCCTCCAGCATCAAGAACACAAGCACGAAAAAGATCTTCAAGAATCTGATTCACTCTTTCCGTTTGATCGATGGTCTGTGGATGACAAATAAATCTTAATCATCTCTAATTTAATTATCTTAAGTTAACAAATCCCTAAAATCATGTATTTGAAAAATATTTTATTATACTCAAAATGTACCAAATAAAATTTAATTCTTCTTCATTTCTAATTAAAATTAAGTTTATTTCTCTCAATATATTTTATCACCCATGTTAAATATATATACACTTATTATAACCGTTTTAATTTATTCTTATTTCCTTAACATCATTTTATATTGTAAATTATTCCATTACCCTTTTTCTTTATTTACCTCTGTTAGTCTTTTTATCACTAAAATTTAAGTGCATAACATTTATTATAACCACTCAAATTTTATTTATAAAATCTTTTTTTATATTGTATATTATCCAATTACATATTCAACTTCTGGAAATTTAGGTAAGTTATATTGGAATGAAATTGTGTATTATACAAATAAAACTTTCTAATTCAATCATTTCAAGCTTGAATATTTATCCAAATCTTGAAATTATACTTAAAATTATCTTCAATATAAAATTTAGGAATTAAATTTGCAATAAATTCAAAACTATTTAGTGGCAAATAAATGCACATATACTATATATATATCCATTCAAATTTAAATTATATATCAGCATATGTTATAAATCCAGTCTTATTTTAGAAATTCAAATCAATTAAATTTCCCAAAATAAAAACTGTAGCAAGACTACAGAACGGTCTCTTCATTTCGAAACTCAAAAATGAATGTCGATGATGTTGCAGTCATCACCGAAGTTATTTTCCAGCGACAAAAGGAAGAGCACTAATTTTAAACTTTAGAATCCCTTTGGAAACAAATTTCTATTCGAAAATACTTTAAATAATATATCCTTTAAAACTTTAAATACAAGGTTTGAAATCCATCGGAAATTAAATTCCCAAATCCTTGTTTTAAATTCATTTTAAATTTCCACATAAATTTATAACCATGTTTATTGTTCAACTATATGAAACAAGAGAAATGATACATAAATCAAATATTATTTCTTAACAACCAATTCAATAAAAATCCAGAAAAAGATTTATAATATAGTTACAGAACTTATTTCGTTACCAAATTTGAAAAACATATTGTGTCAGTTTGCTCTATTCAAGTGTTTTGGAAATCCCATCGATAGCGTTGATCAGACGAATCGATCAGAAACCTAAATCAACATCAAAAACTCAAACATCACAATATATAAAACATTTTAAATATTAGTTTACAAATACACTTCAAGAATGATTTGAAGATAAGTTGGAAACGAAGATGATATGATTAAATTATAGAGTAGGAAGATGGATAAGTTTACATAAATCGCGGGCAACCTTAACCGGGTCAACCGTGACTTAAAGAATAAGATCAATGCGGATTTTCTGGGGTAAATCAACATTCGATCTCAAGAGATAGAGTTTTAGGATAATAAGAGATACTAGCATCTAAACCAATGATATAAAATCTTTGGTGAATCGATGCTATTGTAAAGGAGTTTCACCCCTTTACAAATCAATTTGAGATTGGCGGGACTGCCGACTCATTATAAAGATCATTCAAAGTGGATTTACAGGATACTCCAGAATCAAAAGAAGATGAATAGAGAGGGACATGAATGAATTTTGCAACCACATGGAACGTTCCAAAATTCAAGGGAATCGAGTCAAAAAGGAAGAGATTTAAACTCGAATGAAAGTGATTCTGTAAATACATTTACCATATATGCTAAGTTTGCCTAGAGCTACCAAAGCTCTGATACCAACTATAACGACCTGATATCTTCAACCATTCGCATCCGCACATGTCGGACTTGGATTGCTCAAAATACCGCGTTGTAAATAAAATTTGGCAAATCTCAGAATATACAGTAAATACATAATCACGGACATAGAGTAAATAATAATGCAGCGGAATTAAAAGAGATAGTAGTTCATGAGGCTACTATATAAAAATAAGATACATTAAAGTTAAACAAAATACAACAGAATAGTAACAAGAAACATCAGGTACAAATCAGAATACATCACTGAAATCAATGGATACAGAAAGAAAAATAGATGGCTGGATCTTCAAAGAAAGCTCCAACTCCGAAGGTGAATCTTGAATGCTAACTTACTCAATCTGACTCGAGCGTAAAGCAAAAAACAAAACACTCGAGTCGAGACATAAATACTTATGAACTATAAATAAGCTCAAGTGAACAGTAATAAAAATGCATCAGTAACTTATAGGATGCTTAGGATCGCCCATCCTTTAAGGATCCGTTAAACTATTTACTGTGTAGTAATATTGCGATATTATAATAATGTCTACAGTAAAATAAACATACTTTTAAATAGCGTTCCGGACTACCCATATCACCCTTCACACATAATAGTCCCAGTAGTCCATCCAGTATCAGCATATCTCCAGATCGGAAGACTGCCCTAAATACTCCACGGGCTACGGGAGAAAAACAAACTCGTAGTTAAGGCTCGGTATGGTAGGTGATACGGCACACAAGGCAATGCCAGGGTAGATATACCAATTTCGCACATGGGCTGGTGGTAATGCAGCAGCCAATACACCCACCTCGGAAAACACTCCCATATCAAAATCGAAGGATGGCCATCTAATCAATCACAAGTAAGAGTATAGTATCGAAGGAATGTGCCCGACCAGAGGAGCTACCCCTTTTGGCCCGAGATCGCTCCTGTTTTAGCCACCTTATGCCAACTCATGGGAGTTGGGTCCACATAATATACCTCAAGAACGACGTCACCATCCTACTTCATTCTGGAATCTCCACCGCGTACACGGTTGTTAAAGTGGTTTTCGAAGTTGGCAGAGAGTATGACAACTTCCGATCCCGGTCTCTTTAACAACCAAACATTATTATAACGCCGTGGTCATTTCAAAATAGTTTATACTTCAAAAATCAAATCATTTCATTTCAAAACTATATTCCTTTCAAAATAGTTTTATACTTCGAACCAAAACCATTTTTATTTCAAGACTGTATTCAAATCAAAATAGTTTATACTTTATCATTTCTATTTCAAACATATATTCACTTCCAAAAATCATAATACTTTCAAAGTTATAACTCTTTCGAAACCAAAATACTTGAAATCATTATACCTTGAAAATCATAACATTTCGAAATCATACATTTGAAATCATCAAACATACCTTTAATTCATTACAATTTACAAATTTATTCAATTAAACCCAAATTTTTCAAATTTCCAATTTAATTCAATTCAAGCCATCAGTTTCAATTCGATTCAGTTCCCAACAAACAAACCATTTCAAAACTTATCAATTTCAAATACAGAGTTAATTCACAAAGTAACTATTCAATTTTTAATATATTTCAAAACTTTAATAACCCACATTTCGAAACTAATTTTATAATTTCATATGTCTCAAATTTAACTTCATTATTACTTAGTTTTGAAATATTCATTTCATAAATCCAATATCATTTAAATAAACTCAAATTACAAATAAACCAATATCCTTTCATACTAATATAAACTTCAAATATTCATTTATCAAAATCAAATATCATTCCAAATTCATATTCTTTGTCAAAATAAAGATCAAATCATTTCCAAACCATTTCAAAACATAAAAATATCATATCTTTTCAAAACCTCATTTTCAAATCATTATTTGCGTTCAAATTCAAATATTCAAATTTAAATACTTTTTAAATTCAAATATATTACTCATTTATTATTTCAAATATCATAACAAAAATACAATTCAAAATTCCATTCAAAAATTCATTTATCTCATTACATTTCATTCCATTTAATACATAACTAAATAAACCTTATTTAAATTGAAATTCAATTGAAATTCCTTAAAATACAAATTTAAATATTAAATTATATTCAAAATTCCTTATATTTCAAAAGTAATCAATTTCCAAAAGTTAAATCATTTATCACTTTAAAATATAACTCAATTAGTGTTAAAATCTACAACATTTCAAACATTGTCAAAATATAGCAACGACAACATTTATAAAGTGCTATCATAGCTTATAATTTCCAAAATTGTTTAGTTCAAGAATAACGACATTTATAAAATGCCGTAATAAATATTTAGTTATTTCAAACATAGTTAAGTACAAAATCAACAGCATTTGAAAGTGCTATAATAAAACTACAGCATTTTTAGAAATGCTATTAATAAAATTCCAGATTTTATTATAACTTTTCAAAAACAATAAAACGTCAATTTTAGCAAATTTTAAACTTATAAATTATATTTCTAGACTTTAAAATTTCACATTTAAATAATTTTAACATATGTTTTATCACAACAAAATTTTATAATTAAATATCCAATTTAAACTCACTTCCATTAGTTAAGTCAAAATTCACTGTTTATTGACTTATAAATTTAATAAAACTTATCATTTTAACTTAAATATCATTTCAAAACTTTAAATTAAATTTCCATTATTTACTTCCATTTTTAAATAAAATTTAAAATCAAGAAATCATATTTACTTCAAATTTACATACATAACTTCACAAATTCAAAACTTAATATTTAACTTTCTTAAAACCACAATATATATATATATATATATATTTAAATCAAAATTCATACTTTTAAAAATACATATTTTAATAAAATCATTAAAAATATACCACGGGGTCTGTATATAATTTTTTAACCTAGGTCAAGTGATATGGATATATATCATTTCAATCCGCAATTTAAAAAAGAAAACCCGAGTTCTATCATTTCTAACCCGCAATCCTAAGTAAAATAAAATAAAATAAAAATCACTCAGGTCTATCATTTCAGCCCATAATGATTTTCCCTATTCTAATGTTCATTCGGGTATGTATCATTTCAACCCATAGTGATTCTATTCTAACAGGAACTTGCAGTGTGAATATATGCATAAACAATATAAACAATACACTAACATGTCAGTGTCACAATATACTGTCATATATCAGGTGAAAATTTACAAAGTTAACATGGTAATAACATGGAATAACATAACATATAATCAATATTAACTTGCATAACATTTTAATTACTAGACACTTGTCATCAATTTACTATTTCATATGTATAAATGTCAGAGTGAGACGGACTCACCTTTTTCAAGCTGAAGACCACTGCGACACACAAAACGATTCCAAAGGCACGACAAGCACAGTTAGAATTGAATGAATGGAGAGCCTTGATATTGATCGTGTATACAACAAATAAACAAGGCCATATAAACATATGCATACAATACAAATATGAATTACAAATATGAATTGAAACGAAATAGAAATTTGAATCAACAAAGAACATTACCCAGCTTTAACACGAAAGTGCCTGAACACGACAACATGACTTGACACATGATCAATTGGGTTTGTTCTCACCACACTAAGCTCGGCCTAGGTGTCAACTTGGCTTGGGTTTGGATCAAATAGGCATGGCAACATGGAGATGAATGTGGTGGAAGTTGCAAAGTGAAGAATGGAAAGGACAAGGCAAAATTGGTAGGTTTGGTTCATCATTTAGGCTCGGCTTGGTCACATAGAGGCTCGGATCATGCTTGTACAGGTCTGGACATATCTGAAGTTGAAGGTTAGAGGTGGTATCATGGCGGTTATGGAGCAATAGGAGGCAGCCAAGGTGAACTATGAAGGGTGGGGTGGAATTAAGCTTGGCTAGGCAAGGTTTTGTGGAGTTTTTGCATTGTATTGTGGTGATGGCTTCAATTGGATGGCACAGCTTGATATAGTCAAAGGAGAGGGCTGATGGTGCTGCTGTAGATGGTGGTGGAGGTCAGTGGTGAAGGTGGTTAAATGGGGCCGAGCAAAGCCTTGAAGAAGAGCAAGCAAAATCAATAGAAATAGAGGAGAAAAATGAGTAAAAAGAAGAGAAGCAATATATTTTTCTTCCTTTTGCTTCCATAGCCGTGAGTTTGGGGGGGGGGGGGGGAGAAAACTTTTTCACGTGAAAATGAAAAAATTATACGGCTACGAGAAAGAAGTATGGTCGGCTATTCAATGCAAATGACAATTGGAAAATGAAAAGACAAAAGAGACGTGAAAAGTCATGGCATATGAAGGGTTTGACCTTTTAAATTTCCATTTTTTTAAAATAAATAAAACAAAAAATAATTCAGAAAATACTCTTAAAAACCTAAACAAAGTTAAATAATATGAAAATAAATAATAAAATTTAAAGAAAATAGGAAAAGAATAAAAGAAATTGCTTAAAAATCTAAAACATTGTCCAAAAATTACAATTAAATCACCATTGACTTTGGAAAATTGCTTACTTCATTTTAAAACTATTCTAAAACAAAATTTGAAATAAAATGATTTTTAAAACATTCTAAATGTGAAATAAATAATTAAATTTAGAGAAAATAGAAAAAGAACTAAAGAAATTGTTTAAAAATTCAAAACAGGACTTAAAAATTACAAATAGAATATCACTAGCCTTATAAAATTTCTATTTCATTTTAAAACAAATAAAATGTCAAATAAATAAAATAAATGAGGAAAAAAATAAAGTGGAGATGATAATAAAATAAGATCTTAAGAAAAATATAAAGATAAATAAAGAATTACTTTAATTAATTGAACCTGGAAATTAGAAATTGTAAACAAATATACAACTGATACTGGAAATGTCAATTACACTTTAAAAATGTTTTAAAACCAAAATATATTCATAACATGTTACTTTACCCATATAAATATAATTAGAACATTACACGATCAAATAAAATATTATTTATAAAATTTAAAATAAATAATTTTGTTAAATATAGCAAATTACACACAATAGTTAAAAATGCATAACTTTCACATTGTAAATCAAATTTCAACGAAACGAAAAACAGTATTCTTAAAATTTTATTTACTTTCACAATAAAAGATAAAATTCAAAATTTCAAACTTTTAAGTTAAAAATCAAAGTTGACCAAAATTTACTTTTTTGGAAATATTCAATTTATTCATGTTTGAAATTATAATTTACATCAAAATCAAAGTTTATATTTAAAATAAAAAAATTATTCATTTTAATAAATATAATAAAGTTTTTAAATCAGGAATTTCAATTTAAAATAATTAAAATATACAATTAAATAAATCACAAAATACAGGGTTGTTACATTCTCCCTCACTCAAAACTTTTCGTCCCCGAAAAGGAATGAGATACGGAAAAACACAGAAAAAGATAGAATGAAATAGGATTAAGACAAGATGACAGAAGATTGAAATTATACCTAATAGCTATTGTTATAGGTAAGTTTAACAAATGTGGAGATGATCTTCCAAAGATCCTCCAGCATCAAGAACACAAGCACGAAAAAGATCTTCAAGAATCTGATTCACTCTTTCCGTTTAATCGACGGTCTGTGGATGACAAGTAGTGCTCAGATCCAAGATGAGTACCAAAGATTATAGAAAGATTTCTAACATACTGTTATAAGCAATAGCCTTCCCACTCTGTAGCAAGATAAGGGAAATTAGGACAACCAAAAGATAGTTTGACAAACAAAATAAGGAAATAAATTTGAAACTATGAAAATTTCAACTTAAATTGGAAATAAATTTTTCATAAGTTAAATAAATCTTAATCATCTCTAATTTAATTATCTTAAGTTAACAAATCCCTAAAATCATGTATTTGAAAAATATTTTATTATACTCAAAATGTACCAAATAAAATTTAATTCTTCTTCATTTCTAATTAAAATTAAGTTTATTTCTCTCAATATATTTTATCACCCATGTTAAATATATTTACACTTATTATAACTGTTTTAATTTATTCTTATTTCCTTAACATCATTTTATATTGTAAATTATTCCATTACCCTTTTTCTTTATTTACCTCTGTTAGTCTTTTTATCACTAAAATTTAAGTGCATAACATTTATTATAACCACTCAAATTTTATTTATAAAATCTTTTTTTATATTGTATATTATCCAATTACATATTCAACTTCTGGAAATTTAGGTAAGTTATATTGGAATGAAATTGTGTATTATACAAATAAAACTTTCTAATTCAATCATTTAAAGCTTGAATATTTATCCAAATCTTGAAATTATACTTAAAATTATCTTCAATATAAAATTTAGGAATTAAATTTCCAATAAATTCAAAACTATTTAGTGGCAAATAAATGCACATATACTATATATATATCCATTCAAATTTAAATTATATATCAGCATATGTTATAAATCCATTCTTATTTTAGAAATTCAAATCAATTAAATTTCCCAAAACAAAAACTGTAGCAAGACTACAGAACGGTCTCTTCACTTCGAAACTCAAAAATGAATGTCGATGATGCTGCAGTCATCACCGAAGTTATTTTCCATCGACAAAAAGAAGAGCACTAATTTTAAACTTTAAAATCCCTTTGGAAACAAATTTCTATTCGAAAATACTTTAAATAATATATCCTTTAAAATTTTAAATACAAGGTTTGAAATCCGTCGAAAATTAAATTCCCAAATCCTTGTTTTAAATTCATTTTAAATTTCCAAATAAATTTATAACCATGTTTATTGTTCAACTATATGAAACAAGAGAAATGATATATAAATCAAATATTATTTCTTAACAACCAATTCAATAAAAATCTAGAAAAAGATTTTTAATATAGTTACAAAACTTATTTCGTTACCAAATTTGAAAAACATATTGTGTCAGTTTTCTCTGTTCAAGTGTTTTGGAAATCCTATCGATAGCGTTGATCAGACGAATCGATCAGAAACCTAAATCAACATCAACAACTCAAACATCACAATATATAAAACATTTTAAATTTTAGTTTACAAATACACTTCAAGAATGATTTGAAGATAAGTTGGAAACGAAGATGAGATGATTAAATAACAAAATAGGAAGATGGATAAGTTTATATAAATCGCGGGCAACCTTAACCGAGTCAACCGTGACTTAAAGAATAAGATCGATGCGGATTTTCTGGGGTAAGTCAACATTCGATCTCAAGAGATAGAGTATTAGGATAATAAGAGATACTAGCATCTAAACCATGGATATAAAATCTTTGGTGAATCGATGCTATTGTAAAGGAGTTTCACCCCTTTACAAATCAATTTGAGATTGGCGGGACCGCCGACTCATTATAAAGATCATTCAAAGTGGAGTTATAGGATACTCCGGAATCAAAAGAAGACGAATAGTGAGGGACACAAATGAATTTTGGAACCGCATGGAACGTTCCAAAATTCAAGGGAATCGAGTCAAAAAGGAAGAGATTTAAACTCGAATGAAAGTGATTCTGTAAATACATTTACCATATATGCTAAGTTTGCCTAGAGCTACCAAAGCTCTGATACCAACTGTAACGACCCGATATTTTCAACCATTCGCATCCGCACATGTCGGACTTGAATTGCTCAAAATACCGCGTTGTAAAAAAAATGAAAAATCTCAGAATATACAGTAAATACAGAATCACAGACACAGAGTAAATAATAATGCAGCGGAATTAAAAGAGCTTGTAGTTCATGAGGCTACTATATAAAAATAAGATACATCAGAGTTAAACAAAATACAACAGAATAGTAACAAGATACAACAGGTACAAATCAGAATATATCACTGAAATCATTGGATATAGAAAGCAAAATAGATGGCTGGATCTTCAAGGAAAGCTTCAACTCCGAAGGTGAATCTTGAAGGCTAACTCACTCAATCTGACTCGAGCGTAAAGCAAAACACAAAACACTCGAGTCAGGACATAAATACTTATGAACTGTAAATCAGCTCAAGTGAACAGTAACAAAAATGCATCAGTAACTTAAAGGATGCTTGGGATCGCCCATCCTTTAAGGATCCGTTAAACTATTTACTATGTAGTAATATTGTGCTATTATAATAATGTCTACAGTAAAATAAACATACTTTTAAATAGCGTTCCGGGCTACCCATATCACCTTTCACACATAATAGTCCCAGGAGTCCATCCACTACCAGCATATCTCCAGATCGGGAGACTACCCTAAATACTCCACGGGCTAAGGGAGAAAAACAAACTCATAGTAAAGGCTCGGTATGGTAGGTGACACGGCACACAAGGCAATGCCAGGTTAGATATACCAATTACGCACATGGGCTGGTGGTAACGCAGCAGCCACATACGCCCACCTCGGAATACACCCCCATATCAAAATCGAAGGATGGCCATTTAATCAATCACAAGTAAGAGTATAGTATCGAAGGAATGTGTCCAACCAGAGGAGCTACCCCTTTTGGCCCGATATCGCTCCTGTTTTAGCCACCTTATGCCAACTCATGGGAGTTGGGTCCACATAGTATACCTCAAGAACGACGTCACCATCCTACTTCATTCTAGAATCTCCACCGCGTACACGGTTGTTAAAGTGTTTTTCGGAGTTGGCAGAGAGTATGACAACTTCCGATCCCGGTCTCTTTAACAACCAAACGTTATTATAACGCCGTGGTCATTTCAAAATAGTTTATACTTCAAAAATCAAATCATTTCATTTCAAAACTATATTCCATTCAAAATAGTTTTATACTTCGAACCAAAACCATTTTTATTTCAAGACTATATTCAAATCAAAATAGTTTATACTTTATCATTTCTATTTCAAACATATATTCACTTCCAAAAATCATAATACTTTTAGAGTTATAACTCTTTCGAAACCAAAATACTTGAAATCATTATACCTTGAAAATCATAACATTTCGAAATCATACATTTGAAATCATCGAACATACCTTTAAATCATTACAATTTACAAATTTATTTAATTAAACCCAAAATTTTCAAATTTCCAATTTAATTCAATTCAAACAATCAGTTTCAATTCGATTCAGTTCCCAACAAAATAACCATTTCAAAACTTATCAATTTCGAATACAAAGTTAATTCACAAAGTAACTATTCAATTTTTAATATTTTTCAAAACTTTAATATCCACATTTCAAAACTAATTTTATAATTTCATATATCTCAAACTTAACTTCATTATTTGTAACGACCCGTAAAATTCGATGATTTTAAAAGAGTTAATTTAATAGGATTTCTAATTTAATTTAGAAAGAAATAAAAGTCTTAAAGTTTATATTGGAGCGAATGTAGAAATTTGATGAAGCAACTGTAATTAAATGTTAACGATTTAATATTTATATGGCAATAAATTAAAATTGAGAGGTATTTAAAAATTTAACCCCATAAGTTGATGTAAATGTATTAAACTTGAAATTTAAAAGATATGATATTTATAACTGAATTTTTTTTCAAGATTACAATTAAATGAACTTTAATGTTACACTAATAAGATCTAGACAATAACTGAAATTTATGAATGTAACAAAATGAATAGAAATGTTAATTTTATTTCATAAGTTAACAATTGATGTAATAAAAAGAATGAAACCAAGATAAAATAATTAATTGGGATTTTTATCTTTATTAATATGTAAAACTGAAAAAATTTCAATATAAATTGATATGTAGTAATTAATATAAATAAAAGACTAAAATTGGATAGTATTAATGTAGTGAAAGACAAACAAATATTAACTATGTTATTTGTGTAATTAATGGATAGGAATACCAAAGGCTAATTGTAATAAGGGATATAATTGAGGAATATAAGTGGTAGAATAATAAAAATTTATGATTTTATTTTTGTTAACATATGTTAAGAGATATGCTTATGATCTTAATTTGAACTTCTACTAATAACATGTATTACAGTAAGATAAAAAAAATGATAACATACGTCAAGTGTATTTAATGACATTGTTTGAATGTAATTAATAACGGTGATTATAATAATAAATGATAATCATGATTAAATTATGTGAATGTTATTATTAATTATTTGAATGCATGTATAAAAAGTTACGCAAATATCAATATTCAATATCGGCACACCTTTGAAACAAGGTTTTAAATAAATAACTACATTGATGTTTTATTTTGTTGGAAACCTTATGTACTATGAATGCATGCTAAGATCAGCCAACACATGGAGAAAATGAAAATGTTGATTGAATTAAATAAGAAAGTTAAATAAGAAGAATAGAAAAAGATTCTTTTACCCACTACCTTGCATTTCAACCCTGGAAGCTGCTTCACTTATTACTCCTGTAACTGATGAAGAAATTAAAACAACACTCTTTGCTATGAATCAACAATCATCAGGAGGGCCTGATGGATTAAATGTGGTTTTCTTTATCACTACTTGGACTATTTTGGGTAGTGAGTTCTGTAGAGCCGTTCACAACTTTTTCAACAAGTGTAAGTTGTTAGGCGAAGTTAACTGTACTAACATTGCACTTATTCCTAAAGTCAATAACCCTACTAGTGTCACTGATTTCAGACCTATCTCTTGCTGTAATGTAGTTTACAAATGCATTTCTAAATTACTTGCACCACGTTTAGTTAAAGTTCTTCCATCTGTTATTTCAATAAATCAGGCTGCATTCATTCCTACTAGAAGTATACTTGATAATCTACTACTAGCACAAGAATTACTGAAAGGATATGGTAAAAATAAGGTTCCCACTGCGGCGGCAATTAAAATTGATATAACAAAGGCTTATGATACCATTCACTGGTCTTCTATAGTTAGGGTTATGGCACAAATGGGATTTCCTAAAAATTTTGTATCCTGGGTTTATGTGTGCATATCCACTCCATCGTTCTCAATTGTTATAAATGGTAGATCAGTTGGCAACTTTAGAAGCAGAAAAGGAATACGGCAAGGTGACCCAATGTCTTCATATTTATTCTTTCTTGTCATGGAAGTTTTCACTGTCATCCTACAAATTAGGTATACCCTGAAAACTATAAAGTATCATCCTAAGTGTGCTAAACTGCATATTACTTCGATCATGTTTGCTGATGACGTGATGTTGTTTACAAAGACTGAGTTACATTCCTTACTTGCAATTTCTGAGGCATTGCAAGAATTTTATGCAATGACTGGTCTCAAAATAAATCAAAACAAATCTTCCTTATTGTTATCTGGAGTTAGTGATTCTCAAGCTACTGACTTACAAAGACAAAGTGGTTTCACTTCTATGAACACTGACATGAAGTATCTTGGTCTTCCATTAATATCAAAAAGAATTACTAGAGCTGACTGTCTTCCTCTCTACAACAAAATCACTTCTGTTATGAAAGCTTGGGAAAATAGGCAGCTGTCACAAAGTGGTAGATTAGTGCTTATTAAATCTACTGTATTTTCCTCCCTTGTATACTGGGCTCGTGCTATGATTCTACCAATAAGGCTATTACAACAAGTCAGGTCTGCTATGAACAGATATTTTTGGACTGGAAGCATTCATAATGAGAAACTGTTGCCTTGTTCCTTTTCAAAGTTTGAAGTCTCCAAGAATTTGGGGGGACTTGGGGTTATAAATGTCAAGAAGTGGAATATAGCAGCTATGACCAAGCATATTGATGACTTAATCAACAACAGAGCAAGTTTATGGGTTGATTGGGCCTGGCAGCACAATATTAAGAAAAAGTATTTTTGGTGTATGGTTAATCCTCTGTCCAGTAGCTGGATTTGGAGAAATTTATTGAAGTTGAGAAGTGTTATCCTACCTATGATTATATATCCTGTCAAAGCTAATTCGAATGTTAGTTTCTGGTATGACCCATGGGTCAGTAAAGGCCTTATTTTGTCTTCAATGTGTGACTATAATCATATTATGCAGTCTGGTATTCACATGGATGCAAAGGCTATTGACTACATTCATGATGGGAAAATTGTGCTTCCCTACAGTAGTAATCAACAATTAAGACAGATGTGGAATAAAATGCAACAGCTTTACACTCCTGTTACACAACATGACAATGTTGTTTGGAACATGAAGCCTCATACAATTAAAGGAGTATACAACCATGTTGAAGACACTACACCTCTGCCTGCTTCTAAATGGAACACTGTTATTTGGACCTCTGATTCACAACCAAATCATAACTTGATGCTATGGAAAGTGATAAACCAAGCTTTGCTAACAAGAAATGTTCTGACCAAATTTGGCATGGGATGCACTCTGCAGTGCTTGTTTTGTGACCTTTTTGAAGAGTCTTCACATCACATTTTCTTTGACTGCCCTGCTCTTCTTTATCTCATACATAGATTGGAAGTAAAACTGGCCTATGTTTTCTTTCTGCAAGCTCAACTGATGTGTGGGAAGTTTTCTACAACACCGCTAAGAAAAAAGATGAAATGGGTAGGATGCTTGCTGTGTGCTTGAAAATATATATGACAGTTATTTGGAGGGAAAGAAATGCAATATTTTTTGAAAATCAAAGGAAAAATGGGGATGAACTATGGCATGAAGTGAAGAATGCTATATTTTGCCAACTGAAGTACTGTCAAACTGTTTTCACCCCTGATCTGCTACAAACCTGGGAATGATCTCTGTTTCATTCCTTTTTTTGGTTTTTTGTTGTGTTGTTGTTGCCCCTTCCTTGTAATCTCTTTGTCTTCCTTTGTAACTTTTATTGTTTTGCAATAAACTGGTAGGGGACCAGTTAACCCCGTTGGCTTTGCCAAAAAAAAAATCTCCTCATTTTTCTTTCCTTTTTTATAAAATCCTTCCTCCTTCTCTCCAAAAAAAAGGGCTGCCATCATCTTCATTTAAAAAAAATAAACCAATAACAATTTAATGTCAAACATCAAATCAAATAAAAATAAAGGTGATTCATCCAGCTCTTGCAAGGGTTTGGTGTGGGTCTTGACGATCTGAGGGGAAAGTACAAATCAAGGAGTGAATTTTTGCTAGATCTAAGAGGTGTCTTCTATTTTAAAATGTTATATCAAGTAAAATGTTATTATCATAGTTTGTATGTATATGCTATTTCCTCATTTGTTTTGAAATTGTTATGTTATTTTAATTTTTTGTTGAATGAATTAATTTGACTTTTAATTTGATAAATCAAAACAATTTTTTTGTATATATATTAAAAGAATGTTTTAATTATAGATCCATGTTTTAAACTCTTAAACCAAATTGCGTTTGTTTTAGATCTGAAAGTTTATATACATATAATTTGCATTTGTGTTGAAACAGAAATATTGTATACACATATTGTCACTTTATCTTGAATTGAAAATATCATGAAATTTGAATACTTTGTTGAATAAATTATTTGTTCTTAATCTAATAAATTATAATAGAAGTTTACATATGCTTAACAATTTTTCGATGATAAATCTAAGCTTTGATTTTGATTACAACAATATTTAAATTTGTTACCTAATTTATTATCTCAAATTTCCTTATTTAAGGATCTTAAAGGTTTGTTACTATATTGCTTAATTTGTCGTGTTCCACTTTTGTTTTGTTAAAAAATTAAATAAATTTCATTAAGGTAAAAAGGTTTAATTTGTATGTATATATGTATTTTTGACTTTAAGTATACATAAGTTTACAAATGCATTAGACAATTTAATGTGGTATGGAAGTATGCTTTGAATTAATTAATAAGCTTTGGTTTAATCTTTATACACACATGTATGTGTGTTTGTGTGCATGTGTATACATATAAACATTTAATATTTAATTTCAAATTGCTAAAGCATGATTTAATTTTTATTTTTATTATCAAACAATTTAAAAGTGAGGTAATATTATATACATATTAATTTATTGTTTGTTGTTTATGTTTTCTAGTCATAATACAACTTGCGTGATAATTAAATGTCGTATTAATAAAATTGGCTAAAGTGGAAAAGTGGAATTAATCAATGTCGTCACCTTTTATCTCCTTCCCTATTAGATCCTTATGTGATCGCATCAACATTTATTCTTGTTTATTCCTATATATTGTCACCAATTAATCGTACTTGATATATGTTTAGCAATTTTGACACACAGTTAAAGTATGAATATATATGATGTATTCAAATTTTTCTGTATCTAGCACCTAACTAATTTAGAATCAAACTAATAAAACGTGACATTTATTTTTGTCCCTCCACATTCATTTCCTAATTATAAATAACCTACATCTTATTTCTTCTTTTACATTTTGTTTCTCCTAACACCTCATATTCAAAAGCTCTTATTCTTGCAAATCCAAAAGCATTCTTTTATAAAAATGTTTTTTTTTCATTTTTCGTACACTTTCTGTTCACATCTTAGTTGTTCTTCAATCTTTTCCTGAAGCTTCATCTTGAGAAAACGTAAGTATTAATATTTGTTTATTTATATATATTTTTAACGCGTACTAATTTTTATTTTAATAATATTTCTTGTAACATGAATATCTTTTGCATATAAACTTTGATTCACGCGCGTTTTCTTCTGTTGGATTCAAATCTATATTCCAGACAACATGAAATTGATTTAGTTGAATTTGGAGATTGTTGAGTTTTGCGCTTCTGTTTGGATTTTTATGTGCTAAAATCAAAGGTGAGTGTTTTAACCCACTCACAACTTCTAAAATTTCTTATGTTTGTTAAATTAAATTTAGTTGTGATTATGCATTTATTTATGATTTTTTTGCATATTTTTAATCATCATCTCAGTTAATTTCATTTATTAAATTAAATCGTTATTTAATTTATTTTTGAATATAACTGCCAGTTAAATACCTGTTATATATATTATTAGTTATCTGTTGATATTGATTGATTGTTTTGGATGATGATTGTGATGGATGTATGATTTATGATGGATGAATGGATGTTGTATTTTATTTTTATAAACTGTAAGTTATTATGCATTTTTATTGATTCGGGATTGCGGTTTGAAATGATATATAACCGTAATTTTTATTTTTTAATTACGGATTGAAATGATAAACATCCGTATCACCTGACCATAGGGTAGAAAATTATATACAGACACCGTGGTCTATATATATATATATAAATATGTTCATATGATTTCTATGGTTTTTAAAGAAATATATGGATTATATAAATATTGATTTGAGATGTTATATAAACGTCAAATTTATTATTGATTTTAGCTATATATAAATAGGCTTGAAATATAAAATAACCCTAATAATAAAGTTTGATTATTTTATATAATAAGGTTTAATGAATATTTATTTTTGATATTATATAAATATTATTAAAATGCTTGAATTTAAGCTATGTATAAGTTTGTTAAATAAAAATTTAGTTTAATAATAGAGTTTGATTTTTTATCAAAATAAATGTGAGTAAGTATTTAAATTTTATTTTAATATAGAGAGTATGATGATTTAAATAAATTAAGGTTGGAAGATAAACTGGAGATTTATTTGGAATTGAATTTATTTAAGAATTAAACTCTAAAAGGTTGATGTGGAATTTATTAAATTGAAAATTTTAAAAGGTATAATTATTATAACTGGATTTTGGAGTCTAGGTGAATAAAATGATTATTTCAAGTATAAATTAATTGAAGAAAATATTTAGTATTTGAAATTTGATTTTTTTTTAATAAAATGGATTTATTATGTAAATTATTCAAAACTAAATAATAGAAGATTTGATTTTTGAATCTAGATTATCAAATTTAGTTTAGGAATTTTGAATATTAAAGCTTTGAAATATATGAAATTTGAAATGGTTTATTTGAGGATTTAGATCTGTATTGGGATTGATTTTAAAATTAAAGAGGCTAATTTATTATATAAAGTAATTTAATAGTAAACCATTTAAGTATTGGAAGTTATGTTTCAAAGCTATGAATTTCAAGGTATTATGATTTGAAAGTGCTATGATTTTGGGCAAAGGATATTTTTGAAATAAAAATGACATTGTATCGATTTGGGATTTCTTTAAAATGATATCATATAGATTTGGTTTTTAAAATAGAAATGATATCGTATTTATATGGTTTTGAAACGGATATTATATTCTAGTTTTAAAATATAAATGATTTTGAAATAATCGCGGTGTTATAATAACGTTTGGTTGTTGAAGAGACCGGGATCGGAAGTTGTCATACTCTCTGCCAACCCCGAAAACCACTTTAACAACCGTGTATGCGGTGGAGATTCCAGAATGAAGTAGGATGGTGGCGGCGTTTCCTTTAAGGTAAATACGTGGACCCAACTCCCATGAGTTGGCATAAGGTGGCTGTAACGACCCGAAATTTTCGAACCCAAAAATTTCAGATAGTTATGAAAAGAAGAAAGAGATAGAAGAAGAAGAACAGAAACAATAACATCTCACATTCACAATGGATAAAATATAATAATAAATAATACAGCTTACAAAAGAATACTATATCTATCGATTACATTTAATATACATCAGAGTTTCACATATTTATACAGTTACTGAATATATACAATTAACATGTCTCAGATTAACAATAATATAAACACAACGGAAATACTCTATACGATGCTGCCATCCAGCTCGCCTCCTGAGCTCCAGAACATCCTAACCTGGAAATCTGTAATACTCGGTCTGACCCGAGCATTACACCAAAGTAACACCCGGGTCAGGCTGGAAACCAGCGTGAGTAAACCCATCTAACAAGGAATACAAATCATACATCTTATATAGAACCCGGGTATCTCATATAAATTCACAAGCCACAATTTGTTCTATACATCACTTATTTCACATATATGTTTCTAAATACCAAAGATTTAGATTTAAAGTAGTCCAATTCCTCCAAATCACTTCACTCCAGCATATAGATTTTAAAAATCAATCTATATAAAAAAATCGAAGTGGTTTCGGGTATTTCCAATACCCGACTCCAGTCTCTCCGAACTTAATGTCATTTAAGCCCAAGTTATTCAATTAAATACAATTGATTTTTTTTTTGTTTACTGGATAACAATTTTACACAGCCATCCGTAATTGATAGGTAATCACATTATCACTGTTCATCCAACATATCATCCCACAAACATTTCTTATCAGAGATATCAACCAATTTAAGACATTCAATCAAATCCAATAATTTATAAGCAAGGTTAATTAACCACACAATTAATTTAAATCAAATAAATTATCTAACCATACTTGATTAATATTGATTACAGACTTTAGATATTACTTTAATTGATAAAATTCATTTATCATCCCTTCTTATCCTGCTTAAGTAATTATCCTTAATTACTTAATTATTCCTTAAATTATTATATTAATTATTCTTCGATTTATTATTTATATTAACAATTTAACTCTTAAATTACTTAAGTAATTATCATGAATTAATTTCATTAAGTAATTCAACTTAAATAAATTAATCATCTCGAATTTTCTTAATTAACTTATCACATCGATAAATCAATCCTTAAAATTGAATACACAAATTTACCAGCCTTTAATTTATTATCCTAATAATTTGATTAATTGCTCCTTAAACTAATTAGATTAACTATTTAACCCCCTCCAATAATTAATCTTTGATTTAGTCCCATTTAATAAATCACCTTTGAAACATTTAAAAATCTATCAGTTATATAATTATTTTAAACAATCTCCAACATTTAAAAACTTTGAAAGTTTGTCTTAGGATTCACTTTGCATTGAAACTTGTTTATTCCCATATATTTTAGATCTTTGGTCATCTATCTAAAATCTAATAACACCTACTCCCATGTTACAAAACTATTATAATAACAACCCGAGACCAATCCATAAATATTTCGAACAACACCCGATCTAATACACAAACAATTCCAAACTAACTTTTGTTTTGTCCATTATTATTAAAGGAGTCGTTTTTTTTAAAAAAAAATTAGTATTAAAGCTTGAATTCTATTTTAACTTAAAACCTGTTTAATCTCTATCACTCACTGAGGCAACAGGGTGTGTTTTCCAAATTAGGTCCCGAGCCACCGCCCTTTTTTTCCTTTCCGCATACATATTATTTGAATTGAAATGAAATAGGGCAGATAATTCTCACCTCAACGTCGAACATCGATCATCATCGTCGGCCTACCACTGACGAACCCCCACTGAGACCGTCACCCAACGCCACACACGACTTCAAATAGCTGGCCAACAGTGATAGTCAAAAACCCTAGCTCGACCCCCTATTCGAGCCTCCGCACATACAACTGCCCAGACGCGACCCAAACGCCGTCTCGCCTCATCACAGTCCACTGCTATAACTCGAACGACCCCCATTGCAGCGCGTGCGAGCCCATCGCCGTCCACAATCGATCGCGACCCCACCCTAGGTCGCGATTCTCGATCGCGCCTCCTATTCTTCATCCCTCTAGCTTCGCCCCTTTTTTTTGAAGGCATCGGCCATTAACCCTTTTTTTTTATACGGTTTTGTCTTCTATTCGTAATAAAGAGGGAGACGGGACATTTAATACGATTAGTAATGGCTTCCTGATTACGCTGATTATAATATAATTAAATATTATAAATATCTCGTATTGCATAACGCGAAAACCCGAACCCTGAATCAGACATGCCGACAGATGCTTATAAGGTTTTACCCACGTTCCGAACACAATGGAACGTGTTTCGGAGGCTAATTTAAACGTATGTGCGAGTTACGGAATTAGACGATCGGTATTAAATTAAATCGATTAAAATAAATCTAAACGTTTCGAGCTGCCAGGGTCAAACGACAACTCCGATTGTTACGAAAATTGAAATCCGATAATAACTAACTATTACGGATCCAATGGAACTGGTTTCGTCGAATTCCGAGACTGTGCCTCGAAAGGCTATTTTAAAATTCAATTTAAACGATATATTATTAAGACTGAACAAATTACCTTTAAATTAAATTTCAATCCTTCTATTATCTTCAGTATCTGTAACGACCTGATATTTTCAACCATTCGCATCCATTATAACTGTATAGGTAGACACTCATGCCGGAATTGATTTGCTCAAAATACCGCATTGTAAATAAAAATTTGGCAAATCTCAGAATGTATAGTAAATAAAATCACAGATTCACAGACACAGAGTAATAATAATGCAGCGGAATTAAAAGAGATAGTAGTTCATGAATCTACTATATAAATATATCAGAGTTACATAAAATACAACAGAAGAGTAAAGTACAAAGGAAGTCTCACTACATAGAAGTCTACTAATACAAGAGCTGAAAGGAACAACAGACTGCAAAAGATAAAACTTGACAAGTAGATAATCTCCAGCAATTCCAATCTCCAGAAAGTGGAAATCCAAATCTGTGAATAACTCAGGCTGACCCGAGCGTAAATAAAAATACAAACACTCGAGTCAGGACATACATACTTATACGATGTAAACCAACTCAAGTGAACTGTAGCAAAGGTACAAGTAACTTAGAAGATGCTTGGGACCGCCCATCCTCTAAGGATCCGTTAAACTATTTACTACGTAGTAATATACGCTATATACAGTAATGTCTAATCAGTAAAGTATAATCATATAGAAAATAGCGTTAAGGGGTGGTGAACCTTAACGCGATCAGATCTTTAAAACCAAAATTGTAGTGGGCTCGATATAAGGATATGACACGGCACGCGAGGCAATGCCAGGGTGGATACACCGTTTGCACTCCCGGACCGGTGGTGACGGCAAGCCAGCAGCTTCCGCCCACCTCGAACAATACCCCCGAATCAAAGTGGCGCTACGTATCGAATCACAAAAGTAATAGAATGGTTTCCGATGGAGCATGCTCGATGAAAGGGTGCGACCCTTTGTGTAGCCCGGTATAGCTCCTGTTTTAGTCATATATGCCAACTCAAGGGAGTTGGGTCCACGTAATATACCTCGAGAACGTCGCCACCATCCTACTTCATTCTGGAATCTCCACCGCGTACACAGTTGTTAAAGTGATTTTCGGTATTGGCCGGCCATAAGACAATATCCGATCCCGGTCTCTTAACAACCAATCGTTATTATAACCCGTAGTTATAACTTTAAAACAATATTTTATACTTCAAAATAAAATATCATTTCAACCCAAATCATTATCAAAATAAAGATTAAATCATTTCCAAACCATTTCAATATATCATCATACCATATATTTCAATTCAAATATTTATCAAAATCAATATCAAGTCATTTCTAACCATTTCAATATATTAAATTATCATATCCTTTCAAAACTTCCTTTCAAATCATTTTAATATATCAAAATATCATAACCTTTCAGAGCTTCATTTTCAAAATATCATATCTTTTAGAACTTCTTTCAAATCATTTAATATCAAAATATCATATCTTTTCAAAACCACATTTCAAATCATTTTAATATACCAAAATATCATATCTTTCAGTACCACATTTCAAATCATTTTAATATATCAAAATATCATATCTTTTCGAAACCACATTTCAATCATTTTAATATGTCAAATAGTTATATTTCAAAACAAATTACTTCATTTTAAATCATAAAAATGAAGTTATTCCATTTTATAATTAAATTATTAAATTCCAAAAATTTACGCTTTTCAATGTTCATTTATGCATTTAAATTTATTAAAACAATGAAAATTCAAGTTTCGCAGTATTTGGAAAACGCTACAGAAAGTTGCATTCAAAACAATTCAATTTAACAAAAGACAGCATTTAAAATGCTGTTAATTAACTTCAAATATCTAATAGAATTTCACAAACACTTATATTTTTATTTAAATCATTTTTTACTTATAAAATCATACATTTTTTCATTGTTAAGCATCATTTAATTTTTCTTAAATTCATGATTTTATAAAGTTAAGTTTCCTTTCAAAAATCAATATTTATTAATAATTCACTTATCAAATTTAAATTCATTACATTAAATTTCAACTTAACACTTAAGTTTAAAATTTCAAATATAACTTAATTCCATTTTATTTAACATAACTTAAAATTTCACTTTTAAACCAAATTCATAAATTCCAATTTAAGTTATATTTCCAAATTCTACTCAATATTCACTCATTAACATTTTAACTTTATTCCAAAATCATTAATATGTTATAAAATCATTTTAAATCAATTTAAATTCAAAATATCATAAATTTATCATATTTTCAAAGTTAATTTAAATTCTATTAAAAATTAAATCAAAATTTCCAAAATAACTTACATTCAGATTTTCTAACTCTTCCATAATTTATTTAACTTATAGATTTCCATAAAATCAATAATACTTTGCAAAAATTATATTTTTATTAAATTTTAAATCAAAATATTATAATAATTAAATTTCTAAAATATTTTAAAATTTTTAGAAAAACATATTTTAACTACGGGTTTGTATATAATTTTCTACGCTAGGTAAAGTGATACGGGTAATATATCATTTCAACCCGTAATTTACAAAGAAAAATCCGGGTTTTATCATTTCAAACCCGCAGTCCCAAGTTAAGTAAAATAAGTTAAAAATCGTCCAGGCCTATCATTTCAGCCCATAACGATTTCCCCTTATTCTAAAGTCCGTTCGGGTATGTATCATTTCAACCCATAGTGATTCTAATCTAAAGGGAACTTGCAGTGTGATAAACTGATAAAAATAGCAGAACAACATAATATAACAGTAACAGATGTTATAACAGTAACAGGTGGTGGTGGGTGATGTGGCAGAGGGTGGAGGTCAGGTCGGAGGTGGTGGTGGTGGAGGTAGTGGCGGCTAATGGTGGTAGAAGGAGGAGATGATAAACTAGGCTAGGCTAGTGCAATAGGTGATGGTTTTTGGTGGATTTTGTGGTGGTCCTTGCCATGGATGGTCTCGACCTGAAATGGAGAGGTAGTAGGATGGGTGATGGTCAGAGGAAAGGGGTGGTAGAGGTCAGGTCAGATCTGGTTGAGGAGGAGCCAAGCTATGAAGGTGAGAACAAGTACAAAATTCAAAATAGAAAAGTAGAAAAACAAAGGAAGAAGAAGATAATTTTTACCTCAACTCCTTCAAGCCATGGCCGTATTTTAATTTTATTTTAGATGAGAAATGGATCTGAGATCCACGTGAAAAATGAAGGAGGAAGTCACGGCTAAAAGAGAAAAAAAATGGTCAAAAAGTAAATGAGGAAACGGTAAAAGAAACGACTTACGTTTCAAAAGCTTTTAAAACCTTTCAAATTTCCTTAATTTTGTTTATATAACTTGATATTTCTGGAAATAATAATAATCCCAGATAAAATTTCAAAAATTTATCGAAATATAAAAATATATATAAATTTATTAATCATATAAAGTTAAATTAAAGAAAATAGCTAAAAATAGTAAACTAGTCTAGAAAATTTGAAATTAAATGAAATAAATTTTAGAAAATTCATATGAGCTTATAATATATTTTTAAACATAAATAATAATATAAAATAAAAGTACATTCACAAAATAAATATAAAAAAATTAAATTTAAATATAATTTTAATGAAGAAAATAGCAGAAAATAAGAAAACAGCCTTAAAAAAAAAGAAATCAACACAGTAAACTTTGGAAAAATTGTTTACTTCATTTTAAAATTATTATAATACAAAAATATACATACAATAACATATTGACCCAAATTAAAATGAAATATGACAAAAAATATGATTTATACAATTTAAAAGTAACAAAATTGTAGAATAAACAAATTGCACTCAATATTGAAATATACATAACTTTCACATTTTAACTCCGTTTTCAACGAAACGAAAAGCATTGTTCAAGTTATTACACCTATTTTCATAATAAAAGATAAAATTTAAGATTTTAAATAATTTAAATTTGAAGTTTAAAAGTCACAGTTTGAACAGCTTGACCAGAAATTCACTTTACAGTAAAATATTCAAATTATACTAGTTTGAACTATAAATCACTTAATAATCATCATTTATATTTAAAAATGAAATGTTTGAAATAAAACAAATTTAAAATAATTTAAAAATAAAAGAAAGTCCAATTTAAATAATATACAAAAATATAGGGTTGTTACACTCTCCCCGACTCAAAACTTTTCGTCCTCGAAAAGGGATGAGGTATGGAAAAGCACAGAAAAAGATAGAGTGAAATAGGATTAAGATAAGATGACAAGAAGATTGAAATTATATCTGATAACTGTTGTTATAGGTAAGTTTAACAAGGTGGAGATGATCTTTCCAAGATTCTCCAAAATTAAGAACACAAGCACGAAAAAGGTGGATCCAAAATGATTACCAATGATTATCAAGGATTATAGAAAGATGTCTATACCAGTCTGTCGGAAGATAAGGATGATAAGGACAACAAAAAGATAGTACGAAAAAAAAATAAGGAAATAAATTTGAAAGCATGGAAATTTCATCTTAAATAGAGAATAAATCTTTACACAAGTTAAATAAATCTTAACTATCCCAAATTTCATTATCTTATTATCCAATCATCTTAAATTAACAATTTTTAAAACCATGGGTTTGAAAAATAATCATTTATTACACTCACAATGTACTTAATAAATTTAATTCTTCTTTATTCCTAATTAAAATTAAATTTATTCCTCTCAATATATTTATCACTTATGTTAAATATGCTTACACTTATTATAACTGCTTTCTTTTATTCTTAGTTCTTTTAACATTATTTTATTGTAAGTTATTCAATTACCCTTTATTATATTTACCTCTGTTAATCATTTTATAATTAAAATTTAAGTGTATAACATTTATTATAACCACTCAAATTTTATTAAAAAAAATCTTTTTATATTGTATATTATCAAATTACATTGTTCACTTCTGAAATTAAGGTAAGTTATATTTGAATGCAATTGTATTATACAAATAAAACTTTCCAATTCAACCATTTCAAGCTTAAATCATTTATTCAAAAATTTTGATTTTCTTTTTATAATTGAAATTATTCTTTAAAAATAAAATTTAAGAATTAAATTTCCGATTTCTTCAAACCACTTAGAGATAACTAAAGGTATGTACATAGTTTATCAAATCAAATTTAAATCATATATCTATATATATTAGAAATCAAGTCATATTTTAGAAATTCAATTCAAATCAATTTGATTTACCAAAACAAAGCTGTAATAAGTCTACAAAGCGGTCTCTTCATTTCGAAACTCGAAAATGAATGTCGATGATGCTGCAGTCATCACCGAAATTATTTCCCAGCGACAAAGAGAAGAGCACTAATTTTTAAACTTAAAAATCCTTTGGAAAAATATTCTTATTCGAAAATACTTTAAATAATATACTTTAAAACTTAAACACAAGGTTTGAAACCATCGGAAATTAAATTCCCAAATTTCTTGTTTTAAATTCATTTCAGTTCCCAAATAAATTTATAAACAACTATCTATAAATTCATTTATAGAACAATAAATGATAAATCAAGTATTATCATTTCAAATGATCAATTTTAAATCAATTTATTAAGTTCCATAAATTTACTTATATATCAAAATTTTATTTCATTAACCAAATTTTAAAATAATATTGTGTCAGTTTGTTCTGTCAATGTGTTTTAGAAATCCTATCGATAGCGTTGATCAGACGAATCGATCGGAAACCCAAATCAACATCAACAACCCAAACAACACAATATATAAAAAAAAACATAGATATACAAGTACAATTCAAAATGTTTGGAAGAATAGATTGGAAACAAAAGACAAGATGATTAAATAACAGAGTAGGGAGGTGGGTAAGCTTAAATAAACCACGGGCAACCTTAACCGGGTCAACCGTGACTTAAAGAATAAGATCAATGTGGAATTTTCTGGGGTAAATCTACATTCGATCTCAATAGTTAGAGTTTGGGATAACAAAAGATATTAGCATCTAAACCAAGGATAGATATAAATCTCTGGTGAATCGATGCTAATTGTAAAGGAGTTTCCCCTTTTTTCAATTCAATTTGAAATTGGCATGACCACCGACTCACTAAAAAGATCATTCGAAGCGGAGTTTTGGAATACTCCAGAGTCAAAAGAAGATGAATAGTGAGGGACACGAATGGACTTTGGAACCGTAGGGAATGTTCCAAATTTCAAAGGAATCGAGTCAAAAAGGAAGAGATTCAAACTCGAATGAAAGTGGTTCTGTAAATACATTCACTCCATATGCTGAGTTTTGTCTAGAGCTACCAAAGCTCTGATACCAACTGTAACGACCCGATATTTTCAACCATTCGCATCCATTATAAGTGTATAGGTAGACACTCATGCCAGAATTGAATTGCTCAAAATACCGCGTTGTGAATAAAAATTTGGCAAATCTCAGAATATACAGTAAATAAAATCACAGATTCACAGACACAGAGTAATAATAATGCAGCGGAATTAAAAGAGATAGTAGTTCATGAATCTACTATATAAATATATCAGAGTTACATAAAATACAACAGAAGAGTACAAGTACAAAGGAAGTCTCACTACATAAAAGTCTACTAATACAAGAGCTGAAAGGAACAACAGACTGCAAAAGATAAAACTTGACAAGTAGATAATCTCCAGCGATTCCAATTTCCAGAAAGTGGAAATCCAAATCTGTGAATAACTCAGGCTGACCCGAGCGTAAATAAAAATACAAACACTCGAGTCAGGACATACATACTTATACAATGTAAACCAACTCAAGTGAACTGTAGCAAATGTACAAGTAACTTAGAAGATGCTTGGGACCTCCCATCCTCTAAGGATCCGTTAAACTATTTACTATGTAGTAATATACGCTATATACAGTAATGTCTAATCAGTAAAGTATAATCATATAGAAAATAGCGTTAAGGGGATGGTGAAACTTAACGCGATCGGATCTTTAAAACCAAAATCGTAGTGGGCTTGATATAAGGATATGACACGGCACGCGAGGCAATGCCAGGGTGGATACACCATTTGCACTTCCGGACCGGTGGTGACGGCAAGCCAGCAGCTTCCGCCCACCTCGAACAATACCCCTGAATCAAAGTGGCGCCACGTATCGAATCACAAAAGTAATAGAATGGTTTCCGATGGACCATGCTCGATGAAAGGGTGCGACCCTTTGTGTAGCCCGGTATAGCTCCTGTTTTAGTCATATATGCCAACTCACGGGAGTTGGGTCCACGTAATATACCTCGAGAACGTCGCCACCTGCATCCTACTTCATTCTGGAATCTCCACCGCGTACACAGTTGTTAAAGTGATTTTCGGTATTGGCCGGCCATAAGACAATATCCAATCCCGGTCTCTTAACAACCAATCGTTATTATAACCCGTAGTTATAACTTTAAAACAATATTTTATAATTCAAAATAAAATATCATTTCAACCCAAATCTTTATCAAAATAAAGATTAAATCATTTCCAAACCATTTCAATATATCATCATACCATATATTTCAATTCAAATATTTATCAAAATAAATATCAAGTCATTTCTAACCATTTCAATATATTAAATTATCATATCCTTTCAAAACTTCCTTTCAAATCATTTTAATATATCAAAATATCATAACCTTTCAGAGCTTCATTTTCAAAATATCATATCTTTTAGAACTTCTTTCAAATCATTTAATATCAAAACATCATATCTTTCAAAATTTCGTTTCAAATCATTTTAATATATCAAAATATCATATCTTTTCAAAACCACATTTCAAATCATTTTAATATACCAAAATATCATATCTTTCAGTACCACATTTCAAATCATTTTAATATATCAAAATATCATATCTTTTCGAAACCACATTTCAATCATTTTAATATGTCAAATAGTTATATTTCAAAACAAATTACTTCATTTTAATTCATAAAAATGAAGTTATTCCATTTTATAATTAAATTATTAAATTCCAAAAATTTACGCTTTTCAATGTTCATTTATGCACTTAAATTTATTAAAACAATGAAAATTCAAGTTTCGCAGTATTTGGAAAATGCTACAGAAAGTTGCATTCAAAACAATTCAATTTAACAAAAGATAGCATTTAAAATGCTGTTAATTAACTTCAAATATCTAATAGAATTTCACAAACACTTATATTTTTATTTAAATCATTTTTTACTTATAAAATCATAAATTTTTTCATTTATAAGCATCATTTAATTTTTCTTAAATTCATGATTTTAAAAGTTAAGTTTCCTTTCAAAAATCAATATTTATTAATAATTCACTTATCAAATTTAAATTCATTACATTAAATTTCAACTTAACACTTAAGTTTAAAATTTCAAATATAACTTAATTCCATTTTATTTAACTTAACTTAAAATTTCACTTTTAAACCAAATTCATAAATTCCAATTTAAGTTATATTTCCAAATTCTACTCAATATTCACTCATTAACATTTTAACTTTATTCAAAAATCATTAATATGTTATAAAATCATTTTAAATTAATTTAAATTCAAAATATCATGAATTTATCATATTTTCAAAGTTAATTTAAATTCCATTAAAAATTAAATCAAAATTTCCAAAATAACTTACATTTAGATTTTCTAACTCTTCCATAATTTATTTAACTTCTAGATTTCCATAAAATCAATAATACTTTGCAAAAATTATATTTTTATTAAATTTTAAATCTAAATATTATAATAATTAAATTTCTAAAATATTTTAAATTTTTAGAAAAACATATTTTTACTACGGGTCTGTATATAATTTTCTACGCTAGGTAAAGTGATACGGGTAATATATCATTTCAACCCGTAATTTACAAAGAAAAATCCGGGTATTATCATTTCAAACCCGCAGTCCCAAGTTAAATAAAATAAGTTGAAAATCTTTCAGGCCTATCATTTCAGCCCATAACGATTTTCCCCTATTCTAAAGTCCGTTCAGGTATGTATCATTTCAACCCATAGTGATTCTAATCTAAAGGGAACTTGCAGTGTGATAAACTGATAAAAATAGCAGAACAACATAATATAACAGTAATAGATGTTATAAGAGGTGTTTAAGCATGGGTGAACATCATAAAATCTTAATAGTAGGTATAACATGATAATGCATTTTACAGATTCAAAAGGGGTCAATTTACTAGTTATATATGTACATATTGTCTGGTGAGAATAACTCACATGTTCAAAGCTGGAGATATCCACCATAGCGCACAACGCAACATAATGAAGGCACGATGACATGGATATGACTTGAGAGTGGAGAGCCAAAGCAATTTGACTTGTTCAAACATTTACACAAAACAATACAAATATATGTAATTTCAACACGATTTAAACATCAAATAACATTAGAATTCAAAGCCCAAAACAACATCGAATGAATTGCATTTGTTCTTAACCTCATGTATTTCAGTTAGGCAGTGATTAGGCTCAGCTAACTCATGGAATTGGGTCAGGTTTGGGCGTGTAAGGGTCGGCCTACACATGGGTTTGAAGGTGGGTTTAGTCTAGGTGCATAAAACTAGGTGTACAGGGCTAAAACTATGCAACATACATCATTTGTTGCTCTTGTTTGGTTCGTCCAGAGGCAAGGTGGGCCCAATCAGTGGTGCAGGTGGTGGTGGGTGATGTGGCAGAGGGTGAAGGTCAGGTCAGAGGTGGTGGTGGTGGAGGTAGTGGCGGCTAATGGTGGTAGAAGGAGGAGATGATAAACTAGGCTAGGCTAGTGCAATAGGTGATGGTTTTTGGTGGATTTTGTGGTGGTCCTTGCCATGGATGGTCTCGACCTGAAATGGAGAGGTAGTAGGATAGGTGATGGTCAGAGGAAAGGGGTGGTAGAGGTCAGGTCAGATCTGGTTGAGGAGGAGCCAAGCTATGAAGGTGAGAACAAGTACAAAATTCAAAATAGAAAAGTAGAAAAACAAAGGAAGAAGAAGATAATTTTTACCTCAACTCCTTCAAGCCATGGCCGTATTTTTATTTTTTTTAGATGAGAAATGGATCTGAGATCCACGTGAAAAATGAAGGAGGAAGTCACGGCTAAAAGAGAAAAAAAAATGGTCAAAAAGTAAATGAGGAAACGGTAAAAGAAACGACTTACGTTTCAAAAGCTTTTAAAACCTTTCAAATTTCCTTAATTTTGTTTATATAACTTGTTATTTCTAGAAATAATAATAATCCCAGATAAAATTTCGGAAATATATCGAAATATAAAAATATATATAATATTTATTAATTATATAAAGTTAAATTAAGGAAAATAGCTAAAAATAGTAAACTAGTCTAGAAAATTTAAAATTAAATGAAATAAATTTTAGAAAATTCATATGAGCTTGTAATATATTTCTAAACATAAATAATAATATAAAATAAAATTACATTCACAAAATAAATATAAAAAAATAAAATTTAAATATAATTTTAATGAAGAAAATAGCAGAAAATAAGAAAACAGCCTTAAAAAAAAGAAATCAACACAGTAAACTTTGGAAAAATTGTTTACTTCATTTTAAAATTATTATAATACAAAAATATACATCAGATTAAAATGAAATATGACAACAAAATATGATTTATACAATTTAAAAATAACAAAATTGTAGAATAAACAAATTGCACTCAATATTGAAATATACATAACTTTCACAGTTTAACTCCGTTTTCAACGAAACGAAAACCAGTGTTCAAGTTGTTACATCTATTTTCATAATAAAAGATAAAATTTAAGATTTTAAATAATTTAAATTTGAAGTTTAAAAGTCACAGTTTGAACAGCTTGACCAGAAATTCACTTTACAGTAAAATATTCAAATTATACTAGTTTGAACTATAAATCACTTAATAATCATCATTTATATTTAAAAATGAAATGTTTGAAATAAAACAAATTTAAAATAATTTAAAAATAAAAGAAAGTCCAATTTAAATAATATACAAAAATCTAGGGTTGTTACAGTGTCATTATTATAAATTTTGTAAGCCTTCAAATTATTTTAAACAGGCTTAGAATCTCGGATTCAACAATTTACCCAATTTCAATTATTAAATTCAACATTTAAACTATACAATTCAATGATTTAATCATCAAGTAAATATTGATATCTTGAAATTCAAGTTAGAAGTAACTTTTAAATATTTTAAAATCAATTAACTATTCGAATTTAAATTGTTAGAAATTTTGGGTCATCACATTGGCTAAAACAGGAGCGATTCTCGGGCCAATTTAGGTAGCACCTTTGATCAGACACATCCCTTTGATTTTATACTTCGACCTTTGGATTGATTCGGTGGCCACTTTTGATTTTTCTTTTTGGGGGTGTGGCTCGAGGTGGGCGGTAGCTGCGGCTACGCGTTACCACCAGCCCGGATGCGTAATTGGTATATCTAACCTGGTATTGCCTAGTTGTGCCGTATCACCTACCCTATCGTGCGTTGTACGAGTTTGGTTTTCTCCCACGGCCCGTGGAGTATTTAGGGTAGTCTCCCGATCTGGAGATGCGCTGATACTGGATGGACTACTGGGACTATTACGTGTTAAGGGCCATATGGTTAACCCCTTAACTCTAAGAAAAAAGTAAGTTTATTTTACAATTAGACACTATTATAATAGCGAAATATACTACATAGTAAATAGTTTAGCGGATCCTTAAGACATGTGAATCTCGAGCATCTTTTGAGTTACTGCACTCATATTTATTTCTGTTAAATTTAACTTACATAAGGTCTTTTAGTTCTGACTCGAGTGTTTTGTCTTTTCAAATTCGCTCGGGTCAGTCCGAGCATTTCAGGATCGAAGACTTTATTTCTGGAGGACGAAGACGAGGATTTCATTATTATTATTATTATATATTATATTGTTCCACTACACACTGTATTCCGCTGCATTGATATTTATTGGTATGTGAACTCTGATATTTATTGTATAAAGAAGAATCAAATGTTTTGTAAACAGTTGTATGAACTGTATATTGATTATTATATTTTATCCTTCCGCTGTGAGATTCTGTTTTGTTTTTTTTCTTCTCTGTTTTTTCTTATTTACCCCATAACAACCCGCCCTTCCGTATGGTTTGAATTGGCATGTGTGTTGATTTAAAACGTGCGAAAAGGCAGGATGTTACATTATTACTTAGTTTTGAAATATTCATTTCATAAATCCAATATCATTTAAATAAACTCAAATTACAAATAAACCAAATATCCTTTCATACTAACATAAACTTCAAATATTCATTTATCAAAATCAAATATCATTCCAAATTCATATTCTTTGTCAAAATAAAGATCAAATCATTTCCAAACCATTTCAAAACATAAAAATATCATATCTTTTCAAAACCTCATTTTCAAATCATTATTTGGGTTCAAATTCAAATATTCAAATTTAAATACTTTTTAAATTCAAATATATTACTCATTTATTATTTCAAATATCATAACAAAAATACTATTCAAAATTCCATTCAAAAATTCATTTATCTCATTACATTTCATTCCATTTAACACATAACTAAATAAACCTTATTTAAATTGAAATTCAATTTAAATTCCTTAAAATTCAAATTTAAATATAAAATTATATTCAAAACTCCTTATATTTCACAAATAATCAATTTCCAAAAGTTAAATCATTTAACACTTTAAAATATAACTCAAATAGTGTTAAAATCTACAACATTTCAAACATTGTCAAAATATAGCAACGACAACATTTATAAAGTGCTATCGTAGCTTATAATTTCCAGAATAGTTTAGTTCAAGAATAACGGCATTTATAAAATGTCGTAATAGATATTTAGTTATTTCAAACATAGTTAAGTACAGCATTTTTAGAAATGCTATTAATAAAATTCCAGATTTTATTATAACTTTTCAAAAACAATAAAACTTCAATTTTAGCAAATTTTAAACTTATAAATCATATTTCTGGACTTCAAAATTTCACATTTAAATAATTTTAACATATGATTTATCACAACAAAATTTTACAATTAAATATCCAATTTAAAATCACTTCCATTAGTTAAGTCAAAATTCACTATTTATTGACTTATAAAGTTAATAAAACTTAACATTTTACCTTAAATATCATTTCAAAATTTAAATTAAATTTCCATTATTTACTTCCATTTTTAAATAAAATTTAAAGTCAAGAAATCATATTTACTTCAAATTTACATACATAACTTCGCAAATTCAAAACTTAACAGAGGAGCCGAGCAAAGCCTAGAAGAAGAGCAAGCAAAATCAATAGAAATAGAGGAGAAAAATGAGAAAAAAGAAGAGAAGCAATATATTTTTCTTCCTTTTGCTTCCATAGCCGTGAGTTTGGGGAGGGAGAAAACTTTCTCACGTGAAAATGAAAAAATATAAGGCTATGAGAAAGAAGTATAGTCGGCTATTCAATGCAAATGACAATTGGAAAGTGAAAAGACAAAAGAGATGTGAAAAGTCATGGCATATGAAAGGGTTTTGACCTTTTAAATTTCCATTCTTTTTAAAATAAAAAAAAAAAAATTCAGAAAATACTCTTAAAAAACGAAACAAAGTGAAATAATATGAAAATAAATAATAAAATTTAAAGAAAATAGAAAAAGAATAAAAGAAATTGCTTAAAAATCCAAAACAGTGTCCAAAAATTACAAATAAATCACCATTGACTTTGAAAAATTGTTTACTTCATTTTAAAAATATTCTAAAATAAAATTTGAAATAAAATGATTTTTAAAACATTTTATAAGTGAAATAAATAATTAAATTTAGAGAAAATAGAAAAAGAACAAAAGAAATTGTTTAAAAATTCAAAACAGGACTTAAAAATTACAAATAGAATATCACTAGCCTTATAAAATTTCTTTTTCACTTTAAAACAAATAAAATGTCAAATAAATAAAATAAATGAGGAACAAAATAAAGTGGATTTGAGAATAAAATAAGATCTTAAGAAAAATATAAAGATAAATAAAGAATTACTTTAATTAATTGAAGCTGGAAATTTTAAATTGTAAACAAATAGACAACTGATACTGGAAAATGTCAATTACACTTTAAAAATGTTTTAAAACCAAAATATATTCATAACATGTTACTTTACCCATATAAATATAATTAGAACATTACATGACCAAATAAAATATTATTTATAAAATTTAAAATAAACAATTTTGTTAAATACAGCAAATTGCACACAATAGTTAAAAAGGCATAACTTTCACATTATAAATCAGATTTCAACGAAATGAAAAATAGTATTCTTAAAATTTTATTTACTTTCACAATAAAAGATAAAATTCAAATTTTCAAAATTTTAAACTTTTAAGTTAAAAATCAAAGTTGACCAAAATTTACTTTTTTGGAAATATTCAATTTATTCATGTTTGAAATTCTAATTTACATCAAAATCAAAGTTTATATTTAAAATAACAAAATTATTCATTTTAATAAATATAATAAAGTTTTTAAATCTGGAATTTCAATTTAAAATAATTAAAATATACAATTAAATTAATCACAAAATACATGGTCGTTACACTATTCCTCCAAACGAAGTGAGGGTGTTAGTTAGTTAAATTCGGAAGAGGAGCTTCGGGACTGGACGTAGGACGGAAGGTCCGAACCAGTATAAAATCCTGGTGTGATTATTTCCATTTACTTTGCTATTATCATCTATCAAGTTTATATTAGATACATTATATAGTTAGTTCACCTATATTTGCATATATATACACTACACGATCCACTCATATAGATTTACAATTGGTATCATAGCCAAGTTTGATCAAAGAAGAGTAACACATTTTTGAATCACTTTAATATGGCAAGTATTTTTCAAGAAGGACAATCCACAGCATGACACCCACTATTTAAGGGATCTAACTATGCATATTGGTCAACACGTATGAGAATTTTTAAGGAAGCAAATGGTCTAGAAATTTGGTCAGCCATACAAGATAAATATGAAGCACCTACTACGGAAATGAACACATGGACCGATGCACAAAAGAGCTTAGCATCAAATAATGCTAAAGCTTTTAATGTTTTATTTTGCTCTCTAGACAAAAATGAATTTTCACGTATCATGTTATGCACAACTGCATTTGACATTAGGCGTACCTTACAAATTACACATGAAGGTACAACAAAGGTCAAACAAACTAAGATTTCAATTTTGCAAAACCAATTTTCGTCACTCAAAATGAAACTATTGTTGACATGTATTCTAGATTTCAAACTATCCAACATGATCTTATGGCATTGGGAGTTAAGTTTACTGATTTTGATTTAGCTTCTCGAATACCCAACTCTTTAACATCAGATTGGGAAAGGAAGGTTTTAGCTATTGAAGAAGCTAATGATCTCTCTACTCTTAAAGTTGAAGAGTTGATAGGAAATTTAATGTCCTATGAAGCTAATTTGTAGACACGAAAAGAACAGAATTCGGAGAAAAAGAACATAGCATTCCCAGTAACAAAGAATGATGACTTTGGCTTAGATGAAAAAGAGATAGTCTTCATTGCCAAGAATTATAATAGATTCAAGAAATTTAGAAATATGACCAAATTCCAAAAAGAAGGGAAATCCAACACAACAAACCTAACTCAAATTAAGTGCTATGAATGCGATCAATACGGACATATGAAGAAGGATTGTCCAAAACTCAACAATGATAAAAAGAAGAACAAATTTGAAAAATTCAAAAAGAAGAAAGCTTTCAAAGTAACTTGGGATGACTCATACTCTTCATCATCTGAAAGTGATAGCAATATTGACGGAGAACAAGCTAATGTGTGTTTTATGGCACAAACTGATAAGGTATGTCCTGAACTTAGCTATAACGAATTATTAGAACTTAGCATGGAATTAGATGATAAATTTAGACAAACTTAAAAATTGAACAAAGAATATATAGTCAAAATAAATAGACTAAAACTAGAAGTAGGAATGTTAAAAGATGAAAAAAATTATCCTAGAAGAAGAACTTGAATTATCTCAAGATAAAATCAAAAATAATTTGATAGAAAGTGAGGCTATTACTATTGATTTTGAAAACACAAAAATAGTGAAGGATAATTTGTTAAAAGAAAATGTTGACTTAAAAAACAATATTGAAATATTGAAAATATAGAATTAAAAGAAAAATTAGATAAAATTATAAACAATGTGTCAAAATTTAATAAAGGAAAACAAGATTTGGAAAATCTTATCAAAACTTCAAAACCATCAGGAAATAGAAATTGAATAGGATTTAAAAATCCTACTAAACAAAAAGGTAATGATGCTAAAAATATTAGTTATATAAAAATTAAAAGTTTACCTAAGTCTAAAATGAATACGAAAAATATGAAAATTTGGATTCCTAAGAAATAATAATTTGATTGGACAAAAGCATATTAATAATTTCTTAAAGAATATACTCTATAATAAAAATTATATTTATAAAGGTACCAAACCATCTTGGGTATGGTTACCTTCTCCTAACAATTAGGACCCTAATAAAATATATGGGTACCAATTAAAACATCTTTTATTTTGCAGGTACCAAAAATAAAAAATAAGGAGAAATAGATACTAGATAGCGGATACTCCAAGAATATGACCAGAAATTCAAAAATGTTATCAAATATAACATTCATCGATGGTGGAACGATAACCTTTGGAGATAATTCAAAAGGATATGTCGTAGGCATTGTAGAAGTCATCAACTCTGGTATGTCTAACTCTCCTGTTATTACAAATGTTTTATTAGTAGAAAATCTAAAACACAACTTACTAAGTATTAGTCAATTATGTGATAATGGTTTTCAAATAAATTTTGAAAAAGATAGATGTAATATTTTAGATAATAACAAACAACTTATTTTTGAAGGTGCTAGAAACAAAAATATTTATGTATTAAACATGAATATAATAAAGATTCAAATTTATGTTTAACCGCCAAACATGATGATTCATGGCTATGACATAAACGATTCTGTAATATCAATTTTTGTACAAATCTATGTCTGTAATCAAATTTCAAATTACTAATGAAATTTTCTTTTTGTTTGATGATTGGTTTCAATTTTATAATTCTTTTTTATAATGCCCAAGGGGGAGAAATATAAGTATAATCATAAAACATTAAAAATAAGCACATATTCAGGGGAGATTTATAATATATATAAGTACATTGAATAGTTGTCATCATCAAAAAGGGGAAGATTCTTAGGAAATCAATTCTATGTTTTCGATGATAACAACTATACAATGGAAATCAAGTATGCATATATATCTATATTTATAGGTAATTGTTAAAGTAAACATCACCAAAGAGACAAGAACAAGACTCAAAAGTAGTATCGAGAGGCTACGAGTCGATAGAATCGGAAGAGGAATGACACAAGCACAGGAAAAGCAGCATGCACAAATCCAGATGTCTGAATGCACTAGCCAGATGTCTGATTGATTCCTCTTCGCAAATCAGACAAAATCAGACGTCTGGTTAATATACTCAGACGTCTGAAAAGCAACCATATACAAAAAATATGTGAGAGCCAGACGTCTGAAACATTTTCTAGACGTCTGATTTTGAACTCGTCTATGTATATTCAAAGTACAACTGTCACTCATCAAAAGACATGTTCGCTCCTCTTCGCTGCAACTCTTCATCGCCATTAGAAGCGACCTTAGAGCACTTACTAACAGATGCAACTAAACAAAGGATCTCTCTACCACTATAAATAGCATCAGAAATTCAAGAGAAGATCTTACCTTACTCACTTATACTCTTTACTCTTATACTCTGATTAATACTTGATCTCTAGCAATCTAATACCTGTATTTTAGTCTTCCATATACTCAAAACTCTTCAATCAATATTATCTATATATATAGATTGGAAGCATTTTGCACTCAACAGTCAATATTCGTGTTATAGAACACACACTTGACAAGAACATGCTTTTGTAACCAAGCCTATTCCTCCGGGCGAAGTGAGGGTGTTTGATAGTTAAATTCCAAAGAGGAGCTTCGGGACTGGACGTAGGACGGAAGGTCCAAACTAGCATAAAATCCTGGTGTGAATATTTCCATTTACTTTGCTATTATCATCTATCAAGCTTATATTAGATACATTATATAGTTAGTTCACCTATACTTGCATATATATATATATATACACTACATGACCTACTCATATAGATTTATAGAGGTTTCAGACACTCCTTTGCATAGTGATCCGTGGAACCACAATTGTAGCATTGTCCACGACTAGAGGTAGGAGTCTTTGCTACCGTAGTTTTTTTACTTCCCTTTCTTGTTGGGATTGGGGCCTTTGAACTTAATAGGCCTCTTCATGTTATTGTTGAAGTTCTGTTTGGCACCCACAACTTCAACATCACTTTCTTTATTGGCCTCTTCAAGTCAAAGAGCGATATCAATAAGCTGATCAAAAGAAACTTCTAGTTTCAAAAGTAATGGCTTCTTGAGGTTCTTATTAAACACATAGAAAAACCTCTGATTTTTCTTCAATGGGGCATTAATATACTCGATCCCATATTTAGAGATTCAAAAGATGCGATATAGTCTGTCACGGAAGATTCACTTGAACAAGGTCAATAAAGCGCCGGGCCAAAGTTACTTTTTCAGCCTCCGACACAAACTTTAACTCGAACCTTTCCTGGAATTGCTCCCAAGTAAAATCCGCCTCGATAATCTCAGAAACCAAAAGCTCATACCAATCTAATGATCTATCTTGGAGCATACTAGAAGCCACTTGGACACGATGTAGATCAATAAGATTCATGCGAGAAAAGATGCGATCGCATGTTCTAAGCCAAGCTTGGATTTCTATAGCACTTTCGGATCCCCTGAATGGTCTTCCACCCAAATCGGTATAGTCTCTGCACGAGCGTGCAAACCTAGATCTAGGATGAGTAGGCTCTGGAGTGGGTCCGACAACTTGAGCTTTCTTTACAAAATCTAAAAGCTGCTGGGCAGACATGAATACTCCATCCTGAGGAGCAATACTAGATTGACTGGTGCTGGAACGGTCTGGTCTAATTATTTCTCTTCTTTAAGAAAGAAAGAAGAAGAAAAAGGTTATTCTTAAAATGAATATCAAACAATCATGATTGATAAAACAATGCATCATAAAAGGAAATAGGATAGAATGGGTCCAATGATTCGAATAAATCCTAAGGCACGATTCCTAAGAAAGGCTTAGGACAATGATCCTTGCTATAATATTCTATATTATTCCGAAGTTTGGGTTTGATACCAAGCTGTGGTGCCCCACCTCTATACTCACACTAGCCAAGGACACTACGGAGTAATACCATCAACTAGCACGAAGAATAAAGCTGTTGAGGAGCGACCATCCATGTAATTGCTTTGTGCGAGTATGCCAGATAGAAGGTCTCGTATTTCATTTAAAGAGGAAATTCGACATATCAAGTACAAGCTAAAAACTACTACACAGTGGCTATGTGGACTTCGAAAACAAATATAGAAATAAGCATAACACAAATCAGTCACAGATATCCATATCACAAAGGCGGAAACAGATATGAATATATCACATAAAAGTGTACATCAAAGTAGTGGTCATACAAGATCCACTACACCACAAAAGAATAGGTATAAGTGCTAGACAAAAGAATATGTATACATCAAGGAGTCTCAATCTCAAATGTATACAACAAAAACTACTAGGCTAAGTAGTTAGCCAAAAGTCAGATGACGGACCCAGATAAGAAGTCAAGAAGAAGCACCTGAGATACCTCGGTCTGACCCGAGTATTATTTAAGAAGAAAATAATAAACGGATTGGTTTAGCTACAAATATCATATAAAATGTGATAGGATAAGAGATATGATAAAAACGTATGACAACAAAAATGCCATACTGTGACAAGTATACATTAACTAACAACAAAAATCTACAATATCTCAAAAATCTTAAACACAAAAAAGAATGTCATATTCTTTAAATTATTCACCAAAACACAAATATTGACGAAATATATCAATGCCAATAGCAAAAATTGGTGAAACATAAATTCTAGAAATCATCAACTAGAAATCCAGAAATCACAAAAAGGAGAAGGTCTATCACAAATGGGAGCATGAAAACTCACCAACACGTGTATCACAAATGGAATGCTATTCCATAAACCCAACATTGACGCTCCTAGAAAGATATTCCCCATGCATAGTCAAACATCGACGCACCTAGAAAGATACGCCCCATGCATAAACAAACATTGACGCTCCCACGCATAAATAAACATCGACGCACCTAGAAAGATACGTCCCATGCTCCGACTTATCGAGCCGATTGCTACACAAATGGTCCAAAGACCATGGGTCGCTAGCCCATAAAAATGAACCGAAGCTCCATAAAACGAGGTGTAGTACCCCACGTGGACAAAGAGACATCGCACATCGCTAGTCTAAATCACAAAATGATCATCATTGATCGATAAGTGTAAATTACACTAAGCTAGTAAATAAATGAGTTTAGTTTCATGTCCCATAGCCACTAGCTTAATTTAAATATTTACGAACAAACTGTAGATTTCCACTCGAAGATTGTCACAAGATTTTCAATCGAACAACTCTAAAAATTAACCGACGAAGTAAACGCAAGCGTTTCATACCACTTGTTTTGCTAAGTTGTTTAATTAGATTTCTCATACGAATGAGGTAAAGGTTTGCATATACTAATAGGTTGGAAAACGGTTTTATAAACGAGCTTCGTATTAAAAATAGAGTTGAAATCATCTTTGTGAAAGAGTTTGAATATTTACTACTTGTACAGAAACCTTGTATTTTAAAGTGACAAACCATAGAAATGATTGTAGAAACAATCAATCACCAAAAATTCACATTCAAAGACGTGAACCAAATCCATAGAAATCGATACCAAATCCATCAAAATGGATATTCCTTAAAATCCCAAAAAAGAAATTATCAAAGTTAACAAAAGTGATAACAACTAACCGGATCCACGAGAATCGATTTAAAATTGGAAATCCATAATAAAACAACAAAATTGGCTAAGTTAAGCAGATTCAGTCGACTGAACCCTGTAGTCTGTCGACTGATTCTATGCTTGGAAACTTTCGGTTTTCAGGTTCAGTCGACTGAACCCAGAGGTCAGTCCACTGAATCTATGCCTGGAACTGTTTCCAGGTTCAGTCGACTGACATGGGGACACGAATTTTCTATCCCCCAGATTCAGTCGACTGAACTGCAATTTGCAGTTTTCTCAGCCTAGCCCGAAGAAGGGCAAAATCCTACCGAAAATGATCGAGCAAGCAACCGAGATTAGAGATTTATGCCAAGCGACAACCCAGCCTTAGGCTCTTCGGTACACCCCAAAAACATGTTCTAACATTAAAGATAGGATTTTTAAAGATTTGACTTCAAAACACGAAAAATTGGAATATTCACCAAATCAATTCAAATTAAAAGCAAATGAACATGTATAGATGTTAGAAATTCATACCTAACAACAATGAAAGCTATAGACATCGATGTGAGTTCAAGAACTCACCTTGTAATCCAAAAACAATGAAGGAGAAGCTTTAAAAATAAGGCAAGATCAATTCATCTTCACTACACCTCAAGAATCTTCAATCTATTATCAAAGGTGAAGTTTTTTCTAAGTTAGGTTATAGGAATTTCTGAATTTTAAAGAGGGATTGAGATGGAGAAGATGAAGAGGACGCTTACCTAAGTTTCTCTTGTATTTTAGAGCAAGAACTTGAATTTTCCTAAGAAAAGTAGGGCTAGGAATTTTAATTTCCTCTTCTTTCCTACATTTTTACCTTAGCTTGAGAGTGTTAGGAAATGAGGAGTGGAATGAATGAAGAGGAGTGGAGTTGGGTTATTTGTTAGGTTAGTGGGCTGCAACCCAAACCCAAAGCCCTAAATAAAAATGTCAAAATTCTAGCTAACTCCAAACATATCGATGTTTATACTTAAAAAGGTTGCAAACGTCGTTTTGGAATCAATGGTAGTGGTCTCGAGTCTCAATTCGACTTTTTGCAAAAATCGGCATTTCTTACTTAAATCCGACTAACGATGCTATATCTAAATAAAATATTTAAATATACAATCGTAAAATATGCGGGTTGTTACAAGAGTACTCTAAGTCTCCAAAGTGTGGACTAGAGTATAAACGACTTGAAATCTCCAAGTCCCTAGAGTGCGGACTGGAGTACTCTGTCTACCCAGAGTGCGGACTAGAGTATAAACGACTTGAAATCTCTAAGTCGCCAGACTGCAGATTGGAGTACTCTGAGTCCCCAGAGTGCGGACTAGAGTATAAACGACTTGAAATCTCCAAGTCCCCAGAGCGCGGACTGGAATACTCCGAGTCTCCAAAGTGCGGACTAGAGTATAAACGACGTGAAATCTCCAAGTCCACAGAGTGCGGACTGGAGTACTCTGAGTCCCTAGAGTGCGGACTAGAGTATGAACGACTTGAAATCTTCAAGTCTCTAGAGCATGGACTGGAGTACTCTGAGTCCCCAGAGTGCGGAATAGAGTATAAACGACTCAAAATCTCGAAGTCCGCAGAGTGCGAACTGGAGTACTCTGAGATCCCAGAGTGTGGACTATAGTACAAATGACTTGAAGTCATCAAGTCCCAGCGTATGGAATGAAAAATATTCTAAGTACCCGAAGCCTGGAACAAAGGATGTACAATGCCAAAGAATTTGTGAGTTATACGAAGATGAATTGGGGGTTTATGTAACTCACAATAGCTTGGGTTTTGACCACAGTTATACAAAAAGTTGAACAATAATAGTCATTTAAAAGACAAAGAAACCAAATTTTATTTATTAATCCAAGATGGGATTCTACTAAAATTCCTTCAAAACTTGGAGTCAATAGTCTATCTACATTGACTATGAAAATAAATAAAAATAATTACATGATCTAAGCTAACTCTCGTTGAACGAGTGTAACAGCTACTTCTTCGATTTCTTTGGCTTCTTTTCCTCCTTTGTTTTCTCAGACGACTCCCCCCCCCACGCGTTTTCTCTTGGATGCTTTGCTTGATGCGGAAGTAACATCCGAGGAGGAACGAGGGACTTCTAGTGGCCTGGACCCACCAGGAAGGATGACCTTCAAAGGCCTGTTCAAAGGATCATCTAGATCCACAACACGGGGTTCGACTTTGATTTCAGCTTTCTTTTTCTTCTCCTCCACGAGTTGCTCCTTCATGCTCATTTTTGAAGTGTCTTCAGAGGCGCCTATAATATCAATTTCATAACTTTCTTCGACGAGATACGAATTCTCGGACTTGTCCTCATCAAGCGCCTCAATCACTTGAGCATCAAGGCCGGGTGTCTCTCCCGCTTGAATTGCCTCGCTCGCCTTCTCCTTCTTCTCCTTGGCGTCATCGCTCCTCGGAGTGGGCTCGGGGTCAGAGCGGCCTACGCAAAACCACATGAGACAAACGTTAGAATATAATGACCTCATGCCGAAAACAATGGCTCTTCGAACATTAAGAATAAGAGTTATTTGCCAGTTTTTTGTTGGCTCTCAACCGTCCGTGGAGTCCCAGCCTCTGGAATGGGAGATAATACATGAATGTCAAGGCCATGGGCTTCCGGGTCATAACCGACGTGCTATTCGAATGGATCAAGTATCGGCCGACCGGTCGATTGAGTAAAGGGAGGAGCTGGAGACTCGGTTCCAGACGGATCGGCGATCTCATCTTTTCCTTTTGATGAGGTGGAACATTTTTTGTAGAGAGCCTTCGCTACAGACAAGTCTGAAGGCTCGTTCCTCTTGAGAAATTCTTTCACCAAAGCCTCCTCGTCAACCTTCTCGGTGCCCAGCTCGACCTTCCTGATCTTTATCAAAGTTTCCCATGCCTCGGCTAGAGATTCGAGGTAGCCATCTTTAAGAAAATTTATGTCTTGATGCATGAGGACACGGGCGTTGTATTCTGCTATAAGCGGGTCGAACAAACACTTGATCTCCTCCCTACCAGCCTTTGTAGCCGCCTTAAGGAGAGAGTCAATCTCCGTGGATGCTATTCTTTTACCCTCTTCACGGGCTTCATCCTTCAACATCCCAACATTAGAGAGATCGTCATCGAGCTTTACCTTCAAGAGTCACGTAGCAACAATTTCATCGCAATATCGTTGCGACTCTTCCTGAGTAGCAGTTTTTCCTCTCTCTCTTTGCGGAGTAGATCTTCCAACTCTTTGACTCGTAGGACGATTGCACTCCTCTCCTTTTGAACCTGATCCTTCTCCAAAGCCAAGGCCCCGTAGTGTTGGACCGCTTTGTCAATATCTTTCTTTTGTGTAATCTCCAGACGATTGACGGCCTCCATAGTGTCTTTAGCGCTTTTTTGGGCGGCTTTGAGCTGATACTTGTATGAAGAAAGATCTTCATCCTAAGCTTTGTTAACGTCTTTATCATGAATAGCTTCGAGCTTCAGGCGACCGATTTCGTGTTGAGCTCAATAGAGACTTCCGAGACTTTTTCGGCTAAATGGACAATCGCGTCGTGTTGAATATAAATATCGTTGGTATAAGCAATAGCACTTTGTTTGATGTGTCCCGGAATGCGATGAATCGCGGGAGAAATTTCAAGCCATCGAAGCATATTTTCGGGAACGTGACCTTGAGCTCAGCAAGTCTTTCTGCTACCGACGGATCGGATACAGGAGTGGGAGGAGTATGCCTGGAAACTATAGATGTTTTATAGGGTTCCCGGGATTGCCTGGTGCTTGATGAACCAGAATGTTGATCACGGTGGGCCTCAGGTTGGGACCCCTTCTACGCAGACTTCTCCCTGCCTTGCTCTGATTGAGAAGGATGATCGCGGGAATATGAGGACTGGCCGTATGTTTTCCTTCGATAAGTTGATTCTTGGGGGTGGTAGTCTCGGTCTCCAGAAGTCATCTCTGTCTCGGCGTTTGCCGGGGCCCGAATCCCGGCCAAAATGATGAAAAATAGATGACCCGCGAAGACGATCAAGTCCGTGAGTGCGTCCCATGTCACCTGCACAGAATGAGAATAACGACGAGTTAGCAAAGAGTAGAGTGATGGCTAAAATTGAAGTGCAAGGTGAAGTGCGCGTGTCCGTGTGTGTCCTAGTGTTTTCCCCCAACGGACCAGCTTTTTTATCTCTACTTATGGGAGTTTTTTCTTCCTGAACATGGGCTTAAGCGCCTACATCGCCTCTTGCGGGCGAATGAAGTTTAAGCGCTTCCGGATCATTGAAGCCATAGTTAAGCAAATTGTCGGGAATAGCAAGGTTCGACAGACCTTTCAATGAACTCTCTAAGCGTTGAGGAGAAGCCTCTCTCTCAACGCGGTGATTGTGACTTTAGAGGTTCCACCTGTTGTCTTCTTCCTCAGTTTGTAAGTCAATTTTTTATTCCTCTTCGCAGGGGGAGACGTTACTTCGATATCGTGCACCTCGACTATCGGCTCCAGACGGGACTAACATTCTCACCCTGTACTTCAGGCATTTCAGCTTCTTTAATCTCCCCCTCCTCAGGTGTGTCAGGGGCGTCACGTGCTGAAGGCCCAGCTTGATTTTTACCTTTGTCCAAGGCAGACGCTGTTATAGTGACACCTTGAGGAAGGCTTATACGGTGGCCTGCCGCCAGCAGCCCAAACTTCGAGAGCGATTTCGTAAGAGATCTAATGTCCCGGTCTTCTACAGGGATAGCTTGGATAGCTTCAATGGCTTCAGAATACCCGGAGCCTTGGGGATGTGGGCTAATGCCTGTAAAAGTAGAAAAAGAGTTAGAAAAGATGCAATTTCCGCCGAATGTAAGTATTGATTTAGAAAAAAGACTTACTCCCTTCCAACCATCTCCTTGCAAAGCCAAGGGGACAGCGCATGTAGAACCACTCCTGCTTATATTGGGCGAATTTGCTCCACGCTCAGGTCAGAATTTGACACTTGTTGTGTGGTTCGAGAAATACAAAAGATGGGCTGTCTGATCGTCTCTTGAAACGATAAATGTAGCAGATATCGCTAGGAGTCGGGAGCTTGAAAAGGACGCTCATGAAGAGAATGCACGTGTCGTACACCAACGCGTGACTGTTTGGATGTAATTGTGATAGAGCGATCTCAATATACTGTAGCAGGCCGCGAAGGAAGGAGTTGAATGGCGGCATGCTGCCAACCCAGCATATAAATTTATTGCAGGCCGTATATCCGACTGGGGGCAGGTGAGGACGATCTTGTCCTGATGGAACCAACATATCATCGAAAGGAATCCTATGTACCGAGCATATGCGACGAAGAGCGCTTTCATTAATTCTCGAGGCTTGAGAATCGATCGGATTGTCCAAAAAGATTGCTGCGTCCAGGGCATCAGGAGACAAGTCGACGGATGCGATCGTAGGGCTCGGAATGTCTTGTATAGGAGTGGTCGACAGATTCGAAGTTCCAACTACTTCTTGTTGAGAAGATGGCCCGGGTCTGTCCGAGATCGTAGCAGAATTGGATTTCCTAGACATCTCTAATGAGTGTAGAATCTGATGAAACACCTGTTTAAACAATACTTGAAAAATGATCGACATTAGACATAACAACAAAATACTCCCCCCATGTGGTGTGTGAACTAGTGCAACCGTTCAAGTATAAGTGTCAAAGAGTTACAAGTCATAAAATTGATGAAATAAAGTTAAGCTTTGGTCTTTCATCTTCGAAGACCGTCATCGCTGACCATCTTCAAGATCTTGTCGTGTGATGATTTCTATTTTGAGCTTGACATCGACAATGTACGTGGAAGGTTATTATCTGTATTAATCAAGTTAAATTCAGGTGTATGGTTGTCAAGACAGAGGAGTTATCAATTTGGATTGTTCGATATGCTTGATTGTTTAAGTCTTTGCCCATGTTTGTTGTCATATGTTCAGGCATAGGAAAGACTTGACTATTTATTGCCTACTTCACTCTCCTATATTCCCTCTCCACCGTTCGGCATGCCGCAAGTCATGCCGAACCATAGCCATGTCGAGCCGCATCGCTCGGCACTTTGCCCTCAGCGCCAACTTCCTTCCTACACTTCCTCTCCACCGCTCTGCACAGATGAGTCATTTGGCAAGTCATGCCGAGCCGCATCGTTCGGCACTTTGCCCTCAAACCCTACTTCTCTCCTGCACTCCCTATTACCTCATCCGGCATAAGGGAGTCATGCCAGTCATACCGAGCCGTGTCGCTCGGCCCGTTAAACCCAACTTCAACTTTACTCCTCCACTCCTGTTCCATCGCTCGGCATATGAAAGTCATACCGAGCCGTAGCCGTACATTTTCCTCCAACCTGCACACCAAACTCAACCAACACTTCTTAAACTCGCTACTTCCTACTAAGCTAACCACACCTCCTATCACCTCGTTTGGCAACCAGAAAAGAACCTACTTCACAATAGCCCCCGACACCCTCTTCCATCCTCCTCTCCGTTTAATCGTAAGGCTCATTTAAACCTCAGTTCCACCTTCCTTATCTACGAGACTATCATTATTTGAGGGTTAGAGGAAGGTCGTGAGTTCGTGTCTTGTCCAAAATCCCTAATTGGGGAAAGTCGAGCAAGTACAAAGTTCATACCTAGAAGAAAAGGTCGAAGTCTAGCGAGGTGCTCGATTTAGAAGCGGAATCCACTTAGATTTGTTGTTAAGGGAAGTCGAGAGGTAGCGTGTAGGACTCGGGAGTCTAAAGGGAAGTTGAGATATTGGCAAAAGTCTAGAAGAAGACAAGTTTGTAAGGATGTTAAAGTGAAGGTAAAAGTAAAAGGGTGAAGGTTGAGAAGTGTTGGGTTATATAGGGAAGAAGGAAGGCGAATACTCAGTGACTGCTAGAACCGGTTAAGACACCTCGGTCGTTCGGCATCAATATATCGTTCGGCATCAATGTCGTTCGGCATCAATATGTCGTTCGACATCAATTTCGTTCGGCATCAATATGTCGTTCGGCATTAGAGTCGTTCGACGTCAATATGTCATTTAACATCAATGTCGTTCGGCATCAATATGTCGTTCAACTTCAGCGCCTCGTTCGGCATTCAGAAGATCATAAAAAATCACTACCGAGAAGACAGAACAAGGGCTTAAAGAAAAATGCGAAGTACTTATGGATCAAAGCGCATCATGTTCATCCACATGATATACTTTGGGGGGCAAGTGTTACATGGTTTTTTGACCATGTAGCAAGAGGCTCGGCCTAGATACACCGCTCGACGCAGGCTTCGTTTGGCGCACCTCTCCTCGCTCGGCATAGGCCTCGTTCAGCACACCTCCCATCACTCGGCATAGAGCCTCGTTCGGCATGGAAGAGCCACTCAGCATGAAGCCTTGCTTGGCATTGAGGGGCCGCTCGGCATGAAGCCTCGCTCGGCATTGAGGGGTCGATCGGCATCTTGCGCCGTTCGCCATATGAGTGTAGATCAACACGCATCCCTCGCTCGGCATACGAATGCCGTTCGGCCTGGATGTGTGGCTCGGCATACGAGCGTCGTTCGGCACAGAGGCCTCACTCGGCATTCATAGGTTTGACCAGCCTCGATCGGCAATTGCCGTTCGACATCTATGGCTCGGTGCACAGAAGTTAACACGGATCGAGGTACTTTGTTTCTAGGCCCATGAGGGAAGTCCGACCCATCTTCGTCTATAAACATAAGGGCAGGGACACAGTGAAAGAGACCTATTTTTCGAGAATACTTGAAAGACTCTGCTGCATTCAAGTCTTATTCTATTTTACTTAGAACTTGTATTCAAATCAATGTAGTACGGATTGTATCTGTATTCAATCATTTTGTGAAAGCAACAAAGATCAAGACTCAAAGTGGACGTAGGAAGTTACACTGAACCACTATAAATCCGGTGTTCTTGTTTTTGCATTTAATTTAGCATACAATTCTCTATTTTAATTTACTTTCTTCATTAATCTCTCTACATAATCTTTCTCAAGGTGTTAGTGACCAATTCTGGTGCTAACGCACTTCATTCGTGACTGCAAATTGCGACCGCTTCTTCCACTGCTAAAGTTCCTCCGCCTCCATAATCTTAAAATCCAAAATCCACATCTACAAACTACATCGGTCACTGCAAACCGCGACCGCTTCTTCCACTGTTAGGGTTCCTCCACCTCTATAATCTCAAAATCCAAATTCTGCATCTACAAACGACGTAGTTGTGACTTTAAATTGCGACTACTAAGGAGGGTTTCATGGTTCGAGTATTCGTGGCTAAGAACTTAGTCATTACGGATGGCAAAGGTAAATTATAATTGAAGTTATATGGTACTTTGTGCTAATCTTTCAGTTTGTAACAATAGTTAGTAATTTTTTATTGTGATTTGTATTAGATGTTGATTTGCCCATTATAATAATAATCAATAGGGTTACATGAAGTAATTGGTTGTAAGGAATATAATATCACTATATGCAGTTAAAAATACGCACAATTTGGTGGTTATAAAAACATAATCAATAGATTTTTTAAAATCATAATGTATTTTGGATATCATCATCTATAGTTAATGATGAATATGTGAGTTAATAAACTCATGCTTACTATGTATTTTTAAATCTTTCGTTTTTATCCTACGTTCGCCCATTTAATTTCTAAAATCAAATAAAAACGAAAAATTGAAAGTGGAAAACTATTACAAAATGTGCATCACAAAAATTAAATCTTTGACATGTTTCTTTTAAATAGCAAATAATTCTATACTAGTGATGATCATGTGCAGTGCGAGTAATGTAACTTGATAACTTATTTAATATCTAATGCTATAAATGCATTCTTTTGACTTCAATCATTATCTGTTCAATTCAATATGTACAAAATTAACAAATAATATTTGAATAGCAATTAACAAAGAATATTTGAATGCGATTTCCTCATCATATATAGCCATTAATCCATCCTATTTGCTTATAGAAAAAACTGATCGTATTCGGTCCATTTTGATATTTGGATATCAGTCAACAGAGAATATTTGAAAGAGATTTTTCTTTTATATGTAGCAGTTAATCCATAATTTGTAATCTATGACAATATATATATATATATATATATATATAAAGAGAGAGATTAATCCATCCTATTTCACGATCTATGATTACGTCAATGATATTCCAAGAATAGCATATTTTGAGAGTTTAATATGTTAGATTTTCTATTCATTTTCTGTTTTTTATTTTTGGTGGGGAAATTGGTTCAGAATTAAGAATATCATTTATTTGTTGCTCTTCTATTTGCTTGTTGTATTTTTTTTACTTAGTTGGTTTGTTAATGAAGATAATAATGATTCTGCATTTACTATTACTATCACTTACAAAAGAACGTTATAGATTCATATGTTTGATACTTGAGGGTAATAATATATTTGTTATGTTCTACCAGAACTGAAGTTGAAACTAACAAGGATGACATTATATTCCTACATCCGATGTTTCCATTTTTTACTAACTTGTTGAGTTGAAAAAAAGTACATTTTGCAAGGATGTAGAAGCAACTAGCAAATATGTATCAATTTTACCCAAGGAAACAAAAGTTGGGGAGAATAAGGAGCAAAATTATAACTTACAAAGCGAGTACAACATTTTATTTAAGGGGACAGCTATTTAGACACAAAATTAGACATAAATTGGGGACACAAAGCATCTCAGCCGTTAGATATTTTGGTCCTTATATGGGAGGTGGACATCAGGGAGCAATCTAACGGTGAAAATCAACTGTGTCACCAATTGTGTCGATATTTTGTGTATAAATGGACTTTCCCTTTATGGGGACGGCTATTTAGACACAAAATTAGACACAAATTGAGAACACAAAGCATCTCAGCTTTGTGTGTGTATGTATACGCACGTATGTATATACGTATGTATATTACATAGTTTACTGTAACAAAAGAGATAGAAGCAACACCCATATGATAAATGGTAAATTAATCGCTCTTACCATTTATTGTCGATCTATTCTGTATTATATAAAATCAGATCATATCCCTCGATTTCTTTTTTTACATTTCTTTAGAAATTATATGCTGAAATAAGAAATACGTGGCTTTCTTATCTTAACAGTTTGCTAATTAACAAGCACGACAAATATAGATTAAATAATAAACTTGATAATAACGTGTGCTTACTTTAGATACGTATTCCAATTTCTATTGCAAGACCTGTAACTGCATAATAATAGATTGGTTTACTACAATTATACATTCATTCTACAATAATATATTGAACTTTAATCCATATATTTGATCACCGTTTGCTTTTTGATTTAAATTTATTGATTAATTGCATAAATATTAATTAAAATTTCCAACATATATTAGTTTTAAATTAACTTAATAGTTACCATTTATTCAGTTACATTCTAAATATAGAAAATAAAACAATGTACAATATACAAAGGATTAAAAAATTTGTTTATTAATATTGTTTTTAAAAATATTTTCCCGTGCCTTGGTTAAATAGAAATAAATTAGTAAAGGTTGCTACTTCGATACACCATTCAAATGTTCTAGCCAGGGGTTTTCTTTTTCATTTTTAGCTATGCATATTTCTAATGGTGTTTACATAGTACTGTCATGCTTTTTAAACCATAATGAGTTTCAATATTAAAATTTTTGTAACGACCCGTTATTTTGGACTATTCGCATCCGCACACGTCGGACTTGAATAATTCAAAATAACGAATTGTTAATTTAAAATTTGGCAAAACTCAGATATACAGTAAATAAATAATCACAGAATCACAGACACAAAGTAATAATATACAGCGAAAGTAAAAGAGATAGTAGTTCATGAAGCTACTATATAAATATATAAGATACATAAGAGTTTACAACAAAAGAGAAATACGATACATCAAGTACAAATCAGAATACATCACTGGAATCATCGAATACTGAAAGTAGAATAGATGGCTGGATCTTCAAGCAAAGCTCCAACTCCAAAGGTGAGCCTCGAATACTGGTACACTCAGTCTGACCCGAGCGTAAAGCAAAGTGCAAAACACTCGAGTCGGGGTTAATATTCTCATATCAATAAATCCAACTCAAGTGAAAAAGCAATCGAAATACAAGTAACTCAAAGAATGTTGGAATCACCATCCTCTAAGGATCCGTTAAACTATCTACTATGTAGTAGTGTACGCTAAATAGATAATGTCTATCAGTAATATAAAGTATCAAAATAGTGTTAAGGCGTTACCATTATCCCCCTTAACACATTTTATATAAATGTCATAATCTATACAGCACTGTAAACTCCATCGTAAACTAGTGGGATATCAGGGAGTACTCCATAGGTATAACACAAAACAAATTCGTAGTGGTCGCGTATATAGGGATACAAGTATGACAAGGCACATGAGGCAATATCCAAGGTAGTGAAACTACCGTTTGCCTGATCCGGACTGGTGAGAACGCATCGCCGCAACGATCGCAACACCGCGAAACAACACTCCTTAAATTCCGAGGGTGCGCCAATCAATCACGGGTAATGAGTAGTAGTTACGAAGAAGTGTGTCCACTCGAGGTGGCTATCCTCATTTGGTCCGGCACGGCTCCTGATTTTAGTCATTTCCAATTTGACACAAGTGTCAAGGCTATCCATATCGTTCTCTTTCTTCAGTCATCACGTACATCATTCCAACCACTTCATTCTGGATCATCACTCCGCGTATAGTTATTAAAGTGGTTTTCGGCTTAGATAGAGAGTATACCCATAACCGATTCCGGTTTCTTTAATAACTTTCGTAATTATTACACCGATTGGTCGTTTAATAAATTTCAAAACCAAATCAATTTCAATTTCAATTAGAATTTATAAATCAACATTTCAATTGTCTTTCACTATCAATTTCCAAAATTTAAGTTACAAACATCCAAATAACCATTTCAAAATCTTACAATTCAATTTCAACTTTTATTTAAACAATTCAAATATTGATTCAAGTTCGTATATAAGTTTCATTCCGAAATCATTTAAAATGGTTTAATTTACATTCAAACCAATCTAAATTCATTTACCGATTTCATTCAATATTCGTTACATTAATTTATCAATTCAAAACAATTAACATTAAATCTACAATTCATTAAATCAATTACTTAAGTCCATATCCATTATATCAAAACTTACAAATTTAATTACATTAAATTCGTCAAATCAAATTCTTTAAATTACAAGCCTTACAATTTTTTTAATAAATCCCATTCATTTAAATAAATCACGTTTTATTTCTTGTTAAAGAAATTCAAATTTTCATTTATTTATTGACTTCGTTACAAATTTCAAACTCAATTAATAAAGAACTAAATTTCATATATTCAACAAGTTTAATTTCACTTACTAACTTACTTAGATTTTCTAAAGCTTAATTAATAAATAAAGAAACTCAATTTCATTTATTAACGAAGTTCAAATCCACTTATTCAAAAGTTCAATTTCTCTTATCAAAGAATTCAATTTTTATGCAATTATCAAATAATTAAATCTTATTCAATTATTAAATAATTTCAATCTTAATTATCAATAATTTCAAAATTTAATAATTAAAAACTTGGTTATAAATTTAAACATAATTATTAAATCATTTCCACTTAATTATGAATTCAAACTTAATTATCAAATCATTTTAACTTAATTATAAATTCAACTTAATAATTTCAAACTTAATTATAATTCCAAACTTAATTATAATTTCAAATTTAATTATTAAATGATTTCAAACTTAATAATTTCAAAACTCAATTATTACTAAATCCAAATTATTTACTAATAATTCCAAATTTAATTATTAAATAATTAAATTTTAAATAATGTTCTTTCATCAATTACTACGTTAGTATTTGTTTCCGATTTCAATATTTACATTTTCCTTTCATAAAGATTCAAATTCTAACCTTATTTCAAAACTAATTCTTTATTCGAATAAAATCATTATTTTATTTTTAAATCAAATTATTGACCAATCAGATTTTTATTTAATTCTCTATCCTAAGTCAAGTTCATTTGGGTATTTATCATCTCAACCCGATTCCAATTCAATTCAAAAATCAAAACATAACAAAATGAACCTGCAGTGTGATAACTGTGATTGTGTCAAAGTAAATAAACAAGCAATAACAACAATCAATAACAATCCAATAATCAATTCAAATAATCCTGAAATAATCGTATTAATTCACATTGTTATTTGTGCAAATTAATATAATTATTTCTAGAATCTACACTATCATTTCATGTAGATTAAAGATTATTACAATATTATTTATACGGTTCTTTACTTGTCATTCATTATTTAATTTCAACTATATCGATTTACACAACATACATTTAAATAGTTCAAAGTGCGATTTACCATATTTCTACGTGTCGATTCATTTAAACATTTAAGGAGTCATATTATGCAAATGTCACCAAATCAAACTTAACCCATATATCAAACTTAACCATCCAACGACAGTGTCAATTTCAAGTTATTTATCACTTACAACATTAACAGTTTAACGTTCAATGTCAACATCACACAATCAATCAAATTATCAACTAAACTAGATTATTTTGCATACATAACAGATAATGGTGTCAGATGTCACCGGTGAACTGATATAGGTAATAACATATATTTAACAGTGTAAATAACTAGCAATAACATATTTCAATTGTCGTTTCAATTGAAATCAAATTTAATAAATATAAGAATATTAATCGTGAGTGATTGCTCACCTTTCGAGGCTAGAGAATAGGCAATGAATTGAGTTATGAATCCAAGCACAGATTCCAAAACAAAGCTAGACGGACACGATTCGACGATCGAAGCTAATAATAGGAATAAACGAATTCAAATCAGGATTGGGTCGAGAAAGATAAATAGGATGCATGAGCTTTATTTACAACTATATATAGATAAAATGATATTCTAAATTCAAACATATTTTAAATTAAATATACATGTATTAAATTTATTTTACAAAATAATTTAAACACATGCTAGCTAAGCATTTATATTCAAATCATTGTTTTAGTCAAACACGTATAAAAGTCAAAGTATTTTATATTTCCATAACAACCCTCGTATATTAAAACTAATGTCCTATGTACCCACCTTTGTTAAATAAGACTCACACAATTACTGTAATATAGTATATGTAATACTTAAATTTTCTCTCATCTACGGGTAGATAATAAAGTAGATGTACATTTTTTTTATAAAATAAGTTGGGCATTATACTTTTCTTTATATACGTACGAAATCATTTACTTAAGGTCAGTGAAAAAATAACATATATATAACTATATGATAAATATAACGGACATATTAAAATTAATAAAAAGAAAAAAAACAAACAACTGGTTTTAAATTTTGTATACATAGCAACAGACAGTGTGCAACCACATATAGCTCTTTAACCGTACAATTCTTATATGTATCAGAGAAAAAAATATAATACAACCTATATAAATTTACATATAAACAACATCAGACCGTATAGATTTTATAAAAACTCAAGTGTACTTGTATAAACATATATACTTGGATGTACAAGTGGACCAACTTCACCTTTATATAAACCAATGTTAAAATAAAATAAGTCTAAACTTATATAAAGACATATACATATCCATTTCATAAATTCTTGTGTTATACAAAATGTATCTTGTATTCATACTAGCTTATGTGTAAACTTTAAATGGTACAAATATATAAACTGGGATTGTAACATAGAAATAGCAAAACAATATTATAAAATCTATACAACTATCACTAACAACCCAAACATATTATACTCATATTATACTTTATATAAGAAACTACATATACAATGCATGCTATCAACAAAATACCCCTACAAACATAGCCATACGACTGTAAATATATATAATATAATAGGTAATGTAAACAAAAATTTTAAAACTCATATATATACTCTTGTAAACACATTGTGTATAAATATTTCAACTTGTATAATTAATATATAAACAGTACACACCTATATATAAATTAGATAGAGGAAGGGATATATGCTTACGGTATGGAAGCAAGGCACTAAAGTTCGTTACTGGCGGTCGAAGGTGAAAAGCTACATGGCGGAGATGAAGGGAGGAGCTCGAGTAGCTGGGTGTTTACGCGGGGTGTATGAGTTCGGCCGAACTCAGTGGAGACAGCGGCCATGGCTACGGCTGGTGGAACTAGCGGGCAAGGAGATGGAGGCAGAGAGGGGGTTCGTGGGTCTCGACTAGAGGAGGGCGAAGGCTGCGTGAAACTGGAGCGAAGCAAGGTGGTCGGGCCCTTGCATGGAGAGGGTGAGGGGAGGGGATCGACATGGAAATAGGTGGTAGATGAGGTGTTGAAATGGTCGGTGGATGGGAAGACGAGAGGTGGAGGGTGGCTGACGAGGGAGTGGGTGGTCAAGTGGAGTTTGGCTGCAGTGTTTGGGATGGGCTGCTGGGTTCGAGTCAGAGCGAAGGATGGTTGCTAGAGGCTGCAAGGGCGGAGCAACGTCGGGTAGAGAGAGGAGGATGGGAGGAGCACAGTCAAATGTTGTGGGTTTTTGGAAATGAAGTGGCGGAAGATGGAGCGGCTGAGCATTGGGCGGTGATGGATGGTGTACACGCATGCGTGAGGGTGTAGGTGGAGAATAACTTAGCTTGCAGCCATGGAAAATGAGAAGCCTGGCATATTAAAAGAAACGAATTGGAAATTGAAGTTATTAATGCAAGATGAATGGTTATTAAGCAATTTTGAACTGTTATGTTAGATTCAAAACAATGAACAGGTCAAAAATTGCTAGGGCCGAAAACGTTTGCATGGGAAAATTGAAATGGTGGAATATTAGTGGTCTCAGAATATCAGGGGTTTAATAAGCTTTATAGCCATTTGATAATTGGATAAGCACAGAACCGGTGCCGATTTTACTGACTCCACGGTATTTCAGGGTTCGAAAACAGAAATGAAGATACGTTGAGATTGGCATGGCTAGGCGACCAAAACGCTACATAGATATCAGTGGTACGATTTAATTAAAAAAATTCGAAAGTTTTATACTATCGAAAATGCATGAAAAACACAGAAAAATAAGATCGACGAAGCTAAAAATGTCCGAATCTGGAAAAACGACAAACTGACATCTTGCTCAGAAGATGATTTAGAATTTTTCTATGTAAAAATATTTAGGTTTCGAAAACATTTTATTTTCATCGCTTTTTAACTGATTACATTGAAGTAAATTTACGCACAAAATAAACTTTCATATTTTCGGACGAAAATTTACCAGTTGCTATATTTGACTAGACGCGTTTCAAATATTAAATTTATATTTCAAAATTATATTTGTATATTTTTATTAAATTTCGCACAAATTCGGTTAATTAAATTAATTTAAAACCGTTAAAATATCCGGGTTGTTACACTCTCCCCCACTCAAAACTTTTCGTCCCCGAAAAGGAAGGAGGTAGGAAAATAGAAACAACCAAAAGAAAATAGACTTGAATTTACATAATAGACAATTAATTTAAACCATATAAATTTCAATTTGTATTCAACAATTTTTTTTCTTTCAAGATTTTCATTAAATTGATTTGATTTCACATATATTAATGTTAGGTACCACGGTTCCTTTCAAATGAAATTCAATTCAAATTCAATTAATTCAAGATACTCTCTTAAGTTGATCTAATTCAATTTATTAACTTTCAAAAAAAAAAATTCAATTAATTACGCATATTATTTATTTAACTTATTATTCTATTTATTTTCCTAGACATTTTATAATTAAAATCTAAGTGAATAACATTTATTATACGCATCCACATTTTATTTATGAAGACACTTTATATTATATTTTATCCAACTATCTTAAATTAACAATTTCAAAGATCATAAATTTGAATAGTCATTTAATATAATCATACTTTATTCGACAAATTTAATTCTTCGTTATTCCAAATTATTTTTAAATTTATTTCACTTAATATATCTTATCACATATATTAAGTAGATTTTCTCTTATTATACTTACTCAACTTTATTTAAAATTTCTTTTAACATCATTTAATTTATGCAGTATGATATCCTATTACTTAGTTAACCCCTGGATAATTTTGGTAGGTTATATCGTAATGCAACCGGGTATTATACAAGTAAATTTCAAATTCAATACTCCCAAGTTTAAATATTAATTCAAAATTTTGGTTTCATTTGTAATTGAAATCATCCTTAAATCAAAATTTTAAGAATTAATTTTCGGTTAACTTCAAACCATTTTATAGATGAAATATATATATATATATATATATATATATATATATATATACATAATATATATCAAATCTAATTTAAAAATCTTCAATATATATTATAAATCAAGTCATGTTTATAAATTCAAATCAATATATTTTTCAAAACAAACCGTAGCAAAGCTACAGAATAGTCTCTCCACTTCGAAACTCGAAAATGAATGTCGATGATGCGGCCGTCATCACCGAAATTATTTTCCAGTAACAAAATAGGAGAGCACAGATTTAACCAATTAAAATTCTTTGAAACGGTTCCTATTTGAAAATATTTTAAATACTATACGCTTTAAAAACTTTAAAATCAAAGTTTGAAATTACTTGGAAATTCAAATTTTTAGTTTCTTGTTTTAAATTCATTACAATTTCCAAATAAATTTATAAACCATGTTTTATTTCAATTATTTATACATGAGACAAAAGCCAATGGTTTAGATGACATATTTAAAATCCAGTATTATTTATTAACAACCACTTCAATTTACTATCAAAATTCAGAAAACTATACTTATATATATAATATAATTATTCAAAATTTATTTCATTTACCAAATTTGAAAACAATATTGTGTCAGTTTGCTCTGTTAAAGTGTTTTGGAAATCCTATCGATAGTGTTGATCAGACGAATCGATCGGAAACCCAAATCAACATCAACAACTCAAACAACCCAATATAAAAAAAATATTTTAAATATTAGTTTACAAATACATTTCTTTGCTCGACCATACATGAATGGATTTTTTCCAAAGCAAGGACAGAGATTTACATTTTGATGGACTTAAATCAAAGAGAATTTTGATTCGAAGATAGGTTCGAAACAGAAGATAAGATAATTCAATTAATAGGATCAGGAGATGGATAAGCTTATTTAATTCATGGGCAACCTTAACCGGGTCGACCGTAACTTCAAGAATAAGATCAATGCTGAATTCCGAGGTAAATCAACATTCGATCTCAAGAAATAGAATTCAGGTGTAGCAGGAGATAGATAGCATCGTAAACCGAGGGTACAAAAATCTCCGGTAGATCAATGCCTATTATAAAGGAGTTTCGCCTCTTTACAAATCATTCGAAGTTTGGTGAGACCGTCAATTTATTATAGATATCATTCGAAGTGTAGTTACGGGATACTCCGAAATTGAAAGAAGACGAATAGTGAGGGACACAAATGAATTTTGGAACCGAGGGAACGTTCCAAAATTCAAAGGAATTGAGTCAAAAGGAAGAGATTGAAACTCGAGTGGGAGTGGTTCTGTAAATACATTTACCTTATATGCTAAGTGTTGCCTAGAGCTACCAAATGCTCTGATACCAACTGTAACGACCCGCTATTTTGGACTATTCGCATCCGCACACGTCGGACTTGAATAATTCAAAATACCGAATTGTTAATTTAAAATTTGGAAAAACTCAGATATTTAGTAAATAAATAATCATAGAATCACAGACACAGAGTAATAATATGCAGCGGAAGTAAAAGAGATAGTAGTTCATGAAGTTACTATATAAATATATAAGATACATCAAAGTTTACAACAAAAGAGAAATACGATACATCAAGTACAAATCAGAATACATCACTGGAATCATCGAATACTGAAAGCAGAGTAGATGGCTGGATCTTCAAGCAAAGCTCCAACTCCAAAGGTGAGCCTCGAATACTGGTACACTCAGTCTGACCCGAGCGTAAAGCAAAACACAAAATATTCGAGTCATGATTAATATTCTCATATCAATAAATCCTACTCAAGTGAAAAAGCAATCGAAATACAAGTAACTCAAAGGATGTTGGAATCACCATCCTCCAAGGATCCGTTAAACTATCTACTATGTAGTAGTGTACGCTAAATAGATAATGTCTATCAGTAATATAAAGTATCAAAATAGTGTTAAGGCGTTACCATTATCCCCCTTAACACATTTTATATAAATGTCATAGTATATACAACACTGTAAACTTCACCGTAAACTAGTGGGATATCAGGGAGTACTCCATAGGTATAACACAAAACAAATTCGTAGTGGTCGCATATATAGGGATACAAGTATGACAAGGCACATGAGGAAATACCCAAGGTAGTGAAACTACCATTTGCCTGATACGGACTGGTGAGAACGCATCGCCGCAACGATCGCAACACCGCGAAACAACACTCCTGAAATTCCTAGGGTGCACCAATCAATCACAGGTAATGAGTAGTAGTTACGAAGAAGTGTGTCCGCTCGAGGTGGCTATCCTCATTTGGTCCGGCACGGCTCCTGATTTTAGTTATTTCCAATTTGACACAAGTGTCAAGGCTATCCATATCGTTCTCTTTCTTCAGTCATCACGTACATCATTCCAACCACTTCATTCTAGATCATCACTCCGCGTATAGTTATTAAAGTGGTTTTCGGCTTAGATAGAGAGTATATCCATAACCGATTACGGTTTCTTTAATAACTTTCGTAATTATTATACCGATTGGTCGTTTAAAAAATTTCAAAACCAAATCAATTTCAATTTCAATTAGAATTTATAAATCAACATTTCAATTGTCTTTCTCTATCAATTTCCAAAATTTATGTTACAAACTTCTAAATAACCATTTCAAAATCTTACAATTCAATTTCAACTTATATTTAAACAATTCAAATATTGATTTAAGTTCGTATATAAGTTTCATTCTGAAATCATTTAAAATGGTTTAATTACATTCAAACCAATCTAAATTCATTTATCGATTTCATTCAATATTCGTTACATTAATTTATCAATTCAACACAATTAACATTAAATCTACAATTCATTAAATCAATTACTTAAGTCCATATCCATTATATCAAAACTTACAAATTTAATTACATTAAATTCGTCAAATCAAATTCTTTAAATTACAAGCCTTACAATTTTTTTAATAAATACCATTCATTTCAATAAATCACATTTTATTTCTTGTTAAAGAAATTCAAATTTTCATTTATTTATTGACTTCGTTACAAATTTAAAACTCAATTAATAAAGAACTAAATTTCATATATTCAACAAGTTTAATTTCACTTATTAATTTACTTAAATTTTCCAAAGCTTAGTTAATAAATAAAGAAACTCAATTTCATTTATTAACGAAGTTCAAATCCACTTATTCAAAAGTTCAATTTCTCTTATCAAAGAATTCAATTTTTATTCAATTATCGAATAATTAAATCTTATTCAATTATTAAATAATTTCAATCTTAATTATCAATAATTTCAAAATCTAATAATTACAAACTTGGTTATAAATTTAAACATAATTATTAAATCATTTCCACTTAATTATGAATTCAAACTTAATTATCAAATCATTTCAACTTAATTATAAATTCAACTTAATAATTTCAAACTTAATTATAATTCCAAACTTAATTATAATTTCAAATTTAATTACTAAATGATTTCAAACTTAATAATTTCAAAACTCAATTATTACTAATTCCAAATTATTTACTACTAATTCCAAATTTAATTATTAAATAATTAAATTTCAAATAACGTTCTTTCATCAATTACTACGTTAGTATTTGTTTCGGATTTCAATATTTACATTTTCCTTTCATAAAGATTCAAATTCTAACCTTATTTCAAAACTTATTCTTTATTCGAATAAAATCATTATTTTATTTTTAAATCAAATTATCGATCAATCGGATTTTTATTTAATTCTCTATCATAAGTCAAGTTCATTTGGGTATTTATCATTTCAACCCGATTCCAATTCAATTCAAAAATCAAAACATAACAAAGGGAACTTGCAGTGTGATAATTGGGATGGTGTCAAAGTAAATAAACAAGCAATAACAACAATCAATAACAATCCAATAATCAATTCAAATAATCCTGAAATAATCGTATTAATTCACATTGTTATTTGTGCAAATTAATATAATTATTTCTAGAATCTACACTATCATTTCATGTAGATTAAAAATTATTACAATATTATTTATACGGTTCTTTACTTGTCATTCATTATTTAATTTCAACTACATCGATTTACACAACATACATTTAAATACTTCAAAGTGCGATTTACCATATTTCCACATGTCGATTAATTTAAACATTTAAGGAGTCATATTATGCAAATGTCACCAAATCAAACTTAACCCATATATCAAACCTAACCATCCAACGACAGTGTCAATTTCAAGTTATTTATCACTTACAACATTAACAGTTTAATGTTCAATGTCAACATCACACAATCAATCAAATTATCAACTAAACTAGATTATTTTGCATACATAACAGATAATGGTGTCAGATGTCACCGGTGAACTGATACAGGTAATAACATATACTTAACAGTGTAAATAACTAGCAACAGCATATTTCAATTGTCGTTTCAATTGAAATCAAATTTAATAAATATAAGAATATTAATCGTGATTGATTGCTCACCTTTCGAGGCTAGAGAATAGGCAATGAATTGAGTTATGAATCCAAGCACAGATTCCAAAACAAAGCTAGACGGACACGATTCGACGGTCGAAGCTAATAATTGGAATAAACGAATTCAAATCAGGATTGGGTCGAGGAAGATAAATAGGATGCATGAGCTTTATTTACAACTATATATAGATAAAATGATATTCTAAATTCAAACATATTTTAAATTAAATATACATGTATTAAATTTATTTTACAAAATAATTTAAACACATGCTAGCTAAGCATTTATATTCAAATCATTGTTTTAGTCAAACACGTATAAAAGTCAAAGTATTTTATATTTCCATAACAACCCTTGTATATTAAAACTAATGTCCTATGTACCCACCTTTGTTAAATAAGACTCACACAATTACTGTAAGATAGTATATGTAACACTTAAATTTTCTCTCAGCTGCAGGTAGATAGTAAAGTAGATGTACATTTTTTTTATAAAATAAGTTGGGCATTATACTTTCCTTTATATACGTACGAAATCATTTACTTAAGGTCAGTGAAACAATAACATATATATAACTATATGATAAATATAACGGACATATTAAAATTAATAAAAAGAAAAAAAAAACAACTGGTTTTAAATTTTGTATACATAGCAACAGACAGTGTGCAACCACATATAGCTCTTTAACCGTACAATTCTTATATGTATCAGAGAAAAAAATTATATAATACACCCTATATAAATTTACATATAAACAACATCAGACCGTATAGATTTTATAAAAACTCAAGTGTACTTGTATAAACATATATACTTGGATGTACAGGTGGACCAACTTCACCTTTATATAAACCAATGTTAAAATAAAATAAGTCTAAACTTATATAAAGACATATACATATCCATTTCATAAATTCTTGTGTTATACAAAATGTATCTTGTATTCATACTAGCTTATGTGTAAACTTTAAATGGTACAAATATATAAACTGGGATCGTAACATAGAAATAGAAAAACAAAATATTATAAAATCTATACAACTATCACTAACAACCCAAACATATTATACTCATATTATACTTTATATAAGAAACTACATATATAATGCATGCTATCAACAAAATACCCCTACAAACATAGCCATACGGCTGTAAATATATATAATATAATAGGTAATGTAAACAAAAATTTTAAAACTCATATATACTCTTGTAAACACATTGTGTATAAATATTCCAACTTGTATAATTAATATATAAACAGTACACACCTATATATAAATTAGATAGAGGAAGGGATAGATGCTTGCGGTATGGAAGCAAGGCACTAAAGTTCGTTACTGGCGGTCGAAGGTGAAAAGCTACATGGCGGAGATGAAGGGAGGAGCTCGAGTAGCTGGATGTTTGCACGGGGTGTATGAGTTCGACCGAACTCGGTGGAGACAGCGGCCATGGCTACCGCTGGTGGAACTAGCGGGCAAGGAGATGGAGGCAGAGAGGGGGTTCGTGGGTTCGTGGGTCTCGACTAGAGGAGGGCGAAGGCTGCATGAAACTGGAGCAAAGCAAGGTGGTCGGGCCGCTTGCATGGAGAGGGTGAGGGGAGGGGATCGACATGGCAATAGGAGGTAGGTGAGGTGTTGAAATGGTCGGTGGATGGGAAGAGGAGAGGTAGAGGGTGGCTGACGAGGGAGTAGGTGGTTAAGTGGAGTTTGGCTGTAGTCTTTGGGATGGGCTGCTGGGTTCGAGTCAGAGCGAAGGGTGGTTGTTAGCAGCTGCAAGGGCGGAGCAACGTCGGGTAAAGAGAGGAGGATGGGAGGAGTGCAGTCAAATGTTGTGGGTTTTCGGAAATGAAGTGGAGGAAGATGGAGCGGTTGAGCACTGGGCGGTGATGGATGGTGTACGCGCATGCGTGAGGGTGTAGGTGGAGAATAACTTAGCTTCCAGCCATGAAAAATGAGAAGCCTGGCATATTAAAAGAAATGAATTGGAAATTGAAGTTATTAATGCTAGATGAGTGGTTATTAAGCAATTTTGAACTGTTATGTTAGATTCAAAACAATGAACAGGTCAAAAATTGCTAGGGCCGAAAAAGTTTGCATTGGAAAATTGAAACGGTGGAATATTAGTGGTCTCAGAATATCAGGTGTTTAATAAGCTTTGTAGCCATTTGACAATTGGATAAGCACAGAACCGGTGTCGATACGGAATTGTTTTACTGACTCCACGATATTTCAGGGTTCGAAAACAGAAATGAAGATACCGTTGAGATTGGCATGACTAGGCGATCAAAAAGCTACACAGATATCGGTGGTACGATTTAATTATAAAAATTCGAAAGTTTTACACTAGCGAAAATGCATGAAAAACACATAAAAATAAGATCGATGGAGGTAAAGATGTTCGAATTTGGAAAAACGACAAACTGACATCTTGCACAGAAGATGGTTTAGAATTTTTCTATGTAAAAATATTTAGGTTTCGAAAACATTTTATTTTCATCGCTTTTAACTGATTACATTGAAGTAAATTTACGCATGAAATAAACTTTCATATTTTCGGACGAAAATTTACCAGTTGCTATATTTGACTAGACGCATTTCGAATATTAAATTTATATTTCAAAATTTTATTTTTATACTTTTATTAAATTTCGCACAAATTCAGTTAATTAAATTAATTTAAAACCATTAAAATATCCGGGTTGTTACAATTTTCCTCATTTATTTTGTTTGCTTAATAGCATCCATGGTAACAACATTTTTTTATAAATGTAATTTACGATGTTTTATAGATTTTGACTTTTGAAAATTGTTACAAACCTGCTATGATACTTTTCATTTGTTTACAAACAGCTATGTTATATTTTCATACTATTTCACACATCGAACTTTTTCCCCAAAACCACAGTCTATCTATTTATCATATCGTTGTGTGCTTTTAACTCTTTAGGCGCTGGAAGTGCTTTTCAATTCAGTATTCTTAATTACACCTTCAATCTCTATTATAGTCGGCTTTTTTACCCCATATTTGGGTTCTCTGATGTAGTGCTAAAGCTTCGCGTTTACTAGGCAATCAACACTTTACTCTAGCAACGCAATTCATATTCTACTCCAATTGCTGCTACTGTAAGCACACTCTATGCTATATTTCTTTCCTGCCTTAACTTATTACTTACTAATTGGATTTAAACCCAAAGCTTTACACATGATTTAGTTTTAAATTTCAAGTTAAAAGCTTAATCTGCAAATACTAATGAAATATTCAAATGAAAATTAAAAAAATTATCCATCATGGTTTTTGTATGAGTTAAAATAATTTAATGTGCTCTATCACTTTAGTTAAGATGAGAAATCTTTTAATGGTTGTTATTAAGTAACTTTAGTTCTCATGTTAATTTAAAAAGTCATCAATTAGCATTAATTTCTATCTCAATATTGCCAAATGAATGAGAAAGAGGAACACAGTTTTTACTTAATTATGATATATTTTGCTTGATATTTGCAACTTCTATTGCTATTCTGAACGCATTAGATGCATTTTTTCAACCATCTGTTATCCAAATGAAAAGTGAAAATTGTATACTTTGTTATCTTTTCCATCTCAAATCTTATGTAGGCTGTTGAAGTATAAGCACTGATAGTAAAAGTCCTCTTTGACATCTCACTGCAATAATATTTACTACCAGTCTGAAGGAGGTCACCCAGGTATGAATAAATCCATACTAGTAGCTTCTAAAATGAGTTGGCACGACAACTAACGGAACATTGGGCTGGGTTTTAAGGTGGATTAAATCGAGCTGGTGCAATACAACAATTTGTATGTCCAAAAAATTATACTCTCGCTATTTGTTTCACTGTTTGCTTGCTTAGAGCCCTTTGATCGAATTGCATTTTTCACTATTTTTTCCATTGGACTCTCGCTATATTTTTCTCTGCTCAAGGTGCTGGTTGTTACATTTGGTACCAGAGTGTAACGACCCACCTTTTTGGATGGTTTAAATCGACGATAAACCACACACATTAGACTCAAACCATTCAAATGGGAGGATTGTTACCGGGTAAATAAGAAAAATTGAGAAAGAGAAATAAACACAGAATCTAACAGCGGAATGACAAAATATAATAATCAAATAAATAGTTCATGAAGCTGTTTTACAAATATCAATTGATTGCACTTTTACAATACAGATCAGATTACATACAACAGAAATAACAATGCAACGGAACATGATGCAATGGGATAAATTTAATAAATAATAACAGTACTAAATCTTCGTCTTCGTCTTTCAAAAGCAGTCTTCAATACACTAAAAAGCTCAGACTGACCCGAGTGAATTGAAAAGACAAAACACTCGAGTCAGAACTAAAAGACCTTATGTAAGTTAAATCAACAGTAAATAAATATGAGTGTAACGACATCAGAGATGTTTATGGGTTTGACATCTTCTATGCAGTGTCTAACGTACGTGCAATAACTTAAGAGATGTTCAGAATTTCCATCTCCTAAGGATCCGTTAAACTATCCATATACATAGTACAATACACTATTATAATAGTGTCTACAGTAAAGTAAAGTATTAAAATAGTGTTAAAGCGTTACCCATATCCTCCTTAACACATTTTATATAATATTGTATTATATACAGTACTGTAAATTCCACCGTAAGCTGGTGGGCTATTACGGAGCACTCCATTGGTACGATACAAACCAAACTCTTAGAAGGCGCGATAAGGCATGTGACACGGCACGCGAGGTAATGCCAGGGTAGGATTATATCACTTGCACTCTCAGACTGGTGTTAACGCATAGTAGCTACTACCGTCCACCTCGGAACACACTCCCATAATCAAAATCGAGGGGTGGCCACCAAATCAATCACAATGTAATAATATTGTATCGAAGAAATGTGCCCCTATGGGAGGAGAGACCTCACTTGGCTCGGTATAGCTCCTGTTTTAGCCACATCAAGCTGACTCACGGGAGTCAGGGCTATGTAAATGCCTCACGTAGAATCGTTCGCCAAACCATCCTACTTCATTCTGTAATCTCCACCACGTATACAGTTATTAAAGTGGTTTTCGGTATTAGCTGAGAGTATGACAATATTCGATTCTGGTCTCTTTAACAACCAAACGTTTATTTCACACCGGATGGTTCTTTCACATTTCCAATACCAATTCATAATTGATATCAAAATATCATGTTCTCAAAAACACTTTCGAAATCATATTCACTTTCAAAAACATATCACATTTGGAAACATATCACTCCCGAAATCATATTTACTTTCGAAATCATACTTTCAAAATAGGTTAAGCCCTCAATTTAAAATCATCGTATTCCTCAAATATGTTATTTAAATCCCAACTTAGGTTATAACATCATTTAACCGTATTCGCTTTTAAATCAAGGATTTAAATATATCCACTTCCACTCTATATAGTCTGAAATTTAGAAAATAGTTTTGGATAGTTATAAATAGTTTAAATAGCTTAGCATAATTTGCAAAGATTTAAAATAGATTAAATAGATTTAAAATATATTAAATATATTTGAAATCAATTAAATAGTTTTAAAATAGATTAAATGGGTTAATTAGTTTAAAATAGGTTAAAATAGGTTAAATAGATTTAAATATATTAAAATAGATTAAAATGGTTTAAATTGATTAAAAATAGTTTAAAATAGTTAAAAATAGATTTAAATTAGTTTAATAGTTTGAAAACCTTAAAATCGAGATTTTAAAATAATAAATCTTTAAACAGTTTATATTAAATAATTAATTTGGAATTAATATCAAAATTAAACAATTTCTTCCATTTCAACACATCTGGACCAGGTTCAGCTTTCAAATCAACTAATTAAAATTGGTCTTTCAATTCAGATTCTCATTTAAACCATTAATCAATATCGATTTCAAATCCATGTTTCAATTATCAATTTAAACCATTCAAATTAAATAAATTTCAAAGTTATATTCAAACATTTTCAATAATTAAATTTCGATAAATTTCATTTATGCTTCAAAATTCAACTTTGAAATTTCCATTTTAATTCTTTAAACAGTCCATTAAATCAATTACAATTTCAACATTTAAAGCTTGGGTTTCGAAGATAATTCAGTTTATACAAATACAATTTTATTTCAAAATATCACTTAACTGAATTCAAATTTTAAGAATTTAAAATCATTTAATTTAACCAATCCTGTGTCCTTATATAATTTTCTACCCTATGGTCAAGTGATATGGATATTTATCGTTTCAATCCGCAAATATATTTAAATTTACGGGTATATATATCATTTTCAACCCGTCATCCCAAATTTAATTTCAAATCCATGAAATCGCTTGAATCTATCATTTCAACTCATAACGATTTCTTTCTAATCTATCAGATTGTTCTTGTGTGTATCATTTCAACCCATATGGAACTTGCAGTGTTAAAGCAATATAAAAATATAACATCCAGTCATCCAATATCAACAATCAACATCCATCACAATCACCATTCAAACTAATCAATAAACAATAATAAGTGACTGATTATCAATAACGGGTATTAACTGGCAATTTAGAAATTTAATATTAAATTAATGGCGGTATATTCAGTAAAAGTCATATTTACCTGGAATGATAATTTAAATATACCAAACGTCAACCAATCAATTCCTAATCGCATCATAAATTCAATTTAACTAACATAAGATAATTTAGTAGTTGTGAGTAGGTTAAAACACTCACCTTCGATTTGTCGTCGACTTAAAATCCAAAATTAGCCTAAAAATTTAACAGTCTTAGAATGAAGCAAAATCAGTTTCAAAATGTCCGGAATTTTGATACAATCGCAACGTAGAAAACCGCGCGTGAATCTGAGCTCGTATGCAAAAGTTATTAACGTTAGAAGATTGAAAAATTTCGACTTCGAGTCTTGCTTCGGTTCGCCGCCTCAATTACCCGGCGTTCGCTTTGAGTTTTTGCCAAAATGGCCCGAGACCCCAGTCATTTGGCTCCTGACCCGAAATCGCTGCAAGATTTTCGCCTTTGGAACTCGACGCGCGACCATATCCGCCTTGTTTGGCATGAAACTTTCTTTGATCCGAAGTCGCTGTAGGGTTTTCGCCTCTGGAACTCGAAGCGAACCTCTTCCTGACTTGAAGTAAACCTGGAGCAACAATTTTTTTTTGAAATTAGGTTTTGAAATTTGGGAATCAGGTTTGATGTTTTGTCGTTTGAGAAGGGGGAAGAAGATATATGTACAGAAATAATAAAATGAGAAGCAACTAGTGTTTATAACAACCTATATATAGGCAGAGTTATATCGAAACGATAACAACGACCCAAAAAACCTGTTTCGTTCCCGAAACGAAAATGGATCATCCAATATATCGAAATATAGGTTTTCGATATTTTTAAACTCAATGGAATAAATTTCAAGTCCTAATTCCATCGTGTACAGAAGTTGGCTTTTAAAATCAGCTTATTTAAATCGATTTCATTAAATTGATTTCTACACGTTTCAAGTCCGTACGATCAAAAGACAAGTCCTATCGCTACGAAACTTGAAATTCTACAATAATTCACTGTTACGGATCCGATGAAACTGGTTTTGTCGAAATCAGAGACAGTGGCCAAAATGGTTATTTTCACGTTAAATAAATTATTATTAAATTGATTAAACCACTTTTTAATTTCAAATTTAATAACTAACAATTTTTATCATTTTTGATTACTAATTAACTTAAAATCTTTTAAAATAAATTTCTATGTCAAATTCAACTATTAATATATGCTAATTATAGCGTTCCAATTCCAATTGCGATAAATTCATTAATTATAATTTAAAACCCAATAATTTGATTCATTTTGATTTCAATCTTTTTATTCAATCATTCATTACTTTATGGACATAGCTAACATTGGTTTACCATTTTTTACATCAGTATTCTACAGTTACCATCTTAATTCACATTAATTGCGGGATTTAAATAGATTAATTGCAATTGATTTCCAATTAAATTTCAACGGATTGAATAGTGAAACGATAATTATACAATTGTTATAATTTATGATTTCAAACACATTTCTATTTTTATTGTTAACAAACAAAACTAATAAATTCGCATACGGATTAATTATTTTATTTTAATCAATTCCAATTACATACAATTTCACCGTTTAATACAACATTTGGTTTATTTACCATTTAAACTTTATGACCAATTATAACTTTCCAGTCATTCCAATTAATTGAGATTGCATTAAAATAGTTATCAATTGCCTTAAATTAGCATTATCAACATTAATTGCCTTAAATTAACATTATTAACATTACATTCTAGTTATTTTTCTTATTAATAAATCGTAAATTTTTATTTCTTTCAATATTAAATTACAAAATCATATTAAATTCAATAATTTAATTATCGAAAAATTACTAGTTGCTACAGTCTCCCCCACTCAAAACTTTTCGTCCTCCAAAAGGGAAAAGAAGGAATTAAGGAATTGATATATCTCATTCAAAACATTCAATTCATAAACAATTAATTTATATAATTAAATAATTTAAATAAAATGTATCAATTTATAAACAATCAAAGCGTTTCTTATTCAAGTTCAATAAAAGTTTGAAAAACAATTTTCACAAAAATTTTCTGAATCCAAAATGCACAGAAAATTTCGGTAGTCTCCTTTCTACGAAGAGACACGGGAGAAAAATAATATCAGTAATAATGATATATATCATATTTAAAATAAATATCCCGAACCACGGGAAAAAATAATATAATATCACTAGAAAATCGTAATCCGAAAAGGTATCTATTTTTTTGGCAAACAACGCTTATTTATGAAACCAAAAGCAGTAGCCATTGCTTCCATAACCCGTATTTCACTTATAAAATCCAAAGAATTAGAATTACGTAAAACGAGAATACGTTGTTTCAATTAATAATAACAATCAACACAACATAAAAATGGTCACTTTACAAACAAAACATACAATCATCACGTGTAATCAAAGTGTGATGACCCACATTTCAAAAGGTTTAAATCGACAATAATCCATACACGTTCGACTTAAACAAACATAGATAATCAATGGGGTTAAATAAGAAAAATATGAAAAGAAGAAGAAAAAAACAATAGAATCTCACAGCGAAAACAAAAAATATAATAACCAAATAAACAATTCATGAAGTTGTTTACTATACATTTGATTATAATCTATACACAATTATCAGAGTTATATGTATACATCTGGGATAAATAATCTATACAGTAGAATAACATGATGCAGGGGATAATAATAATAGCAATATACAAAAACCCGCGCCTTCATCCTCCTAAAAATAATCTTCAATGCGCTGAAAAAACTCAGGACTGACCCGAGCGTAATGAAAAGACAAAAAAAACCCAAGTCTGGACTAAAATACTTTTATATAAGTCAAATCAATATCATGAAATGTGAGTGCAATAACTTAAGAGATTTTACGGGATTTTCCATCACCTAAGGATCTATTAAACTATTTATATACAATGGTATATGCTATAATAGATAATGTCTATCAGTAAAATAAATATCAAAATAGTGTTAAGGCTTTACATTGATCCACCTTAACACGTTTTTATAGGTTCAAAACCAATGTCATAATGGGCTCGTATAGGGACAAATATGACAAGGCACGTGAGGCAATGCCCATGGTAGGATTCTACTAGTTTACCCTTTCTGACTGGTCGTAACCCATCTGTGGCCGACCGCGACAATCCATCCAACCGACAAAAGGTGCACCCATCGAATACCAAATCATAATAGTAATACGAGAGATCAACGTCACTAGTGGTAGCTAACCTTAATGGCCAGACATAAGCTCATTTTTTAGTCATTTTAATTATGACATGAGTGTCAAGGCTATCCATCATCGTTCTCTTGCTTCATTCCAGTAAACATCGCCAATTCAATCACTACATTCTGATTATCATCCACCGCATACACAGTTGTCAAAGTGATTCCAATATTGATAGAGACTATGCCAATAAGAGACCCAGTCTATTTAGCAATCAAACGTCATTTAACATACCCTTGAGAAAACTTTCTCATCATACTCCCTCTTCCTCTCCAAATTTACGGAGAGTACTAGATCTAAAAACACTAATTTCTCTAAATCAAAACTCCTTCCTTTTCTCTTTCAAATTCCTTCCATGTCCTCTTCCACTGCCACATCTCCTCCACCATCCATGCCATCGTTCCCTCCCCTTCATCTCGGTCACCATTTCCTCCAAGCAAGGCTAAAATCATCCCCTCTTTCCTAGCCTATAGTCATGCCCTACCTCCACCAAATCCCACCCAAATCGCCACCATCTTCTCCTCTTGCATAGCCAAACCATCTATTCCAACTTAACCCACCTTAGCCGCACCCAAACCCATATTCTCAACCCTAGACCATGCCTCTTAACCCCTTTCCTCTTCTCTTCTATACAAAAAATTATGAAATATATATCCATATATATTTTGTGTTGCATCAATTCAAGTCCGCTTTGATTTTCTTTGGAATTCGCAACTCAAATTCATAGCTTTGTGTCGTCAATTTTCCTAGCCTTGAAAGGTGAGCTATTCACTCATGATTTATAATCTTATGTTAAGTAAATGGATGTCAATTGATATGTTATTGGAATGTTGCAAGGTTAAGAAATTTTGCGTAATTTGGTTATGATTTGATATGACATATGTTCACCTATTTTCCCTTATTATTTTCGACATGAAATTGTTTTTGATATTATGTTATTTATTTATAAAAATAGATGTGATGATATGGTTATTAATATGCATCATGATGTTAATATCAAATTACTATGCTGAAAAGAAAAAAAAGGAAAATGTTGTATTGATTTAAATGTTGACACTTTTGTGATGGAAATTATCATTAGTATGTTATGTGAAATTTATGTGTGAAAAAAAGATAAAAATAAAAAGTATAAAATTTGTATGCATATATGTAGTATGATTGTAATATAGGAAATCATCTAAGGTGCTATATTAGAAATGATAGCATGTTGGGTTATGTTATGGTAGAAAATTTACGTCACATTCCATGCTATTTTATGTAATTAATTATGTAAGTTACATGCTATGTTATGTAATTAATTATGTAATAATTAATTATGTAAGTTACATGTTATGTATTATAATTAATTATGTCAGGAACGTGATTTTCGACTCATGAAAGTCGACATTAATACGTTCACTATATCAACTCCCGAGAAATCGAAGGCCGGAAAACTGTACCGTTAGGGTTAAAGAAGAGGTAGAAGATAGAAGAAGAAAGAAAGAAAAAGCAACAGAAACAATATCAGAATCTCACAATCGCAGCGGAACAACATATAATAGATAAATGAATAATCTTTAAAACAAAGAACTATATCAGTTATTACATTACATTATCGGAGTTTACAACAACAAACAGCGGAAAAGAAATACTATATACTAGTTGATACGCCATGCCATCCAGCTTGCTCCGGATCTCCACAGCAACTCCTGAATTCCAGAATGACCTGATAACCTTACTCTAGATTGATCGTATAGAGATTGGTGGGCACCCAGAGTTTAGGAAGGAAACAATAAACTCCAGGTCAGTCATGGGACTGGTGTGAGAACTTAAAACAGTTTATCTTTAAAAATAAACAAGGAATTATTTTAAATTAGATTCGCAATGCTTTTTAGAAAATGTAACTACCGTAAGGCCTCCCGCACACACACACAATGCAAACGCAGAACTTGGAGGAGATTTCTCCTTATGATAGTCAAACATGCTTGATACACAGATTTTCTTTGATATTATTACTATAAGTGCAAGGTGTAGGAAAACATTTCGAAAGTGTAATATAAATCTTAGCCAGCATAGGCATTCCGCACTTATGCCTACTATAGCTACCATGTTCAATAGCAGGTTACCGCCACATTCCATGGCAGGTTATACAACTAAAACTGTACAAGGTTCGTATTGTTTCTTTGGATTTACCAACAAATAGTCAGGCCAAGGAACTTTCCATTGCCACATGGGTACGCCTCTGGAAAAATGCCCCGAGAACCTAACCGGATCTCTGCCAACACAAGGCCGGGTTACCCCTAGCTGGGTAACAACTGACACGAGTATGCATCCCCCGGTCATAACCGACCTAAATCCCAGGATTCACCAACAACTACAAAATAATAAGTTTGCAGCAACAACATAGGTTAAGTATCTGGGCTCCATACCATGATACCACCTCTATCCAGAAGGAATTGACAAACACTAAGGGGGCGCTATCTCCTAATAAGCTTGCCGCATCTTTCCTGTTTTGACCATTACCGGGGTGTGAGGTCCGACGAAGTCTCGTCCATAAAGCTACACTTTATACAAAAACTATGCTTTGATCAACAAATGATCAGCAGCACTTCGTATGCCACATTACCAATTTGGGAATGTATCACTAGTGACCATCAACTACATAACCTCTGAGCTCGTACGTCTCAGAGAAGGGTGTTAAGCTAAGAGAATAAATTCTCCGCCACCAACAGAAATATATTTGATAGAAACCAGCTTTACATCTCAAATTGTAACGTCAGACACACATCCATACAAGTCCGTTCCGGGATCGAACAGAACCGAATGCACTTCCAAAGAAGCCCTTGCAATCCGGATATTCACTAATCACGTTCGGAATTCCCATCACAAAGGGTGATAAAATCTCTATATCGTATATCAACCGATGCAGAGACATTCGACGGTAATCCTTCCGTTTTCGAAAATATCCGGTATTCAACACCGGTCTTCAAATGCTATCCATTACGACATATCATTATTCGGAATGGGATTTATGACCCAAAGGTCCTCTCCCGGCTAAACCGAATAACGAGCGCTTATTTTAAAATAAGTGTAGCATTCAAATTCAAGCAATTCACAACAAATACCCATTTAAAGGTAAACATTGATAGTCGGTTATTTAACTATCAATAGATATGCACAATCATCACCAAATTCCAAATAATTTTTCAAATTATTTATTTTCCAAAAATATCTTTACAAGATATATATTTTTCCATACTTTAAAAATAAATCAATGTTTATTTTTAAACAAATTTCCCTTTCCTTTATAAATTCCATGTGAATTTAAATTTCCAAATATCCACTGATATACGATTTTCAAATCGATTTCAAATATTCACTTTCAATTTATCTTTAAAAGATAAAATCTCAAAACATTTCACTTCATATTGGAAAACATTTCCATACTTATTTAATAATAAGTAATTCAAAAATCTATTTATTTTCAACATCTGGAAAATATCCAATATACTTAAATCAAAATTAAGTATATATTTTATTCTTTAAGGAAAACATTCTCTTAAACACATTTAATTGAGTCAAAACTAATGTTGCGTAAAACATCGTTACGACGACCCAAAATCACTAGCATAGGGATTCATAATTAAAATAGATATATGAATCCCAGTACTATATAAAACATTTCCTTTCAAAAATCATTTACTATAACAACAGTGTTATAGTCCAGTAAAACGTTTATTTATTTAAAATGAACCAATTCCAAAATTCCATAAAACGTTTACTTTCAAAAATCACTTAAAAATCCATTTAAATTCAAAATCGTTATTTTAACATTTTTAAAACTCCAAAAATAGACCCAATGCTGCAACAGCACTAAATATAACAATCACGGCATCCAAACATCATATATCAGTATGATAACAGAATATATCGCACATATCTGTAAATAAATCAATACGGTTGAGGAATCCAGTTGGATCCCTCCAACCTATTACAATGCATCCACAGATGTTAGCACAATACCAATCCCGTTTCAAGACGGAATATCATGGTACATAGGTTTATATAAAATATTATCCGCTATTATGCGGCGCAATAGGGTCTCATCCGCTATATAATGCGGGAAAATCAACTCCAAGTACATATATAATACCAATTCCACATCAAGGTGAAATATCGCGGTACATGTTTTTAATAAATAACATCCGCTTAATATACGGCGTATAGGGTCTATTTCAATGTAATAGATAACAATTTATCATTCAAGCATACAATCAACATAATCAAGCAATTTTAAATCTAACTATTTAAAATTTAAATCGAAACAAATTCGATTGAGTGAGAAGTTCTCATCTTAGCTTTCAATAACAGTTTCAGCGTTTATTTCGAATAAAATTAAACGCGCGTTTAATTTTATCCAAAAATTTCACTAGCTCCAATAAACTCCAATCCAGCTCCATCACGTAGTATTCGCGAATACGAACCCGACGCAATTTGTTTCGTCCAAAACGGACCTCGTATCAAAAAGTTATCGCATTTAGAAGTTTATACGAATTATAATACAAAACAATTAACATTTTATTTTTATTTTTAAACCCACTTGCAATCTGGACCGTTCGTTTTCCTCAAGCAGATCACGGTCGTGCGTCACTTCTACTTCTCCCAGGTTGATGTCGCGTACGAGACCCATAGCCGCCACCTTATTTCGAATTTATCGTGGCCACTTCGATCATCCTTGCAACGATCAACGACCACCAAACGTCACGCCAACACGAGCTCCACCAGCGGCAGGAGGAGGGTTAAACTCAGCTGCTCCTTGGTCATGAAAAACGTGTCCAAACCCACTACGAACGCGGGCTTTTTGCCATCAATCCGTAGCTTGAATTTCGATCTTGACCGTTGACATCCTATATCTCGTAGTGCTCTAGAAGTTTGTAGTTGAAGCTTTCTTGAGTTAACGTGTGGATTGGAAGATAATTGAAGAAGAAAACTGGAAATTTTCAGCCATTAATAGTTTCTGGCGGCTAGGGTTTGTGAATTAGGGTTTGTGTAAATTAGAAAATATGAGGTCCTTTTATAGAAAATTCTCGCGACACTATTCACCCGAAATTTTTTCAAACTCCAAATGAAGCGTGCCGCCTGGCGTTTATAATGTTTTACCCCCATTCCGAACGCAATGGGATATATATCGGGAGCCAATTCGATCAAATTTGGAAGATAGGTTTTCGAATCGAATTATTTAAATTTAAAATTCACTCAAACCAATTCCTACGCGTTTTAGCTTGCCCCGGACAAACCGTAAATCCGATTGACACGAAATTTGAAACCTTACAATATATAACATTACAGATCCGATGAAACTGGTTTCGTCAAAATCCGAGACTGTTTGAAAAATGACTATTTTTACTCGTCGATTAAATATTAAAATATTCAATTTCTATAATTTAACTTTTAATTCGATTTTAAAAGTTCTGCAACATCATTCTAACTGCAATATGATTTAATACAACTTTATAAATCAATTTTAAACACATTAAACCCAATTATCAATTATTTCTGTAATTTCAAATATTAAATTATCGATTTAATTATCCAATTAAATCTAGATATTCGAAATAAAATTTATTCGACTTACAAATTTTACTTGTTTATATTTAAAAATCAATTAAATATACGAATTTCAAATGACAGGAATTCTGGGTCGTTACAAACTTCCCCCCTTAAAAGAATTTCGTCCTCCAAATTACCAAGTAAGAAAGAGTTTTGAAATCCATTAACTTTTTAAAACCATTCAAATTAGATTTCAGATTCATTTAAACATTTTAACTTTTCCAAAATCCATAGTTAAACTTCTTATAAAAACTTTACTAAGTTTTGAAATCATACCCAGTTATCTTTTCAAAACCAACTATATCGTTTAACTTTTCACTCCAAAATCAAAGTTATAGTTTTCAAAAATTTCCAATTTTTGAGAAAATATTCTAACGCCTTAAATTTTCGAAAAATTTCGCCAGCGTCTCCTTTGCGTGGATCGATCCGAAAAAAATGGCAATATATATATCACATATATATATCTCATCAAAGTAATAAGGCATCCCGTAGGGAAAAAAGTGTAAAAGTACGATATGTAATCCGAGATATGTACCTTATATATTATTAGCGAGCATACACAGCTAATATAGCATGAAAGCGAGCTCCAAAAGCGAAGCAAGCACCATCTGCACCTACTAAACACTCAACAAACAAATGAGAACATGTATATATGAAAGTAATATCAATATACAACATATATCAACAACTATATATGTCAATATATCAAATGCAATCAAAAGCAATAAATTCAACCATCAACCAACTAGCATTCAACTAACATCCATAACCAAATCAATATTCATTCATATTCAATTAGTTTACATTCACTAATTTACATTCAAGTTGGTTCGCTTCCATACTAAATTCAATTCTATTTAAGATTTACTTACTTCCAATTTGAATTCAATGATTTATAGCTTTCATTTTCATTTATTGAATTTCATATGAATTTTCTATACAATCTACTAACAACCAACGTATAACCAACATAACCAAATTTATTTAATTCGCTTACATTCATTCAGTTTGGTTCATCACTTTTAATTAGCTTTAATGAATTAACACTTACATCCATTATTTCATATCAATTTTTTTACACTCAATTGATTTACATTCAATTCATTCATTAATTCAATTGCTAATTCATTTAACAAACAAGGTTGAATTTCATTTATGTAACTCAAGTTCACATCCATTTAATCCACTTTATTATTTTACTTCGATACCAAAATCAACTTCATTCAACATTACTTAAGTTATATTCCATTTCAAACATCATTTGTTTAACTTAACTTAAATTTCCACTTATAAATCCAATTCAGATTCCAATTCTAAAGTAAATTTCTATTTAACTTTTACCGAAGTCAAATTTATTTTTTCATATTATAAGTCCACAACTCGTTTCACTTATATTCAACAATTTCAATTCATAGTTCAAATTCATTTTTATTTACAACTCATATTTATAAATATATTCATATAGTTTCACTTCTTATATATAAGATTATTTCACAATTGTAAATCACATTAATTATAATTCCATACTAAAAAATTCATTTGCTTATACAATTTTTCTTTTAATTAACTTATATATATTCTTGGATTTTCAACAATCAAACAACCATATATTATAAACATTTACAGAAAATTTATTTCTTTTATATACGAAAATAGTTTTGGGTAAAATTATTTCATTTATGTAACGTCCAGAAAATTTTCGACTTTCGAAAAATTCAACATCGATACTCACTTTATCGACTGCCGAGAAATCGAAGGCCGGAAACACGAAATGTTATGGGTTTTAAGAAAGAAGAAAAGAAAAAGAAAGTGGTAGAAGAGAGAAAATAGAGAGAAAGGAAAATAGAACATAGAACGGAACAGAACAGAAAACAACAGAACAACAATAGAATCTCACAATTCGCAGCGGAACAACATATAATAATAAATGAATAATCTTTAAACAAAGAACTATATCAGCTATTACATTTCATTACATCATATCATCAGAGTGTACAACATCATACAACAACAACAGCGGAAAAGAAATACTATATACTAGTAATACGCCATGCCATCCAGCTTGCCTCCAGCAATTTCTGAATTCCAGAATATCCTGATAAACCTTAACTCTTGACTGCCCGTGTGAAAATTGGTGGGCACCCAGAGTTTAGGAAGGAAAAGAATAAACTCCGAGTCAGTCATGTGACTGGTGTGAGGACTCAAAACAGTTTATTTATCTTTAAAATCAAAATAGAGGAATATTTTTAAAGTCAATTCGCAATGCTTTTAAAAATGAGACTACCATAAGGCCTCCCGCACACACACACATGCAAACGCAGAATCGGAGGAGATTTCTCCTTATGATAGTCAAAGATGCTTGATACGCATTTAAAAGAACATTTCATATTATTATTAGTGTATAGTGTAGGAAATATTTCGAAAGTAGAATATAAATCTTAGCCAGCATAGACATTTCGAACTATGCCTACTATAGCTAACTATGTTCAATAGCAGGTTACCGCCACATTCCATAGCAGGTTATACAACTAAAACCGTACAAGTCTCGTATTGTTTCTTTGGATTTCCAACGAATGATCAGGCCAAGGAACTTCCCATTGCCACATGAGAATTCCTCTGGATGGACATCCCCGAGAACCAAACCGGATCTCTACCAACACAAGGCCGGGTTACCCCTAACTGAGTAACAACTGACCGAATATGCCATCTCCCGGTCCTTTGGGACCTTTCACCGAGCGCTCGTAATCAATTCACACAATCATGACAAAGTGTTTTCAACATGAGTAAGTATCTGGGCTCCATACCATGATACCACCCTTTTCCAGAAGGAAATGCACACATCCTAAAGGGCGCTACCCCTCATAACCTTGCCGCATCTTTCCTGTTTTGACCATTCCAGGGTGTGAGGCTCGACGAAGTTTCGTCCACAAAAACATACTTTATACAAAAGCCATGCTTTGGGTCAACAAATGATCATAGAAATGATCACCAGGATAGACGATCAAACAAATGATCCTATCACAAATAATCAACACAATGATCATTTCACAGCAACACTCAGTATGTCACATTACCAAGATTGGGAGTATATCGCTGATAACCTTCAACTATATAACCTCTGAGCTCGTACGTCTCAGAGAAGGGTGTTAAGCTAAGAGAATAAATTCTCCGCCACCAACAGAAATATATTTGAAAGAAATCGGCTTTACATCTCAATTTGTAATGTCAGGCATACTATCCATACAAGTCTGTTCCGGGATCGAACAGAACCGAAGGTACTTACAAAGAAGTCCTTGCAATCCGAATAATCTCTAATCACGTTCGGATTTCCCATCACATATGGAGATCTCAATACCGGGGATCAGCCAGTGCAGAGACAATCAACAAGAAACCCTTTCGCTTTCGAAAATATCCGGTCTTCAACACCGGTCTTCGAATGCAATTCATAACGACGTATCACATATTCGGAATGGGTTATACGACCCCAATGTCCTTTCCCGGTTAACCCGAATAGTGAGCGCTTATTTTAAAAAAATAAGTGTGACATTCAATTTCAAACAAATCACAACAAATACCTATTTAAAGGTAAATATTGATAGTCGGTTATTGAACTATCAATAGATATGCACAATCATCACCAGATTCCAAATAATTTTCCAAATTATTTATTTTCCAAAAATATCTTTACAAGATATATATATTTTCCATTCTTCAAAAATAAATCAATATTTATTTTTTTAAACTCATTTTCCAAATTCCATTTATAAATTCCATATTGAATTTATATTCCTAAAATATTTATGAATATACGATTTCCATTCGATTTCTAATATTCATTTTCAATTTATCTTCAAAAAGATAAATTCAAAATATTCACTTAATATGGGAAAAACATTTCCATACTTATTTATTTATAAGTAATTCACAAGCCTTTTTATTTTCTACGCTTAGAAAATATTCAATATACTCTAATCGAAATTAAGTATATATTTCATTCTTTAAGGAAATCATTCACTTAACCATATTTATTTGGGCCAAAACGAATGTTGCGTAAAACATCGTTACGACAACCCAAACTCACTAGTATAGGGATTCGAAATTTAAAATAGATATATAATCCCAATACTACACAAAACATTTCCTTTCGGAAAATCATCTATTATAACAACAGTGTTATAATCTATTATTTCCTTCTATTTCTCGAAAACGTCTATTTCAACAATGAATGTTGAAATCTATGGTTTCGAATCTCAATACATTTTAAAACATCTTTAGATCGTTTTAATTTTATTTAAAACATCACATCCAAAATAATTTCTTTAACATAATATTCACTATTCAAAAACGTGAATATACTTGTTAATAAATTTCATCACTTCTATTCATTTTATTTTAAAGAATTATTCACTGTCTAAAACATGAATATAACTCCATTAATAAATTACAACAATTTTACTTATCAAAATAAGTCATTGCGGATTTATAAAACAATGTTTATAAATTCTATTTCTATTTATTTTATAACAACTTCCTTTTATAAATTTCCTTTATAAATCTATTCAATTTCATATCTCAATGATATACTAAAATTTCATATTATAAGTTAAATACTTATAATTTATTTGTTTATAAAATCGTTCCTTTAAACTTCATAATTATAAATCTTATAACTTATAAGATTCATTTATTTATCCAAATTCCATTCCTTTAATAACTTTATGAATTTTATTTTATTTTCCTTTACAAATTTTTATAAACCTACTGTTTATAAAATTCTATTTATAACCTCATCGTTATAATCCCATAAATTTCATTCATTTGTGAAATTCATTCACAATTCATTCTAACTCTTATAAAAGCTCGTTTTATAATTCCAATATTCTTAATTTATAAATATCAATTTATAAACCCTTTTAATATAAATCAATTTATATTACTATTTTAAAACGTCTTTCAACTCCTTATAATTTCATCATTTTGATTTATAAAATAATCAAATTTCATAAATTCTATAGATTTCATTCCTTTATGAAATCCATTTACAAATCATTCTATCACTTATAAAAGCTCGTTTTATAATTCAAGATATTCTAAATTTATAAATATCAATTTATAAATCTTTTAATATAAATCAATTTATATTATTACTTTAAACATCTTTAAACTCTTTTATAATTTCATCATTCTAATTTATAAAATAAAAATTTTATAAATCCTATTTTTAAACTTCTTATAATAAATTCAGAAATCCCAGTTTTAACTATTTTATAAAATCATTAATCTCATATTTTTCAAAAATCAACTTTTAACTGTATTTCTCAAAAATCATAATAATATTAAAATTATAACGTTTATTTATTTTAAGATGGATCGATTCCAAAAAAAATATTTTTATAAACGTATAATTTCCAAAAATTACTTTAGAAATCCCTTAAAATCAAAATCGTTATTTTTAAACTTAAAAATTGGATCCGATGATGCAACACATCAATATTCAATCACGACTTTCAAACATCATATATCATCCATGATAAACAATCAAATATCACAATATATGAATCAAACAAATATTTGTGAGGAATCCAGTTGGATCCCTCTAACCTGTTTCCCTGCATCCACAGACATTAGCACAATACCAATTCCGTTTCAAGACGGAATATCGCGGTATATGGGATTTTATAAAATATTATCCGCTTACTAACGGCGCAATAGGGTCTCATTCGCTATACAATGCGGGAAATCAATCAACTGCAATATATACATATGCCAATATATATATATATATACATTGCTATATATATAATATAATACCAATTCCACTTCGAGGAGGAATATCGTGGTATATGGGTGTAATAAATAACCTCCGCTTACTAACGGCGTATAGGGTCTATTCACATCCTATATATATATATATATATATATATATATATATATATATATATATATATATATATATATAACAATCATCATCCAAGCATTTAATCAACACAGTCAATCAATTTTAAATCTAACTATTTAAAATTTAAATAAACAACAAAATTTCTTTTGAGTGAGAAGTTCTCACCTTTGCTTTTATTAGCAATCCATTTCCATCTTGACTTGATTTTCTTGATTTATACCTTGTATAAATATTATACACAATTTATTAATATTCGAACAGATCGAATAATAAATTTTCATTTTTGATTGTTTTAATTATTCAATGGTTTTATTTAAACCAATCTCTTCTTAAATAAATTTATTTTAACTATTTATTTTACTTTAAATTAATATCTTTAAATCAAATTCTTTCGATAAATTTATTTAACTAACCAATTTTATTTTTTTAAACAAATCTCCTCCTTTTTTATACAATATCTTTATTATCTTTCAATTAAATTTTGAACAAATTCTCCTTTTGTAAATTTAATTTAAATTAACCCATCATTTTCTTTAGTATTTGAAAATTTCAAATCACCAATTTTCGTTCAATAGATTTAATTCTAACTAACTAATTCCTTTTTATAAATTTTAAATCAACTAATTTTTTTCTTAAATAAAATTATTTTTCTTTGTTTAATAAATTTATTTTAACTAAAGGTTACAATTTTAAAATTAAATCCCTTCTTAATAAATTGTTTTTGGCTTTCAACAATTTCTTTTTAATATTTTAATTTAACAAAAATTAAATTCAAAACTATTCTTTATAAATTCCAATCTTTATTTTATATAATCTTTGGACAATTTGCATAATTAATTTCCATTCGATATATTTAATTAACCAAAAGTCTATATTTTAGACTAATATCCTTTTTACCATTTCTAAAACAATTAATTTAAACAAGTTTTCTTCTTACTTTCTATTTCCAAAATCTAATTTTTAATTATTTCTGAAATCCATACTTATTTTTAAAAATATTAACTATGCATATATGTTTTTCTCTCAAACTTTAAAACTAAATAGAATTTCCTTTACTGTTAAATTTTTCACTATTTAGCCCAATTATTCAAAACAAAATATATTTACTGCATTTTTTTTTCCTAACTTATATTTACAGATACTTATACATAAAATTCCTCAAATCTGTGTACATTTTATTAAAATAAAATAAATAAAACTAAAAATCGAATTACCTCACTGTCGCCTCGTCACTGTTCGATAGCCCTAGCCTCGCAAGTGCCACCGCCGCCTACCTTCCATCAGTCGCGTGCACGAACCCCCATCCTGTTGCTCGAACTCGAGCCTGACGTCGCCGCGACCTCGCGTCGAACTCACTGCCTCGTGAATAGCCGCCGTGGATCGAATTCGACACCATCTTCGCGCGCGCCTCGAGTCGCCACTGCCTCGACTGCCACCGCCTCGAGCCTCCCCTATCGCGACCCCTCCTACCTCATCAACTCACCGCCGCTTCTCCTCCACGCGCGAGTCGCCCTCGTCCCCACTATGCGTGAACGTGAAACGCTCGAACTCGAGCCCTCCCCCTTTCGATTTGTGTTGCCGCAGCCACCATTTGTTTTTTATTTTTTTTATTATTTTTTTGATGCTGCGTTCGAATGAATTTGGGGGAAGAAGGGGCTTCGGCCTGATTTTTATTTCATTTGAGAATTAAAGGCTTCGGCCATTTTTTTTTCCTTTGCTTTGCAAATTGAACTGAAGGAGGGAGAGGAAGATTTTAAAATGAAAGGAACGTGCTTTCACGATTTTCAGCGTGATCCCTGCCGTAATACTCTGCATGAATTTAGGCGTGAGTTTAGGGAGAACGTGTGTTAGTTCGACCAAATTTAAATTTTAAATTTAAACTGAATTCGATTTGATTTCGACGCGTTTATGTGTCGTGTGCTCACATATTAACTCAGAAAAATACGAAATTTGAAATCCGAGAATAATTCAATATTACGGATCCAATGGAACTGGTTTCGTCGAATTCCGAGACTGTGCCTCGGACGGCTATTTTTAAATATCGATTCAAACGATATAAATTTCAAAACTGTACAAATCACTTTCAAATTTCAATTTTTGAAGCTTCTATAATCTTCAGTATTATCAATATGAATTTTACAAGCCTTTGAAATATTTTTAATTGGCTTAAAATTGAAGATTCAAATTTTTATTCAACTTTCAATAGATTCAATTTTATAATTTAATCGCCATATTCAAAGTTATATTGAAAATTCAATCCAAACCATCATTCAAATATTTAAAATTAATTAAATGTTTCCAAATTAAATTATTCAAAATTCTGGGTCGTTACAATTTACCCTATTTCAAAACAATACTGTGTCAGTTTATCTTGTTTAAGAGTTTAGAAACCCCTATCGAAACAGTTGGCCAGACTGCACCGACCAGAATCTATAAACAATCCACCGATAAGTCAACACAATACAAAACAATTTTTATATTCATTAATAAATACAAGCTCATAGCTATTATTACACTCAAACTCATTCTAGATTACTGCTGAATCTATCTCTAATGAGTAATTCCCAACAGAGCCAAGGTTGTCGCTTAACCATATACTCTGATACCACATTGTAATGTTCTGGATTTTTCGACGCACGAAGGTCGACATTAATACGTCCACTATATCAACTGTTGAGAAATAGAAGGCCGGAAAACCATACTGTTAGGGTTAAAGAAGAGGTAGAAGATAAAAGAAGAAAGAAAGAAAAAGCAACAGAAACAATATCAGAATCTCACAATCGCAGTGGAACAACATATAATAGATAAATGAATAATCTTTAAACAAAGAACTATATCAGTTATTACATTACATCACATTACATCACATTACATTATCAGAGTTTACAACAACAAACAGCGGAAAAGAAATACTATATACTAGTTGATATGCCATGCCATCCAGCTTGCTCCGGATCTCCACAGCAACTCCTGAATTCCAGAATGACCTGATAACCTTACTCTAGAGTGATCGTATAGAGATTGGTGGGCACCCAGAGTTTAGGAAGGAAACAATAAACTCCAGGTCAGTCATGGGACTGGTGTGAGAACTTAAAACAGTTTATCTTTAAAAATAAACAAGGGATTATTTTAAATCAGATTCGCAGTGCTTTTTAGAAAATGTAACTACCGTAAGGCCTCCCGCACACACACACAATGCAAACGCAGAACTTGGAGGAGATTTCTCCTTATGATAGTCAAACATGCTTGATACACAAATTTTCTTTGATATTATTACTATAAGTGCAAGGTGTAGGAAAACATTTCGAAAGTGTAATATAAATCTTAGCCAGCATAGGCATTCCGCACTTATGCCTACTATAGCTACCATGTTCAATAGCAGGTTACCGCCACATTCCATGGCAGGTTATACAACTAAAACCGTACAAGGTTCGTATTTTTTCTTTGGATTTTCCAACAAATGGTCAGGCCAAGGAACTTCCAATTGCCACATGGGTACGCCTCTGGAAAGACGCCCCGAGAACCTAACCGGATCTCTGCCAACACAAGGACGGGTTACCCCTAGCTGGGTAACAACTGACACAAGTATGCCATCCCCCGGTCGTAACCGACCTAAATCCCAGGATTCACCAACAACCACAAAATAATAAGTTTGCAGCAACAACATAGGTTAAGTATCTAGGCTCCATACCATGATACCACCTCTATCCAGAAGGAAATGACATACACTAAGGGGGCGCTATCCGCTAACAACCTTGCCGCATCTTTTCTGTTTTGACCATTACCGGGGTGTGAGGTCTGTCGAAGTCTCGTTCACAAAGCTACGCTTTATACAAAAGCTAAGCTTTGGTCAACAAATGATCAGCAGCACTTCGTATTCCACATTACTAATTTGGGAATGTATCACTAGTAAACATCAACTACATAACCTCTGAGCTCGTACGTCTCAGGGAAGGGTGTTAAGCTAAGAGAATAAATTCTCCGCCACCAACAGAAATATATTTGATAGAAACCAGCTTTACATCTCAAATTGTAACGTCAGACACACATCCATACAAGTCCGTTCCGGGATCGAACGGAACCATAGGCACTTCCAAAGATGCCCTTGCAATCTGGACATTCACTAATCACGTCCGGAATTCCCATCACAAAGGGTGATAAAATCTCTATATCGGAGATCAGCCGATGCACAGACATTCGACGGTAATCCTTCCATTTTTGAAAATATCCGGTCTTCAACACCGGTCTTCAATTGCTATCCATTACGACATATCATTATTCGGAATGGGATTTATGACCCAAAGGTCCTCTCCCGGCTAAACCGAATAACGATCGCTTATTTTAAAATAAGTGTAGCATTCAAATTCAAGCAATTCACAACAAATACCCATTTAAAGGTGAACATTGATAGTTTGTTATTTAACTATCAATAGATATGCACAATCATCACCAAATTCCAAATAATTTTCCAAATTATTTATTTTCCAAAAATATCTTTACAAGATATATATTTTTCCATACTTTAAAAATAAATCAATGTTTATTTTTAAACAAATTTCCCTTTCCTTTATAAATTCCATGTGAATTTAAATTTCCAAATATCCACTGATATACGATTTTCAAATCGATTTCAAATATTCACTTTCAATTTATCTTTAAAAGATAAAATCTCAAAACATTTCACTTCATATTGGAAAACATTTCCATACTTATTTAATAATAAGTAATTCACAAATCTATTTATTTTCAACTCTGGAAAATATCCAATATACTTAAATCAAAATTAAGTATATATTTTATTCTTTAAGGAAAACATTCTCTTAAACACATTTATTTGAGTCAAAATGAATGTTGCGTAAAACATCGTTACGACGACCCAAAATCACTAGCATAGGGATTCATAATTAAAATAGATATATGAATCCCATTACTATATAAAATATTTCCTTTCGAAAATCATTTACTATAACAACAGTGTTATAGTCCACCATTTCCTTTTTATTTCTCGAAAACGTCTATTTCAACAATGAATGTTGAAATATATGGTCCTTAACACATTTTAAAACAACTTCAAATCATTTTAATTCTATTTAAAAGATCCTTTCCTAAAACGGTTCTTTAATATATTATTCACTGTCCAAAATCGTGAATATACTTCGTTAACCAAATTCATCATTTCTACACAATTTATTTCAAAGGATTATCCATTGTCCAAAATCGTGGACAATCTCCTTTCATAATCTAAAATAATTGACTTATCAAAATAAGTCAATTTCGGATTTATAAAACAATGTTTATAAATTCCATTTGTATTTTATAACAACTTCCACTTATAAAATCACTTTATTAACAAATTCTATTTATGTCTGATTTACACGCCAAATCCAATTATAAGCAGATTACTTATAATTCCCTATTTACAAATTCATTCATTTTATAACTTCACAATTTATAAATCTATAAATTTCATTCACTTATGAAATCCATTTATACTTCGTTTTTAACACTTATAAAAACTTGTTTTATAATTCTAATATTTTAATTTATAAATATCAATTTTATAAATCTTTTATATAAAGCGTTTATAATAATTCAAAAATCCCAATTTAAACCATTTTACAAATTTATCAACTACTTATTTCAAAAATCAAATTTCGGTTAATTTCACAAAAATCATGAATTTTATATCATAAAAATTATAATGTTTATTTATTTAAAATGAACCAATTCCAAAATTCCATAAAACGTTTACTTTCAAAAATCACTTATAAATCCTTTTAAATTCAAAATCGTTATTTTAACATTTTTAAAACTCCAAAAATAGGCCCAATGCTGCAACAGCACTAAATATAACAATCACGACATCCAAACATCATATATCGGTATGATAACAGAATATATCGCAAATATCTGTAAATAAATCAATACGGTTGAGGAATCCAGTTGGATCCCTCCAACCTATTACAATGCATCCACAGATGTTAGCACAATACCAATCCCGTTTCAAGACGGAATATCGCGGTATATAGGTTTATATAAAATATTATCCGCTATTATGCGGCGCAATAGGGTCTCATCCGCTATATAATGCGGGAAAATCAACTCCAAGTACATATATAATACCAATTCCACATCAAGGTGAAATATCGCGGTACATGTTTTTAATAAATAACATCCGCTTAATATACGGCGTATAGGGTCTATTTCAATGTAATAGATAATAATTTATCATTCAAGCATACAATCAACACAATCAAGCAATTTTAAATCTAACTATTTAAAATTTAAATCGAAACAAATTCGATTGAGTGAGAAGTTCTCACCTTAGCTTTCAATAACAGTTTAGCGTTTTATTTCGAATAAAATTAAACGCGCGTTTAATTTTACCCAAAAATTTCACTAGCTCCAATCAACTCCAATCTAGCTCCATCGCGTAGTATTCACGAATACGAACCCGATGCAATTCGTTTCGTCCAAAACGGACCTCGTATCAAAAAGTTATCGCATTTAGAAGTTTATACGAATTATAATACAAAACAATTAACATTTTATTTTTATTTTTAAACCCACTTGCAATCTGGACCGTTCGTTTTCCTCAAGCAGATCACGGCCGTGCGTCACTTTTTCTTCTCCCAGGTTGATGTCACGTACGAGACCTATAGCCGCCACCTTATTTCGAATTTATCGTGGGCACTTCGATCATCCTTGCAACGATCAACGACCACCAAACGTCACGCCAACGCGAGCTCCACCAGCGGCAGGAGGATGGTCAAACTCGGCTGCTCCTTGGTCATGAAAAACGTGTCCAAACCCACTACGAACGCGAGCTATATGCCATCAATCCGTAGCTTGAATTTCGATCTTGACTGTTGATATCCTAGATCTCGTAGTGCTCTAGAAGTTTGTAGTTGAAGCTTTCTTGAATTAACGTGTGGATTGGAAGATAATTGAAGAAGAAAACTGGAAATTTTCTGCCATTAATAGTTTCTGGCGGCTAGGATTTCTGAATTAGGATTTGTGCAAATTAGAAAATATGAGGTTCTTTTATAGAAAATTCTCGCGACACTATTCACCCGAAATTTTTCCGAACTCCAAACGAAGCGTGCCACCTGGCGTTTATAATGTTTTACCCCCATTTCGAACGCAATGGAATATATATCGGGAGCCAATTCGATCAAATTTAGAAGATAGGCTTTCGAATCAAATTATTTATATTTAAAATTCACTCAAACCGATTCCTACGCGTTTTAGCTTGCCCGGGATAAACCGTAAATCCGATTGACACGAAATTTGAAACCATACAATAATATAACATTACTGATCCGATGTAACTGGTTTCGTCGAAATCTGAGACTGTTTGAAAAATGGCTATTTTTACTCGTCAATTAAATATTAAAATATTCAATTTCTGCAATGTAACTTTTAATTCGATTTTAAAAGTTCTGCAACATCATTCTAACTCCAATATGATTTAATACCACTTTATAAATCAATTTTAAACACATTAAACCCAATTATCAATTATTTCTGTAATTTCAAATATTAAATTATCGATTTAATTATCCAATTAAATCTAGATATTCGAAATAAAATTTATTCGACTTACGAATTTTACATGTTTATATTTAAAAATAAATTAAATATACGAATTTCAAATGACATGAATTCTGGGTCGTTACAAATTATGTAAGTTACATGCTATGTTCTGCAATTAATTATGTAAGTTACATGCTATGTTTCGTATTTAATTATGTAAGTTACATGCTATGTTCCGTAATTAATTATGTAAGTTACATGTTATGTTATGTAATTTGTTATGTAAGTTATATGCTATTTTGTGCAATTTATTATGTAAGTTATATGCTAATTTATGGAATTTTTTATGTAAGTTATGTGCTACCTTATACAATATGTTATGTATGATTTTGTGTTATGTTATTTATTTTACGTAAATCATGATGCATGTTCCCTTAGTTTTAGGTATTCCCCGTGGACTGAAATGATACATACTCGAATGATCTTTAGAATAGGGAAAAATCATTATGGGTTAAAATGATAAATCCAAACGGTTTTTATTGATTTTGAAAATTTGGGATTGCAGGTTGAAATGATATATACCCGTAAATTTTAAAATATTGCAGATTGAAATGATAAATATCCGTGTCACTTGACCATAGGATAGAAAACTATATACGGACACCGATGGTCTGTTTTTAAAGTGATATCTGAAATTTTAAAAAGATGTGTTTGGAAAAAAAACGAAAAGTGATTTTTAAATTTAATATAAAGATTTTATTTTTAAACATATATGTAAAATTTATATTTTAAAATTATTTGTTTAAGAATTCTAAATTTATAAGTTAAGTTTTAAAATGTAAATTTTAAGGTTTTACTTATAACTTTATTTACTTTTTCTCATAATATAAGATTTAATTTTAAAAATTAATAAAAATAAATATATTATGTTTAAAATGTTTAATTAATATATTTATTTTAATATATAACCTACTTTAATATATAAATTATTTCTAATATATAAACTATTTCAATCTATAACCTATTTTAATATATAAATTATTTCTAATATATAACCTATTTCAATCAATAACATGTTTTGAAAATATAAACTATTTTTAATGTATAACTATTTCAATATATAAAAAACTTTCAATATTCAAAATTTTTAAAGTTGGAACTGTTATGACTTAGATTTATTTGATTTAAAATGCGAATATTTTGATATGATGGTTTAACCTATTTTTTTGTTATGATTTTGAAAATGAATATGATTTCGGAAGTAAATATGATTTCAAAAGTGATATGATTTTGAAGTGAATATGATTTTGAAAGTTATATGATTTTGAAGTGAATATGATATTTGGATATCAATTATGAACTAGTTTTGGAAATGTAAAAGAACCATCAAATGTGAAATATGTGTTTGATTGTTAAAGAGACCGGAATCGGATGTTGTCATACTCTCTGTCAATACTGAAAACCACTTTAACAACTGTGTACGTGGTGGATTCCAGAAATGAAGTAGGATGGTTTGGCGAATGATTCTTTATGAGGTAGTTACGTGACCCTAGCTCCGGTGAGTCAGCTTGATGTAGCTAAAACAGGAGCTATATCGGGCCAAGTGAAGTCATTCCTCCTATCGGATACATTTCTTCTGTACTATATTCTGACTTTGTGATTGATTTGGTGGTCGCTTGTGATTTTGATTATGGGAGTATGTTCCAAGGTGGGTGGTAGTAGTTGTTATGCGTTACCACCAGTCCGGGAGTGCAATTGGTATATCTACCCTGGCATTGCCTCGAGTGTCGTGTTCGCATGCCCTATCTCGCATTCTTCGAGTTTTTTTGTGTGTCATACCTATGGAGTGCTCCCTGGTAGCCCACTTGCGGGTGGAGTTTACAGTATCTATGTAGACTACCTCATTTATATAAAATTGTGTTAAGGGGGATAAGGGTAACACCTTAACGCTATTTTAATATTTTACTTTAATGTAGACGTTATTTTTGTAGTGTAGTATATTATGTAGGTAAATAGTTCCACGGTTCATTAAAGGACGGAAATCCCAGACATTCTTTAAGTTATCACATTTCATTCGGATATTTCGCTTGAGTTGATTTACTTGCATAAGATTGTTAATCCTGACTCGAGTGTTTTATGTTTTGCTTTATGCTCGGGTCAGCCTGAATATTACACCATTTGAGACTCACCTTTGGAGCTTGGAGCTTTGTATGGAGATCTATTTTTAATCTATTCCGCTTTTCAGTTATTTCGGTTATTTTAATTATTTCCAGTTGTTTATGTTCAGACTTGTCATTTGTTTATATTAGAGACTTCTTTGCATTTGGACTTAGGTTGTATTTTGTTTTAGACTCTGATGTTCCTGTAGTAGCTTCATGAACTACTATTTATTTATTCTGCTACATATTGTTGTATTACTGTGTCTGTGATTTTATGATTGATTTATTTAATGTATATGCTAAGTTTTGCCAAATATAAATAACAATTTGTCATTTTGAGTAATTCAAGTTTGACATATGTGGATTATTGTCGATTTGAATGGATCAAAATGGCGGGTCGTTACAAGTTCCAACTTAAACGGTTTAGACATTGAAAATAGTATATATATTAAAATAGTTATAAATTAAAATACTTTATATATAATAAAATACTTTATATAATAAAATTAGTTTCCTCCAATTCCGCAAATCGATTCAGATCGTCTTAAATTTCAAAATTCAATTTAAATCAGTTTCTGTTTAACCATTTCAATTTAAAGTTGAATGATTCATGTTTAAATATTCAAACATTTACAATATAAATTTCATTTATTGTAATGACTCGTAAATTTTAATGGTTTTAATAACGTAATTAACTGAATTTTTGGGAAATTTTAAATAATTGAATTTGACAATGAAAATTTGAGATCTAAAATACGTCTATTTAAACGTAGCAAATGGTAAATTTTCATTCGAAAATATGGAAGTTTATTTTGTTGTGTAATTTTATTAAAATTTAAGTCAGTTAATACTTGATGATAATAAAATATTTCTCAAACCTAAATATTTTTACATAATAAAAATATTTATCATTTTCTGAGTAAGACGTCATAATTCGTTTCGTCAAATTTGGACTTCACTAGCTCCATTTATCTTAATTTGACTAATTAACTACAATTGGCGGCAAATATCGACTTTGATAGGATAGACTTATTGTTGATTTTTGCTACTATTCTGATCATCTCGTCATGCTGATCACTGTAGTATATTCATTTGTGTGTTTCGGTGTCCGGTGGACGGTGAAATCTATGAAACGGTGGACCGTATCGGTACCTGTTTTGTACCTTTTTGTTTCTTATGTCTATTGGTTTGCCAGTCGTATAATACCAATGGTCATTTACTATTAATATTTTCTAATTCAACAGATGACCTTTATTTCTCAATCACCAATCCTACCAGCAACCGCATCCACCCACATGCAACTAAAGCCACCGACCGCCTTCAGTTCCCCACCGCCCTCCATCGTGCAACCCACGCCACAGCCCGCTGCGCACAACTCACCAACCCATGCACCCCTCTCCTTCTACCCCCGCTCCATTTCTCCTCGTCTACCATGCCTTTCCCCCTTCCAGCTCAGGCCGATCAACACCTAGCCTTCATCCCTGTGCTTCACCACCCTCTGGCCTTTCAACTCTGCTCACCGCTATGTTCCCTAGTTCCAGCCTCATCTTCTCCAACCGTGCATATATATTTATATCTTATATAGGTGGTGTGTGTGTATATATATATATATATATACACATATTTGTGAGTTATATGTATGTTATCAAGTCTGCATATATTTTGCAGCGTAGTTGTATTTATGAGCTGTGTATAAACATTTTTTTCAACATATATTTGTTTTGTATATCTATATATAATAATATATAAGTGATATGCGACCTGTTTGCTTGTATATATGGGTTTACATAAGTTTGTACATGATCTCTTTTAAGTTAAATATATTTTATAAAGTAAGTTTATATAAAAGGTTATTTTGATATATACATATATATAATGAATAAAGTGGGATATATATATATATATATGATATTGATTTTAAAGTACATGTATATAAAAATATATAGGCCGTAAATATTATTGAAGTGGCTACATATGTTATACATATTTTTATATTAAAGTCGGCATACATGTTTGTGGATTTTTCTGCATATGCCTATACACATATTTTATTTTATTTCCTTTTCTTTGAATCCATACAGTCGCATACAGGTATGCATAAATGTTAGCCTACATATGTATGTTTAGTTGTCTATCATACAGGGTGTCTGAATATATTAGTCTGAAGATCGATGTATTTTTCAATATATATTTTGATTTTAAATATTATATATAGATATAAGTGTATATAAGTTATACACATTTGTTTGAGCTTATGTACATATATATATATATATATATATATTAATAAAGTAAGTTATAGTGATTTTCAATAGATATTGTTTTTAAGTATAATATATATGTTAGTCTATACATTAGTTTATATCAGTATCATTTTTGGTTGTTGTTTATATATTGGTTATATATGAAAGTATACATTGTTTGGTTATAGTTTACATATTGGTTATATATAAGTATACATTGTGTTAGTGCAGGATAAGTACAAGTTTAAGAGTTTTGTTTTAATTGTAATGTGTGGTTTTAAGAAATTATGAGTTTGAAAATGCATATATAAATATTTTACTTTAATTTGTGATTTAGAATTTAACATTTGCGTATAAAAGTCTATTTTAAATGTTAATATGTTTTTTAAGGAATAATGATTTGAAAATATATATGTATATGTATGTGTATATATATATATATATATTATTTTATACGTGTTTGGATTTAATATTGTTTCTTGGAGAAAAAAATTGTTTCCGTTTATATCAAGCTTGTTTTGACTCGTCATCATCAATTTCTAGCTATCAACTTTTCTCATCAAATTCGTGTTCGTCGTACTACTTTGGAATTCGTTGCTCAGATTCGCAGCTCAGTTCGTTATCAAATTTCTCTAGCCTTAAAAGGTGAGCAATCACTCATGATTAACATTCTTATATTTAATAAATTTGTCACTTGAAATGACAATTGAAATATGCGATTAAATTTAAAATTTTCTAGTTATTTAATTGTTAAATATGATATGCAATTATCTGCAATTGTTCACCTGTGATATATGACACCATATCTTGTTGTGTATATTTTATTTAATTTATCACTGATGATATATGCATGTTGTTGATATATTATATTATTATCATATTTATTCTCACTCTGCAAGTTCCCTATTAATTTAGAATTACCTATGGGTTGAAATGATACATACCCGAACGATTTTGTAGAATAGAGGAAAACCGTTATGGGTTGAAATGATAAACCTAAGCGATTTACACTGATTTGAAATTTTGGGATTGCGGGTTGAAACAATACATACCCGTAGATATTTAAATTGCGGATTGAAATGATAAATATCTGTATCACTTGACTATATGATAGAAAATTATATACGTACACCGTTGGGCTATATTTTTGAAAATGATTTCCAAAGTTTTGAAAAGAAATATATGGGTTTTGATAAATATTAATTTTTAAATATAATATGTATAAATTTTAGATTTTTAAATTATATGTTTTGGGAATTTTAACTTTATAAGTTAGTTTGAAATTAAAAAATTTAAGATTTTTCTTATAATTTTTTTCTTAAAAATATATAAAAAATGATTTAATTTATTAAATTTAATTTAATTGGTTTATAATATGTTTAAGTATTTATCTAAATTTATACTAATATTTTAAAAATAGATTTTTATACCTTTAAATAAATGAAGGTTGGAAAAATAATGTAAAATTGACTTGAAATTGGTTATAATTGAATTTAAATAAGAATTTATTTGAATTCATTGATAAATATTCTCAATATTAAATAAAATTAAGACTAAATGTTTAATATTTATTGAAATTTATAAATTGAGATTTTATTTAATTGTTATTAAAATTATTAAGTGAATTATTTCCACTTTAAAAATAAAATTGAAAGTCGAAAGATAAATAAAACCTATATTGTAAATATTTGAATATTTAAATTTTGAATCTTGTTCGAATTGAAATGATAGTTCAAACTTGGATTTGAAATCGAAAAAAATTGAAATGGTTTATTAAGAAATCGAATTGAATCTTTAACCTTTTAAATTGAAAGTGTTGAATAGGGATTGATTTAAATTGAATATTTGGAGTTTAAGCTAATTTGAATCGATTTGTGAAATTGGGGGAAACTATTTTAGTATATAAATTATTTTAGTATATAAAGTATTTTAATTTATAGCTAATATAATATATATGTACTATTTTCAATATCTAAACTGTTTAAGCCGAAAGTGTTATAATTTTCAAAATGTTATTATTTAAAAAGTGTTATGGTTTCCAAAGTGTTATGATTTCAAAAGTGTTATGACTTCGGAAGTGTTATAATTTTTAAAGTGTTATGATGTTTGGAAATAAATATTTTTTTAAGTGAATATTGATAAAATTGATATGGTTTTGAATGAATATGATATTTTGATATGAAATATGAACTATTTGAAATGAAATGACCACGGTGTGAAATAAGCGTTTGGTTGTTAAAGAGACCGAGATCGGATATTGTCATACTCTCTACCAATACCGAAAACCACTTTAACAGCCGTGTACGTGTTGGAGATTCCAGTACGAAGTTGGATGGTTTGGCGACGATTCTATATGGTATTTATGTAGCCCTGACTCCCGTGAGTCAGCTTGATGTGGCTAAAACAAGAGCTATAACGAGCCAAGTGGGGGTCATTCCTCTGATCGGGCACATTTCTTTGATACCATTCTATTGCTTTTGTGATGTGATTGGGTGCACCTTTTGATTTGGGAGTGTGTCACGAGGTGGGCGGTAGTAGCTGCTATGCTTTACCACCAGTCCAGGAGTGAAAATGGTATATCTACCATGGCATTGCCTCGAGTGCCTTGTCGCATGCCTAATCGCGCCTTCTACGAGTTTGGTTTGTACCATACCTATGGAGTGCCCTCTGATAGCTCTCCAGTTTAGGGGGGGTTATTACGGTACTGTATAGACTATGAGAATATAAAAAATATTAAGGGGGATATGGGTAATGCCTTAACGCTACTTTATTAGTTTACTTTACTATAGACATATTATAATAGCGTATATTACTATATAGTAGGGTTCCACGGATCCTTAGAGGATGGAAATCCAAAACATCCTTTAAGTTGCTTGTATTTCAGTTGACATTTCACTTGAGTCGAATTTATTAATATAAGAATGTTAATCCTGACTCGAGTGTTTTGTGTTTGCTTTATGCTCGGGTCAGACTGAGTGTCACATCATTCGAGACTCACCTTTGGAGTTGGAGCTTCACTTGGAGATCCATCTATATTTATTCAGCTTTCAAATATCCAGTTGTTTTGTTCAGACGTGTTATCTGTTTATATTCGAGACTACATTGTATTTGAGATATTCTGTTGTATTTTACTTTAAACTCTGATGTTTATATAGTATCTTCATGAACTACTATTTATCTATTCCGCTGCTTATTGTTGTAATACGCTGTGTTAGTGATTCTTTGATGATTTATTTATTGTATACGCTGAGTTTTGCAAAATATAAATTAACAATCTGTTGTTTTAAGAAATTCAAGTCTGTCATGTGCGGATGCGAATGGTTCGAAATACCGGGTCGTTAAAGTTGGTATCAGAGCTCTAGTTTAGGCAAAACTTAGCATATGGAGTAAAAATTAATTATCGAATCACCTTCGTTCGGGCTTGAATTTTTCCTCTTTGATCCAGGATTTCTTTTGAATTTTGGAACTTTCCTTCTATTCTGAAATCCATTCTTGTCTCTCCCTATTCGTGTTCTTCTTGATTCTGGAGCATCCCATAGCTCCACTTCGGTTGATCTCTATAATGAATTTGAGAACATCTTGCCACCTCAATTTGCATCTTCGACCTTATGTGTGTGTCTAATCCTTCGGCGGTCCCGCCAACCTTTATGTGATTTTAAAAGGAGCGAAACTCCTTACAACTGGTGCCAATTTACCGAAGATTTCTACATCCTCGGTTTTGATGTTGTTGTCTCTTGCAATGCCCGAATGTTTCTCTAGTAAACGACCAGGGTAATTCTCTTGTGATCCAATGTCGATTGCCTTAGACTTTGCAGGCAGTCTTATCTTTCACTTGATTCTTAACCGAATGATCTCTCCCCAACGGGAAATTGAATTTCCGTATTGATCTTATTCCTGGAATCTCGATCAACCCGGTTAAGGTCACCCGCAATTAATATTAGTCTATCCATTCTTTCCTCTTCGTAATTTAATTATCTTATCTTTCTTTCGAGCCTATCTTCTTAGTTAGAATTCTCTTGAATAGGGTCTCTCTAAATTGAACCTCTATCCTTATTCTAGATCTAGTATTGACTCATCGTGTGTGAGAATGTTTTTGTTATTACTATAAATGTTTTATATTGTATTGTTTGAGTTGTTAAGTTTGATTTGGGGTTTCGATCGATTCATCTAGCCCACGTTATCGATAGGAATTCCAAAACACTTGAACATAGAAAACTGACACGGTATTGTTTTCGAAATTGGTAAATGAAATAATATTATGTATGATTATATTTTATATATATAAAAGTATAATTTTATGAAATTAAATAGTTAAATGAATTGGTTGTTAGAAATGATAATACTAGGTTATCATTTATTGTGTTATTCAGCATTCCTTAAACTATTAACTCTTGTGGTAAATTATAAGGAAAGGAGAGTTTTATAAATACAGCTTATAAATATGATTTGCAAATGAAATCAACTTAAATTTGGAATTGAGAAATTAATTTCCGCTGCTTTTCAATTTTTGGTTTTCAAAGTTTATATATATATATATATATATATATATATATATATATTATTTGAAAGTATTTTCAAATGAAAATAGTTTAAAAGAATAATTTTAAAAGAAATAAGTCTGTACTCTCTTCGTTTGTCGTTGGAAAATAATTTTTATGATGACTGCAACATCATCAACATTCATTTTCGAGTCTCAAAGTGGAGAGACCGCTAAGTAGCTTCACAGCACTTTTGTTTTGAAAATAGAGTTAATTTGATTTTCTTAAGTATGATTTGATATGAGAATATATATATATATATATATATATATCAAAATAGTTTAAAGTGAAATCAAAAATTTAATTCTTAAATTCTGTGTTAGATTAGGGTTTTCAATTATTGAAATAAATCAAGAATTTTAAAATAATTGAAGGGTTTAAATGTTAAATTGGAATTTAAAATCAGTTGAAAAAGTTGGACTGGAAAAAAAATTCGTATAATATTCAGTTGCATTTTAAACATATATAGCTTATCTAAAATATTCAAAAGTTAAAATGAATGCAAATTTGAAATTGAAGGTTATACAAGATAAATTTAAGTAATAACAAAAATGTTCAAACTGAGATTTTGCTTAATGGAAAGAGGTAAATATAAAGAAAAATTGTATAGTGTTTAATTACATTCAGAAACATTAATATAACTTACCTAGAAAAGTTTAAATGTAATTGGATTGTAATTGGATATACTTGATATAAGTAATAAGATATCAAAAATGGTGTTTTGCTAAGGGAATTTACTGATAATAAATTGGATAATAAATTGGCTAATAAAAAGAAGGTTTATTTGTTGAATAATATATGGTTATAAAATGTTTATACACTTAATATACATGGCAAATTATGTTAAGTGAAATAAATTAAACAACAAAGGTAAATACTTTTTCTAAATAAATAAATATGGACTTAAGAATAATTGAAATTTGAATTTTAGTGAAATCAACTCAAATGAAGATAAATAGATTTAATAAATGAGCAAAATCAAATAAATTTTGTTTTGGAAGAAATTTTTGTAACAAACATTAATAAATTGGACCAAACCGAATTGAATGAAATAGCTTGAATTGAAATCAACAAAATATGAATATAAATGAATATTATTGATTAAATAAAATGGATTCAAACCAAATTAATTGAATAGAAATCAATTTAAAACAAAACTAAATGAAATTTATATGGCTTGAATTAACAGTTTGAACTAACAATTTTGAATTGAATGATTATTTAAACCAAATTGGTGAATATTAATTAATTTAAATTTAAATTTATATGGTTTTAAATTTATATGAGTGAGATGTCATAATTCGTTTCGTAAAATTTGGACTTCTCTAGCTCCATTTATCTTATTTTGACTAACTAATTACAGTTGGCGGCGAATATCGTCTTTTGATAGGATAATCTTATCGTTGATATCTTTATTCCATTTTGATCATCTCATCATGCTGATCACTGCAATATATTCATTTGTGTGTCTCGGCCTTCAGTGGATGGTGAAATCTATTAAACGGTGGACCGTGTCGGTACTCATTTTGTGCCTTTTTGTTTCTTATTTCTATTGGTCCGCCAGCCGTATAATACCAATGGTCTTTTGCTATTAATATTTTCTAAATCAGCGGATGACCTTTCAACATTCCAGTTGGTTATCTTTATTTTCGGTTGACTCTTCGTTACTTCTTCTTTTCATTTGAAAGGGGGGAATATAGTATAAAGTATATTAGTGCTTGTACCAGTTTGTTACTTTTTCATTTTCTCATCACCATTTCCAGAAGCCTACATGTCACCATTCATTTTCCAATCACTCATCCTACCAGCAACTCCATCCACCTACGCGCAACTAAAGCCACTGATCGCCTTCAGTTCCCCACCTCCCTCCGCCGTGAAGCCCACGCCACAGCCCGCCTGCGCACAACTCACAAACCCACGTACCCCTCTCCTTCGACCCTCCGCTCCATTTCTCCTCGTCTACCTTGCCTTTCCCCCTCCTAGCTCAGGTCGTGCAACACCTAGCCGTCATCCATGTACTTCACCACCCTCCGGCCTTCCACCTCTGTTCACCGCTGCGTTCCCTAGTTCCAGCCTCATCTTCTCCAACCGTGTATACATACTTATATCTTATACAGGTGAGTGTGTGTGTATATATACATATACATATTTATGAGTTATATATATGTTATCAAGTCTGCATATATTTTGCGGCATAGTTGTATTTATGAACTGCGTATAAACATTGTTTTTTTTCAACATATAACGCTTTGTATATCTATATATAAGAGTATTTAGGTGATATACAACATGTTTACCTATATATGTGGGTTTACATAAGTTTATACATGATCTGTTAAGTTAAATATATTTTACAAAGTAAGTTTATATAAAAGGTTATTTTGATATATATATATATTATAAATAAAGAGGGATATATATATGGTGTTGATTTTAAAGTACATGTACATAAAAATATATAGGCCGTAGATATTATTGAAGTAGCTACATATGTTATTCATATTTTTATATTAAAGTCAGCATACATGTTTGTGGATTTGTCTGCATATACCTATGCACATATTTTTTATTTTTTCCTTTTCTTAAATCCATACAGTCACATACATGTATGCATATATGTTAGCCTACATATTTATATTTAGTTGTCTATCATATAGGGTGTCTGAATGTATTAGTCTGCAGATCGATATATATTTTGATATTAAATTTAAATATTATATATAGATATATGTGTATATAAGTTATATAGATTTGTTTGAGCTTATGTACATATATTATAATAAAGTAAGTTATAGTGATTTTTAATAGATATTGTTTTTAAATACTATATATATATATATGTAAGTTTATACATTAGTTTATATCAGTATCATTTTTGGTTGCTGTTTATATATTAGTTACCATAAAAGTATACGATGTTTGGTTATAGTTTACAAATTAATTATATATAAGTATACATTGTGTTGGTTGCACCATAAGTACAAGTTTAAGAGTTTTTTTGTTGTAACGTGTGGTTTAAGAAATTAGGAGTTTGAAAATGTATATATAAAGATTTTACTTTAATATGTGATTTAAAATTTAATATTGGCGTATAAAAGTCTATTTTTAATGTTAATATGTATTCTAAGGAACAACAATTTGAAAATATATATGTACATATATAGATTTTAATTTATACATTTTTGGATTTAATATTGATTCTTGGAAAGGAAAAAAATTCGGTTCCGTCTATATCAAGCTTGTTTTGACTCGTTTTCATCAATTTCTAGCTATCAACTTTGCTCATCAAATTCTTGTTCATTATACTACTTTGGAATTCGTTGCTCACATTCACAACTCAGTTCATTATCAAATTTCTCTAGCCTCGAAAGGTGAGCAACCACTCATGATTAACATTCTTATATTTAATAAATTTGATTTCACTTGAAAACGACAATTGAAATATGCAGTTAAATTTAAAATTTGCTAGTTGTTTAATTTTTAAATATGATACGCAATTATCTACAATTGTTCACCTATGATATATGACACCATATCTTGTTGTGTATATCTTATTTAATTTATCATTGATGATATATGCATGTTGTTGATATATTATATTATTATCATATTTTTTCTCACTCTGCAAGTTCCCTGTTAATTTAGAATTTCCTATGGGTTGAAATGATACATACCCGAACGATTTTGTAGAATATGGAAAAACAGTTATGGATTGAAATGATAAACCCAAGCAATTTTCATTGTTTTGAAATTTTAGGATTGCGGGTTGAAACGATACATACCAGCAGATATTTAATTGCGGATTGAAATGATAATCACTTGACTATAGGATATAAAACTATATACGGACACCGTTGGTCTATATTTTTGAAAATGATTTCCGAAGTTCTGAAAGGAAATATATGAGTTTTAATAAATATTGTGTAACAACCTTGGTTTGGTGATTACCTGAAAATTTAATTATAACAGTGGTTATAATTTAATAATGGAGAAATAAAAATAAATTAGAGACTTAAAAATTGTTTATTTTGAACAAACAATGAATTTGGAAAGAATAAATGGAGTTAATATGATAATGTTTGTAATAAATGGTGGAAAATGAATATATTAATTTGGTAATTTATTGGAAAAAAAATAATAATAATTTTTGGAAGTAAGAATAATGTTAAAATGGTTTGTTGCCTTTTATTATACAAGAAAATTATTTTTGTGTAATTTTTGTAGTTGAAAATGGTTTTTGTGTAGATATTTGTGTAAATTGTTTATTTAATTAAAATAAGAATTTTTATTAATGAAAATAATTTTTAATTCAAAAATATCTTTTATTTTGTTGTAAAATAAATTTTAGAACATAAAATATGTTGTGTGATTTTATAGAAGTGAAAATATTTACATATAATTGTTTTAACTTGAAATATATTAGTGTATAAGTGATTTTGGTGTGTTAATTTCATTTAAAGGCTAAATTAATTTAGTTGTTGGGTCTAAGCCCATTAAATTTCATAACCAGAAAAGAAGAAACACCTCCTTCTCATTTCTACAACGTACTGTATTTTTCATTCTTCCTGTAGACTAAGAAAAAGGAAGATAAACCCATTTCCTCTTTGAAAACAAAAGCCAAAATCCCCAACTTTAGTCAATCATTTGCTGTAATAATCAATTCAAAGCCAATTTACTTCAGGTAATCAAAGGTAAAACCCAAATTCCTCTCATCTATTTCTGATTTTTTTGTGAGTTAATGTTGGTAATTGAGTTTTTGTACTTGCATGTCTCTACAAACCTCTTTATCATATTCTAGAAGCTAAAATCAATGGCAAGCTTCCATCTTTCTTCAAATTTCCATGGGGTTTGCTCTTCAAATTTCTAAGGTGAGTTGCAAACTCACATATCTATCTCTATAAAGTATTAATTATTTGAATTGAGTGATATATATCAATAAATAGTTGAATGATTTGAGTAATTTGATTGAATTGTTGAAATTTGCAAAGTGGTTGCTGAATTATTATTTTATGAACATTGCTGCAGTAAAACAGCAATATCTCAGTGTAGAATGATCCGAATTCGTTCATTCTTTTTGTGATAGAAAGATATTTAAATAATCTATAAGTTCTATTTGAATCATTTTTCGAAATTCTATGTCTAAAAGGGTCGAAATTAAGTTTGAAACTGATGTTATAGCACAACCATTTGAAATTTCCTGAGTTGATATCTGACAGTAAAATGGCCATAACTTTTAAGCCATAAACCCAAATTATGTATACTTCTTTTTGTTAGAAAGCTAAGACATAAAGGAACAACTTTCATTTTGTAAGTTTCTGATAATTCTATGATCTATAGGGTCGAAATTTAGTTTGAAACTGATGTACACAGTTCTGCTCTGTGCAATTTTTTTTGTTAAAACCTGATCTTTAAATTACCATAACTTTTGAATGACAAATCGGAATTGAGTGAGTTTTTTTGCATTTGGAAGATATATTTATAAGGAACAACTTTCATGTATTGTGTTTTCTGTAATTTAGAGGTTTGCTATGTCAAAATCCAATTTTCTACTGTTGTCCCGAGAGCAAAAACAATATTTGCTCTGTGCTTAAGGCTGAAACAAAATTGGCCATAACTTCTTCGTTTTTGATCCAATTTTCAAAATTTTAGATGTTTCGGAAATAACAAATCATATTCTACAACTTTAATGTATTGTGTTTTCTGTAATTTAGAGGTTTGCTATGTCAAAATCCAATTTTTCTACTGTTGTCCCGAGAGCAAAACCGATATTTGCTCTTTCATTGAAGCTGAAACGAATTTGACCATAACTAATTCATTTCTTGACCGATTTTGATGATCTTGGTCATTCCGGAAAGCTTAGAAACTAAATTACAACTTTCGTTTTATTCATTTTGCCTGATTTTGACGTTATCTATGCTAAAATTGTAATTGTTTATCACTGTCCTATAAATGCATAAGTTCAGGTTCAGTTTGATGTTTTTAGTAAAATGGTCATAACTTTTGAACCATTGATCCGAATTCGATGATCTTAGACATTCTAGAAAGCTTGAATTATATTCCATAACTTTAATGTTTTCAGTCTTGAATGATTTTGAAGTCTACATAGTGAAAAATTAACTTTTTCATCGCTGGCCTGTGCTGATGGCCAGTGCACATATTTTATTTTACTTTGGTAGTATTTCGATCATAACTTTCACGTTACTGATCGGAATCTTGAAATTCAAGATGTTCTGGAATCCCTAGAAAATATTCTATAACTTTTATGTTTTAAATTTTGTATGATTTTATTGTTTACATGGTGGAAAATTGATGTTTTTACTGCTGGCCTGTAATTGACAGCCACGATATTTATATATTTGTCCGATTTCGACAATTTCATATGCATTCTTTTGCAACTTATTTTATGAAATATGATGCCAATATTTGATCATTTTGTCCAGCAATGGACTAATCAAGTTAGGATGAGATTTGAATTTAAATTAATTTGAATTCAATTTAAATTTGAATATCGGTTTAAGCCGATTAAATTGCAAATTGATGTTTTCTTGAGTTTTAAAAATCCGAATAAATTCCAGAAAATCTTCTAACATCATGGTTGGAGTATTCAATGTTTTATACATTTTTAGAGGTTTTTAAACAATTATTCTTTATTTTTAAGGATTTTAAAATTATTAAAATCCTTTTTGATGATGTGTTTTCTCTTAAAATCTTTTAGATAAATTTCTAAAATTTGTTTTATAACCCTGCTTTCTCAAGTAAAATCTTTTATAATTAATTTTATTTAATTTAATTACTTTTATACCATTCGAACGTATGAGAAAGAGAATTAAACGATTTAGTAAAACACGTGGTATGGGACATGTGCGTTTACTATTTCGGTTAATTTCGGACTTGTACGATCGAAGCTATTTGAGATTATTGATTCTGGGATATTTTGCCATTTTATGGTGTATTTTGATTTTTATAATTCATATTTATTTGAATTATTTAAGATGGCCAATTACTTGGCAAACATTATGGTTTGAGATCTCCTATATCGGAGTATGGTCGATGAGATCCATCACGATGTTTTATTTACTTGCCAATGATATAAGGCAAGTCTTGAGTTTATGATTTCATATTTTGAGATTTATGGTTTATGAGGAACCACTTGTCGATGAGATGAGACAAGTTACGATGCCATTTAATACTTGTCGATGAGATGAGACAAGTATGATGTCTCTTTATCACTCGCCAATGAGACTAGGCGAGATATAATTTTCTGAGTTTTATGATGTTTCTAGTGTGCCATCGACTAACGGGTAGTAAACCGCTAAGTGCGAATGTGTGGTATGGGACATACGTTAACACTTTTCGGGTTCCTATCCGTGAGTTTGTGACACATTCACGATGTTTACCTAACAGAACTGCTTGGAGAGGTGTCAGCGACCTTGTCATGAGGACGAACTGCTTTGAGAGGTGTTAGCGACCTTGTTAGAGCTGACAAAATAGCTTGGAGAGGTGTCAGCGACCTTGTCATGAGGACGAACTGCTTTGGGAGGTGTTAGCGACCTTGTTAGAGCTGACAAAATAGCTTGGAGAGGTGTCAGCGACCTTGTCATGAGGACGAACTGCTTTGGGAGGTATTAGCGACCTTGTTAGGACTGACAAAACGGCTTGGAGAGGTGTCAGCGACCTTGTCATGAGGACGAACTGCTTTGGAAGGTGTCAGCGACCTTGTCTAAGGCTTCGGCCGTCTGAATTTAGCACGTGTAGCATTGCTTCGGTATTGTATTCAGGGATATGGCCAATCCAGGTTTTCTGAGTTTTGAATTCGCCGTTTTGGCGCATTAATGTTAAGATTTTCTGAGTTTTGAACATGCATCGAATTCTTTATTGAGTTTGAATTCGTATCGAGTTCCATGAGTTTTTATGATTAATATGTATGTGTGAGATTTAGCTGTCTTGGCCTACTTATGAGTTTGAGATCTCACATTCTTATGGAGTTGTCTTGTGTTGCTTTCATGACTTCTATTTGTGATTGAGATGAGTTTTCTCCCTTTTGGAGTAATGGTTCATCGAGCCATTTGAGTTTTTCTTGAGTTTTACATGATTTGATTTGAGTTCATTATGAATTATCGCTAATGATATGAGGCACTTGTGTTTTATTGAGTATTGAGTTTAGTTACCTCTTTCGAGCTATTTTGTCACTTAGGTAGCGTTTGTTACTTAAGTATTGAGCTATGAGTTATCTAATCCTTCTCCTCATTCGAGAAGAAGTATCACTATATCCATTATGCTTTATATTATCGATATTGACTGATTTGTGTAGCTAGACTGACCCGTGTATTTATACTCGGGTCAGACCGAGTTGTTTCAGGTATCATCTATCGGACTTAGCTTGAAGTTGGTGTTGGATATCATCTCTTCTTTCACTTGAGTAGTTTATTTCCTCTGCATACTCTGATATTTTTACATTGGATTTGATGTATAGGGTGTCGTCGAGTACCACCTTTATTGTATTCATATTGTATTGTACTAAACATGTATCAGTGTATATGTATATATATGATGTCGATTACGGTTCTGTGATGTGCTTTACATTTAGTTATTGTATTTTGTTCTGATAGATCCGTCAACCACCTATAGTTTTCGATTAAACATTTACTGTGTATGTCGATCCATTGAGATAGAAAAGAAAAATTATATTGCATTTATCGACGTATTCAGTAGATGTTTAAGACAAACTTATAGATGGTCGCCCTTAACCAACCCTATTCTCCGCTTTAGTAGACAGAATTACTCGTTAATTCTCTTTACTAAGGTGGGTCTCGGGGTGGGGCGTTACAGTTTGGTATCAGAGCTGAGGTCAGAACAAAATAGAATAAACATAGAACAGTAAGTATATCACGATACGTCGAAGTACAATACGAGTGAATCATTGTCCTTTATTCGAGCTTGTTTTCAAATCGTGCTTTGATTCTTTTTCGTGTATTAGGATATGTTGAGATGGAATATATCTAGGAATATGTATATTGTATTCCGTAGTATTCCATAATAGAGTTTGATGTCATATTATCGTAAATAATTTTATTTAGGATTATTGTATTATTATTTTTGTCGTTGCGAGTGAGTTCGTATCGATGGAGCTGATTGATTTCCTTAAAGCATTCATGTTGCATTCCTTGAGAGTTGTGAATCCTATTAAGGGGTCCACAACGATTGGCTTGTTGTGGGCATTCCGAGTTTTCTATTTGTTGCTACTTTAGTGAGTATTTGTTTATTACTCACTATATTGAGATGTATTTGATTTGAGATAGATTGACTTATTTGATGTTAAGTCCGATCCTTTTGGTTGTTATAGCATCCTTTATTTATTTAGGCATCCTAATTTGATTGGGTCATTATTTCTATCACTTTGGAATGTTAATGATGATTCCGATGTTTCTGTAATCACTTTTGAGTATCGAGACGTTGATGATACATCTCGAATTCCAATCAAGGTCACTTTGTTGATTTTTGTGAGTCCATTTGGATTTGACATCCAATCAGGCAATCGAATGTTGAAGTAACCTTATTCCTGGCTCTTAGCTCTTCGATTATCCTTCCACGAGGATATCCACTAAGGAATGAGGTGAGTTTCTAGATTATTCGAGTTCGATTGAGTTTATCATTCAGTTTCTTTAAGTTATCCTTTTCGAATATTCATTCGGTGTTATCCTTTGCAGCATTACTTTGTTTGAAATAATGATTTGTGGTTTGTATGCTTCTTTTCCTTCAAGGAGAATATCTTACTTATCTTTGGCCTTGATGATTTCCGAGAGTGGCTCGTCCTCATATATGAGTTGACGAACACTTCATCTCCTTCTGTTGATTTTGTGAATCGCGTACTCTAGGAATATCTCCATGCATTCTCTCAATGTTCTTTGGTTTGAGTTTTTGAAGTTATATACATGATTTTTAAAAAGAGAAATGGGAGTTTTGAGATATTTTAAAAATCAAAGAATGTTTTGAGAATATACTTATATGAGTAGTATTCTTTCATAGTAACAATATGAGAGTGTTGGGTTATCCATCGAGTAGTTAAGAGTTCTGGTCGATACGTCTGATCAACGTTATCGATAGAAATCTCCTAAATGCTATGGTGAGGCAATCAGACACGATGATTTATGTTTTAAGGATTGAGATTTTGAAAATAATATTTTGAGATTAAATATTAAATTTATTTTTGAATGGTAATTGCAGCCATCGATTTTACAGATGAGTAATAGAGTGGCGAGGCAGTTTTGATCGTTCGGTCAACTCTGCAGCCAATAGATATATTTATTTATTAAAGACTCAATGGCGAGGCAATGCCATTTATTTATTTTAAATTAAAAAGATGAGAATAGGTGAGAATATTCTTGAGCTATACTTTATTGAGAGTATATTTTGAGATTTTAGACTCTATATTATGTACATTGGATGTTTTAAGAGAAGAGTAAAGAGAATTTAAACCCTTAATTTATTTTGAGGAATATTATTATTAATTTACAAATTTCTTTGGAAATTAATTTTGAGGTAAGAGAAGAAATTTGAATTTAAATTTGAGTTTTAAATTACTTACTAAGTAATATAGTAAAGAGCTTGAGAAATTTTCAAATGTTGAAAATTGAGATTTAAAAATTTAAAAGATGTTGAGATTTAAAATTGTAAATATCTTTTATTAAAAGATAATTTGAACTTATATTCTTGTTCTTGAGTATATTCTATCTTTGAGCTATTATCAACGACGTGCATTTTCGCGGTCATTCGAGTTTGGTGGCCTTGTGAGAAGCCATTTTGTGTGATTTATCTATCTTGTCTATTGAGTCTATCCTTGTTGTGAAGATGTTATTTCCGTATTATTATGCGGAAAATTGTGTTGATGATCATTTTGTTGCTTAGAGTTTGGGTTTGAATGAGTTTGATCCCGACTCTATTCGTAGAGTTTTAAGAAATCCATCTTATTTGATATATTATTTGTTGAGCTTTTTATTGAGTATTGATCCGAAGATGGGATATCTTTGAAATTCTTTCAAGTAGCTTGGAAAATTAGATGGTTTGCTAATCACTATATTAGCATATGATGGACCATTGGATTAACCATGAGAGTTTTTCCTTATTTCTCTCTACCATTCTATGCTGAGAGTATGAATGGTTTGAGTTTCGAGCATGTCTATTTTTCTCTTTGCTTGATGAAATTAAATCGTGTTGTTTCTAATTCGTCTTAAGGAATTGCGAGGACGCAATTTTTATAAGGGGGAGAGTCTGTAACAACCTTGGTTTTGGTGATTACCTGAAAATTTAATTATAACAGTGGTTATAATTTAATAATGGAGAAATAAAAATAAATTGGAGACTTAAAAATTGTTTATTTTGAACAAACAATGAATTTGGAAAGAATAAATGGAGTTAATATGATAATGTTTGTAATAAATGGTGGAAAATGAATATATTAATTTGGTAATTTATTGGAAAAAAAAAAAAAATAATTTTTGGAAGTAAGAATAATGTTAAAATGGTTTGTTGCCTTTTATTATACAAGAAAATTATTTTTGTGTAATTTTTGTAGTTGAAAATGGTTTTTGTGTAGATATTTGTGTAAATTGTTTATTTAATTAAAATAAGAATTTTTATTAATGAAAATAATTTTTAATTCAAAAATATCTTTTATTTTGTTGTAAAATAAATTTTAGAACATAAAATATGTTGTGTGATTTTATAGAAGTGAAAATATTTACATATAATTGTTTTAACTTGAAATATATTAGTGTATAAGTGATTTTGGTGTGTTAATTTCATTTAAAGGCTAAATTAATTTAGTTGTTGGGTCTAAGCCCATTAAATTTCATAATCAGAAAAGAAGAAACATCTCCTTCTCATTTCTACAACGTACTGTATTTTTCATTCTTCCTGTAGACTAAGAAAAAGGAAGATAAACCCATTTCCTCTTTGAAAACAAAAGCCAAAATCCCCAACTTTAGTCAATCATTTGCTGTAATAATCAATTCAAAGCCAATTTACTTCAGGTAATCAAAGGTTAAACCCAAATTCCTCTCATCTATTTCTGATTTTTTTGTGAGTTAATGTTGGTAATTGAGTTTTTGTACTTGCATGTCTCTACAAACCTCTTTATCATATTCTAGAAGCTAAAATCAATGGCAAGCTTCCATCTTTCTTCAAATTTCCATGGGGTTTGCTCTTCAAATTTCTAAGGTGAGTTGCAAACTCACATATCTATCTCTATAAAGTATTAATTATTTGAATTGAGTGACATATATCAATAAATAGTTGAATGATTTGAGTAATTTGATTGAATTGTTGAAATTTGCAAAGTGGTTGCTGAATTATTATTTTATGAACATTTCTGCAGTAAAACAGCAATATCTCAGTGTAGAATGATCCGAATTCGTTCATTCTTTTTGTGATAGAAAGATATTTAAATAAGATATAAGTTCTATTTGAATCATTTTTCGAAATTCTATGTCTAAAAGGGTCGAAATTAAGTTTGAAACTGATGTTATAGCACAACCATTTGAAATTTCCTGAGTTGATATCTGACAGTAAAATGGCCATAACTTTTAAGCCATAAACCCAAATTATGTATACTTCTTTTTGTTAGAAAGCTAAGACATAAAGTAACAACTTTCATTTTGTAAGTTTCTGATAATTCTATGATCTATAGGGTCGAAATTTAGTTTGAAACTGATGTACACAGTTCTGCTCTGTGCAATTTTTTTTGTTGAAACCTGATCTTTAAATTACCATAACTTTTGAATGACAAATCGGAATTGAGTGAGTCTTTTTGCGCTTGGAAGATATATTTATAAGGAACAACTTTCATGTATTGTGTTTTCTGTAATTTAGAGGTTTGCTATGTCAAAATCCAATTTTTCTACTGTTGTCCCGAGAGCAAAAACAATATTTGCTCTGTGCTTAAGGCTGAAACAAAATTGGCCATAATTTCTTCTTTTTTGATCCGATTTTCAAAATTTTAGATGTTTCGGAAATAAAAAATCATATTCTACAACTTTAATGTATTGTGTTTTCTGTAATTTAGAGGTTTGCTATGTCAAAATCCAATTTTTCTACTGTTGTCCCGAGAGCAAAACCGATATTTGCTCTTTCATTGAAGCTGAAACGAATTTGACCATAACTAATTCATTTCTTGACCGATTTTGATGATCTTGGTCATTCCAGAAAGCTTAGAAACTAAATTACAACTTTCGTTTTATTCATTTTGCCTGATTTTGACGTTATCTATGCTAAAATTGTAATTGTTTATCACTGTCCTATAAATGCATAAGTTCAGATTCAGTTTGATGTTTTTAGTAAAATGGTCATAACTTTTGAACCATTGATCCGAATTCGATGATCTTAGACATTCTAGAAAGCTTGAATTATATTCCATAACTTTAATGTTTTCAGTCTTGAATGATTTTGAAGTCTACATAGTGAAAAATTAACTTTTTCATCGCTGGCCTGTGCTGATGGCCAGTGCACATATTTTATTTTACTTTGGTAGTATTTCGATCATAACTTTCACGTTACTGATCGGAATCTTGAAATTCAAGATGTTCTGGAATCCCTAGAAAATATTATATAACTTTTATGTTTTAAATTTTGTATGATTTTATTGTTTACATGGTGGAAAATTGATGTTTTTACTGCTGGCCTGTAATTGACAGCCACGATATTTATATATATGTCCGATTTCGACAATTTCATATGCATTCTTTTGCAACTTATTTTATGAAATATGATGCCAATATTTGGTCATTTTGTCCACCAATGGACTAATCAAGTTAGGATGAGATTTGAATTTAAATTAATTTGAATTCAATTTAAATTTGAATATCGGTTTAAGCCGATTAAATTGCAAATTGATGTTTTCTTGAGTTTTAAAAATCCGAATAAATTCCAGAAAATCTTCTAACATCATGGTTGGAGTATTAAATGTTTTATACATTTTTAGAGGTTTTTAAACAATTATTCTTTATTTTTAAGGATTTTAAAATTATTAAAATCCTTTTTGATGATGTGTTTTCTCTTAAAATCTTTTAGATAAATTTCTAAAATTTGTTTTATAACCCTGCTTTCTCAAGTAAAATCTTTTATAATTAATTTTATTTAATTTAATTACTTTTATACCATTCGAACGTATGAGAAAGAGAATTAAACGATTTAGTAAAACACGTGGTATGGGACATGTGCGTTTACTATTTCGGTTAATTTCGGACTTGTACGATCGAAGCTATTTGAGATTATTGATTCTGGGATATTTTGCCATTTTATGGTGTATTTTGATTTTTATAATTCATATTTATTTGAATTATTTAAGATGGCCAATTACTTGGCAAACATTATGGTTTGAGATCTCCTATATCGGAGTATGGTCGATGAGATCCATCACGATGTTTTATTTACTTGCCAATGATATAAGGCAAGTCTTGAGTTTATGATTTCATATTTTGAGATTTATGGTTTATGAGGAACCACTTGTCGATGAGATGAGACAAGTTACGATGCCATTTAATACTTGTCGATGAGATGAGACAAGTATGATGTCTCTTTATCACTCGCCAATGAGACTAGGCGAGATATAATTTTCTGAGTTTTATGATGTTTCTAGTGTGCCATCGACTAACGGGTAGTAAACCGCTAAGTGCGAATGTGTGGTATGGGACATACGTTAACACTTTTCGGGTTCCTATCCGTGAGTTTGTGACACATTCACGATGTTTACCTAACAGAACTGCTTGGAGAGGTGTCAGCGACCTTGTCATGAGGACGAACTGCTTTGAGAGGTGTTAGCGACCTTGTTAGAGCTGACAAAATAGCTTGGAGAGGTGTCAACGACCTTGTCATGAGGACGAACTGCTTTGGGAGGTGTTAGCGACCTTGTTAGAGCTGACAAAATAGCTTGGAGAGGTGTCAGCGACCTTGTCATGAGGACGAACTGCTTTGGGAGGTGTTAGCGACCTTGTTAGGACTGACAAAACGGCTTGGAGAGGTGTCAGCGACCTTGTCATGAGGACGAACTGCTTTGGAAGGTGTCAGCGACCTTGTCTAAGGCTTCGGCCGTCTGAATTTAGCACGTGTAGCATTACTTCGGTATTGTATTCAGGGATATGGCCAATCCAGGTTTTCTGAGTTTTGAATTCGCCGTTTTGGCGCATTAATGTTAAGATTTTCTGAGTTTTGAACATGCATCGAATTCTTTATTGAGTTTGAATTCGTATCGAGTTCCATGAGTTTTTATGATTAATATGTATGTGTGAGATTTAGCTGTCTTGGCCTACTTATGAGTTTGAGATCTCACATTCTTATGGAGTTGTCTTGTATTGCTTTCATGACTTCTATTTGTGATTGAGATGAGTTTTCTCCCTTTTGGAGTAATGGTTCATCGAGCCATTTGAGTTTTTCTTGAGTTTTACATGATTTGATTTGAGTTCATTATGAATTATCGCTAATGATATGAGGCACTTGTGTTTTATTGAGTATTGAGTTTAGTTACCTCTTTCGAGCTATTTTGTCACTTAGGTAGCGTTTGTTACTTAAGTATTGAGCTATGAGTTATCTAATCCTTCTCCTCATTCGAGAAGAAGTATCACTATATCCATTATGCTTTATATTATCGATATTGACTGATTTGTGTAGCTAGACTGACCCGTGTATTTATACTCGGGTCAGACCGAGTTGTTTCAGGTATCATCTATCGGACTTAGCTTGAAGTTGGTGTTGGATATCATCTCTTCTTTCACTTGAGTAGTTTATTTCCTCTGCATACTCTGATATTTTTACATTGGATTTGATGTATAGGGTGTGGTCGAGTACCACCTTTATTGTATTCATATTGTATTGTACTAAACATGTATCAGTGTATATGTATATATATGATGTCGATTACGGTTCTGTGATGTGCTTTACATTTAGTTATTGTATTTTGTTCTGATAGATCCGTCAACCACCTATAGTTTTCGATTAAACATTTACTGTGTATGTCGATCCATTGAGATAGAAAAGAAAAATTATATTGCATTTATCGACGTATTCAGTAGATGTTTAAGACAAACTTATAGATGGTCGCCCTTAACCAACCCTATTCTCCGCTTTAGTAGACAGAATTACTCGTTAATTCTCTTTACTAAGGTGGGTCTCGGGGTGGGGCGTTACATATTGATTTTTAAACGTTATATGTATAAATTTTAGATTTTTAAATTATATGTTTTAGGGGTTTTAAATTTATAAGTTAGTTTTGAAATTATAAATTTTAAGATCTTTCTTATAATTTTTTTCTTAAAAACATATATAAAATGATTTAATTAATAACTTTAATTTAATTTGTTTATAATATGTTTAAGTATTTACCTAAATTTATATTAATATTTTAAAAATAGATTTTTATAACTTTAAATAAATAAAGGTTGAAAAAATAAAGTAAAATTGACTTGAAATTGGTTAATAATTGAATTTAAATAAGGATTTATTTGAATTCATAGATTTTGAGATTTTTGAAAAATATGATTTATAACTTGATTTGATAAAATTAATTAAATGTATATTCTAAATATTATATAAAATCAAGTTTGAATGTTTAATAATGATTTAAATTTATAAATTGAGATTTTATTTAATTGTTATTAAAACTATTAAGTGAATAATTTCAAATTTGAAAAATAAAATTGAAAGTCGAAAAATAAATAAAACCTTTATTGTAAATTTGTGAATATTTAAACTTTGAATCTTATTGGAATTTAAATGATAGTTCAAACTTGGATATGAAACCGAAAAAAATTGAAATGGTTTATTAAGAAATTGAATCGAATCTTTAACCTTTTATATTGAACGTTTAAATAGGGATTGATTTAAATTGAAATTTTAGAGTTTAAGCTAATTTGAACCGATTTGTGAATTGGAGGAAACTATTTTACTATATAAATTATTTTAATATATAAACTATTTTAATTTATAACTAATTTGATATATATATATACACACACACACACATTATTTCCAATGTCTAAACTGTTTAAGCCGAAAGTGCCATAATTTCCAAAGTGTTATGATATAAAAAGTGTTATGGTTTCCAAAGTGTTATGATTTCAAAAGTGTTATGATTTCGAAAGTGTTATTTTTAAAGTGTTATGATTTTTGAATTAAGTGAATAATGATAAATTGATATGGTTTTGAAATGAAATGACCACAGTGTGAAATAAGCGTTTGGTTGTTAAAGAGACCGGAATCGGATATTGTCATACTCTCTACCAATACCGAAAACCACTTTAACAACTGTATACGTGATGGAAATTCCAGAACAAAGTAGGATGGTTTGGCAATGATTCTATATAGTATTTACGTATCTTTGACTCCTGTGAGTCAGCTTGATGTGACTAAAACATGAGCTATACCAGGCCAAGTGGGGTCATTTCCCTGATCGGGCACATTTCTTCGATATCATTCTATTGCTTTTGTGATGGGATTGGATGCACCCTTTGATTTGGGCGTGTGTCACGAGGTAGACGGTAGTCGCTGCTATGCATTACCACCAGTCCAGGAGTGCAAATGGTATATCTACCCTGGCATTGCCTCGAAGCCTTGTCGTATGCCTTATCGCGCCTTCTACGAGTTTGGTTTGTACCATACCTATGGAGTGCCCTCTGATAGCCCTCCAGTTTATGGGGGGGAGTTATGGTACTGTATAGACTATGAGAATATATAAAATGTGTTAAGGGGGATATGAGTAACGCCTTAACACTACTTTAATAGTTTACTTTACTGTAGACATATTATAGTAGCGTATATTACTACATAATAGATAGTTCCACGGATCCTTAGAGGATGGAAATCCCAAAAATCCTTTAAGTTACTTGTATTTCAGTTGACATTTCACTTGAGTCGAATTTATTAATATAAGGATGTTAATCCTGACTTAAGTGTTTTGTGTTTGCTTTATGCTCGGGATAGACTAAGTGTCACAGCATTTGAGACTCACCTTTGGAGTTGGAGCTTCACTTGGAGATTCATCTATATCTATTCAGCTTTCAGCTATCCAGTTGTTTTGTTCAGACTTTTTATCTGTTTGTATTCGAGACTACATTGTATTTGAGATATTCTATTGTATTTTACTTTAAACTCTGATGTTTATATAGTAGCTTCGTGAACTACTATTAATCTTTTTCGCTGCTTATTGTTATAATACTCTATGTCTGTGATTCTTTGATTGATTTATTTACCGTATATGTTGAGTTTTGCCAAATATAAATTAACAATCTATTGTTTTGAGCAATTCAAGTCTGACATATGCGGATGCGAATGGTTCGAAATATCGGCTCATTAAATTTACATTGCAACGTTTAACTTTAATTTTATTCAAATTGGAAAATATTCACTTAATCATTTTAATGACAATAAAATCCGAATTTATAATTTAAATCAATATTAATAATTCAGTCTCAATTTTTTTGTTAAAGTTGAGAATATTCATTTAATCACTTTTTATCAAATCTAGATTATAAATCATATCTTTCAAAATCTCAAAATCAATAAGTTCAAATCAATTCTTATTTAAATTCAATTGTTAACCAATTTAAATCCCAGTCAACACTAAATTATCTTCCCAACCTCTACAAATATTAAAAATCTATTTTTAAAATATTAATATAAATTTAAATAAATACTTAAACATGTTATAAACCAATTTTATTAAATTTTATTAGATTAAACCTTATTATTAAATTTGTTTTATATTAAATCTTGTTTTATATATTTTTAAAATAATAAAATTATAAGTAAAATCTTAAAATTTATACTTTCAAAACTTACTTATAAGATAAAATTTCCAAAACATGTTATTTTAAAAATATTAATTTTATACATATATAAAATATCATTTATATATTATATTTTAAAAATCAATATTCATTAAAACCTATATATTTCCTTTCAAAATTTGGAAATCATTTTCCATACATAAACCAACAATGTCCGTATATAATTTTCTATCCTATGGTCAAGTTATACAGATATTTAACATTTCAATCCGCAATTTAAATTTAATATTTACGGGTATATATGACTTCAACCCGTAATCCCAAACTTTAAATTAAATGAAAATCGCTTGTGTTTATCATTTCGGCCCATAATGTTCCTCTAATCTATTGTATCATTTGGGTATGTATCATTTCACCCTATAGGGAATTTTAAACTAATATGGAACTTGCGGAGTGAGAACAAATATGATAATAATATAACATATCAACAATAGGCATATATCATCAGTAACAAATTAAATATAATATATACAACAGGATATGGTGTCATATATCATAAGTGAACAATTACAGATAATGACATATATATCATACTTAAAAATTAAAAAAATAACAACTCAAATTTAACAGCATATTTCAATTTTCATTTCATGTGAATTAAATTTACTAAATATAAGAATGTTAATCGCGAGTGATTGCTCACCTTTCGTGGTTATGGAAAACGACGACGACGACGAAGAACGATGCAACGGACACAGATACGAAATCAGGCATGACAAGTTAATGATCTGTGACAAGCACAAAAGCAGATTTAGCTCGAGAATTCGATGAAAACAAATATATATACACATATGTGATATATATATGTATATATTTGAAGGAACCAATATATATATATATATATATATATATATATATATCTTTCTACTAACAAGACATATAGGAGCAAAATCTATAACATATATAATGCTTAGATTGGAAAGCAAATATAATTAAATTTTCTCTACAACAAGTACATATAAGCAACAACAATCTATATACAAGTTGTCATGTGTATATATATGTATGTATGTATGTATATGTATGTATGTGTGTGTGCGCGCATATATACATACGTATATATACATATATACATACGTATATATACATATATACATATATATACATACATATACATATATATACAAACATATACATACATACATACATACATACATACATACATATATATTTTATTAAAAGAGGAGAAGGACAGCACACAACAGGACAATATAAATATGCAACACACGCGCACACACACATATATTTAACTAAATTTGAATATAAACAAGAAATTGTAACATACTTTATAAATTGTAACCAAAAGGTTTGAATATAAACACACTGTGTTAAAACACATATATTAAAACTGTATTATATATATATATATATTACGAATAATTATAAAGGTGAGGAGCGAATAATTAAAAGTAGGCAGGCAGAGATGTCATTGAATATCAAAAATTTATAGTATATACATATTTTTATAAAAAAAAGATGAAGGCCAGTGGTACATATATATCGGCCAGAGGGGAGAAGCTAGTGCTCGGCTAAGGTGGTCGGTGAAGGAGGGAAAGGCGCAGTGGAGTGCTGTGGTGTCCAAGGTGTACGGCTGTAGTTTTATTATCGGGCAAACAAGTTCTTAGAGGCAGTTATACATGCAGCCTATATTAACTTATATATAAATTTTCTCTATGCATGAAGTTTAGAGAAAACAAAAAAAGAGGAGGGAAGACTCGGCTACTCGGCTGTGCTAGGGGCTGCTGGAGGATGCTTGGAGGGAGGGGTTTTGTAAGTGGATGTTCGGGTTCATGTGGAGAAGGGTGGCTAATGGTGAATGCAAGGCTAAAGGCGGCAAATGGAGGGGAGGAGGAGAGCACATGGCTGTCCTGTTGTGGCAAAGAAAAGGGAAGGTGCAGCTTTCCGGTGAGGAAATGGTCGGCACGTGGGTTTGCCGTGTGGTGGGCGAAAGTCAGCTGCGAGGTGGGGAAGAAGAACGGGCAGTCGGTTTCAGGTGAGGTCGGAAAATGGTAGAGGGTTGGATAGCGAACGCAGTTGGGTTTCTCGAGGTGGTTGCTATTGAGAATGGAAAATGAACTGCAAAAATGAAACGTGGCTTGATAAATGAATGGCCATGCAAAAAATATATGAAATATGAAATAAAGAATGGATGAGCTGGTTTGAATTAGTGTGGAAAGGAAGGAGAAGAGCAGCATATGAGAAGGTTACAGAAATGTAAATTTAAATTTTTATATATTATATTATATTTTTGCAAATGCAAGAGCAGAAAGCATGAGGGGAAACGAACAGATAATATAAAAGCTACCGGTGGGAATAGAAAGAGACGACAGTTGAATTCAAGAAATCTCTATGGCAAGAGGCTATTTGATTATATGTTGGATATAAGAATGGACATAACAAACAAAAGGCATAAGATGGATACCGATATAGTTAGCTGTTACTGCAGATTTCGCCATGCACACGGACTTCAAAACACACAAATGAATATACTGTGGAAATCATCAGATGAATAGAATGGTATACAGATATCAGTGATAAGACCATCCTATCAAAATTCGATATTTTGCTGCCAAACTTCTGCAAATTCGACGAAAATAAGATAAATGGGGCTGTAACAGTCCAAATACGATGAAATGAAATACGACGTTTCACTAAGAAAATGATTTACATTTTTGTTATATATAAATATTCATGTTTTGAAAACATTTTATTTTCATCAAATTAACTTATTTAAACTGAAAATTACACGATAGAATTAACTTCCACATTTACTAATGAAAATCTGCCATTTGCTATGTTTAAATAGACGTATACCAAATATCAAATTTTCAAAACAAAATATAGTTGTTTGTTTTCAATAAAAAATTCAAGTAATTACATTATAAAAATTGTTAAAATTTACGAGTCGTTATAGAATTTTTTTTTATCTTTTTCCATATATTTATTCCTTTACTTCACCCCTTTCAATACTAAATTTTTGAGGCTGTTCATATTTTACTTTATTTCAATTCCTATTTTATTTTTATGTACTTTGTTAGCTTTTCATTTGTTTCCATCTTCATTCTTATAGCCTCATTTCATTTTTCAAATCTCATCTTCTGTATCTTCATTTCTTCAAACAAACTTCCATATCATTTTTCTCTCTCTTACGTCATTTTCCTCCTCCTTCATTTTTCTTCTTCTTTAAATCTCCATCTTTTTTTTTTCAAAGCATCCTTTTTCTTATTCTTGTTCTTCAAATCTTCTTCTTCTTTTTCAAAGCTTATTTTTCCTTTTCAATTCTTTATCTTCTTTATATTTTCTTCTTCTTTTCTAAACATTCTTCTTTTTTCAAATCATTTTCTTCAAATCCAAATCTATACAAACTTCTTTGTCTCTTTCAAAACTTTCTATTGAAAAAGAAGATTAAGATAACAAGGAAAAAATCAAAAGGAGGAAGTAATAGAGGATCCAAATCCAACTAGAAAAGGGAAATCCATAAGACGAGTGTTTAAACTCACTTATGAAATACTAAAATTTTATTGCAAGATAAACCAAGTCATATAGTGATAAATTTTTGATTGTTGGTTTGGAATTTTAAATGATATTTAATTTGAGTGGGTAAACTGCAATATTTGATGACTAATAATTACTGTGACATGTTATTGAATTGGTTGATTTGAATGTTAATTGTATGTTGTGATGGATGCTATTGTGATTGAACGTGTATTTGTTCATTTATTTTGATATATCCTTGTAATCACCCTATAGTTTATTATAATCATATAAATTTCCATATTAATTATTTGAACACTGAACAAGGATATAAAACCCATGAATTTCATATATTTACATGAGAAAAAATTAAAATGTTTAGATTTACTATTTGAACCATAAAAATGATTTTTGAGAAATAAACCTTCGTTACCTTATTTGAAAATTTTTCAAAATTAAATTTTGAAACATTGAGAAGTTTCCATAAAATTGAATGTTAAAACTTTTGTACCTTTTTATAAATCAAATCTATTGAACTATGAAATTTAATTAGGAATTTTTCTGTAAATTTGCAAGTCCCTAGAATGGACCTATTGTGAAATCTATTATATTTTGAATATGGAAACAATAGCTTTTCCGAAAAATTTGAACCTTCAAAAATGTAGTTATTCGCATTCCTTATATCATCTGATTTTGATTTAATTTGCATAAGAATTTTAATTTTGACTCGAATGTATTATTTTCCTTTACGCTCAGGTTAGCCCGAGTATTTTAGTGTTTTGAAGATATTCTTTCTTGGAGATGAAGATGGAGTTTGAAGACCATATTTATTAATATTTTTCCGCTGCATTATTTGTATGTTTATTTATTATACTCTGATTGATATCTTAAAAATGTGTAATTAAATGTATATTGCAAACAGCTTCATGAACTATTTTATTTGATTATTATATTTTTGTTATTCTGCTACGAGATTCTATGTGTTTCTTTTCTTCTTTTCTCTTATTTTCTTTATTAATACCATTGAAAATCTACCCTTTTGAATTGTATGAGTTAGACATGTGTGGTCTATTGTCGACTTAAATTGTCCAAAAAGGTGGGTCGTCACAGGATTAGAAGAAAAGCTGTTATAAATAAGTGATTTAACCTTGGCTCTAAAAGCCGATGAGTAGAATGGATTTTTCTATTTGTGAGATCTGGACGTGAGGTGCTTAACCTAATGAAATGTTCAGGAACAACTGGTGTCTTGGCTCACCTGGCCTATTTTCTAGACGAAGGATAGATAATGTCGAAATGTCGAAAACGAGAGAGGTACAAAAGATTCAATTTTCCAAATTTAAATAACTTGGATTTTATAGAAATAATCTCCTTGTAGTTGGTATTAAATTCTAAGGAAGGAACCCGTACTATCCGTATGAATTTAAAAGATGATTTCATCGTTATTCGACGGATAGTAAAGGTTGAATATGAAAATTGATATCGAGTAGAATTAGTATAATTTCTATGAATCCTTTTCTTCTCAATACTAATTGGTTTAGGTTTATAGTAAACGATGTCTTAAATAACATTGTTTTGACTCGTTTAAAAGTTATGATTTGAAATTAAGCAATCTTTATTAAGATTTGAATAAATAACTTGGAAATGTTTTCCTAAGTAAAAGGTAAAATGATTTGGAAATTATTGGAAGATTAAAAAGGATTTACTTAACTTGAAAATTTGATAAATGAGGCTTAATGATTTCATATACTCGTGAGGAGATAAATGGAATAGTTGAAAAGAATATATCGTAGATAAATAATGTAGATAAATAATATAATTGAAAAGAATATACCTCTTAAAGATAATCGAATGAATGGAAATATTAATTAGTTAGATCATGTTTGATAATCACATATATACTTGACATCTTTTTATGAATGATTGGTTCGAAGAAAAAGGTGTCGCATTTAGGTGATTCCTATTTGAAAACCCCTTCGAACTAATGCATACGTTCAGAAGTGAAGACATGTTGAAGACAATGATTTTGAAGACGGAGTTCTTCATGATGAAGGGCTGCTTGCCACTAGCCCCGCGATTTCATTATATATATATATATATATTGTGGCAGTAGTACTCTGTTATGAAAATCTTCGATGTAAGGATGGCTCGCTACTAATCCTTGGGTTGATTCTCGACAGGATGTAGTAGGAGAGTGCATTCAGTTTGTCTTGTTCTTGGACAACTTATATGAACGAATGTCTGACATTGCATTTCTAAGACCACAAACATTGATTTTTACAAACGTACATCTGCTTGATGGTGTAGGAGGTAACCCCTCTTATAGTTAACACCCTTCTCTGAGAAGTACGAGCTTGAAGATTTTATTTTTGTGGAAGTCAATTAGTAATTGACGGAAATGACAATATGGCATTCAAAGTGGAATCTGTTATGTGCAAAGCATGTCTTTGTAAAAAAAGCGCAGCTTTGTAGAAAGAAGTGCATAGCTTCACGAGCCTCACATCTCAGGACTGACATGGGATACTATGTGATCAGTTGGATATTTTAAGCTATTAGTTTTATTGAGGAAAAGGCATCTGTTGCCTTATGGGCAAGTATCGGAGGTTCGATTAAGAAAGAGCAAAGCCACCGAAATACGCTATCCATAGTAGTGTGACACTGTTTTACGGAGGCTTGCTTGAGATAAGTGAATAGGCACCGAGAATTGTTATGCGTGGATTTCCTATCGGAGAAATGGCCAGTAATTCCCTATCATTTTGGAAATCCAATTCTATATGAACCTTTACGTTTTGGTTATATAACCTAGTATGCCGTCAAATTTAACAAATGTAACAATTTTGGCTACTTCGATATATTATTTGGAATGTGTTTTTCAAAGGAATGTCATTAAGGATAATATCAAATTATTTCTGGTATAAAAATGTTTTGGTTATCGTAAGGTAAAAACCATTCGTATTTAGAGCGGTGTGGTCTTACGAAATACTCTTCTTTTCTAATGGTTTGATTTACATCAATCTGGTCTATAGATTTAAAATTCGAGTTTTTCCACGCTTGTTTATCAAGCCTGATCTAGATATTTTTAATACTCGGGTCAGATCCAAGAGGTTTCAGGTTTAGCTGAAGATGCTTGGAGTTTCTGGAGGAAAGTTGCATTTCTTCATCAATGTATGGACGATTCTATTTTTCGCTGCATTCATTTTGTTGTTTTTCAGCAATTGTAAGCATAGAGATTTATAACTGTTCAAGCTGAATATGGGTTAGACTCTGATATATGTATGTAAAATTTCCACTGCAAAAGATTTTGTGATTGATAGTATATGTTATTCGATTCGTGTGAGATTCTGAATTCTACTCTATTTTTATCTTTATTTTCACTTCCTCCTAATTATCTTCTTTTTCATTCAAATAGGATTGGACATATGTGGTTTATTGTCAACTTAAAATGTATGAAATTATGGGTCTTACAATTGGTATCAGAGCTTAGGTTGAGTGAACACCTAGGCTTTGGTGGGGTAAAACTCATTATAGATAGGGTTAGTAATAACCTAGAATGAGTGACTCATTAAAGATAGGGTTGGTAACACAATAGAATAAATTTGAGAGTATTATATATATGAATGTGGATTTTTTATTTGATATAAAAATGTTTTTTGTTGATTTATCTGTTGAGTGGTTTATAGATTTCGGTCGATGTGCTTGATCACTGTTATCGATAGAGATTTCTAAACACTTAAACAAGTTAAACCGACGCACTGTTTTAAAAGGGTTATATTTAAAGCATAAAGGAATATTTTGAAAGATATAGATTTTTATGTGTGTCACTTTATGGTTAAAGGAATGATAATATTCACATATTATCATTTGTTGAGTGAATGAACACCTTGCGAATTAAGTTTTACAATTTGACTATAAGATATTTGATAATAATACAGGGTTAAGGCTAATGAATTTGTGTAGGATAACAAAATAAGCATGTAGTATAAAAATGTATTTTACATAAATAAAATAATGTTATAAAATATGGATATGAAAGATATGTTATATAAATTTTGAGGAAGTAGATTTTGGGTATTTTCGAAAAGAACTATGAAGTACTAAAAGGAAGTAAGTTAATATATGAAGATTTTATAATAGAGTTTTGTAAAGTGGGTTTTATAAACAAAATAATCTCTAATGGATTAAAAAGGAATTTCAAGTAAGAAATTTGAAAAGCAAGAAAGTCTCAAATGATAACTAGTTTGAGTGGCTCGAAAATAACTAAAAGTGGGCAAGAGATATGTTCGGATGGTAAACACTCCTCTTAAGTATTACCCTTCTTGTTAAGGGGATATAGGATATTATTGGTAGTACCCAGTTCCTTGGTATAATTTTAGAGTCACTCGATCTATATAATTTTCCTTAAGTTAACAGGATAATTTTGAATTATTAATTGATATGTTAATATCAAGGTTGGTTAAAAAGGGATATATTATAATGAGAGAAGTTGATAGTAATTTTGGAAAATAAAAGGTAAATTATCTTTCAAATTGAAATGATTCCGTTGCATTGAAATGTTTTCCTTTAAGAAAAATATTTGGAAATAAATATTTAGAGTGATTATATATAAAGAAGCATCTTTATGGGACAAAAAATTTATGAAAAGTTTTCATAAAGATTTTTGAATGTCAATAAGTACATATGACGTACGTAGATCATTTCGTCACACGATTTTGATCTAAGATTCAAGTATGGAACTTTGAGGTGTTTACACCAATCCAAAAGAGGATTTAAAACTCGATTCTTGATGGCGAACATTAATGAGGGTTTATGGTTGGGTACTCGAGTTTTCTATCATATTTGAGGGCTATATAAGAGAAACGATGTTTTTTGATCAATAAGCCTGATCAGAGTCCGCACTTGATTGATGGATCGATACTAGTTCGAAAGTAAAGTTGAGGACCTAATAGTAGATTGATTCAGATATTGCATACAGATGGACTATATACATCATACGGATATAAGTTTAAAAATAAATATTTTAAGCAAACACCTCTGGGTTTTGTGTTGTAATTTCGGGGGCGAAATTCTTCTGAGGGAAGTCTGTAACGACCCTCAAATTTATCACTTTGATAAATTTTATTTATTTTTAAATATTCAAATATATGTTTTCCTAACATAAACAATGATATTTTGAGCAACAAATAATAATGGCAATCTTATTATGAATAATTATTTACGAAAATATATACTTTGGAAGAATATCGATAAAATGGCTTAAAATTGTTTTATAGATAAACCACTCTATAATCACCAGAAGTAGCGCACCAAACTGGATACATATACTTATTTATCCATTTAAACAAGAATATGAAATAAAAAAATTTATTTTATCTTGGGAGTAAACTATATTTATGACATCATCAATAATGTCATAGTATTTAATAATTAATCAATTAATTTAAATTGAGATTTTATTAATTTAATAATTTTTATAATTATTCAAATAATTGTTTTAAAACGATAATAATTCATTTTAATTATTAATGTAGTGGTAATAAATTATTTATAATAGCTTTATAAAGATATATGTATTCGATTTGAAATCATAAGAAAAAATGATATCGCTTTGTTGATATAATAACACTTTTTGTAAACAATTGCTCAATATGGATTTTTATGATTTTATAATTCAAATGAGATCATTTTAATTAATTAATGCTGATGAGAGATTAGTTTTCAAATTTTATTTGTAAATATATGTATGTTAACTAAGAAGTAAAAATATGACCGAAGATTGGAATCGGAATTCGTAACGATTTAACGAATAGAAGTTGTTTCAAGTCGTTGCAACCTTAAAAGATAAATAAGTACATGTATATACATACATATGCATGTCATACATGCACATACACATACAAATAAACATACATACATATATCTATACAAAGGAAACAAATATCATGATATTTCTCTTAATATTTCACCTTTAAGCATACAAAAGACAATGCACATGCTATGATACAATGGTGATGATGGAAGGGGATGTGGGCCAAGCACATGGACGCTGATAGGGCGGGGGGAGGGGGGGGAGGGGGAGGGGGAGGGGGTAGAAATCACGGTCATAAAGTGATGGAGAGGATGTGAGATATTTTGGTTAAGTTGTTTAAAAACTAAAGCTAAATACATGCACTTATTCACTCCTCCGTTCACTCATTTCTTTATCTCCTCCTTCTTCTTATGAAGCTTTTTAATGGCTTCTTCATATTGAGAAAAGGTATAAGAAAATTATGACACACACACATCATCACTACACTTCCAAATACAAACCAAAACAACTCCTCTACCCCTCTACAACCCACGGCCACCACCACTTCCACCCTTGACCGCCATTCCAAGGCGAGGCCTTGAGCATTAGGGGTAATGGGAAGGCTATGGCCGGGAGTATCTAGGCAAGGAAGAGATGCTTAGGTGATGTTTTGGTGAAGTAAAGAAGGATTTATAGAAGTGTAGATTCGTTTGAATGGTGGTAGAAAGTTTGGGTTTGAATAAAGGTGAGAGCACTTGCTTAAGTTAATTTTAAATTTAGTTAATGATATATATGTTTTAATATGCTTGGTTGAAAATTGATTAATAACTTTATATGGTTGGTTATATGGTTGATAACTTGGTTGAGACAAATTATGAGAAATCATTATAAGAAATGGTTAAATGATTAACCATGGTTAATTTACGGAAAATAAATCCATATAAATATGTTTATGGAGTTTATTGAGTCTCTTAATGGTTTTGAATATATGAAAAGGTTAGAAATGAATATTATAATAATATAATATTATAAAATGGTTTAAAAGTGAATATAAGTTTTAATATGGATAATGTCATCCAAAATAGTTTAAAATGATTTTAAAATGGTTTTAAATGTTTTATATACACCAAAACTTGTTTTGACATAATTTGAAAAAGGTATAAAATTTGAGTCAAAATAAGCGTGTCGCGTAACGGCAATTCACGGTTTCACGGTGGAGAAGTTAAATAAACTTGTAGAGTTAAATATAGCTTGAAATTATTCGACATAAGAATTTTACGAACTCTTATAATGATAGTTTTCGAACAAAAGAAAATGATCAAGATTTCATTTAGTAGATTTTGAAATATAAGCAATATAAGTTTTCAAAATAGTCGCGCTTTGGTTGTTCGAAAACCAAAGCGATAAATTCTTTAAAATAGGTATTTTTAATTCTTTAAAAATATGGAATAAATTATATAAATATTTTAAAATAGATTTGAGTTATAAAAATGAATTTCTAAATGATCGAAAAGTCGTTTTGATCAAATAAGCTTTTACATCACTATTGCAGCACTTTTTGCAACACTTTTTAATAACTTTTGAAATATGGTTTTGAACTTGGGTATTCTTTCCAAAATATTTTTTTAAGAGAAATGTGTGATCCTCTAAAGTAGAGGAGAATACGCATGTACAAACACACACACACACACACACACACACACACATATCACCGATAATAAAGGAGCTGCTAACATGCCTGGCAGGTGACAACACGTAATACAGAAAAATCTAAGAAAAACAAACACGGGTAACTTCTTAAATGAGCTCTGGTAAGGCCACCACCCACTACATCTCAATATCAAGCTCCGGCAATGCCACCACCCGATAATGAAGTGTTAGAAGTACCCAATATAACCAAAATGCATCCAAACACACAAATGAGATCAACAAGCAGCTCTCCCAAAGGATGAACGCCTCACAGCCAGAGCAGACAGACCAGATCTAAAAAATGAAAGCTCTCCAATCAACTATCCTACGATCCACAATCTTGATGTCAGCAATCCTGAAACCCTACAAATAGCAATCTAGCACCATTTATAGCCTAAACCCAAACATGTAGATGAAACTATACAAAAATATCAAAATAATACATACATATGTATATAGATAAAATTTATATACATATATATGTATTAATGAAATAAAAGTAATAAAAGTAATAAAACTAAAGTTAAAACTATAAGACAACAAATAAACTATAAGAAAAGAAAGACTAATAAAAAATTCAAAACTCTTTATGCAACATTATAACTTACTCTAGTGTTATGAAATAGTGATTATGAAAATAAAAAGGAAAAGAAATTAACAAAAATGAATTATATACATATAAAATTACAAAATTTTTAAAAAAGCATTAACATTATGTTTCTTTGGTCAAAAGAACATTATGATAATCAGTAAAATCATCATTCAAATTCGAATAAATGTTAATGCTGTAATTATTAATGTTAAAAATATTATTTTTTTGTTTAAATGACTCAATGTTTTTTTACAACCATATTAAGATACTTATTGAACTGATTATTTTTAGTCGGTCTACATTTTGGATTTGAGATCCAATTAAAACAAAAGGATGCTACTGTAAATACCAATCTATTAATATAACTATTGTTATTATTAGATAGTCTCTGATTTCTCTCAAACCAAATATACAAACATATTATAATGAATAAAGAATCTAAAAAAAAATCTATTTCCCTTTTAAAACTTAATCTTAAGTTATTTTAGTAAAAATCACAATCAGTAATTTTAGTTGTAAGAATAAAGTTACAGATTTTAAGAGTATCAATAAGAATGTACGAAGTGTCCATACAATCGTAAACGACCGGTTGGTTAGGGCCAGTGCAGGTTGAACCTCGGTCTAAATGACTCAGATTTAATAAATAATAATATAATGGACAGAATTGATTCGAGTACCTATAAATACGTGTCTCCCTAATTTTTTCCCCTATTTTCAGAATTGAGCAGCAGTGCTTTACCGTTTTCCCTTCTCCACTACTTCTAGAAATTTATCTGAATAATACACACACACACACACACACACACACACACACATATACATACACATATATATGTAGGAGATGAACAAAAATAAAAGAGAAGAAAGGAAGAAGTGAATCAAGTCTACGAAAGAGGTAAATTTAAAATTTAGATTCCACATAAATTAAATCCTTATCAGGTCTGCAAATCTAACTTGCATGTATACATTTTTAAATACATATTTTATATTGAAAAGAAAATGAGTTAAGTAAGAAGAATGAATTTGGATTTAGGGATTTAAAACTGATAGATGAGTGGAAAAATTATTTAGTTTACATAATACTAAATTTGTATTGTTGAAATTGTAACGACCTGGCTTTTCGAACCCTAAAAGTCGACTCTAATACAATCACGATATTCACGTGTTGAACAACCAAGTATCAGAAAGATAATTTGTTAGGAAAAGAAAGAAGATAAAAGATAAGAAGAAACTAAAAAAATCACAGAATCTCACAACGCAATGGAATAACATATATTAATCAACGTAATTCTTGAAAAATCATTTCCAAAATTATACATCACTGTCATATTAATACAAATTCTACCCTAGGACAGTTATAACCGTTTGCCCCTATCTAACTGATACATAATACATATAATACAGCTGAAATAAGATAATAACTATCTATTGATGAAGCCTTCTGCTCCAAGCTCCTTCAACATGCGTCCGTGGAAAACCTGAACTACTTGGCTGCTCATACAAATTTGAGCACCCAAAAGTTTTAGGGAAAGAAAAATAAAAACTCTAGGTCAAACATGGGTCTGGTGTGAGAATCTGAAAACAACTGAATTTTTACCCTAAAAATTGTTTTAAAAACCAATGGTATCTTGTAAGACCATGCCGCACTAAACACAGACGGGTTTTTATCTTACGATAACCAAAACACTTTCTATATGAAATCCAGTTATATTATAATAATGACTAGAGGTTGAAAGTAAATATATAAAATGGTCGAAATGCTTACATCTTACATTCCAATATAGTTGGGTACATCTAAATCCATAAAGCTCATATTGGAGAATGGATTCCATACTATGACAAGGTAAGGAACTACCTTTCGATGGTACATCTCTAGATAAAATGCACCGGGGTCTGACGATAAGGTCTTGTACCCTTTGCCACACAGGACTGGTTTGCCACATAACTAGTAGTACCGAATATGATCACCTCACTTTGGGCTCGAAGCATACATGAGTAGATAGTAACTGATCTAGATTGGGACGATCATATCCTGATGGGAGCGACCCACATGGTCCTGTTGCACGCCTGATTTTTGTAATTTCCCGGTTGATAAGGCTTTAGGCTACGTTTTACCTTTATATATCATTTCTTACTTAAAATGCTACATTGCCCTCTAGGCATCATTGCAATGCTAGCATTCATCCATACAAGTTTGTTCTGGAACTGAACGAAACCGAAGGCGCTACTTCTATTACGTTCATTACGAGGATCCCTCCTAAGGAAAATAGAAAATAGCCCTTGCATTTTAAAACTCTGTCTTCGATTCCATGCTCTTCAATATACTTTCACTTCAAAACACTTGGGTTGGATCGAAGTGGTATTAGGATAAATATCTGATCTCGATCTCTTCGAGATAACATTCGACAATTTTCGGTAAACTTAACCTTGGTTCTTTAGCAAATAAATAGTTAAAGATAAGAGTGGAGGTCACCTTCTAACCGTTGATTGAACGGATTTCCATATCATTTGTCCTAGAAGAGCGAAATGAGTTTACACGTACATTATAGCATCACCGATGGTATCTGTATTATAGCGACCTAAAATTTAAGTCATTCGAGTTTGGAATATTTAATTGATTTTAAATATTAAAAATTTAATTTAATAAGTTGAATAACCTAAATTTCTAATATAGTGATTTATTTGATAATTTAATTATTATGTTCAATATTTGGAATTTCTTAAATAACTAAATCTTGAATTTATTGTGAATAGATATGATTTGGAAAGTTGATTTAAATTCTATTTAAATAAGAACCAAGATAGTAAACCTTTAAACTTAGTTTAAAAGTGATTAATTTGGTTTTTATGCTAATTCATTTTAATTAACGTGTAAAAATAGTCTATTGAGACACTATCTTGGAGTTTGATGAAACCAGTGCCATTGGATCTATAATAGTGGGTTATTGTATGTCGTCGATTTTTATGGCAATCAGACATATCTTTTGGTCGTATGAGATCGAAACACGTAGAAATTAAATTTAGAAATTTATATAGTATTGAAAAGCTAACTTCTGCATACGATCGAATTAGGCCTAGAGACTGGTTTCTTTACGCTCAAAATATGGGTATTACATATAGAATGCCAGACGACACATATCGATAGGAGTTCGAGATTTTCGGACGTTTAAAGTTAGATTTTTTCGAATATAAAAAAGAATATATATATATATAATTACCATACTTAAGCCCATACCCATACCCACTCGATCACTTCAATCATACCTTCCCACGCCTAGACCATACTTCTTCCCCAATGTAAAGCATCGGCTCTAACAAGTTTAGAATTTGAAATTTTGAATTAAAATCTTCTGCACCAATCCAACGGCCGTTGATCACGGAGCCTATCCAAGCATTTTCAGGCCACGACTCCAACAAAAGAAATGTTGCCGATGTCGAGCTCGACCTATTGGATTGTTGGATCATCCTTAATCATCACGTGGTGGACACATTTCATAGTTGAACATAGGTTGCAACTATGGTTTATTGCAGCGATTCTAAGCGTTTGTAGGCAATGGGATCCGAAGGGAACTTGTAGAGGATGATGCGGACCACCTTCGGCTGAAGTTTGTGGAGCATAGGCGATCGTGTCGGCAATTTAAAGTTGAAAGGAATTCGTTCATAGGGGTTTTCTCGGTGGCTGCGATGAATGGACGGGGGAGGCTGGTGGCGTAGGAAAAAGCGGAGGCTGGGCTATTGGTGGGAGCAAGGCGGCGATGGCTAGATAGTCGTAACGGTAGCTCGAAAGAAAGGAGGTGGCCTAGGTTATGTGTTTTGTGAAAACGAGAGTGGGAGGAGAGATTAGAGTAGCGGTATTTATATTTAAACATGGTTATTAAGTTAATTGATGGTGATTAGTTAATAAAATATTATTTAAATTGATTGAATGTTGTAAATTAAATAACTCATTCCCTTTAGGTCAAAATTGAATGAGACGAGTTGCGTTAGGATTATATCAACAAAAACTATAATATAAAATTGGATTGGTGACGATTAGAGCTTATTAAATTTAATGTTGAATTCGAACGCCGTTCGAATTCAGACGAACCAGAATGCTATGGCGACAATCGGAATAATGGTGTGTTAAACTCGCATTTTCGGTTAATTAGTAATGTTACATAGTCGACAAATTATTGATTGAATGTTTGAATGATTACTTTTTATTCAGTTGGTTTGGATTTATTTCCACCCTTGAAGCGGATGACCGATATTATATAGTTTAGTACAGTATATGATGCAGGAAAAATAGTGTGAAGCCCCACCCCGAGACCCACCTTAGTAAAGAGAATTAACAAGTAATTCTATCTACTAAAGCGGAGAATAGGGCTGGTTAAGGGCGACTATCTATAATTTTTTCTTAAACATCTACTGAATAGGTCGATAAATGCAATATAAATTTTTTTTCTACTCAAGTGGATCGACATACCCAGTAAATTCTTAATCCAACTATAGGTAGTTAACGGATATATTAGAACAAAATATAATAACTAAATGTAAAGCACATCACAGAACAGTAATCAACATCATATATATACATATACACTGATACATGTCTAGTACAACACAATATGAATACAATAAAGGTGGTACTCGACCACACCATATATATTGAATCAAATATAAATACATCTGAGTATGCGGAAGAACAGAAATTCCTCAAGAGAAAGGAGAGCTGATATCCAACATCAACTACAAGCCAAGTTCAATAGATGATACATGAAATAACTCGGTCCGAACCGAGTATAAATACACGGGTCAGTCTAGCTACACAAAACAGTCAATATCGGTAATATGGAGCAGAATAGACACGAAGATACTTCTTCTCGAAAGAGAAGAATGAATCGATAAACTCATAAGCCAACAATTAAGTACAAACGCTACTTAAGTGAACAAATACCTCGAAGGAGGTAACTCAAACTCAATACTCAAATCAAACACAAGTGCCTCATATCATCGGCGAAATCCTAAAATGTCTGCACGGTTTCCATGAACCATATCTCCTCAAAAGGAGAAACATTAATACAAACTCTTGCCAAAATGGCAAACATAAAACATTCTCAAATAGGATGATCCAAAACTCAATTATAGATGAATCTCCAAATTCAATTGTACCTCATCTCATTGGTATAAATGTATATAAATCTCAACTCGCCAAAATGGAAAACATAAAACATCATCAAATAGGATGATCCAAAACTCAATTATAGATGAATCACCAAATTCAGTTATACCTTATCTCATTGGTATAAATGTATATAAATCTCAACTCGCCAAAATGGCAAAACCCAGAATATTCTATAAAATCCTAAAATCATCTAAACTCATAACTCAAGGAACTCGGTAAGAGTTTAAAACATCATAATTGAAATCACCATATATATAACATCTCATATAGCACTAGGCTATCGATGTAATAAAACATCTTAAAAAGGTAAAATCATAATAAAACAGAAAATTAAGAAAATACGGATTGGCCAAATCCCTGATTGTAATGCCAAAGCAATGCTGCGCGTGCTAAACTCAGATGGCTGAAGCCTCAGACAAGGTCGCTAACACCTCCCAAACCAGTTTGTCCTCGTGACAAGGTCACTAACACCTCTCCAAGCCATTTTGTCAGCTCTAACAAGGTCGCTAACACCTCCTAAAGCAGTTTGTCCTCATGACAAGGTCACTAACACCTCTCCAAGCCATTTTATCAGCTCTAACAAGGTCGCTAACACCTTCCAAAGCAGTTCGTCCTCAAGACAAGGTTGCTAACACCTCTCCAAGCAGTTCTGTTAGGTAAACATCATGAATGTGTCACAGACTAACGGATAGAAACTCGAAAGGTTTTAACGTGTGTCCAATACCACACAATCGCACTTAGCGGTTTACTATCCATTAGTCGATGCCACACTAGAAACGTCATAAAATTCAAAAAATCATATCTTGACTTGTCTCATTGGCGAGTGATAAAGAGACACCATAGTTGTCTCATCTCATCGACAAGTATTAAATGGCATTGTAACTTGTCTCATCTCATCGACAAGTGAAAACATCATGATGGTTCCCCATAAACCATAAATCTCAAAATATGAATTCATAAACTCAAGACTTGCCTTATGTCATTGGCAAGTAAATAAAACATCGTGATGGATCTCATCGACCATACTCCTATATAGGAGATCTCAAACCATAATATTTGTCAAATATTGGCCATCTTAAATAACTCCAATAAATAAGAATTATAAAAATCAAAATATGCCATAAAATGGCAAAACATCTCAGAATCAACAATCTCAAATAGCTTTGATCATACAAGTCCGGAATTAACCAAAATAGTAAGCGCACATGTCCCATACCACATGTTTTACTTAATCGTTTAGGTCTCTTTCTCATACGTTCGAATAGTGTAAAAGTGTATGTTTTATATCTAAAATAGCATACTAGAGAAAACAAGCTTCTAAAACATTTTCCTGAAAAGATTAATAAAACCAATATTTGAAATTCCTTTATTATAGGGATAAATAGGTTTTTTTAGTAGAAAAATAATTTTAAAATACTATATAATAATAATTTGAGATGTACATTTATTTCAAAAATCACTTCAAAAATGGTTTAGTGAAACCGTGCTCGAAAACAGTGAAATACAAGAAAGATAATTCAAGACCGATAACTTGAGTTCAATATGAATTCAATTCAAATTTAACCCAAAATCAATTTAAATTCAATTTAAATTTGAATTTTAAATTCTCCACATATAGCTAGCCTATTGATAGGCATCATAGCTCTCAAAAATCTCAAAAACATCATCAAACCCTGTAACGACCTAGAAATTTCGAACTCGAAAATTCCAGATAGTTAGAAGAAGAAGAAAGAGATAGAAGAGAAGAAACTGAAAACACAACACAAATTCTCACATTCGCAGCGGATCAAAATATAATATCAAATAATATCAGTTTACAAACGAATAGTGTATTTGTCAGTTACATTTTAATACATCAAAGTTCCACACATACACAAACACTTGACATATACAACTCAACATATCTCAGATACCCAGAAATATCTCACAGCGGAAACACTCCATACGTTCCTGTCATCCAGCTCGTCTCCTGAGCTCTAGAACATCCCTACCTGAAAAGCTGTAATACTCGGTCTGACCCGAGCATTACATCAAAGTAACACCCGCGTCAGGCTGGAAACCAGCGTGAGTAAACTCATCTAACATGTAATACAACAGCACAAAACTATATATATATATAACCCGGGTAACTTGTATCAACCACAAGTTCACTAATTGTTAAAGACATTACTTATTTTACTCACAAATTTCTAAGTACCAAACTTAGATTAAATAGTCCAATTCACTTAAATCATTTCATTCCAGCTTATTAATTTCACATATCAATCTATAAAGTATTGATGTGGTTTCGGTTATTTACTAATACCCGACCTCGGTCTCTTCGAATCCAATGTCATCTAAACCCAAATTATTCAAATGAAAAACAATTTAAACTTTAAATATAGGATGTCTCTTTTTATCACAACAATTCATCATTGATAGAGAAACACATTTATTATCCATTCAAACATATCATATCACAAAACATTTCAAATCAGAGATATCAACCAATTCAAGGCACTGAAACAACATTCAATCATTCATAAGCAATTGATCACCCCCAAAATTAATTACTAACCTTTAATCACTTAGATTAACCTTACTTAACGTTAACATTACAAACAAATTAATGAATCCTCTTTTTATTATCCATCTTAATTAATCATCTTTGATCAATTGTACTTTAATTACAATAAGTAATTAAATCTTAATTAATTACAAAAATTAATTAACCTTTATCCATTCTCATTAATTACTCAAATTAACCATCCTTCAGTAAATCACACTTATAATTTATTAACCCTTAATAACTTATCTTATTTAATCCATACTTTAATTAATTACAAAGTAATTAATTCTCAATTACTTCCATTAAGTAATTTATCATTTAAGTAATTAACTAGTCTCTAATTACCAAGTAATTACCTTATTAATTTAATTAATCATTATATCTTAATTATCTTTAAGATGAAACATTAACCTTTTAAATGACTTAATTACCATTAAGAAAAACCTTTGGAACTTTTAAATCTTCCTTTAAATTCATTTCAAAATAAAGATTTAAAATAAATTACAAGTTTAACTTTAACAAAACCTAAATCAATCTACAAAACCCTTTTAAATCCAAATGTTAAAGAAACAATTATCATTTATAAAAGAACTTTATAAGAGTTTTAAACCAATTCATTTTGAATTCAAATCCTTTATAAAATATGCTTTAAAATTTTAAAGTTGTTTAAAACACTTAAATTTTTAAAAAACTTTAATTATTTCAAACTTCAGTTTTAATTTAAGACTAACAGGTTTTAAAACCTGTCACAAAACCACTGTCTGAGCCACACACAAATTACTTCGAGCAAAACTTAGCTAAACTTCGAGCCAAACATCAATTTACTCGTGAAAACTCGAGTATTCTTCATTGATCATACCAACCATTTAAAATAAACTTTAACAATTTAAATTTATAAACTTTATTCTACTTTTAAAACTGAGATTTAAACTTGAATCAGATTTAAAACTTAGATTTAAACTTTACTTACATTTTAAACTCAGGTTTTAAATTTCATTTTAAAAATTTAAAAACAGAACAAACAGGTTTCGTTAAAACCTGTGACAAAATATTAACCCGAGGCAATCCTATTTTTCTTCGAGTCCAAAACCCCATTGCCTCGAGCAAAACTACCCAAAACTTCGAGTCAACGCATCAAGTAGCTCGAGTACAACCCAAAACCAACTTCACCATGTTATCAGTGCACCATGCACATACACGGAGACGTTGGTCGCCTCTGATCATCAACGATGATCTTCCCACATCATCTATCACCCAAACACCCTCTCGCAAACATCAAAACATCATCTTCAACTCGAAATCGGATTCAAGCTGTGAAAACCAAACCTGTAACCAAACTGGAACCACCACATTCCTAACCTGGAAACGCCTCGTCCTAAAGCTCTGACCACCAGAAAAATCCACAACTCCGGCCCTGAGGTCGTCAACGACCAAGCTTCCATCACACCAAACCCCGTTGAACTCGATCAACTGTAGAGGCTGTGGCGATCAAATCATTAAACCTAGTTAAAACTAGGGTTACAAACAAGAATCCATCACTGCTATCTCCACCATGAATTAAACATCTTCCTGACAATTTTCTCACATTCTTCGTTCATCCATCTACCTTCAGTGATGATCGCGACTTCCCAGATCGCTTGGATCATCAGAGATGGCCCAAAACACAAATTCTGGTCAAACTCAAACTGCTCTCTCCAACCCTATCTAACAATTATGATTTCTCTTTTAAAAATCATGAATTTGTTTAAGAATTTAGTTTATAAACCTAAATCAACGAATCAGGATATTTTAAAATTTGAACAAAGTTAATGCTTGCTTGTTCTTTTGGTTTCCAGAGTCATTTCAATTTATTTAACTTATTTATAAATTTTTAAACCTTAATCTATACTGAAACAATCGAATTTTGTTTATATCCTTAATCCTAACAAGGACCAGCTCAGGTGATAATGGATTTTTAAACAAATCTTGAACCTGGAAAACTAAAACAGTGAAGCACAGAGACAACTGCATACACACATATTCATTCATATATATATATATATATATATATATACACGCACACACACACACACACAGCACAGCACTTGAAAATATATACACAAACAACTTATTTCTAGAGATAATCAAACAATCTAGATTTCATATTTAAATTTTAAAAAAAATGATGTTACTCACCTTAAAAAGATAATGAAGAATGGAGCACCTATGTAAAAGCATTTGAAAACTTTAAAACCTGAATTGCTTTTGCTATTTATTTGAGTTACTCTGATTTTCTTTATTTTGTGAGATGACAGTGATATTTATCTTTGTTTTACTTAGCTTTCTCTCGGATGAATGAAGAAAAAGAAGACAGGAGTGGATGTATAAATAAGAAAAGGGTAGGCTGCATTCCTCAGTAAGCTTCCTTTCACCTGTTTTTATGTCATTTTATTTATTTATTTTAGCTTTGAGTTGAAATATGCAGCCTGATTTTGATGTTTTGTGTGCTTGCATTAAATGCTTGCCCCTCCCCCCTTTTGTTTACAAAAACTTTTATATGAATCTATATATGTGTAAATTTCCTTTATATATATATATATACATAGTTATGTAATATATCCATTTTATACACATTCTTCATATATTTACTTATGTTCATTATGTCATTATACATGCATATTCTCCCACCATACAAATCTCCATACCTATACTATTTCATATGGGCATACATTCATATACTTATGTGTATATATATATATATATTAAGCATCATAACGTCTGTATATATTTCCCTATATATACATTTATAGGTACTTTATCTTCATTAGGTGGTGGAGTTTATCTCTACAAAAATTTATTTTCTTTTCTATAGGATTTATTATACCCAGGGAATTTAAAAATTAAATATTTAATATATTTTTTAATTCAATGTTTATTTTAGTTTCCAAATCAAAATATATATTCAAATATCTTTATTTATCAGAAATATATTTGTTTGATTAATCAATATTAATATTCCAATAATAAAATCAGTTAATTTCCCGATTAACAGACGTCAAGGAATCTGGATCCTCACGAACCCAAAAGAGAATAAGAGTAAAAACGGGCTAATACAATTCCAAGGTCAATGTTTATTGCTGCTATCATCTTGCTCTTAGGACAGCAACATATAACCATAATTTCGACCAATCAAACTTCAAAATTTCAAAAAATGCAATGAGAAAAACTTGTAGCACATGATTTATGCTTTTCGAAACATCCAAAATTATCAAATACGGTTAGGAAACGAAGAAGTTATGGCCAATTTCGTTTCAGCTTGAAGCACAAAGCAAATATTGGTTTTGCTCTCGGGTTAGCAGTAGAAAAATTAGATTTTGACATAGCTAACCTCAAAAGTATAGAAAATTAAAACCATTAATCTTGTAGTAAATGATTTGTTCTTTCCGTAACATCAAAAATTATCAAAATCGGTTCAGAAACGAAGAAGTTATGACCAATTTTGTTTCAGCTTCAAGCACAGAACAAATATTGGTTTTGCTCTCGGGCTAGCAGTAGAAAAATTAGATTTTGATATAGTTGACCCCAAAATTATAGAAAACTCAAAACTTGAAACTTGTAGTAAATAATTTGTTCTTTCTGAAACATTAAAAATTATCAAAATCGTTTAAGAAACGAAGAAGTTATGGCCAATTTCGTTTCAGCTTCAAGCACAGAGCAAATATTGGTTTTGCTCTCGGGTTAGCAGTAGAAAAATTGGATTTTGACATAGCTAACCTTAAAATTACCGAAAACTCAAAACATGAAAGTTGTAGTACATGAATTGTGTTTTCAGGATATCAAAAATTATCAAATTTCGATCAAAGATGAAAAAGATATGGCCAAAATAATTCTGTGCTTCAAAGTTGAAATTAAAAACACAGGACATAGAGGTTACTAGCTCTTTAAATACATATTACGATTAGCAAAGTTTTGATCTACAGAAAAAAATAAATATAAAAGTTATTCCTTATAAATATACCTTTCAACTGCAAAAAGTCTCACTCAATTCCGATTTACCATTCAAAAGTTATGGTGATTTTAAGATCAGGTTTCCACAAAACAATTGCACAGAGCAGAGCTGTGTGCATCGGTTTCAAACTAAATTTAGGCCCTATAAACAATAGAATTTCAAAAAGTAACTGAAAGAGAAGTTGTAGCTAACAGAATTTTCTTTCAAATTAAAAAAAAATTTGAGCTAATTAGGGTAAATTTGCACTAAGATATTGCTGTTTTACTGCAGCAAATTTTCATAAATAATTTTCAGCCAACCACAACCCACTTGAAAGCAATTCAATCAACATCCCATCTAATTAATTCAAATAGAAAGTAACGATTATTCTCGTTGATTAAATATAGTGGTGTGAGTGGTTAACTCATCTTGTTGTAGGAATGCAAAAACTCGAATCAATGTAGAAAGGTTGGAGCTTTTGCTTGAATTTTAGCTTCTAGAACCTATAAACAACATTACAACAACATGCAAGCAAGGAAACCCTATTACTAACAATCTATCTATTGCAAAAATCCTAATTTGATGAAGTAGAATAAGTTTTGGAGTTGATTACCTGAGAAATATAGCTTTAGATTGATTAAAATTAGCAAATTAATGTAGGAATTGAAAATTTAGAGCTCCAGGGTTTAGAAAGCAGAATAGTTTCTTTTTTTTTTTACTGTGAACGAGATGAAGGTACTTATGTTTGAGGAAGAGAATGATGTTTCTCCTTTCTTTCCTAACAGGCTAAGTGAAGTATGTTAATAGGCTAAAGCCCAATTGTTTAGGAAAATTAGCTTAGGTTATAAATTAACTACATAGTTACATGTTAACAATTCACACCTTCAAATTCAATCATTTATTCAACTTTATTTCATATCAAAAATTTATAAAACTTCATATTCATGATGACAAAATGTTAGATACTCAAAATAAAAGATTATTTATATTTTTAAAACATTTTATCATCATATTTCTCTTTTTTTTTTCAATAAATAACAAATTTACATCTTTGATTACTAATCCCATTTCATTAAAATTTGAATAAAGTTAATGCTTGCCTGTTCTTTTGGTTTCCAGAGTCATTTCAATTTATTTAGCTTATTTATAAATTTTTAAACCTTAATCTATACTGAAACAATCGACTTTTGTTTAAATCCTTAATCCTAACAAGGACTAGCTCAGGTGATAATGGATTTTTAAACAAATCTTGAACCTGGAAAACTAAAACAGTGAAGCACAGAGACAACAACATACACACATATTCATTCATATATATATACACACACACACACACAGCACAACACTTAAAAATATATACACAAATAACTTATTTCCAAAGATAATCAAATAATCCAGATTTCATATTTAAGTTTTTTTAAAAAAATGATGTTACTCACCTTAAAAAGATGATGAAGAACAGAGCACCTTTGTAAAAGCATTTCAAAACTTCAAAACCTGGATTGCTTTTGCTATTTATTTGAGTTGCTCTGATTTTCTTTATTTTTTGAGATGACAGTGATATTATCTTTGTTTTACTTAGCTTTCTCTCGGATGAATGAAGAAAAGAAGACAGAAGTGGATGTATAAATAAGAAAAGGGTAGGCTGCATTCCTCAGTAAGCTTCCTTTCACCTTTTTTTATGTCATTTTTTTATTTTAGCTTTGAGTTGAAATATGCAGCCAGATTTTGATGTTTTGTGTGCTTGCATTAAATGCTTGCCCCTTCCCCCTTTTGTTTACAAAAACTTTTATATGAATATATATATGTGTAAATTTCCTTTGTATGTATATATTTACATAGTTATGTAATCTATCCCATTTTATACACATTCTTCATATATTTACTTATGTTCATTATGCCATTATACATGCATATTCTCCCACCATACAAATCTCCATACCTATATTATTTCATATGGGCATACATTCATATACTTATGTGTATATATATTTTAAGCATCATAACGTTTATATATATTTCCCTATCTATATACGTTTATAGGTATTTTATCTTAATTAGATGGTGGAATTTATCTCTACAAAAAGTTTATTTTCTTTTCTATAGGATTTATTATACCCAGAGATTTTAAAAATTAAATATTTAATATAGTTTTTAATTCAATGTTATTTTTAGTTTCCAAATAAACATATATATATTCAAATATCTTTATTTATCAGAAATTTATTTGTTCGGTTAGTCAATATTAATATTCCAATAATAAAATCAGTTAATTTCCCGTTTAACATACGTCCAAGAATCCGGGTCATTGCATTCCTCCCTCCTTTGAATCTTTTCATCCTCGAAAAGGAACAAAGCCAGAATTATTAAAATGCTTAAAATCAGATATATTTTCTTTAATCATTTTTTAGAATACTTTAAAAATCTATATAATATTACTACAATAGTTTTGATAGAAATACTTTTATAACTCAATGTTTTGATGAGTCCATCCTTGTTCTCACAGAAATTCGGTCATACGTTGATCAGGCGTACGACTGAAAATCTATAAGTGCTTGGCAGACCTGTTTTCAACATCCAGTGAAAATACTTTGAAAAATAATTTTATTGAAAATATTGAAAACATTTTGAAAAGAGAGGAAACATCTTTGGTGAGAATGCTCTGGAAATCATCACTGTAACATCCCGGAATTTTGACCATATTATTATAATAAGTTTTAATCTAATTTAAATAAAATACAAGTTTTTCATTTATAAATAAATAAGATTTTGGGCATTATTAGTTATATATGTGTATAAAGGAAATTTTAATTTCAAAATTTAAAATAGACTCTTTTAACAATATTTAAAATAAAATCTGTTTTATTCAATTAAATTAAAGGCTATGTATTAATGACATTTAATATCAAATATATAAATGTAGTTGATAATAATAATATTTACAATAGAACAATTCTATTCATATTAAATATAAATATAAAATATATTAATGCAAATATAAGTTATAAATCAAACATTTGGAAGATTTAACTTTAAATAAAAATAAGATTAAGAAGTGATTCTAATAACAACTCTTTTAATTAAAATAAAATAAAGCTTATAAATATTTAACATAAGTATAACATAAAAACATGAATATTAAAACGTAAGTATAAAACATAAACATGAAATATAAGAAGTAAATAGAAATATAAAATTTACAAATACAATATTATGAATCGAATGCTTGAAAAATCTAAATTACAAATAGAATACAACTAATATAGTCAAAACAATAATTATATTAACTTTACTCAAACATATAAGATAGGTTTAAAAAAAAGGAATAACCAGTAACATTTATTTGTACAACGCAAATTCTTTAACAAAGATTACAATAGTTGCTGTAAAATTTTGTATGCATAAGAAAACAAGTATTTACATCAAATAAAACAAATATCTTTGTACCAAATTTTAGTGTCAGCCAATATTAATTAGTTGTAAACAAATATAAAGACACAAGCATTTAATTAGCACAACTATCTATCAAAAATAATCTTTCAGCCGAAATATTTCAATCATCTCATATTTTTAGTACATTAACACAAAGCAAAATACTATCATAACCAGGGAAGGCTTATACCAGAAGCTGTGACCACTGTACAAAATTGTTCTTATCTATAAATACTACACCATAATACTTGTTCATATTATTTAGTTCGTTTACAACTTAAGAAGCAAAACCTGAGAAAAGAAAAAGAAATATAAATAAACATCATATTTTCAAACTCAATCAGATTCAAAGGCAAAGGGAAGTTACAGGAACTCAAATTTCAAACCGCTGTTCTTTTCAACAACAACCTGTCCTCTGTTTCAACAATTCATTTTGGTGAGTAAACATTCCTTTTTGAAAATTAAATCTTAATATTTGGTTCATAAAAGCATTATGACTGTTATATTTTGTGTTATGTGATGTTGCTGTTGTCCGTAAGATCAGCTATGTGATATTCTATCATATTATCATGTTTTGAGCAACGAAGTGTTAAAGAAGATTAATACTTATTCATATAAACTAATTTAAAACTTAGAAATTTAACTTATTAAGTTGTATAATCAAAAATCAAGACCTGGAAATTGTTTTAATAGCAACATAGTTACAGTAAGTTCAATTTACAGTGAAGCGTGAATAATGGTTAAAATTCGAATAGCTTAAACTGTAAGTATGAATTCATATCTTGAAATAACATTCAAAGGTATGATTTTTAAAACAAAAATTATGATTTTAGATAACCATACAGAGAGGAGTTCATTAAAGAACCGAAAATGCCTTTTTGTCAATTCCTATCGATTCAATCAGTTATAGATGTTGAAATTTATGGTGAAGCAAGATGGTTGATTCAGGAACACAGGAAAAATGTTAAAAAAAATTCGAATGCATGGAAATTTGGGACCGATCGAAAGTAGGGTTTTGGGTTCGACAGTTTTGGGGTCTGCATCTTTTATGTTTGCGTCGCCGTAGTTCAACCGAGCTCCATGAGATTTTGGGAGGTGATAGAGGAAGTTGAGGGTGAGGTACGGACGAAATTGCTTGACCTATGGTGGTTGAGGTTGTGTGAACGTGGCGTTTTCCTCTATCGTGTTCATGTTTCAGTTCATATTTTCGAGCATATTTCGGTTTCGACCTTGTCTTGTTAATCTGGGCCGTGTATCCGAGTGAGAGGTCGTATTGGGGTTTGCTGGGACGCCGTGGGTCGTCAGAAATGTTGGCGAACCACCGTGCATGTGCATGGTGGCGTCGTGTCTGTTGACTGAGTTTGGGGGGTTTTCCGGGGATATTGGCAGATTTCTTCGAGTATGATTTGGGGTGTGTGCGTGAGTGTTTTCGTGTGTTTTCTACAGTGGTTTAAAACTTAAACTAAAAAAAGAAAAAGAAGAAGAAGAAGAAAGAACAGTGGAAGGAGAAGAGGAATGCAGGAGATAGACGCGTGAAAGTTCTGGGAAGTCACGAGGTTGACTCGAGCATTGCACGATGTTTACTTCGGGTTTAAATCTGCCAGGGATTAACCAAATAAAATCTTAAGTTCAAGGATAAACAAGTTGTATATTAATAAAGTTATTAATGTTGACGAGGTTTTAAGGCTAAACTTGATTTAAATTTGTCAAGAAATGTTTTCAAACGTAAGATAGTTAATTTAAATTGGATGTTAATTAAGAATGTAATCTTATAATTAAAATTAAATAAGTAGTTTAAGATTTAATTAAATTTGTAACTAAAGATTTTTAATAATAATCTTGTGTAAATCAATTTGTAATTAAGAATTTAATTAACCATTTAAAGTTAATTGGTTAATAAATAGCAGTTAACTAATTAAATAATTAATTGAGGATTAAACGACAAAGTTAATTAACAATTAATGTTTAATTAAGTAATTAGTAATAGTTTAATGAGTAATTAAGTCTTATAAATCAATAATTAAAGTTATTAGCTAATAATCAAGAATTAATTGATTAATTGAATTAGTAATTACGAAGTAATTAATAAATAAGATGATTAATGAGTAATTAAATAAGCAAGAAAAAAATGGTTTATTTCTTAAGAAATTAATTAAGTTTAAATTAATCAAACAATTTTGATATGAATCGATGCTTCTGTTTGATTGATTCTGATATGTAATTATATCATGTGATGTTCTGTGATATGCCTGATATATCTATGATGACTGTGTATGATTTATCTGTGATAAATGCTATGTGAATTAATTGTTGAATTAAACTGTTTAAAATTTGTTAAACAACTTGGCCTCTAAAATGGCATTTGGATTTCGATGAGACCGGGATCGGGTGTCAAATTGATATTTCGAAAACCACATCGATCCAAATTAAACGTTAGGTCGTGACATCTCAAGTGAAGATCGAGATGGCATTTTCAGAATGCAAGGGTTATCGTCGTTAACTCTGAGGGTGATTCCAAAACGAGTGTAACGAGATAATGCCTTCGGTTTCGTTCGAACCCGGAACGAAGTTGTATGGATTGAATGCTTTCAACACATCGTCAGGCGGACGATGAGCATTCTAAGAGATATGTTCTATAATGTAACGACCCAACTTCCAAATTGTAACGACCCACAAAATTTTAATGATTTTTAATTGGAATTTTGAGAAATTTTAATGATAATAATTTTGAAATAAAAAAAATTCCATATTTGGATTACGTCTAGTTAAATATAGCAGATCGTAAATTTTCAATTTATTTTATCAAAGTTTATTTCATTATGAAATTCTATTAAATTCAAGCTAGCTAATTTTTGCTGATAATAAATTTTTTTTTCAAGTCTGAATATTTTTCTATAGAAAATTTCTAAATCCTCTCCTGGGTGAGGCATCATCTTTCGTTTTTCCAAATTCGGACGTCTACTGCTCCGTTTACCTTATTTCTGACAAATTAGCAGCATTTTGGTACCGATAATCGACTTTTGATCGGATGATCATAACTGATATCTGTATACCGTTGAGATCGTCTCGCCGTGCTGATCTCAATAGTATATTTATTTCTGTATTTTGGTATCCGGTACGAAACAGAAACCATAAAACGGTACGTTGTATCGGTACCATAAATTTGTGACAGTTAGTTTTCCTTTGCCTTTTCGAATTTGAACGTGAATCCCAAGCAATATAATAAAATTGCTTTAATTATATGTCCATCAATCTACGGTCCTACTGTTACTTTTGAAATGAATTCCAACATCTATTATTTTAAACGTTGAAATTTATTTTAGCAAAATCAGAGCACGCGGACTCTTCTCCTTCTTTATTTATTTCCCTACTCACAAGATTTATTGCCGTAACTCTTCAGCTAAATTTTAGGATGACTGATCGCATTGTGTACGTTTTAAATATATATTCACTTGCCTTTCTTCTATCTATAACTTTTGTTAGAAACGTCTCTATATTATTATTATATATGAAAACGTGTCCTTCTAGCTCACTGGTTGCTGTTACTTGTTCTCCTTTCCCTTGTATATTTATTTTTCTTCTTCTTTTATTCATTCCTGTAGCCGAATATCTTCTTCCACTTTTCCCATGTATTTTTGGCCCACCCTTCCTTATACTCCACCTCCTCACGCTGGCGTGCCATCAAAACCCGACACCACGCCTCCGTGCGAGACACGTACCCAAGCATGCGTCAGCATCTCCCACTCGTCCAACCTCCACTGTGTCTTCCCACCGACCCCCCCCCCCCCATCACCCCAGACCCGCCCTCTCTCCCTCTCCATGCAGCCGACCACCGAGATACCCTCCTCACGCCGACAAGCACCAACGGCCATGCAGGAGCCGCTGCATGCTCTCCACCCCATAACCCGCATCTTCCATCCACTTCCGTCCATCAACTGCCACGCGAGCAAACCCACCTCCACACCCGACCCCATCACGTTCAACTCGCCACCACTCCACTTCCCAAAGCACAGCCCGGGAAGCTACCCCGACCACACCTTGACCCGCCTTCATCCCCTATCTCCTCCGCTCTCCCCAAATAGCATGCGAGCATCCTCCTTCGTCAACCTATCTTCTTTCCCCACGGCAACAGCCGAGGCCGAGCTCCACCTTTTTCCACCATGGCCGAGACTCCATCATCATCTTTTGCCTTGCTTGAACCCAAAAGGACCGAACTTGCATAATTCAGGGTATGTTTTATATGTGCTATATTTACATATTTATACCTGTTGTTATGTATAAACTTATGGGTGAATCTGATTTGCGTGTAAAATGAACCTATATGCTCTGTATATAAAGTTGACAGTTTGGATACGACATATATACATATTCTATACTAAGCTATGTATTTAGATTTTTAAAATTTAAGGTCTGAAATGGGTTTTATGTGAGTATCTCTCGCCTATAGTCTGCTCATATTAAATGAACATTGATATTTTAGCATTTTATTGTTTAAAGTATAAAAATATTGGTTGATTCCAAGTTTACAATGCTTACAGTGAGGTTTAAAGTATAAACGTATAAACTATATATATGTATGTATATTTTTAAGGTCTGTTATTTAAAATCGATGTTAAATTTGATATACATAGATATAAAAAAAAACTATTATAAGATATGGGTTCTGGAATTTATAAATTTTTAGAAAGTTATCTTTCATGTATTATGATATTTTCATATACAAAATATCAGGTTGGGTGTTCTTAAAAGCTATGATCTTCAATATATATATACTATATACTGGTTTACAAGACGGCTATGAATTGACCGTATATTTTGGAATTTTTATACTATTGATAAGATAAGTTATATATTAATCTGTATGTAATAGTACTGGTCTATTTTCATACTAGCATTGTTGGCATACGAATGTCTATAGTTCGTGTACAAAACAATAAAATAAAATAAATAATTTGACTTATATATTAGTTATATTTATAGTAATATTGTATTTCTACAAAGTTTATGAAGATGTATATTATAAGTAGTATACATGAATACTTTATTTTATAAGCATGAGTAAATGTAAATTTGAAAATAAATATACGTTTTAAATTGATTTCAGAATAACAATATATGTATTCAGTTCAAGTTATATCAACTGATTCGGTCATTTTCATCGATTTCTCTTTATCAGCTTTTGTTTGTCGTGCCCGCTTTCTTCATCGAATTGTGCCAATCTTGCTTTGTTTAGGAGTCGTGCTTGGATTGTAACTCATCCCGTTGTTTTTCTCTCTGGCCTCGGAAGGTGAGCAATCACTCACGGTTAACATTCTTTTATTTATTAAATTTGATTTCAATTGAAACGACAATTGAAATACGAGGCTGTAGTTATTTAAATTTGTTATATATGCTATGATCTGTAACTGTTCACTTATGGGATATGACACCATATCCTGTTGTTTATATTTTTCTGTTATTGTTGATATATGTCTGTTATATTATTCTTATTATCTGTTATCACTCTGCAAGTTCCCTATAGTTTAGAATTCACTATGGGTTGAAATGATACATACCCGAACAAACTTTAGAATAAGAGAAAATCGTTCTGGGTTGAAATGATAAACCCAAGCGATTTTCATTTAATGGAATTTGGGATTACGGGTTGAAAAGATATTCACCCGTATATATTCAGTGTACGGATTGAAATAATAAATACCCGTAGCACTTGACTATATGATAGGAAATATATACAGACACCGTTGGTCCATATAAATATTTTTTGAAAATAAATTTCTGCAGTTTGAAAAGAATATATTGGATTTAATAAATATTGGTTCTTAAATATTATATATAAATGGAAATTTTATATATAGATTTAAAAATTTTATTATTGAGATTGATTAAATCCATATAATGTGTTTAAGTATTATTTAAGATTATATTTCAAAATTTACCGTTGTAAAGAAATTGAATAATTAAGATTGGGAGATAAATTAAGTTTATAAAAATGGGATTTAAATAAAGATTTATTTAATTAAATCAAATTTGAAATTACTGAATGGGAAATTTAAGGGTATGATTTTTGTTGATTTAAGTGAATTAATGAATAATTCACGTTAAATAAAATTAAAGAAATTTTGAGTATAATGAAATTTAAGGTCATTTAAATGACAATTGAATCTAAATAAGGGAGTGTTCAAGACTAAATAATAATGATGTTAAAATCGAGATCTATATGAAACTGTTAAATTTAACATTTAAATTTTTAAGTTATGAACTATATTGGAATATAAATGGTTTTGAGATTCGGATCTGTATTTGGAACCAATATAGTTGGAGTGGTTATTTAGAAACTAATTGAATTAAATAAAAATTGAGGTTGAACTAAGTTTGGAAATTATTATTTAGAAAACTAGATTGGGTAAAAATTTAGTTGAAACGTTGAATACTTAAAGTTTTGAAATATATTGAATTATAAAGGGTATTTGTGATTATAAATCCAAATTCGAGATTGATAAAATTGAAGTGGTTATTTTAGGAAAATTTAAAATTGATAAATTGAGATTGAATTTAATTTGAATGGGAAGGTCGGGTTGATGTTGAATTGATTTGATGAGTTGGGGGAAATTGGAAATACTTTACTTTATAAATTATTTAATATACCAAAATACTATTTTGGGAAATATAGGGATAGTTGAAGTGAAAGGATATTTGATTTTTGAAGTAAAGATTAAGTTGAAATGACCACGGTGTTATAGCGTATATTTCTACCTTGTATATAGTTCTATGGACTCTTAGAGGATGGTTATCCCAAACATCCTTAAGTTATTTGTATTTCAGTTGATATTTCACTTGAGTTGCATTTATTGATATAAGAATGTTAATCCTGACTCGAGTGTTTTGTGTTTTGCTTTACGCTCGGGTCAGACTGAGTGATACAGCATTTGAGACTCACCTTCGTAGTTGGAGCTTTGCTTGAAGATCCAGCTATCTATCCCTTCAGTCATCCAGTTGATTGGTTCAGAGAAGTCATCTGTGGCATCGGAGACTTCACTGCATTTGAATTATTCGGTTGTATTTTATTTCTAACTCTGAGGTATATAGTAGCTTCATGAACTACTATTTCTGTATCTATTCCGCTGCATTATATTACTCTGTGTCTGTGATCTGTGATTGATTTATTTACTGTATATTTTAAGTTTTGCCAAATTTTTATTAACAATTCGGTATTTTGAATTATTCAAGTCGGACATATACGGTTCTATTGTCGATTTGAATGGTCCAAAATAGCGGGTCGTTACAGTTGGTATCAGAGCTTTGGTTCTAGGCAAAACTTAACATATATGGTAAATTTATTTACAGAATCACTTTCGCTCGAGTTGAATCTCTTCCTTTCGACTCGATTTCCTTTGAATTTTGGAATGCCCCTCGATTTCGAAATTTATTCTTGTCTCCCTCTATTTCTGTTCTTTTGATTCTGGAGTATCCAATGACTCCACTGAATGTTTTGTAGAACGGATGAACTCCGTACAATTGGCATTGGTTCACCGAAGATTTTTGTACCCTCGGTTTACGATGCTGATATATCTTGATATGCCGAATTCTATATTTGGCAAACGCATATCGATTTGTTTTAGAATCCCGCATCGATCATATCCCTGAAGTCACGGTTGACCCGGTTAAGGTCGCCCACGATTTATAGAAGTATATCCATCTTCTATTTTTGTAATTTGATTTTCTCAACATTGTTGAACCTATCTTCGTATCAGGATTCTATTGATTAGGGTTCCTCTAATTTAAATCTCTATCTTTGTTTGAAATCCATTCTTAAATTTCCTTTGAAAATCGGGTATGTTTGTATTTTGAAATTGCTTTATATATCAAAATTATCATTCTGATAACTATGATTTTATTCTGTATATAAAAAGAAATTGTTTTCGATAAGGATTATATACCTATATATAAAGCAAATAAGATATGTTATTCTATGTAAGAGGGTTTTGAAAGAATTGGAATTTTGAAAAATTATAAGAATTTGATTTATATAAAAATGATTTATAACTGAAGTGTTAAATTTGAAATTCGAGGATTGAATTCCGGTGTTTTGGAATTGGTTTTAAGATTTTGGAAAATATATATAAATAATACGATTTAAAGGTATTTTTCCAAATAAGAAATGTTTCAAATGAGTTCAAATGAATTCCAATAATTTTGAAGAAATTTCAAAGAAGCTTTCAAGAAATTAGAAGTCCAGAACTCACTTATGTCGCTGGAAAATAATTTCGGTGATGAGTGCATGCATCATCGACATTGATTTTCGAGTTTCAGAGTGGGGGAGAGGCCACTTTAATAGCTTCGCTATGCAAGTGATTCGTAAAACCATTTTTGATTTCAAATACCGAAGTATAATCTGATATTTTCGAAAGATATATGTATATATTTGAAATGATATAAAATATACCGGTGTTCGATCCTAGAGTTTTGATTTGACCTAGAATAACCCTATTTATAAAAGTTGATTTCCAACTTGGGATTTGAAATTTGATTTCACCAACTATTTTGAAGGTTCGAGCACCTCCAAATCAAGGTTTTAAGTTTTAAAGCTAAGAAATTCCGAAGAGTATAAACATTTGATAAAGCATATAAGTTGAGCCTGGTATGTTTAAGTTGAAACCTTTTGTTAAGCAAATGAATATGAACATTTTGAATTATACTAATATGGAATTTAGTTTTGAAATGTTTGGAATAGAAAAAGGTGAATAATGGTTTCCAGAAAGGTAAATTGGATATTTCACATAGAAATAAATAGTTTAAAAAGTTTAAAAAGAAAAGAGGGGGATAATATTAAATTCTGAAAACCATTTTGAGTATAATTGATTTTGGGAAAATATTAGGTTTGAGATTAAATTGGAATTAAAAACAAGTACTTATATGGTGATCTTGGAAATGAAATTGGTTGACTTGAATTATTTCAATTTAGAAACTGGGATAATTTTCCTAAACCTGTTATTTGGGAACTTTGAAATTAAGACATCTAGTTTGGAAGAAAATTTGGCAAAATCATATATGATTTTGAAACTGAATTGATATTGAAATGATTAGAAATTGAAAACCTTACATTATTAAGCACTTGATTTGGGAGTGGTCGAACTTATATAAAATAGGATTTGTATAAGTATGAAGTTGATTTGAAATCTATTAATTTGAAAGGTACTCAATTTGGAAAGAGATTTTATATAATCGAAGTCTATATAAGTATGATTTGATCTACTATTGAATTGGAAAGTATTCGATTTGGAAAAATAGAATCCTATATATATATATATGAACTATATATAAGTACAATATTTGAAAGTGATTTGAAAAGGTACTATATGATATATATTTTCCAAGTAAAGATATGGAAAGTGCCTTCTGCTTGATATCCGCTTTGTGGCCACAGCGTGGATTCATTCTATCGATATTATTCTCTCTGATTTTTGGTTTTCCGGATGTAATACTCGAGTGTTCCCACCGTGACGTAACCCACGGTTTCTTTTTCTCTCGTGAATGCACAACGAAATTGCCTGGCTGAGTCTTGCCTAGGGGTACGGATTGTTTCCTGGGGGAACCAGGCGTAACCATTGTGTATCCTGCAATCTGTGTAGGTCGCGAATAGTAGCGCAAGTGCCTGGCTGAGTCTTGCCTAGGGGTACGGATTGTTTCCTGGGGGAACCAGGCGTAACCATTGTGTATCCTGCACCCTACTAGTCATCATGGCGTAACTCGCAGGGCTGTGAAAGCTTACGGATATGGATTGTTTCCTGGGGGAACCAGGCGTAACCATTGTGTATCTGCGAACCATGATCGGACAAAGGTTTTGGTTTGATTGTTTTGTTGGATCGTACTTTCCATATCTGATTTTAAAAAGATTTTTCCAAGTATTTTCACTGGGTGTTGAAACAAATCTACTTAGTACTTGAAGAATTCTAGCTTTGCGCCTGATCAACGCATGGCCAAAGCCTGCAAGAACGAGGATAAACTTGTTGAAACATCGAGTTATAAAAGTATTTTCGAAAGAAATTTACTTTGATATAGTAATATCTTATTTTAAAAGTATTATTATAAAGGTATTTATTATAAAATATTTTCCCAACAAAGAAATTTGTATTAATCTTTGAAATTAAATTCCTTTGGTGAATTAACAATTCGTGCCCGATTCTTTCTTTTGAATCTACCTTATCTGCTCAGCTTATTTATTTGCCTTGATTCTGTTTTCAAAATCTACCTTCCTTCCTTGTTGGATTTATCTTTAAATATTGTTTATTTACATGCTACATGGTTTAATAGAAAATATAAGTGTTATAAGTATTTTAGAAGTATTAATTTAATAAAAACATATTTAAAGTAAATAATTATTGATTTATTAATAATGTTGAAAAGTATTTTGAGATAAATTTATGAATTAAGGATTAAATGTTTCCAAATGGTCTTTGTAAATATAAGTAATAATGTAAATAATTGTTTCAAAAGAAGTTTGAAAAGTATTACATATTAAAGTAAAATTAAATTGCAAATGAAGTTTCAAATGAATATTTCGAGGAAATTTATATAGTTTTAAATAAGTTATCTACACTTGACTTTCGATTTACTTTATTCCTGGTTGTCCTATTCTCCTACCTCCTTCCTTTCCGGGGACGAAAAGTTTTGAGTGGGGGAGAGTGTAACGACCCACAAAATTTTAATGATTTTTAATTGGAATTTTGAGAAATTTTAATGATAATAATTTTGAAATAAAAAAAATTCCATATTTGGATTACGTCTAGTTAAATATAGCAGATCGTAAATTTTCAATTTATTTTATCAAAGTTTATTTCATTATGAAATTCTATTAAATTCAAGCTAGCTAATTTTTGCTGATAATAAATTTTTTTTTCAAGTCTGAATATTTTTCTATAGAAAATTTCTAAATCCTCTCCTGGGTGAGGCATCATCTTTCGTTTTTCCAAATTCGGACGTCTACTGCTCCGTTTACCTTATTTCTGACAAATTAGCAGCATTTTGGTACCGATAATCGACTTTTGATCGGATGATCATACCACTGATATCTGTATACCGTTGAGATCGTCTCGTCGTGCTGATCTCAATAGTATATTTATTTCTGTATTTTGGTATCCGGTACGAAACAGAAACCATAAAACGGTACGTTGTATCGGTACCATAAATTTGTGACAGTTAGTTTTCCTTTGCCTTTTCGAATTTGAACGTGAATCCCAAGCAATATAATAAAATTGCTTTAATTATATGTCCATCAATCTATGGTCCTACTGTTACTTTTGAAATGAATTCCAACATCTATTATTTTAAACGTTGAAATTTATTTTAGCAAAATCAGAGCACGCGGACTCTTCTCCTTCTTTATTTATTTCCCTACTTACAAGATTTATTGCCGTAACTCTTCAGCTAAATTTTAGGATGACTGATCGCATTGTGTACGTTTTAAATATATATTCACTTGCCTTTCTTCTATCTATAACTTTTGTTAGAAACGTCTCTATATTATTATTATATATGAAAACGTGTCCTTCTAGCTCACTGGTTGCTGTTACTTGTTCTCCTTTCCCTTGTATATTTATTTTTCTTCTTCTTTTATTCATTCCTGTAGCCGAATATCTTCTTCCACTTTTCCCATGTATTTTTGGCCCACCCTTCCTTATACTCCACCTCCTCACGCTGGCGTGCCATCAAAACCCGACACCACGCCTCCGTGCGAGACACGTACCCAAGCATGCGTCAGCATCTCCCACTCGTCCAACCTCCGCTGTGTCTTCCCACCGACCCCCCCCCCCCCCCCCCCCATCACCCCAGACCCGCCCTCTCTCCCTCTCCATGCAGCCGACCACCGAGATACCCTCCTCACGCCGACAAGCACCAACGGCCATGCAGGAGCCGCTGCATGCTCTCCACCCCATAACCCGCATCTTCCATCCACTTCCGTCCATCAACTTCCACGCGAGCAAACCCACCTCCACACCCGACCCCATCACGTTCAACTCGCCACCACTCCACTTCCCAAAGCACAGCCCGGGAAGCTACCCCGACCACACCTTGACCCGCCTTCATCCCCTATCTCCTCCGCTCTCCCCAAATAGCATGCGAGCATCCTCCTTCGTCAACCTATCTTCTTTCCCCACGGCAACAGCCGAGGCCGAGCTCCACCTTTTTCCACCATGGCCGAGACTCCATCATCATCTTTTGCCTTGCTTGAACCCAAAAGGACCGAACTTGCATAATTCAGGGTATGTTTTATATGTGCTATATTTACATATTTATACCTGTTGTTATGTATAAACTTATGGGTGAATCTGATTTGCGTGTAAAATGAACCTATATGCTCTGTATATAAAGTTGACAGTTTGGATACGGCATATATACATATTCTATACTAAGCTATGTATTTAGATTTTTAAAATTTAAGGTCTGAAATGGGTTTTATGTGAGTATCTCTCGCCTATAGTCTGCTCATATTAAATGAACGATGATATTTTAGCATTTTATTGTTTAAAGTATAAAAATATTGGTTGATTCCAAGTTTACAATGCTTACAGTGAGGTTTAAAGTATAAACGTATAAACTATATATATGTATGTATATTTTTAAGGTCTGTTATTTAAAATCGATGTTAAATTTGATATACATAGATATAAAAAAACTATTATAAGATATGGGTTCTGGAATTTATAAATTTTTAGAAAGTTATCTTTCATGTATTCTGATATTTTCATATACAAAATATCAGGTTGGGTGTTCTTAAAAGCTATGATCTTCAATATATATATACTATATACTGGTTTACAAGACGGCTATGAATTGACCGTATATTTTGGAATTTTTATACTATTGATAAGATAAGTTATATATTAATCTGTATGTAATAGTACTGGTCTATTTTCATACTAGCATTGTTGGCATACGAATGTCTATAGTTCGTGTACAAAACAATAAAATAAAATAAATAATTTGACTTATATATTAGTTATATTTATAGTAATATTGTATTTCTACAAAGTTTATGAAGATGTATATTATAAGTAGTATACATGAATACTTTATTTTATAAGCATGAGTAAATGTAAATTTGAAAATAAATATACGTTTTAAATTGATTTCAGAATAACAATATATGTATTCAGTTCAAGTTATATCAACTGATTCGGTCATTTTCATCGATTTCTCTTTATCAGCTTTTGTTTGTCGTGCCCTCTTTCTTCATCGAATTGTGCCAATCTTGCTTTGTTTAGGAGTCGTGCTTGGATTGTAACTCATCCCGTTGTTTTTCTCTCTGGCCTCGGAAGGTGAGCAATCACTCACGGTTAACATTCTTTTATTTATTAAATTTGATTTCAATTGAAACGACAATTGAAATACGAGGCTGTAGTTATTTAAATTTGTTATATATGCTATGATTTGTAACTGTTCACTTATGGGATATGACACCATATCCTGTTGTTTATATTTTTCTATTATTGTTGATATATGTCTGTTATATTATTCTTATTATCTGTTATCACTCTGCAAGTTCCCTATAGTTTAGAATTCACTATGGGTTGAAATGATACATACCCGAACAAACTTTAGAATAAGAGAAAATCGTTCTGGGTTGAAATGATAAACCCAAGCGATTTTCATTTAATGGAATTTGGGATTACGGGTTGAAAAGATATTCACCCGTATATATTCAGTGTACGGATTGAAATAATAAATACCCGTAGCACTTGACTATATGATAGGAAATATATACAGACACCGTTGGTCCATATAAATATTTTTTGAAAATAAATTTCTGCAGTTTGAAAAGAATATATTGGATTTAATAAATATTGGTTCTTAAATATTATATATAAATGGAAATTTTATATATAGATTTAAAAATTTTATTATTGAGATTGATTAAATCCATATAATGTGTTTAAGTATTATTTAAGATTATATTTCAAAATTTACCGTTGTAAAGAAATTGAATAATTAAGATTGGGAGATAAATTAAGTTTATAAAAATGGGATTTAAATAAAGATTTATTTAATTAAATCAAATTTGAAATTACTGAATGGGAAATTTAAGGGTATGATTTTTGTTGATTTAAGTGAATTAATGAATAATTCACGTTAAATAAAATTAAAGAAATTTTGAGTATAATGAAATTTAAGGTCATTTAAATGACAATTGAATCTAAATAAGGGAGTGTTCAAGACTAAATAATAATGATGTTAAAATCGAGATCTATATGAAACTGTTAAATTTAACATTTAAATTTTTAAGTTATGAACTATATTGGAATATAAATGGTTTTGAGATTCGGATCTGTATTTGGAACCAATATAGTTGGAGTGGTTATTTAGAAACTAATTGAATTAAATAAAAATTGAGGTTGAACTAAGTTTGGAAATTATTATTTAGAAAACTAGATTGGGTAAAAATTTAGTTGAAACGTTGAATACTTAAAGTTTTGAAATATATTGAATTATAAAGGGTATTTGTGATTATAAATCCAAATTCGAGATTGATAAAATTGAAGTGGTTATTTTAGGAAAATTTAAAATTGATAAATTGAGATTGAATTTAATTTGAATGGGAAGGTCGGGTTGATGTTGAATTGATTTGATGAGTTGGGGGAAATTGGAAATACTTTACTTTATAAATTATTTAATATACCAAAATACTATTTTGGGAAATATAGGGATAGTTGAAGTGAAAGGATATTTGATTTTTGAAGTAAAGATTAAGTTGAAATGACCACGGTGTTATAGCGTATATTTCTACCTTGTATATAGTTCTATGGACTCTTAGAGGATGGTTATCCCAAACATCCTTAAGTTATTTGTATTTCAGTTGATATTTCACTTGAGTTGCATTTATTGATATAAGAATGTTAATCCTGACTCGAGTGTTTTGTGTTTTGCTTTACGCTCGGGTCAGACTGAGTGATACAGCATTTGAGACTCACCTTCGTAGTTGGAGCTTTGCTTGAAGATCCAGCTATCTATCCCTTCAGTCATCCAGTTGATTGGTTCAGAGAAGTCATCTGTGGCATCGGAGACTTCACTGCATTTGAATTATTCGGTTGTATTTTATTTCTAACTCTGAGGTATATAGTAGCTTCATGAACTACTATTTCTGTATCTATTCCGCTGCATTATATTACTCTGTGTCTGTGATCTGTGATTGATTTATTTACTGTATATTTTAAGTTTTGCCAAATTTTTATTAACAATTCGGTATTTTGAATTATTCAAGTCGGACATATACGGTTCTATTGTCGATTTGAATGGTCCAAAATAGCGGGTCGTTACACAAATACCAGGAAGTTGCATCGCTAAGAAGAAAGAAAGGGATAGAAAAGAGAAAAGAAAGAGAAGAAAGAAGAAACAACATCAGAATCTCACAGCGGAATCGAATAAATTATAATATATCACATAAAACATTACATAGTGTCATATACATCATAGTTATACAACTAATACAATACAAACTAGATAGTTGTAAACATCTGTCTAGCAATTACAATACATGTACATCAGAGAAAGCAGATACAACTCAAACACAGCGGAACCACTAAATATATCTACACGTTGAAGCCTCCTGCTCCATTATCTCCTCCAGAACTCGTCAAAGCAATCCTGAAACACTTGACTACTCATACGTAATATGAGTACCCAAGAGTTTAATAAAACAGAAAATAAACACTCAGGTCAGACAGGGGTCTGGTGTGTGTAAACGGGGATAAAAGTTGCTTAACTTTAGAAAATCCTTTGAAACAAAAGGTATCACGTAAGACTTCCCACACATAAACATGGAAAAGTTTTTACCTTACGCTAACCAAAACATTTGATAGGAAATCCAGTGATATTATAATAGTGTCTAGGGTTTTCAAAATAAAATACAGAAATAGCTGGAATGCTTACATCTCACGTTCCAACATAGTTGGGCACAATCATAACCATACAGGCACTTATTGGATTATGGATTCCATCAATGGCAGGGCTACTAGGGCACCGCCCGTCACAGTACGTGGCCTAGATCAACGTACCGAGGACCACTCCCGATCCCCTGCAATACAAGGCCGGAACCATCCCTTACTGGACAGGCCCGAACAAGACAACCCCGCAGTTGGCCTACGTTCCAACCACCCACACAGCCGAATAAAAAGGGACTTCTAGACAGGGGAAAATCTTGCTCTCAAGTGGGGGCTACCCACGAAGCCTTGCTGCACCTCTCCTGTTTTAGCCATTCCCGGTTGATGAGGCTTGAGGCTACGATTACCTTTAGAGAACACATCTCTTAGAGTGCTCATCGCCCGCCTGACGATGTTCTGAAAGCATTCAATCCATACAAGTTCGTTCCGGGTTCGAACGAAACCAAAGGCATTATCTCGTTACACTCGTATTGTAATCACCCTCAGAGTCAACGATGATAACCCTTGCACTCTAAATCACCATCTCGAACCTATAAGTACTATTCCATCAAACTCATTACGGAATCACCCACAGAGTTATACTGACGTATAGCCCTTACACCTCGAGTCTTCACTTGCTCCACTTGGATTAACGACCTAACGTTTAATTGGAATCGATGTGGTTTTCGGATATCCAAATATGGAAATCCAATCCCGGTCTCACCGAAACCAGACGCCATCTTAATGTCCAAGTTATGCTTAAAGGTTTAAATAATTAACTTATTTCATTGTTATCTAATTCACATAGATAAATTATATCTCACAATAGGTAATCACATTCATATCATAAACAGATAATCTGTATCATCCATAAACAGATAATCATCACAACCAAGTAATCCATCACAAACCATCATACCTAAACCAACATTCATATCATATAGATACGACTCATCTCATTACTGAGATCACAACCATTCAATCAATAACATCCATAAGCAATGATTTATTAAACATCAATTATAATTAATTTAAAATGAATTAAATTAATTACAATCATCTCTAATTAATTTAAATTGAATTAAATTAATTACTATATTTAAATCCGGCTTAACATCCATTAATTAATTAACCCAGTTAATTAATTACCCACTAAGTATTTAACTTGATTAAACATCTTTGATTAATCATTCACTAATTACAGTAAGTAATTAGTCCTTAATTAATTTTATAAATTAATTAATCTTAATTATAAGTAATTAACATTTAATTACTCATTTATTAATTATTTATAATTAATTATATTTATCCTTAATTAATTACAATTAATTAATCTCTTATTTAATTAATTATTACTTAATTAAACAATCCTTAATTACATCACTAATTATAATAATTAATGATCTCTAATATTTAAATAAATTACTTAATTAAAATTAATTACATTTAGTAATTAATCTAATTATTAATCACCTTGATTAATATTAAATTTAGTAATTAACTATCTTTAATTACTTATTTATAAATTAATTAACAAATCATTAATTAATTCCTTAATGAATTACAAAAGTAATTGTCCAAATTACTAATTATATTCCATTAATTATCATTATTACTTCATCAAGTAATCCTGCTCCATTAATTACAATAAATAATTACTCTCTTAAAATCATCAAATGATTTATTTAAATTAATTAAACTAAATTAATTAACTTAATTAAATCACATATCAAGTAATTAATTTCTTAATTACTTTAACAATTAATTATACTTAAAAATTTTCAATTAATTAGATTCAATTAATCAATCTAGTTAATTATCAAAATTAATTTCATTAATTAATTACTAAATTATCCTTATATAATTATCACCATTTATTAATTAACAACATTTCATTAATTATATACTTAAGAAAATTTAAATTAGATTAATAAATCATTTCTAATTAATATTAATCTAAACCATTATTTTAAAATCAAATAATTAAGTAAATTCTTAATTATCTTAAATATTTTTCAAAATAATTTAATTACTTATCAAATAACTCATTTACATTCAAAATGTATTAAAACAATACACTTCTAAAATTAAATTCAAATTCCAATTAAAAGTTTAATATTTAAAATGTTAACTATTTAAACATTAATCCAAATTTTAAATAAATATAAACCTTAAAATAAAATGAATGTTAAAGAACATTCATTACCTAAATATAAAAGAAATATTTAAAACAATTTTACTTGGTTAAAATAAATTAAGCTTTTGAAAATAAATTGATTACTTTAACTTCAATTTTAAATTAACACTTCATATTTCAAATATTAAAAGAAATAATTCTTCTAAGTTTAAACCTTATTTGAAATCAAATTTCATTTTCAAATTCACTTTTAAACATTTGAATATGTTCATCATTTTTTTTATTTTTTTATTTTTTAAAATTTACAAACTGTTTGAAATCAAAACTGGTTTCCAAAGAAACTTGAAATCAGTTTTATCTTGATTTCAAACAAATTTAAATCTTGCTTGAAAACATTTAAATATGTTCATACTTTAAAAACTAACAAAACTGTTTGAATCAAAAAATCTGGTTTTAGAAGTAACCTGAAACTGTTTTTAAACTTAAGTTCAAAACTGAATTTAAAACTTATTTAAATTTAAAATTTTCATTTTTAAAACCTTGAACTCAAAACTCTATTTGAATTCAGATTCAAGTTATACTTGAATCAAAATCCAACTTTAAAAAAAATATGAATTCATTCAAAATTTTAAAGACTACAAAACTACAGGTTTTTAAACCTGCAACATTTCTAACCCGAGTAACCCATAATTTACTTCGAGTTCTTAAGTTAGCTGCTCCGAGTCAAAAGCATAAAAACCCGAGGATTGCACGAGACAAATCCCTGCACATTCCAATTAAGTTCACCTGAGTTCAACCTGCACAATGCATATGCACCGTCACCTTGGCGAACTCCAGCCACGCTAACCCCCTTCTACAAGTCACTGACCATCTCCTTATACTATCACAACCATCCATACCCTCCCATAACAGTTGGAAATAAAAAATTGGAAGATCAACTGCAACCTGAAATATCACAACACCACCATACACCAAACCTGTCATCATCTTACAATCACATCACCGATCACCTGACCACTTACAACTCCGGCTAATGACCCATCTACACCCTCTCTGCAACCTCCCAAATCCCACTCCTACTCGATGCAGCAAAGAGCATGTGGGTAAAAAAAGAACTGCACACTTAAGACAGTGGTTTGAAAACCTGGAAACACCAATTTCAAACACCACCACCTACTGACACTACTTCTGACCATTATCCATCACTCTCCCATCAATCATCTATCTTCAGACAGACCAACAACTTCCCACAAACACTAGAAGTTAAGATGGAACCAAATTCCCAATTCTGTACAACACAGTAATACTAACCCACAGTAAATTTTAAAAATGTGATATTTGTTTCCAAAGTCCATGAATTCAATCATGCATTCTGTTACAAACTGTTTTAATGTGTTTTTTTAAAGGTTTGATATTTTGTTTTATTTCAAAATATTTACTGCAGAGTTGTTTCAGAGGGTAACATCTTCAGTTCTAACCTTTTTTTTAACTAAATCATAATTTTATAAAACCTGCATTAATACTAAACAACATGCTTTGTTTACACATAACTTTACTAACTGAAACAATTCAAATGATAAAGCTTTTCCAATAAAGAATATCCTAATTTACAACCAACTAAATATGCAGTTTTCAAGAAATCAAAAATATATAAACATATTCACACACAACATTTATCAATATAGAATTTTCAGACAAGCTTGCTCTTTCTAAGTATTTACATACATCAGACAAATTCAAACTTCCTTGCATTGTGAGGTTACTCACTTCCAAAAGAAACAGAGAAGTTCTCATCCAAACAGTTTTAAATTCATGTGAACTAGTATTTTAGTTCTGGAATTTGCATTTATCTTTGATTTTAAAAAAAAACTGTTTTTAAAATAAAAGCTTACTCACCTTTTTAATTTGAAGAATGCAGAGAACAAATAGATGCAGATTTCAGGACCCTGCATATTGAAGCTGCGTTTTGAAATCTGGGTGCAATTTTGAAGTTGAAGTTGCTTTTCCTGTTGATGTATGCATGCAGACTCCATTCTTATTGCTCAGATTTGCAGTTGAATAGATCTTCATTTTACGGTTGATATGTTGAAGAAAATGATTACAATGTTTGCTTTGTAGAAATTGATTTGTAGTTTGTTATTTGCAGATTTGATTGAAGATTGGTTTTTGCAGATTTTCAACATGCATTTGTTTTGGGGTTTGAAATTCTTTTTACAAATCTGATTTCAGATTTTCAATTTGAAGAGAAAGTGATTTTAACAAATGCATTGCTATGTTTTATTGTCAATAAAAATTAAATTTCAAAAAAAATGAATTTGCTTGCTACTTGTTATGTTTAGGTGTGGATAAATTTACAAGTGTCTCTTTATGTTTTAAGATTTTAACACATGTACAATTCAATTATTAAAAGAAAATTCTAAATTTGCAAAAGTATTTAAATTTGTCTTAAACCATTACTAATTTATTTTAGCATGTTTTAAATGTTTAATTAACATTAGCCTTTAAATAATAACATATACACTTCTTTATAAAACTATACACTTACATTTTAATGTTTGTTTAATTATTTTTAAAATAATATTCTTTATAAAACTAAATTTCAAAAGAAAAGATTTTAAGAAGAAAAAGAAATGTTGAATTAAATTTTATTCAAGAGTTTTAAATCAAATGTTATACTTTAACAAGAATGAATTAAATCTTATTTCAAAGAAAAGCAATTTCAAAATAAAACAAAACAAACTTTTATTATAAAATAAAATTTAAACTATATTTATTTTTACAAAATAAATACTTACTTACATTTCTATAAAAATATAAGAAAGATTTTTATAACAAACTATTGAAAAGTTTACAATACTAATTTAAATTGATTTAAATCAATTTACAAATTATACATTTATATAATAATTAGAAAATATCCTTTATTTAATATAAATTAAAATTAAAACCAAATCCTCTATTTACAATGTATATACATTTATTACAAATAAAATATTTTAAATCAGTTTAGAAAGATAAATTTATTACTTAAATATTTTTAACTTTGAAAAGAATATCATTTAACAAACTAAATAATTATAATTTTCAAAAGAGAATTCTGTTTGAATTAATTTATTAAATCAATATTCCACATTTTAAAATAATTATTAGAGAAATTATTAAATAAATATTGCCTAAATTTCCGGGACATCACATATAAAGGTAAACGCAGTCTCAAGCCTCATCAACCGAGAATGGCTAAAACAGGGGATGCGCAGCAAGGTTAGGTGGATCATGCCCAAGCATGATAAGATATACCCCTGTCTAGATGTCCCTTTTTATTCGGCTGTGTGGGTAGTTGGTCTGCAACCAACTACGGGGTTATCTTGTTTGGGACTATTCAGTAAGGAATGGTTTCGGCCTTGGTTGCAGGGGAGTTAGGGTGGCTCCTCGGTACGATGATCTAGGCCACGTACTGTGACGGGCGGTACCCTAGTAGCCCTGCCATTATATGGGATCCAATTTCCAATAAGAGCCGTACATTTTGATTGTGCCCAACTATGTTGGAATGTGAGATGTAAGCATTTCAGCTATTTCTGTATTTTACTTGAAAACCCTAGACACTATTATAATATCACTGAATTTCCTATAAAATGTTTTGGTTAGCGTAAGGTAAAATCTTACCTGTATTTATGTGTGGGAAGTCTTACGTGATACCTTTATTTCAAATGATTTTCAAAGTTAAACAACTTTAACCCGTTTACTCATACCAGACCCATGTCTGACCCGGAGTTTATATTTTGTTTTCATAAACTCTTGGGTACTCAAATTTTTATGAGTAGCCAAGTGATAGGTTTCGGAGTTTAGAGTTTCTGGAGGAGTTGGAGCAGAAGACCAGACGTATATATCTATCCATATAGTTCCGCTGTGTTAGTTAGTGTATGATGTATTTTGGATGTATGTATTGACAGATATGTATATGATTATCCTGTGGTACGATATTGTATAACTCTGATGTATATATAACTATGTAATAGTTATGTGATGTATTATATTTGTTCCATTACGCTGTAAGATTCTGATGTTGTTATTCTTTCTTTCTATTCTTTTCTATTTCTATCCCTGTCTTTCTTAATGATGATACGTCTTTCTGGGATTAGAAAGCGGGTCGTCATAGCTGGTATCAGAGCGCTAGGTTGAGCGAGTACCTAGGCTCTTGAATAATATCTATCTTGAGAGTGCGTATTTGTATTTTCATATAATTATATACTTATCTAAATTTGTTGAGTTACCTGTCCAGGTGGCCAACATGAGTTCTGGAAGGAGAGGCAGAGTTAGGGCCAGTACTTCAACTGATAATGGACGAAGACAAAATGCTAATGTGGCTGTAAATCCAGTACCGCCTCAAGTTAGTTTTGCAGCTTTATGTAAAGACTTCAACAACCTTGGAGGCCAACCATTTAAAGGGTCAGGATCGATAATTGAAGTCCAAGCCTGGCTACGCTCTTGTGAGCGCATTTTTAAGAGTATGAGGTTATCTGATGAATGGAAGACGAAAATGGCATCGTGACAATTGTAGGGAAGCGCAACAGCATGGTGGGATGCAACGGTAGCAAATATTCCTGAGGAAGACATTTCATGGGAAAGATTTAAGGAGTTATTTGAGGAGAAGTTTATACCAACAGCAAGGAAAACTCAATTGTAACAGGATTTTCTGAATTTGAAGCAAGGAAGCATGTCTATAGCGGAGTACGAGACCAAATTCAACGAACTTTCGTGCTATGGACCAGGACTCATTGATACTCCCATCAAAAAGAACGAAAAGTTTGTGCAAGGATTGAGATCAGAATTTCATGATAAGATGACGGTGCTCTTGAAAGGATCTTTTGTCAATTTAATTGATATGGCTTTGAGATATGAGAATTTGATGAACAAGAAATCAGAGGCAACAGCAGCAGTTTCGAGAGGGAATTTCGTTAACCCAAATAAAAGGAAGTTTAATCCACTTTGGAAAAGGAAGGCAAGGGAAAGAAATCGGGAGGAAGCAACAACGGACCCCGCAAGTGTTATAATTGTCAGCAAGTTGGACATTTGGCAAATCAGTGTCCTCAGGGAGGATCTCAGCAACAATAACGTCAGAGTGGTCCAGGATCAGCAATGGTTTGGAGATCGTTGTGTTTTAATTGTCACTAGCCCGGTCACATAATCAAGAATTGTCCACTTTTGCAGAGGGCGCCTCAGAATAAAGTCTTTGCGCAGGAAGCAGGTCCATCTTCTTCTTCTCAAGGCAAAGGGGTATTGGAAGGTACCTTACTATTAGATGGCAAATATATTAAAGTTTAGTTTGATTCGGGTGCTTCTTTGAGTTTCATTTCTCTGGAATCAGTAGAAAAGTTCTTTCTCAACCCTAGTACTGTGGATCGTCCCGTTTTTGTATCTAATCCTATAGGTGGGGCAACCAAACTAGATACGATCTGCAAGGACTTGAAGATTTCTTATTTGTCCCATAGTTTCTCTTGTGACCCTTATATGTTAAATTTTAAGGGATTTGATCTTATTTTGGGAATGGATTGGCTCGATAAGTATAAAGCAGTCTTGAATTGTGATGAGAGGACAGTGTCGCTAGAGACTGATTTGGGTAGAATTGCCAGAGTGTCGTGCGATAGTTCTGGATTTCACTTGAGTGGTGTTTTGCAAGGAGTTGAGATTTCTCAAGAGAAAGTTGAGGGTATCGATGTGGTTCAAGATTTTCCTAATGTATTTGAAGAAGTTAAGTGTCTGCCTCCACATCGAGAAATAGAATTCAGTATTAATTTGATCCCAGGAGCAGTGCCGGTGATTCAGCCTAGTTGGAGAATGCCTCCTAGGGAGAGAGAGGAGTTAATTAAGCAGACACAGGATCTTTTGGAGAAGGGTTTGATTAGACCCAGTTTTTCTTGTTGGGGCTCTGCTACGGTGTTTGTCACCAAATCAGATGGATCGCTAAGGTTCTGTGTTGATTATAGAGAATTGAACAAAGTGACCATTCGAAATAAATATCTTTTTCCTCGTATCGATGATCTCTTTGACCAGTTGCATGGAGCTTCTATCTTTTCTCAACTGGATTTAGCTTCAGGATTCCATCAATTGAGGGTAGCTGAGGACAGTATTCCCTTGACTGCATTTTAGGGACCGAATTGTTTTTATGAGTGGTTGGTTATGCCTTTCGGGTTAACTAACGCTCCTGCCTATTTTGTTGACCTGATGAACTGAGTCTTTCGGGATGTGTTGAATAAATTCGTGCTGGTGCTCATCGATGATATCTTGGTCTACACCAAATCTGAAGAGGAGCACAAGCATCATTTGAGAATTGTATTGGAGACTCTAAGGAAGCATGTGTTGAAGGCAAAGTTCTCCAAGTGCCATTTCTGGAAATTGAAAGTCAAATTTTTAGGGCACATTATTTCTGGAGAAGGTATCTCTGTAGACCCAGCGAAGGTTGAAACTCTTTTGGAATGGAAGCAGCTGGAGACACTGACTGAAGTTCGCAATTTTCTAGGTTTGGCTGGCTACTATAGAAAATTTATTAAGGATTATTCCAAGGTTTCTTCACATCTGACCAAGCTGACTAGGAAAGGAACTAAATTCAAGTGGACACCTCAGTGCGAAGAAGCTTTTCAGGAATTGAAGACAAGGCTAACCAGTGCACCATTGCTTGCTATTCCGGATGGGAAGAGCAAATTTGAAGTTTATACTGATGCTTGTCTAGTTGGACTGGGAGCAGTTCTGATGCAGAATGGCAGGGTAATTGCATATGCGAGTCGGCAGTTGAAGCCTCGTGAGAAGAATTACGCTACGCACGGTCTAGAATTGTTAGCCATTATTTTTGCTTTGAAGATATGGAGACATTATCTTTTGGTAGAAAAGTTTGAGTTATTCACGGATCACAAACCGTTAAAATATATTTTCTCTCAAAAGGATCTTAGTCTAGACAGCAGCGGTGGGTCGAATTTCTAGCATCCTACGATTTGGATATTTTGTATACCCCGGGGAAAGCGAATGTTGAAGCTGATGCTCTTAGTAGAAATGCGATCTTATCTCTTTTGGAGATCGTTCCATCTCTCCAGGAAAAGATCATTAGTAAGCAAATGGAGGATAGATCTTTTGAGGAAATAATTCTTGGAACTAAGGACGGTCGATATTCGGATTTCAAGGTGGACGATCAAGGTGGTGTAAGGATTAATTATCGTTTGTATGTGCCTAATATAGATGGACTGAGGCAAGAAGTATTATCTGAGTGTCATTGCTCCAAATTGAATATTCATCTGGGAATTTCAAAGATGTATAAAGATATGAGGAGAGTTTTCTGGTGGCCGAATATGAAGAAGGATGTAGCTGCTTTCGTGAATAGTTGTGCCATCTGCCAACAAGTTAAGGGAGATCAGCAGAAGTCAGCCGGATTATTGAGCCTTTGGAGATTCCAGATTGGAAGTGGGAGATGATATCGATGGATTTCATCGACGGTTTGCCTAGAACTAGAAAAGGAAATGAAGGCATATGGTTTATTGTGGATCGTTTAACGAAGAGTGCCCATTTTATACCGGTTAAGGCATCTCGTACTGCAGCTTCTCCGGCAGAGATTTTCTTGAAGGAGATAGTCAGATTACATGGTGTTCCCGTCAGTATAGTAAGTGACCGTGATCTTATTTTCACTAGCAAATTCTGGGAAGCTCTGCAATCAGCAATGGGAACAGATTTGAGATTGAGTACAGCCTATCATCCTCGGACGGACGGACAAACGGAGAGGCTTAATCGTATTCTTGAAGATATGCTGCGAGCTTGTGTATTGGATTTTGGAGGATCGTGGGAAGACCATCTTCACCTAGTGGAATTTTCTTATAATAACAGTTACCAGGCAAGTATTAAGATGGCCCCGTATGAAGCTCTATATGGAAGACCGTGTAGATCCCCATCCTGTTGGATTGAATCGAAAGATCGACTTGTACTCGGACCCGATCTAATTTGAGAAGCTTCTGCAAAAGTTGAGCTTATCAAGAAAAGGATGAAAGCTGCCCAAGACCGTCAGAAGAAATATAAAGATAAGAGGCGAAGACCTTTGGAATTTAAGATCGGAGATTTAGTTTTTATCAAAGTTTCCCTGATCAAAGTGCTATAAGATTCGGAAAGACGGGAAAACTTGCTCCGAGATATATTGGACCATTCCGAGTGCTAGAGAGAATTGGAGTTGTAGCTTACAGAATTGAATTGCCAGAGCGGATGTCTGGAATTCACAATGTATACCATGTGTCTCATTTAAGGAAATTTGTTCATGACCCATCACTGGTTGTAGAACCAGTAGTTCAGGAAGATTTAGAAGTAGAACCCAACTTGATTGTGGTCAGAAATCCTGTTCGGGTTGTAGATCAAGACGAGAAGCAACTCATGAACAAAGTGGTGAAACTCGTTAAGGTGCAGTGGAGTGAGGATCCCAGAGATTGTACCTGGGAAACTCTTGATAGTTTTAGGAAAGCCTATCCGGATTTGTGTCCGAATAACTAGTGATGGTTGTTAGAATAGACTGTTTGATTGTTTGTTATTGTATGGATGATATGTATGTTTGGACTATTAATATAAAAGCTTTTGGAATTAACTGTTGTTTAAATTTCCGGGGCGAAATTCTTTTAAGGAGGGGAGGAATGTAACATCTCGAAATTTTGACCATATTATTATAATAAGTTTTAATCTAATTTAAATAAAATACAAGTTTTTCATTTATAAATAAATAAGATTTTGGGCATTATTAGTTATATATGTGTTATAAAGGAAATTTTAATTTCAAAATTTAAAATAGACTCTTTTAACAATATTTAAAATAAAATCTGTTTTATTCAATTAAATTAAAGGCTATGTATTAATGACATTTAATATCAGATATATAAATGTAGTTGACAATAATAATATTTAGAATAGCACAATTCTATTCATATTAAATATAAATATAAAATATATTAATGCAAATATAAGTTATAAATCAAAATTTGGAAGATTTAACTTTAAATAAAATAAGATTAAGAAGTGATTCTAACAACAACTCTTATAATTAAAATAAAATAAAGCTTATCAATATTTAACATAAGTATAACATAAAAACATGAATATTAAAACGTAAGTATAAAACATAAATATGAAATATAAGAAGTAAATAGAAATATAAAATTTACAAATACAATGTTATGAATCAAATGCTTGAAAAATCTAAATTACAAATAGAATACAACTAATATAGTCAAAACAATAATTATATTAACTTTACTCAAACATATAAGATAAGTTTTTTAAAAAAAAGAATAACCAGTAACATTTATTTGTACAATGCAAATTCTTTAACAAAGATTACAATAGTTGCTGTAAAATTTTGTATGCATAAGAAAACAAGTATTCACATCAAATAAAACAAATATCTTTGTACCAAATTTTAGTGTCAGCCAATATTAATTAGTTGTAAACAAATATAAAGACACAAGCATTTAATTAGCACAACTATCTGTCAAAAATAATCTTTCAGCCGAAATATTTGAATCATCTCAGATTTTTGTACATTAACATAAAGCAAAATACTATCATAACCAGGGAAGGCTTATACTAGAAGCTGTGACCACTGTACAAAATTGTTCTTATCTATAAATACTACACCATAATACTTGTTCATATTATTTAGTTCGTATACAACTTAAGAAGCAAAACCTGAGAAAAGCAAAATAAATATGAATAAACATCATATTTTCAAACTCAATCAAATTCAAAGGCAAAGGGAAGTTACAGGAATTCAAATTTCAAACTGTTGTTCTTTTCAACAACAACCTGTCCTCTATTTCAACAATTCATTTTGGTGAGTAAACATTCCTTTTTGAAAATTAAATCTTAATATTTGGTCCATGAAAGCATTATGACTGTTATATTTTGTGTTCTGTGATGTTGTTGTTGTCTGTAAGATCTGCTATGTGATATTCTTTCATATTATCAGGTTTTGAGCAAAGAAGTGTCAAGGAAGATTAATACTTATTCATATAAACTAATTTAAAACTTAGAAATTTAACTTATTAAGTGAGAGGTCGTATTGGGGTTTGCTGGAACGCCATGGGTCGCCAGAAACGTTGGCGAACCACCGTGCACATGCACGGTGGCGTCATGTCCGTTGATTGAGTTTGATGGGTTATCGCTTGGTTTTACTCGGGGATAATGGCAGATTTCTTCGAGTATTATTTGGGGTGTGTGCGTGAGTGTTTTCGTGTAAGTAGTTTAAAACTTAAACTTAAAAAAAAAGAAAAAAAAAGAAGAAAGAACAGTGGAAGGAGAAGAGGAATACAGGAGATAGACGCGTGAAAGTTCTAGGAAGTCACGAAGTCGACTCGAGCATTGCACGATGTTTACTTCGGGTTTAAATCTGCCAGGGATTAACCAGATAAAATCTTAAGTTCAAGGATAAACAAGTTGTATATTAATTAAGTTATTAATGTTGACGGGGTTTTAAGGCTAAACTTGATTTAAATTTATCAAGAAATGTTTTCAAACGTAAGATAGTTAATTTAAATTGGACGTTAATTAAGAATGTAATCTTATAATTAAAATTAAATAAGTAGTTTAAGATTTAATTAAATTTGTAATTAAAGATTTTTAATAATAATCTTGTGTAAATCAATTTGTAATTAAGAATTTAATTAACCATTTTAAAGTTAACTGGTTAATAAATAGCAGTTAACTAATTAAATAATTAATTGAGGATTAAACGACAAAGTTAATTGACAATTAATGTTTAATTAAGTAATTAGTAATAATTCAATGAGTAATTAAGTCTTATAAATCAATAATTAAAGTTATTATCTAATAACCAAGAATTAATTAATTGAAATAGTAATTACGAAGTAATTAATAAATAAGTTGATTAATGAGTAATTAAATAAGCAAGAAAAAAATGGTTTATTTCTTAAGCAATTAATTAAGCTTAAATTAATCGAACAATTTTGATATGAATCGATGTTTCTGTTTGATTGACTCTGATATGTAATTATATCTTGTGATTTTCTGTGATATGCCCGATATATCTGTGATGACTGTGTATGATTTATCTGTGATAAATGCTATGTGAATTCAATTGTTGAATTAAACTGTTTAAAATTTATTAAACAACTTGGCCTCTAAAATGGCGTTTGGATTTCGATGAGACCGGGATCGGGTGTCAAATTGATATTCCGAAAACCACATCGATCTAAATTAAACGTTAGGTCGTGACATCTCAAGTGAAGACCGAGATGGCATTTTCAGAATGCAAGGGTTATCGTCGTTAACTCTGAGGGTGATTCCAAAACGAGTGTACCGAGATAATGCCTTCGGTTTCATTCGAACCCGGAACGAACTTGTATGGATTGAATGCTTTCAACACATCGTCAGGCACACGATGAGCATTCTAAGAGATATGTTCTATAAAGGTAAACGCAGCCTCAAGCCTCATCAACCGGGAATGGCTAAAACAAGGGATGTGCAGCAAGGTTAGGTGGATCATGCCCAAGCAGGACAAGATATACCCCTGTCTAGATGTCTCTTTTTATTCGGCTATGTGGGCAGTTGGTCTGCAGCCAACTGTGGGGTTATCTTGTTCGGGACTGTTCAGTAAGGAATGGTTCCGGCCTTGTGTTGCAGGGGAGTTAGGGTGGCTCCTCGGTACGGTGATCTAGGCCACGTACTGTGAAGGACGGTATCCCAATAGCCCTGCAATTGTATGGTATCCAATTTCCAATAAGAGCTGTACGTTTTGATTGTGCCCAACTACGTTGGAATGTGAGATGTAAGCATTTCAGCTATTTCTGTATTTTACTTGAAAAGCCTAGACACTATTATAATATCACTGAATTTCCTATAAAATGTTTTGGTTAGTGTAAGGTAAAAACTTACCCGTATTTATGTGTGGGAAGTCTTACGTGATACCTTTATTTCAAATGATTTTCAAAGTTAAACAACTTTAACCCGTTTACTCATACCAGAACCATGTCTGATCCGGAGTTTATATTTTGTTTTCATAAACTCTTGGGTACTCAAATTTTTATGAGTAGCCAAGTGATAGGTTTCGGAGTTTAGAGTTTCTGGAGGAGTTGGAGCAGAAGACTAGACGTATATATCTATCTATATAGTTCCGCTGTGTTAGTTAGTGTATGATATATTTTGGATGTATGTATTGACAAATATGTATATGATTATCCTGTGGTACGATATTGTATAACTCTGATGTATATATAACTATGTAATAGTTATGTGATGTATTATTTTGTTCCATTACGCTGTAAGATTCTTTTGTTGTTATTCTTTCTTTCTATTCTTTTCTATTTCTATCCCTTTCTTTCTTAATGATGATACGTCTTTTTGAGATTAGAAAGGGGGTCGTCATCACCCCCATCCATGGTCGCAGTTACATCCTGGGTAACGTTGCCATCGCAGCAAAAGTCCATGTAACTGTAGGCACTCCGCGCCCCTCGATTACGCCATGGAACCCACAACAGATTGCAGTTTCATTCCAGGGTTATATTGCCATCACAGCAAAAGTTCATGTAAATGTAGGCATCAGCGCCCTTGATTTTCGTGGTCAAAAATGAAACTTCTCCACTCCTACAAAGGTCGCAGTCTACCGATGTAAAATCAAATGTAGACTGTTGGCTCTCAGCGGCACACACGACTTTCGCTATGTTACCATAGGTCGCAGTCTACCGATATAAAATCAAACGCAGACTGTTGGCTCTCAGCGGCACACACGACTTTCTCTATGTTACCATAGGTCGCAGTCTACCGATATAAAATCAAACGCAGACTGTTGGCTCTCAACGGCACACACGACTTTTGCTATGTTACCATAGGTCACAGTTGATCGATATAAAATCAAACGTAGACTGTTGGCTCTCAGTGGCACACACGACTTCCGCTATGGTCTACAGCAGATCGCGGTGACATCGAATTACACTATCGTCACAACATAACCCAAATGCCTCTGTAGGCATCAGCGCCCTCGACTTTCGCTACACACTACTCATAATCCTCAGGAACTAGTTTTGTCCGGACTCCTCACAGGATCAACTTTAGAACCTCCCCCTTGAGGCTCAAGACAGTACCAACATATGGTACTGTAACGACTAGACTTCCTACGCCCAGGAAGACGTATCGTTTTTAAGAAAGAAAAGGGTGAGAAAATAGAAAAGATAGAGAAGAAAGAACAACAACATCAGAATCTCACAGCGGAATGAATAAATTATATTAATCACATAAGTATTTACAAAATATATAACATCAATCAGAGCTATACAGATAATACATCACATACTAGACAGTTATAGACATCTGTCTAGTTAATACAACTCAATACAATATGACTGAGAGATACCAACACAGCGGAACTATATATATATATCTACAACGCTGAAGCCTCCTGCTCCATTGCTTCTCCAGATTTCATCAAAGCTAACCTGAATCCCTTGGCTACCCGTAAAAATTTGGGTACCCGAGAGTTTAGGAAAACAGAAAATAAACTCCGGGTCAGACATGGGTCTGGTGTGAGTAACAGGTTAAAGTTGCTTAATTTTGAAAATCCTTTGAAAACAAAAGGCATCACGTAAGACTTCTCACACATAAACATGGAAAAGTTTTTACCTTATGCTAACCAAAACATTTGATAGGAAATCCAGTGATATTATAATAGGTCTAGGGTTTTCAAGTAAATAGAAAATAGCCGAAATTGTTACATTCATTAAATTCTAGCTACTAGCCACAAAAGTGGGTAATACAATCAAAACCGTTGGCACTTATTGGATTTTGGATTCCATACAATGGTAGGGCTACTGGGGTACCGCCCGTCACAGTACGTGGCCTAGATCAACATACCGAGGATCACTCCCGACCCCTGCAACACAAGGCCGGAACCATTCCTTACTGAACAGTCCCGAACAAGATAACCCCGCAGTTGGCTGCAGACCAACTGCCCATACAGCCGAATAAAAAGGGACATCTAGATTGGGGAATATCCTTGTCCTGCTTGGGCATGACCCACCTAACCTTGCTGCACCTCCCCTGTTTTAGCCATTTCCGGTTGATGAGGCTTGAGGTTACGATTACCTTTATAGAACATATTTCTTAGAATGCTCATCGCCCACCTGACGATGTGTTGAAAGCATTCAATCCATACAAGTTCGTTTCGGGTTCGAACGAAACCGAAGGCATCATCTCGTTACACTCGTTTTGGAATCACCCTCAGAGTTAACGACGATAACCCTTGCATTCTGAATCTTCATCTTCACTTCAGATTCACGACCTATCGTTAATTTGGAATCGATGTGGTTTTCGGATGTACCAAATAAGGAAAACCGATCCCGGTCTCATCGAAATCCAAAACGTGTCTTTTAAGGCCAAGTTGTCTATTTACTCTTAACAGTGAATTCAATATTATCAATATACACACAGATAGATAATTCACATCTCATAATAGATAATCACATTATCATCATAAACAGATAATTAATATCATCATCCAACAGATAATTAAATATTATCATACTTAAACCATACATCCATATCACAGATATTATCCATCTCATTTCTGAGATCACAATCAATCAATGAAATATCAATATCATCCATAAGCATGATTTATGAATCACAAGCTATAATTAATTTAAAATGAATTAAATTAACTACTTTCATCTTTAATTAATTTAAAATAAATTAAATTACTCTTTCCATAAATCCTGCTCTCACAATCATTAATTAATTATACACCAAATTAATTAATCATTCTCTACTTCCAATAAGTAATTTAGTCTAAATTAATTTCTTAAATGAATTATTCTAAATCATTCATAGCAATTAACATTTAAATTCTTCCCTATTAATTATTCCTTAATTAACAATTCTTAATTACATCATTAATTATATTAATTAATGATCTCTAATTTATATTAAATTACTTTATTTAAATTAATTACATTAAGTGATTAAATCTTTATTTAAACACAATTATTAATCACCCTTGAGTAATAACAAAACAGTAATTAACTACCATTAATTACTTATTAATCATCCCATGATTAATTATTTCCATAAATTAATCCTTTGATTAATTACAAAAGAAATTACCCAAATTACTTCACTTACAAATCATCTTGCATTAATTTCATCAAGTAATTATCATCTAATTACTTTTCTAAGTAATTATACTCCATTAATTACACTAAGTAATTACACATACCAAATCATCAAATGATTTCTTAAATTAATTAAAATTAATTAACTTAATTTAAATCTTATCATCAATTACTCATATATTCAAATTAATCATCTTAGATTTAAATATCTTTGATATCTTCCAGTAGTTTCCTTAATTTATTTACAGAAATGAATCTTGAATAAATCCATTAATTAATTACATTTATATCGATTTATTACCATTTAATTATCTTGTTGATTTATTATTCCCAAATAAATCAATCTCTAATCCCATCATTAATTATATTAATTAATGATTTCTAATTACATTTTCATTTGTTATTAATTATATTAAGAATACAAATCTTCAAATCACAAATATTAACCCTCTTGATTAATAACATACAGTAATTAGTCGTTCTTAATTAATTACTTCTCAAAAACAAGCTTAATCCCTTGATTAATTTCAACTAATTATATTTCAATTACTCCCATTCCCCATCATCCAATGATTTCATCAATTACTTCACTAAGTAATGTACTTCCAAAATATCAGTTAATTAAACTAAATTAATTAACTCAATTTAAATCAATTTACTCAATTAATAAGTAATTAATTTCTTAATTACGTTCCAAATAATTAATTACATTTAAACTATTACAATGATTATTATTGAATTAATTAATCTAATTAATTTATTAAAAATCAATCACATTAATTAATTATAAAATAATCTGGATAACGATCTTCATTAACACTTATTTAATTATTTTCTGCTAAAATAATTAACTTATATTAATCATTATTAATTATATGTTTGATTAACCATTAAGATTTATTAATTTAAATAAATATCTAATCTATGGTTCTTAATCACATATTAGTTAATTAATTCATTATTTACACTTTGATTAATACATTTAAATTTATAATTACTAGTTTAAATGATATCAATCATTAATTATTCATACTTAATTAACTTAAAGGTTAATGCATATAAATTCTAAGTCTTCATTACTTAAAGTAACTATTCTTATAATTGATTAAATTTTCACTTCCAATATGTTTTAAAACATTTATTTTAAATTACTTTCTAAATAAATCCCAATTTATCCTTAATAAAGTTTAAAACTAATTTTTTTCCAAAACCCTTTTTAGCTCACATATTTAATAGCACTTAAAACTTATTTGAATCAATTTAAATTATAAAACTTTATTTTATTTCCAATCTAGAGTTTAAGTTCTGATTTTAATTTTTGAATTCAACTTTTTGAATACACTTAGATATTAAGCACCTTTAAGTAAATAAAATAATTTAAATTATAGAACTTTATTATTTCCAACCCTATTTCAAAACTAACTTAAGCTCACTGTTAAACTTTGATTTAAAACTAGGTTTAACTTTGATTTTAAATTTTAAAACAAAAGTTTTAAATACTGTTAAAACTGTTACAGGTTTAAACCTAAACATCTACAACCCGAGCACCCCCTCTGTTTACTTCGAGTAAACGTATGAAGTTTCCCGAGAAAAACAACCACTTGCTTCGAGTCTCCCCTCATGCGCGCAAAATAAATAAGAGGAATACAAAACTTGGAAAACACAACCTCATTCCCCCCCATGCCTGTCAACGCCACGCGCGCGATACTGTGACCATCGGAGGCCACCAAACTCCGGCCGCGACATCGACCATCTCCCCTCTACCTCCCCTCCAAACCACGTGCCACTCGAACCCTTGAACAACCCGCGGCGTTCAAAACTCATAACACAGTAAAATTTAGGTTTAAAAATTTTAAACACACGTCGCCGCTTCCACGACCCACTGCGCCGCCACCTACCACTTTTCCTTGATCCACGGTAGCCTCCTCCACCCCCAGACAGAAGCTCGACCCTCCAGATCAACGTGATCTCCTACGGCGACTCGAAATGCCCAAAACACTAAAACACAAACTGCTCTCATAATACCCCCTTAAAAATTCCCAAACCTACCTTAAAATTCATCATTTTCGGTATAGATTTTAGTAAGCTACCTGAATCAATGATCGGTGAAAGTCGAAATTTGGTCAATCTTGAGTTTGCTCAGAGATTTGGGTTCCAGAGAAAAGTTTTAAGTTGTTTTTATCTTAACTAAATTTTTAAACTTAGTTTATAATGATACAAACATCTTTTGTTCAAATCTTAAGTTCATTCATAAATCAGAAAAGGAGTAAAATATTTTTGATGGCAAGATTTTGTTTACAGAGTAACAGAGAGCAAGCATATACAAACACTTCCAGTTTCACTTTATACCCTGATGATTCTGTATACATGCATAGGCTTATTCACCAATATATGTATCTATTTCACCCAAAGCAAAGTCTCAGATTTTAATCATCAACTAGATTGAAATTTAAGTTATTAAATATGAAGTTACTCACTTGCATTTGTGAAAGAACAGAGGCTGTCAATGGCCAAATATACAATCCAAACATGCATGTTTACAGATATTCTTAACACTGAGTTATCACTATATATGCATAAACAAGTATCATCCATCACAGAACTTTACAAGCAACAGAAATCTATTTATTTAGTTTTGATTTAAAAAGTTACTCACAGGTAAAAAAGAACAGAGCCTTCTAAAGGGCACGGGATTGAAAATTCTCAGGCTAACTTCTTCATCTTGATCTACTGTTAGATTGCATCTTGATTTATGTTCAAGTAAAGCTTGTTTTAGTTTGAAATGAAGTTTATTTTAGTCTTTACCTAGTTCGAACTGATATGCAGATTTATAGAAAAGGAAGAAGACAGGGGTATATTATTATGTTTCAACAACGGAGACAATATTTGTACAATAAAACATAAAAATCTTGTTTGTACAGATTTTTAGAACAGAGATATTTTATAATGGAGGCTGATATGAAATACAATTGTGTGCTAGAAAGATTCACATTAATTACTTTTGTTTGTTTATTTAAGAATACATAACAATGTCTTCCCTAACAAGACTTCACACACATATATTTTTATATCTTTATTTTGTTTTATTTCAGCCTGCACACTTTTGATTTGTTCCTAGATTTTGTTGTTGTCTTATTATTATTTTGAAATGTATGAGAATGTTATCATTTTTGTTTTGTTGTTTGAAAACTAAATGAACTTTATAGTTGTTATGTTATTAAATTTAGCCAATGTACTTATTTTATATTTTTCCCAATTTATCTTGTAGTCTTGTATTTTTATTTATTAACATTATTTAAAAGTAACTCATTTATCAATTTGGAATGATAAATAAATAAATAAATAAATTATCTTTTTATCATAAACTACATATTTTATTAATGTACCACTTGGCAAAATTATATTATAACTCATATATACTTTTAAATCCATATTTTAATCAAGCTATACTAAAAAGAAAACAAAACAAATCTTTTTATTTATAAATTTAAATTTTAACTTAAGCTTAAATAAGTTTTTAAACTATTTAAACATTTATCTTATGTATTTAAAATCACATATTTATTTATTTATTTAATTAGCTTTGAAAAGTTTATATTAAATAAATCATAATTTCCAATTCACTAATATATATATATATATATATATATATATATAAATTTGAAAACATAATTTATTAGTTAAACTTTAAAACAAAGCTTCCCTATTTACAATGTATACAAATATATACATATATAAATAGTTAACAGTGAATTTATTTTAACAGATAAAATTTACCAATTAGATATTTATTAAAAGAAAAGTATCAATTCAGATCTAATTAACAAAGATATATCAAATCAATTTAATTTTAATGCAGATTATTAAATTGATATTGCTAGAAAATTCCGGGTTGTCACATTCCTCCCCCCTTAAAAGAATTTCGTCCCCGAAATTTAAAAGCAAAGGTAATTTAATACTCTATTTAAGATTTTAAATTAATTTTAAATCATAAGCATATATGAATCACATGCTAACAATCATCACAACCAATCCACTCAATCAACAAGGCTAACTATCCAGACAAAATTCTGGATAGAGTTCCCTAGAGTTTCCCACTATAATACCGGAATACTCAATCTATAGAATCCAAACAGTCTATCTACTAATCTACAGAGCTCCTTTGAATCAGAGAAAATCCATCCAAAATCAAATTTCCGACTTCGAAATCCAAATTCCTTTGTCCCTTATCCATCAAATTCTTCTGATGATCCAGAGCTGCCTCATCCCAACTGATCAGCTCAACCCTTGCTGATAACTCCTAAAACAATCTGAATCCAAAAACAATCCAGAAGAATGAGCTTCTCAAAATCAACCAAAACCAAGAACTCAACCTTTATCATCAGTAGAAAACAATTTCTCTTTTCCAGAAAAGAAAAACAGATGCACTTCTAACTGCTTCCGCTGCACAACTCTGATCTGGGGTAGCTGAAAATGCTGATGATGCACATAAGCACAAACTGGACAATATATTATAAAAATATGGTTCAACAGATCCAAAATAAAATTCAGAAGTTCCTTCAAAACTTGAGCTGCTTTACCAATTCCTTTCTCTAGAAACCATTCTACTACTAGGCTGAACCATCGACACTACTTCTGAAATCCAGTCGATACCAAACTCAACCCCTCAGATGCTAAGGCAAACCATTGACTTCTTCAAAGATATTTAGAAAACTTTCTGCCATCCCAGAGAGTACTTAACTATCGCAAGTCTCTTTTGCGATCAACCCAGGCTACTATCCAAAGTAAACTGTACTCTCCTTACCAATCTGAATAGTTTAAGCTTATCTAGCCAATTCATTGAAGAAATGGATCCATAAAACTGCCTCTGAACTTCACCTCTAAAGAACTACTGACAGATGACCTCCTCGCGTGCCGGCAGAACAATCTGAGCTGCAACACTGCTACTGATACCAAAACTCCTTAATCCAAAATTCCTCGAAAAACTCAGGCCTCAAAGCCAAACACAACATTCAGCTGAACTCAACCTCAAAACTAATGCAGACACACTTCCTTATCCAAAAATCCTTGAGAACTTCTTCGGAAACAATCCATCGCTGCTGCATCTCAACACACAACCACTACTTCTTGAGTTCCAAGATAATATTTCTCGCTTCTGCTCAACTGACAAAATTCAAATTCTACTCATCCAAACTTGTACTGCAAAAATGGACTCCAAATCTTAACAGGTTTCCTCCAGAGATTTGATGAAATCCTTACACCACGAATTTACTCGAGACGGTATTAGGTCTACAGTCTCGTCAGATATACTTCCAACCACTGGTAGTCACCACTACCCTAACTACCCTTATATTTATATTGGAAAACCCGAACAGGTAATCCAACAAATAGATGAAATATATATATATATATATATATATATATATCAAAATTAAAAATACGCTCTCTCAGGAAAGAAATCACTCAAGAGCCTAGGTATTCACTCAACCTAGCGCTCTGATCCACTGTAACGACCCGACTTCCTACGCCCAGGAAGATGTATCGTTTTTAAGAAAGAAAAGGGTGAGAAAATAGAAAAGATAGAGAAGAAAGAACAACAACATCAGAATCTCACAGCGGAACGAATAAATTATATTAATCACATAAGTGTTTACATAATATATAACATCAATCAGAGTTATACAGATAATACATCACATACTAGACAGTTATAGACACCTGTCTAGTTAATACAACTCAACACAATATGACTCAGAGATACCAACACAGCGGAACTATATATATATATATATATATATATATATATATATATATATATATATATCTACAACGCTGAAGCCTCCTGCTCCATTGCTCCTCCAGATTTCGTCAAAGCTAACCTGAATCCCTTGGCTACCCGTAAAAATTTGGGTACCCGAGAGTTTAGGAAAACAGAAAATAAACTCCGGGTCAGACATGGGTCTGGTGTGAGTAACATGTTAAAGTTGCTTAATTTTGAAAATCCTTTGAAAACAAAAGGTATCACGTAAGACTTCCCATACATAAACATGGAAAAGTTTTTACCTTACGCTAACCAAAACATTTGATAGGAAATCCAGTGATATTATAATAGGTCTAGGGTTTTCAAGTAAATAGAAAATAGCCGAAATTGTTAAATTCATTAAATTCCAGCTACTAGCCACAAAAGTGGGTAATACAATCAAAACCGTTGGCACTTATTGGATTTTGGATTCCATACAATGGTAGGGCTACTGGGGTACCGCCCGTCACAGTACGTGGCCTAGATCAACGTACCGAGGATCACTCCCGACCCCCTGCAACACAACCCCGGAACCATTCCTTACTGAACAGTCCCGAACAAGATAACCCCGCAGTTGGCTGCAGACCAACTGCCCACACAGCCGAATAAAAAGGGACATCTAGACAGGGGAATATCCTTGTCCTACTTGGGCATGTCCCACCTAACCTTGCTGCACCTCCCCTGTTTTAGCCATTCCCGGTTGATGAGGCTTAAGGTTACGATTACCTTTATAGAACATATTTCTTAGAATGCTCATCGCCCACCTAACGATGTGTTGAAAGCATTCAATCCATACAAGTTCGTTTCGGGTTCGAACGAAACCGAAGGCATCATCTCGTTACACTCGTTTTGGAATCACCCTCAGAGTTAACGACGATAACCCTTACATTCTGAATCTTCATCTTCACTTCAGATTCACGACCTATCGTTAATTTGGAATCGATGTGGTTTTCGAATGTTCCAAATAAGGAAAACCGATCCCGGTCTCATCGAAATCCAAAACGTGTCTTTTAAGGCCAAGTTGTCTATTTAGTCTTAATAGTGAATTCAATATTATCAATATACACACAGATAGATATTTCACATCTCATAATAGATAATCACATTATCATCATAAACAGATAATTAATATCATCATCCAACAGATAATTAAATATTATCATACTTAAACCATACATCCATATCACAGATATTATCCATCTCATTTCTGAGATCACAATCAATCAATGAAATATCAATATCATCCATAAGCATGATTTATGAATCACAAGCTATAATTAATTTAAAATGAATTAAATTAACTACTTTCATCTTTAATTAATTTAAAATAAATTAAATTACTCTTTCCATAAATCCTGCTCTCACAATCATTAATTAATTATACATCAAATTAATTAATCATTCTCTACTTCCAATAAGTAATTTAGTCTAAATTAATTTCTTAAATGAATTATTCTAAATCATTCATAGCAATTAACATTTAAATTCTTCCCTATTAATTATTCCTTAATTAACAATTCTTAATTACATCATTAATTATATTAATTAATGATCTCTAATTTATATTAAATTACTTTATTTAAATTAATTACATTAAGTGATTAAATCTTTATTTAAACACAATTATTAATCACCCTTGATTAATAACAAAACAGTAATTAACTACCATTAATTACTTATTAATCATCCCATGATTAATTATTTCCATAAATTAATCCTTTGATTAATTACAAAAGAAATTACCCAAATTACTTCACTTATAAATCATCTTGCATTAATTTCATCAAGTAATTATCATCTAATTACTTTTCTAAGTAATTATACTCCATTAATTACACTAAGTAATTACACATACCAAATCATCAAATGATTTCTTAAATTAATTAAAATTAATTAACTTAATTTAAATCTTATCATCAATTACTCATATATTCAAATTAATCATCTTGGATTTAAATATCCTTTGATATCTTCCAGTAGTTTCCTTAATTTATTTACAGAAATTAATCTTAAATAAATCCATTAATTAATTACATTTATATTGATTTATTACCATTTAATTATCTTGTTGATTTATTATTCCCAAATAAATCAATCTCTAATCCCATCATTAATTATATTAATTAACGATTTCTAATTACATTTTCATTTGTTATTAATTATATTAAGAATACAAATCTTCAAATCACAAATATTAACCCTCTTGATTAATAACATACAGTAATTAGTCGTTCTTAATTAATTACTTCTCAAAATCAAGATTAATCCCTTGATTAATTTCAACTAATTATATTTCAATTACTTTCATTCCCTATCATCCAATGATTTCATCAATTACTTCACTAAGTAATGTACTTCCAAAATATCGGTTAATTAAACTAAATTAATTAACTCAATTTAAATCAATTTACTCAATTAATAAGTAATTAATTTCTTAATTACTTTCCAAATAATTAATTACATTTAAACTATTACAATGATTATTATTGAATTAATTAATCCAATTAATTTATAAAAAATCAACCACATTAATTAATTATAAAATAATCTAGATAACGATCTTCATTAACACTTATTTAATTATTTTCTTCTAAAATAATTAACTTATATTAATCATTATTAATTGTACGTTTGATTAACTATTAAGATTTATTAATTTAAATAAATATCTAATCTATGGTTCTTAATCACATATTAGTTAATTAATTCATTATTTACACTTTGATTAATACATTTAAATTTATAATTACTAGTTTAAATGATATCAATCATTAATTATTCATACTTAATTAACTTAAAGGTTAATGCATATAAATTCTAAGTCTTCATTACTTAAAGTAACTATTCTTATAATTGATTAAATTTTCACTTCCAATATGTAGTAAAACATTTATTTTAAATTACTTTCTAAATAAATCCCAATTTATCCTTAATAAAGTTTAAAACTAATTTTTTTCCAAAACCCTTTTTAGCTCACATATTTAATAGCACTTAAAACTTATTTGAATCAATTTAAATTATAAAACTTTATTTTATTTCCAATCTAGAGTTTAAGTTCTGATTTTAATTTTTGAATTCAACTTTTTGAATACACTTAAATATTAAGCACCTTTAAGTAAATAAAATAATTTAAATTATAGAACTTTATTATTTCCAACCCTATTTCAAAACTAACTTAAGTTCACTGTTAAACTTTGATTTAAAACTAGGTTTAACTTTGATTTTAAATTTTAAAACAAAAGTTTTAAATACTGTTAAAACTGTTACAGATTTAACCTTAACATCTACAACCCGAGCACCCTCTCTGTTTACTTCGAGTAAACGTATGAAGTTTCCCGAGAAAAACAACCACTTGCTTCGAGTCTCCCCTCATGCGCGCAAAATAAATAAGAGGAATACAAAACTTGGAAAACACAACCTCATTCCCCCCATGCCTGTCAACGCCACGCGCGCGATACTGTGACCATCGGAGGCCACCAAACTCCGGCCGCGACATCGACCATCTCCCCTCTACCTCCCCTCCAAACCACGTGCCACTCGAACCCTTGAACAACCCGCGGCGTTCAAAACTCATAACACAGTAAAATTTAGGTTTAAAAATTTTAAACACACGTCGCCGCTTCCACGACCCACTGCGCCGCCACCTACCACTTTTCCTTGATCCACGGTAGCCTCCTCCACCCCCAGACATAAGCTCGACCCTCCAGATCAACGTGATCTCCTACGGCGACTCGAAATGCCCAAAACACTAAAACACAAACTGCTCTCATAATACCCCCTTAAAAATTCCCAAACCTACCTTAAAATTCATCATTTTCGGTATAGATTTTAGTAAGCTACCTGAATCAATGATCGGTGAAAGTCGAAATTTGGTCAATCTTGAGTTTGCTCAGAGATTTGGGTTCCAGAGAAAAGTTTTAAGTTGTTTTTATCTTAACTAAATTTTTAAACTTAGTTTATAATGATACAAACATCTTTTGTTCAAATCTTAAGTTCATTCATAAATCAGAAAAGGAGTAAAATATTTTTGATGGCAAGATTTTGTTTACAGAGTAACAGAGAGCAAGCATATACAAACACTTCCAGTTTCACTTTATACCCTGATGATTCTGTATACATGCATAGGCTTATTCACCAATATATGTATCTATTTCACCCAAAGCAAAGTCTCAGATTTTAATCATCAACTAGATTGAAATTTAAGTTATTAAATATGAAGTTACTCACTTGCATTTGTGAAAGAACAGAGGCTGTCAATGGCCAAATATACAATCCAAACATGCATGTTTACAGATATTCTTAACACTGAGTTATCACTATATATGCATAAACAAGTATCATCCATCACAGAACTTTACAAGCAACAGAAATCTATTTATTTAGTTTTGATTTAAAAAGTTACTCACAGGTAAAAAAGAACAGAGCCTTCTAAAGGGAACGGGATTGAAAATTCTCAGGCTAACTTCTTCATCTTGATCTACTGTTAGATTGCATCTTGATTTATGTTCAAGTAAAGCTTGTTTTAGTTTGAAATGAAGTTTATTTTAGTCTTTACCTAGTTCGAACTGATATGCAGATTTATAGAAAAGAAAGAAGACAGGGGTATATTATTATGTTTCAACAACCGAGACAATATTTGTACAATAAAACATAAAAATCTTGTTTGTACAGATTTTTAGAACATAGATATTTTATAATGGAGGCTGATATGAAATACAATTGTGTGCTAGAAAGATTCACATTAATTACTTTTGTTTGTTTGTTTAAGAATACATAGCAATGTCTTCCCTAACAAGCCTTCACACATATATATTTTTATATCTTTATTTTGTTTTATTTCAGCCTGCACACTTTTGATTTGTTCCTAGATTTTGTTGTTGTCTTATTATTATTTTGAAATGTATGAGAATGTTATCATTTTTGTTTTGTTGTTTGAAAACTAAATGAACTTTATAGTTGTTATGTTATTAAATTTAGCCAATGTACTTATTTTATATTTTTCCCAATTTATCTTGTAGTCTTGTATTTTTATTTATTAACATTATTTGTAAGTAACTCATTTATCAATTTGGAATGATAAATAAATAAATAAATAAATTATCTTTTTATTATAAACTACATATTTTGATAATGTACCACTTGACAAAATTATATTATAACTCATATATACTTTTAAATCCATATTTTAATCAAGCTATACTAAAAAGAAAACAAAAAAAATCTTTTTATTAATAAATTTAAATTTTAACTTAAGCTTAAATAAGTTTTTAAACTATTTAAACATTTATCTTATGTATTTAAAATCACATATTTATTTATTTAGTTAGCTTTGAAAAGTTTATATTAAATAAATCATAATTTCCAATTCACTAAAATATATATATATATATATATATATAAATTTGAAAACATAATTTATTAGTTAAACTTTAAAACTAAGCTTCCCTATTTACAATGTATACAAATATATACATATATAAATAGTTAACACCGAATTTATTTTAACAGATAAAATTTACCAATTAGATATTTATTAAAAGAAAAGTATCAATTCAGATCTAATTAACAAAGATATATCAAATCAATTTAATTTTAATGCAGATTATTAAATTGATATTGCTAGAAAATTCCGGGTTGTCACAGGTACTCCTGAGAAGTTCATTTCATGGGAGCGCCTTTTTCCCCAGAGCCATTTTCAAAACACTTTATACAATACACATATAGTATCTTCCAAACCATACACCTAGTATGATCTCATACAAAGCTTCCTTACACAAAATATATTATCCCATAATCGATAATTCTCAAATTAGGATTTTCCAAATCCAATATTAGTTTCACCCAAAAATCAAAAGCCTTTCCAAATCCAAAGGTTCCCAAAACCTTTTTCCACAATCCCCATAAGATTCTTTATATATATATAACCTTGATAAAAATCTTTGGATCATTTCAAACTTGTATAAATTCTCTTTTTATACTTCAAACACTTTCAAAATCCTTTTCTTCCGACAATAGATTCAACAAGGGGAGATTTATCTTACATAACAAAGATATATAACTTTATTTATTCCAAATCAAATATTCAAAGTTGATTACTCTTTTATAAAGTCACTTACCAAATTTTCTCACTTCCATAAAGTAAATTTTTACCATAGAAATATCCAGATTCCACTTTATTTCATTGTATATTTCACAAAATATACTTTCATTTCAAAAACCATTTCACATTTCTTATCCACAGATTTCCAGTATCAATTTCATTCAAATCCGTACGATGTACACATACCATCTGTACGCCATACCAATCTGGTCACTCACTTGATCACAAAATTTCACTTCCGAAATAGTATCGTCCACCCGACTTCCTAGTGCGGACTCAGATCTGGTTTCTTGATCAGAAACTGTCATTCTCCTTGCATAGTCATAACTATGATAGACAATATCTAGAAGCAATCAATAATCCATATCCAGGTTCGCCGTCGAAAGTCGAGTGAAAAACCCCAACTCGGATCGATATACTATCTCGAAATTCTGTGCTCGAATCTGAATCAAATCACTATGTGAATAGGATTATATACGTACATCCTACGTATTTAATTTCATTGATTATTTACCAAATCAATTCTCTTTCTATTCACATTCACTTAAATTTTCATTCACTTATTTACAAGTGCTTCAATTGCTTCAATCCCATTCGGATTATCACTTTAATTCTTATATCGATTGGGTAATTTAACCATACACAGTTTGAACTCTGACCAGTTTATATTTAGAAAATAGCTTGAAAATTTTAAAAATAGATAAGTAGTTGAAAAACAATAATTAGTTTGTAAAATAGCTGTAAAATAGTTAAGTAATTGTAAAATAGTTGAAAAATAGTCAAATAGTTATAGAAATTTTAAATTATTGCAAAATAGTTGTAAAATAGTAATTAGTTATAAAGTAGTTGCAGTAATTAGTTTATAAAATAGTCGAAAAACTTTTAAATAGTTCCAAAAATAATTGTAAAACAAGTATGAGATATTTTTAGGTTTAAAAAGAAAATTTGTATAGTAATTAGTTTGGAAAATTTGATTTATATTAAAACAATTTATTTTGAAAATAGTCCAGAGTCAAATTGTTCAATTTCCAACCTCCATTTTCATCAACTCAATTTAAATTTCCGCTTCCATTTAAATTGACTCATTTCCAATTTAAATAACTTCAATTTCCATTGAAATTGATTTATCCCCAATTCAAGTTGAATTAATTCTCAATTAATTTTCAAATCAAATTCCAGTTGAATTTTAAACCCATTCAACTTTAATCACAATTCCAAATTATTCAAATCAATTTGGACTAATTTCAAATTGAACCCATCTCAATTTCGAATCAATTTCAGTTTGAATTAATCCCAATTCCCTTTTGAATTTGAACTCATTCAACTTCAATTTCATTTCAAATTAATCCAATTCAAATTTCAAATTTAAACCATCCCAAATTATATAAATTCGAGTTAAATTTTTAGATGTTGATTTAATCCTTTAAATCAAATCAACTTATATCTTTAAACCATTTAATTCTGAATCCAAATTCCATTTTTAACCTATTTCAAAGTTCAAATAATAATTCAAATCCTTTTTAGACAACTAAATCTTTGAATTTCAATTTATTACCAATTTCAATTTTGAAACCAATTCTTAACAATTTGCATTTCCAAGTTCCTTTTGAGCATTTAAATCTTAAATTCAAAGTGATTCCATCTCCTTAATTTCAAATTAAGTTTAATATCCCTTTTTATCTCGATAATGGATATATTACCATACTCCATTTCTTCATTCATTTAAACAAATCCAATTTATAGTTTAAAAATTATTAATAACAATAGGATAATATCATCCAATTGTTTTAAAACATCCATCCATTTCCAATTTCAAGATCTCAAACCCATTTTGAGATCATACAAACTCCCAATTCAAATTAACCATTTAACTTTCCAAGTTAAATCCCAATTTCATTTTGAAATTTCCAATTCAGGTTGTTTGTTAAATTATTTAACTTTCTCAAAGTTAAATTCAATTTACTTAATCCAGCCAACCCTACCCAATTTGAATTCCCATTTCAAATTTTAAACTTCACATTAATAATCTTCCCACTTATAAATTCAAAAACTTATCACTTTGGGTATCACATCTCTTTCCAAATTTAAAACTCAACATTTAGAGCTTATTTCAAACCATCTTTGACATTATGTATATCCATGAGTATACATATTAATTCCTTTACACACCAAGTCATACTTCAAATTTTAAACCACCCTGGTTTCAATTCAAAACAAATTCCTATAAATTTTCAAGCAACTCTTGTTTGAATCAAGCTCTTTTATTCAAATAATACTATTTATATTTTTTTTCAAACACTAGAACAAATTCCCTAAATTTTCTGGACTTAGATTTAATACTTCACCATTTAAACCCCTTTTCAATTTCAGTTTGGTTGTATTATATTACTTCTTAATTTAATTCTAGTAATTTAACAACCAATCACCTAAATATTTAGAATGAAATATTGCTTTATATATCAAAATATATTCTTATATAAAATCATTTAAAATCTTTATATAAGCAAATAACAAGTTCGCTCTCATATGTGTGTGTGTGTGTGTGTTTATATATATACACACACTCAACTCATTCTAGGGTACCATTGACCCCATCCTTAATGAGTAATCCCATCAGAGCCAAGGTTCTCGCTTAACCTTCTGCTCAGATACCAACTGTAATGACCCAGAAATTTCGAACTCGAAAATTCCAGATAGTTAGAAGAAGAAGAAAGAGATAGAAGAGAAGAAACTGAAAACACAACACAAATTCTCACATTCGCAGCGGATCAAAATATAATATCAAATAATATCAGTTTACAAAAGAATAGTGTATTTGTCAGTTACATTTTAATACATCAGAGTTCCACACATACACAAACACTGGACATATACAACTCAACATATCTCAGATACACAGAAATATCTCACAGCGGAAACACTCCACACGTTCCTGTCATCCAGCTCGTCTCCTGAGCTCTAGAACGTCTCTACCTGAAAAGCTGTAATACTCGGTCTGACCCGAGCATTACATCAAAGTAACACCCGCGTGAGTAAACTCATCTAAGATGTAATACAACAGCACAAAACTATATATATATATATATATATATAACCCGGGTAACTTGTATCAACCACAAGTTCACTAATTGTTAAAGACATTACTTATTTCACACACAAATTTATAAGTTCCAAACTTAGATTAAATTGTCCAATTCACTTAAATCATTTCATTCCAGCTTATTAATTTCACATATCAATCTATAAAGTATTGAAGTGGTTTCGGTTATTTACTAATACCCGACCTCGGTCTCTTCGAATCCAATGTCATCTAAACCCAAGTTATTCAAATGAAAAACAATTTAAACTTTAAATATAGGATGTCTCTTTTTATCACAGCAATTCATCATTGATAGAGAAACACATTTATTATTATCCATTCAAACATATCATATCACAAAACATTTCATATCAGAGATATCAACCAATTCAAGGCATTGAAACAACATTCAATCATTCATAAGCAATTGATCACCCCCAAAATTAATTACTAACCTTTAATCACTTAGATTAACCTTACTTAACGTTAACTAATTACAAACAAATTAATTAATCCTCTTTTTGTTATCCATCTTGATTAATCATCTTTGATCAATTGTACTTTAATTACAATAAGTAATTAACTCTTAATTAATTACAAAAAATAATTAACCTTTATCCATTCTCATTAATTACTTAAATTAATTATCCTTCAATAAATCACACTTATAATTTATTAACCCTTAATAACTTATCTTATTTAATCCATACTTTAATTAATTACAAAGTAATTAATTCTCAATTACTTCCATTAAGTAATTTATCATTTAAGTAATTAACTAGTCTCTAATTACCATGTAATTACCTTATTAATTTAATTAATCATTATATCTTAATTATCATTAAGATGAAGCATTAACCCTTTAAATGACTTAATTACCATTAAGAAAAACCTTTGAAACTTTTAAATCTTCCTTTAAATTCATTTCAAAATAAAGATTTAAAATAAATTACAAGTTTAACTTTAACAAAATCTAAATCAATTTACAAAACCCTTTTAAATCCAAATGTTAAAGAAACACTTATAATTTATAAAAGAAATTTATAAGAGTTTTAAATCAATTCATTTTGAATTCAAATCCTTTATAAAATATACTTTAACATTTTAAAGTTGTTTAAAACATTTAAATTTTAAAACAACTTTAATTATTTCAACTTCAATTTTAATTTAAAACTAACTGGTTTTAAAACCTGTCACAAAACCACTGTCCGAGCCACACACAAATTACTTCGAGCAAAACTTAGCTAAACTTCGAGCCAAACATCAATTTACTCGAGAAAACTCGAGTATTCTTCATTGATCATACCAACCATTTAAAATATACTTTAACAATTTAAATTTATAAACTTTATTCTACTTTTAAAACTGAGATTTAAACTTGAATCAGATTTAAAACTTAGATTTAAACTTTACTTACATTTTAAACTCAGGTTTTAAATTTCATTTTAAAAATTTAAAAACAGAAAAAACAGGTTTCGTTAAAACCTGTAACAAAATATTAACCCGAGGCAATCCTATTTTGCTTCGAGTCCAAAACCCCATTGCCTCGAGCAAAACTACCCGATACTTCGAGTCAACGCATCAAGTAGCTCGAGTACAACCCAAAACCAACTTCACCAGGTTATCGGTGCACCATGCACATACACGGCGACGTTGATCGCCTCTGATCATCAACGATGATCTTCCCACATCATCTATCACCCAAACACCCTCTCGCAAACATCAAAACATCATCTTCAACTAGAAATCGGATTCAAGCTATGAAAACCAAACCTGTAACCAAACTGGAACCACCGCATTCCTAACCTGGAAACGCCTCGTCCCAAAGCTCCGACCACCAGAAAAATCCGCAACTCCGGCCCTGACGTCGTCAACGACCAAGCTTCCATCACACCAAACCCCATTGTACTCGATCAACTGTAGAGGATGTGGCGATCAAATCATTAAACCTAGTTAAAACTAGGGTTACAAACAAGAATCCATCGCTGCTACCTCCACCATGAATTAAACATCTTCCTGACAATTTTCTCACATTCTTCGTTCATCCATCTACCTTCAGTGATGATCGCGACTTCCCAGATCGCTTGGATCATCAGAGATCACCCAGAACACAAATTCTGGTCAAACTCAAACTGCTCTCTCCAACCCCATCTAACAATTATGATTTCTCTTTTAAAAATCATGATTTTGTTTAAGAATTTAGTTTATAAACCTGAATCAACAAATCAGGATATTTTAAAATTTGAAAAAAGTTAATGCTTGCATGTTCTTTTGGTTTCCAAAGTCATTCCAATTTATTTAACTTATTTATAAGTTTTTAAACCTTAATCTATACTGAAATAATCGACTTTTGTTTAAATCCTTAATCCTAACAAGGACCAGCTAAGGTGATAATGGATTTTTAAACAAATCTTGAACCTGGAAAACTAAAACAGTGAAGCACAGAGACAACTGCATACACACATATTCATTCATATATATATATATACACACACACACACACACACACACACACACACACAGCACAGCACTTAAAATTATATAAACAAACAACTTATTTCCAGAGATAATCGAACAATCCAGATTTCATATTTAAGTTTTTTTTTAAAAATGATGTTACTCACCTTAAAAAGATGATGAAGAACAGAGCACCTTTGTAAAAGCATTTGAAAACTTTAAAACCTGAATTGCTTTTGCTATTTATTTGAGTTGCTCTGATTTTCTTTATTTTGTGAGATGACAGTGATATTTAACTTTGTTTTACTTAGCTTTCTCTCGGATGAATGAAGAAAAAGAAGACATGAGTGGATGTATAAATAAGAAAAGGGTGGGCTACATTCCTCAGTAAGCTTCCTTTCACCTTTTCTTATGTCATTTTTTTTATTTTAGCTTTGAGTTGAAATATGCAGCCTGATTTTGATGTTTTGTGTGCTTGCATTAAATGCTTGCCCCTCCCTCCTTTTGTTTACAAAAACTTTTATATGAATCTATATATGTGTAAATTTCCTTTATATGTATACATAGTTATGTAATCTATCCATTTTATACACATTCTAAATATATTTACTTATGTTCATTATGTCATTATACATGCATATTCTCCCACCATACAAATCTCCATACCTATATTATTTCATATGGGCATACATTCATATACTTATGTATGTGTGTGTGTGTGTGTGTGTATTAAGCATCATAACATTTGTATATATTTCCCTATATATACATTTATAGGTATTTTATCTTAATTAGGTGGTGGAGTTTATCTCTACAAAAATTTATTTTCTTTTCTATAGGATTTATTATACCCAGAGAATTTAAAAATTAAATATTTAATATAGTTTTTAATTCAATGTTTATTTTAGTTTCCAAATAAAAATATATATTCAAATATCTTTATTTATCAGAAATATATTTGTTTGATTAGTCAATATTAATATTCCAATAATAAAATCAGTTAATTTCCCGATTAACAGACGTCAAGGAATCTGGATCCTCACGAACCCAAAAGAGAATAAGAGTAAAAACGGGCTAATACAATTCCAAGGTCAATGTTTATTGCTGCTATCATCTTGCTCTCAGGACAGCAATATATAACCATAATTTCGACCAATCAAACTTCAAAATTTCAAAAAATGCAATGAAAAAAACTTGTAGCACATGATTTATGCTTTTCGAAACATCCAAAATTATCAAATTCGGTTAAGAAACGAAGAAGTTATGGCCATTTTCGTTTCAGCTTGAAGCACAGCAAATATTGGTTTTGCTCTCAGGTTAGCAGTAGAAAAATTAGATTTAGACATAGCTAACCTCAAAAGTATAGAAAATTAAAAACAGTAATCTTGTAGTAAATGATTTGTTCTTTCCGGAACATCAAAAATTATCAAAATCGGTTCAGAAACGAAGAAGTTATGGCCAATTTTGTTTCAGCTTCAAGCACAGAACAAATATTGGTTTTGCTCTCGGGCTAGCAGTAGAAAAATTAGATTTTGATATAGTTGACCTCAAAATTATAGAAAATTCAAAACTTGAAACTTGCAGTAAATAATTTGTCTTTCTGAAACATTAAAAAATTATCAAAATTGGTTAAGAAACGAAGAAGTTATGGCCAATTTCGTTTCAGCTTCAAGCACAGAGCAAATATTGGTTTTGCTCTCGGGTTAGCAGTAGAAAAATTGGATTTTGACATAGCTAACCTTAAAATTACCGAAAACTCAAAATATGAAAGTTGTAGTACATGAATTGTGATTTTCAGGATATCAAAAGTTATCAAATTTTGATCAAAGATGAAAAAGATATGGCCAAAATAATTCTATGCTTCAAAGTTGAAATTAAAAACACAGGACATAGAGGTTACTAGATATTTAAATACATATTACGATTAGCAAAATTTTGATTTACAGAAAATAGTAAAAATAAAAGTTATTCCTTATAAATATACCTTTCAACTGCAAAATGTCTCACTCAATTTCGATTTACCATTCAAAAGTTATGGTGATTTTAAGATCAGGTTTCAACAAAACAATTGCACAGAGCAAAGCTGTGTGCATCGGTTTCAAACTAAATTTAGACCCTATAAGCAATATAATTTCAAAAAGTAATTAAAAGAGAAGTTGTAGCTAACAGAATTTTCTTTCAAATGAAAAACAATTGAGCTAATTCGGGTAAATTTGCACTAAGATATTGTTGTTTTACTACAGTAATTTTTCACAAATAATTTTCAGCCAACCACAACCCACTTGAAAGCAATTCAATCAACATCCCATCTAATTAATTCAAATAGAAACTAACGATTATTCTCGTAGATTAAAGATAGTGGTGTGAGTGGTTAACTCACCTTGTTGTAGGAATGCAAAAACTCGAATCAATGTAGAAAGGTTGGAGCTTTTGCTTGAATTTTAGCTTCTAGAACCTATAAACAACATTACAACAACATGCAAGCAAGGAAACCCTATTACTAACAATCTATCTATTGTAAAAATCCTAATTTGATGAAGTAGAATAAGTTGTGGAGTTGATTACCTGAGAAATAAAGCTTTAGATTGATTAAAATTAGCAAATTAATGTAGGAATTGAAAATTTAGAGCTCAAGGGTTTAGGAAGCAGAATAGTTTCTTTTTTTGTTTTACTGTGAACGAGATGAAGGTACTTATGTTTGAGGAAGAGAATGATGTTTCTCCTTTCTTTGCTAACAGGCTAAGTGAAGTATGTTAATGGGCTAAATTCCAATTGTTTAGGAAAATTATCTTAGGTTATAAATTAATCACTTAGTTACATGTTAACAATTCACACCTTCAAATTCAATATTTATTCAACTTTATTTCGTATCAAAAATTTATAAAACTTCATATTCATGATGACAAAATGTTAGATACTCAAAATAAAATATTATTTATATTTTTAAAACATTTTATCATCATATTTCTCTTTTTTTAATAAATAACAAATTTACATCTTTGATTACAAATCCCATTGTAATTAACATTATAATTACACAAAAATAATATTTTTGTGTAATAAAATTTTATAACCCATTTCAAATATAATTTTACACCTAAATTATATTTTTAAACTCAATTCCATCATTATTTTAAATATATCTCATCTTAAAATTAATTACTTCTTTTTAAAAATCATTAAAAGAAGTAAATAGCAATAATTAACAAAATTATTGCATTAACTCTAAATAAAACATATTTTCCTCATTTTACTATCTCAAACCATCTTAATAAAGTTTCTAAAATTCATTTTTCTCATTTTTTTCCTCAAATATGTTGTTTATTCCCAATAAACAATTTAAATTCCTCATTAATTATTTTTTACACTATTAAATTATAATTGTCGTTATAATTTAATATTCTCAGGTAATCGTTAAAATCAGGGTTGTTACAAACTCCCCCTCTTACAAAAATTGCTTCCCTCTAATTTTCTAGAAGAAGAGTTGTAAACAACATAAAAGATACAATCATCGAAGGATAAAGATAAGCTTGAATTCCAAACCATTCATACTCTCAATATAGAATGGTAGAAAGAAATAAGAAAAAAATCACCTGGTTAATTCTATGGCCCATCATATGCTAATATAGTGAATAGCAAACCATCGAATTTTCCAAGTATCTCGAAAAAATTTCAAAGATATCCCGTCTTCGAATCAAAACTCAATAAGATGCTCAACAATTAATCAATCGGAAATGATTGATTTTAAAAAAAACTCTACGAATAGAGTCAGGATCATACTCACTTAAACCCGAACTCTAAGCAATAAAGAAGATCATCAAGAAGATTTTCTGCACAAATATACGGAAAGAACATCCTCACAACAGGATAGACACAATAGACAAGATAGATAAATCACAAGATGGCTTCTCACAAGGCCACCAAACTCGAGCGACCGCGAAAAATGCATGTCGTTGATAATAGCTCAAGATAGAACATGCTCAAGAATAAGGATAAAAGCTCGAATTATCTTTTAATCCAAGATATTTAGAATTTTAAATCTCAACATCTTTTAAATTTTTGAATCTCAATTTTCAACATTTGAAAATTTCTTAAACTCTTTACTATATTACTTAGTAAGTAATTTAAAACTCAAAGTTAAAATTCAATTTTCTTCTCTTGCTTCAAAATTATTTTCCTAAGAATTTTGTAAATCCATAATAATTTTCCTCAAAATAAATTAAGGGTTTAAATTGTTTAAATTCTCTTTACTCTTTTTATTAAACCACTTAAATCGTTTAAAAACAATCTTCAAATCCTCTTATAACTCTTCTCTTAAAACATCCAACGTATATAATATAGATTCTAAAATCTCAAAATATACTTTCAATAAAGTATAGCTCAAAGTAAATAAATAAATAAATGGCATTGCCTCGCCATTGAACCTCAAACAAATAGATATATCCTTTGGCTGCAGAGTCGATCGAACGATCACAACTGCCTCACCACTCTGTTACTCGTGTCTAAAATCAATGGTCATATATAATCTCAAAATATTATTTTAAAAATCTATAAAAAAAATCATCTCGAACCACAAATTTCTCTATAAAACTCATATTATATAGCTTCAAAAATCAGACCAAAAAGCATTAAGAGAATGCATCGAGATATTCCCACAATACTCGATTCTCAAAATCAACAGAAAGAGATAGATTGTTCATCATCTTAATTACGATGTCACAAGCCACTCTAAAAAAATCATCAAGATACATGATAAGCAAGATATTCTTCTCGAAGGAGAAGAAGCACACAATCCACGACTCACTACTTCAAACGGAGTAATGCTAAAGGATAACATTGATTGAGTATCTGAAAAGAACACTCAAACGAAGCTAAATGATAAACTCAATCAAACTCGAACAATCTAGAAACTCGCTTCATTCCTTAGTGGATATCCTCATGGAAGGATAACCAAAGAGCTAAGAGCCAGGAAGAAGATTATCTCAACACTCGATTGCCCGATTGGACGTCAATCCAAACGGACTCAAAAAACTCAACAAAGTCACCATGACTGGAATTTGAGATATATCATCAACATACTTATACTTAAGAGTGAATACAGAAACTTCAAAATCATCATTAACATTCCAAAGCGATAGAAATAATAAACCAATCAAATTGGAATGACTAAATAAATATAGGATCATATAACAACAAAAGGATCGGACTTTACATCAAATAAGTCAATCCATCTCAAATCAGATACATCTCAAGATAGTGAGTAATAAACAAATACTCACTAAAGTAGCAACAAATAGAGAACTTGGAATGCTCACAACAAGCCAATCATTGTGGATCCCTTCAATAGGATTCACAACTCTCAAAGGAATGCAACAAGAATGCTCAAAGAAATCAATCAGCTCCATCGATACGAACTCACTCGTATCGAAAAAATAAGAATAGAATAATCCCAAATAAGATTTTATATAAGATAAGATGACATCAAACTCTATTATGGAATACTACGGAATATATTATATCTATATTCCTAGACATATTCCATCTCAACAGTCCCAAAACTCGAAAAGAATCAAGGCTCGATTCGAAAACAACCTCGAATATAGGACAATGATTCACTCGTATTGTACTTCGATGTATCATGATATATGTACTGTTCTATGTTTATTCTACTTTGTTCTGACCACATCTCTTATACCATGCTATGACGACCCACCCCGAGACCCACCTTAGTAAAGAGAATTAACAAGTAATTCTGCCTACTAAAGCGGAGAATATAGCTTGTTAAGGGTGACTATCTATAATTTTGTCTTAAACATATACCGAATACGTCGATAAATGCAATATAATTTTTTTTCCTACTCAAGTGGATCGACATACCCAATAAATTCTTAATCCAAAACTATAGGTAGTTAACGGATCTATCAGAACAAAATACAATAACTAAATGTAAAGCACATCACAGAACGGTAATCAACATCATATATATACATATACACTGATACATGTTTAGTACAATACAATATGAATACAATAAAGGTGGTACTCGACCACACCTTATACATTGAATCAAATATAAATACATCTGAGTATGTGGAAGAACATAAATTGCTTAATAGAAAGGAGTGCCGATATCCAGCATCAACTACAAGCTAAGTCCAATAGATGATACCTGAAATAACTCGGTCTGACCCGAGTATAAATAGACGGGTCAGTCTAGCTACACAAAACAGTCAATATCGGTAATATGGAGCAGAATAGACATGAAGATACTTCTTCTCGAAAGATAAGATTGAATCGATAAACTCATAAGCTCAACACTTAAGTACAAACGCTACTTAAGTAAACAAATACCTCGAAGGAGGTAACTCAAACTCAATACTCAAATCAAACACAAGTGCCTCATATCATCGGCGATATCCTAAAATGTCTACATGGTTTCCGTAAACCATATCTCCTCAAAAGGAGAAACATTAATACAAACTCTTGCCAATATAGCAAACATAAACATTCTCAAATAGGATGATCCAAAACTCAATTAATCTCCAAATTCAATTATACCTCATCTCATTGGTATAAATGTATATAGATCTCAACTCACCAAAATGGCAAACATAAAACATTATCAAATAGGATGATCCAAAACTCAATTATAGATGAATCTCCAAATTCAATTATACCTCATCTCATTGGTATAAATGTATATAAATCTCAACTCGCCAAAATGGCAAAACCCAGAATATCCTATAAGATCCAGAAATCATCCTAACTCATAACTCAAGAAACTCGATAAGAGTTTAAAACATCGTAATTGAAATCACCATATATATAACATCTCATATAGCACTAGGCTATCGATGTAATAAAACATCTTAAAAAGGTGAAATCGCAATAAAACAGAAAACTCAGAAAATCTGGATTGGCCAAATCCCCGATTGCCGCACGTGCTAAACTCAGACGGCCGAAGCCTCAGACAAGGTCGCTAACACCTCCCAAAGCAGTTCATCCTCATGACAAGGTCGCTTACACCTCTCCAAGCCATTTTGTCAGCTCTAACAAGGCCGCTTACACCTCCCAAAGCAGTTCACCCTCATGACAAGGTTGCTAACACCTCTCCAAGCCATTTTGTCAGCTCTAGCAAGGTCGTTAACACCTCCCAAAGCAGTTCGTCCTCACGACAAGGTCGCTAACACCTCTTCAAGTAGTTCTGTTAGGTAAATATCGTGAATGTGTCACAAACTAAAGGATAGGAACTCGAAAAGTGTTAACGTGTTTCTCATACCACACATTCGCACTTAGCGGTTTACTAGCCGTAGTCGATGCCACACTAAAAACGTCATAAAACTCAGAAAATTATATCTCGCCTCGTCTCATTGGCGAGTGATAAAGAGACACCATACTTGTATCATCTCATCGACAAGTATTAAATTGCATCGTAACTTGTCTCCTCTCGTCGACAAGTGAAAACATCATGATGGTTCCTCGTAAACCATAAATCTAAAAATACGAAATCATAAACTCAAGACTTGCCTTATATCATTGGCAAGTACATAAAACATCGTGATGGATCTCATCGACCATACTCCTATATAGGAGATCTCAAACCATAATATTTTCCACATATTGTCCATCTAAAATAACTCCAATAAATAGGAATTATAAAAATCAAAATATGTCATAAAATGGCAAAACATCTCAGAATCAATAATCTCAAATAGCTTCGATCATAGAAGTCCGGAATTAATCGAAATAGTGAGTGTACATGTCCCATACCACGTGTTTTACTAAATCGTTTAATTCTCTTTCTCATACATTCGAATAGTGTAAAAGTGTATGTTTTATATCCAAAATAGTATACTAGAGAAAACAAGCTTCTAAAACATTTTCCGAAAAGATTAATAAAACCAATATTTGAAATTCCTTTATTATAGGGAATAGATAGGTTTTTTTATTAGAAAAATAGTTTTAAAATACTATATAATAATAATTTTAAATGTAAATTTATTTCTAAAATCACTTCAAAAATGGTTTAGTGAAAACCGTACCCGAAAACAATGAAATACGAGAAAGATAACTCAAGACCGATAACTTGAGTTAAATATGAATTCAATTCAAATTTAACCCAAAATCAATTCAAATTCTATTTAAATTTGAATTTTAAATTATCCAAATATAGCTAGCCTATTGATAGGCATCATAGTTCTCAAAAATAATAAAAATATCATCAAAACCAAAAGAGAATAAGAGTAAAAACGGACTAATACAATTCCAAGGTCAATGTTTGTTGTTGCTATAATCTTGCTCTCAGGACAGCAACATATAACCATAATTTTGACCAAAAAAACTTCAAAATATTAGAAAACACAATGAGAAAAAATTGTAGCACATAATCTATGCTTCCTGAAACATCCAAAAGTATCAAATTCGGTTAAGAAACGAAGAAATTATGGCCAATTTCGTTTCAGCTTCAAGCACAGAACAAATATTGATTTTGCTCTCGGGTTAGCAATAGAAAAATTGGATTTTTACAAAACTAACCTCAAAATTATAGAAAACTCAAAACATAAAACTTTTATTAAATTATTTTTTCTTTCTAGAACATCAAAAATTATCAAAATCGGTTGAGAAATTAAGAAGTTATGGCCAATTTTGTTTCAGCTTCAAGCACAGAGCAAATATTGGTTTTGCTCTCGGGTTAGCAGTAGAAAAATTAGATTTTGACAAGCTAACCTCAAAATCATAGAAAACTCAAAACATGAAAATTTTAATAAATGATTAGTGCTTTCCGAAACATCATAAATTATCAAAATCGGTTAAGAAACGAAGAAAATATGGCCAATTTTGTTTCAGCTTCAAGCACATAGCAAATATTGGTTTTGCTCTCGGGTTTGCAGTAGAAAAATTAGATTCTGACATAGCTAATCTTAAAATTACAGAAAAATCAAAACATAAAAGTTGTAGTACATGACTTGTGCTTTTTTGAACATCAAAAATTATCAAATACCGATCAAAGATGAAAAAGATATGGCCAAAATAATCCTGTGTTTCAAAGTTGAAATTTAAAACACAGGACAGAGAGGTTAATATCTCTTCAAACAAATATTACGATTAGAAAAAATATTTGATTTATAGAAAATGATAAATATAAAAGTTATTCCTTATAAGTATACCTTCCAATTGCAAAAATTCTCACTCAATTCCGATTTACCATTCAAACGTTATGGTGATTTTAAAACCAGGTTTCAACAAAAAAATTGCTCAGAGCAGAGCTTTGTGCATCAGTTTCAAACTAAAGTTTGACCCTATAAACAATATAATTTCAGAAAGTAATTAAAGGAGAAGTTGTAGCTAACTGAATTTTCTTTCAAATGCAAAAAGATTTAGCTATTTCAGATAAATTTGCACTAAGATATTGCTGTTTTACTGCAGCAATTTTTCACAAACAATTTTCAGCAAATCACAACTAACTTGAAAGCAATTCAATCAACATTCCATCCAATTAATTCAAATAGAAACTAACAATTATTCTCATAGATTAAATCTAGTTGTGTGAGTGCTTAACTCACCTTGTTGTAGGAATGCAAAAACTCGAATTAATGTAGAAAGGTCGAAGCTTTTGCTTGAATTTTAGCTTCTAGAACCTATAAACAACATTACAACAACATGCAAGCAAGGAAACCCTATTACTAACAATCTACCTATTGCAAAAATCCAAATTTGATGAATATAATAAGTTTTGGAGTTGATTACCAGAGAAATGTAGCTTTAGATTGATTAAAATTAGCAAATTATTGTAGTAATTGAAGATTTAGAGCTCTAGAGTTTAGAAAGAGGAATGGTTTTTTTTTTGCTGTGAAAGAAATGATTGTACTGATGTCTGAGGAAGAGAAAGTTGTTTATCCTTTCTTTGCTAATAGGCTAAGTGAAGTATGTTAATGGGCTAGAGTCCAATTTTTTAGGAAAATTAGCTTAGGTTATAAATTAATCACTTAGTTACATGTTAACAATGCACATCTTCAAATTCAATCATTTATTCAACTTTATTTCATATCAAAAATTTATAAAACTTCATATTCATGATGACAAAATGTTAGATACTCAAAATAAAAGATTATTTATATTTCTAAAACATTTTATCATCATATTTCTCTTTTTTTAATAAATAACAAATTTACATCTTTAATTACAAATCCCATTGTAATTAACATTATAAATTACACAAAAATGACATTTAACCCATTTCAAATATTATTTTACACCTAAATTATACTTTTAAACTCAATTCCATCATTATTTTAATTATATCTCATCTTAAAATTAATTACATCTTTTTAAAAATCATTAAAAGAAGTAAATTGCAATAATTAACAAAATTATTGCATTAACTCTAAATAAAACACATTTTTCTCATTTTACTATCTCAAAACATCTTAATAAAGTTTCCAAAATTCCATTTTCTCATTTTTTCCTCAAATATATTGTTTATTCCCAATAAACAATTCAAATTCCTTATTAATTATTAATTTACACTATTAAATTATTGTTTGCACAAAAAATGGGCAAACACCTCCAAGTCGTATGATTTAGTCGATTTTATGTTGTTTTTAGTGATTTTGGTGATTTATGCAAATATGTAAAAAGCATAGACTAAACTGTAAAAGACACATAGATTTATAGTGGTTAGGCCAGAATGTGCCTATGTCCACTTCATATGTTATTCTCTTTGACTGTTCAGATTACAAGTACAAAGCTTTGATTACAAGTGTATGAAAGTTGTTTGAAAGTTCTGTCCGTGCTTGAGCTCTCAAACTTGTCCTCCATTGTTGTACCCCTGCCCCTCTATTTATAGAGTGAGGCTGGGGGCAGGGGTCTTGGATGTATATAGCTGCTGGTGGGCCTAGGATGATATGATCTGGCATTGTTGGTTCGGTGATGGTTTGAGATCTTGGTCCGGGAGTGAATGACGTGTGGATTGATTCGGTGGCGAGAGGAGTGTGGTTGGTTCTGCCTTGGTTCGGTAGTGTGGGTGTTCGGTCCTGCTGTGGTTCGTTAGTGGGTGTGGTTGGTCCGGTAGTGGATTGGTTCGTGGATTGGTTCGGTAGAGGGTTGGTTAGTGGGTTGGTTCGGTAGGGCGAGGCGTGTGGATTGGTTCGGTGGTGCCTTCATTGATTGATTCGGCAGTGCCTTCGTCGATTGATTCGGCAGTGCCTTCGTTGATTGATTCGGCAATGCCTTCGTTGGTCCGGTGGCCCTGGTCCGGTGGAAACACGCCCAACATTTGCCCCCCAAAGTGGGGCATATGCCTGCATATGTCACGCTTTGTTTTTCTCAACTTGGACACCCTCATTCGGCCTAAGTGTCGAATCGGTTGGTCCAGTTCTCCTACGTTGCCTATAAGTATGGGCTTCACGCCTCTGTCGTCCTTCATCGTTTGAAATAGCCGAATCAATCAAGTACCGAACTAGACTTGACTGTCGGACTAGGTGAGGTTTTCCTCTGCCGAATAAATTTTATGCTTGAACTACCGAATGAGTTTGGGGAGTATGAGTGCCGAATGGGCTTTCGCCTCAAACTACCGAATGCACTCGGGGAGTACGAGTGCTGAATGGGCTTTCGCCTCGAACTACCGAATGCACTTGGGGAGTGCGAGTGAGGGGAGTGTGAGTGCCGAATGGACCTTGGCCCCGAACTACTGAATGCACTTAGGGAGTACGAATGCCGAATGGACTCTGGCCTCGAACTACCGTTTGAGCTTTTATGTTTTGAAATATGATTGAGATTCCAGGCCGTAGGTACTTGTTTGTCTACACCTTGGTCCTAACGATGTGTTTTTTCGTGTTGCAGATAATGTCTCATAAAGTAGAAACTCGTTCTGACAAGAAGAAATCCAAGGACAAATGGGAGTCCTCCATAGTACCCCCAGTTCAGTCAGAGCCAGAACGACATGGACCATCTCTGAGATCATTAATAGATGGGTACGGTCCTCAGGAGCTTTTGAACTCACCGCCTGACTGCTTTCCCAGCTCCCTCAAAGACGAGCAGCTTGACGTTATATCTAGATCCTTTGGAATTGACAGAGCGCATATGATGTTGCCTGGAAAAGGGGTGATGCCGTATAACCCCCCTGAAGGATATTTTGCTTATAGTAGGTATCATTGCATGTGCGGAGCCATTCCTCCGATCAACGCTTGGATAGTCAGCTTCATCACATACTTGAAGGTGGCCCCTTTCCAGCTTCAGCCCAACTCCTATGCCATCTTGGTGAGTCTGTTCATTATTTTCCAGAGAAAATACGAGCGTCCCCCTTCCAACCGGGAGATCCTGTACCGTATAACTTGAGAGGCTACAAGAAAGGGTCTCCATATATTAGCTTAGAATCAGTCGTGTCTTTCAAGCCAGTCCTGGAATTATATTCAAAATTTAGCATGTTCAAGAAGGAATGGTTTTTTGTCAAGGATGACTCTGTTTCTTTCCACCGCTTCACCTCTGGCTGTAAGTCGACTTTTATTTATAATTTCCGTTCTGACTGCAATGCTCCTCCTTATGTGCTTTGTTTCTTGCTAGCGACAGGTGGCTTTGCGGTTGTAGAGAATGATTGTTTGGTTCGGATGGCTAAGGAAATAGAAGCCATTCCGAAAAGGGAGAGGGCAGCTTCTTATTTGATCAGGAATGCTACTCTTTGGGGGCACAACTTGATTTTGCCACGCCAGTCTGTGTTCAAGCAAAGAGACACAGCTGAGGAGAGGGCCGCCAAAGCTAAAGGAGGGGCTACAGCGAAGAGCAGCAAAAGAAAACCCTTCTCGAAACATCCCATTGCCGGGGGGAAGAAACTTAAGAAGTCCGATGGACCCTCCCCCAACACATGCCCAGATGTCCCGGAGGAGGAAGATGTGGAGGAGGAAAGTGGCGCGGCGGAGAGTGGAAGTGGTGGAGAAGTTGATGGCGTTGGTCATAGCGATGATGGTGGCGACGGACGGAGTGGTGATGGCAATGGGGCTTTGTCTTCTGAGCAAGCAGGTGTGATCCAGGAGTGGACAGATGACGCTTTCTGCCTAGCTTTTGAAGGGTTGGAGGAAGGATCGGCTTTAGTGGAGAAGCCTAAAAAGCTGACAAGGCCGGGACCGACGCCGATTCATCTTCTAAGTGCGCTTCAGCTAAGGCAATTCCTGCGATTCAAGGTGAATTTTTGACTCCTTCCGACTCCATTTATGATAAGGATTTAGGAATATTTTATGTTCAACTCCCGTCATGGAATGAGATCCAGGACTTATTGCAATATCCTACTCCTCCCCAGGTTTTGTATAAAAGCGTCTCTTTACTCTTCTTAACTTGATATATTTCTTGAATTATAGCTCAATATATGCTTGTAACACTTGGTTTTTATCACAGAAGCGGGTAAGGTGGCCAAGACATCAGATGTTCGGCACCCTCTTGAACAATACAAACTTCTCAAGGCTTCTACTAAACCAAAGCCTCCGACTAACCGCCCTGAAGATATAGTCGGCTACCGTCCTCTTCTAGGAGTTATCGAAGAGGATATCCAAAGGAAGAAGAGGAGTCGTTCCTTGTTTGAATCCTCGCCTGGTCCTCAGTCCCCAACTCAGCCTCTTCGGGATACCACGAAGAAGAATACTGAATTTATACCTCCTCCGCACACGTCTGAAAATCCTACCGTTACCCAGATAGGCCATCCCGGCTTGGCTCGTACTCCATTTGCAGGTCATCCGGATCTGGATCCGGGTTCTTGTGATATTACCTTTGATGAAGCTACCGATGAGCACCTCATTCCCCGTAATCCTATGGTAAGAGTATTGGATGAAGCTAAGTCCCTGGACCTTGATTTACTTACCACTCGGGTCATAACTTTGGGGGACGAAGCTAAGGCAAACATTGACCGGGTTGCTGAGGAAACCAGGAAGCTGATGGGGCATCATGCCCGACTGGTCAAGGCTGGAGAAGAAATTGGGAGTGCTAACTTTCGACTGCGGTTAATGGTTTCCGACCAGGCCAAACAACTCGCTGATCAGGCCATTCAGATCTCCCAACATGAGGCCGCTACTAGGCAATTAAAGAAAACCATGGAAGAGGCCAGCAGGGCAGAGTTATGGAAAATGGAGGCTGTTTGTAAGGAACGGATTGATATGGCTATTGCAACGGTGGATGAGGTTTGGAAAGCGGATCTCCAGCGGGTATAGGAGTTATCCGAGAAGCTTGAAGCCGCAGAGCTTGCTCAAACCAAGCTGAAGGATGAGATGGAGGCGATGAGGGAATCCTTTCAGGCTGACTGCTCGCGATACCAATCGGAGAGGGATGCTGCCACTGCGAAGCTGTTGGCTTCTGAGGACCGAATAAGGGAGTTCGAGGAGAATGAGGGGATAATGGATGAGATGCTTTAGGATATATACTTTCGCACTTGGAAACAGGGCAACTTATCTTGGATGGATGATTATCCCCGAGTCATGGCCAGGATTTATCTCAGGGCCCTGGAGGAGGCTAAGGCCGATGCAGATAAGGAGGGTGGCGTGGCCTTTAGAATGGACGTGGTTACGGCTCAATTCACCAAGGAGGAGAAAGCGGCAGTGAAATCTCTCTCTAACCACAACCAGTCACGAAAAGAAATAAAAAAAAAAAAAAAAATAAACCCCCCCGAAAACCGAAAAAAAAATTCCCTTCTAGCTTTTCGTAACTTGATTTCTTATTGTTTATTTAATGGATTCTTCTCCTGAATTGGACAGGCGGGACCTCTGAAGCACCAACTACCTCTAGTCAACATGCTGAGAGTTCCAATCCTACGGTTAAGTAGATCTCGGAGGGCCGGTAGGATAACGGTGAAGCTCCGATGCATCCGACTCCTTGACTTGATCTGGATATCATTTGGTTTACTTGAGATTGTTGTCTATGGTAGTCCCAAAACATCAATGCAATTTTTAGGCTGTAATTATGTTATTCGTAACGAATGACTTTATTCTTGGCATGTAATTTTTAACTTAAGCTGATTCTGTCATATTTGAATGCTATCGTTATTTTGGTGTGTTGCATAAGAAATATAGCTATGCACATTCCTGTGATTTAATTTTGTTTGATGTCAAGTTCTCGCTTAAAATATAATTTCATATCTTGCAACGTTAGTGTGATGTGCGAATAAATTATAGCTACGTATTCATATACAAAAGAAGAAAGTACCACCCTTTATGTTTTAGTCGTAGACGGTTGCTTTGATTGTCTTGTATGACTGAGCGTGGAATGCAGCTGAGTGACCTGTCATCCAGTTGTGAGTTCCTATTCCCATTAACGAGCATCTCCTATTTTGTGTCCTGTACTTTAGGGATCGTTATAGAGGATAGGAGGAAAGTTTTTAAACAAAATAGAAATATAAGAAATAGTAAAACTTCCAATCACGGAAGGCCTGCGATGTGCTTAAGTTCGTGGCAAACGGGTTATGTAGTCACTTTCCCTAGCTGTGGGTCTTGGAGACATTTGTCACCCATCTTACGCCTCCACGGGGAGTTTCTCTTTTTTACCACAGCCGTACTTAAGACACTCGGAGCCGAGATCGCACACAGTAACTACCCGGGCCATTATGGCCCGTAATCGTGGGTATTATTCGATTTACCGTGGCCGGCTAGCATGGGTGCCGATCGTCAACTGTGAACTACCCCTGGCTGACCACACCTTATGTTGGGGCTATAGTCGGTCTTCTCGGTGGCTTATAATCGGCTCATTACAGTTGGCTTTAAGGGCCGATCGCGAGTAATGAGTTAACCCGCAGCAGAGGGATGCTGGAGCAAAAGTGTCTCATTGGCGAGGGCATAGATTCGTATAGTACCTATTAGGTCTTGTCCAGGTGAAGTCGCAATGTGATGTGTCTTGAATGGAAATGCCATTACACAGGATTTTGTTCAACATAGAAGGATAAAGTTAACAAGCAGCCAAGATATAAAGGAACAAGTTAAAAAAGAGATAATTTTTTAAAGTGGTTCGGCACGAAAATGCCTACGTCCACTTATTCTCTTTGTTAATTCACTTCATATGGGCTGTACAAGTTAAGAAAAGTATCGACGAAGGTGTTGGATGTTCCATGCCCTCAGGAACACCTCTCCGTCCACTGTTGACAAAATATAAGCTCCGTTGTGGAGATCTTTATGAATTACATATGGTCCATCCCAGATTGGATCTAGTGCACCGGGGCGTGGGAAGATTCGCTTGAGGACAAGATCTCCTTCTTGTAAGCTAAGATGCTTGACTTTGGAGTTGTATTGCGCTGCCACTTTTTGCTTGTGAGCTGCTGCTTTGAGCGCTGCATCGTTTCTTCTCTCTTCAATTAGATCCAAAGACATGTGAAGGAGTTCTTTGTTTTCTTCTGGGTTGTAGTGGATCCTGCGGTGGGAAGGCACTACAGTTTCGACTGGGAGCATGGCCTCCGATCCGTATGCCAAAGAGAAAGGAGTATGCCCCGTTGATGTTCTGAAAGATGTGCGGTAGGCCCAAAGTGCCGTAGGAAGTTCATCCACCCAAGCGCCTTTCGATTTTTCAAGCTTCTTTTTTATTAGAGTTTTGAGAATTTTGTTGACAGCTTCGACTTGTCCGTTTGCCTAGGGGTAAGCCATAGATGAGAAGCTTTTGTGAATTTCATGCTTTTGGCACCAGTCGGCAAACTCTTCGCTGTCAAACTGAAGTCCATTGTCCGATATGATTTTGAGTGGAACCCCGTACCTGCATAGAACATTTTTGATCAAGAAGTTAATAACTTTTGCCGAGGATATTTTATTTAGAGGTTCCGCTTCCGCCCATTTGGTGAAATAGTCGACTGCCACTATAGCATATTTGGCTCCGCCTCGGCCCACCGGCAGTTCGCCAATCAAGTCAATTCCCCATACTACAAAGGGCCAAGGGCTGGTCATGTGAGTAATCTCATTTGTTGGCAGTCGAGGAATCTTGGCAAATTTCTGACATCTTTCACATTTTTTGACGAAGTCTAAGGCGTCTTTGTTTAAGGCGGGTCAGAAATATCCATATCGGAGTATTTTCTTTGCCAGAGCCTGCCCTCCAGTGTGATCTCCGCAGCCTCCTTGATGGATGTTGGATAATATTTCCTTAGCTTCCCTTCCAGCGACACACCTTAATAAGGGGTTAGAGAAGCCGCACCGATAGAGGATGCCTTCTTGTATTGTGTAGCGGGAAGCTTTCCTCAAGATTTTCCTGACTTCGTTACGCTCACTGGGCAGTGTACCATCTTGTAAGAATTTTCGGATGGGAGTCATCCAAGTTTCCTCTTCGGTTGCAGCTATCAGATTCACTTGCTCAAAACTCGGGGTTAGTTACCTTGAGATGGCCACTGTTCTGGAAATGGTGTCGTCTTTCATGCTAGCTTGCTTTGCCAGCTCGTCGGCCTCTTGGTTCTCTTCTCGAGGGATGTGTTTGATTAAATAGTGATCCAATTAATCGAGTAGCAGTTTGGTCTTCTTTAGATATGCTGTGAGTCGTTCTCCTCGAGTCTGAAATTCTCCTAGTATTTGGTTTACAATAAGTTGAAAATCACTATGAAGACATAAAGAACTGACTCCAATCTCTAAGGCAAGTTCTAATCCAGCTATTACTACTTCGTATTCTGCATCGTTGTTGGTGGCAGCGAATTCCAACCTTAGAGCATAGTGTAGCTTCCTTCCCCTGGGAGTGATTATTACAATACCTGCCCCCGAGCCTTGTTCATTTGATGCTCCATCCACAAAGAGATTCCACTTAATGTCTTTTGCTATTTCAGATTGCTCCTTACCTTCGTTGGTAGTGAATTCGACAATGAAATCGGCTATGGCTTGTCCCTTGATGGCGGTGCGAGGATGGTAGGTGATGTCATATTGACTCAGTTCAATGCACCATTTAAGTAGTCGTTCAGAAGTGTCGGGATGATGGAGTACCTGCCTTAGCGGTTGATCGGTTAGAACTCTGATGGAATGAGATTGGAAAAAGTGTCGCAGTTTTCGGGACGTGATTAGGAAACAGTATTCTAGCTTCTCAAGTTTAGGATATCTGGCTTCTGCCCCCGTTAACCTCTTGCTTACAAAGTATACTGGCCGTTGCGGGCGGTTGTCTTCTCTCACCATAGCGGCGCTTAGAGCATGAGACGACATAGCTCTTTGCCTTCGTTTGGAGTTGAGAGTACTGGTGGTCTCTGGAGGTGTTCGATTAGGTTAAGGAAGGCTGTTAAGCATTCGTCAGTCCATTCGAACTTTCCTTTGTCTTTCGTTAGAGCCTCGAAGAAGGGGACGCACTTGTCAGTCGCTTTAGAGATGAATCTGCTTAGGGCGGCCACCTTCCCATTTAGGCTTTGCATTTCTTTTCGAGTGGAAGGTATCCTGATATCTTTCAGGGCTCGGACTTGTTCGGGGCTTGCTTCAATTCCTCTGGCATGGACGATGAATCTCAAGAAATTTTCCGACTATACTCCGAATGAGCACTTTAGAGGATTCAGCTTCATTCCATATTGGCGAAGTACTTGAAACATCTCGTCCAGGTGGCTTATGTGATCGTTGGCTTTCATCGATTTTACTAGCATGTCATCTACATAAACCTCCATAGTTCGTCCTATCAGTTCCTCAAACATCTTGTTGACGAGGCGCTGATAGGTAGCTCCAGCGTTTTTAAGTCCAAAAGGCATTACTCTATAGCAGTACAATCCCCGGTCAGTGATGAAACTAGTGTGGTCTTGATCGGGGGCATGCATAGGAATTTGGTTATATCCTGAGTATGCGTCCATAAAAGATAAGAGTCTGTGTCCGACTGTGCTGTGCACCAGCTGATCGATTCGGTGGAGTGGGAAGCAATCTTCGGGCAACCGTCATTTAAGTTGGAGAAGTCATTGCATGTTCGCCACTTCCCATTAGCCTTCTTTACTAGTATCGGCTTAGCGATCCACTTTGGGTAGATGGCTTCTCGTATGAAGTTATTGGCTAGCAAGTTCTTTACTTCTTCATCGAGGGCTGCTGATCGTTCTGCCCCCATACTTCTCTTTTTCTGCTTTATTGGCACCTTGGTAGGATCGATGTTTAGTACATGGCATGCCACGTCTGGGGAGATTCCAGTCATCTCAACGTGCGTCCATGCAAATACATCCAAGTTGTGGTGGAGCAAATCAATGAGTTGATCCCTTAATTCTGCTCTTAGCTGAGATCCGATTTTCAACAGTCTACTTGAGTCGTGTCTGTCTACAGATACAAACTTCATAGCCTCTGCAGGCTCGGCGGTAGCCTCCTCCTCTTTGTCACTGGGGTCTAATTCATTGAAAGTATCACTGGTATATCGAAGAGGAGGGGCTTTCTTTAGTTGCTATGCTTCCAAGTTTTTCATGTAGAGAGTAGTCTCTGCATTCTTTCCTCTATCCTTCCTGCGATTATTGCGAAGTTCAGTTACATAGCAATCTCGAGCGGCGTCTTGATCTCCCTCTACTTCCCCTATTCCATTGTCTGTTGGAAATTTCATCTTCAGGCACCGTGGGGCCAAGACAATTTGGAAGTCAGACAAGGCTGGTCTTCCTAAAAAAGCGTTGTAGGCCGAGTGGTTATCTATTAGCACAAATGTTTGTTTCCGCACAACGGAGCGGGGGTGACTTCCTATTTCAACAAAAAGGTCCAATTGCCCGAGGGGCATCTTCACGTCTCCAGTGAAACCGTGTAGTGGTTTGTTGCAGTGAGACACATTCTTCATTGACAGCTTCATTCTGTCGAAAGCATGCTTGAATAGGATATTTACTGAGCTTCCAGTGTCTACTAGAATTCGGAAAACTTCGATTGGGCTGAACCGGGCAGAGATGACCATAGGATCCATGTGAGGGTACTGCCTTCCTTCTAGGTCACGCCTATTGAATGTAATGTCATCATTCTCTTTTCGCTTCGGGTGGTGTTCTTCCATAACAGAATTAACGTAGCCTTCATTGTTTCTAAGTGACTTTCTGTATCTTTCCATCTCTGCCCAGCTTCTGTCGGCGATGTGTGGTCCTCCCGATATGGTATGGACCACTATCTTCTCTTGACTGGAGTCGTTGGTGTTGCGATTTCCCCTCCTGTTTCTGGAAGGGGTAGCCTTGGGTTTTCATTGGCAGGAGATGGGGTCCTGTTCTGACCTTTTACATAGCATTCCAGTCTCTTCCTTCTGATGTGTTCTTCAATTAAGTCCCGGAGATGATGGCATTCATTGGTATCATGCCCATGAGATTCATGGAAGCGGCAGAACTTTCCAGACTTAATTGCGTTATCTGATTCCTTCTTGTACGGGGGGCGTCTGTATTTAACTTCGTCTTGAGTGGCCAGGAAGATGTTTTCGATTGTTTCATTCAAAGGATTGTAAGTGTCAAATCTCGGTCCTGGACGATATAGACGTTTTTCTCCCTTCTTGCCCCCAGCATTATCTCTAGAGTCATTTCTTCAAACGTCCTTTGCTACAGCGGGTGTGTCGCCATGAGTTGTCTTGCTTTGTTGCTCTGTCTTTCAGTGGCAGCGTCTTCAAGTCTCATATATCTTCTGGCTTTATGGAAGAAATCGGGTAAGGTAGCTGGTTTTTCTTTCGTTAATCTCCAAGCAAATTTAGTATCCGGATGCACATCACTACAGAGGGCCATTAAGATAAGTTTCTCATCGGCATCTTGGACTGCGGCCGTTGCAGCATTGAATCGGGTTAGAAATTGCTGCACTGTCTCTCCAGGCTTCTGTTTGATATTAGATAGGGAATAAGCGTCCTTGGGTTGTTCCACATGAATGCGGAACTGGCTGATGAACTTTTCTTTCAACATTTCCCATGAGCTGATGGATCCTTGGGGTAGGTGGCAGAACCAGGAGGTAGCTAGATCTGCCAAGAATAGTGAAAAGCATTTGTACAATACTCCTTCTGTGGCTCCGCTCATGAGCATATGCTGTGTGTATCTCTGCAAGTGTACAGCGGGGTCAGAGATTCCCTTGTAAGGTTCCATTGTTGGCATTTTCCATTCTTAGGGGGTGATGGCAATTTCAATATTGCGGCTGAAAGGGCTGGTTACCCTAGCGCCTATCCCTCGATCTCTTTGATCCCGTTGGACACACTCTTTGAACAATCGCGCCATCCTTTCATCAGAATTAAGAGCAGATAGAAATGAGTTTGGTTCTTCTCTGCGGGATTGATTCCGTCCAGATGATCTGTAGGGGTGATATCGTTTTTCACTCCTAATATTTTCCAGTGGCTGTCTCTGGTCTTCTGGGAGCATGCTAGGGTCAGCTACAGTTGGCCCTTGCCTTGATCTTCCCCTGCTGGGTTCTGTTCTGAGCACTTCCTCGGGTCCAACCTCGGGCTGGACTCTAGCTCGGCCCCGTTCATTGGTGTTTCCGTGGCTAGGTAGCATGACCGGCTCAGCCACAGCCGACCCTTGCCTGGTACCTCCCCCGTTGGGTTTGGTTCCAAGTGTTTCCTCGGGTCGGAGTTCGGGCTGAGTTCAGGCTCGGCTCATATCATTGTTGTTTCTGTTGTTAGCTTCTTCGAAGAAGAAAGATCTTTGTCGCCTCCAGATCCTCCATACTGGGACTCATCCCATGACTCAGTGTTGCAGTTGGATTCTTCAGCATCCCTTAAGCGTGACATGAGTCGGTCCACTAAGGCTTCTTGTTGGGATGTGAATCGGTTAGTTACTTCAGCCACAACCCTGTCTAGATCTGCCCTAGTAATTGCTGCCGGTTGTTCCGTGGCAGGGGCTGTCGGATTTTCCTGATTTCCATTTCGTACTGCTGTTGAAACGGGACGGTTCTCTTGATCTGTGACCACTAGATCTGGAACGCTGCTAGTTGCGATGTTCTTTCCATTGCTAACATCTTTCTTCTGCCTGAGAGGCATGTCTTCCCAGCAATGAGCGATGCTGTCGGGAAGAAGGTTAAGTGGGAGAAGCTGAAGCTTCTAGCTCGAATTCTCAGTGAAAGCACCAAAAATGTTTGCACAAAAAATGGGCAAACACCTCCAAATCGTATGATTTAGTCGATTTTATGTTGTTCTTAGTGATTTGGGAGATTTATGCAAATATGTAAAAAGCAGGGACTAAACGGTAAAAGACACACAGATTTATAGTGGTTCGGCCAGAATGTGTCTATGTCCACTTCATATGTTATTCTCTTTGACTGTTCAGATTACAAGTACAAAGCTTTGATTACAAGTGTACGAAAGTTGTTTGAAAGTTCTGTCCGTGTTTGAGCTCTCAAACTTGTCCTCCATTGTTGTACCCCTGCCCCTCTATTTATAGAGTGGGGCTGGGGGCTGGGGTCTTGGATGTATATAGCTGCTGGTGGGCCTGGGCTGATATGATCTGGCATGGCATTGTTGGTTCGGTGATGGTTTGAGATCTTGGTCCGGGAGTGAATGGCGTGTGGATTGATTCGGTGGCGAGAGGAGTGTGGTTGGTCCTGCCTTGGTTCGGTAGTGGGGGTGTTCGGTCCTGCTTTGGTTCGTTAGTGGGTATGGTTGGTCCGGTAGTGGGTTGGTTCGTGGATTGGTTCGGTAGTGGATTGGTTAGTGGGTTGGTTCGGTAGTGCGAGGAGTGTGGATTGGTTCGGTGGTGCCTTCGTTGATTGATTCGGCAGTGCCTTCGTTGGTCCGGTGGCCCTGGTCCGGTGGAAACACGCCCAACAATTATACTTGTCGTTATAATTTAATATTCTCAAGTAACCGCTAAAATCGGGGTTGTTAAAAATAGGTTGGAGGGATCCAATAGGATTTCTCACCACTGTTGAATTTATTTACATATATATCTGTGTGTGTGTGTGTTGATATGTGTGTGTGTGTGTGTGTGAGTTATGATGCAGGTGGAAACGTGTTGGAGGAATCCAACGAGACTCCTCGCCATCGTTGATTTTAATTTCAATAATATTCCTGTTATATGAATCATTGAATAGCAACCAGATTGTTTGACGTTGTTTATGTTCAAAATTAAAAACCTGTAGTAATAGAAAATCAATATCGATATTGGTTAAGCGTTTGGTAGCTATTGGCCTTAAATTATTCTTTTAAAATACTACAAATTTCCATTTGAATTGGAATTGGTTTTTGAGATAGAAAATGATTTTAAAATTCGAATTCATGTTTCAAAAATATTTTCTTTAGAAAGGATTAAATTTCTATTTTACTCCAACCTTTTTATATGTCTCTTTTGAATTACAAGAATTGATTTGTCCAACTATTGTTTCGTTAGTTATTTATTTATAATTAATTTTGTTTTAAGGTTGTGTATCGATTTTTAATATTTTGAAAGGTTGATTATTTAAATAATTAATATGGTTTGAAATAAATAATAATGATTATTAATAATGTTTTGTAAATTTATTATTACTATTTATGATGATGGTAAAGATTAATTATTATTGTTTATTTAATAACGTTGTGAATTTATTTATTATTATTTTTAGATGTTTTGTAGTTAATAATTATCATTTATTTCAAATGTTATTATTCTTAAATATTATTATATAACACTGGTTTTGAAGTAAATGATCGTTATTTATTTATAAATGTTTCCAAGATTTATAAATAGAGTTTTACTAACAAATTCGGGTTTATAAGAAGAGTTTTATAAAATGGTTTGGAGGCTTAAGGGAAGAATATTTGAAATGTAAAGAAAGAAGTTTATAAATGATTTTAGAATTTAGTAAAAAGGAAATCAAAATGTTTTGGGGTCTTAAAGACAAATTGTTTACAATGTATAAAGAGAGTTTTGTAAATGATTAGATATTTATAAAGGAATTATATAAATGGGTATATAGATTTATAAGAAGAGCTTTAGTAATAGTTGCATGGACTTATAAAGGGTTTATAAATGATTTAAGATATGATTTAGAAATATATATAAATGGTTTTAAAGATTATAAATATTTTATAACTGATTTTAGAGATTTATAAAGGAGTTTATAAATGGTTTTTGAAGTGTATAGAAAAGAATCTTTCTCGGTATACTTATAGCGTTAGGATAAGTATATGGATGTTTTCTAAGTATTGAAATATATGAATTTGTAGGTATATCTTTGTAAAGGTATTTATATACAAGTATTACAAAGCAATTTTATTAATGAAAAGATTAATTAAAGGGATAGTGGTTACATACGTGCTTAACCAATGTTGGTTTTCCCTTTTGAAATTAATTCCTTATATGGATATGTGTTTGTTGATAGTTAAATAACCGACTATCAATTATGGACCCAAAAACAAACTTTGAAAATATCTAGGAGAAACACGTGAGTTATATGACACAGTCATCTCTGATGATGTTGTACTGTGGTTATAAATCTTGTTTCGTTCTCCTAGGACCAATGATAAGGAAATCCATCCACAAATGGTTAGGAGGTGATCTCTGCCCTTATCTTTGACTGTTTATTTCCTAAAGAATTGGGGTTGAGTTTACCGGAAACTATCGAAAGTTGTTTCGAAGAGACCGGGATCGAATATGTTACCCGAAAACCACTTTGATCCAATTCAAGCATTTCGAAGTGAAGACATCTTAAAGATAATGGAATTGAAGACGAGGCTCTTAAGTGCTTCGTTCAGTCCTAGAACGAACTTGTACGAATGAATGCTATCATTACAATATTGCCAATTGGGAAATGTTAGCATTCCAAGTGGGAAGTGCTATATAAAAGGTAAACGTAGCCTCCATTTACCGGGAATGAAAAAAATAGAGGAGAAGCAGCAGGGCTAAGTTGGTCACTTCCAAGTAGGGTATGATCATCCCTATCTAGAGTTGATATTATCTCTCATTTGTATGCTTCAAAGCTCATTAAGGGAGGGGTGATCATATTTGGTACTATCCAATAATGGGGTAAGCCAGTTCTGTGTTGGCAGGGGTCGATAGGTTGGACTTCAGCGTTATTTTATCTAGAGATGCGTTGTGACGAGTGGTACCCTAGTATCCAGTCATTATATAGAATCCATTCTCCAGTAAGCGCCATGCGGACTTAGTTGTGCCCAACTATGCTGAAACATGAAATGCAAGGTTTTCATCTATATTCATATTTTAGTTTGACCCCTAGACATTACTATAATATCAATGGATTTGCTATAGAAAATGATTTGGTTACCGTAAGGTAAAAACCCATCTACCTTTGTATGAGGCGTAGTCTTACAAGATACTTTTGATTTTAAAGGGTTTTTATAACTTTAAAATTCAATTAGACGTGTTTTTTCTCACGTTGGTTTCCCAAACTGACTCGGGTGTATTTTTATGATAATGCTCCGGTCAGACCGGGAATATTATAGATTTAGTTTGGATACTTGGAGCTTCAAGAGACGAGTTGGAGGCCATAGACATATTCACATACATGGTTATATTTCTGATGTATTCATTGTTTTATTCATCAGCAATTGTGAGGACATGTTGTTATAACTGTCCAGAATGGAATAGGTTAGTATACTATGGTTGATGTGTGTATATTACATTTCTTCTTTGTGTAAAGATTTACTGTATATTATATATTCTTTGTTCCGTTGTGAGATTCCATGCTATTCATTTTATTTCCCTCTTTTTTCCTCCTCCTTCCTTCTTTTTTCTTTCCCTGAACAATCGGATTTTCCAACATTCGATTGATCGGCATGCAATACTGTGGATGTATTAGTGTCAATTTCGAGGGTCGAAAACACCTATTTGTTACATGTGGTATCAGAGCCAGATTATGCGAGAACCTTAGCTTTGGTAGGGGTTACTCATTAGAGATAGGATCAGTAGCTCCCTAGAATGAGTTTGAGTGCATATATATGAGCATGTATTTGTTAGTGATACAAAAATAAAAATGTTTTATATTTTGTTAATTTATTTGTTAAGTGGCTGATGGATTTTGGTCAATCCGAATAATTAACTTTATTGTTAGGGATCTCTAAACACTTAAACAGAGCAATTCGACATGGCATTATTTTGAAATTGGGTAAATGAAATAATTTTTCCTTGGTCGTATTTCATATATAAATGAATAATTTTCACAAAATTATCATAGTATAATTGGCGTGTTTGGTTGTTAGTGAATGATAATATTTGATTATTACCATTTGTTGTTTGTTGTCTATGTTCTAATAAAAGTTGATGTTACTATAATGTAAACAAAGATAAACAATTAAGAAATGGTCTTATATAACCTTAGTGAAATTATATATAAGGAAATTTATAAGTATGATTTGTAAATAAGAGGATTTAAAAGTTGATAATTTGAGAAATTTGAATCCTGTTGATTTCGAAAATTTGTTTTCAAAAGTTTTAGAAGAATAATAATTGCATTATTTTGAAAATATTTTTAATAGAAATAATTTAAAGGGTTTAAAGGAAATAGAAAGTAATGCACTCACTTCGGCTGTTGGAAAATAATTTTGATGATGACTTCAGCATCATCGACTTTCATTTTTAGGTTTCCAAGAAAGGAATTACTACCATTGAAGTTTTGTTTTTGGTAATACTAGTTTTGATTTTAAAATTAAAAATTATGATTTGATTTATAAAGAAATTACTAACAGTATTGTTTCAAAATAATTTGAAATAAGAACAGGATGTCTAATCTCTGAAAATTTTCATTAATGGGTTTTATGAAAATACGAGAAAATGTGTTTTATAGCTTATAAATTTTGAGAATTAGTAAGTAAAACAAAATTTTAAATTGTTGCATATTAATGTTAAGGAAAGAAAATAAAATTTAAATTAAGTTATGTTAAATGAAATGATTTTTTAAATGAAATTGATTGTGATTTGAATGAATTAATGAATTGAACAATGAATTAAGTTAAATGAAATTGAATTTAATTAAAATGAATATGGACTTAAGTTGTGAGGTGATAATGAACATGAGAAGTGTTGTGTAAATTGTTTATAAACTTAAGTAAAATTTTACAAAAATGATTCATAAATAAATTTAATATGGAGTGAAATGTTGTTAAACATAAAATTTAATGGAATGGTCCTTAAGTGATATTAGTATTGAAATAAATATGCTAAGTCAATTATTGAATGTAAACCAATCGAATGCAAATAAATGAATGTGAACAAGGCATTGTGAATAATGATTATAGATAGATGAATGAAAATAAAAGAATCTTAATAATGAGAAACTAATTGAAATAAATAGGTAATTTGTGTGTATATTATTTTATTTGCAGAACTATTTGACCAGATTCGAGTACATGATTTTGAGATGATTTACATCGGTCCGAGTTAAAATTTTCACTCAATTATCGATGGCAAAGACTACATATGGATTTTTGATGGATTCTAGAGTTCTCTATCATAGTATATGGATATGCAAGAAGTGTGATGGGTTCTAATGGATTGTAGTCCAAACTAGAGCAGTCATGTGAACGATACTAGTTCAGAAGTGAAATTGTGCGGTCGAGCAAGCGATCAGATTTGATATTGCATACGGATGGTTTATGTACATCGTAAATTAAATGTTGACATTGGAAAATGCAAATTGATATGGTTACAAAATAATTGGATAGATATTGTTTGTTTGATGGTTGCTCTGGTTACATTTATTACATTTGCATATGGTAATTGTATAGTCTAGTTTATATATTGATATACTTTCCCTACACCTGTTCTCATTGGTTGTTGAGTGATTAATAGGTATGGATGCAATATGCTTCGCATTTGGAGCTTGCTTTTGGATAATCTACTGATTGAATTGGCTTGTTAATGCAAAGTAGGTACGCATCTCGGATTACATATCATATTTTATATTTTTCCCTATGGGATATCTCATCCTTGAAGATGAGATGTATATTTGTGACTATATATATTGTAAATTTTTTCGATTGAACTGCACAAATCTGACGCTGGAAAAAATTTCCATAAAATAAGGCATTAGAAATTTTTTGAGAATTTCAGAAAAAAAAATTATAATTAAAATTTGATTTTGGTATTATAACTTTGAATGATATTAGGTAGTGACTATGAACGAATTTAACGACTTAGAAATTTTATAATCTATTTCAGCAAAATAGTTTTGAAAAGTTAATGGGTTATGGCATTTTTTTACTTGTTAAATGTGGGGACGAAATTCTTTTAAGGGAGGAAGAATGTAACAACCTAGAATTTCAGTCATTTGAGTTTGGAATATTTAATTGATTTTAAATATTGAAAAGTTAATTTTATAAGTTGAATAACTTAAATTTCAAATATGGCAATAAATTATTGGATTTAATATTTGGAATTGCTTAAATAATTAAATCTTGAATTTAATATGAATAAAAATAATTTTAAAAGTTGGTTTAAATTCTATTAAAATAAGAATGAAGATATTAAACTTTATTTAAAGTTTAAAAGTGATTAATTTGGTTTTTATAATAATTCTTTTTAATTGACATGTCAAAATAGCCTTCTGTGGCACTGTCTTGGATTTCAACGAAACCAATGTCATTGGATCTATAATAGTGAGTTATTATATGCCAATGATTATCATGGCGATCGGATATATCGTTTTCTCGTATGAGATCGAAACATGTAGAAATTAAATTCAGAAATTTATATAGTATAATTGGGTTGGAAAAGCTAATTTCTGCATAAGATCGAATTAGGCCTCGAGACTAGTTCCATTGTGCTCGGAATAGTGGTATTACATAATTAACCTAAGACAACATGTCTCGATAGGAGTTCGAGATTTCTAGACGTTTAAAATTGGATATTTTCGAATATAAAAAGAGGATATATGTATATGATTACAATACTTAAGCCCATACCCATCCACTCCATCACTTCAGCCATACCTTCTCATGCCTAGACGATACTTCTTCCCCTATGTAAAGCATCATCTGTAACAAGTTTAGAATTTGAAAATTTGATTTAAAATCTCCATCAATCCAACGGTCATTGGTCATAAGAGCCTACCCAAGCATTTCCAGGCCACAACTACAACTAGAGAAATGTTGCAGACATCGAGCTCGACCTATTGGATGGTTGGATCATCCTCAATCTTCGCTTGGTGGATGTAGTTTATGGTTAAACATTGGCAACAATCATGGGTTATTACGGCGATTCTAGGCGCTTGGAGGCAATGGATCTGAAGGAACTTGTGGATGATGATGAGGGCCACTTTCGACCGAAGTTTGGTGGAGCATAGCAATCATGGCGGTGGAAATTCAAAGTTGAATGGAATTCACTTATGGGGGTTTTCTTGATAGTGGCGACGGCAAATGGAATGGCAAGGCCGGTGGTGTGGGAAAGAGGGAAGGCTAGGCTATCGGTGGGAGCAAGGCAGCAGCAGTTGGATGGCCGTGGTGGCGGCGGCGAGCAAGAAAGGAGGCGGCCTGGGTTGTGTGTTTCGTGAAAACAAGGTTATTAAGTTAATTGATGATGATTATTGAACAAAATATTATTTAAATCGATTGAATGTTGTAAATTAAATAACCCATTAGCTTTAGGTCAAAATCAAATATGATGAATTGCGTTAGGATCGTATCAACAAATACTAGGATATGAATTAGATTGGTGATGATTAGAGCTTGTTGAATTTAACGCTAAATTTGAACGTCGTTTGAATTCAGACGAACCAGACACTACAAGAACATAGGGGTATTCCGACGATAAATAGCCATTGGCGGCCACTGGAAGTCGACAGTATATCCGTCGGAATTGTGTAACGGTTTTTGTCAACTTTCGACGGCGGCGATGACAATCTTTTGATGGATTCTAATGGAAAATAGTGACGGATTTCGATGAACAACGAGGTACATGTGGATCCATTCGTAACCAATAATCCATCGGTAGTCATTAATAGCCGTCAAAATTTGTGACCCATAAGCCGTCGGTAGCCGTTGGAAATTCGGGTTTATTTTTTTTATTTCTACGCCTATTCAACTTCCACAAAATCTACATATATATCAATATACTTCTCAACTTCATTCCACACAGATAATTCACACACACACACACATACACACACACACACATATATATGTGTATAACAACCAACATCACATTTTATACCAACAACAATATTAACCATAATCTCCAATATATACAAAATCATAAATTCTAATATATACAAAATCAACCATCCAATATGCTCAAACATCCAATAAAACACTGGCCAATCAACGTCAAACATCAAACAACTCCACAAAATGTACCAAGTCAATACAAAACATCCAATTTCTCATCAAAGTGTATAAAACATACCAAAACAAATCATCCTCACCAACCCTAAGTCAACATATACAACATCCAAGCACAAACATAGAAAAGCATACCTATGAACAGTCATCCTTACCTCTGGAAGCACCAGACGACAAAGGAAATGAACCATGTTGCTGCACGTACTCCACCAAGTGCTTATTCAACTGCTCCATTTGTATAGCGCGAAGGCGGTCCCGCTCCTGCAGCTGCTCAACCATGGCTCTCAGCTCTTTTATCTCGACTTTATCCTGCTCTTTTTGGCATGCTTGTTGAGAGGCACTAGCCTACGAATAGAAAAACTGTTATAGAACTTTTCGATAACTTTTATAAAAATTGTGTAACTTTTGTAAGATAGTTTATTTTTATAAATTAGCGCTTGGTTTTCGTAACCAAAATGCTGATTTCGCTGCGCCGGATCCATGCTGGAGTCAAAAAGAGCATCTACCTCCTCGTGGGTCAACTCATCGCGATCTGATCCCTCTAGCATCTGTGCCCGTGCCTCTTGAAACTTTGCCTACAATGCCAAAAAATTACAGTTGAAATTTACACAACATTATTTTAATTATTCAAAGCTAATTACTTAAACTTAACAATATTAATAATTTAAAGTTCAAAATATTCATACATAAGCACCTGTCGCCTTATCTTCATCTTCCCATGCATATGTAAGGTTGCTAGCTTCTTCTGTTTGCTTTATGGCATGGGTATGAGCAAATATTTCCATGTACGAGACCGCACATCAACGCGCTCTTTCCTACAATAAATAATGTATACATATTACTGTTTATATTAACTGTTTATTAATAACTTATAACTTAAACTATATAAATGTAATAATTGTTTATTATCGCTAATAAATTCACCAAATCCTCACGATGATGCTGGAATGACTTGGAACCACCACGATGTGTTACTTGGTTCATGTTTCTATTCGAACAATATATTTAATAGATGTAAAACAAAGTATTGAGATATATATGATAGATTAATTACGTTCTATTCATCGTTGTTCCACCAGGCAGCCCAAGCATCCCATACATTGGCACTCATCCAGTTCGGTTTCTTCCCAGCTCTCCTAAGGCCCGACATCATGTTCCAATAATTCTTTGCTATCTTAGAATTCCAGTGGCGCTACACAAGGAAAATGTTTGCTTCCTACCGATCTATAGAGCCTTGAATATTGAGAAAATTAAATATAAGTTGTGCATTTTAAGTAGTCAACAAATTGTAAAACGGTAATTTATACATATGTAAATTTAAACTCATCAAAAACTCCTGCCAGATGCTCTCTCTGATCGGGTCAGGCATCTTACTCCATCGAGGCCAACTACCAGTCATTCTCCTCATATATGCTTGCTTGGAAATACTAAGAACCACTTATGATGGCCTAGCTCATATCCTCTATGTTAAATTTGAAACATAGCTTTAGACTGTCGCGTACATATCAATTTATTATGTCAAAACATATAATTCATAATAATTATGAGAAAAGATATCATAATTGATGAGAAAAATGTAACATGAATAATCACATAAATTACCTTATATTAAATTGTATATTAGCGATCATTCCTCGTCATTTCATGATTTGGACTCGGTTTCGTACTCTATATCGTTTTCCTCTACAGTTTCAACTGCTTCTACTAATACATTTGATTCATCATTTAGAGGTTAAAAATCTGTGTGATCGTCCTTTATTGTTATTTCAACATTTTTCTCGATGTCTGCTTAATAGGCTTGTTTCTTTGGAATATTCTTTCCATCAAACGTAAGTCTTACCTTATTTTAAAAACTGCCGACCAGTCTACTTTATCTCTTTTTAGAGATGGATAAGGGGTATAATAAACTTGTAGGGCTTGTTTTACTAGTACAAAAGGATCGTACTTTTGATAATTCAAGGTATGTTTTCTTTCTATAAGATTATAATTTGGATGCACGATAACTCCAGAACCTGGAACATTACTGAACCAGTTACATTTAAACAAAAAAAATTCCCCCGTAGGTCTAGTGAAAATATGTCAATTGCAAAACCTAGGCTAACATGCCATAAAAATCATTTATACGATCATTTGGATCATCGCTGCATTTAACAAATACACCAGTATTGTTAGTTAATTTTTCAGCACCATGTTCTTTGGTGTTGAATTTATATCCATCGATGAAGAATATTGAATATGTCTTAACTTTTCTTTTTAGTCCCATCGCTAGATGTTTTAATCCTTCATTGACCACACAATTTATCGAATCATAAACATAGTTCGAAAACCAAGTAGCGAAATCTTTGCTTGTATCGCCGCTTGGATGTAGTGATTCATAAACACTGCAAACATAGATAATATATTACGTTATAATTAATGTACACGTATAGTATTAAATTAAATAAATATATCCAGACTTGTAATTTAATATTACCTATAAATGATGCGACTTTAGTACAATTAAGAAGAATATATGTGTGTGCTACATAGTAATCTCTATCGTTTAACTATACTTCCACACATTTTCCAACAGGTCGACCATGTTGTCTAAAAATAGATAACATTGCCTCAGAAGAACAATCTTGTTCAACGGCTTTATCATTACTTGTAGCATTTTCAAATGATAAGTTCACATGGTCATTGAAATAATAAGAAAACAAGAATGAAGCTTCTTCTTCGATATACGATTTGCAAATTGAACCCTCAACTCGAGCTTTTTGTCTCACATTTTTCTTTAAATAATTTAAGTACCTAATAGAAAATATTTCAATTCAAAAATAACTTATATATATGTAATTAAAATAATATTTACCATACTTGATATTAATACCTTAACTTTTGAATGGATACATCCATCCATATTGCACAGGACTTCGAAGACGTGCTTCATATGGAAGATGAACAAGTAAATGCTCCATTACATTAAAGAAACCTGGAGGAAATATTTTCTCCAATTTGTAGAGAAGTACTGGGATTTCTTCCTCAATTTTATGTAGACGGTCAACTTTTAACATAATTGAATAAAGCTCCTTATAAAACAAAGAAAGTTTCGTTACAACCTTCCAAACTTTTCTGGGAAATAGTTCTCTAAAAAGCGATAGACAACAAAGTTTCCACCATTATATGACAATCATGACTTTTCGTCCCACTTAGTCTCTCGTTCTTATAATCAACACATCTATGAAGATTAAAGGAAATCCTCATAATCCTTCCACCCATTTTAACAGTACTTTAACTTGGTTGTCATCTAACTCATAGCTAGCTTTGGGTTTTATAGTGTCATTTGGCTTGATATGAAGCTCATGACGGTTGCAAATTTCTTCTATATCACATCTTGATTTCAAATCGTCCTTAATCTTGCCCTTACATTCAAAACTATATTAAACAGATTATCAAATACGTTTTTCTTATTATGCATCACGTCAATGTTATGACGGATTAGGAGATTTTTCCAATAAGCAAACTTCGAAAATATACTTTGTTTACACCAATTACGAATCGTCGATTTACCATGAATTTCAATTTGTTGTCTAGTTTCATGTATCTTTGGATAATCCTTTACAACTTCATTTATATCTTCGCTTGACCAAATTGTTGGTGGTTGCAAAGTCTCATGCCTATTAGCTATGAAGTTTTTTTCTCTTTTAAAAAGATGTTAATATGGATAAATCACAGATGATAATCAAACCATGAAATTTTCTTCTCATTTGATAAAGAAAATGCTCGTGTTTTTTACATACAACAAGGACACGCTAAATGGCCGGTCGTACACAAACCCGAAAGCATTGCATATATAGGAAAATCGCTAACAGTCCACAACAAAGAAGCAAACATCCGGATTTTTTTTGATAAGTCATATGTTTCAACCCCTTCGTACCATAATGTTTTCAATTCTTCGATTAACGGTTGTAAGTAAACATCGATTCCCTGTGTCGAATCATATGGGCCAGCGACGATAATTGTGAGAAACATATGTAGAGTTTTCGTACACATCCACGGAGGTAGATTGTAAGGTGTAACGATTATAAGCCAATATTGTAACGACCTGCCTTTTTGGATGGTTGAAATCGACGTTAACCATACACGTCATGCTCAAATCATTAAAAAGGGTATATTGTTATGGGGTAAATAAGAAAAAAACAAAGAAAGAAAAAAACAAATACAGAATCTTACAGCGGAATAACCAAATATAATAATCGAATAAACAGTTCATGAAGCTGATTTACAAATAACATTTGATTATAGTTATACAATTTAGAATCAGAGTTACAGACAACTAAAATAAATTAATAAAGGTAGCGGAACAACATGTACAGTGGAATAAATATAATAAATAGTAATAGTACAAAATATTCGTCTTCGTCCTCCAAAGATAAGATCTTCTACCCTGAAATGCTCAGGCTGACTCGAGTGAATTGAAAAGACAAAACACTCGAGTCAGAACTAAAAGATCTTATGTAAGTTAAATCAACGGTAAATAAATATGAGTGCAACGTCTTTAGAGATGTTTACGGGGTTTGACATCTCCTATCCAGTGTCTAACGTGACTGCAATAACTTAAGAGATGTTTGGGATTACCATCTCCTAAGTATCTGTTAAACTATCTACTATGTAATATAATACTCTATTATAATATGTCTACAGTAAAGTAGAAGTATTAAAATATCGTTAAGGCGTTACCTATATCCCCCTTAACACATTTTATATATTCTCATAGTCTACACAGAACCATACGCTCCTCCATGAGGTTTACCCAGAGGGAACTCCAAAGGTATGGTACAAAACAAACTCGTAGAAGGCGCGATAGGGCATATGAACACGGCACTCGAGGCAATGCCAAGGTAGATATACCAATTGTGGATCCGGACTGGTGGTAGCAGCTACTACCACCCAACTCGAAACACACTTCCAAATCAAATAAAGGGTGGCGACCAAATCAATCACAAAATAATAGAATGGTATCGAAGAAATGTTTTTGACAGGAGGAATGACCTCACTTGGCCAGTCATGGATCCTGTTTTAGTCACATCTAAGCTGACCCACAGAAGACGGGGTCATGTAAATACCTCATACAGAATCGTACACCAAACCATCCTACTTCATTTCTAGAATCTCCACCACGTATACAGTTGTCAAAATAGTTTTCGGTATAGGCAGAGAGTATGATAATATCCGATCCTGGTCTCTTTAACAACCAAATGCTTATTTCACACCGGACGGTTCTTTTACATTTCAAAATTCAATTCATACTTAATATCAAAATATCATATTCGATTTCAAACCATCTCACTTTCGAAATCATATTCGCTTTTAAAACCATATTCACTTTCTAATCGTCTTCACTTTCAAAATCATATTTACTCAAATATGTCATTTGACAAAAAGGTATCTATTTCAATTTCCAACTTAAGTTGTACCATCGTCAAGGATTTAAATATAAACGCTTCAACTTTCCATAGTTTGCAATTTTAGAAAATAGTTTAGTTAGTCATAAATAGTTTAATAGTTTAAAAATAATTTAAACAAATTAAAATAGTTTAAATAGTAAAATATTTTTAATAGATTTAAATTTGGTTTAATTAGATTTAAATTGGTTTAAATAGATTAAATATAGATTAGATAGATTTAATTAGATTTAAACTGTTTAAATAGATTAATTATAGATAAAATAGATTTAAATTATATTAAGTAGATTTTTAAAAAGATTAAATAAATTTAAAATATATTAAGTGGATATAAATTATATTACATAGATTTAAAATGGATTAAATAAATTTAATTAGTTTACAATAGGTAAAATAGATTAAATTGTATTATAGGTTATAATAGATTAAATTAAACTAAAATGGTTTAAATTGATTAAAATAGTTAATTTAATTAAAACAGTTTAAATTAGTTTAGAATAGATTTCAAAGTTGTATCCAACATTTCAATAACTCAATTCCGATAAATTCATTTATATTTGACACCTCAACTTTGAAATTCAAATTTAAATCCTTTGAACAATTCGTTAAATCAATTTCAATTTCAACATTTACGTTTGGATTTTCGAAAATAATTTAGTTTATATAAGTCAAATTTCTATGTCAAAATACCAGTTAACTGAATTCAAAATTTAAAGATTCAAAAATCACTTAATTTAACTAATCCGGTGTCCGTATATAATTTTCTACTCTAGGGTCAAGTGATACAGATATTTATCATTTCAATCCACAATTTAACATTTTACGGTTATATATCATTTCAAACCGCAATCCAGAATTATATAATCCATAAAATTGCTCGAATCTATCGTTTCAACCAATAATGATTTTTTCCTAATCTATAGATCGCTCGGGTATGCATCATTTCAACCCGTAGGGAACTTGCAGTGTTATAACAAAAAAAAATATAACATTCAGTCATCCAATATCAAAAATCAAACATCCATCACAATCATCATCCAAATTGACCAATAAACATCAATAGATAACTGATAAACAATAGCAGGTAATAAATTGACAAATTAAATTCAATATTAAGTTAAACGATGATTAAATGCAATAAAAGTCAAATTTAAATAGAATGATAATTTAAACATACCAACCATCAATAAATTAATTTCTAATCACATCATAAATTAAATTTAACTAACATATGATAGTTTAGTAATTGTGAGTCGATTAAAACACTCACCTTTGATTTTTAATCGAATTAAAATCCAATTTAAGCCCAAAATTCAAAAGTCTCAAAATTCGACCAAACCAGCGTCAAAATGTCCAGAATTCTGATACGATCCCAGCGAAACAAACCACGCGTTAATCGGAGTTCTTGTGCAAAAGATATGTGATTTAGAAAAATCGAAATACAAATTATAAAATAACGAAGAAAATAATATAGTTATGTCACGTCAACTGAAACAATCTCCTACCCGAGCCTATAGATCGAACAACCCATCCCACGCAACCACCTTTTGACCGCGACTTCATGATGCCTCCGATTGCCAGACAGCCGCCGATCACCACCACGAGCTCGCCTCCACCAGCTCCTCCCTTCGCTACCATTTACAACCCTCTAGCCACCCGATCGACGACAAAAAGGGCAGTCGCCGCCTATAATTTTTAAACCCTAATCGAATTTTGACCATGATCTAGCCGTCAATTTTACCTATGTACCGCACAGATGAACTGCATGAGGCACTCTCCACCCATCCATACCACCCAAACGACGATCCGTGCAAGTTGATCGCGACATAATGAACGATCAAGAATTAATCACCCAATTCAGGCGCTAGAACAATCCAGATCGAAAAACAAACCGCAGATTTGACTTGCGCTCGTCGAGAGCTTCGAATTGCTATATAATTTTATAGGGTTTGGAGGAGTTTGATTTTTCAATTTGATTTTGGTTTGCAACTGAATTTGGAATTGGTTTTGGTTTGTCTGTCATTAGAAAGAGAGAAGAAGATAGAATTATACAAACCAACAAATGGAATAAGAAATAGCTAGGGTTTATAACAGGCTATGTGTAGGCCGATCAGAAATAGAAATAAATGGGCTAGATCGATTTGAAAATTGAACGATAAACGACCCAAAAAACTCATTTCATTCTCTAAATGAAAATGGGCCATCTCATATATCAAAATAGATATTTTCGATAATTTAAAACTCAATGGAACAGGTTTCAAGTCTTAACTTCATCGTATGAAGAGGTTAGCTCAAAATCAGCCTATTTGAAATTAATTTCAACTAAATTGATTTCTATGCGTTTGGAGCCGGTACGATCAAACGACATGTCCGATCGATACGAAACTTGAAATCTTACTATAATTCACTATTACGGATCCGATGAAACTGGTTTCGTCGAAATCCAAAACTATGGCTAAAATGGCTATTTTCACTTTAATTAAATAAATTAATATTATTAAATTGATTAAATCACTTTTTAATTCAATATTTATAAAATAACAAATTTCATCATTTTTGATTACTAGGACCTTTATAACAACTTAAAACAAGTTTACATAAAATTTTCAATGTTAATCATTATACAAATTACAATGTTCGGTTCCAACTATAAATAAATTTTAATTAATTATAATTAATTCCAATAAATTTACTTAATTTGATTTCAATCTTTTTTATTTAATCAATCATTATTCTATAGACTTAGTTAGCATAGTTTTATATTTCATTATATTAATATTCTCCAATTTCCATCTTTTATTTTTATTAACTACTATATTTCCAATATGTTAAATTTTTGTCAATTTTATTAAAATTTAAAATCTCAATAAATTAATTTGTCTTTGGTTAACTCCTTTATTAGTTCAATTATTGCATTGCGAACAAAATTAACATATCTATACATTTTATTACACTCATAATTTCCAGTTATCGTCTTAACTCACATTAATGAAACATTTATTTACATTTATATGTAATTGATCAATTACATCGGTAACAAATAACAATTGTCACTATTTCTACATTTAATCGCATTTGTATGTTTGTTAGCTACCCACAAATGTTATAGTTATTTGCACAACATTCATTTTTTTCAGTGTACAACGTATTACACATTATTCCATTAATTAATCATTATTTAAGTTATCAATTGCTCTTTTTTTCCAATTATCAATTAACACACGCATTATTATATTAACTTTACAATCAACAACCAATTATAACTTTTAATCATTTCAATTAATTAGAATTAAATTCAATATAGTTATCAATTACCTTAAATTAATATTATTACCTTTCATTCCAGTTATATTATTTTTATTAAATCACAAATTTTATTTCTTCCAACATTAAATCACAAAACCTCATTAAATTAACTATTTTAATTATTGAAAATTTCGGGTCGTTACATTCTCCCTCACTTAAAATTTTTCGTCCTTGAAAAGAAAAGGAAGCAATTAAGGAATAAATATATCTTATTTAAAATATTGAATTTATATACAATTAATTTACATAATTAAATAATTTAAATAAAATGTATCAATTTATAAACAACTAAATCCTTTTATATTCAAGTTAACAAAAGTTTTGAAAACATTTCACAAAATTTTCTAAGTCCGAAATTCACAGAAAATTTTGACAAGGTCTCCTTTGTACAGAGTGGTATGGGAGAAATAATAATATCAATAAAAACAATATATATCACTTGTTTCAAAATGATATATCCTAAACTATGGGAAAAACAATAATAGCGTAGAAAACCGTAATCTGAAACGTACCAATTTGTCGGGCAAACAACGCCTAATTTATGAAACCAAAAGCAGTAGCAATTGCTTCCATAAACTTGTATTTCACTTATATAATCCAAGAGAGTTATATTATATAAAAGAGAATATTTATGTTATTTCTATTAGTCACAACCAAATCAGCACAACATACAATAGTCATAAGGAACAAAACCATATAATCATCACATGCAACCAAAACAATCAACCATCCATCCATAACAATCAAAACAAAAGGTTTGTTTGGGTTCAGAAACTTTTAATCGTATAAAATGATAAATAAACTATGAAGTAAACCATACACTCAACAGTCATAGATAACTTTATACATTATTTATGCATCTCTATGCAAAATAGAAATATTCTTTCTCAATCAATCCATAAGCCCAACAAACAAAAAATTCAACGCATTATTAAGTTTACTCTATTTTTCTTTTTACATCATTTATTGTTCATTTTTTCTTACAATGATTTTTCTTCAATTCACTTTTATTACTTACAAAAATTTTAATTTTTATTCACTCGAGTAAGGCTTATTTCATTACTTTACATTCTAACGTACATAAGTTATATCCATTTCAATTGTTTGGATCATGCATGAATTCATTATTGTAGTATTTGTTGGAATCTCAATTTAATATTGTTTTGTTAATGACAAGATATATAAATATTTTGTGTGTACTAATCATTTATGCATGAGTTTTGTTGCATATTCATATTTAGAGTGTTTTTGAATATGTTAAGTTCCTTGTTTAGAGTATTTATATCATTTAATATTATGTTAAAATCTCTCCTAGATTGATATATATGTGATCATATACACACATACTCTCCCATGCACAGCAGGCTGAAAACAGACGGCTGAATACATTAATTCAGCCGGCTGAATGCTGAAACAAATTTATTAATTCACAAAATTCAGCCTTCTGAATGTGTTTATTCAGCCAGCTGAATCAGGCTAAAAATAGCATATCTCCTTGTTGTTTATGATTTTATTAATTCAGACGGCTGAATTAATAATTTCAGCAGGCTGAATATTTTTCAACGGCTATTTTCTGAAAAGACACTTCTCTTCATTGAAGAGAAACATCTTCAAACCAACGGTTGCACCTATTTCTTTTCATTGTTACCTTTCGACCATGGTTACAACTTTTTAATCTCTATAAATAGATTTCAAAATTCGAAAAACAATTCACCGAAACTGATTTTAATATTCTCGAATTCTTACCTACTCTCTATTTTCAAACTACACTCAAACTGCTTACATTCTCTGATCGTTGATCACTTTATCTTCCACAATTCTCAAAGCACATTACATTATATATCATAAAGGAGAAGATTATAGGAAGATTGTACTTAATTGACTTATCAATGCTTTTAAAAGAGCATGCTACCATCAGATACTTTTGTTATTTGTAAAGAAGTCATGTTCGGTTGCTTAGTTGGTAGAAGTCCTATTCGGTTGCTTAGGCGGTGGAAGTCATGTTCGGCTGCTCAAGCGGTGTAAACCCATTCCTTCGGTTTAAGTGAGGGCTGCTAGTTTAATTCCAGAAGGAGTCTGGGACGGGATGTAGAACGGGAGTTCGAACCAGTATAAAATCTCTGGTGTCATTTTCTTTACTGCTTTAATTATTTACTCACTCAGATTATATTCCGCACAAGTAGTTTATCTATATTACACGATCCTATAGCATAATAACTGTCATTTAGTAGCACAGTATCTTTCATTTGGTATCAGAGCAAGGCCATCATATAACCGTAACATAGTTATCTGATATTGTTTTAATATGAAAAAAAACACAAGTACTGTTTCTAACACTACCTTTTTAGAAGGTCAATCTACTGCACGACCACCTCTATTTAATGGAATGAACTATAACTATTGGGCTACTAGGATTAGAATCTATATACAAGCAAGTAGTTATGAAACCTAGAACATTATGCAAACTGAATATATTATTCCTACTACCGAATATTCAGCGTAGTCTAACACACAAAAGTTAGATGCTACTGCAAATGCTAAAGCTATGAACATGTTGTGTTGTGCATTAGACAAAAATGAGTTTAATAGAATAAACAGGTGTAAAACTGCTTATGAAATTTGGCATACAGTTTAGTTACACATGAAGGAACTAAAAAGTCAAACAAAGTAAAATTTCTATGCTCAAAAATCAGTTCCAGAATTTTAAAATGAAACAAGATGAGCTATAAATGACATGTACTCTATATTTCAAGATATATATATCATTATTTAATAGCATTAAGATAAACTTATACAGATTTTGATATTGTTTCAAAATCCTCAACTCACTAACGGATGAGTGGGAACGAAAAGTTTTAGCAATCGAAGAAGCTAACGACATTTCGACCATTAAACCAGAAGAGTTGATTGGAATTAAATGTCTTATGAAGTTAATCTCCATGCAAAATGTGTACAAGCTCAAGATAAGAAAAATATAGCATTCTGGGCAAAAAAAGATGAATCAGATTTAGATAAAGAAGATACGGCGTTCATTGCTAAAAACTTCAAAAAAAATTGAATTTAGAAAGAGCAACAAATTTAGAAATAACAAGAACAACTCCAGCAACAATAACAACACCAACAAATCATCAACATCTACTCTAGAATGTTATGAACGTCACAAGAAAGGTCACATCAAGAAAGACTGTCCTGAGAAAAAGAAAGACTAGCACAAGAAAGACAAATTCAAGAAGAAAGCTTTCTCTGTCACATGGGACGATACAAAATCATCTTCGTTATCAGAAATTGACTCAGACAGTGATTCAAAACAAGCCAACATTTGCTTTATGGCTACGAAAGACAAGGTAAGTGATCTAACTTTTAATGACCTTTTGGAAATCAATTCAGAATTACTTAACAAATCAAAAGGAAAAAATAGAAAGTACAAAGAAGCCCTTGAAAAATTGAATAGAACTGAAATCGAAGTAGAAATGCTAAGAGATGAAAAGAAAATTTTGGAAGAAGAACTCCAAGTTACTCAAGAATCTTGTTCCAATACGACATCTCAACTTTCTCTGCTAAGTCAAGAGATAGAAACTCAGAAAGAAAAGAATGATGCATTGTTAATTGAAAATCATGACCTTAAATCAAATATTAAGATTTTAGAGTTAGATAACTCTAGCTTTAAAAAAAAAGTTAAAGACATCACTAAAAATGTTTCTAATTTCAATAAATGTAGAGAAAATATTTTCAAAATTATAGAAAATTCTCAAATTGTTTCAAATAAAAGAGGACTAGGATATAAACAATCCTCTAAAATTATTCCAAAGACAAAGAATTCTTCATATAAAAATAAAGTTGAAAAACCCGATTCTAAAATTTCAAATTTTATCACATCTATTAAAATTTGGGTTCCTAAAACAAAAAACTCTTCAATTAGAAATAAGTATATAAAATGTGACGCCCCACCTCTATACCCACGCTAGCCAAGAACACCATGGAGTAATGCTGTCAACTAGCGCGGAGAATAAGGCTGTGGAGGAGCGACCATCCATGAAACCTCTTTGTGCGAGCACCGATATGTCGGATAGTATAGCATGTATTTCATTTAAGGAGGAAGTCCGACATACCGATACAAACTCAAAGCTATCACACGGTGGCTATAAATAATCTTCGGAAACAAATATAGAAATAAGCATAACACAAATCAGTCACAGATATCCATATCACAAAGGCAGAAGAAGATATGAATATATAACTAACACATGAAAGTGTACATCAGAGTAGTGGTCAAAAAGATCCACAATATCACAAAAGAATAGATACAAGTGCTAGACAAAAGAATATGTATACATCAAGGAGTCTATATCTCAAATATACACAACCAAAAACTACAAGCTAAGTAGTTAACCAAAAGATCAGATGATGGTCCGATAAGGAGTCAAGCAGAAGCACCTGTAAAATCTCAGTCTGACCCGAGTATTATTTAATAAGAAAATAATAAACGGATCAGTCTAGCTATAAATATCAGATGAAATGATATAGAATAAGAGATATAATAAAAAGACGTATGATAACCAAAAATGTCATACTACGACAAGTATACATTAGAAAACCATGAAAGTCATACAAAATCCCAAGAATCTCATAGCATCAAAAAGAATATCATATTCTTTATTTAATTCACCAAGCCACAATAAATGACATACATATCAATGCCAACTGAAAAAGGTGGTGAAACATAAAATTCCAGAAATCATCATATAGAAATCCAGAAATCACAAGAAAAGGTTGGCCAAGGCATTGATGTAGTGCAAACGGTACACCCAATGAATCCAAAAAAGCAAAGACATTGATGTAGTACAAACGGTACTTCCAATGAATCCAAAAGCAAAGACATTGATGTAGTGCAAACGGTACATCCAATGAATCAAAAGAAAAGACATTGATGTAGTCCAAACGGTACATCCAATGAATCAAAAAGCAAAGACATTGATGTAGTGCAAACGGTACATCCAATGAATCAAAAAGAAAAGGCATTGATGTAGTGCAAATGGTACATCCAACGAATCAAAAGCAAAGACATTGATGTAGTGCAAACGGTACATACAATGAATCAAAAAGCAAAGACATTGATGTAGTACAAACGGTACATCCAGTGAATCAAAAAGCAAATCAATTCGGAACATCGACGTAGTACACATGGTTCGTCCAATGAATCCGAAAAGCCGAGACATCGATGTAGTAAAAATGGTACATCCAATGAATCGAAACATATTAAAAGTACATGGGTCGCTAACCCATGAAGAAATGAGACGAAGCCCAATAAATTGAGGTTTAGTCCTCCACGTGGACAAAAGAGACATCGCACATTGCTAGTCTAAACTATAAAATGATCATCATCGATCATCAAGAAGTGTCAATCACAGTAAGCTAGTAAATATATGAGCTTAGCTTCATGTCCCATAACCACTAGCTTAACTTAAATATTTACGAACAAATTGTAGATCTCCACTAGAAAATTATCACAAGAGATTCAATCGAACAAGTCCAAGAATTAACCGACGAAGTAAATGCAAGCGTTTCATACCACTTGTTTTACTAAGTCGTTTAATTAGATTTCTCATACGAGTGAGGTAAAGGTTTGTATATACTAATAGATTGGAAATCGGTTTGAGAAAACGAGCTTTGTTATAAAATAGTGTTGAAATCATTTGAAGAAAGAGTTTTGATATTTACTACTAGTATAGAAAACCTTTAATAAGTGACAAATCATAGAAGTGATTGTAGAAACAATCAATCATAAAAATTCACATTCGAAGACGCGAATAAAATCCAAAGAGACCGATAAAGAATCCATCGAAATAGATATTCAAAAATCCATAAAATCGACCGAGAAGCCCAAGATAGTTTGTCTTGAAGAATGGTCAACTCAGCATCTCAACAAAGCAAGTTCTGTTGAATGTTTTTTAGATAATATCCCCTGCGGAGGGGGGTCCAGGGGGGTGGAAACCCCCCAAGGTGGGGGTGCGGGGGCAACGCCCCCGCTACGGGGTTCGACCTGCCCGATCAGGTCGCGGGGGTCTAGGGGGCAGCTCCCCCGGCGGGGTGTGGGGCAGCGCCCCGTCCAAAACGGTACGACCTAGTGAAGATCTAAGGAAGGATAGGATCGAGCGACTTAAAGTTAACAGCTTAACACGGCCGAGCTACGACCTAAGAGTATAAGGCCAAGCGACTTAAAGGGTTTCGACCTAAAGGGTCACGACCTAAAGGAATTAAGGTCATGCGACCTAAAGAAATTAAGGTCATGCGACCTAACGGCCTACCGGTGTAACGACTTAAGCTAATGAGGTCATCTGACCTAAAGTAAATAAGGTCAAACGACCTAGGGGAAACGACCCAAGCACACGACCTAAAGGCGGAAGGGAGGCTACCCTAGCACGCGACCTAAGGGCTCAGGCGACTTAAAATGGAATGGTCGTGCGACCTAAAAGTAAGCAAGGCAGAACGAGTTGAATTAGTCAAGCGACCTAGTGGTTGCGCGCGACCTAATTGGACACGTGACCTAACGGCTTAATGCCGAGCTGCAACATTGAACGACCTAAGGAATGAAGGCCGAGCGACCTAGCGACCTAAGCACGCGAATGACCTAAGGAATGAAGGTCGAGCGACCTAAGCACGCGAACGACCTAAGGAATGAAGGCCGAGCGACCTAGCGACCTAAGCACGCGAACGACCTAAGGTCCAACGACATATGACTTAATTCCGAGGCGAAAATTCAAGGCAATGTGACCTAGTAGCTGGAATTCACCAAAAACACTAAAAATTGGAGTTTTTCGCCAATCCAATCCAAACCAAATGCAAATGTACATGCGAAGGTGATGGGAAGTCATTCCCAACAACCCAAGATAGTTATAGACAAGAATGTGAGATAAAAATCTCACCTTTTCACCAAATTTATGAAGAAAGAGCTTGAAGGCAATGGAGAAGCAACCACAAGCTTGAATCAATGTCTTCTTCTTGAATTTGGAGTTGAATAATGAATTGCAATTGAATTTGAGCTTTGGAGTTTTAATTTCCCATTCCCTCCTCCATTTTTGATAAAGCTTGAATGACAAAGTAAATAGAATGAAGTTATGAAGAGAAGGGGTGAAGGTTGGGTCTAAATAGGCTAAAAGCCCAAACTAAAGTCCAAAGCGAAAAGTAGCGAAATTCCATTAACTCCAAACATATCAAAGCTTATACTCAAAAAGATTGCAAACGTCATTTTGAACTCAATGGCATTGGTCTCGAGTCCTAATCTGAACATATGCAAAAAGTAGCTTTTCGGACTACAATACGACCAACGATAAAATATTTAAATAAAATATTTAAATATACAATTGACAAATATGCGGGTTGTTACATAAAATCTTTTATAAAAAATGTTCATAAAAATGTTGTTTTCAAAAGGAAATCTGAACCCTCTTTGGTTTGGCTTCCTAAGATCTAACTCTTAGGATCCAAAATAAAATAGTGGGTACCAATGTTAATTCTATATTTTGTAGGTACCATCCAAAAAAAGAGGAAAATGGATACTAGACAGTGGTTGCTCAAAACACATGACAGGAAATAAAGAGATGCTAATAAACAATATTTACTCAGATGGAGGTTCTGTAGAGATAATCCAAAGGATATGTCAACGGCGAAGGCAATGTGAGCAATAAAAGTATATCTAATTCACTCTTATTACAGATGTCTTATTAGTTAAAATTTTGAAGCATAATTTACTTAGTATATGCCAATTATGTGACAAAGGATTCAATATTTCTTTCTTTGAAAATAAGTGCAGCATTTTTGATCAAAATAAAGATCTTATTTTTGAAGGTTTTAAAGATAAAAATATTTATGTTTTAAATATGAATATAAATATAATACAAATATGTGTTTAATAGCCAAAGAGAATGATCCTTAGTTATGGCACAAAAGATTTTGTCATATTAATTTCAAAAGTATAAATAAATTATCTAAAAATAATTTATTAAAAGGTTTACCATAAAATGAACTTTAAAGTTAACAATATTTGTGATGCATATCAATTACAGAAATTATCAAAATCATCCTTTAAATCAAAGAAAAATATTTCTACTATGCAACGACTAGAACTATTACATTTAGATCTCTTTGGTCCAACTCAAATTCAATCTGTAAACCATAGTAAATATGTGTTTGTTATAGTAGACGATTTCTCCAGATATACTTGGACTATTTTCTTAAAAAATAAAAGTGATAATTTTGAAAATTTCAAGAATTTTGCAAAGAAAATTCAAAATTTCAAAAATTTAAAAATTAAAAATATTAGAGTGATCAATGAGGTCAATTTGAAAATGAAGCATTTGAACATTTTTGTAATAAAAAGGAATTTACCATAATTTTTCTTTTCCTAGAACATCACAACAAAATGGTGTTGTAGAAAGGAAAAATAGAATATAACAAGAATGTGCAAGAACTTTGTTAAGTGGAAACACATTACCAAAACATTTCTGGGCAGAAGCTGTAGCAACTACTTGCTATGTTCTAAATCATGTTTCCATCCGACCTTTAACAAAACACACTCCATATGAACTTTTTCATCAAAGAAAACCAAACATTTCATATTTTAAAACTTTTGGTTCAAAGTGTTTTATCTTAAACATAAAAGATCAGTTTGGAAAATTCGATCCAAAATTCGATGAAGGAATCTTCATAGGATATTCAGAACGAAGCACAGCTTATCGAATTTTCAGTAAAAAAACAAAAACAATCGAAGAAACTCTTCATGTTTCATCGACCAAAGTTTCAAATTTAATAATAATTATAAGGATGATGAGGATAAACCTAAGACGGTCACAAATATCGTTACTCAAAATAATTTTAAAGAAGATGATAACATTATTTATAACTTTGAAGGAAATGAAAACATTGTTCATAATGAAAATGAATTAAGATCTCCTTCTAGCATTTTATGAGAACACCTAGTAGAAAATGTTATAGGAGAAATTGATGTTGGAATCTTAATTTTGATTGTGACAACTTACATAAAATATTTTGTGTATACTAACCATCTTTGCAGGAGATTTATTGCGGATTCCTTTTCAGATGTTTAAAGTCGAGTATTGTGTGTCTAGAGTCTGTACTGTACTTAGAAATTTGTCAAAATCTCTCCTGAAATCTGACGACCCTGACTCGACCTTCGAAAATCGGGACCAAATACAACACTCGTATTCAAATGTCGTAGATCCAAACGTCAAATCTGGCTCGCCGGAGCTTATAACACATCAAGTATAACAACACAGCGGAAGAAAAGAAATGAATATCATATACAACTCCAATGAGTACAATATCCAAATATGGTACAATACCGATACAATATGATACAAGAATATCAGAGACCACAAACAGCAGCAGAAAACAAATAGCAAGAGAGATAACTCCAATATCGAACTGCAACTCCAATTCAATGTTCCAAAGCCAAAACTCCAAACCACCAACTCGAACCACCATCATGTTGCACATAGATCAGCAAGTCTCGTCCATGAATCCAAAGACTCCAATATCAAAAGAGAAAGCTAAAAGCTACCCAATCGATATCTATATCTACTATCTGAAAATCCCAACTCTAGACTGCCCGTGTGAAAAATTGTGGGCACCCACAGTTTAGGAAAGGAACAATAAACTCTGGGTCAGTTATGGGACTGGTGTGAGCAACAAAAACAGTTTTACCTTAAACAAACAGCAAAGAAATTTAAAATATTGAAATCCGCAATGCTTTTTGGAAAATGAAACTACCATAAGGCCTCCCGGCACACACACAATGCAATCGCGCACATGGGGGAGATTTCTCCTTATGATAGTCAAACATGCTTACTACGCAAAATCCTTTTTGATATTATTAGTGCATAGTGGAAAACATTTCGAAAGTATAATATTAATCTTAGCCAGCATACGTACCATTATAGTATGCCTACTATAGCTTCCATGTTAGATGGCAGGTTCTACAGCTAAAACCGTACAAGGCGCGTATTGGAGAATGGATTTCCAACAAATGGTCAGGCTAAGGCTGGGCCACATGGGTACGCCTCTGGAGGGACGCCCCGAGAACCTAACGGATCTCTGCCAACACAAGGTCGGGTTACCTCTGTAACTAGGTAACTACTGACACGAGTATGCCATCCCCCTGTCGTAATCAACCTTTATCCCGGGATTCACCAACAACCACAAAGTAATAAATTTGCAGCACCCACATAGGTTAAGTATCTAGGCTCCATACCATGATACCACTTCTATCCAGAAGGAAATGAACATACCCTCAAGGGGCGCTACCCCCAAATAACCTTGCTGCATTCTTCTTGTTTCGACCATTCCGGGTTATGAAGTTCGACGAAGTCTCGTCCACAAAGCTACGCTTTTTACAAAGCCATGCTTTGATCAACAAATGATCAGCCGCACTTCGTATGCCACATTACCAAATTGGGAAATGTATCACAGGTAACCATCAATTACATAACCTCTGAGCTCGTACGTCTCAGAGAAGGGTGTTAAGCTAAGAGAATAAATCTCCGCCACTAAACAGAAATATATTTGATATAAACCGGTTTTACATCTCAAAGTGTAATGTCAGATACACATCCATACAAGTCTGTCCCGGGTTCGAACAGAACCGAAGGCACTTCCGAAGAAGCCCTTGCAAATCCGGGTATTCACAATTTCGATCGGACTTCCCATCACTTAGGGAATCTCTCTACCGGCGCAACTCAATGCAGAGACAATCGATAGGTCATCCGATCGTTCTCGCAAATACCCGGTCTTCAGCTGCTATCCATAACGCAGCATCACTATTCAAAATAGGTTATATGACACAAGGTCCTCTCCCGGCTAAACCGAATAATGAGCGCATAATTTTAAAAACATATGGATATAGGATCTTAGTTAAATCACAGCTTAAAGCCCAAAACCTATCATTCAAATGGTTAAAACAAATTACCATTTCCAATCTTTTAAACACAAAAGATTCATTTCAAAAACCTTCAATGGTTTAAACAATTTCCACACTTTAATCTTTTAAACAAAAGATTTAATTCACAAAGTTCACCTCGTTCACAAAGATCCACTTATGGATTTCAAAACAATTTCTATTTCAGTTGGATTAACTCGTTAAATCTTTAAATCAAGATTTAACTTATAGTTTCAAAATTTGTTTCCAAAGATTCATTCATATCCTTTCAAAACAATTCCAATTCAAGTTGGATTAACTCGTCCGGTCTTTGAATCAAAGACTCATTTCATAGCTTTCAAAACATTTCAATTCCATTTCAAACTTGAAACCTTTCAACATAATTTGGAAATCCTTTCTATAAATGAAAGCTATTAATATTTTAAAACAAGTGGTTTCGTTTCGGGGAAATCCGATTACATTTGCTCAACTTAAAACCCTTCAAGTATAAAACTTGGGTTGAATTCAAATTCTTAAAACAATATGTTTTAAAATGGTTTAAAATCCATATAAACACGTTATAACTTTGTATAACATTTTTAAACCATAATCTCCAAACACAAATTTCAATTTCAAACCTTGAATTCAAATTTAATTCAAACTATTTAAATTTCAAAACTTTATCAGGTTATTCAAAATAACTTTTATCCTCAAAACCCCTTTTCAAAAGCTTTTCATATTTAACCCAATTCCATTTCCAAACCATTTGAATTCAAAATTCAACTTTTAAAACCATTTCAAAAATCTGTGACTTAACCGGTTTCCTCGTGAAATCCATATTTGTGTGTGTATAGTGTAGTCCAGGGGTTTTACACACAATAGTGCAACATCATCATCACAGATTCAATCAATATTGATAAGCGGTATAACCCATAATGCTTATCTTTATTCACAGTTTCACAGATAAAATAAATTTATCAATCACAAAGATTCATCATTACAATTCGATATGGGCTTCGGATAACCAACTGGAATCTGACTCCCTGTCGCATCGAAGTTTAATTGCCGTTTATGGGCAAAAAGGGATCTTCATGTTCATACAACAGTATACTCATCACAGATATAACAGCTCAGGACAAAGCAATTCATATTACAAAGTATCACAATTACATAACAGAGTTATCAATCCAATACACAACATTCAATAGAATATAGTCATCCATAAATAAGCTCAATTAATTATCTGATTTATTTAAATCAGGTAAGCCATCAATCATGGTTAATTAACATTAATTTATTTCAAATCATTTGATTGATTGTCATTTAATCATTTATTAATTAAATTAATCAACCTTTAATTATTAAATAATTAACCTTTAATTATTAAATACTCAAAATTTAATTATTCAATTATCCTTTGATTAATTTCCCTTAATTAATTCCTTAATAAATTAATCAACCCTTAATTAATTACCACTTCATTAATTACAATAAGTGATTATCCCTAATTACTTAATCAACTTTAATTAATAAAAATATCCAACATTTATTACAATAAGTAATTAATTCCTTAATTACTTCCATTAAGTAATTTATAATTTATAATTTATTATCTTAATTAACTAATCTAATTAATTATTAAAATTAATCACATCAATTAATACTTAATAATCCTTAGTTAATTATCTTCATTAACTAATAACATTTCTTAATTACTTTTAATTAATCTCCAATTATAAATTAATCTAAATCATTAATTTATAAATTAAATAAATTGTTCCTTAATTGTCTTATTAATTAAATCACTTAATTACCTTAATTATCTCTAAGGTAATCCATTTCTTTGTTAATGACTTCATTAATATTAAAGGGTATTTAAAACATTACACTTCTAGACTTAGATTCAAATTTCATTTTGAATTTAAGATTCAAAATGATTATATATTTAAACATTAACCAAAATTAACTTATAAACCTATATAGGGAAAAGTTCTAACTAAATTACTTAAATTTTCATTTAAAATTTAAGCTTTAAAATACATTACAATTTTAACTTGCAAATCCAAGTAATCAAATCATTTAACTTCCATTTAAAAACCTTTTATAAAAGAACTTTATCAAAAATCAAGTTTAAATATTGGTTTGAAAACAAATTTACTTTTTAAAAAGCTACTTTAATTTAAACTTGTTTTTTTTTTCAATTCTTGATTTTAAATTCTTTATTTAAAATCTAACTTTATTTTAAAACTTAAAGATTTAAAAGTTTATTTGAAAACTGAACTTAATTTTAAAATTTAAAACACTGTTTAAATCTTGTTTTAGATTTTAATTTAAATTTTAAAATCTGAAACTATCAGGTTTAAAACCTGAAAACCCGCCTTCTAAATATTTAAAACTTTGATTTAAAATCCAAATTCCCTTTTATATATTTTAAATTCAAAGTTTATTTGAAACTAAATTTAAAACTTGATTTAAACTGTGTTTAAATCTTGCTCACAGATTCAAAATTCATTTAAACTGCTTTAAAATTTAAATTTGTAGACAGGTTTACAAAAAACTGAAGCAATACAAACTGACTCGAGACTAACCCCATCTGCTTCGAGTCAGACTGCAACCTACTTCGAGTAAATCACTCGAATAACTCGAGTCCAACCCGAGTTCCATTTCTCTACACAAACCAGGTTCATCAGAAAATCAAAATGCACGATGCACATGCACCGTGACTCTGACAATCTCCGGCCATCTATGAAGGCTTCATCACGTCGGCGACCATCTCCAAACTCGAACTCGATCAGCCAAATTCCCACAGCAACTCAAAATTAAAATCGAGTTCATAGAACCAAACCTGGAACTCAAGACTGCAACCATCCCCAAACCTGTCAACTGTTCGTCCCCCCAATGCCGATCATCGGAACACCAGCATCTCCGGCTACTACTTCGACTACCTCTCCTCTACCATCCCCCAAACCCTCGCCACACTCGATCGCCTGTCGACGATGGACGAAACTAAATACTAAGTCTCGACGAAAATTAGGTTTATGAACTACAACCGTTTGCCGCCGCCACCACGACCAACTTCACCCCATCACCATATTTTTCCCCAAACCCTCGTTCGTCCCTTCATCGCCACCAAAGGTCCCGACCACTACGACCCAATAGATCACCGGAGATCACAAAAATAACAAAATTCAAACAAACTCGAACTGCTCTTTCCCCCTCTATCTAAAAATTATAATTCATGCTTTAAAATCATATTAAGTATAAGAATTCCATTTATACACCTGAACTCGTAAATCATAAAGTTTGAATTTTGACTTATTTAGAGTTTGGCTCTGATTTCTTGATCTCCAGAGTCATGCTTAAGTTGTTTTAACTTAAAAATAATTTTATGACAAAACAATCAAGTTTTGTTAAAATCATGAATCCAGATTATGCTTGGATCAAGAGGAAATAATTTTTGAATTAATCCTGAGCTTGAAATTTAAACAGAGGTGTTCTACAGGTCTTTAACAAACATGCATTCAATCATACAGAAATCTCTCCCATATATATACACATATCAAACATAAATCAAGCAATCAGTTATAAAAATACTTAAGCTTTTGAAAATGAAGTTACTCACCTTGGTAGGAAGAAACAGAGTGGGACAGAGGAGTTGGAATTTGAAAAATGGGGAATGCTTTTGGCAACTGAAACTTTGATCTTCTTTTACATTTGCTGAATGCTTCAGATTTTTGAACTTGAACCTGATCTTGTTTTTAAGCTGATCATCTCAAGTTGTAGTTTTCTTAATTTGCTTTCTTGATTTTAATTCCAGGTTGAAGACTTTGATCTGATTTTCATTTCCAAACTGTTGTTTTATTTTGATTGCTTTCAAGTTTTGATTTTTGTTCTACTTTTGATCAGATTGTTATTTGTTTGAATTTAAGGTGCTTTGAGTATGGATTTCTCAGATTTGAGAAAGAAATGAAAACGGCCTAATTTGTGTTTATTTGTAATTAATATCTTTTTTCTAAAAAAACAATGTGCCACTTGTATTATTACAACTAACACTTGTAATTTGTATTGCTTAAATTTTTACAAATGTCATTTGGGATAAAATTTATCTCCTTGTCTTGATTTAATTTATAATTTTTTTGAAAACTCTTTTCATTTTAAGATTTTTGTATCAATTTATCTCTTATGTTTTATAACTTAACATATGTATTACATTTTTAAATTTATAAATATACAACTATTTGTTAGGCCTTTCCAAACTTATACTTTCAAAAGATATATCCATACTCAAGCTTTATATTTATTTACATATGTTTTATATTTACAACTTTATAAGAAGATGAGTTTTGAAATCAAATTATACTAAATAAATAAACATATATATGGAATATATATGTCTTTAAAATAAAATTTTAACTTTTAAACAACTTTTTTTTAAGATTATTTATATTAACATAAAAATTTAGCTTTCAAAATATATTACATATGTCTCCTAAAATTTAGAAAACAAATTTCTATAAAATTATGTAGTTTTCAAATCCCATTTTTTCAGTTAAACCATTATATCTTATTGAATATTCATATTATCTTATAAAATCCATTTATATAAATAGATAAACATACATCTAATTGAATTTGAAAATTCAAACACGATTTAAATCTTTTTATCTACGATTTACTTTCAAAAATTAATTCAATATCATCAAATTAGACTGAGCTAAAATCACATGAAGTAATATATACATATATGCACACACATGCACACACATGCACATACATGCAAAAAAGTTCTAACTCAGACGTCTGAAACCATTCATTCAGACGTCTGAGTGATAATTTTCAGACGTCTGAATATTGTCAAAAATTGCCTAAAAGCTTGCTGTTTATGTTTCAATCTAATTCAGAAGTCTGGAATTTTTAATTCATACGTCTGAATATTTCCGACTGCTATTTTCTTGTAAAGACACTTCTCTTCACCAAGAGAAACATTTTTAAAATCAATAGTTGCATCCATTCTTTTCAATACATCTTTTCATACATAGATGCAACTCTTTATATACTATAAATAGATTATAGAATTCAACAAACAATTCACCGAATTTACTTTTAGCACTCTTGAATTCTCATCTATTCTCAAGCTTTCAAATTGCATTCAAATTGCTTACATGCTTTGATCATTAATCTCTTTATCTTCCATAATTCTCATAGCACGTCACATTATATATCACAAAGGAGAAGATTATAGGAATATTGTACTTAATTGACTTATCAATGTTATTTAAGAACACACTACAGTCAGATATATTTGTTATTTGTAAAAGAAGTCCTGTTCGGTTGCTCAGGCAGTTGAAGTCCTATTCGGTTGCTTAGACGGGTAAAGCCCTGTTTGGTTGCTTGGGCAGTGTAAACCTATTCCTCCGGGTTAAGTGAGGGTTGTGTTAGTGAAATTCCAGAAGGAGTCTAGGACTGGACGTAGAACGGGAAGTTCGAACCAGTATAAAAATTCTTGATGTGCTTGTTTTATTTTACTTATTCACATTGCTATAGTATCTTAGTTTATTTCTACACTAGTTAATATAATTCCATATTGCACGATCCGCACTGTCTTTTCATTTGCAATCAGAGAATTGGTTTTCATCTAACTGTAACATAGTTATTTGATTCTTTGCTAATAAGGATAATAACACTAGCACTAGTTCTATAAGCACTAACACAAGTTTTATAGAAGGTCAATCCACTGCACGACCTCCATTTTCAATGGTTTAAACTATAATTATTGGGCTACTCGTATGAGAATCTATATGCAATCAAATAGCTTTGAATCACGGAATATCACGCAAAATGAATACACTCTTCCTAGTAGAGAATACTCCACATGGACAAATACACAAAAATTAGATGTTACTGCCAATGCTAAAGCAATGAACATGTTATTTTATGCTCTGGATAAAAATGAATTTAATCATATTAGCATGTGTCAAACTGCTTATAAAATATAGAGAACGCTTAAAATCACTCTTGAAGGAACTAACAAAGTCAAACAAAGCAAAATCTCCATGCTCAAAAATCAGTTCTAAAATTTTAGAATGAAATAAGATGAATCCATCAATGATATGTACTCAAGGTTTCAAGATATTTATCACTCACTATTAGGATTAGGAGAAAAGTACACTGAAAATCCTAAACTCTTTAACGGATGAATGAGAAAGAAAAGTCTTAACTATTGAAGAAGCTAATGAACTCTCTACCATGAAACCTGAAGAGTTAATAGGAAATATAATGTCCTATGAAGTGAATTTGCAGGCAAAATGAGTACAAGCATAAGACAAAAAGAACATACCTTTCCATGCTATAGAAGAAAAAGATGATGATTCAGATGAAGAAGATCTAGCATTTATTGCCAAAAATTTCAAAAAGTTCTAGAAATTCTGGAAAAACAACAGAAACAATGAAAAAAGGAACTTTCCAAGCAAACCATCATCTTCAGTTCTAGAATGTTTTAATTGTCATAAGAAAGGTCATATGCAGAAAGAATGTCCAGAACTAAAGAAAAAATACTTTAACAAGGGCAGAAAAGATAAGAAAACGAAAGCATTTTCTGTTACGTGGGATGATTCAGATACATCTTCATCAGATAGCTGCAGTGACAGTGAAAACAAGCAAGCTAATGTTTGTTTCATGGCTACCAAAAACGAGGTTAGTAATTTTACCTTTGATGATATGATAGAAATAAATTCAGAGTTAGTTAACACTCTCAAAAACTCAAAAGAAAATACAAGGAGACTCATGAACATCAGAACAAAGCAGAATTCGAAAGAGATATGCTTAAAGATGAGGAAAAAAAATACTAGAGGAAGAACTTGAAAAATTACAAGAATCATACTCTAATATTAATTCTCAACTTACTCTTTTGAGTCCAGAAATTAAACCTCAAAAAGAAAAGAATGACGCCCTTGTTTTTAAAAATAACGAATTAAAGACAAACGTAAAATTGATAGAATTAGATAATCTAGTCTCAAAACTAAGTTAGATAGCATCACCAAAAATGTTTCAAACTTTAATAAAGGAAGAGAAACTCTATCTAAAATTATTAATAGCTCTCAATCAGTTTCTAGTAGAAGGATTAGGGTATGATAAGAAAACAAAAACTCCACCTAAAATGAAAATTAGGAGAAATATTAATCCTACTAAAAAACAGTCAAAAAGGAATACTTACCCGAAAAACATAAGAGTTTGGGTTCCTAAAACAAACAACAGTTTAATTAGGAAGAAATAATTAACACCTTTTTAGAAACTGTTCATAAAAATAAAGATTATATTTTCAAATGGGATACTGAACCCTCTTGGGTTTGGTTTCCTAAGACTTAACTCTTAGGACCCAATTAAAAAAAGGTGGGTACCAATGTCATCTCATATTTTTTGTAGGTCCCACTCAAGAAAAGAGGAAAATGGATACTCGACAGTGGTTGCTCAAAACATATGACAGGAGACAATGATATGCTAACAAATATTACTTACTCATATGGAGGCTCCATCACATTTGGAGACAACTCCAAAGGCTATATCATCGGCAAAGGCGATGTGAGCAATAACGACAATTCAAATTTACCTCTTATTTCAAATGTTTTACTTGTTAAAAATTTAAAAAATAATTTACTTAGTATCAACCAATTATGTGACAAAGGATTCAAAATCACTTTTTCTGAAAACAAATGTAGTATATTTGATCAATATCAAAATCTTATCTTTGAAGGAAATAGGGCAAAAATATCTATGTTCTGAATATAAAAATAAATCATAATTCAGATATGTGTTTAATAGCCAAAGAAAATGATCCTTAGTTATGGCACAAATGATTCTGTCACATTAACTTCAAAGCTATAAACAAGCTTTCTAAAAATGATTTAGTAAAAGGACTACCAAAAATGAATTTTAAAATTGATCCTATTTGTGATGCATTTCAGTAAGGAAAATTAACTAAGTCATCTTTTAAATCTAAAAAGGTTATTTCAACTTTAAAACCACTTGAATTACTACATATGGATTTATTTGGACCAATACAAGTACAATCCATTAATCATAATAGATATGTGTTTGTAATTGTTGATGACTTTTCTAGATATACTTGGACTATTTTTATGAAAAATAAAAGTAATACTTTTGATAATTTCAAAACCTTTGTCAAAAGAATTCAAAATTTTAAAGGATTAAAAATCAAAAATATAAGGAGTGATCATGGAGGTGAATTTGAAAACGAAGCCTTTGAACATTTTTGTAAGAAGAAGGGAATATTCCATAATTTTTCGTTTCCTAGAACTCCACAACAAAATGGAGTTGTAGAATGTAAAAATAGAACCTTACAAGAATGTGCAAGGACCTTGTTAAATGGAAGTACGTTACCAAAACATTTCTGGGCTGAAGCAGTTGCAACAGCTTGTTATATTTTGAATCGTGCTTCAATTCGACCACTAATTAAGAATACACCTTATGAACTTCTTAATGGTCGAAAACCAAATATTCCATATTTTAAAGTTTTTGATTCAAAATGTTTTATTTTAAACACAAAAATCAGCTTGGTGAATTCGATTCAAAATCCGATGAAGAAATCTTTGTAAGATATTCAAATCGAAGCAAAGTTATCGAGTTTATAATAAAAGAACCAATATCATCGAAGAAACACTTCATGTATCCTTTGATGAAAATTTTAATCAAATATCAAGTATAAGAGATGATGAAGAATTCCATGATAATATCACAAATACAGAAATTTCAAATCTTGAAAATAATGAAAACATGATTTACAATAACAATGAATTAAGATCTCCATCTAGATTATTAAGAGATCATCCTTCTGTTAATATTATTGGAGAACTCAATTCATCTGTTAGAACAAGAAGTCAATTAAATCAAATGGTTCATGTAGCTTTCCTTTCTCATATTGAACCTAAAAATATTAAAGAAGCATCCACCGATGAAAATTGGTTAATCGCTATGCAAGAAGAGTTAAATCAATTCGAAAGAAATGACGTTTGGGATTTAGTTCCAAGGCCTAGTGATCAATCAGTTATTGGTACAAAGTGGTTCTTCAAAAATAAAGCAGTGGAACAAGGAAATATTACTAGAAATAAAGATAGATTAGTTGCACAAGGATATAATCAAGAAGAAGGGATTGATTATGAAGAGACGTTTGCTCCAGTCGCTATACTAGAAGCAATACGAATCTTACTGGCCTATGCATGTTTTCATAACTTTAAATTATATCAAATGGATGTTAAAAGTTCCTTTTTAAATGGTTTTATAAAAGAAAAAGTTTGTGTTGAACAACCCCCTTTATTCGTACACGAACAATTTCCTGACCATGTCTATAAACTTAAAAAGACCTTATACGGTTTGAAACAAGCACCCCGTGCTTGGTACGATCGTCTTAAAAGATATTTAATAGATTCTGGTTTTGAAATTGGGAAGGTTGATCGAACTCTTTTTATTAAAAGAAACAAGCAAGATATTTTAATTGTTCAAATATACGTTGATGATATTATTTTTGGATCTACAAATGAGAAACTATGTCAAGAATTTTCAAATATAATGACCAAAGAATTTGAAATATCACATATGGATGAATTAAATTATTTTCTTGGCTTACAAATAAAACAATTAGAAAATGGTATTTTTATAAATCAAGAAAAATATTGTAACAATCTAATTAAACGCTTTAGTATGGAAAATACTTTTACCAAATCAACTCCTATGAGTACAACTATACATCTTGATAAAGATGAAAATGGCAAAAGTATTGACCAAAAATTATATTGAAGTATGATTGGATCGTTACTATATTTAACAGCAAGTAAACCTGACATAATGATGAGTGTTTGTTTATGTTCATGATTTCAAGCAGATCCTAAAGAATCACATTTGGGAGCAGTGAAACGCATACTACGGTATCTTCATAAAACCAAGGACTTTGGACTATTCTATCCAAAGGAATGTCCTTTTGAATTATTGTCTTACAGTGATGCTGATTTTGGAGGAAGCCGGACAGATAGAAAAAGTACAAGTGGGACTTGTCACTTCATTGGACAGTCTCTTGTATCCTGGTTTAGTAAGAAACAAAACTGTGTCTCATTATCGACATGTGAAGTAGAGTATATTTCTGCAGCTTTGGCATGTGCTCGAGTTATCTATATGCAACAAACACTATAAGATTTTGGTTTTAATTTATCCAAATCAGCTATTTATTGTGATAACTCTAGTGCTATAAATTTATCTAAAAGTCCTTTTAATCACTCACGAACAAAACATATTGACTTTCGTCATCATTTTCTTCATGATAATATTGAAAAAGATTTAATAAATCTAGAATTTGTGTCCTCTAACAAACAATTGGCATATATCTTTACAAAACCATTAAATGAAAATACTTTCATCAATTTAAGACGAGAACTTGGAATCGTCTCTTATAAAGATTTATAAGTTCATATTTTTTTAATACATATGGTTTTTATATTTTAATTCTTAGTTACTTTAAAAAAAATATAAAAAAAATTTAGAAGTGTTTATCAAGCACTCGAACTCAGGATCTCATACTCGGTAGTCATCTGCTCTACCACTTCACTCTCTATCTTTTTTTGAAACATAAGGTTGTTGTTGAATTCTTATTCGCCTTTCATTCTCACCACTTTTTTCCTATGGCCATTATTCTTCTAACCATACATTATTTCTCTATTTTTATCTAGCTCATAACTATATATTCTCCGCATTTCTTAATTCCTTGCAACAGAATTCATTCAAATTTTTTTACAAATTTTCAAATTTCTGTTTCAACATGCCATCTCAATACAACTCTGAATCGCCTGAGCTTTCTTATACTTCTCCTTCCTCGAAATCGAAAAATCTACCAACTCCTACACCAATCTATGAACCGGTTCCGATTATTCCACCCTCAACTCATACTGGATATACTCCTCCAACTAAAAGAACAAGATGGTCTCTCTTTTTTGGATCACCATCCACAAAAGAAAAAATAGATGATATTCATCATTATCAGAAAGAAACATTAGAATTACAACGTGAATTATACTATGAACAAAGAGTTAATGCCAAACGGCTTAGCTTTTTGGAACAAGTCACGTTAAAGTTCTGTGGTTCTTCATCAAAAGACACAGTTCATCAACCGTCTATAGTTCGTTCTCTAAATTGTCGCAATCCTTGGGAACCATCTCCATAACGTCCACCGACATCACCAAATTCTTGGGAGCGTGGCAATAGATGGTCTCCACTTCGGCCATTTATAGAAAATTATAAAATTGAAGAAGAGCTATATCATACTCCATCCTCTTCTTCAAAATCTCTTTAATTATTTCTTGTTGTTTATATACTATTGTTAATTTGTCATTTCATTCTGTTTATTCTAATCTTGTATTTTGCAGAATTATTTAATAATACTTTTTTTCTACTCTCAATAAAGCCAATATGCGCCTCTAAGCAAAATTCAAACGGCTGTTCTATTAGAAACATACGTCTGAATATTCATAGCAGAATATTTTTACCCCAGATTCAGACATCTGAATCAAATAAAACAGACGTCTGAATAAGGCCAATTTTGATGATTCCTTGTGGGTTGCACTTCAACCCAATTCAGACGTCTGAACCAAATGATTCAGACGGATGAATTATTTTTGACCAATTTTTTTACCTTTCTTCTTTATTTTCTTTCCCATTATACCCCTACCTTTTCACCCTCTATATAATGCCTTTTTCACTTCATTCCCACTTACTTTAGAACCTTAGCCCCATTTTTTCATCTTTCTCAAATCTTTTACCTTATCTCTAACTCTTCAATGGCACCAAGATAAAAAAGAACTAGAGAATCAACTTTCGGACCATCCGAAGACCAAATCCGGCAATGGCTATGGAACGATGTTGCGATTTCTTGATTTAATTCCATAAAGAATTCCAACATCTTCGAAGGAGCATTCATGAAATTATCGGATTTCGCAGCATATCGTATTAGAAAGTTAGCGGAGCAATCCACTTCGATAGCTTGATTGGGTATACTCCTAACAATGTTAAGATTGATCATCTTAATCATCTTATGATTAAACTTTTTCTTGCTAACTTAAATTTGGATCATCATAAACCCCAAAACCGACAAGATTCTGTTTGGTCGATAGTTTATAGAGTTAGAATCTTCTTACCTTTAGAAAAATTAGGTCATATTTTAAATTTCCCTTATCAAGGAATTGATATTAATGAAACTGAAGTTGATATGGATCATCGAGGCAAAGTTTCACATCAATCTTTGTTCGATCAACTTATAAATTTGGGCAATTTAAAATATACCTTCTTAAGGCCACAAGCTAGGCTCATTCACCGTGCACTTATTCGTTCTCTCCAACCAAGGACGGGAAGTTATGAAAAAGTGTATAAAGAAAACTTTCAAGCACTTTATTCTATCTACTCAAATCAACAAATGAATTGGGGAAAAATTATTTTGGATGAATTTCAAGACATCACAAACCGGAGAAAATATAGAACCATTCATTATGGTGCTTATATTATGCGCATCCTACTAATGTCGGTATACCAATGCTCGACTTCGATTTCACAACCATTAGTGAGTTAAGCACTAAAACTCTAGGATTGATGGGTCTTCCTACGCGGCCTCCTCCTTAACAAATTATTTTCTTCCACCAATGGTCGCATAATGATCAACAAGGTGTTCCTCAACCTCGAGACACTAGTATTGCTTCTTCTTCTCATACTCAACGTGAAGAAGAAGAGGAGGACGATGGCATCATCCAAGAAATTGGCCCAGAAACTTCCTCAAGACAATCCATCACCACTCTCCTGAAATCAATCAAAGAATCATCGGGAAATTAAGGCACTTGAGAAGAAGACGGAAAGAAAATTCAACTTTATCAAAGGCTTTCTCAATAAAGGGTGGGATCGAATTTCTTGTTTCGGCTCTACATCCACTCAAGCTTACAATCCATCTCCATTTGAGTGGACATCCTCAAGCTCGAGTTTTAATCACAATGATCCATCTCTTTCAAGCCAATTTTAATTATCTTAGTTTATATCAGTTGTTTTCTTATGTTTTGCTTATAACTTTGATTGAATAGTTGTATGAGACATTTCTGAGTTATTATTTCTTCATGTATTATTAACTACTACCATGATTGCTTTAATGAAATGAACTATCTATTATTATCTATGCTCTTTTTATTGATGACAAAGGGGGAGAAATATATAATTGTGCATATTGACAAGTTTTAGAAAATTAAAATTATGCATATTGACAAGGGGATTAACGGTACTTTAAATGTTAATTATTGATTATATAGTTGTCATCATCAAAAAGGGGGAGAATGTTGGAATCTAAATTTTGATTGTGACAACTTATATAAAATATTTTGTGTATACTAACCATCTTTGCAGGAGATTTATTGCAGATTCCTTTTCAGGTGTTTAAAGCTAAGTATTGTGTATCTAGAGTCTGTACTTTACTTAGAAATTTGTTAAAATCTCTTCTGAAACGATATATATATATATATATATATATATATATATATATATATATATGCACACACATGCACAAGAGTTCAAACTCAGACGTATGAAACCATTCATTCAGACGTCTGAATGCTGAAACCTGAATATTGTTTCACAATATTCAGACGTCTGAGTGATAGTTTTCAAACATTTGAATATAGTCCAAAATTGCCTAAAATCTTGCTTTTTACGTTTCAATCTAATTCAGAACTCTGAAATTTTTAATTCAGACGTTTGAATATTTCCAACTACTATTTTCTTGAAAAGACACTTCTCTTCACCAAGAGAAACATTTTTAAAATCAATAGTTGCATCCGTTCTTTTCAGTATATCTTTTCATATATAGATGCAACTCTTTATATTTTATAAATAGATTACAGAATTCAACAAACAATTCACCGAATTTACTTTTAGCACTCTTGAATTCTCATCTATTCTTAAGCTTTCAAATTGCACTCAAATTGCTTGCATACTTTAATCATTAATCTCTTTATCTTCCACAATTCTCAATGCACATCACATTATACATCAAAAAGGAGAAGATTGTAGGAAGATTGTAACGACCCGGTATTTTCAACCATTCGCATCCATTATAAGTGTATAGGTAGACACTCATGCCGGAATTGGATAGCTCAAAATACCGCGTTGTAAATAAAAATTTGGCAATCTTAGAATATACAGTAAATAAAATCACAGATCACAGACACAGAGTATATAAAAATGCAGCGGAAGAAAAAGAGATGGTAGTTCATGAAGCTACTATATAAATATGAGATACATCTGAGTTAAATAAGATACAACAGAAGAGTAACAGGATACATCAGGTACTAATCAGATAATCACTTAACCACTGGATACTGAAACAAAATAGATGGCTGGATCTTCAAGGAAAGCTCCAACGCCGAAGGTGAATCTGAAATGCTAACTCACTCAATCTGACCCGAGCGTAAAGCAAAACACAAAACCCTCGAGTCAGGACATAAATACTTATAAACTGTAAATCAACTCAAGTGAACAGTAACAAAATGCATCAGTAACTTAAAGGATGCTTGGGACCGCCCATCCTCTAAGGATCCGTTAAACTATTTACTATGTAGTAATATACGATATATACGGTAGTGTCTAATCAGTAAAGTATAATCATATAGAAAATAGCGTTAAGGGGATGGTGAACCTTAACGCGGTCGGATCTTTAAAACCAAAATCGTAGTGGGCTCGATATAAGGATATGACACGGCACGCGAGGCAATGCCAGGGTGGATACACCGTTTGCACTCCCGGACCGGTGGTGACGGCAAGCCAGCAGCTTCCACCCACCTCGAACAATACCCCCGAATCAAAGTGGCACCACCGAATCGAATCACAACAGTAATAGAATGGTTTCCGATGGAGCATGCTCGATGAAAGGGTGCGACCCTTTGTGTAGCCCGGTATAGCTCCTGTTTTAGTCATATATGCCAACTCACGGAAGTTGGGTCCACGTAATATACCTCGAGAATGTCGCCACCATCCTACTTCATTCTGGAATCTCCACCGCGTACACATTTGTTAAAGTGGTTTTCGGTATTGTCCGGCTATAAGACAATATCCGATCCCGGTCTCTTTAACAACCAATCGTTATTATAACTCATGGATATTTATTCCAAATAATTTATACTTTCAAGACCAAAATATCATACTCATTTCAAAACAATATCACAATTGTATCATTTCCATTTCAAAAATAATTCAATATTATATCATTCAAATAAAACCCAAATTTTCAAATCATTGAATATTTCTTTAAATTTATTAAACTTGAAATATTCCTTTAAATTATCATAGCATTTTGGAAATGTTACCTTAAGGAATCATAGCATTTTTGGAATGTACTACTTTCCACTTTACATTGTATATAATCAAAGTATTGATAAGCTTAAAATTTTAACATGTCAATTTATCATAGCCTTATAGTTAAATAAACTTTCTTACTGTAATATACAATTTAAACCGAAATTCTTATGTTAAGTTAAAAGCACCTTATTAACTTACATTATTATTATAATAAAGAAACTTTATTATTTTAATCATTTAAAGTATGCCATTCACATAAATTAAAACTTGCTTATCAAATGTACGTTATCAACTTACATTTTATTATTACAGTAAGTAACATTTATCATTTTAATCAATTTAAAATACACCATTACATTGATTAAAATCTACGTGTCAAATGTACGTTTTAAATTTTATATTCCTATTACAATAATGAACATTTATTAATTAAATCAATACCACACTACTTAAAACTTTACATGTTTCTTTCTTAATTAAAACTTTACATGTTCTTGCATTAATTAAAACTTTCATGTTCTCTCATTAATTAGGACTTTACACGTTTCTTTCATTAATTAAAACTTATACGTTTCTTTCATTAATTAAAACTTATACCTTTCTTTCATTAATTAGGAATTTACATGTTCCTATCATTAATTAGAACACCATATGTTCTTTCATTAATTAAAACCTATACGTTTCTTTCATAAATTAAAACCTATACGTTTCTTTCATAAATTAAAACCTATACGTTTCTTTCATAAATTAAAACCTATACGTTCCTTTCATAAATTAAAACCTATACGTTTCTTTCATAAATTAAAACCTATACGTTTCTTTCATAAATTAAAAACTATACGTTTCTTTCATAAATTAAAACCTATACGTTTCTTTCATAAATTAAAACATAAACATTTCTTTCATAAATTAAAACTTAACATTTCAGATTTATATTACCATTTCACAAATTTAACTAAACTTCCAGTTTATTTAATTAATTTAACATCTTTAGTTAAAACTCAAATTTCACATTTTCAAGTCAAGTTATATTTTAAAATTTCATTTTCAATAGTCATTTATTCAACCACTTAAATTTATAGAAAATCAATAATTCTTTAATAAATCACTTAAATTCAAATATAAATCAATTTATCATATTTACCATTTTCCAAATAAAATTAAGGTCCATTTTATTCATGTAACTTAAATATCATTTTTAGTCAAAATTCCAAATTTCAAACATAAGTTATATTTCAAAATCCAGTTAATCCATTCATAAATTACATTTTTAACACATAGAAAAATCATAATTTATTTATTTTAAAACCTTTCAAAATCTATTTAAATCAAATTTCATAATTTTATATATTTTTTTTAAAATACTTAAAATATTCAAAACACTTTATAGAATAACCACGGGTCTGTATATAGTTTTCTAACCTAGGTCAAGTGATACGGATATGTATCATTTCAATCCGCAGTTTAAAAGGTAAAAATCCGGGTTCTATCATTTCAAACCCGCAATCCCAAGTTTAAAATTAGATAAATAACAATAACTCAGGCCTATCATTTCAGCCCATAACAATTTTTTCTAACAGGGAACTTGCAGTGTGATCATATACAGAAATAATATAAACAAGGTCAATATCACAATATACAGTCATATATCAGATGTTAGGTGGAAATTAACAGTTTTAACATGGTAATAACATGGTAATAACATGGCATAGCATATCATATGATCATCATTAACTTGCATAAACATTTTATATTACTAAACACTTGTCATCAATTCACTTTTCATAAGTATAAATGTCAGAGTGAGAAAGACTCACCTTTTTCAAAGCTAGAGTCCAAAGCAACAAACACAAGAGCGATTCCAAAAGCACGACAAACACGATTTGAATTGAATGAATGGAAAGCCTTGATAATGATCTTTTATACAACAAATAAACAAGACCATATAAACATATGCATACAATATAAAGATTTGTTGAACAATAGAAAAGTAGAAGCAACAAATGACATTACCAAGCTTTTCAACCACTTTTGCTTGGCCACAACTCCATGTATGCCCGGCCATACATGCTTAGGGCTAGGCCACACATGTTTTCAGGTGGAAAAGGATCTGGTTTGGCATCACAAAGGCATGGCAAGCACAAAAATGTGAAGTGGTAGGAGATGATATGAGGAGGTGTTAGGGTTAATTTGTGAAAGGTTAGGTTAAAAGTAAAAGGGTGGACTATAAAGGCCCATAGAAAGATAGAAAGTTTAAGGAGTTTCAAATTTCCTTTTCTATTTAATTTTATAAAAAACAAAATAAACTATGACTTCAAAAATACAAGACCACTTTTAAAATAGACTATAACTTCGAAACAAAGGTGACAAAACAAATTTTGTTCATTTCTTTTTTTTTCAAACAAAAGGGCAGAGGGAATATAGACTAGAATGCCAAATTACAGAGGTGACAAAACTTTTTTTTTTTTTGCTCATTTCTTTTTTTTCAGAACAAGGGCCAGTGGAAAAATAGATTATAACTTCAAAAATACAAAGTGACAAAAGAAACTTTTTTTTTTCATTCATTTCCCTTTTTTTTCAAAACAAGGCTCGGTGGCAATATTACTTCAAAAACAAAATACAAAGGTGACAAAAATGGAATTTTTTCATTCCTTTTTTCTCAAACAAGGCTCGGTGGTCTGGCATGGGTAGGGTCGGAAAAATATGGTGAATGGCCAAGCACGGAGGCAGGCAATAGGATAAAGCAAAACAATGAAAGGAGAACAAATGAAATAAAACAAGAGTGAAAAGAAGAAAGAAAGAAAAAAAAGAGAAAAAAAATGAAAGGAAAAGCATGCGCCGGTTCATACCTTCAGGAGATGCTCACGCAAATTTTGATGGAAGCAAAATGAATACTTTGTGGTATGGAACTTTTGAACGTGAAATATATATTAACATTTGCTCACTAATTCATGTAGAGGGCAGGCAAGAGTAAAATGCTTGAACGGTAGAGGCAATTTAATTCTATCCAATAGGTGGAAACGTATGGGAGGCAAGAGGGAAAGAAATAATTCACACACGGAAATGATTTAAGGCAAGATTTGAGCAAGATTTTGGGATTCTCAAAAGAGAATATACGGCTGAAAACTTTGCATTGTTAACGCAAGAAAAAATCAAATAGATAACGAAAAGGCAAGAGCAACAATTAAATATATGCCCAAAGTAACGTACAAATTATTTTGTTTCTCTTATTAAATAACGTACAAATTATTTTGTTTCTCTTATTAAATAACGTACAAATTATTTTGTTTCTCTTATTAAATAAATTTAAAATACTAACGTTTCTATTAGGAAAAAAAAACCATCACTTTAAACCAAAATTTAATAGCTATTATACCATAATTAATAACATGATTTAGCTTCATCCAATTGATTGTTAAATATAAAGTTAAGAAACAGATGTAAACATATGTAAAGGAAATGTAAAGTTTATTTCCCGTTTCACACTAATTATTACTAACCTTTTTTTTTTTAAAAAGTATACAACAAATCTGACCAAAACAAAAGTGAAATAAATGTTACACAATTGTATACAGTTCAAGATGAAAATTTTGCCTTTAGAATTATAAAATTTAGAATTTCTATTAAAGTTACACTTTTTATCCAAATCCAATTTTCATACATTGTTTATTTTTATTTGGACAAATGATCAGAAATCATTTCAAGAAAATTTCCAAAATTAGATTTTTAAGAAAACAAAAGCCAAAGTTTTTAAATAAATGAAAAAAATTAAAATTTTAAACTTTTAAAATTTTAAGTTGAACGTCACAGTTTGACTATTTTGACCAAAATCAGCATTTTAGGCAAATATTCAACTTACACAAGTTTGGAATTATAACTCATAAAAATCAAGATTATATTAAAAAAATAAATTTAATCATTTCAAATAAGTAAAATAAGTTTTTCAATCAAAATCTTACATTAAAAATAATTAAAATATACAATAAAATAATTACAAAATACAGAGTTGTTACAAAGATTGTACTTAATTGACTTATCAATGTTATTTAAGAACACACTACAGTCAGATAAATTTGTTATTTGTAAAAGAAGTCATGTTTGGTTGCTCAGGCAGTTGAAGTCCTATACGGTTGTTTAGGCGGGTGAAGTCCTATTCAGTTGCTCAGGCAGTGTAAACCTGTTCCTCTGGGTTAAGTGAGGATTGTGTTAGTGAAATTCCAGGAGTCTAGGACTGGACGTAGAACGGAAAGTTCGAACCAGTATAAAATTTCCGGTGTGCTTGTTTTATTTTACTTATTCACATTGCTATAGTATCTTAGTTTATATCTGCATTAGTTAGTATAATTCCATATTGCACGATCCACACTGTCTTTTCAATTGATTCACATGTTAGAACTAGAAATCAACTTAATCAAATGGGCCATGTAGCTTTTCTTTCTAAAATCGAACCTGAAAATGCAAAAGAAGCATCTACTGATGACTATTGGATTATAGCTATGCAAAAGAGCCAAACCAATTTGAACGAAACGAAGTTTGGGAACTAGTTCCTAGACCAAGTGATCAAATAGTCATTGGTACTAAATGGGTCTTTAAAAATAAAGCAGATGAGCAAGGTAATATAACTAGAAATAAAGCTAGATTAGTTGCACAAGAATAAAATCAAGAAGAAGGAATTGACTATGAAAAAACATTTACTCCAATTGCATGACTTGAAGCAATATGTATCTTCTTGGCCTTTGCATGTTTTCATAATTTCAAACTTTATCAAATGGATGTTAAAAGTGCTTTCTCTTAAATGGTTATATAAAAAATGTTTATGTTGAACAACCTCAATTGTTCATTCATGAAAAATTTCCACACCATGTCTATAAACTTAAAAAAGCCTTATACGGTCTAAAACTGTAACGACCCAGAAATTCTGTTAATTAAAATTTGTATATTTAATTGATTTTAAATATTAACAAGTGAAATTAAACAGTCGAATAAATTTTATTTCGAATATCTGGATTTAATTGCATAATTAAATCGATAATTTAATAATTGAAATTACAGAAATAATTGAAAATTGGGTTTAATATGATTTAAAATGATTTGTAAAATTTTATTATATCATATTGGAGTTAGAACGATGTTATAGAACTTTTAAAATTGAATTTAAAGTTAATTTGTGAAAATTGAATATTTTAATATTTAATTGACGAGTTAAAATAGCCATTTTTCAAACAGTCTCGGATTTCGACGAAACTAGTTTCATCGGATCTGTAATGTGATATTATTGTAAGGTTTCAAATTTCGTGTCAATCGGATTTACGGTTTGTCCGGGGCAAGCTTAAACGCATAGAAATTGGTTTAAATCGATTTAATTTAAATTTGATCGTTTATTACCGTAACTCGCACAGATGATCGAATTAGCCTCCGAAAAATATTCCATTATGTCTGGAACACGGGGTAAACCCTAGAAACGCCAGTCACCGCGTGAGATTGGGAGTTCGGAAAATTTTGGGTGAATAGTAATTTGGAAATTTTCTATAAAAGGCCTTCACAACTTCAATTTTGCAAAACAAAATAAAACCTAACCCTAATTTTCAATGTCAGCCGCCATTATCTATCAATGGCCTAAAAGAATTTGTCTTCTCCTCCTCTTTTCTTCAAATCCATCGACTTTCACCAGAAACTTCTAACTAGAAAAACGGAGAGCTACGTGAGATCCACAGATCCAACGGTGGAGATCGTTTAAAACTAGGCGAGTCAACGACAAAATGGTGATGAAGGCCGCGTTTTTGCGCACGAAATACGACGCAAGGAGGAGGCCGAGTTTGTCGTCCTTCTGGCCGAAGGTGGAGGTGGCCGAGGCGTTTCGTGTGGTGGTGTTTGATTGTTGCAGAAGTCATCGATTTAGTCGCGTGAATTTGGAGTTGAGGGCGGCCATGGGTTATGTGTTCGCATGCATGAGATACTGGGGAAGAAGGAAGGAGCGTGGGACGGCCCTAATCTGCAGAAGCAAGATCCAACGGCTCAGAAATAATTAGGTTTAAAATTTAAATAAAAATAGTAAATTTGTTTATATTTTATCGTGCAAACTTTAAAAATTCATAACTTTGTCATACGAGGTCGGATTTTTACGCAACGAATTGCGACGGGTTCATTTTGTCGAGCACTACGCAATGGAGTTGGTTTAGAGTCGTTTGGAGCTAGTATGAATTTCGGGTAAAATTAAACGTGTGTTTAATTTTATTCGAAATAAAACGCTTAAACTATCATTGAAAGCAAGGTGAGAACTTCTCACTCAATCGAATTAGTTTCGATTTAAATTTTAAATAGTTAAATTTAAAATTGCTTGATTGTGTGAGTGGATGATTAATTGTTATCTATTGTGTTAAATAGACATTATATGTTGTATATTTAGCGAGTTTATTTATTAAAAACATATACCGCGATAATTCCAACTTGAATGGAATTGGTATTATATATGTACTTGGAGTTGATTTTCCCGCATTATATAGCGGATGAGACCCTATTGCGCCGCATAATAGTGGATAATATTTTATGAAACCCATATACCGCGATATTCCGTATTGGAACGGAATTTGTATTGTGCTAACATCTGTGGATGCAGGGAAACAGGTTGGAGGGATCCAACTGGATTCCTCAACTGTATTGATTTATTTACAGATATTGTGATATTTGTTGATTATCATATTGATATATGATGTTTTGATTGTCTTGATTGATTATTTGGTGTTGTTGCATCATTGGGCATATTTTGAAGTTTTAAAAGTATTAAAGTGACGATTTTCAAAATTTAAAAGGATTTTAAAGTGATTTTTTTGTGAAAGTATAAGTTTTATAAAATTTTGGATTGTTAAAATAAATAAACGTTATAAATTTTATTATTTATAAAAGTCATATTTTCTTTTGAAAAATAATACTTAAGCACGATTTTTGGAGTTATATATAAGCTTTAATAACGATTTGTAAATTATTAAAAAGATTGAATTGGTTTAAATTGGGATTTTTGAATTATTATAAACAATTTATATAAAAGATTTATAAAATTGATATTTATAAATTAAAATATAGGAATTATAAAACGAGTTTTATTAAGTGTTAAAATGAAGTATAAATGGATTTCATAAGTAAATGAAATTTATAGATTTATAAATTGGGAAGTTATAAAATGAATAGATTTTTGTAAAATAAAAGATTTATAAGTAATTAACTTATAAATCGGATTTTGGCATTTTAATTAAGATTTTCGAATAAGTATAAATGGTTTATAGATGATATTTATAAAATATATATTTTATAAATCGAAATAATGAATTATAAAAGGAGTTCTGTTAATGCTGAAAATGAGGTTATAAATGGAATTTTATAAGTAATAAGATTTTTAAATTTTGTAATTGAAGTCTTTATAAAATATAAATGGGAATTTATAAACGTTGTTTTATAAATCCGAAACCGACTTATTTTGATAAGTCAATTATTTTTGATTTTTAAGGGAGATATATTCACGATTTTGGACGGTGGATAATCCTTTAAACGAAATGGGTAGAAAAATGTTGAATTTGGTTAACAAAGAATATTCACGATTTTGGACGGTGAATATATTATTAAATAAAATGGATATGTTTTGGGAAGTGATGTTTTAAATAGAATTAAAACGATTTAAATATGTTTTAAAATGCGTTAATTATCGAAACCATAGATTTCAACATTTATTGTTGAAACAGACGTTTTCGAGAAATAGAAATAGTGAACTATAACACTGTTGTTATAGTAAATGATTTCCGAAAGGAAATGTTTTATATAGTATTTGGATTTATATATCTATTTTAAGTTCGAATCCCTATACTAGTGATTTTGGGTTGTCGTAACGATGTTTTACGCAACATTCGTTTTGACTCAAATAAATGTGTTTAAGAGAATGTTTTCCTTAAAGAATGAAATATATACTTAATTTCGATTTAAGTATATTGAATATTTTCCAAGTGTTGAAAATAAATGGATTTGTGAATTACTTATTATTAGATAAGTATGGAAATGTTTTTCAATATGAAGTGAATGTTTTGAGATTTTATCTTTTGAAAGATAAATTGAAAATGAATATTAGAAATCGATTTGGAATCGTATATTCATAGATATTTTGGAATTGTAAATTCACTATGGAATTTATAAAAGAAAGGGAATTTTTTTTAAAAATAAACGTTGATTTATTTTTGAAGTGTGGGAATAAATTTACGGATTTGAAACGTAAATATAAAGTAAATCAATAAGGATTTATTTAATTGGTTTAAATGAACCATTTTGAAATGAAAATGAATAAAGATTTGTGAATATATCTCGTGTAGGGAAACGATTTGAAGTTTGTTTTCAAAAGTTGTAAAGGTGAAAAATGATTGAAAATTTGTTTTCAAATGTTGAAGTGTGGAAAATATATATCTAGTAAAGATATTTTGGAAAGTAAATAATTTGGAAAATTATTTGGAATCTGGTGATGTTGAGCATACCTATTGATAGTTAAATAACCGACTATCAATATTTACCTTTGAATGGGTATTTGTTGTGATTTGCTTGAATTTGAATGCCACACTTATTTTCAAAATAAGCGCTCACTATTCGGGTTAGCCGGGAAATGACCTTGGGGTCGTATAACCCATTTCGAATATGTGATATGTCGTTATAGATTGCATTTGATGACCGGTGTTGAAGACCGGATATTTTTGAAAACGGAAGGATTACCGTCGAATGACTCTGCATCGGCCGATCTCCGATATAGAGGATTTATCACCCTTAATGACGGGAAGTCCGGACGTGATTACTGAATATCCGGATTGCAAGGGCTTCTTTGGAAGTGCCTTTGGTTCCGTTCGATCCCGGAACGGACTTGTATGGATGTGTGTCTGACATTACAATTTGAGATCTAAAGCTGGTTTCTATCAAATATATTTCTGTTGGTGGCGGAGAATTCATTATCTTAGCTTAACACCCTTCTCTTAGACGTACGAGCTCAGAGGTTATGTAGTTGATGGTTACTAGTGATACATTTCCAAATTGGTAATGTGGCATACGAAGTGCTGTTGAGCATTTGATGATCAAAGCACAGCTTTTGTATAAAGCGTAGTTTCATGGACGAGACTTCGTCGGACCTCACACCCCGAAAATGGTCAAAACAGGAAGGATGCGGCAAGGTTATTAGGGGTAGCGCCCCTTTAGTGTATGTCATTCCTTCTGGATAGAGGTGGTATCATGGTATGGAGCCCAGATACTTAACCTATGTTGTTGCTGCAAATTTATTACTTTGTGGTTGTTGGAATCATGGATCCTCAGATATAGATCGGTTACGATCGGGGAATGACATATTCGTGTCAGTAGTTACCCAGTTCGAAGGGTAACCCGGCCTTGTGTTGGCAGAGATCCGGTTAGGTTCTCGGGTCGTCTTTCCAGAGGCGTACCCATGTGGCAAGGGAAGTTCCTTGGCCTGACCATTTTTTGGAAATCCAAAGAAACAATACGATCTTGTACGGTTTTAGTTGTAGAACCTACCATTTACTTATGGTGGTCACCACTGTTTAGATGGTAGCTATAGTAGGCATAAGTGCGGAATGCCTATACTGGCTAAGATTTATATCTTTATTTTTGAAATGTTTTCTGCACTATGCACTAGTAATTATAGCAAATGTTTCTTTTTAATGCGTATCAAGCATCTTTGACTATCATAAGGAGAAATCTCCTCCGATTCTGCGTTTGCATTGTGTGTGTGTGCGGGAGGCCTTATGGTAGTCTCATTTTCTAAGAAGCATTGCGAATCAAATTTAAAAATATTTCTTTGTTGTTTTTAAAGATAAACTGTTTTAAGTCCTCACACCAGTCCCATGACTGACCTGGAGTTTATTGTTTTCCTTCCTAAACTCTGGGTGCCCACCAATTTCCACACGGGCAGTCAAGAGTCAGGTTTATCAGGATATTCTGGAATTCAAGAGTTGCAGGAGGCAAGCTAGATGGCATGGCGTATCAACTAGTATATAGTATTTCTTTTCCGCTGTTTGTTGTTGTACACTCTGATAATGTAATGTGATGTAATGTAATAACTGATATAGTTCTTTGTTTTAAAGATTATTCATTTATCTATTATATGTTGTTCCGCTGCGATTGTGAGATTCTGATATTGTTCTGTTGTTTCTTTCTGTTCTGTTCTATCTATTTCTCTCTTCTTCTATCTTTTTCTTCTTCTTTAACCATAACATTTCGGTTTTCCGGCATTCGATTGCTCGGCAGTTGATACAGTGGACGTATTGATGTCGGTTTTCGAGCGTCGAAAAATCGCAAAGGTTACAAAAACAAGCACCTCGTGCTTGGTACGAACGTCTTAAGAGTTATCTAATAGATTTTGTTTTGAAATTGGAAAGGTTAATCAAACTCTTTTTATTAAAAGAACTAAAAAGGATATTTTAATTATTCAAATTTATGTAGATGATATTATTTTTGGCCCTACAAATGAAAATTTATGTCAGGAATTTTCAAAAATTATGACCAAAGAATTTGAAATGTCACTAATGGGAGAATTATCTTATTTTCTTGGATTACAAATTAAACAAATAGAAAATGGAATTTTTATTAGTTAAGAAAAATATTGTAATAATCTAATTAAACGCATTAATATGAAAAATACTTCTGCTAAATCAAATCCAATGAGTAGAACAGTTTATCTCGATAGAGATGAAGATGGCAAAAGTGTTGACCAAAAATTATATCAAAGTATAATTGGATCATTACTCTATCTAACTGCTAGTAGACCTGACATAAGGATGAGTGTTTGTTTATGTGCATGGTTTCAAGAAAATCCTAAAGAATCACATATGCGAGCAGTAAAACGCATATTGCGTTATCTAAGAAAAACCAAAGATTTTGGACTTTTTTATCCAAAAGAATGTCCTTTCGAGTTAGTTTCATATAGTGATGCTGACTTTGGAGGATGTCGGACGGATCAAAAAAGTACTAGTGGGAATTGTCACTTAATTGGACAATCCTTAGTCTCTTGGTTTAGCAAGAAACAAAACTATGTTTCATTCTCAACTTGTGAGGCAGAATTTATTTTTGCTGCCTTAGCTTGTGCTCAAGTCATTTAAAAGCAACAAATACTCCAAGATTTTGGTGTAAATTTATCTAAATCAACAATTTTTTGTTATAATATTAGTCCTATAAACTTATCCAAAAATCCTGTCAATCACTCACCAACTAAACATATTGACATACGTCATCATTTTCGTCATGATAATATTGAAAAGGATTTAGTCAGACTAGAATTTATTTCCTCTGAAAACCAATTGGCAGATATATTTACAAAACCTTTAAATGAAAATATCTTCATAAAATTAAGAAGAGAATTAGGAATTGTATCCTAAAAGATTTATATTTTTTTTTTCAAAGACTTGAACTTGAGATCTCTTTTTAGAAATCTGGTGCTCTACCACCTCACTACTCTTTTCTTTGCATCTATTTTTGGATTAAATTCTATTTTTTTGTTTATTTTCTACCTTACATTTTTTTTCACCAACCTTTTTTTCTTTGGTTCCTATCATCTTAACCACCAATGTTCTTTCTATTTATATGAATGTTTTCATATAAAATGACTCTACTCCTTATCTTTCTTTTGCATTCAATTAAAAATAAAACTGTTTCAACTCTCTTACTTCACAAAATAAGTCTTCTCGGCATAATTCTGAATCTAATGCTCTATCTTATTCTTCTCCTAGTTCGGGACCGGTGAATTTACCTACTCCAACACCGATTTATGAAACAGTTCCAATTGTTCCTCCTTCTACAAACACTGGTTATACACCACCTGGTAAAAGAACGAGACGGTCTTTATTTTTTTGGTTCACCATCTATGAAAGAAAATATAGATGACATTCATCATTACCAAAGGGAATCGCCGGAATTACAACACGAACTTTATTATGAATAAAAAGTTTACGCCAAGCGTTTAAGCGTTTTGGAACAAGTCGTTTTAAAATTTCATGGTTCCTTATCCAAAAACATTGTTCATCAACCATCTTTTGTTTGTTCTCCAATCTGACACGATACTTGGGAACCATCGCCGCAACGTCCACCAATATCACCGAATTATTGGGAACATGGCAATAGATGGTCACCACTCTGGCATTTTCAAGAGAATACAAAAATGGAACCAGATGAATATCACACTCCAAACTCCTCTTCCAAATCTATTTAAATATTTATTTTGTTGTTAATATGTAATTTCTTTTTTTATTCAAAAAAATTATTCATTTGTTTTTATATAATTGTTGTTATAAAAAATAAAAGGCTGGCATAAGTTTCTGAAAAAATTTAGCCGGCTGTCTCTTATAAAATAGACAGCTGAATATTATCCAGGGAATAATTTTTCCCTAGATTTATATAGCTGAATCTATTCAAATAGCCGTCTGAATTAGTTCAAAAATGAATTGTTTTCTTGCAAGTTGAGATTCACAGTAGGCTGATTCCATACATTCAGCCGGCTGAATTCTCTCTAAGGCATTTTTTAACTAGGTCCTACAAATTTTCTTCAAATCTTACCCTTACTTTTCAAATACTATATATTCATATTTTCAACCATTTACCCATTCACTTCAGAACCCTAGCTCATCTTTCTCAATTTTTTTCAACTTTTGCTCCTCATTTTCACTCTCTAATGGCTCCTAGATCCAGACACACAAGGGATCCGGTCCTTTCGAAGATCAGATTCGTCAATGCTTTGGAATGATATTGCAATCTCCCAATTTAATTCTATGAAAAATTCCAATATCTTTGAAGGGGCTTTCATAAAATTCTGGAATTTGCAGCTTATAGAATTAGAGAATTGGTGGAGCAATTCCACTTTGACAGTTTAATAGGTATGCTCCAAATAATGTCAAAATTAATCATCTTTTGATCAAACTCTTTCTTGCTAATTTGAATTTAGACCGCCATAATCCTCAAAATTGACAAGATTGTGTTTGGTCAATTGTTTGTGTCACTAAAATATTTTTGCCTTTGAAAAGATTAGGGAATATTTAAATTGTCCTTTTCAAGGTGTTGACATTGATGATATTGAAGTTGATATTGGATCACAGAGATGAGGTTTCTCATCGTTTCTTATGCGATCACCTTACAAATTTAAGTGGATTAAAATCTAGCACCTTAAGGCCACAAGCATGCATTCTTCACCATGCTTTCATTCGTTCTCTACAACCTCGAACGGGAAGTTATGAAAAAGTCTATAAAAGAGATTTTTAATCCCTCTGTTCCATCTATTCCAACCAACAAGTAAATTGGGGTAACGTCATTTTAGATGAATTTCAAGACATCACAATCCGAAGAAAATATAAGACCATTAATTACGGTGCTTATATTATGCGTATCCTTCTCAACTTTGGCATTCCAATAACCGACTCTGAGTTTTAAAGCATTAGTGAGTTAGGCGTAAAAACCTTAGAATTGATGGGTCTTCCTCATCGGCCTCCTCCACAACAAATCATCTCTTTTCAACAGTGGTCTCACAATATTCAACAAGGTGTTCCATAATCTTGTTACACTAATGTTGCCTCCTCTTCACATACCCAACATGTAGAAGAAGAAGAAGAAGAAGAGGACGACGATTCCATTCAAGTTGTTGGCTCGGAAACCTCTTCCAGACAAGCTATCATCACTCTCTCTCGAAATCAATCCAAACTTCATCAGGATACTAAGGCTCTTGAAAAGAAAACGGAAAAGAAATTCAACTCCATAAAAGGTTTTCTTAATAAAATATGGGCTAAAATTTCTTGTTTCGGATCTACATCCACCGAAGTTCACAATCCATCTCCATTTAATGGTCATCTTCGAGTTTGATTTCCAATGATGATGAGCCTTCACTCTCTACCCACTTTTAATTATCTTTGTTTTAATTCAGTTTATGTTGTTTTTTGTTTCAAACTTCTTTTATATTTCTATCTAGTTATTTATGTAATGTTGTATGAATATTTCTATTCTTCTTTAACAATGACATCTTGAGTAAAGAGCTATATTTTTCTTAACAATGTTTCCCTGCATGCATTCTTATCTTTCTTTTTGCGATGACAAAGGGAGAGAATGGTATCTAAAGGTAATTAAGTATTTGGGCATATTGACAAGGGGAGTTACAATATTATTGTAAGTATTTATCTTATTACTTATATAGTTGTCATCATCAAAAAGGGGGAGAATGCTGGAATCTCAATTTAATATTGTTTGGATTAATGACAAGCTATATAAAATATTTCGTGTGTACTAATCAATTATGCAGGAATGTTGTTCCAGATTCATATTTAGAGTGTTTTGAAGCTGTTAAATTCCATCTCTAGAGTCTTTATATCATTTAATATTATGTTAAAATCTCTCCTTGATTGATATACATATATATATATATATATATAATCATATGCACACATACTCTGCCATGCACAGCAAGCTAAAAGCAGACGGCTGAATACATTAATTCAGTCGGCTGAATGCCGAAACAAATTTATTGTTTCACAATATTCGACCGGCTGAATGAGTTTATTCAGCCAGCTGATCAGGCCAAAAATATCATACTTCCTTGTTTTTCACGATTTTTTTTATTTTAGACAGGTGAATTAATAATTTCAGCTGGCGGAATATTTTTCAACGGTAATTTTCTGAAAAGTCACTTCTCTTCATCGAAGAGAAACATCTTCAAACCAACAGTTGCATCTGTTTCTTTTCATCGTTACCTTTCGAAAATGGTTACAACATTTTAATCTCTATAAATAGATTTTAGAATTCAACAAACAATTCTCTAAAACTAATTTTAATATTCTTGAATACTTATCTACTCTCTATTTTCAAACTACACTCAAACTGCTTACATTCTCTAATCGTTGATCACTCTATCTTCCACAATTCTCAAAGCATATTACACTATATATCATAAAGGAGAAGATTATAGAAAGATTGTGCTTAATTGACTTATCGGTGCTATTTAAGAGAGCATACTACAGTCAGATACTTTTGTTATTTGTAAAGAAGTCCTGTTCGGTTGCTCAGGCGGTGTAAACCTATTCGTCCAGGTTAAGTGAGGGTTGCTACTTTAATTTCGGAAGGAGTCTGGGACTGGACGTGGAATGGGAGTTCGAACCAGTATAAAAATCTCTGGTGCCATTTTCTTTACTGCTTTAATTATTTACTTTTAGTTTATATTCTGCACAAGTAGTTTATCCATATTACACGATCGTATAGCATAGTAACTGTCATTTAGTAGCACAGTAGCTCTCAGTATTGTATACATTTTATTTCAGTTTACTTCATATTTACAATTTAGTTTGGTTTCCCTTTTTTCATCATTTACTTTCCTTTTCTCATTCATATAATGTTTATTTTCATAAATTTACACTCATTATTACTTACAAAGTTCATTTCTGCTTTGTTCATATAGTGTCATTTTCTTCCATTTTATTACTTTACATTCATTGCCTAAATAAGTTATTCGTATTTTAAATAGTGGATTATACATTATTAAGTAAATTTCTTTACAATTTAATTTACCATTTATAGATCATTTCTTTTTCATATTCATTCTTCCATACAAGTATTATTGAATATTAACTCCATTTCTAAACCATTTCTAATGTTTCTAAAGTTATAATCATTCAATTAACGTAAAACTCATTTTATTATAAATGGCTCCAACATTAAATTAAGTTTATAATTATTTGCTTACAATATTCACCTTTTTCTTTTCAATCTGATCATAAATAGCTTAAAATGTTAACCTAAGTTTATAATCATTTTCTTATATTATTCACTTTTATTACATTTAATTAGTAGCATTTTCAACTATTAACTTTGGTTTACAATAATTTATAATATCGTAATTTTTACTTATAAAAGTAATTCCATTGAACACTTCTATTTACTAAAGTTTACTTGTCCAATACTCTATTGCATATCCTATTAAACATTTCAACTTATGATATTTTATTAAGTTATATACATAAAGGTCTTTTAGAATGCAATTGAATAATTACCCAAGTTTCTCTTATATATTTAGTTAACAAGATTTCAATAGTTACTATTTCTTATTTTCATTTTCTTTTTATTTACAGTTTTCAAAATTTCCATTTGCTATCTATTTCATTAATCATTTAAACATGAAATTTCTTATTTTCATTTTAGAAGTTTTTAATTATTAATATAGTTAGAATCCTATTCATTACAATAACTTCATTTTTCTAATTTACAGAAACTTATGAACTAAACAAGCGGGTTCATTTCAATTATTTTAAAGTAATATATACAATCATATCTTTGTTCATATCTAGAATTCAAAATCAAGATTAATTTATCAAAACAATTATGCAATAAAATTACTACAATAGTCTTTCCACTTTGAAACTCGAAAATGAACGTCGATGATGCATGCATTCATCATCGAAATTATTTTCCAGCGATAGAGAGGGGTAAAAAAATTATTTCATTTAAAAATTTCTTTTTAAAACATTTCTTTCAAATCACCTTGAAATATTTATACCATAAAACAAATTTTTTTCCAAAATAATGCTAAGATTATATTCCAAAAACTTTTAAAAGGAATTTCCAAAATCCTGGAACTTAAGTTCTCAAATTTCAATTCATATTCATTTTATTTGTAAATCTTATTTTTCAATCAATATTTATAAAATTTCCTCTACCTAACAAAAAAACATATTACATCCAACTATATCATTTATAAAATTTATTATTTTATATACAAAATATATAATTGGAAAATTTATTTCATTTACCTATATTTCAAAACAAGTATTATATCGTTCTGTCTTATTAAGTGTTTAGACATCCCTATCGATGTCATAGCTTCCTATATACCGATCAGAGTTTATAAATACAAAATGGAACAAATTAACACGATACAAAAAATATTTTATAACACCAACAAATACGCTCTTTCATATATATACACTTAATGACAAATTCTAGGGTATTACTACCCTATTCTATATGAGTCAGACCCCACAAAGCTAAGGTTATCGCTAAACCGAAGCTCTGATACCAACTGTAACGACCTGCCTTTCTAGACGGTTTAAATCGATGATAAACCACACATGTTAGACTCAAACCATTCAAAATTGTAGATTGTTATGGGGTAAATAAGAAAAAAACTGAGAAAGAACAAAATAAATGCAAAATCTCGCAGTGGAATGACAAAATATAATAATCAAATAAACAGTTCATGAAGCTATTTTACAAATAACATTTGATTATGATTATACAATACAGAATCAGAGTTGCAGATAACCAGAATAAATAAATAAATGCAGCGGAACAACATGATGTGGTGGAATAAATATAACAAATAGTAATTGTACAAAATCTTTTTTTCGTCCTCTACAAATAAGGTCTTCAACCTTGAAATACTCGGGTTGACCTGAGCGAATTGAAAAGGCAAAACACTAGAGTCACAACTAAAAGATCTTATGTAAGTTAAATCAACGGTAAATAAATAGGAATGCATTGGCTTCAGAGATGTTTAGGTGGTTTGACATCTCATATCCAGTGTCTTACATGAGTGCAATAACTTAGGAGATGTTCGGAATTACCATCTCCTAAAGATCCGTTAAACTATCTACTATGTAGTACAATACGCAATTATAACATGTCTACAGCAAAGTAAAATATTAAAATAGCGTTAAGGCGTTACCCATATCCCCCTTAACACATTTTCTATATTCTCATATTCTATATAGTACCGTACGCTCCTCCATGAGGTTCCAGAGGGAACTCCATAGGTATGTTACAAAACGACTAGTAGAAGGTGCGATAGGGCATGTGAACACGACACTCGAGGCAATGCCAGGTTAGATATACCAATTGCGGATCCGGACTGGTGGTAACGCATAGCAGCTACTATCGTCTACCATGGAACACACTCCCAAATCAAATCAAGGGGTGGCCACCAAATCAATCACAAAGTAATAAAATGGTATCGAAGAAATATGTCCGGTATGAGGAATGACCTCACTTGGCACGACGTGGCTCCTGTTTTAGTCACATCTAAGCTGACTCATGGGAGTCAGGGTCACGTAAATACCTCATACAGAATCGTACACCAAACCATCCTGTTTCATTTATGGAATCTCCACTACGTACATAGTTATCAAAGTAGCTTTCAGTATTCGCAGAGAGTATGACAATATCCGACCCCGGTCGCTTTAACAACTAAACGATTATTTTACACTGAATGGTTCTTTTACATTTCAAAAGTCAATTCATACTTAATATCAAAATATCATATTCGATTTCAAACCATCTCACTTTCGAAATCATATTCACCTTCAAAACCAAATTCACTTTCAAATTGTCTTCACTTGAGAAATCATATTTTCAAATATGTCATTTCAGAAAAAGGTATCAATTTCAATTTCCAACTTAAGTTGTATCATCATCAAGTATTTAAACATAAATACTTCAACTTTCCACAGTTTGCAATTTTAGAAAATAGTTTAATAGTTTAAAATAATTTAAATAAATTAAAATTGTTTAAATAGTAAAATATTTTTAGTAGATTAAAATTTGGTTTAGTTAGATTTAAATTGATTTAAATTGATTAAATATAGATTAGATAGATTTAATTAGATTTAAAATGTTTAAATAGATTAATTATAGATTAAATAGAGTTAAATTATATTAAGTAGATTTTTGAACAGATTAAATAAACTTAAAATAGATTAAATAGATTTAAAATAGATTAAATAAAATTAATTAGTTTAAAATTGGTAAAATAGATTAAATTGTATTAAATAGGTTTTAATAGATGAATATAAATTAAGATGGTTTAAATTTATTAAAATAGTTAATTTAATTAAAATAGTTTAAATAAGTTTAGAATAGATTTCAAAGTTATATCCAACATTTCAATAACTCAATTCCGATAAATTCATTTATATTTGACACCTCAACTTTGAAATTCAAATTTAAATCCCTTGAACGATTCGTTAAATCAATTCGAATCCCAACTTTTACGCTTGGACTTTCGAAAATAATTCGGTTTATATAAGTCAAATTTCTATTTCTATTTCAAAATACTAGTTAACTGAATTTAAAATTTAAAGATTCAAAAATCACTTAATTTAACCATTCCGGTGTCTGTATATAATTTTCTACCCTAGGGTCACGTGATACGAATATTTATCATTTCAATCTGTGATTTTATATTTTACGGTTATATCATTTCAAACCGCAATCCCGATTTAAATAAAATTCATAAAATCGCTCGAGTCTATCATTTCAACCCATAACGATTTTTCCCTAATCTATAAATCATTTGGGTATGTATCATTTCAGCCCATAGGGAACTTGCAGTGTTATAACAATAAAAAATACAACATCCAGTCATCCAATACCAACAATCAAACATCCATCACAGTCATCATCCAAATTGATTGGTGAACATCAATTGATAACTGATGATCAAAAGAAGGCATTAAATTGACAAATTAAATTCAATATTAAGTTAAACGATGATTAAATGCAATAAAAGTCAAATTTAACTAGAATGACAGTTTAAACATACCAAACATCAATCAATTAATTACTAATCACAACATAAATTTTATTTAACTATCATAAGATAGGTTAGTAATTGTAAGTGGATTAAAACACTCACTTTTGATTTTTAATCGAATTAAAATCCAATTTTAGATCAAAATTCAAACAGTCTCAGTATTAGACAAAACAAGCATCAAAATGTCCGCAATTCCGATACGATCCCAATGAAGTAAACCCGCGTGAATCAGAGTTCGTATGCGAATGATATGTGATTTAGAACAATTGGAATTCAAATTATTTTATAATTAAGAAAATGATATAGTTATGCCACGTCACCTGAAACTATCTCCCGCCCGAGCCTACAGATCGAACAACCCATCCCACGCAACCACCTTTTGACCGCCGCTTCCCCATGCCTTCGATCGCCAGAGGGCCGCCGATCACCACCACGAGCTCGCCTCCACCAACGCCTCCCTCCGCCCCCATTTACGACCCTCTAGCCACGCCGATCGATGGCAAAAAGGGCAGTTGCCACCTATAATTTTTTAAACCCTAATCGAATTTTTTCAAAGATCTAGCCATCAACTTCACACAGATGAACTACACGAGACACACTCCACCGATCCATACCACCCAAACGACGATCCGTGCAAGTTGATCGCGACACAACGAACGACCGAGAATTAATCAACCAACTCCAGCCACACAGCAATCCGGATCGAAAAAAAAACCACGGATTTGACTTGCGTTGGTCGAGAGCTTCGAACTGATATATAATTTGATAGGGTTTGATTTTTCGATTTGATTTTGTTTTGCAATTGAATTTGGAATTGGTTTTGGTTTGTCTGTCATTGGAAAGAAAGAAGCAGATAGAATAGTACGTACAGACAAATGGAATAAGAAATAGCTAGGGTTTATAACATTCTATATATAGTCAGATCAGAAATAGAAATGAATGGGCTAGATCGATTTGAAAGTTGAATGATAAACGACCCCAAAAACCCATTTTGTTCTCGAAATGAAAATGGGTCATCCCATATATCAAAATAGATGTTTTCGATATTTTAAAACTAAATGGAACAGGTTTCAAGTCTTAATTCCATCGTATGAAGAAGTTAGCTCAAAATCAGCTTATTTCAAATTGATTTCAATTAAATTGATTTCTACGCGTTTCGAGCCCGTACGACCAAACGACAGGTCCGATCGATACGAAACACAAAATCCTACAGTAATTCACTTTATGGATCCAATGAAATAGGTTTCATCGAAATCTGAGACAATTGCCAAAATGGCTATTTTGACTTTAATTAAATAAATTAATATTATTAAATTGATTAAATCACTTTTTCATTCAATATTTATAAACTAACAAATTTCATCATTTTTGATTACTTAGACCTTTATAATAACTTAAAACAAGTTTACATAAAGTTTTCAGTGTTAATCGTTACACAAATTAGAGTGTTCGGTTCCAGCTATAAATAAATTCCAATTAATTATAATTAATTCCAATAGTTAATTTCATTTCAATCTTTTTATTTAATCAATCATCATTCTATAGACATAGTTAGCATTGTTTTATATTTCATTACATTAATATTCTCCAATCTCAATCTTTTATTTGTATTAACTACTATATTTCCAATATATTGAATTTTTTCAATTTTACTAAAATTTAAAATCTCAATAAATTAATTTGACTTTGGTTTACTCCTTTATTAATTCAATTATTGCCTTGTGGATATAATTAACATTTCTATACATTTTATTACATTCATAATTTGCAGTTATCATCTTAACGCACATTAATGTAACATTTATTTACATTTATTTGTAATTGATTAATTAAATTAGTAATAAATAACAATTTTCACCATTTCTACATCTAATCACATTTGTATGTTTATTATCTACCCACAAATGTTATAGTTATTTACACAACATTCATTTTTTACGATTTACAATTTATTGCACATTATTCCATTAGTTAATCAATATTTAAGTTATGAATTGCTCTTTTATTCCAATTATCAATTAATACGAACATTATTACAATAAATTTACAATCTACAACCAATTATAACTTTAATCATTTCAATTAATTGGATTTAAATTCAAAACAATTATAAATTACCTTAAATTAATACTATTACCTTTCATTCCTGTTATATTCTATTTATCAAATCACAAATTTTATTTCTTCCAACATTAAATCACAAAACCTCATTAAATTAACTAATTCAGTTATCGAAAATTTCGGGTGGTTACACTCCCGCACTCAAAACTTTTCATCCTCGAAAAGGGAAAGAAGCAATTAAGGAATTAATATATCTTATTCAAAATACTGAATTTATAAACAATTAATTTACATAATTAAATAATTTAAATAAAATATATCAATTTATAAACAATTAAATCCTTTTATATTCAAGTTAATAAATGTTTTGAAAACATTTCACACAAATTTTTTAAGTCCAAAATTCACAGAAAATTTTGACAGAGCCTCCTTTGTACGGAGAGGTCTGGAAGAAATAATGATATCAATAATAACAATATATATCATATATTTCAAGATAATATATCCCAAACTACGGGAAAAATAATAACAGCGCTAGAAAACCGTAATCTAAAACATACCAATTTGTCGGGAAAACAACGCTTAATTTATGAAACAAAAGTAGTAGCAATTCTTCCATAAACCTGTATTTCACTTATATAATCCATAAGAGTTAATAATTATACAAAAGAGAATATTTATGTTATCTCTATTAGTCACAATCAAATCAGCACAACATACGATAGTCACAAGCAACAAAACCATACAATCATCACATGCAATCAAAACAATCAACCATCCATCCATAGCAAGCAAAAGAAGGGTTTGTTTGGGTTCAGAAACTTTTATTCGTATAAAATGATAAATAAACTATGAATAAACCATACACTTAACAGTCGCAGATAACTCTATAGATTATTTATGCATCTTTATACAAAATAGAAGTATTCTTTCCCAACTAATCCATAAGACAAAAAACAAAGAATTCTACACATTTTTAAGTTTACTCTATTCATCTTTTTACATCATTTATTGTTCATATTTTCATACAATGATTTTTCTTCAATTCACATTCATTACTTACAAAAATTTAAATTTTCATCCACTCATGTAAGGCTTATTTCATTACTTTGCATTCTGTACTTACATAAGTTATATCCATTTCAATTATTTGGATCATATATGAATTCACTATTGAAGTGTTGTATAAATTTTATTTCAATTTACTTCACATTACAATTTAGTTTGGTTTCCCTTTTTTCCATCGTTTACTTTTCTTTTCTCATTCATATAATGTTTATTTTCATAGATTTACACTCATTATTACTTATAAAGTTCATTTCTCCTTTATTCATACAGTGTCGTTTTCTTCCATTTTATTACTTTACATTCATTGCTTAAATAAATTATTTTTATTTCAGATATTGGATTATACGTTATTAGGTAAATTTCTTTACAATTCAATTTACCATTTATAGATTATTTCTTTTTCATATTCATTCTTCCATATAAACTATTTTTGAATATTAACTCCATTTCCAAATCATTTCTAATGTTTATGAAGTCATAATCATTCAATTAACGCAAAACTCATTTTAATTATAAATGGCTTCAACATTAAATTAAGTTTATAATTATTTACTTACAATATTCACCTTTTTCTATTCAATCGGATTTTTCGATTTGATTCTGGTTTGCAATTGAATTTGGAATTGGTTTTGGTTTGTCTGACATTGGAAAGAGAGAAGTAGACAGAATTGTAGATGCAGATAATGGAATAAGAAATAGCTAGGGTTTATAACAGGTTATATATAGTTAGAATAGAAATAGAAATGAATGGGCTAGATCGATTTGAAAGTTGAACGATAAACGACCTAAAAAACCCGTTTCGTTCTCGAAATGAAAATGGGTCATCCCATATATCAAAATATATGTTTTCAATATTTTAAAACTCAATGGAACATGTTTCAAGTCTTAATTCCATCGTATGAAAAAGTTAGCTCAAAATCAGCCTATTTCAAATTGATTTCAATTAAATTGATTTCTACGCATTTCGAGCCCGTATGATCAAACGACTGGTCCGATCGATACGAAAATTGAAATCTTACAATAATTCACTGTTACGGATGCAAGAAACTAGTTTCATCAAAATCCGAGACAATAGTCAAAATGGCTATTTTCACTTCAATTAAATAAATTAATATATTAAATTGGTTAAATCGCTTTTTAATTCAATATTTATAAACTAATAAATTTCATCATTTTTGATTACTTAGACCTTTATAATAATTTAAAACAAGTTTACATAAAATTTTCGATGTTAATCATTACACAAATTACAGTGTTCATGTAACGACCCAGGATTTTGATAGTATATTTTAACAAATATTTAACCTAATTTAAATTAAATACAAGCTTTTCAAATTATAAACTGATGAGATCTTGATATTTATCAGTTATATATGTGTTTGTAAAAGAAAATTTTGATTTGAAAATTTAAATAGAATGTTTCAAAACTATTTAAAACAAAATCTGTCTTATTCAATAAAATCAAAGGTTCTATATTGTTGATATTTGATCTAATATACATATAAAATGTTATTGAAATAATAATGTAAACAACCTTATCAATGTTACACATAAACGTAAAAACATAAGTATAGAATATAAATATAAACATAAGCTATATATAGAAATATAGAATGTATAAATACAAATATAGGTTATAAATAAATGTTTGAAAATTTAATTACAAATAAAAATAAAACTAGAAAAATTATGTTAACAGAAATTTATACAAGTGCAAGGACAAAAACAAAATCAATGCATAAGCTAAATAATTATTTGGAACATCTTTACATAAACTAATCAGAGTAACCTGAATATACATATGAACAATAGAAAGAAAACAAAGTATTCACATCATTTAAAAAAAATATCTTTGTACCAAATAAGTATCAGACAATATTAATTATATGTAAACATATATGAAGACATGTTCATTAATGCTAGTACAAAATTTGTCATTTCAGATTTCAAAATAATCTTACAGCCGAAATAGCATGTATCATTTCAATTTACAGTAAAATTAATAAAAATCTAACCTGAACAATACAAGTTGAAGCTTATACCAGAAGACACCATTTTGTCTAAGATGTTCTATATAGACGCTTTATAATATGCTTTTTCATTTACAAAACTTAAGAGGCAAAACTGAAAAATAATAAAAGAAGAAAACCAAACATCTGTATTTACATTCATTCAAAATCAAGGCAGAAAAGCTTTCAGGAATTTCAAATCTGCAGTTGCTTCATCAATCTTTGCTTTCTGTTTCAACTATATTTTGGTGAGTAAACTCTCAGTTTTTTAAAAAAAAGTTTAAGTTGGTAATTAGTTTATAAATCTTATGTTTGCTGTATGATGTAAGTATGTGTTCTGAGATGTTCTCTGGAAATTTAGTATGTGATGTTCTTTAATATTTAAAGTTCTAAGCAAAGAAATTTAAAGAAAAATAAAACATCTTCATATAAACATCTTAAGCTTCGAATTTTTGACTAAGTAGGTTGTTTAAAACTTAAAATCATAACCTGGAAGTGATTTTTAAGCATGACAGTAAATATAAACTGTTTATACTGGTTTAAAGTAAGAAAGAAATCAACTGTAAAAAAATTCAAATGTTTTAATTTGTTAATTTGAACCCATATCTTGATTTAACACTCAAAGCTAAGATTTTTAACATAAAAATGATGATTTTTAAGTAAGAATAATAGGTGCAGTTTTAAAGTGAACCGAAATTGCTTATTTGAGAATATCTGATGATTCAACTAATTTTAGATGTTGAAATTCATTTGGAGCTTGCTTGATACTTGTTGATGACAGGAAAAATGCTTAAAAGAATTTCGAATGCAAGGATTTTGAGGTCGAGATAAATATAGGGTTTCGGTTCAACTTTTTTTTTTGTGTTCTGTCAATTACTGTTTTGTCGTCGTCGCTTGATCGAGTGGATTGTGATTCTAGGAGGTAGTAGGGGAGGATGTGGTCGAGGTATGGTCAGAGTTCCATTGCTTTCGGTGGTCGTCGTTGGTGGGTCGAGGCAAGTTTGATTGGTGTGTGCGTGTAGCTGGGTCGAGCGTCGGGGCTTTTTCTGATTTTGTTTTTTTCGAAATTCTGGTTTTTTATTTCGATTTGGAGGTTGAATTGTGGTTTGTGGGTGGCAGCGGGGGTTGCCGGAGGGGTGCAAACCACCGTGCACGTGCTCGGTGGCGTGTGAGTGTCAGTGGTTCGATGTTGGGTCGTCTCGAGGAATTGCTCGACAAATTTAGGGTTTGACACGAGTTCGAACCCAAATGCGTGATCAAGGTCGTGTAACTAAATTTATGTTTTAACATGAGCTTTGTATAAAAAAAGAAGAAGTAAAAGAACAGGTAGGTGAAGAAGAAGGGTAGTGGGGTAAGTGGAACACGGGAAAACAGGGGTGAAGATGCAAGTTTTACTCGAGTAAACAGCACGTTTACTTCGGGTCTAATTATTCTAGGAGTTAACTTAAATAAACCTTAGGTTAAATTGTTAAACAAGATTAATACTAATAAAGTTATAAATGTTGTAAGTGTTGAGCTAAGATTTGTTTTAAATTTTATTAAGAAGGTTTGCAAATGTAAGACGATAAGTAAATTCTAAATGTAAGTTAATTTAAAATGTAAATAAAATTTATACTTGTAAATTAAATAAATAACTTAAGGTTAAATAAATTTGAAATTAGAAATTGATCTTGTGTTTACATCAATTTTAAGCTAAGAATCTTAATTAATTACTTAAGGTTAATTAATAAATAAATGGTAGTTAAATTAAGTAATTAATTAAGGATTAAATAATTAATTAATTGATAATAAATGATTAATTAAGTAATTAGTGATAATTAGATAAGTAATTAACTTTTATATAATTAATAAATTAAGATTAGTAATAAATAATTAAGAATCAATTAATTAAGTGAGTAGTTAAGAAATAATTAAATAATTTAATAAATTGATTAATTAGTGATTAATTAAGCTGGATAAAATGATAAATTAAGTTCAGTTAAATCAAACTATATTGATATGAATTGATGATTCTGTTTGATTGTCTCTGATATCTATTCTGTGATATTTTGTGATGTATTCTGGATATATCTATGATGATTTTGCATGATTTATCTGTGATAACTATTATGTAAATTCTAAGTATTGAATTAAACTATTTAAGTTAAGTAGACAACTTGGCCCTTAAAATGGCGTTTGGATTTCGATGAGACCGGGATCTGGTATCAATTCGATATTCCGAAAACCACATCGATCCAAATTAAACGATAGGTCGTAACATTTTAAGTGGAGATCGAGATGGTGTTTCAGAATGCAAGGGTTATCGTCGTTGACTCTGAGGGTGATTCCAAAACGAGTGTAACGAGATAATGCCTTCGGTTTCGTTCGAACCCGGAACTAACTTGTATGGATTGAATGCTTATCACATCGTCAGGCGGACAATGAGCATTCTAAGAGATATGTTCTATAAAGGTAATCGTAGCCTCAAGCCTCATCAACCGAGAATGGCTAAAACAGGGGAGATGTAGCAAGGTTAGGCGGGTCATGTCCAAGCAGGACGAGGTATACCCCTGTCTAGATATCCCTTTAGTTCGGCTTTGTGGGCAGTTGTTGGCCACAACTGTGGGGTTATCTTGTTCGGGACTGTTCAGTAAGGAATGGTTCCGGCCTTGTGTTGTAGGGGGTCGAGAGTGATCCTCGGTACGGTGATCTAGGCCCCGTACTGTAACAACCCGCATATTTATCGAGTTTATATTTAAATATTTTATTTAAATATTAAATCGTTAATCGGATTTTTGTCCGAAAAGCTACTTTTTGCAAACGGTCAAATTAGGACTCGAGACCACTTCCATTGAGTTCGAAATGCCGTTTACAACTTTTTTAAGTATAAACTTCGATAGGTTTGGAGTTAGTGAAATTTCACTAACTTTTCCCGCTTTGGACTTTGGGTTAGTTTAGCCTATTAAGCCCAAGTTCCAACCCTCTTCTCCTCACTCTTCATAAATTTCCTAACTAACCCAAGCTTTGGCATTAATGGTGAAGAGAATGGGAAATTAAAACTCCAAGCTCAAATTCAATTGCAACTCCAACATTCAACTCCAAATTCAAGTAGAAGATATTGGATTCAAGCTTTGGATTGCTTCTCCTTGCTTTCAAGCTTCATCTTCATAAATTTTAGTGCAAAGGTGAGATTTTTATCTCACAATTCTAGTCTATAACCATATTGGACTGTTGGGAATGATTCCCTATCACTTTTGCATGCATATTAGCATTTGGTTTGGATTGGATTGGCGAAAAACTCCAATTTTTAGCGTTATGGTGAATTTTCTGCATTTAGGTCGTTCTGGCCATTTTTAGCTCGTTCGGAGTTAGGTCGTTCGTCCATAGGTCGTGAGTCGTTTACGAGTTAACCCTAGGTCGTTCTGGCCATTTTTTTAGCTCGTTCGGAGTTAAGTCGTGAGTCGTTTACGAGTTAACCCTAGGTCGTTCTGGCCATTTTTTAGCTCGTTCGGAGTTAAGTCGTGAGTCGTTTATGAGCTAACACTTAGGTCGTTTCTGGCCTTAAACCCCCTCTGTAGTGTTAGGTCGCTCGCGAGTTAAGTCTTAAGCCGTAGGTCGTTCACGAGTTAAGCCTTAGGTCGTTTGGCCTTTATAACGTTAGGTCGCTCGCGTGTTAAAACGTTAGGTCGCGCTGGCCTAAGTCGTAGGTCGTATGGACCTAGGTCGTAGGTCGCTAGACCTTGTCTCCTTAGTTAGCAAGGCTTTTTAAACCGTTAGGTCGCGTGATCTATATCCCGTAGGTCGTTGACCCCTTGAGTCGTAGAACTGATAGGTCGCTCGCGAGTTAAAATCGATAGGTCGCTCGACCACTAGATCGTATGACCTGTTAGGTCGTTAGGTCGCGTGGGTTTTAAGCCGCGTATCAGTTAGGTCGTTCCACCTTATAACCCTTAAGTCGCTCACCTCCGTTAGGTCGCGAGTCTCTTGAGTCGCTCGCCTCCGTTAGGTCGCGCATCACCTTAACTCGCTCGACCTTGTTTAGGTCGTTAGGTCGCGAAGACCCTTAGGTCGCAACCATTAGGTCGCTCGACCCAATTCCCCTTAGGTCGTTAGACCTCATTTTGTCTTCACTAGGTCGTACCGTTTTGGACGGGGAGCTGCCCCCTGGACCCCCGCGACCTGACCGGGCAGGTCGAACCCCGTAAGCGGTGGCGTTGCCCCCGCACCCACACCTTGGGGGGTTGCCACCCCCCTGGACCCCCCCTCCGTAGGGGCTCTTAGATGAAAGATGCATTTTGAGTTGATTTCCTTGGATTTCATTCACGTCTTTGAACGCGAAGTTTCTGTGATTTGTCACTTTAATAAAATAAAGGTTTCAATACTAGTAGTAAATATCAAAACTCTTTCATCAAAACGATTTTAACTCTATTTTCAATTACAAAGCTCTTTTCTTAAACCGTTTTCCAATCTATTAGTATATACAAACCTCTACCTCACTCGGATGAGAAATCTAATTAAACGGCTTAGTGAAACAAGTGGTATGAAACGCTTGCGTTCACTTCGTTGGTTAATTCTTGGACTTGTTCGATTGAACCTCTTGTGACAATTTTATTAGTGAAGATTTACAGTTTGTTCGTAAATATTTAAGTTAAGCAAGTGGTTATGGGACATGAAGCTAAACTTCTATATTTACTAGCTTAGTGTAATTGACACTTCTCGTTGATCATGACGATCATTCTGATGATTTAGACTAGCAACTTTGTGATGTCTCTTGTTGCGAGGTTAGACTAGACACCACTTGTGTGATTCCACTCACACATACCTTTTTGCTTTTTGGTTAGTCTGGACCTCAATCTGTGTGATTCCATTCACACATGTGGGGTAGCTCCCCTTGGTCTTCGGACCGTCATGTGATAGGCCTCTTTCTCTTTTCTGTGATTTCTGGATTTCTTGTGTTGATTTCTGGAATTTATGTCATTGACTTGTTATGAGTACAAGTTTAGGGTATGATGCCCTCTTTGGATCTTTGAGAAGATTCTTGTGATATCGATTTATCTCTTATTGATTGATCTTCTGTTGATCATCATTTGCATACTTATAGTAGTATGTCAGTATGGATATTTTATGTTATGCCATATCTTTTATTTTATACCATGTCATCTGATATTTATAGCTAGACTGATCCGTTTATTATTTTCTTAAATAATACTCGGGTCAGACCGAGATGTTACAGGTGCTTCTGCTTGACTTCTTCCCGGGATTTGCTACTCTGACTTTTGGCTAACTATTTAGATTAGCAGTTTTTGTTGTATACACTTGAGACATAGACTCATAGTTGTATTCTTTTGTATAGCACGTGTTTCTATTCTTTTGTATTATTGTGGATATTTTGACCACTACTCTGATGTACACTTTCATGTGTTAGTTTTATATTCATATCTTCTTCCGCCTTTGTGATATGGATGTCTGTGACTGATTTGCGTTATATTTATTTCTATGTTTGTTTCCGAAGATTATTTATAGCCACCGTGTGATAAGCAATTACATGGATGGTCGCTCCTCAACAGCCTTATTCTCCGTGCTAGTTGACAGCACTACTCCGTAGTGTTCTTGGCTAGCGTGGGTATAGAGGTAGGGCGTCACAGCTTGGTATCAGAGCCAAACTTCGGAACAATGTAGAATAACTTAACAAGGATCATCGTCCTAAGTCTATCTTAGGAGTTATACAATAGGATTAATTCGAGTCTTCATACCGATTCATCCTATTTCCTTTATGATTCCATGTTTTATCTATCAAGATTGTTTGATATTCATTGGTGAATAACCTTCTTCCTTCTCTTCTTTCTTTCTTAAAGGAAGATAATGTCTAGACCAGGCCGTCCCAGAACTGGACCATCTAGTGCTCTACCCCAGGATGGAGTTTTTATGACCGCTCAACAGCTTCTTGATTTAGTAACAAATGCTCAAGCAGCTGGAGCTAACCCGGAACCTACTCACCCAAAGTCGGGATTTGCACGCTTGTGCAGCAATTACACCAACTTGGGTGGGAAGCCCTTCAAAGGTTCGAAAACTATCATCGAGGTCCAGGCTTGGTTAAAATCATGCGATCGAATCTTTTCTCGCATGAATCTTATCGATCTCCACCGCGTTCAGGTGGCTTCCATCATGCTCCAGGAGAGAGCATTGGACTGGTACGAACTCCTTATTTCAGAAATTAATGAAGCGGATCTTACCTGGGAGCAATTTCAGGGACGCTTCGAGTTAAAGTTTGTACCAGAAGCTGGGAAAGTAACCTTGGCTCGACGTTTTATTGACCTTGTTCAAGGTCAATCCTCTGTGACCGATTACGTCGCAGCCTTCGAGTCGCTTTCCAAATATGGGGTTGAATACATCAACACCCCATTGAAGAAGAACCAGAGGTTCGTTTATGGCTTAAATAAGAATCTTAAGAAGCCAATACTCCTGAAACTAGAAGTCGCATTTGATCAACTCGTCGATATCGCTCTTCGTCTTGAAGAGGCTGATAGAGAGAGTGATGTTGAAGTGGAGGGCGCTAAACCAAACTTCAACAACAAGAAGAGGCCAAACAAATTCAAGGGTCCTTATCCCAACAAAAAGGGTAAGCAGGCAACCCCTGCGGCAAAGTCTCCTTCTCCTAGTGGTGCGAGTTGCTTCAACTGTGGGTCTGGGGATCATTATGCGAATAAGTTCTCTAAGCCCAAATCCTGTCGCTATTGTAAGAGCCCGGATCATTACATACATCAATGCCTCAAGCGTAAAGGCAAGAAGGAAGGAAAGTTGAATGTGGCTCAAGCCCCTGGCAACACATCTCGTGGCCAAGGTATTTCTCATTCCATTCTTGATGGTATTATTTTATTTCATGATCAACCTATTAGAGTTCTCTTTGATACGGGTGCATCCCATTCTTTTATATCAAAGGAACTGGTAGACACTTTTTCCTTAAGTGTTACTGCATTGATGACTTCTTTAAAAATTGCGAATCCTGTTGGTGGATCTGCAACTCTTAGTTTGCTTTGTAAAGATGTGGAGATTATTTTATGTGATTTTTCTTTCCTAGCCGATTTGCATGTCATGCGTTACTTAGGCTTTGGAATAATTTTGGAAATGGATTGGCTTAACCGTTATCAAGCCCATATCCTATGTCCTGAGCGGACTATTCATCTCCGACATCCACTATCTGTTAATCAGATTTCTGTTAATCTTAAAGATTCAGAATCCTGTTTGGTGGCATCTTTATATTCTTTAAATCCTCGTGATAACGATGATGATGATGAAGATGATATTATTTCTCGTATTCACGTTGTTCGTGAATTTTCCGACATATTCGAGCCCGTTTTAGGTTTACCACCTAAACGAGCAATTGAGTTCAGAATTAATCTTGTTTCTGGAGCTCAACCTATTACTCGTCCTCCTTATCGCATATCCAATAAGGAAAATGAGGAGATGCGCAAACAGTTGTCCGAATTGGAGACGAAGCAATTTATTCGCTCTAGTTCCTCGCCTTGGGGAGCTTCGGCTATTTTCGTGAAGAAATCCGACGGTACGCTTAGGCTTTGCGTTGACTATCGCAAGCTTAACGATCTGACTATTAAAAATAAATATCCTTTACCTCGGATTGATGATCTATTCGATTAGCTTAGTGGTGCTAAGGTCTTTTCACAATTGGACTTGGCTACCGGTTTCCATCAGCTTCGTATCGCAGAGGATAGCATTCCTTTGACATCATTCCGTACTCGATATGGATCGTATGAATGGCTCGTTATGCCATTTGGGTTAACGAATGCTCCAGCTTATTTCGTTGACCTCATGAATCGAGTTTTCAAAGATTTTCTCGATCGGTTTGTTCTCATCTTCATTGATGATATCCTTGTGTATTCTAAAACCGAGGAGGAGCATGAAAAGCATCTTCGGATTGTATTGGGCGAAATTTTCTAAATGCCACTTTTGGCAATCTCATGTTAAGTTTCTTGGTCATGTTATTTCCGAATCCGGAATTTCCGTGGATCCTTCAAAAATTGAAGCGATTCAAGATTGGAAGAGACCTGAGAGTGTGACTGAAGTCCGTAGCTTTCTTGGATTGGCGGGCTATTACCGTCGTTTTATTAAAGACTTTTCTAAGATTGTCGTGCCTCTTACTGGCTTGACTAAGAAGGGAGTTAAATACATTTGGTCGGACAAATGTGAAGCCTCTTTTCAGAAATTGAAAGAACTCCTTTCCGATGCTCCTATTCTTGTTATTCCCGAAGGGAATCAAGATTTTGTTGTTTATACTGATGCTAGTCACGTTGGTTTGGGTGCCGTTCTTATGCAAAAAGAACATGTTATTGCTTATGCTTCTAGGCAATTATAGCCGGCTGAGACTAGATATGCCACACATGATTTAGAACTCGCGGCTATTGTTTTCGCCCTTCGGATTTGGCGACATTATTTATTGGGAGAGAAATTTATTCTTTATACGGATCATAAGTCTTTGAAATATTTATTTTCTCAAAAAGAACTTAATTTACGTCAACAGCGTTGGCTCGAGTTTCTTGCACCTTATGATCTTGATATTCTTTATACCCCCGGTAAGGGTAATCGTGTCGCCGATGCTCTTAGCCGTAAACAACAAGCAGTTGTTTCTATGATGATATCCGAATGGAACGATCTCGAGATTTTATCCACTTGTGAGATTCGAGAGAGCGTATCCGATTTATGCTCATCGCTTGTTTTATGTAGCCTTGAGGCTCATCCTTCTCTTTTAGACCACATTCTTGAAGCTCAAGGGATAGATCCTGAATTGGCTCTTCTTGGCCAAAATGTTAAGGATAAAATTGATATTGAAGGTTTGAAAGACTTTGATACTGATTCTCGTGGCGGCATTCGAAAATTTGGTAGACTTATCATACCAAATATTGGAGATCTTCGTAAAGATATTTTAGAAGATTTCCATCGTTCTAAATTCACCATTCATCCCGGTAGTAGTAAAATGTACGCTGATATGAAGCGACTTTATTATTGGGAGGGAATGAAATCTGATATTGCTAACTTTGTTAAGTGTTGCATGACTTGCCAACTTGTCAAGGCCGAACATCAAAGGCCTGGTGGGTTATTGCAACCTTTAGAAATTCCAATTTGGAAGTGGGATCAAATTTCCATGGACTTTATAGATGGCCTTCCCCGTTCTCGTTCGGGTCATGATAGCTTATGGGTGATTGTTGATAGACTTACTAAATCCGCCCATTTTATTCCGGTTCGGTCTAACCGAACCGTTCCTCTTTTGGCCAAACTATTTGTCAAGGAAATTGTAAAATTGCATGGAGTTCCTACTTCTATTGTTAGCGATCGTGATCCATTGTTTACTAGTGGATTTTGGAAGAGTCTTCAAAAAGCCTTAGGAACAAAGCTTAATTTTAGCACCGCTTAGCACCCCCAGTCCGATGGACAAACCGAGCATGTGAATCAAACTCTTGAAGATCTTCTTCGTGCTTGTGTGCTTGATTTTGGTGGAAGTTGGGAAGATCATATTTCACTTGTTGAATTTTCCTATAATAATAGCTTCCAATCCAGTATTGGTATGGCACCTTTCGAGGCACTCTACGGAAGGCCATGCCGATCTCCTTCTTGTTGGCTTGAGGCCGGTGAGAAGCTGGTTTTAGGTCCAGACTTTATTCGTGATTCCACGGAAAAGATTGAACTTATTCGACATAGGATGAGAGAAGCCCAGAGTAGACAAAAATCCTATGCCGATAATCGAAGAAGGAAATTAGAATTTTCTGTTGGGGATCCTGTTTTTATTCGTGTTTCACCTATGAAGGGTGTTGTACGTTTCAGTCGATCGGGGAAGTTAGCGCCTCGATATATTGGGCCATTTCCTATCACTGAACATATTGGTTCCATGGCTTATCGCCTTGCATTGCCGGCTCAGTTTTCTGCTATGCATGATGTATTTCACGTTTCTCAATTACGGAAATGCCTTCGGGATTCCGATTCTATTCTTGAGCCCGCTGTTGTGGAAGGAATTGAAGTTTCGTCGAATTTAACTTATGAGCAGCATCCTATTCGAATTATAGCTTCTGAGGTTAAACGACTTCGAAATAAAGATGTTCCGCTTGTGAAGGTTCAATGGTCCTCAAATCCTAAGGATTGTTCTTGGAAATCCAGAGAATTCATCGAGCGTACACATCCGGACTTGCTTACTCCTGCTCTTTGAGGTGAACTTCTTATTTCAAATTTCTCGTGTGTTAATATGCTTTTATGGTTGTTACTTTTTATTTCCATCTTTTATATATATTGCGAGGACGCAATTTCTTTAAGGAGGGGAGTCTGTAACAACCCGCATATTTATCGAGTTTATATTTAAATATTTTATTTAAATATTAAATCGTTAATCAGATTTTTGTCCGAAAAGCTACTTTTTGCAAACGGTCAAATTAGGACTCGAGACCACTTCCATTGAGTTCGAAATGCCGTTTACAACTTTTTTAAGTATAAACTTCGATAGGTTTGGAGTTAGTGAAATTTCACTAACTTTTCCCGCTTTGGACTTTGGGTTAGTTTAGCCTATTAAGCCCAAGTTCCAACCCTCTTCTCCTCACTCTTCATAAATTTCCTAACTAACCCAAGCTTTGGCATTAATGGTGAAGAGAATGGGAAATTAAAACTCCAAGCTCAAATTCAATTGCAACTCCAACATTCAACTCCAAATTCAAGTAGAAGATATTGGATTCAAGCTTTGAATTGCTTCTCCTTGCTTTCAAGCTTCATCTTCATAAATTTTAGTGCAAATGTGAGATTTTTATCTCACAATTCTAGTCTATAACCATATTGGACTGTTGGGAATGATTCCCTATCACTTTTGCATGCATATTAGCATTTGGTTTGGATTGGATTGGCGAAAAACTCCAATTTTTAGCGTTTTGGTGAATTTTCTGCATTTAGGCCGTTCTGGCCATTTTTAGCTCGTTCGGAGTTAGGTCGTTCGTCCATAGGTCGTGAGTCGTTTACGAGTTAACCCTAGGTCGTTCTGGCCATTTTTTTAGCTCGTTCGGAGTTAAGTCGTGAGTCATTTACGAGTTAACCCTAGGTCGTTCTGGCCATTTTTTAGCTCGTTCGGAGTTAAGTCGTGAGTCGTTTACGAGCTAACACTTAGGTCGTTTCTGGCCTTAAACCCCCTCTGTAGTGTTAGGTCGCTCGCGAGTTAAGTCTTAAGCCGTAGGTCGTTCGTGAGTTAAGCCTTAGGTCGTTTGGCCTTTATAACGTTAGGTCGCTCGCGTGTTAAAACGTTAGGTCGCGCTGGCCTTAATTCGTAGGTCGTATGGACCTAGGTCGTAGGTCGCTAGACCTTGTCTCCTTAGTTAGCAAGGCTTTTTAAACCGTTAGGTCGCGTGATCTATATCCCGTAGGTCGTTGACCCCTTGAGTCGTAGAACTGATAGGTCGCTCGCGAGTTAAAATCGATAGATCGCTCGACCACTAGATCGTATGACCTGTTAGGTCGTTAGGTCGCGTGGGTTTTAAGCCGCGTATCAGTTAGGTCGTTCCACCTTATAACCCTTAAGTCGCTCACCTCCGTTAGGTCGCGAGTCTCTTAAGTCGCTCGCCTCCGTTAGGTCGCGCATCACCTTAACTCGCTCGACCTTGTTTAGGTCGTTAGGTCGCGAAGACCCTTAGGTCGCAACCATTAGGTCGCTCGACCCAATTCCCCTTAGGTCGTTAGACCTCATTTTGTCTTCACTAGGTCGTACCGTTTTGAACGGGGTGCTGCCCCCTGGACCCCCGTGACCTGACCGGGCAGGTCGAACCCCGTAAGTGGTGGCGTTGCCCCCGCACCCCCACCTTGGGGGGTTGCCACCCCCCTGGACCCCCCCTCCGTAGGGGCTCTTAGATGAAAGATGCATTTTGAGTTGATTTCCTTGGATTTCATTCACGTCTTTGAACGCGAAGTTTTTGTGATTTGTTACTTTAATAAAATAAAGGTTTCAATACTAGTAGTAAATATCAAAACTCTTTCATCAAAACGATTTTAACTCTATTTTCAATAACAAAGCTCTTTTCTTAAACCGTTTTCCAATCTATTAGTATATACGAACCTCTACCTCACTCGGATGAGAAATCTAATTAAACGGCTTAGTGAAATAAGTGGTATGAAACTCTTGCGTTCACTTCGTCGGTTAATTCTTGGACTTGTTCGATTGAACCTCTTGTGACAATTTTATTAGTGAAGATTTACAGTTTGTTCGTAAATATTTAAGTTAAGCAAGTGGTTATGGGACATGAAGCTAAACTTCTATATTTACTAGCTTAGTGTAATTGACACTTCTCGTTGATCATGACGATCATTCTGATGATTTAGACTAGCAACTGTGTGATGTCTCTTGTTGCGAGGTTAGACTAGACACCACTTGTGTGATTCCACTCACACATACCTTTTTGCTTTTTGGTTAGTCTGGACCTCAATCTGTGTGATTCCATTCACACATGTGGGGTAGCTCCCCTTGGTCTTCGGACCGTCATGTGATAGGCCTCTTTCTCTTTTCTGTGATTTCTGGATTTCTTGTGTTGATTTCTGGAATTTATGTCATTGACTTGTTATGAGTACAAGTTTAGGGTATGATGCCCTCTTTGGATCTTTGAGAAGATTCTTGTGATATCGATTTATCTCTTATTGATTGATCTTCTGTTGATCATCATTTGCATACTTATAGTAGTATGTCAGTATGGATATTTTATGTTATGCCATATCTTTTATTTTATACCATGTCATCTGATATTTATAGCTAGACTGATCCGTTTATTATTTTCTTAAATAATACTCGGGTCAGACCGAGATGTTACAGGTGCTTCTGCTTGACTTCTTCCCGGGATTTGCTACTCTGACTTTTGGCTAACTATTTAGATTAGCAGTTTTTGTTGTATACACTTGAGACATAGACTCATAGTTGTATTCTTTTGTATAGCACGTCTTGCTATTCTTTTGTATTATTGTGGATCTTTTGACCACTACTCTGATGTACACTTTCATGTGTTAGTTTTATATTCATATCTTCTTCCGCCTTTGTGATATGGATGTCTGTGACTGATTTGCTTTATGCTTATTTCTATGTTTGTTTCCGAAGGTTATTTATAGCCACCGTGTGATAAGCAATTACATGGATGGTCGCTTCTCAACAGCCTTATTCTCCGTGCTAGTTGACAGCACTACTCCGTAGTTTTCTTGGCTAGCGTGGGTATAGAGGTGGGGCGTCACACGTACTGTGACGGACGGTGCCCCAGTAGCCCTGCCATTGTTGGAAACCCATTTTCCCTACGAAACCCTACGGTTTTGATTTGTATTACCCACTTTTGTGGCTAGTAGCTGGAATTTAATGAATGTAACAATTTCGGCTATTTTCTATTTACTTGGAAACCCTAGACACTATTATAATATCACTGGATTTCCTATGAAATGTTTTGGTTAGCGTAAGGTAAAAACTTACCCGTGTTTATGTGTGGGAAGTCTTACGTGATACCTTTATTTTCAAATGGTTTTCAAAGTTAAACAACTTTAACCCGTTTACTCATACCAGACCCATGTCTGACCGAGAGTTTATATTTTATTTTTCATAAACTCTTGGGTACTCAAATTTTTATGAGTAGCCAAGTGATAGGTATTTGGAGTATTGATTTTCTGGAGGAGCTTTGGAAATGAAGACCAGACATTTGTATCTATCTATATAGTTCCGCTGTGTAGTTAGTGTATGCTGTATTTTGGACGTATGTATTGGCAGATATGTATATGACAGTTCTGTTGTATGATATTGTATAACTCCGATATATGTATAACTATGTAATAGATATGTGATGCATTATATTTTGTTCCATTTCGCTGTGAAATTCTGATGTTGTCATTCTTTCTTTCTATTCTTTTCTATTTCTATCCCATTCTTTCTTTATGATGATATGTTTTTCCAGGGTTAGAAAGGCGGGTCATCAGAGTTCAGTTCCAATTGTAAATAAATTCCAATTAATTATATTTACTTATAATAAATTGATTTAATTTGATTTCAATCTTTTTGTTTAATCAATCATTATTCTATAGACATAGTTAGCGTTGTTTTATATTTCGTTACATTAATATTCCCCAATTTCCATCTTTTATTTGTATTAACTACTATATTTCCAATATATTGAATTTTTGCCAATTTTATTAAAATATAAAATCTCAATAAATTAGTTTGTCTTTGGTTTACTCCTTTATTAATTCAATTATTGCCTTGTGAATATAATTAACATTTCTATACATTTTATTGCATTCATAATTTGCAGTTATCATCTTAATTCACATTAATGTAACATTTATTTACATTTTTTGTAATTGATTAATTAAATCAGTAATAAATAACAATTGTCATCATTTTTACATTTAATCACATTTTTATATTTGTTATCTACCCACAAATGTAATAGTTATTTATATAATTTTTTTTTCGATTTACAATTTATTACACATTATTCCATTAATTGATCGATATTTAAGTTATCAATTGCTCTTTTATTCCAATTATCAATTAATACACATATTATTACAATAAATTTACAATTTACAACAAATTATAACTTTTAATCATCTCAATTAATTGGAATTAAATTCAAAATAGTAACCAATTACCTTAAATTAATACTATTACCTTTCATTCCATTTATATTCTTTTTATTAAATCACAAATTTTATTTCTTCCAACATTAAATTACAAAACCTCATTAAATTAACTATTTTAGTTACCGAAAATTTTGGGTCGTTGCAAAGATGAATATTTAGAACAAACTAGAAAAACGATGAAAATCCATCTGTACTTAAACCAAGCCTAAAGTAGCGACTTTATGCTACGAAAGCAGGATATTTCTTATGAAAATGCTTCCATGCTTTTCCGTCAGTTGGGTATGTTAACGTACCTTCTTTCTGTGTTCTCATATTGAGCCATCTCATATGATGCGCTGTTACAGATGATGCATATAACCTTTGAAGTCTAGAAGTGATAGGTAACTAATGTATATGCTTATATGGAACTTCTTTTCTCTTCTTTTTTATTGGTTTGTATCTTTCCTGGTAACATATTCTACAATTCCTAAGATGTATATCTTCTTTCCAAAACAACATGCAACCATTTAAAAAAATGTTTATTTTTTAATATGACAAACTAAAAGCAGATATAAGTTTTTTTTTTACTTCATAATGATTTTTGCATATTAAATTATCGGGTGGCATATGCTGTTGAGCAGCTTGTACAACAGCTGTAAATCCGGCTTCTGCGAGGTTGTATTTTGATTTCACAGCAATGTTGTAACATTCCTATTTTTAAAAACAATTTAAATTGGTAATTAATTTAATTATTGTTTTTAAATAGTGAATTAATTTGGTATTTTCCAAGTTAAATAGGTATTTGTTTGTTTATTAATATAAATGTATATAAATACGATTTTAAAATAGGATTTATAATTGGAAATTCAGAAATAAATATTTTGAATAATATATTAATTATAAACTTAATTGTGGACTAATTTGAAAATGTGGGAATAAAAATATATAGAGAAGATTTTTTAAATAATGGACTTGATCTGGAAATATAAATATTTTATAAATAGATTATAATTTGGAATTTGAATTTGAAATTTAAAAAGAACATATATACATCTTGAAATTATTTTTGATATAAAAGGATATATGAATAAAGTTTTTATTTAAATAATATTTCTTTTATATTAATTTAAACAAAAGAATTTTATTTATATAAATTTAGAAAGTATTTATTTAATAGTAAATAAATACAAAAGCTTTTAAATTAACATTTAAAAAAATGGATTAAATACATTATTATGATTTTATTTAGAATCTATTTGGTTTTTATTTTCTTTTAAAAGTTTTATTTATATATAATTAAGAAAAGCATTTATAAATTAATAAAAGCACTTATTTATTTGAAAAATTAATCATAAAAGCTTTTAAATCTTTTAAAAATAAATAAAAATAAATTATGACAAGTGTTGGGTTTTTAATTCTATTATTAACATGTGTAAGATAATTAGCATTGAAAGTGACAAATGTTGTTAAATTCAACAAGTGTCATAATTTGTTTCTATTTTCTTTAATTTTAAACAAATCATAATTTAACACTATATAAACTTCCACCTTCCTTCTTAAATTCTTTTCTAATCTTCTCTTTTCAAAAGCAAGAAAACTTAACTTGAAATTCATTCCTCAAAACAAAACAAACTTGAAAACTCTCTTCAAACCCAAAAAAAGTCTGTAACAAATTACCAATCCAGAAATCCTCAAGAACAAAGCCTGTAATATTTCTCAAACTTAAATAAAAACTCTGCAAACATTTTCAAGGCCTATAAACCTCTTTTAGCAACCCTGTAACAAAGTTCACAAAGCATTTTTTAAAAGTCGGTAAAACAACAATTGAAAACCAAAAATATCAAAGCTTGTAACATCTTCAAAACTGCAACCTGGAATCAAAGTTTGAATCATCATCATGTTCCAGTCCAATTCTAGCATTCCAGCTTCAAACCTTCAAGTATCAAAGCTTTTCAGTTTTAAAGTTTCAAGCAAGATGAAATTTTAGGAATCAAAACAACAGTAGTATTCAAATTTTCAAAGCTTCCCATTTTTTTTCAAGCCTCTGCTTTTTAAAGGTGAGTAAACTTTTAATTAAAAAGTTTAAGTAGATAAATCACTATTGCATGTGAATTTCTATGATGACGATTGCTTTGCATGTATGTATATAAGCAAGCTTCTGTGTATATATGTAGTGTGCATATCTGTTGATTTTAGTCACCTCTGTTCTTAGTTCAAAGTTTATGGTTTTGATAAAAATTCACAATCTTTGCATCTGATCTCTGTTAGACTATGATATTCAAACATGTTAAATTAGTTTAAACACAATCTATGTTTTAAAAATATATTCAAGCATTAGAGGATTGATAATCTGCTGGAATCAAGATATTACTGTAGAAATGTTAAAAACATGTTAAATCAAATCTTGTAAATTTCTGATTCAAGTTTATAACCTGAATTGAATTTGTAAACTATGGTTTTTAAGATGAAAATCTAAATTTTTAGTTATGTTTTGGGAGAGCAATTCTGAGTTGATCGATTTTTGATTTTTAGGCCTTTTTTGTTGACTGGAAAATGGTGGAACTTCATGGTTACTGCCGGAGGTTGTCGGAAGGTTGTCGAGGCCTAGAAAAATGGCAATTGATTTTATAAATCACCATGGCGACAGAAACCCATTGAAGTAGGGTTTCTACCCTAGGTTGTGTTGATGCAAGTTTCGGGGTCATTGCATTGTCTCAGTGTGATCGATTGTTACAAAACGCTAGGAAATGGAGGCATGGTGTGTCGGCAGGGTGTGGCCAGAGTCTCTCGACCTCTGGTGGTCGGAATAGGTTGGTCGAAGGGTTTTGCTGAAGGTGGTTTTGGTTCCTGTTTCATCTGTGAAACTCGATTTTGGATCAAGGCTTGTATTTGGGATCTGGTGGTCAGGATGGGTTGTAGCATGGATATGTGATGTGCCGGGAGGTTCATCAGAGGTCGGAGGTAACTTCGGCGATGGTGCATGTGAACGGTGGAGCTTTGTGTGTCTGTGGGTTAGTTGTGGGTTTGATCGAAGTAAAGGTCGGGATTTGGGGGTAAATGACTCGAGTGTAAACTCGAGTAGTTGTGGGTAATAAGCCTGTAGGTTTTACACCTAAAAAAAATAAGCAAAGTTTTTGGTAATGGAAGAGAAGCAGGGAAAACTCGAAGCTAGACCCGAGTGAACTACGGGTTTGACCCGATGCATGTGTCGAGCAGTTTTTCAAAAAAAAATTAAAATCTAAATTTTGAAATTTAAAATTTTAATTTAGTTTAAATCTTCTTATATAAATTTACTTTATATATAATAAATGTTTTCTTTAACATTTTAATTAAGAAGTTTGAAATTTGTTAAATTTAAATTTTGTTAAGTAAATTTTAAGTGATTTTAAATTTAAGTTAGGAACGAAATTTTAAAGGTTTATGTAAAAGCAAGTTTTTAAATTCAAGTTGAAACTAGTTTTTAAAATATTATTTGATAAATGTTTTAAGTTATTTTAAGAAAAGTTATGTTTTGATAACTTTAATTTATCAAGTTAAATGATTATTTTATTTTAAAACTCAATTAGTGCTTTAATTAAGTAAAGATAATTATAAAGATAAAATGGTGTAAATATGTTAACGGTAATTAAGGCATTTATAAGATAATGTTTTATCTTAAGAGAATTAAGGTTTTAACGTCTTGATTTTAATTAAATTAATTAAAGGAAATTAAGTAAAATTATTAAATTAATTAATGATAAAGGATTAATCAAGTAAATATTTAAGAGTAATTAATTAATTTAATAAATTAATGATTAAGTATTAAATAATTAACACTTAAGGGTTAGAAGTTAATTAATTAAAGATTAATTAATTTGTAATTAAGAATCATTAATTAGATAATTTGAGATTATTAATTAATGATTAGAGATTAATCAATTGGTAAATTAGGGATTAATCAACTAGTAATTAATAATTAATTAATTTGTAGTTAAGTTTTATTAATTAATAATTAAGGCTTATGATTAATAATTAAGGAATAATTAATTAATTAATTTAATGGTAATTAATTAAGGGTTAATTATTAATTAATTAATCAATTGAGGGTAATTAATTTAAAGGATAATTAAATAATTAAAGGTTAATTATTTAATGATTAAAGGTTAATTAATTTATAAATTAATAAATGATTAAAGGATAATTAATCAAATGGTTTGTAATTAATCAATATTAATTTTCCAGGATTAATAATTTAATTATAAGTGATTAATCTGATTTAAATTAATCAGATGAATAATTGATCTTACTTATGGATGTTTGAATTGTATGAAATGCTTTGAATTGTTTGATATCTCTATGTGTAATATTTTGCGTTATGAATTATTTTGATTCGAGCTGTGATGAATGTAATTTATTTTATCTGTGATAAATGTATATTATTTATCTGTGAATCTGTGAATAGAAGATAAGCGTTATAGAATATACCATTTATCGATATTGGTGTGCTTGAATCTGTCATGATTGATGAAGTTGCACTTTTGTGTAAAACCCCTGGACTACACCTTACACACACAAATGTGGATTGCACGAGGAAACTGGTTAAGTCGCATATTTTTTTGAAATGGTTTTAAAGTTGAATTTTGAATCCAAATGGTTTTGGAAATGGAATTGGGTTAAATATGAAAAGCTTTTGAAAGTGAGTTTTCAAAAATAAAAGTTATTTTGAATAACTTGATAAAGTTTTGAAATTTAAATAGTTTGATTTGAATTTAAATTCAAGATTTGAAATTGAATTCTATGATGAAAATTTTGGTTTAAAAAAGGGTATACAACTTATAAGTGTGTTTATATGGGCTTTAAACCATTTTAAAAATATTATTTTGGAAATTTGAATTTAACCCAAGTTTTGGACTTCAAGGGCTTTAACTTGTGCAAACGTAATCGGATTTTTCCGAAACGAAATCTATCTGTTTTCAAATAATAATAGCTTTCATATAAAGAAAGGATTTCCAATTTGTGTTGAAAGATTTCAAATATGAAATGGAATTGAAATAGTTTTGAAAGCTATGAATGAATCTTTATGAAAGATGATTGAACCTTGTTTTGAAATTGAAGAGGATCTTAAAAGTGTATCTTTTGTATAAAAGATTTGAAATGGAATTGTTTCGAAAGCTATGAAGGAATCTTTGTGAAATATTTGGCGAACTTTGTTTTCAAACAAAAGAGGATCTCAAAGATAGATCTTTTGTTTAAATATTGTGAATGAATCTTTGTGGAAGATTGTTGAACTTTGTGGAGTGAATCTTTTTGTTTAAAGATTTGAAAATGGTAATTTGTTTAAACCATTTGAAAGAAAAGTTTGGGTAATAAGTTGTGAGTTAACTGAGATCCCATTATCCATATGATTTTAAAATATTGCGCTCATTATTCAATTTAGCCGGGAGAGGACCTTGTGTCATATAACCCATTCCGAATAATGATACGACATTATGGATTGCATTTGAAGACCAGTGGTGAAGACCGGGTATTTTCGAGAACCTAAGGATAACCCGTCGAATGTCTCTGCACTGAGTCGCGCCGGTATAGAGATCTCCATGTGTGATAGGGAGTCCGATCGAGATTGTATATACCCAGATTGCAAGGGCTTCTTTGTGAAGTGCCTTCGGTTCTGTTCGAACGCGGAACAGACTTGTATGGATGTGTGTCTGACGTTACACTTTGAGATGTAAAGCTGGTTTCTATCAAATACATTTATGTTTGGTGGCGGAGATTTATTCTCTTAGCTTAACACCCTTCTCTGAGTTGTACGAGCTCAGAGGTTATGTAGTTGATGGTTACTAGTAATACATACCCAATTTGGTAATGTGGCATACGAAGTGTTGCTGATCATTTGTTAATCGAAGCATGGCTTTTGTGAAAAGCGTAGCTTTGTGGACGAGACTTAGTCAAGCCTCACGGCCCGGTAATGGTCGAAACAGGAATCGTTGCAGCAAGGTTATTTGAAGGTAGCGCCCCCTAAGGGTATGTTCATTTCCACTTGGATTATAAGTGGTATCATGGTATGGAGCCCAGATACTTAACTTTGTGGTTGCTGCAAACTTATTGCTTTATGGTTGTTGGTTGAGAGGCGCCTCGGATAAAGGTTGGTAACGACCAAGGAATGACATATTCATGTTAGTAGTTACTTCCGGGCAGGGGTAACTCGGCCTTGTGTTGGCAGAGATCCGGTTAGGTTCTCGGGGACGTACCTCTAGAGGCGTTCCATTCGGTGTAGAAAGTTCCTTAGCCTAACCATTTGTTGGAAATCCAATCATCTAATATGCTCCTTGCATGGTTTTAATTGTATAACCTGCCATTTACTTATGGTGGTCACCACTGTTTAGATGGTAGCTATAGTAGGCATAGTTCGAAATGTCTATGCTGGAAAAAATTAATATTATACTTTCGAAATGTTTTCTGCACTATGCACTAATAATAATATCAAAATGTTTTTTGCGTAGTAAGCATGTTTGACTATCATAAGGAGAAATCTCCTCCAATTTTTCATTTGCATGGTGTGTTCGGTGGGAGGCCTTATTGTAGTTTCATTTTCCAAAAAGCATTGCGGATTTCTTTTAAACTCTTTTGTTTTGCTTTTAAAGATAAACTGTTTTCGTTTTCTCACACCAGTCCCATGACTAACCCGGAGTATATTATTCCATATCTAAACTCTGGGTGCCCATGATTTTCCACACGGGCAGTCTAGAGTTGGATTTTTCAGATAGTCGAACAGTAGGGGTAGATTCGATAGCATTCAATCTCTAGATATTGGCAATCGCTTTTGGATCAAGTTGTTTCACTTTAGTGTTGATGGTGGTTCTCACTTTTTGATGTTTGGAGTCTTTCTAGTCTTGGAGCATTGGCAATGGTGTTGCAGTTAATTGGAGTATCTATCTTAAGGACTTCTGAAGATATTATCTTTTGGAGACTTTCTTCCGCTGTTATTTTTGGGTCTCTAATGTTGATATCAATTGTATCAATGTGTTGTATCACTGTAATCAACTATTGTATAGCAATGATATTCATTTCTTCTGCTGTGTTGTTATACTTAATGTGTTATAAGCTCCGGCACGAATCAGATTTCAACGGTTGAATCTGCGGCATTCGAGTATAAGTGAAGTACGGGTGTCGATTTTCGAACGCTGAAATTCAGGAAGTGACATTTTGATATCAGAGCTGAAGGTTGAAGTTTAGCTCAGAAGTATAACACATTAAGTAACTCATTAGAGATAAGGTGAAGTATACCTTAGAAAGAGTACCCTAAGATATTCATCCGTGTGCCTCTGTAAATTCTCTTACTATCCAGTAATAGTGAGTATGAGTGCAAGTAGAGGACGAGATAGGGGACTGGGAAATACGACTACAAATGGTCGATATCCTATAATAACAACGGAAACAACTTTTCTCATCAATCTATGTTGATCCGATTTCAAATTCTTTGATTGCTTCGTAGTAGCTCAAGGGAGAAGCTTCGGTGTGGTGGTGGACCTGCGAATCGTTATAGATAAGTTTCAATTTCATATTCTCTTCATTGGTTATCTATCAGCTTTTCGTTTTTAACTTTAATGAATTTGAAATTCTATTTGCAATAAATTGGTTAATAAAATATGAAGATTTGTATCGATAAAACGATTTCAATTAAAACAAAATTTGAAATTCTATTGTAATTTCTTGTGAGGATTAAAGTCCGAAGAGGGACAAATTGGTGTAAACTTTGAGATATTCCGATCTAAGATGGGAATCCATACTAGTGTTTAAAAATTATGGAAGATTAAATCCATTTATCTATTGTTTAGGTCTCGATATATTCTACGAACGGTAAGTTATTCCTTCGGACTAACCAATGCCATGTATCTTCGTAGATCTGGTGACCCGAGTATCTTGTGAAATATGGAATGAGTTTGTTCTCATATCTATTGTTGATATTCTGATTTGGTAAGCCAAATGCATAATAAATATTCAGTTGATCTTGTGAATTATTCCTCTGTGTGTTCATCTGTTCTTTGTTGTCTCCCTGTCTGGCAAATTTTGAAGATGAAATTTTCTTAAGGGGGGAATCTGTAACATTCATGTTTTTAAAAACAATTTAAATTGGTAATTAATTTAATTTTTGTTTTTAAATAGTGAATTAATTTGGTATTTTCCAAGTTAAATAGTATTTGTTTGTTTATTAGTATAAATGTATATAAATATGATTTTAAAATAGGATTTCTAATTGAAAATTCAGAAATAAATATTTTGAATAATATACTAATTATAAACTTAATTGTGGATCAATTTGAAATTGTGGGAATAAAAATATATACATGATTTTTTAAATAAAGGACTAGATTTGAAAATCTAAATATTTTATAAGTAGATTATAATTTGGAATTTGAATTTGAAATTTGGATTTAAATTTGAAATTTAAAAAGAATATATATATATATATATATCTTGAAATTATTTTTGATATAAAAGGATATAAGAATAAAGTTTTTATTTAAAATAAGATTTGTTTTATATTAATTTAAACAAAATAATTTTATTTATATAAATTTAGAAAGTATTTATTTAATAGTAAATAAATACAAAATCTTTTAAATTAACATTTAAAACAAATGGATTAAATATATTATATATGATTTTACTTAGAATCTAATTGGTTTCTATTTTCTTTTAAAAGTTATATTTATATATAATTAAGAAAAGCGTTTATAAATTAATAAAAGCACTTATTTATTTGGAAAATTAATAATAAAAGCTTTTAAATCTTTTAAAAATAAATAAAAATAAATTATGACAAGTGTTAGGTTATTAATTCTTTTATTAACATGTGTAAGATAATTAGCATTGAAAGTGACAAATGTTGTTAAATTTAATAAGTGTCATAATTTGTTTCTATTTTCTTTAATTTTAAACAAATCCTAATTTAACACTATATAAACTTCCACCTTCCTTCTTAAATTCTTTTCTAATCTTCTCAAGCAAACTTGTAAACACTCTACAAACCCAAACAAAAGTCTGTAACAAATTATCAATCCAGAAATCCTCAAGAACAAAGCTGTAATATTTCTCAAACTCAAATAAAAACACTGCAAACATTTTCAAGGCCTGTAAACATATTTTATCAACCCTGTAACAAAGTTCATGAAGCATTTTACAAAGGCCTGTTAAAAACAATTGAAAACCAGAAATATCAAAGCTTGTAACATCTTCAAAACTGCAACCTGGAATCAAAGTTTAAATCATCATCATGTTCCAGTCCAATTTTAGCATTCCAGCTTCAAACCTTCAAGTATCAAAGCTTTTCAGTTTTAAAGTTTCAAGCAAGACAAAGTTTTAGGAATCAAAACAACAGTAGAATTCAAATTTTCAAAGCTTCCCAGTTTTTTTCAATCCTTTGCTTTTTAAAAGGTGAGTAAACTTTTAATTAAAAAGTTTAAGTAGACAAATCACTGTTGCATGTGAATTTCTATGATGATGATTGCTTTGCATGTATGTATTTAAGTAAGCTTCTGTGTATATATGTAGTGTGCATATCTGTTGATTTTAATCACCTGTGTTCTTAGTTCAATGTTTATGGTTTTGATAAAAATTCAAAATCTTTGCATCTGAACTCTGTTAGACTATGATATTCAAACATGTTAAATTAGTTTAAACACAATCTATGTTTTAAAAATATATTCAAGCATAATAGGATTGAGAATCTGCTAGAATAAAGATATTACTGTAGAAATGTTAAAAACATGTTAAATCAAATCTTGTAAATTTTCGGTTCAAGTTTATAACCTGAATCGAATTTGTAAAATATGATTTTTAAGATGAAAATCTAAATTTTTAGTTATGTTTTGGGAGAGCATTTCTGAGTTAATCGATTTTTGATTTCTGGTCATTTTCTGTCGACCGGTAAATGGTGGAACCTCGTGGTTGCTACCGAAGGTTGTTGGAAGGTTGTCGAGGCCTGGAAAAATGGCGATTGATTTTATAAATCACCATGGCGATAGAGATCGATTGAAGTAGGGTTTCTACCCTAGGTTGTGCTGATGCAAGTTTCGAGGTCATTGCATCGCCTCAGGGTGATTGAGTGTCACAAAACGCTAGGAAATGGTGGCATGGTGTGTCGGCAGGGTATGGCCAGAGTCTCTCGACCTCTGGTGGTCAAAATAGGTTGGTCGAAAGGTTTTGCTGAAGGTGGTTTTGGTTCCTGCTTCATCTGTGAAACTCGATTTTGGATCAAGGCTTGTATTTGGGATCTGGTGGTCAGGATGGGTTGTAGCATGGATAAGTGATGTGTCGGGAGGTTCATCAGAGGTCGGAGGCGACTCTGGCGATGGTGCATGTGCACGGTGGAGCTTTTTGTGTCTATGGATTAGCTGTGGGTTTGCTCGAAGTAAAGGTCGGGATTTGGGTGTAAATGAATCGAGTGTAAACTCGAGTAGTTGTGGGTGATATGCCTGTAGGTTTTACACTTAAAAAAATAAGCAAAGTTTTTGGTAATGGAAGAGAAGCACGGAAAACTCGGGGCTAGACCCGAGTGGACTTCGGGTTTGACCCGATGCATGTGTCGAGTAGTTTTTAAAAAACGTTTTAAAATCTAAGTTTTGAAATTTAAAACTTTAATTTAGTTTAAATCTTCTTATATAAATTTACTTTATATATAATAAATGTTTTCTTTAATATTTTGATTAAGAAGTTTGAAATTTATTAAATTTAAATTTTGTTAAGTAAACTTAAAGTGATTTTAAAATTTAAGTTAGGAATGAAATTTTAAAGGTTCATATAAAAGCAAGTTTTTAAATTCAAATTGAAACTAGTTTTTAAAACTATTATTTGATGTTTTAAGTTATTTTAAGAAAATAATTTTAACTTATCAAGTTAAATGATTATTTTATTTCAAAACTTAATTAATGATTTAATTAAGTAAAGATAATTATAAAGATAAAATGGTGTAAATATTTTAATGGTAATTAAGGCATTTATAAGATAATGTTTTATATTAAGATAATTAAGGTTTTAGTGTCTTAATATTAATTAAATTAATTAAAGGAAATTAAGTACAATTAATTAAATTAATTAATGATAAAGGATTAATTAAGTAATTAATTAAGAGTAATTAATTAATTTAATAAATTAATGATTAAGTGTTAAATAATTAATACTTAAGGGTTAGAAGTTAATTAATTAAAGATTAATTAAATTGTAATTAAGAATCATTAATTAGATAATTTGAGATTATTAATTAATGATTAGAGATTAATCAATTGGTAAATTAGGGATTAATCAACTGGTAATTAAGCATTAATTAATTTGTAATTAAGTTTTGTTAATTAATAATTAAGGTTTATTAATTAATAATTAAGGAATAATTAATAATTTAATTTAATGGTAATTAATTAAGGTTTATTAATTTATTAGTTAATCAATTGAGGGTAATTAATTTAAAGGATAATTAAATAATTAAAGGTTAATTATTTAATGATTAAAGGTTAATTAATTTATAAATTAAGAAATGATTAAAGGTTAATTAATTTATAAATTAAGAAATGATTAAAGGATAATTAATCATATGGTTTGTAATTAATTAATATTAATTAACCAGGATTAATAATCTAATTATAAGTGATTAATCTGATTTCAATTAATCAGTTGAATAATTAATCTTACTTATGGATGTTTGGATTGTATGAAATGCTTTGAATTGTTTGATATCTTTGTGTGTAATGTTTTGTGTTATGAATTATTTTGATTCGAGCTGTGATGAATGTAATTTATTTTATCTGTGATAAATGTATATTATTTATCTGTGAATCTGTGAATAGAAGATAAGCGTTATAGGAATATACCGCTTATCAATATTGGTGTGCTTGAATCTATGATGGTTGATGATATTGCGCTATTGTGTAAAACCCCTGGACTACACCTTACAAACACAAATATGGATTGCACGAGGAAATTGGTTAAGTCGCAGATTTTATTTTTTTTGAAATGGTTTTATAGTTGAATTTTGAATCCAAATAGTTTTGGAAATGGAACTGGGTTAAATATGAAAATTTTTTGAAAGGGAGATTTCAAAATAAAAGTTATTTTGAATAACTTGATAAAGTTTTGAAAATTAAGTAGTTTGATTTGAATTTAAATTCAAGATTTGAAATTGAATTCTATGTTAAGAATTTTGGTTTAGAAAAGGGTATACAAGTTATAAATGTGTTTGTATGGGCTTTAAACCCTTTTAAAAATATTATTTTGGAAATTTGAGTTTAACCCAAGTTTTGGACTTGAAGGGCTCTAACTTGTGCAAATGTAATCGAATTTTTCCGAAACGAAAACTATCTGTTTTCAAATAATAATAGATTTCATATAAAGAAAGGATTTCCAATTTGCGTTGAAAGATATCAAGTTTGAAATGGAAATGAAATAGTTTTGAAAGCTATGAATGAATCTTTGTAAAAGATGATTGAACCTTGTTTTGAAATTGAAGAGGTTCTTAAAAGTGTATCTTTTGTATAAAAGATTTGAAATGGAATTGTTTCGAAAGCTATGAAGGAATCTTTGTGAAATATTTGGCGAACTTTGTTTTCAAACAAGAGAGGATCTCATAGATAGATCTTTTGTTTAAATATTGTGAATGAATCTTTGTGGAAGATTGTTGAACTTTATGGAGTGAATCTTTTTGTTTAAAGATTTGAAAATGGTAATTTGTTTAAACCATTTGGAAGAAAAGTTTTGGGTAATAAGTTGTGACTTAACCGAGATCCCATTATCCGTATGATTTTTAAATATTGCGCTCATTATTCGGTTTAGCCGGAAGAGGGCCTTGTGTCATATAACCCACTCCGAATAATGATACGACATTATGAATTACATTTGAAGATCGGTGGTGAAGACTAGATATTTTGGAGAACGAAAGGATAACCCTTCGAATGTCTCTGCACTGATTCGCGCCGGTATAGAGATCTCCATATGTGATGGGGAGTCCGATCGGGACTGTAAATACCCGGATTGCAAGGGCTTCTTCGTGAAGTGCCTTCGGTTCTGTTCGAACCTGCAATAGACTTGTATGGATGTGTGTCTGACGTTATACTTGGAGATGTAAAGCTGGTTTCTATCAAATACATTTATGTTTGGTGGCGGAGATTTATTCTCTTAGCTTAACACCTTTCTCTGAGACGTACGAGCTCAGAGGTTATGTAGTTGATGGTTACTAATAATACATTCCCAATTTGGTAATGTGGCATACGAAGTGCTATTGATCATTTATTGATCGAAGCATGGCTTTTGTGAAAAGCGTATCTTTGTGGACGAGACTTCGTCAAGCCTTACAACTCGGTAATGGTCGAAACAGGAATCGTTGCAGCAAGATTATTTAGGGGTAGCGCCCGTTGAGGGTATGTCCATTTCCTTCTAGATTATAAGTGGTATCATGGTATGGAGCCCAGATACTTAACTTTGTGGTTGCTGCAAACTTATTGCTTTGTGGTTGTTGGTTGAGAGGCGCCATGGATAAAGGTTGGTAACAACCGGGGAATGGCATGCTCGTGCCAGCGGTTACTTTCGGGTCAGTGATCCGATTAGGTTCTCGAGGACGTCCCTCCAAAGGCATTCCATTCGATGTAGGAAGTTCCTTAGCCTGACCATTTGTTGGAAATCCAATCATCCAGTACGCGCCTTGTACGGTTTTAATTGTATAACCTGCCATTTACTTATGGTGGTCACCACTGTTTAGATGGTAGCTATAGTAGGCATAGTTCGAAATGTCTATGCTGGCTAAGATTAATATTATACTTTCGAAATGTTTTCTGCACTATGCACTAATAATAATATCAAAAATTTTTTTGCGTAGTAAGCATGTCTGACAATCATAAGGAGAAATCTTCTCCAATTCTGCGTTTGCATGGTGTGTGCGGTGGGAGGCCTTATGGTAGTTTCATTTTCCAAAAAGCATTGCGGATTTCTTTTAAACTCTTTTGTTTTGCTTTTAAAGATAAACTGTTTTTGTTTGCTCACACCAGTCCCATGACTGACCTGGAGTTTATTGTTCCCTATCTAAACTCTGGATGCCCACAATTTTCCACACGGGCAGTCTAGAGTTGGATTTTTCATATAATCGAACAGTAGGGGTAGATTCGATATCATTCAATCTCTGGATATTGGCAATCACTTTGGACCGAGTTGTTTCACTTCAGTGTTGATGGTGGTTCTCGCTTTTTGATGTTTGGAGTCTTTCTAGTCTTGGAGCATTGGCAATGGTGTTGCAGTTAATTGGAGTATCTATCTTAAGGACTTCTGAAGATATTATCTTTTGGAGACTTTCTTCCGCTATTATTTTTGTATCTCTGATGTTGATATCAATTGTATCAATGTGTTGTATCACTGTAATCAACTGTTGTATAGCAATGATATTCATTTCTTTTGCTGTGTTGTCATACTTAATGCGTTATAAGCTCCGGCACGAATCGGATTTCAACGGTTGAATCTGCGGCATTCGAGTACAAGTGAAGTACGGTGTCGATTTTCAAACGCTGAAATTCGGGAAGTGAAAAATGTACTCTGCAATTACTAATATTTGAGTGTCGTTTGTACAACCATTCCATAAGCATTTCTTAGCAGCATCCAATAAATCATATATTTTTTTACTCCAATAGTTGGCTCCCTTTCCATGTTAACATCGCCATTATCAACTTCAATGGTAGGGAACATTGGTCGTGTTGCAACTTCAACCATATATTCTATGAGATTCATCGTACTAATTTTATCACCAGCCTCCTCCTTTGACTATTCTTGATTAGGTGCTACAATTTCTCCATGACGATCACACACCAAATAATTCGACACAAAACCGTATTGGCACAAAAGAACTCTAACCATATTTGGTACCAAATACTTCAACAGTTTGCGCCTACTACATAGACACGAATTTCTTCATCGTTTTCATTATTACTTAAAGAGAATTCAATAAATATATGTACCCCAGTACAATAATGTTCACTTTTTGAGCCTCCCATTTTCCTTCGTTGGTCATACCTCCAGCTCTGATCAGTAAAATAATTGACCATTTTTCATACTTTAAAACCTATGATAGAAATTAAAATTAGTAGAAATCATTTAATTTTATGGATTGACATTTTATTTTTTAATTAAAAGGATTTATTTATAATGTTATGGAATTTGCTAATTTGCATCTTTTTGCTTTTTCTTGCACCTTTTTGCGCATTGAAATTGCTTTTGTGCCTTTTTGCGCTTTCTTGCGCCTCGAATTGGTTTTGCGCCTTGAAATGAATATAATATTAAGTTTTTAGCTTCTATATTATTTTTTGCTTTGATGGTTATTCGTCCTACTTTCCATTTCAAACACATCAATAATTATATTTCATAAATTAATTCATTTTAAACAATTTCACAAAATTTCGGTAGCACTTCCCCATGTTCCCTGTATCATACACAAATGCGTGTACACAAGAAACAAAAAGGAAGTGCTATCGAAGTTTTGTGAACCGTTTAAAATGAAATGATTTACGAAATGTAATTACTTTATTATGTTTGTAACTTGTCAAATACAGGGACAAATCCAACAAATATTATATCAGATGAATATAAATGTTTATTTTGTAATAAAAATGAATATTCATATCGATCATATACAATACTTGTCAGACGGGGCCAAAAACTCTCTAAGAGATTTGTAAAAAAATAAAACACATTATGCACATCTAATTTGTTTATAGATTATCAATATTAGCATTATATATCAATATTATGCACAATTAGTTAATTATATAACATATACTAGCATTTGTACAATAGTTTATTTGCATTTTACTATTTTATTAAATATATACGATATTATATAATTTTTAATTTCTAAAATATATATTATTCATGTCTTCAAATTTAACAAATTACGTATATAGTATTATATTTTATTTAAAATAATATTAAACTATAGTATACACTAGTTTATATCATGCCACACAATATTGTACCAAACTTGATTTTATATAAATGATTAAGGGTTTAACTATGATTAATATATTTTAGTTATTGTTTTTGAAATTTTATAAACCATAAACACAATCATTCACATCAAGCCTAACTAACCAAATGATAACCAAATGCTAGCTCAAATGTGCATATACACTAAATAATCAATGTATATATACACTAATTGGTTAATGTATATAAACTAATCAAATTATTAGTTAGGGTTAGGAAACTACCAATTAAGGTTTAGGGTTTATGTAGGTGAACTAATCAAATTACTAATTAGTTAATGTAATTAAACAATCAATCAGCTATTATAAACAACTAAAATTACAATTTAACCCTAAATTAATAAATCAGAATCAATTAGGGTTTAGGAAGAACCTGATTTGGAGATGGATGGAGAGGCTAGAGCTGTTGGGAGTGACGATTGATGATGTTGGGGATGCTCCGGAAGACGTGGGGGGCTGGCTGTCGCGGAGAGGAGGTTGGGGAGTTGGGGATTTTGATTGATTTAGGTGAAAGGGAGATAATCAAGCAGCACTCGGCCAATTTGGCATGTAAACACGCTTATTTTCGACGGTTTCTACGGCTTCTTACGGCTGATTTGCATTGGTTTTCGATGGCCTGTAACGATTATTTAATTTTAAATACAGAAATGACACAAAGATTATGGGCCATCGCTAGCCGTCGAAAATTTCCATCGACGGCCGTCGGAAGTGTATTGTCACTATATACTGTTATTCTTGTAGTGAGAACGCTGCGGCGACAACTAGAACAATGGTGAGTTAAACTCGCCTTTTTTCTTAACTAGTAATGTTACACAGTCCATAAATTATTGATTGGATGTTTGGATGATTTGCTTTTTATTCAGTTGGTTTGGATTTATTCTCACCTCTGGAGCGAATGACCCATACTATATAGTTTTATACTATATGTGATGCAGGAAAAACAGATTGGAGGGATCTAATATGATTCCTTACCACTATTGGTTTTATTTACATATATATGTGTATTGATAGATGTTAGCGCCAAAATTGGTCACTAACACCCAAATCCAGAAGAAAGCACCAAATCACAGTCACAGATCATAGATAGAATATATGTAGGGAGTGTATATATGAAGAACAGTAAAAATTAAAAAGAAAGCAGTAACAACATAGGATTTATAGTGGTTCGACTGACTCCGGCCTACGTCCACTCCAGTAATTTCCTTTTTACTGATGTTAGATTCAATTATAGTTACAATCCAGTGTTTTTTGAAATGACAATGGCAGAGTAGCCTTAATGAGGAAGTAGAAGTGAAATAGAATGAAGATCCCTTTTTCTAAAGCCCTGTCTGCTGTATTTATAGGCAAAACCTAAGTTATTGGGCTTTCTGAGTAGTCCGGGCCCACCAAGGCCATAACCAATCCCTAGCAATCCCAATATGCCGACCCCATATCGAAGCCTTGCCAGCCCGAAGCATCTTAGCACTGACCCGACGTGATTTCCACATTGACCTGAAGTAGCACCACAACCGACCCCTTGCAACTTCAAATGCCGACCCCAAGTTCCTACTAGTGCCGACCCAAAGTGTTTCCTATACCTACCAAGCCATACCTACCGACCCACTATGGCCTGCCTCCTCTAGCCGAACCGAAGATGTTCCCTCAACATAGCCAACTTGAACCATCCATACCGAGCCACTTCCTCTTCATTTATCGTGATCGAACCACTTACACTTCATATGCCCTGGCCAACCCACCGAGGCCGATCCACTCCATCTTCATTTACCTTGGCCGACCTGCCAAAGCCGAATCACCGTGGCAGAACCGCTTCCACTTTGTTGCCTCCCTAGCTTATCGATCCACACCATCATGCCGATCCACTCAGTTCGACCCTAACTTCCAACTATACCGACCGAACCCATATAGCCGAACCACTATAAGCTGATCCCTCAAGTGGATACGAACCTCTTATCCAAGTGAACTTCATCCAAGTGCCGACCGAAGGTAGTGCCGAACCGCCTTTAATCGAACCACTCCAATATGGTCGAACCACCTTCCTACCTTCACACCATTACCCAACGACATGGCTGACCCACATCATGGAGACCCTCGATCCACGCTTATGCTAACCTAGCCTACGCCGATCCATCTTCCAAGCGCGCTGCGTCGTTTATCTGTCGACCATACTTAATCCCGACTTCATACTAGTTATACATCCATTTAAACCAAATCCATGATACTCTGGCCTCGATAATCGTGAAGTTGGTTAGGTTGAATCCGCTTATTTATGGCCTTGAGAAAAGGTGGGTTAACAATATATATGTGAGTTGTGATGTGGAAACGGGTTGGAGGAATCCAACGGAATTCCTCGCCATTTTTGTTTTAATTTCAATAATATTCTTTTTTATGAATCATTGAATATCAACCTGATTGTTTGACATTGTTATGTTCAAAACTAAAAACCTGTAGTAATAGAAAATCAATATTGATATTGATTAAGCGTTTTGTATCTATTGGCCTTAAATTAGTATTTTGAAATAGTATAAATTTCCATTTGAATTGGAATTGGTTTTTGAGGCAGAAAATGATTTTAAAATCCGAATACGGTTTTCAAAAATATTTTCTTTAAAAAGGATTAAATTTTTATTTTACTATTTTTATTTTACTTCAACTCTTTTATCTGTCCTTTCTGAATTATTAGAAATAATTTTAATGTCCAACTATTGTTTCAAAAGTTAGTTATTTATTTATATTTATTATTGTTTTAAAAGTTATTTATTTATATTTAATATTGTTTTAAAAGTTGTTTATTTTTAATTAATATTGTTTTAATGTTATTTATAAATATTTTAATATTTTGGAAGGTTAATAATTTAAATAATTAAGATGGTTTGAAATTAATAATAATGATTTATTAATATTGTTTTGGAAATTTATTATTACTATTTATAACGATGAAAAAGATTATTTATTATTGTTTATTTAAAAATGTTGTGAAATTATTTATTATTATTATTAAGATGTTTTGAAGTTATTAATTATCATTTATTTCAAATGTTATTATTCTTGAATATTATTATATAATAGTGTTTTTGAATAAATGATCATTATTTATTAATAAATGTTTCTAAGATTTATAAATAGAGTCTTATTAACAGGCTCGAGTTTATAAGATGAGTTTTATAAAATAGTTTGGAGGCTTAAGGGAAGAATATTTACAATGCATAGAAAGAAGTTTATAAATGGTTTTAGAATTTGGTAAAAAGGAAATCAAATTGTTTTGGAGTCTTAAAGAGAATTTGTTTACAATGTATAAAGAGTGTTTTGTAATGATTAGATATTTATAAAGGAATTTTATAAATGGGTTTATAGTTTTAAAAGAAGAGCTTTATAAATAGTTGCATGGACTTATAAAGGGTTTATAAATGACTTAAGAAATGAATTAAAAATATTTATAAATGGTTTTAAAGATTATAAATAGTTATAAATGATTTTAGAGATTTATAAAGGAGTTTACAAATTACTTTTTAAGTGTATAGAAAGAAAATCTTTCTCGGTATAATTATAGCATTAAGATAAGTATATGGATGTTTCTAAGTATTGAAATATAGGAATCTGTGGGTATATCTTTGTAAAAGTATTTATGTACAAGTATTACAAAGCGATTTTATGAACAAAAAGATTACTTACGTGCTTAACCACTGTTGGTTTTTCCTTTTGAAATAAATTCCTAATTTGAATGCGTATTTGTTGATAGTTAAATAACCGACTATCAAATATGAACCCAAAAACATAACTTTGGAAATATCTAGGAGAAACACGTGGGTTATATGGTACGGTCATCTCTGATGATGTTGTACTATGCGTATAAATCTCGTTTCATTCACATATGACAAATGATGATGAAATCTGTCCACCAATGGTTAAGAGGTGATCTCCGCTCTTATCTTTGACTGTTTATTTCCTAAAGAACTTGGGTTGAGTTTAGCAAAAATTATCGGAAGTTGTTTCGAAGAGACTGGAATTGGATATGTTATCTGAAAACCACTTCGATCCAAATTAAGCATTTCAAAGTGAACACATCTTAAAGATGATGAAATTGAAGACGAAGCTCTCAAGTGCTTCATTCAGTCCTGGAACGAACTTGTATGGATGATTGCTGGCATTGTATTGTTGCTTGGAGGGAAGTGTTAGCATTTCAAGTGGGAAGTGCTATATAAAATTAAAATGTAGCCTCAAACCACATCAACCGAAAATGACTAAAACATGAGAGATGCAGTAGGGCTAAGTGGGTCACTCCTAAGTTGGATGTAATCATATCTATCTAGAGTCGATATTATCTCTTATTTGTGTGCTTCGGGGCACATTAATGGAGGGGTTATCATATTCGGTACTATCCAGTAAAGGGTAGGTCGGTTCTATGTTGGCAGAGGTCGATAGGTTCGACTTCGGTTTTATTTTATCTAGAGATGCACCATGATAGGTGGTAGCCCAGTAGTCTAGTCATAGTATGGAATCCATTCTCCAATAAGCGTCGTATGGACTTAGTTGTACCCAACTATGTTGAAACATGAGATGCAAGTATTTTAGCTATATTCATATTTTACTTTGACCCCTAGACATTATTATGATATCAATGCAAGTGTTTTGGTTATCGTAAGGTAAAAACCCGTCCATGTTTATGTGCGACGTGGTCTTATGAGATACTTTTGACTTCAAAGATTTTTGATAACTTTAAAATTCAATTGGGTGTGTTTTTCTCCTGATGTATTTCCAGACCTATTCGGTTGTTATTTTTATGATAATGCTCGGGTTAGACCAATCATATTATAGATTTAGTTTGGATGCTTTAGAGCTTCAGGAGACGAGTTGGAGGCCAGAGATATATTTACATGCATAGTTATTTTTCCGCTATATTCATTGTTGTATTTATCAGCAATTATGAGGACAGGTTGTTATAACTGTCGGGTTGAAATATGTTAGTATACTTTGATTGATGTATGTATATTACATTTCTTCGTTGGTAAAGATTTACTGTATATTATAAATTATTCATTCCATTGTGAAAATCTATTGTTCCTTTTCTTACCCTCTTCTTTCCTCTTCCTTACTTCTTTCTTCCCCTAACGATCGGGTTTTTCGACATTTGATTATTCGGTACGCAATACAGTGGACATACTAGTGTCAATTTTCAATGGTCGAAAACCCATGTTTGTTACATGTCGTATCAGTGCCTGGTTATGCGAGAATCTTGGCTTTGGTGGTGATTGCTCATTCGAGATAGGGTCAGTATCAACTTAGAATGAGTTTGTGTGTGTGTTTTCGTGTGTATATGTGTGCATATTTGTTAGTGATATAAAATAATTGTTTTATATTGTGTTGATTGATCTGTTGAGTGGCTTATGGATTCTGGTCAATACGAGTAATTAACGTTATTGATTAGGATCCCTAAGCACTTAAACAAAGCAATTCGACATGGTATTGTTTCGAAATTGGGTAAGTGAAGAAATTTTTCTTTATTTCATATATAAATAAATAAATTTTAAAAAATTATTATAGTATATGTGGTGTTTGGTCTTTAGTGAATGAAAATATTTGATTATTATCATTTGTTGTTTGTTGTTTGTTGTTTGTGTTCTAATAAAAGTTGATATTACTATAATGTAAACAAAGATAAACAATTAAGAAATGGTTTTATGTAACCATAATGAACTTATATATAAGGAAATTTATAAGAATGGTTTGTAAATAAAGGATTTAAAAGCTGAGAATTAGAGAAATTTAAATTCTGTTTATTTTGAAAATTTGTTTTCAAAAATTTTGGAAGAGTAGTAATAGTATTATTTTGAAAATATTTTTAATAGAAATGATTTAAAAGGGATTAAAGGAAATATAATGCACTACACTCAATTCGGTCGCTCGAAAATAATTTTGATGATGAATGCAGCATCATCGATGTTCATTTTTGGGTTTCCAGAAGAGGAATTGCTACCATTAGTGTTTTGTTTCAGTAAAACTAGTTTTGATTTTAAAATTTAAAATTATGACTAGAATTATGAAGAAATTACTAATAGTATTGTTTCAAAATAATTTGAAATAAGAACGGGATGTTTAAACTCTGAACATTTCATTTAAGAGTTTTATTAAAAAAATGAGATAATGATTTTTATAACTTATAAATTTTGAGAATTAGTAAGTAAACAAAATTTTAAATTGTTGAATATGAATGTTTAAAAATCAAATTGAAATGAAATTTAACTTATGTTAAGTTAAATTAAATGATTTTTGAAATTAAACTAATTGTATTTGAAATGAATTAATGAAATTGAATAATGAATTAAGTTAAATGGAATTGAATTTGATTTGAAATGAATATGAATTTAAGTAGTAAGGTGACAATGAACATGAGAAGTGTTGCATAAAATGTTTATGAACTTAAGTAAAATTAATGAAATGATTCATAAATGAATTTAGCATGGAGTGAAATGTTGTTAAACATAAAATTTAATGGAATGGTCTTGAAGTGATATTAGTATCGAAAGAAATATATTAAGTAATTAATTGAATGTGAATCGACTAAATTCAAATAAATGAATGTGAATAAGGCAATGTGAATAACGATTAAGGATAGATGAATGAAAGCAAAAGAATTTGAATAATGAGAAACCAACTGTAATAAATAGGTAAGTTGTGCATATATTATTTTATTCACATAACTATCTGATCTAGATTCGAGTACATGATTTCGATTTACATCGGTCCGAGTTAGAATTTTTCACTTGATTCCCGATAATGAACAATGTATATGGATTTTTGCTAGATTTTGTTGTTCTCTATCATAGTATATGGCTATGCAAGAGAGTGACGTGCTCTAATCCGCGCTAGAGTGGTCGTGTGAACGATACTCATTCGGAAGTGGAATTATGTGATCGAGCAAGCAGTCAGATTTGGTATTGCGTACGGATGGTACATGTACATCGTACATGCTTTAATAAATTAAATGTTGACATTATAAAATGCAAATGGATATGTTTACCAATTAATCGAATGGATATTATTTATTTGATGGTTCCTCTGGTTACATTTATTACATTTGCATATGGTTATTGTATAGTCTAGGTTATATATTGGTATACTTTTCCTACACACTTTCATTAGTTGTTGAGTGATTAGTAGCTACAGATGGCATATGCTTCGCATTTGAGTGATTAGAAAGCGTTTTAGTTATCGTAAGATGAAACCCCGTTCGTGTTTATGTGTGGCGTGGTCTTGCGAGATACTTTTGATTTCAAAGGTTTTCTATAACTTTAAAATTCAATTGGGTGTGTTTTTCTCACGCTGATTTGTCTATACTGACTCGGTTGTTATTTTTATGATAATGCTCATGTCAGGCCAAGCATATTACAGATTTAGTTTAGATGCTTTGGAGCTTCAGGAGACGAGGTGGAGGCCAGAGACGTATTCGCGTACATGGTTATTTTTCAGCTGTATCCACTATTGTACTTATCAGTAATTGTATGGACATGTAACAACCCGCATATTTATCGGGTGTATATTTAAATATTTTATTTAAATATAACGTCGTTGTCGGATTATAGTCCGAAAAGCTACTTTCTGCAAACAGTCGAATTAGGTCTCAAGACCACTTCCATTGAGTTCAAAACGTCATTTGCTATCTTTTTGAGTATAAGCTTTGATATGTTTGGAGTAAGTTGAATTTTGCTACTTTTTCTATTGGGTTTTGGGTTTGGGTTCAGCCCACTAGCTAACTAAATACCCTAACTCAGCCCTCTCCTCTTCATTCACTCATTTCCACTCCTCAAACTCAAGCTCCAACTGAAAATGGTGGAGGGGAAAAGGAAATAGAAATTGCAAACCCTAGTTTCCTCTTGCAACTTGAAATCTTGCTCCAAAAAATCAAAGTGAAGCTATTGGTAAGCTCCTCTTCATCTTCTCCATGTCTTTCTCTCTTCAATCTCAGAAATTCCTAAACCTAAACTTAGAAAAAATACTTGTTTTATTCTTAGATTGAAGCTAGTTGAGTAGAAGTGGAGACTTTTGGTCTTCTCCTTGCAAATTGAACTCCTTCTTCTTTGTTTTTGGATTAAAAGGTGAGTTTTGAACTCACATCTACTTCTCTTGATTTTGTTGATGTTAGGTATGAATTCCTAACACATGTTCATATGCTTTTTCTTTCGATTTGGTTTGCTTTGGTGAAATTGCCAAATTATGATTTTTGAAGCCAAATCTATGTAAAACCTTATATGTTTGATGTTTTATGTTGTTCGGAGTGTTGGGTGTGTCGTTAAGCTTGGGCAGTCGTTTGACGTAAGCCCATAATCAACACGCATCCGATTGCTTTTGATTTGTTTGGCCATAATGGCCTAGGTTCAGGAAATGCCTGAACATTGAGTTTCAGACGTCTGAAACCATAATTTCCGACGTCTGAATATTGTTCTGGGGAAGTTTCTTATCCCCAGATTCATACGTCTGAATTTATATTCCAGACGTCTGAAAGTATTTAATTTCGACCAGAAAGGAAATAGGCCAAAATATGCCTATTTCAGACGTCTGAAAATTTGGGTTCAGACGTCTGAATTCTCTTTTGAAAAAGAAATTGAATTCCAGATTCAGACGTCTGAATCCCTTCTTTCAGACGTCTGAATATGCTGTTTTTTGCCAACTTGCCTTGTTCGTTTAGTTTTCCGAATTTAATCGATACATAATGATTCCAATTAGTTATTTATGCATATTTGACCTTAATGATTCCTTTTTGACTTTATTCACGGGTTTTTATAAATGATTTCTTCAAATCGTATTAAAAGCTCGCTTCTCCAATTTATAAATTCTATTTAAAGCACACACAATTTCGCACTTCGAGCGAAGTGGAAGGATGATTAAATGGTTGGGAAAACACGGACCATGAATCTGTGCGTTTATCCTTCCGATTAATTCCCGACCTATTCAATTGATCGTTTTAACCTTCGGGTTTGGTTTACCGATGATATGAGGTGAACTTTGTACTGCTTTGAGTGTGAAATTAACTAACGGATAGTAAACCGTTTAGTGCGAACGAGTGGTTATGGGACTCACGTTACCACTTTTTGGATTCCTTTTCAAGAGTTGTGACACATTCTGCCAGTTAGTGGTGTCCAGTACGGGGTCTTCGACCTTCACCACTACGGTTTGTTGCCTTTGGGATAGTGTCTTCGGACTGTCTCCTTCAGGTTTGTTGCCTTCGGGTTTGTTGCCCTATAGTATCGCTTTTGGAGTTGGTCCATCGTCACCGCTCGAGAGATACTTGGGTTTGTCGCCTTCGGGTTTGTTGCCCTATTGTATCGCTTTCGGAGTTGGTCATTCGTCACCGCTCGAGTGATATTGGGTTTGGAGCCTTCGGGCTCATGGATCCTTGTTTATACAGTACTGTGCTCGAGCAATTTTCTGATGTTTCATTGATATGTATATTCCCTAGGTATCGCCCCTCGATGTAGGTCTTTTTGAACCGCACGATATGTAGCGATTACCTTGTGGAACTTGTATACCTTATTGGTATTTGTTATTTGCCTTTTGGCTTGTTTTGGGATATTCCTATCCTTTGTTTCTATGAGTTGTCGATGATATGAGGCTTGTTATCATATGATTCATCTTTTGTTAGATGATTGTGTTATCTCCTTTAGAGATATTTGTTATACCTTGTAACCTTGCAGGTTTATTGTTGTTCAGTTTATCTAACTGATTTGTTTAGCTAGACTGACCCGTGTATTTTATACTCGGGTCAGACCGAGATGTTTCAGGTTAGGTGCTTTTGGACTTAGCCTATTTTGCTTCCGCATGGACTATTCAGCTTGTTCCTTTTTGTTATAGCTTTTTGTGTAGTCCTATTTTGTTGTAACTCTGGTATATTTATTCTTCTGGATTTGTCTGTATATTGTGGTTTGATATACCACTTGACATGTATTATTTTGTAAACTCTGTTATGTATCTGTATATATGTGTATATGATGATCTATTGTTCTGTGATGTATATTAAATTTGAGTTGTTATATTCTGTTCTGATAGATCCTCCAACCACATATGGTTTTGTTTTAAGTATTCATTGGGTATGTCGACCTGCTTGGTATGTTTATTGTCGATATATTCAATAGATAGTTAGAGCAAGGCTATAGATGGTCGCTCCTAACCAGCCTTATTCTCCGTGTTAGTTGACGGCATTACCCTGTAGTGTCCTTGGCTAGCGTGGGTATATAGGTGGGGCGTCACAGGACATGTTGTTATAACTGTCCGGGCTGAAATATGTTAGTATACTCTAATTGATGTATGTATATTACATTTCTTCTTTGTGTAAAGATTTACTATGTATTGTAAATTATTCATTCCGCTGTGAGATTCTATGTTGTTCGCTTTCTTTCCCTCTTCTTTCCTCTTCCTTCCTTCTTCTTTTTTCCCCTAACAATTGGGTTTACCTGCATTCCATTGCTCGGCATGCAATACAGCGGACGTATTAGTATCGATTTTTGAGAGTCGAAAACCTCTGTTTGTTACATGTACCATATAATTCACGTGCTTCTCCTAGATATTTTCAAACTTAAGTTTCGGTCCAGATTTGACAGTCGGATAGTTTATTTAACTATAAAATAACAATCATTCAACATAGATTATATTTCTCATATAAATCACTAAATCTCCCAAAATTAATCTTCCATTAATTTGAAATCACTTTTCAAATATTTACTAAAATATTCATATACTTATTTCACCGGTATAAGTATATTCACAAACCATTTCTTTTTCAAACTTAGAAAACTTTCCCACACACTTATAAAATGGTATAACTATAATTATAAAACATTTAGAATGGTTTTCTATTTCCAAAATTATATTAAAATGATCAAACCTAAATGTCATTACAATGGAGAAGATCTAAAACACAAATCATTCCCCTAATCTCTTTTTATTTTATAGATAAATATCTCCTTTATAAATTTCCAAATCTATTTATAATATTTCTTTATAAATCTCTAACCTACTTATAAAATATGATTTTATAAATCTCAAACCCTATTTATAAAATTTCCCTTTTTGGACCTCCAAAACCCATTCCTAAATCTCCTTATAGAAATCATTTAAAAACCAAACTCTTGTTCCCAATCCTAAAATCTCTTTCCAATTTATAAACTTCCTTTGTTTGAAACAAAACTTCTTTGATAAACTTTAATTAATAAAGTTCTTTTGATAACAACAACGATTATTTAAAACACCATTAGCAAACCAGTTATTATTTAAAACATCATTCGTTTTAATTTTCTTTAAATTAACTTTAAATAATATTATCATACTAACAATTCAACTTCAAACCAATATAATAAAATAATTAATTAATTAACTTGAAACAATATAAATATAGTTATTAATTTATTTCAAAACATCTTTAATAAAATATCAACTAATTTCGAACTATTATTAATATAATGATGTTTTAAACTTTAAAGCAATATAAATGGAGTAATTAATTTTTATATATAATGAATTAACTTATATCAATATAATTAAATAACTTTAAGTAATGATTAACATATAATTTAAAATATTTTAAATAAATAATTAAACTACTTTAAAACAATAATTAAATACTCTAAATAACTTTAAAGAATCATATTAATAAAATAATTGATTTTAATTCATTATTTAAAACAATAATTAATTATCTAAAAAACATTATTTATAAATAATAATTATATTTTAAATTTTATTAACTTATAGTAATTATCTTTTTAAAATAATTTTAGATCAATAATTACTTTCAAATTAAAAAGAGGCTTAGCGATCACTATGGTGCTTAGTAAGTTACCATTACATTCAATCAAACTTTTCAAATTACGTTACTTGACATTCACAAAAAAAAATATAGATTGAACCCATAATTAGAAACCACTTGTTAATACAACACTTGTCCAATATTAGTCAACTGGCATGCACATATATGCCTACACTAATGTAATAATAGAACTGTGTTTGTTTTTGCTAAATAGCTGCTCAATTATAACGCATCCAGTTAAGTATAGCAGAAATATGATTTATTCTCCTAACAGATGTCAAATAAATTTAATTAGCGAAACGGTATTTTATTCCGCTAGCAGAAGTCCAGATTTCTCCATTCAACCCAATTTAACTCAGCAGTAGTTTATTTGGCCACATAAACATTAATAATTAAGATATAATAATTTAAACGACGTTATTAATTAGAATAACGTAGTTTAAGTTCAATCCCTTTTAGTCCGTCATAAGTTTGTACTTTCCAAAGCTATCAACAAGTTATACTGTAACAACCTGATATTTCGAACCATTCGCATCCGCACCTGTACATGTCAAACTTGAATCGCTCAAAATATCATATTGTTAATTTATATTTGGAAAAACTCAGCACATACAGTAAATAAATCAATCATAGAATCACAGAAAGTACTACAACAATAAGCAACGAAATTGATAAATAGTAGTTCATGAAGCTACTATAAACATCAGAGCCTGAAACAAAATACAACAGAAATCTCAAATACAGAGTAGTCTCAAATACCAAAAGTAACTACAAGACCGAATAGAAATAACTGAAAACAACTGAAAGCCGACTAGATATACGATAGATCTTCAATCAAATCTCCAAACTCCAAAGGTGAGTCTCAATTGTTGTATAGCTCAGTCTAACCCGAGCATAAAGCAAAACACAAAACACTCGAGTCAGGATTAACATTCTTATATCAGTAAATTTGACACAAGTGAAATGTTAACTGAAATACAAGTAACTTAATGGATGTTTGGGATTTCCATCCTCTAAGGATCTGTGGAACTATCCACTATGTAGTAATATACCCTATTATAATAATGTTTACGGTAAAGTAAAATATTAAAACAGCATTAAGGCGTTACCCATATCCCCCTTAACACATCTTATATAATGTTGTAGTCTATACATATACTGTAAACTCCACTCGCAAGTGGCCAAGGTAGATATACCGTTTGCGAATCCAGACTGGTAGTAACACATAGCAGCTAATACCGCCCACCTCGTGACACACTTCCGAATCAAACGTGCACCTAATCAAATCACAAAGTAATAGAATGGTATCGAAAAAAATGTGTCTGATAGGAGGAATGGCCTAACTTGGCCTGGCGTGGCTCCTGTTTAGCCACATCAAGCCGACTCATAGGAGTCAAGGCTACGTAAATACCTCTTACAGAATCGTCACCAAACCTTCCTACTTCATTTTGGAATCTCCACCACGTACACGTTTGTCAAAGTGGTTTTCTATATTGGTAAAGAGTATGACAATATCTGATCCCGGTCTCTTTAACAACCAAACGCTTATTTCACATCGTGGTCATTTCATTTCAAATAGTTCATACTTCATATCAAAATATCATATTTATTTCAAAATCATATCAATTTGATAGCATTATTTACTTTAAATAATGTGCATTTCCAGAATCGTAACACTTTCAAAAATAAAACACTTTCGAAATCATAGCACTTTTGAGATCATAACATTTTGGAAATCATAACATTTTTGAAATCATTACACTTTGGAAATCATAACACTTAGGAAATCATAACACTTCCGTAATCATAACAGTTTCCGCTTATACAGTTTATATGTTGAAAATATTATATATACTAAAATAGTTATAAATTAGAATAGTTTATATATCAAAATAATTTATATAATGAAATTAGTTTCCTCCAATTTCGCAAATCGATTCAAATCAACTTGAATTCCAGAAATTCAATTTAAATCACTTCAGTTTAACCATTTAAATTTAAAGGTCAAAGATTCAATTTAAATTCTAAATAAACCATTTCAGTTTATCTCGATTTCAAATCCAGCTTTGAACTATCACTTCAATTCCAATTAAATTGAAATATTCAAACATTTTCAATATAAATTTCATTTAAGTTACAATATTTCACCTTAATTTTGTTCAAATTTGAAAATATCCACTTAATCCCTTTTTATCAAATCATGTTATAAATCATCTCTTTCAAAATCTCAAAATCAATAAGTTTAAATCAATTCTTATTTAAATTCAATTATTAACCAATTTTTAATTCCAAGTGAACATTAATTTATCCTCCCAACCTTTATTATTAAAGTTATAAAATCTATTTTTAAATATTAATATAAAATTAAATAAATACTTAACATATTATATACTAATTAAATTAAATTTTTGTTAAATAAAATCTGATTATTAAATATATTTTGTATTAAATCTTATTTTATATATATTATAAAAGAATAAAATTATAAGAAAAATCTTTAAAATTATATTTTCAAAACAACTTATAAATTAAAATTTCCCAAAACACATAATTTTAAAAATCTAAATTTTATACATATATAAAAATAGCATTTATATATTATATTTTAAAAAATCAATATTTATAAAAAACTATATATTTCTTTTTAAATTTTGGAAACCATTTTCAAAATATAGACCAACGGTGTCCGTATATAATTTTCTATCCTATGGTCAAGTGATACGGATATTTATCATTTAAATCCGCAAATTAAGTATTTATGGATATATATCATTTCAACCCGCAATCCCAAACTTTCAAAATCAATGAAAAACTCTAGGGTTTATCATTTCAACCCATAATGATTTTCCCCTATTCTAGAATATCGTTCGGGTACGTATCATTTCAACTCATAGGAAATCTAAACTAACAAGGAATTTGCACAGTGAGAACAAATATGATAATAATATAACATAGCAACGACACCCATATATTATCAATAACAAATTTAAACATAATATAAATAAAAGGTTATGGTGTCATATATCATAGGTGAACAATTGCAGATAATAGAATATTAGATTTAGAATTAAATAACTAACAATGCAATATTTAACAACACATTTCAATCATCGTTTCATGTAAATTGAATCTACTAAATATAAGAATGTTAATAATGAGCGATTGCTCACCTTTCGAGGTTAGAGAACATCGATGGTGAAGAAGATGACACGGACACGTACACTGAATAAATCACGAATTCGATAATCGATTAATCCTAACAACAAATCTCAAAGCAATGTAAGTTAAACATGGATTTGACGGATGAAGCTAATAAATAGGATCGATGAGAGCAAATCAAATCAGCTTGATATAGACATAATATATATATATATATATATATATTATTTTATGAAAATCTATATTTTTAATTTAAGACAAATATTAAAATTATATATATATATAATTAAAATCATTATTCTTAAAACACATATATTTAAAAGTCAATATTAGATTAAAAACATATACAACTTAAAATTTATATATATATATATATATAGAACCAATATTTAAACTAATATTAGAATAAGATCTTTATGTATATTCTATTTCAAAATCGTATCTATTTCCAAAATCTCTACCATAAAATTTTATTTTAAAGATATTAACAAAATTTAAGTATCTATTGTAACATCCTATATATCTTAAATGTGTATATATATAAAGGTTAATACAACAAAAGAAATCAAACTTAAATATAGGAAACTGATAGAAACAAACTTGTATGCTTATAGAAGAAAACTGCTAGGCTGAGGATATATCAAGTGTTAATATATATATATATATATGTGTGTGTGTGTGTGTGTGTGTGTGTGTGTGTGTGTGTAACCTATATGAAATCAAATATAATTTAAAATATCAAGTATAAATTACATATAACAAAACATACTAACCAAGCTAGAAAAATGGAAACAAGGGCTGTCAGAGGAGCAGTTGCTATTGGCATGGCACACCCAATCACGGAGAGGGGAGTACATAACTTATTTCTTTCAAAATTTCTCTTTAAAACATTCTTTCAAATCACATTGAATATTTAGATTAGAAAATACTTCTAAATACTATTAATATTATATTTCTAAATCTTTTGAAAGAAATTTCAAAAATCCGGAACTTAAGTTCTAAATTTTCCAAGTTAAATTTATTTTATCTATAAATCTTATTTTCAACCAATATTTATAAATTTCACTAACTAACAACAAAAAATTTACAGCCAAATATATCATTTATAAAATTATTATTTTATATACAGAAATATATAGTAGGCAAAATTATTTCATTTACCTATATTTCAAAACCAATATTGTATCGGTCTGCCATATTAAGTGTTTAGAAATCGCTATCAACGCCATAGCGTCCTATGCACTGACCAGAATTTATAAATACAAAATGGAGCAAATTAACGCAATACTAAAACCCTTTATAACATTAACAAATACACTCTCTTATATATACACTTAGCGACTCATTCTAGGGTATTACTACCCTTTTAATATGAGTCAGACCCCACAAAGCTAAAGTCTGAGTCTGACATGTGTGTGGTTTATTCAAATTTATAACCAAGCGTAACATTTAACTTATTTCTATTAATAGGGATTTCACTCAAATTGTTAATGATTAACTTTAATTAACATTGCTATATTTCATTTTAGTTATTATCTCATTATAAAATTACAAATTTTTATTTTCTTCAATATTAAATCACAAAATCTTGTTAAATTAACAGTTTTAAATTATCGAAATGTACAGGTCGTTACACTCTCCTCCACTTAAAACTTTTCGTCCTCGAAAAGGAAAAGAAGGGTAAAGAAGGAATTTAGAAATCAATATCTTATTCAAAATATTAAATTTATAAACAATTAATTTTACATAATTAAATAATTTAAATAAAATATCAATTTATAGCAATTAAATCCTTTATATTCAAGTTAATAATAGTTTGAAAAACATTTTATAAAAATTTCTAAGTCTAAAATCCACCATAAAATTTCGACAGGGTCTCCTTTATATGGAGAGGTCTGGGAGAAATAATAATATCAAAATAACAAAATATATCATATTTTTCAAAATAATATATGCCAACCATGGAAAAAATAATTCAATATCGCTATAAAACCGTAATCCGAGAACGTACCTATCTATCGGGAAAATAACGCTTATTTTATGAAACCAAAAGTAGATGCAATTGCTTCCATAACCTGTGTTTCACTTATATAATCCAAAAGAGTTAGTAATTATATAAGAGAAATATGTTGAATTGTTTTCAACTAATAACAAAACAAGCCAATGCAATATAACAATAGTCACTTGCAAACAAGCATACAAACATCATTCAACAAAGAAAGCAATCATCCATTCATAGCAAGCAAAACAAATGGTTTTGTTCGGATTTTGACACTTTTAAATGGTATGGAATGACAAATAAACTATTAAGTATATCGTACACTCAATATTAGATAAAACTCAACAAATTATTCATACATCCAAACAATTAGAAGTATCCTATCCCAAACATCCCTAAACCAAAAAGAACAAAAACTCCAAGCATATATCAGGTTCATTCTTATTAATTTCATTTCATATTTTTACCTTTCTTCAATTTCATTCATACAATGACTATTTTATTCATTCACATTCATTTACTTTCATATGTTATTTACATTTTCTTGCATATGTTACTCAGTTACAATTATTTAAGCATGTGTAAATCAATTCTTAAAGTACTATGTAGGTTTCTTTGTTAATAATTTCACATTCATTCTGTACTTCTTTCATTTATTTTCATTCATTACTTACAAAATTCATTTTTTCATTTATAATGAAAATTTCTTTTCTTTACTTTACATTCATTTCTTATATAAATTATATCCATTTAATTGTTTATAATAACCAATGAATTCATTATTCAAGTATTACATATATTTTATTGCAGTTTACATTTATTAATTTATATACTTTAGATATTAATACTCATTAGTGCATAAATTCATTCTCAAATTTCTTACTTTTTAATTTACATTCATTGTAACGACCCAGAATTTTGAACAATTTAAATTGAAATATTTAATTAATTTTAAATATTTGAATGATGGTTTGACTTGAATTTCAAATTATCAGAATGAATTTGGCGATTAAATTATAGGATTTAATCTATTGAGAGTTGAATAAAAATTTAAATCTTCAATTTTATGCTGATCAAAAATATTTCAAAGGATTGTAAAATTCATATTAATAGTACTGAAGGTTATAGAAGCTTCAGAATTTAATTTGGAAGTGATTTGATCAGTTTTGAAATTATATCGTTTGAATCGATATTTAAAATAGCCTTCCGAGGCACAGTCTCGGAATTCGACAAAACTAGTTCCATTGGGTCCGTAATATTGAATTATTGCCGAATTTCAAATTTCGTATTTTTCTGAGTTGATATGTGAGCACATGTTGAGTAAACGCGTTGAAATTTTCAACGAATTCAATTTAAAATTAAATTTAAAATTTAGTCAAACAGCAGCACGTTCTTCCTTCAATTACGCCTAAACTTTTGCCTAAAATCACGACAATGATCGTGCAAAGCATCCCTCCCTCAAATTTTAAATAACCCCGTCCTCTCCCTCTCCAGATATTCAAAATCAAAGAAAACGAAAAAAAAATTATAATGGCCGCAGCCTTCATGTTTAAGAGCAATCTTCCTCTCTTCCAAATTCATTCACGAAACCCCTTCCTCTTCAATTTATAATCAATGTCGTCCCTTCCTCAATAAAAAAAAATCAAACGGCCGAAATAAAGAAAAAAAAAGAAAAAAAATGGTGCCCGCGACTTTCTCAGATTCAAAAAAATAATAGTAATAAATCGAATCGATCGAAGGGGAGGACTCGCGTGCAGGGCGCAGCGAAGTATCGAGCAATGGAGGCGCAGGCGCACGCGCGCGTGGGAGAAGGCGGCGGTCGTGATTTTGGGGGAGCTCGATTTTGAGCATCTCGAAGGGGAGGGGAACGAACGCGACTGCGTTCGATTAGGGTTGGTCGAGGCTCGATTTTTGGGGCTTTGTGCTCGTGTGGAGCGATGGCGGCCTGGAGATCATCGCCGTAGGATGCAGCGGTGATCGATGGAGGTGATGGTGGGATTCTCGAGCCAGTGGCGAGTGAAGGGGCTACTGTTGTTCGAGTTGAAGGTTGGTGTTCGATCGGCGATGTGGTGGAATCGCGATGGCAGAAAGGTATTGTTTTATTAAATGAAATATAAAAGTCCCAGTATTTAATTTTTTTTTCAGTAGGTTAAATTTTAAAATCTTGATTTGAAATTAAGAAATTACAGTAAAGTAATTTACTGTTGTACTTGCAGAAATTTAAAGAGAAATTATTTATAATTTTTTTTTATGATAACTATATGTATATGCGGTTTTTAAATTTATAACAGAAAATAAATATATACGTGTAAAGAAATTTTAGTTTACAGTAAAAGGGAAAAATTATCAGTTGAATCGAATAATTAGTTTTTACGATATTATAATGGTTAACTTATTTAGTTAACCAATTTAGTTATTTCCAGTTACTAAAGAAACTGATTTAAAATAAAGATATTAATTTAAAAGGGAATTGGTTTAAAAGTTGATTTTTGGTTTAAAATTTAAATCACGAGTTAATTAAATCTAAATTTATTTTTGTGTTACTAAGAATAATTTATTAAAAGAAGAAAATTAGTTTAAAAAAAATCACTTGTTAATTTAATTTGTAAAGGAAAATTGTTAGAAATCCAATTTATTAGGTGAAATGATTTATTTAAGGAAATTTAGTTTTTTAAAATTTAGTTTTGTTAAATAAATTTGTTCAAAGAGATTTCTTTAGAAATTAAAAGTATCGGTTTAAACTTAATCTATTTAATTATCTTAAGATATTAATAGAAGGAAAATTTTGGTTTATAATTAAATTAATAAAATCATTAGTATAAAATTTAAATTTTTGGTTAAATAAATTTAATTTTAAAAGGATTGGTTTAAAACAAAACCATTGAACAATTGAAATTATTAAATGAAATTGATTTATTCGATTTGTTTCGAATGTTAATAAATTTATATTTGAACTTCTCACTCTAAAGGATTTATTTGAATTTTTAAATAGTTAGATTTAAAATTGTTAGTTGTGTTGATTGAATGCTTGAATGATGATTGTTATATATATACATATATTAGATGTGAATAGACCCTATACGCCGTTAGTAAGCGGAGGTTATTTATTGCACCCATATACCGCGATATTCCACCTTGAAGTGGAATTGGTATTATATTAGTGTATAGCAATATATATATATATATATATATATATATATTGGCATATGTATATATTGCAGTTGATTGATTTCCCGCATTGTATAGCGGATGAGACCCTATGCGCCGTTATTAAGCGGATAATATTTTATAAAACCCATATAACGCGATATTCCGTCTTGAAACGGAATTGGTATTGTGCTAATGTCTGTGGATGCAGGGAAACAGGTTGGAGGGATCCAACTGGATTCCTCAACCGTAATTATTTATTTACATATATTGTGATATTTGATTGTTTATCATGGATGATATATGATGTTGGAAAGTTGTGATTGACTATTTGATGTGTTGCATCATCGGATCCAATTTTGAAGTTTAAAAATAACGATTTTGATTTTTAAGGGATTTCTAAAGTGATTTTTGAAAGTATACGTTTATAAAATATTTTTGGAATTGATTCATCTTAAATAAATAAACGTTATAATTTTAATATTATAAAAATTTTATTTTTGAGAAATACAGTTAAAAGTTGATTTTTGAAAATATGGGATGAATGATTTTATAAAATAGTTTAAACTGGGATTTCTGAATTTATTATAAAAAGTTTAAAAATAGGATTTATGAAATTTGATTATTTTATAAATCAAAATGATGAATTTATAAAGGGGTTTAAAGACGTTTTAAAATAATAATATAAATTGATCCATATAAAAGATTTATAAATTGATATTTATAAATAAAAAAATATTGGAATTGTAAAACGAGCTTTTAAGAGTATTAGAACGAATTGTGAATGAATTTTGTAAGTAGAAATGAAATTTATAGAATTATAAACAGTGAAGTTATAAATGGAATTTTATAAACAGTAGGTTTATAAAATGTGTAAAGTTATTTAAAAGAATAAGATTTTGGATAAATAAATGAATCTTATAAGTTATAAGATTTATAGTTTGGGAAGTTTGAAAGAACGTTTATGTAAACAAATAAATTAAGTATTTAATTTATAATTTGAACTTTTAGTATATCATTGAGATATGAAATTGAATAGATTGATAAAGGAAATTTATAGGAGGAAGTGTTATAAAATAAATAGAAATGGAATTTATAAACATTGTTTTATAAATCCGCAACGACTTATTTTGATAAGTAAAATTGTTGTAATTTATTAATGGAGTTATATTCACGTTTTAGACAGTAAATAATCCTATAAAGTAAAAGGAATAGAAATGATGAAATTGGTTAACAAGTATATTCACGTTTTTGAATAGTGAATAATATATTAAAGAAAATATTTTGGATGTGATGTTTTAAATAGAATTAAAACGATCTAAAGATGTTTTAAAATGTATTAACTATCGAAACCATAGATTTCAACATTCATTGTTGAAATAGACGTTTTCGGGAAATAGAAGGAAATGGTAGACTATAACACTGTTGTTATAGTAAATGATTCCGAAAGGAAATGTTTTGTATAGTATTGGGATTTATATATCTATTTTAATTTTGAATCCCTATACTAGTGATTTTGGGTTGTCGTAACGATGTTTTACACAACATTCGTTTTGGCCCAAATAAATATGTCTAAGAGAATGATTTCCTTAAAGAATGAACTATATACTTAATTTCGATTAGAGTATATTGAATATTTTCCAAGTGTAGAAAATAAAAAGATTTGTGAATTACTTATAAATAAATAAGTATGGAAATGTTTTTCCAATATTAGGTGAATATTTCGAATTTATCTTTTTGAAGATAAATTGAAAATGAATATTAGAAATCGAATGGAAATCATATATTCATAAATATTTTGGAATGAAAATTCACTATGGAATTTATAAAGGAAAGGGGGAATTCGTTTAAAAATAAATATTGATTTATTTTTGAAGTATTGAAAATATATATCTTATAAAGATATTTTTGGAAAATAAATAATTTGGAAAATTATTTGGAATCTGGTGATGTTGTGCATATCTATTGATAATTCAATAACCGACTATCAATATTTACCTTTAAATAGGTATTTGTTGTGATTTGCTTGAAATTGAATGCCACACTTATTTTTTTAAAAACAAGCGCTCACTATTAGGGTTAACCGGGAAAGGACCTTGGGGTCATATAACCCATTCCGAATATGTGATACGTCGTTATGAATTGCATTTGAAGACCGGTGTTGAAGACCGGATATTTTCGAAAACGAAAGGGTTTCTTGTTGATTGTCTCTGCACTGGCTGATCCCTGGTATAGAGATCTCCATATGTGATGGGAAATCCGGACGTAATTAGAGATTATTCGGATTGCAAGGACTTCTTTGTAAGTGCCTTTGGTTCTGTTCGATCCCGGAACAGACTTGTATGGTAGTATGTCTGACATTACAAATTGAGATATAAAGCCGATTTCTTTCAAATATATTTCTGTTGGTGGCGGAGAATTTATTCTCTTAGCTTAACACCCTTCTCTGAGACGTACGAGCTCAGAGGTTATATAGTTGAAGGTTATCAGCAATATATTCCCAATTTGGTAATGTGACATGCTGAGTGTTGCTGTGAAATGATCATTGTGTTGATCATTTGCGATAAGATCATTTGTTTGATCGTTTATCTTTGTGATCACTTTGTGATCATTTCTATGATCATTTGTTGACCCAAAGCACAGCTTTTGTATAAAGCGTGGCTTTGTGGACGTGACTTCGTCGAGCCTCACAAACCGGTAATGGTCAAAACAGGAATTGTGCGGCAAGGTTTTCAGGGATAGCTTCCCTAGGGTATGACCATTCCTTCTGGAAAAGGGTAGTATCATGGTATGGAGCCCAGATACTTACTCATGTTGAAACACTTATTATTATGGTGTGATGTTGGTTAGAGAGCTCTCGTTTAAAGGTCCCAAAGGACCGGAGGTGGTATATCTGGGGTTTCTTACTCCCTGGGAAGGGGGTAGCCGGCCTTGTTTGGCAAAGATCTAGTTGGGTTCTCGGGGCGTCCTTCCAGAGGCGTTTCCATGTGGCAATGGGAAGTTCCTTGGCCTAACCATTTGTTGGAAAAATCCATTCAAACAATACGAGACTTGTACGGTTTTAGTTGCAGAACCTGCCATCTAATATGGTAGCTATAGTAAGCATACTATAATGGTACATATGCTGGCTAAGATTTATATTCTACTTTCGAAATATTTTCTACACGATGCACTAGTAATAATATCAAATGTTTCTTTTAAATGCGTATCAATCATCTTTGACTAACATAAGAAGAAATCTCCTCCAAGTCTGCGTTTGCATTGTGTGTGTGGTGGGAGGTCTTATGGTAGTTACATTTTCAAAAACATTGCGAATCTATTTTTAAAATTATCCTGTACTTTATTTTAAAGAAAAATAAACTGTTTTGAGTTCCCACACCAGTCACATGACTGACTCGGAGTTTATTGTTTTCCTTCCTAAACTCTGGGTGCCCACCAATTTCCACACGGGCAGTCAAGAGTTAGGTTTATCAGGATATTCCGAAATTCAGGAGTTGCTGGAGGCAAGCTGGATGGCATGGCGTATTACTAGTATATAGTATTTCTTTTCCGCTGGTTGATGTTGTTTGTTGTTGTACACTCTGATGTAATGTAATGATAATGTGATGTAATGTAATAACTGATATAGTTCTTTGTTTAAAGATTATTCATTTATCTATTATATGTTGTTCCGCTGCGAATTGTGAGATTCCGATATTGTTCTGTTATGTCTTTCTGTTCTGTCTTTTTCTTTCTCTCTTCTTCTACCTCTTCTTTCTTAAACCCTCAGTGTTCGGTTTTCCGGCATCCGATTGATCGGCATTCGATACAGTGGACGTATTGATGTCGATATTCGGGAGTCGAAGAATCGGGTCCTGACAATGTGGTATCAGAGCAATATGGTTAAGCGACAACCATGGCTCTGTTGGGTGTTACTCATTAGAGATAGAGTCAGTAGTACTCTAGAATGAGTTTGAGTGTAATAATAGATATGAGCGTGTATTTGTTAGTGAATATAAAATTGTTTTTGAATCGGGTAGATAAGATAATTTTGCCCAAAACTATTTTGTATAGAAAAGAAATGATTTTCTATGAATTATTATAGTATATGGTTGCATGATTGTTAAGAAGTGATAATATTGAATTATTATCATTAGTATATGGAATTAAATAAGAAATGAATTGAATTCAAGTAAATTAACTTGATAAATTATTAATTCATGGACTAATGAATTGGAATTTGAATTGGTTAAATTAAAGTTTAGTCGTGAGCTAAATTTGAAGATAAATTTGAATTTGTATATAAATTCAAGTAAGTAAAAGAAATAAATTGAAATTCCCTTTGTTAGTAATTAAGTAAATTCGAGATGAATTGAATATGGAAATTGAAATTTAAAAAGAATTAGTGAATGAAACTAATTTAAAGTAGTAATATGAATTGTTAAATGAAAGTTAATCGATAAAATTCAATATTTAGAATTGAGAATTGAATTCGAATGGAATTTAAATTATGAATTGAATCCAAATGAAATTGAAATGTAGAATTGAATGAAAATAAATATGTAACTTAAATAGTGAAGTAAAAATGTATAAGAAGCATATATTGGAAAATTTTGTAATGAAAGGTGCAAAATGGTTTGAATGTTGGAATTGGATATTATGACTAGCAGGATATACAGGTGTATTAAAAGAAATGGAATTGGAAATTTTGATTTCAAAGATAAAATTGAATTGCTCGACAAAAAGGTACGTATTTGAATTTCAGTATGAAATTTGATGATTTTCTTCTCCAGCCACTTGGCTTTCTCTTTTCTTTTTGATTCTGAGGGGCCGTAGTGCCATTTTGTAGTCGTACCGAGCTAGCCGCGCAAAGGAAACGCTGGCGAAATTTTTTTGAAAATTTAGAGTGTTAGAAAAATTTTGAGAAATTTTGAAAGTTTGAAATTTGAATTTAAATTTAAATTTGAATTGTTAGGAGAACAATATTGTTTGGAACTTATATGTGAAGTTGGAAAGCTAGTTGAAATGATAGTGAATCTCTAGTAAAAAGATTTAGGTTAGAAAATTGATAAAACTATTTGGATTGTGAAAAATAATAGACGGGATAAGGGCATTCTTCCTAACTTGTAATTTCGGGACGAAATTCTTTTAAGGGGGGAAGATTGTAACGACCCAGAATTTTGAACAATTTAAATTGAAATATTTAATTAATTTTAAATATTTGAATGACGTTTTGACTTGAATTTCAAATTATCAGAATGAATTTGGCGATTAAATTATAGGATTTAATCTATTGAGACTTGAATAAAAATTTAAATCTTCAATTTTAAGCTGATTAAAAATATTTCAAAGGATTGTAAAATTCATATTGATAGTACTGAAGGTTATAGAAGCTTCAGAATTTAATTTGGAAGTGATTTGATCAGTTTTGAAATTATATCGTTTGAATCGATATTTAAAATAGCCTTCCGAGGCACAGTCTCGGAATTCGACGAAACAAGTTCCATTGGGTCCGTAATATTGAATTATTGCCGGATTTCAAATTTCGTATTTTTCTGAGTTGATATGTGAGCACACGTTGAGTAAACGCGTTGAAATTTTCAACGAATTCAATTTAAATTTAAATTTAAAATTTAGTCAAACAGCAGCACGTTCTTCCTTTAATTACGCCTAAACTTTTGCCTAAAATCATGACAATGATCGTGCAAAGCATCCCTCTCTCAAATTTTAAATAACCCCGTCCTCTCCCTCTCCAGATATTCAAAATCAAAGAAAACGAAAAAAAAATTATAATGCCCGCAGCCTTCATATTTAAGAGCAATCTTCCTCTCTCCCAAATTCATTCACGAAACCCCTTCCTCTTCAATTTATAATCAATGTCGTCCCTTCCTCAATAAAAAAAAAAATCAAACGGCCGAAATAAAGAGAAAAAAAAGAAAACAAAAATGGTGGCCGCAACTTTCTCAGATTCGAAAAAATAATAATAATAAATCGAATCGATCGAAGGGGAGGACTCGCGTGTAGGGCGCAGCGAAGTATCGAGCAATGGAGGCACAGGCGCACGTGCGCGTGCTCGTGCTTGGGAGAAGGCGGCGGTCGCGATTTTGGGGGAGCTCGATTTCAAGCATCACGAAAGGGAGGGAACGAACGCGACTGCGTTCGATTAGGGTTGGTCGAGGCTCGATTTTTGGGGCTTTGTGCTCGTGTGGGGCGATGGCGGCCTGGAGATCATCGCCGTAGGATGCAGCGGTGATCGATGGAGGTGATGGTGGGATTCTCGAGCCAGTGGCGAGTGAAGGGGCTACGATTGTTCGAGTTGAAGGTTGGTGTTCGATCGGCGACGTGGTGGAATCGCGATGGCAGAAAGGTATTGTTTTATTAAATGAAATATAAAAGTCTCGGTATTTAATTTTTTTTTTCAGTAGGTTAAACTTTAAAATCTTGATTTGAAATTAAGAAATTACAGTAAAGTAATTTACTGTTGTACTTGCAGAAATTTAAAGAGAAATTATTTATAATTTTTTTTTATGATAACTATATGTATATGTAGTTTTTAAATTTATAACAGAAAATAAATATATACGTGTAAAGAAATTTTAGTTTACAGTAAAAGGGAAAAATTATCAGTTGAATTGAATAATTAGTTTTTACGATAAATTATAGTGGTTAACTTATTTAGTTAACCAATTTAGTTATCTCCAGTTACTAAAGAAATTGATTTAAAATAAAGATATTAATTTAAAAGGGAATTGGTTTAAAAGTTGATTTTTGGTTTAAAATTTAAATCACGAGTTAATTAAATCTAAATTTATTTTTGTGTTACTAAGAATAATTTATTTAAAGAAGAAAATTAGTTTAAAACAAAATCACTGGTTAATTTAATTTGTAAAGGAAAATTGTTAGAAATCCAATTTATTAGGTGAAATGATTTATTTAAGGAAATTTAGTTTTTTAAAATTTAGTTTTGTTAAATAAATTTGTTAAAAGAGATTTCTTTAGAAATTAAAAGTATCGGTTTAAACTTAATCTATTTAATTATCTTAAGATATTAATAGAAGGAAAATTTTGGTTTATAATTAAATTAATAAAATCATTAGTATAAAATTTAAATTTTTGGTTAAATAAATTTAATTTTAAAGGGATTGGTTTAAAACAAAACCATTGAACAATTGAAATTATTAAATGAAATTGATTTATTCGATTTGTTTCGAATGTTAATAAATTTATATAATTGTTATACAAGGTACAAATCAAGAAAATCGAGTCAAGAAGAGAAATGGATTGCTAATAAAAGCAAAGGTGAGAACTTCTCACTCTAAAGGATTTATTTAAATTTTTAAATAGTTAGATTTAAAATTGTTAGTTGTGTTGATTGAATGCTTGAATGATGATTGTTATATATATATATATATATATATATATATATATATATATATTGGATGTGAATAGACCCTATACGCCGTTAGTAAGAGGAGGTTATTTATTACACCCATATACCGCGATATTCCACCTTGAAGTGGAATTGGTATTATATTAGTATATAGCAATATATATATATATATATATATATATATATATTGGCATATGTATATATTGCAGTTGATTGATTTCCCGCATTGTATAGCGGATGAGACCCTATGCGCCGTTATTAAGCGGATAATATTTTATAAAACCCATATACCGCGATATTCCGTCTTGAAACGGAATTGGTATTGTGCTAATGTCTGTGGATGCAGGGAAACAGGTTGGAGGGATCCAACTGGATTCCTCAACCGTAATTATTTATTTACATATATTGTGATATTTGATTGTTTATCATGGATGATATATGATGTTGGAAAGTCGTGATGGACTATTTGATGTGTTGCATCATCGGATCCAATTTTGAAGTTTAAAAATAACGATTTTGATTTTTAAGGGATTTCTAAAGTGATTTTTGAAAGTATACGTTTATAAAATATTTTTGGAATTGATTCATCTTAAATAAATAAACGTTATAATTTTAATATTATAAAAATTTAATTTTTGAGAAATACAGTTAAAAGTTGATTTTTGAAAATATGGGATTAATGATTTTATAAAATAGTTTAAACTGGGATTTCTGAATTTATTATAAAAAGTTTAAAAATAGGATTTATGAAATTTGATTATTTTATAAATCAAAATGATGAATTTATAAAGGGGTTTAAAGACGTTTTAAAATAATAATATAAATTGATCCATATAAAAGATTTATAAATTGATATTTATAAATAAAAAAATATTGGAATTGTAAAACGAGCTTTTAAGAGTATTAGAACGAATTGTGAATGAATTTTGTAAGTAGAAATGAAATTTATAGAATTATAAACAGTGAAGTTATAAATGGAATTTTATAAACAGTAGGTTTATAAAATGTGTAAAGTTATTTAAAAGAATAAGATTTTGGATAAATAAATGAATCTTATAAGTTATAAGATTTATAGTTTGGGAAGTTTGAAAGAACGTTTATGTAAACAAATAAATTAAGTATTTAATTTATAATTTGAACTTTTAGTATATCATTGAGATATGAAATTGAATAGATTGATAAAGGAAATTTATAGGAGGAAGTGTTATAAAATAAATAGAAATGGAATTTATAAACATTGTTTTATAAATCCGCAACGACTTATTTTGATAAGTAAAATTGTTGTAATTTATTAATGGAGTTATATTCACGTTTTAGACAGTGAATAATCCTATAAAATAAAAGGAATAGAAATGATGAAATTGGTTAACAAGTATATTCACGTTTTTGAATAGTGAATAATATATTAAAGAAAATATTTTGGATGTGATGTTTTAAATAGAATTAAAACGATCTAAAGATGTTTTAAAATGTATTAACTATCGAAACCATAGATTTCAACATTCATTGTTGAAATAGACGTTTTCGGGAAATAGAAGGAAATGGTAGACTATAACACTGTTGTTATAGTAAATGATTCCGAAAGGAAATGTTTTGTATAGTATTGGGATTTATATATCTATTTTAATTTTGAATCCCTATACTAGTGATTTTGGGTTGTCGTAACGATGTTTTACACAACATTCGTTTTGGCCCAAATAAATATGTCTAAGAGAATGATTTCCTTAAAGAATGAACTATATACTTAATTTCGATTAGAGTATATTGAATATTTTCCAAGTGTAGAAAATAAAAAGATTTGTGAATTACTTATAAATAAATAAGTATGGAAATGTTTTTCCAATATTAGGTGAATATTTCGAATTTATCTTTTTGAAGATAAATTGAAAATGAATATTAGAAATCGAATGGAAATCATATATTCATAAATATTTTGGAATGAAAATTCACTATGGAATTTATAAAGGAAAGGGGAAATTCGTTTAAAAATAAATATTGATTTATTTTTGAAGTATTGAAAATATATATCTTATAAAGATATTTTTGGAAAATAAATAATTTGGAAAATTATTTGGAATCTGGTGATGTTGTGCATATCTATTGATAGTTCAATAACTGACTATCAATATTTACCTTTAAATAGGTATTTGTTGTGATTTGCTTGAAATTGAATGCCACACTTATTTTTTTTAAAATAAGCGCTCACTATTCGGGTTAACGGGGAAAGGACCTTGGGGTCGTATAACCCATTCCGAATATGTGATACGTCGTTATGAATTGCATTTGAAGACCGGTGTTGAAGACCGGATATTTTCGAAAACGAAAGGGTTTCTTGTTGATTGTCTCTGCACTGGCTGATCCCCGGTATAGAGATCTCCATATGTGATAGGAAATCCGGACGTAATTAGAGATTATTCGGATTGCAAGGACTTCTTTGTAAGTGCTTTCGGTTCTGTTCGATCCCGGAACAGACTTGTATGGATAGTATGTCTGACATTACAAATTGAGATATAAAGCCGATTTCTTTCAAATATATTTCTGTTGGTGGCGGAGAATTTATTCTCTTAGCTTAACACCCTTCTCTGAGACGTACGAGCTCATAGGTTATATAGTTGAAGGTTATCTGCAATATATTCCCAATTTGGTAATGTGACATGCTGAGTGTTGCTGTGAAATGATCATTGTGTCGATCATTTGCGATAAGATCATTTGTTTGATCGTTTATCTTTGTGATCATTTATATGATCATTTGTTGACCCAAAGCATAGATTTTGTATAAAGCGTGGCTTTGTGGACGTGACTTCGTCGAGCCTCACAAACCGGTAATGGTCGAAACAGGAATTGTGCGGCAAGGTTTTCAGGGATAGCTTCCCTAGGGTATGACCATTCCTTCTGGAAAAGGGTAGTATCATGGTATGGAGCCAAGATACTTACTCATGTTGAAACACTTATTATTATGGTGTGATGTTGGTTAGAGAGCTCTCGTTTAAAGGTCCCAAAGGACCGGGGGTGGTATATTTGAGGTTTCTTACTCCCTGGGAAGGGGGGTAGCCAGCCTTGTTTGGCAGAGATCCAGTTGGGTTCTCGGGGCATCCTTCTAGAGGCGTTTCCATGTGGCAATGGGAAGTTCCTTGGCCTGACCATTTGTTGGAAAAATCCATTCAAACAATACGAGACTTGTACGGTTTTAGTTGCAGAACCTGCCATCTAATATGGTAGCTATAGTAAGCATACTATAATGGTACCTATGCTGGCTAAGATTTATATTCTACTTTCGAAATATTTTCTACACGATGCACTAGTAATAATATCAAATGTTTCTTTTAAATGCGTATCAAGCATCTTTGACTAACATAAGAAGAAATCTCCTCCAAGTCTGCGTTTGCATTGTGTGTGTGGTGGGAGGTCTTATGGTAGTTACATTTTCAAAAACATTGCGAATCTATTTTTAAAATTATCCTGCACTTTATTTTAAAGAAAAATAAACTGTTTTGAGTTCCCACACTAGTCACATGACTGACTCGGAGTTTATTGTTTTCCTTCCTAAACTCTGGGTGCCCACCAATTTCCACACGGGCAGTCAAGAGTTAGGTTTATCAGGATATTCCGGAATTCAGGAGTTGCTGGAGGCAAGCTGGATGGCATGGCGTATTACTAGTATATAGTATTTCTTTTCCGCTGGTTGATGTTGTTTGTTGTTGTACACTCTGATGTAATGTAATGATAATGTGATGTAATGTAATAACTGATATAGTTCTTTGTTTAAAGATTATTCATTTATCTATTATATGTTGTTCCGCTGCGAATTGTGAGATTCTGATATTGTTCTGTTATGTCTTTCTGTTCTGTCTTTTTCTTTCTCTCTTCTTCTACCTCTTCTTTCTTAAACCCTCAGTGTTCGGTTTTCCGGCATCCGATTGATCGGCATTCGATACAGTGGACGTATTGATGTCGATATTCGAGAGTCGAAGAATCGGGTCCTGACATTCATCCTTTATCATATAATATCATTGAATATTAATCCATTTTCTAAATCAATTCAACAATTTCTTGAAGTTATAATCATTAAATTTAAAATAGTATTCATTTTAATTATAAATGACTTCCATCATTAACTTGAGTTTATAATCATCTACTTACAGTATTTATCCTTTCTACTTATTTTAATTTCAAATAACTTCAAACATTTTCTTAAGTTTATAATCCTTTATTTATAATACTTACTTTTCTATTACATTTAATTATTAGCATTTCAATTATAACTTAAGTTTATAACAACTATAATATCAAAGTTCTTATTTGTAAAAGAATTTCATTGAACACTCTCATTACTTTATGTTTTACTTGCATAATATTCCATTACATTTTCCTATTAAACATTTCAACTTTTAATTCTTCTGGTAAGTTATATATATATATATATATATATATTAAGAATGCAAATTGAATATTACCCAAGGAATCATATTTATTTTAATTAACAAAATGTTCAATAGTTACATTTTCTTACTTTCATATCCTTTTTATTTACAGGTTACAAATTTCAATTTCTTGCATATTTCATTTATAACATAGCATTTAATTTCGTATTTTCATTTTAGAAATTCGAATTATTAAATGGTAAAATTTCATTTCATTTCAATAATTAAAATCTACAATTTATAGAAATTTAAGAACTAAATGTCGGATTCCGTTCTAAATCATTAAAGACAATATATACACATATATATAACCATATTTTTATATATCTCAAATCATATATAAAAATTTAAAATCAAGATTTATTTATCAACAAGGTGTAGTTAACTGCTACAACAGTCTTCCCACTTTGAAACTCGAAAATGGATATCGATGATACATGCACTCATCACCGAACTTATTTTCGAACGACAGAGAGGTGAGTACAAAACTTATTTCTTTCAAAATTTCACTATAAAACATTCTTCCAAATCACATTGAAATATTTATATTATAAAATACTTCTAAATACTATTAATATTATATTCTAAAATCTTTTGAAAGAAATTTCAAAAATCCGAAACTTAAGTGCTAAATTTTCCAAGTTATATTTATTTTATCTATAAATTTTATTTTCAACCAATATTTATAAATTTCATTTCCTAACAACAAACATTTTATAGCCAAATATACCATTTATAAAATTATTATTTTATATACAGAAATATATAATAGGCAAAATTATTTAATTTACCTATATTTCAAAACGAATATTGTGTCGGTCTACCCTATTAAGTGTTTAGAAATCTCTATCAATGTCATAGCGTCCTATGCACTGATCAGAATTTATAAATACAAAACGGAGCAAGCTAACGCAATACTAAAACCCTTTGTAACACTAACCAATACGCTCTCTCATATATATATATATATATATATATATATATACACACTCAGCGACTCATTTTAGGGTATTACTACCATTTTAATATGAGTCAGACCCCACAAAGCTAAGGTTATCGCTAAGCCGTAGCTTTGATTCCAACTGTGATTACCTGCCTTTTTGGACGTTTTAAGCAGACACATAAACCACATATGTCAGACTCAAACCATTCAAAAAGCAGATTATTATGGGGTAAATAAGAAAAAGAGAGAGAAATAAAACAAATACAGAATCTCGTAGCGAAATGACAAAATACAATAATCAAATAACAGTGCATGAAGCTTTTTTTATAAATACATTTGACTATTTTTTTACAACACAAAATTAGAGTTATAGAAACAGGAAGAAATAAATAATAAATGCAGTGGAATATAATAAATAATACTAGTACAAATCTTCGTTTCGTCCTTCAGAAATAAGGTCTTCAACCCTGAAATGCTCAGGCCGACCAGAGCGAATCGAAAAGACAAAACACTCGAGTCAGAATTAAAAGATCTTATGTAAGTTAAATCAACGGTAAATATGCGTGTGACGGCGTCAGAGATGTTTATGGGGCTTGACATATTCCATCCACTGTTTAACGTGAGTGTAGTAACTTAAGAGACGTTCGGGATTCCCATCTCCTAAGGATCCGTTAAACTATCTACTATGTAGTAAAATATGTTATTATAATAGTGTCTATAATAAATAAAGTATTAAAATAGCATTAAGGCATGCCCATATATCCCTTAACACATTTTTATATTCCCATGGTCTATACAGTACCGTAATTACTCCGTAAACTAGAGGACTATCAGAGGGCATTCCATAGGTATGGTACAAAGAAACTCGTAAAAGTCGCTCAGGGCATGTGAACACGGCACTTAAGGCAATGCCAGGGTAGATATACCAATTGCGGATCTGGATTGGTGGTAACGCATAGTAGCTACTACTGCCCACCTCGGAACATACTCCCAAATCAAAATTAAGGGTGGACACCAAATCAATCACAAAATCAGAATATAGTATCGAAGAAGTGGCTCCTATTTTAGTCACATCTAAGCTGACTCATGGGAGTCAGGGTCACGTCATACTACATACAGAATTCGTTCGCCAAACCATCCTACTTCATTTTTGGAATCTCCACCACGTACATAGGTGTTAAAGTGGTTTTCGGTATTGGCATAGAGTATGACAATATCTGATCCCGGTCTATTTAACAACCAAATGCTTATTTCACACCGGATGGTTCTTTTACATTTCAAAAGTTAACTCACAATTTACATCAAAATATCATATTCTCAAAACTATAACACTTTCGAAATCACATTCGCTTTGAAATGATATTTTCAAGATAGTTTAAATCCTCATTTCAAAACTTCATATTCAAATCAAATGTGTAACTTAAATCCCAACTTAAGTGATAATATCATTTAACCATATTCATATTAAAATCGAGGATTTAAAATATAAACACATCTACTTTATTTATTTTGAAATTTAGAAGAGAGTTATATAGTTATACATAGGTTTAAATAGTTATAAATAGTTAAAATACTCTAAATAGTTTAATTGACGACTGAAGATGCTGTTAAATTGATTTAAGATAGTTAAATAGATTTAAAATAGATTAAATATAATTAAAATAGATTAATTAGCTTTAAAATAGATTAATTGGATTTAATATAAGTTAAAATGGGTTATTAGTTTGAAATAAATTATATGGTTTAAAAATAGGTTAAAATGATTTAATATAGTTAATATAAGTTTAAATAGTTTAATAATTTGAAAATATTAAAATTAGAATCTTCAAAATAATATATTTTTAAAACAGTATATATTAAGCATGAATTTGAAATTTTTATCAATTTAAACTATTTATTTCATTTCAACACCCTCAGACTATTTTCGACTTCCAAAAACCCTGTTTCAAAATATTTCAATTCCAAATTCTCAATACAATATTTAATTCTATATCGCTTTCAGTCCATGTTTGAAATATCAATTTAAATTACTCCAATTCCAATATATTTCAAAGTTATATTTCGAACAATTTTAATAACACAATTTCTATAAATTTCATTTATGCTTAAAATTTTGATTTTGCAATTTCAATTAAATATCTTTAAACAATTCCTTTAAACAAAATCCAATTTCAACATAAAACTTGAATTTCGACAATATTTAAATTTAATAAATCAAGTTTTATTTCAAAATATCATTCAACTAAATTTCAAAAAATTAGGATTCTAAAATCGTTTAATTTAACCAATCCGGTGTCCGTATATAATTCTCTACCCTTGGGTCAATTGATATGGATATTATCATTTCAATCCACAATTTAAAATTTTACGGCTATATATCATTTCAAACAGCAATCCCAATTAATATTAAAGTCCATAAAATAGCTCGAGTCTATCATTTCAACCCATAACGATTTTTCCCTAATCTACAGATCATTCAGGTATGTACATTTCAAACCATAGGGAACTTGCAGAGTGATAACATTATATAAATCAAACGTATCATCAAATCATCCAATATTAACAGTCAAACATCCATCATAATCATTATTCAATTCTATCAATAAATATCAGCAATTAAGTAAATATCACTAATAGGTATTTAACTGGAAATTTAAATTCATAATAAATTAGATGAAATTTTATTCAAAATAATTCAAATTTACAGGAATAGCAATTTAAATATACCAAACAGGCACAAATAAATTACAAATCACATCACAAATTTAATTTAACTAACATAAGAAATTTTTGAAGTTGTGGGTGTGTTAAAACACTCACTTCTGATTTTAAATCGAATTAAAATCCAAGTTAGGGCTCAAAATTGAATAGTTTCAGAATTCGTCTAAACAAGCGCCAAAATGTCCGAGATTTCGAAACGATCCTAGAGGATCAAACCATGCATGAATCTGAGTCCGTATGCAAAAGTTATGTGAGTTAGAATCGATATATAGAATAAAATAAAATAAAATAAAACAAAACAAAATCTTACACGTCAGCTGACAACACGCTCGAAACCCTCGCACACAGGCAACATGAACGCATTTGACACGAAACCCTAGCCTGCCGCCGTCTCTCTTCGAATTGCCATCGCCACCACACTCAGTTTTGAGTCGATCGGAGGCCATCATCGTAAAACCCCTACCTGGCCGCACGTACGGCCAAGTCGTTGCACCCTCTGGCGTCTCCTGAAATGTACGCTGCCACCCCCCTTAAATCCATCATCACGACGAATCCTGGCCACATCACGACCAATGACACCACGCATGTGACCTGTATCGCGCCACCTTCCCAATGCCATTCCCCGATCGTCGATCGGACGACAATCCACCGTCCACTCAGAAACCCTAGCAACAGACGGCCGAGCTTCCTCGTCCATTTCTGATCAAACGATAATTCGAATTGAAAAATAATCGTTGCAGTGCATTACGCTCGTCAAGAGCTTCAAATTGATATAAGATATGATAGGGTTTTGAGGGTTTGAAATTTGTTTTGGAATTTGATTGAGGGTTTGCAATTTGAATTGGTCTCTGCCATTGAGAAGTGGGAGCAGACAGAAATTTCTATACGTACAGAAATGAGGAATAGAAAGGCTACTTGGGTTAATTGGCTATTTATAGGCAAAGCTGAAAACAGAAAGAATGGACCAGATTGATTTACACGCTGAACGATAAATGACCCGAAAAGCCTGTTCTGACTCCGGAGCAAAAATGGGTCATCCCATATATCAAAATAAATGTTTTCAATATTTTTAAACCCAATGGAACAGGTTTCAAGTTCTAATTCCATCGTATGAAGAAGTTATGTTAAAATCAGCTTATTTCAAATTGATTTCAATTAAGTTGATTTCTAGGCGTTTTGAGTCCATACGATCAAAAGACAAGTCTGATTACTACGAAACTTGAAATCTTACAATAATTCATCGTTATGAATCCAACAAAACCACTTTCGCTGAAATCCAAGTCAGTGGCCAAAATGGCTGTTTTCACGTTAATCAAATAAATTAATATTAAATTAGTTAAATCAATTTTTCAATTCAAATTTAATTGTTTACAATTTCTATCAATTTGGATTGCTTAATAGTTTATAATCCTTTATAACAGATTTCTTTATCAATTTAATGTTGAATATTTCATCAATTATCATGTTTAATTTCAATTTCAATAACTTCATAGATTATAAATTTAAATTTCCAAAAATCCAATTGTTTGACTTCCAATCTTGTTATTCAACCAATTTTCTTCTTATGGATATAATTATTATTGGTTTATACCTTAGTATATTAATATTTTACAATTTCATCTAAATTTCCATTAATGTAATATTTAATTGTATTTAATTTCAATAAATCTATTTATTATAGATTAAATTCTAATAAATTGACCATGCTTGATTTCAATTCTTTTTATTCACTCCATTGTCATATTATGAATAGAATTTACATTGGTTACATCTTATTGGATGAACATTCTTCGATTGTCAATTTAATCTATATTAACAACACTAATTGAGTGAATTAATTGCAATTGATTTACATTTAAATTTAACGAACTAAAGAAATAGGTAACATATAATAATTGTCACCATTAACCTTTAGTCACATTAATAAGTTTATTATTTACAACCAAATGTTACAATTACTTTCCTAATATTAATTTTATTCGGTTACCATTAATTATATATTACTTCATTAATTAATTTAATATTTACATTTATTTTCTTATGTCAAATTTATAATCAAGTATAGCATTTAACTTATTTCAATTAATTAGGATTTCGTTCAAATTGTTAATGATTAACTTTAATTAACATTGTTGTTTCTCATTTTAGTTATTATCTCGTTATAAAATTACAAATATTTATTTTCTTCAATATTAAATCATAAAATCTTATTAACTCAACAGTTTTAAATTGTCGAAATTTACGGGTCGTTACAAAAAGTTTATCACCAATTGGACCAAGGTCCATCACTATGCAACCCGAACCCGTTCTTCTTCTTCTCCCCTCCTCCCTTTCTTCTTCTTCCAGATCTTGAACCATAATTGTGCACCATTTGTGCACATGTTAGGCACCCCGTTCCATAATTCAAACCCACCCACGCGCCTACCATCTTGTGCTCCTCACGGCCATCACCATATCATTGTCTCGGATCAACCCAGGCAAATTCCGATCGAAAATTCGAGTTTCCCGGTCGTGAAATTCGCGACAATTTTCATCTCCGAACACCACCTAAAATTCACCACTCGAGTGCCTCTCCATCCCGATCACCACTCCAAGCTCCAAATCGAAAATCGTTGTCCGAATCAAATGCTAACCCAAATCCTAGTTTGCCAACATTGTCATCGACCATCACCAATTGCCGAACTCACATTAAAAATTATCCTCCTCCATAAGATCCTAATGACACTAGCAGCGTTGATCGATTCGAAACATTCAAGAGAACTTAATTTTTGAACGCTGCGAACAATGTTTCACTTTTACTGTAATTCGATGATTTTTCTCTCAACACTCGAAGAAATTGAGTGCGATCAATTTCTAAAAATAGATGGGACTTATACGAACAGCTTTTGTTTGGGTTGCTTTGGCTAATTTCAATTGGATTGGGAGGTGTTGAATTTTTAATGTTTAAAGCGAATTTGTTTTCTCATTGTTGGAGCTAACTTTGTTTACTGACAATGGAAAAGAGATGTCATGGTCATGTATTTATATAGGCAGACAAACTATGAAGGATACAAGAAATCCCACATTCCATGGCTTCAAACATGGAGAAGATGAAGGGAAAGCAAGATTAGGTAAGGGGAAAAGCACGGCTATGAGTAGGTAGAGTATGGGAACAGGCAGGGAGAATGGATCATGTGCACGTGTACTATGTATTTGTATTGGTTGATTTGAATTTGGGTGTGTTCTGGTATGATAGCTACATGATACTGTGAAGACCCGTAAATCCGTACTCCTTGAATATACACTAATCTCCATAGATTAACTCAAGATGAACAGAAATACGAATTATCAATGTTTAAGAAAAAGAGAGAAGAAGAGAGAAGACAGAAAATAGAGGGAAAAGAGAATCGGAAATAGAACGGAAAGAAAATAGAACGGGACAGAAAGAAAACAACGGAACAACATCAGAATCTCACAATTCGCAGCGGAACAACATATAATAATAAATGGATAATCTTTAAACAAAGAACTATATCAGTTATTACATTACATTACATTTCATCACATCATATCATCAGAGTGTACAACAACAACAACAAACAACGGAAAAGAAATACTATATACTAGTAATACGCCATGCCATCCAGCTTGCCTCCAGCAACTCCAGAATATCCAGAATATCCTGATAAACCTTAACTCTTGACTGCCCGTGTGGAAATTGGTGGGCACCCAGAGTTTAGGAAGGAAAACAATAAACTCCGAGTCAGTCATGTGACTGGTGTGAGAACTCAAAACAGTTTATTTTTCTTTAAAATCAAAATAGAGGAATATTTTTAAATTCAATTCGCAATGCTTTTAAAAATGAGACTACCATAAGGCCTCCCGCACACACACACATGCAAACGCAGAATCGGAGGAGATTTCTCCTTATGATAGTCAAAGATGCTTGATACGCATTTAAAAAGAACATTTGATATTATTACTAGTGCATAGTGTAGAGAAATATTTCGAAAGTAGAATATAAATCTTAGCCAACATAGACATTCCGAACTATGCCTACTATAGCTACCATCCAAACAGTGGGGCGCCACCACAAGTGAATGATAGGTTCTACAACTAATACCGTACAAGTTTCGTATTGTTTCTTTGGATTTCCAACAAATGGTCAGGCCAAGGAACTTCCCATTGCCACATGGAAACGCCTCTGGAAGGACGTCCCGAGAACTTAACCAGCTCTCTACCAACACAAGGCCGGGTTACCTTTATCACTAGGTAACTACTACACGAGTATGCCATCCCCCGGTCCTTTGGGACCTTTAACCGAGAGCTCGTAATCAATTCACACAATCATAAATAAAGTGTTTCAACATGAGTAAGTATCTGGGCTCCATACCATGATACCACCCTTTTCCAGAAGGAAATGCACATACCCTAAAGGGCGCTACCCCTCATAACCTTGCCGCATCTTTCCTGTTTTGACCATTTCCGGGGTGTGAGGCTCGACGAAGTCACGTCCACAAAAACATACTTTATACAAAAGCCATGCTTTGGGTCAACAAATGATCATAGAAATGATCACCAAGATAGACGATCAAATAAATGATCCTATCACAAATAATCAACACAATGATCATTTCAGCAACACTCAGCATGTCACATTACCAAATTGGGAATATATTGCTGATAACCTTCAACTACATAACCTCTGAGCTCGTACGTCTCAGAGAAGGGTGTTAAGCTAAGAGAATAAATTCTCCGCCACCAACAGAAATATATTTGAAAGAAATCGACTTTATATCTCAATTTGTAATGTCAGGCATACAATCCATACAAGTCTGTTCCGGGCTTGAACAGAACCGAAGGCACTTACAAAGAAGTCCTTGCAATCCGGATATCCACAATCCTGATTGGATTCCCCATCACATATGGAGAACTCTATACCGTAGCTACTCGGTGCAGAGCCAATCGACAGGTCATCCTATCGCTCTCGCAAATATCCGGTCTTCAACACCGATCTTCAAATGCAATTCACAACGACGTATCACATATTCGGAATGGGTTATACGACCCCATGGTCCTTTCCCGGTTAACCCGAATAGTGAGCGCTTATTCAAAAATAAGTGTGGCATTCAAATTCAATCAAATCACATCAAATACCCATTCAAAGGGAAATATTGATAGTCGATTATTGAACTATCAATGGATATGCACACATCACCAGATTCCAAATAATTTTCCAAATTATTTATTTTCCAAAATATCTTTACAAGATATAAATTTTCACACTTCAAAAATAAATCAATATTTATTTTCCATACCAATTCCACTTTCTTTTATAAATTCCTTAGTGAATTTATATTTTAAAATATCCATGCATCTACGATTTCAATTATTCATTTCAATTTATCTTCAAAAAGATAAATTCTAATTATTCACTTCATATTGGAAAACATTTCCATACTTATTTATTCATAAGTAATTCACAAATTTTATTTATTTTCAACCTTTGGAAAATATTCAATATACTTAAATCGAGATTAAGTATATATTTCATTCTTTAGGGAAATCATTCTCTTAAACATATTTATTTGGGCAAAAACGAATGTTGCGTAAAACATCGTTACGACAACCCAAAATCACTGGTATAGGGATTCGAAATTAAAAATAGATGTATAAATCCCAATACTATACAAAACATTTCTTTTCGGAAATCATTTACTATAACAACAGTGTTATAGTCCACTATTTCCTTTTATTTCTCGAAAATGTCTATTTCAACAATAAATGTTGAAATCTATGGTTTCGAATCTTAACACAGTTTAAAACATCATTAGATTGTTTTAAATTCTATTTAAAATATCACATTCTAAACATTTTCTTTAACATATTATTCACTATTCAAAAACGTGAATATACTACGTTAACAAATTTCATCCTTTTATTCATTTTATTTCAAAGGATTATTCACAGTCTAAAACGTGAATATAACTCCATAAATAAGTTACAACAATTAATCTTACAAAATAAGTTGTTTGCGAATTTATAAAACAACGTTTATAAATTCCAATTCTATTTATTATATAACAACTTCCTTTTATAAATTCCTTTACTAACCTATTCAATTTATAACTCAATTATAAACCAAAGGTTCACATTATAAGTTAAATGCTTATAAAACGATTATTTTACAAAATCGTTCTTTTAAACTTCCCAAATTATAAGTCTTATAACTTATAAGATTCATTTATTTACTCAAAATCCATTTCTTTCAATAACTTCATAAATCCTATAAACGTACTGCGTATAAAATTCCATTTATAACTTCACCGTATAAAATTCTATAAATTTCATTCATTTATGAAATTCATTCACAATCCATCCTAACACTTATAAAAGCTCGTTTTATAATGTCAATATTTCAATTTATAAATATCCATTTATAAATCTCTTAATATAAATCAATTTATATTATTCTTTTAAAACGTCTTTAAACTCCTTTAAAAGCTTCATCATTTTGATTTATAAAATAATCAGATTTTATAAATCCTTTATTTAAACTTTTCACAATATTTTCAGAAATTCCAATTTAAACTATTTCATAAAACCATTAACCCATATTTCTCAAAAATCAGCTTTTAACTATATTTTCTCAAAAATCATAATTTTTATAACATTAAAAATTATATCGTTATTTATTTAAAATGGATCAATTCCGAAAATATAGTATATTTTCAAAAATCATTTTAAAATTCCAAAATTTGGTCCAATGATGCTACACACCAAATAGTCAATCACGACTACAACGACATCATATATCAATATGATAATCTATCAAATATCAAAATATCTGAAATCAAATAAAAACTGTTGAGGAATCCAGTTGGATCCCTCCAACCTGTTTTCCTGCATCCACAAACATTAGCACAATACCGATTTCGCTCTAGTACGAAATTATCGCGGTATATGTTTTTAATAAATATTATCCCCTTAATAATGGCGCAATAGGGTCTCATCCGCTAAAAAATGCAGGGAATCAACAACTGTAATATATACATATGCCAATATATATATATATTGATATTATATATAATACCAATTTCACTGTTTATGAAATATTCGCGGTATATGTTTTTAATAAATAACATCCGCTTACTAACGGCGCATAATGTCTATTTTAACAATCAATAGATAACAATCATCATTCAAACATGCATTCAATAATTTTAAATCTAACTATTTAAAATAAAATCGAAACTGATTCGATTGAGTGGGAAGTTCTCACCTTGATTTCAATTTCGTTTTAGCGATTTATTTCGAATAAAATTAAACGCGCGTTTAATTTTACCCAAAATTCTCACTAACTCCAAACGACTCCAATCTAATTCCATAGCGTAGTGCTCGTCGATACGATTCCAACGCTTCCTGTTTCGCGCGTTTTCGACCTCGTATGAAAAAGTTATGCAATTTACAAGTTTTACTCGAATTTTAAATATAAATTACAACATAACCTTTATATTATTAAACCTAAGCAAATCAAGACCGTAGGATCCAAGCCCATTGCATCACGACCGTACGCGTCTTCTCCCTCTCCCTCACGCAACTCCTACAGGCCGCACCTTACAAACCGAACCCATATTTGATATTTAGGGTTAAATTTTGCTTCCTCTCCATTGACTTCTAGTTCGATCAGGTACCTTCGTTCAACTCGCCTACGCGAGAGCTATCCACGGCCCAGACATGGCCAGGCTCGGTCGCACATAGGGGATCGAAAACGAGCACGAACTCGAGGACTTTGAGCTTCGATTGCCGTTGATTGGTGACGAAGTTCGCGATCATAACCGTTGAACACGAAGATCTCTCTGAGCTCTACAAGATTTTAGTTGAAAGTTTTATGAATGGTTGCTTGGATTTGAAGAAAACGAGGGAGGAAGTGGAGATGATTTCGGCCATTGATCTTGCATATGGCGGCTAGGGTTTACTAAAACCTAATATATATATATATATATTTTATGAAGGCAAAGGGTCTCCTTTTATAGATTTTTGAACGAAAACACTATTCATTTTTAAATTTTTGAACTCCGATTTACGCGCCGAAACTGGCGTTTCTAAGGTTTACCCCGCGTTCCGGACACAATGGAACAGGTTTCGGAAGCTAATTCGGTCATATGTGCGAGTTATGGCAATAAACGTTCAATTTAAATTAAACCGATTTAAACGATTTTCTAGGCGTTTTAATTTGTACAGGACAAACGGTAAATCCAATTGACTTGAAATTTGAAACCATACAATAATATCACATTACGGATCCGATGAAACTAGTTTCGTCGAAATCCGAGACTTTTTGAAAAATGGCTATTTTAACTCGCCAAATTAATATTAAAAACAATTCGATGCGTTTCGAGCTGCCACGATCAAACGATAACTCCGATTGACATGAAAATTGAAATACGGTAATAACTAACTATTACGGATCTAATGGAACTGGTTTCGTTCAATTCTGAGACTGTTCAAAAATTGACTACTTTACAGTCGATAATTAAATATTAAAATATTCAATTTTCACAAATTAACTCTTAATTCGATTTTAAAAGTTCTAAAACATCATTCTAACTCCAACATGATAAAATAAAATTTTACAAATCATTTTCAATCATATTTAACCCAATTTTCAATTATTTTCATAATTTCACATATTAAATTATCGATTAAATTATTCAATTAAATCATATAATTCGAAATAAAATTTATTCGACTAATAAATTTCACTTATTAATATTTAAAATTAATTAAATATTCAAATTTTAATTAATAAAAATTCTGGGTCGTTACAATCTTCCCCCCTTAAAAGAATTTCGTCCTCGAAATTACCAAGTAAGAAAAGTTACAGAATCTATTAACTTTCCCAAAATTCATAGTTAAATTTCTTGTAATTCTTTACTAAGTTTTCAAATCATACTTAGTTATCTTTTCTAAAACAACTACCATTGTTTAACTTTCAATTCCAAAATCAAAGTTAAAGTTTTCACAATTTTCCCAAATTTTTCTAACGCCTTAAATTTTCGGAAAAATTCGCCATAGTCTCCTTTGCGCGGCTCGATCCGAAAAAAAAATGACAGTATATATATCACAAATATACATCTCATCAAGTAATGAGGCATCCCGCAGGGAAAAAGTGTAAAAGTACGATATTTAATCCAAGATATGTACCTTATATTTTATTAGCAAGCATATATGGCTAATATAGCGCGAAAGCGAGCTCCAAATGCGAAGAAAACGCGATCCGCACCTACTAAACACTCAACAAACAACATGAGAAACATGTATATAGGAAATAGTATCAATATATAACATATAGCTACATAATAACTATATATGCCAACATAGCAATGCATTCAAACTACAAATGCAAACATCAACCAACTATCATCCAACTATCATTCATAACCAACAAATATTCATTCATATTCTCATTAATATTCAATGAAATGGTTTTTCAATTTAATCACATTTGATTCATTAACAGTGGATGTTTTTACTAACATTCATTCTCAATTAGTTTATATTCACTAATTCATATTCAAGTTGGTTCACTTTCAATTCAAATTCAATTTATTTAAGATTCACTAACTTCCAATTGAATTTCAATTACTTTAGCTTCCAATTTCATTAATACTTAATGAATTACATACAATCAACTAACAACCATATAACAACCAATATATATTGATTACAACCAAATTCCTTTGCTTATATTAATTCAATTTGGTTTAACACCATCACTTTTAATTGGTTTAATTAAATTGATTTTCATTCAATCTTTCAACTTCCAATAACATTAGATTTTAATGAATTAACACTTACATTCATTACTTCTTACCAACTTAATTTACATTCAATTGATTATCATTCAATCCATTCATTCAATTCAATTACAAAAGTTGAATTTCATTTATATAACTCAAGTTCACATTTATCACTTAACTTAATTAATTTACTTTGATATCAATATCAACTTCATTCAACATCTCTTAAGTTATACTTCATTTAAACATCACTTAATTTTACATAACTTAGATTCCCACTTGTAAATAAATTCAGATTCCAATTCTAAAGTAAATTTTCATTTAACTTTAAATTCATTTTTATTTACAACTCATATTCATAAACATATTCATATAGTTTCACTTCTTATATATATAAGTTTATTTCACAATTGTAAATCACTTTAATTATAATTTCAATTCTTATAATTCATTTGCTTATACAATTATTCTTTTATTTTGATTATTCAAACAACCAAACAATCTACTTATATACACTTCAATAATTGTGAAAAATTATTCCTTTATATATAAAATATACTCAAGGTAAAATTATTTCATTTACCCAATTTAAAACAATACTGTGTCGAATTGTTCTATACAAGTGTTTAGAGATCCCTATCAACAACCTTAATTACTCGTATTAACCAGAATCCATATACCACTCAACAAACCAATCATCACAATATAAAACAATTTTTATATTCACCAACAAATACGCTCTCATAGCTATTATTACACTCAAACTCATTCTAGAGTACTTCTGACTCTATCTCTAATGAGTAATACCCAACAGAACCATGGTTGTCGCTTAACCATATGCTCTGATACCACCTGTGAAGACCCGTAAATCCGTACTCCTTGAATATACACTAATCTCCATAGATTAACTCAAGATGAACAGAAATACGAATTATCAATGTTTAAGAAAAAGAGAGAAGAAGAGAGAAGACAGAAAATAGAGGGAAAAGAGAATCGGAAATAGAACGGAAAGAAAATAGAACGGGACAGAAAGAAAACAACGGAACAACATCAGAATCTCACAATTCGCAGCGGAACAACATATAATAATAAATGGATAATCTTTAAACAAAGAACTATATCAGTTATTACATTACATTACATTTCATCACATCATATCATCAGAGTGTACAACAACAACAACAAACAACGGAAAAGAAATACTATATACTAGTAATACGCCATGCCATCCAGCTTGCCTCCAGCAACTCCAGAATATCCAGAATATCCTGATAAACCTTAACTCTTGACTGCCCGTGTGGAAATTGGTGGGCACCCAGAGTTTAGGAAGGAAAACAATAAACTCCGAGTCAGTCATGTGACTGGTGTGAGAACTCAAAACAGTTTATTTTTCTTTAAAATCAAAATAGAGGAATATTTTTAAATTCAATTCGCAATGCTTTTAAAAATGAGACTACCATAAGGCCTCCCGCACACACACACATGCAAACGCAGAATCGGAGGAGATTTCTCCTTAAGATAGTCAAAGATGCTTGATACGCATTTAAAAAGAACATTTGATATTATTACTAGTTCATAGTGTAGAGAAATATTTCGAAAGTAGAATATAAATCTTAGCCAACATAGACATTCCGAACTATGCCTACTATAGCTACCATCCAAACAGTGGGGCGCCACCATAAGTGAATGATTGGTTCGACAACTAATACCGTACAAGTTTCGTATTGTTTCTTTGGATTTCCAACAAATGGTCAGGCCAAGGAACTTCCCATTGCCACATGGAAACGCCTCTGAAAGGACGTCCCGAGAACTTAAGCAGCTCTCTGCCAACACAAGGTCGGGTTACCTTTATCACTAGGTAACTACTACACGAGTATGCCATCCCCCGGTCCTTTGGGACCTTTAACCGAGCGCTCGTAATCAATTCACACAATCATAAATAAAGTGTTTCAACATGAGTAAGTATCTGGGCTCCATACCATGATACCACCCTTTTCCAGAAGGAAATGCACATACCCTAAAGGGTGCTACCCCTCATAACCTTGCCGCATCTTTCCTGTTTTGACCATTTCCGGGGTGTGAGGCTCGACGAAGTCACGTCCACAAAAACATACTTTATACGAAAGCCATGCTTTGGGTCAACAAATGATCATAGAAATGATCACCAAGATAGACGATCAAATAAATGATCCTATCACAAATAATCAACACAATGATCATTTCAGCAACACTCAGCATGTCACATTACCAAATTGGAAATATATTGCCGATAACCTTCAACTACATAACCTCTGAGCTCGTACGTCTCAGAGAAGGGTGTTAAGCTAAGAGAATAAATTCTCCGCCACCAACAGAAATATATTTGAAAGAAATCGGCTTTATATCTCAACTTGTAATGTCAGGCATACAATCCATACAAGTCTGTTCCGGGCTTGAACAGAACTGAAGGCACTTACAAAGAAGTCCTTGCAATCCGGATATCCACAATCCTGATTGGATTCCCCATCACATATGGAGAACTCTATACCGTAGCTACTCGGTGCAGAGTCAATCGACAGGTCATCCTATTGCTCTCGCAAATATCCGGTCTTCAACACCGATCTTCAAATGCAATTCACAACGACGTATCACATATTCGGAATGGGTTATACGACCCCATGGTCCTTTCCCGGTTAACCCGAATAGTGAGCGCTTATTCAAAAATAAGTGTGGCATTCAAATTCAATCAAATCACATCAAATACCCATTCAAAGGGAAATATTGATAGTCGATTATTGAACTATCAATGGATATGCACACATCACCAGATTCCAAATAATTTTCCAAATTATTTATTTTCCAAAATATCTTTACAAGATATAAATTTTCACACTTCAAAAATAAATCAATATTTATTTTCCATACCAATTCCACTTTCTTTTATAAATTCCTTAGTCAATTTATATTTCAAAATATCCATGCATCTACGATTTCAATTATTCATTTCAATTTATCTTCAAAAAGATAAATTCTAATTATTCACTTCATATTGAAAAACATTTCCATACTTATTTATTCATAAGTAATTCACAAATTTTATTTATTTTCAACCTTTGGAAAATATTCAATATACTTAAATCGAGATTAAGTATATATTTCATTCTTTAAGGAAACCATTCTCTTAAACATATTTATTTGGGCAAAAACGAATGTTGCGTAAAACATCGTTACGACAACCCAAAATCACTGGTATAGGGATTCGAAATTAAAAATAGATGTATAAATCCCAATACTATACAAAACATTTCTTTTCGGAAATCATTTACTATAACAACAGTGTTATAGTCCACTATTTCCTTTTATTTCTCGAAAACGTCTATTTCAACAATAAATGTTGAAATCTATGGTTTCGAATCTTAACACAGTTTAAAACATCATTAGATTGTTTTAAATTCTATTTAAAATATCACATTCTAAACATTTTCTTTAACATATTATTCACTATTCAAAAACGTGAATATACTACGTTAACAAATTTCATCCTTTTATTCATTTTATTTCAAAGGATTATTCACAGTCTAAAACGTGAATATAACTCCATAAATAAGTTACAACAATTAATCTTATCAAAATAAGTTGTTTGCGAATTTATAAAACAACGTTTATAAATTCCAATTCTATTTATTATATAACAACTTCCTTTTATAAATTCCTTTACTAACCTATTCAATTTATAACTCAATTATAAACCAAAGGTTCACATTATAAGTTAAATGCTTATAAAACGATTATTTTACAAAATCGTTCTTTTAAACTTCCCAAATTATAAATCTTATAACTTATAAGATTCATTTATTTACTCAAAATCCATTTCTTTCAATAACTTTATAAATTCTATAAACCTACTGCTTATAAAATTCCATTTATAACTTCACCGTATAAAATTCTATAAATTTCATTCATTTATGAAATTCATTCACAATCCATCCTAACACTTATAAAAGCTCGTTTTATAATGTCAATATTTCAATTTATAAATATCCATTTATAAATCTCTTAATATAAATCAATTTATATTATTCTTTTAAAACGTCTTTAAACTCCTTTAAAAGCTTCATCATTTTGATTTATAAAATAATCAGATTTTATAAATCCTTTATTTAAACTTTTCACAATATTTTCAGAAATTCCAATTTAAACTATTTCATAAAACCATTAACCCATATTTCTCAAAAATCAGCTTTTAACTATATTTTCTCAAAAATCATAATTTTTATAACATTAAAAATTATATCGTTATTTATTTAAAATGGATCAATTCCGAAAATATAGTATATTTTCAAAAATTATTTTAAAATTCCAAAATTTGGTCCAATGATGCTACACACCAAATAGTCAATCACGACTACAACGACATCATATATCAATATGATAATCTATCAAATATCAAAATATCTGAAATCAAATAAAAACTGTTGAGGAATCCAGTTGGATCCCTCCAACCTGTTTTCCTGCATCCACAAACATTAGCACAATACCAATTTCGCTCCAGTACGAAATTATCGCGGTATATGTTTTTAATAAATATTATCCGCTTAATAACGGCGCAATAGGGTCTCATCCGCTAAAAAATGCGGGGAATCAACAACTGCAATATATACATATGCCAATATATATATATATATATTGATATTATATATAATACCAATTTCACTGTTTATGAAATATTCGCGGTATATGTTTTTAATAAATAACATCCTCTTACTAACGGCGTATAATGTCTATTTTAACAATCAATAGATAACAATCATCATTCAAACATGCATTCAATAATTTTAAATCTAACTATTTAAAATAAAATCGAAACCGATTCGATTGAGTGAGAAGTTCTCACCTTGATTTCAATTTCGTTTTAGCGATTTATTTCGAATAAAATTAAACGCGCATTTAATTTTACCCAAAATTCTCACTAACTCCAAACGACTCCAATCCAATTCCATAGCGTAGTGCTCGTCGATACGATTCCAATGCTTCCTGTTTCGCGCGTTTTCGACCTCGTATGAAAAAGTTATGCAATTTACAAGTTTTACTCGAATTTTAAATATAAATTACAACATAACCTTTATATTATTAAACCTAAGCAAATCAAGACCGTAGGATCCAAGCCCATTGCATCACGACCGTACGCGTCTTCTCCCTCTCCCTCACGCAACTCCTACAGGCCGCACCTTACAAACCGAACCCATATTTGATATTTAGGGTTAAATTTTGCTTCCTCTCCATTGACTTCTAGCTCGATCAGGTACCTTCGTTCAACTCGCCTACGCGAGAGCTATCCACGGCCCAGACATGGCCAGGCTCGGTCGCACATAGGGGCTCGTAAACGAGCACGAACTCGAGGACTTTGAGCTTCGATTGCCGTCGATTGGTGACGAAGTTCGCGATCATAACCGTTGAACACGAAGATCTCTCTAAGCTCTACAAGATTCTAGTTGAAAGTTTTATGAATGGTTGCTTGGATTTGAAGAAAACGAGGGAGGAAGTGGAGATGATTTCGGCCATTGATCTTGCATACGGCGGCTAGGGTTTACTAAAACCTAATATATATAATTTTTTTTATTTATGAAGGCAAAGGGTCTCCTTTTATAGATTTTTGAACGAAAACACTATTCATTTTTAAATTTTTGAACTCCGATTTACGCGTCGAAACTGGCGTTTCTAAGGTTTACCCCGCGTTCCGGACACAATGGAACAGGTTTCGGAAGCTAATTCGGTCATATGTGCGAGTTATGGCAATAAACGTTCAATTTAAATTAAACCGATTTAAACGATTTTCTAGGCGTTTTAATTTGTACAGGACAAACGGTAAATCCAATTGACTTGAAATTTGAAACCATACAATAATATCACATTACGGATCCGATGAAACTGGTTTCGTCGAAATCCGAGACTTTTTGAAAAATGGCTATTTTAACTCGCCAAATTAATATTAAAAACAATTCGATGCGTTTCGAGCTGCCACGATCAAACGATAACTCCGATTGACATGAAAATTGAAATCCGGTAATAACTAACTATTACGGATCCAATGGAACTGGTTTCGTTCAATTCTGAGACTGTTCAAAAGTTGACTATTTTACAGTCGATAATTAAATATTAAAATATTCAATTTTCACAAATTAACTCTTAATTCGATTTTAAAAGTTCTAAAACATCATTCTAACTCCAACATGATAAAATAAAATTTTACAAATCATTTTCAATCATATTTAACCCAATTTTCAATTATTTTCATAATTTCACATATTAAATTATCGATTAAATTATTCAATTAAATCATATAATTCGAAATAAAATTTATTCGACTAATAAATTTCACTTATTAATATTTAAAATTAATTAAATATTCAAATTTTAATTAATAAAAATTCTGGGTCGTTACAGATACTATGTCCGCGTATGAGTCGTGAACGATCGAAAATAGCATATGATTTCGCACAACACTGTAACGCGATCTCAAAAAACAACAAAACACACTGGTTATCAAACTTTGTAAAATTTTGAAAACACTAACATTCAACATAAAATACGTCAAAAGAATTTAAATATTTTTCAAATTAAAAATTATGAATTAATTCTATAAATTAAATTAAAAATACATCATGAAAAATCAGGCAATTATTTGAAACAAAAATTTTATTATAATTTAAATTCGAATTCGAATTTTTATATAAATCAAATATTCAAATTCGAAGAGTTATAATTTTTGGGTCGTTATAGAAATTCTATTTTTGTTATTATGTCTATATGAAAACATTGAATTGTAGGCTTAAATAAATGAATCTAATTTGAAATCCTTGCTTACATATTCAGTACGTTTTTTAACTTTGATGAAATGGTATATACAACATAGATTTGGAATTTTGGGAGAATTGTCCTTAAAATTTGTGAAATATGATATTGATAGAATTGTTTAGTTACTTTTAGATTTTTGATATTTAGATTATAAACTGTTAAATTTGTCAATCATCCATTGGTGATGTTTTAATTTGATTTGGGATTTAATTTTTATATATTTTAATTCATTGGAATTGTAGAACATACAATCTAGTTGTATTAATCTCCATGTGAATTTCCATAAATTGTCCAACCTTACGATTATATACGAAAAGTGCGTCGTTTGAAATAACAAAGAATATTCCAAACTCAAGAGGTGTTAAAAGTAGGAATTTCTCTATAGTTTGTGCCATCATAAAAAGAAAAAGAAATAATTCTTTAATATTGCAAACGCAGCATAATCTCACTTTTGGTACTTTACGGAAGATTTGCAATGGTAACATTTCCTTTTCGAAAACGATATGGTTTCAATGCATTAAAATGTAGAAATAAATATTTTTGTGGAATTTATACATAAATGTATATCCAGAAATTCCTAGATGTAGAAATTAAAAGGGTACATATAAAAATATAAATAACCACATTTACCAATTATATATATGGAGAGCGTTCAACTGCACCCCAAACAATGCAGCACCCCTGCAGCCCTTGATATACCTCTCATATTTCTGTTTCTCTCTCTACCCACTAATTCTCTCACCCATCAAACCATTATTTAAATAGAGAATTGTGGTTGAACATAGGGGCAATTAGGGTACTCCCAAAGAAGGGTGCCACGGAGGGCTCGCCTATGTGTGTGTGTGGAGAGGGGGTGTAAGGATCGGTTCCTCCTCACTTTTGATATACCTCGAATCCCCTAAATATCAACCACATGTTTGCGAATTAATAATATAGTGAAGTGACAAGAGAGAGAAAATATATTATTCAATTCAGAACCTATGGTTGATATTTGGGGATTTGACGTGGAACAAAAAATGAGGTGTAGCCGATCCTTGCCATATATGTATGTGTATGTGATGCAAAGTGTAAGTTTAAGAAATAAATAAATAAACATCAATTGCAACATAAATATATAGTATGGTAACGTAGGATTAATTGTACGTCATCATATTAATTACAAATAAAACACTAATATATGAATAATGTGATAAATAAAGGACTTATGAAAGTTACAATGTTAATGGACAATAATTACACATTTAATGAGAAGTTATAATAATCAAGCCAACGTGGGTATTAACCCATTTAATGAATTCAATTACCGAGACAAATATGGCATCAATAAAGGAAATTAAATAGGCACGATAAATTAATTCCGAAACGTACAAATAAATTCCATTAATACATGTCCAATTTGAATATAAAAAACCATTTATAAAAGAGATTAATGGGAGGTAAAAGAAATAGTACATGACATTTAGTAACATTAATGGAAATGAACGATAAATGTAGTAAACATATAAATAAGAAGAAGTCCATAACAAGTAAATAAATAAATGCTAATAAATGGACTTAGTAGACGTAATAATTTCCACGGTTAAAATTATATCGCCTCAATAATACGTTTGCGATGGGTGTGAATTATTGAATTCACCCCATTATTTATATTAATTATAAATGACTTGGCCTAGTATGGGTTATGATGCTAGGTCAATAGAGTTAGACAACGGAAGTCTGCTATCTGCAAGAGACCACTAGCAGTTGTGTATATACATTACCGATGTGGAACATCTCCAATTATTGAACTCATGGAGATATACTTTCACATATAGATTTGGATAAAATATACCAAGGGGTTTGTCTCGAATTTGAAGTATTAAATGACTAATTACCTTAGAGTGTCAAATGGTTTAGTTCAAGTTTGAGGTATTAAATTACCGTTGGTTCTGCATCTTCCCTATTTAAGAAATCTTAGATGACGTACGACAATGCCTAATTGGGAAAGTAAGGTATGCTTCAATTTCAAACCAGAGATACCAAGTAATTAAGAATGGGCATTTTCCTTGATTTGCATTAGACAAATCTATACAAGATTTGGATTCGAAGATCGATGCTATGTCAACATTGTTGGTAAACCAATATTTGTGGAGTAGGACTTAACATAGGTCAGACCATCGTCGGTTCTGAATGGTCCTTAGCAAAAACTTGGGTTATGCTTGGATGGACTACAATTCCTACTGGTGTAGGGCTTATATGTGATATGCACTAACCTCAAATTTTGGTTGGTATTTTGTTTGGTTGAAGGTTGGCTAGTTAACCCTTAGATAAGTCTTTGAGATGCATTAGTAAGATGGCTAATTAAATTATAAGTCATATTTAAGAGTCATCAGCCTTCGTAATAGGACCGGTTAACCATCGATCACATTGCAAAGTGGTTTCTTTTTTGGGGAGTACAGCGTTGCTATACATACACACACTACACTTATACATCAGAGTGAGTTGGACATACCGTATGTTCATATAGAATTGAATGACTGATGCATGAATGGTAGACATAACACTAAATGAAATCAATCAGTATAAACTAGTGTTATGGTTAAAGTATGTAATTTAGCAGTCACCAGAACATTGTTCTGACCTCCTTCTCATTACAACCTACATGATAAATTTAGAGGGACATGATACTAGAGCAAGACAGAAATAGAAGGTAGATAGGTCTTCTCTTTCATGCTCTGCACCTAAAAGGCAATTAGACATATATGGAATAATATTGATTCCAAGGTAGTAACCTTAGTCGGTATATATATTTTGTTACAATTTACTATTCTGCTGTAAGTTTGTATATATGGCTCTCTGATATACTTATGTTAATTACATATTACCAACACCAACGATCCGTACCGTAATTGACATGGATTTTCTATTTAGTCGAAATTCTAACTCATTAAGATGCGGGTTATTACAATCTTGTTCCTTTGTTATTTAGTCATATAATTTGCATGCATAATAGGTCTCGGTGACCCTATTATAGGGTTTCAGTTTGCACTTTAATCTTTCAGAAATGATTATTCTAATATGGGAAATTACTTGTAAATTCCCAAAAATGTGTGAATATATTTTTCAACATATTTTACCATTTTCATTTACTATTCATTCTCCATTATTTATTTAATACATAGATTACTTCAAAAATTCATATTTAAATAATTTGACTTGAGAAAGTATTCTAATTTAAAATCCATCTCTAAGACCATGTTTCATACATCATATTAAATTTTCATATCATTCTGACATCATTAGAATAAGGAAACATAACCAAACGTTCTCTTGCATAATTATTTTTCACCAAACATTCATTAAAACATTGTTTATTTCATATACACAACCTACGCGTATGAACTCTATCATATTTAATCAAAAGCGAATTCGAACAAAAATGAAAATGGTAAATAAGATGTAGTATTACTCACCTAAGTCTTTAAATTCTACTAGATCTTTAGTTTCTTTTCATTCCTTAGCATTTCTTCTTCATTTTCTTCTTTTCTTTCGTCCTTAGGCTACCATTAACAAATTTCCAAGTTTTTTGTATTTTCATTTAAGTGAAAATGGTGCATGAATAAAACGAGGTTTTTCTTTCATTTTTTTTATTATGCTCTTCATCTTATTTAGTTGGGCCGCCGGTTTATAACCCAATTTTTAAATTTAATTCATTTGGAAGCCATGTGTTAGGTATAATCCCAAATGTTTATTGTAATAAACGGCTATTTATTTCAAAATATAATAACACAAATAAACATTCTTCAATTATTTACTATGTTCAAAACTCGTATTTTCTTAATTAATCTATTCTATTATATATAAAATTCAATATGTGACCATTTTGTTCTTTCTTCGCATTCTTTCTCATCTCTAATACTTGATTCTAGCTGCTTAAAAGGTAAAATTTGCATTAGGTACTCTATTTATTCTTTATTTATTTCCACAATGAAACATTAACTTTTTCTTACTTTTACATCAAATGTATGAATTAATCATTGATTTTGATATAGAAACCTCCATCATTTTTACTTCTCTCATTACATCTTCCATTCCGATATCTCATTATTTTTCACCCATTTGATTGTTGGCCTTAATTTTTATTTTCTATAATCATGGCCTTCATCGAGATATATTGATTCTTCTCTCAATCATCATTTAAAAGCAATCTCCTTAACTTACAGATAATAGATTTCCTCAATACTCCTATTCCATTCTATAATGCATTAATGCTTGATTTGTGTATAATGGCAAATCAGTAATTTATATTATGTAACGGCCCATAATTTTTCGATAATTAAAATAGATAATTTAATAAGATTTTGTAATTTAATATTTAAAGAAGAAAAATTTGTGATTTATTAATGAAAATATAAGTAGAATACAATGTGATATTATTAATTTCAGGTAAGTGATAACTACTTAAATGAAATTTCAATTAATTAAAATGATTAAGGAAGTTATAATTGGCTATAGATTGTAAATTAAATATAATAATGTGTATATTAGTTGATAACTGGATTAAAAGAGTAATTGATAATTTAAATGTTGTATTTATTAATGAAATAATATGTAATTAATTGTATTGGGATGAAATTAGTGTTGTGTAAGTAATGATAACATTTGTCGTAGATAATAAAACCATAAATGTGATTAAATTAAGTAAAAGGTGACAATTGTGATATGTTACCTATTTATTTGATTTGTTGGCTTAAATTGAAAATCAATTGCAATTTAATGTAATTACATATTACATTAATAGAAATTAAGATGAAATTAGAGAATATTAATGTAATAAGATAAAAGCGAATGTTAACTATGCTCATAGAGTAATGATTGATTGAATAAAAAGATTGAAATCAAATTAAATCAACTTATTGGAATTAAATTATAATTAATTGGATCTAATTATAGTTGAAAATGAACACTGTAATTAGTGGAATATTGACCATCGAATTGATATGTAAATTTATTTTAAATTATTGTAAATGTCCAAGTAATCAAAAATAATGAAAATTTTTAGTTATTAAATTTGAAATTAAAAAGGTGATTTAATTAATTTAATAATAATTTATTTAATTAACGTGAAAATAGCCATTTTGGCCACTATCGTGGATTTCGACGAAACTAGTTTCATCGAATCCATAACGGTGAATTATTATAGGATTTCAAGTTTTGTAGCGATCGGACTTGCCGTTTGATCGTATGGGCTTGAAACGCGCAGAAATCATTTTAATTGAAATCAATTTAAAATAAACTGATTTTAAAGCTAACTTCTTCATACAATTGAATTGGGACTTGAAACCCGTTCCATTGAGTTTAAAATATCAAAAACATCTTTTTGATATATGGGATGATCCACGTTCTTTTTGGAGGCAGAACGGGCTTTCTGGGTCATTATTATAGTTCAAACCAATTCGGTATTTATTCATTCTTATCCAGATGTATCCATATAAATAGCTTTCTTTCCTAAACCCTGGCAGCTTTTCATTTCTCTATACATACAAATTTCTATATGTTCTGTTCCTCTTCTCTAATGTCAGAAAAAAGAAAAAAAAAACTAATCTCAATTACAAACTAAATATTAAAAAAATTCATAGTTGTCGTTCAGCACATCCTTGGATCTGACGTCCCTCATCGATCGAGACTGCTTCGGTCACTTTCAGACTTCATCATCACCTGCAATGTTGGATAGCTCCGCAAGATAGACTTGATAAACGACTACGATCTTCATCAGAGCACCACAACGCCCGACAATAGCCTCCTGAAGTTGCGGTTGTTTTACCCTTTTTTCTCTCGATTGTGGGTACTAGAGGTGGCGTGGCCGGCGTTGGGAGGAAGGGCCAGGGAGGCGCATCTCAGGCTGGAGTGCGGCGGCGTTTGGGCATGCTAGGGCGGCGCGGCGATCGGAAGTGTTTGGTTCGTTTTTTACTTTGTGCCAAGCTTGGGCGAGCGTTTGTGAAGATATAGAAGCGGCTAAACGTGATTATCTTAGGTTATCATCGTTAACTATATAATTGATTATATTCAATTGTTTTAAATTTATCAATATCTTATAAAATTCGTATCTCCCTCCTACGAGGTCGAATTGAACGCGGTCTGTGGCGTTGGATTCGTATCGACGAACTCTACGTTATGGACTTGGATTCGTATTTATTTATACCTAAAATATTTTTTTCAGATTCAAACAAAGGTGAATGTTTAACCCACTTGCAATTACTAAATTATCTTATGTTAGTTAAATTAAATTTATGATGTGATTATAATTGATTGGTTGATGTTGGGTATATTTAAATTGTCATTCTAGTTAAATATGACTTTTATTGAATTGAACCGCTATTTAATTTAATACTGGATATTAATTGTCAATCAAATACTTGTTAAAAAATCAGTTAATTGTTGCTATTGATTAGTTGATTTGAATGACGAATGCGACGGGTGTTTAATTATTGATATTGGATGACTAGATGTTATGTTATTATATATAATGTTATAACACTGCAAGTTCCTTATGGGTTGAAATGATACATACCCGAACGATCTATACATTAGGGAAAAATCGTTATGCTTTGAAAGGATAAACCCAAGCAATTTTATGGATTTTTAATTTTATTTGAGATTGCGGGTTGAAATGTTATATATCTATAAATATAAAATATTGCGGATGAAATGACAAATATTTGTATCACTGACCATAGGGTAGAAAATTATATACGAACACCGGATCGGTTAAACTGAATGATTTTAAATCCTTAAATTTTGAATTTTGCTAAACGGTATTTTGAAGGAAAGTTTGATTATATAAACTGAATTATTTTGAAAATCCGAATTTAAATGTGAAACTGGAATTGATTTAAATTTAAATTTTAAAAGTAAGATTTGAAGTATAAATGAAATTTATTGAAACTAAGTTATTGAAATGTTCGGAAACGTAACTTTGAAATATACTAAATTTGAAATAGTTTGGATTTATTTTCTAACTTAGATTTGAAATCAAAATTGATTAAATGGTTTAAATGAGAATTTAAATTAAAGGACAAAAATTTAGTTGTTGATTTGAAAGCTGGGCATGGTCCAGATGTGTTGAATGAGAGAAATATTTTAAATTTAATATTAATTTCAAATTTACCATTTTATATAAACTATTTAAAAATATATTATTTTAAATCCCGATTATTAAGATTTTCAAACTATTAAACTAATTTAATCTACTTTAACCTATTTTAAGCAATTTAAACTATTTTAATTTATTTTAATCTATTTAATCCAATTAAATCTATTTTAATCTATTTTAAACTAATTAACCATTTTAGTCTATTTTATATATATTTAACCTATTTTAAATCTATTAAATCTATTTTAAATCTATTTAATCTGTTTTAAATCTATTTAAACTATCTTAAACCTATTTAAAAGCTATTTAAACAATCTAAACTATTTCTAAATTTCAGACGTGTAAAGTTGAAGTGTTATACTAAAATCCCTGATTTAAAGAAAATATGATTAAATGACATCATAACCTAAGTTGAGATTTAAAATTATATTTTCTATTGAAATAACATGTTCTGAGTAAATATGATAATTTTAAATGAGGGTTTAACCCATTTTGAAAAGTGTGATTTTGTTAGTAAATATGATTTGGGAAGTGATAAGATTGCAAACGGGATATGATTTCAAATGTGATATGTTTTCGTAAGTGGATATTTTTCGAAAGTGAATATGATTTCGAAAGGGGTTTTGAGAATGTGGTATTTTGATATAAATTAAGAATCAGTTTTGGGAGTTTAAAAGAACCATCCGGTGTGAAATAAGTGTTTATTTGTTAAAGAGACTAGGATCGGATATTGTCATACTTTCTGCCAATATCGAAAACCACTTTAACAACTGTGTACATGGTGGAGATTTCAGAAATGAAGTAGAATGGTTTGGCAAACAATTCTGTATGAGGTATTAACGTGACCCCGACTCCCGTGAGTCAGCTTAGATGTGACTAAAACAGGAGCCACGCCAGGCCAAGTGAGGTCATTCCTCCTATCGGACATGCTTATTTGATACCATATTATGACTTTGTGACGATTTGGTGGCCACCCTTTGATATTAATTATGGGAGTGTGTTCCGAGGTGGGCGGTATGGCTGCTATTCGTTGCCACCAGTCCGGATCTGCAATTGATAAAATCGTAACTTGGCATTGCCTCGAGTGCCATGTTCACATGCCTTATCGCACCTTCTACGAGTTTGTTTTGTGTCGTACCTATGGAGTGCTCCTTGATAGCCCACCTACAAGTGGAGTTTATAGTATCTGTATAGGCTACGACATTATATAAAATATGTTAAAGGGGATATGGGTAACGCCTTAATGCTATTTTAATACTTTACTTTAATTGTAGACACTATTATAATGGCGTACTGTAATATGTATGTAGATAAATATAGAGACATAAATGTTGCAACTGTCAATAAGTTTTTAAAATTATTTGCAACTATCTATACTGAAGGATATCGGATAATTATCATATCCGCTAAAGATCGATAAATCTAGAGACATAAATGTTGGTTTACCATAAATATTTTTCAATCTCATTGATTATAAAATCATGAAAAATAAACAATAATTATGATAATAAATAGTTTTGGGCAATTAATATGCAGTAAATGCATATGACATAAACTATTACCTTAATACAATAATAAACATATCTTTCACTTTACAAAATGCATAAAATATAAACTATAATCTTGACAAAAACTAAGCGAATAATTACCAAATGCAGATGCCATTATATTCACATCAGTATCCATTTTCCTTGTATCAAATATATATATACGATTTTCGAATACGGATGTAGACAGATTTCGAATTTTTTCAATATCCATTGATAGGCTACTCATGTTATGAGTAATTTATCTATTATGTATATTATATTATTACGTAATACGTTCAATCCCCTTGGCATATTTATATTAATTCTCATTTTATCCCAGTCAAAATATCATTCATGTAGTTTAATGTATATTTTTCTTATATCCTTGACAAAATTAATTTTAACTATTTCGCAAAGCATATCAATACTAAGTTAGTAATTAATGACAATTCATCACATTTATGTAATAGACAAATTATCAAATTCTACTCTTATTTATGAAATTGTTTAACTGAAAGCTTCTACAAAAACATTATTTTACCGCATCGATTTAGCCCAATTTAAAAGGTTGACTTTTATTATCCACCATTCATTGAGAAAAGGTAGAATTTATTATTTAAAGTTCTATGTCGAAAAATAAGTTTCTTTTTTTCAATTTGTATGGTTATGAATTTTATTTCCTCCAATTTTGTAGGGTTATATTGGATTTATTCATATATGGATACTATGGAATCTTTTACAGATCTGTGAAATCTATAATAAGTAAAAATTTAAATGAAATATGAAATCGCTGCTAAAGTGTGGGGGTAAATTTGTTTGCGATTTTTAAGGCAACATTATATTTACATTTAATGTTTGAATGAGTCTTAATAGAAAACTCATGGTTACTGTTTCAAAACGTGATATCATGTGAAGAACAAAAATAAATAAAGGTTAATTACATGGAAAAAAACAAGATGTAGGCCCTAAACAAAAAAATTTGTTCATTGACGAAAAAGATCAATTTTATCTGCTTCTTGCATTTTACAAGTCAATTTTTTACTTCATATCATTCGTCCTTTCATTTTAGTATTTGTTTCTTCTATGTACATATGTGTGTGTATGTGGAAATTCTATTGGAACACAAATTGGCACATTGGATCTCCACCATTGGATTGTCCCCTAATTTTTACCTCTCATACAAGGACAAAAAGATCCAACGGTCCAGATTTATTATTTCACCAATTGAGTTTTTTATCCAAATAGTCGCAAACTATATATATACATACCATATATGCATATGTTAGTTTACTCTGAGAGATATTATTATGGCATTATTTTAGTTATTATTTTTTCATGAATATTTAAAACAAAGGAGAAAAATAATTTTGGCTATTCAAGTTTGACCCACAATAGATGTTGTTATCCCACTTTTTGACCAGGCATAATAGGAATGAACTTGACAAGTCAATCGAAGTTATCAAGGCAAGAAGCTTGGAGAGATGACCACAAAACCCAAAACCGGAACACAAAAAAGATCATAGCGTTAAAACAAATCAATAAAACAACTTCGGGAGACTAAATCCCCAAAAGTTGGGGATGGGTGCCAACTCCCCATGGGTCGGTACCGACTCCTATACATTAGCCCAGTATGGCCCCTTTTCCTTCTATAGACTCTCCTTGGTGCCATGGCCCTACTTCCAGTGTTGTTCAGCTGCTTCGATACAATTCTCTATCGAACTCCACGAACTCTTGAATTGGCAACTTTTTTGTTCTACAATTCCATTATTTTGACTCTGAAACTAGCTATTACTGATGCGAACAACTATGGAATCATGAACTAACCACAAGACGATATAAGATGAAAAATCGAAGAAACAAATTTGGCTAACTTGGGGATCGGTATCGACTCCTAGTTCTTAATGAAGTGGCATCTACTTTTCGAGGAGAATTAGTCTAATTCGGGTAGAATGGCTAGGAGATATTTTTGAGTGAGATTTTAGCTCCCTACCTCTATAAATAGAGGGGTAGGGTTCATTTTTGAGGGGCTTTTTGGCACTAACTTTATTATTTCTTATAATCTTGCAACTATGAAATTCTAAGTGTTGGAGTTGTACCGAGTCTGGAGAACTTCTACCTCTAGTTCAAAAATAAGCAATAAAATAATCAACTGGACATAGGCCAGGGTTTGTTAAACCACTATAAAACTTTGGGTGTTAATTTCTTTCTAGTTTTTCTTATAATTTCTTCACTTTTATTCTTTACTTTTTACTTCTGGGTGTTTGAGCCACTTTTGGTTCAAACCCACCGAGAACCACTTGAACTCGCTGATCAAAGATTTGAAAATGATTCTAAATGGCTAAACAATCAACTAGGAGGACTGTTATTGCTGGAAATCAACAAGAGACAGCCGGGAGTTGTCCTCAAGAGCTAACCCCTCGTTAATCTACATAAATAGGGATGAGATGGAGACTATGATGAATGGAATGCAAGAAAGTATGATGGCTCGCCAGGATGAGATGAGGGGAAGCTTTTTCGGAAGAATGGGTTAAGTACGAACAGCCGGAGTCGTTGCAACTCAGAATCGGAGACCAGAAACCAGAATACAAATAGCTGGAGATGGGGCAGAATAGCCCGAGATGAACCCCGAGCCAAACTTAGGGATCAGTACCGAGCCCCAAGCATGAGTCGGTACCAACTCGTAAGTACTCAGGGGCATGCATTGTCTTGCCCTGGAAAGGGATGATGTACTACCTGAAGTTTAAGTGGAGCGTTTGAATGTGAATCGAAATGTAGGAGCACGACCATAGGAGCACATACCGAAATTCCCTCGCGGAGTCAGGGGGCAGGCTGGAAATGAAAAATTGGGAGTTCCTTTGATGACAACGATAGACTTGCTGAGATGGTAAGACAAGTTATGAGGGGTGGACTGCCTAATAAAAACGTGGAAGACGTGAATAGTGGTCTGTTTACTCTGAACATCCGATATGATAGGAATCCATCAGAATTCAAGCTACCAACATTAGAGTTGTATGGTTAAAAATCATACCCTACAGTTCATTCGATTAGATACATCCGGCACATGGAGGTGTTGGGGGCATCTGAAGAAGTAATGGGATGGTGTTTCTCTCTGTATTTGATACATTTGACTGCATAATGGTTTAGGCAGCTAGAGAAAGGTTCCATTAGCACATGAGTCGAGTTAGTAAACAGGCTGCGAAGCAGTTTTGGATCCACATCTTATGACCCAAGAATGTAATGACACTTGCAAGTATAAAGTAGAGGGCCAAAGAGACCCTTAGGAGTTTTTTGACATAATTCATTGCCACGACATCATCAGTTTATAAGCCTGGACCGTCGATGGTTTTGATGGCGGGGTATCAAGAATAGCTACTAAGACGAATTTCAAGATTTCACTGAAGCGAGATCCTCCGAGGGATCTCATATCATGAGGCTGAATGGTTTCTGCGTCAAGAAAATGTTGAGGCCAATGAGGAAGAGGTTAACGCTGTAGATGGTGGAGGACCGTCCGGAGAAGGAACTAGCAAAGGTAAAGGAAAAAGGAAGATGGATAACAACTTTGATGGATCAAAGTGGCAAAGAAGAGAACTATAATTCTCTTCTTATACAAACTTAAATGAAACCCTAAAGTGGATTTATCTGGATACCGAGAGTAAATCCCTTACCGGAGGCCAACAAGGAGAGAGCTTACAGACAATAAGGACGTCTAAAAAATATTGCATATTCCATAAGCTGGATGGGCATAACGCAAATAAGTACAGACATCTACATGATCTGATTGAGGAACAGGTTAGAGAAAACAGACTGCAACAATATGTACGGAATCGAACTGCGATGACAGAACAGGAGCATCTGTCAACCGCAGTGAATAGAAATGGCCTTGGATCGAGGGTAAGGTTGGTCATCTCTTGATTGGGATGGCAAGGGATCAAGTTCGGTCCTCACACTTTATCTTTCCCTTCTAATGAACAATGCAATAACGTAATCTAGAGACTTACTCGTGTATGGATCTCGGTCGATCCCTAGGCATGCTCTGAGTTGGATGCCAAATTATAGCCCCTGGAGAGGCATCTGTTATAATGTTTGATTTTTGGTTTCTTAGCACTTGAATTTGGTTTAATTAGAAGAACCTTTGATTAAAATCCACTTGAACGTGATGATTGATTTTGATCGCTTAATATTCTGAATGATGGGACTGAAGTGCAAGGTGCAAGTCCCTTCATCAGAGAGCGAGCGGATGGACTTGTATGATATGAACTGCTTTAAGTCCCATCTGGAAAGACATGACCGGTGTGCAAGAAGTAGGTTGCTTCACTGAAGAGCGATTGGATAAGCTTGCTTGTCATTGAGTACCCTCACCAAAGTGTGAGGGGATTGGGCTCCACAAGGGTTTGGAGAGACCATGGATTTTGATCGTGTTAAGTTCTGACCAGAAAGTTGGGACCGGAGTGCAGGGTATAGTTCACTATATCGGAGAGCAGCTAGATGGGCTTGCTTGTCGTTGAGTCCCATCACCGGAACGTGAGGGGATTGGGTTCAGCAAAGGTCCGAAGAGACCATGGATTCGACAATCAATTTCGAACGGTCATCCGCCTCGAACAATTATGAATCTCATTATCGACCCCAAACGGTCATCTGCCTCGAACGACTATAAACCTCGTTATCTACCCCGAATGATCATTCGTCTCAAACGGCTATGGATTTGATTGCCGGCCTCAAACGGCCATCAGCCTTGAATTTCCATCGATCTCGAACGGCCAAGACCTCAATTAATAATCTAAAAAGATCGCAGACTTAACTACTACCTTTGAGCCAAGAATTCAACTAACGATCTGGAGTGATCGTGGATTTAATTACCAATCTTGAACGACCATGAAATTCTGTTTACAATCCAAAGAGACAGTGAACTTAATTATCGGCCTCGAATGGCCTTCGATTTAACTAATGATCCAGAAAGATCATCCCTTCAGCTCAAACACTAAACGATCCAGAGAGATCGTACATTAAGCTAAATATAAAGCGATCTAGAGAGATCGAACTTGAGAATGAAAACATACTTGCTTTTGATAAATTGGATTTGAATGCCTTATAATCGGGATAGAATTGAAGAATCCTGGATGAACATCGGATGATTTTGGTATGTAATAACTCCGAATAAAATCAAAGTGATAATGAAATAAATCTCGGATGACCACGGGATGGTCTTGTATGTGATGTAATAACTCTAAATAAAATCGAAATTGTGATAATGTACATATTACACTTAGACATAGTTTAGAGTCTTAGGCTATGATATGTTTGGAATGAACCATAATTGATAAGGAAAATTTGAAAAAACTGGATGATTCACCAAGATAGAAGTAGCCGGAGAGCTTAACCGTCGAAGATTGACAATTTATTTTTGAACAAAGTACACATTTAATTCGCAAGGCATGCTTTGGGGGCAAGTATTATCTCGCTTTTGACCAAGAAGAATACAGACGAACCTGACAAATCAAATCGAAGTTATCAAGGCAAGAGGTCCAAAGAGTTGACCATAGAACCCAAAATCGGGGCAAAAACAAGATCATAGCATGAACAAAGATCAATAAAACAACTTCGGGAGACCGGATCCTCGAAAGTTGGCAATCGGTATCAACTCCCCTAAGGATCGATACCGACTCCTATACCTTGGTTTGATAGGGCCCATCTTCCTCTTGTAGACTCACCTTGGTGCTCTGACTCTACTTCCCGTGTTGTTCTACTACTTTAATACAAATCTCTATCGAACTCTACGAGCTTTTGAATTGGCAACTTTGTTCTTCCACAACTTCATCATTTGGACTCCTATACAAGCTATTATTGATGCAAACATCTATGAAATCACGAAGCTAACCACATGACGATGAATTAAAGACAACAATTCTGGCTAACTTGGGGATCTGTACCGACTCCCACCTAGGGATCGGTACTGACTCCCACCTAGAGATCTGTACCAACTCCCAGTTCTTAATGATGTGGCGCCTACTTTTCAGAGAGAATTAGTCTAATTTGGGTAAAATGACTAGGAGATGTTTCTAAGCGAGATTTTAGCTCCCTGCCTCTAGAGGGGTGGGGCTCATTTTTGAGGGGCTTTTTGACTCTAGGTCTATTATTCTTTATATTCCTGTAACTCTGAAATTCTAAGTGTTGGAGTTGTACCGAGTCTTAAGAACGTCTGCCTTCAAGTCAGAAACAATAAAATCAATAAGTGGACGTAGGTCAAAGTTTGCAGAACCACTCTAAAACTTTAGGTGTGCATTTCTTTCTAGTTTTTCTTATAATTCCTTCACTTTTATTCTATACTTTTTACTTCTGCATGTTTGAGCCTTTTTTGGTTCAAACGGACTACTTATCATTTTCGTGACATATTACACCATATGTATTAGAAAATATGATACTTCAAGTCTACCGTAATATCTTCACCAAACTATCATGCGATATTATAAAGTGTATAGTTCAAATGTTTAAATGTTATTTCGGTGAACTAAATTTGAATACAATTTCACATTGAGCGTAATTTCTCTACTTTAGATTTAGAACACTATTTCCAAACCAAATATATGTGCTGAAATTTACGCATTAAACATATGACAAAACTATCTTAAATTATTATCACTTACATTTGGAAATTAACTAATAGTCATGCTTAGAATAATATGATGCTTATCAAGTTAGAAAATTTATGATTGATGTTGTTGCTTACCATATAAAATCACCGTGCCATAAAATATTACTTATACCTATATGCTTCAAGATTATTTATGTATATTTATCACACTATTGATATTGCTATTTCAACCACAATTATGGCGGTTTAGTTTAGATTTTTTCCCTTGGTCATAAATTATTAGTGCAGTCCAATTGTTCGTTAACATTCCTGAAAAGGAAAACTGTTCTTTTATGATATTAAACACTAGTGCTGTTATACATCATCATGTGGTTCGGTTCTCATTTAGGTCTACAAATACATCATTAGCTGTTCACAGTAGTTGTCTCAAACTTGTTCTTGCATTCCATGTACGTTTCTTGCGCATTTGCTTCGCTGCATAAGCCGATGACACTACTCCTACTAGGCCCTCACTTTAATTCATGTTGCATTCCTTTTAAGTGCTGAGCAATTGTTTAATCTGTGTCCAAATATAACACTAGGAGTGAATATAGTGCTCTCTCACTAGGTCATTACATGTGTTCTCTAAGCTTGCTGCTCTATGACAAGAATAGACCCAATTCCTTCACAATCGTTAGAAGCAAGTATGTCACCCACAATACCAAGTTGAGGATACTCACACCATTGCATCATGCTATCGTCTAGTAACGAGTTCTCCCCTTGTTTTCTTCCTACCAGTGCAAGATCATATCCTCTGTTTCCAATGGACTTGATTGCTCCTACGGTTTGCTCGTCATCGCTCATCGCTATTTCCTCGATAAATAATTGGTTGTTATTTGCATTTTCATACTGCACCAATGCTAGGAGATTTTCATCCAGTTTCTTATCTTTTGTTTCTCTTCGATCTCCTGGGTTTACAAAGTGGAATATTGTGAGAGTCACACCGACTTTACGAACCATTCTAGAAGCATATGATAAGACTTCACGGTCGTCAGGCCCTCCCCAAAATAGGACAGCTACTTTGTGTTCGAACTCCCTTCCATTTTGACTTATTGTCGTGACTATGTCTGGATACACAAGAATTCCTACCGAGCATGGTGCCTGTTCACAAATATTATAATCATTTAGATTGCTATTGGCTTGTAAAATATTTCTTTGTAGCCTTGTCATGCAAGTGTAAGGATTCACTCTGTAATCTAAAGAAGCAGAGCCTTAAAAAAAAAAAATGAATGTTACAAGAAATGAATTCTGAGGAACATATGCATAACTTAACATACATATGAATAGTTCAATTTGTTGTGCCATTGGTTGTGTTTCTGTTCGTATCCAAGTAGACTTTTCTATACTATGTGTGTGTGCGGGTTTGCGTTCATGCGTACACACATATACATACGTACAAACTTGGAGTAGGTGTTGTAGGGTTGGTACGTTTATTTTCTCAAAGCTTACAAACTAGACTTGATTTTCCGAAATCTTATGTATATGTATATATAAAGAGTTTTTTATCCCTTGCTGTAAAAAAATTTCTAATTCCCTCTATCTCATCGTGCAAAAATATCCTTAAGCAAACTATTTATTTTAGATAAATTATATTTGTTAATAAGATGATCTATATAATCATCCAAAAAAAATTAATGATTTCCAAACCTAAATTTTAAATTGACGGTTGAAATAATTATTTTCGACGGTTCATACTATTTTGTGATATTGAAGGAGCCAAAATCTTGACACGAATCAAAATTTTGTAAAGATGACATTGTTAACGAATATAACATGTATACAAACAACAAGTTTTGCTTTAAAAGAATTTGCATAAAAGGACAGAGTAGACGGGTTCAATTCGTCTGTCCTCAATTTTTATGTGCCAAATTCATTTCAACCATCAATTTTTACACGATCTGGTAACTTTAATAACATGGTGGGGCCTATTCAAAGATTAAAATATATGATGTGTGATTGATATTTAATTGGATATCTGAAAACGGTGGAGAACAGAGGAATTGAGCTGGTGTAGGTGGGAGAGGACATATAAAAGAATCTTGAACCCTAACACGTGCATGGGCATTTGTACTACGCGTGTGTATTTAGAAGCAAGTAAAACGATGCTTTGCATGTAGTCCTCTATGGTTAAATTTTTGCTCCTAACATGCATCAAGTAAATCAAAAGTTTTCTTACCTGTGATTGGATTGTAGGAATACTGGTGTGCACGGCATTATCGATATCGGTCAACACATCCCTATGTTTCCTTTGAAAAGGAACGATAATAAGGGCCACACTCTTTTGTGCAGCCAATGAGCATATATCTTGATGCATAGCGTTAAGGGGGGTAATAGAAGTGTACGGCTGCACTGCAATCTGCCCTGCCCTGTTCTGCTCGAGGGCAAGAAACACATTGTGTAACCGATCCATTTCAGATGGATTAATGTACCCTTTCTTGTTCTTATGTGATATCATTTGGGATATGACACGACCCTCTATCTGAGTTAGATGAAGCACGTACGCACATAAAGGCATCTCATTAGCTGGAGCTGATGCTTCTAGAAGGTTGGCGATGTATGGAACAGGGTTCTCGCTATGCACGCATGCCAACACACGGAGTTCCGCATGAGATTTCAAGTTCTGGATTGTGCGCCTACCTATGCCGTGGCTTAAGGCTAAGGGACTGTAGTACTTCTTGACCAAGGACACTGAAATTCCTGTTACTACCATCATTTCTAGTATGCTCACTGTCAAGAACCTTTTCAGGATTAACTGCAAGTTTATACGAAGCAACCATAATTACTATTAGTTGTTAGAAGTGAAAATTGAGTATATGCCCAGAGGTAAATATGCAATTCATGTAGTGTAGATCACATATTTGCCTCTAGCTTTGTATCAGTGGTGCAGAGGACAGTCTATGAGACTAGGATTAGCTTACACCGCCATTATGGAAGTTGAGAAGTGTCAAGACCTCGACAAGGCCGCTAAAATTCATCATAAGCCCTAGAACAATTGCATTTTGTGTTGGGATTTTCCAGTACATGGCCGGCAAAGCAGTTGCCAAAGCCTTAATAACATGTCCTATAAACAGTATAAATGCAAGCGCAGCCCATTCTCTCCATTTTACCATAAAACTGATTTTAGCGGTCGCGCCCCATGCTGCATAAAGTAGGGGCATAAACACTTCTGCTGCCAATAACTGAGCCTTTTCCACTAGGGCTGCCCCTAACGGAGGGCCTTCGGGTATCGCCAGACCCATCAAAAATGGAGCAAATACAAACGAAGCTCCGATAGCATCGCTAATAAACCCCATAAATAACACAGCAGCAAAGACCGAGTATATGTAGACTTCTGGTATACGACCACCTTTGGGTGTGCGTTGTATTATGAGTTTCGCCAATGGCTGAAACGCGAATGCTATTATCACAACGATACATGCTAGATAGCCTAATGCGTATTGCACTGTAGTCGCCCCTCCTTGAGCTTGGTTAATTGCAATAAAAACGGACATGAATACAAACCCAATAAGGCCATGCACCATAGATGCCGACATGGCAACTCGACCCATTTCGGAGTTTAACAAGTGAAGCTCCATCAAAATGTCGGCAAGCACCGGGAAAGTTGAAAAGGTTAAAGTGGCGATGATGAATGGAATGAATGGGCTGTCGGGTATAAGATTAAGAAGATGTTTACGGAGAACAATGGACATGATAACAAGGAAGGCAAAGGGGACCATGCTGCTAATGACACCGATGGCCCATGCTTTTTTACCAGATTGAACTATAATTCTAGGGTTGATTTTTACTCCCACTAGGAAGAGGTATAACATGATCCCTACTCCAGCTATCGAGCGCATGACACTAAAGAATCGAATGGGGTATAGAAAATCCAGGAACGTTGCCGTTTCCGTTCCACCCACATCGTCTGTGTAGGTAACCTTAATGCGCCCTAGTATTCTTGGACTCATTAAGATGCCCCCCTGTAAATTCAAATATACGATATGTGTCATGTTATGTAGATGAGTATGTGAAAAGGAAATGCTAGTGTATTTTGATGTCGTTTTGTTTCTTTTGTGAAAAATCAGGTAAACTGAACACTGTTCATAAACTTCTTTGTATGTGATGAGGAAAACAAAAAAAAAACAGAGAGAGAAAGGGTTTCATATCGTACAAGAAGATCGGTCACAATACGAGGCATGTTCAGTGGCTTGAATATGTAGTATGTAAATCTGGTGAGGCACATGATGAATGCAATCTGCAACATGAGAAGTGGAAATGGAAATACCAAAGGATTCTCCCTTGAGAAGTAGCCAAATGAGTGTACCCTGAATTCAGTGTCACCATAATGCATGCACATATTGTGACTGTTCGAACTTAATGTGGTAGGAACATAATACCCACCGTCGGCCATTGTTTCTTTCCTTCTTCTTTTCCAAGGAGAAGGAAAAGAAACAAATTTTGTGAAGGGAAATTGCAGCCGCTTATTAATATAGTCAATTTTTTTCCTCTTCTTTATACTCTAGTTGTTTTATACCAAGAATAGCAGGCAACTTCTATTTTGTGAAACCACATTCACCGAGATCACATCCCGATCCCACTTTACTTCTTTTTAGGCGTATCTGTTAATATGTCATATTTTCATGGCTAATGACTGGTCGTTATTCATGTTTCAACCATGAACTTACTTTTAAGGAGCAACCTATTGGTTGATGTACTAGTCAGATAAGAAAAAAGATTGGATTATGACAATTTTAGGCTTGGTGGCAAACTTGTATCAAATACATATAGTTGTACCCTTTGGTAGTGTCGGACATATTTGTGATGGAAAAACGAAAAAGAAAATCAATGGATTCTGATGGAAGTATCTTATGAATTGGGTTAATATAGTCTTGCATATTTGGAATATATTGCATCGTTACCTATACTTGCGTGGATCAGTGATCGGTACAAAAAAGACTTACATTGCCATGACCAATAAGAGTTTAACTCCAAAGACGACGCAATGGGTAGACGTCATGTTGCAAACATTACAAGTCTACAACAAAATACTCATTTCGCAATTGGCAATGTTAGATGTAATAAACCTATTACAATCGTAACATACGAAGTTGTAATGAGATCTGAGCCTTTTACAACTGGTTTTGAACGTTGCATGTGTCCGTTATAATAAGTCTTTTACAGCTGTTTGTTCCAATTGTTAAAGAAATGCAAACTGGTCTAGCATTGCGCATCTACTAAAACATTCAATAAAAATAAATAAACATATCTTGCAATTAGTGTAAGCAAATAATAACAATGCTAACACATATAAAACTATAAAAAAAAAAAAAAAATAAAAAAAAAAAAAAAAAAAAAAAAAACTTAAAGTTCACAGATGACGCGTAATTCCCCGCCATAAACCATTCTTCAGTTGCTTTGCCTTAATATGCGAAACCATCTGACATATACATATGTATATGTGTGTATGTGTATGTATATATGTGTGTATAAGAAAAGTTCACAGATGATGTGTAATTCCCCGCCATAAACAAAGTGATTCATTACATTCTGTAAGAAACAAGAATGTCAGCATCTATAACATCAACTATTCACACAAGATACAAAAGAAAAATCACCTGCGCATTCTTCGTTAACTAGGGTAGAAATATGATGTTACTTGTATATATTTGTTAATTGAAATGCAATATGCTGAACAATAGCAGGTGCCCAATATGGATCGGAAATGGCTACCAAGAATCAGTTTAACTGACTGAATAGAAGACAAATGCAAATTAGACAACGGAAATGAGAAGGCAACCTAACAAAAAACTGATCCAGAACAAGTGCCCAATAGGGTGACCACCCTAGGCTCTTACTTCATAGGATTAAAAAATTTATGTAGAATTAATCTTTTTAATGTTGGATTTTGTAGCAATATGTAAATGTTGGTAAATTTGCGGTTCGAAACGGAGATAGCGATGAAACTGTACTACGGACTCGAAGGATGTAGGGGTAGATTCTTTTAGACGATAGTTCAACCCACCACGTACAATCGGGTATCGAACTATAGCCTTCAGGATTCAATCAAGCCCTCAAACAGTGTAATCGGATTCAAGAATTGTACGGTTCTTGATCCGACCAAGAAACACTTTGTATATAATCTCTGAATCGATGCAAGTAGCAAGAAATCGAATGAACAAAAAAGAAGTATAGATTAGCAACGTTTCTGGACGTTGCTAATTTCTGGAAGAAGAAGTTTTCGTAACTAAGAAAAGTGTTACGAAAACTGTAAGGAAGAAAGTGATTTTGCAACAGCCCTGGGTGTTACTATTTATAGGCAACGAATGGATGCTTCCATTCGTTAACAGCCGCGTCCGTACCCATTCGTTTGAACGGATTTGACCGTTTGCTTGCGTCTCCCGCCAAAATCATGTCCGCTAATACTATTCGAATTTCGAACAGTTCTGTATCCTCAACGGGCCGAACTTGGCCCATTTACTGTTTGCAGATCCGGTCCAAAATTATATCGTTTGGAACCGAAACCTGGCCCGGCACGGTTGGTCGGACGGCGGCGGCGCGCGCGTGTGTGGAGACGGTGCATGGTCTCCCTCCTCACAACGGAGCAAGCTTTGGGTGCCCAAAGGGCCCAACCCTTCATTTGAGAAACATCTATATAAACATAGACATGCTTCCTCTTTCCTATGGTGTGTGACAATAGTTTTCCCTCTTCTTCTTCTTTCCTTCAAAACAAAACTAGAGGCCAAATGTTGAAAATATCCAACATTCTCCCCCTATTTTCAAGATTGGATAATTAAAACAATTTAATTTAAAAACGGAATGACTGCATCACTTGAGTGATTGCCTACGTACCCAAGTGGGATCAAGCCTAACGTAGTTCAGGGACAAGAATTTGCATCATCGTGAAAACCAACACATACATGATAGGTATCTTTTGGATTTGAACCTTCACTTAGTGTAAACCATTCAAAACCTTATCGAGATTCTATGGTGAACGAATCTTGAACCAAGTATCCCTAACGATAAAACCGGAACAATCACACATGTTGATTTTCTTAGGTAAAGTGTTCTGTATTGCTAGCACATTAATGACCATGTGCTTTAATCCTGGATTCATGAGTCTACTTTAGAAAGCGGTCTTACTTTCTTAGGAAACGGCCTGATTTCCGTACTCATATAGCTATGTCTCTTAAGGTGTTTCTGCGATACACCTTTTAATTTTCTAGACTTATTAAGGATCTATTATCCATCCTTTGTTCTTGCAGAATCCAACACTAAATACTGTGGGAGTTTTCGATTTAGTGTTCCATAATCGTTCTCTTAATTTGTTGGTACCCATTGAACTTTGTCTATCCATTTCAAGACATAAGTTGGGTTTCTATTAAGGACGATCAAACTTCATTCACAGACCTTAGTCCCATCTCCTTTGATTTTATAGAAACCATTGCCTTTGTAAGACTCTTAGTAAGTGGATCAGCCAAGTTTTTCTTTGTTTCTATATAGTCAACAGTTATTACTCCTCGTTTGAGTAATTGTCTTACCATCTGATGTCTTAGACTCACGTGTCTAGACTTTCCATTATATGTCTTATTAGAGACATTATATATCGTAGCCTGATTATCACAGTTAATCAAGACTGCTGGAGATGGCTTCTTCCATAGTGGAATTTCTATTAATAAATTCCTAAGCCATTATGCCTCCTCACATGCATCTGCTAATGCAATTAATTCTGATAACATAGTTGAGTCAGATATGCAAGTTTGTTTCTTGGAACCCCAAGATACCGCTGCACCCCCTAATGTAAAGATCCATCCAGTTGTAGACTTGGATTTGGATTCTACATTGTTCCAGGTTGCGTCACTATACCCTTCTATAACAGCAGGATATCGTTTATAAGATAAACCATAGTCAATGATTCCTTTTAGATACGCTAGAACTCTGGAAATATCTTTCCAATGTTCGTAACCTGGATTACTCGTAAATCGACATAGCACACTAATGGCATGTGCAATGTCAGGTTTGGTGCAATGCATAGCATACATAAGACTCCCAATAACACTAGAGTACTCATGTTGAGAAATGGTACGTCCAGTGTTTTTTAGTAATTTAGTACTAGGATCTAGAGGAGTTGGGGCTGGTTTGTCATTATAATGACCATACTTCTTAAGGAACATCTCAATATAGTGAGATTGGGTTAGTAATAACTCCCCCTCTTTCCTTATGATTTTAATTCCTAGAATTACGTCAGCCTCACCTAGATCTTTCATATCAAACTTAGAGGATAGAAACCTTTTAGTTTCAATTACACATGGTATATTAGAACCAAATATTAGCATGTCATCAACGTATAAACATATTATAACATCACCGGTATTATCCGATTTGCTATAAATACATTTATCAGCATCATTAACAATGAAGCCATATGGCAATGCTATCTTATCAAACTTCTCATGCCATTGCATAGGAGCTTGTTTCAGGCCATAAAGAGATTTTACCAATTTGCAAACTTTCTTTTCTTGGCCAGGGGTTTTAAAACCTTCTGGTTGTTCCATATATATCTCTTCCTCTAAATCTCCATTTAGAAAAGCGGTCTTTACATCCATTTGATGTACGACCAATTTATGAGTGGATGCAAGTGCTATTAAACAACGTATAGAAGAAATGCGAGTAACAGGAGCATAAGTATCGAAGTAATCTACTCCATGTCTTTGTTTATATCCCTTAGCAACTAATCTGGCTTTAAACTTATCAATGGATCCATTTGTATTCAACTTTTTCTTGAATATCCATTTACATCCTATTGGTTTAGCACCAGGAGGTAAATCAGTCAAAACCCAGGTTTGGTTAGACAATATGGAGTTCATTTCATCATTGATAGCATCTTTCCAAAAAATGGAATCTCTGGAATTCATAGCTTCAGAATAAGTCTTAGGATCATCATCGACGTTCATTACATATCTAGTTACATTAAGGACTTCGTCCTTACTACCTTCTATAAGATATGTTATGAAGTCAGGACCGAAGTCCTTCTCAATTCTCTCTCTTTTACTTCTCCTTTGTTTAGTACTATGATCTGGTACTGATACATCCTAGTTGTTTTGAGCAGGATCATACTCATCGTCATTGACATCATTAGTCGTATCAGGACTAGATGATCTCAATGGAATCTCAACAGTTTGAATTTCAAAAAATTCTGCATCTACTGATTCTATAATGTCTAAGGTGTCAAGCATTAAGAATCTATAAGTTATACTAGCAAGGGAATAACCTATAAAAGCACATTTAAAAGCTCTATTTCCTAACTTTGGTCGTTTGGGGTCTGGTTTTCTAACATATGCTAAACAACCCCAAACTTTTAATCTATTCAAATTAGGTTTTCTATTAAACCATAATTCGTAAGGGGAAATATTATTCTTTTTAAGTGGTACTCTATTTAAAATATAACAAGCAGATAACATAGCATCTCCCCACAAATTATTAGGTAAATTAGAAATAATAAGCATGACATTATCCATCTCTACTAAATTTCTATTTTTTCCTTTCAGCGACACCATTTTGTTGTGGTGTATAAGGGGCAGTGCATTGGTGAATTAAATCATGTTGTTTACAAAACAACGTGAACTCATTTGAGAAATATCCACCACCATGATCTGAATGTAATACTTTAATTTTAACTCCTAATTGTGTTTCAACTTCGGCTTTGTAAATCTTAAATTTATCAAAGGCTTCGTCTTTTGTTTTCATTAGATAAACATAAGCATATCTAGTATAATCATCAATAAATGTGATATAGTATTGGTTACCACCATAGGTGATATGACTTTTTAGGTCACCCACATCACTATATACCAAATCAAGCAAACCGGTTTTCCTTTCTACGGATTTAAAAGATTTTCGGTGTATTTTTGCTTCAACACAAATTTCACATTTAGAGATAGAATTGAAATCACAATCAGAAATTAATCCTAACTTATGCATATTTTTAAGGGAATTATAATTAACATGTCCTAACCTACTATGCCATAAGCTAACTGAATCAACAATATAAACTAAGGATTTCTTTATTAGATTCAACTTAATCATGTCGTTACAAGAGTATCCTTGTCCAATGAATTTGCCGTTCTTGGACAACACTAACTTATCAGACTCATACACCATCTTGAATCCTCATTTGTTAAGAAGGTATCCAGATATCAAATTCTTACAAATGTCTGGTACATAAAATACATTGACTAAAGTAAGAACTTTCCCAGAGGTGAGTGGTAGTTCTATAGTGCCCTTTCCCATGACTTTACTCGGAACCTTGTTCGCTCCAGTAACTTCGTTAGCTTCTCCATTTTCTTCGTAGGTCTTGAATAGACTACGGTCTTTGCAAATATGAATGGTTGCTCCAGTATCAAGCCACCAATCATTATCTATACCACTAACGGAGTTTGCCTCTTGTACTACAGCCACAAGCGAGTCTTCGACCATATTCACATTTTGTTGTTTCTTCCGCAGACGGCAGTCTCGGGCATAATGGTCGGGCTTATTACAGAAATAACAAGCGCCTTTCTCTTTGTTGTTCTTGGGATGACTTTTCTTCTTAAACTATGTCTCATTCTTAGGCTTTAACTTGTCTGTTATTTCGACATTATTAACCTTCGTATGAGACTCAGTTTGCGGATTATCATCTAGTTCGCGTTTACGAGAGTCTTCTTCTATACGAAGATGACGCTGTAAACCATCTAAATCATAATCCGTTTCCGCATGTTTCAATTTTTTCTTATAATCATTCTAAGAGTGAGGAAGTCGAGAAATTATGACCTCAACAACAAAAGATTCAGGGAGATCGATACTAGCATCTTTAAGTTGATTCACCAAAAGTAAGATTTCACTTACTTGTCCCACTATGGACTTATTGGCGATCATTTTTAAATCCATAAAATTACAAATAAGAAATTTCTTATTACTTGCCTCGGATATATGGTATTTTCTCTCCAGTGCAGTCCAAAGTGCTTTAGCAGTTTCCAGGCTTCGATGTGCGTTGTACACAGAAGTTGACAATGCATTCAGGATGTGCCCTCTACATAGGAAGTCGTCTTCTTTGCATTTGGCACGTTTCAGTTTCAGCGCAGCATCGTCCTTGTCAGTTTCTTTTGGAATCTCCTCCAATCCGTCTTCCAATATATAGAACAACTTGACGGTGATCAAGAAGAACTTCATTGTCTCTTGCCAACGAGTAAAGTTATCCCCGTCAAACCGCTCCAATCGAGTTAAATGTTGATTCATCACTTGCAACGCGCTCGAACCTTCCATGGTTGAAGAATATCGTCTAAAAATTGTTGGTAAATTTGCGGTTCGAGACGATGGAGATAGCGATGAAACTGTACTGCGGACTTGAAGGATCTAGGGGTAGATTCTTTTAGACGATAGTTCAACCCACCACGTACAATCGGGTATCGAACTATAGCCTTCAGGATTCAATCAAGCCCTCAAATAGTGTAATCGGATTCAAGAATTGTACGGTTCTTGATCCGACCAAGAAACACTTTGTATATAATCTCTGAATTAATGCAAGTAGCAAGAAATCGAATGAAGAAAGAAGAAGTATAGATTAGCAACATTTCTGGATGTTGCTAATTTCTGGAAGAAGAAGTTTTCATAACTGAGAAAAGTGTTACGAAAACTGCAAGGAAGAAAGTGATTTTGCAACAGCCCTGGGTGTTACTATTTATAGGCAACGATACTATTCGAATTTCGAACAGTTCTGGGTCCTCAACGGGCCGAACTTGGCCCATTTACTGTTTGCAGATCCGGTCCAAAATTATATCGTTTGGACCCGAAACCCGGCCCGGCACGGTCGGTCGGACGGCGGCGGCACGCGCGTGTGTGAAGACGGTGCATGGTCTCCTTCCTCACAACGGAGCAAGCTTTGGGTGCCCAAAGGGCCTAACCCTTCATTTGAGAAACATCTATATAAACATAGACATGCTTCCTCTTTCCTATGGTGTGGGACAATAGTTTCCCCTCTTCTTCTTCTTTCCTTCAAAACAAAACTAGAGGTCAAATGTTGAAAATATCCAACAGTAAATATGAGTATTTTTCCCTTAACAGTCATAACCAAATGGCTGTTGAAGATAAAAGGAAAATCCTAACCAAATCCTAACCAAATGGTTACTTGAAGATGCAAAGCAAAGGAAAATCCTAACCAAATGGTTACTTGAAGATGCAAAGCAAAGGAAAATCCTAACCAAATGGTTGCTAAACATACCTGATTGAGAGAGATATGATTGCCCGATATCGCTGCATTTATTAAAAGCAGTAACACAAGCGTTCCAAAATGATGGCTGCTTTCTCACATTTGCTGATCCAAGCAAAAACTGCCGGTCACAATGCTTACGTTAACAAGAGGAACGAAAGAGGATTAAAAAGAAGGTAGTTTAACCAATTTACTGCTTTATGTAGACGTATGTAGCTCATCTTCATTTAGTTTGTTGATTAAGTAATGATAATACCATTCGTATCTTTCTCAGAACAATAGTTGTCGCCATAGTGATTTTGCTTCATATAACCAGTACACCTTCAGTTGGTTCCATTGTTAACCCAGCTTCATAATTGTTCTTTTTAAGTCTTACCAAATTTCACCGTTTAACTCTGACGATAGTACACTCACTTTCTCCTTATTTAATTGTTCCAATTAATTAAATACAGATTTAATATTCAGGTATAGTTGGCATTAAATTTTTTACAGACTCAAAATGCACGCGTACAATTATATTCAACCTTTCCAGCTTTGGATTTTATTTTGTGGAAGAACTATGAGATTTTAGTTTACGTGTCCATTTTATTCCACTTGAAATTGACAAATTTTTATTTCGGTATAGCTTGGCAGACAAAACAAACTTAAATTGTTTCTTAGGTCAAAATATTGAAGTAATTCGACCAAATAACAATTTCATTTTACCATAAACATATGATATAATTTGTTAGTGTAAATTTTACAAAATGTTTCGTGTGAATTTTTTTTTTTTTAAACAAGAAGAGAAAGATTGAGAATAATCCAACATCTTAGAATATCGAAAAATATATTTATTTAAATATAGTTTTGTCAAGAGAAAGTTGTGACATTTGGACGCTCAAATGTTTCTCTATTATGAGCATTGAACGGGACACAAGCAACGGAGGAGGATGAAGGACGAATGAGAGGTCGTTTTCGACAATATACATACGCCTTTTGCATTTTTGTATGGACGAAAACTAAAAACAACAAACCAAACACTACTAACTTTTTCTTCGCCTCTGCAATTCAAAAAGCCTAAAAGGTTTGCGAATCTGTAACTTAGAAACGTCTGAAAGCTGTTGCGAATCAGATTTACATCTCTTCTCCCTTCTTTATTTCAAATCATTTCAGTTTTATAATACTGTAGATCACAAATTTGATACTTCTGTCACTGCAGTCAATTTAGAAGAGAGCTTGTGTAACAACCCGCATATTTTACAATTATATATTTAGATATTTTATTTAAATATAGCATCGTTAGTCGGATTAAAGTCCGAAATGCTACATTCTGAAAACAGTAGAATTAGGACTCGGGACCACTACCATTGAGTCCAAAACGGCGTTTGCGACCTTTTTTATGTATAAAAATCGATATGTTTGGAGTTAACTAGAATTTTTGTATTTTTATTTGGGGCTTTGGGTTTGGGTTTCAGCCCAATAACCTAACAAGAGAACCCAACTCATCTAATACCCTAACTCCCCCTCCACTCCTCTTCATTCGTTCATACATTTCCTAACACTCAAGCAAAAGGAAAAATGGAAGAAGAAAAATATAGGAGATTAGAAATTCCTAAGCCCCAGTTCTCTTAGGAAATTCAAGTTCTAGATCTAAAATCAAAAAGAAGCTTTGGTAAGCATCCTCTTCGTCTTCTCCATCTTAATCTCTCTTCAACTTTCAGAAATTATTAAACCCTAACTTAGAAAATATTTGCTTATGAGCTTAGATTTAAGCTTCTTTTGGGTTGAAGTGAAGAGTGGTTGATCTTTTCTTTGTTTTAAAGCTTCTCATTCGTTGTTTTTGAGTTAAAGGTAAGTTCTTGAACTCATATCTATGGCTATAGATTCCATTGTTGTTGGATATGAATTTTTAACATCTATTTCATGTTCAATTGCTTTTAATTTGAATTGGTTTGGTGAATTTTTCAATTTTGGTGTTTTGAAGTCAAAATCTTTAAAAATCTTATCTTGGATATTTGGACATGTTTTTGGTGGTGTATCGAAAAGCCTATAGGGTTGGGTTGTCGATTGGCATAAATCCCTAGCATCCGTCGCTCGTTCGATCGCTTCCGGTTTGGATTTTTTACCCTCTTTGGGCTAGACTGATTTTTGCCTAGGAGGAAAATCCAGACGTTTGGTTGAAAATCCAGATGTCTTGTTGAAAATTCAGACGTCTGGTTGAAAATTCCAAATGTCAGATTGAAAATTCCAAACGTCTGAAATGGTTCCGGAACTAAAAAGAGAAAGGAGAAAAACATATATATATTCAGAAACTAGGGCCAGACGTCTAGCAATACCTACCAGACGTCTAAAACTGTAAATTTTGCCTATTTTGGTTGTTTTTGAGTGGATTTTCAATTTTTATCCATTTTTGTTGATATGATTGGTTGTTGTCATTTATTATCGACTTTGATAACTTCTTTTTTGGGTTTTTGGGAACATACATTTGATTGGATTCGACATCGATTTTGGGGTTTTAATTCACGTCGTCGAATGTGAATTTTTGGTGATCGATTGTTTTTGCAATCGTTTTCTTTGATTTATCACTTTAAAATACAAAGGTTTCTATACTAGTAGTAAATATCCAAACTCTTTCACAAAAAATGATTTCAACGTTACTTTTAAACAAAGCTCGTTTTTAAATCTGTTTTTCAATCTATTAGTATATGCAAACTTTTGCCCCATTCGTTCGAGGAATCCAATTAAACAATTTAGCAAAACAAGTGGTATGAAACGCTTGCGTTTACTTCGTCGGTTAATTCTTAGACTTGTTCGATTAAAACTTTGTGACAATTTTCGAGTGGAAATCTATAATTTGTTCGTAAATACTTAAGTTAAACCAGTGGTTATGGGACATGAAGCTAAAATCATTTATTTACTAGCTTAGTGTAATTTACACTTATCGATCAATGATGATCATTTTGTGATTTAGACTAGCGATGTGCGATGTCTCTTTGTTGTGTGGGGGACTAAACCCCGTTTGTGGAATTTCGGCTTAAAATTGGTAGGGTAACGACCTATAGTCTTTGGGCCGTTTGTGGAGCTTCGGCTCAAAATTGATGGTTAGCGACCATGGAATAGCGTTCTGTTTGCGATGCACGTGTTGATGAGTTTTCATGCTCCCGTTTGTGATATGCCTCTCTCTTTTGTGTTTCTGGATTTCTAATTGATGATTTCTAGAATTTGTGTTTCACCAATTTTTGTGATTTACATTGATAAGTTTTATCAATATTTGTGGTTTGGTGAATATGTTAAAGAATATGACATTCTTTTTGGTGTTTGAGAATATTCGAGATATTGTATGATTTTTATTGTTATTTATTATTTCCTTGTCACAGTATGGCATTATTGTTATCATACATTTTTGTTATATATCTTATTCTATCTCATTTTATATGATACTTATAGCTAGACTGGTCCGTTTATTATTTTCTTCTTAAATAATACTCGGGTCGAACTGAGGCATTTCAGATGTTTCTACTTGACTTCTTATCAGGTTCCGTCATCTGACTTTTGGCTAACTACTTAGCTTAGTAATTTTTGTTTTATACATTCGAGATAGAGATTCCTTTGTGTATACATATTCTTTTGTCTAGCACTGGTACCTATTCTTTTTTGATGCAGTGGATCTTGTATGACCTCTACTTTGGAGTACACTTTTATGTGATATATTCATATCTGTTTTCGCCTTAGTGATATGAATATCTGTGACTGATTTTATGTTATGCTTATTTTATATTTGTTTCTGAAGACCTCATAGCCACTGTGTAGTAGCTTTGATTTTGTATTGATATGTCGTATTTCCTCTTGAAACGAAATGCATGTAATACTATTTGGCATATCGGTGCTCACACAAAGCAATTACACAGATGGTCGCTCCTCAACAGTCTTATTCTTCTTGTTAGTTGACGGCATTACTCCGTAGTGTCATTGGCTAATGTGAGTATAGAGGTGGGGCGTCACAGCTTGGTATCGGAGCCAAACTTCGAAACAATATAGAATATTATAGCAAGGATCATTGTCCTAAGTCTCTCTTAGGAATCGTGCCTTAGGATTTATTTCGAGTCATTGGACCCGTTCTATCCTATTTTCTTTTATGATGCCTTATTTTATCAATCAAGTTTATTTGATATTCATTTTGAGAATAACATTTTTCCTCTTCTTTCTTTCTTTCTTAAAGTAGAGAAATGGTTAGACCTGGCCGTCTCGGTGCTGGTCAATCCAAAGCTACTCCTCAGGATGGAGTATTTATGTCTGTCCAACAGCTTTTAGACCTCGTAAAGAATGCTCAAGCTGTCGGACGTATTCCTGAGCCTACTCATCCTAAATTCGGGTTTGCACGCTTGTGCAGTGACTATACCAATTTGGGTGGAAAGCCATTCAAGGGTTCCGAAAGCGTTAAATCCAAGCTTGGCTTAGCACATGCGATCGCATCTTTTCTCCCATGAATCTTACAGATCTACATCGAGTACAAGTGGTTTCTAGTATGCTCTAAGAGAGAGCATTAGATTGGTATGAGCTTTTGATTTCGAAAATTTTTGAAGCGGATCTTACTTAGGAGCAATTCCGGAAAAGGTTTGAATTAAAGTTTGTGCCCGAAGCTGAAAAGGTAACTTTAACTCGATGGTTTATTGACCTTATTCAAGATGAATCTTCTGTGAAGGACTATGTCGCATCTTTTGAATCCCTCTTTAAATATGGGGTCGAGTTTATTAATACCCCATTGAAGAAAAATCAGAGGTTTGTCTATGGATTGAATAAGAACCTCAAAAAGCCATTACTTCTGAAATTAGAAGTTTTTTTCGATCAGCTTGTTGATATCGCTCTTTGACTTGAAGAGGCCGATAAAGAAAGTGATGTTGAAGTTGTGGGTGCCAAACAGAACTTCAACAACAAGAAGAAGAGGCCTATTAAGTTTAACTCTAATCCCAACAAGAAAGGGAAGCAAGCAACTTTGGTAGCAAAGACTCCTACTTCTAGTCGTGGAGAGTGCTACAATTGTGGTTCTAAGGACCAATATGCAAATAAGTGTCCAAAGCCCCTTGCTTATCTCTATTTCAAAAGTTTGGGTCATTATATATTTTCATGTCCCAAACTTAAAAGCAAGAAAGAGGAAAAGCTAAATGTTGTGCAAACGCCTAGTAACACTTTTCTTGATCAAGGTATTTCTCATTCTATCCTAGATGACATTATTATGTTTCGTGATCATCCTATTCGAGTTATTTTTGACACAGGTGCATGCCACTCTTTTTGTATCAAAAGAACTTGTTGATACTTTTTGTTTAAATGTTATGGCTTTGATGACTTCACTGAGAATTGTGAATCCAGTTGGTGGATCCGTAACACTCAGTTTGCTTTGTAAAGATGTCGACATTATTTTATGTGATTATTCTTTCCGAGTCGATTTACATGTTATCCGCTACTTAGGCTTCAGAATGATTTTGGAAATGGATTGGCTTAACCTTTATGAAGCCCACATCCAATGTCCTGAGAGGACTATATATCTTCGACAGCCTCAATTTGTTAAGCAGATTTTTATTGTTCTTAAAGATTCAGATTCAGATTCTAATTCAGTGGCATCCTTATATTCTCTAACCCTCATGATGACGATAATGATGATGAGGAAGACGTCATTTCCCTCATTCACGTTGTTCATGAATTTTCCAACATATTTGAGCCTATTTTAGGATTACCCCCTAAGCGAGCAATTGAGTTCAGAATTAATTTAATCCCTGGAGCTCTACCTATCACTTATCCTTCTTACCGTATGTCTAATAAGGAAAATAAGGAGATGCGTAAAAAATTATCCGAATTGAAAACAAAACAATTTATTAGTTCTAGTTCCTCTCCTTGGGGAGCTTCAGCTATTTTTGTGAAGAAATCCGATGGTACACTTAGGCTTTGCGTTGACTACCGCAAGCTTAATGATCTCACCATCAAGAATAAATATCTCTTACCTCGGATTGATGATTTATTTGATCACCTTAGCGGTGCTAGAGTATTTTCACAGTTAGACTTAGCAACCGGTTTTCATCAGCTTCGTATTGCAGAGGATAGCATTCCATTGACATCGTTCCATACTCGTTATGGATCTTATGAATGGCTTGTTATGCCATTTGGTTTAACGAATGCTCCAGCTTATTTCATTGACCTTATGAATCTAGTTTTAAAAGACTTCCTCGATCGATTCGTTCTCATCTTTACATATGATATTCTTGTTTATTCTAAAACCGAGAAAGAGCATGAAAAACATCTTCGGATTATTGTGGAAATTCTTAGGAGCAATCAATTGTAAGGAAATTTTCTAAATGCCACTTTTGGTAATCTCGTGTGAAATTTTTAGGACATATCGTTTCTGAATCCGAAATTTCCATAGATCCTTCAAAGATTGAAGCAATTCAAAATTGGAAGAGACTGGAGTATATGATGGAAATTCGTAGCTTTCTTGGATTGGCGGGCTATTATTGTCGGTCAAAGACTTTTCTAAAATTTCCATGCCTCTTACTAGTTTGACAAAGAAGAGAGTTAAGTATATTTGGTCAGATAAATGTGAAGCATCTTTTCAAAAATTAAAATAACTCCTTTCTAATGCTCCTATTCTTGTGATTCCCAAGGGGAACCAAGAGTTTATTGTTTATACCGATGCTAGTTGTGTTGGTTTGGGTGCCGTTCTTATGCAAAGAGAATGTGTTATCGCTTATGCTTCTAGTAAATTAAAGCCTGTCGAGACTAGATATGCCATTCATGATTTAGAGTTCGCGGTCATTGTTTTCGCCCTTAGAATTTGGCATCATTATCTTTTGGGAGAGAAATTTGTTGTCCACGCCGATCATAAATCTTTAAAGTATTTATTTTCTCAAAAGGAACTTAATTTGCGTCAACAACGTTGGTTCGAGTTCCTTGCATCTTACGATCTTGATATTCTTTATACTCCTGGAAAGGGAAATTGTATTGCTGATTCCCTTAGTCGTAAGCAACAAACGGTTGTTTCAATGATGATATCCGAATGAAATAATCTCGAGACTTTTCTACTTGTGAGATTCGAGATCATGAATCTGATTCATGTTTATCACTTGTTTTACGTAGCCTTGAGGCTCACCCTTCTCTTTTAGACTGCATTCTTGAAGTTCAAAACCATGATTCTGAATTGGCTCATCTTAGCCAAAGTTGTAGGGATAGAAATATTGACAGTTTGAATGACTTTGAAATCGATGCTCGTGGTGGCATTCGAAAATTTGGTAGACTTATCGTACCAAATATTAGTAATCTTCCTAAAGACATTTTAGAAGATTCTCATCGTTCTAAATTCATCATTCATCTCGGTAGTAGTAAAATGTATGCAGATATGAAGCGACTTTATTATTGGGATGAAATGAAATCCGATATTGATAACTTTATTAAGCGTTGCATGACTTGCTAACTCATTAAGGCCGAGCATCAAAGGCTCAATGGGTTACTACAACCTTTAGACATTCCCTTTTGGAAGTGGGATCGAATCTCCATGGAGTTTATTGACGGTCTTCCCCGTTCTCATTCGGGTCATGACAGTTTTTGGGTTATTGTGGATAGTCTTACAAAATCCACCCATTTTATTCTCGTTCGGTCCAATCGGACCGTAACTCTTTTGGCCAAACTATATGTTAGAGAAATTGTTAAATTGCATGGAATTTCTACTTTTATTGTTAGTGATCGTGATCCATTATTTACTAGTGGATTTTGGAAGGGTCTTCAAAAAGCTTTGGGAACAAAGCTTAATTTTAGCACCTCTTATCATCCTCAGTCCCGATGGATAAACCAAGTGTGTGAATCTAACTCTTGAAGATCTTCTCCGTGCATGTGTTCTTGATTTTGGTGGAAGTTAGGAAGATCATATTTCCTTGTTGAGTTTTCTTATAATAATAGCTTCCAATCTAGTATTGGTATGACACCTTTCGAGACACTCTGTGGAATGCCATGCTGATCTCCTTCTTGTTGGCTTGAGGTCGGCAAAAAGCTGGTTTTAGGTCCAGATTTTATTCGTGATTCCAAAGAAAAGATTGACCTTATTCGACATAAGATGAAAGAAAGCACAAAGTAGAAAAAAATCCTATGCCAATAATCGAAAAAAGAATTTGGAATTTTCCGTGGAAGATTTGGAATTCATTCGTGTTTCACCTATGAAGGGTGTGGTGCATTTTAATCGATCAGGTAAATTTGCACCTCGATATATTGGTCCATTTTCCATCACCGAACGCATTGGTTCTGTGGCTTATCGCCTTTTATTACAGGCTCGATTTTCATCTATTCATAATGTATTCCACATCTCTCAACTACGTAAATGCCTTAGAGATTCTAATTCTATTCTTGAGCTCGATGTTATTGAAGAAATTAAAGTGTCACCTAATTTGACTTATGAGTAACATCCTATTTGTATCATTGCTACGGAGGCGCCTTCGAAATAAAGATATTCCACTTGTGAAAGTTCAATGGTCATCAAATCCTAAGGATTGTTCTTGGAAATGCAGAAAATTCATCGAGCGAACACATCCGGACTTACTCTCTCGTCCTCTTTAAGGTGAACTTCTCACATCAAAAATTTCTTTTGTGTCGATATGCTTTTATGGTTGTTACTCTTTATTTCTAAAGTATTATGAGGATGCAATTTCTTTAAGGAGGGGAGTCTGTAACAACCCGCATATTTTACGATTATATATTTAAATATAGCATCGTTAGTGGATTAAAGTACGAAATGCTACTTTTTGGAAACAGTCGAATTAGGACTCGGGACCACTTCCATTGAGTCCAAAACGGCGTTTGCGACCTTTTTAAGTATAAATATCGATATGTTTAGAGTTGACTAGAATTTTGGTATATTTATTTGGGGCTTAAGTTTGGGTTTCAGCCTAATAACCTAACAAGAGAACCCAACTCATCTAATACCCTAACTCCCCCTATGCTACTCTTCGTTCATTCATAACATTTTCTAACACTTAAGCAAAAAGAAAAATGTAGGGGGAAAGAGAGGAGATTATAAATTCCTAAGCCCTAGTTCTCTTAGAAAATTCAAATTCTAGATTAAAAATCAAAGAGAAACTTTGGTAAGCATCCTCTTCGCCTTCTCCATCTTAGTTTCTCTATAATTTTCATAAATTCTTAAACCCTAACTTAGAAAATATTTGCTTATGAACTTAGATTTGAGCTTCTTGGGTTGAAGTGAAGAGTGGTTGATCTTTCCTTTTTTTAAAGCTTCTCGTTCTTTGTTTTTTAGTTTAAAGGTGAGTTCTTGAACTCAGATCTATGTCTATAGATTCCATTGCTGCTAGGTATGAATTTCTAACATCTATTTCATGTTCAATTGCTTTTGATTTAAATTGGTTTGGTGAATCTTTCAATTTTGGTGTTTTGAAGTCAAAATCTTTAAAGATCCTATCTTGGATATTTGGACATGTTTTTGGTGGTGTATCGAAGAGCCAATTCGGTTGGGTTGTCGATTGGCATAAATCTCTAGCATCCGTCGCTCGTTCGATCACTTCCGTTTGGATTTTTCACCCCCTTTGTGCTAGGCTGATTTTTGCCCAATAGGAAAATCCAGACGTCTGGTTGAAACTCTAGACATCTGGTTGAAAATTCAGACGTTTGGTTGAAAATTCAGACGCCTGGTTGAAAATCCAGACGTCTGGTTGAAAAATCCAGACGTCTAATGTTACACCCAAATTTTTCGATGTTTGAAAATCGACATCAATACGATCACTGTAACCAATGTCGAACAATCGAATGCCGAAAAACCGAACCGTTAGGGTTAAAGAAGAAAGAGGAAGGAGAAGAAATAGAAACAATATCAGAATATCACAATCGTAGTGGAACAATATATAATAGATAAATGACTAATCCTTAAACAAAAGAACTATATCTGTTTATACATTGCATCATCAGAGTCATATACAATACAACAGCGGAATACAACAAAACAACGGAAAAAATAACATCATATACGTGTGATATGTCTCGTCATCCAGCTTGTTTTCTGATCTCCACAACATAGTTTCCTAACTTAGCTCCAGAACTACTGATAACCTGACTCTAGGCTGCCCGTATGGAAAATTAGGGACACCCAGAGTTTAGAAAGGGAACAATAAACTCCGAGTCAATCATGCGACTGGTGTGAGAACTTAAAACAATTTTTTGTACAAAAAGAAATAAAAAGAAATCCATTATGCTTTTTGAAAAATGAAACTACCATAAGGTCTCCCGGCACACTCACAATGCAATTGCATACTTGGGGGGAGGTTTCTCCTTATAGTAGTCCAACTTGCTTGATACGCGAAAATTCTTTTAGATATTATTATTAGTGCATAGTGTGGAAACATTTTGAAAGTATAATATAAATCTTAGCCAGCTTATGTATCATTATAGTATGCCTACTATAGCTACCATGTTAGATGGCAGGTTCTACAACTAAAACCGTAAAGGGCTCGTATTGTTTTGTTTGAATTTCCAACAAATGGTCAAGGCTAAAGAACTTCCTTTATCCGAATGGGTATGCCTTTAGAGGGACGTCCCAAGAACCTAATCGGATATCTGCCAACACAAGGCTGGGTTACCTCGGTAACTAGGCAGCTAACTGTCACGAGTATGCCATCCCCTGATCATAACCGACCTTTACCGAGGCGCCTCAAATTCCAACGACTACATAAGTAAAATATCTAGGATCCATAACAGAATACCACTTTTTATCCACATAAGTTAAATATCTGGGCTCCATACAGAATACCACTTTTTATCCAGAAGGAAATGCACATACCCTGAGGGGCGCGACCCCTATAATCTTGCTGCATCCTTTCCTCTTTCGACCATTTCTGAGGTGTGAGGTTCGATAAGTCTCGCCCACAAAGCTACACTTTCCACAAAAGCCATGCTTCGATAAACCATTGCTCAGCACTTAGCATGCCACATTACCAAATTGGGAAAAAATTACTAGTAACCATCAACTACGTAACCTCTGAGCTCGTATGTCTTAAAGAAGGTGTTAAGCTAAGAGAATAAATTCTCTGCCGTCAAACAGAAATGTATTTGATAGAAATCAACTTTATATCTCAAAGTGTAATGTCAGACATACATCCATATAAGTCCATTCTGGGTCTGAATGGAACCGAAGGCACTTCGTCCACTTAAGGAAAAAGTCCTTGCAAATCCGGATAGCCCCTAATCACGTCCAGACTCCCCATCACATGGGGTAATCGCTATACCGGAGCAATATGGTGCAGAGACAATCAACAGGCAATCCTTTCATTTTCGAAAATATCAGTTCTTCAACCAACGTCTTCAAATGCAATCCCATTTCGTCGTATCATTATTCGGAATGGGTTTTATGACTTAATATCTTCCCCCGGCTTATCCGAATAATGAGCGCTTATTTTAAAAACATATGGATACATTCAGATCATAGTTAAGTCACAACAAATTTCCATTTTTAATATTTTTAACAAAAGATCCATCTTTAAGATTCGATGTGGTTTTCGGATAACCGTTTGGAATCCGACCCTCGGTCTCATCGAAATTCAAATGCCGTCTTAAAGGTCAATATTGATAGTCGGTTATTTGACTATCAAATAACATCCATAAATAACCATCAGATTTAAATAGTTTTCCAAATTATTTGTTTCAAAATATCTTTGCAATTTTTCTACCCTTCAACTCTTTGAAACAGTTTTCAAATCACCCTTTTCTCTCGTAGAATAAGTACCATCAGACATTAATAATTTCCCCATATTATCTATTTATTTATAAATATCTTCGCAAGATATATTTCCACACTTCAATCCTTTGAAAACAATTTTCAAACTACTTTTCTCTTGTGGAATAAGTTTCCAAACATTGTTTATTTCCACTGAAAATTTGTCAAGACTAAATGCTTTGGATTTTAAAATAATATAAATCACTTTATCTAAAATATTTACTTTAAAATACTTAAAATATAAACTATTTAAAATACTTTATTTAAAATATTAGTCATGAAATTTAATAATAATTTTTCATGAAAACTTAAGCCAAAACAAATTTAAAGGTTATTGAATTATGTACAAGTTTTCCAAATAAAAACTTTAGCCAAAGTATATTTAAAATAAAACTACTTTATAAAATATAAATATTAATAATTATCGTTTTAAATCATAATACCATTTAACCCTTTAAAATTATAACTACTATAACTAATTTAATAAAATATTTACCTTTAAAATTTTAAACAAATTAAATAAATAATTTCTCAAAGAAACATCCATTTGAATAAAAACTTTTAACTTTTACTTAAAAATCTGCTTGAAATTGTACTTGGCTTATCAGGGAAATACACTTTTCTTTCACACCTTTAAAAATAAACCACTATTTATTTTCCAAAAAAATACTCATTCCTTTATAAATTCCCATCGTGAATTTATACTTTTAAATATCCACTGATATATTATTTCTCTTTATAAAACCCAGTTTAAAAATTCCATAGTCTCGTTCTCCTTTTAAAACATAGTTTCAAACATGTAATCAGTTTTCAAATCGGTTTCCCAAAACTAACTCCATTTTTAAAAATAAGTTCCTTTATTTCTCCTAAAGCATTTAAAATTTGAATTTTAAATAAATTCTTCAACATTTTAAACAATACTACTTAAATTCACAAAATCCATTTATTTAAGAAAAATCTTTTTCCCTATACTTGGAATTTATTCAATAGGATTCCAAAAATCAACCTTTATCCTTTCCAAATTCCTTATTTTAATTTATCCAATTCTCTAAAATTATTTTACTTAAAATTCTCTACTTTAATTTCCTTCCAAAAATCCAATATTTTATATTATGGTATCTTAAAATACCAAAATATATTCGGCCAAACCATAGCCTTCAATAATTTCAATTACCAATATAATCAATCACAGATTATCAATAAATCATATCACGGCATATGAAATAAATTCAAACATTTGAGGAATCCAGTTGGATCCCTCCAACCTGATTCCTTGCATCCACGGATGTTAGCACAACAAATTAAATACCAATCCCGCTTCAGGGCGGGATATCGCGGCATAAAAGGTCATCCGCTATTATGTGGGGCGCATAGGGTCTCATCCGCTATATGATGTGGAAACTCAATCACTCCAATGTGTATATATATATAAACACACTATTATATAACATACCAATCCAACTGATAATAGTTGTCAATCCCAACAAACAGTCAATAATTTAAATTTAACTATTTAAATTAAACTGGGTAATTCGATTGAATGAGAAGTTCTCACCTTTGCTTTTGTTTTGCAATCCATTTCCCTTCCAACTTATTTTCACGATTTTTAGACCTTGTATAAACATTTATACAATTTATTAATATTAAAAATAAATCGAAAAATCAATTTCCTTTTAATAAATTTAATTAACTAACAATTTGATTTTAAACTAATTTTTCCCATAATAAATAAATTTTAAGTTACAAAAATAATTGATTGAGTTAATCTCCTTACATACTATTTTAAAATAACCAGGTAAATTTGAAATGTAAATATGCATATTTATTTTGCTTTTGAAATTACATATATATACACTTATAAAATAGTCTATGTAGATTTAAAAATCTATTCTTATATGACTTTCAAACCTTCTAAAATTCCAATTTTATATATAATTTCAAAAATCTTCCTCTATGTATATATATTATATATATATTTTCTGAATCAACTTTTCAAAACTACTATTTAAACCTCAAATATAATAATTATTATTTTTCTTTCCAAAATCTTTATTTATATATTTTCTGCTTTGAACTTATATACATATATATACATATATATAATCTAATAAAAATACAATTTCCTTAACCTATATATTAAAGCAAAATTATCTTATTACTGTAAACTATGAAATTTATTTATTATTATTATTAAAATTGTAAAACTACTTATATATTTAAATCAAAATTAACAAATACAATTATAACTCACTGCCGAGCTCGCAACCGATCAGAACCCTAGCTTCGACTCGCATCGCCGCCATGCCTTACTGCCGAGCTCGAGCGACCTAGCCACCGCCTCCCCTGCGATCCTCACACGCGAGCTTGCGCTCATTCTCACCTGATTAAGAAGCCCTAACTGCTCGAGTCGCCTCGTCCACTGCCCACATGTCGCGCCTCCGAGCTCCCTTTCAAAGTCGCCATCTCCTTTTTAATGAAGCCCCCTCTCGACCACGGCCAAGCTTCGCATGAGGCGAACCACTGTGCGCCATCGGCGCCGCCGATGTCGACTGTGTCGCCTTGCCTACCGCGCGAACGAAAGCCCTAACCCAAAGTGTTGCGCCATCACTCGGGGAAATCGTGAAACAAACCCGACGATATACGAGATTCGAGAGCCTCCATTATTGATAAGAGGCATTTTGATTTCCATTTCGTCTGCCTTTTTTTTCTTTTTATGGTATGAAAGAATTTGTTCGAAAGGAACGAAAAAGTGAAAAGCTTGATTTTTATTTTATCTTTCGTTTTTGATTTCAGAGATGAAGTGTTTTATTTAATTATATATATATTTTTAATATATTTCCACAAATGAAGACGCATGTTTATCCCAGTGAACAGGTGGTTGAAGAGGCAAGCAACTTGTTGAATTCACGGTAATTTGTTCTTGACTGGTTACAATATAAAATTTAATTTAAATTTGAATTGAAAGTCTTGAAATCGAGCGAAAAACCTTGACCTCCTATCGAGGCGTGCCGCCAGGCGTTCATAAGGTTATACCCCTATTTCGAACCCAATGGAAAAGGTTTCAAGTCCAAACTCGGTTGTATGGAGAAGATGACTTTTTGGACCCAGTATTTATATTGAATTTTCGATATGAATTCCATCACATTACTATCCCGTACGGCCACACGACAAATCTAAACGCTATGAAATTTGAAATCTGATAATAATACAATATTTTGAATCTAATGGAACTTGTTTCGTCGAATTTCGAGACCGTGCCTCGGAAGGCTATTTTTAAATATTGATTTAAACGATATAAATTCAAAACTGAACAAATCACTTTCAAATTCAATTTTAAAAGTTTTATTACCTTCAGCATTATCAAATTGAATTTTCTAAGCCTTTAAAATATTTTTTACAAGCCTGGAACATTCAGATTCAACAATTTTCCCAATTTCCAATTATTCAATTAAACAATAATTCACACAATAAACAGCGGCATTTGAAATTCAAGTTAGAAATTAACTTTAAAAATTTTAAAATCAACTAAATATTCCAATTTCAAATATACAAAAATTCCGGGTCGTCACATTTAAAATGGTTCTGGAATTAAAAAGAGAAAGGAGAAAAACATATACATTTCCATAAACTAGGGCCAGACGTCTGGCAATACCTACTAGACGTCTTGAACTGTCAATTTTGCCTATTTTGGCTGTTTTTGAGTGGATTTTCAATTTTTATCGATTTTTTTGATCCGATCGATTGTTTTCATTTATTGTCGACTTTGGTAACTTCTTTTTTGGATTTGTGGGAACATCCATTTGATTAGATTCGATATTATATTTTGGGGTTTTAGTTCACGTCATCAAATGTGAATTTTTGATGATCGATTGTTTTTACAATCGTTTTCTACGATTTGTCACTTTAAAATACAAAGGTTTCTATACTAGTAGTAAATATCCAAACTCTTTCACAAAAAATTATTTCAACGTTACTTTTAAACAAAGCTCGTTTTTAAAACCATTTTCCAATCTATTCGTATATGCAAACCTTTACCTCATTCGTTCGAGGAATCCAATTAAGCGACTTAGCAAAATAAGTGGTATGAAACGCTTGCGTTTACTTCGTCAGATAATTCTTAGACTTGTTTGATTGAAACCTTGTGATAATTTTCGAGTGGAAATCTATAATTTGTTCGTAAATACTTAAGTTAAGCTAGTGGTTATGGGGCGTGAAGCTAAACTCATTTATTTACTAGCTTAATGTAATTTATACTTATCGATCAATGATGATCATTTTGTGATTTAGACTAGTGATGTGCGATGTCTCTTTGTTTGTGCTAGGGGACCAAGCCTTGTTTGTGGAGTTTTGACTCAAAATTGATGGGGTAGAGACCCATGGTATTCGGGCCATTTGTGGAGCCTCGGCTCAAAATTGATGGTTAGCAACCATGGAATATCGTTCCATTTGTGATGCACGTGTTGGTGAGTTCTCATGCTCTCGTTTGTGATAGGCCTCCCCCTTTAGTGTTTTCTGGATTCCTAATTGATGATTTCTAGAATTTATGTTTCACCAATTTTTGTTATTTACATTGATAAGTTTTATCAATATTTGTAGTTTGGTGAATATGTTAAAGAATATGACATTCTTTTTTATGTTTGAGAATATTCGAGATATTGTATGATTTTTGTTGTTATTTAATGTATACTTGTCACAGTATGACATTATAGTTATCATACATTTTTGTCATATCTCTTATTCTATCTTATTTTATATGATATTTATAGTTAGACTGATTCATTTATTATTTTCTTCTTAAATAATACTCAGGTCGGACCGAGGTATTTTAGGTGTTTCTACTTGACTTCTTATCAGGGTCCGTCATCTGACTTTTTGCTAACTACTTAGCTTAGTAGTCTTTGTTTTATACATTCGAGATAGAGACTCATTGATGTATACATATTCTTTTGTTTAGCACTGGTACCTATTCTTTTGTGATGTAGTGGATCTTGTATGACCACTACTTTGATGTACACTTTTATGTGATGTATTCATATATGTTTCCGCCTTAGTGATATGAATATCTATGACTAATTTTTTGTTATGCTTATTTTATATTTGTTTTCGAAGACCTCATAGCCACTGTGTAGTGGCTTTGAGTTTGTATTGATTTGTCGAATTTCCTCTTGAAACGAAATGCATGTAATACTATCTGGCATATCGGTGTTCGCATAAAGCAATTACACATATGGTCGCTCCTCAACAGCCTTATTCTTCGTGCTATTTGACGGCATTACTCCATAGTGTCCTTGGCTAATGTGAGTATAGAGGTGGGGCATCACAGTTTGGGTCAATTTCGACACTACTATCGCAGTCGATCATAGAGAATATTCATTTCGGCTCAATTGTATCTTAGGAGACAGTTTGCATTAACTCACAGCACTCGCTTGTTTGTTTTAAACAAGTGGTGAGGACAAATAACGTCTTAAGGAAAGCATAGCAGACTACAACCATTGTTTTTGGAAGATTGAAGAATTACCAACAACATAAAATAGATCTTGGTCAGTACCTAAATTGTCAAACCTGAGTTTATGTTCATTATTATGTGTGAACCAATGCTAGCATCTTGAAGTACCCTTTCTCATCTTTTTAACTTGATGCTTATTACAGCTTTTTCCGCACATGCACCCATAGGCATGCTATGATACTACACGACTGAAAATCTTTTCAGCAATTTTGAAGTACCTGTTCATTATTATGGTGACTGTTGAAAGACTCGATACTTATGACGGTGGAGCTAGCAATTGAATTAATCAACTAGCTCTGTATTTCACAAATATGTAAATGTGCATCCTTTACAAATTGCTAAATTAAACATTCAAAGTTCTTATGAGTTATGACTGTTTGTCCATGTGTAATTTATATGTTACCTTACGCTTTGTGTAGTGGTTGTTGGTTAATTCCTGTCATTTATGCTGAATGCTGATACTATTTGCCAATAACAGTTAAACGTACTTTGATAGATTATAAAATGTCTGGACAGTGAAATACGAATACTTGCCCAACCTTTGTTTCAAACTGATAAGAATTGTAGTCCTCTTTCCTCAACCTTTGTTTTGAAATTTTTAATTTTTTTAAAAAAATAGTAAAGGGCCAAGCCCAAATAGAAAGCAATAAGAGAAAGCGGGTAACGCAAGTAATACCCGAAATCCCCTTACAAACACGAAAACCCTAACATTCTAGGGCATATTGAACCTCCATTTACAAAACTCAGAGAAATAAAAATGGCGATCATCCAAGAGCGAATTTGGTAACAATATAAAAATCGACTTGCTTAGGCCCTAAGAATGGCCTAAGAAGGCTTCCAGTTCATCGTATCTGATCTTTGAGCGTCTCGGAACTTTGATGTGAAGTGAAAATCCTTCGTTAGATTGGTTTTTGCTTCAGCTTCCTCATGCGACTTGCTAGGAGCTTTATTAAGCTTAATCTCAGAGAGGAGATCAGTATAATTAGGTGAATTATGGGAGCCTCCAGATTCCTCAGTTAAGCGAGCTGTAAACTTGCAGCTTTTGCTGTTTTTATGCCCAATAGAGGTTGGGTTTGTGAAGTTGATCATCCATCTGCTTTCTCCTCTCCCCCGGTTAGGTAAGTGAAAGAATTGATTATTAATTTTTCTTCGTTAATGATTGTAACCTAATCTTTGCTCTTCAATAGCCAATTGGAGCTTTTTGTCATGCTCACGAAGGCTGCAGTTCATACAGTAACCTCCAGAACTGTCAGGTAAGCATAAAATATCCTTACAATTTGAAGTATTGAAGTTAATATCTTTGAAATTAAAAAGAGCCTTGATACTTCCCTTATTATTAATAGTTGACATTTTAATATTCTGGAGGGAGCTGCTAGAGTGGTTGTCTGTTCGGTCTCTGTAACCCTCTTCAGATAAGTGTTTGTTAAAGAACACATAATTATCATATGAGCAAGGAGTGTTGGTAACATGATTGATGTTGACTGTCGTTTGCCAATCTTTGTCAATGCTCAGGTGATTGCCTATTTGATCATGAGGACTGAGTGTGCAGTAGCTTCCGCCCCTACTAGGTATGAGATGAGAATTATCAGTGCATAAATGAAGCTTATTTGTAGGGAAAAAAGACATATCTTTTAACAGTCTTCCCTTATTATTATAGGAGCAACTCCTATTGTGATGGTAGAAGTAGCCTCCACCAGTGTTGATTAATTTGGAGGGAGCATTAACATTACTCAAAGGCTTTAACATCCAGTGATTGTCATTGCGATGAAGAGGCCTCATGTTGGGAGAATCAGAAATGATTTTCCCATTCTGTAAGAAGTATTCTAAATTCTCTTCATATTTATCCATGTGCCAGTTTGCATAATACTGATTCTCTGAAAATTTGTTTTGATTTCTTTTTTTATTGAAGAGGATTTGGCAATCCAAATCAATTTTCTTCCAGAGTTGAATGCTTTCTGTTTTTGATTGAGAATGAAGTCTTTGATTTCTTTCTTTCCAGATGTGAAATATTGTTGCAGTAAGCATAATACTGGCTTTTATGAATTCACTGGTTTATCCTTTGAAGTTTTGAAGGATATATCTGATGCTTTCTCTGATGTTTTGAACTACTTGATTTTGGCTGATTTTGAGATTTGTTTTGGCAATAAACGAAATATGTTTTGTATAAGTACAATCAAAGAACAAGTGATTGATACTCTCCTTTTCCTCTCGGCATAGTAGGCATATTGTATCCCCATTTTTATTCCATTTTAAACATTTATCCCTAGTTGGGAGTCTGTTTATAATTGCAAAATAAGCACAATGAGACATTTTTGGGCAGTTTGCTTTATTCCAAATAAAAGAGTGCCAATCCACTTCAGTTACATGCCCTTTTATAAATTCCAAATTTTTTTGAAGGAAAAAAACCTTTCATAGATGTTTTCCAATCCCATTTGTCTTTTGAAAGAATAGAATGAATTGATATTTGATTTATGGCGGTATTGAAAATAGAGGTAGCTGGATGCAGAGATGTATTCCACCAACTGTTTTGGATAATACTGCTAACTTTTCCATGAATTTCACCAAACAAATATATGTTATTCCATCCCACAAGACTAACTAAAGTTTTTCCATGAATCCAAGGGTCGAACCATAAACTAGTTTGATTTCCATTTTTAAATTTTCTTTCTAGAAGCTTGATTCTTGTGTCTCTGCTGCTGAGAATATTTTTCCAAACAAAAGAGCGATGATTCTCAATTCCAGTAGTCCAAAGTTCTTATTTTTAAGATATCTTGATTTCATCCACTTAGCCCACAAAGAGTTGCCATTTACAAATTTCCAGAATAATTTGAGTTTACAAACTTCTCTGAGATCATTAATGTCTCTTAGACCTAATCCCCCTGCTTTCTTTGGTAGGCAGATTTTTTTTCCAAGCAATTTTGTGTTGTTTACCTTTCCAGATAAACTTTGCACAAATCTTTTCAATTTTGTGGATTGCTTTTGCTAGGATATTGTGAGCTTGTATCCAAACATGATGACTGCAATGATGACAGTTTTAGTTAGTTCAATTTTTCCAGCTAAAGACAGAAATTTGCTAGCCCATCCTTCAAACTTATTTTGAATGATATCTAACAGTCTTGTGCAGTCTCTGTCATTGATTTGATTATCACTAAGAGCAAGACCTAGATATTTAACAGGCAGATTTCCTTCCTTAAATTTTAAGTTATTTAAAATGTCCATTTTATTGGAGCAGCTTTTGCTGAAATAAATCTTGCTTTTGAATTCATTGACTTTTAACCCAGCATGCCCTTCTAATTTGTCAAAGATGTTTGCAATGGATTTCACACTTTGTGTGTCTACATTCAAAAAAATAAGTAAATCATCAGCATATAATAAACGTGTAACATATGGCCTGATTCTATTTATTGGTTTGATATCTCCTTTTAAAAGCTCAATTTCTATAAGAATTGAGAAATATTCCATTGCAATAGTAAATAAGGAGAAAGTGGGTCTCCTTGTCTAATTCCCCAATTGCTTTAAATAAGTCCATTAGGAGAACCTTGAACCAAAATAGAATAAGAAACATTATTAATACACTCAAAGATCAGATCATAAAATTTATTGCAAAAGCCCATTTGTTTCATCATGTAAATAATGAAATGTCTATTTATTTTGTCAAAAGCTTTGTGTAAATCTATTTTAATACACGTGAGGTTTTTATTATTGTTATTAAAGTTCCTTATTAATTCATGTACTAGCAAAGTGTTTTCAACAATTAATCTACCAGGTATTAAAGCACTCTGGTTTTCAGAAATAAGATATTTCAAAATATTTTTAACCTATTACATAGAATATTTGAAATGATTTTATATATGAAATTACAGCAAGCAATATGCCTATAGTCTTCTAAGCAGTTGGGAGTTTGAACCTTTGGGACTAGTGTAATAAAAGTATAATTCAAATTTTTTAACATTTTACCAATCTTAAAGAATTCAGAAATAGAGTCTAATAAAAAAGATTTGATTTCTTCCCAGTGGGTTTTATAAAATTTGGCACCAAAACCATCAGGTCCAGGACTTTTATCATTATTGGAATTAAAAATGATGTTTTTAATCTCCTCAAGTCTGATAGGATCTAAAAGAATATCATTGCTGTTTTCATTAACTTTATATTTAGGTTCTATAATAGGAAAGGAATTAGCATAAAGATTGATATTATACAAATTATAAAAATAGTTGATGGCTTCTTTCCTAATACAATCCAGGTTATTGATAACATTACCCTTGTTATCAATAATTTTCCCAATATCATTCCTATATTTCCTGGTGGACATTTTAGCATAACAAAATTTACTAGCTTCATCTCCATGCAAAAGCCAGTCTATTTTTGTTTTATGTCTTAAATTTATAGACTGCACATGAAGGGACTTGACTAGATTATTTTGGGCTAGCAAAAAATTGTTGACTTTATAAATGTCTGAGCAATCCTTATCTAACTCATTCTGTCTAAGCTCACATTCATCTCTTATGGTTTTAATTTCATTATTATTTCTTTTTTTATTCTAGATTTTCAATTTTCCTTTGGTTATATGGAGAAGTTTATTGAATTTAAATTGGGCAGTGCCCAAAACTTTTGTGGATAAACAATTTTTAACTAAATCTTTGTAACCATCTTCATAAACCCAGCCATTAATAAATCTCAAAGGAATGTTCTTTTTATTATTAATATTTTGAGTGAGTTCTATTTGAATTGGAGTGTGATCACTGGTGGTCTGAGGAAGGTAGAACATTTAAAATAATTAGTAAAAGTATTATTTAAAAAATTCAATCTAATTTACAATGGATGTTTCTAAATTTTCCAGATTTCCAAGTAAAAGTATTTCCAACCATATTTGGTTCAAATAAACTAGTTCTAAGAAGAAAATTATGAAGCATTTCAAGTTTTTTAAAAGGGATAGGATTCCCACCCCTTTTCTCAAAACCATGCATGACTGTATTGAAATCACCGATTATAATCCAAGGTAATCTCATATTGGAATTAATTTGTTCAAGGCTATCCCAAAGAGTTAATCTTTTAGTTTCACTGTTGGAAGCATAAATAAAAGTGATTTCTAATTGAAAACCACCTCCGTTTACACATTTACAATGAGTAAACTGAAAGTTTATAAAATATTGAAAGATGTCCCATATGTTAGAATCCCAGAGAACCAAAATTCTGCCATTTCCTCCTATTTGATTATCATTAATGATTTTCCAATTATTTAGATTTTTAATCTGTAAATCTGCAATTTTAGAATTGTCTAATTTGTGTTCAAGCAAACCAACTATACCGGGTTTAAAAGACAAAAGGAGATTATTCAGGTCTAATTTCCTTTCTGGAGAATTTGGACCTCTAACATTCCATGAGATTATCAACATAATAATAATAAAATGATTATAAAAGGATACTCAAAGGATATAAATAAGAGCAGCTAAGCACTGTGGCTGCTCTCTTCCACCAAGGTCTCCAGCCTTTTTCCCTTTTTCTTATATGTTGTTTTGCTAATTGCTTTAAGTTGTTCTTCCCATTTTAAATTTCTTAAGATGTAATTTCTTTTGAAGTCACTGTCTTCAGTATCTTCCATGCTGTCTTCAGTGACAATGTCATTGACGCTCTTAATTTTGCCTCTTTTTTTTCCCTTTTTAACTTTCTTGGCTTTCTTTGATGTTAAGGAGGAGTTTGACATTAAATTAATTGCCTTTTGTATACTAGTTTCTAAACTTGGCTTTGTGGTAATTGAGGAAAGGTGGGTTGCAACATGACTAATGTTGGGGTTTTTAGGCGGTACTTCGTTGAGAATAGCATAGATATATAAATCATCATCAATACTCATGTTTGTTGATATTGAATTTTGTTTTCTGAATTGAGTTGCAGCATTCTTGCTGTTTGCATTTGCTTCCAAGGAATTTCTGAGATGCTCTTTTATGTTTCTATGTTTTTCTCCCCCAGACTCTGTGACACATTACCTTCTTGAATTTCCATTTCTTGTGTTAAATCTTGAAGAGTAAAGGTTTTATTGATACTGTTATTCATTTCATTCAAGGATGGACATATGGATCCATTATTTGTTTCCATTGCTTTGGCTATCGATGGATCACCTTTTTCTTTTGTGAAACTGTTATCAACAACATTTTCTTGAATTTTCTGCTTCTCTTTCCAGACCATTTTGGTAACTCAATTTTCAACAGAATGTCCAAAACAACAACATGTTTTGCATCTAGGGGGGATCCATTCATATTCAATGCTTTTATTAACTTTTCCCCATCATGCATTGAAATATGAGCCTCATTTGGTAAATCAGAATTTGCTTGTATTTCCACTAATATTCTAGCAAAAGATAGTCTTGATTCTTTAGCTGTATATTCATCCAATTCAATAGGGATGCCCACATTGCTAGCTATAGCACTTAAAATTTCCTTATCCCATAATCTGAGATTCAGTTCCGAAAGTCTAACCCAAATTGGCATTGAAATGAGCAAATCTCTATCAAGATTAATTTTGTTATTCCATTTTTTCATAATAATGAGTTTTCTATTCATAAAATGAGAACCTCCATTAATAGCTTTATCATAGTCAGATGCATTTGTAAATATGATAATGAAAAACCCATTGTTGCGAGTAAATATATCAAAATTACCCGTGGGAGTGCAAGAATTTGCTATGACGGCCTTGAAATGATGATAGGCGGGTCTGCTGCCAAAAACATAGGCAATAACTGAATGGCACCACTTGCTTTCTGCTCTTCTACTGGCCTCTGCATTCACAACTACAATTTTCTTATCATTGATTGAGAGAGGAGCAACAAATATTAGATCAGTTTCAGAGTTTGATCCTCCTTTCTTTATAAGGTCAGTCCATGAAGAGGCTTTATTCAGGTTAGTATTGAATTGAGAATCAGAAATGTTTGATATCTGACTGTTTCTTGAATAGTTTCTTGGATTTTTGATTTGTGAAACTGAGTTCAAACCAGTCTGAGAAGGGTTTTCAACATGTTTTACCGAGTTTCTTGAATTCTCCTTGAATCTTGAATTGAAAAATCTATGTTATACTGTCTGGATTGTATTGAGTGATTTGTGATTCCCTTATTCAGGCTCAGTTGATTTGATCCAATTCCAGGACGATGCTTTTTATTATCACTTCTGCTTTTTCTAGGCTGAACAATCTGAAATCCCTCTTCATCAAATTTTGAAGAAATTGATTGTAAATGCAGAATATGATTTGGTGGAGGAGGAGAAAGGGATGAGGAAGAAGGAGAAGACCCCCCAATCTGATCAAGACCAAAGATTGGATTATCTTTAAGATTTGTGAATTCTGCCTTTTTTAGCATTGAAATTTTCGTGTATTTTGCTCCAGATATTTTTAAATTTTTGATTGTTTACATGTGTAGGACCAATAGCAAGGTATAAATACCGTACCAGGTTTGTAAACAGTACTTATATATAACACACAAAATGTGCAAACGTTAAAACACAGAGAACAAAATACTTAGGATGATACCTGAACTTTTCAGCAAGATGGCAATTCCCTATACCATAGTTAGACAAGAAGCCATGGAAATCAGCACGTCCACTGCAGCCAAAATTTAGTGATCAAACCATGCAAAGCTCAATAGAAACCTTTGTTGTATTAGACGCTAAGAAAAGTCAACAAATTTTTTGCATCACTTAATGGTGCTTAAGCACCACAGGCTTAATTTTAAATGTGAAGAAGATGAGGTGAAGGGTCCAGAGTGCCTGAAAAGGAAAGTAATCTACCTCACGTAGGATAGGGTACCATCGTGTCATACGAGGTATCAAAGGCGACGGCCATGGAAGTTTATTTGATGTCGCTGACAATGTGAAGGTTGCCGGATGACTCATCTCAACAAACTGGTTATTCTGGTGGAAATCGCTTGCTTCCTAATGGTCTATGCTGCTAGTGGTGGCAAGATAAAGATGATGTCGAGGTCGACATGGATTTAGCCAGAGGAGCACTAAGATGAAGCTAAGTGTGGATCGGAGTAGGAGCTAAAATTTCATTACTGAAAAATGAAGCGGACCATGGACTAGGATCGGGATTTGGCCAGAGAAGCACGAGAGGAGAAAAAGTTGATGTTTCGGAAGATGATGGAGAAAAAAGGAACGGGTTGAAAATGCCAAAATTTAAGGTTGAGCCAAAATTAAAAGAATGGCATCAAAATTTGACAAATGGAGCCATGATTTTTGAAAAAAACTTTATGTAAAAAAAGATGTCATAAAAGAAATTATGTAGATGCATATTTGCAACATAATCTTTATATTCAAATTTGTTGAAATTTTGAACATTTTATCAATTTAAAACTTTTACTTCTTATTTTTAATTTTTATAAAAAATTCAAAATTTATATTTAAATTTTATTAACATTTTTAAATTTATTTTAGAAATTTTCAAAATTTTAATATTTTTGGAACATTATATGTTAAATATAACTAGTATTTATAATTATGAGATATTAAAAATTAAATAATAAATATTACTTCTTAATTATTAAAGATTATTTATTAATCATTGATCATTAATTACTAAAAATTAATTATTAAATACTAATTATTGATTATTACTTCTTAAGTATTTAATAGTAATTATTAATTATTAAACAATCAATATTAATTATTAAATGTAATTATTAATTATTAATAATAATAATCTAGAATTTATTATTAATTATTTAATAGTAATTAATAGTTATTAATTATTAAAAATTTAGTTATTAAATATTTCTCCTTAATTATTAAATATGTTTATTATAAGATTTTAGAATAACAATTGTGAAAAATTATATGTAAAAGAAAATAAAACAATAAAAAATAATTATTATTCATAATTTATAAATAATATGAACGCATTTAATTTTTTTTAAACCTTTGGGATATATCAACATTTCATACGTTCAAAACCAATAAGTTGTTATAAATCTCTGCTATTACTGGCTGAAAATAAAACAGTTGTTAGAAATACATTTATTACAAAAAAAAAAATTTAAAAATTTTTGTTACCATACGTTATAAATAACTAGTGGTAGGTTCATTTTTCTTGTAGTGCAATTAGTCTGGGTATGGATTTTTAGCAAAGTTGTATATTGTAAGGCTCCATATTTCTACACAAAATAAGGGTATGGTAATACGGGCAATGAAGAAGTCTGGAAGTAGACCGTATTTTTGAAAAAGGTACCGTGCACGTAAAGAATGTTGTTACAACACCATAGACAATGCAACAGTAGAGGAGGAAGAAGGCTAAAGGTTACGTTATATAAGCTAGATTAAATCTTAACCCTTCGTGTAAAGCAAGAAAAATTTGTTGCTATTGATCTTAAATCATTATTCTAAAACGTACTTGTATAGTTGACACAGGAAAACAAAATATTCCAACCTTCACCTGCAATTGATCCTTCAGAAGGACGTAAGATCCCATTGACATATGGCACTCACATTAGCTGCCTCTTTCTCTTCTTCCAAATTAATTGATCTTCGACCAAAGTTGATTCGGTTGTAGTTTGTAACGTCGGAAATTTAGTTTCACTCTTCAAAAACACCCTTATGTTTACACATATGGAAGGTTACGAATTCAAATCTAACTCTAGGCAAAAATATTATTATTTTTTTCGATTCTCACTAGCTACACTATACATGTGAATATACATTATGTGAATATACATTCGGAGTATGACTTGTGGTGCAGTACATACTTCCTTGGAGTTCACAGACAAAGTTTGGTTCTCGTTTACATTGAACATGCAGAGTAAACTTACAAGCATATTCTATTATGTAAGTAACTATTTAGGAGAGGTTACCTAGATAATTGTGATATGCTTTTTAGGAGACTTCAACTATAAACGGATCTGTTGATCTAGAGGCACAGTTAAAACTATACCCGAGTGACCTTAATTCATGAACGATATTTCTTTGAACTAGCTTCTTTATACGAGAGGTCTCCCACTCTTTAAAAATCCACTCAGCAAAGTAGATAATCTGCTTAGGTCCATGGCCGACCTTAGGGTAAAGCAAGCAAGCCTTTTGCCATCCTCGATGATTCATCATGATATAGAAACCATTTTTTAGAAATTCAATGGAATATTTACGGCAAAGTGGTCGTTGGTTTCTAATTCGTTAACCAAGTTGTGGTTCAATTCTTTCTTGTTGCATGTTAGATATTGAATTAATCATAGTTACTTTTTAGACCTGTTTGAGCTTTCCCCTTTTCTCGCTTCCTTTTCTCTTTGTTCACTCATACGAAGCAATCCAATTGCCAGTACCGACATTGCTCAAATCGAGCCCAAGCTGCTATATTTTTCAGTCAAAGCTTCATCAAGTTACTCCCTAGCATAGGTTGTTGAGTTTTGGCATTTCCGCGTTCCTTACGCATTCGTTTCACCAGGTGTAGCGTCATCAACGGTCGAAGTCTTCCATGCCGGCGTCCGATTGAGCATCCCTCCATCGCCTCAATCGAGCATATAATCTAGTCTTGGCAACACATTGTAACAAAAAGAAATCCCCAATGTTGCGTATCACCAATCTCATATGCATACCATGTTATTCTGAATATCCAACGATGTGGGACTTTGACCGTTCATTCCACGCACCTACTCCAATTACAATGCAAGTCACACCTAACATAGACATATGTGGCCCTATCTATTGCTCGAAGCATCTCTTGCTCCTAAGAGGAACATCATTGGTCTCCTAGCAATTCTAGGGGATTCCGGTCATCCCCAACCGTAATTCCACTTGAATTTCCCCATGAAACTCATCCATGGCCTCTTCGTTGGACTAACTTAATTATAGAAACACCATTACCAATTTAATTTTATTAACACAATAACGTGCAACCTTATAGCCCATCAGCTCATTCCTACGATTCACAACGTTTAAAGCTCATATTCTCAAACGACGGTTAGTTGCCTCAAAGCTCCTTAGCTCAATAGACGCTTATACTTGGACTCTTAAAACCTAAAATCCATAGTGGTCATACATTACAAGTACACATGTATATCTAGACGTTCTCATTGTAGATGTGAATTTACACAAATGATTGTAAATCAATCCTAATACATGTCGAAACAATAAGATCGGGTTGTATAATGCGACAAAACAAACATAACTTGATAATAAAACAACAAATAAACAAATCACATAAAAAAGTAAGTAGAGAGTTCACAAGCGGATTTATAGTAGTTCCATTATCGCAAGACATTGTACATACATCTATTTAAGGAGAGGAGATTTTATTACTTTCAGAAAGAAGAATTACAAGATTGATAATGGAGACTAAAAAGAATATCAAGAAATACAAAAGAGAAATAATTCGTTTCTGATTCTTTCTATTCATCATAATCCCTACCATTATATAGGAATTATTACTTGAGGTTGAAGTAATTGATTCATGGTCATAAATCAATGCTAATCAATTCTCCAAATCATATGGAAAACATTTACCATTTTATTTTTCCAAGTTTCCACAATTTGTATGCGTTTGATAAGATTTCTTCTTTAGTCATATAATTAGAGAATTAATTAATTACTTCACTTTTTTTCAAATATTTCTTCCTCTTATGTAGCTAATTCATTGCTCTCTTTAATGCATATAAAAGAGGCAATATATTTGAGCAATTATCTCAAATATCTTCAAAATCTTCTTAAGTATGAAAATATTGTATCAAATCTAACACTTATTACCCTATAGGTTGAAGGTAAAGCTCGTCCCTAAGTCTTTTTAGCGTATTTTATATGGATAAATGAGCATCCAGAGTTGTGGTACCAAACCATACCATCTCGCCCAAAATTACCAGTATAATACATGATCATTGTGAATGTGCAAGCAATAAAATACTTGTGTAAAATCAACATATACCAAAACCTAAATGTATAATCACATTACTTCACAAGTAGTAATTACATTCCAAAATGTATTTTGTATCCCCAAAATATTAATACATTAAGAGAACAATAATCACATATCTACAATCTACATTTGATGAAATCCGCATCTCGTCCTCACCATTGTTTAAAAAAATCCGTCTCGATACTTGTTTCGAAGAAATGAAAGTTAAAACATCTTGAGGCTTTCCCCAAAAAGCTTTTTATATCTAAAGCTTACGCCTCAACAATTTGAGTCATACAAAATGTACAAATCGTATACCTCGCATGCCTCAAACTGACGAGGCGAGGCATGCGACTCGAGAGTCTTTTTATCCTTAACTGCAAATATTGGTACTAACAAAAGTTATTAAACTTCAATTATTTAATGTAAAACAAGAAAAGAACAAAATTTAAGAAAATGAAAGTTAGTGTTTTTTTACTGCTTTTTAATTTCAATATCGACATTATCAAGTAAGATTGCTTCTGAAACAACGATCTAGAGTTATGTGATGAATTTTCTCATTGCTATTAAAGAAAATTTCTTAATAGACTTCATTAAATCTCCAACTAAATTATGCCGGTCAATTTGAATTGGTAAAAGAAATCGAAATTAAAATTTTGCAGAATGTCCAAATAAATTTTGCCGAATAGAAACTGAAATCATATAGTTTCTAGTTATATATTTTTAGTTTTAAAATAAAAAGATGTATATCTGTTATTAGTCAAACCTGAATGATTTATTCTTCATTTTTTGCATATGTTACTTCAAATTATCAAATTACATTGTATGTTTTATGTTTTTTTTTCTTTCGAAAAGCTTACGCCTCGCCTCACAAATCTGAAAATTCCTCACGTACGTTTTTGCGTTTTAAAACAATAGTCCTCACGGTTTTCAGCTTGTCACAATACCTTGGCTTTCATTAGCACGAGTCTTACGACACACGCTTCGGTGTGACGAAGACACCTGAATTGTTTTTATACAAATTGTATTTGTTTAATACGTTCAGAAGAAAATGATTTTCACAAATATTTAGCCATATTTTGTGTTGAATCACGTGGTAAATTTGAATTTTTATTTCTAATCGCAATTCTATTTTTTTAGTTTAAATTTTTATTAATATTATTAATAATTAAAAACGAACTTGTAAATTAATTTATTTATTAGGTCCCATTTTTAAGTAATGTTAAGACTTGGTACATATTTGTAGAGAAAAATTTGAATTTGTAGATAAAGCTTAATTGTCGGATTCTATTTTCAAGTGATGCTAAATCTTAATATAATATCTGTAGAGAGACATTTTTGGTATTTTATGCTGACACAAAAAAAGTGCGACGACAAATGTGTTACAAATATTAATAAAAAATACATATAAGGGTATTTTTGGAACTTCGCGGTCGGACCAAAAAATTGTGCTTTATGCGTAAATTTTTTTTTGTAAAGTGAATATATTTAACATATTCAAAAAGTTCATTTGTTGTTAGTTTGAATTTTTGTTTTTTTGATTCAATTTTAGTTGCAACATCTACATTGGTGGTAGTTTGAATTTTAGTTTCTATTAATTTGTAAAAGAAGTTAATTTGTTAGATCTTATTTTAAGTGGTATTAAGATTTAGTAATATTTGTAAAGAGAAGTTTTGAATTTGTAAATAAAATTTATTTGTTGCATACTTTATTTAAGCAACACTAAAATTTAGTAATATTTATTGAGATTTTGGATCCAATTTTTAGATGATATTAAGGTTAATGAGAATTTTTTTTGTAGTTTACGCTAATACTAAAAAAAAATGTGAGATCAAAGATATTATAATTATCATTAAAGATGTGTTGAATTGTCTACAAGAATCTTTTATTATCTGGATGCGTCGTATTTGACTTATTCTCATTTTAGTAAACACGCAAATCTAAAAAAAAAAATTATTGAAATATTCAAGTTTTAACTTTGTTTGAATTATTTCGGGCTAGTGTAGAACTAATATGTTAGAAATAACATAAATTATTTTTTGTTTTAGGTGCTCGTAAAGAGAATGATATAGATAGTACTTGAATTATATACGAGTGAAAGGTATTTTGGAAAGTTTACGGTTGGATCAACAGATTGTGCTTTAAAGCCAACTATTAGTAAAGATAAAGAGCATTGAATAGTCAAAGGTGATAAAAAATGGATAAGAATAAGCACTCTAGCGCAAACTACTCTAAATTAATTCAAACTATTGCATTAGATTTACTCGTTTTTCATTCAAACCTGTGTCTCTTTCTCACAACGACTATGGTTAATCATAATTTTGAAAAATTTTAGGAAATTGATTTAACTCGATTATTTTTCCACCCTGTCAATTATAAGTTTTCTAATTATTCATCTTTACTATATGCGTAACCATTCAACAAAAAATTAATGACATGTCATTTAGATTATCATCCACGTTCCTTTACAAGAACCAAAATGAAGGTCACATTGGAGCCGCCCTTAAGTACTCTTCCAACCCACATATCCATTTTTCTCGATAAGGTAATGAAAATCTCCGATCCTTTTATGTTACTAAATTTGACACATCAAATTCACGTCATTTTTGCTACCATCTCAACACAAGAAGTTCACCATGGCTCGCTCATGACTTTGTCGTATACTCTGCAAATTAACGTTGTGCATCAGCTCCGGAAAATACACATACTTCTCCGGAAACAGACCGAAACACATTTGTAAAATTAATTGGGTGCATCCCTCGATCATTCCACAAAATGAAGCGGACATCTTGTACTCCTCACAATATCATAACCTCAGACACAACACAAATAATACATCTTGTATTCCTCACAATATCATAACGATCGCCTCGAACTGAGACCATCGGAACACGCTCAGTTCTCCCAGAAGTATCACAGAAATCACGTTGGGCAAGACACCGAGAACAGAACACCCTGGTTCTCTCAAGCATATCGCATCAAATAAGGTTTATGTAAGGCACAAAGACATGGTGAAGGAATTTGTATTCACAACACAACTTAGAAGCTTTATATCTAACGTCGACAAAAAGCACAAGCGTAATCATTTTTGCTTTCCTTCTTCCCCTCGCTATCAGTTATTTCATTTATATACAAGTTATTTATTTGGATATTTCTTCTTTTGTTGTGAATTTTGTTGGACTCGTTTCTCTTTTCATTCTGATTAGATCGCTTATAATTCTTTCCAAGTACTTAAACTACGCGCAGAGGAAACAGCTCACAAGGCTCACTTCTTAGAGACGTCCATTCATCTTGTTACCGTTGTTCATGTTGGTACCAATATCAAGGTTCTAGATTTGCAACCACCAGTATAGATTCCCAGCCATGTATACATCCAGACTCTGCATACAAATAACTGTCCTCAATTCCTAAATCTTTACTGGATAATCTTATCAATATGTTTTCTTTATTAAATCATGATTACTTTACTTATTTTTCAAAATCGTTACTTTTATCATCTAAAATCGAAGTTATACAATTTAACACTAAATCCAATCATATTTTTAATCAAACACGATCCAAAGAAAAACAATTAGTGTGCAAATTTGAGAATATAATTATTGATACCGACCGAGAACAACTCGTTGGAAAGTCACCATCAAAGATTAACAAAATCATTATTGCTGTTGTTACCAAATTCTTCTTTCCAACACTTGTCTACTTCCTTACAAATTAAGAGATGAGATTTTAAGTTTGAACCGCTTCATATTTCATACACCTTAGGCAAACACGATTTTCTTCATTTTAGACGAGCATGATTCTACGTACAAATTATTCCCTGCATTTCTATCTTATTTGTCATTGGACAAAACAACTTATTTAAAGAGAACGATAAGAAAATAACGAATTCAAGTCTTATGCCGATTAAGAGAAACTGGTGAGTAAGTCACTTAGATGATTGGTTGTTGCTTTCCTATCATACTTTAATATGATAAATGTTGTTAGTGTCTATTTGATTTTGAAACCAAAAATGAGCATATCAAACTAAAATGAAATTCGACCGTCATTTCATATCGATGTGATTTGTTTTATAATTAGGAAAAGAACAAATTCTTGAAATAGGCTTCAAAAATAGCTTGTTACGAAAATAAGCTTCAATTCAAACTATTTATAAAAATAGGCTTCGTTTTTGCTCCGATACTTTGCAAATGTGCGTATATGGAATGCGCATATGTAATTATTTTAAAAGTGCATTCCATACATAAGGTATACCTTAGTGCACATGTATGGAATGCGCATTAAGGGGACACGGGCTTTTAACAGCCAATCCCCCACTTTCTCCTCAATTTTTTAATTTTTCCCCAATGCTTAAAACTAAACCCATCCGCAAATTCAAAATACACGAAATCAGCAAATTACCTGAGGATTTGATTGAAGATTCCTAGATACAACTATTTGATCAAAGAATCAAGGTAATCTATTCGGATTTTAATAGTTTTGTTTGCAGAATTTGGAAAAGCATTCAGTTTATTTGTTTTGATTTTAGACAATGTCAATTGTTCCAACAATTATTTATTGCGATAAAGAATTGGTAATAGATGATGAAGATAAACCTAAATATTGTGGAGGGAGGTGGAAATGATCGAATTGAAAAAATATTGTAGTTTCATAGAGCTTAAACGTTGCATTTATGATATCACAAAAATTGATCATCATACGTTTGATGTGAAGTTGGTTAGTAAATGGGTTAAAAATGATGGTTCATCGGCTATAGATTTATCGGACGATGATCATTTCCATTCTTTGTTTGTCGTTGGAATGTAGGTTATTGAACTATATGTAATGAAAATAAATTGTACTAATATTGAATAGGTATAATATCCGACACAAATAACGACAGCCTCAACGTCGATACCCCAATTTCTAGAGACCCAATCATCTCTTTTGTTTGGTGGAGGACCATATACTCAAACACATACAACCGCCAAGTAAGTACTATCATTTGTAATTCTTTTTTTAAGTTTTATATCTTTGCAATCCCATATTTATATATATGGTTTTTGTTTGTAGCATCAATATGCCTATAGTTGGCGAGTCATCAAATTATATGGAAGAAGACGCTAACAACCGTAACGAAGGAATGTTGGATAGCATGCAAGTTGCTTTTGCAATTGAAGATGATAGAACATGGATTGACAATATGCAAGTAAAAAATGAAGCACTGATAGTTGATGATACCCTACCGATCAAAGATAACGAAGAAGACATGATTATGAATGATCCATTGGAAGGTGACTTATGTAATGCGAGCATGATGGCTAGCCCTATTCAAGAAAATGCTCGATTGAAAGTGAAAGTGTTTGGAAGAGAATGTGTCAAAAAAGAACCTCGGGTTGGTTTGATTTTTGAAAACAAACAAATGCTTATTGAACAACTAAGTGAATGGCTATTAAATGTTCGGTATCTTACAAAGTTGTCAAGTCCCGTGTAAATAAGTATACGGTTCGATGTGATGGTGATTAGAAATGTGCTTGGAGGTTGCATGCTAGTATATCGAAGAAAAGCTCACAAAATTGGTGGAAAATCAAAAGGTATGAAGGAGATCACACATGTTTGAACCCCACCATTAATTCTAATCATCGACAAGCTACCTCTAAGTTTATTTGTAGCAAAATACTACCTCTAATCATCGACCAATCCCGGAACCGTACATGATATTGCTACTAGTCATGGTGTATTTGAAGGTGTATTTTGGGGATTCAAACCTTCGATTGAAGGTTTTACTCATTGTCGTCCAGTGCTTTATATGATTACATACATTTGCATGGGAACTATTTAGGAACCTTACTTGTAGCAACCGATGTCGATGCAAATCAATGTCTATATCCGTTAGCTTTTGCCATTGTGCAGACGGGAGCATGAAACACTTGGTGTTAGTTTTTCTGATGCATGTGGGAGCATATTTCTTCGTTGTAACGTAGATGCATTACATTTGTTAGTGATCATATGAAAGGAGTTCCGCATGCTCTCCGTGAAGGTTGGCCGGCTACACATCACCACCACTACTGCTTTCGACACATTAAAGCAAATTTTAAAAAAGCGGGTTTCAAAGCAGACGAATTTCAAAATATGTTGCATGCTTGTGCGGTTGCATCAGAAGTAGTAGAATATGACGAGCTCAGTAAGAAATTAAGGACATGGGTCTTGCAGCAGATATGTGGATTGAAACGAGTTTGAAAGGTAAAGAGGAAAACTGGACGCTTTGTAAAGACGGAGGACTTAGATTCAATATGATGACAACCATGTATCTGAAAGTTTTAATGGGGTTTTGAAAGGTACACGAAGTTTACCTGTAAAAGCATTAATTACACGAATATTTCATTGCCTTAATCTTTACTTCTACGAATGTCATACTCAAGCAGAGGGTTGACATCGCAGTTGGCACCTAAATGGAAAGAAATTGGAAAGAGAAGAATGGATGAGTCAAGAAGGTTGAATATTGAAAGATTTAGTGTAACGGGGGTAGCAAGTTAAAGATGTGCATATGTTCGATTATACTGTAAACATTGAGGAAGATAAAACTAACTGTTCCTGTAATATGCCGACTTTGGATCATTTTCCCTTTTCTCATGTATTTGCTGTGTGTTCTCGTGGTTCGGGAGGTGCGAATAGAGCCTTTGCTAATTTAGTTTCTCCTTGTTATACAAGTGCAAACTATAAAACGGCTTATTCTCCTTTATTTCACCCTGTCCCGGATAGTCGGTATTGGGAAGCACAAGAAGGTCCCCGTATCAAACCACCACTAATCCTGAGGAACACTAGAAGACCATGATCGACGCATATAAAGAGAGCAATGGATCAACGAATAAGTGGCGGGCAAAATAGGTGCAGTAAATGTGGTGATTAGGGCACAAAATTAGATCGTGTACAAAATGATTTGTAATGACTATGTATTTTTTGTTTAACGTTTTTCATGTATGGACGATTTATAGAGTAAGTGCAGTAAATGTTGTTTAACGTTTTTCATGTTTTGTGGTAAGTATTGTATTGCAATATAAGTGAGCTGGAATGAAATGTATGCAAATAAAGGTGAATATGTTGAATGGTAATAGCTTTCAACCTTCGAAAGAAACCCAAAACCTTAATGCGCATTCCATTTCTACGCATTTGTATTATGCGCATAAATGGAACATGCATTAACATTTTGGGTTGATTTCGAAGGCAGAAAGCCGCTACCATTCAACATATTCAACATCAGCATATTCAAAAAGCTTAAACTACAACACATTCAACTTCAAACTTTCAAAAGCTACATTAAACTTTCAAAAGCAACATTCGACACATTAAAATACAACCATTCAATACATTCAACGTCAACATCAACATTAAACTTAAACTACAACAAACTTCCAAAAGCTCAAACACATTAAGATTGTTCTTAGTACAATCTTATAACTTCCGTAGGCGTATTCCTTTCCGGCCTCCGCTTAGTGCGTCTTTTCGGTTGTGATGGTTTAGGTGTTTCTTACGATGGTTGTGTTACCGGTGGTGGTATGTCTTTAGGTTGTTCTTGCCATTGAGTTAAATCATGCACAAAGGTTTGAGGTTGTTCTTGCCATTGAGATGGATCATGTACAAAGGTTTGATATTATTTTTCCATTGAGGCCATCCTGTTATGATATCAACCGGTGGAGGTTGATGCTCTACTTGAGTCCCTTGTGTGTTTACCGATTGTGAATCATGCCATTGGATTGGAATTTCTTCTACATCTTCATGTTCCATAGTAGGTGGTTGATGCTCTTGGATTTGAATACTCGAAGCTGTTGGCATGGACGGATGACGTATTTTGTTTCTTCCGAGAATATTGTCAAGAAACTGCCGCAATCCCAAACATTTTGTTTTCACTTTGTCAGGCTAATCGGCACACCTCTCGAAATCATAGACCCTGTCAATAGCTTCATAAATCTCACTAACCTGGAAATCAAATTGTTGTAAATATGCATTACATAAATATAGACTGTATAGAATCTTTAACATAAATATACTAACCACATTACGTTCCAATGGCGCTAAGGGAATGTAAGCCACTGGCCGTCAAGAAGAATCATTCAATATATATCGACGGATGATTTGCCAATACCACCATTCATACTCACTTAACAAGATAGGAGGTGTACGTTCATGCATTACAAAATCACGTCTTCTTCTCCACATATCCATGGTTTCATTGACAACATTGGTCCAATGATCCGGATTTATGTCAATTAGAATGACCAGGTTGGGAATGTGTTGTGATAATCCAAATTGTCTCATCACACGGTCCAGATTATAATTTTGAAACTCATTAAATACAATCAACCAACACTTCGACCCCAAATGTTGATGGTAATATGACCAAAAAGTTTCAATAGGATAAGGATCCCACGTTACTAATTCTTCTGGAAGAATATCAAGCTCATTACGATAAAAAATAACATTTTTCAAAGTTTCTTACCAATGTCGAGTGGCATTCCATCTACAACCAAATGGGAGATCGGGATCTAATCGGGTTGAGATGGTAACATCTGGACGACCAATAGCTATATATGTCCATGATGAAAGTTAAATTAACAACATATAACCACATAATGTATTTGATTTCTGAAGCCCAATTTCACTCGGTTCGTTATACAAATATGCAAGTAAAGCACACCCCATGAATAAAGTGTATATTACTTCAAATTTCTAAGAAATGGTAAAAAAATTCAATGAACAACGACCTTTAGAATGATCCGTGAATAATCTAGAGTTTATAAAATGCAAAATCACTACACGACTACGTTGTAAAATCTTAATTTCGGTCGCTCCTTGCCAACTCATAAGTCCTTTTTCTTTCATCCTTCGGAACAAATACACCCAACAACTCCGAAGACAACTCCATATAATCAATACCCGGATTTTCAACATAGATTGGTTGACCATTCGTTTGTATCCCTAACATATGATGTACATCGGCAAGAGTAATAGTCATGTCACCTACTCTAAAATGAAATGTATTTGTTTTCGGTCTCCATATATCACAAAGAGCCGTAATTAAATGGTGATCGAGCCTAATATAGTTTATTTGCATTCCTTTCCAAAATCCAGCTTTTTTTAAGTGTATTTCAAGTCTTGAATCTTTACAATCAATTAACTTTAACTTACTGACCGGTCAGTCAGGGTTACCAATTTTGTACCTCTCATAATTGGTTCATTTTCACTTCTATGACTTGCTTACAAATACAACACACTTTTATCAACGGTTCCGAGTTCTAAATCTACACAAAATTAACGCCAAAAATTATTTATAATTTAGGGAAAAATTGTCATAAATTTGGAAATGATCATCTTCGATAGCTTCTTCATGACAATTACATGTACATTACGATGTTACATCAACCAAAAAAACAACCAACTATTCAAATAACAAATTATAAAAATTTGGAATTATTAATGAAACCACAAATTTAAAGATGAATATGTACTTATCACTTGTGAAGATGAAGATGTGCCTTCCATTTGAAGAAAATTGATTGAAACAAAAGGCAATTTGAAGTTTAGGATTTTGGAAAAAAATTGAAAAATGGGAAGAAATGAGGGAGAAAGTGGGGGACTGGCTGTTAAAGCTCGTGCTCCTTAATGCGCACTAAGGAAATTCCTTAGTGCACATATATGGAAAAGGCATGAATAATATTGTTATATTGTTCATGCACATTCCATATATACGCACTACGGAATTACCTTAATGCGCATATATGGAATGCGCTTTAAAAGTAATAACATATGCTTATTCCATATATGCGCATTTGCAAAGTATTGGGGCATAAACGAAGCATATTTTTGTAAATAGTTTGAACCGAAGTCTATTTTCGCAATAGGTTATTTTCTGAAGCCTATTTCAAATTTGGTAAGTAATGTTCAATTTATGACATTTCAAATTTATCAATTTTATGTGTAGTTTGATTTTGGATTATGAGATGATTTAAATTAACTAAAAAAGTAATTAGATGATTTGAAGTAGGAATAATGAAGAAGAAAATCAATTGAAAATTATTAATTTTAAGATAGTATTTGTAAAAATTATTGTGCATGCAAATCAATTTTAGATATACTATATACTTCGAGATGTTATATACTTCGAGATGTTCCCGAAATGAATTTCATGATCCAAGATGCATTCGAAATGGATGTTCAAGAGGAACTCATCTCGTCTATGATCTCCTTTGATATGAGATCAAGTCTTTAATTTCCGAGATGAGATGGGACCAATATCCAAAATTTAAACCTTAGATATGCATCTATACATCAAACAGTTTAGACGAATGCGATTTTGTACATTTTTTTTAATATTTGGGAAAACTGGACCTCGTGATGGATATTAGCATGTAAATATCACGTGGAAATATGCTCCAATCTCACACACATACTTCAGGCTATTTTTTCATATATTTTTCTTATATTAATTTATATCCTGAATGAAAATTGATGTTTTTTCATCTCAAACTCGATGGACAGTGGACGCTTTTATAAAATTAATACCATGTTTGGATGTTTTGAATCCATATTCGAATGTATGATGATGATCTTTTTATGTTATTTTTAGGTATCATAAAAGGGAACATTGTAGCAGATCTCAATCTTGTTATCAAGGCACACGCCTAGGTACCCCTTTCGTTAATCGGTTTTCTTTCCTAGCAAACCCTAAAATAGACCAAAACTCGACCCGATATAATTTACTCAAATTATTCGATGTCGAGTCGGTATTAGGGTTTCTCCATTAAAAGAAAACGAAAATCGACAACTTGTTGCAGTCGATATTGCCGCCACTGGCTCTTATTTCTTTGCCTTTAGCTTCATCCTCCCTAAGCTTATTTGGTGTCTACGATCTCAAGTAGTCTTTTTTCTGCTGTAGCTTCATTTTTGGTGTTAACATTTAAAAATATTTTTGTAGTTATTTAAAATAGTTTAAAGTTAAGCTGGTTAATTTAAATTTATATTTATGTCAATGAAATAATTTGGTTTAAATTTTTGTTAAATTTAACTAATAAAATAATTATAAATTTTTTAAAATATGGTTTTAATTTGAATTTATGTTAATAAAATAGTTAAACTAAAATTTTAGTTAATAAAATAGTTAAATTTGAATTTTAGTTAATAAAACAATTAAACATAATACAAAATATGATTTAAATTTTGAATTTTAGTTAATAAAATTGTTAACTTTAAATTTTAGTTAATAAATTAGTTAAATTTAAATTTTAGTTAATAATATAGTTAAATAAAATATTTAGATGGTTAAATAAATTACAAAATATGGTTTAAAATTTTAATTTTAGTTAAGTTAGAATTTTCTTTAAATTTAGTTAAATAAAATGTACATATGGTTTAAAATTTAAATTTTAGTTAACTTTAATATCTATATAAATTTAGTTAAATTATATTTATAGTCAAATAAAATACTATTTAAAATTTAGTTAAATTTAAATTTAGTTATGAAATAGTTTAATAATTTTTCAAATTTTAAAATGTAACTAATTTTAGTTTACTTGTTTTTATTTCAGTTTTTCATGGATCCAAAAGCATATACTTTAGCTAGTTCTTCAATCGTACCTAAAAATCGTAGAGTGGATATTGGTTGATATTGTAATTTTGACGGATGAAAATAATCCTAATAGTGTAACTTGCATGTATTGCTTGAAGGTAACCTCAGGGGGAATAAATAGAGCAAAACAACATCAAATTGAAGGCTTTAGGAATGCAGGTGCTTGTCCCAATGTCCACCCGAAGTGACAACTATTTTATTGGAAGCTATGACTAGGAAGAACTGTAGAAAGTCAAAATGCTTTTGAAGAAATGCAAGAAATGAGTTAGAAAATTATAGTTTGGAAGATCATGGAATTGAAAACGTTGCTCTAACTAATAAGAGAGTGAATATCAGTTGAAGGAATGCTGGAAAGAAGGCAAAATTAGCAAGAGATAATGTAAAAGGTCCAATTGACTTGTACATGGGTAGCATGACAACAAAGCAAAATGAACATGATGAAGTTTTGTATAGGTTGATACAATCAAATTTAAATGATGTATGTGATAAAAAAACCAGATATAGATCCAATCAATGCATTTCTCACTTTTTTATCAAGCCGGTATTGCATTCAATATGGTTCCTACGGATTCATTCAAGGACATTGTTGAAACAATAGCAGATATGGACCTAATTTAAAGCCACATAGTTATCATGAGTTGAGAGTGACATTGCTAAAGAAAGAGTTGGATTACACAAATGAATTAATAAAGAGGCATAAAGCCAAATAAATGAAATACGGTTGCTCAATTATGTCAAATCGGTGGACAAACCAAAGAGGAAGAACTTTGATAAACTTTTTTGTAAATTGTTTTTAGGGATACAAACTAATGAACTTGTCTGTAAATGGTCGATCTGGAAATTATAAATAATAGAGCTGATACGACTAGTGAATTACTTTTCCATAAATTTACATCTTTAAATCAACGATACATGGTGTTCGACAATATTTTAGATCAATCACGGTGCGCGGCCTCAAAGCATTAAGGACACACACTTAGTCACACCACCGTAACCACACAATGCCATAAGGGATTTTAATTTGTTAAGTAATATGTGTTTTCTATTCATTAAATGTTAATCAAATAAATTAACCAAGTTATACAGTAGCAAATTGATTAGAAGTTTAAAAGCCTATTATTTTTCCCATACTGGCTGACTCATTGCAGACATTTATCAATATACAAAGGACTTGCTATTTTTGTCAGTAAATCATGATAAAATAATTAGACGCATTAAATTTATAGTAAGAAAACACTTGAAAAAAGGGCTTCGTCCCATTTAATAATGCATTAAGACATTTTGGAACATGATAAATTTTTTTAATATATACATACATATACATATCTATATATGTGATGTGAAAAATTAAGTCTAGTTGCTGTCATTAAGTTTGACAAGTGTAATAAGTTTAGCCATCATAAATTCTACCCGTACCAAAATTTAGATTTCATTTCTTCTTTATATTTTGTACTTGTTGTGGGTCTTTTCACTCACGACAATTGAAGTTAAAAAACATCACGACACAAAACAAATGTTTAGAAAAGTCATAATAAGTGTACCGAGGAATGATCGAGTGGGTAAGACAAAATAAGGAGAAGATTGAGAAATGACAAAGAAACATGGAAAATGAGAAAAATTGGCTATGTATCAACATCGGTAAGGTACCGGGCATAATTCTCTCTGTCTGGTATCAAATATATTACTACTGAACCATAATATTGGTTCAGTAGTCATGGTTTATGTAACAACCTTGTTTCTGAACCCATAGTACTATGTAAATTCAATTAAAATAGAAGCGTTTGAATTTGAGTTATTATAATTATCATTTTTGAAAATCAAATTACTATTCAATTAAAGTCTATTTAATGAAAGGTTTTGTTATAATAAATTTAATTAGTTAATAAATTCTTTTTTAGATAATATATTGAAATTCAAATAAAATATTTTAATAAATATAAATATTCACAAAGTGAAAATAAATTTATATACTTGAAATAGCTGAACTGAAGTTTTACTTGATATTAAAACTATTTAATGAGATAATGAAATGGAATAAATTTGTTTTATCAATACTGGGGATAATTAAATAAAAATAAACAGGTATTGAATTGAAATGAGATGTCTAGTTATCGAAATATATTTTGAAAAATGAAGTGTAGATCATTTTAAACTAGATTGAATTATATCTACAAATAAATAAATGACAGATATTGTTATTTTAGTTTTAATGCAAAAGCAAATTAATTAAAAACTAAGTTGAATTAAGATTAAACTTAAAATAAAAATCAAAACAGCCTAAGCCCACTTAAATAACCTAAATCAATTCCTCTCTAACCAAGCTTAGCAATAATACCATTCCATTTTCTATCATGCCTTAGCCCTCTTTCGAAAATCAAAATCGATTAAAGAAAAAAAAAAAGAACCGCGCTTGGGAAACAACCGTTGGTGGCTGTCTCAGCTAGATGGGAGGCGACATACGTGACTAGGAAAGGGCGACGCGATGTACGCAAGTGTGTGTGCAAGTTTTGGATGTGGGGGCAGTAGCTAATGGTGGCTAGGAGGTCGACGTGAGCTTGAGGGCAGCAGGCGACAAGCGACAACCTCGAGCGCAGTTCATGGAAACGGGAGTTGGTCGAGGCAAGGAGCATGATGCCTAGAGGAGTGACATGGTCCTAGGTCTTTTTGCCATGCTGGTCTGCTAGGGTTTGGCGACCCCAATGATCGACGATAGCGAGCATAGTATGGTAGGCAGCTGTTGGGAATTAGTTAAATATGAATGCATATAATGAATTGTTCTATGTTTTGCATGTAGTTGAATAAACTTGATTGGTTTGGGATGTTGATTCCTTGAATAACTTATAGTTTTAATTTACAAATGTAACTCCATTCATTTGTGAATTAAATTTTTATTGTATGTTGATACTTATATATCATCATATGATTGGAGTTGTCGAAAAGCAACTCGGATCTATAAGAAATTTTAAATTATGGAATAATATTTTATTAAGCGATGTTGGTTTTAAAAGATGCATTTTGGATGAATTTATTGTTGAATTGTTTAAATGTTTTTAAAAGATTCTCAAAATGGAATTTTATCTATTTTGATCCTTATTAGGATTTAGTTTACAAAATACAGTTAAATTATTTTAAAATCATAAATCTTAACTTTTTTGTTATTTTAAAACTTCTAAACAAAGCTTTTAAAAATTAGTGATATTTAATAATCAAACCTTTTTAAATTTACCATTTTAAGTATATAATTTTGGAAATGTTTTAAAAGACAATAGATAAAATATGGTATTATTTTATGAAAGATTTTTTTTAATTTCAAGTTATTTTGTTATAAAAAAGTTTTAAATGATTTTGAAAGAGTTCCTAAAGCTTTTGTAAATAAGCAACTCTCGTTTAAAATGATTTTTTGGATTAGAAGTGATTTTAGAAAATTATATATTTTTATATTTAAAATAATTCAATTAAAACTCTTTTATTTTATTTATTATGGATTTGGGATTTTATGCTTTTCTATGAAATAAACAATTTTAATAAACAATTGAATTGTCTAATTGGTATAAGACATTTCGTACAATTCTCTCGCTTATCATTATAATTTGTTAAATAAAGTTTGAGTGGAAATTACCGGCTTTTAGTAAATACTTGAATTTACTTTCTGATGTAGGACGGTTGGTTAAATTCTAATGATTACTAAAGTGAAAATGATATACATTTAGAATTGTATTATCTTAGGGTGTTTGGATTTCAGGCAATGGATCCCCTGAGTGACGAGACTCATTGTATCTGAAAGTCTATAGGAACTTTATAAACAATGCAGCTTATAGATGTATACCTGTGTGTGTGTATTACTAGCTGTGTTAAGCAGAGAACAATAATTGAATATAAGATAAACAATAAAAGCGATCACACTAGATATTTTATATTGGTTCAGACCTCTCATCCTACGTCTAGTCCCGAAGCTCTCCTTCGGTATTTCCTTTAACCAACTAACCATCGCTTCGCCCAAAGGAATAGACTAATACAAAAGTATATCTCGGACAATCCTATGTTCCAAATGACACAGATTTTGACTTATAGTACAAATCTTCCTATGATCCCCTTTGAGTATGTGAATGTGAATGCTTTGAGTTGTAGGAAGTGGTTTGACCAAAATTATATTTAGATTATGACAGGTTAAGAGTGAAAGTATATTTGATGACTCTTGTTAAAATATATAACTATATGAACCATACTTTGAGTCGTTGAGTCAGGATGATGTCGTAGTCGTAGATTCATGAATTTTTGTCAGCAATCAAAACCTATGATCCAACATTCTCCCCCTTTTTGATGATGACAACTCCATTTTCTACGAACGAATCTTTGACAAGTTTTGTTGATCTTATCTCTCTCACTGAATATCTTCCTGTAATTGTGCTATATATTTCTTCCCCTGAATCTATGCTATATATATTCCTATTTAATCTTTTTCCCCCTTAATATGTGCTTGCATGGTTTATTCCTGCAAATAGTGTTAGAGAGCAATATCTTTCTCCCCCTTTGTCATCGACAAAAAGGAGAGTTTATATGATGATATAAATAATATTTTACATAAATGTTAACATAGAACAATATAAAACAAAATAACTACTACTTATATTGTAAGGTATCAGAAAAAGAAAAAAAAATTAACATTTAAAGCATGCGATACCCAAGGTTCTTATAATTTCCTAGTTTTTAGGAAACCATACCCATTTGGGTGTGGTTCAAACTTTATAAATATAATTTTCATTATTAACTATCATATCAAAATAATCATCAATGTATTTTTCTCTATTTTTCAAATTAACAAGAACCCAAATACTGAGATAATTTTTATTCATATTTCCTGTTAATGATTTTGTACTTCTAGAGAAATTATCAACATTATAGGTTATAGTAGTATTTTAATTCCTAAAAATTGGATTTAGGATTTACTCGAAATTTAGTACTAGCACTATAATTTTTACTATACATGAAAGCATATCTAGTGCCATTTCTACGATCATTTTTATTATATCCTAAACCACTTTTATCATTGTGAGCTTTTGAATTCTTAACATAACCTAATCCCTTCTTATTTGAAGCAGGTTGAGAATTTTCAATAATCTTGGATAAATTTTCTCTCCCTTTATTAAAATTGAAAATATTTTTAGTAATGTCATCAAGCTTAGTTTTGAGACTAATGTTATCTAACTCAACAATTTTAATTTTTGTTTTTAACTCATGATTCTCAGAAGCTAGAGCATTATTCTTTTCTTTTTGAGCTTCTATTTCTTGACTCAATAGAGCAAGTTGAGAATTGTCAAAGAGTGAATCTTGAATTTTCTCAAGTTCTTCTTCTAATATTTTCTTCTCGTCTTTAAGCATATCTCTTTCGAATTCTGCTTTCTTCTGATTTTCTAGAGCTTCCTTATATTTTCTTTTGAGACTTTTTAAAGTGTCTAGAAGTTCTGAATTTATTTCTATCATATCATCAAAAGTTAGATCACTAACCTCATTATCTTTTGCCATGAAACATTTGTTTGTTTGCTCCTTTGATTTTTCTTTATTGCTCTTCCTCTTTTTATTGCCTTGACTAGATCTCTTTGTAGCCATTTATTCTAGGATGTTGTTATGATCTCTAGAATACAAGGCTCTGATACCAAATGAAAGTTTATTTGATGACTCTTGTTAAAATATATAACTATATGAACCATACTTTGAGTCGTTGAGTCAGGATGATGTCGTAGTCGTAGATTCGTGAATTTTTGTCAGCGATCAAAACCTATGATCCAACAAAGAGTATGTAAGAAATGTATGCACAAGAGAATAATAAGAAATCAACAGATTCAATTAATTCAATTCCGTTTCCTTGATCTTTCAATCTCAATCATCATAGTATTTATAGATTTAAAGAGATGCAGATAAAGAGTTATTGCTGTTAGATAAGGTCTATTTATTTTAGTGGATGCAACCTTTCAAAGAAGAGTTGATTTCTATCCATTCAATAAAAGTGTCTGTTCAGAGTTGTGCATTTTTTTAGATGACAGACTTTTGTGGAAATACACAGATGTCTGTGACTTCAAGGAAGAATTTCTCGAAATTATTCACAAACATCTATGGATTTCCACAGATGTTTGTGGCTATTATTTTTAGACTATAAATTTTTAATGCCACTTTTGAATGTTTTTAATGCCGATTTTGTGTATATGAATTTGTAAGTGCATATATACTCAAGCAGACCTTACAATATTTATCTAAGACTACTAGTATGACCTTACTAATCATAGCGTGGTCCATAAATCTCTGTTTGTCTTCAAGTCCTCGTATCTTTGAGCATGACGATCTCTTGTAATATGTACATGTAACTTGATACGATATGTATATAATATATGTGATTGTGTAGTTGTTGTCATTGAAACGATATAATGAAGGTTCTAACATTCTCCTCCTTTTTGATGATGACAACTATACAGTCATTAGTCATGATAAAATAACTCCCCATAATTTAATCTCCCCCTATGCATATATTTTTCCCCCTTTGTCATTATCAAAAGTAAAATAAGAGAAATATAAATGTATAGACACAGCAAATGAGATAAATAGGTATGAATAACCCATAGATAATCACACATAAACAAGAATAACATAATTGAACAATAAACCAACCTGAGTTTAACAATAAACAAATAAGAGTTCAGACATTATTCTCCCGCTAAGCTAATACTCCCGCTAAGTTAATACTCCCCCTAACGATATGGTCGTATAGTTATGCTTCCCTTTTATCATCAACAAAAAAGAAATATATATATCAATATGAGTTACATGAATGATTATACAGGTAGAATTTTCTAATATAGATTCATAGGTGCACAAAATATTAAAATATTATGTTTAATATTTTAAAAAAAACGCACCACTTAGCATAGTCACTATTTTAACCTTTACATATCATTCTCACATTGAAAATTTGAGCATCATATTTGTGGCTTCATTTCCATAATGTATCAGAAAAGTTGGAATATATCTCCCCTTTTATATGTGGTGTACCTGCAAAAATTATGTTTCTATACCAAGTTTCTATGTTATGGTCCAGGAGTTAGGCTTGGGAAGCCATATCCATTTGGGTGTGGTTGAACCTTTATGAATTTAGTTTTCATTACAAATTACATTTTTATAATAGTTGCTAATATAAAGTTGTTTATCATGATCAATCGTATTAGCTGGAATCCACATTCTAATACTATTAGTCGTTAGTTTAGTACTTGAAAAATATTTTCTATCATTTCTATACAAAGTACTATTATGACTACTAGTATGGTCTCGTGCTTTGCACACAGGCTGTTTAGATTATTGGAAACGGAAGCAAGGGCATTTTTTGAATTTCAAAAAGACACCGAGTAAATTGGTTCAATGAATTTTCTTTATTAATAGTAGAGATAAGTGGTTTTAGGACTATCTTGTTTACTAGTACTAGCACTAACATTAGTATACATGAATGCATATCTAGTACTATATTCACTTTTAGCCTGTTTATAGCCTAAACCGCAGGAAGATAAGATATCTTTACTTTTGTTAAAACTTATGATTTTTTTATTTAATTTTTCAAAATTTATTTTTAGAATCGCAAACTTCTGTTTGCGAAATATTGCTATTATCTTTTAAAATCATGCATTCTTTAGATAATTCTAAATTCTTTTTTTATTAAAGCTTTATTCTCTTTTTCAAGAGACAAAATTAAAGAGCTAGAATTTATGAAAATATATTTTTATTTTGCAAAACACCGATTTTCTTCAAAAGATCATTATTTTTAGCTTCTAATTGCTCATTTTCTTTTTGTAAGAAATTTTTGTGTAAAATAAGTTCTTCTACCATATTAACAAACAATTTAGTTTGTTTTATCGAAATTTATTTTGCTCTTTTAAATTGGAACTCACAACTTTTTAATTAGCTAATGAAATTTTATAAACTTCATTCAAAATTTTACAATCTTTTAATAATTCATCATGTGTTGACAAAAGATCTTTATATAAAGAATCTAAGCATACCGATTGTGATCTGAGTTTAGCCATGAAATATTTGCTTGTTTGCTCCTTTGATTCTTCTCTACTGTTCTTCCTCTTTCTATTGCTATGACTTGATCTCTTTATGGGCATTTTTTCTAGGATGTTGTTATGAACTCTAGAAATCCAGGCTCTGATACCAATTAAAAGTCTAGTGGATCATCATATATAATGCAACTTACACACACTTGTGTGAGTGTATATTACTTACTAAGTTAAGTAGAGAACGATTACTAGATATAAGATAAATAATAAAAGCAATCACACCAGATAGTTTTTACTCGTTCAGACACCCCCCCAGTCCTACGTCCAGTCTTGAAGCTCCCTTTCGATATTTCCTTTAACCAACTAACCATCGCTTCCCCCATAGGAATAGGCTAATGCAAAAATATATCTCAAACAATCTTGTGTTCCAAATAACATGGATTTTGACAGATAGCACATATCTTCCTATGATCTCCTTTGAGTATGTGAATGTGAATGCTTTGAGTTGTAGGAAGTGGTTTGACCATTATATTTTGATGATGATAGATTGAGATTATGTAAGCAATGTATGCACAAGAGAGTAATAAGAAATAAATAGATTAAATTAATTCAATTCAGTTTCCTTGATCTTTCAATTTCAATCATCATAGTATTTATAGATTTAAAGAGATGCAGATGAAAAGTCGTTACTGTTAGATAAGGTCTATTCATTATAATGGCTGCAACCTTTAAGTGAAGAGTTGATTTCTATTCTTTCAACGAAAGTGTCTATTTAGAGTTGTGCAGTTTTTTAGATGACAGATATCTGTGGAAATCCACAGACGTCTATAACTTTAGGGAAGAATTTCCCAATATTATTCGCAGATGGATTTCCACAAACGTCTGTGGCTGTCATTTTCGAACTAAAAGTTTTAATGCCATTTTTAAATGTTTTTATTGTCGATTTTGTAATTTGAATTCGTGTGTGCATATATATATTAAAGGAGACTTTACAATATTTATATAAGACTCTTAATACACTAGTATAACCTTACTAATCATAGCATGGTCCATAAATCTCTATTTGTCTTCGAGTCCTAATATCTTTGAGCATGACGATCTCTTGTAGTATATACTTGTAATCTTGATACGATATATTATATATGTGATTGTATAGTTGTAGTCATTGAAACCATAGAATGAAGGTTCTAACATTCTCCCCATTTTTGATGATGACAACTATACAATCGTTAGTCATGATAATATAACTCCCCTTTAATTTAATATCCCCCTATGCATATATTTCTCCCCTTTTATCATTATCAAAAATAAAATAGGAGAAACATAAACATACAGACATAGAAAATGAGATAGATAGATATGAATAACCCATAGATAGATCACACATAAACACGAATGACATAATTTAACAATAAACCAACCCAAGTTTAGCAATAAACAAATAGGAGTCCAAACATTATTCTCCCCCGAGTTAATACTCCCCATATTGATATGGTTGTATAGTTATTCTCCTCCTTTGTCATCGATAATAAAAAAAAGATATCAATAGAAGTAATATGAATGATTATACGTGTAGAATTCTCTAATATAAATTCATGGGGAAAATACAGATGAGGAACATACCTTGCTGTCATGGCAGCCTAATTAGCCGCTGAAACCCTAATTAGCCGCCGTCCATCACTACTCGCCCTAGCACCGGCCGTCTGCCCTTGCTGTCGCTCCTCTTCTCACCCCGTGTTCTATGGCAGCCTCCACCTCCTGTTGCCTTCAACCCCTCCCAATGGCAGATCCGCCTCCTTCTCCGCCTGATCACCCCCCTGGCTTCGAACCTCCGCGAATGGAACATAACAATAGTGTCGATGACGATGGATTTACGCCTGTGATAACTCGTAAATGGAAGAGACAAATCAAATCAAATTCAAGTGTTCGCCATCTCAAGAAATCAAACCAGTCAGAAGGCTTCAATCGAGCAGGTAATATCACAAGTCCTTTGAATAACAATCAGATCCCTGTTCCCCCTGTGACGAATTCGCATAATAGTCCTATGAATATTAAGAAAACTCCAAATTGGAACTATGCCTCCCCGATTAGCAAAGCGTGGAATGAGGTTGTCAAAGGCAACAATATTCAGACGTCTATTCCACTAAAATTTTACCAGCCCCGTGAAGTCAATTCTATAAAATGCGCTAAAATGTCCTCCGAAGTGATTTCAGATGCTAGAAATCAATGGAGAAATGCTATTGTTGTATACGTTGTTGGTCCGAAACCGTATTATCCATATTTCAAAGAATATATATTGAGAGTATGGAAACCAATGGGAGAATTCTCGATTTTTTCAATGGAGAACGGATTCTATGTGATTAAATTCAGTAAAGAAAAAGATTGTCTGAACGTTCTTGAGGGTGGACCATACTATTATAACAAGAAACTGATGATGATGAAAAGATGGAACCCAGGAATGCAACTTAATAAAGATTTACTTAAGACTATTCCGATCTGGATTCGTCTTCCCAATTTGCCACTTGATTTCTGGCCAGAAGAAGGAATTAGTCGGATAGCCTCAGTACTCGGAACTCCAATCAGGCTTGACAAATTTACTGAAGGAATTATTAAAATTGCTTTTGCCAGAGTTCTCATTGAAATCGATAGCAACTTCACATTCCCAATCAAAATTCCAATTCTTAACGATAAAGACGAAATTATATGGCAAGCGGTGAATTATGAGTGGAAACCGAGTATTTGTCCAAACTGTAGGAGTTTTGGACACGCTGAAATACACTGTCAATTCACCAAGGTATGGCTCCCTAAAGAGAACTGTACCACAGTGAACAAAGATACAGAGATGGCTATAGATTCGTATGAAAATGAAAACGTTTTAAAAAATAGTGATGATAACACAAAGTTAAGCAATCAAGTCGAAACAATGGATACAACAAGGCAGTATGGCCAAAAGACGCATGCTGAACCAACACATAACTTTCACATCAATGCAAGTACTAATGTTACGACAACTGATCACAATCAAGTAAGTTTAGAGTATATACAAGTAGACCAAACAACAGATGAATGTATGAATACTTCCAAGTTAACTTATAACAACGATACAGATAGGGCGTCCAGCTTGAACATGCTAACTCAGTCATCCTCCCGCATATTACATCAGGAATCATGTTCTATTGCAGTTCCTATCCAGAACAAGGAAAATACCATCACCGATAGTACCATTTCAGCCATTCAACAAGAGACAGAGACTATGGAATCTTCACACATTATCAGAAACAAGCCTTCGCGTAAAACAAGATCAGAGGAAGTGCCTTTTGAGTTTAAAGCATCATTGAACTCTGAAGTGGTTGAAAACCCTGAATGGTCAAATCTTGTTAGTCAATTAAAAAACAAAAATAAGAAATCCAAAAAAACAAAGAACTTGGGGAAAGCTACCCCCATGGAAGATAGTAGCGAGCCTAATATAAACTGTTAATGGAGTTCCTAATTTGGAACATTCGGGGGATGAATGCCCTCTACAAACAATTAGAAATTATTGACATTGCGAAAACGAATAAATATTCCTTTATTGGTATTCTAGAAAACAAGCTCTCTTCTAATTCAATTGAAAAGTTTATGTACAAATTAGATAATAATTGGAAAATGTCACACAACGCTTCAGATGATCGAAAAAGTAGAATCATGATTATTTGGGACTCAAATATCTGGACCACTATTGTTCTCCATACTTCGGACCAATCCATTACTTGTATTCTTCATAATGCTTCTAATACAAGTATGGTGTGTACAGTTTCCTATGCCTTTAACGACGAAGAAGGTCGTAAGTATCTTTGGGAAGACATCAAAACTTTATCCAAGTTTATTAATCTGCCGTGGTTAGTGGCTGGTGATTTTAACACTATCCTATATAATAATGAAAGGATAAACAGAGGTATTATGAGCTCTAATGGGGACTCAAGTTTTTTGGACTGTATTAATTCTTCTAAACTTGTGGAACCTGAATTCTCGGGAAATTTCTACACGTGGAGAGGAGGTAACTTATTCTCTATTCATAGTAAGATTGACAGAGTTTTTGTTAACTACATTTGGATCAACCAATTTAACAACTTTGGCATACATTTTGGTAATCATTCAATAAGTGACCACACACAGATCTCTATCATCTTACATGTCCAGAATTCACAAAAGAAAAACATACCATTTAAATACAAAAATTCCTGGCACTGCTACTCTGACTATTCCTCAGTAGTCAATGAGGCTCTGGAATCTCGTTTCGATGGATATCCCCTGTACTCCCTCCTCTGCAAACTGAAACAGGTGAAGCATAATTTGAAGAAATGGGCTCATAATCAAACAAACTTGCAGAAAGAGTTGAATAGTTTGAAAGATCATAACAATAAAACTTATAAACAAATTCTGACTAACCCATCTGATAATAATCTGCTGCAAATATACTCTAATAACTGTGATAAGTTACATTATATGATGAGGAAATTGGCCATTGACAACGAACAGAAAAAGAAATTCAACTGGCTCACGATGGGAGACAGACCAACTGAATTTTTTTTCAATAAAATTGCAGATTACAAAGCATGTCGTAAAAATCATTTTACGATTAATCAACAGGGAATGTGGGTTTCAGCATCAGAAAAAATTGCTCATGAAGCCTCTCTATATTTCTCAGATCTTTTTCAACTGCCTCATAATCAAAATCAATTTCCAAAAATTATTTGCAAGAAAATTTTATCAGACAATGCAAAGAATCAATTAGGCAATCCTTTTTCATTGGAGGAAATTAAAGAGGCAGTTTTCCAAATTAATGAAAATAGCTCTCCCGGACCAGATGGCCTCAATTCTAAATTCTTTAAAGTTCATTGGGATAAAATTAAAATGGATATTTGGAAAGCTATGAATGATATTCTCCATTCTGGCAAAATAATCAGAGAAATTAACCACACTTTCATTTGCCTCATTCCAAAAATTCCAGAAGCATCAAAGATGACTGATTTTCGACCTATCTCTTTATGTAATATTACATATAAAATTCTCTCTAATCTTCTGTGCAATAGGATGAAAATATACATGAATGAGCTTATATCATTTAACCAAAATGCTTTTATCCCAAACAGGCTTATATCAGAAAACTCTCTTCTTGCCTATGAGATGGTCAGGAGTTTTAACAGGAAAAATTCGAATAATTTTTGCTTAAAAATTGATTTGCACAAGGCCTATGACAAGATCAATAGAGAATTTATTCATCATATGCTGAAATCGATGGGATTCCCAATCTCCTTTGCTAATCTTATATACGAGTGTATCTCTACTCCATCATTTTCAGTTTTAGTAGAGGGTGCCCCACATGATTTTATCAACAGCTCGAGAGGAATCAGACAAGGTGACCCTCTGTCGCCATATCTTTTTTCTATAGCCATGGAATATCTCACTATTAACTTGGACATTGAATACTTCAAAGGAAATATCAGCCCAATTTATCAAGTAGAACCAATAATTACTCATCTACTCTATGCTGATGACATCCTCATTTTAGCAAAAGCTACTACCAAAAATGCAAATACTATCCATAACATTCTACAAAAGATGAGGAAATTTGCAGGACTGGAACTAAATACTGAAAAATCAAAAATCTTTTTCAGTAAAGGTGCCAGGGATAAAAAGGAAATTGAAGAAATTATCAATTTCAAAATTGATAATTTGCCAATTACCTACTTGGGAATCCCACTCTCCAATAATGCATTGAAAACAAGGGACTTTGGATGGTTGATTGATAAAATCAACAAAAAATTTAATAATTGGCAAACCAGATTCCTCAATATCAGTGGTAGAGTTGAACTGATCAAGTCAGTTATCCACCCCATGCTGCAATTTTGGTTACAGATAGCACAATTCCCTGCAACAATCATTCATAAGATCAATTCTTTATGTGCGAACTTCTTATGGAAATCTAAATCACATAAATTGAGCTGGAATGAAGTATGCAAAACAAAAAGAGAAGGGGGCTTGGGAATTAGGAGAATTGAAGATTTAGCTACAGCCTCAGCAACTAAACTGCTATGGAATTATATTAATGGTAATTCCTTGTGGGCAAGATGGATGCATAACAGATACTGTAATAATATTAATTTTTGGACTGTCAGAATGAACAATAACGCTTCCCACACTTGGAAAACCATACTTAGAGCCAGACAATGGTGCAAAGGCCATATTGACAGAAAAATTGTGAATGGAGACACAACTGACATCTGGTTCGATCCATGGATTCAAGGCTCCTCTTTAATTGATAAATATGGATGGAACAGTATGTATACTTTGAGGGGTTGCCATAAAACAGTTTCTGAACTCATTCATAATAAAAAGTGGAAGCAAAACCTCAATAGTATTCCAACTCAATCTCATACTGTTATTAAACAAATTGACATACACAACCATATTCAACAAGATTTTTGGTGGTGGCTACCCAGCAAACAAGGCAATTTCTCTCTTAAGTCAGCCTGGCAGGAATTTAGAAATAAATACGTTGAACACGATTGGACTAAACTCATTTGGGATAAAGGTTGCGCTCCTAAAATGTCAATTTGTTCTCTTTTGGCCTTCAAAGACAAATTGCAGACAAAAGATAAGATTAGCAAATGGTCTACTATGGTAGACCAAAAATGTGTTCTATGTGACAATGACAAAGAAAACAGAGACCACCTCTTCTTCCAATGCACGTACTCAAGAAGAATTATAGATAACATCATCCCTAAACTCAACATCTTTCAGGAAAATAGTTACGAAATTTGCAAACTTCTGGCTGATATTCAAGAAGCTCAGGGCAAAATGCAACCAAATATTTCATGTATTACAAGCATTATATGTACCAACATCATCTGGAATATATGGTGCGAACGCAACAAACGGGTGTTTGATGGAATAAATGAACCAGTAGAAGTGAAAATTAAACAAATTCTCATTCAAAGCAAACACCTAATGCTACAAAAGATTCAGATCCACAAGCTAAACGAGGAAGAAAAACTTATCTTGTCTAATCTTTTTATGGTGTCAGATCTGCATGAGGCCTTTCGACCTCCTTGAAGTAAGTATCTGTGGTACGAACGAGCATTTTGAGGAACTATACTTCGTCAATCTTTTGGAAGAAGCTCATTATCCTCACCCACCTCCATGGCTGAAGCTAAAATTGATTCAGAGTTTTGGGATCGAACTAATTTTCTTTTTCCAAGCTCTTTCTGCGTGTCCAATTATGATTGGTCTCCTGATCGGTGCGGTTTTGTTCTTGGGTTGTTTTGGTGATTAAGAGTTTTAGGTAGGAGTTAGCTGTTTAGACCTCTGAAGTTAGCAGTTCGTACGGATGGTTTTGAGATTTTTTCTACTTGTAGTTCCTCCTCTATCTGTTTGACTGCTTAGCTTCATTTTGTCTCCTTGTATTGTTAATATATGGAATTGATATGTGCTCTTTTTCCTTACAAGGCACCCATATAGGTTAGGGGGGTTGTAAGGTTTTAATGAGGCATATCAAGGAAGTATATGCTTTCTATTATTAATAAAGTACCTTTTCCAAAAAAAAAAAATTCATGGGTATACAAAATATTAAAAAATTATGTTTAAGATTTTTTTAAAAAAATATACCACTTAACATGGTCACAACTTAACTAGCACATATCATACTCACATTGAAAATTTGAGCATCATATTTGTGGCTTCATTTCCATAAATATCAGAGAATTTGGAATATATCTCCCCCTTTATATGTTGTGTACCTACAAAAACTATGTTTTTGTACCCACTTTCTATGTTAGGGTCCGGAGGTTAGGTCTTGAGAAGCCATACCCATTTGGATGTGATTGAACCTTCATAAATCTAGTTTTCATTACAAATTACATTTTTGTAATAGTTGCTAATATAAAGTTGTTTATCGTGATCAATCGTATTAGTTGAAATCCATATTCTAATACTATTAGTCATTATTTTAGTACTTGAAAAATATTATCTATTATTTCTAAACAAAGTACTATTATAACTATAAGTGGTTTTAGGACTATCTTATTTACTAGTACTAGCACTAACATTAGTATACATGAATGCATATCTAGTACTATATTTACTTTTAGCTTGTTTATAGCCTAAATTGCAGGAAGATAAGATATCTTTACCTTTTTTAAAACTTACGATTTTTTTATTTGATCTTTCAAAATTTGCTTTTGAATCACAAACTTCTTTTTGCAAAATATTGCTATTATCTTTTATAATCATACACTCTTTAAATAATTCTAAAATTTTTTTAGTTAAAGCTTTATTCTCTTTTTCAAGAGACAAAATTAAAGAGCTAGAATTTTTTAAAGAATTTTTCAAAAATATATTTTTATTTTGCAAAACATTGATTTCCTTCAAAAGATCATTATTTGTAGCTTCTAATTGCTCATTTTCTTTTTTAGGAAATCTTTTTTAAACAAGTTCTTCTACCGCATTTTTAAAAAATTTAGTTTGTTTTAACAAAAAAATTTAGCTTCTCTATTCAAATGGACAATTTATTTCTTGTATTCTACGTAATATGAATGACTTCGGTGTTCTTTGTACCTTTGTTTATGCTTTTAGTGATGAAATAAAGAGATTGGATTTGTGGACTTATATTAATGAACAATCAAATTTTTTTAATCTCCCTTGAATTGTGGTGGGAGATTTTAATGTTATTCTATAATCTAGAGATAGAATTAATAATGGTCGTTTTAACTCTATGGGTGATTAATATTTTATTAATTGTATCTACACTGCTAAGCTCATGGAACCACACTTTACTCAATTTCTTTTTACATGGAGATGAGGTCTTAGTTTTTCTATAGGTAGTAAAATAGACCGGGTTTTTGTGAACTCTTTATGGATGGACACATTTTCTCATTTTGGTATCAATTTTGGTGATCACTCACTAAGTGATCACACTCCCATTTTGATCATAATTTTAATTCATAACAAGGAGAGGAACAGAATACCTTTCAAATATAATAACTCCTAGCATCTCCAACCTCGTTACCAATCTTCTTTGAAAGGTATTCTTATGCATGTTGTGCCTGAAAACCTCTTGAATATCTTCCCATGCAAGATTAAAGCTGTAAAATCTGCTTTAAAGACCTGGAGAAAAAATAAAATCAACAAACAGAAAATGGTTGCTTAATTAAAAAATGAAGCCAATGATCTATATCAGCTACTGGTGAACAGTCCTATGGATAATTGTTTGATTGATCGGTATACAACCAAATATGATCAGATTCATAATATGATGAAATTTTTAGCTGCTGAAAATGAACAACAAATGAAAGCTAATTGGTTGATTAAAGAGGATAAACCTACCAGTTCTTTTACAGTAAAATAACCGAACCACTACCAAAACGAAGGAGTAATATTAGTCTTAACTCAGATGGCGCTTGGGCTTCAACATCAGATAAACTTGCAAGTGAAGCAACTAATTACTTTTCTTCTCTATTTAATTCATCACAGGCTAAAAACTGTTTTCCAAACATTATTTGCAAGAAAATCCTATATGATCTAGCTAGAAGAAATTTATGCAGACCATTTCAGCTAGAGGAAATAAAAACTGCAATATTTCAAATCAATGATAACAACACATCAAGGCCTGATGGCATAAACTCAAAATTCTACAAGGTGCACTAGGATCAAATCAAATATGATATACTTAATGCTATGAATGAAATTTTACAGTCAGGTAAAATTATCCAAGAAATCAACCATACATTTATATGCCTCATTCCAAAAAAACATGAAGTAGCTGATATGGATGATTTTAGACCGATATCACTATGCAATGTTTCATATAAAATCTTAGCCAATCTCCTTTGTAATAGAATGAAAGATTATATGAATGATTTTATTTCATATAATCAAAATGCTTTCATCCCTGGGAGAATAATCAATGAGAACTCCTTACTAGCATACTAAATGGTTAGAGGATCCAATAGGAAAATTTTTACCAATTTTTGTTTGAAAGTTGATTTACATAAAGCCTAAGATAAAATTAATCGTAAGTTTATTCATCACATGCTGATTTTTATAGGATTCCCTTTGACATTTGCTGAACTTATTTACGAATGTATTTCTACCCCTTTGTTTTCGGTATTAGTTGATGGATCCCCCTTTGGATATATAGAGAGTTTGAGGGGATTAAGATAAGGTGACCCTCTCTCACCATATTTATTGTCCATAGCAATAGAATTCCTCTCTATTAATCTCGATATGGAATATATATAAAAGGTAACATCACCCCCATATACAACATTGAGCCTATGATCACCCACTTATTGTACGTGGATAATAGCTTAATTCTGGCTAAGGCTACTATTGAAAATGCAAAGAGTATACAGCAGGTGTTTCAGATGTTGAAAGCGTTCACTGGACTGAATTTAAATGAAAACAAATCTACTTTGTTTTTTATAGTAAAGGAGCAGTTCATAAACAGCAGATTGGAGATTTGTTAAACAGCAGTATTGGTCAACTCCCTGTGGTATACTTAGGTATTCCGTTATCAAACTACAAACTTAAAGCAAGGGATTTTGTTTGTTTAATAGACAAAATTAACAAAAAATTCAATCATTGGAACAACAGATTGCTCAACATAAGTGGTAGAATTGAGCTAATAAAACTGTGATTTTTCCCATGATATAATTTTGGCTACAGTTTTCCCCTCTTCCTGCTACAGTCACACAAAGAATCAACTGTGTATGTGCTAACTTTATATGGAAGTCTAAATCACACAAAATATGTTAGGAGGATGTTTGTAAAACTAAAGAGAGGGTTGTTTTGGTATTAGGAAAATTGATGACATTAGTAAAGCTGTTGCAATCAAACTGCTATATAAATTTATTCAGGGTGACTCTTTATGGTCTAAGTGGATGTATAAAAAATACTGCTATAACAAAAATTTTTAGACAATTGCAATGGATAACAATGCCTCTGCTACTTAGAAATATTTACTGCCTAAACTATGGTGCAGAGAGTTAATTGAAAGAAAAATTGCTAATGGTGATAATACTAATGTTTGATTTGGTCCATGGCTCAATGGATACTCTCTAGTGGACAAGTTGGGGTGGAATTTCATGTCTTCTACTAATAGATATAACAAAAAAGTTTTCTCTCGAATAACAGGAAGTAATTGGGAGAATCATCTTGATGGTGTTCCTATTCAAATGCATCAAACAATTCATAAAATCAAAATACTCAATCACATGCAATATGAACATTGGTTTTGGATCGCTAACAATAATGGTCAATTCCCCCTAAATTCAGCATCGAATCAAATTAGAGACAGGCATGCAGAAATAAATTGGACAAGTATAGTTTGGGATAAATTATGTGTTCCTAATATGTCTATTTGCACTCTAATAGCCACATTAAATAAATTGAATACTAAAGACAGGATTAGTAAATGGAACTCTGGTATTAATCTATCTTATGTGCTGTGCCAAAATCACAATGAAGACATAGACCATTTATTCTTCAAATGCAGCTATTCGAGACAATTAATTGATGAATTTATAAACAAGCTTAAAATCAATCTCGGAAATTCTTATGACATTAGCCAAATTATGGAGTCAATGTGTCAAAATCAGAAAAGCAGTTTACTTCATAATCATCTCATTAATATAACCTATAATTCTCTGATTTGGTATATCTGGTGTGAAAGGAACTCTCATGTTTTTAAAGGTCTTGAAATGCTGGCTCAAGTTAGGAAATTGCTTATTATCCAGGTGTAAACAATTAATTCAATAGAAATTAGATGTTACTACGAAAAGCAAGGATTTAGATCTTATCTTGGCTGAATTCGGGATCGTTGGTGATTCCAACTCGATTCATCGTCCCCCTAGAGATTCGTATTGCTAGTGAGCTCGTGGTAGTGGTTCAGAACTCCGCTCTCATCCGGAGTTAGTTTGTCGAGGCGGATTTTCTATTTCGATTGACATTGAAGTCTTCAGAACGGAGTTTTTGTTTAAGAGATTTTGTTTGATTTCCCAACTCTCTTGAAATTTCGTACTTAATGAACTGAGATTGAAGCGGACTTCATTTATTGCTTTTGTCCTTGTACAATACATGTGGTTTTCTTTGTTTTGTATTTTGTTTTAGTTTTTTGTTTTCCTTTTGCCCCAAGTATGGTCATATAGATGGTTTTGAGTGCACATCCACTTTGATTACTCCTCCATCTATGTGACAACTTGGTTTTGGCTTTGTTTTTGTTTTGTTTCTTTTTTCTAGCAGTTGTACTGTTAATATACGGATATAATATGTACTCTTTTTCCTTGCAAGGTGTCCATTTAAGTTAGAGGATTGCAAGGTTTTAATGAGACATATTATGAAATTATATGTTTTAAGTTTGTTTAGAAAGAACTTTTTTTCAAAAATAAATAATTAACTAGCAGGTATCACATTGTGATAAATATCCCAGGTACATTTTTAATTTGTACTGAAACAAGAGCTACATGCATACATGATACAACAATGATAACAAGGCAGATTGACAGAAAAAAACTGATTGATATTTTCGGTATTTGGGAAACATGGGCCGTATGCAGGTTTTGGTCCATCTTCGGATCCTTTTCCAAAAATAAAATAAAAATAAAATAAAATGACAGACGTAATACGTAATAAGTGCAGCGACCACGGGAACAAAAATTGGATTTTTGGGAACGGAAAGAATCATAGTACAATACTGCTGCATGCCATGTATAGGGACATGTTCAGCCTCATTTGCTGCTGTTCTGAAATTTTTATACTGGTTATCAAAAGAAACTCGCTGAATAACAACACATAGCACAATATATAAAATGACAAATCATTAAAAACAATGGGTTTTGACCAACTGTGTTCGAAGACGAGAGAGGGGCAGGGCAGTGGCTTATGAAAAAAAATTTGGTAAACTAACAAACTGGTAAAATAAAAGTATTATTAATTAACGACAAAAACTATTACTAAGATTTTTTTCAATGCAGTGAAATCAATATCGATAGATAGAATCACGGTTACTGCTCTTCACCACCATGGGGCAATAGAAATGTGGAACGTCCTTTTAAAGTCGCCATGGAGCTCCATAATTGCTTACATAATCGAAATGTGGAACGTCCTTCATGAAAATTGGCATCTCGGCAGTATATGAAATATCTGCATCTGGTAACTGGCATGCATACTAGTCCTTTTCTTGTACTTAGTTGACCAAACAAGCCATCCTTTTCTTGGTTACGTATTGCTTTCATTTATAGTCATACACCGACTCTTCATATAATTTAAAGTATCCTATTAATTTAGTCACATCCGCTTTGGAGTTGGAACAAGTATATTTTGCCTAGAAGGAAATATATTATTATTACATCACTTCCCTGTTTTTATTTTCTTACAATCATTATTAAAAAGGATGTTAAGACCGATGTTGTATTTTCTTTTCCATTATTATGGCATCTAATATTTCAATGAATGTTTTAGCGGATAAGAAGGTTGAATCTGGCGTGCTAAAACATTTTTCTATTATTTTTTTCCTTCAAAAAATGGCGTTTGGTATAAACATTCGAAATGCAAATACTTACACTTTGCTAACTTGTTTCTAGTTACAAAGTATTTACCTCCAATCATATTAATAATAGTTTCAAAATATCCACAATCATAAATATTTTAGAAGAGAATATTAGTCTTCTGATACTTAGGACTTGCAATTTTACGGTAACAAATGAAATCGATGTATTAGAAGTAAAATGCGATGATGTTATAAATACTTTTCTAAAAAATAAACGTTGGCTCCACATTTCTACTAACATAATTATGTTCGTTGTTTTTCGTTTAACCAAAGCACAAAGAAAAAAATAACAACGACAAGAATTTAGTCGAAGAAATGCTAACAATTTTTTTCTAAAATCAAAAACATAAAGGTAAAATTTTCATCTTGAACATATCTCCTTAAATATAGTGATATTATCTACTTGATTTTACCTGCAAGAATCTCAAATCACCTTTTTGTGTAGTTATTTTATATTAAAATGTAATGTATATATAGTTCAAAAACAAAAGAAATATGAAGTCTTGAAAAATTCAATTTTTTTGGGAAATTTCATTTCCTTTCATAAATTCTTTTTTTTAAATAAAATAATAATTTTTAAACAAAAATAACCAGCGTTATTAATCAGTGAGAGTGGTGCAACTCACAATTCATTGATGGAGAGAACGATTCTTTCTGTCATTTTGAATAATTCATAGTGTTACCTTTCCTTGGTGCTAGTATTTCTCTTTGACCCAATCTAATGATTATTAGTAGGGAAAATCAACCAACCAAGTTTGAAAAAACCTAATTACTATATTCACCAAACAAAATATCACCAAACCTACTTTCCTCGCACATGGTTCAATTCATCTTTCTCTATATTATCTATCATCATGCGCCATGAAAAATTACTGTTATTCATCACAATAAAATAATTAATTTGTAAGACCCGTATATCATATGAAAGAATAATAATAGAAAATAAATGGTTGAAATATGCGTCACGCATGAAAACAGACAAAGGGGGCAGTAGATTTGAACTCAGTAAGACATGGACACAACCAATTAGAGCTACACTTGGAGTGTCTTAATCACTTTACCCATAAATTAATATCACGCATTAAGAATCAAAATAATTGGTTAAAGTAAGTTGGTCCCTAAACCGGAAGCCAGAAGCTAAATATGATCCAGTATTATATAGAAATCATACCCCTATAAACAGTTTCATGTAAGATTACAATACAATTGGAACCGAAATGAAGAAAAATACAGTGCAGCACAAAAACAAAGATATGAAGAAAAATAGGCAACAAAGTTACAAACACAATGTAACATAAACATCAATCTATAGTGCTAAACACTGCTCATTTTTATCCTTATACAGATGTGGAGACAAATGAGATCATAGGAAAAAAGAAACCTCTGTACATAGCGAAAGAGAAAGAGCCAAAGTGCCTCAGAAAAGAACAAAGGGGTTGATTTGCCTCACCTAGTTTCCCCTGCATCATACATTTTCAGAGATATTAACTTGTAGCTCAATTAGAGATCCACTTTTTTTGTCATATTCCATATCTCTGCTATGTCATCTGCAGTTTTAGTTGCGTCACTACTTGCACCAAATAGTCCTCTGCTTGTGAATCCTACACTGTAAAGACCATTCTCGCCTTTCCAATTATTAGGGTATGGTGTCTTTGGCCTTCCATCTTTTGAAAAGAAATCACATCCCTACATACATATAAACAAAAGAGATTTTGTATTTGGAAGTGAATATAAAACTAGAACCGAATGCACATACGTCTAAACATAATTAATGTGCACTAAGCAGTATCATTCAAGCAAATACATATATAAGATGCTATTTGTAATCATTATTAAAACTATTACTATAATATAGATAGATAGATATACATATATTTTGGTTATATACAGACTATATATAATTTTCCCATGTGTCCAATATGTCAAAAACACTTCCATTCAATATCAGAAATTGCTGACTTTCTTAGTATGAGAATATTAAATATAAAAAACGTGATACATGATGTCAAGGAAAAAAGATGAAAGCCTATCAACTAGCAATCATATGACCATAAGTCTTGATTTTTTATTTTATTTTATTTAGATTTTTTTGCTTTTTTCTTTCTAGAATTTACCTTGAGCCAGAAGGGAACATTGCTTCTATACCCAGTAGCAAGTATGATAGTATCAAACTTCATTTCTCTTCCATCCATAAACTTGGCCCCATTACTTGACAGAGATTCTACTTCAGGTACTATCTATTGAAATCATTGGGACAAATGCATATATTAACAACAGCTGCCACAAAAATCTAGTAAGTAATATACTGATTTCGAATTTGAAATTAAAATATATTGCGAAATCCATATTGGTATTTGGTTTGTGTCAATATGAAAGTTCCCATCAATCAAAAAAGTGAATAGCCTAAAAATATTCTAACTATCTTAACTTCTTGCAATATAGTAGAAAATTATTAGCTTTCAAGATTTAAGGACTACCTTGATACTTCCTTTTTTAATCAAGGAAAGTGCTCCAACATCCAGAACAGGAGATTTTCCAGTCATGTTTTTAAGCTCAATAGGTCCAATTTTCGGTCTTTTTATACCATACTTCTCCGTGTCCCCAATACATATTTTTGCTAAAAATAGAAGTATTTTATCCACAAATTTAACAGGAAACCATTTTAAAAGCTTCATTGCCAGGCCAAATGTAGGAATTCCAAGCAACTCTCTTGGTAGGATGTGTACCTGTTTCAGCATACAACCTAGACAGTAAGATCATTAAAATAGCTATATATTTTATTTTTTTTAACAATTCAAGTGTAACTATTATAAGATTTACATGGTATTGAATAAGTGTTTCTGTATGTGCACATGTGCGTATGTGCGTGCACCTGTGCATGAATATCTAGTTAGGCACATCACTAATAACCACAAATATATATATATATATATATATATATATATATATATATATATATATATATATATATATATATATATTAATGATGAGTGTAAGAAAATTTTACTCAATGAAGGTACTATCAAAACTAATGTTACATTTAGGCTACTTTTAAAACTTTTTATAGAAACAAACAACTTTTTCTACAGGTTTTAATATAGTGACGGTACGTTATATTAAACGAATTAGTGCTGTTTGAAACATAGCTAGTGTAACATTTTCTTTGCCATAAACTGCACGATGTTATGTGAAACAAATCTCGTTTATTTATTTATTCCATGTAGGAGAAAAATGATATTTTTTTGTAAATATTTTTTTAATTGATTTAAATTTGAAATATGTTCTAAAATGTGGTCTAAATGAGCAAATCTTGAATGCAAAGGTGACCTTTAAACTATGAAATACTATAAGCCTAACTTAAACAACAAATGACAAAAATGATACCAAAAGAAAACAAACACATAAAGAAAAGTGACTAATAATCAAACTCACCCCACTCCTCAAAGACATGTAAGGAAATGCACCATGCTCACACAAGTCCAAACACATTTCCATCCCTGAATTTCCACTTCCAACTACCAAAACATTCTTCTCCCTGTACTCTCTTCCATTCTTATACTCACTAGAATGCATTAAACCTCCTTTGAAAATTTCTCTCCCCTTCATATCCGGCACTACTGACTCTGCATTCTCACCCGTAGCGACCACTACAAATTTCGAAACAAATTCTACTTCTTTGTCCTTCACACCATCCTCTTTATCTTTACTAACCGAAACAACCCTCCACATAGAGGTACTTTCGTCATAGCATGTGGACACTACTTGTTGATTAAAAAGAGGTGTAAGTGCAAAATGGTTAGTGTAAGCATGAAGATAAGATAAAAATTGAGATTTTGAAGGGTAAGATGGAAAATGTGGTGGAAAATGAAAGTGCGGTAAGTTGCAAAATTGCTTTGGAAGGTGGAGAGAAAGGCGATCGTAAGTTCTATTGTGCCATAAATCAGCAATGTTGGATGATCTTTCGAGGATTATGAATGGGATTGATTTGAGATGGAGGGAGGCAGCTACTGCAAGACCCGATGGGCCGGCTCCTATTATAATAGGGCCCGGTACCATTATTGAGATCTTGGCCATGAGGAAGTTCAAGTTATTGAATGATATCAGTAAGCAGTTTGCTATTCTAAGTACTTTTTATAGGAAAGATGTTAAAGGTATGCATGGAACATAAGATGGTAGAAGAAAGTTACTACAATAGTATGCAACAATGTAAGTGATTAAAAAGGTAAAAAGGAGCAAATGTTCAGGAGAAAAGGAAACAGTTTGGAAATGAAACTAACCTGAAGAAATGAGTGGTTTGAATAAGACTGCTGCCTTCCAATATATAGGTAAATTAATGAGGGTTTGGAAGAGGACATGTACAATGTACATAGCCATTTGTGTTAATTTACTGTTATTATTGTCATCAAGACCAAGGTGATAGACTAGGATATAACAAAACAATGGATTTTAAATTTGGTAAGAGTTACACATGTTCTTGGTGAAGTTTATGACTAATTTGAGTTTTGTTTGTACTCTTTTGATCAACTTTGAGTTTAAGAGGTCATAAGTCCAATTAAAGAGTTTTGATGAATTGATTGATTTTAGTAACTTAATTGGGATATGAATCTCAAGGTAAGTACAACATTTTAATTGGATTTGCAAAGGACCAAATTCATATTTTGGTCAAAAAGATAGAGGTCAGATTGGAATTAGTGATTGACACACACTTATACATACATATATACATACATGATATGAGGGGGGATAATTTTTGTATAATTCTATGTGCCAGCCGAGTCATCAGACTAAGGGCTGTTTTCCTATTTTGATTCAACCAATGTAGCAGGTTAAACAGTTGGTCTACAAGTATAAGTTGCGCTACTTTGTCACATTAGTTATGTCTGAAGAGTTAGGACCCCAGAAAATATCTTAATTGACAAAGAGAGTAATTGCACTTTTGAACCAACTGCCAATAATATTGTCAGTTTGAAAAGCAATCGACACTGCGTTCATGTAAAATATCAATCTAAGAGCACAACCAACAATGTTTTGTTCAGTTGCAAAACTAAGCACGAAGCAACTAGGTGTGGCTTGTTTGGTTTGCTGTGGTTGGTTCAAACCATTTTCGTGTCTAGTTGAATGAACAAAAACTGTTTTTTTATAACGACGGCTGTGTGGGGTGGTTAGGGTCATACACACAAATATATATCGACGAAGCTTTCACCGTTATAAATATATAAAGGCGAAGACTTCGGCATCATAAATGCAACAATTTTTTTTAAACCAGTCTGTGGCTGGTTCTACCCATTACATGAGAGCGCGGCTCGTTCGCTAAGATGAAAAACTCACTTGACAATTGTACAGCTTGTCAATAGATTTGTTAAAGATTGATAACTCAATTGCTTGAGCATTTTGTAGACTACATTGCATTTAATTCATCTTTAATTTTCAATCCAACTTTTTCCCATTTTTGAAAGACCTCACCACGTGCAATCAGCATACCTCATCACATATCAATAGTAAAAGTGTGCAATTTGCCAATTTTCAACTGTCACTTGTTAAGTGAACCGACAATTAATAATTTTGTTGCGACAATTAACATTAAAATATAGATGCAATTCACTTAAGATGCTGGTAAACAAGTTTAATGCTTAAGCTTCGATGGCGGCAACAAATTCTTCCGAAAGTATTCTTCTTCAAGTTTATGAATTTGTTTAGTTTATTTGGGTATTAAATAAACAAGAACACGATGATTTCCATGATTTCTCACACTTTTTATTTGAAAAAATAACATGTGTAAGGAATCGCAAGTAAACCCATGTGTAAAGTGTATTTAACTCTCAGGAAATTGCACCCAAGATTATCTCATTTTTGCATGGATGGTTGTATTAAAAACATATTACAGGCCTGATTTTGAATTATACCCATTTCATTTTAATAGTAGTCTTTCACTTATTTTAAAAGTCAAGTTCTGTTCAAATAACAAAAAAATACTATACTCAACCAAATTTCTTAAGAAATCGGTATATATAACTTTTACCTAACCTAGATCAAAAACTTACAACACTACCCATGCCTTCAATAAAATTAAACTTTTTAACTTAATCTTCATTTTACTCTTTTCGAACAACATTCCTAAATTAGAATCCAACATAGCAAATCCAATCCTATATGTTTGATCTCTTTAATACACATCAATTTCAAAAATTGTTATCTTAATTAGGTTGGTTTGATATCTCTCTCACACACACACAAAATTGTTATCTTAATTCGGTTAATTATCTTAATTGGGCTTATAGTGAATTTCATAATTAAAATTTTTAAGCTTTGTTTTATTTTTTTTAATATAATTTATAATTTAATTCAATAGGTTCAAGAAACAATTGATAATGTTGTAATGAAAATGAATGACAAATTTGCCCTAAAATTAATTTGGAATACACCGGTGTAAACTAAGCAGTTTCCGGTGTTTGAAAAGAATCAGTCATTTTGAAATGAAGACATCTTGTATTCTTTGGCCCGTTTGGATAGATTTTAGAAAATCCCTTTTGCATTTTAAAAACAAAAAACAAAAAGTCAAAGTAGGAGGTGTGTGTATGTGTGTGCGCACGTGCATGTGTGCGTGCGTGCGCACATACATATACATATACATACACATACACATACACATACACATACACATACACACACAATTTTGATTTTATTCCAAAAATATAACATTTCAACTAAAAAGATAAATTTACAGAAACATGTATTTTTAAGGAACATTTACAGTTTAAAGTGAAGGTATTTTTAAAATAATCAAAATTGGTTTTGCTTTTATTCCAATTAAAGTTGTTTACTGTACATAATTTGAGTTTCATATGTTTAAAATTAACTCTAGTGCATGAACATTGATTTTGGTGTGAATTTCTCACACATGTGTGGAGGTTGAAATTTTATAAAAATTGGTTATACGCTCACACAACATGAAATCTTCATATGAGATTCTGTTAAGCCACATGGAATGAACCAAGCATAATAGAAGGATATAAAACATCGGAATGGGTATATAGTTTTTTTGAAATTCACCAATACTCAATCTAGGATCATGAATGTAGAGTTTAAAATGACAATGACTAAAACTTCAAATATGATTTTTAACAACCAATGGGCGAAATAAAATGTGTGCACATTCACAGTATGATGCAAAAGTATCTGTCGATAAAGTTTCATGAACTAAATCATATCAAAAGTCTGAACACCGGTATTAGTTGGCTGCGTAAATTTATCAAACCGTTTAAAAGCACCGCATCTGGTTTATTTTGACTGAAAAACCTTGTCTTGAATATCGCTTCACGGCACAGTTTTCCTTCCAAAGCTGAAATATAAGGAGCTTAACTCTACGGAACCTGCGAAATTTGATGAGATTTATACACAGAGTATCTAAAGCATATATATATATATATATTACATTTACACCTCTATACGTGAAAACGTCATTATCACCCTGTAAAAGAATCTGATGAACTTCTGTATATGTTTGAGGAGATATTAGAATCGAAGAAGTTGATTATTTTTTTATTAATTGAAAAGGACTTGAATTGTATATATATATGACAGCGGTACAACTAAAGCAAAACAAACACCCCACTACTGGCAGTCCTATGGCATTGTACCACATCCTCTGGTCTAGGACACATTTTATTTAAATTACAGAACCAACAACTTATGCACCGTTCACGGCATCTTTGGCTCGGATGAAGTAAACCACGAGTCAGACACATCATTGGTGGCCCCACGGAAATGGTCTGCTGGGAAGAACGATTAAAAATCAATTGTCGACGTCAGCATCGTCAGTTGCAACCGTTGATTGTCCCAAATGGTCACTTAATCCCCTTATGACGCGCCTTCTCTACTCCATTTCATCTCCATCTACATTCAATCATCTTCTTCATCTTCACTCTATCGTCAAACAAATAGTCGTATGACATATGATTTTGAAGCCGATATACAAGCTATTAGGAAAACTCAAGCGCTACAGAAAGCTCTAATCAGCGAATTCACATTTTCGAATACAAACGAATTCACCGGGTAAACGATATTCTGTGCGGTTATGTAGTATGTTGTCAACAAAACTTCCGAATGAAAAAACTTTGTTTTCTGACATATGTGGATGGTTAGAAGGTTACAGTTTGAAATCAACGTTCAATATTTGCTTTAGGAAAATGGTAGTCATCTTTCTATATACAACTATTTTGCCTCTTCCTATATGGCAGGTTGCTGAAAGATTTCAACGATCGAATAACATGGTTTGTGTTTATGTTAATAAAATTTTGAAAATTATTATGTTAATCTCTTGTTAGGCCGGTAGACCCTCGATTTAATAGAGTCGTAGATTATATTAGGATATCAAACTAATATTACTTATTCTTTCAAAATAACCACATACAAATATAACATTCAAGTAAAGGTTGTGAACACTACAATGACTATTCAATTACATACAAAGATACAACAAAGTATACTCTGAATTTATGACATATGACGATGATCCCGATCTAGTTTCGAAAGAATTTCTATAAGGGTACTATAATATTCGAACGTCTGAGAATAATGATCGTAAACCAATCGAAAGAAATGCAACAAATTCAATGTCAATCATTCGAGATAACATTTGAAATGAACTAGTTGCTGTTGGACCATGTTAGGAACTACTGATTTGTATTTTATAACTACTTGTATTTTTATTTTATCTGTAATTCGAAATTGTTGTACTAGTGTAATATACTGTTGAATTTATGTGATTCAAATATTTTCCAAAGAAGACAAGAAAATAATTAATTGATTCAGTCGATCAATTAATTAGGCTATATATGGAAAAATAAAGAGGAAGGATATATGTGATATCTTTTAGAGAAGGAAAACTAATTAATTGCTAGCCAATTAATTAGTCAAAAATTTTGTTATATGAAGAAAGAAAATATTGCTGATGGAGATTGATTCAAGCAAGGAAAATTATAGAAACCAAGATCACCTTTATCCATTTACATAGAAATTAAATAATCGATATTCGAAAAGGTTTCAAACATAATCTGAAAATTAATTTTCTTCATCCCCTAGCATCCTTCATTTTCATGCCTATTTAAATGAAGAAAGTTCATCTTCATATGTGTGTGAGCGTGTGAGAAAGCATCCACCATTATCATCTTCTTTAGTAAACCCTAATTTTTGCAGTCAATCAATTAGGGGTTGAGTGCAAACAAGTCTTTGGATAAATTGATTATTTAATTTGTAATTATAGGTTAGTCTCTCCACTACTACCTATAATTTTATAATCTCTCTCTTTTGTACTCTCTTTTTTCAGTGAAATAAAGAACAGTTGTTGGGTCTGTGGACGTAGGCAATATAGCCGAACCACGATAAATCTCTGTGTTCTCCGCTCTTTTGTATTTTTTTGTTTGGTGATTATTTTTCATTGAATTTGTGGTTGGTAATTAATCGACAAGCTAGATCCTTCATTTGATTGTTTCCGCACATTATCATTCCGCTGCGTTTTTGGAGTTAGTGCAAATCAGTTGAAATTTCGGCACAACAGTTTGGTATCAAAGCTAGCTGTCTTGTTCTAGATTAGTTCTCAATGGAAAATTCTTTCAGTAGTGGTATGAAAAATTATGGTATCACCAAACTTGTTAGAAAAGGAGTTTTTGGGACATGGAAGGTGAAGACTAATGACGATATTCTTCAGCAACAACTTCATTCGTTTAAAGGAAGAGATAAAAGCCATAAGCAGTTTGGATGTAGAAGAGATACACGTAGGTCCCATTTCATGGGTCCTAGAAGGGGTGCTTGCTATTATTGTAAGAAGAATGGACATTTCATATGAGATTGTCCAGCTCTTAGAAAGAAGAGAGAGAAGAAAGAGAAAGCTTCAGTTTTGCTAGCAGTTAGATCAGTTGCGGACAGAAGTGATAGTAATACATCATTACTTTCAGCCAGTATTTCACCTTTAGAGCATACAAGTTGGGTGATTGATTCTGAAGCCTCTTGTCATATGACGCCAGATAGGAGCTGTTTTGTCACTTACAAGAAAATTAATGGCAGATCAGTTCATATGGAGAATGACACATCTTGTCATGTTGTGGGCGTTGGAAGTGTGAGGTTTAGGATGCATGATGATGTTGTTAGGACTATCACGGATGTTAGACATGTTCCGATGCTGCGTAGAAGTTTGTTATCAGTTGGAGCTTTGAGTAGACTTGGTATGAGGATAATAATAGATGAAGAGAATTTGAGAGTGGCGAAGGGTTCCTTAGTTGTGATGAAAGAGGTGCGAGTTAATGATATTTATATGCTTTATGGAGAGACAATTTTAGAAGAGTCTGTAGTTTCTACTGATTCTAGTATTTCAGATTCTACTCAGTTATGGCATCTTCGTTTTGGTCATGTTGATGAGGAGAGTCTTGAAGTATTAAAGAAGCATGGGTTGATTGATGGTGTTTGTCAGGCGAAGCTTAGCTCTTATGAAGATTGTTCTTTTAGAAAGAAAAAGCATGTCACATTTGATGTTGGAAGACCTAGAGCTACAAAGTTTCCAGAGTATGTTCATTCTTATGTGCGGGAACCCACCCCAGTTGCATCTTTTGATGAAGCCAGTTACTTCGTTTTATTTGTGGATGATTTCTCACGTAAGGTCTGAGTCTATTTCTTAAAGGTCGAAGATGAAATATTTGCCCAATTTTGTAAGTGGAAAGCCTTGGTAGAGAAGCAGTCGAGCAAGCGTTTGAATGTTCTCAAAGTTGGAAATAGTAGTGAATTTATGTCACAAGAATTCACTAACTATTGTGAGTCCAAGCATGTAGGAGAATTGTGACTAGCAGGCATGTGATATTTGATAAGAGGCCTTTGTTGAAGGTGGAGCCTCTATCAAGTGATGACATTGGAAGGACAGAAAATTGTCAAACACATTTGGAGTCATCGGATTGTTTACATATTCGGAGAGATATTGGTATTTCCGATGATACCATGGTTGATGAGAAGATAACAGAGGTTTAGACTCTAGGTGGAGCTCACTTGTTGGAAAGGCCTTTTGGTTCAGTTGGCCCTATTTGTAAGCATATTTGTAGTGATGATTCTTCATCTTATGCTTTGAATGTTGTAGAGCTTGTTGGTGAGTCTGCTGATGTTGACTTAGGAAAGTCTTGTAAAATTCTTGTGGAGGAGATTGGAGTAGATAATATTGAGTATATCCTCACTCAATTTGGAATGGAGAAAGTGAAGCGCGCTATTAAATCTCCATTGGTCTCTCGAAGATTATCCACATTTTCGTCTCTAACATCGGATTTGTTGAAGAATTTTGATATTTGCTCGTATGCATTATGTTTGCTGATGTGCATACTATCTTTCTTATGCTTGGGAAAGATTTGGAAGCTCTGTTTGGACAATATTGCCCAAAATAGTTCACATTGAGCTTGTTGACGTAGACTCAACGATTTGTCGAGATGTGGTGATGGAGAGAGATTGTTATATTTGAATCAAGGTGGAGTGTTGAATTTATGTAGTTCAAATATTTTCCAAAGAAGACAAGAAAATAATTAATTGATTCGGTCAATCAATTAATTAGGCTATATATTGAAAGATAAAGAGGAAGGATATATGTGATATCTTTTAGAGAAGGGAAACTAATTAAGTGCTAGCCAATTAATTAGTCAAAAAATTTGTTATATGAAGAAAGAAAATATTGCTGATGGAGATTGATTCAAGCAAGGAAAATTATGGAAATCAAGATCACCTTTATCCATTTACATAGAAATTAAATCATGGATGTTCGGGAAGGTTTCAAACATAATCTGGAAATTAATTTTCTTCATCCCCAAGCATCCTTCATTTTCATGCCTATTGAAATGAAGGAAATTCATCTTCACATGTGTGTGAGCATGTGAGAAAGCATCCACCATTATCCTCTTCTTCAGTAAACCCTAATTTCTGCAGTCAATCAATTAGGGGTTTGAGCACAAACAAGTCTTTGGATAAATTGATTATTAAATTTGTAATTATAGGTTAGTCTCTCCACTACTACCTATAATTTTGTAATCTCTCTCTTTTGTACTCTCTTTCTTCAGTGAAATAAAGAATAGTTATTGGGTCCGTGAACGTAGGCAATCTAGCCGAACCACGTTAAATCTCCGTGTTCTCCGCTCTTTTGTATTTTTTTTGTTTGGTGATTATTTTTCATTGAATTTGTGGTTTGTAATTAATCGACAAGCTAGATCCTTCTTTTGATTGTTTCCGTGCATTATCTTTCCGCTGCGTTTTTGGAGTTAGTGCAAATCAATTGAAATTTCCACACAACATATACTTCTACCATTATCGTAGTTGAATTACCAAATTTACGAATTAAGTTACATTCAAATATATATATTTTGAAATAATAAAAATAATTAGCAGTATAATTAGTAAAAATAAAATTAATAATCTTCTTTCGTGCTCCTTTCAGATGCCTCTTTCATAACACAAGAATGCATTATCCTTTCATCAACCTTTCTCCTTTCGTGCCTCTTCAAATGCCATTTCTTATGCCCATTTCATGTGCCAAAAGAACGCACCCTTAACACTCCTCCTTAAATTGGATGTCACAATGACATCAGTTTACACAGGCAACTCTAGAAACATGTTCATGCTTATATGGAACAACTTCTTCTAAGGAGCACATTCCAAGCAAACCATGAAGTTTCAAAAATACATCACGCTTTAAAAGTTTACTCAATATATCGACAACTTGATTTTCACTTTTACAAAACACTAATTGAATGATACCATCCTTACACAAGTCATGTAAGAAATGATGACGCACTTCAATATGTTTATTCCTTCAAAGTAAAACTAGATTTTCACAAAGTATTGCTGAAACATTGTTACAAAAGATAGATATTGGACCTTTTTGCTATGAGTGCAGAAGTTCGAGTATTCTACGCAACTAGATAGATTCATAAGAACTTGATGTTATGGAGACAAATTCGGCTTGGTGGTTGAAGAGTCATTATTTGTTGCTTCTTCGAAGACCATGAATAGCTCTAGAACCCGTCGTAAATACAAAACCATAAGTACTTTTTCTATCATCTTTATCACTTGCATAATTACTACTCGAATATCCAATTGCTATTCAAGTAGCGAAAAATTCTTTTTATAGCCTAGAGATGAACTTCGGTTGGATTCTCCATGTATATGCTAATTAAACTCATGCCATGCATGATGCTTGGCTTTGTTGAAGTCAAATGCATAAGACTTCCCAATTGCTTGTATAAAATAGCATCTACCTTCTTTCCAGGCTCATTTTCAGTAAGCTTTAAGCCATATTCGGCTGGTGTGACAATTGTGTTGCAACTTTCCATCTCGAATATGTTCAAAATCTCCAAACTATATCTTTTTTTTTTGAGAAATGAATACACCAGCAGGTAATTGCACAACTTCAATATTCAAAAAAAATGCATTAACCCCAAATCTGACATATCAAATTCTTTCATCGTAGATGTTTTAAACTCATCAAGCATGGATCATTGCCCGTATAGTTGAGATCATCAAAATATAGACATGCAACAAGAATTTTTTAACCATTGATCTTTATATAGAGTGTGTTTTCATAAGGACGTTTATAAAAGCCTTTAAGTGGAAAGTATGCTACTGTACCAAGCACTCGATGCTTGTTTGAGTCCGTATAGTGCTTTCTTTAACTTATATACCATATTTTTATGGCCTTTGTTTATATATCCAGAAGGTTGATTTACATAAACCTTTTCTTCCATTGTTCCATGCAAAAAATTTGATTTTATATCAAGTTGATAGATAGACCATTAATTCTGGCTGCAGTTGAGAGCATCAATCTACTTGTATTGAGCCTTGCAACTAGAGCAAACACCGCCTTATAATCGACTCCATATTCTTGTTTGTAGCCCTTCACAACTAGGCGAACTTTGTACTTTTCAACTTTCCTATTTGCTTTGAGCTTTGTTTTATAAGCCCACTTCACTTCAATTGACTTTTTCTCTTTAGGAAGTTCAGTTAGCTCCCAGATATCATTTTTCTTAATGGATTTGACCTCATCATCCGTCGCTTTCTTCCATTTAGGATATTTTATTCCCTCTTGAAATGGTACAAGATTACAGTCTACAAATAGTGCAAAATGATTAGTAATATCATCATTGCATTTAACTATATTACATACTTCATAATCGGCCATCCATGGTGGTCTTCTCTTATTTCGTTCGTGTCTTACACTTAATGGTTGGCCTTCGCTGGAACAATTGTGAAAGAACTTTGATTCATGGACTCTTGCATTTAGCTATTTTCTGCTTCCATCACTTCATTGAAAATCACTGGGATATGTTGTTTTCTTTCATTTACATCATCATTAGGTCATTCCTAAAAAAATCATCAAAAAGAACATCTATACTTACAAAATTTTCATTGTAATAAGATTAAACAATCGTTAAGCTTTTGAGTACTCGCTAACTCCATGAAAACCACATTTTTTGACTTTGTCATCATGTTTCTTCTTCTCATCTGAAACATGTGCATAGGAAATGCATAAGCAAGGGGATCCTTTATCGCCTCTTTTGTTTAACTTAGCCGCAGACTTTTTTCGCTAGACCTACTAATGATATATCGCGTAACGGTATATCAGTCCTTTAATTTGCAGATGATACCTTGCTTTTTTCTGCCCATTTATCTAGACACAATATTACTTTTAAGTTTATTTTATATAGTTTTGAACTTCTATCAGGTTTAAAAATAAATCTTGATAAAACTTCTGTTTTAGTTTTAAATGATTTTGAAAAAGTTGAAAATGTAGTTGCTAATACGCTTAATTGTAAAACTATGAATTTTTCTTTTGACTACTTTGTTTTGTGATTTGACCACCTTGGTTTTGTGATTTGACCTACTAAACTTAAACATGATGACTAGTTTATAATCATAGATAACACTAAAAATAGGATTTCTAATTGGAATGAGAGATTTTTATCAAGAGCGAGTAGAATAGTTCTAATATATTTTGTTTTATCATCTCTCTCGATCTATTGGATTTCTATGCATCTTTTTTAGATTGGGTGATCGATAAAATAGACAAACAAAGAAGGGATTTTGTAACGACCCGTAATTTCGCTACTTCGAAAAAAAGAGATTTCGTTCGATTTAAATTTAAAAGGAGTTTAAATCTTAAATAAATATGTTATATGTAATAAATAATTATCTATTCTTATAGTTAATAAATTAAAAATATAAATTTGGATTTTAGAACAAATCGACAAAAGTTAAGTTTTGTTAAAAATAAATAAAGGCTTAAATAAATGAATTTAAATATTTATTTTAAAAGGTAAATCTTATTCAAAACATCTAATAAAGATAATAAAAGTAAATTTATATATTTAAAAGTATGTTAATAATCGTTTTACAAAAATAACCAAAATTTGTCGCATTTTGTCTGTTTTACATACATTGTAAAAATAGAGATTTTGATATTAATTAAATATGATTTTAAAATATAAAGAGACATGTTTTTATTTATTTAAAGAAATAAAAAGTTCATTCTAAAGTTTGGTTTACTTCAATATATAGCTTAATAAAAAGGTCAAATTTTGACCGTATAATTTGTCGTCAAAAACACCGTTTCCAACCAAAACAAGTTGTCGACAAGTTGTTGCAACTTGATACATTTTTTAACTTATAAATACAAGTTTACAAACTATTTAAACACTTTACATTTAGCACTAAAAAAAAAGAGGTTTATTTTTGAAAAGTTTAAATAAATGTATAAAGGTAAAAAGTATGATTTGACATATTTAAAAATAATTAAACTTTTATAAAACAACATCATTACCTTACTTCTCATCTCATTAATGAGATGTTATGCTTATGCATAGAAAAGGAGCAAATGGAAAAGTGAAAAGAAAGCTAACTTAAGGAATTAATGACATATACGTCCATGCATTTAATGCAAATCAAATCAATACAAAATCTTCTCTTTAAAATGCAAAATTTAAGAAATTAATCATTTCTATCTTTAACATCACCATTAATGCTTAAGTCATATCACTTGTGGAAAAGGAGCAAATGTTATTTTAACATTTTAAAGTGTAAGAAAAAGAGGTAAACATCATTTCCACCATTAATGCAAATCAAATCAAGGGTAGAAAGGTAAATTAAAAAGTCAAAAAGCAGAGAAGGGTATTTTAGTCATATGTAATCCAAAGCTCAAATATAAATAAGCATCTATACCTTCCACTTTTTCACATTTCATTCCTTCCTTCTTCTTCACTTTCTCCTTCTTCTTCACCTCCATTTCCATGTCATCCAACCTCTCTTCCACCTCCATTCTCTTCTACCTTCAAGCTATCACCTCCACATCACCACACCATCACTTTTCACCACCAAAACCAAGCCTAGCTTCCACCTATCCACCTCTTACACCCATGGTCGAGCCCTACACACCCATACCCACCTCCACAAAGCCGTACCCACCTCCCTACACCCCTAGGCCGAGCACCACACACCCCACACCCTCCTCCACACCAATGTCGTACTCCCTCTCCTCCATAAAAAAAAGAGAAGAAAAGAGAAAGAAAAAAAAGAAAGACATAAGCGTTTGGAAAGAAAGTAAGCTAAGGTGAGAATTCAAGACGTTCGGAAAAACACGTTTGTTCGAAAGCACGTAATCTACGAAAAAGTTTGGCGAAGTGGATATGAAGGTGAGAAATTCTCACCGCTTTTTAAATTATATTGATTATCACGCTTAATTGTTATGTTAGATAATCACTATTTGATGATATGGATGTTTGGTTCATTGTTTGGATATGTTGGATAATCCGTAGTAATGTTATGACATTTACCGTATTGAATATGTTAATGTTATATGATAGTTGTATGGTTGTGATGATTATTTGGACATCAAATTCCTATTAATTTAGTAATCCATTTGTTTAAAAACACCATATTTTAGTAATATGAGATATTGTGGAAAAATAAGTCTTTTTTCATTTAGAAGTGAAGTTAAAGTTAAAATGAAAGAGAATTTGAAATTTGAAGGGAAACAGATTTGAAAAGGGTAGTTAATTAAGAATTAAAATTGAGATGAAAAGTGAAATTGAAATTGAAATGGATTTTGAAAAAGTAAAGTTTAGTTTGAGATTAAATGGAAGTTTAAATTGAAGTTAGATTTGAAATATAAGTTTTAAATGTGTTTAATTTGAGATTAGAATTGAAATTGAATTGAAATTTAAAATTTAATATTAAAATAATTGGAATATAATAATATTATAATATGGTAATAGTGAAAATATATTTTAAATACTTTAAATAGTGAAAATATTGATTTAAAATGATTTGTAATGATTTTATATGTGTTGAAATCCAATTTGAATAAATTATTTCAAGTATTGAAAAATAAGTTAAAACTAGACGCGCCGCGCAACGGTAGTTCGCGATTTCGCGCTGAAAAGTTCAAATGAATGTGTAGAGTGGAATATGGCTCGGAATTCTTCGAGATAAGAAAATTCCGGACTATTATATTCATATCTTCTAACGAAGAAAGAAAAACAAAGTTTCGATAAGTAGATTTTGAATTAAGACCAAATCAATTTTCTAGAAAAACCGCGCTAGTGCAGTTTAGTGACCATAAGAAGAAATTTGTTTAAATGAACGATTTTAATTACGGAAAAATATGGAATAAATTGGATAAATCTATTTAAATAATTTAAAAGAGATTTGGATCGAAAAATATGAATTTTCAAATATTCAAAAGTTGTTTAAATTCAAATAAGCTTATACGACACTTTCCGCAACACTTTTATGTTGTTAATTCTATAACTTTTGGAATATGAGTTTAAATGTAACGACGTTTCGCAGAATAAAATGTGAATGTTTTAAAAAGGATAATTAAGTGTTTTGAAAGATAATTTGGGATATTTGTAAGTAATTCCAAAAAAAAGTTGAAAATAAAGTATGCGGAAACGAATATTACATTTGTCCCGTCTGTGAGATCTGGGAAGATAAAATAAGGTGTTTAACTAAGCTTAGAGATGAAGCAACCAGTGCCCTGAACTTACCTGACCTATGTTTTTTTTTCTTAGGCGAGGTGTGGAACAGATCGAAAGGAAAGACCGGATGCTCTTAAATAAAAAGATTCTGTTAAGTTTTCCAAAATAAAAGAAGATTGGTATTATCCAAAAGTTAAGCAATGAATGATTTCTGTGATCCTATTTACTTCAAAATGTTTGTTAAGATTGATTTAGGTTTTATCGTAAACGATGTCTTAAATAACATTGCTTTTGACCCACCTAAAAGTTAAGAAATTTGGATCAAGAATTAAGTAAGGAAATCTGAGATATTTTTCAAAGCAAAAGAATGAATTTCTGAGAAATTACTCCGTGTCAAAAGAAAGAGAATTCGAAATCATCCGAAAAGAACTAAAGTGAAAAGAGACTTAATAAATCCGATATACTCATATTCACTTTTTATCGATAATTGGATTTCGAAGGAACCGGAGTCGGATTTAGGTAAATCCCATTCGAAAACCACTTCGAACCAATGTATACGTTCGAACGTGAAGACAAGTTGAAGACGATGATTATTGAAGACCGTGGATCTTCATAGCGCGAGGACTGCTTGTTGATTTGCTCGGAGTCGCACCCATTATAGAGTTATATATAACAATGGTCTCCTCGTGATGGAGATTTTGCGGATTGCAAGGGCTTCTCGCCTAGTAATGGCCGAGAAAAGTGCCTTCGGTTTGTCGTGTTCCTGGACAACTTGTATGGACGTTTGTCTGATATTGCATATCTAACGATTACGTATATTGGTTTTTACAAACGTACATCAGTGGTGGCGGAGAAGGAAACTTCTCTTATCTTAACACCCTCCTTGAGACATACGAGTGTATTTTTGTGGAAGGTAATTAGTAGTTAAACGGAAATGGCAATGTGGCATTCAAAGATGTGATATGTGCTGTGAGAAAAGGTAATCGTTTGCCTCAAGCCTCATCAAAGCGGAAATGACCGAAACAGGATTAGATGCAGCAAGGCTAAGTGGGTCATTCCCAATTAGGATATGGTCATCCTCTTCTAGATATATTTCTTTTCGCTATGACGTCGACGTGTAAATTAATGTGGTGTATGCTAGAGGGCCTCGATAAAGGTCGGTAATGGCCGAAGGATGTCATATTCGGTACCATCTAGTTATAGAGGTGGGCCGGTCTTGTGTTGGTAGAGGATCATTTGTGATGGTCCTCGGGACATTCATCTAGAGGTGCACCCTTTCGGAAGGTAGATGCTGCGCCTGGTCATTTGTATGGAAATCCATTCTCCAATAAGAACCTACGGACTTGATTGTAAACCTATTATGCTGGAATTTAATCAATGTGACAATTTCGGCTAAGATTAATAAGTTTATTTGCAAATGTTTTCAAAGAATGTCATTAGAAATAATATAAAACGTTTTGATATAGAAGTGTTTTAGTTATCATAAGATAAAAACTCATCCGTGTTTATGTGTGGACGTAGTCTTATGAGATACTTTTTGTTTTCAAAGGATTTTGTTCAAAGGCTGATATATGACACTGTCGTTAATTATTGTGTTTTTCTCACGCTGGTTTATCAAGCCTGATCCGGGTATTTTCAATACTCGGGTCAAATCCAAGTAGTTTCAGGATAGTCGAAGACGATTGGAGTTTTCAGAGGAGAGCTGGAGATATTCATCGACGTATGAACATATTCTATTATCCGCTGTACTTAGTGTATTTTGTTTGATGTTTGTCAGCATTTGTAAGGGCAAATTTTATAACTGTCCAAACTGAATTTAGGTTAGACTCTGATATACGTATTTAAAAGTTTTCCGCTGTAAAAATATTTGTTCAATATTATATGTTATCCCATTCGAGTGGGATTCTGCTCTGTCTACTTTTCCTTATTACCCTTAAAGATCCGTCTTTTCGCGCAATTTGAGTTGACATGTGCGGTTTATTGTCAATTCAAAGAGTATGGAAAAACGGGCCTTTCGTTTGGTATCAGAGCTTTTGGTTGAGCGAACACTAAAGCCTGATAGAGGTAAGTCTCATCAGAGATAGGATTAATAATATCCTAGGACGAGTAACTCATTAGAGATAGGGTTAGTAACACACTAGAATGAGTTATGAGAGTATTATACATACGAGCGCGTATTTGTTAATTTCATAAAAATTATTTTGTTTTAAAGAAATTGGTGGATGAAATAATTTTACCTTGGGTTTATATTATAATTATCAAAGGGGATATTATTATTTTTGGGTTAGAAATTAAGGATTGGTTGTAATTTATCTTAGCCAAAATATGAATATCTTGTGATTTGAATTGCATAATTTGACTATAAGATATTTTATATATAATCAATTAGTCGAAAGCTAGAATTTAGAACTTTAGTCATATACCCTTAATATGTAGTATTAAGAAATAATAATGATTAAGTGATTATCATAATGGATGGATTTAAAATCCAAGTACAAATATCTTGTGAAGTAAAATTCACAATTTGACTGTAGATATTTGATGATAATATTGAAGCTACAAGTTGTAATTAGAGAAAGTAAAGAGAAAATGTACACATAGAAAAAAATTCTTATCAATAAGATAGAAAAAGATGAATCTAAATTGAGACTTTTCACTAAATATAATATAAAAAGATAAGTTGTATAACTTATAAAGGAGTTAAGTTAATTTGAAATTTAGACACTTTGATTAGGTTAAAAGTTAAAGTAAAATTTAGGAATAAGAGATATAAGAAAAATCATCCTAATATTAAAATTTTGAATTAGTGATACATTTAGGGTAACATTTGTAATTCAAAATGAAGTAAGAGTAGAAGTGGATATTTTTGAATAAAATGGTTAATAGATTGATTGTTGGATGAAAATTTTAAATAAAAAATACCACATGAATTAAGTTTCATAATTTGACTATAAGGTATTTGATGGATTTAAGATTAAGAAATTTGATTTAGAAAATGGATAGGTAAATAAGTTAAGTAGTTAATCATAGAATCAGTGAGAAAAAAGGTGTACGCTTAGTAAAGTTGTCTTATTAATATATGGACTGGATAAATAATAATAGCTAAATGAAAACCGTAGGGAAAGAAAACTAAGTGTTGAGTTTTATAACTTATTAATTTGAGATAATAGTGAAGTTCCATATTAGTTAAACACCTTAGTTGAAGTAATAACAATTTAAAGTTTGGGGATATGCATATATACTCTTAGGAAGTAAAGATATATTATACAAGTTAAGTCATACTTCTATGCTTAAGTAATAATATATTTAGAAGAAAGCAATGGTTGTGAAATAAACTTGGATTAATAGAAGTTTTAAAGAAATATATTAGGTAAAGATGAATGTGGATAAGTACATAAGTTAGACGTACATCATTTCAGCACATAAAATTTGATCTAAGATTTGAGTATAGAAATTTAAGGTGGTTACACCAATCCGAAAAATGATTTATCACTCGATTCTTGACGGCGAGCATTGATGAGAGTTTATGATTATGTACACAAGTTTTCTATCATAGTTGAGATCTATGCAAGGAAAGCAAGAGTTTGTGATCAGGAAGTCCGATTAAAGTCCGCACTGGAAAATCGAGGGATCGATACTAGTTCAGAAGAAAAGTTGTAGATTCAAATAATCGATCGAATTAAATATCACATATAGTATGATGTGTTGGGTCTGTCTACTTAGTAGTTGGATACTTATCTCAAATAGTAGGCACTAAGATATAGTGGTTGGACCGATGTTTTGGTATGCATATATATAGACCACAGATATAGTACATGCTCAGGACAGATAATGAGTTATGTGGTGGTATTCGTTTATCTTGATATAGTATCAGTGTGGTTGTTTTGGATGCATAGTCTTGTTTGGTTGTTGTATATATTATCTTAAGTGTACAGTATGCACTAGGATGGGTTGGATAGAAGTTTGAGTTGATGTGTGTATATATAACCTTAAGTACGTGATAAGTACTCAGGTTAGTGTGGGGAATCTCTATATGTATGTTTGACATCGTCTTTTTTAGTGTTGTTATGATATCGACCTTCTTCTTTTCTATCATCAGTAGAAATAAGTCAAATTATTTGAGGAGATGAGTATGGGATAGATCCCTTTGTCTTTGATTTCATTTCGAGGACGAAATGCTTTTATGTAGGGGAGAATGTAACAACCCGCAATTTCGCTACTTCGAAAATGAGAGATTTCGTTCGATTTAAATTTAAAAGGAGTTTAAATCTTAAATAAATATGTTATATGTAATAAATAATTATCTATTCTTATAGTTAATAAATTAAAAGGTATAAATTTGGATTTTAGAACAAATCGACAAAAGTTAAGTTTTATTAAAAATAAATAAAGGCTTAAATAAATGAATTTAAATATTTATTTAAAAAGGTAAATCTTATTTACAACATCTAATCTAATAAAGATAATAAAAGTAAGTTTATATATTTAAAAGTATGTTGATAATCGTTTTACAAAAATAACCAAAATTTGTCGCATTTTGTCAGTTTTACATACATTGTAAAAATGAAGATCTTGATATTAATTAAATATGATTTTAAAATATAAAGAGACATGTTTTTATTTATTTAAAGAAGTAAAAAGTTCATTCTAAAGTTTGGTTTACTTCAATATATAGCTTAATAAAAACGTCAAATTTTGACTGTATAATTTATCGTCAAAAACACCGTTTTCCACCAAAACAAGTTGTCGACAAGTTGTTGCAACTTGATACATTTTCTAACTTATAAATACAAGTTACAAACAATTTAAACACTTTACATTTAGCACTAAAACACAAAAGGAGTTTACTTTTGAAAAGTTTAAATAAAAAGTGAAAAGTATGATTTGACATATTTAAAAATAATTAAAGCTTTTATAAAACAACATCATTACCTTACTTCTCATCTCATTAATGAGATGTTATGCTTATGCATAGAAAAGGAGCAAATGGAAAAGTGAAAAGAAAGCTAACTTAAGGAATCAATGACACATACATCCATGCATTTAATGCTAATCAAATCAATACAAAGTCTTCTCTTTAAATCGCAAAATTTAAGAAAGTAATTATTTCTACCTTTAACATCACCATTAATGCTTAAGTCATATCACTTGTGGAAAAGGAGCAAATGTTATTTTAATATTTTAAAGTGTAAGAAAAAGTGGTAAATATCATTTCCACCATTAATGCAAATCAAATCAAGGGTAGGAACGTAAATTAAAAAGTCAAAAAGTAGAGAAGGATATTTTAGTCATTTGTCATTCAAAGCTCAAATATAAATAAGCGTCCATACTTCCACTTTCTCACATTTCATTCCTTCCTTCTTCTTCACTTTATCCTTCTTCTTCACTTCCATTCCCATGTCATCCAACCTCTCTTCCACCTCCATTCTCTTCTACCTTCAAGATATCACCTCCACATCACCACACCATCACTTTTCACCACCAAAACCAAGCCTAACTTCCACCTACCCACCTCTTACACCCATGGCCGAGCCCTACACACCCATACCCACCTCCACAAAGCCGTACCCACCTCCATACACTCTTAAGCCGAGCACCACACACCCCACACCCTCCTCCACACCAAGGTCGTACTCCCTCTCCTCCATATAAAAAAAAGAAAAAAAAAGAGAAGAAAAGAGAATTAAAAAAACATAAGGGTTCGGAAAGAAAGTAAGCTAAGGCGAGAATTCAAGACGTTCGGAAAAAACGCCTTTGTTCGAAAGCACGTAATCTACGAAAAAGTTTGACGGAGTGGATATGAAGGTGAGAAATTCTCACCGCTTTTTAAATTATATTGATTGTCACGCTTAATTGTTATGTTAGATAATCACTATTTGATGATATGGATGTTTGGTTGATTGTTTGGATATGTTGAATAATCCGTAGTAATGTTATGACATTTACCGTATTGAATATGTTAATGTTATATGATAGTTGTATGGTTGTGATGGTAATTTGGAAATCAAATTTCTATTAATTTAGTAATCCCTTTGTTTAAAAAGACCATATTTTAGTAATATGAGATATTGTGAAAAAATAAGTCTCTTTTCATTGAGAAGAGAAGTTGAAGTTAAAATGAAAGAGAATTTGAAATTTGAAGTGAAAAGGATTTGAAAAGAGTAGTTAATTAGGAATTGAAATAGAGATGAATAGTGAAATTGAAATTGAAATGGATTTTGAAAACGTAAAGTTTAGTTTGAGATTGAATGAAAGTTTAAATTGAAGTTAGATTTGAAATCTAAGTTTTAAATGTGTTTAATTTGATATTAGAATTGAAATTGAATTGAAATTGGAATTCAAAATTATTATTAAAATAATGGGAATATAATAATATTATAATATGGTAATGGTGAAAATATATTTTAAATACTTTTAAAAGTGAAAATATTGGTTTAAATGATTTGTAATGATTTTATAAGTGTTGAAATCCAATTTGAATAAATTATTTCAAGTATTGAAAAATATGTTAAAACTAGACGCGTCGCGCAACGGTAGTTCGCGATTTCGCGCTAAAAGTTCAAATGAATGTGTAGAGTGGAATATGGCTTGGAATTCTTCGAGATAAGAAAATTCCGGACTATTATATCCATCTCTTCTAAACGAAGAAAGAAAATCAAAGTTTCGATAAGTAGATTTTGAATTAGGACTAAATCAATTTTCTTGATAAATCGCGCTAGTGTAGTTTAGTGACCATAACAAGAAATTTGTTTAAATGAACGATTTTAATTACGGAAAAATATGAAATAAATTTGATAAATCTATTTAAATAATTTAAAAGAGAATTGGATCAAAAAATATGAATTTTCAAATATTTAAAAGTTGTTTAAATTCAAATAAGCTTATACGGCACTTTCCGCAACACTTTTATGTTGTGAATTCTATAACTTTTGGAATATGAGTTTAAATGTAACGACGTTTTTCAGAATAAAATGTGAATATTTTCAAAAGGATAATTAAGCGTTTTGAAAAATAATTTGGGATATTTATAAGCAATTCGAAAATAAAGTTGAAAATCTAAGTATGCGGAAACGACTAATACATTTATCCCGCCTGTGAGATCTGGGAAGATAAAACAAGGTGTTTAACTAAGGTTTGGGATGGAGCAACCAGTGCCCTGAACTTACCTGACCTATGTTTTCTTTTCTTAGGCAAGGTGTGGAACAGATCGAAAGGAAAGCCCGGATGCTCTTAAATAAAAAGATTCTATTAAGTTTTCCAAAATAAAAGAAGATTGGTATTATCCAAAAGTTAAGCAATGAATGATTTCTATGATCATATTTACTTCAAAATGTTTGTTAAGATTGATTTAGGGTTTATCGTAAACGATGTCTTAAATAACATTGTTTTTGACCCGCCTAAAAGTTAAGAAATTTGGATCAAGAATTAAGTAAGGAAATCTGAGATATTTTCCAAAGCAAAAGAATGAATTTCTTAGAAATTACTCTATATCAAAAGAAAGAGAATTCGAAATCATCCGAAAAGAATTAAAGTGAAAAGAGACTTAATTAATCCTATATACTCATATTCACTTTTATCGATAATTGGATTTCGAAGGAACCGGAATCGGATTTAGGTAAATCCCATCCGAAAACCACTACGAACCAATGTATACGTTCGAACGTGAAGTCATGTTGAAGACGATGATTATTGAAGACGTGTATCTTCATAGCGGGAGGACTGCTTGTTGATTTGCTCGGGGTCGCACCCATTATAGAGTTATATATAGCAGTGGTCTCCTCATGATGGAGATTTTGTGTATTGCAAGGGTTTCTCGCCTAGAATGGCCGAGGAAAGTGCCTTCGGTTTGTCCTGTTCCTGGACAACTTGCATCAACGTTTGTCTGACATTGCATTTCTAATGGCTACGTATATTGGTTTTTACAAATGTACATCAGTGGTGGCGGAGAAGGAAACTTCTCTTAGCTTAACACCCTCCTTGAGACATACGAGCTTAAGGGTTGTATTTTTGTGGAAGGCAATTAGTAGTTAAAAGGAAATGGCAATGTGGCATTCAAAGATGTGATATGTGCTGTGAGAAAAGGTAATCGTTTGCCTCAAGCCCCGTCAAACCGAAAATGACCGAAACATGATTAGATGCAGCAAGGCTAAGTGGGTCATTCCCAATTAGGATATGGTCATCCTCTTTTAGATATATTTCTTTCTGCTATGACGTCGTGGTGTAAATTAATGTGGTGTACGCTAGAGGGCCCTCGATAAAGGTTGGTAACGACCGGAGGATGTCATATTCGGTACCATCTAGTTATAGAGGTGGGCCGGTCTTATGTTGGTAGAGGATCCTTTGTGATGGTCCTCGGGACATCCATCTAGAGGTGTACCCCTTCGGAAGGTAGATCATGTGCCTGGTCATTTGTATGGAAATCCATTCTCCAATAAGAACCTACGGACTTGATTGTAAACCTATTATGATGGAATTTAATCAATGTAACAATTTCGGCTAAGATTAATAAGTTTATTTGCAAATGTTTTCAAAGAATGTCATTAAAATAATATCAAACGCTTTGATATAAAAGTGTTTTAGTTATCATAAGGTAAAAACCCGTCCGTATTTATGTGTGGGCGTGGTCTTATGAGATACTCTTTGTTTTCAAAAGATTTTATTCAAAGGCTGATATATGAAACTGTCATTAATTATTGTGTTTTTCTCACCCTGGTTTATCAAGCCTAATCCGGGTATTTTCAATACTCGGGTTAGATCCGAATAGTTTCAGGATAGTCGAAGACGATTGGAGTTTCCAGAGGAGAACTGGAGATATTCATCGACGTATGAACATATTTTATTATCCGTTGTACTTAGTGTATTTTGTTTGATGTTTGTCAGCATTTGTAAGGGCAGGTTTTATAACTGTTCAAGCTGAATTTAGGTTAGACTCTGATATATGTATTTAAAAGTTTTCCGCTGTAAAAATATTTATTCAATATTATATGTTATCCCATTCGAGTGAGATTCTGTTCTGTCTATTTTTCTTTATTACCCTTAAAGATCCGTCTTTTCGCGCAATTTGAGTTGGACATGTACGGTTTATTACCAGTTCAAAGAGTATGGAAAAACAGGCCTTTACAGATTTCTTATAGAGTGGGGAAAACTCGAATAGCTGCATTAAATGTTTAGTAAATTATGAAATTGTTTGTAATCTAAAATGGATGGTGTTTACGAGTCATTAATTTGCGTAATATGAATTTGTCCTTATTAGGTAAATGGTTGGGGAAATTAATTTAAAGACAGAAATTTGTATATTTTTTGTCTCAAGGACACGACCTTAATATTTTAACCACAAGGACAAATATTTTCCTAAAAATTATTCATAAGCACAAACATTCTTTCAAAATAATTCATAAGGACAAACATTGTTTCAAAACTGCTACCGAACTAATAATTGATACCTAAAAACTGCTAACGATAACTACAAACTGATATCTAAAAATTGCTATTAATAACTAAAAACTGATACCTAAAGAAAGTTATCCTTTAGGATAAAATACTGAAGGTCTGTCCTTGCGGCTAAAATGCTAAGAAATTTTTTCCTTGACAACAATTTCATGTAAATGGTTATGGAAGTTTAAGAATATAAATGATAATGCTACTTGGAAAGAAATCATTTCTAAATATTGCTATAATGGTAGTAACAATTTATATCAAATTACTCCTTCAACCATTTGTAAACTATCTAATTTTTGAAAATCCATTTTAAAATGTCATGAGATTTTTAACTTAGGCGCTAATTCAATAGTTCATTCACGTAATAATACTTCTTTTTGGCACGATCGTTGGATTTCTGTTATCCCTCTAAGGATTGAATTTAGAAAGTTATATGAAATCTATAATTTTAAGTATGCTTTAATTATAGAAGTTTTTTCTCACGAAAATGACCCTTCATGGAATTTTAGTTTTAATAGAGTTTTGTAGATTCAACCCTTAGGCAGCTTTCTTTGCTTTATGCTAGATTAAATCTTTATAATATTGATAATGCTAATAATAATATTAGTTGAAAATGCGATAAGAGTAAGAAATATACTGTTAATTATTTTTATAGATTCATTAACTTTTCGGGTGTAGCCAATGACTCTTTTAAATTTATCTAAAATCAAATGCTCCTCCTAAATCTAAAATTCACATGTGGTTAGTTATGCACGGAAAACTAAATACTAAAGAATTTCTAAAAATAAAAAATATACAAATTGATAATAAATGTTATTTTTGTAATATGCATTTTGAAGATATTAAACATGTATACTATGAGTGCATGGATACTTATTTCATTCTAAATAATACCCTTCAAATTTCTTTTACTTTAATATAGTATCTAAAAATTTTGGTAGTGAATTCTATTGGAATACATTTAGATTTATGTTCAAAATGGATAATAGATTCTTACTTAACACTTTATTCATTATAACTTGTTGGTGTATGTGGTTTGAAAGAAATCAGAGAATTTTTATTAATAATAATAGTCACTTTAATAAATTGATTTTTATAATTTCTTCATTTTGTTTAAATTGGATCTCTAATCCCGAATATAAATTAGCTAAAAATAATCTATTTAAAGAACATCTTAATAAGGTTAGTAATAATATTAATCTATTTAAACATAAAAATAATATTTTTGACATTAATATTTGTAGTATTAACATTTTTTCAAACTTAAATGATGATTTCACCGTGTATCATAATTTACTTTTGATCAAAGGTCCATACGGATAATTCTAGATTTGTTTTGTTATTGTTTTAGTTATTTTTATATTAATTTATAGATATTTTTAGTTCTTTAGATTATGGATCCTATTAGCTTTACTTTATTAGATCTTTTGTTCGTTTTTTAGTCTATTTTCTAGTCTTTACTTTATTTTGTCTTATTAGCTTTACTTTTATATCTTTATTTACTTCTATATCATTTATAAATATATATATATATATATATATATATATATATATATATATATGCGTATATAAATTTCATTTATATACATATATGCAAATCATTCTAACTATTTTTCTTAGTTACTTTTCGGATACAGGTCTGGGCTAGATAGGGTGTTAGTTTCTCTTTTCAGGTACACAGGATTGCTGATTGCAATGAGGGATCGGTACATCTTCATCTTCATTATGGCATTCTATTTTCCGAAGGATTCACTCTTCAGCTAGGTGCTTCTTCCAGTTTTACCGATTCTTCGAAGAGGGGTTTTCTTTTTAGGATCATTACCGGTTCCACTTCAGAATAGTCACATCCTCATTCCTTCCGAGTCAGTAGCATGCAGCTTCCTTACTAGATGGTGTTGGCTTCCAATATCGTCGGCTTTATGATATTCATTAGTTTTTCAGGTAATTCTAATACTTTAATATCGGACGGTGGCCATGTCGGAGCTTGATATTGGAGTGCAATGGGCGGTGGCCTTGCTGAAGCTCATTATAGGGGTAATTTTTCTTTGATACTTGTACCTAGATTTGCTACCTCACAAGCATGTTGACAGCGTCTTTCTTTGTGATATATATATATATATATATATATATATATATATATATATATATATAGTTGCATATGTACTCTCCTCTATTTCTAGAGGATCATACATTTTTCTTAAAAAAATGATCTATTGCTAGTTTTTGTCAACTCAATGCTTCCTTCGGTGTCATATTTTGAACAGAAAATGTAGGGCTTCTATTTAATTTTTGGATTCTCCAATTAATCACCTCTAGCCAAAAAGTCCATGGGATGCTTTTATTTGCAAACATGCACCGAACCATGTTCAAGATTGTTCGATTCTTCCTTCCACTCACACCATTTTGTTTTGGTGTGTTTGCATTAGTAAGTTTCCTTTAGCTGCCATTCATTTCACAAAAACTTGCAAATTATATTGACTTGAATTCTCTACTATGATCTTTTCGTAATACTTTAATAGCTCTACAGCGTTGATTTTCAAACAACGCTTTGAAATATATAAAGGTTGTAAAAAATTTAGATTTTTCCTACAAGAAATAAACAAATGCTTTTCGACAATAATCAACTGTAAAAGATAAAAAAATACATCTTCCCTCCATTTGATGTCAAATCGATAAGTCCATAAAGATGAGTGAAGTAGTTTTAACACTTTACGAACTCGCCGCAACTTTTGTTTTGGAAAAGAATTATGATGGTGTTTGCCAACAACATATTCTTCACATACTTGAGAAGGAAGTCTAATTTGACGAAGGCCAGCTGCCTTTCCATTTGGTACAAAGTCTTTAGTCTACTGAAATTCAAATGACTGTAGCAGAAGTGACACAGCCATGTTAGATCACTTATTTTATCACCGAGGCAAATATTAATACTTTGGATTGTTGGAGCCGGACCATTCGGAAGCAAGTGAAATAGACAAATTTCAAAATGATCCCTATTTTAGATCTACTGGCATATGAAATCTAAAGGCATATTAAATCCAATCTAATAAAGTTTTAAACAATATCTTATTCTATCTAAAATTGATTAAAAGGAAGTTTAGATTTAATTTTAATTTAAATGTATGAATGTATCAAATACACGCATGTGTTTGACAAATACTTGTTAATTCAGATAAGGAAACCATATGTTTCTCTCTTTAAAACTAATGGAATTAATTGAGGGAAGATTTTGCTTTATTAATTTAATTCTAAATTAATTAAGTGTGAAATATGAAAAGTTTAACTATATCAAATATATTCATACTTAACTATATGACCAATCGCTAAACATAAAGTAAGTAAGATTAATAGGAGACTTTGAATAGAAATAAATAAAAATAAATCTAAATGCAATCACATAAGGATCTAATAGGGAATGAGATGGGAAATGGCATCATTGAATGATTCTACTTTCCCTCTTTAGCAAATTTAATTAATACAACATTCAATTAACATGCAAGAGGTATTATGACGCAATGACATAAAGAATAAATAGTAAGTAATATGTATATGTTATTCCCTCACTTTTGAATTATTTGAAAAACTAAAAAAAGGTGTAAATCATGTTTTGGAAATTTTAAATATAATATTAAAAATGTATATGTATATACACAGACACAGAGATACACACACACATGCATATGTAAGTAAAGATTAAACCAAACTATTTAATTAAAATTTCAATTTAACACATTTCATTCTAAATTAACATTAAACTTTTAGTTTGAAATGAAACTAGAGTTTGGGAATTTACAAAACTATAAGTTTAGAATATATATATATATATATACATACGATTTAAAATTTACATAAAAGTTCATTTAAAATTTTCAAACAATACTTTTCATTCTTTCATAAACAATATTCAAAATAATTATATCAAATCATTAACAATACAACACTAGAAATTAATTTTCAAAATAAGAATTAAAATACAATTCGTTTGTGATTGTGTATGTAAATATTATAAAATTCAAATTAGATCTCAATCAAATATGCTTTCAATAATATATGTATGTCTGTGTGTGTGTGTGTGTGTGTGTATAAATGCAAGCATACATACAGACATATACATACATACATACATACATCATATATCTTGTGCTATAAAATGGCACAATACCTCAATATTAGATGAAAGCACCAAAAACATGAATATGCCAAATAAACAGAGATAAGAACACGATTTTTATAATGATTAGGTAAATTCTCCAACCTATGTCCACTTTAATTTTATTATCTTATATTTTCTCTTTGGGACAAATAGAGTACCACTAAAATCCAACCATAATCTTATAGGTCTTGGATTTACAAGGGTTTGGGAAAGAAGAAGATAGAAAAAGAAGTCCAAAAGTGAAAATTTCCTCCAAGTGGTATGTAACTTTCTATTTATAGGAAAATCTCTACAACAATTCTTCATCTAGGTTTGAAAACTCCACAACTTCAAGATCCAAATATCCAGCAGATAGATTAGGTCATGCCGCATGAATATCAGGAAGAAAATCAAATCGATACCGTCCTATGCCAAGTCGGTACTAACATGAACTTATGCATCCAAAGCCTATTTTGTCTTCATATATAAGCCCCTTTCATCCTTCTCTTTCCATTTTAAGTCTCAAAATCATTTTGACGTGAATCATGTTAGTGAAAATCATATCGGTCTTAACGTGAATCATGTCGGTATTAATCTAATTGGCATTTTTGAAACATGGTCAAATCTTCGATTTCTCCAATCTTGACATCTTTTGAGCTTCTTAACTCATCCTTCATCAGTTTGCAGTTCATTTCATCCGTTTGAGTTTATTCTAAGACTACGGAAAATTTCGCCGAAATAGTTGCCCCCCAAAGTACACCTTATGAATGTAAGGTGTGCTTTGCTCAAGAACAAGTTCTAGGAGTGATCAATCATTAGTAGTCGATCTCTCCGGCTATCCGTCGATCAAGGTTGTGGTGAATCATCTAGCTCCTTTAGATTTACCAGCAAATCAAAGGTCACTCTAGACCGTAATATCTAAGGACTCTAGTCCTTTCTTAAGTGTTAGTCATCATCATAATCATTCTGTGTTCATCCGAAGTTATTATATCAAATATTATTTCCAAAGACATTCCGTGTTTGCCCATGGTTAAATTATCACCTAACATCATAGGAGCCATCCCATGTTCGCCCGAGGTTAAGTTATCATAAGTCAATATCTATATCATCCCTTGTTCGCTCGAGATTAATATATTCTAGGTTAATCATAAGAGTGCATTACCATCAATTGGAACATTACTTATGAATCATCTATCACATATTCTTCCATTATAATGAAGCACAACGGGAATGAAGCAATGACATTCATTATTCAATAAATAAGGCATTCAAATCCTAAGGTCTAGTTTGGATCTCTTTGGATCACACAATCTAGGGTCCGATATCTTCGGACCATACTATCAACGTACAATCTAGGGTTCGATATATTCAGACCGTACTATCAACGTACAATCTAGGGTCAATATCTCTAGATCGTATATTCATGCCGAGTCTAATCCGCTCACCCCTCGTCGAAGGGGGCCAACATTCAAGCAAGTGCATATACTCACTTGATGAAGGGACTTACTATTCTGTACAAATTCATCCGCTCACTTTTCGACAGTGGGACTTGTACTTTATGGTTCATTGCCCCGTCCCTCCGGTCGAGAAAACCATATCCACTCAGTTTACATATCAGTTATGATGTTTAAATGATTTCAAAACAAAATATTCATTTACTAAATCCAAATCAAAGTAATAAGCAAATATCTTAAACATTTCTACTATCGATGACCACTAATAAACATCCAACTCAGAGCGTTCTTAGAGACCAATCGAGGTCTCGTACATAATTACGCAGCCTGATAGTAATTCCATCCTATTTATTTGAAATAAAAAAGCAAAATAAGAGAATCAAACCTAGCCCCCACTCACCTAATCATAGGATAACCATTCTCAACTCGAATCCATAGACATATATTGATGCATTCATTCCTCATGTACTATTATAGCCAATTGTTCTGAACTCGCTCTTCAATTAATTTAATAATGTGTATGCACTCGTTCATTTCATGCCCATCCATCACATGAAAAAGGAAAAATCTTCCAAACCTTTTCTCTTCGTTTATGGGTTCTCTCTTAGCTGGCCTTGATGGGAGATTTGTCCCCAGTATAAGGGTATATCCTCTTTAAGGTTTTGGTTAGATCAGTGTATGTAGAGAATTTCAGTTCCCTCCTTTAATGCTTTGGTCCTCTGAAATTGTCGTCAACTTTCCACTTTAATTTGTCTTGCTGTATCCTGCTCCAGATGGACCTCCGTCATGCACAACGTTAACTTCAACATTTTCTACTTTAGCATCCTCCTAGAATAGATATCTCTTAGCTTCATGGTAATACTCCGTAAGGTCCATCGATGGATGCAACTTATGAGAGGATATATCGATGGATCCAACTTATTAAGCGGCTACTGCATTAAATTTAGTTAGAATACTTCTTAGGGTCTCTTTGGCCCTCTACTTCACGCTCAAAAGCGTCATCGCATTGTTTGGTCAAGAAATGTAAACTCTAAAATGTCTACTAATCTGGCTCACATGCTTATGGACCCATTCTCTAACTGTTGAACCATATCGCAGCCAACTTTGTCAAGTATAATGGGAAACATCATCCCATTACCTCCCCAAAAGCACCCAACTCCTCCATATGTCAGGCGTATCTCATCATATGAGTGGTTGTATCTATCCACCTATTGTACGGTTCCAGTGTCTGTAGCCTGAAATTTGGTAGATTTCTTGTGTACCAGATGTTAGGAGTAAACAGATTCATGTTCATGTCCTCCAATCTCTGATCTGGAGGTCCACCTCTCACTATTTTTTTGATCATCTCGATTATTTGGTCGTTGTCGTCTAGTGGAAATCTCTGATCCATGGCTTCAATCTTCCCTATAGTTCTTTGGTGAGCTTCTGGTCGCAAATTCTTTTGTTATGCATCCATATTCTAATCTACATTTCTAGCTCTAGCATCATCCGCTCTCGACATTTCGGCTTGTCCTAGTTACAGATTTACTACGCCCCTTGTAAATTCATGTTTGTACCGACCTAATTCTTGTCGGTACCGATATGAAGTGGTTGTGGAGGCTCAGTTCCAGCTTGCTCTATTTTGACTCCAGACGCTTCTGCACTGGTTTCTGGCTTTGATTCTGAATTCCAGCTGCTTCAGCTATTTATTGCTGTCCCATCCTTTTGAAAAATCCATATAGCATTTTTCGCTATTAAGTTATCATCCCATCTTGCTAATTTTTCATTATTCTCTCCATCTCTTCTCTAGTCACATAAATTGATGGATTAGAACTCGAGGACATCTCTTGGTTTTCCCCATACTCTAGTTGAATTGGTTCTGCAATAGCTCTGGTAGAAGGCTAATTCATCTCTTTCAACCTTTAGTCCAAGCTTTATATTGTCAAATCCTAGTCCATATTCAGTGAAAGCATCAAAAATATTGCATCGAAAAATGGCACAACACCCTAATATCATATGAAAGCATGAATTTTATAGTGGTTCGGCAATTCTCTAGCCTACATCCACTTTATTGGATCTTAGTGTTTATAAAACATTTATAAACAATTTTAAACCATTTTCAAGAAGTTTAACGATCTCATATGCACTTCATTTATTAAAGGAAGTGATTTCCTTTGTGATATTCGGTGTGTATTAAACGTGACTTGTTTTAATATCAAAATAAATATACAATCAACATCTAACTTGATGATCAAAGCATAGTAAACATCCATAGCAATCATATCACATCATCATATTATATATAAAGTTTATCACACCTGTTCCATGACTGATTCGAAGTGTATTTCCCTTTTTCTGTAAACTCTAGGTACCCAATTTTTTGGGCAGCTAAGTAGTTAGAATGTTTGGAGCATTTTGGGATAAGGCATGGAGCATGGAGCATTTTGGACCATTTGTTGAAAGTTTTTTTTATCACTTTCCACTGTGTCTGTATTTTATATTATGTATTACCAAGACTTATAAGGATAGGTCCTTATAACTATCCCGATTGGATTATTATCTGCTAGAATTCTGATAGCGCAATTTTGAGTAATTGCATGTGCTACTCAAATGTATAATTATGTGTTGAATACGATGTGAGATTCTATTATTGTCTTGTCTTCTATCTTTATTTTTTTTACTCATGATAATCTGCTCCTCCGACACTTTGATATATAGCACGTGAATACTAAGGATGTATTAGTGTCGAGGAGGTGGGCCATCACAGATTACCACTTAAATCCGATCACAATCTTATAGATCTTAGATGTACAAGGGTTTGGAGAAGAAGAAGATATAAAAAGAAGTCCAAGTGGGAAATGTCCCCTTCAAATGGTAGGAAGCTCGCTATGTATTGGTAAATTCTACAACAATCTCTTCATCTAGGTTTGAAAATGTCAAAACTCCAAGATCCGAATATCAGCAGATAGATCAGGTCATGCCGCATGAATGTCAGTAAGAAAATCAGATCGGTGCTAACCTGAATCAGGTTAGTACCGACCTGAATTTTTGCATCCAAAGGCAATTTTCTCTTTATATCTAAGATTCCTACATCCATCTCTTTACACTCCAAGTCTCAAAATCATGATGATATTAACCAAAAAATGTTGGTACTGACATGTTTTTGTTGTTCGAAAGTTAATCAAATTTCTCGATATTTTGCATATCATCACTCTATATAGTTCTAATCATGTTGATGTGAATCATTTCAGTGAAAATCATGTCGATTCCTACATGAATCATGTCGATACCAACCTGATTTGCTTTACTAAAACTCGGTCAAGTCTTTGATTTCTTCAACCTTGACATCTTCCAAGCTTCTTGATTCATTCCTTCATAAATTTGCAGTCCATTTCATCTACTTCAGTCTATTCTATAAGTGTGGAATAATTTTCCATAACACTTGCTCATCAAAGTACACCTTTTGAATATAAGGTGTGCTTTACTTAAGAACAAGTTCAAGGAGTGATCAGTCATTAGTTGTAGAGCTTTCCGGTTATCCATAGATCAAACTTATGGTGAATCATCCAGTTCCTTCATATTCATCTGTAAATCAAAGGTCATTCTAGATCATAATGGCTGAGGACTCTAGTCCTTGCTTAAGTGTTAATCGTAAATCGTAAATCGTAATCCATGGTCATTTGGAGTTATTATGACAAATATTATTTCCAAAGCCATCCTATGTTTCCCTTGGGTTAATTTATCACATTTCATTATCAAAGCCATCATGTGTTCGCCTGGGGTTAAGTTATTATAATTCAATATCTGTATCATCTCATGTTTGCTCATGACTTAAATATCTTAGGATAATCTTAGGAGTGCATTGCCATCAGTTGGAATGTCACTTATAAATTATTTAGTATCGCATAACATTCCATTATAAGTAAGTCTAACTGGATCTAGGCAATGATAATCTTTAAACCAACAAATAATCATTATCCAATTATAAGGCATTCAAATCCAAAGGCCTGGTTTATATCTCTCTACATCGCACAGTTAATGTCTAATCTAGTGTTCGATCTCTCCATGTCATACTATCAACGTACAATCTTAGGTATGATCTCTTCGGATTGAATATTCATGCTAAGTGCAATTCGCTTGCTCTCTAGTGAGGGGACCAACGTTCAAGCAGTTCCATCCCACTCACTCTCTGGTAAGGGTACTTACTTTTCTTTACAAATCCATCTACTTACTCTCCGACAAGGGGACTTGTACCTCATGATTAATTACCCCGTCTATTTGGTCGGGAAACCATGTCCAATCAGCTTATATATTAGTTACCATGTTCAAATTATTTTCAAAACCAAACAATCATTTACTAAATCCAAATCTAAGCAATAAGCAAACATCTTAAACATTTGTATTATCGATGATTACTACCATACATCCAATTAGAGTGTGCCTAGAGACCGATCGAGGTCCCATACATGTGTAAGTGGCTTGACAGTAGTTGTATCTTCTTTATTTAAAACAAAAAAGAAAAACAAGGGAATCGAACCAGACCCTAAGAAAGACTTAGGACAATGATCCTTGCTAGATTATTCTACATTGTTCCGAAGTTTGGCTTTGATACCATTCTATGATGCCCCACCTCTATACTCACGCTAGCCAAGGACACTATGGGGTAATGCCGTCGACTAGCACGAAGAATAAGACTGTTGAGGAGCGACCATCCATGTAATTGCTTTGTGCGAGTACCGATACGTCCGATAGTTTGGCATGGATTTCTTTTCAAGAGGAAATCTGACATATCAAATACAAACTCGAAGCTACTACACGGTGGCTATGTAATCTTCGAAAATAAATATAAAATAAGCATAACACAAATCAGTCACATATATCCATATCACAAAGGTGGAAATAGATATGAGTATAACACATAGAAGTGTACATCAGAGTAGTGGTCATACAAGATCCACAATATCACAAAAGAATAGATACAAGTGCTAGACAAATGAATATGTATACATCAAAGAGTCTCTATCTCGAATGTATAATAACAAAAACTACTAAACTAGAGTAGTTAGCCGAAAAGTCAAAAGCTAGTCCCAGCTAAGAAGTCAAGCAGAAGCATCTGTAACATCTCGGTCTGACCCGAGTATTATTTAATAAGAAAATAATAAACGGATCAGTCTTGCTATACATATCAGATAAAATGAGATAGGATAAGAGATATAACTAAAACGTATGATAACAATAATGTCATACTGTGACAAGTATATATTTAACAACAACAAAAATCATACAATATCTCAAAAATACCAAACACCAAAAAGAATATCATATTCTTTATTTTATTCACCATACCACAAATATTGACAAACATATCAATGCAAATCACAAAATTGATGAAACATAAAATTCTAGAAATCATCAACTAGAAATTCAGAAATCACAAAAAGGGGAAGAAGCCTATCAAAAACAGAAGCATGAAAACTCACCAACATGTGTACCACAAAATGGGTCGCTATCCCAGAAAAATGAGCCGGGGCTGCTCCAAACAGGGTATAGTCCCCCATTGCGGACTATGAGCCAAACCCCTCCAAATGAGCCGAAGCCCCTCCAAATGAGCCGAAGCTCCTCCAAATGAGCCAAAGCTCCTCCAAACAGGGTATAGTTCTTGTTGCGGACTATGAGCCGAAGCCCCTCCAAAATGAGCCGAAGCTCCTCCAAATGAGCCAAAGCTCCTCCAAATGAGGTATAGTCCCCCACGTGGACAAAGAGAGATGAAGCTCAACATAACGAGATACTACCCCCAAGGGGACAAAGAGACATCGCACATTGCTAGTCTAAACCACCTAATGATCATCATTGGTCAACAAGAAGTGTCAATTACACTAAGCTAGTAAATAAATAAGTTTAGCTTCATGTCCCATAACTACTAGCTTAACTTAAATATTTACGAACAAATTGTAGATCCCCACTCGAAAATTGTCACAAAATTTCAATCGAACAAGTCCAAAAATTAACCGATGAAGTAAATGCAAGCGTTTCATACCATTTGTTTTGCTAAGTCGTTTAGTTAGATTTTCACATACGAACGAGGTAAAGGTTTGTATATACTAATAGGTTGGAAAACTGTTTTAATAAACGAGCTTTGTATTAAGATAGTTTTGAAATCGTTTTGAAGTAGTTTTGATATTTACTACTAGTATAGAAACCTTAGCATTTTAAAGTGACAATCCATAGAAATGATTGTAGAAGTAATCAATCACCAGAAATTCACATTCGAAGACGTGAATTAAATCCAAAGAAATCGATACCACATCCATCAAAATGGATATTCCCAAAAATACCCAAGAAGAAGTTATCAAAGTCAACAAAGGTGATAACAACAAATTGGATCTACTAAAATCAATTAAAAATTGGAAATCGACATAAACAAAGGCAAGATTGGCTAAGGCAGCACATTCAGTCGACTGGACCATGGTGGTCAGTCGACTGACATAATACTTGGGAACTTTCTATTTCCAGGTTCAATCGATTGAACCAGGGTGGTCAGTCGATTGAAACATGTCTAGAAACTTCGGTTTCCAGGCTCAGTCGACTGACCTAGAGTGGTCAGTCGACTAATACTGGGCCAGGAAAATTCTTGGGTTCTGGTTCAATCGACTGACTTCCTAGTTCAGTCGACTGAACTGGAATTTCCAGTATTTTCAGCCTAGCCCTACCAAGGGCAAAAATCCAAAAAAATTGCGATCGGATGAGCGATGGGCGCTAGGGATTTATGCCAATCGGTAACCCGGCCCTATAGGCTCTTCGATACATCACCAAAACATGTTCGAACATCAAAGCTGGGATTTTTAAAGATTTGACTTCAAAACACCAAAAATTGGAATATTCATAAAACCAATTCAATCCAAAGCAAATGGACAAGGAATAGATGTTAGGGATCACTACCTAACAACTATCAAAGATATAGACATATGTATGAGTTCAAAAACTCACCTTTAAAACTCAAAACAACAAAGGAGAAGCTTGAAAACAAAGGGAAGATCAACTACTCTTCAACTTCAACTCTAAAGCTCCAATCTAAGATCATAAGCAAATATTTTCTAAGTTAGGTTATAGGAAATTTCTGAAATTGAAGAGAGATTGAGATGGAGAAGAAGAAGGAGATGCTTACCTAAGCTTCTCTTTAATTTTGGAGCTAGAACTTGAATTTGCAAAGGAAACCGGATCTTAGGATTTTAGTTTTCAATCTCCTCCCCCATTTTTATTAAAGCTTGAAGTGTTAGAAAATGAGGAATGAATGACGAGGAGAAGGGGTGGAGTTAGGATATAAGATGAGTTGGGTTAGTGGGCTGAAACTCAAATCCAAATCCAAACCCAAAGCCCTAAATGAAAACTTCAAAAATTTACTCAACTTCAAACATATCGATATTTATACTCAAAAAGGTTGCAAATGCCATTTTGAACTCAATGGAAGCGGTCTCGAGTTCTAATTCGACTGTTTGCAAAAGGTAGCTTTTTGGACTTAAATCCGACTAACGGTGCTATATTTAAATAAAATATTTAAATATACAATCATAAAATATGCGGGTTGTTACACCCCTACTCATCTTGATCATGGGATATCCATCTCGACCCAGATCTGTAATCATATTCTGATTCATTCGTCATAGTTGGTGGCTTCTCTCACTGCACCACTACAATTTGGTTATTTACATACCGTTGTAGTCGGTTGTTCTGAACTTGCTATAGTGTCTGTACTCGTTCTTTTCATGCCGATCCATCTTGTGAAAAAGGAAAAATCTTCTAGACCTTTTCACCCAATTCGTGGGTTCTCTTTTATTTGGTCTCCGTTAGGAGATTTTACTCAAGTATCTAAGTATATCCTCTCTAAGGTTTCGGTTAAGTCAGTGTATGAATAGAATTTTGGTTCCTTCCTTTGTCGCTTCAGTCCTTTGAAATTGTCCTCTTCTTTCCACTTTCCTTTGTCTATACTGTATCTTGCTTCGGATGGTCCTCCGTCATTTACAACATTAACTTCATCATTTTCAGCCTCAACGTCCTCCCGACCTTAATGTCTCTCCTTATGGTCCATCGGTGGATACCTTTTCGAACAAATACTGAAGTTAGTCTTGTTTGTAACCCCATACACTACCCCCATAACAATTATCGATGGATCCGACTTATAAACTACAATGACTACCACGTTATATTTAGTCAGATAACTTCTAAGGGTCTTTTCGACCCTCTGCTTCATGCTTGAATGCGTCATCATATTCTTTGATCAAGAAATGTAAACCCTAAACTATCTCAAGAACCCATCTACCAATCTATCTCACGTGCTTATGGATCCATTCTCTATCTACTTGAACACATTGCAGCCAACTCCATCAAGTATAATGGAAAATAACATCCCATTACCTCCTCAAAAGCACCCAACACATCCATACGTCGGATGTATCTCATCAAATAAATGGTTGGATATATCCTCCCATTATACAGTTCAAACGTCGGTTGTTCGAAATTAGGCGGATTCCTCGCATACCGGATGTTAGGGTTAAACGTATTGATGTTCACATCCTCCAAACTATGATATGGAGGTCCACGTCTTAATATTTTTTTGATCATCTCAGCTATTCAATTGTTGTGGTCTAATGGAAGTCTCCGATTAATAGCTTCATTCTGCCCCCTCCCTACGTTGAGCTGGTTGCAACTCCTATTGTTATGCATCCGGATTCACTACAATAAAACTTGCTTTTAATTGCATTAATTGGTAGCGTATCATGGCTATATGCTATAGTTAGTCATTTTAAGATATAAAAATGTACAATGAAACATTGCCAAGTAGTTTTGGCAAACAATTCATGGAAATTTTATTAAAATTTTCTATGGCCACTCATATCTCTTTTAACAGTTAACATTTTTGTTATCTTCTCCGCTCAAAAGTATGATGGAAACTAAAAAATCTTCTTGACTCAATGCTTTGTTACAAAATCCATTATCTCCGTCTTTCAAAATCTACTACACCAAAACAGTCATTTGGCAACACTTTCTTTTTTCATTTGCTAACGCTTACATATGTTGTAATTTAGTCTCACTAGAAAGTGACACAATCCAACAAATGCATGACTAAAAATAAACATTTACAATTTTAAATACCCAATACTTACTTGCGTTAGAAGCCCTAGGTTGAACCAAAATTAATTGGATTATGCTAGGCCAAACAATAAATGAGTAACTAACTTATATATAGCCCTAACCACGCATCCCCGATTCAGTCATTTTCGATTTTTCGCTCTTCCCTTTGCATTTTCAATCTCCCCTCCGAAATTTTGAACTCCCCTCCATATTTTCGACTTTAACTTCAGGTAGGCGTTCGCTCTCGACTTCGACTTCAGGCGGACTTCGACTTCAGGTGCTCCCTCTGCTTCCACCTCGTTCCAGCACCGCCTCCATCAGGTATTTTTCATTTTTAATTCGATCTTAAATTGCAGTTTTGCCAATTGGGTTTCTACACAATACATAATATTTCATGTTTACCTTATTTGTACTAGTTTATTGTAGTCAAGTTTATTGAATAGTGTTATAATCTTAAGCTAGCAGTTGGATTTTATTATGGCATTAGTAAATTATGTGAATAAAACTTCATACTAGTTTGTGCCATAATTTACACAAGTTTTCCGTTACATACGTTTGCTACCTTATTTGTAAAACTTTACACTAGTTTGCACAGCACTGCCTTGAAGGAGAGTGCTGAAGCACTGTCTTTCCCACTGATTAGTGGTTCTCCCACTGATTCAGATATTTGGAAGTTGGGACACATATAAGATTCAACAATCCATGCTAAAACAGTATTTTTAACCCAAAAGTTAATTTACATGGAGTAGAGTACATTATTTAGGTATATATGCGCTATCATTAGGATTTCGATTATTTAAAACCTAAGGTTCTATATTCTCATTTATAGGGTTTTGAGTTAATATGATCATATAGGTAATTGGAAGTCACCATTGGTGTTCCTGCAACATTACCTACAATGTTGTATTTTTGGATTTCGAGGTTTGGATTCTGAACATTTGAGTCATGTTTATTTGTGGAGTATTAGTCAGAATAAACAATCTTAGTTGAAAATAACAGTAATTTTTCCTGTTATATCCATTAGGCGTAGGAATTTTTCTTGATACAGTTTATTCATCAACTACTTTTACCTTGTAAGTTTACACATAATAATATAGATACAAATAAATGCAGTAGTTGAATTGGCATGTGTCCAAATAATAATTTTCTTTCACCATATATTGAGTAAATGGAAACATGATATTTAACTTTGCTTAACTTTCTTGGTTTGATCAATCGTTTGAGCATTGTAATACTTAGCCATCTTATTGCTTGACAATTCATTTTTTAAATAGACCATATTTATGTAGTGATATTTTTTATGTTCAATCTAATGGTTTCATGCCTTGCTTAATTTTTTCCTTTCCAAAATTCTTTATATGCATAATCAGATATTGCGTCCTTTTCTTATACTTGAACAAATAAAGCATAAATTAACTGTTCTTCCATAAATTAATATTTTATCGCCCTTACCTTTTCGTTAATAATGTTTCCAAATACACGATAATTCTTACCAAGTTTTTAGATTCATGTTTTATTTACAGCCTAGACTAAAGCTACAAAATAATCAAGTGTTATTCTTCAAATCAGTTTGGGTTCTTGCAATTTTAAAGTGTAGCATAAGGTTCTAATCTCAGCTTATAACTCGGATTAATCAATCTTAAAATATTTGTTTATCCTTAATTACATGGCTACTAAGAAGTATATGCTATGTTCTTTATTATTTGGATTCACACAATTTTATAGATAAAGATTCAAATCACAACCTTTATAATTTACATGAATCAATTTTATGGTGTGAAACCATTTATTCTTATTGTAGACATATGGTTAGCTTTGAACAATTTCTAAATTTATGCAAATGATGAATTTGTTTTTTTTCAAAAGGATGGATTCAAAGGCGCATGAATTTGTTTTTTTTGTTCAAGCTTAGTTGCAATTTTTTTTTCATGGTATATGGTTGGATCATATAAAGCTGCTGTTATTATGTTCGAATAACTTAGAAAATTTTAAAGTATTTATTGTATGACACTAGAATTTTAGTTGCAGTTTTTTTTTAAGTTTAGTTGCAGTTTATCAATGCAAAACTTTAAAGTATTTATTGTATGGCACTAGAATCTTAACATTTACATTTAAACACATGTAAACTACAACGACAGCATACATACATTATTAACATTTACTATATATGAAAACATGCATAAAAGGATCGGAGGAGCTGTGCCTTTATGGACTCAGAATAATAAAGCACACTTGCATCTATCGCAAAAAAAGAAAGAAAGCACACTTGCATAAGATTGCCGTACATTTCCAGGAACTGTAAAGTACACAACTGGACAGTTAGTTGCATGAGGTTCTCTAAGTTATTCCACTTGTTAAACAAAATTGAATGACCTAGCTATAGTTAAAATTCATTCAAGTGGTAATATTATTAACGTGTTTTATTTTTATACTATTTAAATTTTTGTGATAAATTTTTTCTTCTTCGATGATTTGTTTTATTTTTATAAGATATATTCCATTTTCGCGGTTCCTTTAGTCGTAAGGCTATTGACATTTATTTTATGAGCATGTACTGACATTTTAATCACATATGTACCTTAATATCATTTTGAAATTTGTTTTTTAAAACAAGTTCAATGTAATTCAAGTAGTGTTGATTAGTTCTATCATGAGTAAAATGGCAAGGACTATCATAAGTTGTCACTTGCATGCACCTTGGTCGGCGATGTGTATGTCTTGGATGTTAAGTTTTTAAAATCGAGCATTTGTACTCAGCTTTAAAACCGAGCATTTTTACTCAGTTTTAAAACTGAGCATTTGTACTCGGTTCTAAAACCAAGTACAAACTATACTCAATTTTAAAACTGAGCATTTACACTCAGTTTTAAATCTGAGTACAATACCAATTTTAAAACCGAGTACAAATTGTACTCAGTTTTAAAGTCTAGACATTGTATAATGCTTAATGCATTTTAATTAGCAATGCAAGTACACAATAGTTTCACTACAAAAAACGCTTCGTATAGCGTCGGACAGGGGCAACGGCTAAAAAAAGCGGCCGTCGCTAGCCGTTGCTCGACCTGTATATCTGCCAAACCCGAGCTTTCTTCTTCTCCATTCTGCAAAACGAAAAAATAAAAATAAAAAACCCTACCCGTCGCCCCGCCGATTCGGTACTCAAAAATTCGCTCCCTACCTCCCAAATTGATCCGGTATGTGTTCTAACCTTATTTTGTATTCAATTAGGGTTTAATTTGGGTTTATTTGCATGTTTATTGGGTTTAAAAAATGGTTGTTAATGGCATGTTTATGGGTTTGAGATTGGTAGTTATGTGGTATATGTATGGTGAAAGTAGTATTGTAGGTTGATTTGAGAATAAAATCATTTTATTTCGAAGTTGAAAACGATGATTAACGCATACTATTATGATGTTGGTTATTGTAGAATTAATGATTGGTGATGTGATTTGGATTAAGATGGTGATAACATGTTTAAGATGCTTATTGATAAGTTTATGCAATGTTGGTTGTCGATTAGCTGAAAAATTAATTATTTAGCATGCGTTAGTTATAAGTGTAAGTACACCACAACTGTGTATTTTGTTCAAATATAGCATTTATGCTCACTTGCAATGGTCATGCTAAAGTACTCATAGCGTAAAAGAATTACAATGATCCACTTTTGTCTCATTGTGGAATTTCCAATTAAACGTATATAGTTTAAAATAAAAATAATTCAATTCATTATAAGTGCTAACTTCTAATTTGATTTAAAAAAATTCGTTATTTAAAATTTGACTTAGTTAGCCAAATTTTAAAGTACGTGTTAAAATGTGAAATTTACTTGACAAATATTTATTGAACGTGTTATTAAAAAATTTATAGTTGTTAAAATATAAATTAGAAAATTTGTTTTATTTGTGTGAACCCCTTAGACAATTTTTGGCCCCGTCTGACAAGTGTTGTATATGATCGTTATATGGATGTTCGTTTTTACACAGAACGGACATCTGTATTCATCTGATACAATATTTGTTGGATTTGTCCCAGTATTGGACAAGTTACAAACACAATAACGTAATCGCAGTTTATAAATCATTTCAGTTCAAACGGTTAACGAAATTTCGATGGCACTTCCTTTTTTTCCCTGTGTACATGCATTTGTGTACGATACAGGGAATAAAGGGAAGTGCTGCCGAATTTTTTTTGAATCGTTTAATCTGAAATGATTTATAAAATATGATTACGTTATTGTGTTTGTAATGGGAAGTAGGATGACCGGCCGTTAAATAAGTATTAACAAGTGTTGTATATGATCCGTATTTTATAAAACAATCAAATAATGTATTAAGTGCAATTTACTAAAGTAATAAAATTTAAAAGTTAGTTTGAAACTAATAAATTTGTTCAGTCTAATTTATTAAAGTGATTAAAATTTACTAAAGTTAGTTTAAAATTTACCAAATTAATAAAGTTAGTCTAATTTACCAAATTAATAAAGTTAGTCTAATTTACCAAATTAATAAATTTACTAAAGTTCAGTCTAATTTGTCAAATTAATAAAGTTACTAAATTAATAAAATTTACTAAAGTCTAGTCTAATTTGTTTCAGTGAAGTGTTTGTTTGAATTTTCTAATATAATTTTTGCAAATCAGGAGATATGTTCGATTATTTTCTCGATCGTAGTTGGATATATGAATCCCGAAAAGGTATGAAAGGATCAATAAAGGAACATTTTGTTAACGGTATACACGAGTTTATTAGATTTGCTAAATCTAATAGTGGAAATAACGTAGACATTCGTTGTCCGTGTACTAAGTGCAAACATCTGAAGCATTGGAAGGCAGATGTAGTAGAAGTTCATTTGTATAAATTTGGTTTTGTACCGAATTATTATTTATGGGATCGTCACGGAGAGTTTGTTCAATATACACCTAATCCTGTAGTGGAAGAGGATGATAATACAACGGAAAATCCAATAGAAAATATGGTGCAAGATGCAGCCCGATCAATGTTTCCATCCATTGATCAAGACGACATTGAAAACGAAAATGGTGAAGAACCGACTATGGAAGCTAAAAAAAAATATGATTTATTGGATTCCGCTAAGAGACCATTGTGGGATGGATGTGAAAGTGGAACCGAATTATCTGTAACCGCTGAATACATCACGATGAAATCAAAATTCAATCTTACAGAAGCAGCGTTTACAGCAATTGTACAAACTGCTAAACGAGACATGTCACCCAATAATTTGATGTGCGATAGTCATTATAAAGTTAAAAAACTTATGTCTGCTTTTGGATTGCCATACCAGAAGATAGATACATGTGTTAAAGGTTGCATGTTATTTTGGAAAGACGACGCTCACCTTAGAAAATGCAGAATATGTAACGAGGAAAGATACAAACCAAGGAAAAAGAAAGGAAAAGAAGTCCCTTATAAAAGAATGCATTATTTACCCATCACTCCCAGACTTCAACGGCTATATGCTTCTTCTGCTACAGCATGTCATATGCGATGGCACAGTGTGAGAACACCAGTAGAAGGAACATTGATACATCCATCTGATGGAGAAGCATGGAAACATTTCGATAGGACGTATCCTGAATTTGCTCGAGAGAGCCGTAATGTTAGGCTCGGTTTATGTACAGATGGATTTTCGCCATTCTCTCAATTTGGTAGCACGAGTAGAAGGTTCGATTTGCAAATCGTACCTTGAAGAGGAAGTTTTTTTTTTCTCACACTACTTTAGTGACGATGTGAACTTATCGTTTGTAAGTATTCCCCGTAATGAAGAAGCTGTTGAGCATGATTCTTCTCAAACAATGTTATCTATTTTTAGACAACGTGGAAGACCTGCTGGAAAATGTGTGGAAATATGGTTAAATGATAGAGACTACCATGTGGCACACACATATGTTCTTTTAAATTGTGTTGAAGTTGCACCATTTATCAGGTAATATTGAATGATTGTACAGTTCAATTATACGTGTATTTATATATTAATAATTAGGGGAATATAATACATTTATTTGCAGCATATACGAATCACAACATCCATCTGGTGATTTCAGTAAACAATTTGCTTGGTGGTTTGCAAGCTATGTTCACGATCCGAATAACAGTGTTGTTGACGAAGGAATACGACACCTTGCTATCGGACCAAGAAGAAATGTCAAGACCTATCCTATATACTTCGTCAACGGATTTAAATTTAACACCAAAGATTATGGAGCTGAAAAATCAACGTATAACAGCGGTGTATTTGTCAAAGGCAGCGATGATCCAAAAGAGCATATAAAAGATTTTTATGGCGTCTTAACACAAATTTTAGAGTTGACTTAATACACAACCGCTAGAGAAAGTTTTTTTATTCAAATGCAACTGGTTTAGCAACGTTCTCGGTTCTGGAATTAACGTACATAAGGATTGTAAGTTAGTTGAAATAAAGCATACGTCACATTACTATAAATATGATCCTTTCGTGTTAGCTAAGCAAGCATTACAAGTTTATTTTGCTCCGTATCCATCCTTAAAAAAAGATAAAGCAGACTGGTGGGCTGTTTTTAAAACAAAGGCAAGATTTACATTTGATGGAAATAATATTCCAGATGAAGCAGCGTATCAAGCAGATCTTGAGCCAAATACCGAAATAATAATAGCCGATGACATCGATGTAGGATCGTTGAATGATGAAGCGAATGTTTTAATAGATGCATTTATTAGTAACGAAGAAAATGATATAGAGTACGAGACCGAGTCTGAATCAGAAGATGATGAAGAATGATCACAGATGGCATCGTTTGTTGTATTATGTGACGTACTATTCTGAGTTATGTCATGTGTTATATTGAGCTATGTATTCACTTATGCAATGTACTATTCTGAGCTATGTATTCACTTATGCAATATACTATTCTGAGCTATGTATTCACTTATGCAATGTACTATTCTGAGCTATGTAATATTCTGAGCGATGTACTATTCTGAGCGATGTATTATTCTGATTTATGCGTTATCGTTTTATTGTATGATTATGTGATGCTCATTTGATCATTATGCTTTTATATATAATATATGATTATGGCAGATATGGCTGATAGAAGACGTAGGAGTACATCTCAGCCTTCTCCATCTCAGCCTTCTCCATCTCAGTCTCCTGGAGCTACAGCGGGTCCTAGTAGCTTAGAGGCAGATGCACACCGAGTTGCAGAGATTATTCCGAAGAGTGTTGGGTAAATGTCAAATTTATTTCAATTATATTATTTAAAATATATAAACTATATAAAATATGCACGTTAACAATTACATGGGGTTCGAGGTGGAACCATCACAGTTTATTTTAGATGTCTCGAAGAAATCATATAAGGGTCGGATGTCAGCAGCTTGGCCGCATTGGGATAACATTCCAGCTCATATTAAAAATGCTATATGGGCCGACTTGATGGTAATTACAATTTATATATTTCTATTGAAAATAATATGCTGTATGTAATTCAAAATAAATTCAATATGCAGGCTGTTGTACGAGTGGAGCCGCATGATTTAGATGTTTTTAGCAATAATTGGAACCAAAAAATGCGGAAGAATTATAGAGAGACAATATCAAGGGCGAAGAAGGCTGGCAAAAAGCCAGGTTGGATGAGCGATGAAGTCTGGAACGAATTTCTCACATATTGGGAGTCAGAAGCAGCTAAAGTAAGTTATGATGAGAATGCTTACAATTATGTTAGTTGCATTATTTTTAATCGTGTATCTAAATTAATAGGAAGTAGCAGCAAGAAACCAAGCCAATAGGAATAATAATCCTGGTTTACATCGAGGTGGCTCTAAATCAGCATAGGAGAGAATTGGTAAATATAAAATATATTTAGCATATGGTGATGCATATCTTCATGTATAACATTTATGCTTATTTTCAATATATCTTATTCGTGTATATCTTCAGTTTGCAAAGTACGGAAGGGAGCCTGCAATGGCTGAGGTTTTTAGAGCCACACACGCAGTTGAGTCTGTTGATGATGAGGGGAATGCGACCTATGATTGGACCGACAGCAAAGCTGAAGCAGCGATGGTAAATATGCTAACTCGTGATCCAAATTGTATATATGTAAATTGTATACCAATTGTTTCAAAATTATGTTTGTAATTGCAGGGGCGATATGAGGCAAAGGCATCGGCATTGACACAGGCGAGTGGAAGAGCAGAGCTTACAGTTGAGGAGTCCAACAGGATTTGGGATTCCGTTATTGCACCGCCTACTCGAAATAGGCGTTATGGTTTCGTCAATCAGGAGGTAAACCATTTCACTAACTTCATATTAAAAGATCCACATTATTCTCACATCGATACATATTTCCCTCCAATGTTGTGAAGTAATAGCTTATTTTAGCCCAATCAAGTACATTTATTTAAATATGATACAATTGCATATCTACATCTCATATCGATCAATAAATTTATAATAATTATGAATACATACAATATCATTAATTTTTCAAAACATAGTCAAATTTTATACTTCATATTTCATAAATATTAAATAAATGTAAACTAGTTAAATTATTTGGCTTCAAAATAATTCTACGTTTCAACTATGAAAATTTTGAATGTAAATTCGATCAATAATTAGTGTCAAACTATCCAAACGCTAACGTTCAAATATCACTTAGCACATCGTGTGACATCGTGCCTAAATTTGTCGCTTACATATGTATAGTAAATTCTTATTTTAATTTAATTGCCATTAGTAAGTTGTGACATTTATATACATCAATTCTTTTCGTCTAAATGATATCATTTTTCACTTATGGAATATGATAATGATCTAATTTCAAAATTGCTCACATTCAACTTTATAGTCCAATTACTCATACTTTGGCATAATAATTATTATTGTTATTGACACATACTTTATAGTCCAAATACACATAATAATTATTATTGTTATAATTTGACAACAGTCAAAGCATATAACTTCATATTAAAAGATCCACATTATTCTCACATCAAAAGAATTATTTATATACTATCCAATTCATTCAAAATTCATGTAAAATGCTATCGTATTAACTTCAATTATTTCACAGGCTGTTAATTTCCAAAGAGCTTATAGCAAATCGATGGAGGAGCGTATTTCTCAGATGCAGAGGCAGCTGGATGAGCTCAACAATTGGCGAAAGGGCCAATTGGCACAGCAGATAGATGAGCGCATTGCAGCATTTTATTAGGAGCACGGCTCTATGCCTGGGGAGCAGGGAGATGGATCTGATGATGCCAAGGATGATGAGGAGGAAGCTGAAGATGAGGAGGATGATGATGCATAGTTTTACTATTCTTGTGGGTATGTATTTATGTACATATTTAGACTAGATTTGATACTTAGGCTTGGATACTTAGTATTTTGAATGATGTTTGGGTTTGGTTATATTTGAATTTGATCCTTGTACCTTGATACTTAGTTTGGTTTTGTATACTATGTTGGTTTGGTTGGTTTTTGTGTTTTTTTGGTTATATTGTTGAATATTGATGTTGTGGGTATTGTTGAGATGTGTTATTGTTGATATTATTGAGGTTTGAGGTTTGAGGTTTGAGATGAGGTTTGAGATTTGGGATGAGGTTTGATGGAAGAATAACTGCTGTGTGCATAGCAGGTTTTGCCTAGAAAAGCGACGGCTAGCAACGGCAAGTAACGGCTTTCTAGGCAAAGATAGCGACGGCTAGGAACGGCCAGTAACAGACTTCCGGGAAACAAACTAACTGCCACGTGGCATTGACACGTGTACGTTGCCGTCGCTTTTTTAGCGACGGAGCCGTCGCTATTGCCGTTGCTTTTCCTAGTGGCAACGGATTGAATAGCGACGGCAATTAGCGATGGCTTCCGACGGCCGCCGACGCATTTTTGTCGTCGCTATACGCTGCCTTTGTTGTAGTGTTTCGTTTTTTAATTTCCTTTCATATTTGTATTTGAATGAGTACAAAAATAGTTCAATCCTTATTTGAATAACAACCATAGAGAATAGAGCATGTGCTTTTGCCGCAACATCTAATTAACAACTCTACAAAAATGTTAAAACAATTAACATCATCATTTTTTCACATATAAATTGTTTAAAAACTGGAATGTGCGGTCAAGAATTACTTTGATTTAGAAAGTTGTATTTCCTTTCTATAAAGTTTAAAAACTGAAAATACAAGCATCGGCGATTTTATGCTTGTAAACTGAAAATAACTTGTAACGAGAATAAAAATGAAAATAAAACAGTGAATGCCAAAGGGAAGTTAGCTAGTTGGCTATGAAAATAAAACAGTGAGTGCCAAAGGAAAATAAAACAGTGAATCCCAATGAAAATAAAAATGAGAACAAAAATAAAAATAATTTTTAAAATGCAAAATAACGCTAGTTGGCTATAAAGGTATGAAGACATAATGCCAGGAAAGAGGTCATATAGAGTTTAATTTACGCATACTCGTGCATGCCAAAGAATTCATGCAGGTGTATATTTTACATTTGTTTATGTTTAAATTGTTTTAATTATGAACAATATTTTTCTTTAACAGGCCAAAGGGTAAAACTTTCTCTTCATGTCTAATTTAAGTTCAAGAGAGTGGATTAAAAGTCCACACTGAAATATTGAAGAACATAAGCAAGGCGTTTGAGACTTCATAAGTTTTGTGAAGACTCACTCATTTTTACTTTCAATATTTTGGTTTGGCGGTATACATTCGCTTAGATTTGAATGTAGCTTTTAATCACCCTTCATATTTTAAGCTCAAATTTAAATGTCGTTTTTAATCGCCTAATTCATGTAGTAGCATTATAATTGTTTTAAAGTGGTCAAATAACATGAAATATACAGTATATCTATCATGCCATCATATGAATCATGTATGTTAACTGCTCCATTACCATTGCTTTAAGTGTCTGTACATAATTGAGATGAAAAATGGTTCAAAACCTTATATGTAAAACGGCTCAAAACCTTATATGTAAAACCTCAATTTCAAAATTTGTTCTACTGTGGTTTTTTTAATTCTAAGAACATCGTAACTTTATTTATTTTACTTTTTTAAATATCAATTGTTTCATGCATTACTTTACTAATTTTTTAAAACTGTTGCACGTAAACACAATGTTGTCATGAATTTAAAGAAAGTAACATGACTGACCCACTTAGCCAGTAACAGTATACATCTATCATGCCATCATACAAAGGATAGGAGTTGTTATTCAAGCAAAAATATCATTTACCGTCATTTGTTAATATACAGTTTAGGATATAATGGGTGGGATTACAATAAATTTTTGTTGATTTTTGGAAATAAATTAACGTCTACTAATGTGCTGCTTACAAACTGTGACAGTAGAGGCAGATATAGTCAGTTTGCGCATTGTTACAATTATCGGTCACTGTAATTATACACTGCCGTTAGAATATAATATTTGTGTGTAAAAATCAGCTAGTATTGCCATTAGCAATTAAGGGCATCTCCAATCGATTACGGGCTGAATATTCAGTGGGCTGAATATTCAGCCCGTAATTGGGCGGGGAACCCCAATGGCCAGGCGCCCATTTAATTTGCGCCTGACCCTTAGGCGCCCATTTTATGGGCGCCTGAGGCAAGGCGCCCATAAAATGGGCACCGCCCCCCTCCCCCTCATTCCTCTTCACTTTTCGTTTTGAACTTTTTTTGAAAAATTAGAAAATTTATCCAAAATGTCGCCGCGTCCAACCAAAATCGCGCGAAGAACGGTTCAGAGACATCCAGAGGAGCAAGCTGGACCATTATACGTTCCGCCACCGCCTGGAATTTCACCAGACGATCTACGTGTTCTACATGAGCTGCCAGATGGTTATCGGCATAGAGCCAAAACCGCTTTGACGACCATACAGGTATTAATCAAACCTTACTATAACTTGTTATTTTAATTTGTACATTACATACTCATATTAAATAACCCTTACGCTATCAAAAATGGTTGTTTCATTAACTATCTATAGGACCATTACATTCACTGTCGGGGTAGTTGGGCTAAGTGCATTACCCAGTTTTATGACTATCTTCCCGGTCCTATTATTAAGAGGCTACAGGCTAGCCCTTTTGGTCTATTTTTGTCGATTAGGCCTGTTCAGTCCTTTGATCGACCTCTCATCCAAGCATTAGCTGAGAGGTGGTGGCCCACCACGCATACGTTTCATTTTTCAGATTTTGAGCTTGGTATCACCCCAGTTGATTTCTACATGTTCACTGGGATTGAGATTGGACGACAGGGTTTTCGACCTTTTCCATTCGATGATTTATACGAGTCGCCCAATTTGTATACTGTTTTTTTACCACTGATAGATGTTACCTGCGTCTCTAGTGGTTCTGTTAAGTTGACGTACTTGCAGCATTACATCACCAGTTATATAGCTAGAGCCGATATGATGGATGCAGTTACTAGAGCATTTTTGTTGTACCTGTTTGGTTCGACCTTTTTTTTGAACCAAAAAGGTACGGTTAGACTTGGCTATTTAGCTTCCCTTGCCCGATTAGACCAGCTACATACTATCGACCGGGGCACGGCGATATTAGGCACCCTATATACCGCTGTAGATTCATTTGTGCTTGGCGATGTCAGGCAGATGTATGCTTTTTGGTATATTTTGCCGTTATGGTACTACGAGTACACGGCAAACATGCATCCCCGCATCCAGGACACGGCTAGTCAGGCTGCTGAGCATTACTTCCCTAGGATGAGACGGTGGGAGACCATGCAGTACGTACATCATGTCTCCTTAGGTGTACGGCATGACTTGATGGAGGCTAGATCACAGCTGGATATGCGTAGTCGTGGTAACATCATTCGGACTCCTTGGGCCTCACATTGGACTCATTTAGCAGATGCAGGTCTTCTGGTGGACGACCGTCCCTTGATGGTTGCGTATTCAGTATCTAGACGTAGGGTTGCTTTGCATACGCCTGGTGCCTATGTGGTATTTGGGAGAGAGATGTGCTTATCAGATTACGGGTGATCGTCGTATACCATACGATCATTTATCCTGCGAGGACATGTTTGGTAGACATAGGGTGATCGGTGATCAGTACTTACATGCTCTATGACAGGCTGGTTGGGTGGATAGTAGTACTTTTTTCATCGATGGGGATTACGACGCTTATTGGGCTAGAGTAGCACCCCGTAGATTCATCGTACCAGATTATGTTCGTGGGGTCAACTCTGATCATATAGGACCTCATCTGGCAGCCGGTAGAGTTCAGGTACCGCAGGTTTCATTTGACCCGATTCCGTCACAGTTCTCCCAGGCTCCCATGCAGTTGGAGCCTGATACCACTTTTAGAGCGTATGACTTGACAGGTACTTTGATTGAGCAGCCTTTAGTCTTTCCAGATCACCCCGACTATCCTGGTGTGCCTTCAGTCGGGTTATATCCTCCGTATGACGTACGTTTGTTGTTTACTGTCATTTTTCCTTTATTTTATGCTTGTTTTTTTATTATGGCAACTGTCATCTTTATGTAGTATGCTGCTAGATTGGACCAGGCCATAGTAGGGTTTGGTGTGTTTCGCGATATGACTCTTGCACATACACACACCATGCATGATATGTACATGCAGCATACACAGATGCTAGAGGCTCAGATTGATCAGCTATCAGCTAGACTTGCTGTATATGAGCCTTTCGGATCACAAGGCGGAGGTGATGCTGGTCCCAGTGGGTATGGTGCTGGTGGTTTAGATGAGGACGATGGGGATGATGAGGACGAGGGGGATGATGGTGATGGGGATGACGAGGATGACGATGTAGACGATGATGATGATGATGATGGAGATGATGATGATGACGGTGACGGAGATGAGGATGATGACAGTGATGGAGATGGTGATGACGGTGATGATGTTGACGATGACGACGCTGCCTCCCTTTAGTTGTATACCTTTTAGTTTATGCGTATGAGTCGTTTTACCTTTTAGTACAATACCTTTAGATGATGATGCTGACATGTTGCAGTTCCTATAGCTTATGTACTTAGGTCATTGTTTGAGTATATTGTGTATTATTTATATGCTCTCACTTTCTTGGATTTTGGATTATAATGCTCGTGGTTACTGTGAATTCTATATGTCTGTGAGTACTGTGACTTATACATGTTGGTGTATATTATTATTTGTAGGTGTCCGTTTAAATACGAACTATATATGTTGGTGTACAATGTGAATACTTTATGTTCGTTTAACTAGTGAATGATTCAAACATAGAACACTTATAAGAAACGACACAGTAATAATAGACTGCACATATGAAGAAACTAGACGTGACGATTAAACTGCAACTCCTGTACAGACAGTCTAAGACGTCTTATCTCATGTTCTAGTTCATTTGCGTAGGTTATGCCCCTTGGACATAATGGATCATCCAACCATTCCGCGTAATTGCAACCATTCGGCCAGAATTGACATAGTTGGATTCGACGACTAATATTTTCTCCATCCGCACGCACTACAACTTCAACTTCAAACCCGCACAGATAACAAACTAGCTGCGATTCAACTTCTTGTTCTTGCTCAGTGGGAGGTTGAACTACTTGATCCTGGTTCTCATGTTGTTCATATGCCATACGTACAACATTTTGTTCGTATCGCGGTTCGACTACTTCCTGAAGTCTCAGCTGCTCAAGGTTTGGAAACTGACTACGGACATCTTCATAGTGTTGTTCTTGATAGTCGATAAGCCAATCCTCATCAGTATGTGGACTTTCCGTAGGCACGTAACCTGCATCTGAATCGATAGAAGAAGGCATTGCGATGAAGAATTTATTGTTGTGAGTGTGGAAGAAGATGATTATGAATGATGAATAAGTAAGCCAGAAAGAGAATATATAAACAAACATTACACTTTTGGTCCCAGTACTTTTTGATCTGACAACATACATTACACTAGGGCATATTCAAAAACAAACATTAGACATAGGCATTAGCTTTGACAACAAAAGCAGACATTATCATTTGAAAAGACAATTCAGAAAGCTCATGATACATTAACGAACGTTACATAACCAACTATCAATACTGTTATCTTAAGGCCATCCAAATCTTTCTAGCCAGTTTTGACGTATGAAGTACGCATCATGGGCAATGAAGGGCGTGCCATATTTTAAATTGTATCGACCGTCATAAGTCGAACGTGTTGTCTCAAACAAATTTTCCAATATTACCTCGTTAATAATCTTTGTGTAACGCGTGCATGCCCTAGTAAAGCTTTTGTGTGCAGTCCTGACCTCTTGAGCCGTACGTCTGATTTGAGAGCCCACATCATTGTTGTACAGTTCAGCCAGAGTGTCCCAAAAATTAATTGCCATTGACTCCTGATTATCGCACTTCTCATCGGTTTGAATGTAGTACTGCATAAGCAACTTCAATTCATGAGACGTAAATGTCATGTTGGACATTGTAATTTGAATAATGTTAGGTTTGTAAATGATTTAAACATATAACGATTTGTGAATTTATATAATGGATAATGATTTGAGAATCTTGACCGGCAAACGAACGTGGCTACAGTACGTGATTAGACCGCACACTGACACACCCTCTCTCCACTAAACATAGCAGAGAATCTTGACCGGCAAACGAACGTGGCTTCAGTAAGTGATTCGACCGCACAATGACACACCCTCTCTCCACTAAACATAGCAGAGAATCTTGACCGGCAAATGACCGTGGCTACAGTACGTGATTCGACCGCACATTGACACACCATCTCTCCACTAAACATAGCAGATAATCATGACCGACAAACGAACGTGGCTACAGTACGTGATTCGATCGCACATTGGCACACCATCTCTCCACTAAACATAGCAGATAATCATGACTGACAAACGAACGTGGCTACAATATGTGATTCGACCGCACACTGACACACCCTTTATCCATTAAATATAGCAGAGAATCTTGGCCGACAAACGAACGTGGCTACAGTACGTGATTTGACCGCACAATGACACACCATCACTCCAGTCAAGATTTGGTCATATATATAACCATATGGATGTCATACTTGTTCACCACAATTTACTCTAACAAAACATTCAAATATCAAACAACTATCCTCAAATATCAAACAATGTCTGGAAATTTACTAAAAGCTGTATTACTATGCGACAGTGACTCTGAAGAAGAAGCGTATGCGTTAGCACATCACAAGAGGAGGAGGAATTGATGGAGATATATCATGAAGCATACGGATCAACTTCTGGAAAACATGGTGGTTCCGTAGTGGGTAGGAAATATATCAACCGTAACCAGCAAGCATTTCACAAAACACTACTGCAAGATTACTTTGCCCGTGATCCAACTTACGGTCCAGAGACATTCAGACGACGATTCAGAATGAGTCGACCATTATTCATAAGAATTCTCGAAAGTATTCAGCAGAATAATTATTATTTTGTTTTTAAGCAGGACGCCGCAAAAAAACATGGTTTGAGTGGGCATCAAAAGATGACTGCAGCTTTGAGAATGTTAGCATACAGTACACCCGCCGATGCCCTTGACGATGCATATCGTATTGCAGAGAGTATGGCATTGGAAAACCTAGATCACTTCTGCCAGTCAGTTGTGGACATTTATGGGACGGAATATCTTCGATCTCCAGACGAGGCAGATGTAACTCGCTTGCGTGAAATGCATGAAAGCAAGGGCTGGCCTGGAATGCTTGGAAGTCTAGATTGTATGCATTGGGAGTGGAAGAACTGTCCAAAAGCTTTTCACAGAGCATATAACGAAAAGGAAAAAAAACCAACAATCATCTTAGAAGCAGTTGCCTCTCATGATTTGTGGATCTGGCATGCTTTCTTTGGAATGCCAGGTTCTCTTAATGACTTAAACGTTGTCGAACGATATCATTTGTTCAATGATTTGGCGCAAGGTAAGTCAACTCCCGTATCATTTACTCTTGGTCAGAACACATATGACGATGGATACTATTTAGGAGATGGAATTTATCCCAAATGGAGTACGATTGTAAAGACATTTGCAAACCCAATGACGGCAAAACAGAAACAATTTGCTGCAATGCAGGAAGGACAAAGGAAGGACGTAGAAAGGGCGTTTAGGGTCCTTCAAGCAAGATTTGCAATGGTAAGCAATCCATGTAGATTATGGAAGAGATCAAAAATGGCTACAATTATGTTCTGTTGTATAATTCTCCATAATATGATCATTGAAGATGAACGCGGTATGGATTATCCTGATTTCGAGTATGAGGGGGCAAGACAACCACCCGAATTGTTTCGCACAACCACGTTACGAAATGAAGAACAGTACGCAATTCATAACGATCATCATGAGGTATATCGTAATGCAGCTATTCATAATAGACTCCAAAGGGATTTAATGGAGCATATTTGGAATTCTCATGGAAATCAGTAGTTGAAGATGGTGGATCTTTGTTTAATTACATATGTTTGCCTTTTTTATTTCTATAACGAAGTGTGTAATGCTTCAATTATTATGTTTGTAATGTTATTTATGTTTGATGAAGTAAATCTATATTGATATATACACAATGCATCGAAAAAATGATATACCATTAAATATTGTTAAACCGAAAATAACACTTGATTACCTAAATGAACTGAAGGTACATGGAAATGTAAACTGCAATAACTAGAAATATCAAATTAATACGTCAACTACATATATTTTGTTCCAGATCTACTCTCAACAATGCACTGTTTGTACTCCATCCAATATTGCAATGTAATTAGATCCATTCCGGTGACATCCTTTTCCATTACTATGGTCTCTTGGCGTTGCCGCTCTAGCTCAAAACGACCCTTCTCAATCTCAGTCAATTCTTTTAACACGGCAAGCTTTTCTGCGCTTCCTTTTTGACGTTCTGCATTTTCTCTCGCATGTTTTTCATGCATTAGGGCTAAACGAGAATCGATTTGAGATTGAACAGCAATTTTCTTCTTAGCTGCTCGTTGCCCCATCGGTCTAGCGCCCTCATCAAATGCGGGAACTACTTCTTCGTCTTCGATATCTTGGCATTCATTTGAGGCCATATGAAAAGAATTGCCTGGGCTAGAATTGTAAGTAGATCTACTTGCTTTTTTCTTCCCCTTTGACTTCGTCTGCACATCTCTTAATCCTTTTGCGGTATTTGAGTTCCATTTTTGTGGACTAACAAGCAAGTCATAGCAGTTTGCAAACTGATAGTAGTGGGGTTTTTTTGTACCATTTTCTCTTGGAAATAATTTCAAGAACTGATCGTTCGCCATTCTCTTCTACAGAAACAGAAAAACAAAATCAAATATTAACAAAGTGATTAGAAATGAATTTAAATTAAAAATGTGATTTTACAAAACGCTACCAATTCAGCTTCGCCACCCATTCCACTTGGATTTGCTGTTCTTATTTTGTGGATCTGCAACTCGTAGAATTGTGTTTGTCGATTAATCTTCCCAAAATGACCCGCGATTGCAGACATTGATCTCGTCATTTCAACATGTTTTTTATTGTACGCACTCATGACTTTGCCCAAAACGCCTCTCCACTTTGGTCGTTCCCCTTTACCGAGTCGTTAGAAAAATGACAATAAATATAACACAAATCCTTATCTTCATCGCCAGACCATGGAGCAGAAGAATGGAACGATAGGGGGGGCGGTTTGGGGAATCCCATTTTGAAAGGGTTGAGAATCTAAATCCCAGCTATCCATATTCATCGCTTCGGTATATGATTGAAACGGATGAGACATACTTTCAATATTAAGGAATTGAGAATAAAATTGTAATAGAAGAAGAGATGTGTATATTACAATCTGGATAACATTCTGGTATATGTAGTGAAATCATAAATATGACCGTTTATAGCCGTTGTAATTTGAAATATGACTGTTTATAGCCGTTGTAATTTGAAATATGACCGTTTATAGCCGTTGTACTTTGAAATATATTCGTTTGTAGCCATTAGGGGTGAAAAAGGGGGAAATAGGGGTGAAAAGGAGGGGAGGGTTGGTCGCCCATTTAATGGGCGCCCAAGCCCTGATGCCCATTTTATGGGCGCCAGATGGGCGCCAGGGCTTGAGCGCCCATTAAATGGGCTCCCAAGCCCAGTTCAGGATCCTGAATTGGATCCTGAACGTTAAGCTTAATATTCACCTTGAATTGGACAATTGGAGATTTATTTTGCGCAAATTCAGTAAGTAATGCAACGATTGGAGATGCCCTAACAGTTATATGTAGGCTGTTGCAAGTTAGTGCAATTATTCCTGAATTGTTTTTCCTTTTATTTTGGATCTTTGTCTTGAATAATTCATGTTGATTTGGTCTTGTATGTGGGCTGTACGTATGTGCAACAAGTTAAGAAGTTATGGTCTATTTTTCAGGTTGTTAGTCCTAGTTTTATGGGAAGTTTCAGTTATAAGTAGTGATGTTGTAACTTGTAATTTAGTTTTGTTTTTAGAAAAGTCAAGTTAATATTTTTTTTTGCTTTCCTGCTCACTGTTAATTTGCAGTTCTATTTTTTGTTACATGGTATCAGAGCTGGATAGCCTACAGGGTGTTAATCTTATTATTCTGCAAATATGAACAGTGGAAGCAATCCCTGTGTAGACAAACTCGTCGGCAATAATTATCAGTACTGGAAGTTGTGCATGGAATCATATCTTCAAGGACAAGATTTGTGGGATTTAATCTCCGGTGCAGAAACGGTAATTCCGGATGATACTCCACAAAACGCTGAAATGCGGAGAAAGTGGAAGATTAAATGCGGAAAAGCTATGTTTGCGTTAAGAACATCGATTGATAAAGAGTACATCGATCATGTTCGCGACATAGATTCACTAAAGAAAGTGTGGGAAACTCTTGAAAGGCTGTTTACTCAGAAAAATACAATGAGATTGCAATATTTGGAGAATGAGCTTGCAGCAGTGACTCAAGGTAACATGTTTATTTTTGAGTATTTTCTTAAAGTAAAAAATTTGTGCGCTGAAATTTCAGAGTTGGACTCGGAAGAGCCTATCAGCAAAGCACAATTACGCCGGTACCTAATTCGTGGATTACGCAAAGAATTCATGCCATTCATCTCATCTATCCAAGGATGGGCGGAGCAACCATCTATTGTGGACTTGGAGAATCTACTTTCAAACCAAGAAGCGTTAGTTAAACAAATGTCTAAAAATTCGATCTCTGATGTTGATGATGTGTTTTTCACTAAGGATAAGGAAAAGCTGAAAAACAAAAATAACTCAAAATCCTTATCAAGCGATGGAAAGCAATATGGAAGCAAGCCGCAGTCTGGAAATAAGGTGCAGTCCAGAAATGAGTGGCAGCCTAGAAGCAACTCGATTGCTTGTTACAGATGTGGGAAGCCGGGGCATGTCAAACCTAATTATCGAGCAAAGATTGTGTGTAATAGGTGCGGAAAACCTGGTCACATCAAGCCGAATTGTCGTACTAAACTACTTGAAGAGAGTGCAAATGCAGCAAATGAGACCAAAAATATGGAAGAACCAAAGTGGGAACAATGCTTGTCTATTGAGATGATTGACGATTTTGAAACTGCAGTTTTAGGAAATGCAGCCCGACTTATGCAGTGGAGCAAAACAAACATGGAGACAAATGCTTGTATTGATTATAAAAAGGAGTGGATCATAGATTCAGGTTGCTCTCACCATGCTACAGGGGATGTTTCGTTATTATCCGACGTCCGTGCACATGTCCTTAAGTGTGCCATTATTACTACTGATAATTCAGTTCATCCGGTGCTTAAGGAAGGTGATGTTGAAGTTCCAAGCTCATATAGCAGTGGAGTTTCGCTAAAGGATGTTTATCGTGTTCCCGGATTAGCAAAAAACCTTGTTTCAGTTTCTCAAATAACTTATAGTGGGAATTATGTGTTGTTCGGTCCAAATAATGTGCAGATTCTTGCAAATTTAAAGAATGTGGATGCTGAAGTTCTCTTTAACGGACAAAGGAAAAATTTGCTGTACGTTTTATCTGCATCTGAAGCATACGTTGAGAGGACAAGTCAAAACAATAGTGCTTCGCTTTGGCATGCTCGACTTGGACATGTTGGCTACCAACTATTGCAACAAATTTTGAAAAATGGATTGCTTGAAAGAATTCCCCACTTTAAAATAACACATCAAAATGGAGTATGCGCTGGATGTCAATATGGAAAATCCCATCGTCTTCCATTTCAGCGATCAATGAGTCGTGCTTCCTCCCCATTTCAGTTGGTGCACTCAGATCTTATGGGACCAACCAAAACACCAAGTTACAATGGTGTTATATATGCAATAGTTATTGTTGATGATTTTTCTCGTTATAGTTGGGTTTATTTTCTAAAGAAGAAGAGTGAAGCTTTCTCTTACTTCTTACAGTTCAAGCAAATGGTTGAGAAGGAATTTTAGTCCATGTTAAAGTGCCTGCGAACAGATAACGGAGGAGAATTTTCTTCTCATGAATTTAATGAATTTTGCAAGAAAAATGGTATTCTTCGTCAAATGACATGTCCCGAAACTCCCCAACAGAACGGAATCGCTGAACGCAAGTTGGCACATCTCACATCGGTAGTTCTATCTTGGTTACATGACAAAAGCCTTCCCCGTCAGCTATGGGCTGCTGCTATGCAATGTGCTTGTCACTGATAAATAGACTTCCTTCTTGGCCAGGTGTATCAAATTCTCCTTTTGAGATGTTATATAACAGCAAACCCAATGTAAGTTACTTTAAAGTTTTTGGTTCTCTTTGTTATGTACATACACCTAAATCTTTGCGATCAAAGCTTGATCCAAAAGCTAGAAAGTGTGTGTTTGTTGGTTATGATGCTCATAGGAAAGGATGGAAATGCATGGATCCCATCACTAAAAAAATTGTTACCTCTCGAGATGTTGTGTTTGATGAGTTAGCAAATTATTATTCAACTGCCATTCATGAGGAAAATTTAAAACATGCTCCTTTGATTAAATCAGTTCTGGAGCCTTTTCCTGCACAGCCAGAGCCAAGGGACAAAGGGAGAACGGAGTCATTGCCATTGGTTGATAACCCACAACAACAGTATATGCAGCAAAGAACAGCTAGGCAAAGAAAACCACCAAATTATTTGGCTGATTACGAAGTTCAATTAAATTCATGCACTGTTACTTCTTGCTTTATGATGGGTGATTTGATTGACGACGAACCAACAACTTATATGGAAGCACGAGGAAATGTTAACTGGGAAGAAGCAATGCGTTGTGAAATTGATGCACTGGCAAACAATTCTACATGGGATCTAGTACCTAGGCCAGAGAATGTTGATCTTATCACATGTAGGTGGATATATAAAATAAAAAAGGCAGCCAATGGAACAATTGCAAGGCATAAAGCTCGCTTAGTTGCTCGTGGATTTTCTCAGCAATATGGCATGGATTATGAAGAGACTTTTAGTCCAGTTGCAAAAATGGTTACTATTCGAACTATAATTTCCTTGGCGTCAAGTAAGAATTGGTCTCTATGGCAACTAGATGTAAAGAATGCATTTTTGTATGGCAAACTAGATCGTGTTATATATATGGAGCAACCACAAGGATTCGTTTCCAAGGAGTTTCCGCAGTATGTATGTCGACTAAAGAAGGCATTGTATGGCCTAAAGCAAGCCCCCCGTGCATGGTATGGTAAGATAAGTGAATATTTCGTATTTTGTGGCTTTCATCCTTCAAATGCAGACCCTAGCATGTTTGTTAAGGTTAAGGAATCCTTGACGATAGTAGTTCTTCTCTATGTGGACGATATGATAATTACTGGAGATGATATATATGGAATTAAACATCTTCAACATGAGTTGTCTGTCCGTTTTGAAATGAAAAATCTGGGCAAAGCTCATTGTTTTCTTGGTTTGGAGGTAGAACAATCAAGCGTTATTTTCTCTCTCAAAGAAGCTATGCTATGCAACTGTTGAAACGTTTTGGAATGGAAAACTCTAATGCCTCAGCTACTCCTATGGATTCAGGTCTTAAATTTCAAAAAGTTGATGGAGAAAAATTGGAAGTTGCGACAAATTATCGCAAGCTTGTAGGGAGTTTATTATATCTGACAATTACTCGACCTGATCTTGTTTATTCCGTTGGCATAGTATCTCAGTTTATGACTCAGCCATGTATCGGTCACATGATTGCAGCGAAACGCATACTTAGATATGTAAAAGGAACCTTAAATTATGGACTGCTTTATCAACACAAAGCTGATTTTTCTCTCCTTGGATATGTTGATGCCGATTGGGCCGGAGACATAAATGACAGACGCTCGACAATGGATTATTGTTTTAGTACTGGTTCAGCTGTCATCTCTTGGTGTAGTAAAAAACAGAGTACAGTAGCACTTTCAAGCGCAGAAGCCGAGTATGTAGCTGCCACAGTGGCTACTCAGGAATGTGTTTGGCTTAAAAATTTGTTTCATGATATAAATGAAACTGTTAATTATCCAGTACCTATATGCTGTGATAATGAGAGCGCTATCAAACTGGCGGGCAATCCTTGTTTTCATGCTCGCACAAAACATATTGCTGTTCATTATCATTTTGTTCGTGAAAAGGTACTCACTCAAGAAGTTATGCTAAAAGCAGTACGCACAAATGATCAGCATGCAGATGGTTTTACAAAAGCTCTTTCTAAAGCTAAATTTGAAAGATTCAGAGACGCTCTTGGTCTTACTGATGGAATAATGCACTAAGGGGGAGTGTTGCAAGTTAGTGCAATTATTCCTGAATTGTTTTTCCTTTTATTTTGGATCTTTGTCTTGAATAATTCATGTTGATTTAGTCTTGTATGTGGGTTGTACGTATGTGCAACAAGTTAAGAAGTTATGGTCTATTTTTCAGGTTGTTAGTCCTAGTTTTATGGGAAGTTTCAGTTATAATAGTGACGTTGTAACTTGTAATTTAGTTTTGTTTTTAGAAAAGTCAAGTTAATAAGTTTTTTTGCTTTCCTGCTCACTGTTAATTTGCAGTTCTATTTTTTGTTACATAGGCAATGAGAACTTTTTCCGTCAAGTTACACCAGAGCACATAGTTTTAAGCAAACTATAATTTTAAATTATATTTAGCCAGTAAAAAGTTAACATCACAATTCCAGTTACTCAAAATGGTTATTAATCACTAAATTTTTTTTGTTTGCATTGTTGTTCTGTTTTTTCTAAGTACCAAACGACAGTATTTTAACACCTTAAGTTCAAATACATATGATGCACTTTGCTTTTTTAAAAGGTTGTATCATGTTTTAAAAGGTATCCTGTTTGATATATGTGATCAGTTTTTGCATGGAAAGTGTCATTTCCACATTATTTACCAGTATGTGGTCCGTATTTGGCACACAGGTACATGGAGCTTTAGTGATGATCTACTATATAGTGTCTTTTTCTGTTGTTTTGGGAGTTTTTGTTGTCATATGAAGCTAAATTTTGATTTAGATGTACTGTTTAATCATTATACACCAATTATTTTGAAACGTCGAAACCATGCTAACATATTTGTCATACGTTGCTATTTCATAAGGTCTTGTACTCAAATTACTCACCGGTGTCCACTACTTTTTGTTTGGCAAAATAAAGAATGTACTGATCAAAGGGCGGTATGTTAAAAATATTCAAAACTGAGGCCACAATGGCCTCAGGTTTAAACCGAGGCATTATGGCTTCAGTTTAAACTAAAGCCACTATGGCCTCAGTTGTTTAAACTGAGGCATTGTGCCTCAGTCGTTTAAACTAAGGCCACATGGCCTTGGTTTTAAACCGAGGTCTTGTTGTTTGCCTCAGTTTAAATAAGAGAGAGTGAAAAATTCTAGTAAAGTGTATATTTCAGGTATTGTTGAATATATATACATAACTGTTTTAGATATTTAGTGCTATCGAAGAAAAGAAACGCTTTATTGTCTGTTAATCAATCATTTGACCAGTTCTGGACTTTACCACCTCAAAAATCCAAACATGTCATTGCATATATGAAGTACTTAATTTCAAATTATCGTCTTTGCATATTTGCTTGTTTTATTTAATGTCCTTTTATTGTTAAATCATGTGCTGTAACAACCCACATATTTAACGATTTTATATTTAGATGTTTTATTTAAATATAACGTCGTTAGTCGGATTTGGGTCCAAAATGTTACTTTTTGCAAACAGCCGAATTGGAGCTTGAAACTACCTCCATTGGTTCCAAAATGGTGTTTACGATCTTTTTTAGTATAATTTTTGATATGTTTAGAGTTTGTGAAATTTTGACCCTTTTTCTATTGGGTTTTGGGTTTGGGTTCAGCCCCAATATCCACCTAATACTCTAACTCAACCCCTTCTCTTCATTCATCTTCATTTCATTTCATTTCTTAAGCTAAAACTGAAAATGGTGGAAGGGAAGAGGAAATAGAAATTGTAAGCCCTAGTTCCATTTGCAAACTCCAAATTCTTGCTTGAAAATCATAGAGAAGCCATTGGTAAGCTCCTCTTCATCTTCTCCAACTCTTCTCCTCTTCAATTTCAGAAAATTTTCTAAACCTAAAATGGGAAATATGTGTTTTATTCTTAGATTGAAGCTTGTTGAGTTGAAGTAGAGTTTGGTTGGTCTTCTCCTTGTTATTGAGCTCCATCTTCTTTGTTTTGGGTTAAAGGTGAGTTTTGAACTCACATCTACCTCTCTTGATATCATGGGTGTTGGTATGAATTCCTAACAAGTATGCATGTGCCATTGTTTTGGATTTGGAAAGAACTTGCATTTCATTGAAAAAGGGCAGGAATTGCAAATCATCAGGTTCGGCCGACCGAGCCCTGCAACCGGCCGACCGACCTGCTACCCCGAGCCATGTCTTATTTCCTGCATCTGGCCAGCCGACCGAGCCCTGCAACCGGTCGAACGACCTGCTCATGTTTTGCCTGTTTTGCCTATTTTTGCATATTTTGATTGGTTTTCCAAGTTTTATCGATTCAAGTTGCTTTTTAATAGTTATTATTGCATCTTTGACTTTGATAACTTATTCTTGACTTCATCCATGGGTTTTTATAAAATAATCTCTCGAATCACATTTAAAAAGCTCGTTTCTCCAATTTATAAAATTCTATTTAAAACACACACTTTCGCACTTCAAGCGAAGTGGAAGGGTGGTTAAATGGTTGGGCAAAACACGGACCATGAATCTGTGCGTTTATCCTTTCGATTAATCCCCGACCTATTTAATTGATCGTTTTGACCTTCGGGTTTGGTTTATCGATGACATGAGGTAAACTTTGTACTGCTTTGAGTGTGAAAGTGACTGACGGATAGTAAATCGTTTAGTGCAAACGAGTGGTTATGGGAAATACGTTAACACATTTCGAATTCCTCTTCGAGAGTTGTGACACATTCCGCCAGTTAGTGGTGTCCAGTACTGGGTCTCTGACCTTCACCACTACGGTTTGTTGCCTTCGGGTATGTGCCTTCGGATTTGTTGCCCTTTAGTATCGCTTCCGATGTTGGTCGTTATGAGCCGCATGGGTGATATTGGGTTGCCCTTTAGTATCGCTTCCGATGTTGGTCGTTATGAGCCGCATGGGTGATATTGGGTTTGGAGTCTTCGGGCTCATGGATCCTTGTTTATACAGTACTGAGCTCGAGCAATTTTCTGATGTTTCATTCATATGTATATTCCCTGGGTATTGCCCTTCGATGTTGGTCATTATGAGCCGCATGATGCGTAATGTTTACCTTGCGGAACTTGTATACCTTATTGGTATTTGTTATTGCCTTTTGGCTTGCTTTGGGATATTCTTATCCTTTGTTTCTATATGTTGCCGATGATATGAGGCTTGTTATCATATGATTCATCTTTTGTTAGATGATTGTGTTATCTCCTTTAGAGATATTTGTTATACTTTGTAACCTTGCAGGTTTATTATTGTTCAGTTTATCTAACTGATTTTTTAAGCTAGACTGACCCGTGTATTTTATACTCGGGTCAGACCGAGATGTTTCAGGTTAGGTGCTTTTGGACTTAGCCTATTTTGCTTCCGCATGGACTACTCCGCTAGCTTCTTTTTGTCATAGCTTTTTGTGTAGTCCCAAATTTGTAGTAACTCTGATATGTATTCATCTGGAATCGTCTGTATACGGTGGATTGATATACCACTTGACATGTATTATTTTGTAAACTCTGTTATGTATCTGTATATGTGTATATGATGATCTACTGTTCTGTGATGTATATTACATTTGAGTTGTTATATTCTGTTCTGATAGATTCAACCACCTATGGTCTTGTTTTAAGTATTCATTGGGTATGTCGACCTGCTTGGTATGTTTATTGTCGATGTATTCAATAGATAGTTAGAACAAGGCTATAGATGGTCGCTCCTAACCAGCCTTATTCTCCGTGTTAGTTGACGGCATTACCCTGTAGTGTCCTTGGCTAGTGTGGGTATAGAGGTGGGGCGTCACAGCGTGGTATCAGAGCTGAGTTCAGAACGAAATATGATAAACACATAATAGAGCACATATTACGATACATCAAAGTGTATAAGTGATACAAATCTTTGAATCATTATGTCTCTTTATTCCATCAAGGTTAGATAGAGTTTGGGAATACGTCTAGGAATGCATATTATTCCGTAGTATTCCATCTTGATTATCTACCTTGTGAATAATCTTGTTCTTATCTTACCGTCAGCGTATGGCTGGAAGAGGCAGGGGACGACGTTCGGATGCTTGGCAATCTAGTGGCACACATCCGGATGGCGTTTATATGTCTGCCAATCAGTTTATGGAGTTGTTTAGGAGCACTCAGCCTCCAGTTCCTCCTTGAGTGTCTCCGCCTCGCAAGTCTGCATTTGCACGCCAGTACAGTGATTTTGCTCATCTTGGAGGAAAGCCGTTTAAAGGCTCTGAATCCGTTCTTGAAGTCCAAGCTTGGTTTCGCACATGCGAGCGTATCTTTTCTCGTATGGATCTTTCTGACCATGATAGAGTTCTTGTAACTTCTAGCTTATTACAAGAGCATGCCCTTGATTGGTATGAGCTTCTTATAGCCGAGATTGATGAGTCTACTCTTTCTTGGACTCAGTTTCGGGAGCGATTTGAACTCAAGTTCGTTTCTGAATCTGAAAAAGTTTTATTGACCCGTCGCTTCCTTGAGTTGAAGCAAGGGAAATATTCTGTTTCTGAGTATTTTGCATCATTCGAGGCTTTATGTAAGTATGGTCTTGAATTCATCAGCACTTCTTATAAGAAGAATTTGAAGTTTGTTTCTGGTCTTAAGAAGTATCTTAAGAAATCTTTGTTGCTCCAACTTAAACTTTCTTTTGAGGAGTTGGTTGATTCGGCACTTCACCTCGAGACCGTCGAGAAGGAGTGTGATAGTGATGTTGAGGTTTCCAAGAACCCCAACAAGAGGCCGTTTCCAATTCAGAAGTCCAGGCCTTTTCCTTCTAAGAAGAAGAAGACTGGTGGTCCTAGCTCTCAGCCTCAGTCTTTCGGAACACTTTTCGCTCGAAAGTGTTTCAATTGTGGTTCTCCGGATCATATTATTCGAGCTTGAGTCCAAGTAGTTGATTCAGTCCAGTTTTTCTCCGTGGGGATCCGCGGTCGTCTTCGTGAAGAAGTCCGATGGAACTCTTAGGCTTTGCATTGACTATCGCAAACTTAACGAGTTGACCATCAGGAATAGGTATCCATTGCCTAGGATCGATGATATGTTTGATTTACTGAGTGGTGCTAAGGTCTTTTCTCAGCTTGACCTTGCCATAGGTTTTCATCAGTTACGAGTCGCGGAGGATAGCATACCTCTTATAGCTTTCCGCACTCGATATGGTTCTTTCGAGTGGCTCGTTATGCCTTTCGGTTTGACGAACGCTCCTGCTTTCTTTGTAGATCTAATGAATCGAGTATTCCGGGAATATCTCTATAAGTTTGTTCTTGTGTTCATTGATGATATCCTTATTTATTCTAAGTCTGAAGCCGAGCATGCTAATCACTTGAGAATTGTCTTGAGTACTCTCCGTCATCATCAGCTTAGAGCCAAATTCTCCAAGTGCCACTTTTGGGAGAATAGGGTTAAGTTCTTAGGCCATGTTGTATCTTCCGATGGCATTTCTGTCGATCCCTCAAAGATCGAAGCCATCCAGAATTGGAAGAGGCCTGAGAATGTGCATGAAATTCGTAGTTTCCTTGGATTGGCCGGTTATTACCGTCGGTTCATTAAGGATTTTTCCCGTGTTGTGCTTCCTCTCACTTGCCTTACTCGGAAAGGCATTCGTTTTGATTGGTCCGACAAGTGTGAAGCTTCCTTTCTGACATTGAAGGAACTTCTCACTAATGCTCCTGTTCTTATGATTCCCGAGGGGAATCATGATCTTGTTGTCTACACCGATGCTTGTGATAGTGGTCTCGGTGTTGTTCTTATCCAGAAGGATCGGGTAGTTGCTTATGCTTCTAGGCAACTGCGTCCGAATGAAGTTCACTATGCCACTAATGATCTTGAGCTTGCTGCCATTGTCTTTGCCTTGAAGATTTGGCGACACTATTTATTGGGCGAGCGCTTCATTCTCTGTACCGATCATAAATCTTTGAAGTATTTGTTTACTCAGAAGGAACTCAATATGAGACAACAACGTTGGCTCGAGTTTCTTGCTTCTTATGACTTTGATATCCAATATACCCCTAGTAAGGGTAATCGTGTTGCTGACGCGCTTAGTCGCAAACATTCGGCTATTGTTTCCATGATGCTTGTCGAATGGGATATTCTTGAGACTCTATCTTTTTGTGAAATTCGAGATCAAGGTTCATCTTCTGATTCTCCTATCCTATTATTTAGTTTGGGAGCTCGACCTATTTTGTTGGATCGTATTGCCGATGCTCAGCGGCGTGATCCTGATTTGTTGCATCTTATTCAGCTTTGTGAGTCTGGATCCTGTGATGAGGCATTGCGGGATTTTAGCATTGATTCTCATGGGTGTGTTCGTAAGAAGAACCGTCTTTTTATGTCTTCTGATCTTGCACTTAGGCATGACATTCTTGATGATTGTCACCGTTCTAAATATACCATTCATCCTGGTAGTAGTAAGATGTATGCCGATATGCGTCGTCTTTATTATTGGGAAGGCATGAAGCGCGATGTGGCGAGTTATGTGAGTAATTGCATAACTTGTTAGCGTGTTAAGGCCGAACATCAGCGTCCTTCTGGTCTTCTTCAGCCTCTTGAGATTCCATTGTGGAAATGAGATCAGATTTCTATGGATTTCATTGACGGTCTACCTCGTTCGAGATCAGACCATTCTAGCATTTGGGTTATTGTTGATCGCCTCACCAAGTCTGCTCATTTTGTCCCTATTAAGTCTAATAGGACAGCTTCGCATTTGGCTAAGTTGTATGTCAAGGAAATCGTGAGACTTCACAGTGTTCCTAGTTCTATTGTGAGTGATCGTGATCCTTTATTCACGAGTCATTTTTGGAAGAGTCTTCAGCAAGCTTTGGGAACAAAGCTTAATTTTTCTACAGCTTATCATCCGCAGTCTGACAGACAGACTGAACGGGTGAATCGTATCTTGGAAAATCTTCTCCGTATTTGTATTTTTGATTTTGGTGGTAGTTGGGAGGATCATCTACCTCTTGTAGAATTCTCCTACAGTAATAGTTTTCAGTCTAGTATCGGTATGGCTCCTTTCGAAGCCTTATACGGAAGGTCATGTCGATCTCCTTCATGTTGGTTGGAATCTGGGGAGAAGCTTATTCTTGGTCCAGATTTTGTTCGTGATTCTTCCGAGAAGATTGATCTTATTCGGTTGAGAATGAAAGAGGCACAGAGCCGCCAGAAATCCGACGCGGATAGCCGTAGGAAGCCTCTCGAGTTCTCGATCGGCGATCTTGTTTTTATTCGTGTTTCTCCTTTGAAAGGGGTTATGCGTTTCAGTACGACTGGAAAATTGGCTCCTCGTTATGTAGGGCCATTTTCCATTACTGAATGTATTGGTCGTGTGGCTTATAGAGTTTCACTTCCAGCTCATTTATCTGGCATTCACGACGTGTTTCACGTCTCGAAACTTCGGAAGTGTCTTCGGGAGTCGGATTCTGTTATTAGTCCTCCTGATTTGCAAGAGCTTGAGATCTCACCGGACTTATCTATTGTACAGCAACCTATTCGCGTGCTTGACACGGAGGTGCGACACCTTCGAAACAAGGACGTGCCGCTCGTTAAAGTTCAATGGTCCGCTAATCCCAATGATTGTACTTGGGAAACCAGAGAATTTATTGAGCGATCTTATCCGAGTTTTCTTTCTTCTCTTTGAAACGGTGAGTATGTCTTTTCACCTCAAGCTTATTTCCTTTTTCTTTTGAATATTGTATGTATGTAATTGTTACAATTATCGTCTCTAGGAATTGCGGGGATGCAATTTTGTAAGGAGGGGAGACCTGTAACAACCCGCATATTTAACGATTTTATATTTAAATATTTTATTTAAATATAACGTCGTTAGTCGAATTTGGGTCCGAAATGTTACTTTTTGCAAACGGCCGAATTAGAGCTTGAAACTACCTCCATTGGTTCCAAAATGGTGTTTGCGATCTTTTTTAGTATAATCTTTGATATGTTTGGAGTTTGTGAAATTTTGACCCTTTTTCTATTGGGTTTTGGGTTTGGGTTCAGCCCCAATCTCCACCTAATACTCTAACTCAACCTCTTCTCTTCATTCATCTTCATTTCATTTCATTTCATTTCATTTCATTTCTTAAGCTAAAACTGAAAATGGTGGAAGGAAAGAGGAAATAGAAATTGTAAGCCCTAGTTCCATTTGCAAACTCCAAATTCTTGCTTGAAAATCATAGAGAAGCCATTAGTAAGCTCCTCTTCATCTTCTCCAACTCTTCTCCTCTTCAATTTCAGAAAATTTCCTAAACCTAAATTGGGAAATATGTGTTTTATTCTTAGATTGAAGCTTGTTGAGTTGAAGTAGAGTTTGGCTGGTCTTCTCCTTGTTATCGAGCTCCATCTTCTTTGTTTTGGGTTAAAGGTGAGTTTTGAACTCACATCTACCTCTCTTGATATCATGCGTGTTGGTATGAATTCCTAACAAGTATGCATGTGCCATTGTTTTGGATTTGGAAAGAACTTGCATTTCATTGAAAAAGGGCAGGAATTGCAAATCATCAGGTTCGGCCGACCGAGCCCTGCAACCGGTCGACCGACCTGCTACCCCGAGCCATGTCTTATTTCCTGCATCTGGCCAGCCAACCGAGCCCTGCAACAGGTCGACCGACCTGCTCATGTTTTACATGTTTTGCCTATTTTTGCATATTTTGATTGGTTTTTCAAGTTTTATCGATTCAAGTTGCTTTTTAATAGTTATTATTGCATCTTTGATTTTGATAACTTATTCTTGACTTCATCCACGGGTTTTTATAAAATAATCTCTCGAATCACATTTAAAAAGCTCGTTTCTCCAATTTATAAAATTTTATTTAAAACACACACTTTCGCACTTCGAGCGAAGTGGAAGGGTGGTTAAATGGTTGGGCAAAACACGGACCATGAATCTGTGCGTTTATCCTTCCGATTAATCCCCGACCTATTCGATTGATCGTTTTGACCTTCGGGTTTGGTTTATCGATGACATGAGGTAAACTTTGTACTGGTTTAAGTGTGAAAGTGACTGACGGATAGTAAATCGTTTAGTGCGAACGAGTGGTTATGGGACATACGTTAACACTTTTTGGATTCCTCTTCGAGAGTTGTGACACATTCCGCCAGTTAGTGGTGTCCAGTACTGGGTCTCTGACCTTCACCACTACGGTTTGTTGCCTTCGGGTATGTGCCTTCGGGTTTGTTGCCCTTTAGTATCGCTTCCGATGCTGGTCGTTATGAGCCGCATGGGTGATATTGGGTTTCCCTTTAGTATCGCTTCCGATGTTGGTCGTTATGAGCCGCATGGGTGATATTGGGTTTGGAGTCTTCGGGCTCATGGATCCTTGTTTATACAGTACTGAGCTCGAGCAATTTTCTGATGTTTCATTCATATGTATATTCCCTAGGTATCGCCCTTCGATGTTGGTCATTATGAGCCGCATGATGCGTAATGTTTACCTTGCGGAACTTGTATACATTATTGGTATTTGTTATTGCCTTTTGGCTTGCTTTGGGATATTCTTATCCTTTGTTTCTATATGTTGCCGATGATACGAGGCTTGTTATCATATGATTCATCTTTTGTTAGATGATTGTGTTATCTCCTTTAGAGATATTCGTTATACTTTGTAACCTTGCAGGTTTATTATTGTTCAGTTTATCTAACTGATTTGTTTAGCTAGACTGACCTGTGTATTTTATACTCGGGTCAGACCGAGATGTTTCAGGTTAGGTGTTTTTGGACTTAGCCTATTTTGCTTCCGCATGGACTATTCCGCTAGCTTCTTTTTGTCATAGCTTTTTGTGTAGTCCCAAATTTGTAGTAACTCTGATATGTATTCATCTGGAATCGTCTGTATACAATGGATTGATATACCACTTGACATGTATTATTTTGTAAACTCTGTTATGTATCTGTATATGTGTATATGATGATCTACTTTTCTGTGATGTATATTACATTTGAGTTGTTATATTCTGTTCTGATAGATTCAACCACCTATGGTTTTGTTTAAAGTATTCATTGGGTATGTCGACCTGCTTGGTATGTTTGTTGTCGATGTATTCAATAGATAGTTCGAGCAAGGCTATAGATGGTCGCTCCTAACCAGCCTTATTCTCCGTGTTAGTTGACGGCATTACCCTGTAGTGTCCTTGGCTAGCGTGGGTATAGAGGGGGGCGTCACAGCGCTATCATCTTGATTACTATTTGTCATTCTTTTTAGTATACATTTCAATTTAATATGATATTGAATGCATGTAGGTACTTATAAAAGAAAAGAGGAAATTGGATGGTAGTTCTAGTGGTAATGGTGAAGTAGAAGATCTTGAAAATAATCCAATTGCGGAAGTTTTTGGTTCCGATAGAAAGAAAAATTATTGTGAGTAGTTAGTTCTACTTCTTCTATGAAACAAGGTGTTATATGGCCAAGCTATGTAAATTTTCTGATGGAGGCTTCGTTATATGGTCAGAGTTTTGTATTCGGTATCTGTAGAATTTAACTATGAACTATGTCTTATCTTTTGTTATTGCAATAGGTATTAGTATGGAATTGGTAAACTATGTATTGATAACTTATTATGTATTGAACTTCTCTTTTGTTAATGACACTTTGTTTTATTACCGATTATGAATATTATTTATTGATATTGATTGGGTTATAATTTGCTAAATTAAGATAATATTTCATATTAAATATAGTCTAAATTATATCTTTTAACATTCAAACCATTATATTTTTCAACATTCACATTACGGATAAGTTTTTATTTGTTTGTATTTATTTGTAACACTTCTAAGCATTGAAAAATATTTTTCCTCAACGCTAATAAGCATTGGAAGATTTTTTTCGCCAACGCTTATAAGCGTTGGAATATCATTCTCCCAACGCTTATAAGCGTTGGCGAAAAAAATCTTTCAATGTTTATAAACGTTGCAAATAAATGACATGTCCCTATAGCGACATGTATAAGTGTTACTGATTTTTTTTGCAACGCTTATACTCGTTGAGAATTCTCTGTTTTGATGTATTGATCGCCTTTTCTATTGCTTAACTTTCACCGTAAACCAAATCTAGGACCGCCTCTCTCCTTTTAACTTTGGTATGCAACAATTTAGAAATGGCAAAATATACGAGTTTGAACATAGGAGCAAAAATGCCATTGATTGGTTTGAGCACGTGATAAGCTGTGCCCGATGTCATTGGCGATGCGGTTGTCACTGTCGTTAAGGTATTTTATTTTGTAGAAATCCCTCTTACTCTTTTGATACAACCACCACTGCTATAGCCGCCATTGTCACTTCAGCTTCCACCTCCACTTTAGCAATGGCTGCAGAGAACAAAGCTCCCCTTAAAACTCGCATTTGTTGTATTCGGAGTGGTCCCGCCGCTGTTTATGCCGCTCACATTGAGCTCAAACCCATTCTATTCAAAGGCACTATTTTTGATATTTTTCAAACACTTTTTTTGTGAATACGTGAGCATATTTTTCAATTATTATTAGATGGGTTAAATCTTGATTGAAAAATAGTGAATAATTCTGATTATTACTATTACCATCTTCAGGTTTTTAATCGTAAACCATATATTATATGATCGATGAATAATCAGTAATAGGCCAGATCTTACATTGAATAAAGTAAAAAAAGGAAAACAAATGCATTCTAGTCTAGTGATTTGGTAACTGCTGGTGCTTGAATGATGAAGTTAAAATAGTGTAAGCTTTTAGATTAGCAATAATCAAACCGACCGTAGGGAGGTTTGCCTACTTCTACTAGCTAAATTTAATTTTTTCTGAAGCCAAAAAAACGTGGATCTTGTCTCATCGCGGTTTCTCTAAAAACGTGGATCTGGTCGCATCGCGGTTTCCCTAAACTTTCTTCTTTTATTTTGCGCATCAAAGATTTCAAATTTAAATCTATTATGATTTTAAAATTTTAAAATTTTCAATTTCAAATCGACAATTTTGAATGTTTTGATTAATATTTAAATTTGAAATTCATATTTTCAGATTCAAATCTCAATTTTTTCTTTTCTAACATATTATCACTTAATTTTTAAGTAATATTAACAATTTTTTTAAATTTATATTTCTTATCAAAGTTGTATAATGGAACGGTCGGTTTCTCCACCGTTGTGCGGTTATACTAGTAGATAGGAAATGCGTATAAAAGAGATTATGATTTGTTATTTATCAAACCAACCGTTACAATGCGTAAAACAAACCCGCCGATTGTTTCATGCAAATTTTGCTTGCCGAGGTTTGTTCGCAGACAAAGCCTTGTCTTCCTCCTCTCAAATATCTCATTCCTCTCCAGCTTATAAAATCAAAATCATACAGATCTATATCTCATCTTCGATTACATCTTCCACAACCACCTATTCATCTTTGACCCAGGCCGGCCTTCTGGTAAAGCAAGAGAAGTATCCGCTTTGGGCCGCATAAAATTTTAGGGCTTCGGTTCACGCAACCCGATCGAAAACAAAAGCAAATAGCGCTTCAAAACTCGGAGGCACGGGCACACAGCACGCGACGTCATCGCATCGAGCTCCATCATACAGGCGGCGGTAACGATAGCGCAATGACCGACGGTGGGTGGTAACTCCAAGACAGGCGGCGGCGAGGAGCAACTTAGATTTAGGTTAATTTTCACAGACGGCGGCGGCCAGCAACTTTGATTTAGGTTAATTTTGTTTCCTATTCAGTTTTTCTACCACTGTTCCCGAGTGATAATGTTCTATTTTCCTACTGGAAAATTAAAATTTAAGTTCGAGTTTTCTCCTGTCTCGATTTTCAATTCAAAATTAATTTTTTTTTGATGGAATTTGATTTCTGCTTCTATATGTAACATAACTGGCATATCAGTATTTGAGATTTTTTAACATCATTTGATGTTGTTTTGGCATATCAGTATTTGATTATATCTAAAACGGTAAGGGTTGGCTTGTATTCTTATTCTACCATTAATTTTGTTTGTTAATTTTCTGTACCAATGATGACATCTCTTTTGTTGTGTCTTTTGATTTAAACGTCCTAAATATTTTAAATTTTGGATAATATTGTTAGGTATAGTTTTATTAATCCGTACATGTACCAAGTCCTATGTTGCTAATAAATGTATTATTTCATAACCGTCGATAATAGTGCTAACATGTTTTTGACTGTATAGTCACAAGTTTTGGTTCAAATCTTTCAGGCATATAATAGTCATAAAAAATTAATAAAGTAAAACTAAAAATCTTCAATCATTCAAAATAATGATATTCCTTATCAGTTGAAAGGGAGAAAATGACAGAGTGGTGTTGTAAAACTGAAGGATTTGCCTGGTTCATTTTATTTTGTTCCAGCACCAAAAGTCTTACATCAAGTTACAGATGCAAAAGTGCAGAGTTCAATCACAACGATGGGATTAAACACAATTCCTATAATACATGTTAGGGGCAGACACATGTATATCTCTCAGTGTTTTTTTTATCTGAAACGTAGAGGACCAAGCTTTGCTTGTAAACTCTAAGAAAGATATCTCTCAATGTTTATTTCTGTCATCTTTCGATAGTCTGTTTGTAGCATTCAGTTATTGTCTTTCTGTTGTAGGAAAGCTCAGCGGACGTAGTGTAATATTGAATGAAAACAAGGAAAGCTTTATTTTTGTGAAGAAAATCATTTGTTGCATTATCAATGTTCCAGCTTTGTCTAGTCTTCTTGTTAACCAGTCAGTTGGTCCTAAATGGTTCCATTGCCTGGTTCATAGTTTTCTAATTTAACTTACCAATTGAAGTGCCATGGGTAAACTTAAATTTGTTTTCATTTTTTTTAATTTAATGTTCAAAAATATGATGGTATGTTCTGAGCTAATGTGTTTGATTTTTTCTTTTGTTTTTCAAATCCAATAATGACATAAAATTTATTCAATAAGCTATATATTTCACAATCTTACTTCTTCCTGTATCAATTAAATACCAATGGGTATTAGATTAGTAAAAAAATAGTAACAAATATTTTAGTCTTCTGAAATTATATAACTTAACGGTCGGTTTTTCCACCGTCGTGCGGTTATACTAGTAAATAGGTTGGATGGCTAATGACATAGCTGATGGAGGGCAGATGACTACCACCACGGATGTTGAAAACTTCCCAGGATTCCCAGAGGGCATCCTTGGGTTTAAGCTTATGGATAGATGCGAAGTCAATTTGCTGATTTGGAAAGAAAATCTTGTCTGAAACTGTAGCTAAAGTTGACTTTCAAAGCGGCCTTTTAAGGTCGAGTCAGATGAGACTACAGTAGAGACAAACGTTGTGATTATGGCAACAGGAGCTGTAGCCAGTAGGTTAAAATTTGAAGGTAGTGAAGAGTTTTGGAACAAGGGTATTAGTGCATGTGCAGTTTGTGATGGAGCTGCTCCTATTTTTAGAGGGAAGGAAATTGTTGTCATTGGAGGAGGCGATTCCGCCATGGAAGAGGCAAATTTCGTGAGAAAAGTATGGTTCGAAAGTTTGCATTGTTCATAGAAGGGATACGTTTAGAGTGTCAAAGATTACGCAAGTTTGAGTTTAACTTGGAATATTTGTTTGATCGTGGTAAAAATAATTCATGTGAGATATCTACAAGGCTATAATTAAGACTGTCAATGGATATTTGAAAATTTCGAATTTCGTCCGCATCCGCATTCGAAAAGCCGATAAACATCTGACATTCGAAAAAACGAATGCGGATGCAAATATGAAGACATCCGCATCCGAAAATTATCCGTCCTGTATTTTTTAAAATTATCGTACAAATTATGTGCATTTTAATATAGAGAAAGATATTTATTTATGATTTTATTAAGTTAGAAGTTTATATTACATGCACCAAATGCATATTAACAGCTCAAAACTATTTATTACAATTATATTTGTTTATTTTTAATACTTTTATAATCAATGGGTTGAAAAAAATCTATGTTAAATTAAAAAATTTCATTTATATTTTTTAATTTATCGGTCTTTAGCGGATAGGATAATTATTCGATATCCGTCTGTATCCTTAGATGTGGATATCCGATATCCGAAAGTGATTTCGGATGCAGATGCGGATACAGATACGGCATTATCCGTATCCGAAAGTATCCGCCTAGCTATAATGTGAATATACCCCATGCTTTGGTATTTCTGAAATACCGGAGCTGGAATCTAAGTCCCTGGATAGCATTCTTATACCTTGTTTGGAGTTTAGTGACATGGATTCAGTTACCAGCTGTTTAGCTAAAATCTGACAACTGCCGGTTATATATCATTAAGAAATTGAATTATCTTATGTCAAAATATATAAGATTGCAATAGTTTATGTAAAATTGAAAGCTTAATTTTAGGAGCCTGCGTGTATCTATTGTTAAATATTTAGTGAAGGTGTTGAATTAAATTGGAGTTTATTGGACCAGTGGTCTGCTTGTTTGCAACTCTATTAGTATCCTGCCATGGCAACTAAATTTGGAGGAATGGTGGCCTTACACTCCACTTGATTCGTTAAGACATGCATACAGTCAAAAATCAAAATGCATTAATTAATCAAAGCATTCTATTTTTTTTTAACCAATCTGTATTTCTCATACTTAACAAGTTTGAGTTTAGAATTGCTTAAGTATTCAGAAGTTAGTTGACACTAAAATTGAATGTGTTGCTCATTTTTTGTTTTACCATGGGAAGTGCAAATATTAATCAAATATACGTGCGTGATTATATATGAATGCCCACTTACGTTAGTCATTTCCTTATTCCAATGTATTTTCCTCTAAAAGTAAATAAATATTCAAAATATTAGCAGTGCTGGCTACTGACTAGTTATACTTATTAGGCTGCTAAAGTAGCTGTTATGATAATATATGCACATGTCCAGGTTGCATTTAAAAAATAGAAGGTTTCAGTTAAAAAACAAAAGGTTACAATTAAATAAAAAAAAGGTTATAGCGAAAACAACGAATAAATTTTGGTGTGATTAACTAATATATTTTTATATATAATAAGTAAAATACGGTTTGATTACTTATTCTAAATTTTTACTGCAGCGGTGAGGGTTTTAGCAAACCCGAAGAAAGTAGTAGTTTGGAATTCTAATTTTGTGAGCGTATGAGCCACAGAATGGATTGCTTGAAGGTGTTAAACTTGCCCTGGTGAAATCACAGACTTGTAAGTATCAGTGTGTTCTTTCCTATTGGGCAGAACCGACAATAAAAATTTCGGATGGACAAGTGGAGTTGGATGAAGATGGCTATTTAGCAACAAAGCCTGGTAGCACACATACAACTGTTAAAGGGGTCTATGCAGCTGGTGACATTCAAGATACGAAGTATGGACAAGCTATAGCTGTAGATGGATCAGGTTCGTTTGATTTTTTTTTTCCTTCCTTTTTTTATTTTTTATTTTTTATGGAGCATGCTTTGTGTGCTTATTAGTAAAATTAAAGAGAATGAAAATGTATTGTTTGTATTTATCACTGAAAACTGATCGTTTACATTGCCTTGTACATTGTATTTATAGACTCATTCTCGTACTGGGCTGAGTTAAGTTTGTAAGCCCATTACCTCTTTGTACATGATACAATGACGCTCGGCTTTACTTTACGCAGATTATCACATTTCATTATCTCATTTAATACCCCTCTTCAAATCCGACTAGGGTAAGAGTTTGCGATTTTCCTCTAATTTGTTGTCGATGCTTTAAATCTTTAAATCCATGCTTTAATCTTCATAATCTTGCTCTAAGCATGGTTTTGCAGATAGGATGAAGCATTAATTGAGCTTTGTGAATTGTCTTGAGTTGTTGTTGACTTCATTAGTTCTTGATTTGAGTTCCGACTCTGTAAAATCTAGCTTTATCTTTGGTTTAGTAGATGCATCTACTCCTCAATGAAGATCTGGACCTAGATCTCCGGTATGGAGAATCTTGAATTATATAGTTTTTGCGAAGTTTTGATTTCTGTTTTATTGAATGGAAATATTTGTTCATTGAATACTACATGTTCTAATACGAATACTTTTCCATTACTATCTAAACATTTATACCCATCTCTACTAGTTGCATAGCCTAGAAAAGTGCATGGAGGTGATCTATAATTTAACTTATGAGAGTTATATGGCCTTAGACAAGGAAAGCATAGGCACCCGAATGCTTTTAAATCATGATAGCCTGGTTTAATATTAAAAAGGACTTCCATAGGACTTTTCAATTGCAATACTTTTGTTGGTAACCTATTTATTATATATATACACTAGTAGCAATTGCATCAGACTAAATTTTTTGTGGCAATGATCCTTGAGCAAGAAGTGTTAAACCAGACTCAATAACGTGCTACGTTTCCTTTTTATTAATCCATTTTGCTCAGAAGTATAAGGACACGTTGTTCTATGAACAATTCCCTCTTTTTGAAAATATTATCTAAATGGAAGGAACTTAGTTCCACCATTTGTTTGCATAATTTTCACCTAACAATCAGTTTGTTTTTCCGCTAGAGTAATAAACTGAAGTACTACATTGTAAGTTTCAGATTTTGATATCAAGAAATAAATCCGAAGATATCTAGAAAATGAACCTATGAATGAAATTTAATATTTGAAACCATAATCAGTATTGAGTGGTGCAAGCCTCCATAAATCAGTGGCAAGTAATCATAATGGTTTGCTATATAGTCATTGAATATGAAAAAGCAAGTTTATCTTACCCGTTTGACAATGTGTGCAAACATAAGACATAAAAATGGTTTTAAAAGAAATATTATTTCTACTCAATACTTGTTTTACAACACTTGCATTTGGATGTCCTAACCTATAATATCATATATCAAAGGTCTTACAGTTACTTGCTTGAGTGATTTCAAAACTGTTACACCATTTGTCCCTTAAATCTTGATTTTTTCCACTATCAACATTGAATTTGTATAGGCCTCTACACTCCTTACCCTGCAAAAGAACTTCATCAGTCAGAATATCTTTGACTAAGGAATGTTCAGGGTAGAATTCGAAATATACATTATTATCTTTTGCAAATCGTGAAACACTTAATAAAATTTTTCTAATTAGTGGAACTCATAAAAGATTATTAAGATAAAGTTTTCTTGCACCTTTGATGTATGCATTTCCTGGATGAGCAATATTAATAGGATAACCATTTCTCATATAAATGCATTGCTTATCTTTTTACTCCTAAGTGCCAAGATTTAAATTGCTTAGGTTTGTTGTCACATGATTAGTGGCACCTGAGTCTGGAAACCAACTTCATCTTGAATGTCTTCAGGTTTGGTAATGTTTTCTTTCTGAGCTTTAGAATCTTGTTGAATATTGATCATATTTGCACTTGGGTAGTCCTTTGATTGATGTTCCCTTGGTGTGATAGAGTATAATTTGCATTAAATCTAAAATAACACTTGTTTGCATCATGACCATATTTTCCACAAATTTGACACCTCAGTCTATTATTGTTATTATCGTACCACCTTCCACCTCTACCTCTGGATCTGTTAGATTGTCCACCTCTCTGATTTTTGTTACTGTAGTTCCTTTCTTGATTCTTTGATACATAGTTGGCAGAAAACTCTTGTATCACCAGTTTCTTTTTCTCTTCTTCTTTCATGAGCAAGAAGAATAGAGTGCACATATTGAATGGATGGTGGTATTTCTTAGAGGATATCGCTCCCATAACTGCTTCATATTCATCATCTAACCGCTTAATATTGACAACACTTGCTCAGTTTTAGAAACTTTGTGGCCTGCTGCAGGCAGTTGATCATAAAGTATCTTCACCTTTGTTAGATACTCTCTCATGTTCATACCATCTTTTCTTAGGTTATCTTTTATAATGCATAACCCTTGCTGTAGATTATGATTTGAATACTTGCTATGTTGAATGCCAAATTTCATGCGACGACTTACATCCTATCAATTATGGTAATAAACTTGCACTAATTGATGATAATAACCAAGAACTAACGAGACTGTCCTTTCTTTAATGATTTGTATAGTCTTTGTTAATCACTATTTTGCCTTCACTATCTGCAGTGTATCTTGGTGGTGTAATCAATGTTTCAAGAGCATATTCTTCAATACCATATCCTTTTATAGCAGTTTCTATCTGAAATTTCCAAAGAAAATATATCGATTCATCAAGTTGAATCGTAATTAACCGACTTTGTGGTTTGACTATGGCTACGAGCAGTTCTTAGGTGGTTGATTGCTGAGAAGTAGTGGTTCTTGAGTTTTCAGAGGTGTATGATGCATTATCATTGTCACCTTCCACCATTTTTAGGATCTAGAATGTGGAGATTGAGACTCGGGGAGATTCAGGAAATTGTGAGATTCAGATTCAAGATCAAATGATGAACTCTGTTCTGCGTTCACAAAATTATGCAGCCAGAGGAGCTAAATGATGATCTTTTCTCTGAGGTGACTTATAGGAGTGGAATAAAAACACGGAAGGAATTATGGTTCTTTCTTAGGAACTGCAGAAAAAGAGGGAAGAATGGGTATTCAAGTTAAATCAATAATGAGAAGTTTATTCTTCGATGAAAGCCAACAATGCACAACCAACTTTAGATGATGAACTAGACTCCGTTGAAGTTTCGGCAAGGCGCTCACTACTGTGAGGCAGTTATAATTGCTGGCTCTGATACCATATTAGTAAAATTAAAGAGAATGAAAATGTATTATTTGTATTATCTCCGAAAACTGATCATTTACATTTCCTTGTACATTGCATTTATAGAGTCATTCTTGTATTGGGATGAGTTATGTTTATAAGCCCATTACCCATTTGTACATAATACAATAACACTCTGCTTTACTTTTCGTTTGTTATCACATTTCATTATCTCATGTAATAGCGCTTTCTACAAATTTGCGTGACATGGTATTTAGTAATTTGTTTATAAAATTGCAATTATATTATTTATGTGATTAAAGTCGTTTAGTACTGTAGCCGACACAAAACCAATTATATCAGACATTTTACAAATGTGGTTTTTCTTTTTGGATCAATGCAGGCTAGGTATAGGCATATCAGCTGTGCTGCGATTTATGGAAACAATGAGAAGAACATGACTTTTATGGTACATTAATATTTACGGCTCCAACATTGTCCCCTCTCAGCATTTCTGACACCAATATCATCCGTTTTCGGCATCTTAGCTTGTACTAGGTTTAAATGTACCATGCCCCTTGTAAATTCATGTCGGTATTGACTTGATTCTAGTCGGTATCGATATGAACTGGTTGTCGGGGCTCAGGTCTACCCTGATCTCTTCTAAATCCAGATGCTCCTACTTTTTTTTTGGCCTTTAATTCCGAATTCCAACTGCTTCGGTTGTTCCTTGTGTCCCATCCTTCTAAAAAAATCCATATAACATTTTATACTGTCAAGCCATCATCCCATCTTGCATATATTTCATCATTCTCTCCATTCCTTCTCTAGTCACGTAGACTAATGAACTAGATTTGAGGACTCCTCCTTGTTGCCCCCATGCTCTGGTTGACTTGGTTCTCCACTAGCTTTGGCAGAATGCCTCTTCATTTTTTCAAACTTCATATCCGAACTTTAAGTTGTCAAATCCTTGTCCATTCATAGTGAAAGTACCAAAAATGTTGTGTCGGAAAATGGCACAACAGCCCAATATCATATGAAAGCATCAAAAACGTAAATCTATCTAAATAAACAAAGACAGGAGCATGACTTTTATAGTGGTTCAGCAAATTCTTCGGTTTACGTCCACTTTAATTTTGTTATCTTATGTTTTCTCATAAGAATACAAAGATTACCACTCATATCCTACCACAACCTAATAGCTCTCAGATTTACAAAGGTTTGGTGAAGAAGAAGATTGAAAAAGAAGTCCAAAATGGAAAATTCCCCTCCACATGGTAGGTAGCTTGCTATACATAGGAAAATCTCTACAACAGTCTAATCATCTTGATTTAAAAACATCACAACTCCATGATTTGAATATCCAATAGACTGGTCATGTTACACTACATGAATATCAGAAAGAAAATCAGATCAATACCGACCAAAGCCGATTTTCTCTCCAGATTTACAAACGGTCAAGAAGAAGATTGAAAAAGAAGTATAGAATGGAAAAGTCCCCTCCAAGTGGTAGGTAGCTTGCTATTTGTAGGCAAATCTCTACAGAAGTCTCATCATCTTAGTTTGAAAACATCAAAACTCCAAGATTTGAATATCTAGCAGATAGATCAGGCTATGCCACATGAATGTCGAAAAGAAAATCAGATCAATACCGACCTGAATCAGGTCGGCACTGACATGAATCCGGTCGAAATGACCTAATTTTATGCATTCAAAGTCATTTTCTCTCCAGATTTAATCTCCTTTCATACATCTCCGTCATTCCAAGTATCAATATCATGTCGGTGCCAACCAAATCATGTCGGTGCCGACATGACTTTGTTGTTCAAAAGTTTGTCAACCTTCCTAAGCTTCTTCATATCATTATTATAGATAGTTCTAATCATGTTGGTGTTAATCATGTCGGTGAAAATCATATCAGTACTAACCTGAATTGCGTTTTTGAAACTTGGCCAAATATATGGCTTCTTTAATCTTGACATCTTCCAAGCTCCTTGACTCATTCCATCATAAGTTTGGAGTCCATTTCATCTGTTTGACTCTATATTAACGCTATGGAAAATTTGGCTGTAACAATATATAATCTTGTAAAATTTCCAAATTAAAAAGGATAGACAAGTTAGGAGTAATATTGTCAAGGAAGAACTAGACAAGTTAGGAGTAATACTGTCCGAGACCCACATTAACAAGGAGTATTATGGGGCAATACTATCTGCTAATGCGGAGAATATGGATGGTTATGAGCGACCATCTATAGTCTTGTCTTAAATATCTATTGAATACGTCGATTAGTGCTCTATGTTCTTTTTCCTAACTCAAGTGGATCGACATATCTAATAAATGCTTAATACAAAATTACAGTGGCTATAGGGTCTATTAGAACAAAATATAACAACTCAAATGCTAAACACATCACAAAACAGCAGATAATCACATATATATACATGTACAGATACACCACAGAGTATACAAAATGATACATCATATATATGGTATGATGACCACATTACAAGCACGAATCAAAAGAATATACATATCAGAGTAGCTATAAAAGGACTACTCAAAAACTATATCAAAAAGGAGATAGCAGAGAAGAGTCCATGCGAAAGCAGAATATGCTAAGTCTAAAGGTACCTAACATGAAACACTGGTCTGAACCGAGTATAAAATATACGGGTCAGTCTAGCCAAACATATCTGTTTATAAGGACAAGTGATAATATGAGCATAAGGTAAGGTGATAATCTTCTCAAGTGAGAAGGAATAATTCAAGGGTATAGTATGACAATATCAAGTAAATTCAATGGTCCACTTTAGCGATGGTGAGAATGTCTCTTTATCTCAAACTTATTTTCTTTTCTTTTTGAGTGATGAAATTAAATAGTTGAATACAAATTCTTTTCTAGGAATTGCGATGATGCAATTTTGTTAAGGGGGAGTCTGTAACAACCCTGGTTTAGAGATTACCTGTCAATATTGAATTATAATGGTAATTATAATTTAATATTGTGATTTAAATTAAGATTGAAGAAATTAAATTGTTTATTTGTAATAAACAATGAATTTTGAAATTTAAAATGAGAAAATGAAATTCCAAGCTTTATTTTAGTTTGATTGGAGTGATAATAAACGGAATATGGGCTTTAAATAATGAAAATGATTTCATTATAGAGAAATGCAATAATTATATTAATTATTGCCAATTTGCTTCTTTTAATAATTTTTAAAAGAAGCATGTAATTTTTAAAGGTAGTTTATTGAAATAAAATGTAAAATTTAATTTAAAAATAAGTTTTGATCATAAAATTGATGAAAAATGATTTGTTATATTTTATTACACAAGAAAATAATTTTTATGTAATTTTTGGAGTTAAAAATAGAGTTTTATATGAATTATTGTGTAAATTGTGTATTTAAGTAAAATAAGAGTTTTTAATAATGAAAAATATTTTTATAACTAAATTATCTTTTAATTTGTTGTTAGATATGTTTGTTAAACATAAAAATATGTTTTTATAATTTATAGAGACGAAATCATTTAAATACACATATGTTGTATTATGTAGATACGAGAGTGTTAGGGTAATTTAGTGTTAATTAGATTTTTAGGCTAATCAATTCTTTTGGGTCAAGCTTATTTGTTCACTAACCATAAAGTAATGAGAAAGCTTCTTCTTTCTCAAAACATCTATACATATGTTTTTACTATAAAATAAAAGGAAGAAGAGAAACCATTCCTCTTCTAAACCCTAAAGCTCTAGATCTTCAATTCCTACATTAATTTGCTGATTTTAATCAAACTAAAGCTATATTTTTCAGGTAATCAACTCCAAAACTTTTCTATTTCATCAAATTTGGATTCTTGCAAAGGTAAATTATTTTTAATTGGATTTCCTTGCTTGCATGTTATTGTAATGTTGTTTTATAGGTTCTAAAAGCTAAAATTCAAGCAAAAGCTCCAAACTTTCTATATTAATTCGTGTTTTTACATTCCTACAGCGAGGTGAGTTACAAAACTCACAAAATTTAGCTAAGACAGGCTCAAAATCGCAAAAGAATTGCTTTGTAATTTTTTTACTTTCAATTTTGTTTGTGTCAAAACCTTCTCTAGTTGGTACTTTGCACGCTAATATCTTTTGGTTCCGGCAACGAAATGCTGCCGGATTTCTTACAATTGGTAGCTTGCATGTTGAATTTCATCTCTGCAAATTTTGGTTGAAAAATATTGTCATTTGAATGTTCAAAACAGTGTTAGAAAATCAACTCAAACACAGATTTTTGCATGTAGAAATTTCGTTTTTTGAGTTGCTGCAAACATGGTCTGAGTCCATATTTGAGACATCATATCTCTTTCATTTCTTACTGGAATTTATCGATTCTTTTTTTGTTTCAAAGAGGAAGTTTTGTAGTATGTGTATATCAATTTTTAGCTCAATCCAAGCTAATTTGGTTCTCCACTTCATGCCAGAAAGTTGAACCCGAGATGGTTTTCAGGCCTGTACATTTTTGGTTTTTTGAACTATTGCAAACATTGCATGAGTACATGTTTGAGATGGTACAACTTTTTCATTTCCAGTCGGAATCCATTGATTCTTTTTTATTTGAAAGACAGTTTTCTGCAATGTGCGTATCAATTTTTAGCTCAATATGAGATAGATTATTCCTCTGTTTCAGGCCTGTAAGTTGGATCCAAGATGGTTTCAGGCCTAGGCATGTTTTTGTTTTTGAACTGTTGCAAACATGGCCTGAGTTCATGTTTGAGACAGTGTAACTTTTTCATTTACAGTAATAATTCACTGATTCTTTTTTTTGAAAGACGGAGTTTTCTACTTTGTGCACACCAATTTTTAGTTCAATCAAAGGTCATTTGGCCACCTATTTCATGTCCGAAAGTTGAACCCAGAGAAGATTTCGGTCCTGAGTATTATTTTTCCTGTGCATTTTTATGTTCTTTTTCCGTCCGACTTTTGACTTTTACTTCATGTTTTTTTTTGTGATATTTTGAAATGTTTTGAGGGCTATGATGCCTATCAACAGGCTAGCCAAGTTTTGATGAATTTGAAATTCAACTTTGAATTGAATTTGAATGACGGTTTGAGTGATTTCTTTGATTTCGAGCATAGAATTTTCCAAACAATTTTTAAATAATTGTTAAAATAAATTGGCATTTAAAATAGTTGTTATATAATATTTTTAAATTATTTTAAACTATAAAATCTATTTAATCTCTATAATAATGGAATTTTCAAATATTATCTTCAAAATTGATTTCGAAAAATGGTTTTAAAGGCTTGTTTTCTCAAATAAATTATTTTATATACAAAATATAGTTTTTGCACTATTTGAGCGAATGAGAAGGAGAATTAAGCGGTTTGGTAAAACACGTAGTATGGGACACGTGCGTTTATCTTACCGGTTAATTCCTAACTTGTCTGTTTGATCGTTTTGACCTTCAGGTCGAGTTTACCGATGAGATGATGCAAACTTTTTACCGCTTTGAGTGTGAAATTTACTAGCGGTTAGTAAAACCACTTAGTGCGAACTTGTGGTATGGGACACACGTTAACACTGTTCGGGTTCCTATTCGAGAGTTTGTGACCCATTTGCCATTACGGCGTATGCCAATACAAGACCTTCGGGTCGTTGCCATTGTAGCATTTGTCATTACGGCGTAGTTTCCATTGCGGCGTATTTGTCATTGTGACGTAATTGCCTTCGGGCGTGGTACCATATTTGAGATCAGTACTTGGCAGGCTTCGGCAGGCTTCGGCCAAAAGCACGTGCAAATTTTGGGATGTTTCATTGATTTCCCGAGTGTGTCGCCTTTTTCATGGTTGGCCATTCGAGCCATCACACACACACACACACACACACACACATATGGCAATTACCTTGTGGAATTTGAGTTGCCTACACTGGCGTTATTTGAGATTTGCCTGTTGGTGTTATTATTGAGATTTGCCTGTTGGCATTATTACATGAGATTGCCTTTTGGCGTTTATTTGGGATTATATTATCCTATGTTGGAGAGTTATATTTGATTTTCTTGTGGCGTATTTTTGAGATTTCTTTGAGTTTGCCAATGCGACGAGTTTTGGGATTTCTCCTTTTTGCATTTTCCCTAAACCGCTATTCATGATTTGTGATATACCGATGATACGAGACTTATTATAGTTAGCATTTTATGGATTGTTATATCTCTTTTAAGATTATATGTTTATGTAAGTGATATCATCTCATCACTTAAAGTAACCATACCATACTTATACTCATGCTTATACTCAGTATTGTTCCTTCTTGTTTAAGAAGAACACTATCCTTATTCTTATGTATTTATTACTGCGTATCCTCTTAAACTGATATGTTTGGCTAGAATGACCCGTCTATTTTATACTCGGGTCAGACCGAGGTGTTTCAAGTCTGGTACCTTTGGACTTAGCCTATTCTACTTCAGCATGGACTCTTCTCTGCTATCTCCTTTTTGATATAGTTTTTGAGTAGTCCTTTTATAGCTATTCTGATATGTATATTCTTTTGACTCATATTAGTATTGTGGTCATCATACCACATATATGACGTATCATTTTGTGTACTCTATGATGTATCTGTACATGTATACATATGTGATCATCTACTCTTCTGTGGTGTATTTAGCATTTGAGTTGTTGTATTTTGTTCCAATAGATCCTATAGCCACCTGTACTTTTGTATTAAGCATTTATTGTATATGTCGATCCACTTAGTTAGGAAAAGAATAAAGAGCGCTAATCGACATATTCAATAGATATTTAAGACAAGGCTATAGATGGTCGCTCCTAACCAGCCATATTCTTCGCATTAGCAGACAGTATTACCCTGTAATACTCTTTGTTAATGTAGGTCTCGGGGTGGGGCGTCATAGCTTGGCACATGCTATAACGCCCCACCGCAAGACCCACATTAGCAAAGAGTATTACTAGGTAACACTGTCTGCTAATGTGGAGAATATGGCTGGATAGGAGCGACAATCTATAGCCTTGTCTTAGATATCTATTGAATACGTCGACAAATGCCATATTTTTTTTTCTATCTCAAGCGGATCAACATGTCCAATGAATACTTAATAAAAAGCCATATGTGGCTATAGGATGTATCAGAACAAAATACAACAACTCAAATGCAAAGCACATCACTGAACAACAGATAATCCCATATATACACACATATACAGATACATCACAGAGTATACAAAATGATACATCACGTATGTGGTATGACGACGATAATACAAACACGAGTCAAAAGAATATACATATTAGAGTAGCAAACTAAAAAGGACTACACAAAAAACTATAACAAAAGGAGCTAGCAGAATAGAGTCCATGCGGAAGCAGAATAAGCTAAGTCCAAATGCAAGAAATCCGGCCGCATTTTGTTTGCCAGAATCAAAAGATATTATCATGCAAAGTACCAACCAGAGAAGGTTTTTCCATAGAAACAAAATTGAAAGTAAAAACAAATTACAAAGCAAATTTTTAACGATTTTGAGCTTGGCTCAGCTAAATTTTGTGAGTTTTCTGGAATATGTTTTTGCTTAGAGTTTTACAGTGAAAATACTGTCTGGGTTCAACTTTGAGACATCATAACTTTCTCATACTTTATCCAAATTGCATGATTCTTTTTTATTTGAAAGATAAAGTTTTCTACTATATGAATACCAATTTTGAGCTCAATCAGATGCCATTTGGTCCTCTTTTTTATGCCTTAAAATTGAACCCGGAATGGATTTCAGGCTTGGGCACATTCTTGTTGAACTGCTACAAACATGAGTTAAGTCCATGTTTGAGATATCGTAACTTTTTCAATTTCTGTCGAAATTCATTCATTCATTTTTTGTTTCAAAGATGAAGTTTTCTACTTTGTGCACACTAATTTTTAGTTCAATCAAAAGTTGTTTGGCCACTTGTTTTATGTCCGAAAGTTGAACCTACAGTCTGTAATAACCCTGGTTTTGAAGATTATCTGTAAAAAAAAAATTTTAAGTGATGAAATTAGATAGTTGAATACTAATTCTTCTCTAGAAATTGTGAGTATGCAATTTTGTTAAGGGAGAGTCTGTAACAACCTTGGTTTTGAAGATTACCTGTAAAAAAATTTTGCATTCCTACAGCAAGATGAGTTTCAAAACTCACAAAATTTAGCTGAGACAAGCTCAAAATCGCTAAAAATTTGCTTTGTAATTTGTTTTTACTTTCAATTTTGTTTCTGTGTCAAAACCTTCTCTGGCTGGTACTTTGCATGTAATTTTCTCTCAATTCCGACAACGAAATGCTACTAGATTTTCTTCTATTGGTTTCATGTGTTGTAGTATATATTTGCAAAATTTCATAGCAAAACCCTTTCGTTTGATACCTGAAAACCTTGCTGTAAAATCAATGCACAGCTTGAAAATTACCCGTACATTTTTGGTTTTTTGAACTGCTGCAAACATGACGGAGTTCATGTTTGAGACAGTATAACCTTTTCATTTACAGTCGGAATTCATCGATTCTTTTTTTGTTTGAAAGCCAAAGTTTTCTACTTTGTGCACATTAATTTTTAGTTCAATCAAAGGTCTCACGGTGGGGCGTCACAGTATCAAGCCACTCCATCTGTGATTCGAAGAAGCCTATATTAGGTATCCTTATTCGGCTAATTTGTTGCTTCTTGTCCTTCAGAATGTTAATGATGATTCCGACGTCTCTGTATTCACTCTTGAGTTTCGAGATATTGATAATATATCTCGAAATCCAGTCATTACGACTCTATTGATTTTTGTGAGTCCGTTTCGGGTATGATACCTAATCGGGAAATCAAATATTGTATTGACTTCATTTTCGGTTCATAGCCTTTCGGTCATCCTTCCACGAGGATGTCCACTAGGGAATGAGGTGGTTCATTGAATTTATTTGATATTGCCTTTCTTACCCTTTTTGAGATATTCTCTTTAGATACTCAACTGTTGATATACTTTGTAAAATTACTTCACCCGAAGTCATGATATGCTGTTAGTGTTATTTTTCTAATTCGAGAATATATTTTAACCTTACTCTTATATCTCGTTGATCTCTTTTTAATCCGTTAAGTGATGCTAGTGTCATTCTTTAGCTTGACCTTACACTGATTTTTCATGAGCTACGAGTTACGAAGGATAGCGTTCCTCTTATCACATTCCTCACTCATATAGTTCTTGTGAGTGGTTCGTTATACCGTTCGGAACAACGAACGCTCCAGTCTATTCCATCAGTCTTGTGAATCGAGCATTCTGGGAATATCATGATGAGTTCTTCTTGTCTTTTTGATTTTGAGTACAAGTTATAATTGAGTTTTCAAATCTTTCAAATTGAAGATACGTTTTTAAGTATAATTGGAATTTTGTTTATTGAGATAAGAAAATAATTTTTGTGTAAATTGTGCATTTAAGTAAAAAAAACCAAAAATATACAGGCATGAAAACCATCTCGGGTTCAACTTTCTGGCATGAAATGGAGGACCAAATTGCCTCTAACTGAGCTGAAAATTGGTATGCATATACTACAAAACTTCCTCTTTCAAACAAAAAAGAATTTATGAATTCCGATAAGAAACGAAAGAGATATGATGTCTCAAAAGTGGAATCAGACCATGTTTGCAGCAACTCAGAAAACAAAATTTCTATAGGCAAAAATATGTGTTTAAGTTGATTTTCTACCACTGTTTTGAAGATCCAAATGACAATATTTTTCAACCAAAATTTGCAGAGATGAAGTTCAACTTGCAAGCTACCAAATGTAGGAAATCTGGCAGCATTTCTTTGTTTGAATCAAAAGATATTAGCATGCAAAGTACCAACTAGAGAAGATTTTGACACAGAAACAAAACTGAAAGTAAAAACAAATTACAAAGAATTTTTTTAACGATTTTGAGCTTGGATCAGCTAAATTTTATGAGTTTTGTAACTCACCTTGCTGTAGGAATGCAAAAACTCGAATTAGTGTAGAAATGTTGAAGCTTTTACTTAAATTTTAGCTTCTAGAACCTATAAAACAACATTACAACAACCAGATCTTGATTCCCTTCGAGAACCACTAGAATAGGAGCAATAGCGAGAATCTCCTTCAACTGCTGAAAAGAAGCTTCACACTTGTCGAACCAAATAAATCGAACGTATTTTCGAGTAAGGCTGGTGAGAGGAAGCACAATGCGGGAAAAATCCTTAATGAATCGGTGGTAATAACACGCCAATCCAAGGAAGCTACGAATCTTGTGAACATTCTCAGGCCTCTTCCAATTCTGGATGGATTCGATATTCGAAGGATCGACCGAAATGCCTTCGGAAGAAACAACATGGCCTAAAAACTTAACCTTATTCTCTCAGAAATGGCACTTGGAGAATTTGAATTTAAGCTGATGATGATGAAGAGTACCCAAGACAACTCTCAAGTGATTACTGTGTAGTTAATGCCCCGCTATTACCCCGCTACAACCCTGCTATATCTCATAGCGGAGTTCTACCGCTATGATTTTTCCATATAGCCCCAAAATATATCCTTTCCGCTTTAATCCCCGTTATTTCCGCTATATCCCGTTATTTCCGCTATATTCCGTTATTCCCGCTATATCTTTTTTAATAAAATGAATTGAAAAATTGCGTTTAAACATTATAAAATTATGAAACTAATTTATTTGATTTAATTTTTTAATATATTTTCAGAAATAAAAATACTCTAATATTCTACCAAATTCAATTATGTTATATAACAGTTTTTCGTTTATTTAAAGTATATTCGCACATGTTTTTATTTAAAATTATTTATGTATTATTTATAATTCATTTGAATGATAATTTTTCATTTAATTACCATTTATATAATTGTAAAAACATTAGGTACGAGTTTTATATGCTATTTTAGAGTCATCCGCTATATCCCGCTATATCCTCTCTGTATCCCCGCTATGACTTTTTGCGCCTCCACCGCTTTGAATCTACCAAACGCATTAACTGCACGGAGTGATTACCATGCTCAGCTTCAGACTTCGAATAAACAAGGTTGTCATTAATGAACATAAGGACGAACTTATCGAGATATTGCCGGGATACTCGATTCATAAGATCAACAAAGAAAGCAGGAGCGTTCATTAAACCGAACGGCATAACGAACCACTCGTAAGATCTATATCGAGCGTGGAAAGCTATAAGAGGTATGCTATCTTCTGCCACTCGGAGCTGATGAAAACCAGTGGTAAGGTCGAGTTGAAAGAAGACCTTAGCGCCACTTAATTGATCGAACATGTCGTCGATTCTAGGTAATGGATACCTATTCTTGATGGTCAATTCATCAAGCTTGCGATAGTCGATGCAAAGCCTAAGAGTTTCAACAGACTTCTTCACGAAGGCGACTGTGGCACCCCATGGTGAAAAACTAGACTGAATCAACTGTTTGGACTCAAGCTCTAAAAGCAACTTCTTAAGTTCCTCATTTTCCTTTATAGACATCCTCGTGGGAGGACGACTAGTTGGATGCGCACCTGGAATGAGATCAATGTGGAACTTAATCGCCCGCTCGGGTGGTAAACCCAAAACAGGCTCAAATAAATCAAAGAAGTCACAAACAATAGGAATACGAGATATATCATCATCATCTCGTGAGTCTAGAGAATATAAAGCCACTTCGGAATTATCCACATTCCGAAGAACAAGTGATAACTGAGTAGATAAATCAGGATGTTGAAGATATAAAATTCTCTCAGAACAAATAATCCTGGCATCGTATCGCACTAGCCAGTCCATACCCAAAATATATCAAATCCCAAATTAAAAATAACGTCCAAATTCGTACGAAAAGTAAAGCCACATAAAGCAATCTCAACATCATCAAAAAGCATGCTAAGGGTTGCGAATCCCTCGATAGAATTCATAATCCTCAATGAAGTAACGATATAAGAAACATCTAAAGAAAAATCATGGACGAGCTTCTTCGATACGAGTGAATGCGACGCACCCGTATCCAAGAGGACTCGAATAGAACGATCACGAAACAACAATGAACCTTCAAGAATAGAAGGAGAAGTACCTCTGTGCTGAGAAGAACCTCCAGAAGCATCCACTAAATTCAGCTTTCTAGATTTAGAATTATCCAAAGCTTTTAATCTCCAATTTTCTTCAATAAGTTGCTATTTTAATCAATCTAAAGAAGATTACAATAAGTAATCGCTTCCAAAACAGGATTGTTATAGACTCTCCCTTAACAAAATTGCGTCCTCGCAATTCCTAGAGAATAATTTGTATTCAACTATTTAATTACATCACTCAAAATGAAAAGAAATAAGCTTGAGATAAAGAGACATTCTCACCATCGCTATCGAAGATAGAAAACCGAGACATGATCGCTCGATAAACTCTATGGTTTTCCAAGTGCAGTCATTGAGATTAGCGGACTACTGAACTTTAACGAGCGGCACATCCTTATTTCGAAGGCATTTAACCTCCGAAGCAAGTACGCAAATAGGCTGCTGCAAAACAGATAGGTCTGGTGAGATCTCAAGCTCTTGCAAATAAGGAGAATTGATAATAGAATCCGACTTTCGAAGATACTTCCAAAGCTAAGAGACGTGAAACACGTCATGAATGCCATATAGATGAGTTGGAAGTGAAACTCTATAAGCCATAGGGCCAATACGTTCAGTAATAGGAAATGGTCCTATAAAGTGGGAAGCCAGTTTTCCAGTCTTATTGAAGCGAATATCCCCTTTCAGAGGAGAAACACGAATAAAGACGAGACCACCAACCGAGAAAGTGAGAGGTTTCCTAGGGTTGTCTGCGTAGGATTTTTGGCAGATCCGTGCCTCTTCGATTTATTATTAACCCAAACAAATAAAATAAAGTTTCAAACTTTATTTTCTCATTTTATTTCTAAAGTTCATTGTTTATTTAAAACAAACAATTTAAAATCTCCAATTTTAATTTTAATTGGCTTTTTATGTTAAGTATAGTATTAATGAATTTCCATAAACAAGTTAAACTAACAAACACACTTAAGCCACAAGCACTTTTAAAAACTTGTAAAACCTTTGTTTATGGTTTAAAAATCCTTTTAGAATGATATATATAGTAATTTATTTATAAGGTAATATATTTACTAATAAAAATAATTTAGAAAGATATTAAATTAAATACGCTTTCAATGCTAATAAAATAATTGACAAATTTTACTAACAATTATATATCCTTATATACTTTAAAATACTTCTAATATTGTTTAAAACACTTTTTTAAAATATTACGTAAAAATACTTATTATTATACTCATTTGAAAACTTCAAAATGACACGTTTTCTTTTATAAAATAAATCTCTTACTTTCATAATTCATAATAAAATACTAAAAATTCATAAAAATGTCAAACTATTTTTAAAATACTCTAATATATGTTGCAAAAGACTTGTAAAAATATTGGTGAAGCATATATAAGTTTAAAGTCAATTTGAAGCATTTAATGTGAAGGGTAGAAACAATAACGCTTTAAAAGTGCTATCTTTAAGTGTTGTGCTATCTTTGAGTGTTATAATAGGTTTAGAATTTGTAGTTCTACACACTTTTAAGATTAGTGGATTTTCAACAAGCTATTTATCTTTTTAGAGTCTAATTTTTTTATACAAAGTAGTAAACACATAATACATTATAACTGTAGTGAGAAAATCCTAAGGATCTCTCTGTAAAAAATCATAGAAAATGCCGAACACAAGGCATATCCAAAGTGCATTTATAACAACTATCACTATATAACCTTAACAAAATAAATGTTCAATTCAAATCAATCCCCCACTAAATATTATGTGCTTTGTTTAAAGGATATAATAACAAGCAATAGAAGTCATACAAGTCCTACAAAGTCAATTGCATATGCCACTTTCTTTCTAAAGCAAGAATCAAAACAATATCACAACACAAAATCAAGCAACATATTATGTTTTCAACCAACAATATAAACACTTAATATTTTTAATGGTGAGATAAATCACCCATAACAGCCACGAAACCTAGCTTTAGCCACCAGCAAGCTACCATCTTCCTAACTCAACCAAATAATCCCATAATGCCACCTTCCTCCCAACATGCTCACGGCCTAGCCTAATATCCCTCCTTTTGCTCATGGCCTTGGGCCTTCTTGGGATTGGATGCTTTAATTATTCTATTTTGAGATGCTAATATGTGTTGTGGTGACATTGTAAGGATCTCACTTTTGTTTTGTTTGGTTTTGAGTTGATTTAATTTATGAAGAGAGAAGAGGAGGAAGATGGTTTTAGTTCTTTTTCTTTTTTCACAACTTTTTTGAATTTGAACTAATGAAATGGAAATGATACAAAAATGAACGATAACAAGTGAAAATGACTCCATCTACCCTTTAATTTGGTTGGCCAAAACCCCCTCTGTCCCTCATTTTCTTGCAAGCCCATGCTCTTTATACACCCATTCCTTAAATTACTCCTTGATTTACTCCTTAAATCAAGGCTTCTTTGTCCCCTTAATTAACCTTAGTTTATATCAAATTTGCTTAAGAAGTTATGTGACATAATTTTGTCCTAAAAATGTCTTCATTTATTGCTATACAAGTACCATATTGTACGAACATTTTTTGTTGAGTAAAAAGTCATTTATCGATAAAACGATTTTCGACAAATTATTGATATTTCTTCGTACAATTTACTTTTGTAAAAAAAATTCTAGAGAAAGTTTCTTTCATCAGTTATTAACTAAGAGGGGGTTAAAAAGGTTATAAAATCACATTTATTTATATTAAATCCAAGATTCAAATATTTAAATAATTCATATATTTAAATATGAAGTGTTCGAAATTTTGATTCGTTGCAATATTACACGAGCAAAACTAATATAATGGGCTATATGATAGGTATAAAGTGACATTTTGGGAGTAAATATCATTTGGAATGATCCAATTATTTTAAAAGTAATAAATTTAACATTTATAGAGTTGGGTATAGGATACTGACTACTGACTACTAGTAAACATCCAATTATTTTAAAACTAATAAATTTAACATTTATCGAGTTGGGTATATGATATTGACTACTAGACTGCTAGTAGACTGATTCGAAGTCGCAACCCAAATCAAGACGATCTTGTCCCTTGTCACTGTGTCTAAACGATCTGTCGCCAAGGCATTTGAAGCTATCAAGGATAATGAAGATAGTCGAAGAAGTAGTGCAAACAAAGATGTAACAACCCGTAATTTAACCTCTTTAAACTATGGATATTTAATATATTTTTAAAGAAGAATTAATGGATTTATGAATAAAATAAAACTCTTTGAAATAATAAATAATGATGGTGAAATATTTTACAAAATATTTAGTTTGAAGAAAAATAGAAAATGTAACCAAAAACCGTTTTTTGAATTATCGACTTTTCGGTGTTGAAAAATTGTTGAAAAATGTTATGCACATTATTGTATCATAAACACACTCATATGAATAATGTTAGGGCATGTGTATAAACATGTACGCATGTTGTTAAGTACATAAAAATACATATATACATACATACGTAGATATATATATATATGTTTTGTCACATTTCATGAAAAACAAAAGGAATATTCCAAAAAGATGCCTTGTGAGAGACATGATTTGATATTTTGGCAACGTAGTATATATGCATTTATTTTATATTGGCTTTGAAAACGGTGAAGATAGATATGTAAATTTCGAAATTTGGGAAGGGGAGACAAGGATGAGATAGTATGGTAAGGTGAAATAATGTTGTGCAGGGTAAAGAACGAGGGGCATTTTGGTAATTTCATTTATCAATTTTGTATATAAGAAAATTCCTATTTCTTTTTACCATTTTTCTCATTTATTATTTCATTTTCAAACCTTCATGCAAGTTTTCTTTAAGTTTTCATGGCTTCCAAAGTTTTTCCCAAGTTCAAAAATGTTAACTTTTCCTTTTTTTGTATGAAACTTGTTTAAACTCTTCCATCTTCTTTTTCATCACTTTGCCCTAAAAAAACAAGCCTACCATCACCTAAATTTCTTTATGGCCAAGCCTAGACATGTTAGGGCCGAGCCTATCTTGATTTTTGGCTTAAAGACTTCATTTTTCCAAATTTTTGCAAAGATCTAAAGGTTTGTGAAGTTTTAGAACAAGTCTGGTTGAAGTTAGTAAGCAATTATGAGTAAAAATCTCATCTTTCAAAATCTTAACTTTTTAAACTTAAATATTGTTCATATATTTGTTATTAATAGCTTGTTGTGTTTGCATTACCATGTGATGTATGTTGGATTGGGTTATACCTTGAAAAGTTGTCACCTTGTTAGTTTTGTAACCAAGTTAGTAAGCAAATTTTGGATGTTAGTAGTAAAAGTTGGTTATATTGTTAATGATTGTTCTATATATATTATGGAATAGTTTAGCCCTTTGTATTATTGTTTAGCTTCTATTATATGATGTATGGATGAAAGTAAAGTGACATGAAAATAGTTGTCGAAGTGTTCGTATAGCGATTATCGCTATATCGACACATTCAACAAACATATCCTTATCGAAATTTTTCGATTAATTTTTCGAGATTAGGTTTGGGTTTACAAGTTAATAAAGTTTTTAAATAAGGATGATTTCAAATTTAATTAATTATTTCAATAAATATCTTTTAAATATAATTAATTAATTAATCAACAAGGTTAATTAATTACTTGTCCACGACGAGTTTACATTTAATTAATTAACTCATTAATGATGTGTTTAAATTTAATTAATTACTTTGTTAATGATACTTAAAATTTATTAAACATTTTGTCTAATGATGATTAAGGTTAATTAATTATTTAATAATAAAGGAATAAAATTAATTAATTGTTTTTATTAATGACGATTAAAATAAATTAACTCCTTTCAATTAATGATTTTTAAATTTGACTAATTAATTTAAATTTAATAAATCTCTTCTTTAATTATGTTTTAAATTAATTAATTTCATTAATTTAACTGATGATATTTATTTATTATTAATTAATTTAATTAATGATGTCTAAAATTTAATTAATTAATGTAATTAATAAGATTAAATTTAATTAATTCTGTTAATTTAAAGGTGATTAACCTTTTTAATTAAAGGCCATTTTGAAGTTGGTTATCCAAATTGATTAATGAAGTTAAAGAAAATTAATTATTCTCGTTTATGATAGTTAAAGCGAAGTATCCAATTAAATAAGGATGTTGAAAGTTATTAAATCCTTTTATAATGATGTTTTAAAGTTAGTAAACTCTTTTAACAAAGTGTTTTGAAGCTAATACTTGTAATGTGAAGCCCAAGCATGAATTCGAGTTTTTAAAAGAAAAGTTTGAATTGTTTTTGGAAATGAATTAATTTCCGTAAAGCATTCACTTGGATGGAAATGATTTATTTGTATAATTAGCACTAAACATCGAAGAAATAAATTTGTCGCTATTTCGAAAGTTAAGAATAATGTGAGACATAACTTCGAGGTAACACTACCTTGACTTGTCCGATATTATTGTTAACAAAGAAATACTACAAGTTTGAATTCGACGAGTGGTGATAAGTGTACAAGACTTAATTTCCATATACGATCATTTTATATCCTCGATAGTTGGCTTCTCAGCTATCGGTTACATTAGCTTCTTTATTATCGTCATTCTAAGATAATGTGTTGCTCCATCGAGCATTGATATCCTTTGTCGAAAATGAATAAATCCAAAGTGCGAGAGGAAGCAAAGCTATGTGGAGTTGCTCCCATTAAGGTACTTTCACATCTCATCTAGATTGGATTAGATAGCGCTATTAAATGTGAATTATTTGGATACATTGTAAGGTTTGGCGGGGTTCGGCTTGGTATTGTTCGAGATGAGTCATAGATTATATGAGCTTCTCAGAAGTATATTACTAGAGGTATATTCAAGGGTGGTGCACCTTCCTAGTCATTTGTTAGATATTTTCCTTTCCTTATTTGAATCGAACCTTCGAATTTGTTTCCTTAATTTAATCGGGAAGAGTCAACCACTCTTCGCGATGTTTAATTATTTATCCATTTATCATGTTTGGATATTGATTCATGTGAGAGCAAACCTATTTTATGTTCAGCGGTATTGTCTCACATTTTTGTGTTCAATCACACATGTATTTATTCAAATTTTTTACTCATACTAGACATATCATCTGACCTAAGTTGTTTTTTCCCTAAATTCTTGGGTACTCAGCTTTATTTGAGTAGTTCGAGAGTAATGGGTCTATGTAGGCTTTTTGAAGATGGCATCCGAGTAGGAGGCCTTCATTTTCTTATTTATCTATTCCACTATATTATCTTGTTTGTGTAAGTGTATTTTGTTTCAGCATATGTAAGGCAGGTTGTTATAACTGCCTCACCTGATTTGTAGTACTTTGTGCAACTCTGATAACTCCATGTTAAGGAGTAAGCTGATGTACTATTGATTGTTATAATTTAATATACGTTTTGTTGTGAGGTTTTCTATTCTGTTCTTTATTCACCTCACGACGACTCATCTTTTCGACTCTTGGGCAACGAGACACAAACACCGAGGATCTGTAAAGTGTCGTCCCCAAGGGTCAGAAAGGTGGGACGTAACAGTTGGTATCAAAGCTTCGGTTGAGCAAACACATTAGCCTAATTAGGGTACAACTCATTAGAGATAAGTTGAGTAGAGCCCTAGAATGCGTTTATCTTGAGAGCATTTTCTTTTCTCCGCTAATAGTCTGGTTTTTGATCCTTTATTGCAGTTTCCTTTTTTCCACCATTGACCCTATCTTTGTATTCTAATGATATATGTCACTTATCATGGTTATTAAAATGAGTACAAGAGGAATAATAGGGAGGGGATCTAGAACCATCATGGCTACAAATGGAAGAGCTCCAAGGAATGAGCTAGTTGTAGAGCTGGTAGCAGAAGCAGCTATTCAAGTTTAGCCACCTTAGAACTTTGCAACCTTGTGCAAGAATTACATGCTTTAGGTAGTAAGCCTTTTTATGGAACTAAAGATATTTTGGGAGTTCAGACATGGCTTCGCTCTTGTGAGTGGATATTTGGGGATCTTTAGTTGGGAGTTGCTAGAAAGAGATTGTTGGCACCATGACAGCTTCAGAAAGCAACAATGGATTGGTGGGATTCAGTCACCATGAATACACCAGAAGAAGATTTCTCTCGAGCGTAGTTTAAAGAGGTTATTGAAGCTCAGTTTACCCTAGAGGCAGGAAGGACTCAGTTGTTCAGATGTTTTATGGATTTGAAACAGGGTGAGATGACGGTGGTGCAGTATGAGCATAGTTTCAATACATTATCTTGCTTTGGATCAGGATTGATTGATACACCACTTAAAAGAATGGAATGTTCGTGAAAGGAATGCGACCAATATTTAATCGGGAAATGACCAATCATCTCAATGGTACCTTTACCAATCTTATTAGTATGGCTTTGAGATTTGAAGCTCTTTATATTAAGCAAGGAGTTTAGAAAGGAGTAGCGCCAACAGTCAATGCCCAGCCTTTATCAGTGATACCAGTTGCTAGTAAGCCCTTTTTTAAGTGAAAAGGGAAGAAAAAGTGGTCAGGAAAGAAGCCTGGAGGTGGAGGTGGAGCTCCAGCTCAGAGCAAGCAGTTAGACTTGACTAAGATCCTTTGTTATTAGTGCAACCAAATGGGCCACTTTACAATTCAATGCCGGAACCCGGCTAGTGGACCACTCTGCTACAATTGCAACAAACATGGACATATGAAGAACCATTGCTCTTTTTCAAAGAAGGGATCTCAGGGACAAGCTTCTGCTATTAAAGAAATACCATCTACTTCTATGGACCCAAAAGGAAAGAAGGTATTGCAAGGTACACTATCCATTTTTGATGTTCCCACTAGATTGTTATTTGATACCGGTACATCCCATTGTTTTATCTCATATGACCTAATGAACTAGTTGAATCTTAAATATGTTATCCTTCATAATTCTCTTTATGTCTCGAACCCAATTGGGAGTCCGACCAATCTTGACACCGTATGTTTGAATGTGCCTATTTCTTTTCGAGATTGGCCTTTCCTTTCTGATTTGTTTGTCCCTGGTTTATGGTTTTAGTGTATTATTAGGAATGGACTGGTTATCTAGTTTAAAGCTGCCTTGGACTATGTTAGTAGAGTGATCGTAGTAAAAGATGTAATAGTTAGATGCATTGATATATGTTGTGGAGAGCCTAGGGGGTTGATGAGTAGTTTTTTGTGTTCCCTCGAAGTACCCAAAGAGGAGATAAGGGATATACCAATCGTTCGGGACTTCAAGGATATTTTTGAAGAATTGTTTACTTCCTCATTGAGAATTGGATTTTCACATTGATTTGATTCCAGGAACTAGATCTGTTGTATAACCTCCTCGAAGGTTGGCTCCAAAGAAAACAAGAGAATTGGAGAAGGATACGTTTGATTTATTGCAGAAAGGTTTGATCAGATGTAGCATATCAAGTTAGGGATCGCCAGTAGTGTTCGTTACCAAGTCAGATGGTTCTCTTAGGTTATGTGTGGATTACCAAGAATTAAATAAGAGGATTATCAAGGATAAGTATCATTTACCTAGGATTGATGACATGTTCCATGGAGCTCGGATATTTTCTCAGTTGGATCTTGCCATTGGTTTTCACAAATTAAGGATAGCAGAAGAGAGTGTACCCTTAACCGCTTTTCATTCCCCTAGTAGTTTTTACGAATGGTTATTCATGCCATTCAGACTGACTAATGCACTCGCTTATTTCGTGGACTTGATGAATAGAGTGTTTCGAGATTTTCTTGATAGGCTTGGTCTAGTTTTCATTGATGATATCCTTGTTTATTCTATAATGGAGGAAGAGCATAATTACCATCTTCAAATTGTTCTAAGTTCTTTAAGATGTCATGTTTTAAAAGAAATGTTTTCTAAGTGCCATTTCTAGAAATCCCAAGTTAGATTTCTTGGGCATGTAGTTTCAGGAGAAGGCATATCAGTGGACCCAGCTAAAGTAGTTGCGGTTCAAGATTGAAAGAAACCTGAAAGTGCAACTGCGGTCAGAAGTTTCTTGGGATTAGCTGGTTTCTATAGAAGATTTAACAAATATTTCTCAAAGATTACTTCTCATCTAACAAAGCCGACGAAGAAGGATGCTAAGTTTATTTGGACACCCAAGTGTGATCAAGCATTCAATGAGTTAAAGGAGAATGACAAGCACACCTGTCTTGAATATTCCAGATGGGAAGGGAGGATTAATAGTTTACGCGGGTGCTTGATGGACTATATTGTGAGCATTTTTGATGCAGAATGGTAAAGTAATAGCATATGCGAGTCGGCAGTTGAAACCTCATGACAAAAATTACTCTACGCATGAATTGGAGCTTTTGGCAGTAGTCTTCGCACTAAAGTGTGGAGGTACTATCTTTTGGGTGAAAAGTTTGAGTTATATAAGGATCATAAGTCATTAAAGTATCTCTTTACCCAAAAGGATTTGAACTTAAGGCAGTAAAGATGGCTGGAGTTTCTCGCGTCTTATGAAATAGAGATCCTTTACACCCTAGGGAAAGCAAACGCCGTTGTAGATGCGTTTAGTAGAAATGTGGAGATGGTTGCAAATTTGGAATTTAAGCCGGCACTAATGGAGAGAATTTCATATTTCCAAGAAGAAGACCCTATTCTAGCTCGGCTTAAGAAGGATATTAAAGGGGGAACCATCTCTAGTTTTCAAATAGACTCTCGAGACATTTTGAGAATGAATGGATGGATTTGTGTGTCAGATGTATGGAATTAGACAGGATGTGCTGAGAGAGTGCCATTGGTCAAGGTTAGCTATCCACTCAGGAGTAACTAGAATGTTTTAGAATATGAAGAAGACCTTTTGGTGGAAAGGGATGAAGAGAAATTTCGATCTTCATGAGCCGGTGTGCAAATTATCATCTGGTCAAGGGTGACCAGCAAAAGACTGGTGGGTTGCACCAACCATTGGAGATACCGAAATGGAAGTGGGAGCAAGTACCCATGGACTTTGTCGATGGGTTGCCCAAAATAAGAATAAGTAATGAAGGCATTTGGGTAATTGTAGACTTATTAACAAAAAGCGCCCACTTTATTTAGGCAAAGTCAACTAGAACTGCAGTTTCTTTGGCAGGAATTTATTTAAGGGAGGTCGTTCAACTGCATAGAATTCTAGTAAGTATAGTCAATGATCGAGATCTCATCTTCACTAGTCGTTTTTGGGGAGCATTGCAAGCCGGTTTAAGGACAGAGCTAAATTTGAGCACAGCCCTTCACCCATGGGCAGACAAACAAACTGAAAGGGTGAACCGGATTTTGGAGGATCTTTTGAGAGCATGTATTTTGGATTTCGGAGGATCATGGGAAGATCACCTTGACCTAGTAGAGTTCTCTTATAACAACAATTACCAAGCTAGCATTGGCATGGCGCTCGATGATGCTTTGTATGGATGGCCATGTAAATTACCTTATGTTGGATTTAGACTGGACACTGTTTAGTTCTTGGACCAGAGATGATTCAAGAAGCATCAAAGAAAGTGGCTATGATCAAGGAAAGGATGAAAAAAAGCCCAGGATCGACAAAAAGTTATGCCGACCAACGGAGAAAGGACTTAGAGTTTCCGGTCGGGGATTTGGTATTTGTGAAAGTTTCCCTATGAAAGGAGTTGTAAGATTCAAAAGGGCAGGAAAGCTAGCACCTGGATTCATTAGACCATTTAGAATCCTCGAGACAATTGGTTCATTGGCCTATTGAGCATAATTGCATGAAAGATAGTCAAAAGTTCATAATGTCTTTCCTGTATCTCGTTTGAAAAAGCATGTTTATGATCCATTTTTGATTGTTGAGACATCTGTTCAGGAAGACATAGAAATAGAACCGAATTTGACTATTGTTTGACACCTAGTCCATATTGTAGACCTAGATGAAAGGAGATTAAGGAACAAGGTATTTAAGCTTGTGAAGGTTCATTGGAGTAATGACCCTTGCGATTATACTTAGGAGACTGAGAATCGTATTAGAGAAACTTACCGATGTAACGTCAGGTTAGTTATTTGAATGCATATGTATGTTCTTTGTAACGACCCAGAATTTCTATTAACTAAAATTCGTATATTAAATTGATTTTAAATATTAAATAAATGAAATTAAATAGTCGAATAAATTTTATTTCGAATAATTGGATTTAATTGGATAATTAAATCGATAATTTAATATTGGAAATTATAGAAATATTTGAAAATTGGGTTTAATATGATTAAAAATGATTTGTAAAATTTTAATAAATCATATTGGAGTTAGAATGATGTTATAGAACTTTTAAAATTGAATTAAGAGTTAATTTGTGAAAATTGAATATTTTAATATTTAATTGACGAGTTAAAATAGCCATTTTTCAAACAGTCTCGGATTTTGACGAAACTAGTTTCATCGGATCCATAATGTGATATTATTGTAAGATTTCAAATTTCGTGTCAATCGGATTTACCGTTTGTCCGGGGCAAGCCAAAACGCATAGAAAATTCGTTTAATCGGTTTAATTTAAAATTGATCGTTTATTGCCGTAACTCGCACAGATGATCGAATTAGCCTCCAAAACACGTTCCATTGCATTCGGAACGCGGGGTAAACCTTAGAAACGCCAACCAGCACGCTTCGTTTGGAGTTCGGAAAATTTTGGATGAATAGTAATTCTGAACTTTCTATAAAAGGACCCCTAACTTCACAAATTTCACAAAACCCTAATCTAAAGCTTCAGCCGCCACTATTATCTCCAATGGCCGAAAATTGTTCATCTTCCTCCTCATTTTTCTTTCAATCCATGAATAATTAGAGGAAGTAATCAACTGCAAAGTTGAAGAGCGCGAAGAGATCTCCAGATCCATACGGTGATGATGATCATCAGAGCATCGTGGAGGATAAAAATTGGTCGCGTTCATTAGTGGTTCGCGTGTGATTTCCGAGGCATAGGGGAGGCCGTATACGTGTGGTCGGCCGGAGGAGGTGGAGTTTGTGATGCTCTTCGAAGTGGTGGTTGTTGATCAAGGTGTAAGCGATCGTAGAGGCCGCGATTTCTAACCCTAGATGGCGGCTAGTGGGTTCAATGTGCGCGTGTGTTACTGGGGAAGAAGAAGATGGGGAGTGCGGCCACGATTTGATGGCAACAAAATGGATGGCCGTGATTGAATTTTAGGTTAAAATTAAAATAAGATTGTTAATTTATTTATATTAAAATTGTATAAATCTTTAAAATGCAATATCTCCTTCATACGAGGTCGAAAACGCATGAAACGAATTGCGTTAGCTTCGTTTTGTCGAGCACTACGCAATGGAGCTGATTTGGAGTGGTTTGGAGCTAGTTTGAATTTCGGGTAAAATTAAACGCGTGTTTAATTTTATTCGAAATAAAACGCGGAAACTCCATTGAAATCAAGGTGAGAACTTCTCACTCAATCGAAATTGTTCGATGTTAATTTTAAATAGTTATATTTAAAATTGTTGATTGTATGTTTGAATGATGATTGTTATCTATTGATTGTTAAAATAGACATTATACGCCGTTAATAAGCGGAGGTTATTTATTTAAAACATATACCGCGATAATTCCATCTTGATTGGAATTGGTATTATATATGTACTTGGAGTTGATTTCCCGCATTATATAGCGGATAAGACCCTATTGCGCCGCTATTAAGCGGATAATATTTTATAAATCCTATATACCGCGATAATTCCGTATTGGAACGGAATTGGTATTGTGCTAACATCTTTGGATGCAGGGAAACAGGTTGGAGGGATCCAACTGGATTCCTCGACTATATTGATTTATTTACAGACATTGTGATGTTTGTTGATTATCATATTGATATATGATATTTGGATGTCGTGATTGACTATTTGGTGCTGTTGCATCATCGGATCCATTTTTAAAGTTTAAAATAACGATTTTGATTCTAAAAGGATTTTTTTTTAAAATGATTTTTCAAAGTATACGTTTTATTTAAATTTTTGAATTGATTCATTTTAAATAATTAAAACATTATAATTTTTTATGTTATAAAAATTAAGATTTTTATGAAATATAGCTAAAAGGTGATTTTTAAAATAAATAGATTTATAAAATAGTTTATATTTGGATTTTTGAAATATTATAAAGGATGAATATAAAAGATTTTTTAAAATTGATATTTATAAATTAAAAATATTGGAATTATAAAACGAGTTTATTAAGTGTTAAAAAGAAGTATAAAATAGATTTCATTGAAAGTTATAGATTTATAAGTTGTGAAGATTATAAAATGAATAGATGTTGTAAAATAAAAGATTTATAAGAAATTAACTTATAAACTGGATTTTGGGCATTTAAATGGGATATTAATAGAAATTGTTAATAAAGGAGATTTTATAAGTTGAAATTGTTATAAAATATAAAAGAATCTTATAAGAAATAGAAGTCTTAAAAAGAACGATTTTGTAAATAAATGAATTACAAGTATTTAACTTATAATATGGACTTTTGATATATAATTGAGTTGTACAAATTGAATTGGATTAATAAAGGAGATTTATAAATCGAAGTTTATAAATAAAAATAGAATTTATAAACATTGTTTATAAATTCGAAGTCAATGGAATTTGATAAATTGAATATAGAAATTTATTAAAGGAAGTATATTCGCGACTTTGGATAGCGAATTATTCTTTATATAAAATGCGTAGAAATGTTGAAATTTGGTCAATGAAGTATATTCACGATTTTGGACAGTGAATATATTATTAAATAAAATGGTTATGTTTTGGGAAAGCGATATTATAAAATGAAGTTAATTATTTTAAAGGATGTTTTAAAATGTATTATGAATCGAATACATAGATTTCAACATTTATTGTTGAAATAGACGTTTTCGAGAAATAGAAGGAAACGATAGACTATAACACTGTTGTTATAGTAAATGATTTCCGAAAGGAAATGTTTTATATAGTATTGGGATTTATATATCTATCTTAATTTCGAATCCCTATACTAGTGATTTTGGGCCGTCGTAACGATGTTTTACGCAACATTCGTTTTGGCTCAAGCTAATGTGTTTAAAAGAACGTTTTCCTTAAAGAATGAAATATATACTTAATTTCGATTTAAGTATATTGAATATTTTCCAAGTGTTGAAAATAAAAAGATTTGTGAATTACTTATTAAATAAGTATGGAAATGTTTTCCAATATGAAGTGAATATTTTGAGATTTTATCTTTTAAAGATAAATTGAAAATGAATATTAGAAATCGGTTTGGGAAATCGTATATTCATAGATATTTTGGGAATTGTAAATTCACTATGGAATTTATAAAAGAAAGGGAAATTTGTTTAAAAATAAACGTTGATTTATTTTTAAAGTATGGGAATAATTTTACGGATTTGGAACGTAAATATAAAGTAAATTGGTAAGGATATATTTAATTGGTTTAAATGAATCATGTTGAAATGAAAGTATTTCCGCGTAAGGAAAATGATTGAAATTTGTTTTCAAGGGTGGTAAAGGTGAAAAGTGATTTGAAAATTTGTTTTCAAAAGGTTGAAGTGTGGAAATTATATATCTAGTAAAGATATTTTGGAAAGTAAATAATTTGGGAAATTATTTGGAATTTGGTGATGTTGAACATGCCTATTGATAGTTAAATAATCCGACTATCAATATTTACCTTTAAATAGGTAGTTGTTGTGATTGCTTGAATTTGAATGCCACACTTATTTTTGAATAAGCGCTCACTATTCGGGTTAGCCGGAAAAGGACCTTGGGGTCGTATAACCCATTCCAAATATGTGATACGTCGTTATGGATTGCATTTGATGACCGGTGTTGAAGACCGGATATTTGTGAAAACGGAAGAATTACCGTCGAATGTCTCTGCATCGGCTGATCTCCGATATAGAAATTTATTACCCTTTGTGATGGGAAGTCCGGTCGTGATTAGTGAATATTCGGATTGCAAGGACTTCTTTGTAAGTGCCTTCGGTTCCATTCGATCACGGAATGGACTTGTATGGATGTGTGTCTGACGTTACAATTTGAGATGTAAAGCTGGTTTCTATCAAATATATTTCCGTTGGTGGCGGAGAATTTATTCTCTTAGCTTAACACCCTAGAGGTTATGTAGTTGATGGTTACTAGTGATACATTCCCAAATTGGTAATGTGGCATACGAAGTGTTGTTGGGCATTTGATGATCAAAGCACGGCTTTTTTATAAAGCGTGGCTTTGTGGACGAGACTTCGTCGGACCTCACACCCCGGAAATGGTCAAAACAGGAAGGATGAGGCAAGGTTATTAGGGGGTAGCGCCCCTTTAGTGTATGTCATTCCTTCTGGATAGAGGTGGTATCATGGTATGGAGCCCAAATACTTAAACTATGTTGTTGCTGCAAATTTATTGCTTTGTGGTTGTTGAAAATCGAGGATCCTCGGATATAGATCAGTTACGATCGGGGAATGACATATTCATGTCAGTAGTTACCCAGTTAGGGGTAACCCGGCATTGTGTTGGTAGAGATCCGGTTAAGTTCTCGGGTCGTCTTTCTAGAGGCGTACCTATGTGGCAATGGGAAGTTCCTTGGCCTGTCCATTTGTTGGAAATCCAAAGAAACAATACGAACCCTGTACGGTTTTAGTTGTATAACCTGCCATGGAATGTGGCGGTAACCTGCTTTGAACATGGTAGCTATAGTAGGCATAAATGCGAAATGCCTATGCTGGCTAAGATTTATATCTTTACTTTCGAAATGATTTTTCCTACACTATGCACTAATAATAATATTAAATGTTTCTTTTTAATGCGTATCAAGCATCTTTGACTATCATAAAGAGAAATCTCCTCCGATTCTGCGTTTGCATTGTGTGTGTGCGGGAGGCCTTATGGTAGTCTCATTTTCTAAAAACCATTGCGAATCTATTTTAAAATTATCCTGTACTATGTTTTAAAAATAAACTGTTTTAGTTCTCACACCAGTCACATGACTGACTCAGAGTTTATTGTTTTCCTTCCTAAACTCTGGGTGCCCACCAATTTCCACACGGGCAGTCTAGAGTTAGGTTATCAGGATGTTCTAGAATTCAGGAGTTGCTGGAGGCAAGCTGGATGGCATGGCGTATTCACTAGTATATAGTATTTCTTTCCGCTGTTTGTTGTTGTTGTACACTCTGATGATGTAATGTAATGTAATATGATGCAATGTAATAACTGATATAGTTCTTTGTTTAAAGATTATTCATTTATCTATTATATGTTGTTCCGCTGCGATTGTGAGATTCTGATATTGTTCTGTTGTTTCTTTCTGCTCTGTTCTATCTTTTTCTCTCTTCTTCTATCTTTTTCTTCTTCTTTAACCATAACGGTACGGTTTTCCGGCATTCGATTGCTCGGTAGTTGATGCAGTGGACGTATTGATGTCGGTTTTCGTGCGTCGAAAGTCGCGTCGTTACATTCTTTTACGGCATAGTTTCTTTGAATTGTTATATGAATTTTTTGGGTATAATATATACTTTTAGGATTGTCTTTTTGTGTATTGATTTCAACGACGAAATTTTTTGAAGGGGGGAGGTGGAGTGTAACAACACGTAATTTAACCTCTTTAAAGTATGGATATTTAGTATATTTTTATATGATTAATTAATGGATTGATGACTAAAATACAACTCTTTGAAATAATAAATAATGATGGTGAAATAGTTTTTAAAAATAGTTTACAAAAATATTTATTTTGAAGAAAAATAGAAAAAGTGACCGGAAACCGTTTTCCAAATTATCGGCTTTTCGACGTCGAAAAGTTGTGGAAAAACGTTGTGCACATTGATGTATCATATACACACTCATATGAATAAAGTTAGGGTATGTGTACATACATGTATGCATGTAGTTAAGTACACACACACACACATATATATATATATATATATATATATATATATGTATGTATGTATATGTTGTAACATTTCATGAAAAACAAAATGGAATGTTCCATAAAAATGCCTTGTGAGACATGATTTGATATTTTGGCAACTTAGTATATATATGAATTTATTTCATGTTGGCTTTGAAAATGATGCAGATGGACATGTAAATTTCGAAATTCGATGGGGGAGACAAGGATGAGATGGTATGGTGAGGTGGCATAATGTTGTGTGGGGTAAAGGATGAAGGGTGTTTTGGTAATTTCATTTATCAACTTTGTATATAAGAAAATTCCTAATTCTTTTTATCAATTTTCTCATTTATAATCTCATTTTCGAACCTTCATGCAAGTTTTCTTTAAGTTTTCATGGCATCCAAAACTTTTCTCAAGTTCAAGAACGTTAACTTTTCCTTTTATATCTTGTAGAAAACTTGTTTAAACTCTTCCATCTTCTTTTTCATCACTATATCCTTAAAAACAAGCCCACCACCACCAAAATTTCTTTATGGCCGAGCCTACATTTTTTAGGGCTGAGCCCATCTTTATTTTTTTGGCTTAAAGACTTCACTTTTACAAAGTTTTGCAAAGATCTAAAGGTTTGTGAAGTTCTAGATTAAGTTTGGTTGAAGTTAGTAAGCTATTATGAGTAAAAATCTCATCTTTCAAAATCTTAACTTTTTAAACATAAATATTGTTCATGTATTTATTATTAGTGGCTTGTTGTTTTTGTATTACTATGTGACGTATGTGGGATTGGGTCCTTGAAAAGTTTTCACCTTGTTAGTTTAGTAACCAAGTTAGTATGCAATTTTTGGATGTTAGTAGTAAAAGTTAGTTGTATTGTTAATGATTGTTCTCTATATGTTGTAGAATAGTTTAGCACTTTGTATTATTATTTTTCTTTTGTTATACGATGTATAGATGGAAGTAAAATGACATGAAAATAGTTGTTGAAGTCTCCGTATAGCGACTATCGTTATATCGGCACTTTCGACAAACATATCCTTATTGAATTTTTTTGATTTATTTCTCGAGTTTGGGTTTGGTTTTACAAGTTAATAAAGTTGTTAAATAAGAATGATTTCAAATTTAATTAATTATTTTAATAAATATTTTTTAAATATAATTAATTAATCAATAAGGTTAATTAATAACTTGTCAATGATGAGTTTACATTTAGTCAATTAACTCATTAATAATGTGTTTAAATTTAATAATTACTTTGTTAATGATACTTAAAATTTATTAAACAGTTTTTCTAATGATGATTTAGGTTAATTAATTTTTTAATAATGATGGATTAATATTAATTAATTAATTATTTTAATTGATGATGATTAAAATAAATTAACGCCTTTCAATTATTGGTTTTTAAATTTGATTAAATTTAATAAATCTCTTCTTTAATTATGTTTTAAATTAATTAATTTAGTTAATGTAATTAATGATATTTATTTATTATTAATTAATTTAATTAATTAATGCAGTTGATGAGATTAAATTTAATAAATTAATTTAATTAATTCTGTTAATTTAAAGGTGATTAAACTTTTTAAATAAAGGGTATTTTGAAGTCAATTTCCTAATTGATTAATAAAATTAAAAATAATTAATTATTCTCATTTATGATAGTTAAAGCGAAGTTTCCAATTAAATAAGGATGTTGAAAGTTATTAAATCTTTTTATAATGATGTTTTAAAGTTTGTAAACTCTTTTAACAAAGTGTTTTGAAGCTCATACTCGTAATGTGAAGGCCAAGCACAAATTTGGAATTTCAAAAGAAAAGTTGGAATTGTTAATGGAAATGAATTAATTTCCGTAAAGCGGTTCACTTGTATGTAAGCGATTTATTTGTGTAGTTAGCATTAAACATAGAAGAAGTAGATTTGTTGCTATTTCGAAAGTTAAGAATAATCGTGAGACATGACTTCAAGGTAACACTATCTTGACTTGTCCGGTATTATTATTAACCAAGAAATAGTACAAGTTTGAATTCAATGAGCGATTATAAGTATACAAGACTTAATTACCATACACGATCGTTTTATATCCTCGATAGTTGGTTTCTCAGCTATTGGTTACTTCAGCTTCTTTATTATCTTCATTCTAAGACAATATGTTGCACTGTCGAGCATTGATATCCTTTGTTGGAAATGATTAAATCCAAAGCGCAGGAGGAAGCCATGCTATGTGGGGTTGCTCCCATTAGGGTGTTTTCACATCTCATCTAGATTGGATTCGGTAGCGCTATTCGATGTGAAATATACGGATACTAGGTAAGGTTTGGCGGGTTTGGGCTTGGTATTATCTGCGAAGTTTCATAGAGTATAAGAACTTCTCAGAAATATAATACTAGAGGTATACTTCAAGGGTGATTCACCTTCCTAGTCATTTAATGGAAATTTTTCTTTCCTTATTTGATTCGAACCTTCGAATTTGTTTCCTTAATTTAATCGAGAAGAGTTAACCACTCTTCACGATATTTAATTATTTATCCATTCTTCACGTTTGGATGTTGATTCATGTGAGAGTAAACCTATTCCTTGTTTAGCGACGTGGTCTCATTTTTTGTTTTTAATCACACACCCATTGATTTAATTTTTTTACTCATACCAGACATATTGTCAGATCTGAGTTGTTTGTTTTTCCTAAACTCTCTGGTACTCAATTTTATTTGAGTAGTTCGAGAGTAACAGGTCTACATGGGCTTTTTGAAGACAGCGTCCAAGCATGAGGCTTTCATCTTCTTAGTTATCTGTTTCGCTATATTATATTATTTGTGTAAGTGTATTTTATTTCAGCATATGTAAAGGCAGGTTGTTATAGCTACCTAAGCTGATTTGTAGTGTTTTTTTGTAACTCTGATAACTCCCTATTAAGGAGTAACCTGATGTACTATTGACTGTTATGGTTTAATTTAAAGTTTCATTGTGAGGTTTTCTATTCTATTCTTTATTTCACCTCACGACGATTCATCTTTTCGACTCTTGGGCAACGACACATGAACACCGAGGTTGTGTTAAGTGCCGTTCCCAGTGGTCAGAAAGGTGGGCCGTTATAGAAGATAAGTAGCACCATCGATGGAGATATGATGTAGCGGACAACAACACCGGCAAGATTTATCATGCCTCAAGGTACCTTAAGGGTATGACAACTAAGAGATCGTGTGAAGTGCACATCATAACTAACCAAAAGTGTTTGCATAAAATAGACCGGATGATTTGCATCATAACTAACCAAAAGTGTTTGCATAAAATAGACCGGATGACTTACCTAGGCAAATTAGTCTCTGTAGGGGGTAAATCCACAAATGAGATTTAACGGCGTGTAGCCCTTATGGGATTCACAAGACGAGAAGATGATTTGGACTTCGTACAAGTATTAGTGGAAAGAACATTTTACTCATAAAATGAATTTTTTTGAATATTAATTCGAATATATATAACGCAAGGCAACTCATGAGTAAAATGATAGGATATGATATCCTATTTGATTAGAATTGCAACTGTATATATTATGTTGAATAATATCATGACATGTGTGTTATAATCTACCTATGAAAATGGGGATTTGGGAATTTATCGGGTGTATGACCCTATGTATAATAGTTGCAATTGTATAATTTTCCATATGGAACCCGACACGAAACATTTATCTATTTCTATTGCACATTTACACTCGCAACTAGATTTCTAGTCTGACTTGTGCTTTGTTATTTGTTTAACAACCTCGGTTCAGATTGAGCTTGCTTTCATGTTGATATTATGATTGCATATGCATTATGGGCAATGGTATGGAGTAGGACCAAACAATGATGCATGCATTTACTTTTCTTATACTATAATGAGATGTCATTATAATGTTCGATGTGATGTACTTGTATGATGTGATGTATTGTTGAGATCGTGTATTAAATTTTATACATGATATAAAATTTATCAATTTTATTATCTCAGATTTTGTTAGTTAGGAAATTTTCATTTATTTCTATAACACTGTACTATTCACTTCTAGAACTCATGTATATTGTCTTGCATCGAGATGAGGTACATATTATTTTAGACGAATTCGGGTGTTGAAATGTATCTGTATTGACTCAAAGAAGTATATATAAGAGATCGCTCCTTAAACGTGCCTATTGATCTGGGCTATCAAATGGTAAACTCCCTCTTCTATTTCAATTGCTGGAGCTAAGGCATTATAATGTAGCATCAGAGCCTAGGTTGGAATAATACAGAGATAGAGATATATTTTTACCTTATAGGAGAAAGACGCAGGTTGTTTTGCCTTTTTTTTAAATTTGACTCGCATCTGTGAGGTGTGCGTTGTGAATGATCGGAAGGGTCGATTATTGGGTAGAATATTCATATACATTTACATCTATTTATATTGAAAATTTATTAAGTTACTTATTTTTTGAAAGAAAAATAAATAATATTCACAAGTTTGATGTTAATAATTTGTGTTTGATCGTGATATGCCAAGATAAATTTCATTTGGATGTAACAGATGCTTGTTTGATTTGTTTGTATGGTTTGTTTAGATGTTTGATTGATAATGGTAATTAAAGTATATCCAAGTAATAGTTTACTATAATCTATACTGGAACCAATGATCAGATTGCAACCAACCTTTTAAGTGCGGCAAAGTTCATTTGATAGACTGTAAGGTACAACAAAGTTTATTTTTACTAGAAATACTGACCTTGAATGTACATTTCTTTCATCCATGCTTGTTGCTTTTCAGTATGCTACAGTTATATTTTCATTCAAAAGCCAAATTGAATTAGCTGCTGTAGTTTGGATGCTTATCTATGTTATCTAATATCATTTCATCATGGTATCACTTCAAAGTGGAATCTGGCATTGTGTATTCAATGGCTGTGAACCTTATATTTGACTTACCGTGTGAGAATATTTGCACAATGACTCTTAAGTAATAGTGGATGACCTTATCTTTTAGAATACATCATCAAACAAAATACACTCGATAGCAGTTACTGCTTCATATTGTCACTAGCCCACTTGCATTTAAGTGGGCTTATAGCGCATAGAAAAAAATGAAGCAACAATATGCAAAACAGCTATTGTAATATGAGAGTGATTTTGTTCACACTTTTTTCAAAGTGTGAACAAAATACTCGGTACCTATTGGAGGAATTCAGGGGGGGTCATATATGTGACCCACCAAATTCCTCCAATAGGAGGAATGTGTTTTGTTCACACTTTAAACAAAGTGTGAACAAAATTGTATTCGTTGTAATATATTACCGATCTAAGCTTCAATAAATATTAGAACTTCTTCATTTCAATAAATAACATACCAGTGGTTATTCAACTTTTTAGAGTTGAATGATAACATTTTCAAGTACACCTTTGGATAAGTTTCTAAATTAAATTTTTTTGGTGGTGATTAAGTTTATATATGTTTTACTTCCCTTTTTTCTCTTTTTCTCGTTGCATTTTTTATTTTCAAATCATCCATGATCTCTAATTATTAGTTATATATCAAAAAGCAAAAAGATCTTTTTTATTTAGAAGATTAGTTATATTTAATTTAATCAAAGTTCAAAATAATATTTATACATTTTATCAAAATATTTTTTTCCACTTTTTGATTATTTTATTTCACATCTCGAATCCATTTAAGAAAGGAATATTTAAAATAATTAAAGTGATAATAAAAGTTTAAACAACATTTTTGAGTAATAAATGAATATGCTATGTGAACGCGATATTCTTTTATATATGATATTATAATGTTGGCTTGAGTTGAGCGTAAGTATAGGAAGACAACTTGTATTGCATTGTGTTGCCAACTCTCTTTTGCTCGCATAAAACTAAATAAATTATTATAAAATGCTAAAAACCAAGTTTTTTAATTAGATAATTATACATACTGGGATTATATGTTGTATGGAAAATTTTGATATACAAATTATTTTTGACCATGGTTTAATTGATGAATATCTATTTTATCGTATTGTGATGTAAAAGGAGATTCTTGTTGAAATTTTTAAAATTTTCGAAACTTGGGGAAAAAAATTGAAAATTTTATATGTTTTTAAATTTAAGAAATTTTCAAAATAAATATTGAAAGCTATATGTATATTAATCACTATATTTGCAATATTATGTGATATATTTGAATGAAATAGAGTGTTTACTGTTGTTGTGTATGGTTGACTTGACGAAATAAATGCATATAAGCGCTATAGGTTACACGAGATTTTATTAAAATTGCACACAAAACGCGGTAATGAATGATATATATATATATATATATATATATATTATATGTTGTCGTTAATATATTTTTTAAATCGATTACAATACTCTCCAATAAATTACGAGGAAACAATTTCATTAGGAAAGAGAGTTTGTAACATCCTGTTCCTAAGTCAAATAAAATAAATATATTAAAATCGATTTGGAAATTTAATTGGATATTTGAACTAGAAATTCAAATATTTGAACATAAAAATTTGAATCTAAGATTTAAATGAATAATTATTTTAAAAATAAATATAGTTAAAATTTTATTTTGGATATTTATTAAATTTAGTTTAATAGATTAAATTTTTGGATTTATTTGAAAAAATAATAAAAAAAAGAATATTTATTTAAAGTTCAATTTTAAATTTTGTTTTAAAAGATCAAAAATTGTCTAAAAATTTATTTTTATAAAATAAATAATATTGATGGATATTTTGAATTATTTTGAAGAGTAAAACAATTATTTTGAAATTGTTCAAAACTAAAAGGAGACGTTTTAATAAAAAGAAAATCATTATAGAAATAAAATAAATTTTTAATAAAAGGTCTCGAATGGATTTTCGATCGGGTACAAATATTGCTTAGATGGTTCGACAATAAGCGATTAGAGGTGTTGTTTATTTAAAATAAAGATTAAGTTCTTTCTTCTTATTGGACCGTACTTTCCTAACCACATTCACCCCACCCCCTTCATCCTTATCTCCTTTATTTTCCTCTCCTATTCAAATCCATATTCCCTAAGTACCTAGCCCCACACAATTCCAAAATTTAATTAAAAAGAAAAAAAATCAAGCAATGCGCTATAGAAAACAATGACGATGAAGCAGGCGGTGCGACCATAGGAGAACTACAATCTCAAGAAGCGCCGTGGCGACTTATGGTGGGACGATGGGAGGTGCACACGACCTAGGCTTGGACACGAGGCTGGATCATGATATTTAGGCGGAGAAGCAACGTGATGGGGTGACGTCCTAGATACTTGCGCGTGCGTCAAAACGGCGACCATGTTAATTGGCCGAGTTTGTTAAGTTCGACTTGCTTGGAAAGGTGAAGCAAGTTGTCAAGACCCGATTCTTCGACTTCCGAAAGTCGACATTAATACGTCCACTGTATCAAATGCCGCCTAATCGAAGGCCGGAAAATCGAACCATGAGGGTTTAAGAAAGAAGAAAGAGGTAGAAGGAGAGAGAAGAAGAAGAGAGAAGTAAGAAAACAGAACAGAAAACAACAACAGAACAATATCAGAATCTCACAATCGCAGCGGAACAACATATAATAGATAAATGAATATTCATTAAACAAAAGAACTGTATATTTTATACATTACATCACATCATATTACATTTCATCATCAGAGTTTACAACAAACAAACAGCGGAAAAGAAATACTATATACCATAGATACAATAAATAATAGACTACGCCATCCCGCTCGCCTCTAGATATCCGTAGCAACACCTGAATCCAGAATGACCTGATAACCAAACTCTAGCTACCCGTGTGGAAATTGGTGGGCACCCAGAGTTTAGGAAGGGAACAATAAACTCCAGGTCAGTCATGTGACTGGTGTGAGAACTTAAAACAGTTATTTATCTTTTAAAACAAAGAATAGGATAATTTTTAAATAAATTTGCAATGCTTTTTGAAAATGAAACTACCATAAGGTCTCCCGCCACACACACAATGCAAACGCAGACTTGGAGGAGGTTTCTCCTTATGATAGTCAAAGATGCTTGATACGCATAAAATCAAATCATTTTTTTTTGATATTATTATTAGTGCATAGTGTAGAAAACAATTTCGAAAGTAGAATATAAATCTTAGCTAGCATAGGCATTCCGCACTTATGCCTACTATAGCTACTATGATCAATAGCAGGTTACCGCCACATTCCATAGCAGGTTATACAACTAAAACCGTACAAGGCTCGTATTGTTTCTTTGGATTTCCAACAAATGGTCAGGCTAAGGAACTTCCCATTGCCACATGGAAATGCCTCTGGAATGACGTCCCGAGAACCTAACCGGATCTCTGCCAACACAAGGCCGGGTTACCCCTAACTGGGTAACTACTGACACGAATATGTCATTCCCCGATCGTAACCGATCTATATCCGAGGATCCCCGATTTCCAACAACCACAAAGTAATAAATTTGCAGTAATCACATAGGTTAAGTATCTGGGCTCCATACCATGATATCACCTCTATCCAGAAGGAATGACATACACTAAAGGGGCGCTACCCCCTAATAACCTTTCTGCATCTTTCCTGTTTTGACCATTTCCGGGGTGTGAGGTCCGACGAAGTCTCGTCCACTAGGCCACGCTTTATACAAAAGCTGTGCTTTGGGTCAACAAATGATCAAAGCAATGATCATCAAGATAGACGATCAAACAAATGATCCTATCACAAATGATCAATACGATGATCATTTCACAGCATCACTCAGCATGCCACACTACCAAATTGGGAGTATATCACTAATAACCTTCAACTATATAACTTCTGAGCTCGTACGTCTCAGAGAAGGGTGTTAAGCTAAAAGAATAAATTCTCCGCCACCAACAGAAATATATTTGAAAGAAATCAGCTTTATATCTCAACTTGTAATGTCAGACATACAATCCATACAAGTCTGTTCCGGGCTCGAACAGAACCGAAGGCACTTACAAAGAAGTCCTTGCAATCCGGATATTCATTAATCACGTCCGGACTTCCCGTCACTAAGGGTGATAAAACCTCTGTACCGGAGATCAGCCGATGCAGAGTAACTCGACGGTAATCCTTCCGTTTTCACAATTATCCGATCTTCAACACCGGTCTTTAAATGCAATTCATAACAACGTATCACTATTCGGAATGGGTTATACGACCCCATGGTCCTTTCCCGGTTAACCCGAATAGTGAGCGCTTATTTTAAAATAAGTGTGGCATCTAATTCAAGCAATCACAACAAATACCCATTTAAAGGTAAATATTGATAGTCGGTTATTTAACTATCAATAAAGATGAGCAACATCACCAGATTCCAAATAATTTTCCAAATTATTTATTTCCCTAAAAATATCTTTACAAGATATAAAATTTTCCACACTTCGAAAATAAACAACGTTTATTTTGAAACAAATTTTCCCTTCCCACTTATAAATTTCATAGTGAATTTATATTTCAAATTATCTATTGATCTACAGTTTTCAAAAGGTTTTGATTATTCAATTCCAATTTATCTTCAAGAAGATAAATTCTCAAAAACGTCTCGTTTCATATTGGAAAAGCAATTTCATACTTATTTAATAATAAGTATTTCATAAATCTTATTTATTTTCAACAATTTGAAAATATTCAATATACTTAACCCATAGTTAAGTATATATTTCATTCGTTAAGAAAATCATTCTTTAATTCACATTTAATTGGGTCAAAACGAATGTTGCGTAAAACATCGTTACGACAACCCAAAATCACTAGTATAGGGATTCGAAATTAAATAGATATATAAATCCCAATACTATACAAAAATATTTCCTTATTTTCTCGAAAACGTCTATTTCAACAATAAATGTTGAAATCTATGTTTCCATTCCTTTTTATTTCTCGAAAACGTCTATTTCAACAATAAATGTTGAAATCTAGGTATTCGATGCTTAATGCATTTTAAAGCACCTTTAAATCGTTTTAAATTCCATTTAAAACATTCCTTTCCCAAAATATATCCATTTTATTTAACGATATATTCACTGTTCAAAAACGTGAATATAACTCCTTTAATATACTTTTATATTCAATTGATCAAATTCAATTGATTACGAATTTATAAACAATGTTTATAAATTCCATTCCTATTTATAAACTTCGATTTATAAATTTCCTCTATCAATCCAATTCAAGTTATATAACTCAAATTTATACCAACAATCCATATTATAAGTTAAGTACTTATAATTCATTCATTCATTTACCAAATCGTTCTTTTTAAGCTTCACAAATTCCAAATCTTATTGCTTATAAGATTCTTTTATATTCCATGACAATTTCAACTTTATAAAAAAAAATTCCTTTATTTACAATTTCTATAAATATCTCATTTAAATGCCCAAAATCCATTTTATAAGTTAATGACTCATGAATCTTTTATTTTCAATATCTATTCATTTTATAACTTTCACAATTTACAAATCTATAATTTTCAATGATCCATTTTATACTTCATTTTAACACATAATAAACTCGTTTATACTTCCAATATTTTTATTTATAAATATCAATTTATAAAATCTTTTATATAAACCGTTTAAATAATTATTCAAAAATCTAAATTTAATCCATTACATAAATTTATTAAATACTTATCTCAAAAATAACATTTTCGTTATATTTTACAAAAATATTAATTCCTATAGCTTTAAAAATTTGAGATCTTAATTTATTAAAAATGAATCAATTCAAAATTTTAAATAAAAACGTATACTTTGAAAATCACTTTAAAATCCTTTAAAAATCAAAATCGTTATTTTAACTTTAAAAATGAATCCGATGATGCAACAGCATCCAATAGTCAATCATGGCAACAAATATCATATATCAATATGATAATCACAATTCACATAATATCTATAATCAAATAAATATTTATGAGGAATCCAGTTGGATCCCTCCAACCTGTTTCCCTGCATCCACAGATGTTAGCACAATACCAATTCCACTTCAAGGTGGAATATCGTGGTATATGGGATTTTATAAAATATTATCCGCTTACTAACGGCGCAATAGGGTCTCATCCGCTATACAAGGCGGGAAATCAATCAACTGCAATATATACATATGCCAATATATATATATATATTGCTATATATAGATATATCCTAAAATCTAATATCACAATCAAACAACAATCCATCAATCAACAAATTTTAAATATAACTATTTAAAATTCAAATACCCTTTTGAGTGAGAAGTTCTCACCTTTGATTTATTCTGCAATCCATTTCCATTTCCGGCTTGATTTCATCATTTTAGACCTTTGTATACACAATTTTTGCAATTTATTAATATTCGAAATAAAACCGAGCAATTAAATTTTATTTCTTAATTTTAGCTGTAAATTAGCTTTAAACCAATTTTTCTTCTTTAAATTTCTGCAAGTACAACAGTAAATTACTTTACTGTAATTTCTTAATTTCAAATCAAGATTTTAAATTTTTAACTTACTGTAATATTTTTATTTACTTTAAATACTTCAAAAATTATCATACAGTAACATTTTATTTCAACTAATAATTTCGTTTCACTGCATTTTTTTTCTTCAAATTAAACGAAAATAACATTTTATACCTAATTGCCGTTGATTTCCACCTCATGGAACACGACCCCAACCAACCACGAATCCATCAGCGCTGACCCCATCTTCATTCGCGATTCCTCCTGCCTGCGCGATGCTCCACCTAGCCGCCGTTGCTGCTGCCAATCGCGAGCACGAGCCCCCAAGCGCCGCTGCCCCTGATGCTCGCGCACACGAGCGCAATGTCCTTCCTGGTCGCGAAGCCCTAGTTGCAGTCGCCACTTGCCGATGCGTGAAATCAACCCAATGCCTTGCGACATGACAGCGCCGCCGCCCCTGCTTACGCGTGCCTAAAATCTCCCATCGGCCCGAGGCCATCACGAATGCAAGCTTTCGAAGTCGCGATGCCTGCAGCTAGAGGTCGAGCTTGATTTTTTTTTTAATTCGTTTTCAGTCGCCATTTTCCTTTGATTCGAACTGAATTGGGGTTTTGAAAGTGAGGGAGGGAGAACGAAAATTGGCTTCGGCCATTATTTGTTTTCTTTTTCTGAGTAGAAGGGCTTCGTATTTTATGAGGAAGGAGTGGAAGAAAGCGTGATTTTAGGCGTAATTTCTGGCTGAGGGAAGGACTATTGGTCGTTATAAAATAAGAACAACGTGATTTTAAGCAGAGAGTAGGGTGGCTGGAGTACGAAGATATAGGGTGGCTGATGTTGACAATTTTATAATTTAAATTCAAATTGAATTTGATTCAAATTTCCAACGCGTTTGTACGTCGTGTGCTCACATATCAATTCCGAAATTACGAAATTTGAAATCCGACAATAATTCGATATTACGGACCCAATGGAACTGGTTTCGTCGAATTCCGAGACTGTGCCTCGGAAGGCTATTTTTAAATATCGATTCAAACGATATAAATTCAAAACTGAACAAAGCAGTTTCAAATTCGATTCTGAAGCTTCTATTATCTTCAGTATTACAAATATGAGTTTTACAAGCCGTTGAAATATTTTTAATCAACTTAAAACTGAAGATTCAAATTTTTATTTAACTTCAATAGATTAAATTTCATAATTTAATCGCCAATTTATTATAAAAATTTGGAATTCAGTTCAAACCATCATTCAAATATTTAAAATTAATTAAATATTTTCAAATTTAAATTGTTCAAATTTCTGGGTCGTTACACAAATTATGATGATTTTTGGGAAGTGGAAAACAAGAATTGGGTGAGTATAAATTACTTTGATTTTTTCAATAAGTATATTAATATATCATGTTAGATTGATTTTGTGAATTGACTTCCCTATTTTGATTTTTGATTATTTTAAATCAACTTATATTAGATGTAAGTTAATTTGAATTTTTAAGTAAATATACTAATATATCATGCTAGATTGATTTTATGAATTAGCTTCCCTATTTTGATTTTAGATTATTTTAAATCAAGTTATATTAGATGTAAATTACTTTGAATTTTTTAATATATAAATATATCATATTAGATTGATTTTGTGAATTAACATCTCTATTTTGATTTTAAATTATTTTAAATCAACTTATACTAGATGTTAATGGCTTGGTAGCCTTGATTACCATTAGTAAATGGTTGATGGTTGAATTGTTTGATCGATGATTGTTTCAATTGAACTATGTATGGTTGAATAATTTTAAATTACCATTAAGTTGAGTCTTGAAATATTATTATTTTAAATAAAAAAGGGTGATTAAATTCTATTTAAATCTTATATGGTATTACTATAAATATATTTGTTGATGAATATTAAAGAAGATGAATACTTTTTATGGATTTGAAAGTTGGAAAAGATTTTATGGAACAAAGTAATTTATTTTAGAAATAATTTGAATTTTAATTTAAACCATAAATTGTTTAGATATATAAGCTTTTCAATAAAAGGAATTTTGGAGAATTACTTGAAATATTTTAGGATAAATTTGTTTTTTTAAAGATTAAATTTTAATCATTTGATTTTATTTTGAATTTAAAACTGAGTTAAAAGGGTTAAAATAATTTTTAAGTACAACAAAAGAAATAAAAATCAAGTTTATTCTTTTGAAAATTCATAAGTACATAATTAAAGCAATTTGAGATGAAATTCATATTTTTAGAGTCTAAGTTTGAATTATTTAATATTGTTTTGAATTTAATCTAGGAATAGAAGAATATTTCCTAGTTAATTTATTCAAAATTCATTTGGAGAGATAATATGAACTTGTTTGATTAAATATACTTGTTTAGATAATATTATACATGTTCGTTCGGTTAAATTCCATTGTGTAAGTTATTTACTTCATTTTAGCCCAACCATTAATATTCACTGTCGTGTTTAAATTTTCTTTTGTTATAAATAATATTATTATCTACAACTTAAAACCATATTGCATGAACATGACTAATCAAATAGGCTATATAATGGGTTTAAAGCGGCCTTTTTTGGATAAATGTCATTTGGATTAATCAATTGATTTTAAAAGTAATATGTTTAACATTTATCGAGTTTGGAATATGATATTAACTCCTAGACTGCTAGTATCCATTCTAGTGGATCGATTCAAGGGTAGCAACCTTAATTGTGACGACCTTGTCCCTCGTGGCTATGTCTAAACAATCTGTTGCTAGGACATGTGAAATTATCAAGGATAATGAAGATTGTCAGAGATGTAGTACAAATAAAGAGAATTAGGGTCATCAATGGAGATATGATGTAATCGACTACAATACCAGTAAGATTTATCATGTCTCTAAATATCTAAAGGGTGTGGAAACTAAGTGATAGTGTGAAGTGGACATCACAACTAATCATAAGTGATGGGTGAAATAGATCGGGATGACTTATTGGGGTAGATTATTCTATGCAGACGTTTAATCCACATATAAAATTTATCAACGTGTAATCTTCCAGGGATTCAAAAAACGAGAAGATGATTTATTCTTCTCATAAGTATAGGTAGAAATATCGTTTTACTCGTAAAATGACTAATTTGAATATTGATTTGAATTTACAAAACACACGGAAACCCATAAGTAAAATGATAAGATATGATATCCAAGTTGATTAGAATTGTAACTGCATATATTATATATTAAATAGTGCAGTGACATGGATTTTATAACTGATGTATGAAAATGGAGATTTGGGAATTTGTTTGGTGTGTGACCTGTGTGCAAATTATATATGTCGTAAAACTTGATACCACACATTTATCTATTTCTATTGCACGATTATACCCATAGCTAGATTTTAGCTAGACTCAGGTTTGTTTTTATGTAGCAATCTAGGGTCGTATTGAGGTTGTTTTACGGTTGATAGTATAATTGCATATGCATTATGGGCTATGATATAGAGTTGAAGTAGATGACGATGCATGTAGTTATTTTGCTTATACTATAGTGAGATGTCATTCTAATGTTCGATGTGATGTACTTGGATGATGGGTTATATTATTGAGATCATGTAATAAGTTTGTAGATATGATATGAAATTTATCATTTTTATTCACTTTGATTCAGTTAGCAAGAATTTTTTTATCTGTGTCTCTAATACTGTATTATTCAATTCTAGAACTCGTGTACATTGTCATACATCGAGACAAGATATGTATTATTTCAGATGAATTCAGGTATTGAAACGTATCCATGTTGACCCAAAGCGGTTGTAACAACCCGCACCTTAATGGGCCCGAATTTTGACTTAATCGAAACCCAATTGCATTAGTGCATGATTCATTGGTTCTGGTAGTCTGTAATAAACAAGAGTGTGTTAGAGGGTGATCAATATAAACTCACAGCGGAAAAGAGAAATATAGTAGAACATTTATACCGATAAACGCTACTAACTTGGAATTAATATTATTCCTTGGATATTTAGTCGCCTTGTCAGTGTTGAGGATGAAAGAGAAAACTCCACCATCTACAGCTCCAGTCTTGCATCAGGCATGTCTCTCTAAATCTACCTTATGGGTTGTAATGAGGAGGGGATCAGAACAACTTTCTGGTGATTGAATTTTTTCACACTTTACCTATAACACTAATTTATGCTGATTGATTCTTATTCAAGTGTTGTATCTATTATTCGCAGCTAATCCGTCCAATCCTATGTGCACGTACGATATGCCTAACTACTTCCAAGGTATATATATATATATGCCTATATAATATATATCTAAATAATATACTACCCAAAACCCTGGTTAATACTTCTTGAATAGGGAGGAGAGAGACCCAACGACTATTTAATACCTCAATTATGTAGCGGACCCTTTGCAATGTAAACGCTAGTTAATCGGTTCTAGCTACAGAGATCGATGACCCCTATATATGGCTTTATAATCATAATTTGATTTTCGTACTTTTAACGCATCTCAAAGACCCATCTAAGGATTATCTAGCCCACCTTCGACAAACAAACAACTAACCAACTAACTTTGCAGTCTGTGCATATCCCCTCCAAATTCTAGACTAATAGAAAGCAAAATCCATCATGGGATTACCCAAGTTTTTATCATCGATGGCTTGGGACCACTGTTGGTTATAGCCTACATGACGGTCCTATAACTAAATACTGATCCAACAAAAATATCGACACAACCCATCGACCTTCCACGGCTGACATCCCGTTTAGACTAACCTAATGCAAGTCAAGGAAAATACCTCTTCTAATTACTGAATAACTCTTATTAGAAATGAAGCAAACCTCATTTCCTTAAAAGTATTAGGCCATTTAATACTTCAAATCCAAGATGAACCCTCTGTATTTTTTGTCTTACCCATCCCAATGCATATCCCTTTCCCAAGAGTCCTACGGTTGTAGAGGTCCCATAATAGTAGTAAGTATACACAACTGTCGGTAGCCTTTATGTGAAGGACATACTTTTACCGTGTAACTCCATTGACCTCGCATCCCAATCTACTAAACCAAACCAACCATCTATGCTTGAATGTTGGGATAGGACGCTACTTAACGCTTGTTCAAATTATATAATTACGGCTGTATAATTTCCTCTATGAAAATTATATTGCCTTATAGCATTTAATTTCCATCTTATACGCTTATTTACCATAATCCATGAATATTAATTGTCCATAATAAGTGGTCAGTATTATTCTAATTGGACAATCTCTAACAACATTTATCTATCCATTTTGATTCAACCTACTACGCCTATTTGATTTCCCCATAAATGTCATGTTAAGTCCTTTAATCAATCCATTAACCGCATTTATATCCTCATTTAATTCTGGTAACTCCCTATAAATTTTGAAGCTACTATACCTTTTTTGTTATGCCTCCTAATCCTATATTTTAATACGCTATTAATAACTAATACGAATATCATCGTAAGTTACGCTATTTTTTTGTATATTTAATCGATAAACGTGGTTATACACATACATATATACCTACTCCTATTTCTAGCTATTAATTCCTAAGCTAGATCATTTCTTTCCACGTTTTAATTTATTAGAGCTATCCTTCTTGAAAGGATTACTGTTATAGCATTTCATAAATTAACCAAAATGAGAACATTACTCCATTTGAAATTACAAAGAATGACCTCTTTCTTTTTATTAAAATAGACAATGCGAACTACAGGTAAGAACATCCATACTTTACACATCTCTTTCATTTTTGGTATATTCCTTATTATTTCAAATGACACACGTTTTATACATTTGTGGAATTAGATAATTTATGGAAATTATACAACATATATAAAATTAAATTATACCTACTTCCAATAAATTAAAACATAGAAATTCATATTCCAAGTCAAATTAGGGCAATCTAAACAACTAGTAACTTTTTACAAGCTAACTTTAAATCTGGAATGAACTTTACAATTTTATCCACATTCAACTTTAGCAAATTTAGGTATTGAGTTCTAAATTTTTTTATTAGGTGTGAATAGCATTCTCTTTCCAATTACCTATTTTACGGAATATATAGGTAATATTCATATACATTCATTTTAAGCCTACAACTCATCGGATCTTATACAAGCATAATAATTAAATAAAATTCAATGATATAAATTTCAATGTTATAAATAAATTATGTAATTTATCATTCACCTTTCAAAGTTTCCAAATCTCCCAAATCCAAATTCATCCCTTTACTTGACTCCTTCTCTTTTCTAATTCAAAAGAATATGTATAACAAGATATATACATACTATCAGAATTACAGATCTAAGATGAGATTTAGGGTTAAGGAGAATATAAATTTATAATAATGAAATCTACCTTTTCTTGCGCAATGTTTATTCACTTCTTCTCCTTTTATTTTCCACCCTTCTCTGATTTGTATAAATATAAAATATTTTATAATTTTGAGAAATAGCAGAGAAGGCAAAATGACAAAGCTTCATTGCTTTGATCAAAAAATATGAGAAGAGAAGTGAGGGGTTTGGCCTGTATTTATAGGTGCTCGAATCAACCATATCCATTAGATTAAAATAACTAAATTTGGACCACTCGCCCAAGGTTCAAACCTTAGCTGCCACTATACAGCCTATTGACCGCTCCCCTATAGGCGGTCGACCGCTGGCAGTCGACCGGTCCAAGGAAGGGGTCGACTGGTGTGGTCTCGTAATTAATACTATTTATTTCCTTTTATCGATTTTAATTATTTTCTTTCTAGAAATTTCAAATGCTAATAACTTCTTCGTTTGTGCTCCGATGGTGAAACTCCAAACATGAAAGTTGCTTATAAAATCGCTACGACTACAACGGTACAAGTTTCATGACCAAATTCTGATGTTTGCCCATTTCCATAACCTTATTAATTTTTTATTAATAATTGTGAAATTTTAAGGGGTGTTACATTCTTCTCCCTTAAAAGAATTTCGTTTTCAAAATTTCCTAAGGGTTGAACCATGCAATATAACACACAACTAATCTAAGCTATCCAACCAATCAGTGTTCAACCAATTTTACAGCAAACTTGTACAAGTGCACAGTGTACTGCAATATATAGTAAAACCATGTAGAATGATCCTAAATCGGTGCCTCCTATTCGTATGCAATCTTCTAAAAACATTTTGAAAATATGATGCAAGCAACCTATATATACTTGCAGTTCTATATGCATGCAAGTTTTCAAAATTCAAAAATTCTTTTTCGCAAAATAACTTCCACAACGAGGAGGAGTATGGTACAACCAATTTTGCATCTAATCACTACCATTAAAAACCTAACACAATTTTTATCATCCAAAATTTTGAAAATTCAATTTTCTAGATCTACACTCCTATGCCAAAAAAAGATTTTAGATGGAAAATTTTACATTTCCACTCTTCTGTCGAATACCTATTCCATTGTATTTTGGAATATGCTCTTTAGCCCCTAATTTTTATCCAATTTTTTCCAAGTACAATCACATAAGGAGGTTAATTTTTGGATGTTAAAACATAATTATCCTAAATGCAAATTTCATTTCATTATCAACAAGGTAAGAAAGTAGAAATTCTAAAGTAAAGCAAGATTTTCCATTGTAATTATCTATGTTTAATATACTGTCACCCTTGTCAGGTTGTAAAATTCATATTCACTAACACCTTGACCCTCCCTAAGCTAAGCATGTGGCACTAGAAATTGGGAATTTTCATTTTTCATCAAGAATTGTTTTACCCCTTTCAATCAAACATGAAAAATAGTTTTAAAAATCAAAATCACAAAAGCATTTAAACACCTTTTTTTCAAAAGCACTAGAACAAAATTTTCCAACAACATTTGAAACCAACGTCTCAAAAGTACTTAAACAAAAATTTCAAAAATCTTTCAAAGACGGTTTTTCAAAAAATTTACTGCTCCATCCTAAAAAAACCAAGCCACGTCGTAAAATAATCCGGATTCAGTCAATGAATTAATGCATATTATTGACCCTGGCACTGTGTAGTTAATCCTAGATTTGGGGAACCTTTCCTTTTACTCTAAAACAACAAATGACCTACAAACATATTTATAAATTTTAGCTCTTAAGGCACAGGGATAGTGGCTCATGATTTTGCAACAACCCTTCCTAGTTCTCCGCTTGCTAACATTTATCTTTCCTAAAATTCTAAAGTTTTGGTTTCTAAGCATTCTAGTTGCTAATTTAATTTCCTAACCTATTTCCTAAACTTTTAGTTTTAACTACATTTTATCGCTAGTTAAGTGTCCTTATGAGATATATATATGTACATACATACACACACACATATATATATATATATATACATATACACATACATACATACGTTCATACATACATACATACATACATACATACATAAATACATACACACACACACACACACACACACACACACACACACATATATATATATATATATATAAGGTCTAAGCTCATCCAGAAAATCAACACAATTATAAAATATGAACATGTTTCATATAATATTGTATGCTTTTTTAATAACTGAACGGAGACAACTAGCGATTACAACCCAAATAACTTAAAAGAAAACGATTTTTGGAAGCTGACCTTCATCATCAACTGGTGTTAATGTTGTTGGAGCCCTACCACTCCTTAATCAACTAAGATGGACATTTCTAGTATGCCATTCTACTATCACCCACATGCCTTAACTTACTTCCTTAGTTCCCAGTAAATATGGTTCATCCGTTGCTTCAATTATTACCCCCAATTATGAGATAAATTATGCCTCCCCTCATCGAAGTTGGTAAGAAATATAAGTTATGCACATTGAACAACTCATCGGAAAATTGGCTTGGTGAAATAAATCCTACCACCCATTTTTTATTCTTCAACCTTGAGTCAACCAATATCCTTTACGTGTGTTTGCCATCTTATCACTCTCTTTGTCAATCATACTACTATCTAATCTCAATCAAAATCTCTTGATAGTATTCTCAAACTTCATTGTTTACTTCCCTTATTCTCGACCTTTCATGCAAGTATACCGTAGGACTCGTAAAATTGTACTTTGATACCATTTCCTTTTCTTTTGAGGGTTTTTCTTATGGCTTCCATACAACTTTAATAAAATATGCCTAGGTTCATATCTATATTCCTTATATTCAATGGAGATTCCTTATTACTACCATACGAGCGTCCATAGCTATTCTATCCATAGCCTAAACCTTTATCCCGTCTTATCTAGGCAGTCATGCTTATCTATTCCATATCAAAAATTGGTTTGAGTTTCACCACTCCTTATAAAACTAAAACTTCACAATTGTGAAGTATCAAATCCAAGACCTTTATCTTTGAGAGTATAAACTTAGAAACCCATTTGATCAAATTCAGAAATTGCTTGGTTTCCAAAAATGAGCCATGAATAATTTCTCTTTTCAAAGACTATCTACATCAAAGATTTACTACTTTAAAAGTGGAACTTTTAACTTAAAACAAGTTTAAAAACCCAGTTGCCTTACCAAACCATTTTTTAAAAACATATTCTATAACTTTTAAAAGAATGAAAATTGGAGTAGATAGGGGTAACTTCCATCATATTATTTTTCTACTATTCATGTTATTTCCACTTTCAACCTTAACGGAGATTTCAATAGCACATGAGGGGGGCTTCTAAAAGATATGCGCAATTGCTAGATCTATCTAAATACTTGTTTAAAGCATATGAGCAATTACTGTACATATCTATATCCATTCATCATATCCTATTCCTATTGCTTTCTCCTATATTATTTCTAATTAGATTAAAAATCATATTTTTATATATTTCCCTAATGCCATTTCTATTCAATTTTCCTAATACTACAACTATTAAAATTTCTCCTACCTAAATTGCCGTCAAGTGGCTTCTTAGTACATAGCTCTTTTCCTCTTTTATTTTTTCCCTAGTGACTTATTGTAGTGTATCCATCTACAGCTTTAGTCATTGGGCTTTTCTACAATAATCATGAAAAGATATATATATATATATATATATATATATATATATATATATATGTCAGTTGATACAATCCATATTGATGTTTGTAACGACCAAAGAATTTTAATGATTTTATAACGAAATTAACTAAAAAAAAATTCATGAAAATAAACAATAAAATTTTGAAATAAAAATTTTATATTTGAAATGCGTCTATTTAAACATAGCATATGGTAAATTTTATTTGGAAAATATAAAAGTTAGTTTATGTGTGAAATTCCAAATTTTAATTTTAATCAGTTAAATGGTTGAAAATTTAATATTTTCCAAATCAGAATATTTTAATATAATAAAAATGTAAATCATTTTCTAAAAAAGACATCGTAATTCGTTTCGTCAAATTTGGATTGCTATAGCCCCATTTATCTTATTTTTGGCGCTTTAGCAACATTTTCAGCAGCGAAAAGTCGAATTTTTATAACTTGATCGTATCGCTGATATGTGTACCATTCTATTCGTCACGTCGTGCTTCACCGATGGTTTTGATGGAAAAAAAGACAGGGATTTTCTTTCTGCTGTCTTTTTCTGATCTCCGTAGTATATTCATTCCTATATTTTGACGTCCGATACGCAGCGAAATTGGCGTAACGGTTTGTCGTATCGGTGCCGTAATTTGTGCTTTTTTGTTTCCTTTGCCTTTTCAAATTTCAACTGTGTAAACAAATCAGTCATCGCTTTAACAAATATCTGAAACTACTATTGGCTCTTGCCATTCCTACTATTCCTATATATATATATATATATTCTAGATGTCCTTTCATTTGTCTTCTTCATGCCATTCATAAAAAAATTAAACAAAGTGTAGGTATATTTGGAACCATTTTCTTCTTTCTTTTGGCCCTAGGCTGCTCTTATGTTCTTCTATCATCTTCCCTGAGGCAAACCCCAAAACCACCAACTCCTTTCCTCTTTCTCTGACCCGAGACCAACCCCGTCTTTCCCCTTGCAAAACTCGAGTCTCTCCTTCCTTTAACCCGAAGCAAACCCGAGACCACCCAGATCTCTATCCAGTCACCATCTATTCCACTGACCCATGCCGGATCGAGAAAAAATCTCATGCCTGACCCATAGAAATCATCTCTCTGACCCCAAGCACGGTCCACAACTGTCCATCCACTGACTCGATCCTTTCCGAGATGCCACGCCTCACCACGCCTCCCCACTTCGTCGAAAACTTTCTTGCCACCCTCCTTAGGAAGTGCCGTCTTGTCCTCCTCCATGCTGACACGGCACCACCCCTCTATAGCCATACAAGTTCAACCCCTCTAACCCAAAGCCACCCTGAGTCTCGTCCCTACTTGACCCAAAATCAGTTCCAAGACGCCCCTCAAACCCAAAGCATTACTCATGCATATCCCCTTATGACCAGATGCAATTATTTATATGTTCTCTTTTTAAGTCACCTGCTCTTGTATCCTGATTTTATGATTTTAACTTGTCTAAACTTGCTGCTCTCTTGTTTAATAATATATATAGGTTGTGTTGCGTCTATGTATACATTTTGCATGAGCTTTGTTGATTACTGACATGACCAAAAGATATATATGATAGCTCATATATGTGTGGTTGTTGTGTGTGTACTTGATTGGCAGAAAAGTAAAACCTATTTGTTTTCAAACTCAAGTTTGTGTTGTGCCACATATATGTGACCTATGTATATATTATTTGACAGAAATTACATGTGTCATATATATATTATTTCCTTCGATATTTATAAAACAACCAGGTATATATATATATGTTTTCATCAAATTCTCGTGCTAAATCTGTTTTGCTTGTCACAGCTGTTTGAAGTATCGTGTCGTGTCCATGTCCATATCCATGTCAGTTGCTCTACAAATTCCATCATTCTCCATCCACGAAAGGTCACGATCAATGTTCTCATGCTTGGTAAGTTGATTTCATATGAAATGACAATTTAAAAATGCTGTTAAATTAGAATTATTAGTTATTAACTGTTAAATATGATATGTGACATTTTAAATTAATCACTTATATTATTGACACCATATTATTGTTCTCACTCTGCAAGTTTCCATAGTTTTAGAAATCACTATGGGTTGAAATGATACATACCCGAACGAACTTTAGATTAGGGAAAAATCATTATGGGTTGAAGTGATAAACCCAAGCGATTTTCATAGATTTTGAAATTATGGGATTGCGGGTTGAAATGATATAAACCCGTAAAATTAAATTATTGCGGATTGAAATGATAAATATCCGCATCACCTGACCATAGGATAGAAAATTATTTACGGACACCGTTGGTCTGTTTTTGAAATTGTTCCCAATGTTTGAAAGGAAATATTTGAGTGTTGATTTTGGAAGGATTATAAATATTTTGTTTTAATATGAGAAAATTTAGAATTTTAAAATTTTATGTTTTGGAAATTTTAAAATTAAAAGTTTAGTTTAAATGTTAATTATAAATTTTTACTCACATTTTCTTATTTTTAAATATATAAAATAAGATTTAAAATATATTTAAATAAAAGATTTAATTTAATTTAATTTTATAAAATTTATTTTTAATTGTATATAATATTTGTAGATGTTTGTATAAAATTTATATTAATATATAAAATAGATTTTTTATAACTTTAACAAATTAAAAGGTTAAAAAGGTAAAATGAAATTGATTTGTAATTTAAATTTGGTTAATGATTGAATTTAAATAGGGATTCATTTGGAACTTAATGATTTTGGAAATTTAAAGTATGTTTTATATCTTGATTTGATTAAAGATGATTAAATGAATAATTTCAAATTAAAATAAAATTAAAATTGAATATTCAATTTTGATTTAAATTAGAGATTTGAGATTTTATTTAGAAATTTATAAGGTGATTTTATAAATGACCACGGTGTGAAATAAGTGTTTAGTTGTTAAAGTGATGGGGATCGGATATTGTCATATTCACTGCCAATACCGAAAACCACTTTGACAACTGTAAACGTGGTGGAGATTCTAGAACGAAGTAGGATGGTTTGGCAACGTCTATATGAGGTATGAACGTAACCCTGACTCCCTCGAGTTAGCTTGATGTAGCTAAAACATAAGCTATACCGGACCAATTGGGGTCGCTCCCCCTATCGGGCACATTTCTTTAAAGTCATATCCGTTGCTTTTGTGATTTGAGTTAGTGTGCACACCTCTGATTTGGAGTATGTCTCGAGGTGGTCGGTAGTAGCTGCTATGCGTTACCACCGATCCAAAGGAGTGCAAACGGAAGAATCCTACCCTGGCATTGCCTCGAATGCCTTCTCACACGCCTTATCGCGCCTTCTACGAGTTTGGTTTGTGTCATGCCTATGGAGTGCTCCCCAATAGCCCACTGGTTTGGTGGAGTTTACAATACTATATAAACTATGGAATTTATATAAAATGTGTTAAGAGAGATATGAGTAACGCCTTAACGCTATTTATATTTTACTTTACTGTAGACATTATATATGTAGCGTATTATACTATGTATGTAGATAGTTTACGGGATCCTTAGAGGATGGAATCCCAACGTCTTTAAGTTATATTGCATTTCACTTGACATTTCACTTGAGTTTGATTTACTTGCATAAGAATGTTAATCCTAATTTGAGTGTTTTTGTGTTTTGCTTTACGCTCATGTCAGCTGGAGTGTCACAGCTTTTGAAACTCATCCTTTGGGGCTTGGAGTTTGCTTGGAAGACCTATCTTATCTATTTCAGTTTTTAGTTTATTTCTGTTATTTTCAGCTGTGTGTTTTAGACTTGTCAATTACCTTTGTGTTAGAGACTTCTTTGTATTGGGATTTGCGATGTATTTTGTTTTGGACTATGTTATTTCTATAGTAGCTTCATGAACTACTATTTATCTTTTCCGCTGCTTACTGTTGTAAAACTCCGTATTTGTGATTCCGTGGGTTATTTATTTACTATATATGCTAAGTTTTCCATTTATAAATTAACAATTTGTTATTTGAAGCAATTCAAGCCTGACATGTGTGGATTATTGTCGATTTAAATGGTTCGAAACAGCGGGTTTTACAATGTTCCTCCTATCTTCATCATCGAGCATTCTCACCCTTCTACTTTCTTTACTTCATTTCAGTTAAGTACCATTTCTATCTATCAACACCTTAGAAAGAACTATTAAAAAGGAACTTCCAAATTTATAAAAATAGAAAGAATAATTGAGCCAAACCTACGCTATATTTTCCATTTATTAAAAACGAAAAGTCCTTTAACGAAAACCTTTAAATTCAACCAATTTTGAATAAAGAATTTCAAAATTTCTTTACTTTTCAAAAAACAACTTCCCAACAAACCTTTTGAAAAAACCATTCAAAATGTTTTGAAGAATTTTCAAGAGTCATTTTGTTAAATTCTATCACATGGAGCCGGACTTAGAAATGGATTTTAATTGTTCATTCTTTTGGACTTTTCTTCTAATTTCTTTACTCTTAACCAATCTTCATCAAAATCCAGTTATCTTATTATTGTGTTTAGAGCACATCTTCTTACGGGAAATTGCTTATTCCTTCTTCACACGTTTCCTCTAAATGCTTGCAACTTATAGGTTCTTCTTTCCCATATCTAGATAAAATATATGTCCTCAATCGGCAATCCATAATCATAATGTAACCTACGCCCAAAAAAGGATTCAAACACCATCTAACTTCTAGGGTCTTCTATATGTCATGTGCAAGTTCTTCTTGGTCGACGCCTTACGGTACAGTTAATGCACCATGGGGTAATCGGGGTGGGTGTATAAACTTAATTCTACTCAATCATCCAACTCGTAGTTGTCTCTTCCATCTTTTCAAAATATGGTCGCATCCACTTCTATAGTCGGACTACATAGAGTTTGGCATATAAAAAATATATAATTATAAGTAAATATACAAATACGTTCCCTCAACATATCCTAATTACTATAATCGACTAACTTAAGCTCTGATACCAAATTTAACAACTCATACCTTAATAGGTCCAAATTTTGAGTAAACCGAAACCTAAGTCCATTAGGACATGGTTCATTGGTTTTGGTAACTTATAATAAACAAAAGTATATAAGTGTGCGATCAATATAAACTCACAGCAAAATAGGAAATTATAATAGAATATATATACCGACTAAGGTTACTACCATGGAACCTATATTATTCCTTGGATATCTGGTCGCCTTTGTCGATGTCGAGTATGAAAGAGAAGACTCCACCATATGCAGTTCATTTCTTGCACCGGTGCCTATAGCTCTAAATTCGTCAGTGTTGTGACGACCTGTATTTTTGACAATTAAAAATATTAAATTGAATAAGACTTTGAAATTCAAAATTTTCAGAAATTAAAAATTTCTGATTTATTGATGAATTTTTTTTGTTGGAGTATAAAACATGATCTTAAATAAATTCTAAAACAGCTCATTTTAATGAATTAAAAGATGATGGTGCATATTGGAATATAATTTAATTATGTTAATTTGAATATGATTTATTTAATAATTGTTTGAATGTAAGTTCCATTGGTTGTAATAATAAAATGATAATAAAGAATGGAAAAAACAACGTATTCGAAATATATTTTGCATACAATAAGAAATCAACTATTTAGTAAATAAATTTATTAACCATTGTTGTAAACAATAAATTTATAGATATTTGGATTTCTAAGATGTAACAATTGTTTTATTTCTTATCTCATTATTTAATCCGTTTTGAAATTAATTTTGCAATCAATTAAAATTAGCGTAATTAAATATTTTAGTTAATATGAGAGAAGTTGTTAACTGTAGAGTAATGAGTATAATATACGGAAGCTTTTGTTTAATAAATACATAAGGTGATCGTTGATTTAATATAAAGAACATTTAGATTATGATAAAGTGTAACGACCCGTATTTTTAACTATTTTAAATTATTAAACTTAATATAATTTTTGAATAAAAATGGTTAGAAATAAAATTTAATGATTTATTAATGTAATTTATAGGATATGAATATAGATAAAATTTTAAATAACAAAAATTCAATATGAGAAAAGATGATAACCTATTAGAAAGTAAATTAAATAATACTAAATTGTAAGTAATTGATTACAGATCTTGAAATGATCAATGTTAAATAAATAAAGAGTCGAATGAATGTTCATTTAAAAGTAGAAGCATAAATATATTTATATGAAATCCTATGCATCGAATCTGTTTATAATAAATAGCTGGAGTTGAATAATGAATATTGAATTATTTAAAATAAAAATAATTGTTTGATAACAAATTCATTTAAAATCTAATATTGAAATTCATTGAAATTTTAATATTGAAATACATCGAAACGGGATTATTGAAGTACTTTAACAAAATAAGTGTAGCATAGTATAACCTATGTATTTAAGGTAAAAAAAATGTGTATTGAATTAGAACAAACATTTTATTTCTAAAGTGGTATTATACACACACACACACACACATACATACATACATAAGTATGTCTTATTTGACTATGTTATAAATATTAAAGAATGAAAATAATCTTTTTCTTATTTGAATTCATTTCAAAGAGCAAATTTTATAAGTTAAATAATTTAGAATTCAAATATAGTGATTTATTTGATAATTTAATTGTTAATTTTAATATTGGAAATTATTTAAATAACTGAATAATGAATTTAATATGAAGAAAAATGATATTTAAAGTTGATTTAAATTTTATTTAAACAAAATGAAAATTTTTAACTTTTAAAATTGAATTTAAAGTGAATAAATGTAAATGCCCGGAATTTTCAATTATTCGCATCCACACATGTCGGACTTGAATTTCTCAAAATATCATATTGTTAATTTAAATTTGGCAAAACTCAGCATATACAGTAAATAAAATAATTACAAAATCAGGATATAAAGTAATATATCAACATGCAATGGAAACAAAAGAACAGTAGTTCATGAAGCTACTATATATATATAATAGAGTTAAAACAAGATACAACAAAAGTCTCGAATACATAAAAGTCTCAATACAATAGTCAAATAATAAAACTCTGAATACATCACTAGAATCAACTGAATAGCTGAAAGCTAAATAGATAGATGGATCTCTAACGAAGCTCCAATCTCTAAAGGCGACTCTCAAATACTATGACACTCAGTCTGACCCGAGCGTAAAGCAAAACACAAAACACTCGAGTCAGGATTAACATTCTTAATCAATAAATCCAACTCAAGTGGAATATCAACTGAAATACAAGTAACTTAAAGGATGTTTGGGATAACCATCCTCTAAGGATCCGTTAAACAGTTTAAATAGTTTGAAATCATAATACTTTGGAAAACCATAACACTTTCCTTTAAATAGTTTAGATATTAATAATAGTATATATAATAAAATAGTTTATAAAAAATAGTTTATATAAAATAGTTATAAGTTAAAATAGTTTATATTAAAATAATTAGTACATTAAAATAGTTTATATGAAAATATTTATAAAGTAAAATATATAAATAGTTTAAATATAATTTAAAAATACTTTATAGAATAAGATAGCTTCTTCAAATTTCATAAATCTATTCCAAATCAACTCAAATTCAAAAATTCAAATTTAATCAAATCCCAAATCATAAATTTAAATTCAATTCAGTTTCTCAACAAACCATTTCAATTATATCGATTTAAAAAAAAACAGATTTGAACCACAAAATAAACCATTTCAATTTCAATATATTTCAAAGGTTTAAGTATTCAACATTTTCAAAACTAAATTGGAAATTCCATATACATTTATATGTATATATATCAAATTCAATTTACTATTATTTAGTTTTGAAATATTTACTTACTAAATCCATTGTCATTTAAATAAAACCTCAAATTTCAAATAACTAAATATTTCCTTCAGTTTATTTAAACTTGAAATATTCATTTAATTACCTTAAACCAAAATCAAGTTATAAAAATCATATCCTTTAAAATCTCAATTTCAATAAGTTCCAAATCGATTTAATTAAATAAATTTACAAATTCCAAATAAATTCAAATTTATCTTGCCAACCTTAACTTATAAAAATCACTATAAAATATATTTTAAAATATAAATTTAAATAAATACTTAAACATATTACTTATTAAATAAATTAATCTTTTGTTAAATTAAATCTTATTATTAAACTTATTTTTTTTATATATTTCAAAATAGTAAAATTATAAGTAAATCTTAAAATTTATAATTTCAAAACTGACTTATAACCTTTAAAATTTTCAAACATATAATTTTAAAAATCAAAAATTTAACTATATATAAAATAACATTTATATGTAGTATTTAGAATCAATATTTATATAAAACCATATATATATATACACACACACACATATCTTTAAACCTTGGAAAATCATTTCGAATATATATATATAGACCAACGTTATCTGTGTAAAATTTTCTATTCTATGGTCAAGTGATACAGATATTTATCATTTCAATCCACAATTTAAATATGTATGGGTATGTATCATTTCAACCCAAATTCAATTAAATGAAAAATGCTTGGGTTTATCATTTCAACCCATAATGATTTCTCCTATTCTACAGATCGTTCGGGTATGTATCATTTAAAGCCACAGGGAATTCTATACTAACAGGGAACTTGCAGAGTGATAACAGATATGACAATAATATAATAGTCATATATCATCAATATTAATAATAGATAATGGTGTCAGATGTCACAGGTGAATAGATACGGATAATGGCATATATATATATATATATATATATATATATATATATATATATTATATAGCAATGTAAATAACTAACAGCAGCATATTTCAAATGTCGTTTCAATTGAAATCAAATTTAATAAATATAAGGACATTAATCGTGAGTGAATGCTCACCTTTTGAGGGTAGAGAGGATGGATAATAAGATGAATTACAAATCCAAGCATGGATTTCGAAGCAAAATGGCATGAATTCGACGGACAGATCTGATAACAGGGATCGATGAAACAAATCGAATTAGCTTGATATAAACGGGAAATATATATACATTATTATTATTATAATATATATATATATATATATATATTTCAAAAATCCATCTAAATATATAGAAAAATAGAATATATATATATATAATTGTTCTCAAATCTATATTAAATTTAAATACATATAAATAAAACCTCCATATATATATATATATATATATATATATAAATTGTATTTTAAACCACTATTTATTATAAGAATTAATACGAATGCAAATGTTATAAAATACATAAACTAACATATTATTGAAACTAACCTACATATAAAGCCCTGGAAAAAAAAATATCTTCAATACAACAGATTATACATTGTTACTAACAAATCTTATATAATATATATATATATATATATATATATATATATATATATATATATATGATTTTTAAAATTTGTATTATCATAACATACTCTATAATCACTATAAAAGCAAGACAGTTCCAAAACAAAAGTTGAAATATATATATATATGTATGTATATGTATGTATATATATATATATATATAAACGCACTAACAGATTATATTCTATAACATAACCTTATTAAATAACCTATTACATTATATACATATATATACAAACTGTTTTATACTCATATAACTATCAGGTTAAATTTTGTACAAGCACATATATTTCATATTAACCGTACGTATATTAAAGTTAAGTCAATATAACCTTTGAAACACATATATACAACACTATGCAATTTATATTTGAAATCTATACATATAACTCATGTTATCATATACACATAAACTATAAAAATCCAAGAATGTAACTATATATGTACAATAGAATTATAGAAAATATAACATAACACCTATATAAACCCACTGCATAAACCAATATATGAACAGATTATAACTACAACTATAGGAACCAATATATGAACATATTATAACTACATGAACATAAACCAATACTGTAATCAATATATAAACCAATATACGAACATAAACCATTACTGCAACTATAACTATATATATATACCTTTAAAAAATTCCATGTATAAATATATATACGTATATAACTAAATATAATATTATACTATATATAATAACTTACAGAGAAAAGCTAGTGCCGTGGAATAGGAAACATGAGAGGAGCACGACTGAGGGTTGAAGCAAAGTCGGTGTTGGGTGGAGGCCGGAGAATGGAGGAGGCGGTTGTGAATAGAAGGGCTGTGGCCGAGATGGTGGTAGGTGAAGCTTGGGGTGGTGGGTTCTTCGGATCGAAGAGGGTAGCACATCAGGTTACGGGATTGGCGATGTTTGGGATAGGGAGCATGCGGGAGGAGGGAGAGTTCAAAGTGATGGCTGCACTGCTCGACCTTCAGGCGAGGGTCAGTGGACAAGAGGCGGATGATGGTGTGAAACACGGTGCATCATTTGTGGGTGGCCAAGCGAAGTGGCACGGGGTTGCGGTATGGGGTCGTCTAGGTAGCCCGGCCATGGAGGAAGGCGGGACGGTGGGCCGAGCGATGGTGAGGTTGCATGCGGTTGTAGCAGGAAGGTGCGGAGGCTATTGGGTGTTGAACGAAATGAAACAGAATAGAAAGAACGAAATACAGTGAAAAATATATTTTCTTTCAAAAGCCAAATAGTAATGACGAAATGAAACAATATATTTTGAAACCCGAAGAATGTATAAAGTGCTGAATTCAACGAATAATAAATCAAATGGCTGTTTGAATTTCATGAGGTGAAGAATGAATAGGCACAAGAAATCCCGAAAGCCAGATTACGGAACCGATGTGGAAATCGTTTCGTAAAATTCACTGTTTGCCAAACTCTAAAACACACAAACGAATATACTGTGCAGATCAGCACGAAGTGATGATCAAAACGGAATACTGATACCCGTGGTACAACCATTCAAAAAAAGTCGATAATCGGTACAAAAAATGCTGCTAATTTGTCAAAAATAAAATAAATGGAGCAATAACAGTCCAAATCTAAAGAAACGAAATATGACGTGTCACTCAGAAGATGATTTACAAATTTATTATGTAAAAATGTTCAGGTTTGAAAAATATTTTATTATCATCAATTTTAATTGATTTGAATTGAAATAAAATTACATAGTAAAATAAACTTCAATATTATCAATTAAAAATTTACTATTTGCTATGTTTAATTAGATGTATTCCAAATATTAAATTTATATTTTCAAATTCAAATATTTAAAATTTCTCAAAAAAATTTCAATTAAATATATTATTAAAACTGTTAAAATATACGAGTCGTTACACTCTTCCCCACACAAAAATTTTCGTCCCCAAAAAGGAAAGAGGTAGGAGAATAGAAACAATCAGAAAGAAAAATGGATTTGATATACAAAATAGGACAATTAATTTAAAACCATATAACTTTAAATTTACATTAATTAATATTCAATAATTTATTTTAAATTCAAGGTATTTCATTTAGTTTAATTTAATTCAATTTATTTAACTTAGCCTATCTTATCACATGGGTAAAGTATGTTGAAACTTATTATAACCACTCAAATTATTAAAAAAATCTTTTAACATCATTTTAAATTGTATACTATTCAATTACATATTTAACTTTTGAATAAGTTAGGTAAGTTATGTTGGAATGTAATTGAGTATTATAAAAGTAAAATTTCACAACTCAATTATTTCAAGTTTTTAAATATTTATTCAAAAATTTAGCTTCATTTATAATTGAAATCATCCTTTAAAAAAAATTTAAAAATTAATTTCTGATTTCACTTCAAATGATTTAGAGATAAATACATATATATATACTATATATCCAATCAAATCTATAATCATATATATATATATATATATATATATATATATACATATATTATATATCAAGTCATACTTCAGAAATTCAAATCAATTTAATTTCCAAAATAAAGGTGTAGCAAAGCTACATAATGGTCTCTTCACTTCGAAACTCGAAAATGAATGTCGATGATGCGACCGCCATCAATGAAATTATTTTCCAGCGACAAAAGAGAAGAGCACTTATTTAAACATTTAAAAATTCTTTGGAAACGATTTCTATTCGAAAATACTTTAAATAATATACATTTTAAAACTTTTTAAAACCAAAGTTTGGAATTACCGGAAATTAAATTCTCAAATTCTAAATTTGCATTCATTTGAATTCTAAATCAATTTATAAACCATGTTTATATTTTCATTTGTTTATAATGTGACAATAGTCATTGGTTTACAGAATGAAAATCAGATATTATCATTTCTATTAACCAATTCATTTAACTTTTTAATTTCAGAAAATTTACTTACATATAAAATATAATCATTCAAAATTTATCTCATCTACCAAATTTGGAAACAATATTGTGTCAGTTTGCTCTGTTAAAGTGTTTTGGAATTCCTATCGATAACGTTGATCAGAGGAATCGATCGAAACCCTAAATCAACATAACAACTCAAACAAAACACTATATAAAACATAATTTATTATTAATTACAGATACACTTCCTCACCCGATGATTCCAGAAATGGATTCCAAAACAAAGATAGAGATCTAAATTCGAGGAATCCTAATTAAGGAGAATTTCTAACAGTAAGATAAGATCGAAACAAAAATAAGATGATTAAATAGCAAATAGAAAGATGGATGGGATTATATAAATCACGGGTGACCTTAACAGGGCCAACCGTGACTTCAAGAATAAAATCAATGCAGAATTCTAAGGTGAATCGACATCTGATCGTGAGAGATAGAATTCGGGCATAGCAAGAGATAGCAGCATCTAAACCGAGGTTACAGAAATCTCCGGTGAATCAATGCCTATTGCAAAGGAGTTCATCCCTTTACAAACCATATAATGGTGCTATGGGATGCTCTAGAATCAAATTACGAATAGGGAGAGACAAGAATGGTTTTGGAACCGAGGGGAACGTTCCAAAGTTCAAAGAAAACCTGAGTCAAATAGGAAGAGATTCAAGCATGAAATTTCTGTAATTAAATTTACTCTATATATTGAGTTTTTGCCTAAAACCAGAGCTCTGATACCATATGTAGCAGCTCGGAATTTTCAACCATTCGCATCCACATATGTCGGACTTGAATTGCTCAAAATATCATATTGTTAATTTTAATTTGGCAAAACTCAACATATACAGTAAATAAAATAATCACAGAATCACAGAAATGGGGTAATATTACAATATGTAGCGGAAACAAAAGAATAGAAGTCCATGAAGCTACTATATATATATAGCAGAGTTAAACAAGATACAATAAAATTCTCGAATACATAGAATTCTCAATACAATAGTCAAATAATAAAAGTCTGAATACATCATTAGAATTAATTGAATAGTTGAAAGCTGAATAGATAGATGAATCTCCAAAGGAAGCTTCAATCTTCAAAGGTGAGTCTCAAATGTTATGACACTCAGTCTGACTTGAGCGTAAAGAAAAATACAAAACACTCGAGTCAGGATTAACTTCTTATATCAATAAATCCAATTCAAGTGAAATATCAACTGAAATACAAGTAACTTAAAGGATTTTGGGATAACCATCCTCTAAGGATCCGTTAAACTATCTGCTATGTAGTAATATACGCTATTATAGTAATGTCTATAGTAAAGTAAACTATTAACATAACATTAATTCGTTACCCATTTCCCCCTTAACACAATTTTATATATTCCCATACTTTATACAGTACCGTAATCTCCCACATACTGGGTATCATCAGAGGGCACTCCATAGGTATGGTACAAAACAAACTTGTAGTGGCTCGATATGGTAAGTGACATGGCACAACTAGGCAATGCCAGGGTAGATATATCAATTACACTTCCGGACTGGTGGTAACACATAGCAGCTACTACCTTCCATCTCGGAACACACTTCCAAATCAAAATCATGGGTGGCCACCAAATCAATCACAAAATCAGAATAAAATATCGAAGGAATGTGCCCGATTGGAGGAAAGACCTCAGTTTGCCCATCGATTGCTCCTGTCTTTGCCACCTTATGCCAACTCACGGGAGTCGGGTCCATGTATAAACCTCGTATAGGATCGTTGCCACCATCCTACTTAAATTTGGAATCTTCACCGAGTACACGGTTGTTAAAGTGGTTTTCGGCATTGGCAGAGAGTATGACAATAACTGATCCCGGTCTCTTTAACAACCCAACGTTATTATAACATAACGGTCATTTCAAAAGTAGTTTACACTTCAAAACTAAAATATCATTTCCATTTCAAAACCGTATCAATACGATATCATTTCCATTTCAAAACCATATCAATACAGTATCACTTTCAAAATCATAGCACTTCAAAGTTATAACACTTTTCAAATCAAATCACTTGAAATTATAACCCTTTGGAAATCATAACACTTTTAAATAATAACACTTTGAAATCATAATACTTTGGAAAACCATAACACTTTCCTTTAAACAGTTTTAATATTGATAATAGTATATATAATAAAAAAGTTCATAAAATAAATAGTTTATATAAAATAGTTATAAGTTTAAATAGTTTATATTAAAATAATTAGTATATTAAAATAGTTTATATTAAAAATAATGTATATTAATTATATTAAAATAGTTTATATGAAAATAATTTATAAAGTAAAACATATAAATAGTTCTAAATATAATTTAAAAATACTTTATATAATAAAATAGCTTCCTCAAATTTCACAAATTGATTCCAAATCAACTCAAATTCCAAAATTCAAATTTAATCCATTCCCAAATCATTAATTTCAATTTAATTCAGTTTCTCAATAAACCATTTCAATTATATTGATTTCAAAAAGATAGATTTGAACCACAAAATAAACTATTTCAATTTCAATATATTTCAAAGCTTTAAGTATTATTTCAAAAATAAATTTGATATTTTCATATATATATATATCAAATTCAATTTACTATTATTTAGTTTTAAAATATTTACTTACTAAATTCAGTATCATTTAAATAAAACCTCAAATTTCAAATAACTTAATATTCATTTAACCACCTTAAACCAAAATCAAGTTATAAAAATAATATCCTTTAAAATCTCAAATTCAATACGTTCCAAATCGATTTAATTAAATAAATTTACAAATTTCAAATAAATTCAAATTTATTTTCCCAACCTTAACTTATAAAAATCATTATAAAATCTATTTTAAAATATAAATTTAAATAAATGCTTAAACATATTACTTATTAAATAAATCAAACTTTATTAAATTAAATCTTATTATTAAATTTATTTTATATATATTTCAAAATAGTAAAATTATAAGTAAATCTTAAAATTTATAATTTCAAAACTGACTTATAGCCTTTAAAACTTTTAAACATATAATTTTAAAAATCAAAAATTTAACTAGATATAAAATAACATTTATATATAATATTTAAAAATCAATATTTATATAAAACTGTATATATACCTCTTTAAACCTCGAAAAATCATTTCAAAAAAATATATATAGACCAATGGTGTCTGCATACAATTTTCTATCCCATGGTCAAGTGATATGGATATTTATCATTGCATTCCACAATTTAGATATGTACGGATATATATCATTTCAACATGCAATCCCAAATTCAATTAAATGAAAATCGCTTGGGTTTGTCATTTCAACCCATAACGGCTTTCTCATATTCTACAGATCGTTCGGGTATGTATCATTTCAACCCATAGGGAATTCTCTCTCTCTATATATATATTTAAAAAAAACCCATAATGATTTTTTCATATTCTACAGATCGTTCGGGCATGTATCATTTCAACCCATAACGATTTTCTCATATTCTATAGGTCGTTTCGGTATGAAGCTACTATAATATATATATGCATAATTATTCTCAAATCTATATTAAATTTAAATACATATAAATAAAACCTCTATATGTTTTTGCAACCAACCTATATATACATAATATAAATTGTATTTAAAACCACTATTTATTATAAGAATTAATATGAATACCAATATTATAAAATACATAAACTAACATATTATTGAAACTAACCTAAAGCCCAGGAAAAAAATATCTTCAATACAGCAGATTATACATTGTTACTACCAGATCTTATAATATATATATATATATATATATATATATATATATATATATTAAATTTGTATTATCATAACATGCTCTAAAATCACTATAAAAGCAAGACAGTTCCAAAACAAAACTTCGATGTGTGTGTGTGTATATATATATATATATATATATATATATATATATAAACGCACCAACAGATTATATTCTATAACATAACCTTATTAAATAACTTATTACATTATATACATACATATACATAATGTTTTATACTCATATACTAACAGGTTAAATTTTATACAAGCATATATATATATATATATATATATATATATATATATATATATTTCATATTAACCATATGTTTAACGACCCGTAAATTTCAATAATTTACATTTGAGCGAATGTTACAAATTAAATATTGCAATGGTAAATAAAAATAATTCTTGACAATTGGAATGAAATCCCAATAAAGAAATAGTGGAAAACATTTTAATTTGTTAATTTAATATGATTGTGTAATTAATACTGAAGAAATAAAATTGGAAATAGTATTAATGCAATAATAACTAAAATGAATTGCAACTGTGTAAATGTAAGTTAATTATTAATAACTTGGATGTAATTACAATAAGTGAAACAATGTAAAAGTTATAACTTGGTTATAAAATTTATATATGGAAGTGGATGTAAATATGAATTAATTAGTGAGATAATAGATAGTTAACGGTAATTGAATAAAATCAACTTTATGTAAGAAGTGTCACATTTGTTTGTGAATAGTAAATTCATATGGGTAATTAAAAGGTATGACAACGATGGTTATAAGATACCTGTTTAATTGGTCTATTTAATTTAAATGGGGAATCAAGTAGAATTGAATGAAAATGGGGAATCAAGTAGAATTGAATGAACTTTAATATTACATTTGCAAGTTCAAGACAATAATGGAGACTGTAAGTGTAACAAAATGAATAAGAAATGCTAATTTTATTCATAAAGAAATAGGTGATGTAATAAAAGAATGGAACCTAGATGAAATGATTAGTGTGATTTAAAATCTTAATTTGTGTGTGCATTAATTTAGAATGGGATATAAAAGGTAAATTAATAATTTAAAATGTTGACATTACCTTTAAGATGGTAAATTTATAATTAATTCATAATAAGGAAAATATGGAAAGATTCAAATGAATGGATTTATTTGGACAGCAATCGACAATTAATGAATTTATATAAAATAGTAAGTTTTAATTGACTAAATAAAAACCAATACTCTGTAAGTAACTATAATGTTGGAGCGGAAATAATAAACTTATAAATTTGTGATTAAGAGTTTTGACAACAATTATTATGAGTTATATATATATATATATATATATATATTTAGTTCATTTAATTGATTGGGAATAATTGCAATAAATCTAAATTAAATGTTACGTTAATGTAATTTAGGGTAATAATTGGAAATAACATAAATTTTATTCATAATATGATAATTAATGAATTGAATAAATGGCCAATTAATGAAAATAAATGGAAACTTTGATTTGTGAGTAATAAAAGCTTATTAATGTGACTAAAAGTTCGCGTAACGATTATTGTATGTTACCTATTTATGTAGAGTGTTAATTTACAATTGGAAATCAATTACAATAATTATAATGTAATATTACGTTAAGGTTAATTAAGGTAATATTTGTAAGTAATGTTAAGGTTATTCATATTGGACAATTTGTTGAATTATAAGCATTGGAAATAAAGCTTTATCAATTTATTGGGTTTTGAACCATAATAAGTGAAGTAATTGTAATTTAATGAAATTTAAAAATCTAAGTATTACGCTAATTAAGATGGAATGTGAGGATTGCAATAGATTTTGAATCCAATGTTAAAATTCATCAGTTGATAACAATGAATTGAATAATAGAATGAAAAAAATAAATATAATAGAATTTTTGGAAATTAAATTTATAATTTTTGAATTTAATGAAATTGAAAACTTAACGCTGAAATTGATAAATTAATCAACTCTAAGTTGACACTGAATTTGTTTAAATTAGTGTAAATGATTAAGAAAGTTAATTGATGAAATTTATTAATTATAGAGTTGAAATTGAAAAGTGATTTAATTAATTTATTTAATTAATATAAAAATAGCCATTTTGGACACTGACTCGGATTTCGACGAAACTAGTTTCATCGGATTCGTAACGGTGAATTATTGTAGGGTTTCAAGTTTCGTAGCGATCAAACTTGTCGTTTGATCGTACGGACTCGAAACGCCTTGAAATTAATGAAATTGAAATCAATTTGAAAAATATTCTTTTGAGCATAACTTCTTCATACGATAGAATTTGGACTTGAAACTTGTTCCATCACGTTTAAAATATTTAAAAACATCTATTTTGATATATGGGTTGATCCAATTTCATTCCAGAGTCGAAATAGGCTTTTTGTGCCACTTTGGCGTTAGCGCGTAAATCTATCTTATCCATCCATTCAAATGTCAACCTTGCCTATATATATATATCCTACTATAAACCCTAGCAGCCTCTTTTCCTCATTTCTATACGTTCTATTCACCTCCTCACTTCAATGGCAGACAAACCTTAATTCCAACTCAAATCCAAAGCTGAAATTTCAAACTCCACAATATATGCCAAATTTTATATCAATTCGAAGCTCTCGAAAAGCGTAACCCAGATCTGTAATTCGTTTTCCAGTTTGGATCTCTGTGTAGCCAGAAATCGATGAACCATTTTCGGTCGTTCATCGCTCGACGATGAACTTCGCCTGATCGGAAATTCCTTTCTGAGTTTTTTAGAGAGGGCCGAGGGGATCGCATCCATATGAGTTTCAAGGTGAGTTGACGGCTAGATTAGCGGGAAAAATTCACCTAGGGTTTTAATAAGGGGGAGGCGGCTGCACCTTCTTCGACGTGGATGGGCGTACGTGGCGCGAGGGGGTGATTCGCCGTTGCCAGGGGATGCGCGCGGCGACGGCGGCGGTAGGTCGCGAGAGGCATCAACGATCATCATTTTAAGGGCGGCGCATTCGTTTATGAGCAAAGGCTTCGATTCAAACGATAGGAGCAGGGAGTTTTCGCGTGCCTGGAACGAAGGCAAGGTGCGGACGTGGCCCTAGTGAGTGTTTGTTTTTTTATTTTAATTTAATTTTGTTTCCAATCGTTCTAACGTACATAACTTTTACATACGAGGTCGAAACTACGCGCGGTTTTCTCCACTAGGTTCGTATTGGAATTCTGGACACTTAGATGCTCGTTTGGACAAATTTGGAGACTGCGCAAATTTTGGGTTTAAATTGGATTTAAATTCAATTTAAATTCTAAAGGTTAGTGTTTTAACCCACATACAACTTCTAAAATTTCTAATGTTTGTTAAAATAAATTTGTTGTGATTATGCATTTATTTATGATTTTTTCGTATATTTTTAATCATCATCTCAGTCAATTGCATTTATTTAAATTAAATCGTTATTTAAACTATTATTGAATATAACTGCCAGTTAAATACCTGTTATATATATTATCAGTTATCTATTGATATTGATTGATTGTTTGGATGATGATTGTGATGGATGTGTGATCCGTTGATGGATGAATGGATCTTTATTTTATATCATTATAATCTGCAAGTTCTTTATTTGTTATTTTAAATTTGGTATTGCGGTTTGAAATGATATACAGCCGCATTTTTTATTTTTAAACTACAGATTGAAATGATAAATATCCGTATCACTTGACCATAGGGTAGAAAATTATATACAGACACCGCAGTCTATATATGAAGATATTTTGAAATGATTTTTCTACGGTTAAAAAGAAATATATGATTTTATGAGATATTGATTGGACATTTTATAAATGTTATTTTATATACAGTAAAATTCTTGGTTTTAAGCTATGTATAAAATTTGGTTTACAGTATAAAAGAAGTTAATAATAAAGTTTGATTTTATTAAAATATAATATGGTTAAGTATTTATTTAAATTTTATTTCTGGAATTTATAGTAACTTAAATGGGAAGATAATATGAAATCGATTTGAATTAAATTATTTAAGGATTATACACGAATAAATTTGATTTGAAATTTAAATAAAATTGTGATTTTAAAGGGTATAATTTTTGTAACTTGATTTTAGTTTAGAGTGTTTTAAATGAATATCAAGTTGATTTAAATGAATAGATCAAGTTAAATAAGTTGAAAGAATATGTAGTTGTTTGAAGTTAAAAGTTTTACTTAAATTATATTGATTTATTAAGTAAACATTTCAAATCTAAATAATAGTAATTGAATTTGATATACATGGAATTATCAAAGAATTAGTTTTGAAATGCTGGAATATTTTAAGCTTCGAAATATATGAAAATCGAAATGGTTATTTGGAGGTTCAAATCGGTATTTGGAAATTATTTGTGAAATTTAAGAAGTTATTTTCTTATATAAAGTAATTTAATATTTAAATCATTTAAATATTAGAAGTTATGTTTCAAAGCTATGGGTTTCAAGTTATACAGATTTGAAGGGGCCATGATTTTGGGAAAAAGAATATATATTTGAAATAAAAATGATATCATATTGATTTGGGTTTTAAAACAGAAATGATGTCGTATTTAAAGGATTTTGAAATGGATATTATATTCTGGTTTTAAAGTATAAACTATTTTGAAAAAGACCGCGGTGTTATAATAACGTTTGGTTGTTGAAGAGACCGGGATCGGAAGTTGTCATACTCTCTGCCAACTCCAAAAACCACTTTAATAACCGTGTATGCGGTGGAGATTCCAGAATGAAGTAGGATGGTGGCGGCGTTTCCTTTGAGGTAAATACATGGACCTAACTCCCGTGAGTTGGCATAAGGTGGCTAAAACAGGAGCGATTCTTGGGCCAATGACGTAGCACCTTTGATCGGACACATCCCTTCGATATTATACTTTGAATTTTGGATTGATTCGGTGGCCAATTTTGATTTTTTTTATTCGGGGTTGTGGCTCAAGGTGGGCGATAGCTGTGCGCTACGCGTTACCACCAGCCCGGATAGCAAATGGTATATCTACCCTGCCATTGCCTAGTTGTGCCGTGTCACCTACCCTATCGCGCCATGTACGAGTTTGGTTTTCTCCCGTAGCCCGTGTGGTATCCTCTGGTGGCTTCCCGATCAGAAGGGACTATGATATTGGATGGACTACTGGGACTATTACGTGTTAAGGGCTATATGGGTAACCCCTTAATGCTATTAAAAAGTAAGTTTATTTTACAATAGACGTTATTATAATAGCGAAATATTACTACATAGTAAATAGTTTAACGGATCCTTAGGAGATGTAAATCCCGAGCATCTCTTAAGTTACTGCACTCATATTTATTCCCGTTGGATTAACTTACATAAGATCTTTTAGTTTTAATTCGAGTGTTTTGTCTTTTCAATTCGCTCGGGTCAGTCCGAGCATTTCAGGATTTGAAGATTTTTATTCTGGAGGACGAAGATGAAGAATTATTATTACTATTATCAATTATATTATTCCACTACACCATTGTATTCCGCTGCATAATTATTATTCTATGGTATGGGTAACTCTGATATGTATTGTATAAATATAATAGAATATTTTGTAAACAGCTTTATTATATTTTATCGCTTCGCTGCAAGATTCTATTTTGTTTTATTTCTATCTCTGCTTTTCTTATTTACCCCATAACAAACCGCCCTTCTGTATGGTTTAAGTCTGACGTGTGTGGTTTATCGTCGATATAAATCGTGCAAAAAGGTGGGACGTTACATCTGGTATCAGAGCTTTGGTTTAGCGATAAACGTTAGCTTTGTGGGGTTTGACTCTTTATAAATAGGGTAGTAATACCCTATGATGAGTCGCCGAGTGTATATATGAGAGAACGTATTTGTTAGTGTTATAAAAGGTTTTAATATTGTGTTAATCTGTTCCGTTTTGTATTTATAAATTCTGGTTGGTGCATGGGATGCTATGACATCAATAGGGATTTCTAAACACTTAATAGGACAGACCGACATAATATTTATCTTCAATATAGGTGAATGAAATAATTTTGCCTATTATATTTTCTATATATATAAAATAAATTTTTATAAATGATATATATATATATATATATATTTTTGGTTGCAATATATTGGTAGTTAGGTAATGAAATTTATAAATAATAGTCGAAATGAGATTGAAAATAAAATAAATGAAATTGGAAATTAGAATCTAAGTTCCAGGGTTTTGAATGATTTTGGAATATAATAATAATATTATTTAGAAGTATTTTCTGATATAAATATTTCAGAATAATTTGAAATAATTGCTTTAAAGAAATTTAGAAAGGAAATAAGTTCTGCACTCCCCTCTCTATCGTTGGAAAATAATTTTGGTGATGAGTGCACGCATCATCGACATTCATTTTCGAGTTTCGAAGTAGGAAGGCCACTGTATTAGTTTTACTACGGATTTATTTTGATAACCAAATATAAAATTTTAATTGTTTTAAATATATCGGATATATAAATACGTTTATCTATTATTTTCAAATAATCTAAAATTAAAACCTGGTATTTAGTTTTTAAGTTTCCACAAATTAATAGTTTTAATTAGGGTAGTGAAATGGAAGTTAACTTATAAATTTGAACCTTTAAATAAAATAAGAGATTAAAAGCTTGGTTATAAAGGAAATTAAAAGAAATTGAAATGTGTAACCTATAAGGCAAAGGATATTATTATTGAACATTAAATTAATTAAAGGAAATAGAATAAACTTGTATAACTTTCAATTACATCCTTAAAAACATATATATAACTTACCAAATATTAAAAATTGAAATGTTTAATAAGAAAGTGTAATGGAAATTGTACAAGTAAAAGTAGGTAGTGAAAGTGTTTAATAAATTGCTTTTATTTATAAGAATTGATGTTATGAAGTTATAAACATAAGTTGTAATTAAAATGTTACTATAATTAATATAATAGAAATGTAATGCAATAAAAAAAGAAACTTACATGACCTGAATAACTGAAAATGAATAATTGTAAGCAATAAATGAAAACGAATGGAATTAAAAAGAATAAACTTATCTGTTGTTTGAAATCGTTGTTTGTTTCGGTTTATGGTTGTTTGGGTAAGGATACTTTAAATTTTTTGGATGAATGAATAAACTATTTCATTTCATCTAAGACTTTTGAGTAAATGGTGCACTAAGTAGTTTATTTTTCATTTTATGCAATTTAAGGTTTGAACCCGAACAACTATTTGTTTTGTTTGATATGCTTGGATGGTTGATTTGTGTTTATGATGTTTGTTGCAATTGATTGTTGTTGTATTGATTGTTTGCTTATGGTTGAAACAACTTTAGATATTTCATTTTATATAATTGTTAACCTTTTTGGATTATACAAGTGAAATACAGGTTATGGAAGCAATTGCTAGTGCTTTTGGTTTCATAAATAAGCGTTATTTGCCCGACGAATAGGTACGTTTTTCGAATTACGGTTTTATAGCGTTATTATATTATTTTTCCCGTGTTGGGATATTTATTATTTTGGAAAAACTATGTTATATATTGTTATATTTGATATTATATTTTCTCTCGAGCCTCTCCGTACAAAGGAGACTATGTCGAATTTTTTCGAAAATTTTGGACTTAGAAAATATTTTGAAAATGTTTTCCAATTTTTTTTAATTTGAGTATAAAAGATTTAATGGTTATAAATTGGTATATTTTATTTAAATTAATTAATTTTGTAAATTTATTTGTTTAGAAATTTAATATTTTAAGTAAGATATATTGATTTCGTAATCCTTCTTTTCCCTTCTTTTTCCTTTTCGGGGATGAAAAGTTTTGAGTAGGGGAGAGTGCAACGACCCATAAATTTCGATAATTTATATTGGAGCGAATGTTAGAAATTAAATGTTGCAATGGTAAATAAAAATAATTCTTGACAATTGGAATGAAATCCCAATAAAGAAATAGTGGAAAACATTTTAGTTTGTTAATTTAATATGATTGTGTAATTAATACTGAAGAAATAAAATTGGAAATAGTATTAATGAAATAATAACTAAAATGAATTGCAACTGTGTAAATGTATGTTAATTGTTAATAACTTGAATGTAATTACAATAAGTGAAACAATGTAAAGGTTATAACTTGGTTACAAAATTTATATACGGAAGTGGATGTAAATATGAATTAATTAGTGAGATAATAGATAGTTAACGGTAATTGAATAAAATCAACTTTATGTAAGAAAATTAACATTTGTTTGTGAATAGTGAATTCATATGGGTAATTAAAAGGTATGATAACGATGGTTATAAGATACCTGTTTAATTGGTCTATTTAATTTAAATGGGGAGTCAAGTAGAATTGAATGAACTTTAATATTACATTTGCAAGTTTAAGAAAATAACGGAGATTGTTAATGTAACAAAATGAATAAGAAATGATAATTTTATTTATAAAGTAATAGTTGATGTAATAAAAGAATGGAACCTAGATGAAATGATTAATGCGATTTAAAATCTTAATTTGTGTGTGCATTAATTTAGAATGGGATATAAAAGGTAAATTAATAATTTAAAATGTTGACATTAACTTTAAGATGGTAAATTTATAATTGATTCATAATAAGGAAAATAAGGAAAGATTCAAATGAATGGATTTATTTGGATAGCAATTGACAATTAATGAATTTATATAAAATAGTAAGTTTTAATTGACTAAATAAAAACCAATACTCTATAAGTAACTATAATATTGGAGTGGAAATAATAAACTTATAAATGTGTGATTAAGAGTTACAACAACAATTATTATGAGGTATATATATATATATATTTAATTCATTCAATTGAATTGGGAATAATTGCAATAAATCTGAATTAAATGTTACGTTAATGTAATTTAGAGTGATAATTGGAAATAACGTAAATTCTATTCATAATATGATCATTAATGAATTGAATAAAAGGCCAATTGATGAAAATAAATGGGAATTTTGATTTGTGAGTAATAAAAGCGTATTAATGTGACTAAAAGTTAGCGTAATGATTATTGTATGTTGCCTATTTACGTAGAGTGTTAATTTACAATTGAAAATCAGTTACAATAATTATAATGTAATATTACATTAAGGTTAATTAAGGTAATATCTGTAAGTAATATTAAGGTTATTCATATTGCACAATTTGTTGAATTATAAGCATTGGAAATAAATCTTTATCAATTTATTGGGTTTTGAACCATAATAAGTGAAGTAATTGTAATTTCATGAAATTTAAAAATCTAAGTATTACGCTAATTAAGATGGAATGTGAGGATTGCAATAGATTTTGAATCCAACGCTAAAATTCATCAGTTGATAACAATGAATTGAATAATAGATGAAAAAAAAATTAATAGAATTTTTGGAAATTAAATTTATAATTTCTGAATTTAATGAAATTGAAAATTTAACGCTGAAATTGATAAATTAATCAACTCTAAATTGACAATGAATTTGGTTAAATTAATGTAAATGATTAAGAAAGTTAATTGATGAAATTTATTAATTATAGAGTTGAAATTGAAAAGTGGTTTAATTAATTTATTTAATTAATATAAAAATAGTCATTTTGGCCATTGACTCGGATTTCGACGAAACCAGTTTCATCAGATCCGTAAGGGTGAATTATTGTAGGGTTTCAAATTTCGTAGCGATCAAACTTGTCGTTTGATCGTACGGACTCGAAACGCCTTGAAATTAATGAAATTAAAATCAATTTGAAAAATATTGTTTTGAGCATAACTTCTTCATACGACAGAATTTGGACTTGAAACTTGTTCCGTCGCGTTTAAAATATTTAAAAACATCTATTTTGATATATGGGTCGACCCAATTTCATTCCGGAGTCGAAATTGGCTTTTTGGGCCACTTTGGCGTTAGCGCGTAAATCTATCTTATCCATCCATTCAAATGTCAACCCTGCCTATATATATCCTGCTATAAACCTTAGCAGCATTTATTCCTCATTTCTATACGTTCTATTCACCTCCTCACTTCAATGGCAGGCAAACCCTAATTCCAATTGCAATTCCAAATCAAATCCAAAGCTGAAATTTCAAACTCCATAATATATGCCAAATTTTATATCAATTCGAAGCTCTCGAGGAGCGTAACCCAGATTTCTAATTCGTTTTCCAGTTTGGATCTCTGTGTAGCCAGAAATCGATGAACCATTTTCGGCCGTTCATCACTCGACGATGAACTTCACCTGATCGGAAATTTCTTTCCGGGTTTTGTAGAGAGGGCCTAGGGGATCGCATCCATATGGGTTTCAGGTGAGTTGACGGCTAGGTTAGCGGGAAAAATTCACCTAAGGTTTCAATAAGGGGGCGACGGCTGCATCTTCTTCGACATGGATGGGCGTACGTGGCGCGAGGGGGTGATTCGCCGTTTCCAGGGGATATGCGCGGCGGTAGGTCGCGAGAGGCATCGGCGATCATCACTCTAAGGGTGGCGCGTTCGTTTATGAGCAAGGGCTTTGGTTCGAACGAGAGGAGCAGGGAGTTTTCGCATGCCTGGAATGAAGGCAAGGTGCTAACGTGGCCCTTGTGAGTGTTTGTTTTTTTATTTTAGTTTAATTTTGTTTCCAATCTTTCTAACGTACATAACTTTTATATAGGAGGTCAAAAATATGCGCGGTTTTCTCCGCTAGGTTCGTATTGGAATTCCAGACACTTTGGCGTTTGTTTGGACGAATTTGAAGACTGTGCAAATTTTGGGTTTAAATTGGATTTAAATTCAATTTAAATTCAAAAGGCGAGTGTTTTAACCCACTCACAACTTCTAAAATTTCTTATGTTTGTTAAAATTTTGTTGTGATTATGCATTTATTTATGATTTTTTTCGTCCATTTTTAATCATCATCTCAGTCAATTGCATTTATTTAAATTATTATTGAATATAACAGCCAGTTAAATACCTGTTATTTATATTATCAGTTATCTATTGATATTGATTGATTGTTTGGATGATGATTGTGATGGATGTGTGATCTGTTGATGGATGAATGGACGTTTATTTTATATCATTATAATCTGCAAGTTCTTTATTTGCTATTTTAAATTCGAGATTGCAGTTTGAAATGATATACAACCGCATTTTTTATTTTTAAATTACGGATTGAAATGATAAATATCTGTATCACTTAACCATAAGGTAGAAAATTATATACAGACACCACAGTCTATATATAAAGATATTTTGAAATGATTTTTCTATGGTTAAAAAGAAATATATGGTTTTATGAGATATTTGTTGGACATTTTATAAATATTATTTTATATACAGTAAAATTCTTGGTTTTAAGCTATGTATTAAATTTGGTTTAAAGTATAAAAGAAGTTAATAATAAAGTTTGATTTTATTAAAATATAATATGGTTAAGTATTTATTTAAATTTTATTTCTGGAGTTTATAATAACTTAAATGGTAAGATAATATGAAATCGATTTGAATTAAATTATTTAAGGATTATACTCGAATAAATTTGATTTGAAATTTAAATAAAATTGTGATGGTAAAGGGTATAATTTTTATAACTTGACTTTAGTTTAGAGTGATTTAAATGAATATCAAGTTTATTTAAATGAATAGATCAAGTTAAATAAGTTGAAAGAATATCTAGTTGTTTGAAGTTAAAAGTTTTACTTAAATTATATTGATTTATTAAGTAAACTTTTCAAATCTAAATAATAGTAATTGAATTTGATACATATGGAATTATCAAAGAATTAGCTTTGAAATTCTAGAATATTTTAAGCTTTGAAATATATGAAAATCGAAATGGTTATTTGGAGGTTCAAATCGGTATTTGGAAATTATTTATGAAATTTTAGAAGCTATTTTATTATATAAAGTAATTTAATATTAAACCATTTAAGTATTAGAAGTTATGTTTCAAAGCTATGGGTTTCAAGTTATATAGATTTGAAGGGGCTATGATTTTGGGAAAAAGAATATATATTTGAAATAAAAATGATATCATATTGGTTTGGGTTTTAAAACAAAAATGATATCGTATTTAAAGCATTTTGAAATGGATATTATATTCTAGTTTTAAAGTATAAACTATTTTGTAAAAGACCGTGGTGTTATAATAACGTTTGGTTGTTGAAGAGACCGGGATCGGAAGTTGTCATACTCTCTGCCAACTCCGAAAACCACTTTAACAACCGTGTATGCGGTGGAGATTCCAGAATGAAGTAGGATGGTGGCGGTGTTTCCTTTGAGGTAAATACGTGGACCTAACTCCCGTGAGTTAGCATAAGGTGGCTAAAACATGAGCGATTCTCGGGCCAATGAGGTAGCACCTTTGATCGGACACATCCCTTCGATATTATACTTTGACTTTTGGATTGATTCGGTGGCCACTTTTAATTTTTTAACTTATGAACATAAACCAATACAGTTACTAGAACTATATATATATCTTCAAAAATTTCCATGTATAAATATATATACGTATATAAATAAATATATTATTGTACTATATATAATATATTACATAGAAAAGCGAGTGCCGCAGAATAGAAAGCATGAGAGGAGCACAACTGATGGTTGAAGCGAAGTCAGCGCTGGGTGGAGGTCGGAGAATGTAGGAGACGACTGTGAACAGATGGGTTATGGCCGAGATGGTGGTAGATGAAGCCTGAGGTGGTGGGTTCTTCGGATCGAAGAGGGCGGCACATCGGGTTATGGAATTGGCGGTGTCTGAGATGAGGAGCATGCAGGAGGAGGGAGAGTTCGACGTGATAGCTGCAGTGCTCGGCCTTCAGGCATGGGGTAGTGGATTAGAGGCGGATGATGGTGTGAAAAACGGTGCGGCGTTCGTGGGTGGACGAGCGAAGTGGCGCGGGGTTGCGGTATGGGGCCACCAAGGTAGCCCGACCATGGAGAAGGGCGAGACGGTGGGCTGAGTGATGGTGATGTTGCATGCGGTGGTAGCAGGAAAGTGTGGAGGCTATTAGGTGTTGAACGAAATGAAATAGAATAGCAATGAAAGAAATACAGTGAAAAATATATTTTCTTTCAAAAGCCAAATGATAATGATGAAATGAAACAATATATTTTGAAACCCAGAGAATGTTGAAAGTCAGTGCTGAATTCAATGAATAATAAATCAAATGGCTGTTTGAATTTCATCAGGTGAAGAATGAATAGTCGCGGGAAATCCCAAAAGCCTTATTGCGAAAGCGATATGGAAATCGTTCCGTAAATTTCCCTGTTTACCGAACACTAAAACACACAAATGAATATGCTACGGAGATCAGCACGATGAGATGATCAAGACAGTATACTGATATCAGTAGTACGACCATCTAAACAAAAGTCGATAATTGGTACCAAAAATGCTGCTAAACCGTCGAAATTATATAAATGGAGCAATAGAAGTACAAATTTGAAGAAACGAAATATGACATCTCACTCAAAAGAAGATTTACAAATTTATTGTGTAAAAATATTAAGGTTTGGAAAATATTTTATTATCATCAATTTTAGCTGATTTGAATTGAAATAAAATTAAACGATAAAATAAACTTCCATATTATTAATTGAAAATTTACAATTTTCTTTGTTTAATTAGACATATTCCAAATATTAAAATTTTATTTTCAAATTCAAATATTTAAAATTTCACAAAAAAAATTCAGTCAAATATATTATTAAAACCATTAAAATATATAGGTCGTCATAATAAATTCATTTTGGAAAATAGATTGTTTCAATTAACATGTAAAAATATTCGTTTGGGCACTGTCTCGGATTTCGATGAAACCAGTTTTTTCTGATCCGTAATAGTGAATTATTATAGGATTTCATGTTTCATAGCGATCAGACCTATCTTTTGGTCGCACGAGCTTGAAACGCGTAAAAATTAATTAAAGGAATTTAACTAAAACAATTTGATTTTGAAATGCTATCTTCTGAATATGATGGAATTGGCTCTCGATACTTGTTCCATTGTGTTTGGAATGGGGGTAAAATGTTGAGAACGTCAGCACACTTCGTTTGGAGTTCGGTAATTTCATGGGTCAATTGGGTCGGAACTTAGATAAGGCCACGTTCGTTTAGTCAAACCCTACCATAAGAAAATCGACCACGTATCTTATAAGATTTCAATGGTAGAAAATTCGCCACCTTCCTCCTTCTATTTCTCTTCATCTGTTCATCGAAATCAAAAACTTTCAAAAGCAAAGTCATAGATTTTGATGAGATCCACACATCCAACGACTGTTTTGTATCGCAGCTTCACGAGATCACCAAAATCAAGGCAATTAGGGTAGCGCTTTTTCGGATTTTTCATGGCGAACGAAGGCCGCACATGATGCGGCGTTCGAGGAGGAGGAGGAGCAGGTCGAGGTGCACGCGTTGGTGGGTTTGGGTAGACGTTAGTGGCGTGCGGCTGGATGAATGTCGCATGCGTGATGGGTTCTAGGTGCTCCTGTGCGTGAACGAGATAGAGTAGAGGGGTAGCATGTTTTTTAATATTATTTTATTTAATTTTGTTAATTAAGTTTAAATTATATCGTATATTAATAAATTGGATAACCTCCTCCTAAGAGTTCCGATTCGAGCAAAACGAGTTGTGGTGGATTTGTATCGACGACATCTACAGCATGAAATCGAAGTGGTATTTCTTTGAAGCTGAAAATCTTTTCTGTTTCAAATAAACATGAGTGTTCTAAATGCTCACGAAGTATTGAATATTCTTATGATTAGCGAAATCAAAATCATGAAGTGATTTATATTTATGGATTGTTGTGTGATATGATTGAATTGGTTGAATTTTGATTGAATTGATTGAATTTAAATTGATTGACAATTAAAAACCGACATTTAAATCCGAGTGATAAATTTGATATTAAAATTGACAGTGTAAATTGACTGTTGAAATTGATAGGAATTTGACTGCTAAATGGCTAGTTGGAATTGATGGTAAATGTGACATGTAAATTTGATAAGAAAATTTTGATATTTTATACACTTATTAAATTGACATCAAAAATTTGATATTTAAATTGGTATTGGCTTGCATATCACCTTTAGTTAATCACTCCAACACTGATTATTGTTGATTGTTGTGTGATATGGTTGAATTGGTTGATTGGGATGTTAACTCATATTGTGATGGATGATATTGTTGATTTGCTTTATGTTGCTAGTGGTTTTGATATTTCCATGTTATCACATTGTTATTACCACTACTGATATGATTGATCATTTGGATTTTAAATTTAATGTGGACACTGAATATCCTATCTGATATGCGAATTTTGGTGAATGGTTGACTGCTTTGGTAGAATTGTGATTTTGTGATTCTATAGCCGTTCGACCAAAATTGAGTTTTATTTATTGAATTTTAAAAGGCCTTAAAATATAACCTTTAGATATTTATATATTACAAACAATCTAATTTTTTGAATTAATTAAATTTAGTTTCAGAATTTAACTTGAATTTTATTTATAAAATTTAAATTCTTTTTTTTATAATAATATATATTTTCCTAAAGAGCAATAAAAGAGTTTGCTGATTTTCCTGTAACTTTAATAAATAAAAAGGAAATGTTATAAGAAGGCCGATGTTTGGAATCCAACTATTAAGTGATTTTATCACGTCTGAATTGGATTATTTCCGAATTCGAGCTTTGGAAATGTTGGAATTCAAATTTGTTAAAAGAATTTGTGTAAAGAATTCAATTTCAAATTTCAAAGTTAAAATCGATATATGTTTTGAATTATGGAAATTGGATTATTTTAAGGATTTGAATCTTAAAGTTCGAACATTGAAGTTAAAATGATTTAAGTAATTCAAATCGGTGTATTGAGATTAGACTCGAATTTGTATAAACTGAAATGGTTTTGAAATGAGATTTGAATTGAAACTAGAGCCACTAAACTAATTATTTGAATCGAGATTGAAATTGATTTAAACTGAAATTGAATGGAATTGAATTTGAAAGGAATTGAATTGAAACATTAGAAATTCGATTCATTTGAATTTGGATCCAAGTCCAGATATGTTGGGAATGTAAAGAAATAGTTCATTTTGAAACTATATTTCTCTTGATTTTGATTTGACTAACATGAGGATTTAGTCTTGACACGATTGTTTTGTTTTTCGTCACGCTCTGGTCAGATCGAGTTTTCAGTTATCGAAGACAGTTTTTCTGGAGGACAAAGACGAAGATTTGATATATCATATCTACTAGTATCTATTCTGCTGCACTATTTCATTTTGTCTATAAAAAAGTATAACTCTCATAGTATTGTATAACTCTGATTGATGTTGTTAATTGAATTGACTATATATTATTAAACAGCTTCATGAACTATTAATGTGATTATTATATTTTGTCGTTTCGCTGCGAGATTCTGTTGTTGTTTCTTCTTTTCTTTAAAATAAATACTTTGATAATCTATCTTTTAAATGGTTTGGGTTGGACATGTGTGGTTTATTGTCGACTTAACTGTTTAAAAAGTTGGGTCGTCACAGTTGGTATCAGAGCTTTGCTTTAGCCTATACCTAAACCTGCAGGATAAGCTCATTGAGCGTATATACATATAGGAGAGAGCGTTTCTGTTAGTGATATAAAGATATTTTGAAATTAACAAATGAAATGATTTTAACTTGGATTATATATAGAATATAAAAGAACGAATTCTATAAACTGCTAAAATCATTCGTGACTGTTGATGATGATTGGGTGTTATCTCTTTGTTGATTGATTGTTTGATTAATATGGATGTGCATATTATCACTTATTGATTGATGAGTCATGCTCGATCGGTTTATGGACATTGACTATTGGCTGTTGATTTTAGCATTTGACTATGGTTGGAAATTTTGGTTTCTGAAGAATATATTTAACCTGTTTGAGAAACTGCATATTTTAACATGGATTTTGAAGTAAATATATATATCTGAATTTTCCCCTGAATCATTTTAAAGAGCAACGGATACCATTTGAAGTTGATATATGAAATTTGGTTTATTTACATATGATTAATAAACAAATAAAAGTTATTCAAACTGGAAATTTGAGAGTTTGAATCCCGAGAGTTTTTGAAATTGAGTTTTAAGATTCTGGAAATATATAATAGCAAAATTTGAAATTATTTTCCAAATAGAAATGTTTATAAATGATTTCAAAGTGATTTCAATGGGGATTTTCCAAAGATTTAAAAGAAATAAAAGTCAAGAACTTACTTATGTCGCTGGAAAATAATTTCTATGATGATTGCATCATCATCGACGTTCATTTTCGAGTTTTTGAGTGCGGGGGCCACTTTAGTAGCTTTGCTATTTGATGGTTTAATGAAACTGATTTGATTCTAATCCCTTAAGTATGATTTGATATTTGGAAGACATATGTATATATTTATTTCAAACGATTTGAAATAAAACCCGGTGTTCAGTTCTTAAATTTGGATTGAATTATACTACGAACACATGTATCCTATTCATTAGGATTGATTGATTGTGCATCTTGTTGAGATGATTGATTGCCGATTTCCAATTTTGAATTGGAATTTGATTTTTTCCGACTATCCTGAATAGTCGAACACCTCAAAACAGTAAGAGAGTAATATTGAATAAATACACAAAAGTATGAATTGATTCTATTTTATTTTCAATAGAATTTTGTATATTTTGAATGGAGATTTTGAGAGAGTGATAAGGGGAAAGAAAATAAGATAATAACTACTAGAAAATTTGTTTGAAACCTCCTATATATAGTGTATAAAAAGACATGTCTATTCACGAAGAGTTACAATAAATAGACACTACAATTCAGAATTTGAAAAACAAAATTGCGGCATGTATGTCGACATACTTAGTAAGCATAAGTCGACATATGTATGTGATTTTTAAAAACACTTTTTCCTTTTAAAACATTTAAAAATCCTATGCTTTGTAAAATGATTTGATATTTTATAAACTAATTTAAACATTGTTTATAAATATATTAAACTTTGGAAAAAAATTTAAAATATTTTTAAATATATTTGACAATTTATTTTATTTTAAGAGATAGAGATCAAAGATTACTACTAGGGACTTTAGCAATATTATATAACTCTATATACTATACTATCGTATCGAGATCTTCATATCTTGGTCTTTATATACATGAGTCTTCATGTCCGTTCCTTGAGTCTTTATACTGTACACTCTTTGATTCAATATCGATATAATACCTTGTATTATATACTATATAACTTGGAAAAACACTAGTACCCATATTTTATATGAAAGTATATCATTGTTTATTAAGGTTGCTATCATCAAAATCAAAAACTAAGGTATTAACAATACATACATACATACAACCAAAATAATTTTGTGACAATATCATTTGCATATAAGAATCAACACCTAATTAACAATATAAAATATATGTATATAATAAACATTATAATTAAGCATTAATAATTGCATCTTGATCATAAATATACATCGCTTCCAATGCTTGGAAATACAATTGAAATGATGATATTGTCCCTTGAAACAATTTTTGACCCAAAAGAGTGCTAGTCCTTGAACCGTTGACTATCCGCTACCGAATAGTGGTTGGGTGATTTGATTTGAACTTAAGAAAGATGGAGAGGAGAGAGAGGAATATCGACTAGCAATCAATAGGTGTGGAGGCTTCAAAAGATGAAAATCAAATGCAGGAAGAGATGCTTAAATAGAGGAAGGAAAGGAGAGAAATTATGATATCATTTTTTACTCAATCTCCTTTAATCTTTGCAATCTATTATCAAACCCCACTAGCCCATTCCTAGCAGCCTATAAACCTATGATGCCGCCGAAATAACTAGCCCCTATTATGGGCTTTAAACCTGTTTAGAGCCTGAATAGATATTTTGCATATAAATCCAATTTAAATGTGTATCGATATCGTATATCGATTAATATATTTTAATGTTATAAATGCATTAAATAAAATTTATTCATCAAATCCAAATCAAATGTTATAATTAATATTTAAAAAATATTTATTTATTTAACTAATTAATAAAAATTACAAATTAATTAAATCGTTTGGTCAAGGAAAATTTATTATTTTGATTGTGTGACTCGTCAGGTGTAAAATTTATCAACAATTAATATCGAACTATTCGAATATTAAGACTCACATATCACTTAATAGGTAGTGTTGCATTTTGGCGAAATTTATCACTTACTTGGTTTCGGTAAATCCAATTTACTTTATTAAGCGTACCCAGTTATGACTTTTAAATACACCAATTCTCTTCATCAAAACTCTATCACTTTGGACTTATGGAATTTGATAATGGTTAAAATTTCAGTATCATTCATATTCAACTCTACGGTCCAAACCAAACTACCCTATCCGAAGATTTTGACTTTGAGTTGATCGTGATACGAACCCCATTTAACAAATGAGACAAACCCTCCCTCGAACAGTGCTTCACTTCCAATACTTCCAGTTGGTCCAACAACAGTCATTCGATGGACACTGCGCCATGATTTGATTATAATCAAAGAGGAGCTTTTATATTAAAGATCGACAGTATCATCAGGTCGATAGAACTTTGTAAATTAGTCGCATTGATATTTTTTATTTGATCTTAGTTATGTTAACCAAAAGAAATCTATCTAGTGAGTCGTTCCATAGTTCTCTAATAACTATAAGTGCGTAACCGCTATGTGCTCCCAACAATCATGAGTAAAATACTCCTCAATATTTAAAAAGCGTTACGTAATCTAGTCTAAACGGATACATCGATATCCAGTCCTGATTTATCTTGACTAGGAATATTTAAAATGATGTGTTTTATAATATTGTGGTACAATACTCATGATCACACCTATTTGTAATTACTATCACAAACACACCATCTATGTATTTTCTCTTAAATATATTTTAATTAAATATTTAATTATTTATAAAACATTATAACAAATATATTACAGAAAGAAAAACACCTTTATTATGAACAAGAATTGATTATAGAGTTAAATTACAGAGTTAATTAATTTACAACAAATTACATAATTCCTCATAAGGCATACCCCCAACTCTATCAAAGATGAAATATGCTAAATGACTTTATTGAAAACAAAAAAACATAAATAAATGAAATAATTGGTTTAGCTGATGAGGGAAAGAGAGATGTTAAATTAATAAATAGATTTATATAAATTGTAGAATGATAATGTGTAGAAGAAAACTAGTCTTCATTTAAGGAAAAGGATATGAAATGGAGAAAGAACGAATATTTAATTTCAATTAACAAATGATAATGAAATGTCTGCAGGTGTGGCGTGATAGAAAATGGGTGCCTAGGTTTGGTAGCAGACCCAGATACGAGCCCCGCTTTACACACACTTCTCATAAAAATAGTACTCAAGGGTTACAAATGCTATGAGCTGAAGTGGATGTCCACAACTTAATTCCTCTTTGGAGTTTACCGGTCCATCGGGTTCGCTTGGGTATATTAAAAAAACAAATGATAATGAAATGAATATTATCATTTATCAACAGAACCCAAATTTGTAAATGAGTGGCTATTAAAGTTCGGTCTATTCCAAAATTAAGGTTAGTACCATTAATGGAAAAGTTAATAATTGTATTCTTTAAGGAATAATGAAGATTTTATAGGGGTTTCAAAGAAAAAACATTTCTTAAAGTAAGGATATTATTCGAATAGAGATAAAATGAGATTGAAGATAAATAATTGCATCTTTTATTTTAGTACCTTAAAAATCTTCTACATGTTCGTTCCATTCATCTTCAAAAACATTACTGCAAATTACTGAATTGAAGCACCTAACATTATTTACAATCTATGTATTAAATAAGAAGAATAAGGATAATAACATGTAATTTCCAAATAAATTCAAAAATAAGGTAGATTCATCACGCTATAAATTCAAGAAAAGTCGAAAAGAAATTCTAAAAATTGTGTAAACAAGCACGACCATCAAAATTTATGGGCTTACAAATTGGTTAAACCTGAAATTGAGTTTTTTAACCAAAAATTAATTTTAAAACTTATCTGTTGTATGAACCAAAAACTAATTTGAAATAACTACTATCTTGAATCAAAACAGCAACAACGAATACAATAAATCCAACCTTCAAATTAATGAGATTACAACACATATAAATTTCACTCATGGTATGATAGGAATAATAAACCCTGCTTTTAATTCAAGTAATTTCTCAAACATACTGAAATAGGTCTTCCTTGTACTATTAATTTGGATATGCTCTGCCATTAATTGAAGATATGAGAGGCTACTATTAATTTTGATAATTAGGGTTTAATTGGTTTTATAAGTTTGGTTGGTTACGTCAAATAGTTTGGTTGTTTTTTCACTTGGTTTTGCATGACCGGACGAAGTTAGTTTTTTTACATTGTTTTTACTGAATTAATTTTAATAATTCTTTAAATGATGTTAGGGATAGTTTAGGTGCGTGCAGATAGTAACACCCTTAACTAACGGATCCCTAATTTTTAGCTAATGGCTTATCGAAATATTCGTTATGAAATGATAAATAATGTAAAAGAAATAAATAATCTCATAAAAAATTAGAAGACCCTCCAGAACCATTAACTGATGGTTGTTGGATAAATAATATGAAAGAAATAATCCGATAATAAATTGCAGACCCTCCATATACAATAACTATTGATCATATTTGCTAATTTGCAAAGTAAAACTTTGAAAGCAAAACGGAAGTGGCCAAATGTAATATGATTAATCTTATTCATACACCAGTAATCACTTAACATACACTACAAAATATAATAATCCATTATACACCAATAAGTACTTTACAAACATCCTTTCTTTTGCAAAATAACCATCGTTTTCACCTTCGACGTTTTACATCTTTAAAACTTAAAAATCATTTATAAAAAATAAAACATACCGAGCATTAAATAAAGATAAAGTTCCATAATATGAACTTTAATTTAGATACTGATATTATAACATCTTTAAAAAAAGTAAGTTCTTAATTTCAATGATGTCAACTCTAACATTTGAAAATAATAATAACTAAATACTTTTAAATTAGAGAGGTTAGTTGTAAATATTGCCTTAAATGATTTTTGATATCATTATAAAAAACCATTATCTTCTTTGTCAAAACATGTAGGTTTGATGGGTTATAAGAAAAGGACTAATATTATAACTAAGAAGATGACTAAATCGATAATATATTTAGTTAACAAAATAATGGTGTATGTTAAGTTATTTTGGGTGCATAAATAGAATTCATCGCGTAATATTGTATGTGACAATGCTAAGAGGTCAATATTTGGAATTAGAAATGTTGTATATTTAAATAATTTAGTAAGACCTCATTCTAGTAAGATGTTTATCGACTATACAATTAAATAAAAATCAATCTTTTAAACACTAGTACCATATTAGATTTATTGTCTATAGTTACCATCCATATTGAAATTTTTTTTGAAACAGTATCATGATAATATTTTGGTAATTGGTCAATTATCATGTCCACTCCTATAGATATGTATAGGTGATTTAATTACAAAGTGTGGAATTAAATCAAAAAATTTTTAGGCAGGATATGGTTGAAAAAAATTCAAACTATACCCATGAAAAGGATAACACCATGATTCTAATAAAGAAAAGATTTAGAATTGGACCCATAAAACAACAAAACCTTAGATACTGGGTTGATAGTTAAAAATATGGGAAAATAGACAGGGCCAAACTTACAAATGATGCTGGAATAGAATGAGCATGACAACCTCTTGTAAACTCAAGGAAATGACGATTGTTCCATGTAGGGGTAACAAAACTATATAAAAATAATTAATGGTCATCACAATTCAACATAACTTAAATTCAAACCATATTAAAAAAGTTACATCAATACTGACATTTAACTTTAGTTCAAGTAATGTGAACACTAAAATGTACAAAAAAGGGTAAAGGAATGCTAGTTGAATTGAACAGAAATAAAGCAGACTGTAATAATGACTCGCCTTTTTGAACCTCAAAAGTTGACACTAATACATCCATGGTATTCACGTGTCAAACTACCAAGTGCCAAAAAGATAGATTATTAGGGGAAAGAAGGAAGATGGAATATAGAAGAAGAAAAAATCACAAAATCTCACAACGCAACGGAAGAGCATATATTAATCAACATAATACAAAGTTATTTCAAAAATGATACATCAGAGTCATATTAATACAATTCCACTCTTGGACAGTTATACCAGCCTATCCCTACTTAAACAATACATAGATCATACATATATACACATCGAAAATAGATAAAAATTAGCTAACAGTGAAGCCATCTACTTTAGCTCCTCTAAAATGCAGCCGTGAGAAACCTAGATCACTTGGTTACTCATACAAATTTGAGACCCAAAAGTTTTAGGAAAATAAAATAAAACTCTGGGTCAGACTGGAATATGGTGTTAGTAAACTCAAATAACTGAATTATTACTTTTAAAACACTTTTAAAGTCAAGGGTATCTCGTAAGACCACATCGCACATAAACACAAACAGGTTTTTACCTTACGATAACCAAAATATCTTTATACTAAAATCTAGTGATATTATAAAAATGTCTAACGGTTTAAGTAAAACGCGAATATAGCTGAAATGCTTGCATCTCATATTTCAACACAGTCTGGAACATCTAAAACCATAAAGGTACGTATTGGAGAATGGATTTCATACTATGACAAGGTAAGGAACGACCTTCCAATGGTACATCTCTAGATAAAATGCACCAAGATCTGACAAGAACATCTCATACCCCTACCACATAGGACCGACCTACCACTTCAATAGTAGTATCGAATATGATCACCCCACTTTGGGCCCCAAAACATACATGAGTAGATAGTATTTGGTCTAGATTTCGGATGACCATACCCTGATGGGAACGACCCACTTGGCCATTCTTCATGCTTGTTTTTTTTCGTCTCCTGGTTGATGAGACTTGAGGCAATGTTTTACTTTTATATAGCATTTCTCACTTGCTACACTTCCCTCCAAGCAACAATGTAATGCTAGCATCATCCTTATAAGTCCATTCTAGGCTTAAATGAAACTACAGGCACTGCTTCCACTACACTCATTTTGGAATCACTCTCAGGGTAAGTCGTAAATAGCCCTTGCACTTCAAAACTCCATCTTCGATTCATATTCTTCAAGATATCTTCAAGTCGAAATGCTTGAGGTGGATCGAAGTGGTTAAAATGATCGGAATTTTACCGCTTTGATTAGTGAATATTTATTTAATTTCAAAAATTCAATATATAGGTTTTACAATGAAAATATACTCATTTTAATAACTTAATAATGATGAAAAATCATTTTCAAATTTTTTTTACCAAATATTTCGTAAAATAATAGAAAATGTGACTGAAGAACATTTCCTGAAATTTCGACCTTTCGACGCCGGAAAGTTGTCGGGTACGTTGTTCGTCTTTGTGCATCATATACACACATATATATAAGTTCATTGACTAAATAATAGTACAGTTAGAAATAAATTATCTTATGTTAATTTGGATAGTAAGTGATGTGACAAGACATAGTTTTAAAATAATAAACTTATATATATGTTATATATTATCACATCTTAGATTGTAATCATTAACCATTATCTCTTGTCACGTTTTAGCTTTAATCAATAATTTAACTTATATATTTATATAAAGAAAGTGATAAGACTAAAAATAATAATTATACATATATATAAAAGAACGTGGTGTGACTAAATATAATAATTATATATATAAAAGAAAGTGATGTGACAAAACATAATTATATATATATATATATATATATATAAAAGAGTGATATGATTAAACATAATTATATATATATATATATTATTAAATATTTGTGACGTGACTATATATAATCATGACAAGTTATATTATTTAATTCATTTTTCCTATATATCTATGTACCCACATATTCTTTTTCTTTTCTCCTTGCTTCCATTTCCTTCTTCTTCCATGTTAAAGTTTTTCATGGCTTCTTCTTTTAGCCTTGAGAGAAGAAAAAGAAAAAAAAATCCTTAAAAAACTCGTTCGATGTCCACTCAAAATCTTCTCCATTTTTTTCATACTTCCATCGTCCATAACTTTCGACATTTTGCTCCAAATCATGATTTTCTTTTTTTAAAATCGTATAAATCCAGTGGCTACAAGTTTCATGTTGAACTTTTTATCAACTTTGTAGTCTAGCTATGTGACAACTTGGAATTTTTAATAATTTAAATTGGAATATTTAATTGATTTTATATATTTTAAAGTTAATTTTTAACTTGAATTCAAATATTATTATTATTTAGCAATTAAGTTATCGGATTTAATAAACTGAAATTGGGTGAATTATTGAATCTTCAGTTTTAAGCCTGTTAAAAATAATTTAAGGGTTTGTAAAATTTAAACCAATAATACTGAAGATAGTAAAAGTGTTGAAATTGAATTTGGGAATGTTTTGTTAAGTTTTGAAAATATATCGTTTGAATTAATATTTAAAAATAGCCATCCGAGGCGTAGTCTCAGAATTTGACGAAACCAGTTCCATTGGATCCGTAATAATTAGCTATTACCGAATTTCAATTTTCGTAGCGTATGGAGTTAATGTTTGTCCGTACGGGTGAGAAACGTGTTGAATTAAAATCGATAATTTAATATTTAAACTGGATTCAAAAAGCTATTTTCCATATATGACTGTATTAGGCTTCGAAACATGTTTCATTATGTTCGAAATACAGGTAAAACCTTATAAACGCCTGACGACATGTCTGATTCAGAGTTCGAGATTTCGAGTTATGCTAAACGTGCTATTTTGGAAATTTAATAATATTAAAAAAATTGAAAGTCAAACCAGCCACCCTATAATTGTACTCGAGCCACCCTACCATCTGAAACGCGCAGATCTACTTTCCCCTTCTCGTTTAAAATCACGCTCAACCCTCCTTCTGTAAAAAAAAGCAAGCGAGTGGCCGAGCAATCGTGTGGTCGTGAGTTGGTCCACGAGCTCGCATCGAAGTCGCCATGGCCTAGGGCGATAGGGATGGTCGCATCTGAGCTTGAGGGCATTCATGCTCGAGGATGGGAACGTCGATTTCGAAGTGCAGCACCGAGGCAACAGGGAGGATCACGAGATGATGGCGCGATATCGAGCAAGAGCTGGAAGCGAGTCGCGGTTCGTGGGAGGAAGCGGAGTAGCTCGCAACAGCAACGACGTGGCTTCATTTTTTCAAGGTGGCATTCAGTAGGAAATGGCACGATTTAGGGTCGTTTCGGCAGAGGTATTCGTTTTTATTTTCTCAATTAAATTAAATTTAAATTTATATTTGTTGTATAATATAGCAGAAAGGGTCATTTACAGTAAAAGGAAATGAATTTATGTAAATTAAGGATTGCCGTGATAAACTTACATAAAACAGAAAGAAATGATATAGGAGTTTTAGACATTGAAACATCTATATGAAGTTAGTTTAAAAATTTAATTGTTAGATAAATTAAATTTTAGTTTAAATTAGATAAATAAATAGTAATTTATTGCCTGATTTATTTAGAATATTAATAAACCGTAAATGGTTATACAAGGTTGAGAAAATCATGGAATCAAATGGAGAATGAAGTGGATTGCAAATTTAAGGGGCAAAGGTGAGTTAATCTCACTCTTCTGGATTGCTATTTAAATTTAAATGGTCAAATTTAAATAATTGGTTGAATGATTGAATTGATTTGATGTGGTATATTATATAATAATATATAGTATATATTGGAGTGATTGATTTCCCGCAATATATAGCGGATGAGACCCTATGCGCCGCATAATAGCGGATGATGTTATATAAATCCCATATACCGCGATATTCCACCTCGAAGTGGAATTGGTATTGTTCTAATGTTTATGGATGCAGCTAAACAGGTTGGAGGGATCCAACTGGATTCCTCAAAATTATGTAGATTGTTTGATATTCTGTGTGATGAATGTTTGATATGCTATGACGAATTATATTGATAATTGGAATATTGGTTACCATGGTTGATTGGATATTCCGGTACACTGGGTTATCAAAATATATAGAATTGGATTTTTGAAAAGAAATGTAAGAGTAAAATTTGGAAGTGAAATAACTATAGAATAAAAATATGAATGAATTGGAATGAAATAAAAGAGATTTTTTTTAAAAAACTGAAGTTAAATTGTGAAGTAGAGATTTAAAACAAGTTTTAAATCAAAAATTAAATCTGGGATTCAAGTTAGTGAATTTCAGTTTTTGAACAAATAAAATTTTTAAATTTAAATTGTTTTAACTACTTGAATGTTAAAGTGCATTTTTAAATTGATTTGAATTTAAAAATGAATTTGGTTTTAAATTCCTTTAAACTTCCTTTATAAAATGATTAATTAATTTATTTAATGAAGTAAATAAAAAGAGTTAATTACTGGTTGAGATTAATCAAGAGTGATTAATATTGTGGTTTAATTAATGTGATTAATTTAGATTAGTATAAATTAAAATGATAAGTGATATATGAGAAATTAATTAATATAAGAAATTAAGGATTAATGTAATTAAATATAGATAATTAATTTGTGAAGTAATTAAAGATTAATTATTGTTTTTGGTTAAGAATAATTAATTTGTGTAATTAATTAAAGATAATTACTTGAATGTAACTGAAGGATAATTAATCCAGGGTGATTAACTAAGATGGATAATTAAGGGATGATTAATTTATTGATTTGAAATTAATTAATGTCAAGTGAAGGAATCTAAGTGATTGAGGTTAGTATTTCAATTAGAAGTGATTAAATTTATTTTGGAAGTGATCAAGTTTGCTTATGGATGGTTAAATGGTATTGGATGCCTTGAATGAGTTAATATCTCTGATATGAAATGTTTTGTAGTATGATATGTTTGGACGGACATGATATTGTGGTTATCTATCAATGATGAATTGTTGTGAAAGGGACATCATGTATTTAAAGTTTGAAGTGTATTTCACTTAGATAACTTGGGATAGGATGACATGAGACTCGAAGAGACCGGGGTTGGGTATTAGAAAATACCCAAAACCACTTTGAATTTTTGTAGATTGATATGTGAAATCAATAGGCTGGAATGAATGATTTAAGTGAATTGGACTATTTGATCTAAATTTTGGTACTTGGAAAAGTGATGTGTGAAATAAGTGATGTCTATAACAAATTGTGAATTTGTAAATTGATACGAGTTACCTCGGGTTTTATATAAGTCGTATGCTTTGTATTCCATGTTAGATGGGTTTACTCACGCTGGTTTCCAGCCTGACCCGGGTGTTACTTTGATGTAATGCTCGGGTCAGACCGAGTATTACAGGTTTTCAGGTAAGGACATTCTGGAGCTCAGGAGACGGGCTGGATGACAGGATCGTGTGGAGAGTTTCCTCTGTGTTATATTGTTGTATATATCTGAGTCATGTTGATTGTATATGTATATATGTTGTAACTCTGATGTATTAAAGTGAAAATTGACAAGTATAGTTTTCCTTTGTACAACTATTATTATTTGTTATTATATTTTATCCGCTGCGAATGTGAGATGTTGATGTTTCTGTTCTTCTTATTCTTCTATCTCTTTCTTCTTTTTTCTAACTATCTGAAATTTTCGGGATCGAAAATTTCGGGTTGTTACAGTTGGTATCAGAGCTGAAGGTTAAACGAGAACCTTGGCTCTGTTGGGATTACTCATTAAGGATAGGGTCAATGGTACCTTAGAATGAGTTGAGTGTGTGTGTGTGTGTGTGTGTGTGTGTGTGTGTGTGTGTGTGTGTCTATATGAGCGCGTACTTGTTATTTTCTTATATAAAGGTTTTAAATGATTTTATAAAAGAATATATTTTGATATATTAAGCAATATTTCTTTTTAATAAATATTAAGGTAATTCGTTGTTATATTATTTGAAAATTTTAATCATGAGAATTAAGTGGTAATAGAAATACAACCAAATTAAAATTAAATGAAGATAAGTTTGAAATGGATTCAGAATTAAATGGTGTAAAAAGATAAGTTGATTTGATTTAAAGGATTAAATCAACATTTAAAAATTTAACTCGAATTTATATAATTCGGGATGGTTTAAATTTGAATTTTGAATTGAATTCGTTCAAATTGAATCTGATTTGAATTAATTGAATTTGTTATTGAAGATGTATAAGTTTAAAATTTTAAATGGAAAATTTGAATTGGATTGAATTGAAATGATTTGAAATTGAAGTAAGTTCAATTGATATTAGTCCAAATTGATTGGAATAATTTGGAATTGTAACTAAAGTTGAATAGGTTTAAAATCAAATGGAATTTGATTTGAAAAGAAACCAAGATTGATTCAACTTGAGTTGGGGTTAAATCAATTTCAATGGAGATTGAAGTTATTCAAATTGGAATTGAGTCAATCTAAATGGAAGTGGAAATTTAAATTGAATTGATAGGGAAGTGAACAGTTTTGACTCTGGACTATTCTCAGTATAAATTGTTTTAATATAAACTTATTTTTCCAAGCTATTTAATATATACAACCTTCTTTTTAAAGCCAAATTATTTTATATTTATTTTACACTTATATTTAGAACTATTTAACAAATTTTCAACTGTTTTATAAACTAATTACTATTTTTCAACTATTTTACAAATTAATTATTATTTTACAACTATTTTGCAATTATCTAAAATTTCTGAAACTATTTAACTATTTTCCAACTATTTTACAATTAGTTAACTATTTTACAGCTATTTTGCAAACTAATAATTATTTTTCAACTACTTATCTATTTCTAAAATTTTCAAGCAATTTTCTAGATATAAATTGGCCGGAGTTCAAACTGTTATTGATTAAATACCCAACTGAGATAAGAATTGAAGCGATAATCCAAATGGGGATTAGGGCAAATGTGAACAAGTGAATAAAATCAAAGAGAGGATGAATAGAAAGGAAATTGATTTGGCTAATAATCAATGGAATTAAATACGTAGTATGTACGTATATTATTCTATTCGCATAGGGATTTGATCCAGATTCGAGCATAGAATTTCGAGATAGTTATATCGATCCGAGTTGGGATTTTTCACTCGATTTTCGACGGGGAACCTGGATATGGATTGTTGATTGGTTTTGGATATTCTCTACCATAGTTATGGCTATGCAAGGAGAATAACAGTTTTTGATCAAGAAGCTAGATCTGAGTCTGCACTAAGAAGTCGGGTGGAAGATACTAGTTTGGAAGTGAAATTGTGTGATCGAGTGGGCGATCAGATTGGTATAGCGGACGGATGATAAGTGTGCATCATACGGATTTGGATGAAATTGATATTGAAAATTTGTGAATAAGAAATGTCAAATGATTTCTTTTGAAATGAAAGTATATTTTGTGAAATATACAATGGATAAAAGTGAAAATTGGATATTTTTATGATGATAAGTAAGATGGAAACAACTTTAAAAAAAAGAGTAATCAAATTTGAATATTTGATTTTGAATAAACAAAGTTATATATCTTTGTTATATAAGATAAATCTCCCCTTGTTGAATCTATTGTTAGAAGAAAAGGATTTTGAAAGTGTTTGAAGTATAAGGAGTTTTATACAAGTTTGAAATGATCCAAAGTTTTTTAATTTTTTTTATATATATATCTATATATATATAAAGGATCTTATGAGGATTTTGGAAAAAGGATTTAGGAACCTTTGGATTTGGAAAGGCTTTTGATTTTTGGGTAAAATCAATATTGGAATTTGGAAAGCCTAGTTTGAGAATTATTGATTTTGGGATAATCGATTTTGAGAAAAGGAGATTTATATGAGATTCATACTAGGTGTGTGATTTGGAAGATACTACATGTGTATAGTATAAAGTGTGATGGCTCTGGAGAAAAAGGCTCTCCCTTGAAATGAACTTCTCAGGAGTACCAAAGGGTGGTACTACCTTGAACCCTAAGGGGGGATTCTAAAGTTGATCCTATGAGGAGTCCGGACAAAACTAGTTCCTGAGGATTATGAGTAGTGTGTAGCAAAAGTCGAGGGCACTGATGCCTACAGAGGCATTTGGATTATGTTGTGACGACAGTGTAACTTGATGTCATTGCGATCTACTACAGACCATAGCGAAAGTCATGTGTGCCGCTGAGAGCCAGCAGTCTGCGTTTGATTTTATATCGATAGACTGCGACCTATGGTAACATAGAGAAAGTCGTGTGTGCCGTTGAGAGCCAACAGTCTACGTTTGATTTTATATCGGTAGACTACGACCTATGTGGGAGTGGAGAAGTTTCATTTTTGACAGCGAAAATCGAGGACGCTGATGCTTACAGTTACATGGACTTTTGCTGTGATGGCAACATAAACCTGAAATGTAACTGCGATCTGTTGTGGGTTCCATGGCGTAATCGAGGAGCGTGGAGGGCCTACGGTTATATGGACTTTTGCTGCGATGGCAACGTAACCCACGATGTAACTGTGACCGTGGATGGGGGTGATGATTTCCAAAGCATTCTCACCAAAGATATTTCCTCTATTTTCAAAAAAATTGTTTTCGGTATTGTCGATAAAATTATTTTTCAAGTATTTTCACTGGATGTTGAAAATGGGTTTGCTAAGTACTTATAGATTTTCAGTCCTACGCCTGATCAACATATGACCGAACAATCTGTGAGAATAAGAATGGACTAGTTGAGACATCGAGTTATAAGAAGTTTTTTTATAAAAAGCCATTTTAATAGTATTATGTGAATTTAAAAGTATTTCTAAAATTTTAAAATAAAGGAGTAAGCTAGTTAGCTAAATAAATTAGTTAAGTAAGTATGCTAAAAAGGTTTTAATTGGTTAAATAGAAGTTGAATTGGGAGTTATTAATGGAGTTTGGAAAACTTGAGTTATAAATTAAATTAGACTTGAATTGTTAGTAAATTGAATACAATTGAAATATTGTTGAATAAAAAGGAACTTGGATTGAAACGGAAATAGTTTGAATTGCAAATTAAGTTCAGGAAGGTAGAAATAAATTAGTGGATGAAATAATTTAAAATAATGATATGAATCAGTTATAAATGGAAGATAAAATTCAATATTCAGAATTGAAGATAAATTGAATTCATATGGAAATGGGGAAAACTAATTTGAATAGAAGTACATATGAAAACTTCTGTAAGGAAATGTATAAAATGATTTTAAAAGCTATGATTGGATATTATTGCTAAGTAGGATATGCAGGTATTATAAAGGGAAAGGAAAATTAGTTTTGATTTCAGAAGATAAATTTGAATTGCTCGACAAAATGGTATGTGTTTAAATTTCTGCATGAAATTTGATTGGGTTTTTGATCTAGCCACTTGGCTTTTGTTTTCTTTTGGAATTTGGGAGCCCGTAAAGGCATTTTGTAGTGGTATCTAGCTAGCCGCGCAAAGCAGACGTTGGCGAAATTTTCGAAAATTTAGGGAGTTAGAAATTTTTTGAGAAATTTTGAAAATTTAAAACTTGATTTTGAATTATAATTGAATGGTTGAATAAGTAAAGTTGTTTGGAAACTATGGAAAAGTTTGGAAAGTTAGTAAGATGGATAGTGTGTCTTTAATAAAGATTGTTGGGATGTTGTTAAAAACTGTTTAGTTTTGGAAAATAGAACGGTATTGAATCATTCTTCTTAACTAGCAATTTCGGGGACGAAATTCTTTTAAGGGTGGAGGAATGTGACGACCCGGAATTTTTAACAATTTAAATTGGAATATTTAATTCATTTTAAATATTTAAAAGTTAATTTTTAACTTGAATTCAAATATTATTATTATTTAGCAATTAAGTTATTGGATTTAATAAACTGAAATTGGGTGAATTATTAAATCTTCAGTTTTAAGCCTGTTAAAAATAATTTAAGAGTTTGTAAAATTTATATCGATAATACTGAAGATAGTAAAAATGTTGAAATTGAATTTGGGAATGTTTTGTTAAGTTTTGAAAATATATCATTTAAATTAATATTTGAAAATAGCCTTTCGAGGCACAGTCTCGGAATTCGACGAAATCAGTTCCATTGGATCCGTAATAGTTAGTTATTATCGGATTTCAATTTTCGTAATGTTTGGGGTTACCGTTTGTCCGTACGGGTGAGAAACGTGTTGAATTAATATCAATAATTTAATATTTAAACTAGATTCAAAAAGCTAATTTTCCACATATGACTGAATTAGGCTCCGAAACACGTTCCATTGTGCTCGGAATACGGGTAAAACATTATAAACGCCTACCGGCATGTCAGATTCGGAGTTCGAGATTTCGAGTTATGCTAAACAAGCTATTTTGGAAATTTAATAATATTAAAAAATTTGAAAGTCAAACCAGCAACCCTATAATCATACTCGAGCCACTCTACCATCTGAAACATGCAGATCTACTTTCCCCTTCTCGATATCACGCTCAACCCTCCTTCTATAAAAAAACGAAATCGATTTTCGAAAAAAAGCAAGCGAGTGGCCGAGCAATCGTGTAGTCGCGAGTTGGTTCACGAGCTCGCACCGAAGTCGCCATGGCCTAGGGCGATAGGGACGGTCGCATCTAAGCTTGAGAACATTCGTGCTCGAAGATGGGAACGTCGCTTTCGAAGTGCAGCGCCGAGGCAACAGGGAGGATCGCAAGATGATGGCGCGATATCAAGCAAGAGCTGGAAGCGAGTCGCGATTCGTGGGAGGAAGCAGAGTAGCTCGCAACAGCTACGGCAGGGCTTCATTTTTTCAAGGTGGCGTTCGGTAGGCGATGGCACGATTTAGGGTCGAGGTATTCATTTTTATTTTCTCAGTTAAATTTAATTTAAATTTATATATGTTGTATAATATAGCAGAAAGGGTTATTTACAGTAAAAGGAAATGAATTTATGTAAATTAAGGATTGTCGTGATAAACTTGCGTAAAACAGAAAGAAATGATATAGAAGTTTTAGACATTGAAACATCTATATGAAGTTAGTTTAAAATTTTAATTATTAGATAAATTAAATTTTAGTTTAAATTAGATAAATAAATAGTAATTTATTGCCTGATTTATTTAGAATATTAATAAACCGTAAATGGTTATACAAGGTTGAGAAAATCGTGGAATCAAATCGAGAATGAAGTGGATTGCAAATTTAAGGGGCGAAGGTGAGTTAATCTCACTCTTCTGGATTGCTATTTAAATTTGAATGGTTAAATTTAAATAATTGGTTGAATGATTGAATTGATTTGATGCGGTATATTATATAGTAATATATAGTATGTATTGGATTGATTGATTTCCCGCATTATATAGCGGATGAGACCCTATGCGCCGCATAATAGCGGATGATATTATATAAATCTCATATACCGCGATATTCCACATCGAAGTGGAATTGGTATTGTGCTAACGTCTGTGGATGCAGGAAAACAGGTTAGAGGGGTCCAACTCGATTCCTCAAAATTATTTAGATTGTTTAATATTCTGTATTATGAATGTTTGATATGCTGTGATGAATTATATTGATAATTGGAATATTGGTTACCATGGTTTGATTGGATATTCCGATACAGTAGGTTAGCAAAATATATAGAACTGGATTTTTGAAAAGAAATATAAGAGTAAAATTTGGAAGTGAAATAATTGTAGAATAAAAATAAGAATAAATTGGAATGAAATAAAAGTGATTTTTTTTAAAAACTGAAGTTAAATTATAAAGTAGAGATTTAAAACAAGTTTTAAATCAAAAATTAAATCTGGGATTCAAGTTAGTGAATTTCAGTTTTTAAACAAATAAAGTTTTTAAATTTAAATTGTTTTAACAACTTGAATGTTAAAGTGCATTTTTAAATTGATTTGAATTTAAAAATGAATTTGGTTTTAAATTCCTTTAAACTTCTTTTATAAAATGAGTAATTAATTTATTTAATGAAGTAAATAAAAAGATAGTTAATTACAGGTTGAGATTAATCAAGAGTGATTAATATTGTGGTTTAATTAATGTAATTAATTTAGATTAATATAAATTAAAATGATAAGTGATATATGAGAAATTAATTAATATAAGTAATAAAGGATTAATGTAATTAATTATAGATAATTAATTTGTGAAGTAATTAAAGATTAATTACTGTTTTTGGTTAAGTATAATTAATTTGTGTAATTAATTAAAGATAATTACTTGAATGTAATTGAAGGATAATTAATCCAGGGTGATTAATTAAGATGGATAATTAAGAGATGATTAACTTATTGATTTGAAATTAATTAATGTCAAGTGAAGGAATCTAAGTGATTGAGGTTAGTAATTCAATTAGAAGTGATTAAATTTATTTTGGAAGTGATTAACTTTTCTTATGGATGGTTGAATGGTATTGGATGCCTTGAATGAGTTGATATCTCTGATATGAAATTTTTTTAGTATCATATGTTCGGATGGACAGGATGTTGTGGTTGTCTATCAATGATGAATTATTGTGAAAGGGGCATCCTGTATTTAAAGTTTGAAGTGTATTTCACTTGGATAACTTAGGGTAGGATGACATGAGACTCGAAGAGACGGGGGTTGGGTATTAGAAAATACCCGAAACCACTTCGAATTTTTATAGATTGATTTGTGAAATCAATAGGCTGGAATGAAATGATTTAAGTGAATTGGACTATTTGATCTAAATTTTGGTACTTAGGAAAGTGATGTGTGAAATAAGTGATGTCTATAACAAATTGTGAATTTCTAAATTGATACGAGTTACCCCTTGTTTTATATAAGTCGTATGCTTTGTATTCCATGTTAGATGGGTTTAGTCACGCTGGTTTCCAGCCTGACCCGGGTGTTACTTTGATGTAATGCTCGGGTTAGACCGAGTATTATAGGTTTTCAGTTAAGGATGTTCTAGAGCTCAGGAGACGGGCTGGATGACAGGATCGTATGGAGAGTTCCCACTGTATTATATTATTGTATATATCTGAGTAATGTTGATTGTATATGTACAGATGTTGTAACTCTGATGTATTAAAGTGAAATTTGACAAGTATAGTTTTCCTTTGTACAACTGTTATTATTTGTTATTATATTTTATTCGTTGCGAATGTAAGATGTTGATGTTTATGTTCTTCTTATTCTTCTATCTCTTTCTTCTTTTTCCTAACTATCTGAAATTTTGGGATCGAAAATTTTGGGTCGTTACATACTATGTCAAAAACGCTTGTCTTTATGATCCACTTTAGGTCTAATGTTTTGAAGGCCAAAAATACCACCTCTTCTTCTGACCATAACTTTCTCAAAATGATCTAAATTGAATGATTCTTTTTGTGAAATGATAGAGAAAATAATATCCTAAAACCTTTCTGATCATTGCTTTTCTGAATTCCAAGAGTAAAATGGCGAAAAGACGAGTGCAAGGTGACCTATTTTCATATTAGTTTTTGGAATTGTGAAGCTTTTTAAGTTCCAAAACATTTCAAGACCAGGAAAGCTTTATGGTGAGTAAATTCTAATCTTTTTGGAAACGATTTGTATCATATTGTATTACGTTTGATGTATGTGTATGTATATATATTATCTCTGTTGCTATTTTATGACTTAAGATTATTATAGTCATCATATTTTATTTCTAAATCGATCCTATAGCCGTCATAGTAGTGTATTGGATAGGAATTAATTATGTCGAATACTCGAGATGAAATGAAAAAAATAAGTGTCAAAACCGACATTCTTAGCTCTTATTTAATGCAAGACTATGATGGTTGCCCTTGACCAGCCCTATTCTCCGCATTAGCAGACAGAATTACTATGTAATTCTCTTTGTTAATGTGGGTCTCTGGTTGGGGCGTTATAGCTTGGTATTTTACCTACGTATATATTTGTCATTATGGCTAAATGGATGATGTTTGTTGTATGGATTATGATTTGGTTTAGATGGACATATATGTGCTAATAGTTGGTTAGCGTTGGATATGAAAACAATGAATTAAGTGCTATGTTTGGATATAAAGTGGTAAATTTGATATGTTATGCAAATGATATGCATGTGTATGTGAGATTTTGGATTTTGGTCGAATGGTTATGGAAAGATTAGTAGTTTGGAATGTTGAAAGGACTTGAGATCCATTTAAAAATTTAACCATTCAGTAGTTTTGAGTTAGTAAATGTTTTTTCTAAATTCTGACTTGAGTTAAGGTTTACAAAACCCTTTCTTTTATGTATTGGAAGATAATCCAAAGAGGAAGGTTAAAGTTTACAAAGTGGTTTTATTCATTAAAGAGAATTAATAAAGTGGAAGCTTTTAAAAATGGAATTTTTGATATAGGATAAGCAGGATGTTTTATTTGGAAGAAATGTTTGGTTATTTAATATGGGATTTGGAAAGAAGAAAGCTTTGAAAAGTTTGTAAATATACTTATACTGATAAGATAAGTATATAATTTCATTTTCAAGGCATGAAAGGTAAATTATTTTGGTAATATACTTATACTGTTGAGATAAGTATATAAATGTTTCCTAAGTATAAAAGGAAATGTAAGGGTTTTAAGAATAATACTTTGAAAGATCTTGTGATCAGGTTTTATAAAGTGGTTTTGTTAATTAAAGAGAATTAATAAAGGCTTAGTGAATCCTATATGGAAATTAAACATTGATTGGGTGTTTTTTTATTTGATAGTTAAATAACCAACTATCAAATCTGAACGAAACGAAACTTTGAAAATATCTAGGAGAAACACGAGAATTATATGATTCAGTCACCGTCGAATGTGCTATACTTTACGCATAAACTCGTTTCATTCTTCTAAAACGAATGGTAAGAAAATCCGTCCACTAACGATTAGGATGTGAACTCTGCTCTTATCTTTATCTGTTCATTTCCTAAAGAACTGAGATTGAGTTACCAGGACTGTCGAAATTTGTTTCGAAAAGACCGGGATTGGATATGCTGTTTGAAAACCACTTCGATCCAACTCAAGCTTTTCGGAATAAAAACAACTTAAAGCATGGGATCAAAGACAGAGCCATTGAAGTGCAGGGTAGCTTGCTACTAATCCTCAGGGTGGTTTCAAAATGAATGTAGTAGAAGTAATGCCTTCGGTTTGTCCTTATTCTGAACAACTTGTATGGATGAATGCTTGCATTGCATTACTGCTTGGAGAGCAGCGTTAGCATTCCAAGAGGGATTGTTGTTCAGAAATGTAAAATGCAGCCTCAAGCGTCATCAACCGGGAATGACCAAAACATAAAAGAAGCAGCAAGGCTATGTGGGTCCCCCGTTGGGTATGTTGTTACACTTCTAGATATGATACATCTACATATTTATGAATTGATTGTGCATGAGAGCTCGATATGAAAAGGTTGCATAGAAACTGGGGTGATGACATATTCGGTACTATCCAGTAAGGGGTAGGTTGGTCTTATGTTGGTAGGGGTCGTTAGGTACGATCTCGGTATATTTTCTCGATGTGCGCTATGATCGGCGGTGCCCTAGTAGGCTAGTTATTAGTTGGAATCCATTCTCCAATACGAGCTTTACAGTCTTAGTTGATACTAAATGAACATGAGATGCAAGCATTCCAGCTATTTTAATAATTTATATTGAACCCTTAGACATTATTATAACATCACTGAACCTCTATAAAAGTGTTTTGGTTATTCTAAGGTAATAACCTGTGCATGTTTATGTGCAACATGGACTTACAAGATACCTTTTATTTTAAAAGAGTTTTAAAAATAATAATTCAGCTGCTTTGAGTTTACTCAGACTAAACCCATGTCTGACTCGGAGTTTTATTTTCTTTCCCTAAATGTGACGACCCAGAATTTTGAATATTTGAAATTGAAGTATTTAATTGATTTTAAATATTTGAAAGTTGGCTTAACTTGAATTTTAAATATCAGAGAATATTTAAGTAACTAAATTATTGAATTTGATAGATGAAATTGGATAAAACATTGAATCTTGATTTTTAAGCGGGTTAAAAATATTTCAAAGGCTTGTAAAAATCTATATTGATAATACTGGAGATAATAGAACTTTTAAAAGTGTGTTTAAAACTATTTTGTTAAATTTTGAATTTATATCGTTTAAATCGATATTTAAATATAGCCTTCCGAGGCATAGTCTCGAAATTCAACGAATGCAGTTCCATTGGATCCGGAATATTGTATTATTATCGGATTTCATTTTTCGTAATGGTTGGAGTTGTCATGTGATCGTACAGATTGAAAACGTGCGGAAATTTAAATCGAAAATTTAATATAATAACTGGGTTCAGAAAGCTATCATTTCTATACGATCGAATTTGAACTCGAAACCTTTTCCATTATGTTCGGGATAGGCATATAACATTATAAACGCCTAGCGGCACGCCTCGATAGGAGATTGAAATTTTAGGCTTCGTTTTTCTAAACGGTCTAAATTTAAATTTAAAATTAAATTTAATAATGTTTTTACAAGATAAATTACACCGTTCTTCTCTTCTAACACGTAGTTGCCTTTTCAACACTTGTACTTTGTTTTTTACACGCGTCTCTTTTGAATAAAAAAAGAAGAAAGAAACAACCTCGTTGAAAAGAAAATAGAGTATGGCCGTAACATTTCAAATTGGTTCAAAAAAAAATCGAGCAGTTCGAAGTCATGGCCGCGATTTCAAATAAAAAAAGGAGAAATCAAATTCGGTTCACGTTCGATTCGCGAGGCTAGGATTTGCTTGAGATGGAGCGCGAGTGTCAGTAGCGAAAGGATGAGGTGGCGATCGAAATCGCGTGGCCGAGGGAAGCACGAGTTGGAGGTCGCAGTCGATCGAAGGTTTGCTCGATCGACTTTGGGGCTCTAGTGATCGAGGGGAGGGCGGCTGCATTGGCAATTGGTAGCTAGGGTTTCGGTGTCGAAGTCGCGATGGCACAAAGGGATCGCGGTAAGTTTGGCGAAGTCTGGTTTTGAGAAAGAAGATTGTTGGCATCGTCGATGCTTGGGGATGAGCCGCGAGGCCAAGGTCGAGGTGCCGATGTGCTCCGAGTCGATCGCAGTGTTTGTCTCTGGCGATGCTGGTCGGAGAACTATTCATGGTCGAGCCTGGATTCGCGAGTGTAGAAGGTATAAACCTATTTTAATTTTAATTTTATGTATATATAAACGTATATAGGAATATATTACTGAAAAACAGAAGGAAATAAAATAAATATTGTACAGTAAGTTTTATAGGATAATTTGTTTTTATATAAACATATATACAATAAAGTAATTACTATGGTTAATTACAAGAAGAGAAAACAAAATTTTCTAAGTATGTATACACACACACACATATTTTTAGGAATTTTCTAATGCTGTCAAGTTTATATATAAAAATCATTTTTATAAATGTATGTGATTTCAAAGGAAGATAAATATATATATTTTAGTTTACTAGTTCACTTTAAAAATGGATTATGGTGATTTAATTGTCTAGTTAACCCATTTAATTATTTTAGTTAATAAAAGGATTTTAAAAAAAAGGAAATTATATACAAAACTAAAGTGTTAGCTAAGTAAATTGTTAAATGGGAATTTAATTGTTCGATTGGTTCGAATATTAATAAGAATCATATAATTGTTTATACGAGGTCAAAAATCGCGAAATCAAGCTAGAAAGGAAAATGGGTTGCATGCGTAGTCAAAGGTGAGACCTTCTCACTCAATTGAAATTCGCAGTTTAATTTAAATAGTTAAATTTAAATTATTGGTTGTGCTTGGATGAATTAGATAATTTATCTGCTGGATGATATTAGATATAGAAGTGTGTGTGTGTGTGTGTGTGTATATTGGAGTGATTGATTTCCCGCATTATATAGCGGATGAGACCATATGTGCCGCATAATAGCGGATGACATGATATAATCCCATATACCGCGATATTACACCTCGAAGTGGAATTGGTACTTATTTGTTGTGCTAACATCTGTGGATGCAGGGAAACAGGTTGGAGGGATCCAGCTGGATTCCTCAAAATTGTTGAATTTATTTCATATGTTGTGATGTGATTATTAATAATCTATGAATGATTATATTGGTGATTGAAATTTATTGAAGGCTATGGTTTGGCCGAATATATTCTGTTATTTTAAAATACCAGGATATATAAATTGGATTTTCGGAAATTAAAGTAGAAAATTTTAAGTAAATTCATTTTAGAGAATTGAATAAATTTAAAAGAAGGAACTTTAAAAGGGTGAAGATTGATTTTTGAAATCTTATCGAATAAATTCTAAATATAGGAAAAAGATTGTAATAAATGAAAATAAATGGACTTTGACAGGTATTATTTAAAAGTTAAAGAGTTTATTTATAATTCAGATTTTAAAATCTAAATGAAGGTGTGAATATTGGATTAATGATTTCGAAATAAATTTGGATGAATAAAGGAATAATTTTTAAATGGAATAAATTTTTTAAAATCAATTTGGAAATTGATTGGTGTTTAAAAATAAATTTTTGGAAATCAATTTGGAATTTGATTTGGGTGTTTGAAATAAAATTTGGAAATCAATTTGAAAATTGATTTGGGTATTTGAAAATAAATTTTTGGTAAATCGATTGGAATTTAATTTGGTATTTGAAACTAAATTTTTGAAATCAATTTTTAAAATTTTATATCAATGGATATTTGGAAATATCAATTCATGATGGAATTTATAAAGGAATGGGTGATTTTTTAAAAAAATAAATAAATATTGGTTTATTTTTAAAAGTGTGGAAAGAAAATTTGCGGATTTGGAATGTAAATTTGAAATAAATCGACAAGGACTTACTAATTGATTTAAATGGACCATTTTGAAATCGAAAGATTATTTTCCCTATAAAGCCGAGAAAGTTTTCAAAGTAGCTTTTAAATTATAAATTAAAAGTTCTAAAGTTAGTTTTAAAAGAGTGTTTGGAGAAATTATTTTCGTAAATTGTTTTAAATCTTTAAAGTAATTGTTTATTAAGTTAATTATAGAAGTGATGATTTTAACGATTTAAACTAGTATTTGATTTAGAAAAGGGTTATTTATTTATACTCTATCTAATAATTTTATTTTTAAATTTGTTTTGTCTTAAGTTTTATATGAGATAGTAGTATAAAAATTTCATAACTAATATTTTAATATAAAGTCTTTAAAAATAGATTTCATGTTAATATGTTTCCAAGTATATATTACTGGATAAGTAATTTAAATTATGTTACAGTATTCGGACTCGGCAAATTTTTCAATGGAAATAAATAATATTTGACAATTTATTCCACGTGAGGAAAGTGGTTTAAAATTTGTTTTCAAAGGGTTGAAGTATGAAAATATATCTTGCGAAGATATTTTGAAAATAAATAATTTAGTGAAATTATTTAAATTTGACGGTTGTGTGAATGTTGTTTGATAGTTAAATAACCGATAATCAATATTGGCCTTTAAACGTCATTTGAATTTCGATGCGACCGGGGGTCGGGTTCCAATTGGTTATCCGAAAACCACATCGAACCTCGGTGATGGATCTTTTGTTTAAAAGATCAAAGTGGAAATTTGTTGTGACTTACTTGAAAACTGAAACTAACCACTTATTTTTAAAATAAGGGCTCATTATTCGGTTTAGCCGGGAGAGGACTTTATGTCATAAAACCCATTTTGAATAATGATATGACAAAATAGGATCGCATTTGAAGATGGTGTTGAAGATCGAGTATTTTCGAAGAAGAAAGGACTACCCGTCGAATGTCTCTGCACGAAGTTGCTCTGGTATAGAGATTTATATCACCCTTTGTGATGGGGAGTACGGACGTGATTAGTGAATATTCGAATTTGCAAGGGCTTCTTTCCTTAAATGGAGGAAGTGCCTTCGGTTCCGTTCGATCCCGGAACGGACTTGTATGGATGTGTGTCTGACTTTACACTTTGAGATGTAAAGCTGGTTTCTATCAAATACATTTCTGTTGGTGGCGGAGAATTTATTCTCTTAGATTAACACTCTTCTCTGAGCCACACGAGCTCAGAGGTTATGTAGTTGATGCCATGCTAAGTATTGTGGATCATTTGTTGATCGAAGCATGGCTTTTGTGAAAAGCGTAGCTTTGTGGACGAGACTTCGTCAGACCTTATACCCCGAAGGTGGTCGAAACGGGAAGGATGCAGCAAGGTTATGTGGGTCGCGCCCTTCAGGGTATGTACATTTCCTTCTGGATAAAAAGTGGTATCTGGCATGGAGCCCAGATGTTTAACTTGTATGGATTTAAAAGTGGTATTCTAGTATGGAGCCCTGATTATTTACTTATGTGGTTGTAGGTTGTGAGGCGCCTCGAAAAAGGTCAGTCTAGACCGGGGGGTAGCGTACTCGTGACAGTTAGTTACCTAGTTACAGAGGTAACCCGACCTTGTGTTGGCAGAGATCCGGTTAGGTTCTCGGGGCGTCCCTCCAGAGGCGTACCCATTCGGTGAAGGAAGTTCCTCAGTCTTGACCATTAGTTGTAAATCCAATCATTCAATACGCGCCTTGTACGATTTTAGTTGTAAAACCTACCATCTAATATGGTAGCTATAGTAGGCATACTATAATGGTACGTATGGTGGCTAAGATTAATATTATACTTTCGAAATGTTTTCCACACTATGCACTAAAGATAATATTAAAAAGATTTTGCATATCAAGCATGTTTGACTATCATAAGGAGAAATCTCCTCCAATTGTGCGATTGCGTTGTGTGTATGGTGGGAGGCCTTATAGTACTTTCATTTTCCAAAAGCACGATGGATTTCTTTTTATTTTCTTTTGTACAAATAACTGTTTTAAGATCTCATACCAGTCCCATGACTGATCTGGAGTTTATTGTTCCCTTCCTAAACTCTGGGTACCTATAATTTTCCACACGGGTAGCCTAAGGCCAGGTTAGCAGTTGTTCTGGAGCGAAGTCAGAAAAGTATGTTGTAATAGGAGACAAGCTGGATGGTAAGACGTATCACTAGTTTCTGATATTCTTTTCCGTTGTTATGTTGCAATACTCTGATGATGTGTTGTATAAACTGATATAGTTCTTTTGTTAAAGATTATTTATTTATCATTTATATATTATTCCGCTGTGAAATGTGAGATTCTGATATTGTTTCTGTTTCTTCTTCTATCTTCCTCTTCTTTAACCCTAACGGTTCGATTTTTTGGCATTTGATTGTTCAGAATTTGATATAGTGGACGTATTGATGTCGACTTTCGGGCGTCGAAAAATTGGGTCGTTACGGAGTGGTATCGAAGCAATTGGTTAAGCAATAACCTTGGCTCTGGTGGGGAAATTACTCATTAGAGATAAATTCGGTGGTACTCTAGAATGAGTTTGAGTGTATTAATATATATGAGGGCATATTTGTTAGTGAGTACAAAATTATTTTACAATGTGTTGACTTATCGGTTGAGTGTTTATAGATTCCGTTCGGTGCAGTTTGGCCAACTGTATCGATAGGGGTTTCTAAACTCTTAAACAAGGTAAACCGATACAATATTGTTTTAAAACAGGGTAAATGAAATAATTTTACCCAAATTATTTTTATATATAGAAGGAATGATTTTCCATAAATTATTATAGTTATATATGGTTGCCTGGTTGTTAGGATGTGATAATATTAAATTATTATCATTGATTATTGAATAAGAAATTAAAATCATAACTGAAAGCTAAGAAATAAATTCATATACAAATGGGATTTGTAGATATAAATTATAAATGTGATTTATAATTTGAAATAGAATTCTAGAGAAATATTTGAAAATGTTTTTGAAAGGATTTAAAATTTGAAATTTTGGTGAAAAGTCTAAATTCCCTTGAATTTGGATATTATTTTCAAAGGTCTTGGAAAAAATAATTTCAGAAATATTTTCGAATTGGATTTGGAATCTGGTAGAATTTGGATTTAAAAAATGTTTGGAAAAATGTTTTTGAAGGGATGAAAGCACTAAACTCTTTTCGGTCATTTGAAAATAACTTCGGTGATGACTGTAACATTATCGATATTCATTTTCGAGTTTTCAGGAGAGAAATTGCTGCCAAATTATTTTAAATGGAGGTTGTTTGCAAAACTGGGTTTGGTTTTGGAAATTCAAAAGATAATTTGAATTAATTTTAAAGAAAATGATTTTTGGGATGTTGGAAAGGCTTTGGAATCCTATTTAAAATATTTATGGAATATAATTGAGTTTGGTAACTTATAAAATTTGAAATTGTTATAATAAGTAAGTTTGAAAACTTAGAAAAATTCGAATTAAAACTAAATTTAATTTGGATTAATTTGAATAAAAGTGAATTTGAGATGTAAGTCTAGTAGGCTAAATGGATTGGAGTAGAAATTTATTAAGGTGGAAAATAAATTTATGAACGCATAAATAAATTTACAAACGCAAGTCAATGAAATTGAAAACTAAATGTTGAAATTCGTTTCGAATTTGTAAGTAAATAGAAATGGAATTGGAATGGAATATTGGAATCAATTTAAAAATGGTGTTTAATAAAATGAAATTGTGTAATTATCCAAAGGAACTATAAGAAGTAAGAGTTTGGAAATAAACTTTTACTTGAAATTAAATTTGAAAAAAAAAATTGAATAAGAATATAGATAAACCAAAGCGATGAAGTGAAATAATATAGGAAGTATATGGAATATTTGCATTGAACTTAAGAAATAAATGGCAAAGTTCTTAAGTAAAAATTTGGTACTGGATAATGTACTAAGTTAATAATTGAATAAAGATTTAACTGGAAGTTGTGAAATGGTGATTGTGATAAAAATCAATGTGAATGAAAGAAAAGAAAATTTATATAGCTAATAATCAATTGAAATTAATACGTGGGATGTACGTATATTATTTTACTCGCATAGCGATTCGATCTAGAATTCGAACACAGAATTTCGAGATAGTTATATCGATCCGAGTTAGGATTTTTCACTCGATTTTGGACAGCGAACCCTAGATATGAATTTTTGGTTGATTCTGGAAATTTATACTATTATATTATTAGTCAGTTCAGTTTCAAGTTCACAGAAGCCTCCCCCAAATTTTAGAAATGAACAGTCCCTTTTTTTCCCTTTCCCCTTCTGTCTGCCCTTGCTCTGTCCCATTTAAAAACGAAGTGTCGCCATACATACTTACTCCTTTCTCTCTCCCATTTCAGATGCAATTCTAGCACCGTCCCTCCCTTTCGATTTTCACTTCTCCACTCCAATACTCTAATCTCCTACGTTCAATGTTCATTTCCCTCGATTGTTAACTCAGTTCAAATCTAGAAACCATATCCCAAGACAAACACGGATCCCAAACCTTCGGCGACTGCGCAGCTTTTATGGCGGGCTTGGATTACGGCAGGAAGGAAAGGGACTCCTATGACGCCATTCAAAGCAGCATTAATCGGGTCCAGATCTGCCAAACCGCTAACGTTTGAAGACATTTTTCAGTTCCTCCAAAATACCAACAAATAGATCCAAGTCTGGTATGAATTTTTCCTACTTTGAGTTTTTTTTAATGTTTTTGAACTTAATATATCATTTGTCCTTGAAAACTGTATTGAAATTTAATATCATCTTCCTTCTGTTTGGTGTATCCTTTTATGTTTGATGCATTAGTGGAACAATTGTTCGTTTCTGAATCGGTTTGCAATATAGTAGGAGTAAATCTAAATCAGAAACTCATGACAAAATCCTAAAACTAAATGAAACTCCAAAGTATTTGGGTATGTCAGTTACATTGTGTGATAATTCTAAAAAATGTTAAACTGATAGTTGTTTTGCTTTTTGGTTATATAGTCTTAGGAATGCCTGGATATATTACATATTGTGTACCTGGAAGCAATGCAATATTATAATATGATAATCATACGAAACATTACTTACCATGCAGTTGAGTAGCATTAGATTTTTTAGTACTTATTTTGCTTATGCACTTTCCATGGTCGTAAATATTGATGCATGTTAATTTTGCATAATTTGTGTTCGGTTTGGTACATAATTCCGCTTCATATATTTCGATTTGAGTGTAGAAACTCAAATTCTTTTGATTAAATATTTTTCAAACTTATATTACTATAGTATTGATTTTTTTTTATTTGTTTGACAATGGCTAATGCAATCATGTTTCATCATTTTTGTTGGTATATTTGGTAGTCTATCAATTGGCAATACATAGAAAAATCAATATATCTTTATTGTCGTACAATGTAATAAAATTTATTTAATAACATTGCTAAATCGACCTGTGTGTTTCTTTCCTTTTGCAACCTGAGTTTTTAGTTTGCATTCTATGTATCTTGCGAGGACGTACTAATTTATATGCAATGGAACACAACAAAGTTAAATGTCTGTACTCAATTTTAGCAATTAGCCAATTTTTATTTATTTGTTTTGAATAATTTTTGTTTACCTAATTTTAAGGCTTTTTTCATCAACCGTACAATTTCATGGACTTCCTTTTGAATCGGCTAAAACGTTTCGGTCGAACCATTATGTTAATTGAGGTGGAATCCACTCCCTGACTGACGAAGATATTGTAATGTTGTTTCGCATCATCTACACATAACATATTATGATTAATTTAGAAACATTTTAATCTTCGAAGAGTCGTAGGTAATAATAATTTTTGTATATGTAGTTTGTCTTAAAATTAAGATGCTCTGCCTGCTGCCTTATTTTCCATGTCGGTTCATTAATTTACTGTTGTATGACTTGGTCTGCTTTATGCGCAGCGGATCTTACACACGCTTCGTTCAACACAATTTACAGCTGTAGTGCAGCTGTCTGTTTTGTTGGCCTTCATCTTCTCCTAAATGCAGGTAATTTTTAGTGCCTTTACTTTCCTTCATGCTGCAAATAGGGCACTGCTGTATGTTGCTTTAAATAAACATTTAGTTTAGTTATCCTGGTTTTTTGCCTACGGCATGGAACCGAAAGCTTTATCCTTCACTGTTCTCCCATTAGTTTTGTTTTCAGTCTAGTTACTTCTTTTTCCTTTATTCTCCTTTTCCCCGTTCATATGTTATGTACTGTTTGTTTAAGCCAATTGTAATCCAAGCATGTACGAAATAATACAAAATTTGGTCTTATGTATGGCAACCGATAGTATTGCGACTTAATTACTTCATAAAAAGGCCTGAACCATTTGTAATCCATAAACACAGGTGTACTGACCTTTTTGAATTTAAACTACGTCGACAATTTATTCCTTAGCTGTGCAAGATCTTTTCTAATTTTTTTCCATTGGTGAGAATAATATGTATAGTTCGAAATAGTACTATATCGTACCCTCAAATTAGTATGTACAAATGCGGCATGAATATTACACTTCGCGAAGTACATAAACCGACAAATAGTTCTCTTTCTTTATTAATTGATTAACTTAAGATGCTTCTATTTTTTTATTATATGTTTTATGAACCTTCAATTTAAGCAACACATGATAATTAACCAAGTATCTATAGTTTGGATTCATACTTTGTACAGGTATTACCTTTTCTTCTCCTACTCTATATATCTGCGTATATTTCGATAACCACACGCAACAGCTATGGCAGTAAATGCAAAAACCAATTTGGATATGTTTGAGGATGACCTGTGTATATATTAACCCCCTTTCTTTACTCCTAAACGCTTCAAACATAATTGATGCGTCAGGGGTTTCATATAATGAAAATACCAACAGGGATTTCATACCTTTCTGTTTGTACCAGATATAATTTTGGGGATGGAGGTTGTTAACAAAAATAGAAAGAGGAAATCAATCAGTAGGAAAACCTCCTCTTCTGACAATTCAACCCCGTTGTTTGAACCTGCTGCCAAACTCTGTGTTGGTGGTGTACACATGAGCACTAATCTTCCCCCAACATCGTCACCCAGTACATAGGTTAGCCAATTAGACTTATCCGTGTTTACTATGAGTATTTTTTCTCCTTTTTCTCCTTGCTCTGTTACTGACAAATATTACTTGACATATCTAACATCTCCTTTTGTAACAACCGGTGTGTACATCGGCTGCGGGCCTTTCTGCTCCAACTGTAAAACGAAGATACAACAAATCAACCAAAAAATTCGCTAGTCGCAAGTCTAAAGAAATTCACTTCTACAACCCCCGATGTTTCTGCCGTGGCATATCACCGATCGAACAATCAATGTACATCGAATGATGATGATAATTGTTCTCCGTCGCCGTTTTCAGCACCATTCTCTGTCTCCTCTACTGTTCATTCCTTTAATTCTAATCCGTTAGGTTCTGTTCTTGAACCACTGTGCAACAACCAAACAAACCATTCGTCCATTTCAATGATTACTGGTATGTTTCCTCGGTTATCTTCCCTCCACCGCACCTCTCTCAAAGTTATTCATCAAATATTATAAATCATGGCTCCATAAAATGTGCCCACAGTGTCAAAGTCATTCCTTATTTCTCACAAACTTTTATTACTGCTAAACCGTATAAAAAAATCATTTTATTGCATTATACCCATTATGTGGTTTTCATATTTCTCTCTGTACAAAATAATCCCACTATCGGTTGATGCATAGTTAGAGAAAAGCAAACTCCAATTGCTGCTTCCTATATGTTACTTTCAGTATGTTCAAAAAGTTTTGACAACATCACGTTACAAGTGCGCCTCCCGTTCTCCAACCAAGTTCGTTTCCTACTACTAATAGTTCGGCCGAACCAGCGATAAGTAGACCCACAACTTCTTTGCGTCCAGTTTACCTGCTTCAAGATATAGGTGTTGTTCCAACTAATAGTTTGTCTTGCCTCCTTATGCTTCTGTTCATTTAAACAATTAGACCAACCATAACGTACCTGTAGGTAAATGCGGGAAACGACGTAATCGAGTTCTTTTGTTGTAATCAAAGAAAATATACAATTTAATAAATTTGTGGAATGGTGATCACTTTTTCCGTTCAACCGATTCGTACATGTTTTTTCATATTTTTCCAAAGTTGAATACGAAGGCTTCATAACTTAATAACAAAATCTTCACTGCAGTGTGCACTCTTCATTTATGTTCTTCGGTCACAAGTACGAGGAGGCATGGAAGCGAACAAAATATTATAGATAGTGACATATCCAACTCTGAGCTTTGGTTTTGTAGTCCGTTGGCAAATGTTTTCCATGCCAACCCTAACCTAGCAAAAAGTAACGTACATCATTGTAGGTAATCCTCAATCTTTTGTATCTGTTCTCACATTACATGGTCATGTGAGCTTAATTTCTTTCCCGTCATTTATCTATGTTAGGTTGTATTTTTAAACCATGGGATTTCGGCCCTCCTACGAACACATGCCGTAATTGCGGTGCCAGTGTTCGGTTCGAGAAGGGAAATCGGAAGGATGATATCCCCAGCTCTACAAACTTCTCTGTTTGTTGTCAAGGTGGAAAAGTTTGCTTACCTCTGTTAAAGGAAACCTTGCCATTATTGAAAAATTTATTGGATTATAAACAAGGCGGAATGGCTTCGCGTTTCCGAGAACAAATCCGAATATATAATTCTATGTTTGCATTCACTGTTGAGTCAAAGCTTCTATGAAGATTTTGATTGCTGACAACAATTAAAGGCAATCGACAAATCAAGACCTACATATGGTACTCTAGATTATAGGTTGATTATTTGATGTTGTAATAGTGATAAACTTGTAAAAATCTATCCTCAAATAATCATGCATTTCAAATATAATCGATATATATACATTTAAACATCATTGCACATTCACTGTGAAAATTTACACAGACCGGTCGACCGGTTGAAAATGGGGCGGTCGACCGTTTCTGGTAAAGTTGCACAGTAAACGTGCACACATGCACATAACGACTATATATTTAAAATCCTGTCTACCGGTCATTTTTTGACCTGTCGACCGTTTTTAAACAGAAAGCAAGTTTTCCAAAAGACACTTCTCTTCTCCAAAAGTTGCATCTCCTACCTTTCACCAATAATCACAACTCTTAATGGCAACTGTTTCACTAAGAGTTACAACTATTTCTTCTTATATATACTCATCTAAATCGTTGATTCAAACATGAATTTATATGATTATTATATGCTTTCTCTGATCTTACTTTCTAACATTCTTGCATTCTAAAAGCACTCATTTAATTAATAGCTTATTGAATCATTGAAACTATTTTATACCTTTTGATTCAATAAGCAATATACCTTCTTTAATCTTCACAAAACATCAGTCATATACTTTGAGGATAAGATTATAGGAAGGGTGTACTACTAGTGACAAATCCGTGTTTTGAAGAACACAAGTTGTCAACAACAATTGTATTTGTTTGTGTTGAAGTCCTCGTGTTGTAAGAGGCAAGTGTTGAAGTCCTCAGTGTGTTAGAGGCGTGAAATCCCGTTCGGCTGTTCGGGTATTGTAAACCTGTTCCTCCGGGTGAAGCGAGGTAGTTATTAGTGAAAATCCAGATAGGAATCTGGGACTGGACGTAGGACGGTGCTCCGAACCAGTATAAAAATCTCTGGTGTGATTTTTCTATTTTTATTTTTGCTTTGCTACTATCATCTATTTTCCGCATTTATATTATAGTCCATATTACACGATCCGTGTGTACTATATTAATACGTGCATTAGTATACTCACCCCCACTTTCATTTGGTATCAGAGCGAGGTTATCATATAACCGTAACACAGTTATTTGATATATTCCTGTAATATGGCAAATAACGCAAGTACTAGCACTCAAAACACCACTTACACGGAAGGTCAATCGACACAAAGACCTCCATTTTTCAATGGTCTTAACTATAGTTATTGGGCAACACGTATGTCATTTTTTATGCAATCAAGTAGCTATGATGCTTGGAATGCTACTCAAAGAGAAATAGTGAATCCAACAACTGATTATTCAGAATGGACTGCTGCTGAGAAAATGGCAGCAGCCGTAAATGCAAGAGCAATAAATATGTTGTTCTGTGCATTAGACCAAAATGAATATAACCGTGTTAGTATCTGCACTACTGCATATCAAATTTGGCAAACGCTAAAAATCACTCATGAAGGTACTAACAAGGTTAAACAAGCCAAAATAGCCATGCTGAAAAGTCAGTTTCAAAATTTCAAAATGAAACCAAATGAAACAACCAATGACATGTATTCACGGTTTCAAACTATTCACCATGCACTTATTGGGTTAGGACAAAAGTATTCTGATTTTGATGTTGTTTCAACAGTCCTACATTCTCTGACTAATGAATGGGAAGGAAAAGTATTAGCAATTGAAGAAGCTAATGACCTTTCCGTCATGAAGCCAGATGAATTGATAGGAAATTTAATGTCCTATGAAGCAAATTTGCAGGCTAGAAAAGAACAGAAAGAAGAAAAGAAAAATGTAGCATTTCATGTTGAGAAAGATGAAAATGAAACAGATTCTGAAGATGAAGATTTGGCGTTCATTGCTAAAGGTTTCAAAAAATTCCTAAAATATCGAAAAGCCAGTCGCTACAATAAAAGGAAACCTGGATCAAATAAGCCATCTTCATCTGCTATAGAATGTTTCAACTGCCATAAAAAGGGACACATGCAGAAGGATTGTCCAGAACAAAAGAAAAAGTCAGAAAATGACAAATTCGAATATAAGAAGGACAAATCAAAGAAACGAGCCTTCTCAGTAACATGGGATGATTCAGAGTCATCTTCATCAGAAAGTGAAAGTGATTCGGAGAATGAACAAGCTAATGTTTGCTTTATGGCAACAGAAGATGAGGTACAAATTCCTACATTTGATGAATTACTTGATATTAATGCTGAATTGATAGTCAAATATAAAGACTTAAAACGTCAATTAAAAGTAGTCAAAGCAGATTTAAGTAGAGCAGAGTTTGAACGAGATATGTTAAAAGATGAGAAGAAAATATTAGAAGAAGAACTTGGAAATATTCAAGAATCATCATCTAATGTTGACTCTCAAATATCTCTTTTGAGTCATGAAATATAAGCTCAAAAAGAGAAAAATAATGCTCTCACTACTGAAAATCATGAACTTAAAGCAAAAATTAAAATTCTAGACCTAGAAAAAGCTAGTTTACAAACAAAGTTTGATGACATTACTCAAAATGTTTCTAACTTTAACAAAGGTCGAGAAAATTTGACTAAAATCATTGAAAGTTCACAATCTATTTCAGATAAACAAGGTTTGGGATATAAAAAACATGAAACTAAGAAACATCTTAGAAATAAAAGGAAGAAAAAAGTACAAAAAACTGAAGCTAAGAAAAATTTTAGTTTATTATATTTCAAACCAAAACCAGTTGTGAAATTTCAAAAGAGAAATGTTAAGACTATCAAAATATGGGTTCCTAAAACAAATAATAATTTGATTAGGAACAAATACATTCAGCATTTCATGAATACTGTACATTTTAATAACAATTATATATATAAAGGGGATACCGGACCCAAATGGGTTTGGACTCCTAAGACCTAACTCTTAGGACCCTATAAAAAGTGGGTACCATGAACTTAATTCTATTTTTTGCAGGTCCCACTGAAGAAAAGAGGAAAGTGGATATTGGACAGTGGTTGCTCAAAACATATGACGGGAGACAAAAGCTTATTAACAAATATTAAATACTCAGATGGTGGCTCAGTCACTTTTGGAGACAATTCAAAAGGTTATATCATCGGCAAAGGCGATGTGAGCAATTGCGGTACATCTAACTTACCTCTTATTACTAATGTCATGCTAGTTAGAAATTTAAAACACAATTTACTTAGTATTAGTCAGTTATGTGACAAGGGTTTTATAATTTCCTTTTCAAATAATAAGTGTAGTATTTTAGATAAAGACCATAATTTAGTTTTTGAAGGTTATAGAGACAGAAATATATATATTCTAAATATGAATATTAATCATAATTCAGATATGTGTCTTGTGGCTAATGACAATGATCCATGGCTATGGCACAAACGTTTCTGTCATATAAACTTCAGAAATATTGACAAGTTAGCTAAAAACAATCTAGTTAGAGGACTACCCAAAATGAGTTTTAAAGTTAACAACATTTGTGATGCATGTCAATTAGGAAAATTGACCAAATTATCTTTTAAATCCAAGAAAGTTATATCAACATTACAACCACTTGAGTTACTGCACATGGATTTATTTGGACCTACTAGAGTTCAATCAATAAATCACAATCAATATGTGCTTGTAATTGTTGATGATTTCTCTCGTTATACATGGACAATTTTCTTAAAAAATAAAAGTGATACTTTCAATCATTTCAAATCCTTCGTCAAAAGAATTCAAAAATCAAAAGGGATTAAAGTTAAAAATATAAGAAGTGATCATGGCGGAGAGTTTGAAAATAATGAATTTGAACATTTTTGTACAAAGAAAGGTATATATCATAATTTTTCGTTTCCCAGAACTCCACAACAGAACGGAGTAGTAGAACGAAAGAACCGAACTTTACAAGAATGTGCAAGAACATTATTGAATGGAACTACCTTACCAAAACATTTCTGGGCAGAAGCTGTCGCAACCGCCTGTTATGTTTTAAATCGTGTGTCCATAAGACCTCTTACCAAGAACACTCCTTATGAATTGTTTAACAAAAGAAAGCCCAAAATCTCATACTTCAAAGTTTTTGGTTCTAAGTGCTTTATTTTAAATACGAAAGACCAGCTTGGAAAATTCGATCCAAAAGCCGATGAAGGAATATTTGTCGGTTATTCGGAACGAAGTAAAGCCTATCGGATATTTAATAAACGAACCAAAACTATTGAAGAATCACTTCATGTATCTTTTGATGAAATCTATCAGCATCCTCACACAATATCAGATGATGACGAATCAATAGTCATTAATAATCCAATCATCTCAAATACTGATTCTGACTCAGAAGTAATTATTGAGAATGCTCCTCAAATATGTGAATTACAAACACCACCAAGAATATTAAGAGACCATCCGGCCCAAAATATAATAGGTGAAATAACATCACATGTCAGAACAAGGAGTCAACTCAATCAAATGGGTCATGTCGCTTTTCTCTCAAATATCGAACCCAAGAATCCAAAAGAAGCTGCTACAGATGATTACTGGATCATTGCCATGCAGGAAGAACTAAATCAGTTTGAGCGCAATGACGTTTGGGAACTTGTTCCAAGACCAACTGATTAGTCAGTAATTGGTACTAAATGGGTCTATAAAAATAAGGCTGACGAACAAGGAAATATCACCAAAAATAAAGCAAGATTAGTAGCACAAGGATACAATCAAGAAGAAGGTATCGATTATGAAGAAACTTTTGCACCAGTTGCTCGACTAGAAGCTATTAGAATTCTATTATCTTTTGCTTGTCATCATAATTTCAAACTTTATCAGATGGATGTCAAAAGTGCTTTTCTCAATGGATTTATCAAAGAGAATGTCTATGTCGAACAACCTTCGTTGTTCGTACATGAAAAATATCCTGACCATGTGTTCAAACTTAAGAAAGCTCTGTATGGTTTAAAACAAGCACCTCGTGCTTGGTATGAACGATTACGTAGCTATCTTATTAATTCAGGTTTTGAAATAGGCAAAGTCGATCAAACTTTGTTTATTAAACATTCTCCAAAAGATATTCTGGTTATCCAAATATATGTAGACGATATAATCTTTGGTTCAACAAACGATAAACTCTGCAAGGAATTTGCAAGTATTATGACCAAAGAATTTGAAATGTCTCATATGGGAGAACTATCTTATTTTCTTGGACTTCAAATCAAACAACTTTCAAACGGTATTTTTATCAATCAAGAAAAATACTGTGAAAATCTTATCAAACGCTTCGGATTACAAAATACATCTGGTAAACCAACTCCTATGAGTACAACTACACATCTTGAAAAAGATGAAAGTAGTAAGAATGTTGACCAGAATTATATCGAAGCATGATTGGTTCTCTTCTTTATCTTACAGCTAGTCGTCCAGATATATTAATGAGTGTTTGTTTATGTGCTCGTTTTCAAGCCGATCCAAAGGAATCACATTTACGAGCAGTGAAACGTATAATTCGTTATCTTAATAATACCAAAGATTTTGGTCTTTTCTATCCAAAAGAATGTCCATTTGAATTAGTATCATATAGTGATGCTGATTTTGGTGGCTCACGAACGGATAGAAAAAGTACAAGTGGTACGTGCCATTTTATTGGAAAATCACTTGTCTCTTGGTTTAGTAAGAAACAGAATTGTGTTTCACTATCAACATGTGAAGCTGAATATATATCAGCGGCTCTTGCATGTACTCAAGTACTATATATGCAACAAACACTTCAAGATTTTGATATTCATTTATCAAATTCTATTATATACTGTGATAACACAAGTGCTATAAATCTTTCTAAAAATCCAGTGAATCACTCTCGAACTAAACACATTGATATCCGTCATCATTTTCTTCGAGATAATATTGAAAAAAGAAATATATGTCTTGAATATATCCATACTGACAATCAATTAGCAGACATTTTTACTAAGCCGCTGCTCGAATCTAATTTTATTAGATTACGAAGAGAGCTTGGTTTAATTTCAAGAAAAAATCTTGACTAAGCAATTACTAATGTACACTTTCTCTTTTGGTTATTCTCTTTAATTATAATTTTTTTTTGTTTAAACTAAACTAATGTCTTTTCTCCTAGTAACCGTATCTTTTACTTAACCTATTTTTTATATTAAATATTAGCCATTGCTTTATTTAAATGGTTAAATTTTATTTACTCATTTTATAAATTCAGTTTTAAAAACAAAGCTATTTTTAGAATAATAATAAAATTTCTGCTTATATTTTCGTGGTTAAAAGTTATCATTAACTCACATCCATAAGATTATATATAAGTAACTTATATATAAGCTTGCAAATTTTTTATACTTTGATCATCTTTAATTCTTATCTATCCATAATAATATATTCAACTTACACTATGGCTCATATTTGTGACAAATGTGCGCAAGAATCTCACATTTCTATTACAAGCTCTGAGTCGGACGAATATTATTCTCCTACTACTCCAAAACAAAAATCAAGCTGTCATCATCAATGCTCCTGTATGTCTGATAAAACTCCAAATTCAAAACGAGTTAAAAGGACACTATTCTATTCGCCTCGAACCAAAGCTCAAATTGAAGAGATACACCACTACCAAAAACATCAAATCGACCTTCAGAGACAATTGCATTATGGACAAAACCAACTGTATCATGAACAACAACGTACGTCGGCGCGATTATCCGTCTTAGAAAGAATGGCATCGTTCTTCTGCGGATCAAACAAGCACGATGTTCATGAACCAATGCCATCCAGGCCATCGACTTCAACGACTCCAAACTCTTGGGATAGAAATTATAACGAGAATGAAGGAGCTCGAAATAAGTGGAGTCCAAGGGCTAAACCTATTGAAGACAACAAAAATTCTAATGACAACTCTCCTTCTCATTAGAATTTCATAATGTATATTGTTTTGTTTTCATATATATTTCTTGTAATATCATATATTCTGTAATAATAATATAATATAAAATATATGCAATCGATTTTTTTTCAAAATTTTTTGCAAAATCAAGCAGTTTTCAACACAGAGCAAAACCGGTCGACCACCGGAAATATGACCGGTCGACCAAAAATGCTCTCGGGTTGAAAACAGTCGACCGGTCATATATAGGCGGTCGACCGGTCGCATGCATTTACAGTTTCTTTAAAGTTCACGTATATATTTTATACCCCACACTCATTTCTTTCTACTTCCTACTGAAAGCTTTCCCAATTCCCAAACCCTAGTTCATATTTCTCAAGCTCCAAAACTCTCAAATCCTCATCAATGGCTCCACCACAAAAGAAATCAAAGAAAAGAGCATCTTCAGAATCTTCATCTCTAACTCTCTCTGCCAGAAAGTGGCTTGAAACTCCAGTTGCCGTAACTCGATGGAATCAAATGACAAATTATAAGTTCCATCCGGGCTCATTCATCAAATTCGAAGACTTCACTTCATACGGTATTCGTCGTTTAGCAAACAATTCCAATATTTCTCCTCTAATAGATTTTTCAGATAATAGCGTAGAAATTAATCACTTAATGATTAAATTATTCTATGCAAATATGAATTTAGAAGAATATACACCGGATAATCCAAATGGAGTTATTTGGTCGGTAGTTTGCGGCAAACGAATTTATCTTACTCATGATAGAATAGCTTCTATTCTTGGAATACCAAATCGAGGTGAAGAATTTTCATCGACATTTTGTGAAGTATTCACCCGAAATAGCACTAGCCATAAGTTTATAGAAGATAATAGTGACGGCACCAAATCGATTGGGCTACGACCGACAGCAAGGCTATTACATCGTGTCTTGATGCACTCTCTATTTCCTCGATTAGGAAATTATGATGCCGTCTACAAGGAAAATTTCAAGGCTCTTTATGCTATATACGGGGAAATCGAAATCAACTGGGCTCACATGATTTTCGATGAAATTTTAAAAGTGAATAACTCCACTCGACCTCATTTCTTCTATAATGAGTATATTATGCGCATATTGCTAGCATGTGGAGTAACAGCCCCTGATTCAGCAACATCTACACCAAAATGCATTGACTCCACTACCATCAAACGCATGAAACTTCCTCCTCCCTATGTTCAGATTATGCCATTCGAACAATGGCAACAACGAGGTACACAAACACAACGAGCTCCATCTTCCCGACCTCGTTCCGGAGAAGTTAGGTTGTTGAAATCTAAGTCGTCTACAAGAGAATCTCTTGAAACCATCGCTCGTAATCAATTCTTACTTGAAGCGAGACTCAAACGTATGGATTCAAAAATTGACAAACGATTCAACAAGGTCAAGTCTTTCTTCAGTGCTATATGGGATGCTATATCATGTAGCACATCTGTCTCTACCCAACATCAAGACCCCGGAAAGCGTCCGGCTCCTCCCACTTTCACTTGGTCAACATCCGAGGAATCTGCTGGTACAAGCGGACAAGGTCATGGAGAGACGTCTAGAGGTGATGACGATGACGATGATGACGATGACGATGATGACGATGATGATGATGAAGATGATGAGGAGGAGATTCAGTCGGACTAAAGCTAGTTTGTTTATTTTTTTTTTAAGTTCTTTAAAAACATCTGTGACACTTGTACTAATTAGTGTCCATCTTATTGAACTATGGCATGTATGGTAGTTTTCAAAACATCTTATGTTTAAATATGTATTATGCATTGTTCTTTTTTGGTTCATATTCTCTTTTGTTTACTCCTTTTTGTCGATGACAAAGGGGGAGAAAGGTGCTAATAATTGTTTGCAGGGAGAAAGGTGCTAATAATTGTCTGCAGGAAATCACATATTCAGGGGGAGATTCAATACTTTAGCTATATATTGTCATCAATCAAAAAGGGGGAGAATGTTGAGTCAAAGCTTCTATGAAGATTTTGATTGCTGACAACAATATAAAGGCAATCGACAAATCAAGACCTACATATGGTACTCTAGATTATAGGTTGATTATTTGATGTTGTAATAGTGATAAACTTGTTAAAATCTATCCTCAAATAATCATGCATTTCAAATATAATCGATATATATACATTTAAACATCATTGCACATTCACTGTGAAAATTTACACAGACCGGTCGACCGGTTGAAAATGGGGCGGTCGACCGTTTCTGGTAAAGTTGCACAGTAAACGTGCACACATGCACATAACGACTATATATTTAAAATCCTGTCTACCGGTCATTTTTTGACCTGTCGACCGTTTTTAAACAGAAAGCAAGTTTTCCAAAAGACACTTCTCTTCTCCAAAAGTTGCATCTCCTACCTTTCACCAATAATCACAACTCTTAATGGCAACTGTTTCACTAAGAGTTACAACTATTTCTTCTTATATATACTCATCTAAATCGTTGATTCAAACATGAATTTATATGATTATTATATGCTTTCTCTGATCTTACTTTCTAACATTCTTGCATTCTAAAAGCACTCATTTAATTAATAGCTTATTGAATCATTGAAACTATTTTATACCTTTTGATTCAATAAGCAATATACCTTCTTTAATCTTCACAAAACATCAGTCATATACTTTGAGGATAAGATTATAGGAAGGGTGTACTACTAGTGACAAATCCGTGTTTTGAAGAACACAAGTTGTCAACAACAATTGTATTTGTTTGTGTTGAAGTCCTCGTGTTGTAAGAGGCAAGTGTTGAAGTCCTCAGTGTGTTAGAGGCGTGAAATCCCGTTCGGCTGTTCGGGTATTGTAAACCTGTTCCTCCGGGTGAAGCGAGGTAGTTATTAGTGAAAATCCAGATAGGAATCTGGGACTGGACGTAGGACGGTGCTCCGAACCAGTATAAAAATCTCTGGTGTGATTTTTCTATTTTTATTTTTGCTTTGCTACTATCATCTATTTTCCGCATTTATATTATAGTCCATATTACACGATCCGTGTGTACTATATTAATACGTGCATTAGTATACTCACCCCCACTTTCATTCACATCAATGGGTGGACATGTGGACAATAGTGGTTAATGATGGTAAAGGAGTTTATGTATTCAGATTAAATGGCCAAAATCATCATAAAATTGGATCCCTGCTACCTGTTGATGGCGTTCCCAAATTTTCAGCATTGTATATTTATGATACAGAAAATGAGTGGGAAAATAGGTTGCGCATTTGCTCGAGAAACAACATTAGAGATGTGGATTCAAATTTAGTACAAAAACTAATACACATGTTTGATGAAACAAATGAACTTGCAAAGGTGTTTAGAATGGCAAGAGATAGATTCAAAGTTGGCACTTTACATGATGTTAGCATTTGAATTCTTTCTGGAAGGAACAATGATGGCAAGCAATATAACTTACCCACTTCTTCTGAAATAGCTACTTTATTAGTTGGTAATGACAATCAACCAGGTGTCCATAGAGATATTGTGCTGGAAGAGAAAACAGACATCCTGTGTCGTATAAACGAAAAGCATCCCAGCTTCATGGCAATGCAGTATCCAATTCTATTCCCTTACGCTAAAGATGGATATAGGTCATGTATTGAATATCGCAATGCTCAGCTTGCCTCTGATGGTGAAAGAATTTTTCTAACGATTCGTGAGTACTATGCCTTCGACTACAGGATAGACAGAATGAAGGGCAAACTTTAATTAGAGGAGACCGTTTGCTTCAACAATATATTGTTCACGCATACATAAGCATTGAGGAAGATAGATTGAGATGGATTAGACATAATCAATCGAACATACGATCAGACCTTTATAAAGGTTTGCAGGATGCTGTGCTTGCAGGGGATACGTCTGCTAAATCGATTGGTAAACAAAAAATCTTGCCTTCCAGTTTCACCGACTATCTCAGATATATGGTTCAAAATTATCAAGATGCGGTGGCTATTTTTCGATGGGGTGGATGTCCAGATTTGTTTATAATGTTTACCTGTAATTCAAAGTGGCCAGAAATCAGATATATGCTTGAATTAATTCCAGGTCAACAGCCTCATCATCGACTCGACATCATTGCTCGTGTCTTCCACATAAAACTTAAACAATTTATCAAAGATGTACTAAAAAATGGACATTTTGGACGAGCTAAAGCAGGTACAATCTTCGTGCCTAACTACATATAGACACACATGCACTGCCCATCTATATTTCATATTTGTCCGTACTCATCGATCTTTAACTTTACGATTTCTTTTTCCTGTATAGTTATATACAAAATAGAATTTCAGAAAAGAGGCTTGCCACATGCACATATCTTACTGTTTCTACACTCCGATGACAAACCAAAGACCACGTTGCAAGTTGACCAGGTTGTAAGCGCTGAAGCGCCAGACCCTTCCATAGATCCAATGGGTTATGAAGCAGTTGGGCAATTCATAGTGCATGGCCCATGTGGTGTGGCTTATAAACGTACACAATGTATGGAAGGTGGTGTATGTGGAAAACATTACCCAAAATCTTTTGCGAATGATACAAGCTTTGAAAAAGATGGTTTTTCGATTTATAAACGTTGACAAAATGGGCATTCCATATGCACATCTACGGAAATAACAGTTGACGGTCGCTAGATTGTCCCTCATAACGTTGGCTTATTGGTTAAATGTAATGCACATATAAATGTCGAGATATGTATGTAGTAAAACTAAGTCTGTTAAATATTTGTTCAATATATCAATAAGGGACATGATAGAGCAACAATAATCATCGAAGAAAATGTTGGAAATAAAGAAATGGCGACGTATCAACATGATGAGATCAAAAGGTATCTTGATTGTCAATATGTCTCTGCTTCTGAAGCATGCTGGCGTATATTTGAATTTGAGGTGCAATATCGTAAACCATCGGTACAAAGACTACATTTTCATCTTCCAGGGGAGAATACAGTTACTTTCACCGATAATGATAAAATATCTGAAATTGTAGGTAGGCGAAATATTGAAAGAACTATGTTCATAGAATGGATGAGAACTAATATGCTACATGTAGATGCAAGACGTTTGACATATGTGGATTTTCCGTCAAAATGGGTATGGTACGAAAAAGATAAGCAGTGGAGAAGAAGGAAACAAGATGATAAAATAGGCAAACTATACTATGCGCATCCAACTTCTGGGAAAAGGTTCTATTTATGAATGCTTTTAACCGTTGTTAAAGGTCCAGTCTGTTATGAGGACATTAGAACAGTAAATGGTACGCAATATTCAGACTTCCAATCTGTATGTGTTGCTCTAGGATTGTTAGAAAATGACAACGAATGGAATACTGCACTCTTTAAAACTGGAAACTGGTCTTCTGGAAAAACCTTACATCAAATGTTTGCGACGATGCTACTTTTCTACGAAGTTTCCAACCCATTTGAGCTTTGGAACAACAACTGGGAACTGCTCTCCGACAATATACAATGGCAACAACGGCGCATTCGAAATAACACAGAATTGTTGTTAATGGAAGAAGAACTAAAGAACTATTATTTGATAGAGCTTGAAAATATACTTAATTTGAACAATCGTTCTTTAGCTAACTTCCCCTTATGCCAATGCCAAATTTATCATTAACGCGTCCACATCACAATAGACCAATAGAGGAGGAACTAAGCTACGGTTGTCCTTCTTTACAACAGGAAGCGTATACGATGTTGTGTCAACTAAACATGGAGCAGAAGAATGCTTTCGATGTTGTCTCTACATCAGTATACGAAAAAGAAGGAGGTTTTTTCTTCGTTTACGGAAGCGGGGGCACGGGAAAAACTTTCCTGTGGAATACGATAATCACAATAATGCATTCACAAGGTAAAATTGTTCTAGCGGTTGCATCGTCCGATATAGCATCTCTACTACTTCCAGGTGGTCGAACTGCCCATTCTAGGTTTAAAATACCAATTGACGTCGGAGAAGACACGACTTGCGGCATTTCAAAGCAATCAAACCTTGCAAAACTGATAATACGATCAGATGTAATTATTTAGGACGAGACTCCTATGGTTAATCGAAATTATTTGGAAGCTTTTGATCGCACCCTTCGAGACTTAATGGACGACGGCGTCAACTGTTTGGACAAACGTACCTTTGGTGGAAAAACTGTTTTGTTAGGGGAAGATTTTAGACAAGTGCTTCCTGTCATACCAAAATGATCGAGAAATGCAGTTATCCAATCCTCCATAAACAAATCCCAGTTATGGTCCAAATGCCGTGTTTTCAAACTGTAACGACCCGTAAATTTCAATAATTTAATTTGTATATTTAATAGGATTTATAATTTAAATTTAGGAAGAAACAGAAATCTTATTTATTTATATGAAAGAGAATGTTGAAATTTGATGTGTCACGGGTAATTAAAATTTACAAATTAAATTATATATTGCAATTAATAGTAATAGTGGAAATTGTGCATTTGATATAAAGTTGAATAAGTAAATTAAGGCAAGTATTACATTTATCAAAGGAATAAAGGATTGATTTATGGAAAGTGAATGTAAATGGAAGTAATAAAGTAATGCAGGACAATAAATAATTTATTTAGTACAATCCCTTTTATTTGTAAACTATGGTAAGATGTTAGTAAATTGAAATGTGAAAATTTGTGTTAATGAATTGCAATAATTAAAGTTAGTAATTAATGGATTTGATGGAATAATTAATTTGGATTTAAAATCTTAATTTGTATATGTGCATATATTTATAATGGAATATAAAAGAGTGTAAATGGTAATTGGAATAAATTAAGCAATCATGATTAATGCAAGTTAATAATTTATGACTTGGATGAAATTCAAATTCAATAAAATCATTTAAATATTATGATTTGATTTTTAATAGAATATGAGAAAAGCAAATGTAAGGATTTGATTTAATATATATGTTATTTATTCAGGTTATTGAATAAATTTGGAAATCCAATTGAAATTAATGGTAATAATGTTGGTATTAGATAATAAATTAATTTCAATGCAATACCCATAAATGAATGGAATGAAATGAATGTATGTAAATGTACTAGGTTATTTATCAAATAGAAGGAAAGGAAAGTAAATATCAAATTGATTGATGAATAAATATGCATTGAATAGTAATTGAATGTAAAGTTAATGGTAATTATATAAAATTAATAAAAGACAATAATTGCAATAATTACGAGTTGATAATAAGGTGTGAATGGGGAAAGTGACTGTTATATTAATATAATGGATTGCAATTTGTGGGTTGGAAATAAAGGGTGAGTAGAAATTGATTTATGTATTAACTGAATGAAATTCCAATTTGTTGGAATAAGGTAAAAGGTGTACTTGGTAATAAATGTAAAATAACTTAAATATTGGATTTATTTAATATATAATAAGTGATGTTTGAATAAAAACCAATATGATGTAAACAACAAACTTATAATTGTGAGATTTAGAGTTTTGACAACAATTATTATGAGATATATGTATATTCAGTCCATTCGATTTAATTGGTAAATCATTGAAATAAATGTTACGTTTAAATAAATTTAGGGAAAATCCTTCATTAAATTATGGTTAGTGTATATAAAGAATGGAGGTAAAACTTTATAAATTGATTTGAATCCAAAATTTAATGAAGGGAGTAATTGGAATTAAATGTTTGAAGTTACGAAAATTTTAATTTAGAAAAAGATATGCATTTATGTAATGGAGTATGAATCTATTGTTAAGTGTATTTATAAAAGGCAGTTGGGTAAATGAAACGGTGCAAAGGTAAGTTTGTCATTATATTGAAGTAATGTACAATAATAGGTTTAATCGAAATAAATGTATAAATATTACGTTAAATAAATTTAGGTAATATATGGAAAGTAAATTTAATTAAAGTATTGGAAATTTAATTTATAATTTGGGAATTTAATGAAATTAAGGGTTTATATTGAAATTTATAAAATTTACCTTCTTCAATTTGACATCTAAACTTGTTGGAATTTTTGTAAATGATTAAGAATTTTTAAAAGTGATAATATGGATTAAATTTTAGAATCTAAATATAAAATTCGATTTTATTTATTTATTTTGAATTTATTCAATTAATATAAAAATAGCCATTTTGGCCACTGACTCGGATTTCAACAAAACCAGTTTCATCGGATCCGTATCGGTAAATTTTTATAGGGTTTCAAGTTTCGTAGCGATCGGACTTGTCGTTTGATCGTACGAACACGAAACGCCTTGAAATTGATTTAATTGAAATCAATTTGAAAATTTTATTTTCAGCATAACTTCTCCATACGATCGAATTTGGACGTGAAACTTTTTCCATCACGTTCAGAATATTTTAAAATACCTATTTCGATATATGGGTTATCCAATTTTCGTTCCGGGGTCAGAACGGGCTTTTTGGGCCAACAACCGTTTAGCACGTTTATAAATTCGTGCCCACCTATTCTATTGCAGTTTGTCTATAAATAGGCTGTGATAAGCCTCCATTCTAATTTTTTTGCTGTACGTTCATTTCTTCAACTCTTTTTCTTCCTCAATGGATGCAAATTTCAGATCCAATTCTATTCGAAATTCAAATGAAAATTCAAACATCTCAGAAAAATTCTGAAAAAATATATATCGAAGATCTCATCGATACGAATCAGCGTCTACTGTTTGTTTTTTTAAATTGCGCTTCGATCAGCGGGAAATCACGGTTAAAGTCAATTTGGGCGTTTTCGATTGGGGCGACAATTGAGGAAACGACTTTTGGGTTTTGGGGAGGTGGATGTCAGAAAGCTATTGGAGGTGGTCGCATCATCCAATTCGACCTAGGGTGACTTGAATTCACGAATTAGGGTTTCGGAAATGGTTTCGTTGGCGCGGTGATTTTGGGCAGCAGAGGCGTGCGGCCTCCGGCCGTAGGTAGTGGAGAACGAGGCGAAACCTATGGGGGTGGCGGCGTGGCAAACGGCGGCGGCTAGGGGTCGAAATCTTTGGTCAAAGGCGGGGTCAACGCGTGAGGAAGAGTGCGTTCGTTCTGTACAGGATTTCGGTCCTGGAGTCGCGCAATAGAGAAGAAGACGCATGCTCCTGGTGACGTGGCATGGTTTGATGTTTGTGTAAATGTGTTCCATCTTTATTTTTATTTTAATTGTTTTCCCATCACATTTATCGTCATAATTTTTACATACGAACTCCGTTTCACGTGCGGTTTTTTTTGTTAGGATCGAAATTAAATTTCGGATCTGTTGACGTAGGTTTGGAAAGATTTGGAGACCGTCGAATTTTTGAGTTTAAATTGGATTTAAATCCAATTTAAATTCAAAAGGTCAGTGTTTTAACCCACTCACAATTTCTAAAATTTCTTATGTTTGTTAATTTGATTTTAGATATGAGTAGAAATTTATTTATGACTGTTTGGCATGTTTTATTCACTATCTCTTTTAAATCGCATTTATCTAATTTAACTGTAAATTAATTTTATTTATTGCATATAATTTGACAGTCAGAATTTATTTATTTGCATATTAACTGCCAGTCATAGTTATGCTAAATTTTTATTTCATATTAACTGCCAGTTAAATTTACATTTATTTTGCATATAAACTGCTAGTTTAACAGTTGTAAAATTTATTATTGAATATAAACTGTTAGTTAATACATGTTATTTATTGCCTGTATAATTTATATGCTCTATATTGATGTTGTTTAAATTGGATGATGATTGTAATAAATGGTTGATGATTGATATTTGGATGAATGGATGCTGTATTTTATATTGTATAAACTGCAAGTTATCGTGCATTTCATTCATTCGGGATTGCGGTTTGAAATGATATACAACCGCATTTTTATTTTAAATTGCGGATTGAAATGATAAATATCCGTATCACTTGACCATAGGATAGAAAATTTTATACAGGCACCGCGGTATATATATATATAATTTATTTTTAAAAATGATTTTTCTGTGGTTTTGTAAAGTTATATATATATGGTTTATGGGATATTGATTTGGTCATTGATAAAGGTTATTATATATATAGTAATTTCCGGTTTTTAAGCTTTGTATAAATTTGATTTGAAGTATAAAATAAAGTTTGATTTTAAGATCAAATACGATTAAGCATTTATTTAAAATCTAATTTTTGGAGTTTTTATGACTTAAATGAGAATAAGATTTGGAAGATGAATATTAAGTTAAATTGAAATTTAATAAAAATTAATTTTTTTTTAAAGGATATGATTTTTACAACTTGATTTTTTTTGTAAAGTGATTTAAATGAATATCAGGTTGATTTAAATGAATATATCAAGTTTAATAAATTGAAAGATTTTTTCCAATTATGTGAAGTTGAAGGTTTTACTTTTATTATATTGAATTCATTAAGTAAACATTTCAAGTCTAAATAATAAGTAATTGAATTTGATATATATGGGTTTGTCAAATGAGTTTGTTTTTGAAATGGTGAAATATTTAAAGCTTGAAACATAAGAATTAAAAATGGTATTTGGAAGTTAAATTGCTATTGGGAATTGATTTGTGAAATGTAAAGAAGCTATTTGGTTTTATAAAAGAAATTTAATATTTAACCATTTGAGAGATGGAAATTTGTTTCAAAGCTATGATTTTCGAGGTAGTATAATTTGGAAATATTATATTCCAGAGTTTTGATTTCTAAATATTTTACTTTGAAAACCCTATGAGTTGGAAAGAATATATATATTGGAAAATAAAATGACATTTTATTGGTTTGGGCCTAAATGATATCGTATTGATTTGGGGTTTTATATGTATATGGGTTTAAAATGGATATTTTATCCTGGTTTTAAAGTATAATTATTTTAAATGACCGCGGTGTTATAATAACGTTTGGTTGTTGAAGAGACCGGGATCGGAAGTTGTCATACTCTCTGCCAACTCTAAAAACCACTTTAACAACCGTGTACGCGGTGGAGATTCCAGAATGAAGTAGGTTGGTGGAGGCGTTTCCTGCAAGGTAAATACGTGGACCCGACTCCCGTGAGTTGGCATAAGGTGGCTAAAACAGGAGCGATTCTCGGGCCAATGAGGTCATTCCTCTGATCGAACGCACTCCTTCGATACTATACTCTGACTTTGGATTGATTCGGTGGCCACTATTGATTTCTTTGATTTGGGGGTGTTAGTTCGAGGTGGGCGGTAGCTGCGGCTACGCGTTACCACCAGCCCGAATAGCAATTGGTATATCTACCCTGGCTTTGCCTAGTTGTGCCGTGTCACCTACCCTATCGAGCCTTGTACGAGTTTGGATTTCTCCCGTAGCCCGTGTGGTTTCCTCTGGTGGCTTCCCGATCAGGAGGGACTATGATATTGGATGGACTACTGGGACTATTACGTGTTAAGGTGGAAAATGTAAAGCCTTAATGCTATTTAAAAGTATGTTTATTTTACTACAGACACTATTATAATAGCGAAATATACTACATAGTAAATAATTTAACGGATCCTTAAGAGATGTAAATCCCGAGCATCTTTTGAGTTACTGCACTCATATTTATTTCTGTTAATTTAACTTACATAAGATCCTTTAGTTCTGACTCGAGTGTTTTGTCTTTTCAATTCGCTCGGGTCAGTCCGAGCGTTTCAGGATTTGAAGACTTTATTTCTAGAGGACGAAGACGAAGATTTCATTATTATTATTATTATATTTTATGGTTCCACTACACACTGTATTACGCTGCATTGGTATTTATTGGTATGTGAACTCTGATATTTATTGTATAAAGAAGAATCAAATGTTTTGTAAACAGTTTTATGAACTGTATATTTATTATTATATTTTATCCTTCCGCTGTGAGATTCTGTTTAGTTGTTTTCTCTTCTCTATTTTTCTTATTTACCCCATAACAATCCGCCCTTCCGTATGGTTTGAATTGGCACGTGTGTCGATTTAAAGCATGCGAAAAGGCGGGATGTTACACAAACTAAACATTAGCATGCGTCTAAAGTCAACTGATGGTACACCTTCTGAAGTTAAAATATTGGAAAATTTTACAAAATGGGTCCTCGCTTTGGGTGATGGAAAAGTTCCTGCCACTGCACTGCAACAAGAAGCTGAGCCAACGTGGATAAAAATACCACAAGATTTGTTGATCGAGGAAACTTCAAATCCAATTGCAGCAATAGTAGGTAATACGTACCCTGACTTGCAAAAATGATTGAAGGAGCCAAATTATTTGCGTCTTCGATGCATTTTGGCTCCAATAAATGATTGTGTTGAAGAAATTAACAGCTACATAACATCAACTTTTTCAGGATCTTTAAATACGTACCTAAGAGCAAACACAATAAGCCCGACCTCTGAAGGAATTGAGGATCAGCATATATTCCTACTGAATTTTTAAACACTTTGCACCCTTCTGGTGTTCCTGGCCATAAACTCAACCTTAAAGTAGGAATTTCGATAATGCTCCTTCATAATATAAATCAAAGTACAAGCCTCTGCAACGGAACATGTTTGATCGTTACCCAACTAGCTGCAAGAGTAGTTGAAGCTGAAATTATTACTGGGACCTATGTTGGAAATAAAGTTTTCATTGCTCAGATTGTCCATACATCAGCAAATACATAATGGTCGTTTATTCACCGTCGCTTGCAGTTTCCAATCAAAGCTTGCTTCGCCATGACAATTAATAAAAGTCAATGACAAACTTTAGATCATGTCGGTTTATATTTGCGACGACTTGTGTTTTCCCACGGTCAACTGTATGTCGCTATATCAAGAACAACATCACACCGATGCCTTAAAATGCTAATCAAACAATAAGGAGCGGAAGAAGTTGGCTATACTGAAAATATTGTTTTCCGCGAAATATTCGAAGATTTGTAGCTACCTTCACTCTGTTTGTGTTGAATATTCTGGTTTAAAACCCATTTAGAGAAGTTGATTCATGTGTAGTTTAGTGTACTGTGCTACATTTTCTCCTACATTGTAAAAAATGTTCATGATTACCAATCGACAGTTTTTTGCCATAACAATCCGCAATTTTTCTCTAGGCATTGATCCATTGTTGACCCTAATACATATTAGTGTTTGCATTACATTGGCAATGATATATGAGGCTCTTTTGAATGCTCGATTTTACCTTCACTGAAAAAATCATTCGACTTTCTGTCTACTAGCAGAAAATTATTCGAACTTCTTACTTTCTTAGTTAATTAATTGATTGGATTACTCGATTTATCTGCCGAGTGGTTTAACATATAACATTTCTGTTATCACTTATCTTCAACGTGGATCATTGCAGTGTAACGACCCGTATTTTACGTGTCGATTAAATCGTAAAAAAAAAGTTGCATTAAGTCGATGTGTAGTGCTTAAGTCGTGAGAGAGCTTAAGTCGTGACCGACTTAGTGCTTAGGAGGATAGCTAGTATGGGCGACTTATAGAATTAGCGACCTATAGGATGGGAGCGACCTAAGGTAGATATCCAACCTATAGGAATGAGTGACTTAGGGTTAACGACCTAACAGTTAGCCGAGTTAACATGATAAGTGATAGGTCGTATACGAGTCAAGGTGATAGAGCGACCTATGGAAGTAACGACCTAAGAGTTACGAGTTATGGTTTCTGACCGACCTAAGTATCGACCGAGTTAAGGTGAAGAGACCCAGTAGTTAGCCTACCTAAGAGTTAGACGACCTATAAGAATGGACCGACTTAAGAGTGTTTACGACCTATGGGAGTTAGGTCGTGAACGAGTTATTGTGGTTGGCCGACCTATAGGGTTTAGCGACTTATTGAATGAGCGACCTGGGGAAGCCAGTCTTGTTAGATAGGTCGGCAGGGTTTTTAGGTCGTGAGAGTTTAGGTCTGCACAGGCTAAGTCGTTAGCGACTTAGTGATGAGTCGTAGCTCGTGTTGTTCGTTAGATCGATAGGTTGGGCCGCTTGTTGTTAGGTCGTGTGAGTGGTTAGGTCGAGTGATTACACCAGTTAGGTCGGGGAGGTGGCTAGATCGTTAGGTCGTGGGGTAGATAGGTCGGCAACGACCCAGGTTAGGTCGGGAGAAGATTTTAGGTCAGGAGCGACCTAAGACCGAGCGAGTTAATTCCGAGCGAACGACCTAAGGGTGATTTCAGCCTATAAATAGAGGGGTTTGGCTCACTTTTTGGCACCGGTTTTTGAAGCGACGAAGTGCTGCCATTTTGAGAGCTCGACTACAACAGGTCTTCACTTCTTTTCTCTACTCTAATCTAGTGTTAACATCCATCCAAGATCGAAGATCAAGATCAAGTTGAAGATCTTCATCCGACAAAGCTAGATTTCACCATTTCAAGCGAGATTTCGACGAATCGAGCTTGAATCCTTGCTGTCCAGATCTTTAGTTGATAGTTGTTGAAGTGTTTGGGTGATTCGGTGAGTGGTAGTTATCTCTCACGCGGACCCAAAGGAGTATATTGGATTGGTGGCTTGTTTGAGTATTAAAGTTAGAGATTTCATGCATTTTTCTTAGTTCCAAGACTAGATTCATTATTTTTGAAGATGTTTGCCTATGCAAGTTCAATTAACAAGTTATAGAGACAAAACCCATGTTTCATATTTGATAGATCTATGCTAAAATCCATGATTTCATATATGTTAGACTTATGCTCATTTATTTACGAAATTGCCATTATAGTTGATATTGCTTGATTAGATCTTGTTTGAATGCTTGATTGTTTGGATGTATGATTGATTTGATTGTCTCGAGTTAGCTTGTAGTTGATTTGGGACAAGTTGGTTGAAGATGATTCAAAAGCTAAGTGGAAAGGCTCTTGAATGGTGAAAGCTGTTGTGGCATATGAAGCGGATGATGAAGCTCATATGGATGGGTTCGAGGACTTTGCTATAGTTAGAGGAAGCGAAGTATGATGACGAAATGGACTTTGCCATGATATGTTGAGGCGAAGTATGATGATGAGATGGACTTTGCTAAGATGCGTTGGAGCAAAGCATGATGTGGAAGCCTTGGTTTAATCCAGACGGGATCATCCCAAGCATGTTGATTACTCGATGATGCGGTTCGAGTTGGTGGATAATGGTGGGCTCGAGAGGTGCTTGAGCTATAATGGGAATAGTCGTCGAGGAGGATGACTAGAAGGCTGAGATCTTATCGTTATTGAAGGTTCTAGCAAGCTCAAAGCAAGAGTACGTTGGGTAGATCCGTTATACCCAGGCGCGGGTCATGATGACGTGCTAGTACTCTGGGTAGATTCGTTATACCTAGGCACGGGTCACGATGACGTGCGGAGTTATGTCTAGAACCGGGGTTGCCATTAGCACTTGACGGATGGTTGAAAGATGAGTTGGTCATTCAATTAACGATAAAATCAAGGCAATGATAACAGTGATAGCCAGAGTCATGGATGTTTGGTTGTATCATCATTCGGTCTCAAGAGCGGTGTTTTCTGGGTGCTTATCTGATCTTGGTTTAGGCCTTGGGGGTTTGTATTTGGAAAACATCGACCTTGACTCGAGTGATTATTGCTTTACTTTAATTATCTGCTTTGCTATGCTTGCTTCTCCTTAGTGTGTGTCTGGGGGCTATCACTGTAGAAAGAGGTGGAGTGGGATGATTTGGGTTCCTATTCCTTTTATCCTTTATGTTCCTTTGGTATGTTTGATAGTTGATTTTCTGCTCACTAAGACTGTTGTCTGACTCAAGGTTTTATGTCTCCTCTTATTACCTTGGGCTGTTCATCCTTGTTTGGGATGGGCAGACTAGGTGACAGGTGGCAGGTGCTGATCTTAGTGGCTCACGCTGATGATGACGAAGACGAGCAGGAGGCTTTACATATTATTTTCATATTCTATGTACTGGATATTCCGCTGATTGTTGATTACTCTGAGTGCTATGTAGTGAGGCTTCTTGTATTCATGATTCAGACCATGTATAAAGCTATTATGATTAGATGATGATATTCTGTTCTATGGGAGCTTCACTATATTATATTTCTCTATTTTATTTTATCCATACGCTGTGAGTTTTACGATAGAGTCTGCGATGTTTATTTTACCTTTGACTATCGTCCATGGCTGCCTGGCACACTTTCAGCGCACCATTCCCTTGTTTCCGTGCGGGAGTCATGGGCGGTCGTCACATTTGGTATCAGAGCTTTGGTTAATCGATTTTAGCCAACGCTCGTTAACGTAACTACGTAAGAGAGACGTAATTGTATTTTGATGGATGATTACTATATATAATATATAGTAGTTTAGATGGATTTGAACTCCTTATGTAGTTGTTCCTCAAGGTGTTCTAATCAGTCCTTTTTGTAGATACTAAGGATGAGTCGAAGAGGGAGACCAGTTGCAAGGGAAGGCCGTGCCGCTGAAGGAGTTGCTGATTATGGAGCTATGTTTGAAGCCATGATGACTTTTATCATGAGAAGGATACCAGCTCCAGGGCCATCTGTAGATGTTGGAGTTCAAGTTCAAGCTCCAAGACCGGTGGATTTTGCTAAGCTGTGTAAGGATTATACTGCTCTTGGAGGGAAGGCTTTCTTAGGGACAGAGTCAACCATTGAAGTCCAAAGATGGATAGATGCTTGTAGAAGGATCTTTGGTGACTTGGGAATTGAGGATGCAACTAAAAGGAAGCTTGCATCAAGACAGCTTCAAAGGAGAGCTTCTGATTGGTGGAACTCTATCACCATTGATACTCCAGAGGAAGAAATTACTTGGGTGCAATTCCAAGCTAGATTTGAAGCTAAGTTCATTTCTACGGCTCAGAAGTCTGTCTTGTTTAAGAAGTTTGTGGAGCTCAAGCAAGGTGGAAGATCAGTTCTTGAATATGTTTCTGAGTTTGAAGCTTTGTCCAAGTATGCTCGGTCTTATATTGAATCTTCTTATCAGAAGAATGAGAAGTTTGTGACAGGCTTGGACAGTTATCTTGGAAGACAGTTGGTGGATCATCTGGACGATCCATTTGAGAAGCTGGTGGAGAAAGCTCTCAGGCACGAGAGTTTGTTTCCTAAGTAAGTATCTGTTGTTGTTGTGACCAAGGAGGAGTCTAAACCATAGCAGGGTGGAAACAAGAAGAGGAAGCAACAACAACAGAAGGGTATGGATGGTCAGAAGAAGCTGAAGGGGGAAAAGACCTGCTATAATTGTCGGCAGAAGGGCCATCTCTCCAAGGATTGCAAGAATCCGAAGGTGTTGTTGAAGTGCTACAACTGTGATAAGCTGGGGCACATTAAGAAGAACTGTCCGGAACCGATAAAGGACAGCCAGGTTGTGCAAGCTTATGCTTTGGGGGCTATCCCGTCATCTTCGAAAGCTCCTACTGCTGAAGAGAAAGGGAAGAGTGTGGTGGTTCAAGGCACTCTTTCCATTTGTGGTGTTCCAGTTAGAGTGTTATTTAATACTGGAGCGTCTCATTCTTTTGTTTGTAATGAGTTGGTAGACCGGTTGGGTTTGGAACCGGATATTGTTGATAGACCATTGGTAGTGACTAATCCAGTTAGGGGTTCGTCTTGTTTGTGTATGCTATGCCGTGGTCTAGTTATATCGAGTCATGATTGCTCTTTTGTTTGTGATTGCTTTGTTCTGAACTTTGCGGGGTTCGGAATTATTTTGGGTATGGACTGGCTTAGGAAGTATGCGGCAAGGATTGATTGTGGGAGGCTTGAGGTGACAGTCGGGAATGTGGAAGGCGAAAGGTTGTGATACGATGTAAGCATGAGGAAGGCGTCTTCATGAGCTTCATGTATTCGCTGGTTGTTCCACGGGATGGACTGTCATCGGTGCCTATTGTGAATAGATTTGAGGATGTCTTTGACAAAGTCAAAGGGTTACCGCCGCATAGGGAGATCGAGTTTCGTATCGATCTAGTTGAGGGAGCCAGACCTGTTGTGATGCCTCTTAGGCGGATGGTGCCTAGGGAGCAGCTAGAGTTGAAGGTGCAAGTTGATGACCTTTTGCGGAAAGGATTTATTCGGCGTAGCGTGTCCGAATGGGGTGCACCAGTTGTGTTCGCAACCAAAGCAGATGGATCGTTGAGGTTGTGTGTGGATTATCGTGAGCTGAATAAGGTGACTAAGAAGAACAAGTATCCATTGCCGAGAATAGATGACTTGTTTGATCAGCTTCACGAGGCTAAGGTGTTTTCTCAGATGGATTTGGCAACGGGATTTCACCAGTTAAGAGTGGCGAAGGATAGTGTGCCGAAGACTGCTTTCAGGACACCATCCGGTTTTTATGAGTGGCTGGTAATGCCATTTGGATTGACGAATGCACCAGCGTATTTTGTGGATCTTATGAATAGAGTGTTCAGAGATCAGTTGAAAAAGTTCGTACTTGTGTTCGTGGATGATATTCTGATTTACTCCAGAACTGAAGAAGAGCACAAGACGCATTTGCGGATTGTTTTGAAAATCTTGCGGAAACATCAGCTGAAGGCTAAGTTTTCGAAGTGTCACTTCTGGAAGAGTGAAGTGAGATTCTTAGGCCATGTTATTTCTGGAAATGGAATAGCGGTTGATCCCGCTAAGGTGGCAGCGATCCAGGATTGGCTCAGACCTAAGAATGCATCAGATGTGAGAAGTTTTCTTGGACTAGCAGGATATTATCGACGGTTTATCAAAGACTTTTCCAAGATAGCTGCACCATTGACAGGATTGACGAAGAAGAATCAGGTATTCAGTTGGGATGCTAAGTGTGAGCAAGCCTTTGGAATCCTGAAAGAGCAACTGACCAGTGCTCCTGTTTTGACTATTCCAAGTGGAAATGAGGAGATGGTGGTTTACACCGATGCATGTGGTACTGGACTTGGAGCAGTGCTGATGCAGAAAGATAGAGTTGTTGCGTATGCAAGTCGACAACTGAAGCCGCATGAAAGGAATTACCCGACTCATGATTTGGAATTAGCGGCGATTGTGTTTGCTCTGAAGATGTGGAGACATTATCTATTGGGAGTTCGATTCGAGTTGTTTACGGATCACAAGTCGTTGAAGTATCTTTTCTCCCAAAAGAATTTGAATCTTCGGCAGCAACGATGGCTAGAGTTTTTAGCATCATATGATTTTGGTATAGCTTATACTCCGGGAAAAGGTAACGCAGTAGCTGATGCGTTGAGTCGAAGACATGCAGGATTGGGAGCCATGTTTTCGGAATGGAAGAGTCTCGAGTATTTAGCTAGATTTGACTTCAAGCCCAGATGTGAATTGGAACCTGAAATGTTGGCAAACTTATCGATAAGGCCTACTCTGGTGGAAAGAATTGGCGAGGGGCAAAAGCGAGACGATAAGCTTGTCAATATTATCCGTGATTTGGAATCTGGGCTGGACCCGGAAAAGGATAAAAGATTCGAAGTCGATCGAGAGGGTTGGCTTCGTAAGCAAGGACGACTGGTTGTTCCCGATATCGATGAGTTGAGAGATGAAGTTTTGAAGGAAAGTCATCACTCGAAGTTGACAATTCATCCAGGAGGAAATAAGATGTATCGGGATATGAAGAGAACCTATTACTGGGAAGGTATGAAGAAGGATGTTGGAAATTTTATTTCCAAGTGCATGAACTGCCAGATGGTTAAAGCAGAGCAGAAGAAGACCAGTGGAGTGCTTCAGCCATTAGAGGTTCCTACATGGAAGTGGGAGCAGATATCGATGGATTTTATCGATGGTCTACCTAGAACCAGAGTAGGGAATGAGGGGATTTGGGTCATAGTAGATCGTTTGACCAAGAGTGCAAGATTCATTCCTGTTCGATCGACTAGGACTGCATCGAAGTTGGCTGAATTGTATGTTAAGTGGATAGTTCGATTCCATGGTATTCCAAAGAGTATAGTGAGCGATCAAGATCCATTGTTCACTAGTGGATTTTGGAAGAGCTTTCAGGAAGTTTTGGGAACTGAGTTGTGTTTGAGTACAGCTTATCACCCTCAAACAGATGGTCAGACTGAGAGAGTCAATCGAGTTTTGGAAGATCTTCTCAGAGCTTGTGTTTTGGACTTCGGAGGATCATGGGAAGACCACCTTCATTTGGTTGAATTTGCGTATAATAACAGTTATCAGTCAAGTATTGGTATGGCACCATATGAAGCACTGTATGGAAGACCGTGTAACTCTCCGACATGTTGGTTGGAAACTGGAGAAAAGCTGATACTTGGGCCAGAGATGATTCGACAGACTTCGGATTGTATAGGGATCATTCGGCAACGAATGAAGGCAGCCCAAGATCGTCAGAAAAGTTATGCCGATAATCGTCGTAAGGATTTGGAATTCGACGTGGGTGATATGGTTTTTGTGAAGATTTCTCCATTGAAGAATGTTATTCGATTCGGGAAGAAAGGAAAGTTGACTCCGAGATTTGTTGGACCATTCCCGATTATCGAGCGAATTGGAAAGCTTGCTTATAGATTGGAGTTACCAGAAAAGATGGCGGGTGTGCACAATGTTTTTCATGTATCGTATCTACGGAAGTATGTGCACGACTCGAGTACAGTGGTTTCTGCTGATAGCTGTGAAGATTTGGAGGTTGATCCAGTTCTTAGAATACCTCGTAAGCCGCATCGTATTGTTGAAACCGACACGAAACAGCTTTGGAGGAAGACGATTACGTTGCTCAAGGTACAATGGAGTGATGATGTTAACGACTGAACATGGGAGGAGGAAGAGAGGATGAAGGCAGCTCATCCTGAACTCTTCGAGGTATGGCCCTAAGGTGTCGTGACATCTCATGAATTTGTAGCTTGTTCTAATCGTAGAATTCTGTATGCTAGGCTAGAAATTGGATGCATGGTTTGTTGATTGCTATGGATGTTAGGCATGCGGAATAATTTTGGTTGCTCTTGTTTGCTTGGAATTTCGGGGGCGAAATTCCAAAGGGGGAGAGAATGTAACGACCCGTATTTTACGTGTCGATTAAATCGTAAAAAAAAAAGTTGCATTAAGTCGATGTGTAGTGCTTAAGTCGTGAGAGAGCTTAAGTCGTGACCGACTTAGTGCTTAGGAGGATAGCTAGTATGGGCGACTTATAGAATTAGCGACCTATAGGATGGGAGCGACCTAAGGTAGATATCCAACCTATAGGAATGAGTGACTTAGGGTTAACGACCTAACAATTAGCCGAGTTAACATGATAAGTGATAGGTCGTATACGAGTCAAGGTGATAGAGCGACCTATGGAAGTAACGACCTAAGAGTTACGAGTTATGGTTTCTGACCGACCTAAGTATCGACCGAGTTAAGGTGAAGAGACCCAGTAGTTAGCCTACCTAAGAGTTAGACGACCTATAAGAATGGACCGACTTAAGAGTGTTTACGACCTATGGGAGTTAGGTCGTGAACGAGTTATTGTGGTTGGCCGACCTATAGGGTTTAGCGACTTATTGAATGAGCGACCTGGGGAAGCCAGTCTTGTTAGATAGGTCGGCAGGGTTTTTAGGTCGTGAGAGTTTAGGTCTGCACAGGCTAAGTCGTTAGCGACTTAGTGATGAGTCGTAGCTCGTGTTGTTCGTTAGATCGATAGGTTGGGCCGCTTGTTGTTAGGTCGTGTGAGTGGTTAGGTCGAGTGATTACACCAGCTAGGTCGGGGAGGTGGCTAGATCGTTAGGTCGTGGGGTAGATAGGTCGGCAACGACCCAGGTTAGGTCGGGAGAAGATTTTAGGTCGGCAGCGACCTAAGACCGAGCGAGTTAATTCTCGAGCGAACGACCTAAGGGTGATTTCAGCCTATAAATAGAGGGGTTTGGCTCACTTTTTGGCACCGGTTTTTGAAGCGACAAAGTGCTGCCATTTTGAGAGCTCGACTACAACAGTTCTTCACTTCTTTTCTCTACTCTAATCTAGTGTTAACATCCATCCAAGATCGAAGATCAAGATCAAGTTGAAGATCTTCATCCGACAAAGCTAGATTTCACCATTTCAAGCGAGATTTCGACGAATCGAGCTTGAATCCTTGCTGTCCAGATCTTTAGTTGATAGTTGTTGAAGTGTTTGGGTGATTCGGTGAGTGGTAGTTATCTCTCACGCGGACCCAAAGGAGTATATTGGATTGGTGGCTTGTTTGAGTATTAAAGTTAGAGATTTCATGCATTTTTCTTAGTTCCAAGACTAGATTCATTATTTTTGAAGATGTTTGCCTATGCAAGTTCAATTAACAAGTTATAGAGACAAAACCCATGTTTCATATTTGATAGATCTATGCTAAAATCCATGATTTCATATATGTTAGACTTATGCTCATTTATTTACGAAATTGCCATTATAGTTGACATTGCTTGATTAGATCTTGTTTGAATGCTTGATTGTTTGGATGTATGATTGATTTGATTGTCTCGAGTTAGCTTGTAGTTGATTTGGGACAAGATGGTTGAAGATGATTCAAAAGCTAAGTGGAAAGACTCTTGAATGGTGAAAGCTGCTGTGGCATATGAAGCGGATGATGAAGCTCATATGGATGGGTTCGAGGACTTTGCTATAGTTAGAGGAAGCGAAGTATGATGACGAAATTGGACTTTGCCATGATACGTTGAGGCGAAGTATGATGATGAGATGGACTTTGCTAAGATGCGTTGGAGCAAAGCATGATGTGGAAGCCTTGGTTTAATCCAGACGGGATCATCCCAAGCATGTTGATTACTCGATGATGCGGTTCGAGTTGGTGGATAATGGTGGGCTCGAGAGGTGCTTGAGCTATAATGGGAATAGTCGTCGAGGAGGATGACTAGAAGGCTGAGATCTTATCGTTATTGAAGGTTCTAGCAAGCTCAAAGCAAGAGTACGTTGGGTAGATCCGTTATACCCAGGCGCGGGTCATGATGACGTGCTAGTACTCTGGGTAGATTCGTTATACCTAGGCACGGGTCACGATGACGTGCGGAGTTATGTCTAGAACCGGGGTTGCCATTAGCACTTGACGGATGGTTGAAAGATGAGTTGGTCATTCAATTAATGATAAAATCAAGGCAATGATAACAGTGATAGCCAGAGTCATGGATGTTTGGTTGTATCATCATTCGGTCTAAAGCGCGGTGTTTTCTGGGTGCTTATCTAATCTTGGTTTAGGCCTTGGGGGTTTGTATTTGGAAAACATCGACCTTGACTCGAGTGATTATTGCTTTACTTTAATTATCTGCTTTGCTATGCTTGCTTCTCCTTAGTGTGTGTCTGGGGGCTATCACTGTAGAAAGAGGTGGAGTGGGATGATTTGGGTTCCTATTCCTTTTATCCTTTATGTTCCTTTGGTATGTTTGATAGTTGATTTTCTGCTCACTAAGACTGTTGTCTGACTCAAGGTTTTATGTCTCCTCTTATTACCTTGGGCTGTTCATCCATGTTTGGGATGGGCAGACTAGGTGACAGGTGGCAGGTGCTGATCTTAGTGGCTCACGCTGATGATGACGAAGACGAGCAGGAGGCTTTACATATTATTTTCATATTCTATGTACTGGATATTCCGCTGATTGTTGATTACTCTGAGTGCTATGTAGTGAGGCTTCTTGTATTCATGATTCAGACCATGTATAAAGCTATTATGATTTGATGATGATATTCTGTTCTATGGGAGCTTCACTATATTATATTTCTCTATTGTATTTTATCCATGCGCTGTGAGTTTTACGATAGAGTCTGCGATGTTTATTTTACCCTTGACTATCGTCCATGGCTGCCTGGCACACTTTCAGCGCACCATTCCCTTGTTTCCGTGCGGGAGTCATGGGCGGTCGTCACATGCAGTAAGCCACCTCTTCTGCGGTGTATTGTTAATCCTTTATGTTGCTGAAATTACAAAGTTTATAGTTACTCTTTCCATTGTGGTTTGATAAATATACTGGATTACGACAGATCTATTTGTTAATGTTAATGTACTAACTAATTGTCCAACTACCACTAAATAATTATTTGTTACCCATTAATTTGGTGTTAATGGTTTGTCATGAGTTTTTTCCCTAACTTTAAACAATTTCACTTCCCGACTAAAAAAATCACTAATTATCACCTTTAAATTCTCAAACTCTTTCAAATTGTGAACTCGCCCATTCAATTCCAAATTACCCTCTTGTCCATTTCATCATTATTTTGTTTCCACATTTGTTTGTCGTTCTCCTTCATTAGTCTGTTTTTCACGAATGTTGAACATAGTTGTTGTAAGAATAACAACATGTGTTTCCAGTGTAATTTTTACAGATTACAGTTGTTCACACTGGTGAATGATTCAGAATTTTTGTCTCCTATGTACACCATCTTAAATGTTGATATGTATGATTTTGATTATACGTTCTTACTTTCTTTTTCTTATAAATTTGTTGATCTTTTTTTTCCCAGACAGTGCAAACAATGATCAAAATAACATCCATCCAAATATCTCAACGTGATTCATGGAAGTTAGAAAAACGATATACATATTATTGGATATAATCGGCTTGAATTGTTATTGATAGGTATTAATTTATAAAATGACATGTTCATTTTCTAAACGCATAAATTTGTTTTACCATAGCAAAAGTTTAAACACATTAAGCATGATACCTTTTTGTTCGCTGCAAAAATTGAGAAACAAAAATATTATTTGCGACATTTTAATTTTTCATCGATCAATACGAAAGTTTCCACTTTGTCTTCTTTCTTATTTTTATTTCTATCACATTTTAGTTTTTCCACCCATTAGATTAAAACTTAAACTAAAGATAGATATATTTATTTAACAGAAGTTGAAACATATCTTCATTTTCACTTGCGTGATTAGTGGTTAGTGTAATTATTGGTTAGTGTTTTAGTTTCCATTTTCTTAGTAGGTAATTTTACTGACAGATTGAACAATATCGACATACGCTACTAAATTTTTAAATTCAGTGTTGTTGCATGGCTGAAAAATATCAGACTGTTTTACTTATGCTAATTAACTCATCATTGATTACTATTGCGGCTTAACAATGTGATAAGCTACTTTCATCGTATTTTTCCCCCTTTGTTTTACCTGACAATGTTAGAAGCTATTCTTTTTGTTCAGAAGTCCTGCTTGCCTTAACATTATTTTTCAACTTCATTTTCAAAGTGTAGTGTTTTTCTCCCTTCTTCATACGATTTTTCTCCTGGGCTTTCATTCACATTAATAAAAGCTTACCTTCTCCTGAAAATTAAGCTACATCGAAATTTTAGTCATCCACCTTTTGTGTTCGGTTAACCATTGTCTGAGCAAACTACGTTTTCCGCTTTCATTTTCCCAAATTTGTAGACATATAGAAAGAAAGGATTCATTTTAAGACAAAGAGACAAACGTTCTTGATAGATTCATAGCAAAGTATTTAGCACTTTTTCTCATTATTGTTCAAAAGATACAAAATATCATATAATTATTGTTTTAAGTTGAGAATATGCGTTTTTTCATATAACGTCAATTTTGAGCTTGAGGAAACAACATGTAACAGCCATATTTTATACATGTATATTATGTACCTTACTACGTAGACGAACAATTTTGTTGCCTTTAATGTAAGGTAATATGTTGGAGATAATCCTGGTAGATGATGGTCCAGGTTATCTCTGAGGTTTAAAATAATGGAAATCTGATTGCAGTAGTTGCAACTTCTACATTGTCATGAATTTATGCGTAACGCATTAATGCTTTAAGATCTTCAACTTGACCATAATTATCTATTTTTAAATATTTGTTTACTCTTATTTGCGAAAAGGCTTAAACTATACGACTATATCATTAAAATGAATTGCTTCATTTTAAAAGATTGCCATAAAAAATTTGGGTTTAAATGTTTATGGATATTTTTATCCGTTGCTCATTTGGTCATTGGGTCTTCCGCAAAATAAATTATGTCATATGGATTTTAGTTTACGGTCTTTGCTTACCCAGTAGTCGGCATGGCTAAAAGTTTTGTTCATTATGTTTAGTGGACTTTTATTTCCAAAACTCATTAGCTTTCAACCTATGCTCTCAATGCAATGAAGCATATAAATTTAATACTTTTGTTATGGTCAAATAGAATTTGATAAGGTACCACACTCTAAACTGTTCCAATTTTATATCTTTGGTTTCTATAGACTTCGATGAAATGTTATATCCAATTTTTACAAATATGATAGTTGTATATAAAATACAAACAAAATTCTAATTCACATATATGAATTACTATATCAGATTTATATGCTTTTATATTTCATAAAGAATATACAAAATTACTTCCAACTAATCTTAGGTTGTGTATTTGTTGGCACTAATTGATATTTTATTGTATTTATGAGTTTATTGGCATGTGTATACGCATGTATAAACTACGCGATAGGGGCACAAACACTATACGGTTTGTTCATGCTCCCTTACGCTAATTAGTTTAAATTATAGGCTTATTAACTTCAAAGTAAGAAATTTAAAAAAAAACTTGAGGCTCCACAGCGTTTCATTGTGCCAAAAAAACCATTTCATTAGAGCCATTAAATAATTTCACGTTGATATGTACCGCACTTAGATTTTCGACTTATTTTTTTACAGTAATAATGAATTGGACAAGCAAATGTTTACTCTAATGGGTGAACCATATATCTTAATTTGGTGAATTAAGAAGTATTATAGTACAGTTGGATATTTATTTACTATCATGGGCTAAAACCAGACAACTATATCATTACATATGAATTGCTTCATTTTTAAAGGTTTCAACAAAATATTTGGATTTAATGGTCACGTTTTAGTAAAATGGAAATTAATACATTTAGCCATATTAATTCTCTTTAATGTTATGAATTTTCTCCTTTTCCTCTCGAACTAAGTTATGATGTACCAACAAGAACAAAATATGTTATAGTACAACCTACATAGTACTGATAATATTTTTGTTCTTCCCAGAATAGTTTTTTCATATTATAAAAGCATATGACTTTTTCACCAAATTCAATTTAGTAGTTTAGGAAATTTCAAATTTTATTCATCAGTTAATTTAGTCCTATTTCAAAATAAAGCGTAGGGCAAAATAATGACCTACCAAATCTAATTTTTTGTTTAATTAATTTTAGGTGATATTAAGTGTGATTTCTATTTCGGGATCGTTCTAATTTATATACGTAGGTTTTTGACAATGAGAGCTTGCATTTTTGAAACTGAATTTTTCTCTTGCTTAGGTTCCTATTTTCTACAATGATTGACTGACTTTTCCATTTTTCAGAAATGTTGTTAGCGTCTATAAGTAATCATACAAAATTCAATACAAATTACATCCAGCTCATGTGTTTTTGGTCAATAAAATTATACTATCATGTATATAATGGTCAGTATATTTACTTGATATTTCTACCTAAAATCAGTTGGACATTGAACTTGAAATGAAATTGTTAGCTGTAGTGATATATTTTATCTCAATCAAAACTTCTATCTTTGGAGGTTACATGGATATGTATAATTGATGAATAATAATATACTCGACTCGGTAAATTTTTAGATTCAGCTTAAAATTTCTACCACTATCCTTGCTGGAAAGGTTGCATTATTTTATGTAGTTGTCATATTTCATCAAGAAATGAAATTCAATTAAATTATTTGAAAATTTTCAATCGTATTTTGTTTGACGGTTAAATTAACATAAACAGAGAATAAGTATGCCAACAATTTATATTGTATCATAAATGTCCCTTCAGATGCAGTCTTATTGCTTCAACGGCGGGTCTGCTGTGTTAACGGAAGATATACATTCTTCCCACTGCATGTTCTCTTACCATGAGCTATGTTTTACTTTCTTTACCCATTCAAGAGTAAGAAAACATGTTATTTGTTATAGCTAATCTATTTTTTTAATTCCATTGAACCAAGGTGATTTTATAGTTTGATTGGTGGAAAGAATGTCAAATATAGCTATCAAATGATCCTAACTTCAATGGTAAGAAAACTTGACCACTACTGTATCATGATTTATTACTAAAAGTCTGAGACTAGGTTATCCATTATTCACATAGGTTCTTACAAGAAATAGCTATGGATAAATAATTTGCCCCTCATGCGACTTAGTCAACAGTTAGTTGACTAACACACATACACACATAGCTATAGCACTATAGTTTAGGGAGTAGACTAACATAATAAGTAGAAGTTATCGATTAGACTACATCATAATTTGAAAGGTGCAGCGCTGATGACATATAAAATCCACTCTAATGAGACAAATAGCACCCGTTCTATTCAATTTATATAATGAATGATATGCTTCATAAAATTTGAAACTAATAGTTTAAATTTCAAACTGAACTAAAATATGGCTAACTTAAACACATAGTGACAGTTCAACAAACAAGTAGAAGTAACATGAAAAAAAAATTGTTTTTGTTTTTGTTTTTTTATGAATGATTTTGTAGATTCGCAAAGTGTGTTTTGTGTGCTTAGATTGAATTGTACCTTGATGTTAGCATACTTTGAAAATATAACTAATACCAATTTCTATTACCAATATTAGATATATAATCTATTGAAAGGAACTAAAGTGTGGTATATTTGATATTCCACTTTGTTCATTGCTTCTTGAATGTTGAAATCATACTATTTCATTCAACGTTCATGCTTGCATGAGTTAACTCTAACTACGTGTTTCTAACAACCTTAGTATCCGAATTTGTATATCATCCATTTAGTATTATACATGTGGAGCTGTAAGTTGTAAATTTGTTTTGTTTCTGAGTAGGTAGATTAAAGGAAGATGAAGGTGAGTTTCACTGATTTTCTATTGTGTATTGAACTATTTAGGATTTTGTTTCTTCCATTTTCATTACGACAGATAGGATAGAATGCTCAGAGTTGCTTCAGTTTTACATGATCCATGGCCATAAAAATCTTTATATATTGAACATTTTGTTATTTTACCATAGTGCGATGAAACTATATTTGTTGAACATGGTATGAAACTATAAATGTGATTTTAAATTGTCGCTTTTCCCCGTAGGTTTTTTATATTTATCAAGTAATTCTTTATATGTAGTTTTACCTCTGCATAATTGTATGCATTAATTTATTATGAATTTCAGCTTATGAAAAATAATTACCTAATTAGTGGTTTCAATAATTTTCTGTCTTATTTTAAGTCTTACCGGACTTTTTCCAACCTCAGACGATGGAGAAAATGCCAACTTCCTCATTTATTACTATCAATCAAAATCCAAAAATCCCTTTGATGTCGGTGGTGAGCAGTTTACTACTCCAGCTTCGAACGAATGGTATGCAGTGGACTTTGTTTTTTTTCAATTCATTATGCTATGTATTTTCTCCACGATGTCATATTGGGTGAAGACAAAATATATTTTAACAATAAATAATATGGATCTTTTTAAGTAAATATTTGACACCTTATTAATAATGGACATATTCATATTAAATTCATTCATAGACCACCAAAGGGAAAGGTGATAAATAATTATCTATTAGCCAAGACGATATATGAGTAGCTTCAATTGCAACTAATGGTGGAGAACATATTTAAAGGCCTGTTAATTTGTGCTCCATCCCCTGACAGTTAATGTATCCATAACTGAATCTACATTCCATAACTAAATCTACATTTGTGAATATAGATAAAATTAGTTTAATCGACAAATAAGATTGGATGATCGTTGACTACTTACCTAACCTAAACCATCAACCTATCTGGCTGCATCTATTCAAGTGCAGCAAAAGTATTATCAAGCTATTTTTGTATTTTTTTAACAAAAATACTGATAGAAAAATGTGAATTCATTAGTGATTCTCATTCATGAATTTCAGGGTGCATAAGGATAATGCTAACTTACATGGGTATACTTTTCGATTTTTCTTAAGCTTACGATAGATTTGTCACGATGCATATTATTTTGATTGTATACTCCAACAGAGCTTATAGGAAAAATGGTTAGTTTGCTATGTTCGCAGGTATGGATTTTATGATCTACCTACATTTTCTTCTTTTCGAACATACATAATTCTAGATTTAATTATTATTTGAATAAAAATACTTGCCCATTGCTAAATAATAACATGTCAATGGTACATAACATCCAAAATGAACTTCTCTTACACTCACTGAAAATAAATGAATACAGATTGTAAACTATTACTCTATTTTTTGTTCCCTTATCCTTTTAAAAATCGAAGTAATAATACCAGACAAACTTAACTTTTCCACTGTATTTTTTGCATAATTGGAAGAAAAAAAAATTAAAAACTACCTGGCTTTGAACTAGAACGTAAAAATAGAACATATTATCCACATTTGGAACCATTTTACTATTTATCCATGTTTGTAAACATAACAATACAGTTAACTAAAAAACCAACAATGTCCATTAAAGTTCATAGATGAAACTTGAGCTTTTAATATATATATTTGAAGTTGCAAATTATTTTAAATGCATTGGATGAAGAATAGTTTCCAAGTAAGTAACTATGTTCATTGCATGTTCGAAAAAAGAAAGATGCAACAACTCTCTGGTATATTGACTATTGAGTGGATACTATCCATACTTATTTGCTGCCGAAGTTGATATATTCTTCCCTTTGTTTTCGTTTTATGTTAAATGGTGGTTTACAGTATTCATTACATTCTGCACACTAGCAATTTTTAAATACTAAAACAAGTTGAAATACAGAGGTAATTATAATATGCAAACAAACTTACTTCAAATTATAAAGCTATTTAATGTCCCAAACTACCGAGTCAACTTTTTGTTTGTTTCATGTTGCTCTTCAAACTATAAGTGCAATGGTAGAGCATGTTCAAAGTCCTAGGAAATATATATATACTAAAAAAAATAACTGTTGAGTCACAAGTTTTATGAAGGTTTTGATTTCTGACAAATAACTAAAGGCGATCGACAAAACAAGGTCATTATGGCTATAAAGAGCTACATATGGTACTCTAGAGTGTAGGTTGATTATTTGATATTATAATAGTGATAAACTTGTTAAAATCTATCCTCAAATAATCATGCATTTTCAAGGAAATCAATATATATACGATTAGAATGTAGTTGCACATTCAGTGTGCAACTTTACAGGGACCGGTCGACCGGTCATAATATATGCGGTCGACCGTTCCTGCATAATTTGCACACTGAACGTGCACACATGCACATAACGTATATATATTTGAATTCCTGTCTACTGGTCACTTTTTAACCTGTCGACCGTTTTTAAACAGAAAGCAATTTTTCCAAAAGACACTTCTTTTCTCCAAAGGTTGCATCTCTTACCTTTCATCAAAGATCATATCTCTTAATGGCAACTGCTCACAAAAAGTTACAACCATTCTTATCTATATAAACTCATCTAAATCGTTGATTAAAACAACATGATTTTATATGCTTTTTACTCTAATCTCTGATCTTACTTTATATATACTCCTGCATTCTAAAAGCTCTCGATTATTTATTGAATCATTGAAACTATTTCATATCTTTTGATTCAATAAGTAATATACTTTCCTTAATCTTTTCAAAACATCATTCGCATACTTTGAGGATAAGATTATAGGAAGAGTGTACTACTAGTGACAAATCCGTGTTTTCAAGAGCACAAGTTGTCAACAACAATTGTATTTGTTCTTTTGTTGAAGTCCTCTGTGTTGTAAGAGGCAAGTGTTGAAGTCCTTAGTGTATTAGAGGCGTGAAATCCCGTTCGGTTGCTCTGGTGTTGTAAACCTGTTCCTCCGGGTGAAGCGAGGTAGTTAATAGTAAAAATCCAGATAGAAGTCTGGGACTGGACGTAGGACGGTGCTCCGAACCAGTATAAAAATCTCTGGTGTGATTTTTCTATTTTTATTTACTATGCTATTATCATCTATTTCCGCATTTATATTATAGTCCATATTACACGATCCGTGTGTACTATATTAGCGCATATAATCGTATACACACCGCACATTCATTTGGTATCAGAGCACGGTCATCATATAACCGTAACACAGTTATTTGATATATTATAGTAATATGGCAAATAACGTAAGTACTAGCACTCAAAACACCACTTACACGGAGGGTCAATCGACACAAAGACCTCCATTTTTCAATGGTCTTAACTATAGTTATTGGGCAACACGTATGTCATTCTTTATGCAATCAAATAGCTATGATGCTTGGAATGCCACTCAAAGAGAAATAGTGAATCCAACAACTGATTATTCAGAATGGACTGCAGCTGAGAAAACGGCAGCAGCCGTAAATGCAAGAGCAATAAATATGTTGTTCTGTGCATTAGACCAAAATGAATATAACCGTGTTAGTATTTGCACTACTGCATATCAAATTTGGCAAACACTAAAAATCACTCATGAAGGTACTAACAAGGTTAAACAAGCCAAAATAGCCATGCTGAAAAGTCAATTTCAAAATTTCAAAATGAAACCAAATGAGACAATCAATGACATGTATTCACGGTTTCAAACTATTCACCATGCACTTATTGGCTTAGGACAAAAGTATTCTGATTTCGATGTTGTTTCAACAGTCCTACATTCTCTGATTAGTGAATGGGAAGGAAAAGTATTAGCAATTGAAGAAGCTAATGACCTTTCCGTCATGAAGCCAGATGAATTGATAGGAAATTTAATGTCCTATGAAGCAAATTTGCAGGCTAGAAAAGAACAGAAAGAAGAAAAGAAAAATGTAGCATTTCATGTTGAGAAAGATGAAAATGAATCAGATTCTGAAGACGAAGATTTGGCATTCATTGCGAAAGGATTCAAAAAATTCCTAAAATATCGAAAAGCCAGTCGTTACAATAAAAGGAAACCTGGATCAAATAAACCATCTTCATCTGCTATAGAATGTTTCAACTGCCACAAAAAGGGACACATGCAGAAGGATTGTCCAGAACAAAAGAAGAAGTCAGAAAATGACAAATTCAAATATAAGAAGGACAAATCTAAGAAACGAGCCTTTTCAGTAACATGGGATGATTCAGAGTCATCTTCATCAGAAAGTGAAAGTGATTCAGAGAATGAACAAGCTAATGTTTGTTTTATGGCAACAGAAGATGAGGTACAAATTCCTACATTTGATGAATTACTTGATATTAATGCTGAATTGATAGTCAAATATAAAGACATAAAACGTCAATTAAAAATAGTCAAAGCAGATTTAAGTAGAGCAGAGTTTGAACGAGATATGTAAAAGATGAGAAGAAAATATTAGAAGAGGAACTTGAAAATATTCAAGAATCATCATCTAATGTTGACTCTCAAATATCTCTTTTGAGTCAAGAAATAGAAGCTCAAAAAGAGAAAAATAATGCTCTCACTACTGAAAATCATGAGCTTAAAGCAAAAGTCAAAATTCTAGACCTAGAAAATGCTAGCTTACAAACAAAGTTTGATGACATTACTCAAAATGTTTCTAACTTTAACAAAGGTCGAGAAAATTTGACAAAAATCATTGAAAGTTCACAATCTATTTCAGACAAACAAGGATTGGAATATAACAAACAAGAAACCAAGAAACATCTTGGAAATAAAAGGAAGAAGAAAGTACAAAAAACTGAAGCTAAGAAAAATCTTAGTTTATTATATTCCAAACCAAAACCAGTTGTGAAATTTCAAAAGAAAAATGTCAAGACTATCAAAATATGGGTTCCTAAAACAAATAACAATTTGATTAGGAACAAATACATTCAGCAATTCATGAATACAGTGCATTTTAATAATAATTATATATATAAAGGGGATACCGGACCCATATGGGTTTGGACTCCTAAGACCTAACTCTTAGGACCCTATAAAAAGTGGGTACCATGGACTTAATTCTATTTTTTGCAGGTCCCACTTAAGAAAAGAGGAAAGTGGATATTGGACAGTGGTTGCTCAAAGCACATGACGGGAGACAAGAGCTTATTAACAAATATTACATACTCAGATGGTGGCTCCGTCACTTTTGGAGACAATTCAAAAGGCTATATCATCGGCAAAGGCGATGTGAGCAATTGCCGTACTTCTAACTTACCTCTTATTACTAATGTCATGCTAGTTAGAAATTTAAAACACAATTTGCTTAGTATTAGTCAGTTATGTGACAAGGGTTTTATAATTTCATTTTCAAATAATAAGTGTAGTATTTTAGATAAAGACCATAATTTGGTTTTCGAAGGTTATAGAGACAGAAATATATATACTGAATATGAATATTAATCATAATTCAGATATGTGTCTTGTGGCTAATGACAATGATCCATGGCTATGACACAAACGCTTCTGTCATATAAACTTCAGAACTATTGACAAGCTAGCCAAAAACAATCTAGTTAGAGGACTACCCAAAATGAGTTTTAAAATTAACAACATTTGTGATGCATGTCAATTAGGAAAATTGACCAAATCATCTTTTAAATCCAAGAAAGTCATATCAACATTACAACCACTTGAGTTACTACATATGGATTTATTTGGACCTACTAGGGTTCTATCAATAAATCACAGTCAATATGTGCTTGTAATTGTTGATGATTTCTCTCGTTATACATGGACAATTTTCTTAAAAAATAAAAGTGACACTTTCGATCATTTCAAATCTTTTGTCAAAAGAATTCAAAAATCAAAAGGGATTAAAGTTAAAAATATAAGAAGTGATCATGGCGGAGAGTTTGAAAATAATGAATTTGAACATTTTTGTACAAAGAAAGGTATATATCATAATTTTTCGTTTCCCAGAACTCCACAACAGAACGGAGTTGTAGAACGGAAGATCCGAACTTTACAAGAATGTGCAAGAACATTATTGAATGGAACCACCTTACCAAAACATTTTTGGGCGGAAGCTGTGGCAACTGCCTGTTATGTTTTAAATCGTGTGTCCATAAGACCTCTTACCAAGAATACTCTTTATGAATTATTTAACAAAAGGAAGCCTAAAATCTCATACTTCAAAGTTTTTGGTTCCAAGTGCTTTATTTTAAATACGAAAGACCAGCTTGGCAAATTCGATCCAAAAGACGATGAAGGAATATTTGTCGGTTATTCGGAACGAAGTAAGGCCTATCGGATATTAAATAAACGAACCAAAACTATTGAAGAATCACTTCATGTCTCTTTTGATGAAATCTATCAGCATCCTCACACTATATCAGATGATGACGAATCAATAGTCACTGACAATCCAATCATCACAAATATTGATTCTGACTCGGAAATAATTATTGAGAATATTTCTCAAATATGTGAGTTACAATCACCACCAAGAATATTAAGAGACCATCCGGCTCAAAATATAATCGGTGAAATAACATCACATGTCACAACAAGGAGTCAACTCAATCAAATGGGTCATGTCGCTTTTCTCTCAAATATCGAACCTAAGAATCCAAAAGAAGCTGCTACAGATGATTACTGGATCATTGCCATGCAGAAAGAACTAAATCAGTTTGAGCGCAATGACGTTTGGGAACTTGTTCCAAGACCAACTGATCAGTCAGTAATTGGTACTAAATGGGTCTATAAAAATAAGGTTGACGAACAAGGAAATATCACCAAAAATAAAGCAAGATTAGTAGCACAAGGATATAATCAGGAAGAAGGTATCGATTATGAAGAAACTTTTGCACCAGTTGCTCGACTAGAAGCTATTAGAATCCTATTATCATTTGCTTGTCACCATAATTTCAAACTTTATCAGATGGATGTCAAAAGTGCTTTTCTCAATGGATTTATCAAAGAGAATGTCTATGTCGAACAACCTCCTTTGTTCGTACATGAAAAATATCCTGACCATGTGTTCAAACTTAAGAAAGCTCTGTATGGTTTAAAACAAGCACCTCGTGCTTGGTATGAACGACTACGTAGCTATCTTATTAACTCAGGATTTCAAATAGGCAAAGTCGATCAAACTTTGTTTATTAAACATTCTCGAAAAGATATTCTAGTTATCCAGATATATGTAGACGATATCATCTTCGGTTCAACAAACGATAAACTCTGCAAGGAATTTGCAAGTATTATGACCAAAGAATTCGAAATGTCTCATATGGGAGAACTATCTTATTTTCTTGGACTTCAAATAAAGCAACTTTCAAACGGTATTTTTATCAATCAAGAAAAATACTGTGAAAACCTTATCAAACGCTTCGGATTAGAAAATACATCTGGCAAACCAACTCCTATGAGTACAACTGTACATCTTGAAAAAGATGAAAGAGGTAAGAATGTTGACCAGAAATTATATCGAAGCATGATTGGTTCTCTTCTTTATCTTACAGCTAGTCGTCCAGATATAATAATGAGTGTTTGTTTATGTGCTCGTTTTCAAGCCGATCCAAAGGAATCACATCTACGAGCAGTGAAACGTATAATTCGTTATCTTAATAATACCAAAGATTTCGGTCTTTTTTATCCAAAAGAATGTCCATTTGAATTAGTATCATATAGTGATGCTGATTTCGGTGGCTCACGAACGGATAGAAAAAGTACAAGTGGTACGTGCCATTTTATTGGAAAATCACTTGTCTCTTGGTTCAGTAAGAAACAGAATTGTGTTTCACTATCAACATGTGAAGCTGAATATATATCAGCAGCTCTCGCCTGTACTCAAGTACTATATATGCAACAAACACTTCAAGATTTTGATATTCATTTATCAAATTCTATTATATACTGTGATAACACCAGTGCTATAAATCTCTCTAAAAACCCAGTAAATCACTCTAGAACCAAACACATTGATATCCGTCATCATTTCCTTCGAGATAATATTGACAAAGGAAATATATGTCTTGAATATGTCCATACTGACAATCAATTAGCGGACATTTTTACTAAGCCTCTGCTCGAATCTAATTTTATTAGATTACGAAGAGAGCTTGGTTTAATTTCAAGAAAAAATCTTGATTAAGTAATTTCTAAAGAACGTCTTCTTTTTAGTTATTCTTTAACCATAACTTTTGCATAAACTATTTTTTACATTAAATATAAGCCACTGCTTGATTTAATGGTTAATTCTCTTTACTCATTTTTCTCTTAGTGATCTTCCTTTCCTTTCTTATTTTATAATTTCAGTTTTAAAAGGAGAGCTATTTTTAGAGTTAACATAAAATTTCTGCTTATGTTTTCTTGGTCAAAATTTTCTATTAACTCACATCCATAGGTTTATACATAAGAAACCTGTATATAAGCTTGCAAAAAATTTCATATTTTGTTCATCTTTTTTTATCTAACCATAATATTCTATACAACATTCCCTATGGCTCACATTTGTGATAAATGTGCTCAAGAATCATACATTTCTATTACGAGTTCTGAGTCGGAGGAATATTATTCTCCTACAACACCAAAACAAAAACCAAGTTGTCATCATCAATGCTCTTGTATGTCTGATAATACTCCAAATTCAAAACGAGTGAAGAGGACACTGTTCTGTTCTCCTCGTACCAAAGCACAAATCGATGAGATACACCACTATCAGAAACATCAAATAGACCTTCAGAGACAGCTCCATTATGGGCAAAGTCAACTTTATCATGAGCAACAACGGACATCGGCACGATTATCCGTTTTAGAAAAGTTGGCAACATTTTTCTGTAGTTCCAACAAGCATGACGTGCATGAACCAATGCCGTCTAGACCATCAACATCTAAAAGTCCTAACTCTTGGGATCGGAACTATGAGAAGAATGAAGGTGCTCAGAAACACTGGAGTCCATGGTCAAAACGTATTGAAGGAAACAACGATAATTCTAATGACGAACCTTCCACTTCTCATTAGATTTATATATAATTATTATATCTTTATCTATCACTTGTGTAATAACAGTTATATTTTGTATTAAGAATGAAATATAATATATATAGGTTGATATATTATAAAAACTTGCAAAATAAAATGTTATTACTCAGCAGGCAAAACCGGTCGACCGCCCCATTTATAGCCGGTCGACCGTTTGCTCCCTGGTTGAAAACGGTCGACCGGCCATAATTCTCTGGTCGACCGGTTGTCGTATTTTCAGTTTTTATATATATCTATGCGTCATTTTTCCTTCTACCCTCTTTCCCTTTTGACTCAAGCTGTTCTTTTTTCCCAAAATCACAAACCCTAGTTTCCTATTTTCAATTCCCAAATCTCAACTCTTCCAACAATGGATCCTCCTCAAAAGAAATCCAAGAAAGGAACATCCTCTGAAACTTCATCTCTGAGCATCTCCGCCAAAAAATGGCTTCAAAGTCCAATTGCTGTAACAAGATGGAATCAGATGACAAATTACAAGTTTCATCCAGGCTCTTTCATCAAATTTGATGATTTCACGGCTTATGGAGTTCGGAGGTTAGCCAATAATTCCAACATTACTCCATTGATAGATTTTTCAGAAAATAATGTGGAGATAAATCATTTGATGATCAAATTGTTTTACGCCAACATGAATCTCGATGAGTATCAACCTGATAATCCAAACGGAGTCATCTGGTCTGTGGTCTGTGGCAAGCAAATTTTTCTTACTCATGCTAGAATTGCCTCTATACTTGGTATACCAAATCGAGGCGATGAGTTTTCATCTACTTTCTGCGAAGTCTTCACTCGCAATAGTATCAGTCATCAGTTCATAGAAGACAATAGTGATGGCACAAAGTCTATTGGACTTCGACCCACAGCCAGACTACTTCATCGTGTTTTGATGCATTCTCTTTTTCCTAGGCTTGGAAATTATGATGCTGTATATAAAGAAAACTTCAAAGCTCTCTATGCTATTTATGGTGAAATCCAAATCAATTGGGTACACATGCTTTTTGATGAAATTCTCAAGGTAAATAACTCTACACGACCTCATTTCTTCTACAATGAATATATCATGCGACTTTTGTTAGCTTGTGGGGTAAATCCTCCTGATTCTGCAACCTCAAAACCAAAATGCATTGATTCCATAACCATCAAACGAATGAAGCTTCCTCCACCTTATCTTGAGATTATGCCTTTTGAAGAATGGCAACAAAGAGGACCAAGAAAACAAAAAGCAACTTCCTCTTGTCCTCGTTCCGATGAAGCAAAACTATTAAAATCAAAATCATCCACAAAAGAATCACTTGAAACTATTGCGCGTAACCAATTTTTGCTTGAATCACGTCTCAAGCGCATGGACTCTAAAATTGATAAGCGCTTCAATAAGGTCAAGTCATTCTTTGGTATGCTATGGGATGCTATATCATGTTCCACATCCACCTCTGTTCAAGCACAAGACCCAGGAAAACGTCCTGATGCTCCTGTTTTCACCTGGACATCATCTGACGAGTCTACTGGTATGAGTGGTCATGGACATGGAGAATCATCTAGAGGGAACAATGATGAGGAAGAAGAAGAAGATGATGACGACGACGATGATGATGATGAAGAGGAGATACGATCTGCTTCATCTTAGATTCTATTATGGTTTAGCACTTTAACAAACATTCATCGACACTTGTACTAAATAGTGTCGTTATTCTTATTTTTCGTTTGACATTAGGGTCTGTATTATACTTTGTTATGTTTTGGATGTGTTAATGTTTTATTTTGCTATGCATATCATATTAATTACACTTCTCTACTATTCTAGTATCTGTTACTCCTTTTTGTCGATGACAAAGGGGGAGAAAGGGCTAACAATTGTTTGCAGGAACGTACATATATAAGAATTCAAAGAGAGAGATCACATACTCAGGGGGAGATTCAGATTTGCAGATATATATTGTCATCAATCAAAAAGGGGGAGAATGTTGAGTCACAAGTTTTATGAAGGTTTTGATTTCTGACAAATAACTAAAGGCGATCGACAAAACAAGGTCATTATGGCTATAAAGAGCTACATATGGTACTCTAGATTGTAGGTTGATTATTTGATATTATAATAGTGATAAACTTGTTAAAAATCTATCCTCAAATAATCATGCATTTTCAAGGAAATCAATATATATACGATTAGAATGTAGTTGCACATTCAGTGTGCAACTTTACAGGGACCGGTCGACCGGTCATAATATATGCGGTCGACCGTTCCTGCATAATTTGCACACTGAACGTGCACACATGCACATAACGTATATATATTTGAATTCCTATCTACTGGTCACTTTTTAACCTGTCGACCGTTTTTAAACAGAAAGCAATTTTTCCAAAAGACACTTCTTTTCTCCAAAGGTTGCATCTCTTACCTTTCATCAAAGATCATATCTCTTAATGGCAACTGCTCACAAAAAGTTACAACCATTCTTATCTATATAAACTCATCTAAATCGTTGATTAAAACAACATGATTTTATATGCTTTTTACTCTAATCTCTGATCTTACTTTATATATACTCCTGCATTCTAAAAGCTCTCGATTATTTATTGAATCATTGAAACTATTTCATATTTTTGATTCAATAAGTAATATACTTTCCTTAATCTTTTCGAAACATCATTCGCATACTTTGAGGATAAGATTATAGGAAGAGTGTACTACTAGTGACAAATCCGTGTTTTCAAGAGCACAAGTTGTCAACAACAATTGTATTTGTTCTTTTGTTGAAGTCCTCTGTGTTGTAAGAGGCAAGTGTTGAAGTCCTCAGTGTATTAGAAGCGTGAAATCCCGTTCGGTTGCTCGGGTGTTGTAAACCTGTTCCTCCGGGTGAAGCGAGGTAGTTAATAGTAAAAATCCAGATAGAAGTCTGGGACTGGACGTAGGACGGTGCTCCGAACCAGTATAAAAATCTCTGGTGTGATTTTTCTATTTTTATTTACTATGCTATTATCATCTATTTCCGCATTTATATTATAGTCCATATTACACGATCCGTGTGTACTATATTAGCACATATAATCGTATACACACCGCACTTTCAATAACATTATATTCAAATTGGCTATACTAAAGGATATTTAGTCATGTAAGTGACTACAAATAAATGAAGGTTATTACTGAATATGCAGTATTCTTAAACCGCGTACAACCTTCAGACTGCATTGTATTTCATTAGGATATTAAGAAGACACTAGGATATTTCAGTTTTTCATTTTTCAGTCTTATTATTTTATGCAGGAAAAGAAACCGTTGTTTCAGATAAAGAGCAATAAGCTACCGTACAAATTGAATAAAAAACTGACGACTTAAATAACAAAGCAAGGCAATAGCCAGTGCATTTATTACCCCACAGAAAATAAATTACATTATCATATTAAACTGTCTTAAGTATGACTTCTGAACTACTAACATTAGAGTTATTGTACACATAATTTATGATGATACCTGTTTATATTTCGCACCTCCTGCCATTTACATCACAACATAAATTAAAATTAGCAATTTTTTAATTATTTAGACTCCATCGCATTTAAACTGACAGATTACGAAAAGACATCCAGTATTACAATTGCAATCCTTTATAACCAGCTGGCTATCTATTACTCATATACAAATCACCTTCTCACAACAAATTTTCTTCTCCTCTCACAGTCATGGAGACTTCACACTCATCTATAGATTCACTTACTGTTGACAGTGTTGGAGCAATATTCCGAGTCCGTGTTGCAAAGATGTGGGACTCCATAAACCTAAAGAGCAATGATGTTTTTGGATTTAATATGCAGTTGCTCGATAACAATGTTAGCCTTCGAGATGTTTCTGACTTTGTTCGTTTTCTACATCCTAATTTTGTCCCTGTATGTTTTTTGCTAATGGTTATTGCCTTTAACAAGATTTTCCCAATGTTAGATTTTCACAATGTTATACGCCTGATTAACTTCTCTTTATATGATGACTTTATTTCTCTTAAATCTCTGACCTTAAGTTCTCTTCTTGATTTCCAAATTTATATTTAACCCACCTCCCATGTATTCGTTTTCTTTTCTTTGTTTTACATACTACTGTCAATACAAGTCTGGAATACATTGTTATATGTACTTTTATATGCCTAAAATGTTGGTGACGTGTTGTGCCTTTTGTACAGCTAACATAAATTCTGAAATAGGAGATTTGAAGTCGTGCACATAAAGATTCACTTCTCAGCATAATTTATTTTCCATATGTTGATTCTCTAACTGTCTTAATGTATTAATTTTGTTTTTCGCTGTTATTTGTTCTGGTCCAAAGAAAATGTGCTTCATGGTTAGGTTTAATGGATGTATCATCACTGAGACTGTTGTAGGAGGTACGAAGTTTAGTATATGCCTCGAATAACTTTTCGTTATGCTTCATATTGCAAGCGTATTTTCTACCATTACTTACTGTGCATATGCAACTGATTCTGCTTTATCCATTTCATCACAGTCGAGTTTATTTGTGCTTATCACTTACTATTGTTATATAGTTTTTAATTTTTTAAAACTCTTGATGGATGTACCAACATTGGGTAATTTGGTGCATCAACTATATTTCATTTTCTATTTTTTATGTGACAGATTTGGATAATATTCCAAAATATTTACTTTAGATTCAATTTCTCAATTGTTTTTTGCCCCAAATTTTTAGTACATGCTTTTATCTACTTTTATAATCTATATTGACTATGTATTTTATACTCTCAATGATGACTTAAAAGCTTAAAATGGTCTTTAAAATTTTGTAATGTGCTTTCAGATTTTAAATGTTATATGGTTTTGCACATTGGAGTTTTCAAATAAAACATCAAATTCCTACTTTTCTGCCTTGAAATTATTAGCTTCTAAACTGTATTTGTCATTTCCTAATCTGTCCTTGGCCTTTAAATCATATATATTCTTTATGCAATATTATATATCCTTTCCTTTAAAAAAATTAGATTTTGGCTTTTACTGTTCTCTGAAATATTTTTTTCCAATTTTTTATGATAATATCTTCTCCTTCTGATTTCATTTTCTCTTTTCAACCTTTCATGTTTAACTTTTTATTATTTCTAAGTTTTTTAAAATCGTACGAACTTACAATATGCTTTCCTTCGTTAATTTAGACACTAGAGAATTTAAACCTACAAACATGCTTTTTTTTGCAATTAGAAAACTCAAATGTCAGCCTGTTAAGAATATTTGAGCCTATTTAGATTGTACACATATTTCTACTTTGGTACTTTCATTTCTACAATTGTGATGGCCTTAGGTCAGTTGCCTAAGTTTGGCAAAATATATTCCTCTTCGGTATTACCATAAAATTCCTTTACTTAATAGCAATTGATTGCATATTTGATAATTTGCCCTGTATCCCACTTATATTACAACATGTGTGATGCAATGTGATAGGGAAGGATCACCGATAACCATGTTGTTCCAATTGCTTATATCAGCTTGTCTTTATTTAACACATTGCATACATGCTAACTTGATAATCATGCTTACATGTTTAGTGTTTGTGCCACAAAGGCATGCATCCCCAATGCATTTATTATTCATTGTTTTGTGCTATGCATATTTAGATTCCATATAAGTATAAAGTTGCCTGATTTGTAGCAAATAATCGATAAAATTACTAAGTTATTTGTTGCTGCATTGGATAATATTTTGTTCTTTTATTGATGTGAGTGTATATGTTAAATTGTCGTGTTCTACATTTTTTTTCCATTGCTCTTACGAATTTCGTTAATCCAACATTTAGTCATATATATATTTTATCTGCCTTTTTTTACTTCATTTGAGATGATTTATTTGTCGATCATGTTTCATCTACTATTTCTTCATGTCCATTATCCAATAATTTTGATATTGATCGTGGTACATATACAACCGACGCTGCTTTATCCATTCTACTGCAAACATTTATATTTCCACTTAACATTTACTGTTATCATAAATTGTAAATTATTCCAACTCTGCATTAATTTCCCAATATTGGGTAAACAATACTGACAATTGTTATTTTTCAGCACTTAAAGATATTACCTTTTCATAGCCTGCCTTCATAGAATGCCAAAGGCTGCAATACGTTAACTCATGGCTAATGTTTCAAAATCATATATTTTCATCAATAGGTTTTTACATTGACAGTACATTCATATAACCATCTATAAAGTAGTTCACAGTTAATAAATGAAAATATACACGTAGTCGCGTACTAATGCTTTCTCTTATTTCAGGGTGGAGAAATACATGCAGTTGTATGGCCCCGTTTCATGCCTCTATTCCTCAGCAAGCTTAAGGAAGGGTTGATCTACAACATAGGTGAATTCAACGTCATACCTGCTGGTGACAGTTATCTTCCGGTGTACAAACCAATTAAGATCGACTTCATTGCATTGACAAAAGTGATCGAAGTCGACAACCATGATGACACCATACCTGCACATAAGTTTTCCTTTGTAGACTATCAGTCAATAATTAACAAAACCGATACTGTTAAATACTTGACTGGTAAGTATACTACATCCCATCTACTTTCCATTTCATCTTATTATCCTTCCAGTTACCTATTTCCAAATCAAATACTAATCAACCCCTCAAATCAGATGTCATTGGGGTCCTCCGCCATGTTGGTGATGTCGTCAATCAATCCGTCGGGAATGGTTCAGTGACTCCTAAGCGCGAGCTTATCCTATATCTTCACTGGTATCTGTTGCTTCTGTAATTTTTCATCCCTCGACATACATGCCATTTAATTTCTAACGTATTCTTGGATGACCATTAACTTATCTCAACTGCAGTGGTAACCGCATTGCCGCTACACTGTGGGGCAACAAAACAAACTTGATAGACGACTCCGCTGTCATTGACACCACTAAAACAGTTATCCTTATGTCAATGACCGTAAAGAATTACCGGGGTATATTTCCTATATCTGCATATCCTCATATACTTTGTTTATATATTTGTTACTCCTAACACATTTCTTCTGCTTTGGCATACAGGTAAGCCAAGCCTGAGCTCAACTACAGCAACATTTGTTTACACCGATTTGGATATTGCCGAGGGATCTGATATACTTAAGTGGTCAATCCCACTAACCGCATATCAATATTACTTGCTATGTAAATGGGAAATATGAGGAAAAAAAACAGAAACAAAAAATCATTTGCTCTCTTTTATCTGTCTTTATTTAACAGGTTAAAAAAACTTCTTTCAGCCTCCTACTAACACTCCTATTTTCTACTGTTTTCCTAGCTTCCGTAAAAGGAAACTCCCTACATCTTCATCTGAAGACGTTCAGTCCAAAAAACCAACTGGGATAATCACTGATAAGTGCATATCCGAAATAATCAGCTCAGATCTCCCATCTGTGTATGAGGTAAGTACAGTACTCCTCACTGCCTGCCTAGCTGCCTGGCCTTGCACAATTTTTTATTCTTCAAACAATGCGCTCCTTCAAAAATCTGTCTAACGAACTGTTTTTTATACTATGGTTGTCAAAACATTTGCCTTTTACCTGGGGTGATAATTGTATTCCTACATAACTGATCTTATGCTCTTTGCCAAAGCTTTGCATGCAGAACTTCATATTCATCGTCGAAAGTTGACTGTTCTAAACTGCATGAATTTTTTTCCCTAACAACTTAGCTACCTGGTCATGTCCATTCCTTACTTTTCCATACTCAGCCTCCCATCTACTAGTTTAGGCAACTTATATATATTTGACGTTTAGGTCCTCTTAGTAAAGTAAGCTATCCATTTTTTTAACTCCTCTTCCCACCATTTAGCCTCTCTATTTGTCACAATCGAATTTTTTCCTTCTCACCATATTGCAGTTCTCACTTTCACTTCTCAATGTGCTTACAACTAGGCTAGAATTAGGGAAAATTACATCCTTATCTTGCATTTTAATCTTCCAACAAATTAATTTTAAGAGTATAAACTTCGACAATTTATACCTTACTGACTTATCTTTGTTGTTTTATATATTTTATAATTTTTTAACTAGCTTTTTAAGGTTTTATGGTAGAACCACTTTATTGTATTAACAAAATATACACAGTTGCCATTTTATGTGTTCATTTAAAGGTTAAAAATTCTCTTTTAGAATTTGTTCTTCCCGCCCCGTTATTTGTTTGTTAATCCCCTAATCATCTATGTAAATCGTACATGCAGTTTGACATGTTTATCTCTATACATCTTTTTAAGCTTTGGTTTTACCTTAACCATAATTACTGTATGCCTACCACAGTTACGGTTACTATGTTTTCTGACTACGTTTCATTATCTGTTTTCTCTTGCCACAATGACAAATAAATATTTGATCATTGGGATGCTTTATTACTGTATTTACAATATTGATTTACAAATCATATCCATAACAGACTTCTATTTCATTTATGATACTATTTCAACCACTCATAACATCAAGCTCTCTTTTTTTAAGGAAAAATCTATGCTTTCGAAGCAAAAATAACAAGACTTTCTCTCGACAATGGATGAGAATACTTATCATGCAACATTTGCAAATCCAGCATAACCACATCAGGACATAAGAATTACTACAGCAAGTGCGACAGAGATATCGAGTTTCCATTGCATAGGTAATGACATCACAATTTTGATTCCACATATATCTACTTTTACCACTCATCGTCCTTTATCTTTTCTCCCTTGCTAGGTTTCATTTGGAAGTAATCGTTGATGATGGCACCGCATTTGTTCCAATTGTCCTACTTGACAAGGTGGCAGAGTTTGTTCTAAGACAAAAGGCTGGACCTTTATACCTAATTCAAAGAAATGAGGTACTTCAGAGTTCATCGCAGTCATCATATGCCTATTACAACTCACTAAACAAAAATTGGTCCACCTCCTGTATTGCAACATTATACAAGATATTTGCCACTAACAAAACATTTGTTTTTCCTGAAGGTTGGGGGTGCGAAAAAAGTAACAACCATTCTCAAACAGCTAATTGGTAAAATTGAAAATTTTCAAGCCAAGGTTGCTACATATGCTAATTCTGCTGGAAGGAAAAAATTAACTGCAACTAAAATTTCTCCTACATCTGCCGACAGCAGCAGTACGCCACCTAAACAAAGCGATACTAAGGTACCTATTTCACCATCAATGTACGTGTGTCTTCCTACAAAAAACTATTATGTCCACGACACTACATTTATACCTGCCTTTTTTTCCATGTACCTCTAAACCATTTGTTTGTAAGTTAACTTTTATTTAACTAACATGGTATGACACTACAGGTTCCACCTTCCTTGGACAGCAAGGTCACTCAGCTTAAAGGAAATCCCAGAAAGAAAAATCTTATGGTTGTCGTTTAGCTTTATATTGTTTCTTAACATATCTCAAGTTATCTTAATTGTTGTAGTGCAAGTACTTTTGTTCTTTGTTGTCCGTCTTCTATTACATGTACTCTGTTTGGTTTCAAATAAAGCATTACAACTTTCTGCCCATTACATATCTCTAAATATACTAAAAACTTATTCACGCCGCACCGCTGTAATGCAAATACATTTATTGTTCTGTACATGGCACTTTTACAATTTCAACATCCCACAACTACATAAATTCATCCCAGCTACAAAAACTACCTAACACATCGCATCCGTTTATAATCGACAACCTACTCAATTAACATTCATTAAACTGTGCCATATACATTTCTCAGTGCAGTTACAACAATGAGTTAAAACAATATATTCCTTAACTGTTGCCCTATTACATATTGTGCTCCAGCCTGCAATGACAATTACAACATACATAATTTTATACTCTTTATACATGTGCGTCATCATTATCAACAACATCTAGACAAATATCAGCAAAGAGCGATGAATATATGGTTCAAACATTTAAGCTCTCCTCAATTACCCACAAAAACCCAAACTTCTTGCTCTGCTGCATTTGCATACATATCCATATTTCTTCCGTCAATTTTAACATAGGTTACACTAACATAATACATGCACGAAACTGGGGTTATGAAGTCTATGTATCGAACAATCCACTCAAACAACCAACTGCGACTAACCGATATAACAAGGACAACAAATATTTCCTTCCAATACTTAAGGTATTAACTCAATGCGTATACTTACCCAAAAAATAAACTTATATTCTCACCTACTTTTTTTTACTCAACATTACTAATTATCCTAATGCATTTATAATCATCGCCTCGGGTTGACATCCATGGACAGGTAAGTCCATAACCTTATCCTGTTATTATCCTTCCTCTCTTCACCGATATTACATTTCTAGGGCCATTTTATTTCAATGATATCCTCAACAAGTTGACGAACACATAACGCTACTACAATCCATTTTGCGCTCTAGGGGAATCCAAGTTACCATATCCCCGCTAATGGTTATGTCCTCCACTTACACATAACAAAAACATAATAACTAAACCTATTTGGTTTCAACATTATACTCATACTATCATCTATGTCACCGCAGGCCCCACGTGAACTAATTTCAACCTTGGAGCGAGCGAGGATTGAAAAAAGACGTCTTCACTATTTAAGGCAAAAAATAGGCTCAAAAAGGTACACACCATCCACCACCTGAAATACATGTTCATCGTCAATGCATTCACTGAATTGCATTCTATGCTTCTTCAACTGAGACATAGGTCCATAAATACATGTGCTAAGAACAAGTTTTGGACATAAAAATAAAAAACCTTGAAAACTCCATTCCATTCCACACAAACCCATCAAACAATGGAGTCAATAAGGTAATCCAACTAATAGAGTCACAACTAGTTGTCGTATCACTCTGAGTAAATAGGATTACCTTATTTCTTAACAGGTTATAGTACGACTAAACAACTCCATTGCTGGTTTGTGCATTACCAGCTCAGACTTGCTGACCGTTCTTAGCATTCACAGCTTTAACACCGAAAATCCGTCCTACAACAAATTTACCCATGCACCCGGTTTCAAACATTAGTAAGTTTGCAATTAACATTATATTGACCAAATTTTATATTCCTCCACGACATTGTCAAGGTCCATATAATTTTTTTACATCATTCTATCATTGCAATTAACGTATGAATGCAAATGTTTCAACTGTTGTAATTCAAAAATATAAATATGCACATATATAAATTTTTATTTTTTAAAAAAGAAAGAAACTCAAAAAATTGGCCACTTTTAAATTTAAAAACGAAAGAATTTAAAAGTAAGAAACTCAAAAAGGAAGGATATATAATTTATTTTAGTATAAATTAAACAAGCATATGTCAACTTTTTTTGAAGTTTACAAATTAAATCAAAATTCCTTACATTAAAAGGCTGAAACAGAGACTTAAAACTAGATCTCAAACATCTATGATGAATTTTCATTCTCTTTTATCTAATGCATATTAATAAATGTATAAAAAAAACCAATTTTTAAAGAATGGTTGAACACTTGAATCAATTTTGGAATAGAATATGATTTAAATGATGAATCTGTATCAAAATAATAAGTCCTTAGCGATTCAAGATTGTAAATGCCATGTTTTAGCCATTTAATACGGTCATTATGATTACCAATTTATTGTAGTGAAATTTTATTTTATTTAATTTGAGCGGAAGCAGTTATTTGTTCAGGATCTAGTATTGCCTATTTAGATACCAATGACACTTAAAAAGAATTATGCAGTCTCACAGAAAAATAACCGAAATAGAAGATAGAAGATTTAACGTGGTTCGGATATGAATATCCTATGTCCACGGAGACCCAACAACTTTTTATTTCACTAAAGAAAAGAGTACAAAAGAGAGAGGAAAGAATAACGGTGGATGCTACACTTGCTTGTTCATATGAAGATAAAGTTCCTTCATTTATATAGACTTGATAATGAAGGGTTGCTTGGAGATTAAGCAAATCAATTTCCTGATTACGCAGATATCTTTCCAATTTACGTGATTTGATTTTAGTATAAATAGATGGCGTAATCTTCGTTTCCATATCTTTCCTTTATTCTCCATGCCTAATAATTTATTTCTTCATATAGCAGAATAATTAATTGATTTGCTAATTAATTAGTTTCCTTTAAAATATCCTTCCATATATCAGCTAATTAATTGATTTGATTGAATCAATTAATCAATTTCTTTCCCTTTTAACGAATATTTGAATCATCCAAATTCAACACTCCACCTTGATTCAAATATATAAAAATCTCTCTTCATCACCTTATCATCAAGTAATCAACATATAAGTTGTTGGGTCTAGCGCCCCATGACGCTCAAGTAACAGGATCAAACTGATCAAGTTTGAGCAATGCTCAAACTTGTCCTTAGGAAGTGACTTTGTCATCATATCTGAAGGATTATCCAAAGTACTCACCTTCAACAATTTGATCTTTCTTCGTTCTTCCTCAAGCATAAGAAAGAAACCTCTAACATCAATGTGCTTCGTCCGTGAACTATAAGCTTGATTTTATACAAGATGATCGCACTCTGACTGTCTGAAAATAGCTCTACTGTCCGTTGCACCATTGAAAGATCATCCAACAACTGAAGTAAGTATAATCCTTCCTTTGTTGCTTCCACAATCGATATCAACTCTGTTCCGATAGTCGATAAAGCTATGATAGATTGCAGCTTTGATCTCCATGAAATCGATCCTATGCCAAGTGTAAAAACATAGCCCGACACTGACTTCCTAGCATCTCTATCCCCAGCGTAATCAGAATTACAGTATCCTCTAAGAAAGATGTCAGCGTCCACTCCACCATATAATAAGCCCACCGAAGAAGTGCTTCGAAGATATCTAAGAATCCACTTCACAGCTTGCCAATGTTCTTTGCCTGGGTTAGACATATATCGACTCACAACACCCACTGCATGGGCCAAATCTGGTCTTGTGCACACCATCGCATACATAAGACTACCAACAGCACTAGAATAAGGTATATCAGCCATATACCTTATGTCTTCTTCCGATGAGGGAGATAAGTCTTTTGACAACTTAAAATGAGAGCCTAATGGAGTGCCAACCGGTTTAGCTTTCTCCATTCCAAATCGAGCGAGGACCTTCTCGATGTACTGAGCTTGAGTGAGCCTTAACTCTCTCCGCTTCCTATCCCTGCTTATCTCCATACCCAATATTCTTTGTGCCTTTCCCAAATCCTTCATATCAAACTCTCTACTAAGCTCCGCTTTCAACTCCTTAATTCTGACCATACTCCGAGATGCAATCAGCATATCATCAACATATAACAACAAATAAATCATATCACCATCACATCTCCTGAAATAAACACACTGGTCTTTGAAACTTCTGGAGTATCCCTGTGAAAGCATAAACTTATCAAACCTCTTATACCATAGTCTAGGAGACTTCTTCGGTCCATATAAAGATTTGTTGAGTTTGCAAACATAGTCTGGCCTGCTACTGTCAATGAACCCTTCCGGCTACTTTAAATAAATCTCCTCATCTAGATCACCATGCAAGAATGCAGTTTCGACATCTAGTTGCTCTAATTCCATATCTTAATGAGCAACCAATGTCAAAAGAATACGAATAGAAGTATGCCTAACCACTGGAGCAAAGATATCATAATACTCTACCCCTTTCTTCTGAACATGCCCCTTTGCGACTAACCTTGCCTTGTATATGAGATTACCATTTTCGCCGTCTTTCACTTTATAGATCCGCTTGCATCCAATAGCTCTCTTGTCGGTGGGAAGAGGCACCAAATCCCAAGTATGATTTCTCTGCAATGATTCAATCTCCTCCTCTATAGCAACTAACCAACTGGAACCGTTAACTGATGCGATAGCTTCTCTATAATCACAGGGCTCATCATGGACAACATTTAAAGCATATGTTGCCATATCATCGAAGTTAATATCTTCGATGCTCAATCCAACAAACTCATCAAGCCACTTAGGCTTTCTTCTTTGTCTGACAGGCCTAGGTTCTGAATGAGCTCCACCTTGAGTTTGATCCTCTGTACCAACATCGATATTATCCTCATCAACCACGGTGTCATCGGAAACACCATTTGAACGTTTATGGAAAGAATCAACAGATGACTTATTTTGTGTCTGGTATTCTTCACATGTCCTCTCATTGTCATCCGATGAGGAAGGCTCCACCTTCAACATAGCCTTCTCATCAAAAGTCACATGCCTGCTCATAACGATCTTCTTGCTAATAGGACACCACAACCTATATCCTTTCACTCCTCTCCTATAACCTAGAAAAATACACTTGCGAGCTCTAGATTCCAGCTTCCCTTTGCTCTCATGCACATAAGCTGGGCAACCAAACACTTTGAGAAATGAATAGTTGACAGGCTCTCCTTTCCATACTTCTTCAGGGATCTTCATATCTATGGCAGTGGAAGGTGTGCGGTTGATAAGGAAAGCCGCCATAGATAAAGCTTCAGCCCAAAATCCCTTCTTCAATTTAGCAGTCAGTCTAAGGCATCTTATTCTCTTCAATAATGTCCGATTCATCCTTTCTGTAACTCCATTAGACTGGGGGTCGCCTGGTGTGGTGTAATGCCTCTTAATGCCTTCAGACTCACAATAATCGATGAATTCCTGTGATACAAATTCACCGCCATTATCTGAACGGAGAACTTTCAATTTCTTCCCTGACTGCTTCTCAACCATAGATTTCCACTTCCGAAACTTGGCAAAGGTTTCACTCTTTGACTGAAGAAAGTATACCCATACTTTCCGAGAGAAATCATCTATAAATGAAACAAAATATCTGGCTCCACCTAAAGACGGACAAGGGGAGGGACCCCAGACATCTGTATGAACATACTCCAAGACAGCTTTTGCTTTATGCTCTCGTGTACCAAAAGAAATCTTCGTCTGCTTTCCAAGAACACATCCTTCACAAAAACCAAGTTTTGAATGATGTACTCCATCAATCAATCCTCGTTTTCTCAACTCATCCATGCTGCGCTCACCGATGTGACCCATCCGTAAGTGCCATAATCTGGAAGAATTCGAATCAACAGATGTAACAGAAGCTGATTCACCAATTACAGTAGTGCCCTTTAGTAGATAAAGATTTCCTGTCCTCACACCTCTCATAACAATCATGGAACCCTTCGATATCTTCATTTTCTCTCCTTCCACTACAATCTTCAAGCCAAGTCTACTTAACGCCCCAACAGAAATCAAGCTCCTCCTCAAATCAGGTACATCTCTAACATCGGTGATCGTACGAATAACACCATCAAACATCCTAATCATCACGCTACTAACACCCACCATACGGCAAGAAGCATCATTGCCCATTAGAACTTCTCCTCCATCAATTTCACGGTAAGTGGAAAAGCAATTCCTATCAGGTGTCATATGATAGGATGCACCAGAATCAATCAGCCATAAGTTGCTCTTCCCAGAAGAGCCGAAAGCTGTAAATACATCGGTGTCACTTTCTGTATCTGATTTCTCTGCTGTAGAAGCTGAAGCTTGCTTTGGATCTTTTCTTCTACCTTCAAGCTTGGGACATTGTGCTATGAAGTGCCCTGGTTTTTTACAATAATGGCAAGTCAAATTCTTAGGCACCCCAGACTGAGACCGTGAATAATTCCGTCCTCCACCTTTCTTCGTCCTGCTTTGGCCTCTACCTCTCTGAACATATAAGTCTTCAGTATCACTATCCAAGGTAGTGCTCGCCAATCTACCTCTTAATACTTCATTATGAAGACCAGCCTTTACATCAGATAGGCTAATTTTACTGCGGCCATAAATCATGGAATTAACAAAAGCAGTATACTCCTTAGGCAAGGAACATAAGAGGATCACAGCTTGAGCCTCATCAGTAATATCAACTTATGCTGCCTTCAGGTTCATAATCAAAGTCGTCAAAGCATCTACATGCTCCATGAGATCAGCACCAGGCTTCATCTTGAACGAATAAAGTTGTTGCTGAAGAATAATCCGATTAGTGAGAGACTTATCTTGATATGCATCCGATAATGCATCCCATAGTTCTTTCGCCGTCTTCTTTTGAGAGAATTCTCTAAGAACTTCATCTGAAAGGCTCAAATGAATTGTTGTAAGAGCTTTATCTTCCATCTCTTCCAAATCAGCTGCATCAATATCTTTCAATTTCTCAGGCGCAGAAACAACCTTGTAAGTCTTCTCCTTCTTCAATACAGCCTCCATCTTCATCTTTCAAGTACCAAAATCTCCTTTTCCGTCAAAACGTGTTACTCCATAATTGACACCAGATCTGCCAACAGACTTACTAGAAGTAGCCATTAATATCCAAACAGAAACAATAGCACTAGCTCCGATACCAAACTGTAGTGTAATTTTATTTTATTTAATTTGAGCGGAAGCGGTTATTTGTTCAGGATCTAGTATTGCCTATTTAGATACCAATGACACTTAAAAAGAATTATGCAGTCTCACAGAAAAGTAACAGAAATAGAAGACAGAAGATTTAACGTGGTTCGGATATGAATATCCTACGTCCACGGAGACCCAACAACTTTTTATTTCACTAAATAAAAGAGTACAAAAGAGAGAGGAATAAATAATGGTGGATGCTACACTTGCTAGTTCATATGAAGATAAAGTTCCTTCATTTATATAGTCTTGATAATGAAGGGTTGCTTGGAGATTAAGCAAATCAATTTCCTGATTACGCAGATATCTTTCCAATTTACGTGATTTGATTTTAGTATAAATAGATGGCGTAATCTTCGTTTCCATATCTTTCCTTTATTCTCCATGCCTAATAATTTATTTCTTCATATAGCAGACTAATTAATTGATTTGCTAATTAATTAGTTTCCTTTAAAATATCCTTCCATATATCTACTAATTAATTGATTTGATTAAATCAATTAATCAATTTCTTTCCCTTTTAACGAATATTTGAATCATCCAAATTCAACATTTATATCATGCGATATTGATTATACATTTAAAAGAATAAAATATTTATTATTTGAATGGTAATCCGACAACCATGACAACAGTTCATAATTTTTATTCACGTAAGGTTATATATACAAATATTTTTTCTACATAATAATTTGTTATTTACGTATTTTTCCTAAATTTTATACCCTTAAAATTTGATTGTGTTTGTGCCTTTGGACTGTATTTTCATCGATTCTGTATCTTTAGACCTAATTGCATCCATCACTTTATTATGTATATCGGTAAAATGTTAACATAATAGGTTACAGTATTATTTGTAAAACATAATAGATAGGTGTCCATACTAAGAAATTATTAACGACCTTAAGTGATTCAAGTTTTGTTAGCAAGTTTATTATAACTTCTATTTCATTCATCACCCTCAGAAATTACTTGCACTTGACAAAATATTAGATTGACTTTCAATTGCTAACACATGCGTTATTACATGTGCTGAAATAGCTATATATTTTCACAATAGGACAGTGCCATTATTAACTGTTTGAACCAACCATAATGCATAAAACAAAGTTTTAGTAGCTGATGAGTATGCAAATCTATTTTTTTCATAGCTTATGTAATTATCACAATGGTACCATGATGTTCTAGAAGTGCAACTAAAAACATGTATAAAAGCGAGTTCTTGATTTACCTTGCTTCCTTAATTTTGTATGAAACATGTATAGAAGTGCAACGAAAAATATGTAGAATGTTTTGAACATTATATGAAATAAAGATGAGTATTATTGTATATGCCATAGCTTCCTAAATTTTTTTATAGAAAAAAATATACTGAAATATCTTATAGTATTGAAAAAATCCAACTGGGAATCATAACCGAAGCTTTGAAAGTTTTGTACAATTGGACTAAATATTAAGGTTTTAGTACAAACTGAAAAATTAGTTCAAACTAAATTGCATAAATAATTATTTTAACTTCATTCTGACTATAGCTGAAAAAGCTATAGCTGTTTACGCATTGTGTAATTACATCAATCATTCATTTACATAACTAATAGTGCTATATAGCTAATACTTTCTTAAAAGAAAAAGGATAAAAGAAGAAAAGGTAAATAATTAAACAAACAAATTAAAGTAGCGCACTATCACACATATGACCGTCAGAGATGCAATGATTTAGATATAGACACGTACAATTTACATATATTAATTACCTAACAACAATAAAACTATATTCTATTTCTGGATATAAACCATTGCTATAACATGGTGGAGATATAATTTATGTTTTTTCCGTAATCAATGTTACCTTAAACTTAGTCAATAATGATAAGAGGAATGAGTTCGATAAAGGATTTGCTATCAATTGTTCATTGGTTTAGTATTCACAAAGTCATTATATTTTTTCCAATATAGAGCTTTAAATGGAAAAGCGAATGATTATTATGCTCTAAATCTAAATTAATGTGCTCTAATTGCCAAACAGTAATAGCCTAACCAAGAGAAAATGGTAGATGGCTTATATACTCCAATGGATCATAATATTTATTGCCAGTCCAATGTTATTTATCAAGGTATAAGGTAACATAATCTAGGTTTTTTTAAAATTTCCAATTTTATTATATGATTTTCATGTTGAAAAATGGAAGTCTGGATTTTTTGGTTAATGGGTTGTAAAAATGGGACGGCTATGGATGACTATGAGATTGTGAGAAAAACATCTTTGGGATTTTCTACATGTTATCATGTTGTTTTTTCCTTACGAATACGAAATTCATTCGTGCATTCGCAGTGCAATATGTCTCTGTTACTAGTATTATTAATGAGTTACTAAAATTATTCACGAAATGCAGATGGAGGTTCTACAACCAGTTGAGTAAGACTGGGATATGGAAGGCCTAACTATTATTGGGGAAACTATTTGAAAAAGTAATCAGAACTTCATCATTTGCATTTTTCCAAATCAGCACAACTTTGTTTCTTACGAATATAATTTATAATGGTACTTTAATTTTTCAAATTTTTATTGGTTGCATGGCATATAAAATTTGTCAACTTTCTGTTCATGCGCATAACTCTGGCGAGGTGGTTTTGCTAAACAGTGTAAATACTGTTCTATATTTCAACTACAGCTACATTGTTCCATGACTCAAAATATTATTTACGCCCAACAGTATTTCTATTTTGTTCCCAAATAGCTTTATTTGTAATTCATCCAACTGATTCATTCAGGAAATCTACAAAACCATAATAGCAGTATTTTTCCAACGGTTGGTAGTGCATTCAATAGAATGTAACTACAATCTATCAGGTGCATTGATAAAATGGCTGTGTTTCAAACATCTATTTACACTTTATCTTATACCACCAATACTATTCTGGATACTTACTGCCGTTACTAACTTTAATAAAATTAAATTTTATACGAAACTTATACTACAAGTTAGACGTACAGAGGTAACAGACATTTACATACACATTCATTGTTCTTCATTTCCTCTAGGTGCGACTCAGAACATATAAACGAGTGTGACAAATTTGCTTGCATACCCACTTTAACTGTTTTCCTGCAAAATAATATATAATTATAATATGTTCACCACATCCGTGTGCGAAGCACGGGTTCGCACTAGTTCTCTATCATAGTTTACAGCTATGCAAGGAGAATGACAGTTTCTGATCAAGAAACCAAATCTGAGTCCGCACTAGGAAGTCGAGTGGACGATACTAGTTCGAAAGTGAAATTGTGTGATCAAATGAGCGATCGAATTTGATATTGCGTACGAATGATATAAGTACATCGTATCGGTTTGAATGAAATGAATATTGAAATTTTGTAAAGAAATGTATAAGATGATTTTTAATGTTGCAATTGGACATTATTACTAGTAAGATATATAGGTGTTATAAAGGAAAAAGGAAATTGGGATTTTGATTTCAGAAGATAAATTTAAAATTGCTCAACAAAAAGGTATGTATATAAATTCTATATGAAGTTTGATAATTTTCTTGTCTAGCCACTTGGCCTCTTGTTTTCTTTTGAAATCTGGAGGCCCGTTGTGGCATTTTGTAGTCGTACCGAGCTAGCCTCGCAAAGGAGAGGCTGGTGAAATTTTTCGAAAATTTAGGAAATTAATTTTTTTAAGGAAATCTTGATAATTTAAAGTTTGAAGTTAAATTTAAATTTGAATTGTTAGGAAAATAATGTTGTTTGGAACCTATGGAAGATTTTGGAAAGTTAGTTGAAATGATTATGGGTCTTTAATAAAAAGATTTATTTTGGCAAGTTGATAAAACTATTTGGATTGAAAAAAAAATAAACGGGTTAAGGATCATTCTTCTTAACTAGTAATTTCGGGACAAAATTCTTTTAAGGCGGAAAAAAGTGAAGACCCAGAATTTTGAACATTTGAAATTGAAATATTTAATTGATTTTAAATATTTGAAAGTTAGCTTAACTTGAATTTTAAATATCAGAGTTTATTTAGGTAATTAAATTACTGAATTGATAGATGAAATTGGATAATACATTGAATCTTGATTTTTAAGCGGGTTAAAAATATTTCAAAGGCTTGTAAAAATCTATATTGATAATACTGGAGATAATAGAACTTTTAAAAGTGAGTTTAAAACTATTTTGTTCAGTTTTGAATTAATATCTTTTAAATCAATATTTAAAAATAGCCTTTAAAGGAACAGTCTCAAAATTCGACAAAACCAGTTCCATTGGATCTGAAATATTGGATATTATCGGATTTCAATTTTTGTAGTGTTTGGAGTTGTCGTTTGACCGTACGGATTGAAAACGCGCTGAAATTTAAATCGAAAATTTAATATATAGCTGGGTTCAAAAAGCTAGCTCCTCCATACGATCGAATTTGAACTCGAAACCTTTTCCATTGTGTTCGAGATAGGCATATAACATTATAAACGCCTAGCGGCATGCCTCAATAGGAGATCGAAATTTTAGGCTTTGTTTTCTAAACGATTTAAATTTAAATTTAAAATTAAATTTAATAATGTTTTTACAAGATAAATTATACCGTTCTTCTCTTCAAACACGTGGTTTCCTTTTCAACACTTGTCCTTTATTTTTTACATGCGTCTCTTTTGAAGAAAAAGAAAAGAAAGAAACAATCTCGTTGAAAAGAAAATCAAGTATGGCCGTAACATTTCATATTGGTTCAAAACAAAATCGAGCAGTTCAAAGTCATGGCCACGATTTCAAATAAAAAAAAGAGAAATCAAATTCAATTCACGTTCGATTCGCGAGGCTAGGATTTTCTCGAGATGGAGCGTGAGTGTTGGTAGCGAAAGGATGAGGTGGCAATCGAAATCGCATGGCCGAGGGAAGCACGAGTAGGAGGTCGTGATTGATTGAGGTTTGCTCGATCAACTTTGGGGCTCTCATGATCGAGGGGAGGGGCTGCTGCATTGGCAATTGGTAGCTAGGGTTTCGATGTCGAGGTCGCGATGGCACAAAGGGATCGCGGCGAGTTCGGCGAAGTATGGTTTTGGGAAAGAAGGTTGTTGGCATCGTTGATGCTTGGGGATGAGTCACGACGCCAAGGTCGAGGTGCCGATGTGCTCCGGGTCGATCGCGGTGTTCGTCTCTGGCAATGGTGGTCGGAGAACTGTTCATGGTCGAGCTTGGATTCACGAGTGCAATAAGGTATAAACCCATTTTAATTTTAATTTTATGTATATATAAACGTATATAGGAATATGTTACTGAAAAACAGAAGGAAACAAAATAAATATTGTATAGTAAGTTTTATACGATAATTTGTTTCTATATAAACATATATACAGTAAAGTAATTACTATGGTTAATTACAAGAAGAGAAAACAAAATTTTCTAAGTAAATACACACACACACACACATATTTTTAGGCATTTTCTAATGCAATTAAGTTTATATATATAAATCATTTTTATAAATATATGTGATTTCAAAGGAAGATATATATATATATATATTAATATACTAGTTCACCTTAAAAATGGATTATGGTGATTTAATTGTCTAGTTAACCCATTTAATTATTTTAGTTACTAAAAGGATTTTTAAAAAAAGGGAAATTATTTAATAAAAAAATAAAGGGTTGGCTAATTAAATTGTTAAATGGGAATTTAATTGTTCGATTGGTTCGAATATTAATAAGAATCGTATAATTGTTTATATAAGGTCAAAAATTGTGAAATCAAGCTGGAAAGGAAAATGGGTTGCATGCGTAGTCAAAAGTGAGATCTTCTCACTCAATTGAAATTCCCAGTTTAATTTAAATAGTTAAATTTAAATCGTTGGTTGTGCTTGGATGAATTAGATAATTTATCAGTTGGGTGATATTAGATATAGTAGTATATACATACATATATATACATATATATATTGAAGGGATTGATTTCCCACATTATATAGCGGATGAGACCCTATGCGTCGCATAATAGCAGATGATATGAATAATCCCATATACCGCAATATTCCACCTCGAAGTGGAATTGGTATTTATTTGTTGTGCTAACATCTGTGGATGCGGGAGGGATCCAACTGGATTACTCAAAATTGTTAAATTTATTTCATATATTGTGATGTGATTATTAATAATCTGTGAATGATTATATTGGTGATTGAAATTTATTGAAGGCTATGGTTTGGCCGAATATATTCTGGTATTTAAAATACCAGGATATATAAATTGGATTTTTGGAAATTAAAGTAGAAAATTTTGAGTAAATTCACTTTAGAGAATTGAATAAATTTTGAATAAGGAATTTTAAAAGGGTGAAGATTGATTTTTGAAATCCTATCGAATAAATTCTAAGTATAGGAAAAAGATTTTAATAAATGAAAATAAATGGACTTTGACTAGTATTGCATAAAAGTTGAAGAATTTATTTTAAAATTCAGATTTTAAAATCTAAATGAAGGTGTGAATATTGGATTAGTGATTTTCGAAATAAATTTGGATAAATAAAGGAATAATTTTTAAATGGAATAAATTTCTAGAAATCAATTTGGAAATTGATATGGTGTTTTAAATAAATTTTTGGAAATCAATTTGGAAATTGATTTGGTGTTTAAAAATAAATTTTTGAAAATCAATTTGGAATTTGATTTGGGTGTTTGAAAATGAAATTTGGAAATTAATTTGGAAATTGATTTGGGTATTTGAAAATAAATTTTTGGGAAATCGAATTGGAATTTGCATTAGTATTTGAAAGTAAATTTGGGAAATCAATTTTTAAAATTGTATATCAATGGATATTTGGAGATATCAATTCACGATGGAATTTATAAAGGAATGGGTGGATTTTTACAAAAACAAATATTGGTTTATTTAAAAAGTGCGGAAAGAAAATTTATGGATTTGGAACGTAAATTTAAACTAAATCGAGAAGGATTTATTAATTGATTTAAATGGACCATTTGAAATGGAAAGTGTATTTTCCCTGGAAAGCCGAGTATGTTTTCAAAGTAGCTTTTAAATTATAAATTAAAAGTTCTAAATTTAGTTTTAAAAAGAGTGTTTTGGAGAAATTATTTTCGTAAATTGTTTTAAATCTTTAACGTAAATATTTATTAAGTTAATTATAGAAGTGATTATTTAAAAGATTTAAACTAGTGTTTGATTTAGAAAAGGGTTATTTAATTATACTCTATCTAATGATTTTATTTTTAAATTTGTTTTGGCTTAAGTTATATATGAGAAGTAGTATAAAAATTTTGTAACCAATATTTTAATATAGAGTGTTTAAAAACTAGTTTTCATGTTAAAGTGTTTCCAAGTATATATTTTTGGATAAGTAATTTAAATTATTTTACAATATTCGGACTTGGCAAATTTTTCAGTGGAAATAAACAACATTTGACAATTTATTCCACGTGAGGAAAGTGATTTGAAATTTGTTTTCAAAGGGTTGAAGTGTGAAAATATATCTTGCGAAGATATTTTGAAAATAAATAATTTGGAGAAATTATTTAAATTTGATAGTTGTGTGAATGTTGTTTGATAGTTAAATAACCGACTATCAATAGTGGCCTTTAAGCGGCATAGTTTATGACTATAAATAGTCTGGAGCGAAGTCAAAAAAGTATGTTGTGAAGATCAAAAGACAAGCCGGATGGCGAGACGTATCGCTAGTTTATGATATTCTTTTCTGTTGTTGTGTTGTAATACTCTGATGATGTGTTGTATAAACTGATATAGTTCTTTTGTTAAAGATTATTCATTTATCTATTATATATTGTTCCGCTTTGAAATGTGAGATTCTGATATTGTTTTTGTTTCTTCTTCTACCTTCTTCTTCTTTAACCCTAACCGTTCGATTTTTTGGCACTCGATTGTTCAGCATTTGATACAGTGGACGTCTTGATGTTGACTTTCGAGCGTCGAAAAATTGGGTCATTACACTAAAACTCTTGGGTGCTCAAATTTTTACGAGCAGCCAAGTGGTTCAAGTCTGTACGATGCATTTTTTGGAAGAGCTTAGAGTAGGAGGCTTCATCGGTAGATAGTTATCATCTTTCTCCGCTGTATATTATGTACTCTATATCTATGTATAGGAACATGCTGTTATAACTGTCCTAAGTAAGAAATTGTGTATGAATTTGATGTATCATTTTGTAGATGACTTTGTAAAGTATTATGTGATTAATATATGTTATTCCATTGCGTTGTAAGATTCTGTATTTGTTTTTAGTTCTTCTATCGATCTTCTTCTTTCTTCCCCCTAACAATCGGTGTTTTCGGCACTTAAATACTCTGTTTTCGGCACTTGAATACTCGACATGTAATAGAGTGGACGTAATAATGTCGATTTTCGAGGATCGAAAAGACAGATGCGTTACATTTGATATCAGAGCTAAAGGTTAAGCGAGAACCTTGACTTTGGTGGGGATACCTCATTAGAGATAGGATAAGTGACAACCTAGAATGAGTTTGAGTGTATATATATGAGCACATATTTGTTAGTAGTTATAAAATGTTTTGTGTTGTGTTGATTTATCGATTTAGTGGATTACGAACTGTGGTCGATATAGGGTGTACAATTGTACTGATAGGGATTTCTAAACACTCAAACTAGGCAAATCGATACAGTATTGTTTTAGAATTAGATAAATGAAATAATTCTACTCAGGGTATATTTTATATATAAAAGAATGATTGTAACAACCCGAGATTTTGGAGATTACCGTTAATATTAAATTATAATGCAAATTATAATTTAATATTGTGTTTAAAAATGAATTGGATAATAAAATGAGGGATTATATTACATTTTATATAAACAATATCTGGATGAATATAATTTGGGATTTGAAATTTAAATAAGTCATATTATTTTATTTGAAGCCTATTTCAACGTTTGATTGTTGAAAAAAAGTGTAAATGAATGAAATAAAGTTTGAAAAACATTATTTGTGGATTTGGGTTGAAAATAAATAATTGTGATGGTTTAATTTTAGTTAATTAGTAATATTGGAAATTTATTCCAGTGTTAGCCTTCTATTGTGAAATAAAAGGAATAATATGAAGAAAATAAAATTTAGAAGTGTAATTAGGCTTGGAATAATATACCAATGTTATAAAAATGTTAAAACATCTTAAGACACTTCATTAGACTTAAAAATAAATTTTTATTTTGTTGAAATGGATGAAAATAGTGATTTTTCACTAAAAATGGGAATACTGGTAAATATTGTTAAATTTTTTTATTATATGGGAAAAATAATATCTTTAATTGGAAAATTAGAATTTTTTGTCACTAACATGTTCCCTTTATTAAAACATGAACAATGCAACTTGTTTCATGTGATATGGAAATTTTGTGCAAAAGTTATGTGCAAATTACCAAAACACAGATACATATTTACTCTAAATATTTTTCTAAGTGTGAGAATTGGGCTTATAGGGATATTTTGTGCCCAAAAACCCAATTTCTAGAATGTTCAAAGAGATATACATTCATTTCTCTTTGACTATTTTTCATTTAAACACTTTTCTTCTAAAAACTTCAATATTCTAATCAATGGCCTCCATAAAAAGAGAAAATCAATGGCTTCCTTCTTATAAATCAACTTCATTCAAAATCTATGCAAATTAAGGAATTAAATCAATCAAATAGATAGATAAGAGAAAGGTAATCTCTAATCTAATCTATCTTAGAATCTATGTAAACCCTAGAATAGTGATCAATTGCTTCTTTGCATGTACTGCATTTTTCTATTTTTAGATGTTTAGAGCTCCAATTTTGTGTTAAACGTTCAATCTTGCTCGCATATCCTCGCTTATTCACTGCAAATCAAAAGGTAAGTGTAAAAGCTTATAAATGCTAGCCAAAATCAAAGTTTTGAGTTGAATTTTCATATTAATAAGGTTATGTTTCGTCTTTGTTATTTTCTGTTTTCTGTCGCCACATTGTTTTAGCCATAACTTTCTTGTTACCTATCGGAATTAGGAAATTTTTAAAGTTCAGGAAACATAATGATTTAGGCTATAACTTTTATGTTTTGAGTTTTGAGTTTTTTTTACGGTTGTATGGTGAAAAATCCATATCTTTGTGACTGTCATGTCATTAACAGAGAGTGTTTATATATTCACCTATAAAGTAATTTGATCATAACTTTCTTGTCACCTATCCAAATTTAGAAATTTTTAAAGTTATGGAAACCATAAGATTTAGGAAATAACTTTCATGTTTTTAGTTTTCTGTAATTTTGAAGTTGGATATGTCAAAATCTAATTTTTCTACAGCTAACCCGAGAGCAAAACCAATATTTGCTCTGTCCTTGAAGCTGAAACGAAATTGGCCATAACTTTTTCGTTTCTTAACCGATTTTGATAATTTTAGATGTCCCGAAAGAATAAATCATGTGTTACAACTTTCATGTTTTGAGTTTTCTGTAATTTTCAGGTTAGCTATGTCAAAATCAAAATTTTCTACTATTAACCCGAGAGCAAAATCAATATTTGCTCTATGTTTGAAACCGAAACGAATTTGACCATAACTTCTCCATTTCTTAACCAAATTTGATAATTTTGGATATTTCGGAAAGCTTAGGTCATGTGCTACATGTTTTATTCATTGTATTTTCTATAATTTTGAAATTTTCTTGGTCATAATTATGGTTGTATGTAGCTGTCCTGAGAGCAAAATGACAGCAACAACAATCGTTGACCTTAGATTGTATTAGCTCATTTTTGCTCTCATTCTTTTCGGTTTTGATGATGTTTTTGAGATATTTTGAGAGCTATGATGCCTACCAGTAGTCTAGCTATATTTTGAGAATTTTAAATTCAAATTTAAATGGAGTTTGAATTGATTTTGGGTTAAATTTGAATTGAATTCGTATTGAATTCAAGTTATCGATTTTGAGATATCCCTCTTAGTTTTCATTGCTTTCGAGAAAGGTTTTCACTAAACCATTTTTGAAATACATGGACATTTCAAATTATTATTACATAGTTTTTTTTAATTATTTTTTAAATAAAGATTGATTTATTTCCTATAATAAAGGAATTTCAAATATTGGTTTTAAAAATCATTTTCGAAAAATCGTTTTAAATTTCTATTTCTCTAATAAAATTATTTTATAAATAAAATTACTTATTTTTATGAATTTCAGATGTATAAGAAGAAAAATTAAACAGTAAAGTATAACATGTGGTATGGGACACATGGATTTGCTTTATCGCTTAATATCAGACTTACACGATCGAAACCCTTTCGATGAACTATTTGAGATGATTTAAGATGTTATTCAATTTTGGGGTAGATTATATGGTCTGAGAACTCCAATTTAGGAGTATATTCGATGAAGGACCATTTTAAGATGTGTTTCTTAATCGCCGATGAAATGAGATGAATTAAGAGCTAGAAATTCCTATTTGGAATTATGGTTATAAATAACCATCTAGATGTTATTTTTACTTGCCAATGAGATAATGTAAGCTTCTTTATCATAATTTTACAATGTTGAGATGTATTATGATAGTTTTTACTTGTCGATGAGAAGAGACAAGTCACGATGCCCCTAGTACTCATCAATGAGATGAGACGATCATAGTATTGTATTTACTCACCAATGAGACGAGGTCGAGTATATTTTCTTGATGTTTACGATGTTTTACTAGTGTGGTACCAACTAACGGCTAGTAAACGATTAGGGGAGAACGTATGATATGTGACGTACGTTAACACCTATTGGGTTCCTATCCGAGAAGTTGAGACACATTCACGATGTTTACTAGTACTACAGACCAGGAGTACTCGATTGGAGTCATCACAATGTAGCTGCTATTCCGATCATCACGATGTTATTTACTCGGGTCTTTGTGACTGAGAGTCATTATGATGTTATAGACTATAGTCATTCACAATGTTCATGATGTTAAGATGTTATTTGACTCCGGTCATCATGATGTTTATGGTATAAATAATAGTACTAGTCACGATGTAGCGCGCGTAGCAATCTCCGGCATGCAATCGAGGATCTGGCCAATCCAGGATTTCTTTAAGTTTTGATGTTTTAGACTTCACCGTCTTTAGATGATTATTACATTGATATCCTAGTGCCAGATGAGATGTATACATATATGGTGAAATCATTTATGATGTTACTCTTTGATTGAGTTATTTGCGTTGTGGATTGATGATTTTATAGACTACTTGATGTTAAGATGGAGTTGAGGTGTTTTTATATATTTATACCAATGAGATGAGGTATAAATGATTATGAAGAATCTTTTATGATGAGTTTAAGTGATGGATTTGAAATGTATCTATATTCATACTGATGAAATGAGGTATGAATAAGTATGATGCTTCTTTGATGATTGGGTTTTATATTTCCTTGAATGATTCTTGGGATGTGCCAATGAGAAGAGGCACATCCATATGTGTTTTATTCTAAATATGAAGGATATGTACCTTTGATGTATTGTTATATTGACAACCACTTCTAATAGTTGAATTCTTTGAAGTCATTATCCATATTCCTTTATACCGCCGATGATATGAGGCGAAAGCGATGTTTATTAAGTCTTATCTTTAAAACTTTGCTCGCCGATGTTCCATTTGCTTAAGTGTCAGTTATGCCACTTAAATATGAATTTATCATCGTTATCTCTTTTACATGCCAAGAAGAGATGTTTTCCTCTCTTATGATGTTGAAACCCTGTATAGGGCATATCATCCTTTATGAAAAAGGATACCATAGCTTTCACCTGCTTATCCTTATCGATTATTCTGTTTAACTGATGATTTTAGCTAGCCTGACCCGTATGTTTTCACTCGGGTCAGACCGAGTTGTTTCAGGTATCATATATTGGGCTTAGCTTGATGTTGATGTTGGATAACAGCTCTTCTTTCTCTTGAGTAGTTTATTTCTTATGCATACTCTAATGTTTTTTACATTTGATTTGATGTATATGGTGTGGTCGTGTACCACCTTTATTGTATTCATATTGTATTGTACTGAACGTGTATCAGTGTATATGTATATATATGATGTTGGTTACTGTTTTGTGATGTGATTTACATTCAGTTATTGTATTTTGTTCTGATAGATCCGTAAGCCACCTATAGTTTTGGATTAAGCATTTATGGGTATGTCAATCCACTTGAGTTGAAAAATTATAATGCATTTATCGACGTATTCAATAGATGTTTAAGACAAAATTATAGATGGTCGCTCTTAACCGGCCCTATTATCTACTTTAGTAGATAGAATTACTTGTTAATTCTCTTTGCTAAGGTGAGTCTCGGGGTGGGGCGTTACAGCTTGGTATCAGAGCTGTGGTCTGAACAAAGTAGAATAAACACAGAACAGTATGTATATAATGATACATCGAAGTGCAATACGGGTGAATCATTGTCCTTTATTCAAGCTTTTTTTTGAATCGAGCTTTGATTCTTTTTTGAGTTTTGGGATTGTTAAGATGGAATATGTCTAGGAATATAGATAAATTGTATTCCGTAGTATTCCATAATAGAGTTTGACGTCACATAATCTTATATAAAATCTTATTTGGGATTATTAGATTCTTATTTTTGTCGATACAAGCGAGTTCGTATCGATGGAGCTGATTGATTTCTTTGGGCATTCTTGTTGCATTCCTTTGAGAGTTGTGAATCCTATTGAAGGGATCCAAAACGATTGGCTTGTTGTGAGCATTATGAGTTCTTTATTTGTTGCTGTTTTAGTGAGTATTTGTTTATTACTCACCATCTTGAGATGTATTTGATTTGAGATGGATTGACTTATTTAATGTAAAGTCTGATCCTTTTGTTGTTATATGATCCTATATATAGGCATCCTAATTTGATTGGTTTATTATTTCTATCACTTTGGGACGTTAATGGTGATTTTGAAGTTTTTGATTTCACTCTTGAGTATCGATATGATGATGATCTATCTCAAATTCCAGTCATAGTGGCTTTGTTGAGTTTTTTGAGTCCATTTGGAATTGACATCCAATTGGGCAATCGAGTGTTGAAGTAACCTTATTCCTGGCTCTTAGCTCTTCGGTTATCCTTCCACGAGGATATCCACTGAGGAATGAGGTGAGTTTCTAGATTGTTCGAGTTTGGTTGAGTTATCATTCTGCTTCGTTTGGGTGTTCTTTTCAGATACTCAATCAATGTTATCCTTTAGCATTACTTCGTTTGAAGTAATGATTCTTGGATTGTGTGTTTCTTCTCCTTCGAGAAGAATTTCTTGCTTATCATGTATCTTTATGATTTTTGGGAGTGGCTCGTGACATCGTAAGATTGACGAACACTCTATCTCCTTTTGATGATTTTGAGAATCGAGTATTCTGGGAACATCTCGATGCATTCTCTTAATGTTTTTTGGTTTGAGTTTTGAAGCTATATAAATACGTGTATTAAAGAGAAATTTGAGCTTTGATATATTTAAAAAAAATCAGAGAATATTTTGAGAATATATTTACATTAGTAGTATTTCTTTTATAGAAATAATTTGAGAGTGTTGAGTTTTCCATCGAGTAGTTAAGAGTTCTGATCGATACGCCTGATCAACGTTATCGATAGGAATCTCCTAAATGCTATGATGAGGCAATCAGACACGATGGTTTGTGTTTAAAAATTGAGATTTGAAAATAATATTTTGAGATTAAATATTAAATTTATTTCAAATGGTAATTGCAGCCATTAATTTTAGAGATGAGTAATAGAGTGGCGAGGCAGTTTTGATCGTTCGATCAACTCTGCAGCCAACAGATATATTTATTTATTAGAGATTCAATGGCAAGGCAATTCCATTTATTTATTTTTAAATTATAAAGATGAGAATATAAATGATATTATTTTTGAGATGTGCTTTATTGGAAGTATATTTTGAGATTTCAGAATCTATATTGTATACATTGGATGTTTTAAGAGAAGAGTTATAAGAGAATTTGAAGTTTGTTTTTAAACTACTTAAGTGGTTTAATAAAAAGAGTAAAGAGAATTTAAACCCTTAATTTATTTTGAGGAATATTATTATGGATTTACAAATTTCTTTGGAAATTAATTTTGAAATAAGAGAAGAAATTTGGACTTTCAATTTGAGTTTTAGATAACTTACTAAGTAATATAGTAAAAAGTTTGAAAATTTGCAAATGTTGAAAATTGAGATTTAAAATTTAAAAGATGCTAAGATTTAAAAATTCTAAATATCTTGGATTAAAAGATAATTCGAGCTTATATCCTTGTTCTTGAGTATATTCTATCTTTGAGCTATTATTAACGACGTGTATTTTTTCGCGGTCGTTCGAGTTGGTGGCCTTGTGAGAAGCCATCTTGTGATTTATCAATCTTGTCTATTGTGTCTACCCTGTTGTGAGGATGTTCTTTCTGTATATTTATGCGGAAAATCTTATTGATGATCTTCTTTATTGCTTAGAGTTTGGGTATAAGTGAGTTTGATCCCGACTCTATTCGTAGAATTTTGTGAAATCAATCATTTTCGATTGATTAATTGTTGAGCATCTTATTGAGTTTTGATTCGAAGACGGGATATCTTCGAAATTCTTATGAGTTACTTGAAAATTTTGATGGTTTGCTAATCACTATATTAGCATTTGATGGGCCATTGGATTAACAAGTAAATTTTTCCTTGTTTCTATCTACCATTCTATGTTGAGAGTATGAATGGTTTGAGTTTCGAGCTTGTCTTTATCCTTTGTCGATTGAATTTTTGTGTTGTTTACGGCCTTTTCCACTAAAAATTACAAGGATGCAATTTTGTTAAGGGGAGGAGTCTGTAACAACCCGGGATTTTGGAGATTACCTTTAATATTAAATTATAATGCAAACTATAATTTTATATCGTGTTTAAAAATGAATTGGATAATAAATGAGGGATTATATTATTTATTTTATATAAAAAATATCTTGATGAATATAATTTGGGATTTGAAATTTAAATAAGTCATATTATTTTATTTGATGCCAGTTTCAACGTTTGATTGTTGAAAAAAAAGTGTAAATGAATGAAATAAAGTTTGAAAAACATTATTTGTGGATTTGGATTGAAAATAAATAATTGTGATGGTTTAATTTTAGTTAATTAGTAATATTGAAAATTTATTCCAATGTTAGCCTTCTATTGTGAAATAAAAGGAATAATATGAAGAAAATAAAATTTAGAAGTATAATTAGGCTTGGAATGATGTATTAATATTATAAAAATGTTAAAACATCTTAAGGCACTTCATTAGACTTAAAAATGAATTTTATTTGGTTGAAATGGATGAAAATAGTGATTTTTCACTAAAGATGGGAATATTGGTAAATATTGTTAAAAATTTGTGTTATATGGGAAAAATAATATCTTTAATTGGAAAATTAAAATTTTGTTGTCACTAACATGTTTCCTTTACTAAAACATGAACAATGCAACTTGTTTCATGTGATTTGGAAATTTTATGCAAAAGTTATGTGTAAATTACCAAAACACATATACATATTTAAATATTTTTCTAAGTGTGAGAATTGGGCTTATAGGGATATTTTATGCCCAAAAACCCAATTTCTAGAATGTTCAAAGAGATATACATTCATTTCTCTTTGACTATTTTTCATTTAAACACTTTTCTTCTAAAAACTTCAATATTCTAATCAATGGTCTTCATAAAAAGATAAAATCAATGGCTTCCTTCTTATAAATCAACTTCACTCAAAATCTATGCAAATTAAGAAATTAAATCAATCAAATAGAGAGATAAGAGAAAGGTAATATCCAATCTAATCTATCTTAGAATCTATATTAACCATAGAATGGTTTTCTATAAATTTTGTTTTGATCAATTGCTTCTTTGCATATACTGCATTTTTCTATTTTCAGATGTTTAGGGCTCCAATTTTATGTTAAAGGTTCAATCTTGCTTGCAAATCCTCGCTTATTCACTGAAAATCAAAAAGTAAGTTTAAAAGCTTACAAATTCCAGCCAAAATCAAAGTTTTGAGTTGAATTTTCGTATTAATAAGGTTATGTTCTGTCTTTGTTATTTTTTGTTTTCTGTCGCCATATTGTTTTGGCCATAACTTTCTTGTTACCTATCGGAATTTAGAAAATTTTAAAGTTCTGAAAACCTTATGATTTAGGATATAACTTTGATGTTTTTAGTTCTGAGTATTTTTGATGTTTGTATGGTGAAAAATCCATATCTTTGTGACTGTCATGTCATTGACAGAGAGTGTTTATATATTCACCTGAAAAGTAATTTGATCATAACTTTCTTGTTACCTATCGGAATTTAGAAATTTTTGAAGTTCTGGAAACCTTATGATTTAGGAAATAACTTTCATTTTTGAGTTTTCTTTAATTTTGAAGTTAGATATGTCAAAATCTAATTTTTCTACAGCTAACCCGAGAGCAAAACCAATATTTGCTCTGTTTCTTAACCAATAATGCAACCGAAACGAATTTGACCATAACTTCTCCATTTCTTAACCAAATTTGATAATTTTGGATGTTTAGAAAAGCTTAGGTCATGTGCTACATGTTTTATTCATTGTATTTTCTAGAATTTTGAAGTTTGATTGGTCATAATTATGGTTGTATGTTGCTGTCCTGAGAGCAAAATGACAGCAACAACAATCGTTGACCTTAGATTGTATTTTGCTCTCATTCTTTTCAGTTTTGGTGATGTTTTTGAGATATTTTGAGAGCTATGATGCCTACCAGTAGTCTAGCTATATTTGGAGAATTTGAAATTCAAATTTAAATGGAGTTTGAATTGATTTTGGGGTAAATTTGAATTGAATTCGTATTGAATTCAAGTTATCGATTTTGAGATATCCCTCTTAGTTTTCATTGCTTTCGAGAAAGGTTTTCACTAAACCATTTTTGAAATACATGGACATTTCAAATTATTATTACATAGTTTTTTTAATTATTTTTTTAAATAAAGATTGATTTATTTCCTATAATAAAGGAATTTCAAATATTGGTTTTAAAAATCATTTTCGAAAAATCGTTTTAAATTTCTATTTCTCTAATAAAATTATTTTATAAATAAAATTACTTATTTTTATGAATTTCGGATGTATAAGAAGAAAAATTAAACAGTAAAATATAACATGTGGTATGGGACACATGGATTTGCTTTATCGCTTAATATCGGACTTACACGATCGAAACCCTTTCGATGAACTATTTGAGATGATTTAAGATGTTATTCAATTTTGGGGTAGATTATATGGTCTGAGAACTCCAATTTAGGAGTATATTCGATGAAGGACCATTTTAAGATGTGTTTCTTAATCGCCGATGAAATGAGATGAATTAAGAGCTAGAAATTCCTATTTGGAATTATGGTTATAAATAACCATCTAGATGTTATTTTTACTTGCCAATGAGATAATGTAAGCTTCTTTATCATGATTTTACAATGTTGAGATGTATTATGATAGTTTTTACTTGTCTATGAGAAGAGACAAGTCACGATGCCCCTAGTACTCATCAATGAGATGAGACGATCATAGTATTGTATTTACTCACCAATGAGACGAGGTCGAGTATATTTTATTGATGTTTACGATGTTTTACTAGTGTGGTACCAACTAACAGTTAGTAAACGATTAGGGGCGAACGTATGATATGGGACGTACGTTAACACCTATTGGGTTCCTATCCGAGAAGTTGTGACACATTCACGATGTTTACTAGTACTACTGACCATGAGTACTCGATTGGAGTCATCACAATGTAGCTGCTATTCCGATCATCACGATGTTATTAACTCGGGTCTTTGTGACTGGGAGTCATTATGATGTTATAGACTATAGTCATTCACGATGTTCATGATGTTAAGATGTTATTTGACTCCGGTCATCACGATGTTTATGGTACCAAATAATAGTACTAGTCACGATGTAGCGCGCGTAGCATTGCTTCGGCATGCAATCGAGGATCTCGCCAATCCGAGATTTCTTTGAGTTTTGATGTTTCAGACTTCACCGTCTTTAGATGATTATTACATTGATAGCTTAGTGCCAGATGAGTTGTATACATATATGGTGAAATCATTTATGATGTTACTCTTTGATTGAGTTATTTGCATTGTGCATTGATGATTTGATGATTTTATAGACTACTTGATGTTAAGATCGAGTTGAGGTGTTTTTATATATTTATACCAATGGGATGAGGTATAAATGATTACGAAGAATCTTTTATGATTGGGTTTTATATTTCCTTGAATAATCCTTGGGATGTGCCAATGAGATTAGGCACATTCATATGTGTTTTATTCTATGTATGAAGGATATGTACCTTTGATGTATTGTTATATTGACAACCACTTCTAAGAAGATAGTTGAATTCTTTGAAGTCATTATCTAAATTCCTTTATACCGCCGACGATATGAGGCGAAAGCGATGTTGATTGACTCTTCTCTTTAAAACTTTGCTCGCCGATGTTCCATTTGCTTAAGTGTCAGTTTTGCCACTTAAATATGACTTTATCATCATTATCTCTTTTACTTGCCAAGAAGAGATGTTGTCCTTTCTTATGATGATGAAACCATGTATAGGGCATGGCATCCTTTAAGAAAAAGGATACCATAGCTTTCACCTACTTATCCTTATCGATTATTCTGCTTAACTGATGATTTTAGCTAGCCTGACCTGTGTGTTTTCACTCTGGTCAGACTGAGTTGTTTCAGGTATCATATATTGGGCTTAGCTTGAAGTTGGTGTTGGATAACAGCTCTTCTTTCTCTTGAGTAGTTTTTTCTTCCACATACTCTGATGTTTTTTTACATTTGATTAGATGTATATGGTGTGGTCGTGTACCACCTTTATTGTATTCATATTGTATTGTACTGAACATGTATCAGTGTATATGTATATATATGATGTTGGTTACTGTTTTGTGATGTGATTTACATTCAGTTATTGTATTTTGTTCTGATAGATCCGTTAGCCACCTGTAGTTTTGGATTAAGCATTTATGGGTATGTCAATCCACTTGAGTTGAAAATTTATAATGCATTTATCGACGTATTCAATAGATGTTTAAGACAAAATTATAGATGGTCGCCCTTAACTAGCCATATTCTCTGCTTTAGTAGATAGAATTACTTGTTAATTCTCTTTGCTAAGGTGGGTCTCGGGGTGGGGCGTTACAATGTTTTTCATAAATAGTATAATATAGTTGGTTGAGGTGTTAGGAGATAATAATATGTTATTATTATTATCATTTAGGGTTTGCTTAATCATACTCGTCCAGTTGAGCATTAACTATTGTCAGCTTGTTCCCTTTTTAAGATATGTGTTGGGTAGATAAGGATTGGGGAAAATATGGGAATAAACACCTTGTGAATTAAGTTTCACGGTTTGGTTAAAAGGCGTTCGATGTTAATGTTAAGGTAGAATTTGATTTCAAAGTTAGAATATTTTAGAATAAATATTCAAAAATGGTTTAATAGAAGCAAATTATAAAATGGATTTATAAAAATGTATCATTTAATTTGGATAAAATTTAGGTTGAAACTTGAGAACCTCAATCTAGGTGCTTTTGAAAAAAGATTTTCAAGGTTTTGGAAAAATAATAGTAGTAACATTTGAAACCAATTTGGTTTAAGTGTAAAATTTTGGAAATAAAAGTGCAAGTAAGAAGTGTTATCTTTGGATTGGTACAGGGAACAAGTCTTGATTATTTTGTGATGATCAGAATAATCTTCAAAGTGTCGATCAGATGTTTTTCTAGGTGAACATTATGGGGTACTTAGTTAATTATTATTTTTATCATTGTATGATCGAAACAAGTTCAACCCGAATAAACCCAAAGTGAGTTGGTGATATATGTTCTTGGAAAATGTATAGTATTGTTCCAAAAATGAGAATTTGGAAATAAAAGGAATATTTTTAAGTTAACTATTTCAAGTGGATCGAAAATAACTTAAAATTGGGAAAGAGATATGCTCAGATTGTAAACACTTCTCTTGAGTATTACCATTCTTAGTAAGGGAATGTATGATACTATTTAGTGATACCCAATTCTTTAGTATCATTTTGGAGTTACTCAGGCTAATTCCATATATTAGTATGATTTAAAGTATAGAACTTCATTTCAAAAAAAAATTGGAAATAAAAGCTGGGTAATTTGGATCTTGAATTTTCCTAGGAAAATTAAAGCAAAATGGAATAATGGAATTAGATAGGGAATACGATCTTAGGATGTAGTGGAGTAGCATACAAGTTGAACCTAAGAATGGTTTATGAAATGTTTTCACAAATAATTTGGTGGAAACAGAATTGGTATTAGGGAGAACCAATTAAGTAAGCGTGTAAGTTGGACGTAGATCATTTCTCTTTTCATATAGAGTGATCCAAGATTCGAGCACATGGCTTTGAGGTGTTGCGCCTTTTCGAAAAAGGATTTATTATTCGACCTTTGGCGGCGAGCACTTAATGAGGGTTCTTTGTGTGGGACCAATGTTTTCTATCATAGTTACAACTATGTAAGAAGAATAGAGGTTCCAAATCAAAGAGCCTGATAGAAGTCCGCATTTCAGAATCAGGTGGGTGATACTAGTTCGAAAGGAAATTTATGTATTCGAGTTGAGATCGAATCAGATTTTGCATAAGAATGATATATATACATCATACGAATTGATGTATAGTGTTTAGTGTTTTTTGGGATAGGTAGAGGTGTATTTTTGGGATGAAATTCTTTTAATGGGGGAAGAATGCAATGACCAGGAATTTCACTGTTTTGATTAGTTAATATTTATTTAATTTTAAAAATTCAATATGTAAGTTTTATGATGAAAATAAACTCACTTTAATAAATTAGTAATGATGATAAGATCATTTTAAAAAAAAATATCAAATTAAATAGTTCTTAGGAAAACAGAAAATGTGACCGAAGAACGTTTTTCGAAATTTCGACTTTTCGACACCGGAAAGTTATCGGAAATGTTGTTCGTCTTTGTGCACCATATACAGTATATATAAGAGTTCGTTAACTAAATAATAATACACTTAGAAATAAATTATCTTATGTTAATTTGTATTGGTAAGTGTTGTGACAAGACATAGTTTAAAAATTATAAACTTTATATATATATATATATATGTATGTATGTATGTATATGTATATGTATGTATATTAAGTATTGTCATGTCTTAGATTGCAATTATTAACCATCATTATCTCTTGTCATGTCTTAGCTTTAATTAATAATTTAACTTATATATATATATATATAAAGAAAGTGATGTGACTAAACACAATAATTATATATATATAAGAAAGTGATGTGACTAAATATAATTATATATATAAGAGTGATGTGATTAATCATTATATTATATATATATATATATGATAAAAGATTTGTGATGCGACTAGATATAATTATGACAGATTATATTATTAAATCATTTTGCCTATATATATAGCCACTAATTCCTTTTCTTTTCTCTTTACTTCCATTTTCTTCTTCTTCTTCCTTGTTAAAGTTTTTCATGGCTTCTTCTTTTAGCCATGAGAGAAGAAAATAAAAAAAATCCTTAGAAAACTAGTTCAAAATCCACTAAAAATATTCTCTATCTTCATCCTACTTCTTTCGGTCATAACTTCCACCTTTCTGCTCCAAATCATAATTTTCTTTATTTCAAAACGTATATAAATCTGGTGGCTACAATTTTCATGTTGATCAATTTCTCAAGTTTTTAGTCTAGCTATGTCAAAAATGCATGTCTTTAAGACCCATTTTCGGACCTATGTTTTATAGGCCGAAAATACCACCTCTTCTTTTGACCATAACTATCTCCAAAATGATCCAAATAGAGTGATTTTTTTTTTTGAAATGATATAGAAAATAATTTACTAAAACTTTTCTTTTGATTACTTTTTCGAAATTCCGAGAGTAAAATGGTGAAAAGCCATGAGCAAGATGACCTATTGTTGGGTTATTTTTGGTGTTGTGAAGCTTTTCGAGTTCTAAAACATTTCAAGATTATGAAAGCTTTATGGTGAGTAAATTCTAACCATTTTGATAAAAAAATTGTATGTATGTGTTTCTTATTATTATGGCTAAATGGATGATGTTTGTTGTATGGATTATGACTTGGTTTTGATAGACATATATGTGCAAATATATGGTTAGCATTAGATATGAAAACAATGGGTTAAGTGCTATGTTTGGATATAAAGTTATGAACTTGATATGTTATGCAAATGATATGCTTATGTATGTGAGATTTTGTATTTAGTTCGAATGATTATGGAAAGATTAGTAGTTTGGAATGTTGAAAGGACTTGAGACCCATTTTGAAATCTAATCATTTACTAGTTTTGAGTTAGTAAATGTTTTGGTTGAAATTCTAACTCGAGGTAAGGTTTTCAAAACCCTTTCTTTTATGTATTAAAAGATAATCCAAAGTGGAAGGTTAAAGTTTTAGATGATAACTTAGAGAAGCAAATTCTAAGTTATTGTGTCCATAACGATTGTTGCTATGGATGCAGTTGGGAAAGTTTGATTCCTAACTTTAAAATTTTCTTTTAAAAATGATTTGAAAACCTATTTTCAAACGTAATAGCAACATATAAGTTAATTATAACTTGATTAAGTATGTTTAATAATTAATTAATTAATTAAGGATAGTTTATTAATTAGTCGGTAATTAATTTAAGTAATTAGTGACTAATTAGTGATAATTAATAAACTATTAAGAAGTTTTAATTAATGATTAATTAAGTTAAACCAGTAATTATTTTTAATCAAGTTTAATTATTTTAATTATTGTTTAATTAAAGTTGAATTATATAATTAATTATTATTTGATTAAAGATTAATTATTTAATTAATTATTACTTAATAAAGGATTAATTTATAGTAAATGTTTATTTGCTTAAAGTTTAATTATTAATTTACTTTCAATTAATTAAGACTTAATTATGATTTTATTTTGATTAGTTATTAATTATTAATTATATGTTTAAAGTAAATGTTTTATTTACTTAATTATTAATTATTAATTTACTTTTAATTAATTAATTAAGCTTTAATTTATATTAAATTATGATTTAATTATTAAAAGTTATTTTAAACTTTATCGGTTATGTTTTAAATTGGGTTCTTTTCTAAATGGTTTGATTTAACTAAAGGATCTCTTGTCCATGGTATTAAATAGACAAACAACCATGATTAAGTTAGAATGTGATTTTTGTATTGTATAGACATTCATTAGTAGAATAAAACATCGTTCTGCTATAGGGTAATTGTTTAGATTATTTGGATATGTGTTTAGCAGAATAATACCCATTTTATTATTAATTGATTAAATTGTTTTGGACATCTATTTAGCAGGAGAAATCACCGTCCTGCTATTATGTTGTTTAGACATGTATATGCTAGTTGTGTTGTATTGACATGTTATTCTCTTATTTTATAATTGGTTGGAATTACATATATGTTGGCCTATGTAAATAATTGATAAGTGCCTAGGAATTAAATTGAAATAAAATGGCAACTCAAATCAGTATCATTGGGACTGCTAAGCCTCATTTGGAATTTATAAAGTATTGTTTTGAATTTACATACATTCTTTAATCAAATTGAGATTAAGAGTTTATAAATGGTTTTTCAAGTTATATAATTCTTATAAAGGTATTTATAAATGATAACTTGTATATAGAAAGGGGTTTTACTATTAGAAATGATTATTAAGGTGTTTTACGAAGGATGTTTTGTAAGATATTTATAAAGGAGTACAGAAAGGTTTATATAAAGAGTTTTGAAAATAGGAAAAGGTTTATAAATCATTTTAGAGATTTAGAAAGAGGTTTATAAATTATCTCAAGGGTTTATAAAAATGGGTTATAATTTTATTTTGAAAGTTATAATTCAATTGAAATATGAGATGAGCTTTTAAATAGGAAATTTTTGATAAAGGATAAGCGGGATGTTTTATTTGGAAGAAATGTTTGGTTATTTAATATGGGATTTGGAAGAAAGAAAACTTTGAAAAGTTTGTAAATATACTTATACCGATAAGATAGGTATAAGATTTTGTTTTCAAGGCATGAAAGGTAAAATGTTTGGTAATATATTTATATCGTTGAGATAAGTATATAAATGTTTCCCAAGTAAAAAAGGAAATGTAAGGGGTTTGGGAATAGTGTTTTGAAAGATCCTGTGATCGTGTTTTATAAAGTGGTTTTGTTAATTAAAGAGAATTAATAAAGGCTTAGTGGATCCTATATGGAAATTAAATCATGATTGGATGTTTATTTATTTGATTGTTTAATAACTAACTATCAAAACTGGACAAAACGTAACTTTGAAAATATGTAGGAGAAACACGAGAATTATATAGTACAGTTACCGTCGAAGGTGCTACACTGTATGTATAAACTCGTTTCTTTCTTCTAGGATGAATGATAAGGAAATCCATCCACTAACGGTTAGGATGTGAACTCCGTTCTTATCATTGTCTGTTTATTTCCTAAAGAACTGAGATTGAGTTACCAAGACTGTCGAAAGTTGTTTCGAAGAGACTGGGATCATATATGCTATTTGAAAACCACTTCAATCTAACTCAAGCATTTCGAAATGAAGACATCTTGAAGCATGGGATCGAAAATGGAGCCATTGAAGTGAAAGTGCTGCTTGCTATTAATTTCGAGGGTGGTTCCAAAGTGGATGAAGTAAAAGTAGTATCTTCGGTTTGTCCTTATCCTAGAAAACTTGTATGGATGAATCTTGGCACTACATTATTACCTGGAGGGCAGTGTTAGCATTACAAGAGGGATTTCTATAAGAAAGGTAAAACGTAGCCTCAAGCCTCATCGACTGGGAATGACTAAAACATGGAAGATTTAGCAAGGCTATGCGGGTCGCACCATTAGGGTATGTTGTCACCCTTCTAGATACGATATATCTATATATTTATGAATTGGTTGTGCATGAGAGCTCGATATGAAAAGGGTTGCATGGACACTAGGGTAATGGCATATTCGATATTATCCAGTAAGGGGTAGGGCGGTCATGTGTGGATGGGGGTCGTTAGGTACGATCTCGGTGCATTTTCTAGACCTGTACCGTGACGGGCGTTACCCTAGTAGCCCAGTCATTTGTTGGAATCCATTTTCCACTACGAGCTTTACAGTTTTAGTTGTATACTAAATATGTTGGAATGTGAAATGCAAACATTCCAGCTATTATAACAATTTGCTTTGAACCCTTAGACATTATTATAATATCACTGAATTTCTATAAAAGTATTTTGGTTATCGTAAGGTAAAAACTCGTCTGTGTTTATGTGCAGCGTGGTCTTACGAGATACCTTTGGTTTTAAAAGAGTTTTAAAAGTAATAATTCAGTTGCTTTGAGTTTACTCACACTAAACCCATGTCTGACCTAGAGTTCTATTTTTTTTCCTTGAAACTCTTAGATGCTCAAATTTTCACGAGCAGCCAAGTGGTTCGGGTCTCTATGGATGCATTTTTTAGGAGGAGCTTAGAGTAGTAGGCTTCATCGAAAGATAGTTATCATCTTGTTCTGATGTATATTATGTACTCTATATCTGTGTATAAGGACAGGTTGTTATCACTATCCTAAGTAAGAAATTCTATTAGTATGACTTTGATGTATTATTTGTAAATGACTTTGTAAAGTATTATGTGATTAATACATGTTATTCCATTGTATTGTGAGATTCTGTATTTATTCTTAGTTCCTCTATCTTTCCCCCAACGATCGATGTTTTTCGACATTTAAATACTTGGCATGTAATACAGTGGACGTATTAATGTCGATTTTCGAGGATCGAAAATCCAAGTTCATTACAATGGTTTTCGAATAACATATCCAATCTCGGTCTCTTCGAAATTACTTTCGATAATTTTCGGTAAACTCAATCCCAGTTCTTTAGGAAATAAACATACAAAGATGAGAGCGAAGATCACCTCCTAACCGTTAGTGGATTGATTTCATTATCATTTATTCTAGAAGAATGAAATGAATTTATACATACAGTATAGCACCACCGACGGTACTTGTACCATATAATTTCCCTCCTAGATACTTCCAAAGTTACGTTTTGGTCCAAATTTTAACGGTCGGGTTTTTAACTATCAAATAAACAAACTCCCAAACATGGATTTAATTCCATATAGGATCCACTAAGCCTTTATTAATTAATCTTTAATTAATAAAATCACTTTATAAAACTTGATCAAAAGATCTTTGCACAACATTATTTCCAAAACCTTTACTTCCCTTATATACTTGGGAAACATTTATACTTATCTTAGTGGTAAGTATACTATCAAAACATTTGAAAAATTCTCTCTTTTCAAATTCCTTTTGAAAACATTACTTACTATAACCCAATCCACTTATCCTTTATAAAGAAATTAAAAACCCACTTCATATTTAAGTACCTTTATAAATTTCCAAAATCAATTTATAAAACACTTTTATAAGTCTACAAGTCAATTTAGAAAACCTCTTTATAAACCTCTAAAATCGTTTATAAAATATTTCCCCATTAAAAACTTCATTGATAAATCTTCTTTAAGAAAAATCCTTCATAAAATATCTTTTACAACTCATCCTTTTAAATCATTTTAACTAAACCTTTTCAGTTAGTAAAACCCAATTTTATAAGCAATTTATTATTTATAAATACCTTTATAAAATAATAATATAACTTGAAAAATCATTTATAAACCTTAAACCCAAATTGATTCAGGAATTTAAATAAATTCAAAACAATACTTTATCAATTCAAAAGGAAGCTTTGCCATTCCAATGGAACCATTAGACACTATTTTACTTCAATTTGATTTCCACATCACTTATAATTTATTTACATAAGTCAACATATATGTAAATATAATTCACATCCAAATTATAGAATAACAGGTTGATATAAACTAACCAACATGAACATGTCCATAGAACAATAATAGTAGGATGGTGATTTGTCCTACGAATAGGTGACCAAACAATTCAATCAATTTATGGCAGAAAGAGGATTTATTCTACTAAACACATGTCCAAGCAATCAAATAATCAATTTACAGCAGAACAAGATTTATTCTGCTAAATACATGTCCTATCAATTAATTTATAATAAAACAGGGATTCATTCCATTAACACTTGTCCATACAAACAAAAAATTGCATCATAGCTCGTTCACAGTCATTTGTCTACTTAATTGTACCAACATTTGAATTCCTTAAGTCCAAAACCATCTTTGAAAAGAAGTAACTTTAAAACAATTTGATTCTTCGAAAACAAAGAATTTAAAACTTAAATGCCCATTTTAAAATAATTTATTTACAAGTTAAATTCTTATTTAAATCGTAATCAATCTTTATTAAAGCTAAAATTAATTTAATTATAAATTAAGCAATCATTAAACCTTTAATAACTAATTAAACAATGATTAACTATTATATAAATAATTTTAACCCTAATTAATCCTTTATTAATTATTAAATAATAATTTAAACCATCATTAATAGTTAAATCTTAATTAATCTCATTTAATTAATCAAATAATTTTTAATTAAAACTTAGATAATTAATTAAACATTAATTAATTCTATTTAAGTCTTAATTAATATTAGTAATCATCCTTAATTAATTTCAAATTAATTAAATAATTAAACTCTAATTAAATAACAGTTAAAATAATTAAACTTGATTAAATAAAAGTAATTATCTTTTATATTAATTTATCCTTAAGTAATATTTCTTAATTAATTAATAACTAACTTAATTAATACTAATTAACTACTAATTACTTAACTTAGTTACTTAATTAAATGATATATTATTATTCTTAATTAATTAATTAATTATCCAAAACAGACTCAATTAAGTAATAATTTACTTTTATGTTTACTAAATAAGTTTGAAAATAATTTTTCAAAATATTTAAATGAAACACCTTAAAACTTGAAAATAGTTAAAATTTTCGAACTACATTCATAGCGACTATCTATTGATGTAGTAACTTAGAAGTTAGTTTCTATTTTCCTAAGTTATGCCGAAACTTTAACTTTTCACTTATGCTTACATTTAAAACATGTCAAGAAATTTTTAAATTTTTTTTACTAAAGTTAGAAACTAAAATAAATAACAAAATGTTTACTAAATCGAACAAGTAAACAATTTTTTTTTTCAAAAGTGGATCCCGAGTCCTTTCCAACATTTCAAGTTCTAAATTTCAAAACATTAACCACAATCCAAGCATATACATACTTTCCAATCAAATTATCCAAATAACACAATAAAGATCACACCTTAATATCCATACACATCACTATGACCACCAAATCCAAGTCTAATGCTAAACCACAAAGTAGCACACACATAAATATACAAACCATATCATAGTCCAACCAAAAAACACATACATATAACCAAATAGCCAACACATAATTAAAGGTAAAAATTTCCAAAAATTTAGAAGTTTACTCACCAAAAATCTTTGAAAAACTTGAAATGCTTCAGAATTTGAAAAGCTTGGAAAACGACAAAAATTACTCGAAAATAGGTCATCATCTCTTCGATTTTCGGACGTGTTACTCTTGAATTTTGGAAAGAAGGTTAAAAGATAAGTTTTAGGAAATTTTCTCTATAATTTAAGAAAAAAATCACTCAATTTGAATTTGTTTTGAGGAAAATATGGTCAAAAGAAGGAGTGGTATTTTCGATCTTGATAATATGGGTCCAAATTTGAGTCAAAAAATGCAATTTAGATCCAAAAATATTTGAAATCTGAAAAAGTGGTATAAATAAAAATTGTAGCTACTGGAATTCTATGTGGTTTAATAAAAAGAAAATCTTGATTTGAGGTGGTCTAGAGGAAGTTATGGTCGAATGAAGTGTGAGTAAAAATGTAGAAGAAAGAGTTTTAAAATAAGGTTTGCAAACATTTAAAAAAAATTGAATTTAAATTTTATAATTTTAAAGTAGAAAGCCATTAACAAGTTATCATGAAGCTTTTAGGAAGATGTAGAATTTTGGAAAAATGGAAAAAGCAAAAGGAAAATGGAAGAAAACTTTTACATAAAATGCATAAAGAAAATTACATTATACCCTTGTCCTTTGCCCACCACACCCTTGCTTCCACCTCACCGCCTCTTTCCACCTCACCATGGGTTTGCCACCCTCCCGCTAAGCCATCACACCATCATGTCAAAGCCAACACCATTTTAATGCACTTGTACTTATGTTTCTAATGGTGTCTTTATATATAAAAAAATGTTTAACTTTTTTTTATAAAATAATAAATCTTATACTATATCATTTGTATATCTAAGTGTACATACATATACTAATGTGCATTTTCATGTCTAACCATTTATAAATTTATATGTATGTGTATACACAAGTAGTATGACTTTTCTGGCAACTTTTAGCCAACGAAAAATAGGAAATTTGGAAAATGGTTTCCGTTCACATTTTTTGTTTTTTATCTAACTAAATATTTTTTTAAATTAAATTTTTAAAACTATTTAACTATCATTATTTATCATTTAAAATAGTTTTATTTTTATTATAAAACCTGTATATTGGATAATTAAAATTAATTAAATATTCGTAGATCAAAGCAGTGAAATTTTGAATCGTTACGCTGTAAAATATAAATAAAAATCTTAAAATAAATTATCTAATATGAATCATTGTGAATCTAAGCATAATCAAAGGTATGAAGGTGAAGAGAAACATTTTGGAATTGATCGATTAATTTATCCCAAATTTCCTAGTAAATGCCATATGAAATTAATCATTGAAAATAATAATAATATTAAAGAAACAAAGAAAGTGATAATAAGTTGTACACTCTCCTTATAATCAACCATTATCCTTTTATGGTTGGTAATCCGTCGTTTTTCATTTTTTGCTACTATAAATATGTATGGGTGATTTATTTACATAGTCGAATTATTTTTTAAAATGAAATTGTTAAAATATTTAATTTATGATAATAAAAGGATATATTACTATGATTAAAAAGAAGAAATGATTTAGAAGTGGAATTATAAAACATTAGAAAATCAAAGGTGGGAAGAAAGTAAAAAAATTAAGGAAAAATAGTTAGGGCAAATATTTACGACGGATTTTGGAGTAGATTTGCTTCAATGAGGATGAATGAGCATGACAACTCCTTATAAACTCAAGAACATGAAGATTTATTCAACATGATGATAGATAATGGTAAATATATATATATATATATTATATATTTTCATACTGCACATACAATTGTAATAGTCAACATAATTCAACATACTTGCAAATCAACATTAGAAATGTTGCTTTAATGTTGACCTCTAACATAATTTGTGATTTTGAAATATTGAGTTTATTTTTATTATCTTAAATAAGGGCATTTTTATATAATATTTTATAAATAATTTATGGTGTGGATAAAGCATTTAATGGTGTATGAATAGAATTTGCCCACTTTGAAAGTGAAATTATGGAAATGAGTCAAATATAAAAAGCGCCGAGAGGCCTTTATTTGAAGTGAGAACAATTATGTAGAAATTAGATAAAAGTCGGATAAATATAGTAGAAATAGAGAACTGAAGGGAATTCACATATACCATATAATTTATAAAATATAATCTTAATAGCAAAATTATTTAGCATAAATTCAATCATAATCAAAGGCATTGAGTTGAAGTGCTAAGGGTTTGATACTTTGATAATTGATGGATCACCAATTTCTTAGTCAGTAACTTGTCGATTTATTCTTTTAAAAATGATAAATAATGTGATGAAAAATAAAGAAAAAAAATTTTAATTGGCAATCCTCCATATACAAAAATAATTAATTGGAAACACGATAAGAGGAATTTTTTTTCAAAATTTATAACTTTAATATGGACACATACAAAATAAATATAAGTGGAACGCTTGAGAATTTCAAAATATAGCATGTTTAGATGAATTATAAAGATCGAATTATTTACATACCATGTTTACCAATTGCAATTTTTTTATACAAAAAATAATATTTTTTAGAACATCAAATGATTTCAATAAGGTGTTACTATCTACACACATCAAATATACAGCTCTCATCTGTTTTCTTCTTATCCATTAGATTATTCTACACACCCACCCACACCCAATTATTTAAATTTTCATTTTTCCTTACAAGTTTTTTCTTTCCAAAAATAAACCAACGTTGCGATATTATATTCCCTTTGTTAAATCAAATTTCCTCCAAAAATAAATATTTCGAATAGTATCCAAACGATTATGACACAAAAAAAATTTGTTTTACGAAACCATTCAATTTTGAAACAATTTTCCACCAAAATTTAAATTAGCACATGCGCTACAATTTCAACCAAAATTAAATTTATAATAAATACTACCTTAAAACAAAACATTACAAAAACTACAGATAAATTGAATGTTGTATTTAATGAGTCTACAACAAAAATGAATAACTTGCAAACTTTGAATAGTAATGGAAAAAACAATCAATTCCTACCATAATTTATTCAAAAACAAAAAAATAGGCCTTACTTACATTGTTAATTTTAGTATTCTCTGCCATTAATTGATGATAAGAAAAGCCATTACCATATCTTATAATTAGGGTTTTGGTTTTTCATATTTAGTTGTTCGTTTATGCAAACCATACGACTATTTTTTCACTCAGTTTTGCGTAAACAGTCAAAGTGGGTGTTCCTAGTATTTTCTGTGAATGAATATTAATTCCAATTTAAGTGGCATTACAGATAGTTTAGGTGTGTGTAGATAGTAACACTCTTCAGTAAAGTTATTACAATAAAACATTATAAACCAAAGCTCCCAAAAATACCATTAACTCCATTATCGAGAAAAGATATACCGAACAGGCAACATAAAACTTATATAAAAGTAAATCTAGGTAGAAGAAATTAGAACATGCCTTTTTAATGCAAAATATTAATTGGATCAATAGATCATAATAAGAATTGCAATCTTAAGATCTACATCTGAAGCCAATTTTGATTGAAAAAAGTATTCATTTGAAAATTTAGGGAAAAGTTATATTAGATGATGATAGGTGGAAGAGAATGCATACAAAACATAACACACCGTAGTCAGTCCTTTTATTTACTAAGTTTCTCTTTGAAGGATTAGGGAGGTAATAGGAACGAAAGATGGTTAGTCTATGGAGAAATTGATACAAATGTCATTGAAATGAGGATTAATGAAATTTGATTGATTGCACTTTAATAGTAAAATTAAATGAGAAAACGAAGAGTGAATGTAGTGCAAATCCTAACCTTTAATTGTCATTGTGTCTAATGTATTATCACGGAGAAGAAAAAGTTAGAGGGTTTAATAGTAATGAATGAGAGAATAACATACAACTTTAGACGAGTGAATTAGGCAAAAGGACAAACTTCGAAAAAAAATTAGGTTGAAGGACACCATGTTTCATTTTTGGGTTGAAGGAAAAACATCAGAAGAAAATTAGATCGAAGGACGATGCTAATTATGACTAGCATTATATTCAGTTTTTACACTATACAAAATGCTAGTTATAACTAACATTATATTCAGTTTTACACTGTACAAAATGCTAGTTACATTTAGCATTGTCCTTCAGTCTAACTTTTTTTTCAAAGTTTGTCTTTCGGTTTAAAAATGAGACCTATTTCCCTTCAGCCTAATTTTTTTTCAAAAGTTGTCCTTGTGGCTATTTTCCACACTCTAGGCAGACTGCGATGAGAAAATTGAAATAATTTTATATTCTTTTATATTATATATATAATAGAATGGATGGATTACTAGTCTCTAAAACAGAAAACACACGCTAGTTGAGTTCACATTTTCAACTTTATTATCACAATATACATACATATATATATGTGTGTGTGTGTGTGTGTGTATACGCACACATGCACACACACAAGCGTGATGCACGCACTTCACGTGTGATGATGGCATGTGCTTCGTGCGTGAATTGTTTTTTTTACAATTTATATATGATTAACATATTTAAGAGAAAATGATCTACAAAAATATTTAGTCATGTTATTACGTTAAAATTATGTGTAGTTAATTTAAATTTTTATTTCTAAGTTGCAACATTTAATTTTTTGTTCGTTTGAATTTTATTTATATTATTAACTAATAAACAATGAATTTGTAAATGATGTTTATTTGTTTAAATGATATTTATTTTTTAGATCCTATTTTGAAGCGTAGAGGGATAGTTTGAATTTGTAAATAAATTTAACTGTTTTAACATAGTTTGAATAGTTCCAGTCTACCCTAGAAATAATAGGCAAAAAATAATATGAATAACATCTTCATTTGATTAGGATTTTACTGATTCTTTTTAGATATTCGTACATGGAATAATAGATAGTAATTAAATTATATACGAGTAAATGGTATTTTGAGAAGTTTGCGGTCGGACCAAAAAATTATGTTTCTATCCCTACTATTAATAACGAGTGCTACGGCATGCGCTTCACGTATGAATTGTTTTTCTTATAAATTGTAAATGTTTAAATCAGTCAAAAAAATAATTTTTTATTTTCAAGTGATATTAATATTTGTATATTTTTAAAGTAGTATTCTGAATTTATAAGGGAAGTTTAATTTTAAATCCTATTTTTATAAGCGTTTTGAATCTGTAAAGCATGTTTAATTGTTGGATCGTACTTTTAAAAGCGTTTGAATTTGTAAAAGAAGTTTAATATTAGATTCTTTTTTTAGTGATTAAGATTTGATAATATGTAGAGGGGTATTTTTGGTAGTTCACGCTGATATCTAAAAAATGTGACATCAAAGCTATTACAACTATTATGTACGAGCGTTACGGCATGCGCTTCGCTCGTGTGGTATGTGCTTCGTGCATGAATTATTTTCCTATAAATTATAGATGGTTAACACATTCAATAAAAAATGATTTGTACAAATATTTAAACATGTTTTTACATTGAAATAACGTGTAGATAATTTAAATTTTATTTTTAAGTTGCAATATCTAGTTTTTTGTTAGTTTGAATTTTATTTATAGTACTAATTAATAAATAATGAATTTGCAAGTTATGTTTATTTGTTATATCCTATTTTTAAGTGTATAAAGACATTTAGAATTTGTAAATAAGTTTAACTATTAGATCCTAATTTTAAGGGATTTTAAGATTTGTTAATATATGCATAGGAGCATTTTTGTTAGTTCACAGTGATACTAAAAAAATGCACATCAAAGGTATTACAATTATTAATAAATATATATATACATACTATAAGTGTCACGGCACGCGCTTCGTGTGTGAATTGTTTTCCTTATAAATTGTACGAGTGTATATACACGTCCAGGTGGACCTGCATTTAATCACAATGTGCATATAAGGGTGAACAATATTCGATTAGAACCGAATTACGAAAATATGACCCGTGCATAGCACACGGGCAATGTCGATTATTATATTTACAAACGAAGTTCTTATGAATATAATTGTTTAAGATAGAGTAATCGTGCAGTGGAGAAAGGTTGATTAATAACTTACAGTAGTTTGTGTATGAAAATATGTTGTGTATATTTGTTATTTTTTTCTTGTATTAGATTTATTGTTTAGTTTATGTGCAACACAGAGTTCTCAATATGTGCAGCAGTCATTACGTATTTATGTTCAATGAGTGGTTGTATTGTACTTATTTAAGTACCTATTAAATTATAAACATTAAAATAATAGAAATATATGATTTTAAACAGACTAATTTAATCAAAATTCAACAGTTATACATATTATTCAAAGTAGTTACACCATTTTTCTTGAGTAAATACTTCCAAGTAAAATTCACAATCTTTGATAACTGCTTGTACGTAAAACAGATTTTAAATTACTAATTTAAGAATTTATGTTCACCAATAATTTATTGTAGTATGAAATAATAGTTAGAAGTTAATAAGTCATATGAATCACATACGTATTTATGATATATTTTTATTGTATTAAACAGCTTATCTTCAATGGACTTTTAAAAAGGATTTTTAGAGAGAACATATCCCTATTCCTTGTCCATGGTTACACCATGGTAAGATTATTTGGCCTGAGAGAGAGTAGGATTAGGAACTTACAACATTTGAGAGTCCTAAATGCTTAGTCCAATAGTTTTGTTAACTACATATATGATCTCAATAAGAAATGTGAAAACTCATTTTAATATTTCAGCAACAGCCATTGAATCAATTGTAGAATAAAGACCAACATTAATATGCTGATCTAATCTACCCATTTCTTTGGAAAACAAATACCAATCATATCAGTGCAAATCCATAAAAAAAATTGGTCGAACAAAGATAGCAGTTCACAATAAATATAATCCTAACAAAGCAATGGAAACTGGAATCAAGATTCCATTATTTGGCAGAATTATTAGTAAATGATTTATTGATATCATGATATTTCGCCTCTAGCAATGATTCCATTAATCAGAGTACAAAACTCTTTACTTCCATGGATTGCAAGCTACAAATGACATGGAGTGCCCATTTCCACCTTCAGATCCTTGCTTGGGTTTCTAGCAAGCTCAAACACTTCCACAATCCGGTACTCCAATATCACAACACCGTATACAATGGAAATAGGTATGACACAGCCATGAGTGGATATTTATTTCTTCAATTAATGGTGGATAACGTTCAACTGTGAACTAAAGACCTAGTTGATGACAATGAAAGGTTGGATCTTTGTTGTCATTGTCAATTGCAGTTGTTTTAGCAGCAAAAAGTCCTTTTCTTCCTTTTCCAACCACTATTAAAACATTATTTTTGACAAAAGATACATAAGCTTTGTGTATATTAATTCATTAATGTAGTAGTTTCGTCCAAACTTCATGTACATCAACCTTGAATATCGTGCATGTAATTTCCATTATTCTACCTCTACCATAGGACTATCATATTTTCAAGAGATGTTCTTAACTTAAATATCAAAAAAACAGCGTCGCCTTTCTTAATTTAAATGTCTTTTAGTACACATCTCCCCTCTTTTCTGAATCAAACATGGAAGATCGCCATAGAGTACATGTAAATCCTAGTACATCTTGGTCTTGCATTATGAAAGGCAAGGCCCTGGTTCAAAATTAGGAAGCAAGTGATATTTAGATTCGATGGTGATATTAATAGGTATATATTAGTTATACACATTTGATATCAAGCAAGGCTATTGATATAGTCATGTCATGGTGAACTCTATGTGGTAATGTGTAACAGAAACTTTATTCTCATGTGATTATACATACCTACTTTAGAGTTGAGACATGGTCATGTTTCTTGAATAAATGGAGGTCATTCTTTCAAGTCATACTTTTTGGACTTAATAATTACCAAATTTACATCCTGACAATGTATCTAGAATACAAACTACAATGATGTACTTCTTCCAAATGAAGAACTAACAAAGTGACAAATTTTGAGTCTCGACCAATGAAAATATAAGGCACTGTGCATTTAAAGAACATAGTTAAGAAGATTTACATTCATCCATGATCTACACAAATAATTAACATCAAGTATTAATGTTTTATGGGGACGATCTTATTAACAGTCATTGCCTGCTTACAACAAAAATTTGGTTTATATTTTCTGTGACCTTATATAACCACTCATGGTAGCAAGCTGGAAAATAAATTAGACTTTTATCAGTATATTTGGATAATTACCCGATTTAGAAGTATACATAAGTGGAAGGGAATACAACAGGGAAGAAATAATGGATCATAGAATATATATTTTCTCAAAATTCAAAAATGAATTGAGGGTTGGGGAACGAAAAAGGTAATAGTAAAAGAAAGCAAATAAGAATGTTAAGTCCCAACGATGGTGAACATTTCATCGATCTCAAGGCAATAACCATGGCACAATGACCCAAAAAGCATGTAATTATCACTAAAGTTGATAAAGTTTAAAAAAGATAACTTCAATTATAATTTACCAACATTTTTTATTCATAAACAATATGACATTTTTCCTTTTACACATGATTACCAGTTTCTCAAGTGAATCAACTTAGCAACTATAGAATTATAGTTACAGTATTCAAACTGTAAAATACTTGAACGATTTTATACTCAAACTGTACAACATTGTGCCTTTGACAAATAAATACCAAGTTCTCAATGAGTAAAGTAACAATATTCGGTAAGTTCTACGAACAGATCAACTTGGTACTGCATTAAAAGAAATCAGTTATTTAGTAGAACTACAAAGCTTCTTATCATAAACTTTTGTAGTTCGTCTACTAATTCATTGATAGTATAAAAAGTACCTCAATAGCATCAAGCCGAACGTTGACTGGGCCTTCAATAAGGGCCTTCAATAATTGGTGGAGTAAATTTCATCCCCACTATGATCTAATGTAGCTTTAAAATGCTTGAATTATACCATGATTAATTTTCAGTTTTAGATTTAATGAAAAAAAAACTCTCCCTTCTTTTGCCATAGAAGGAGGATTTTGCTATTGCTCCACTTGCCCATTTGCATTACCATCGAAATGCTCAATCTCATCATCTATTTGGTTTGTCGCTTCACCAAAAAACATGCAAATATTGATTAAAGTAGGTTTTTCTCTTTATCAATTTGTTTGAACACCAACTCTGAATGCAACATATAAGCAATCTAAAGAGAAACAAAAATGTTTAATCAAAGGTAACATTACACTGCATAACTAACAACACAAATGTTTAATGAGGCCAAATTTGCAACAATGGTAATCAGCAAATTGAAAACGAAAAATGCAGACGACATTAATAAATCAAGGTATATTATTTTAATAAGAAAACAACTATTTTTTTTTCTTTTATTATAAGCAAAGATCCAACTTATTATTAAAAACGATGACATAGTGGAAGCTCTCATATATCAAACCATTAGATATCATAAAGAACTAAAACCCAATAAATAGGTATTGGAAATGAACTTAGCACATTGGTAAAAATTATTGCAAAATTTAAACCACAATTTCCACGTCATATGAACCCAAAAATATATTAAGGAATACAACATGTGATATTTAAATAAAAATGTCAATATATCTTTTATTGCCAAAGATACAATACTAAATTTCAGTGTATTAGTTGAAAATATTGTCAATGTGCAATCTGAGTGTTAATGAGGAGTATTATTATGAAAGATTTAGAAATTAAATTTTCATTGTAAGTTATGTAATCATACACAAATGTGCCTAGTTTTTTAATGTATTATATATAACAACTTTTGTTTATTTAAGTACATATTAACAGTAAACAAACTCTTTTGATTGAGTTTTATCAAGGAAGAAAAAGAGTGCTAAAGAGCTCGAGTGTAGAGGTTTCTCTTCTCAGTCCCACTTCAAAAGATTCAAGCTCTAATGTGGCAAACAATTTTGATCAATTTTCAGCTTCGTTATGCTAGCTTTCCAACTTTGTATACTTTTTTTGAAAACTATTAATGAACAGTGTTGTAAGGAAAGAGAATGGATACAATTTAAATTTCAAAATTAATTCTGGACCTTAACATCAAAAAGATCCGACAAACAATAATTATGATGTTATTTTCCTTAATGAACACCGGGCATTAACAACATAAATGTTTAATCAAAAGTAACATTACATGGCATAACAACATAAATGTTTAATGAGATCAAATTTACAGCTATAGTAATAACCTACGATATTGAAAACGAAAAATGAAGCCGACGTTAACAAATCAGGCATATTTTTCAGAAAAATACCTAAAAAGCAGTCGAAGTTCAATATCGACGCAGCATGCTAGGCGATGAGCAAAGTTGAAGAATCGGAACACAATAAGCTAACCCTAGTGCCCAAATAGCGTTGATGATCAGTTAGTAGTGGTGGTTGATTGGCGTCGATCGGCGATTATCACAATGGACTTTAATTTGGTGCGATTAGGGCTAACGTGAAATGCGAAATGTGAAATATGAAACAAAACACGGAAGGGTATATCTGAAAATTCAAAAAGACGCGATTGAAAACAGTTCATGGAATTCTTATTATTAATAATAAAGATATGTTTAAATTAGTCAAAAACAATTTTTATTTTCAAGTGATATTAATATTTATATATTATAAAGAAGTATTTTGAATTTATAAAGGAAGTTTAATCTTATATTCTATTTCTAGAATCGATTTGAATCTGTAAAGCATTTTTAACTGTTGGATCCTACCTTTAAGGGCGTTTGAATTTGTAAAAAAGTTTAATATTAGATTATGTTTTTTAACGATTAAGATTTGATAATATATAGATGGACGTTTTTGGTAGCTCACGTTGATACCAAAAATGTATGACACAAGAGCTATTACAACTATTAATAAAGATACACGCACGAGTGTAATGGCACGCGCTTCGCGCGTGACAATAGCACATCATTTGCGGGTAAATTGATTTTTTTACAAATTATATGTGCTGTAACAACCCACCTTTTTGGACAGTTTAAACCGACGAGCAAATACACACGCCGATTTCAAACCATTTAAAAGGGTAAATGGTTATTGGGGTAAATAAGAAAAGAGAAGAAAGGAAAATAAAGGAAATGAAACAACACGGAATCTTGCAGCGGAACGATAAAATATAATAGTCAAATAAACAGTTCATGAAGCTGTTTACTATACTTTGATCATTATTTATACAACATTTTATATTACTAACAAATACGCTCTCTCATATGTATACACTCAGCGACTCATCATAGGGTATTACTACCCTATTTATAAAGAGTTAGATTCCACAAAGCTAAGATTATCGTTAAACCAAAGCTCTGATACCAACTGTAACGACCCACCTTTTTGGACAGTTTAAACAGACGATCAAATACACACGCCGATTCCAAACCATTTAAAAGGGCAGATGGTTATTGGGGTAAATAAGAAAAGAGAAGAAAGGGAAATAAAAGAAATGAAACAACACAGAATCTTGCAGCGGAACGATAAAATATAATAGTCAAATAAACAGTTCATGAAGCTGTTTACTATACTTTGATCATTATTTATACAACATATATCAGAGTTATATATATACACCTGAACAAGTAAAATAATGCAACAGACAGCATGATGCAAAGAAAATAATAGTAATAGTATACCAAATCTTCGTCCTCGTCCTCCAGAATAGATCTTCAATAAGCCGAAAAACTCAGGTCTGACCCGAGCGTAATGAAAAGACAAACACTCGAGTCAGGACTAAAATATCATGTTTTATATTGTGTCGGTTGATTTGTTGAATGGCTTATGGATCCTGGTCAATACGAGTAATTAACGTCATTGATAGAGATCTCTAAACACTTAAATAGAACAATTCGACGTCGTATTGTTTTGAAATTGGGTAAATGAAATAATTTTGCTCTAATTATATTTTGTATATAAAGAAAATTTTCAGAAATTATTGTGACTTATCTAGCTTACCTGGTTGTTAGGAATGATAATATTGGTTATTATCATTAATTGAATATTATAATTTAATAAATAAGGTGAATTACAAAATGAACAATGATAAAACACTTGTGGAATGTTTTAAGAAAGAAATCCTATAAGAATATTTTATAAAGGTGACTTATAAATTAAAATAGATTTAAATTGGAAAATATTGCATTTAAGACCCGGAGGTTTTGACAATAGTTCTCAAAGCTTTGAAGAAAATATATTGTGATATTAGTTGGAAAATATTTATGGGAAATATTTTGAAAGGATTTTTAAGAAGGAATGAATTCAATACTCCTTTCTTCTGTCGCTGGAAAATAATTTCGGTGATGACTGCGCAGCATCATCGACGTTCATTTTCGAGTCTCAAAGTGGGGGAGACTTCTAAGAAGCTTTGCTTTTCTTCGAAATTATTTTGGGTAAATGGGTTGGTTTAAACTCCAAAGGTATGATTTGATATATTAAAGATAAGTTTATATGTTTATTTCAAACGATTTGAAAGGAACCGGGCATTTAAATTTCTAAGTTATATGAATTAGTAATTTTCAAATTATTTGAATGAAATGTGAATAACCAGAATTTATAAAATAAGAGGATTAAGATATCTAAGCTTATGTTTTGGGAAAACTTTAGAGTTGCAGTGTACCTTTAAAGTTAAAAGGTAAAGAGGATTTAAATAAATTAAATTTGTGAACATTCTAATTAAGTAAAATGAAATTCTATAAATTTGTATAATACCAAATTTGCATTCTAATAACATATGACTTACCAAATATTAAGAAGTTGAAATGATGTTTTGGATATGTAATGAGATGTTGTACAAATAAACAGAACCTAAAAATAATTGAAGTATACAAGTAAGGAAAACCCAAGAGGAATTAAAATGTATATAAATGGAAAATTTGGTTGTGATAAAAGTTATAAGTACTTAAATATAACATGAAATGATGAATGGACAAATGGAACAAGTAAGTGAAATTAAGAAAGAAGATAAATGAATCGTATTATATCTTTGTAAATTGGTTACAGAAAATAAATATAAATTGCTAAGGGATTGAAAAAAAATGGAATTTGTAACCTTTAAGATAACTGTAAACTAAGAAAAGTCATTTATGAGAGGTTAGACTTTTATAGGATGATTAATAAACTAAAGTGCGGGTTAATAAAATGTTCCATAAATAAATTTGTTATTAACTAAAATTATGAAATTGAAGTAAATGTAAACAAAAGAATTTGGTATAGCTAAGAATCAATTGAAAAATGAAATTGAATTTAATTAAATTATATAGAATGTTTAAAATGAACTTGAGTAAGCAAATTCTATGATATGATGTTTAAGAAAAGATCATGTTAAAGAATATGCTATGTAATGAAATGAATATACTAACTGAATAATGGATTGTGAATAATTAATTGAAATAAAAATAAAAGCCAGTAAAATAATTTAGTATAGATAAATTGGATGGAAATCCATTGGAAGGTAATACGTGAGTTGTACGTATATTATTTTGTTTGCATAACGATTTGATCCAAATTCGAGCACAAAATTTCGAGATGATATATACCGATCCAAGTTAGGATTTTTCACTCGATTCTCGACGGCGAACCTTGGATATTGATTTTCGATTTAACTTTGGAATTCTCTATCATAGTATATGGCTATGCAAGGAGAGTAACAGTTTCCAATCAAGGAACCAAATCTAAGTCCGCACTAGAGAGTCGTGTGAACGATACTAGTTTGGAAGTGAAATTATGTGATCGAAAAAGCGATTAGATTTGATATTGCTCACGGATGATATATGTACGGCTTACGGACTTAATTAAAGCTAATATTGGAAATTGAAGATGCCAAATATAAAATGATTCTTTTAAATTATATAATTGGATATCATTGGTAAATGAGATGCAGGTATTTAAAATCAAGAAAAATTGGATTGCCCGACAAAAGGTACATGTTTATTTTGTCATTGGATTTGGTGATTTTTGATGAGCCACTTGGCTTTTGATTTTCTTTTATAGGTTTGGGCCCGGTAGAGGCGTTTTGTAGCTGTACCGATTGAGCCGCGCAAAGGAGACTCTGCCAAAATTTTTCGTAAATCCGGGTATTAGAAAAAATTTCAAGTTTTAAAATTTTATAACTTGTTTGATAACTAACTCGTAAACTTCATAGGCTAATCATAGTAGCGTAGTGGAAGTGTAGTAACGATTTTATAAATGGAATTTCATTGTTTTATTAGTTGATAATTTTGAATAAAATATATCAAATGTTAAATCCTTTACTTAGTTCCTTTTCCCTTCTTTTTCCTTTTCGAGGACGAAAAGTTGTGAATGGGGGAGAGTGTAACGACCTGTAAAATTTCGATAATTAAAAATGTTAATTTAATTAGATTTCATGGTTTAATGTTGGAAAAGTTAAATTTTTTTATTATTTATGATAAAAATAACTATAATGAATTGCAACAAATTTTATCTAAGTTAATCATTTATGAATTGAATGAGATCCCAAATCAATAAAAGATAATATATAGTCAATGGTAATGGAATGAAGTTGTATTATATAGGAAATTGTGACACTTGGCTGTAAATAATAAACTTATAAGTGTAATTAAAAGTTAACGGTGATAATTAATTAAGTTACCTATTCATTTAGTTCGTCGAATTGAATTTGGGAACCAATTGCAATTGAAATGAAATTTTATATATTAGTTGAGTGCATTATCTCTAACTGAAGTTAAATAATAATGTGGAAATCATTTGATGTAATAAAGTAATCGACTGATAATGAAAATTTATTTAAAATCCAATATTGAAATCCGTCAAATATTGAACAATTAAATTGTTTAAATTTAATATTTGGAATTTATTGAACAATTGAATAACGGGAATCGAATAATTGTTTAATGGAAATTGTAGTTCTATAATTTGAATTTATTTCAAAAGTTAATTTGATAAGTTCGTTTTGAATATTTCAAAAGACAGTGATTTAAGGATAATCAAATTTGTTTAAATTTAATATTACAAATGTTTGAATAATGAAATTCCGAATTTGATATGATTAATTTGATATTGAAATTTAATATATGAAAATAGAGTGAATAACTGAAATTTGATTTAATATGATTCAAATTGGTTTCCAAAGTGAATATAAGTTATATTTGGATTATAATAGAGTTAGTAAGATTTTAAAATTGGAAATTTTAGCAATTCTGTAAATTTTGGAAAGTTGTCGATTTTATCGACGAGTTAAAATAGCCTTCCAGGGCACAGTCTCGGAATTCGATGAAACTAGTTCCAGTAGCTCCGTAATAGTTTATTATTATCGGGTTTCAATTTCCATAGCAATCGGAGTTGTCGTTTGACCGTGACAGCTCAAAACGCTTAGAAATTAATTTAATCAATTCAATTTAAAATTGATCGTTTATTTCCGTAACTCGCACATACGATCAAACTAGGACTCGAAACCTTTTCCATTGCGTTCAAAATACAGGTAAAGCATTATGAACATCTAGCGGTATGCCTTGATAGGGGTTCGAGATTTCGAATTGCGTAGATCGAGGTATTTTGAAATTTAAATAAATATTTTAAATAGTCAATCTCTCTTTCAGCTGCTATCCCATCTTTTCACTGTACCTTTGACCCATTCAAACACGCAATAGCCTCTCCTTCCCTTTTTAATAACTACACACGCAAGTCACAGTAAAGAAAATCCAAGCTTCAAAAGAAAGAAAAAAATTATCTCTCCTTCGATACTTGATTAAAAAATCTCCAACTAGTTTTAAAAATCCTAACTTTTCATTTGCTTCGATCTGGTGGTGGTTTTGTAAGGCACGGTCAAGATTGGGGAGGCACGGCTATGGGTCGCGGCCGAGCTTTGCTAGGGTTTTGATTTTTGATGGATTCGTGCATCGATTCGTATTTTGGTTATCATTTTTGGATTCGTGGAGGAAGATTTCACCTCCCACGAGAGTTTGGTGGCGTGCGGCTTCATCGTGGTCGAGAGGAATGCTACAGGTCGCGCTTTGATTGAAGGGTTCGAGCTTGTGGATTTTGGTATGGAGAGGTCGAGTTCATTGAGGGGAAGCCGATGACGAAGGCGGAATTTGATTTCGTCGTGCGTAGCTCCGTGTCACTATGAAATCGTGCACGCATTGTTTGGGTTCTTCTTTGTTTCGCGTACAGGCATTTGGGGAAGATGATGTTGCGTGGGCCTTGGGCCTTTGGTTTGGTAAGGGGTTAATTTGAATTTGAGGATTTAAATTTAATTTAATTATCGACGAACTTATATACTGAATATCTCCATCATACGAGGTCAGAATCTGACGAAACAAGAAGCGCCGGAATCACAGAGACGAGAGCAACGCTCCAGTGCAGATTAGGGAGTGTTTGGAGCTCATTAAAATTTTAGGTTAAATCGAACGTCGTTCGATTTGATTTAAAATCGTAGAATCAAGGTGAGTGTTTTATAACGCTCACACTGTACTGAATATCTTTATGGTAGTTAAATTTGATATTATGAAGTGATATGAATTTTATTTGTCGTTGTTTGATAAAATTTAATTGTCATATAGATTGTCATTTGAATTCACCGTTGAAAAATTAAATTGACAGTCAAATTGAAATTAAAATTGAATTGCGATTAAATTACCTGATATTGAGAACTCTGAAATTGCCGTGAATTGTATTGTCTATTGGAAGATTTATTTTGATGGATGCTATTGGTTGATATTTTAATGTTTGGATGTTTATTTGCTTATATATATATATATATATATATATATATCCTGTTATGCATACATATGACACCGTGATCTGATTCAAGTGATATATATTCATCCCTGACATTTAATTGTAATAACTAATCACTTGGCCATAGGATAGAAAATTATATACGGACACCGGATTGGTTAAATTAATAAATTTTAAAATCGTTGATTTGAAATTTATTTAAATATTTTGATTTAAAAGTTATAAATAAAATCAATTTATAGAAATCGAATTTATCGCAAATTGAGTTTGGAATGTTGAAATAAATTTTGGTTAATAGAAATTGTTAAATAATTTAAGTTGAGACGTTGAAATTTAAAATTTGGATATGATTGAATTTCGAAAATTATTTGTTTTAAAAAAATTGAACATTATTTCGAGCTTTGAGTGTTACTAAGTAAAAGTGATATAAAAATGATATTTTGAAATTGAGCTTGGAATTGAATCATATTTGAAATTTGGATTTAAATTTGAATATTGAAGGATAAATTTTGTTAAGTGTTATAAATTGATATTTTGAAAAATCAAGCTCCAAATCGATATAAATTAAAATTGAATTAATTGCAGGTGAATGTAGAATTGAATTAAGTTGAAGTCAAAGTTGACATTGATTTGAATTGAATCGAAATTAAATCGGTAGAAGGGAAATTGAAATTGATTTGAATTGGGAAGTTATAATTAAAATGGTTTGGTTTTGAAGCTGTTTCATTTTGTTTTTCGAAATTTCTCTGTTATATAAACCATTTTAAATACTTAAACTATTTTAACCTACATTAACTATATTAAATTAATTTATCTATTTGAAACCCATTTAAATATTTCAATTATTTAAAACTACTTTTAAACTACTTAAAAACCATTTTCTAAAATTTCAAGCTGGTCAATAAGGTGAAATGTTTATGTTTAAATCTTGAATAAATACGAATCGGGTTAAATGAAGCTGCAACCTAAATTGAAATTCGAAATGATTTTGAAATCAAAATGAGATATTGAGGCGAAAATGATTTTTGAAACGAAATCTTACATTGTGAATAGATATGATGATATTTGAAATGGATTTGATTTTTTTTGAAGCGAATATGATATTTTGATATCAATTATGAATCGATTTGAAATGTAAAAGAGCCATCGGTGTAATAATACGTAGTTATTAAAGAGACCGGGATCGGATATGGACATACTCTTTGTCGATGCCCAAAACCACTTTAATAACTATTATACGTGGAGTGTTGATCCAGAATGAAGTGGATGGTTTGGTGAACGCGTTGACTGAAGAAAGAGAACGATATTGGATGACCCCTGACATGACTAAAACAGGAGCCGCGTCGGGCCATTGAGGTTCGCCATCTCTAGCGGACACACTTCTTCGATACCATATCTATTACTTTTGTAATTCGATTTGAGTGCACCCCTCGATTTGGGAGTGTTGTTTCGCGGTGCTGAGGTAGCTGCTGGCTATGCTCAACATCAGTTCGGATCATGCAACTACTAGTATCCTAGTTGGTATCGCCTCATGTACCTTGTTATACTGATTATCCTATTCGCGACCACTATGTTTTGTTTTGTGTTATACCTATGGGGTACCCTCTGATAACCACTAGTTTACGGTGGGGTTTACGGTGCTGTATAGACTATGGCATTATAAAATGTGTTAAGGGGAATTATGGTAACGCTTTAACGCTATTTTAATACTTTAATTTTACTGTAGACGTATTATAATAACGTATTGTACTACATAGTAGATAGTTTAACGGATCCTTGAGAGATGGAAAATCCCGTAGCATCTCTTAAGTTATTACACTCACGTTGACACTGGATATGAGATGTCAAACCCCGTAAACATCTCTGACGCCATTACACTCATATTTATTTACGATTAATTTAACTTACATGAGGATATTTTAGTCCTGACTCGAGTGTTTGTCTTTTCATTACGCTCGGGTCAGACCTGAGTTTTTCAGCTTATTGAAGATCTATTCTGAAGGACGAGGACGAAGATTTGGTATACTATTACTATTATTTTCTTTGCATCATGCTGTCTGTTGCATTATTTTACTTGTTCAGGTGTATATATATAACTCTGATATATGTTGTATAAATAATGATCAAAGTATAGTAAACAGCTTCATGAACTGTTTATTTGACTATTATATTTTATCGTTCCGCTGCAAGATTCTGTGTTGTTTCATTTCCTTTATTTCCCTTTCTTATTTACCCCAATAACCATCTGCCCTTTTGAATAGTTTGGAATCGGCGTGTGTATTTGATCGTCGGTTTAAACTGTCCAAAAAGGTGGGTCGTTACATGTGCTTAGCGTATTCAAAAGAAATTATTTTTATAAAAATTTAGCTATGTTTTTGCATTGGAATCATGTGTAGTCAGTTTGAATTTTCATTTTTAAGTTGCATATCTAATTTTTTGTTAGTTTAAAATTTTATTTTATATTATTAATTAACAAGAAAACGAATTCGTAAAGTAGTGTATTTATTAGATCCTATTTTTAAGTGATATTAAGATTTGATAAATATTTGTCGAGGAAATTTTGAATTCATAAAGCAAGCTTGATTGCGAGATTCTATTTTTAAGTGATATTAGATTTTTGATGATGTTTCTGAAGAATTTTTTTTTTGTATTTCATGCTGACACCAAAAGAAGTGTGACACAAAGCGTATTACATCTATTAATAAAGAAATTAATATAATAGAATTTTTGAAAATTCACGAAAATTCACGGTCGGATTAAAAAGATTGTGCTTGTAATCTAACTATTAACTAAGATATATCGTGTGCACACACATATGTATGTGTATTGTAGCAGCAGTTGACGAATGGATTAAAAGGAAATTGCTTTTCACTACTAAATTTGGCTAAAATGTGCAAGTTTGGATAAACGATTGCATCTTGTCAATGGAGTATAGGAATCAACTTACTCCGTCGCGAAGCAAAGCAAGTGCGTATGCCCTTCATCATCTACACCCCTACAAACAGCAAACAGCCAATAACGTCTTCAACTTAGCACGTGTCGAAATTACAACGAATTATAAGCTGTTTACTGTTGTACCACCTCTGGAAAATTCAAACCGTGTATCGAAGGCAGTAGAAATGTACATTCGAAACGTTTCGCCTCCAGATGCTGCCAGCTACACACTAGTCACCACTGGAATGTTCTGCACAGTCGAAAACCGCCGTATAAAACTTCCCAAATCCCCTCGTTCAATTAAAAAATTAAGATAAACATCAACAGAAGAATTGCTGAAACCCTCGATACTTTCGAACAATGTACTTCCGACCTCCGGCTAAAGGCGGCGCAGTCGATGTGGAAACTGGAGGGGCGCGACCGCTGTATCCGGCGATGATGGAGAGCCCAGAAATGCGATGGAGCTTTATCAGGAAAATTTACAGTATTCTTACGATGCAAATGCTGCTGACCGTCGCGGTTGCTTCGATTGTCGTGTTTGTGCGCCCAATTCATTTGTTCTTTGCTACTACTTCTGCTGGCCTTGGTCTCTACATTTTTCTGATCATCTTGCCCTTCATTGGTACGATCATTTGATTTTTGTTGTGATTTTTTGAATTTCAATGTTGCAAGTCATTTTCATTGATAAGTTTATTATGCATATAAACATTGTATTTTTAATTTATGAAGCTGTTTAGTTTGTTCAATTACCATGGCAAATAATCATTAATTTATGAAGTGAATGATTGTAAAATCATCGCTTCATTGTAATCTTGTGTTTGTAATCAAGCTTCATTAATTTAAGTGACATAAATCTTTGATTGCTTGCTAATGCGTTTGATTATTCTTTGATCTTTGTGATTACAGTATTATGCCCTCTTTATTATTACTACCAATGGCATCCGGTGAATTTAGTGCTGCTTGCAATATTCACGGTGTGCATCAGCTTTGCAGTTGGATTGACATGTGCATTTACAAGTGGTAAGAATTTTACGTTTCATAGAAAAAATCAGATTACAATATTACTATGCAACAGAGAATTAAAAGGTACCATAGTAATTAGTACAATGAGAGTGTTTGTATTTGCTCTAAAATATTTAAATAAGTTCAAACTGCAACATATAGATTCACCATATAAGTTTGAACAGTCAGAGTAGAAGACGTTATTTCTTACATTATGTTGACTTATAGTCGTCAAGAAGAACGTGTGAAGAGAATGCATTGAAATAAATGACATATGCTAATAATAAGATTGGGAATATGAACAGGAAAAGTGATCCTAGAGTCTGTGATTCTGACAACAGTGGTGGTAGTAAGTCTAACTCTCTACACATTCTGGGCTGCAAAGAAAGGGCACGATTTCGGCTTCCTTGGCCCATTCCTCTTTGCTGGCATAATGATAATCATGGTATTTGCACTCATTCAGGTATTCAGACAAGCTTCGTATATGTCATATTCAAATGCGGGTTTGGGATGTATATTGAATTTATAACCGATGCATTCGTACAATGTTGTGCAGTTGTTTTTCCCAATGGGCAGAGTTGGATACATGGTATATGGAGTAATAGCATCGCTCATCTTCTGTGGATATATCATATATGATACGGACAATTTGATAAAGCGATACTCGTACGATGAATATGTGTGGGCGTCGGTGTCGCTGTATTTGGACATTATCAATCTGTTCCTGTCGTTGCTCACCTTGTTCAGAGCTGCAGATAGTTAGGAGGCACCGTGTATAATTGTCTGAAGCTTGATTGTTATTTCCATGTATGAACTGTGGTGGATTGTTCAATCAAGTGGGTTGTATGTGTGTATAGTTCTTTCAATATATGAACGCATTTGAGACCTGATCGTTGGTCTCGCAGAGTGCCTCATGTCGTTTTATTATTTCGTTTATGCTGACTTGTTTACGCAATTATTGGTCGTTTGAACTAGTTTCGTTCCATCACAGTACTGTTTTTATAAAGTCCAGTCTGCTTGTTTTGTTACGTATGTCCAATCTTGAATTAATGAAAATGCGAAGGTGATGGATGCATTCTGTTTTTGTACATTATTTGTCCAAATACTTAGTTCGTTCGATTTTCAATTAGAACACGAGTCAGGACAATAAAATTTGTATAGAAAATTTCCGTTGGTCCGTGTTTTTTTGTTTGAATTCGTACGAAATTTTCTATAATTTAGTATATCTTTTATGTTTTTCAAAACATAAGAACATATATGTGACAACTATTTGATCAATAGTAAGGATTCATAAAATGTATTGATAAGATCAGTTAATTGAGTAAGGATTCATAAAACGTACTGTAAAAATAATATAGATGAAGGAAATGCTATAGAAATGTTATTAAATAACATTAAATATGATTTAAATAGTAATGTTTGTCTATGTTCGTTCGAATAACGTATATGCGTGTCTGTTGGATTTCATTTAGGATTTTATTTAGGACACGAGTTAGGACAATAAAATTTATACGTATATAAATCTCGTTCGGTCCGTTGTTCTGAGTATGTCTTTGTCCAATCTTGATTCGATCGATTTACATTTTTATTCATTTGACCGATCAATAAAGGAGTGTATTATCATGTTAATGCAAATAAAAGTTTTGGAAGCCAAAAAGTTTCCATGGTACGAAGATTTTGTTCTTGTAATGTCCAAATTTGTCGTATCTAGTAATAAACCATTTTCATGCGTATTTTTTAGGTCCCTCCATTTTTTTCTAAAAAATACACACATGTGAATACACAGTAAATAAATGGTCTTATTTTTCATTTTAAAGAATATTTACGTGCTTCTAAAAATTGACTTGTTTCAAAAAGAACAATTCACACCTTCTTTCAAGTATCAAACATTTTCAATTAACTTAAAAAACACGAAAGATCTTCAAATTCTTTAAACCTTCTTAAAAATTTTTGCAAAGAAATTAGAAATGAAAGAATGTAATGATTTGCAAAAACCGTTCATCTGCGGAGATTGCATTTTGTTTTGTTTTGTTTTTTAAAGGAAATAAGCTAGAAAAGGGGAGGACTTATAAAATACCTACTTTAGTTTTTGAAATATAGGGCTGTCCACCATTAAAAAGCATGTTCACTATTTTCAATTTTAGAATATCCAGAGACAACCCCTACAAAATATCTGTCTTTCTTCACACAATTAATCTTTTCTCATTGCTTCACACAGCGAATTAGAATGTCAGCCATAAAATAGCTATATTTTTCTTCTTTTACACTTAATTTTATCCCGTCAATTGTTTCACTATTCAGATCACTTTCCAATTTATTAAAAGAATGTGTTACATCACACATGACAAATTTGATATTATAAACATACACGAGAAGTTAAATAAGCCAAATGGTGTTATACCATTAAATACTTCTCTATAATACATGTTTTAGTGTTTTTCTACATTACAGTAGAATCGAAAAATATTTATCTATCTAATTTGACAACCAGATCATTTAACGGTTATTGTACTGTTGAATTCATAATTTTAATTAATGTAATCACCATTGCAAAATGTCATATTGATGAACTAATTGTTTTACCTAACATTACTTTCGACATACGGTATGTATAACACTTGTTCAATCTATTCAATAGTAGGTGTATGCATATAATTCTGAAAAGATCGATACAACTGACATTATTTAGTTTCAAACTTTCTTTTCTTCAATAATGAAGATGTAAGAGTACATAAATGATGATAATTCCGTCGAAGTACAAAGCAGTAATTAAAAAAATTCATTAATAATTGGTAGATATTTTGAATATTCCTACAACTTTTTGAGCAAAATCAAAAAATTAGAAAAATCAGAGTGTGTTCGAAATATTTTTGTTCGCTTGTTTATTATTAATTATACCATGATAGTCATTAACTTCCTTTTTTTAGATGGCGTCGTGTGTACATGAAACTTGATATTTTTTTTAGTATAATAGTCGGTACGTTACACACGTCTGTTGTACATGGACAATCGAAACTGAAAGCAAAGCAAATTTATTCGTGGTAAACAATGGTCAATGGTATTTGCGTAGATAGTAACTTGATATAAATAATCATCTGAGCTAGCTTCTTTTTATTGTGAAACACTACGAACAAATCAGCACAAAACTCGTTGTATTATTCAGCATCAATTTGGTTTCTTGGTAAACATTGAGTGGAATAATTATATTATGAGAATGACATTATATTCTTTTTATAAGAATACATTTTAACCTTTCTATAGGAATATTAGCAAGTTTGAAATGAAAGCAACCTCCTGCGACTTTCAATGATACATGAACCGTGAAGAAGTTGAAATGGATTTTGACCATTTCATTCTTTGTACTGATCTAGCAGAAGTTTTAATAACTCCCAAGCTTTCAGACCTAGGAAATCTCGAATTTCAAATGAAATCTCATATCGATATCTTGGTTTATATTTTAGGTTGAGACCTTCAAATCTTGGGTGTTGAAATCTTCAGATTTTGGGTGAAGTAGGTGTTAAACAATTAAAAATCATGTTTGAAATCCCATCTTGATCAAATGATAGAGAAACTCTAATAATTACACACACAATGAGACAAGAAGATATTTATTCTGAGCTTGATTACAGTGAACACTATAAATCAATCCAAGTGAGAAATGGAAGTGGAAATGAGATGTGTTAGCAAAGTTGCATGTAAGGTGAACATGTTAGATCCAAACGTGGTTATAGTCGTTAGTATAACTAATAGATTCCCATGGTAAAATCAGAAGCTTCAAAATGGAGTTTCCCCATACACACACGTGTGCACTGCCTATGTTTGAAGAAAAATATGAGCGCAGTCGGACCCAATACCTTGCATCCTTGTTACATCATCTCTATTAAATGATGAGTGATGAATAAATCGCTAATTAGCATACAAAAGACAGCAGCTTATAACATTTACTTTGATAATTCACAATTACATAAAGCAACACTCCATCTAACATTGAAGGTAAACTCCACTAATTTTTGCAGTATTTTTGAAATCAAGATTGCCAAACGCTATCAATTCAATGCATTGACAAATGTTAAACATCAAGGCATTCCAGTAAAAACTGTACAAAAATACTAGAAGGTGTTAGTTTAGCAAATAAAGTTAAACATGCTTGCTATAGGAAATATTGCACATCTCTGAGTCTTTCATTTGTCGGGACATTGGAAAATAAGAATCAAGCTCATTGCAAATTATATATCATAAACTAAATAATCTACACCCAATAAAATTGTAATATGAACTTAGTAATGTCTACGCATAAGTCGGGAGCTTTGGCATTTTCACTTTTCCATTTATGCAGTAAAGAAACTTTCCTAATAGGTAGAAGTGAACAAGTACAGTAATATTATATTGAATGATTTTAATCCCTTAGTCTCTGGTAATCTTGCCTGTGCAACATCATCTTCTTATTACCATTTGAAAGCCTAAAATATACAACGTTTCGTTGTAGATACACAAAAATGGCAAAGATGACTTCTTATATACTGGGAAAAAGGCAGCCAATGGGAAATAAAATTTTAAGGTCTGTTTGGTTTATTTTATATTTTGTATTGTGAGTTTTCAACGTTAGTTAACAAATATGAGAAGAGTGAATGGACGACATAATGATGAATTATTTGCTATAAAAGTATGCAAAATCAATAAATATGATGATACTAAATATTTTCGAGCGGTTAATGTGCATTAAGTGTTTATAATATAAACCATTAAATTAATAAAACAATAAATACAATTTTTGATTTTACTAAACACTACAAGATAATACGGCTATTCCAACGGCTCCTAACCGTTGGCGGCCGTTGAAAGCCGTTGAAATAAATCTCACGTCTTCCAACGCTTTCCAACGGATCTAACGGACCATTTCCAACGGCATTTCCAACGGCCGCTAACGGCTTGTAGCTGTTGGAATCCGTTAGAAACCGTTATAATAAAATGACCAACAAGCCGTTGGAAATACTGGGTTTATTTTACTGTATAACAGCAAGCCTATTTAGCTTCCACCACACCATTTCCAATCCATTCAATTTCCATTCTATTTCCAATCAATTCTACATATATATCTCAATATCAATACAAACAACACACATAAATCAATAAAACACCAATATAAACAAACCAAATCGATCAAACATCACAAAATATACTATCAACAAATGTCCATAAACCATCTACATACCATCAAAATATTTTTCACCCACTCCGTACCAATATATACAACATCACCATCAACATCAAAACATCTCCAAGTCAATATATACATTGTTCAAACACAAATACTAAAAAACATACATCCTCAAGGATCCTCGTCGCCTCCAAAAGCGCCAGACGACGAAGGAAGGGTACCATGATTCTGTAAATACTGCGCAAGCTTTTGATCCAACTGCTCCACCTGGATGGCTCGTAGGCGATTCTCCTCCCGTAGCTGCTCAGCCATAGCTCTAAGCTCCTTGATTTCTTCTTTGTCTCGGTCTTTTTGAGCCTGTCGAGCCTGCAAATAAAATTAATAGCAAAAGGGTTGTCTCAGCGTATAAAATATTATAGCATTATATATCTAAACGCTGATTTTTTGTACATATGTAAAATGATTAATTACCGTTAGGTTCCCGAAGCCAAAACGTCTACTCCGTTGCGTCGGATCCATAACAGCGGTAAAAATGTTATCCTGCTCCTCCTGTGTCAGCGCATCACGACCAGACTGCTCAAGCGCATAAGCCTGTGCCTCCTGCAATCTCGACTATAATGAAAAAAAACAATTTCAGTTGAAAAATAGTAGCATGTAATTATTTTGCATAGCTAGAAATTAATAAACTTATCGGTGTAAGTATTAGAAATTAAAAAATGCACATATGCCTCGGTCGCCCTATCTTGATCACCCCACTGATATATGATATTGCCAGCCTCATCTACTTGCCTAGACGCGTGGGTGTGAGCAAACACGTCCACTAAGCCAACAAAGCCTCCACGAGCTCGTTTCTGCAATTGATAATTTGGATAATTTAACTGTACATAACTAATTACTGAACTGATCAATATACAAATGTGATAATAGATAAATTTACCAAATCTTCGCGGTGATGCTGGAAAGATTTGGAGCCTCCACGGTGTGATACAGGATTCCTGCTCCTGTTTGCCGAGTTCCTAGCTGACTCCTCCTGCAAATTTACAATGATTATTTATTTATTAAACGGTAAAAAATTGCTGAGATTTATTGTAGATTTACCTTGAACTCCTCAGAGTTCCACCAATCAACCCATTTCTCCCATACAGTCGCGCTCATCCACTTGGGCTTTTTTCCTACTTTTTTAATCTCCGACATAGTCTCCCTATAGTTCTTCGCGATCCTGGAGTTCCAGTGTCGCTGAACTAAATTGACGTCAGGCTCTTGCAAATCTACGGCGTCCTGTACAATGAGAAAATATTACTAATTATTTATTTGTATTTAATTAATCATCTTGTAAAGCGGTATAAACTTACCAGAAAATCTTGCCAAATCGTCTCTCTCACGTCGTCGGGGATCTTGCCCCACTTGAGCCAGCAATCGGCCATCCTAGTCATGTACGCCTGCTTCGAAATGCTCAGAACCACTTTGGATGGCTCCAACTCAAATCCACTGCGTTAAATATAAAATTGAACTTTAGACAATTGTAGATATATCATGTACAATTAAAAAATTAAAATGCTATGCTCGCTAATTATGATACTTACGTCTCATCAGCCTTAGGCTGCAAGTAAACAAGTGGCCAAGCTGGTGGCTCACCATTACTCTCTCCAATATGACGTGAAGAGCCACGTCGCCGAGACCCAGAACCAGAACCGGAACCGGACATAATATATATACCTGCCATATATACATACATATACACATTATAATAATCATGATATGATGAACCATTAAAAAATGTAATACAATATGCTACAAATGTGTCATGTTGTGCATGTGTTGAGTGTGTGAGTATACACTTATTGTCATTAAAATTGTATAAATTGGATAAATGCATTATTAATCAGAGATCAATGTAATGTGAATACTTTTAAAAATTACCGGATATTACTCAGTCGTCCTCATCGTTTTCTGATTCAGACTCGGTTTCGTGCTCTATGTCGTTTTCCTCTACACTCTCAAATGCTTCGACTGATACATTTGTCTCATCATTTAAAGGTCCAAAATTGATTTGATCGTCTGTAATTGCTATTTCAGCATTTTCCTCCAGATCTGCTTGATAGGCTTGTTCGTTTGGAATATTTTATCCATCGAACGTAAATCTTGCTTTGGTTTTAAAAACCGCAGACCAATCTGCTTTATCCCTTTTTAGAGATGGATAAGGGGCATAATAAGCTTGTAGGGCTTGTTTGGCTAGTATAAATGGGTCGTACTTTTGATAACGCGAGGTATGTTTAATTTCTATAAGATTATATTTTGGATGCACGTTAATACCAGAACCTGGAACATTGCTGAACCAGTTGCATCTAAACAAATAAACATTCTCCACGGGTCTTGTAAAATATGTCAACTGCAATATCTAAGTTAACACGCCATAAAAATAATTTATATGATTATTAGGATCATCACCGCCTTTAACAAATACACCAGTATTGTTTGTTAATTTTTCAGCACCGTATTCTTTGGTGTTGAATTTATATCCATTAACAAAATATATTGGATGCGTGTTAACTTTTCTTTTCGGTCCAAACACCAAATGTTTCAGTCCTTTATCGAGCACATTATTTGTAGGATCAGAAACGTATTTCGAAAACCAAGTACTGAAATCTTTACTTAAATCGCCGCCTGGATTTTGTGATTCATAAATACTGCAAACACAAACATGATATATTACATTATTATTTATTCACACGTGTAGTATTAAATTTAACAAAACTTGGAATGTGCTAATTACCTAACAAATGGTGCAACTTCAGGACAATTGAGAAGAATATATGTGTGTGCTACATGGTATTCTTTATCATCTAGCCATACATCCTCACATTTTCCAGCATGTCGGCCATGTTGTTTAAAAATAGATAATACTGATTCAGAAGAAGAATCTTGTTCAACGGCCTGATCGTCATTACGCGGAACACTTACAAATGATACGTTCACATGGTCTTTAAAATAATGAGAGAAAAAGAAAGAAGCTTCTTCTTCGATATATGATTTGCAAATAGAACCTTCAATACCTAATAAAAAATATTTGGGTTAAGTATTAGCTACTATATTTATACTTAAATCAACATTTACATACTCAATATAGTAACATACCTTTCGAATGGATACATCCATCCATATTGCACAGGACCTCGAAGACGTGCTTCATACGGAAGATGAACAGGTAAATGCTCCATTACATTAAAGAAACCCGGAGGAAATATTTTCTCCAGTTTGTAGAGCAGTTAGGAATTTCTTCTTCAAGTTTAAGTAGACGGTCAACTTTTAACGTAGTTGAACAAAGCTCCTTGTAAAATAAACTAAGTTCTGTTATTACCGTCCAAACTTTTACCGGTAACAATTCTTTGAAAGAGATGGGTAACAAATTTTCCATCATTACATGACAATCATGGCTTTTCATTCCACTCAGTCTCCCATTTTTATAGTCGACACATCTACGAAGATTAGAGGAAATTCCATCGGGACATCGTAATCCTTCCACCCATTGTAACAGTACTTTAACTTGGTTGATGTCTAGTTCATAGCATGCTTTGGATTTTTTATGGTCGGGAGTCATATGAAGCTCAGGACGATTGCATATTTGCTCTATATCACATCTAGATTTCAAATCGTCCTTAGTCTTGCCCTTCACATTCAAAACTGTATAAAACACATTATCAAATACGTTTTTTTCGTTTGCATCACGTCAATGTTATGACGGATTAATAGATTTTTCCAATAAGGCAATTCCCAGAATATACTTTGTTTGCACCAATTATGAAACGTCGATTTACCTTGAATTTCTTCTTGTTGTCCGGTCTCGTGTATCTTTGGATAATCTTTTACAAGTTCATATATATCCTCGCTTGACTAAACCGCTGGTGGTCGTAGAGTCTCATGTCTATTAGCTATGAAGTTTTTTTTATCTCTTCTAAAAGGGTGATTAATATGAAGAAAACATCGATGACAATCAAACCATGAAATTTTCTTTCCATTTGGCAAAGAAAATGCTCGTGTTTCTTCCATGCAATAAGGACAAGCAAAACGACCGGCCGTACTCCAACACGAAAGCATTGCATATGCAGGAAAATCGCTAATAGTCCATAACAAAGAAGCGAACATCCGAAATTTTTTCTTTTTTGATATGTCATATGTTTCAACTCCTTCATACCATAATATTTTCAACTCTTCGATTAACGGTTGTAAGTAAACATCAATGCCCTGTGTCGGATCATTAGGACCAGGGATGACAATCGTGAGAAACATATATGGAGTTTTCATACACATCCACGGAGGTAGATTGTAAGGTGTGATTATTATAGGCCAAGATGAATATTTAGAACCAAACTGAGAAAACGGTGAGAAGCCGTCTGTACATAAACCTAGTCTAACATTTCGGCTCTCCGCTGCGAAATCGGGATATTTCTTGTCAAAATGTTTCCGTGCTTCCCCATCGGTTGGGTGTGTCAACGTACCTTCTTGAGGTGTTCTCACACTATGCCATCTCATATGATGCGCTGTTACAGATGATGCATATAATCGTTGAAGTCTAGGGGTGAGGGGCAAATAATGCATACGCTTATACGGAACTTCTTTTCCCTTCTTTTTCCTCGATTTGTATCTTTCCTGATTACATATTTTACAATTTCTAAGATTGATGTCTTCTTTCCAATACAACATGCAACCCTTTAAACATGTATCTATTTTTTGATATGGCAAGCCGAAAGATGACATAAGTTTTTTCACTTCATAATAATTTTCGCACATTAAATTATCGGATGGCATATGACGTTTAGCAGCTTGCACAACAGCCGTAAATCCAGCTTCTGTAAGGTTGTATTTTGATTTCATTGCAATGTATTCTACAGTTACCGATAATTGAGAGCCGCTTAAACATCCATTCCAAAGGGTTTTTTTAGCATGATCTAATAAATCATATATTTTTTTAGCTCCAACATTTGGTTCCTCTTCGATGTTAACATCGTCGTTATCAATTACAACGGTAGAAAACATTGATCGTGCTGCATCTTCGACCATATGTTCTATGAGATTCGTACTACCTTCTTCGCTGATGACCTCCACCGACTGTTCTTGATTATTAGGGGCTACAATTTCTCCATGACGATCCCACAGCAAATAATTGGGTACGAAACCGAATTGGCGCAAATGAACCTTAACCATATTCGGTTCTAAATAGTTCAACAACTTGCATCTACTACACGGACAACGAATTTCTTCATCGTTTCCAATATTACTTATAGCAAATTCGATGAACACTTGTACCCCTTTTAGAAAATGTTCGCTTATTGCGCCACTAGTTTCCCTTCTTTGATACATCCAGCTCCGATCATTAAAGTAATTGACCATGTTTCCCTACTAGAAAACCTATGATAGAGTAAAAATGTTATAAATCATTCATTTTATATTTTGCAGGAAATTTTCCAACGGCTTCAAACGGCCGCAAACTGCTAATTTCACAAACTTTATTTTAAATAAGCAACTATTGTTTCATTGTCACTTATGTGTCTTTCTTTGATGGTAGGTCATCCTACTCCCCATTACAAACACGATAGTAATTATATTCCATAAATCATATCATTTTAGACGATTCACAAAATTTCGACAGTATTTCCCCCGTGTTCCTTATATCGTACACAAATCCGTGAACACAAGGAACGTAAAGAAAATGCCGTCGAAATTTTGTGAACCGTTTAAAGTGATATGATTGACGGAATATAATTACTTTATAGTGTTTGTAACTTGTCCAATACTGGGACAAATCCGACAAATGATGTATCAGATGAATAGATTTTTCCGTTTTGTGGAAAAAACGAATATCCCTAAAACAATCATATACAACACTTGTCAGACGGGGCCGAATAATATCTAAGGATTAAAATATTTGTTTATATTAAATATGAATATATAATTATTTTAATTAATATTGGTTTATATTTTACCGTTTTATTACATAAGTACTAAATTCATTTTATACACTAAATTGGTACACAAAATTCATTTTTTACAAATTCACGTGTTCCTACAAATACAAAAATCGTATTCGCATAAATTCAATATCCGTTCTAACGGATTCCAAATGCAATAAACTCTATCACACACATATATGTTCAATACTAACCAAATCAACATAAATAAACTATTAAAATATCCTTAATTACAAAATTTCCAATCGGTAATAACTTGTTTATTATGGGATAATAACTAAAATTAGGGGATAATATAATGTTATATGCATACACTAACAAGTAGGAATCAATCAACATTCGAATTAAACCCTAAATAAAAAAAACATAAATATTAGCTTTAGGAAAATTACCGATTTGGAGAGCTAGAAGGGTGGAGTAGCTTCCAGATGGCGTCGGAGGTTGTTGGGTTGGTGTTTGGGCCGGCAGCTGAAGATTGGAGATGGTGGAATGGTGGAATTGGGGGTAAGATTTGGTGGGGAAGAAGAATAATGAGCTAAGATCGGTCTTTGGAAAATATGCAGGAAATTTTCCAACGGCTTCCAACGGCCGCAAACGGCTAATTTTCAGACGGCTTCGAACGGCTTCCAACGGCTACGTAAAAAATTAACGGGCCGTTGGAATAGCCGTTGGCGGCCGTTGGAAAAGGGGCGTTGGAATATACTGTTTTTCTAGTGGTGTAAAATACATATAATATATGCTATAATCTTCACAAAATCAAACAAATAATTTTCAAATACGGATGCTTTCATATCCGCATTCGCTTTTCTGAATATCGAGTATTTATTCGCTTTTTGGATATGGATGTGGATGGATTTTGGATTTTTTATGTATTCATTGACAGCCCAAAAATATGCTTCTCAAGTTTCAAAAAACAAAGCCGCCCCCACCTTTAAAACAGGTTATAAAAAACCCATATTATTAAGTATCGGGATATTTGTGGAAAACTCTGAAAATATTTAGAGAGAACTCTACAAATATTTACAAAGAACCTAGCAAATTTTTTAAGTTTTTAAATTGTAATGTAGAGTTTTCAAAAAAAATTCGAAAAGGTAAAAAAAAAACTTGTTTTGATCTTAGAAACATGCAGTTAATGTTAAAATTTAATTTCTGGAAGTTTCTTTTTTTAACCTAAACTAAAAATGAAGATGTAATTTGAAACATATATTTAAGAAGGGCATTTTTACATACCAAATCTTAAAATAAGGGAAGAACTAAATTTCCACATTAAATAACATAATATCTTCAATAATGCATTCTTACAAATATTTGTATTATTTTGTAGCAACAATATTCTTCAAGATATTAATAAAGTATAATACACAATATTACATTTTTTTTTGAAGTTTCATCGTGTATTATATCAAAGTGATGTTTTCTGGAATCTAAATACTAAATTATTGCAAGTATGGAATACGTATACCCTTACGTTTATTAAAGGATCAAACAAATATAGAACTTAAATGCATGTTTTTTCCACGAAATTATCATTTATTATTCCTTGTGAATATATTTTGTTGTACTGATTATCGACGCAATACACACATATTTACGCACACACAAGTATTATTAGTGAGAACATGTTATATAAAGATCCTTTTGTAGTCTAATATAGTTTATATTAGAAAACTCTAGTATTTAAGTTCTAGCTAAACCACTGTTAGAACAAAAACTCATACCATTTTTGAAGTGTACATGATAAGTTTTAGAACAAAATTCTATGAAAACCAACCATTCTGGAATAAATAAATATCAAGGACCTTTCCTTGCCATGTATCTTGCTAATAAATATTTTTTACATCCAGCAATGATCACATGTAAATCCAAAAACATTGAGCAGTCTAAATCACTATCTGAAACTATTTGATATAATGATATGAATGGTAATTTGCGATGAGAGTGTTTGTTATATAAATACTTCTAGACATGCATAATCTTTGCAGGGTGTTCCAAACAAAGTGCTTCATAGCGATTTCATCTTGCATGCCAACATTCTGAGCGCCTTGTGTATTTTTAATTTAGTAACTCGTAATGTATAAACTATACTACTAACCATCAATGTGATAGTTAAACTTCAAAACAAAGAGTTAAGTGTTGATATAATACGATACTACCATTGTGGACAAACCACAACTCGCATAATATCTCATTTGATTGACACTGCATAAACTTACATGATTTTCATAAAGGTTACTGCATTTACATACAAGATTCTTCATCCTAATCTACCAAAACAAACAACCATAGAAAACATAACGAGACAATTAGTCAATCTGTAACGATCCCGGATTTTTTATAAGTTTAAATTGATACTTGATTTAATTTTTGAATAAAAATTATGAAATTAATTGGTAAATTGATAGAATTTATAAAATATATCTATGTAATTCATTTAATATGTATTTGGTTTCAAAACATTGTCTTTTAAATAATATGTGTGAATACAAACAAAATATACTTACAAAATGAATAAAGTAAAATATAAATACAAGACGATAAGTATTTAAGTTGAAAATAAATATGTAAGTTAGAAATAGAAACAATTATATATAAGATAAACTATAAAACATAAAAGAAAACAATATATTAATAAACTATGTACATTAGAAGAATTTAAACAACATGTTAAAGAGTAAAATAGAATCCATTTAGAATACAAAGCATAAAACAAGATAAATACACATTCAATTACAAACAGAACATCTTCAAAGTATGAGTATGTGTATTTGCAAAATGAAGAAATACGTTCATAGAAATAAATGAAATATAGGTATGTACACTTATAAAAGAAAACAAACATATATAGATAAGTGTAAACTAGGAAATAAAAGACAAATGAAGACAGTAGAAAAAATATGTTCAACTAAATATAGGCTTGAGAAAGAAGACATAAGTACTTGGTAATTAATGCTAGCACACAAAGGAAATATCATCAGTCAAAGTCAACAAGCAAAGCAAAAATATCTATGATGTTGTACAAAACAATATAATTAACCTGTACAAAATAATATTACCCTGTAAAACCATCACCAGTACACTTCTTTTACATATATCAGCTTCATATCTCAGTTCGATCATTAAAACACACTTAGATAAAGATTCAATATAAACCTATTATCATCAACAAAACAAGATATGGGAAAAACAAGATCAGGCTATATTCATCTCAAAACTCAAAAGCAACCTTGTTCATTTTGGAATTAAGGTGAGTAAACAAGTGATTTAAACTTAAGTTATTTTAATTTGTACATATATATTTTGAAGTTGCTCTGCATATCTATTCATGTATCTGTGCTGTGAAATTCATCATGTTCTCTGTTTTAGCTTCAGGGTAGTATCAAACAAGAAAATTCAATTTTTTTATTATTTTCTAATTAGTATTAGGCTTTGGTTTCAAAAGAAAATAGTTGCTTTTTAAGTATGAATTATAATTTAAAAATAGTTTCATGGAGTATAAGTATATACAGTAGAAAAAAAATTGATTTTTACAGAGGAATTTCAAAATTTGGAAAATTTGGAAGGTAATGAATTGCTACTTCAATTATATAATCTGGGTCCTTACATAAAAATAGGATTTTTAGGCTAAATATGGTGATTTTTCATTGTGTGAATCGAGGGCAGTTCGTACTTGTTCGAAAATTGGGTTTTGACCAATTTTTGGTGATCGGAGGAGTTTTGGGAGAAGGGGTTTCGCGTGGAGGTGGAGTAGTCTACAGTGGTGATGGGAAAAATGGTCAGGGATCAGATGTTCTCGATCATCGAGGTGGCGATGGCGTGGAGTTTTTATTTCTAAACCTAATTTTCGAAATGGTTGGAAAAATGATCACCGCGGCCTCGAACGTGTATCGAGTTGCACGTCGTCGGAGGGGAGGGTAGATTGGTGGTTGATGGAGTTGTGGCCGGAGGCTCTGGTTCTTTGATGGTCGTTGTTGTGATCGCGAGTCATTTAGTTGGTCGTTGTTTGGATCGTGATGGCTCGAGCTATGCTCGATTTCGATTGAGTGCCTATACGAATTTGTCAATGATCGGGAATTGATAACGAGATGGTCGTCGATGTGTGGGGATCGTCATTGTTGATCGGAGGCGGCGGCGTCAACGGTGCATGTGCACGACCAGTTGTGTCAGTCGTTTTGTTTGGGGAAGATGGGTACTCTGTGTTGGGAAGTTTCAAGTTTAAAATTGAAATTGTGAATTGTTTTGAAATTGTGACTCGAAAATTGTGGGGTAGGCTGGAGTCAAAATTTTGTTACAGGTTTTCTTTTAAAAACTGGCAGTTTTAAGATTTCTAATTTTAAACTGAAACTTAAAATGAGAAGCAAGTTTTAAACCAAAGATTTGAAGCAAAGTTTTGAAGCAAGTTTTAAAAGTATGGATTCAAAATGAATTTGAATCCTAGTTTTAATTAGATAAGTTTTATAAAAAAATGAAATGTTTTTAACAACTTAAAATTGTTAAATTAATTTATAAAATGATTCTTAAAATATGAAAATAAAGATGTAAACAGAGTTTGAAATCTAAATTTAAATCTGGATTCAAAGCTTAATTTGAATCCTAGTTTTGAAATATAATAAAGTTTTTGAATTTAAAATGTTTTAATACAACTTTGAATATTTAGTGTGTATTTTAGATTGATTTAAATTGATTATGGTTTTAAAAATCTTTTAAATTCCCTTTAGAAGATAAGTATTTCTTTAACATGTAATACCAAAGGTTTTTGAATTGTTTTAAAAACTTTGTTAAGTTAAAATTGTATTCATTTTAAATCTTATATTTAAAATGGAATTTGGAAGTAAATGTAAGTAAATTGTTTTTAAATACTTATAATAATGATAATTTAATCATAAATAAGAATAAGTATTATCTTAAAGATAATAATTTAATGACTGATAATCCATTAAATTTTAAGGTGATTAAGATGGATAATTTATTAATTCAATTAGATTATGATTTGGAATTAATTAATCAAATAACTAAGAATGAAATTAGGATTAATTAATGACATATAAATGGTTAATTAATTGATAACTAATATTGATTAATCTAAGTTAATTACTTTAGAAAGTAATTAAAGAATAGTTAATGAAAGTTATTAACTAGAATATTAAACAATTAGCTAATGTGATTAATTTTAATAATTAATTAGATTAATTAATTAAGATGATCAATTATAAATTATTAATTACTTAATGAAAGTAATTAGGGATAATCACTTATTGTAATTAATTAAGAATAATTAATTAAATGGTAACTAATTAAGGGTTGATTAATTTATTAATGAATTAATTGAGGAAATTAATTAGAGGATAATTGATTAATTAAAGGTTTAGTTTTTATTTTTATTTTTTTTATAATTAAAGGCCGATTTGTTTAATTAATAAATGATTAAAGGACAATCAATCAAATGATTTGAAATTAATTAACCATGATTGATGACTTATCTGATTTAAATTGATCATGTAGTTAAATTAATCCTACCTATGGATGTTTGAATTTTATTGAATGGTTGAATTGTTTGACATGCCTGATATGTGATGCTTTGTGATATATCCTGATTTGTGTTGTGATCTGTAATATTTTTTTTGTGATATATATATATATATCCGTGATCTGTGAATGAATGATAAGCGTTATAGTTTATATCGCTTATCAAATATATTGTTACATTTGAATCTGTGATGATTGAATGTTGTTGCACTATTGTGTTAAACCCCTGGACTACACTGTACACACACAAATTTGGATTTCACGAGGAAATCTGTTAAGTCACAGATTTTTATCTATTTTAAAGATTGAATTCTTGAATCCAAAATAGTTTTGGAATTGGAATTGAGAGCTTTTGAAAATGAGTTTCAAAAATAAAAGTTATTTTTAAATAACTTGTTAAAACTTGAAATTGAAATAATTTGATTTAAATTTGAATTCAATAGTTAAAGTTGAATTCAATGATTTGGAAATTATGTCCAAAAAGATTATCCTAGTTATAAAGGTGTTCATATGGGTTTTAACCATTTAAAGAATATGGTTTTGGAAATTTGAATTTAAATCCAAGTTTACACTTGAATGTCCTTAACTTATGAGAATCGTGATCAGTTTCCAAAACGAAAATTATTTGTTTCAAATAATAATAGCTTTCATTTAAGGAAAAGGAGTTCCAAATTTGTGTTACAAGGATTTCAATTTAAAAATTAAATTGTGTTGAAAGCTATGGATTAATCTTTGTGAAAGGTTGTTGAACTTTGTTTGAAAACGAAGAATATTCTAAATGGTGTATCTTTTATATATAAAAGATCTGAATTGGAATTGGTTTTCTAAGTTATGAATGAATCTTTGGAAACATGTTTTGAAAGTTATAAGTTAAATCTTTGATTTAAAGATTTAATGAGTTAATCCAATTGAAATGGAAATTGATTTTAAAAATCTATGAATGGATCTTTGTGAAACTGAGGGAACTTTGCGAATTGAATCTTTTTGTTTAAAAAGATTTGAAATGGTAACCTGTTTAAACCATTTGAAAGAAAAGTTTTGGGTAATAAGTTGTGACTTGATTGAAATCCCAATATCCATATGTTTTTAAATATTACGCTCATTATTCGGTTTAGCTGGGAGAGGACCTTTGTGTCATATAACCCATTTCGAATAATGATACGTTGATATGGATAGCATTTGAAGACCGGTGGTGAAGACCGAGTATTTGTAAGAACGATAGGATAACCTATCGATTGTCTCTGCACCGAGTCGCGCAGGTATAGAGATTCCCTAAGTGATAGGAAGTCCGATCGGGATTGTGAATACCCAGATTGCAAGGGCTTCTTCGGAAGTGCCTTCGGTTCTGTTCGAACCTGGAATAGACTTGTATAGTTACATGTCTGACGTTACACTTTGAGATATAAAACAGATTTCTTTCAAATACATATCTGTTGGTGGCGGAGAATTTATTCTCTTAGCTTGAAACCCTTCTCTGAGATGTACGAGCTCAGAGGTTATGTAGTTGAAGGTTATCAGCGATATACTCTCAATTTGGTAATGTGGCATTACTGAGTGCTGTTGTGTGTTGATGATCATTTGTGATCAAAGCATGACTTTGTGAAAAAGCGTAGCTTTATGGACGAGACTTCGTCGAACCTCACAACCCGGGATGGTCAAAACAGGAATCGTTGCAGCAAGGTTATTTGGGGGTAGCTCCCCTTGAGGGTATGTCCTTTCCTTCTGGATTATAAGTGGTATCATGGTATGGAGCCCAGATATTTACTTTGTGGTTGCTGCAAATCTATTACTTTGTGATTGCTTTGTGGTTGTTGGATTAGAGGTACCTCGGATAAAGGTCGCAAACGACTGAGGGGTGGCATACTCGTGTCAGTAGTTACCTAGTCACAGAGGTAACCCGGCCTTGTCTAGCAGAGATCCGGTTAGGGTCCGGGGACGTCCCTCCAGAGGCGTTCCATTTTATGTGGGAAGTTCCTTTGCCTGACCATTTGTTGGAAATCCAATCATCCAAATGCGAGCCATTTACGGTTTTAGTTGTAGAACCTGCCATCTAATATGGCAGCTATAATAGACATACTATAATGGTACGTATGCTGGCTAAGGTTTATATTATATTTTCGAAAATGTTTCACACTATGCACTGATAATAATAGTTAAAAGAGTTTCTCTCGTATCAAGCATTTTTTTCTGTCATAAGGAGAAATCTCCTCCAAGTGTGCGCTTGCATTGTGTGTGTGGTGGGAGGCCTTATAGCAGTTTCATTTTCAAAAAGCATTGCGGATTCCTTTTAAACTCTTTTATTTGCTTTTCATAAAAATGAACTGTTTATTTCAAACAACTGTTTTTATTACTCATACCAGTCCCATGACTGACCCAGAGTTTATTGTTCCCTTCCTAAACTCTGGGTGCCCACAATTTCTCACACGGGCAGTCTAAAGTTGGGTTTTTCAGATAGTCGGGTTTAGTAGATTATCTGGAGCTAGTTCAGTCCTTGGACGACTGACCTTGCTTAGCTTTGTGCGACTTGATGGGAGTTCTCGCTAGCTTTGGAATGGAGATGGAGTTTTTGGAGTTTGGCATTGAAGACATTATCTTTCCACTGCAGTTGCCTAGTTTGCTTTATCTTCTGCTGTTGTTTCTTTCCGCTGCTATGTCTTGTATCTCTGATAGTATTGATATCTATTGTATCATTCTGTTGTATCATATTGTATCAGATATTGTATCTGTCATTGTATCAATGTTGTATATATTGATATTCATTTTCTTCCGCTGTGTTGTTATACTTAATGTGTTATAAGTTCCGGCACGAGTCAAATTTCAACGATTGAATCTGCGGCATTCGAGTACTAGTGAAGTACGGATGTCGATTTTCGAACGCTTAAATTTAGAGCGTGACATTTTGGTATCAGAGCTAAGGTTGAACTTTAGCTCAGAAGCATAACACATTAGGTAGCTCATTAGAGATAGGCTGAAGTAAACCCTAGAATGAGTAATCCCTAAGATATCTGTCTGTATGCCTCTGTAAATTCTCTTACTATCCACTGATAGCAAGTATGCGTGCAAGAAGAGGATGAGATAGGGGACATGGGAATACGACTATAAATGGTCAATACCCTGTAACAACAAGGAAACAATCTTTTCTCTATCAATCTCTTTTGTTCAACATCTCTTTTCAACTCTTCGATGGTTCCTGGTAGATCCAAGAAGAAGATTTGACATATTTGCATGAGACATAAACTCCAGATAGGCCAATTTTTTTTTGTTTGGATGTATTGGTTGCCTTGTTTGCTTTGATTGCTATGGTTGATAGGTATACTTTAGTTTCTAAACTAAAAAGTTTTGAAATTGTATCCATATATCTGTCTATTTTTTAGGTCCGGATATATTCTACGTACGGTTAGTTATCCCTTCGAACTAACCAATGCAAATGCATATTTCGTAGATCTGGATAACCCGAGTATCTTGTGAAATGTTAAATAGATTTGTTCTTGTATCTATCATTGATATTCTGATTTTGTAAGCCAAATGCAGAATAGATATTCAGTTATTTGATGAAACATTCTTCATCTATCTTTGTGTCTCCTTGGCAAATTTCGGGTACGAAATTTCTTAAGGGGAGAATCTGTAACGATCCCGGATTTTTTATAAGTTTAAATTGATAATTAATTTAATTTTTGAATAAAAATTGTGAAATTAATTGGTAAATTGATAGAATTTATAAAATATATCTATGTAATTCATTTAGTATGTATTTGGTTTCAAAACATTGTCTTTTAAATAATATGTGTGAATACAAACAAAATATACTTACAAAATAAATAAAGTAAAATATAAATACAAGACGATAAGTATTTAAGTTGAAAATAAATATGTAAGTTAGAAATAGAAATAATTATATATAAGATAAACTATAAAACATAAAAGCAAGCAATATATTAATAAACTATGTAAAATATTAAGTTAATACATTAGAAGAATTTAAACAACATGTTAAAGAGAAAAATAGAATTCATTTATAATACAAAGCATAAAACAAGATAAATGCACATTCAAGTACAAACAGAACATCTTCAAAGTATAAGTATGTGTGTTTGCAAAATGAAGAAATATGTTCATAGAAATAAATGAAATATAGGTATGTACACTTATAAAAGAAAAACAAACATATATATATATATAAGTGTAAACTAGGAAATAAAAGACAAATGAAGACAGTAAAAAATATATGTTCAACTAAATATAGGCTTGAGAAAGAAGACATTAGTACTTGGTAATTAATGCTAGCACATAAAGGAAATATCATCAACCGAAGTCAACAAGCAAATCAAAAATATCTTTGATGTTGTACAAAACAATATAATTAACCTGTACAAAAAAAATATCACCCTGTAAAACCATCAACAATACACTTCTTTTACATATATCAGCTTCATATCTCATTTCGATCATTAAAACACACTTAGACAAAGATTCAATATAAACCTATTATCATCGACAAAACAAGATCTGGGAAAAACAAGATCAGGCTGTATTCACCTTAAAACCCAAAAGCAACTTTGTTCATTTTGGAATTAAGGTGAGTAAACAAGTGATTTAAACTTAAGTTATTTTAGTTTGTACATATATATTTTGAAGTTGCTCTGCATATCTATCCATGTATCTGTGCTGTGAAATTCATCATCTTCTCTGTTTTAGCTTCAGGGTAGTATCAAACAAGAAAATTCAATTTTTTTTATTAGTATTAGGCTTTGGTTTCAAAAGAAAATAGTTGTTTTTAAGTATGAGTTATAATTTAAAAATAGTTTCATGAAGTATAAGTGTATACAGTTGAAAAAAAATTGATTTTACAGAGGAATTTCAAAATTTGGAAAATTTTGAAGGTAATGAATTGCTACTTCAATTATATAATCTGGGTTCTTACCTAAAAATAGGATTTTTAGGCTAAATATGGTGATTTTTCATTGTGTGAATCGAGAGCAATTTGTACTTGTTCGAAAATTAGGTTTTGACCAATTTCTGGTGATCGGAGGAGTTTTAGGGGACGGGGTTTCGCATGAGGTAGAGTAGTCTACGGTGGTGATGGGAAAAATGGTCAGGGATCGGATGTTCTCGATCGTCGAGGTGACGACGGCGTGGAGTTTTTATTTCTAAACCTAATTTTCAAAATGGTTGGAAAAATGATCACCGCGGCCTCGAACGTGTATCAATTTGCACGTCGTCGGAGGGGAGGGTAGATTGGTGGTTGACGGAGTTGTGGCCGGAGGGGCTGGGTCTTTGGTGGTCGTTGTTGTGATCGCGAGTCATTTCGTTGGTCGCTGTTTCGATCGTGATGGCTCGAGCTATGCTCGATTTTGATTGAGTGCCTGTACAAATTTGTCGATGATCGAGAATTGATAACGAGACGGTCGTCGATGTGTGGGGATCGTCATTGTTGATCGGAGGCGGCGGCGCCAATGGTGCATGTGCACGACCGTAGTGTTGTGTCAGTAGTTTTGTTTGGGGAAGATGGGTACTCTGTGTTGGAAAGTTTCAAGTTTAAAATTGAAATTGTGAATTGTTTTGAAATTGTGACTCGAAGAATTGTGGGGTAGGCTCGAGTCAGAATTTTGTTACAGGTTTTCTTTTAAAACCTGGCAGTTTTAAGATTTTAAATTTTAAACTGAAATTTAAAATGAGAAGCAAGTTTTAAATCAAAGATTTGAAGCAAGTTTTAAAAGTATGGATTCAAAATGAATTTGAATCCTAGTTTTAATTAGATAAGTTTTATAAAATAATGAAATGATTTTAACAACTTAAAATTGTTAAAGTAATTTACAAAATGATTCTTAAAATATGAAAATAAAGATGTAAACGGAGTTTTAAATCTAAATTTAAATCTGGATTCAAAGCTTAATTTGAATCCTAGTTTTGAAATATAATAAAGTTTTTGAATTTAAAATGTTTTAATACAACTTTGAATATTTAGTGTGTATTTTAGATTGATTTAAATTGATTATGGTTTTAAAACTCTTTTAAATTCCCTTTAGAAGATAAGTATTTCTTTAACATGTAATACCAAAGGTTTTTGAATTGTTTTAAAAACTTTGTTAAGTTAAAATTGTATTCATTTTAAATCTTATATTTAAAATGGAATTTGGAAGTAAATGTAAGTAAATTATTTTTAAATACTTATAATAATGATAATTTAATCATAAATAAAATAAGTATTATCCTAAAGATAATAATTTAATGACTAATAATCCATTAAATTATTAAGGTGATTAAGATGGATAATTTATTAATTCAATTAGATTATGATTTGGAATTAATTAATCAAATAATTAAGAATGAAATTAGGATTAATTAATGAGATATAAATGGTTAATTAATTTATAATTAATATTGATTAATCTAGGTTAATTACTTTAGAAAGTAATTAAAGAATAGTTAATGAAAGTTAGTAACTAAGAATTATTAAACAATTAACTAATGTGATTAATTTTAATAATTAATTAGATTAATTAATTAAGATGATCAATTATAAATTATTAATTACTTAATGAAAGTAATTAGGGATAATCACTTATTGTAATTAATTAAGAATAATTAATTAAATGGTAACTAATTAAGGGTTGATTAATTTATTAATGAATTAATTGAGGAAATTAATTAGAGGATAATTGATTAATTAAAGGTTTAGTTTTTATTTTTATTTTTTTTATAATTAAAGGCCGATTTGTTTAATTAATAAATGATTAAAGGACAATCAATCAAATGATTTGAAATTAATTAACCATGATTGATGACTTATCTGATTTAAATTGATCAAATAGTTAAATTAATCCTACCTATGGATGTTTGAATTTTATTGAATGGTTGAATTGTTTGACATGCCTGATATTGATGCTTTGTGATATATCCTGATTTGTGTTGTGATCTATAATATTTTTTTGTGATATATATATATATATATATATATATATATATATCCGTGATCTGTGAATGAATGATAAGCGTTATAGTTTATATCGCTTATCAAATATATTGTTATATTTGAATCTGTGATGATTGAAGTTGTTGCACTATTGTGTTAAACCCCTGGACTACACAGTACACACACAAATTTGGATTTCACGAGGAAATCGGTTAAGTCACAGATTTTTATCAATTTTAAAGATTGAATTCTTGAATCCAAAATAGTTTTGGAATTGGAATTGAGAGCTTTTGAAAATGAGTTTCAAAAATAAAAGTTATTTTTAAATAACTTGTTAAAACTTGAAATTGAAATAATTTGATTTAAATTTGAATTCAATAGTTAAAGTTGAATTCAATGATTTGGAAATTATGTCCAAAAAGATTATCCTAGTTATAAAGGTGTCCATATGGGTTTTAACCATTTAAAGAATATGGTTGTGGAAATTTGAATTTAAATCCAAGTTTACACTTGAATGGCCTTAACTTATGAGAATCGTAATCAGTTTCCAAAATGAAAATTATTTGTTTCAAATAATAATAGCTTTCATTTAAGGAAAAGGATTTCCAAATTTGTGTTACAAGGATTTCAATTTAAAAATTAAATTGTGTTGAAAGCTATGGATTAATCTTTGTGAAAGGTAGTTGAACTTTGTTTGAAAATGAAGAATATTTTAAATGGTGTATCTTTTATATATAAAAGATCTGAATTGGAAATGGTTTTCCAAGTTATGAATGAATCTTTGGAAACGTGTTTTGAAAGTTATAAGTTAAATCTTTGATTTAAAGATTTAATGAGTTAATCCAATTAAAATGGAAATTGATTTGAAAATCTATGAATGGATCTTTGTGAAACTGGGTGAACTTTGTGAATTGAATCTTTTTGTTTATAAAGATTTGAAATGGTAACCTGTTTAAACCATTTGAAAGAAAATTTTTGGGTAATAAGTTGTGACTTAATTGAAATCCCAATATCCATATGTTTTTAAATATTACGCTCATTATTCGGTTTAGCCGGGAGAGGACCTTTGTGTCATATAACCAATTCCGAATAATGATATGTCGATATGGCTAGCATTTGAAGACCAGTGGTGAAGACCGGGTATTGTAAGAACGATAGAATAACCTATCGATTGTCTCTGCACCGAGTCGCGCCGGTGTAGAGATTCCTTAAGTGATGGGAAGTCTGATCGGGAACCCAGATTGCAAGGGCTTCTTCGGAAGTGCCTTCGGTTCTGTTCGAATCCGGAATAGACTTGTATGGTTACATGTCTGACATTACACTTTGAGATATAAAGCAGATTTCTTTAAATACATATCTGCTGGTGGCGGAGTATTTATTCTCTTAGCTTAACACCCTTCTCTGAGAGTATGAGCTCAAAGGTTATGTAGTTGAAGGTTATCAGCGATATACTCTCAATTTGGTAATGTGGCATTGCTGAGTGCTGTTGTGTGTTGATGATCATTTGTGATCAAAGCATGGATTCGTGAAAAAGCGTAGCTTTGTGGACGAGACTTCGTCGAACCTCACAACCCGGTATGGTTGAAACAGGAATCGTGGCAGCAAGGTTATTTGGGGGTAGCTCCTCCTGAGGGTATGTCATTTCCTTCTGGATTACAAGTGGTATCATGGTATGGAGCCCAGATATTTACTTTTTGGTTGCCACAAATCTATTACTTTGTGATTGCTTTGTGGTTGTTGGATTAGAGGTATCTCGGATAAAGGTCGCAAATGACCGGGGGGTGGCATACTCATGTCAGTAGTTACCTAGTCACAGAGGTAACCCGGCCTTGTTTAGCAGAGATCCGGTTAGGGTCCGGGGACGTCCCTCTAGAGGCGTTTCATTTTATGTGGGAAGTTCCTTTGCCCGACCATTTGTTGGAAATCCAATCATCCAAATACGAGCCATTTACGGTTTTAGTTGTAGAACCTGCCATTTAATATGGCAGCTATAGTAGGCATACTATAATGGTAGGTATGCTGGCTAAGATTTATATTATATTTTCGAAAATGTTTTCACACTATGCACTAATAATAATATTTAAAAGAGTTTCTCTCGTATCAAGCATTTTTGACTGTCATAAGGAGAAATCTCCTCCAAGTGTGCGCTTGCATTGTGTGTGTGGTGGGAGGCCTTATGGCAGTTTCATTTTCAAAAAGTATTACGGATTCCTTTCAAACTCTTTTGTTTGCTTTTGATAAAAATGAACTGTTTATTTCAAACAACTATTTTTGTTACTCATACCAGTCCCATGACTGACCCGGAGTTTATTGTTCCCTTCCTAAACTCTGGGTGCCCACAATTTCTCACACGGGCAGTCTAGAGTTGGGTTTTCAGATAGTCGGGTTTAGTAGATTATCTGGAGCTAGTTCAGTCCTTGGACGACTGACCTTGCTTAGCTTTGTGCGACTTGACGGGAGTTCTCGCTAGCTTTGGAATGGAGATGGAGTTTTTGGAGTTTGGCATTGAAGACATTATCTTTCTACTACAGTTGCCTAGTTTGCTTTATCTTCTGCTGTTGTTTCTTTCCGCTGCTATGTCTTGTATCTCTGATAGTATTGATATCTATTGTATCATTCTGTTGTATCATATTGTATCAGATATTGTATCTTTCATTGTATCAATGTTGTATATATTGATATTCATTTTCTTCCGCTGTGTTGTTATACTTAATGTGTTATAAGCTCCGGCACGAGTCAAATTTCAACGATTGAATATGCGGCATTCGAGTACCAGTGAAGCACGGATGTCGATTTTCGAACGCTTAAATTTGGAACGTGACACAATCATTGCATGTCTTTTTTATAGAAATTCATGAATTTCTTGCCATCTATGTATCAATGATCGGTATCATCGTTTGTCAGATCATAAAACTACTATGGTGATTCATCCACGTCTCTAATACTCAATCCTACTTCCCGAATATTAACGTGAGATCCGAACAATCGATGGCATAAATCTACACAGAAATAGTGGAAGATAGGATATATACCTTCAAATCGACTTATTTTGATCGGGTATCGAATTGTATAAGTTCATCGAGAAATTGATTGGGTCAATAGAGGAACATCTTTATCAATTTTGATGTAATATTCTAGATTGGTAACCCTAGATTTGGTAAGGAATGAAAAAATGGACCGGATTTAGAAGTATAAAAATGAACTCGAGGTAATAGAAATTATGTGCAAAATAAAAAATGCGGTAAAACTAAATGACCAAAAGATCCACAACTCCCATTCGTAGCGTTTATTCAAAAACTTCAAAACCAAGAATTCCCATATATGTAGATATTTCATTATACATATCATTGTATCACTTAATAATAAATAAATAAAAAGAAATGCAATTAATATCATTTTAACTGAATTCATGAACTAAGTTGGATCATTTTCTTGTTTCCAAATGTATGTAACACAACCAACTACACAAATATTCATTACTATAAATGGGTTGGTAAATTATCATTACTATTGATTTTGAAAAATATTACAAATGTTTTACGACTAAAAATGGTAAACTTACTACTATCATATTGATTATACCACTGTACCAATTTGACTCAAAAATGATAACCTATTGATAATTGATAATAGAATATTTATTGTTACGATACGAAGCCTGATTACTTTATGATATGAATTGCTTTATAAAATATGTTACATTGAATTATTCAAATTTGAACTGAAACTTTCCAATTTATAATCATTATATATTTTTATTTACCAATTTGAATAATTGTATTTGGTGCAAACATAAATCAGTGTTAAAATGAAAAATAATTATACTAATTTTTGGATCATAAACCCTTCATAGCTATGTACCCTATCTCTGGTTTTAGTCAGTTATCAGCTACGTTCGGCTTCTCCCATATGAGTCTACATTACTTGAACAGAACATGAATCCCAAAATGGATTCCATCATCTCGAAAAGATCATGAATTGCTACTTGGATTCGAGCATCTTGAATAGATCCCGAATCTCTACATAGATTTCTATGTAAGTCCTTTGACGAATGTTAGTGTTGTCCTCTCTCTTCGAATACTCCTTAAGATAGAGAGTCCCACATGATAACATCATTCAAAATGTTAACGTTAACCTCTCCCTTGAACTTAACCTTAGGATAGACAATTTAACTCTATAACATTCCATTTCACAACCGCTTCCAAAACATAAAAATCATATACTAGTTTTGAAGTGGTATTCTGTAAGTAAAACACTTATCAATCTAGGTCTCTTTAAAACTAATTCGATGAATTTCTGGTAAACTCAATTATGGTTCTTTCAGAAGTAAGCAAACAATATACAAAGAGGAGTCCTCGGGAGATCTCGTACATATAAGTTCTTAATGCTAGAGACGTTTCATACCAATGCTCCTCCCTAGGGGATCTTAAATCATACGAAGACACGAGGCTTTTAGATACTTCCTAAGTTAATAATTGGTCAAGTTCGATAGTCGACTAATCGACTATCTAGTTAAAATGATTGCTTATGGAAACCAAGGTTCATATACTTAACACGTTTCCGACATTCCAACTTATACTATTCTTCGGTCAAGAGTGAATCCAAGTAAATTAGAGCATTGGTTGCATATCAAAGCCTTTCCTAGACACTTCATTCTTGACTCTAACAGATAGATATGTCTACCTCGTCGGCTTTTATTGTTAAGTATAGTATTAATGACTTTCTGTAGCGAACCGAAAATTCGAATACTTCATTCTAATATCGTAAAGTTTTGAAATATAATTAAGTGTTATACATATGATTTTATAACCTGGTTAGACATCACTAATGAATAACGATAATAAACTTGTTTTTGAAATTTGTGTACAAAAGTATATTCTTCAAAGAAAATCGAAAATGTGACCGAATATCGATAAATAACTTTTCGATCGAAGCTGTTCGAACTCTTATACACTTGTCTAATGATCAAATAAACACATTAACAACTAATTAACACACACCTCTGTAGAATATTATAGTGTATGATTTTGTTTGATGATAATAAACATACATATTTGTTTTAATGTATTTGTTGTTGTACTATTTTATTTTCACATAATTAAATAAATATTTGTTGAATAAAATAAATAACACAGAATTCATATTCAAAAAAGTATTTTATTCAAACAAATATTTTATTATAAATTCAAATAGTATAAATTTGAGATCTCATACATTTATACATTTTCAATTACAATACATTTTCAATTACAACACAATTTTCAGTTTATAATTTTCGCCTCACTACATAATTCACTCAACACTGTATTTTATCTTCAACTCTGTTCTAGCCTGTATTCAGCATCTGAACTATCTGCAAAATAAACACTGACGCAGTAAAATTGGAAAAGAAAATATTTTGCAGTGCTCAATAAAGTGTGTTTTGAAAATATTATTTGCCTCAGTTATTTGGGTTATTCGTCGTCATTTTTTTATCTTACATGAACAACTTGTGACATGCACAGTGTATCATTGTACATGCCACAAGGTCATGCACACCGATATACACTTGCTTGTTAAAACTGCAGGGATAGGTGAGCACAAGGTCAAACCCGAGGCCAGGCTGGATTCAACTCAAGTGCAAATACAAAAACAAGACAACACAGAAATTGTCATGGAGACACCAGTACAACTAAACTAGACTTCAAATGTCAAACTCAAGTATGCACATGAACACAAGGGCTGCAACAAGGCTTCAAGCAATCAGGAGTTCAAAGGCAAACAAGGGCAATTTAACTTGAAGTTGAACAAGACATAGTCAGGCTTCATAACAAGACTAGAACCAAGTGCAACATGGCATACAAACCAACATACGTGAAGCAGCCTCACATGAAGACCAACTCGAATAACAAGTTAACAAGCAACCAAGTACAATGTAGTTAACATGAATGTGCAGGCACAAGTCAAGGCATGAAGCAAAATGTAACCACATGAAGACTTTACACGAGAAAAATGAAAAAAGGGAAACTTCTCTTTAGCTATAATTTAAAGTAGGTCGGTCTTGAATTTTATATTGGGCTTCACTTTTATATAACAGGGTTTTAATTTTGTTTTAGTTTTTTTTTTCATTTGTAACTTTCCTTTTAAATTTGTGTAATCATCTAGTTGTGTACCTAGGTACAAACTACGATGCGTAGTTTGAGAACTCGCAACTCAGTGGCTGAGTTGTGACAGGGTTTTGAGCTTAGAGTTAGGTTAGTCAAGTTAGCGGGTGTCTCAAGTTTACGTGTGTTTATAAGCGTCTGACTACTTAATTTTTAGTAGAAACCTTGGGGGCAGCACGTAGGCAGGTTATTACTGAAGCTGGGTAAATCTGTGTGTGATCTCTACTGCATTACTTTATGTTATTGTTTTTTATTTCCGGATTAATTTTTAATTTTATTAGTACACCCTATTCACCCCCCTCTAGGGTGAAAACGATCCTACAAGTCTGTGTCTTCGAGGAAAAACAAGTGATAACGATGATGATGAGCCAAGCGAGGTATCAAAACTTACTCACTCGCAATTACTTATATATTTTCATGAAGTAAATGGCTGTTTTGAAAGACCTAGGGAGGAGTATGCTAAGATTGAATCACAAAGAGATAGTTTGATAGAACTAAATAAGCAGCTTGATCAAATGGTTCATAACTATAGAAATAAAAGCCCTAAGTGTGATAAGTGTCCATCATTAGAAGAGAAAATAAAAAAAATCAGAAACTAAAATTAAATCGCTTGAAAATGAAATTTTGATTTTGAAAGAAAGTGAAAATACTAAGAGAGAAAACTCTATTAAAAAGTGCACTCTATTATTGAATGAAAATGAATCTCTCAAGTCTCAAGTCCAACAATTGTCTACAACTTTACAAAAATTCTCCAAAGGAGAAAGATCACTAAATATGCTATTAGGGAAATAAACTGTTAATACTGTTAGACAATAACTTGGGTATACTCAATCTAAAAAGGGTAGAAGTGAAACTAATCATGTCAACTCCATATGCACGATTTGTGGAAAAATTGGACACAATCAAAAAAATTGCTGGTATAGACTAAAACACATGAAAACCATACCAATTTGGGTTCCTAAAGGCACGAATGTAAAATCTCTTAAAGTCAAACAAATTTGGATGCCAAAAGGAACAAATATAGACTGTCTTGGTCCCAAACATATTATTCAAAATTTCTTATCACTAACAATCATGGACCTATAAAAACAAATAGGTCACAAAACTCTTTTCACGTGTGGGTGTGTTGGCAGGCTAAGGAACAACAAGAGTGGTACCTGGATTCTGGCTGTTCCAGACACATGACGGGCAATAAATCAAAGTTCCTTAGCCTAAAGAAGTACAAAGGTGGAAGAGTCACAATGGGAAACAATGATGTATTATATGTTGAAAATCTGCACCGTAATCTGATTTCAATCAGCCAATGATCAAATGGGAAATTTAAAAAAAATCATCTTTCATGCCAAGAACACCGTGGTAAGAGGTATTGTCTGTATTGGTTGATGATTACTTTAGATACACATGAATATACTTCTTTATCTTACTACTTCTAAACATTATGTTTCTGTTTGCTTATATGCATGGTTTCAATCAAATCTAAAAGAATCTCATTTAAAAACTATAAAAAGGATTATAAGGTATTTGTTGCACACCTCATGGTTTTCTCTATCTAACTAATGATAACTTTGAGTTAAAGTGGTATTTAGATACAGATTATGCTGGTAGTCTAGTTGATAAAAAGTTACTAGTGGAATGTATTTTATGTAGGGACATTCATTAGTTGCATCACTTTCACAAAGAAAATATCTGCATAAATTTCATTTCAACTGATTTTCAATTGGCAGACATTTTTACAAAACCCCATCCAGAAAATAGTTTTTGTCGACTACATCTAAATTTAGGCATTTTAGAAATTTGATTTTATATTTTTAGATTTGATTTTAAATATCTATGTTAACTAATCTGACTCCCTACAGATTATCGAAAAGGAAAATAGTGACTAAAAAAATTTGATCAGTGTTGATATTAATCATACATTATGACTTGAGACGGTATATTTAGTAAATTTCTTTAAAAATTTAAACAAAATTTATAATAACTTTAGTTGGTTGAAATTCCATGACCATCTCTATTTCTATCATATTTCTACCGACCATCACTCATCAAAATCTAATATAGTATGTCAAAATGTGGTATTTAAATAGGAAATTATTCTTTTTTTAATTAGCAATGAAATCAGAAAATAAAATCATCCAAAAGTATTTACTCTCATTTAAAAGTCCTCACGGTTATGCATGGGTGAACTACTTGGAATCTTTGATTATGTGCTTTCATGCTGATTTAAAAGTCCTCACGGTTATGCATGTACAGAACACATATCAAAATTGATTATTAAATAGGCGAGTTGATTCTAACCCCATTTAAAAGTACTCACGGTTATGTATGGTTAGAAGATGCTTGGAATTCATTTTTTAATAAAAATTGGGAATACTACTAATCTCATTTAAAAGTTCTAACGGTTATGCATGGTTAGTAAGTATTTAACAATTTTTTATCATAAATATACCATAAATGAACACGACTATATGGTTTTCTATGCCGACATCACCCCTATCACTCTAAAGTGGAATATACGCCTAACAAAGTATTTATGATTTTCGTTTGATTTTATTATTGAAATTTAATATTTACACTTGATTAAATATTAATGTTGTATTAATATATATCACTTTATCACTATTTTCTAACACTGTTACTCTTTTGCCAATAACAAAAGAGGGAGAGAGAAGCTAAGATTTTGGAAAATAAGTTAAAAATTTTATTTGCATATTCTCATCTAGGTTCATGCATCTCATATTTTTTTATTATGCATGCATATGTGAAGGGAGAGCTTTGTTGTAGGGGGAGCATTCAAATAGGGGAAGCAAATAGAATTCATCAAGACCAAATACATTTAATAAAGTCAAAATTTTAATCTGTTTGTTATCATCAAAAGGGGAATATTGTAGAATACGCTAGTGTGTGATTCTTGTTTGATGATAATAAACATATATATGTTTGTTTACTATTTTATTTTTCACATAATTAAATAAATATTTGTTGAATAAAATAAATAACATAGAATTCATATTCAAACAAATATTTTATTACAAATTCAAATAGTACAAATTTGAGCTCACACTACATTTATACATTTTCAATTATAATACAATTTCAATTACAACAAAATTTTCAATTTATAATTTTCACCTCACTAAATCATTCACTCAACACTCATATTTTATCTTCAACTCTGTTCCAGCCTGTGAACTATTTGCAAAATAATCACTGATGCAGTAAAATTGAAAAAGAAAATATTTTGCAGTGCTCAATTGTAACAACCCGTATATTTTACGATTGTATATTTAAATATTTTATTTAAATATAGCATCGTTAGTCGGATTATAGTCTGAAATGCTACTTTTTGCAAACAGTCGAATTGGGACACGAGACTACTTCCACTGAGTTCAAAACGACATTTGCGACCTTTTTGAGTATAAATATCGATATGTTTGGAGTTGAGTAGAATTTTGATATTTTCATTTAGGGCTTTGGGTTTGGGTTTCAGCCCACCAACTCATCTAATACCCTAACACTCCACTCCCTCTTCACTCACTTTATTATTTCCTAACACTCAAGCTAAAAGAAAAATGAAGGAAGAGAAAAGAAATTAGCCTAAGCCCTAATTCTCTTAGGAATTATCAACTTCAAGCTAAAAATCAAAGAGAAGCTTTAGGTAAGCATCATCTTCATCTTCTCCATCTCAATCCCTCTTTCATTTGCAGAAATTCCTAAACCCTAACTTGGCAAATATTTTTCTTATGAGCTTAGATTGAAGCTTCTTGGGTTAAAATTGAAGAGTGGTTGATCTTGCCTTGTTTTATAGCTTCTCACTTGTGTTTTTGGGTTTAAAGGTGAGTTTTTTAACTCACATCTACGTCTATAACTTTCATTGTTGTTATGTATGAATTCCTAATATCTATTCATGTTCATTTGCTTTTGATTCGAATTGATTTGGTGATTTTTTCCAATTTTTGATTTTAAAGTCCACTTTTATGAAAATCTAACTATGGACGTTTGGACATGATGTTTGGGGTGTATCGAAGAGCCTATAAGGCTGGGTTGTCGTTTGGCATAAATCCTTAGTCTTCGTTGCTCGACCGATCGCTTCCGACGTGAATTGGCCATCATTGGCCTAGGTTCAATATTTTCCTGAGCTTCAGCTCAGACGTCTGGTATGAGGATCAGACGTCTGAAGCTAAGAAATAAATATTCCAGACGTTCAGCTCAGACATCTGACCTTGCTTTCCAGATGTCGGGGAGATCAAGTCGTCTGAGCTTACTTCCTAGACGTTTGGGTGATCTAGAATAGAATTTCCAGTACCTCATTTCAGACGTCTGATTTATTGGTTCAGAGGTCTGAATGGGTTTAGACGTCTACTTTGTGCTTTCAATCGTCTGGGTGGTTTTCTGGAATATTTCCAGAGACCAAATCCAGACTTCTGGATTGACCCCCAGACTTCTGGAACTGTTCATTTGCCTATTTAGGCTGTTTTTGAGTGAATTTTCAATGTTAATCGCTTTTTTGGGGGATCCGATTAGTTGTTATCACTTTTATCGACTTTGATGACTTCTTTTTATGGATTTTTGAGAATATCCATTTTGATGGATTTGGTATTGATTTCTTTGGATTTAATTCACGTCTTCGTATGTGAATTTTTGGTGATTGATTGTTTCTACAAACATTTCTATGGTTTGTCACTTTAAAATGCAAAGGTTTCTATACTAGTAGTAAATACTTAAACTCTTTCATCAAAATGATTTCAACATTTACTTTCAATATCAAACTCGCTTTTAAAACCGTTTTCTAATCTATTAGTATATACAAACCTTTACCTCATTCGTTTGAGAAATCCAATTAAACGACTTAGCAAAATAAGTGGTATGAAATGCTTGCGTTTACTTTGTCGGTTAATTCTTAGACTTGTTCTATTGAAACTCTTATGACAATTTTCGAGTGGAAATCTACAATTTGTTCGTAAATATTTAAGTTAAGCCAGTGTTATGGGACATGAAGATAAACTCATTTATTTGCTAGTTTAGTGTAATTCACACTTTTTATTGATCAATGGTGATCAATTTATGGTTTAGACTAGCGGTGTGCGATGTCTCTTTGTCCACGTGGGGTACTGTACCTCGTTTTATTGAGCTTTGTCTCATTTCTTTTATAGGCTAACGACCTATGGGTACTTTGGAGTTTCGTCTCATTTTTATGGGCTAGCGACCCATGTTCTTTATGGTGTTCGGTTCATCGGATGTACCGTTATTGTACTACGTCGATGTTCCAGCTTATCTGGATCAACGGATGTACCAATTATGATAACGACCCATTTGTATGGTTAGCGACCATGGGATAATGACCCATTTGTGATGCATGTGTTGGTGAGTTTTCATGCTCCCGTTTGTGATAGGCCTCACCTTTTGTGATTTTTGGATTTCTAATTGATGGTTTCTAGAATTTGTGTTTCACCAATTTTGGAGATTTATATTGATAAGCTGTATCAATATTTGTGGCTTGGTGAATAAATTAAAGAATATGACATTCTTTTTGGTGTTTGAGAAAGTTTGAGATATTGTATGATTTTTTGGTAGTTATCTAATGTGTACTTTTCATAGTATGCCATTTTTGTTATCATACGTTTTTATCATATCTCTTATCTTGTCTCATGTTATATGATATTTATAGCTAGACTGATCCGTTTATTATTTTCTTCTTAAATAATATTCGGTTCAGACCGAGGTATTCCAGGTGCTTCTACTTGATTTCTTATCAGGATCCATCCTCTGACTTTTGGCTAACTACTTTAGTTTAGTAGTTTTTGCTGTTATACATTCGAGATAGAGACTCGTTGATGTGTACCTATTCTTTTGTCTAGCATTTGTATCTATTCTTTTGGATGTAATGGGTCTTGTATAACCATTACTTTGGTGTACACTTTATGTGGTAAATTCATATTTGTTTCCAAACTATGACTGATTTGTGTTATGCTTATTTTATATTTGTTTCCGAAGGCCACATAGCCACTGTGTAGTAGCTTTGAGTTTGTATTTGATGTTTCGTATTTCCTCTTGAAATGAGATGCATGTTATACTATCTGACATATCGACACTCGCAGAAAGAAATTACACAGATGGTCGCTCCTCAACAGCCTTATTCTTCGTGCTAATCGACAACATTACCCCGTAGTGTGCTTGGCTAGTGTGAGTATAGAGGTGGGACGTCACATCTTGATATCAAAGCCAAACTTCGGAACAATGTATAATAATCTTGCAAGGATCATTGTCCTAAGTCTTTCATAGGAAACGTGCCTTAGGATTTAATTCGAGTCATTGGACCCATTCTATCCTATTTCCTTTTACGATGCCTTATTTTATCAATCATGATTGTTTGATATTCATTATGAGAATAACTTTTCTCTTCTTCTTTCTTTCTTTCTTAAAGAAGATAAATGGTTAGACCAGATCGTCCCGATGCCGGTCGATCCAATGCTACTCCTCAGGATGGAGTGTTTATGTCCGCCCAACAGCTCTTAGATCTTGTAGAGAATGCTCTAGCTGCCAGATGCATTCCAGAGCCTACTCATCCAAGATCTGGGTTTGCACGCTTGTGCAGAGACTATACCGATTTGGGTGGAAGGCCATTCAAGGGATCCGAAAGTGTTATAGAAATCCAATCTTGGCTTAGATCATGCGACCACATCTTTTCTCGCATGAATCTCGTTGATCTCCATCGAGTTCAAGTGGCTTCAAGCATGCTCCAAGAAAGAGCATTAGATTGGTATGAGCTTTTGATTTCGGAGATTATTGAAGCGGATCTTACTTGGGAGCAATTCTGAGAAAAATTCGAATTAAAGTTTGTGCCGGAAGCTGAAAAAGTAACTTTAGCTCGGCGTTTTATTGACCTTATTCAAGGTTCCATGACAGACTATGCCGCATTATTTGAATCTCTCTCTACATATAGGGTCGAGTATATTAGTACCCCGTTGAAGAAAAATCAGAGGTTTGTTTATGGGTTGAATAAGAACCTCAAAAGGCCTCTACTCCTGAAATTAGAAGTTTCTTTTGATCTGCTTATCGATATTTCTCTTCGACTTGAAGAGGCCGATAAGAAAGGTGATGTTGAAGTTGTGAGTGTCAAACAAAACTTCAACAACAACAACAAGAGGCCTATTAAGTTCAAAGGTCCTTATCCCAATAAGAAAGAGAAGCAAGCAACTTCGGTAGCAAAGACTTCTACCTCTAGTCATGGGCAATGTTACAATTTTGGTTCTAAGGACCATTATGCTAATAGATGTCTGAAACCTCTCTTTTTTGTTATTGCAAAAGTTCGGGTCATCTTTTATCTTCATTCCCCAAACTTCCAAGCAAGAAGGAGGGAAAGCTAAATGTTGCACAAGCGCCTAGTAACGCTTCTCTTGGTCAAGGTATTTCTCATTCTATCCTTGATGGTATTATTATGTTTCGTGATAATCCTATTCGAGTTCTTTTTGATATGGGTGCATCCCATTCTTTTATATCAAAAGAACTTGTTAATACTTTTCCTTTAAGTGTTATGGCTTGGATGACTTCACTGAGAATTGCGAATCCGGTTGGTGGATCCACAACACTTAATTTTCTTTGTAAAGATGTCGAGATTATTTTAAGTGGTTATTCTTTCCGAGCCGATTTGCATGTTATGCGTTACTTAGGTTTCAGAATGATTTTGAAAATGGATTGGCTTAACTATTATGAAGCCTATATCCTATGTCTTGAGAGGACTATCCATCTTCGACATCTTCAATCTGTTAAGCAGATTTCTATTGTTCTTAAAGATTCATATTCTAATTCGATGGCATCCTTATATTCTCTAAGTCCACATGATGACGATAATGATGACGAGGAAGATGTGATTTCTCTCATTCACGTTGTTCGTGAATTTTCCGACATATTTGATCCCATTTTAGGATTACCCCCTAAGCGAGCAATTGAGTTCAGAATTAATATAATCTTTAGAGCTCTACCCGTCACTCGTCCTCCTTATCGTATGTCTAATAAGTAAAATGAGGAGATGCGTATACAATTATTCGAATTGGAAACAAAGCAATTTATTTGTTCTAGTTCCTCTCCTTGGGGAGCTTCAGGTATTTTTGTGAAGAAATCCGATGGTACACTTAGGCTTTGCGTTGACTACCTCAAGCTTAATGAACTCACCATCAAGAACAAATATCCCTTGCCGCAGATTGATGATCTATTCGATCAACTTAGTGGTTCTAGAGTCTTTTCATAGCTAGACTTAGCAACCGATTTTCATCAGCTTCGTATTGCAGAGGATAGCATTCCTTTGACATCATTCCGTACTCGATATGGATCTTACGAATGGGTTGTTATGCCATTTGGTTTAACGAATGCTCCAGCTTATTTCATTGACCTTATGAATCGAGTTTTCAAAGACTTCCTCAATCGATTCGTTCTCATCTTTGTAGATAATATTCTTGTTTATTCTAAAACCGAGGAAGAGCATGAAAAGCATCTTCGGATTGTGTTGGAAACTCTTAGGAGAAATCAATTGAAAGCAAAATTTTCTAAGTGCCACTTTTGGCAATCTCGTGTGAAATTTTTAGGACATATCATTTCTGAGTCCAGAATTTCCGTAGATCCTTCAAAGATTGAAGCGATTCAAAATTGAAAAAGACCGGAGAGTGTGACGGAAATTCGTAGCTTTCTTGGATTGGCGGGCAATTACCGTCGTTTCATAAAAGACTTTTCCAAAATTTCTGTACCTCTTACTAATTTAACAAATAAGGGAGTTAAATACATTTGGTCAAACAATTGTGAAGCTTCATTCCAGAAATTAAAAGAACTCCTTTCCGATGCTCTTATTCTTGTGATTCCCGAAGGGAACCAAGACTTTATTCTTTATACCGATGCTAGTCGTGTTGGTTTGGTATCGTTCTCATGCAAAGGGAACATGTTATCACTTATGCTTCTAGGAAATTAAAGCCTATCGAGACAAGATATGCCACTCATGATTTAGAGCTCGCGGCTATTGTTTTCGCCTTTAGAATTTGGCGTCATTATCTTTTGAGAGAGAAATTTGTCCTCTACACCGATCATAAATCTTTGAAGTACTTATTTTCTCAAAAGGAACTTAATTTGCATCAATTACGTTGACTCGAGTTCCTTACATCTTATGATCTTGATATTCTTTGTACTCCCAGAAACGGAAATCGTGTTGCCGATGCCCTTACTCATAAGCAACAGGCGATTGTTTCTATGATGATATCCGAGTGGAATGATCTTGAGACTTTGTCCTCCTGTGAGATTCGAGATCGTGAATCCGATTTATGTTCATCTCTTGTTTTATGTAGCCTTGAGGCTCATCCTTCTATTTTAGATCGCATTCTTGATGCTCAAAAGCATGATCCCGAATTGGCCCATCTTAGCCAAAGTTGTCGGGATAGTAATATTGATGGTTTGAAAGACTTTGATATCGATGCTTGTGGCGAAATATGAAGATTTGGTAGGCTTATCGTGCCAAATATTTTTGATCTTCGTAAAGACATTTTAGAAGATTCTCATCTTTCCAAATTTACCATTCATCCCGATAGTAGTAAAATGTACGCGGATATGAAGTGACTTTATATTTGGGATGGAACGAAATCTGATATTGCTAACTTTATTAAGCGTTGCATGACTTGCCAATTCGTTAAGGCCGAACATTAAAGGTCCGACGGGTTATTGCAACCTTTGGACATTCCAGTTTGGAAGTGGGATCAGGTCTTCATGGACTTTATTACGGTCTTCCCCGTTCTCGTTTGGGCCATGATAGTTTATGGGTGATTGTAGATAGGCTTATGAAATCCATGAATTTTATTCCCGTTCGGTCTAATCGGACCGTGCCTCTTTTGGCTAAACTCTATGTTAGAGAAATTGTTAAATTGCATGGAGTTCCTACTTCTATTGTTAGTGATCGTGATCCATTATTTACTAGTGGATTTTGGAAAAATCTTCAAAAAGATTTGGGTACATAGCTTAATTTTAGCACCGCTTATCATCCTCAGTCCGATAGACAAACCAAGCGTGTGAATCAAACTCTTGAAGATCTTCTTCATGCATGTGTTCTTGATTTTGGTGGAAGTTGGGAAGATCATATTTCTCTTGTTGAGTTTTCTTATAATAATAGCTTCCAATCTAGTATTGGTATGGCACCTTTCGAGGCACTCTATGGAAGGCCATGCTGATCTCCTTCGTGTTGTCTTGAAGTGAGAAACTGGTTTTAGGTCCAGATTTTATTCGAGATTCCATAGAAAAGATTAACCTTATCCGTCACAGGATGAAAGAATCTCAAAGTAGAAAGAAATCCTATGCCAATAACCAAAGAAGGAATTTGGAAAATTCTGTGAGAGATTTGGTGTTTATTCGTGTTTCACCTATGAAGGGTGTTGTGCATTTCAGTCGATCGGGAAAATTAGCACCTCGATATATGGGTCCTTTTCCTATCATCGAACATATTGGTTCCGTGGCTTATCGCCTTTTATTACCAGCTCAGTTTTCTGCTATTCATGACGTATTCCACGTCTCTCAACTACGGAAATGCCTTAGGGATTCCGACTCTGTTCTTGAGCCCGGTGTTATTGAAGAAATTGAAGTTTTGCCTAATTTGACTTAAGAGCACCATCCTATTCGTATCATTTCTACGGAGGTTAAAGCCTTCGAAATAAAGATGTTCCACTTGTGAAAGTTCAATGGTCCTCTAATCCTAAGGATTGCTCTTGGGAATCCAGAGATTCATCGAGCGAACACATCCGGACTTACTCTCTTGAGCTCTTTAAAGGTGAACTTCTAACTTAAAATTTTCTTTTGTGTTGATATGCTTTTATGGTTGTTACTCTTTATTTTCTTCTTAAGTATTGCGAGGACGCAATTTCTATAAGGAGGGGAGTCTGTAACAACCCGCATATTTTACGATTGTATATTTAAATGTTTTATTTAAATATAGGATCGTTAGTCGGAATAACGTCTGAAATGCTACTTTTTGCAAAAAATCGAATTGGGACTCGAGACTACTTCCATTGAGTTCAAAACGACGTTTACGACCTTTTTGAGTATAAACATAGATATGTTTGGAGTTGAGTAAAATTTTGATATTTTCATTTAGGGCTTTGGGTTTGGGTTTCAGCCCACCAACTCATCTAATACCCTAACACTCCACTCCCTCTTCACTCACTCTATTATTCCCTAACACTCAAGCTAAAAGAAAAATGAAGGAAGAGAAAAGAAATTAGAAATTCCTAAGCCTTAATTCTCTTAGGAATTATCAACTTCAAGCTAAAAATCAAAGAAAAGCTTTAGGTAAGCATCCTCTTCATCTTCTCCATCTCAATCCCTCTTTCATTTTCAGAAATTCCTAAACCCTAACTTAGGAAATATTTTTCTTATGAGCTTACATTGAAGCTTCTTGGGTTAAAATTGAAGAGTGGTTGATCTTGCCTTGATTTATAGCTTCTCACTTGTGTTTTTGGGTTTAAAGGTGAGTTTTTTAACTCACATCTACGTCTATAACTTTCATTGTTGTTATGTATGAATTCCTAACATCTATTCATGTTCATTTGCTTTTGATTCGAATTGATTTGGTGATTTTTCCAATTTTTTGTTTTAAAGTCCAATTTTATGAAAATCCTACTATGGACATTTGGACATGATGTTTGGGGTGTATCGAAGTGCCTATAAGGCTGGGTTTTCGTTTGGCATAAATCCTTAGTCTCCGTTACTCTACCGATCGCTTCCGACGTGAACTGGCCATCATTGGCCTAGGTTCAATATTTGCCTGAGCTTCAGCTCAGACGTCTGGTATGAGGATCAGACGTCTGATGCTAAGGAATAAATATTCCAGACATTCGGCTCAAACGTATGACCTTGCTTTCCAAATGTCTGGGAGATCCAGACATCTGAGCTTACTTCCCAGACGTCTGGGTGATCTGGAATAGAATTTCTACTACCTCATTTCAGACGTCTGATTTATTGGTTCAGACGTCTTAATGGGTTCAGACGTCTACTTTGTGCTTTCAGTCGTTTGGGTGGTTTTCTGGAATATTTCCAGAGACCAAATCCAGACGTCTGGACTGACCCCCAGACGTCTGGAACTGTTCATTTTTGCCTGTTTAGGCTGTTTTTGAGTGAATTTCCAATGTTAATCGATTTTGGTGGATCTGATTAGCTGTTATCACTTTTATCGACTTTGATGACTTTTTTCTCTGTATTTTTGGGAATATCCATTTTGATGGATTTGGTATCGATTTTTTTGGATTTAATTCATGTCTTCGTATGTCAATTTTTGGTGATTGATTGTTTGTACAATCATTTCTATGGTTTGTCACTTTAAAATGCAAAGGTTTCTATACTAGTAGTAAATACTTAAACTCTTTCATCAAAATGATTTCAACATTTACTTTCAATATCAAACTCGCTTTTAAAGCCGTTTTCTAATCTGCTAGTATATACAAACCTTTACCTCATTCGTTCGAGAAATCCAATGAAACGACTTAGCAAAACAAGTGATATGAAACACTTGCATTTACTTTATCGGTTAATTCTTAGACTTGTTCGATTGAAACTCTTGTAACAATTTTCGAGTGGAAATCTACAATTTGTTCATAAATATTTAAGTTAAGCCAGTGGTTATAGGACGTGAAGCTAAACTCATTTATTTACTAGCTTAGTGTAATTCACACTTTTTATTGATCAATGGTGATCAATTTATGGTTTAGACTAGCGGTGTGCGATGTCTCTTTGTCCACGTAGGGGACTGTACCTCGTTTTATTGAGCTTCGTCTCATTTCTTTTATAGGCTAACGACCTATGGGTTCTTTGGAGTTTCATCTCATTTTTATGGGCTAGCGACCCATGTTCTTTATGGTGTTCGGTTCATTAGATGCACCGTTATTGTACTACGTCGATGTTCTGGCTTATCTGGATCAACGGATGTATCGTTATTGTACTACATCGTTGTTCCGGTTTATAAGGTTCATCCGGCGCACCGTTATTGTACTACACCGTTGTTCCGAATTATTGGAGTTTCAGGGCCATCGGGCGTACCGTTACTATACTACGTCGATGTTCTGAATTATTCGAGTTTCAGGTTCCTCGGGCATACTGTTATATACTACGTCATTGCACCGGCTCTATGGTTAGCGACCATGGGATAGCGACCCATTTGCGATGCACATGTTGGTGAGTTTTCATGCTTCCGTTTGTGATAGGCCTTCCCCTTTGTGATTTCTGGATTTCTAATTGTAATTTCTAGAATTTGCTTTTCACCAATTTTTGAGATTTATATTGATAAGCTGTATCAATATTTGTCGCTTGGTGAATAAATTAAAGAATATGACTTTATTTTTGGTGTTTGAGAAAGTTTTAGATATTGTATGATTTTTTGGTAGTTATCTAATGTAAACTTTTCACAGTATGGCATTTTTGTTATCATACGTTTTTATCATATCTCTTATCTTGTCTCATGTTATATGATATTTATAGCTAGACTGATCCGCTTATTATTTTCTTCTTAAATAATACCCGGGTTAGACCGAGGTATTCCAGGTGCTTCTACTTGATTTCTTATCAGGATTCATCCTCTGACTTTTGACTAACTACTTTAGTTTAGTAGTTTTTGTTACTATACATTCGAGATAGAGACTCCTTGATGTATACCTATTCTTTTGTCTAGCATTTCTATCTATTTTTTTGGGATGTAATGGGTCTTGTATGACCATTACTTTGATGTACACTATGTGGTATATTCATATCTATTTCCGCCTTAGGATATGAATAACTATGACTGATTTGTGTTATGCTTATTTTATACTTGTTTTCAAAGGCCACATAGCCACTGTGTAGTAGCTTTGAGTTTGTATTTGATGTGTCATATTTCCTCTTGAAATAAGATGCATGTTATACTATCTGACATATCGATACTCACACAAAGCAATTACATAGATGGTCGCTCCTCAACAGCCTTATTCTTCGTGCTAGTCGACGGCATTACCCCGTAGTGTCCTTGGCCAGTGTGAGTGTAGAGGTGGGGGTCACATCAATAAAGTGTGTGTTTTGAAAATATTATTTGCCTCGGTTATTTGGGTTTGTATCGAAATTCCAAAAAACATGGAACTGGTTTGGTTGGATTTGGAGACTGTTGGAATTTTGGGCTTTTATTAGATTTTTGTTGAGCTTTAAATCAAAGGTGAGTGATTAAACCCACTCACGCAATACTAAATTTTCTGATGTTAGTTAAATTGAAATCATGAAGTGATAAGAATTTTATTGATTGACGTTTGGTAGTTTAAATTGACATTTAAATTAATTTGAATTTTATGTTGAATTAAATGGACATTTAAATTAATATTGAAATTAATTGCTAGTTAAAAACCGACAATTGATAACTAGTAACTATTGTGATATGTGGGTTGATTTGGATGTTGATTGTTATTGAATGATTATTGATTGACGATTGGATGCATGGTTGTTTAATTATTTAGACAGATTCCTATTATTACCATGTTTATAATTAGACATCATATATATTGTCATTTGGATTATTCAAAATTGAAATAAGATATATGTTGAAATGATATATACATAACCATTCAAATATGGATTGAAATGATATATGTCCATCCATGTAAATAAAATTGAAATAAATGATCACTTGGCTATAGGGTAGAAAATTTTATACGGACATCGGATTGGTTAAATTAAATTATTTCAAAATCTGGAACTTCGATTTTGGTTATATGATATTGGTTTAAAGAAAATAAAATTTGGATTTATATGAATTAAATTATTTTCTAAATTCAAGCTTTGAAATGTTGAAATTGAAATTGTTTAAAGGAAATTGTTAAGGATTTAATTTGAAATCTTTAAGTGGAAATTGGAATATGATTTGAATTTCTTGAAAGTTAATTATTTAGAAGGTTAAACTTTTAATTTAAACGTTGAATTTACTTTATCTGAAATGGTTTTAAATTTGTATTTTCAAGTTTGGACGAGGATGAATTTAAACAAAAATTGTTTAAAGTTGAGAAATTGAGTTGAGACTTTCAGCCATTCGAAAAGGACTGTAAATTGATTTTGATGTAAAGTCTGAAACTTTTTGAATCGAGGCTGATGTAAATTGGAATTTGAATATGAAGTTGACTTGAAATTGGAAGTTGAAAAGTTGATTTTGTTGTGATTTGAAATGGGAACATGAGTTCAAATTGTTTTAAAAAGGAAGAAACAGTTTTAGTATAAACTATTTTAATATATAAATTATTTAATAATCAAATTATTTTAATATATCAACTATTTGAATTATCAAAACTATTTTTAATATTAAAACTACATATATTCGAAACTATTTCCAACCTTTAAAAAAAAATTAATTATCCAAATTATTTTTCAATATTAAAACTATTTTAATTATTCATAACCATTTTCAATATCCAGACTATTTTAAAAGGGAAACTATTTAGATTTAAATAGTTCTTTTAAATACAAATGTTTTGATATGAAGATATAGTCTGTTTTGAATTTGAAATGATTTTAAAGTGAATCAATATTTTGATATGAAATATGACTTGTTCTTGAAAATTTAAAAGAACCAACCAGTATGAAAAATGACTTTTGGTTGTAAAAGAAACAGGGGCCAAATATTGGCATACCCTCTGTCAATAATAGAACCACTTTAACAACTGTGTACGTGGTGGATGGTCCAAAAAGAAGTGGTTGGATTGGCGAACGATTGCTGGATTTGAAGAAAGAGAACGAGGATGGATGACCCTGACACTTGTGCTAAGTTGAAATTACTAAAAAGGATGGCTTGTCGGGGCCAAGTGGGCTAGCTACCCCTAGCGAACACACCTCTTCGTATTACTATATTGATTTTGACTTCATCGGTGCACCTTGATTATGATTAAATGAGCGTTGTACACGATGGGCAGTCGTGGCTACAATGCGTTACCACCAGCACTGTGACCCGAACTGGTAGTATCCTACCTTAGGCATTGCCTCACGTGTCTTGTCATACTTTTATCCTTATATGCAACCACTATGATTTTATTTTAGTATGATAACTATAAGGGACTCACCGACTACCGATGTTACTAGTGGTGTTACAGGACCTGCATAGACTACCTGCTTAAAAATGTGTTAAGGGGGATTAATGCAAAGCCATAATGCTAAGAAAAATATTTATTTTATTGATTAGACACTACATATATAGCGTATTTTACTGCATATAGATAGTTTAACGGATCCTTAGAAGATGGAAAATCCCGTAACATTTCTTAAGTTATTGCACTCATGTTGTACACTTAATAGGAGATGGAAAATCCTGTAAACATCTTTGAAGCTATTACACTCATATTTACTTTTTATTGATTTAACTTACAATAAGAACTTTTATTTCTAACTCGAGTGTTTTGTCTTTTCATTACGCTCGGGTCAACCTAAGCATTTCAGTGTTTGAAGACATTATTCATTGAAGATGGAGATGGAGTTTGCTAGATCGTATTAACTATTATTATTCCACTGCATTATTTTGGTATGCTTGTTCATTGTACTCTGATTATGTTGTAAAAATTGTGTAATCAAATGTATATTGTAAAATAGCTTCATGAACTGTTTATTTGATTATTATATTTTGTCATTCCGCTGTGAGATTCTGTATTTTGTTTTTTTTTCTTTTCTCTTATTTTTCTTATTTAACCCCATTGAAAATCTTCCCTTTGAATGGTTTGAGTTAGACATGTGTGATTTAATGCAGATTTAAACCGTCCAAAAAGGTGGGTCGTCACAGTTGGTATCAGAGCATTGGTTTAGAGATACCTTAGCCTATTAGGGATTAACTCGTTAGACATAGGGTCAATAATACCCTAGAATGAATTTGAGTGTATATATATACGAGAGAACCTATTTTTTAGTGCAATAAAAATGTTTTGTATTGTGTTAATTTGTTCTGTTGAGTATTTATAAATTTCGTTTGGCACATACGACGCTATGGCATCGATAGGGATTTCTAAACATTTGAACATGGTAATTTGATAAGTATTGTTTTTTTGAAATTGGTAAATGAAATAATTTTACCTAAAACTATATTTTACATGTACAAAAAGAATTTTTTTCATAAATTGATAGTTAGTTTAGTGTGTTGTTTGTTAGGAAATGATAACATTTGATTATTGTCATTTATTGTTGGTTAGTCAAGTTTCTTAAAACTATTAAATATTGTATGCTATAAGAAAATGTAATTATAAATATGGTTTGTAAAATAAGATTTACAAATAAAATGAACATAAACAGGAAATTTGAGAACTAAGCTATGATTTTTGAATTCGGTTTTCAAAGATTTTAGAAAAAAATAATATTAGTATTATTTAGAAGTATTTGCAAGTAGAAATGTTTTTAAAATGTTTTTCAAAAGGACTTTAAAGAAAATAGGTTTCGTACTCCCCACTTTTATCGTTGGAAAATAATTTTGGTGATGACCGCGACATCATCGACGTTCATTTTTGAGTTTCAAAGTGGTAAGACTACTATAGTAGCTTTGCTATATAGTACATTGGTGAAACAAATTTTAAATTTTAATTTTCCTAAGTATGATTTGATATACAAAAGATATAAGTATAAATTATTTCAAGATGATTTGAAATAAAACCCGGTAATTAGTTCTTAAGTTTTATGTTAACTAGTGATTTTCAATTATTGAGATGAAATGGAATTTTCTACTAATTTAACAAGTTGGAAACTTCCAAATTGAAATCTGAATTAAGAGATAAATGTTTAATGGAAATATAAAGAAATTGAAGTTTGTAACTTGTAAATTAAAAGATGATGGAATATCGTACAAGTAAAAACTGAAGTTATAAAAATGTTTCAAAATGAACTCATACGAGACCACTACGAGTTTGGTTTAGTGTTGTCGTATCACGGCGCATTCCTATTCTCCGACATGCTACTGGGGCGTTATATGCAAACTATACGACAATGCTTAAAAAACACGTTAAGGAGGGTTAATGTAAAGTCTTAACGCTAAGAAAAATATTTATTTTACTGATTTGACATTACATATATAGTGTTTTCTACTATATATGAATATTTTGACGGATCCTTAAGAGATGGAAAATCCCATAACATCTATTGAGTTATTACACGCACGTTATACACTGGATAGAGATGTAAAACCCCGTAAACATCTCTAGCGCTATTACACTCCTGTTATATGTGATATTGATTTGAATCACATAAGAATATTTTAGTTCTGACTCGAGTGTATTGTTTACTTTATGATCGGTCAACCCTGAGTTTTCAGCATATTGAAGATCATATTTTTTGGAGGATGAAGACAAAGATTTGATATATTATTATTACTAGTATATTATTTCACCACATTATTTGTTTCATTGCATTATTTTATTTTGTCTCAGTTGTGTGTATAACTCTGATAGATGCTGTAAAATTTTAATCAAACATATCGTATAAACAGCTTCATGAACTATTTATTTGATTATTATATTCTGTCATTTCGCTAGGAGATCCTGTACTTGTTTTCTTAATTTTTTATTATTCTTAATTAACCCCATTGATTATTTATGTTTTAGGTTGTTTGAGTTGGATATGTCTGGATTATTGTCGCTTTAAACCTTTTGAAGTGCGGATTGTCATAGTTGGTATCAGAGCTTTTTTTTCGCGATAGACTTAGCTTTATGAGGTTTGATTTATTAGAGATAGGGTAGCAATACCCTACAATGAGTTTATTTGAGTGTGTGTATGTGTGTTTGTGTGTGTATGAGAGCGCATACTTGTTAGTGTTATAAAATATTTTGTATTGTGTTTACTTATCCGTCGAGTTGTTTATGAATTACGATCGGTACGTGGGACGCCATGTTATCGATAGGGGTTTGTAAACACTTAAATGAGGCAAGTCGACATAATATTGTTTTAAAATAGGGTAAATGAAATAATTTTACCTAAATTATATATTATATATAAAAAAAAATCTTCCATAATTAACCATATAGGTTTATAAAATACGAATTTATTTATGGATGTTAGTTGTTAGGAGATGATAATATTTAGTTATCATCGATTATTGGTTGAATAAAACTAAAAACCAATACTTAGCGAACTCTATTTCACAGAGCGTTCGATAATTAAATTGAATTGAAATCTAATTACAATAGGAATTGTTTGCAACAACAAAGATGTAAATTAACGGAATGTTCTCATAATAAGGTAATGGGATTGTATAAGTATATTTATAATATAGCTTATAAATAGAAAAGATTCAAAAGCTCACAAATTGAGAACTTGAATCCCGATGCTTTTAAATTTGTTTTCTAAGATTGTGATATAATAATTAGTACTATTTAAAAATATTTATGAATAAAAGTGTTTCAAAATGAATTAAAAGGAAATAAGTCATGTACTCCCCTCTTCTATCTCTGGAAAATAATTTTGACAATGATGGTCGCGTCCTCGACATTAATTTTCGAATCTCAAAGTTGGGGTGGCCACTTAGTAGCTTTGCTACACATTTAGTTCGATAAATAGATTTTGATTTAAAATTTCTAAATATGATTTGATATATATAAAAGATATGGGTATATATTATTTCAAAATGATTTGAAATGAATCCGATATTTGAATTCTTAAGTTTCTATCAATTATGATTTCAATTGTTGGAATAAAATAATTTTTTGAATAGTTGAAAACTTCTAAAATGAGAAATAAGAAATTGAAGCTAAATTTTTGAATGAAATATGAGAAGTTAAATTATAACCCTTGAATTTTAAGATAATGGTGATTTAAACTTGTGTAAATTATTAAAACATTCTTGTTAGCTAAAATGAATAGGATAAATTTGTATAACACTCAATTACATTCTAAAAACATATATAAAACTTACCAGAAATGTTTAAAAAGTAGAAATGTTAAATATGAATATGTAATGGAATATTATACAAGTATGAACTTAAGTAATAATGATGTTTCAAATTGAAATTGTGTTTAAAGAAATGTTAAATGAATAGTTTGATTAGTAAAAAAATACTATTTAAATATGAACTTAAGAGAAGGGAAATAAATAATACACTAAATTGTATCTTTGTAAATTGTTTGTAAAATAAAAATAAATAAATTTGCAAAGGATGTTTTAAGATTTAGTTGTAGCTTTCTGAGACAATTATAATTTGAATAATATTGTGTAAAAGAAGATACATCTATATAAAATGATTATAAACTTAAGTTAAATGGAATGAATTAATGAAATAAGTTAATGAAATCAATTATAAGATGAAAGTTGAATGAAATTTTTTGTGATAGAAAGAAAATTTAGTAATATGAATTTGAGTTATAGAATAAAATTTACTTAAGTAAACTTAATAATACGAATCAATGAAATGAACTAATGAAGTGAATCAATGAATTAATGTGAACTTAAGTTATGAAGTAATAATAAATATGAGTTGCGTTTTATAAAATATTTATAATAAACTTAAATGGTTTTATGAAATAGTTTATAAATGATATTATTATTCAAGAGAATTTACTAAGTGGTAATGAAATTAAATTTAACTTAAATAAAGTTAAATGAAATTATTCGTAAAATGGTCCATAAATGAATTTAGTATGAAATATCGTTAAACACAAAGTGAAATAATTGAAATTGAACAAATTGGATGTACATGAAATAGATGTGAATGAATTGGAAGTAAACCAATTAAATGTTAATAAAAAAATTAGATGTTAATAAAGAATGAATGTTAATAAGAAATGATAGTGTATAAATTAAATATTGACATTGGAAATGTAAACTGTGATAGTTATGAAATAATTAGATAAATATTAATAATTGTTGAATGATTTTTTGGTTGTAAATAATTGTTATAACTGCTTTTGATTGCATATGATTGTTATGGTTGTGTATTAGTGCTTGTGCTTATGATTTGGATTCAGAATTCATGTTATATAGTTCTATTAAATTTATACATGTTTCTATATCTTTATATAAGTGACTAATATTCTAACTTGATTTGAGATAGGTACATACAAATTTGTTTGGACGTATACGCAGTTTGATTTTCTTTTGCTCGCTTAATATGAGCGAACTCGCTCGTATTATTAATAATAAGGTACATATCTCGGATTACATACCGCACTTTTATGTTTTTCCCTACGGGATGTCTCATCATTGAGATGAGATGTATATTTGGTATATATATCTATATTGTAAATTTTTATGATCAAGTCGCGCAAAGGAGACGCTGCCAAAATTTTCCGTAAATCTGGATGTAAGAAACTTTTTGAGATTTTAAAATTTTATAACTTGTTTTTATAAATAGGTTGTAATTTCCATAAAGCCGGTATCAGAACGGCGTAGTAAAGTTTTTGCCAAAATAAAATTTTAATGTTTTATATGTTGATTATTTTGCATAAAATATATCAAATGTTAGATTTCCAACTTAACCCCTTTTGGAGGACGAAAAGTTTTAAATGAAGGAGATTGTAACGACCCGTATTTTTAAGTATTTTAAATTATTAAATTTACTATAATTATTGAACAAATATGGTTAGAAATGAGAATTTAATGATTTATTAATGTAGTTTATTGCATATGAACTTGAATAAAATTTTGAAATAACTAATTTCAAAGATTTATGTAATCACAAGTATCGAAATGAAATTCTATGTATTGAATGTGTTTATAATCAATAGCTGGAATTGAATAATGAATGCTAAATTGCTGTAAAATGGAAGTGGTTGTTTTATTATTTGAATTCGTTTTAAAAGTAAAACTAATAAGTTAAATAACTTATATTTCACATATAGCGAGTTATTGGATAATTAGATTGTTTAAATTTAATATTGGAATTATCAAAATAATTGAATACTAAATTTAATATGAAGGAAAATGATGTCGGAAGTTGATTTAAATTTTATTTAAACAAGAATGAAGATTTTTACTTTTAGAAAGTGAATTTAAAAATGATTAAATTGATTATGGAAATTACTTATTTTAACTAATGGGTAAAAATAGTATTTTTGGGCATTGTCTCGGATTTCAACGAAACCAGTTTCATCGGATCTATAATTGTGAATTATTCTAGGATTTTAAGTTTCATAGCGATCAAACTTATCGTTTGGCTATGCGAGCTTGAAATGCGTAGAATTTATTTTCAGGAATTTAATTAAAATAATTTGATTTTGAAAAGTTATCTTCCGAATATGATGGAATTGGCTTTCAAGACATGTTCCATTATGTTCGGAATAGGGGTATAACATGTAGAATGCCAGATGGCACTCTTCATTTGGAATTCAAAAAATTTACGTGTGAATCAGGTTAGTGACTTATATAATAGGCCTCTACGTAACCCTAACTCCCTAAAACTTCAACCGCTTTCTCTCAAAAATGATTAATGACCAAAAATTGGTTGATCTTTCTTTGTTGATTTCTCTCAATCCACTCACAGTCTAAAATCGACTTCAACACGGAAGTTGTTCGTCTTGGCGAGTTGTAGAAGATGACTGGTTGGATCGACGCACGATTGCTTGAGGCTTCGTGGATCTAGAGTTAATCATCATGATTTGACTGGATTTTTCTTCGTCGTTGATTGTTTAGCGAAGGGATTTGAAGCAAAGTTGGAGAGGAAGTGGAGCGCTATACACGACCGAAGTTTGATGTTGAGTGGATGAGTGTGGTCTTGGCAAAGTGGAATTGAACGTGCGATGGGTTTTGGGATGAGCGCGCGATAGCTGGAGCGGCACGGGGAAGCTGGGCGCTGAGCGGCGTCGTGACTGATGGCTGAAGTTAATCGATCGTTTACACACACACACACAAGAAAACAGCGATGGTCACGAGCTTAGCTGTGTAGAATGGGTTTGTGTGAGGACTGAGGAAGATAGGATTAAGTTTAAGTTAATTGTTAATTAATTATGTTAAGTATGTTAATTAATTTTAATTATATCGTTATGCTAATTATCGTATAACTTTTCCATGCGAGGTCCGATTCGAGTGATACAAGTTGCATTGGAATCGTATCGAAGATGGCTACGACATGGAATTAGATTCGTATTCATTTGAATTTAAAATATTTTCAATTTCAAATAAAGGTGAGTGTTTTAAAACGCTTACGAAATACTAAAATATTTCTGATGTTCGTTAAATTAGTATCATGAAGTAATTAATTTTTATTGACTGATGTTTGGTAATTTAACTGACATTCTTATTGACATATGAATTGAACTGTTAGGAATTTTAATTCATAGTTAAATTTGAAATTGAAATGCTATTTAAATTCCTAACTATTGATAACTGGTTAACTGTCATGATTTGTTGACTGTTTTGGATGTTGATTGTGATGGGTTTGGTTGATGTTTTGGATGATTGGATGTTTATTTATTTTACATATATATATCATGTTATCACCCTTTATATTATTTGACAATATATAAACTGTTTGGAATAAATTAAGAAATAGGTTGAAATGACATATACCTATGACACTTTATTTTGGATTAAAATGATATATATCCATCCCTGAAATTAAAATTAAAATAACTATTCATTTGGCCATAGGATAGAAAATTATATATGGACACCAAATTGATTAAATTAAATGGTTTTGAATTCTCCGATTTGAATTTATTTAAATGATGTTGTTTTAATGAAAATTTGAATTTATGAGAAATTGAATTAATTTCGATTCGAGTTTTGAAATATTGAAATTGAAATTTGTTGACAGAAATCATTTAGAGAATTGAATTTGGAATTTGAAGTTATAATCGAAATATGATTTTAATTATGAAAATTGATTAATTTTAAAGATTTGAACTTTTACTTGAACTTTGAAATAAATCCAAGTAAAAGTAATTTAAATGGATATTTCAAATTTTAGCTTGAAATTTATATAAATTGAAATGGTTTAAAATAAATATTGAATTAAAATTAAACCACTAAATCAATTTGTTGAATCGAATTTGAAGTTAAAATGAACGTTTCAAAATTGAAGTTAATTCGAATTGAAATCGAAATTGAGTTGATTTGAATTTAAATCGAAATTGAGTCGATTTGAATGGATTTGAGATTTAAGATGATTTGAATTGAAAGATTTGGAATTGAATCAGTTTGATTGAAATTTGGACATTAGTTCAGATTTATGGGAATGGAAAGAAACAGTTTTGAATTTGAAATTATTTTCACTAAAACTATTTTTCTATAAACTATTTTTTTTGGCAAGGCCAGCCGGTTTTATAGTGGACCGTCCACTTTTTATTACGAATGTAATAAAAACTTGAAGTACAGGAGTTAGGTAAAAGCACCTAAACTACTAAAAACAAAAACAATAAATCCAAGAGCTTGGCAACATTACCAATACTACTAAAGTAACAAGCTAGTCTTCTTCAAAAGAAGAAGAACCACTACCAGAATCCGAAGATTCCGGCCCATTGACATGGAGGAATTCCAAGAACAAAGAGGCTAGAGAAGCATCATAATCAAGAGACTCAGGGCCATAGAGAAGATTCCTATCCCAAGAAGGTATATCTAGCAAAACAGAGTTCCTTATGTCGTAGTCCCTAGAAGTGAAGAGTGTGATATCACCGTTAACAATGTGGTATATAAGTCGATGATCACCCAAGCCAATGTATTTATAAAAAGCCTGATAGGTCGGACTGTACCTCATATCAGAAGATGAATGATGCCAAGATTGATCGGGGCGGTCCTAGACCACCAACCTAGGAACGAATGGAGTCTGGATCAATGAAACGATAGTCGCTAGCACAGCAGCATCACTAGGGGCAGAAGAATCTAAAGGAGGATCAGGAATATTTGGAGCAGAAGGAACAATTAAAGACGAAGAATATGAATTTACAGCTTTCGGAACCCACTTCCTAGAGGGCGGGCGAGGAAATGGGGTCTTCGCCGGGATAGGATCCCCACAAGCCAAAGAACATGACTCCAGGCAGTGCCCAAACGAGTGGCAGGTGGTGCAGATATCAGGCTTCCAATTATATTTAACATTTACAAAAATGTCATGCCCATCAACGCAAGCCTTGATCTTATGAGGAAGCAGTCTGTCAGGTGTAATTTCAATCAGGGCTTTAGCAAATGTAAAGCAGTCTCTATCCACCGTATTAGAATCAAAACATTTAAGGGTACCAATACGCGATGCAAGCTAGTTGATACCAATCAATGTCTACAGAACTGTAGGAATTTGCGAAAAGATGACCCATGCCGGAATAGATAAAACTTGCTCTCTGGCACGCTCGACCGAAGGAGACCAAGTGGTGACAATGAATGGCTTACCATCAATAATGATAAGATCTGATTCTAACACTTGCCTTCTTTCTTCTGCAATAGAGAATTTAAAGTAAAACATGCCTTCCAAGAGAAACACACGTAGCCCACCTCTTAATTTCCATCTACTACGGCAATGATTGCGAACTCACTATAGTCTACATCCGTGTCAAGAAAGAAACCCTCTAAATAATCTTTCCATCTAGTTATCCCTTCTTGAATGACTTCAACCGGAGGGGAATCTCCATCTGAAAGAGAGAATGCTTTTGGACTGTAATCGCCAGCAGACCGGGGAAGGCCAGAGAAAAGCGACGACCACTGCTTAACATTTTGACTGAGTGGGGCATTTGAACAAACAGGTTTCGTGCATATGGAGTTAATGTTGATGTTGTCTGTCATTGGATTTGAAGGAGGCACTACAACATCATCAGCAAAGGAAGAAACAAAACCTTGCTTATCATTAGCATAATCAATGACAGGTTGTTCAAGAGATTCGGCAGATGGCTGGGACGCCACATTCGAAACATTCAGAACTTGCAGGTTGTTAGTACCACAGGAAAATTCCAACGAAGAAGGGGACTTACCATTGGAAAGCTGGCCAGGGTTCGTAGAATCAAGAACGCCAATAATGCCAAAAGCTTGCATTGTCTCGCGATCACCAGCAAGATGAGGTGCTGAATAGGTTCTACCCGATCTCGTGCTAGATTCTGGGGACCTCGAGAAGCGGGGTTTATCTTTTCTATTCTTTGCCATTACCGGAGGGCAAGAGAGACGAGGCAAGGGGGAGAACGGATGATGGATGGGAACAAGCGGCGAAGAAGACGATGCGGAAGAAAACCTAATCGCTCAAATATGTCAATGTCACTTGAAAATTCATCTTTATAAGTTTTCAAATTATTTAAATTTTAAAATCATTTAATATAGACCTATTTTATCTATTTTAACCTTTTCAACTATTTAAAATCATTCAAACTGTTTCTTAAAAAATTCAAACTGGTCAAAGTGGGAACTTTTTATATTTAAATCATGGATTTAAATGCGAATTAGGTTAAAATGAAGTTATAACCTAAGTTGAAATTTGAAACGATTTTGGAAGTGAAATTAAGATATTGGAGTGAAAATGATTTTCAAGTGACATTGACATATTTTAAGTAAGTATGATATTTGAAATGAAATTATATTTTGAAGAGAATATGATATTTTGGTATCAAATATGAATCATTTTTGAAATGTAAAAGAACCAACCAATGTGTAAAACGACGTTTGATTGTTAAAGAAACCAGGGTCTCTTATTGGCATACTCTCTATCAATATTGAAACCACTTTAACAACTGAGTACGTGGAGGAGGCTTCAGAATGAAGTGTTTGGATTTAATGTACGTTTTCTGGATTTGAAGAAAGAGAACAATGATGTATAACCCCGACACTTATTTGAAATGACTAAAAAAAAGGATGGCTTAATAGGGCCAAGTGGGCTAGCTACCCCTAGCGGACACCTTTCTTCGATTTTCTTCTTGGACTTGGTTTATACTATTACTTTTGATGTTGGTTTCGATTGGTGCACCTTGATTTGGGATTACCTTCTTTTGACTCGATATGGGATGGATGGACGTCGTGGGAGGTCGTGGCTACGATGCGTTACCATCAGCCCTACGATCGAAACTGGTAGTATCCTACCTTGGTCATTGCCTCAAGTGCCTTGTCATAATTTTATCCTTATACAAGACCACTACAAGTTTGGTTTAGTATTATCGTATCATGGTGCATCCCTATCTCTCGACGTGCTACTGGGACGTTGTATGCAAACTGTACGAAAATGCTTAAAAAATGCGTTAAGGGAGATTAATGTATCATTAATGCTAAGAAAAGTATTTATTTTACTAATTAGACATTACATATATATCGTGTTCAACTATATATAAATATTTTGAAGGATCCTTAAGAGATGGAAAATCTCGTAACATCTCTTGAGTTATTGCACGCACGTTAAACACTGGATAGGAGATGTAAAACTCCATAAACATCTCTAACACTATTTCACTCCTGTTATATGTGATATCGATTTGACTCACATAAGAATAATTAAGTTTTACTCGAGTGTATTGTTTTACTTATGCTCAGGTCAGCCCTAAGTTTTTAGCGTATTGAAGATCATTTTTTCTGGAGGATAAAGATGAAGATTCGGTATATTATTATTACTAGTATTATTTCACCACAATGTTTGTTTTGCTGCATTGATTTATTTTGTCTCGGTTGTATGTATAATTCCGATAGATGTTGCAAAGTTTTAATCAAGTGTATAGTATAAACAGCTTCATGAACTATTTATTTGATTATTATATTTTGTCATTTCGCTGTGGGATTTTGTATTTGTTTTCTTTTTTTCTTATTCTTCTTAATCAACCCTCACTACACCGTAAACGATGTTTTGATACGGCTAAAAGCCGTATCTAATCTTATTAGATACGGCTTATAGCCGTATCAAAATATGGCGTGCTTATTTTTTTGATACGGCTACTAGCCGTATCTAATATGACAATTAGATACGGCTATTAGCCGTATCTAAAGAATGAATTAGATACGGCCTTTGGCCGTATCTAATTGTCATATTAGATATGGCTAATAGCCGTATCTAATGTATCAATTAGGTACGCCATTTTAGCTGTATCTAATTGACACATTAGATACGTCCAGAAGTCGTATCTAAGTAGTCAATTACACATACATATATAAAATTCCGCACTCAAATGATATTGGAAAACAAATAATATTATAGTGCACATTCAAATGATTCGATAATCCACATTGCAGTGCATAATAACTTAACAATATCATTACATAACACGAAAAATAGTACATACTAGCATTTAGTACAAATATGAAGTTAAGCTCAAAACAAGAGCTACACAAGTCACAATATCAATACAAGACAGTTCTTGCTAAACCAAATAAAAATAGTACATACTCCAAGTCTCTTGCTACACTTCTTGCTAAACCAAATAAAATTAGCTAGCACCAAAGATTGCATAAAGATCATTCCTGATTCAACCTGCAAACATAAAAATGGGTATAAATTATAGTAGTACAAAAGACAGTTTGAGAAGTTTGTGTCGTACCAAAAAAATAAACGCTAATGACAATATGGAGAGATGTTGCAGCAGAGGTGCCGTGATGTTGGGTTGTGTGCTAAGGCGGTGCAGTTGGTTGTGGTTTGTGTAACAGATAGATGATAGGGGAGGCAGTGGGAAGGGTAGTGGGTGCATCAGTTGAATTTGAAGTGAAGGGGATGTAGGCAGGGGCAGGGGCAGGGACAGTGGTGGTGATTATCAGAGGGGCAGGGACAGTGCCAATCTGGATAATCAGTAGACTGCTCTCCAACATTAGCATGATCAGGCAATGAATTTGTAGGTTGAAAATGATGAAATCTATCCGCATCATTGACTAGATCTTCCATCCTAATATGTTCAGACTCAGCAGTAGTTCTGCCATGACTAACTGGTTGTTGTTTTTCCATCTCCGCCCTTTTTCCCCATGAAAATACCACGCTGTATACGATTGGATAATACCCCATCTAAGCAAATGAAAATGAGTGTCATCTAATTTGATCGTCTTCATATTTTTGCACCGGGTGCAAGGGCATAAATACAATCCTTTCTTACCACCGTTTTCTTCAACAAAACTAATGAACTTCTACACCCCGTCTATATAGTATGTAGATCTTAGATCTGGTTCATTTATCCATTATTTATCTATGCTGAAAGACATACTGCCCTCCTATATCATATTTAACAGAACATGGGGGCTAACTGGGCATTTGCATGAACTAACCATCTGAAGCCATTGCTTCTACAAATCCATGATTCCCTATTTGCTTTGGTGAGTTGCTTTACCTTTTTTGCAGTCAATGGAATGCTCCATAAGTTTATGGATTTATATCATGACTTTTTTGGGGTTTTATCCATTCATACGAGTCATTAATTTTCTAATAGGGCTAAGATTAACAATTTTATAGTTAGTTGACAATACAATAAGTAGTTAGAGTACTGATGATTTTATTATCATGGGAAATACATTTTTTTCCTGTATTACATCTTGATAAACATAATCATAGATATTTTTCGTTAATAAAAGAACTGTGGTATCACTTTACTATAGCTAGCATTGATTAGCAAAATGGTTAACTGTGATTATGGATGGTTAAAATGAAGATTTTGAATAACACAGCAAATTACGCCTAGCTAGTACTTAACATTTTTATATTGCTGTAGGCAATACAAATAAAGCCATCCCAAAAAATGTTTTTGAAAAAATTTAGAGCATCTGTTGATTTGGACACAAATAATGTAACTAATGTGCCTAGGTCTGTGTTTGATAATACATCTAGATAACTAATTCCATTAACTATCCTACAGTCTCCCTGCAAAGAAATATCAGAAGTACAAGACATGTTTCTAATTATCATACGTATTTTTTCTTTCTTTGATTAAAATTAACTATGCACTTACTAATATAGTTTCTCACTTCTCACAAGGCAAGTTTTACAAAATGCGTAGGATGTCAGTCAACCTCTACTTCTATAATGTTTGTTAGTTCATTATTTGAATCATTAACATAACCCCAAACGTATTTTCACTCTTTCATTTAAAGAAAAAACTCTTTCATTTCTCTACTCTAAAACTTATGCAATTAATTGAGAATACTTTAGGAGTTGGAAACATTTCATCTCTCTTTTTTTAATTAAATTGATTGACTTACTAATTGTCATTATTGAGCAATTTATACACATTATAAATTATGAGTATATCCAAATATGCTCTAGATACATACGGACATTGCTAAAGTTAAAATTAAACTTAGCAACGAAGTGTTACCTCTTAATCTTGAAGATGAAATTGATCTGATCAAATTATGCGTCTTGCCTCTTGCTTTATCGTCACCACTATATATTACATCTGGAAGAAAAGAAATAAACACATTTTTGAGCACAAGGAAACAAATAAAAATATCAAATCGAAGCTAATTCTAGATGAGAGAACTTATTCGATGAGGAATTCAAAGGCAAAATATATGGACTATTTAAATTTCAATAAATGAAACTCAAAATATAGGGTTTATTTTAAACATTAGCACCAAACTGTTTTCAAAAAATTTGCCATTACAACGGCACCATTTTGTAGCACCGGAGTAATGTCTATGCATTACCCCTCTCCTGATACTTGGCTTGCACCATTAACAACAATTTTATCCACTTATACAACAATGTCAGAACAATATATAACATTAGCAACATTATCCACTTATACAACAATGTCAAAATCATCACACATTACTGCACATACCATCACAACCCCTGTTACCAAAACAACATTCACTGGCATACTTAAAACTGCCTTGCCATCATCTCCACAAACATTTGCCTCTGTGCATATCCTCAAACTTCATTACCCCTTCTCACTTCACTGAAACAATTCACACTTCTGAACTATGCAACCATTCATACCATTACACACTGTTTCATCTGACCTCCTTGCCACTTCACTGACTCTACTTGCCTCAACGTTACACACTGTCAATTACCAAACATTCAACAATCTTCCAACCATTCAACAATCATACAAACTTCACAGTTCAACATACTCCCCTCCTGCCAACAGTTCAACAATCACCAGTGCACAGTGCACAAGCCTTCACATACAAACTACAACCACTTCAGTTTACCTGATCATCTGCCATCATCCCCGTACACCACTGCCTTGCTTCGACAACCCCATCCCACTACATGGCCACCCCAAGTACTGCCAGCAAACAATTCCTTCTCCAATTCAAACACTTCCTTTACCACCCAATAGATCACCAAACCACCTTGACCATCCACTACTTCATTTCTACAAACCCACAGCAATACAAACTTCTCTAACCATCAAATTACCCACCATACCACTGCATTCACAATTCCATCATCCCCCTGCACCAATAATTACCCACTGCTATTCAGTTCTTCTTCCACCACAACCTAGTCACACCACTTCATCCCACTGTCCAAACCCGCCTGAAACGATCAAGTTATCTCCACTCTAACATCAACACTGGATTTACATTACCCCTATCCAGTAGCACTGCAAATACACAGACCAACCTACTTTCTGCCATCCACAACTGCTACTTCCCCTACACTTTACTGACCAACCAACCTTTCCCTCAACTTCACTATCACCATTTGCCAACTTCTATCTGCGCATTCAATCACCTCCCCCCTCAGCAAACACTGCCGATCGCAACCATACCCAAAAAAAAACCCGCAATTAACTCACTTTGTAACTCACCTCTCCCACTACAAAAAACAATCGTGAAACCAATCACCCAATTCAACAATCGAACCATCGCATACCATCAATCACATCTCCCTTTCAAACAATAATTTGGGAACGGAGGCAAAAAAAACGAAGAAGATAAATTCATGTACTCAATAACAAATTTTGATGTTGAAGCTATGATGCAATACACGGTGATGCTCGTAATAGTAGAAATAAATAAAAAATACCAATACATGGAAAGGAAAATGAACAACATCAGAATACCTGAAAGCACCGATTACATGAAGGAAAAAGAAAGGCGGCTGATAGAAGTTTGAGCTAAAGAAACTTGTTATTTTAAAACGCGATTTTAGGAGAAAGAATGAGAGAATAGCCGGAATTAGTCGCTGAGTTAGGGGAAGAATTTGGGGGAGAACGAAAAAAACGAGGGAAAAAGGAATTTTGGGGAAGACCGTGCTTAATTCCAAGGGTGTTTGATTCTCCAGCGAAAATAGGCACGAATTTGATACGGCTGGGAGGCGTATCAAAATTTAGATACGGCTTTTACCCGTATCAAATTTGATACGGCTTTGATCCGTATCAAATAGGGTGCATAGGGGTGTGGCTAAAACATCTTCGTGGTGTAGTGCCTATTGATTATCTGTGTTTCAGATTGTTTGAGTTAGACATGTGTGGATTATTGTCGATTAAAACCTTCCGACATGCGGGTCATCATAGTTCTCGCTTAACATTCGGCTCTGGTACCAAGTGTAACGACCTACCTTTTCAAATGTCGACACTAATACATTCATGGTATTCACGTGCCGAGCACCCAAGTGCTAAAAAGGTGAATTACTGGGGTGAAATAAAAGAAAAGAAAATATAACAAGGAAGAAGGAACACAATATCAAAATCTCACATGTTGAACAATAATATATAATATCTCAAAAGGTCTTTACTAAAAAGAAAACATTTATATACATACATCAATCAGAGTAAACTAACCTATCATCATCTTGGGCAGTTTTAACAACCTGTCCACACAAATGCTGTTAGAAATAAGTAAAGTAATGCAACGGAAATAAAGCACGGTGGGAAGTTTTCCTGCTCCTCTCCAAGTGCTCCAATGAACTACAACTAAATCCAGAAACATACTCAAGCTGACCCGAGCATTAAGAAAATAATACGCAGATCAGTTAAGTAAACCAGTGTGAGAAACTCAAATCATACCGATTTATTATATCTTAAAACCCCTCAAAATAAAGGTCTCTCGTAAGACCATGCCGCCACTAAACACAAATGGGTTTTACCTTACGATAACCAAGCCATTTTTATTATAAACTCGGTGATACTATAATAATGTTTAAGGTGTGAAATATAATATCACATAGCTGCGATGTAAATGAGTGTACATCACAAAAATAATAGGTATACAATCAAAACCGCTAAGGCACGTTTGCCAATTGTGACGTAGATCTCTTTGGGGAAGCCGAATTGAACTACTGCACAAGGATCAGAGATATTCTTTCGAAGCATCGTACATCTGTAGTGAATGTACCATAGGTAAATTATGGCTTCTCTTGCTAAGACCTGATGCATCGCTCCCGCATGCATATCCCAATAAATATCTTTAGAAATGGGGTTGCATGCACCCTATGGGTTTGCCAACCCTACTGGTCATGTCTTCTATATATTTTTTTAGCCATACCCGCTGATGAGGATACGTTTGGCATTCCAACCCATGAGTCACCACTCGAATAGATCTTTAACACGAGCTCCAACTCGAACAGATCACGGAACAACACATGGATTCCGGTATCTCAACAGATCTCAGAACCATACATGGATTCCTCAAAAGATCTCAGAATCACACATGGATTCCCATACCTCAATCGGTCTCGAAATCAAACACGGATCCCCATATACTGAATAGATCATGAACAACTACATGTGTATGAGTATCACAAAAAAAACTCAAATCACCACATAGATTCTAGCATCATAAAGAAATAACGAACCAATCACGAAGCAATCACGAACCTCTTCCAAAACATTGAACACACGTGTAGTTTTGGAGTGGTTACGGTTTTAAGTCATCTCATATAAGTACACTCCCCCGCTTACCGGGTGCTCCAAAACTAATCGATCGATTTCCTTGGAATCTCGATCTTAGTTCTGTAGGAAATACATAGAAAATACATAAGATCGGAGATCACCACCTAACCATTTAAGCGGATGAATTTCCTTATCATTTGTCCTAGAAGAGAAAAACGAGTTTATACGTATAGTATAGCATCAGCTTGGATAACTGTACCATATAATTCCGGTGTTTCTTCTAGAAATTTCCATAGTATATTTGGCCAAGATTTATGGTCGATTATTTAACTATCAATTAGACAAATAATCCAGTATAATGAGAATAATCGCTTACGGAGGAAACCAAGTCCCCGTATATAGTCCATAAGCAAGCAACACACAAAGAACGATCGAAAAAAACTAGCACGTCAAGTTATATAAATGACTTTGAATCCCCTTTTTAATTAATCTTCATTTATTAATTAAAAAACCTATTTTATTAGTAAAACTCATTTTTACTCGATAAACTCTTTTTTACTCGGTAAACTCCTTTATAAATGAAAATCCATTATTAATTAAACTTCACCATTTAATTAAAACATCACTATTCATTTTCAAAACATTTCAACACTTCCTAAAAGTATTCATATACTTATCTCAATCGTATAAGTATATTCACAAATCAATTTCAAAGGGATTAAGACAAACGTTGCTTAAACACTGTCATGACAAACCCAAAACCATTTCACTTATGATTATCTTTAAAACATTCTTTTAAAGATCCATTTACGTACATAAGTATAATTGAAATGGTTAAAGGTGAATGTTATTAACATATTGTCACAACAAACCCAAAACAATTTTCCTACTTGTTACTATCTTTCCAAACCTTAGTTTTAAAGATCTAAGTTCATATTCAGTTAAGATTGGTAATTGACTAATCGATTATCTGGTCAAAAATCATTGCTAATACAAATCAATGTTCTTATACTTAACTCATGTTCAACATTTCCGACTTAATTATTCCTCGTTCAAGAATGAAGCCTGGTAGGTTAGAGCTTTATTGCTCCGTCTCTACTCGACATCAATCTTTAGCTCTCGGAAATAGATAAATCTTTTTCATCGGTTTTTAGTGTTAAGTAAAATTAATTACCTTTTTTAAACAAGTAAGTAAACAAGATTAACACCTTTTCAATATTTCAACTTAAATTGTTCCTTGTTCAAGAGTGAAGCTAGGTAAGTTTGGGCATTGGTTGCTCCAAGCCTCATTCTTGAATCTCACAAACAGACAAGTTTACTTGTCGGCTTTTAGTGTTAAACCTAGTCAATCACCTTCGTCAAAACTTATATGTATAAAATATAATACTTTAGAAATAGTTGTAAATAAGTTTGAAATATTTAAGTAAAATATTACTTGAAAATAACTGATTCAAAAGTTTGATTAAAAACATGGTTTACATTTTGCAGCACTTACTTTCAAAATTCGTAAATAATCATTAAAACTATATTTAAACTTCTACTTTTTTTCGTACTCAAATATATCTTATAAGAACTTCCATAAAAAGATTTTATAAAGAAAAGAATTTATAAACCATTTAAATCATAAAAAACTAGCCAGCATTTTAAATACATAAAACAATAAGCGATTGACTACAGCAGCTGTAAGTGTTGTTAAAAGCCCTTGTTAAAACAACGTTGAGAAGCACAATCTTTGCAACTAGTTTAACCACTTAAAAAAATTACTTGAGATTTGATATTTTTATAGTAAATACTACCATTAGGGTACTTAAAACCCATGGAAAGAAATCCCTAAGAATATCCTTTCATTTATTTATAAAAATTCTCGAAAATAATGGATTTCGAAGTGCACTTATAACGACTATTCTCGTTTCAAACACTTTCAATTTTTCTTCAGTTTAACACCCAAGTTAAACAACCATTTAAACATAAAGTTAAGGCTACACTACATGTTAAAGAGAGTAATAGAAGTGAGGTTATATATAATGTAAAGTTATCATTTTTTTAGAAGCAAAAGGGCTCTAAAGCTTATAACTTTACTTAGTTAATGTCACTTTAACCTTATACTTTGCACACAACAAATACATACACAATATATACTTAAGAGATAGTGAGATGACTCACTTAGATCCATGCCTAATACATACACAAAGCCACGAGAACCAAATGACCACCTTCTTTCATCAACACAAGCCTAAAGGTACAACCTTTAGCAATTCCAAACCAAAGCCAACACCTTCCTCCTCCTCCATGCTCATGGCCCATCCAAGCTCCCCTTCTTACTCTCATCTCATCCCACTTCTTACTTTCTAATCATGCTTCCCATGATATCTTAGGCCCAAAACCAAAGTTTATAAGAGATTAGAGAAATTCTGGTTAACTTTTGAAAAAGTTAAAGAGTGATTAGTGGATCGGTGCTTAAGCACTTCCACCATTTTAACCCTCCTACTTCATTTCAAGCTTAGGAATTTATTTATGATTATTAAGTGAACCCCTCCCCCTCTATTTATAGGCTTCCAATGGCGAAGCATAAGCTTGCTCTCACCCCCTTGGAAGGCTTACCTCCCCTCACATCTACTTTATCATATGCTCAACACTCTATTTATGCACACTTCTCCATTATGTCACTTTTCCTTTAGGCTAATCACAATTATGCCCTCACCATGTAATATATCTTATCCAGTAGAACATTCTAGAACCTTCCAAGCTCAATGAAGAGGTGTGTGTGTGTTAATTAGTTGTTAATGTGTTCATTTGATCATTAACTTAAGAGTTAAATGTTTCCTTATTTGCTTATTTTCCATTTTTGCTCATTTTTAAAATATCTTGTGACAGCATCACTTTATTAGCCATAAACATGAAAATATTTTTAGTTTCTAATTACCTTCTTAGTGATTAATTAGATGCACAAAATGTTCGAACAACTTTTGTTGAGAAAAAAAGCTGTTTATCGATAAAATGAATTTCGGTTACATTATCGATATTTTTCTAAAGAATATATTTTTTAAGAAAAATTTCCAAAAAAGGATTACCATCATTTCTTATTAATCATTTTAATAAAAATTAATCCTAGATTCAGATATTTAAATACAAAGTTTCTGAAATTTCGGATCGTTACACCAAGACTAAACTTATTTGAGGAATATCTGCATAGTATCCCAGTATGGGTTAGATTCCAGGCTTTAAAACTAGACTTCTAATAGGAGGAAGACGTTAATAGAATTGCCTTGTGTTAGGAAACCCAATAAAAATGGACCATTTCACTAAAGGTAGGATTAAAATATCTTTTGCTAGAGTATTGATTGAAATTAATAATGATTACAATTTCTCAAACGAAGTGACAATCACTGACGAGAGTAATGAACTGTTCCTACAACCTGTAGAATATGAGTGAAAACTAGTTTCAGTCAAAATTGTAACTAATTTTGCTATCCTATTAAATTCTGTGGTTTTGGAAAAACTTAGATCCCCAAAACAAATGTAATTCCTGACAATTCTAATGGCAGTATGGATATTGACAACCAAATTAACAACAAAAGGTTGAATCGACAACTTACAAATTATAATAAACACGACAGGGTAATAATTAATGGCCAAAACAGAACAACTTCTTCATGCAACAATGGTAATACAACAGTTATTAATAATGTAACATGTACATTCACTAGTAATCTGAAAGTAGTTACTAATTCAAAAGCAACCAAAACTAATCGTCAAAACTCAATTATTAACAGTTCATCAGAAAATGGGACGGTGGTTAGTTTACTAAACATTCCCGATTTAGACAACTCAACCATTTCAAATTCTATCAATGTTTCAGCTACAGATAATGTCGAAACAATGCTTAACTATAACCTCACAAACATTGAAATTGCATATTTCCCAAACGATGGGGTTACATGTGGCCCAGATCAGCCTACCAATGTGGATTCAAAAGCATGCAACATATCAGGTTAGCCTCTAATAGAAGAAGTTTTAGGTTCTGTAGGTGAGAACGTGCATTCAATTGAAGTAGTGCAAAGTTAGACTTAACTTGCGACCACCTCATCCCTTTATCTTGAAGGTAATATTCGTTCTAGAATAAGGAATAAACAAAGTAGAAAACATATTCTTGATGAACCCTGGTTTGAGTTCAAAGCTACCCAAAACGCTGACGTGATAGATTACCCAGGTTGGCAAAATGTAAATTCCTACCTGAAAACCAAAAGGCAGGAAAATGAAAAAAAATCAAAGGGAAGTGTGAGTTCTCCTTCTCATAATGAATAAGGAGCAAGAACATTAGCGCTAATTAATGGATATGTTGGTTTCGAATGTAAGGGGTCTTAATTCACCTTCCAAACAACTGGATATAGCTCAATCCATTAAGCAAAGTCAAATTTCTTTTGTTGGTAAATTAGAAAATAAGTTATCTGACGATGAAATTAAAGATGTAACCAAATTTATAGTAAGGAATGGACTTATGCATATAACAATATACAATAGAAAAAGGAAGAATTTTATTTATGTGGGATAATAAACAATGAAATGTATCTGTTTTACATAAGAAGGAGCACTGCATCACTTGTTGATTTCAAAATGGTTTGGGTATGCAGTTTATTTTTATGACAGTGTACACTCAAAATCAAGTAGAAAGAAGGAAATCTGTATGGAATTACTTAAAAGATCAATCAATTTCCATTTGTTTGCCTTAGATAGTGGTTGGTGATTTCATCGCAATACCATATTGTCATGACAAAATTAATAAGGGAGCTTACAGTTCATCCACTAATGTGAATTTTATAGAATGTATAGGCTCAGCCGATTTGTTAGAACCACAAAACTTTGGCAATTATTATACTTGGAGAGGAGGAACTGGCATTTTGGCTCATACAAAATAGACAGACTATTCATTAACAAAAACATCCACCGTAACTTCTCTTTCTTCTCTGTCTATTTACTGATCAGTCAATTAGCAATCACACTTCTATTAATATTAATTTTTCAACAGATTTGCAACCCAGGAAAAATTTCCCTTTCGAATATTACAACTCCTAGTAGTGTAAATTTGACTATAAGAAGCTACTAAAATCAGGGTGGAACTCAGATTGCTTTGGTAACCCACTTTTTTAGCTTTTGTTCAAACTTAAGAAAAGTAAAGAAGGTCTTAAAAGGCGGAGCAAGGAATCCAAGGTAAAAAAATATTCAACTGATAATCTAAGAAAAGAACTTGATGTCACATATTCCTAGCTAGTTAATCATCCTAATGTTGAAGTAATTTTGCGACAACATGGACAAAAAGTGGGTTAACTTTCAAAACTGTACATTTAAAGATAAAAATGAAGTGGCTAACTCAAGGTGATTTAACGACTCATTTCTTTCATGCTATTGTGTGTAACATGCAAAAACAAGCTCAACTATTAAATTGATGTTGGATACATAAGGAAATTGGATAAATCCGAATGAAAATCTTTACTGGGAAGTCCTTCGATTTTTCTCTAATTTATTAAATTATTCTAACTTATAGTTTAATTATCACAGATTCTGTAAAAACAATCTTTTAGGATATGCCAGAATTTTTTTACATAGACCTTTTAATATGGAGGAAATAAAAGTGAAATTTTTTTCAGATATATGACAACATCTCACTAGGCCCGGATGGTTTCAACTCGATATTTTACAAACTCCAGTGAGACTATCAAAGATGATGTTTATCAAAACAATGTTTGGCATGTAATCTATATCTTGCGAATAATATAAACCCTAAGATCTAGAATTACATGATTATCACATATGTAATGAATCAATAAAACATACCTCCAGACATCTCGTATATGAATCAACAATGGTTGTTGTCGAAAGCTGTTTCAATGGATAAAGTAAATGGTTTCTCTCTCTTTTCCTATATCTTTCTTTATGTGTTTTTTTAATATCCTTTGTGATGGGTAAAAGTTAATATTTATAGGTAGAGAGAGGACCAAATTTTCAGATTTGTAGACTTAGTCTTGATCGTCCATCAAAATCAAGATGAGAGAAATTAAATCTCTAGATTATAACCGTTTTATTGATTAGCATATTAATATGAAAACCCTTTAGATTCTATTGACCACAAAATGAGGAAGGAAACGTTTAAGGAAGGAAACGGTCAAATTTTCTTACAAAATAAGGATGGAAAATCCATTAATGTTTTCGTATTAATTTTCTTACAAAACGGTCAAATTTTCTTACAGTCTCTCACTTGGTCAATGGTAAAATCCATTAATGTTTTCATATTAAGGTAATAAGGCACGCATGATATGCTAAACTTTTCTTTAGTCAGTTATCATAAGTGCCTTGCTAATCTAGTGATAAATGGAAGTCATAACGTATACATGTTATTTTGCAACATGCTTACTTCCATGTACTATGACAATGACAACTTTCATAACTAGACCGTAGATGAGCACAACTTGATGGTCACATAATGTCTTGAAGCAAAAGACTGTTTCTGTTATCATTTATCTAAATATAAATGTGTACACATTGTAAAACAGAAATAAAAGATGTCCAAATTATTAAGAGCTCAATAATTGTTATATCTAGCTAAGTACAAAATAATTGGCATAATAAGAAGATAATTAGGAACTATCTGCAAAACTCATGCTATCAGTATGTCTCTGAAAGGTCTTTGGAGGCAGTCCTTTCGTGAATATGTCTGCCACTTGTAAGTCTGTACTTATCGATTCAACAACAATTTTCTTTAGTTTAACATCTTGCTTCAGTAGTAGGTACTTCAGGTACATGTGTTTGGAACTTTTGGTATCCTATCATGCTTGGAGAAAAAGGTTGCAGCTTCATTGTCGCAGTAGACAGTTAGAGGCTTAGAGATAAAACTTAAAGTGCCAAATTGTGAGACAAAATTACGCAGCCATGTTCCCTGAATTGAAGCCTCATAACATGCTGCGTATTCATCCATCATGGTGGATCCGAAAAGCATCTTAGATTTCTGGCTTCTCCATGATATTGCACCTCCACATAAGAGGTACACATAGCCAAGAGTGTAGATCCTAGTGTCAGGACATCCAGCAAGGTCTGAATCAGAATAACCAGTTACCTGTAGGTAACTTGATTTTCTATAGGTGAGCATGTAATTCCTTGTTCCCTTTAGGTATCTCAGTACCTTCTTTGCAGCTTTCCAATGAGTGTTTCCTGGGTTACTTTGAAATCTACCCAGTATACAAACGGCATGACTGATATCAGGTCTTGTACAAACCTGTGAATATATCAAACTCACTACAAGAGATGCATAAGGATATTTGGTTATTTCTTCTCGTTCCATAGGAGTCTTTGGGCACTGCTCAAGAATAACTTTGTCTCCTTTCTGCAGTGGGACAGGACTAGAGGAACAATTTATCATGCCAAATCTCTTAAGAGTTTTGTCAATATATGCTTTTTGAGACAATCTTAAAATTCTTGTGATCTATCACGGAATATTTCTATTCCTATCACATAGGAAGCCTCAACCATATCTTTCATTTCAAAGTTCGTTGAGAGATAATCCTTAGTTTCACGTAATAAACCAAGGTCGTTGCTAGCTAATAATATGTCATCAACATACATAATCAAAATATGAACTTGCTTCCACTGAACTTGAGGTACATACAAGGGTCAACTATGTTTTCTATGAAATCGAAAGCGGTAACGATTTCATGAAACTTTAGATACCATTGTCTAGAAGCTTGTTTCAGTCCATATATTGATTTCTTAAGTTTGCAGACCATGTCTTCTTGTCCTTCAATTATGAAACCTTCAGATTGACGCATGTAGGCTTCTTCTTCCAAGTCTCCATTTAGAAAGGCTGTTTTCACATCTATTTGATGTAACTCGAGATCATAATGAGCTACTAATGCCATGATAATTCTAAGAGAATCTTTCCTGGAAACAGGAGCAAAAGTTCCATTATAGTCAATGCCTTCTTTCTGATTAAAACCTTTGAAAACAAATCTGGCTTTATATAGTTCAATTTTACCATTGCAGTCACGTTTATTCTTGAAGACCCACTTACAACCGACTGCTTTATGTCCTTACGGCAATTGAACAATTTTCCAAACTTGATTATTATCCATAGATTTCAGTTCATCTTTCATGGCATCAATTCTTTTAATAGAATTAATATCCTTAATGGCTTGTGAGTGAGAAATTGGGTCTGCAGTTCCTTCAGATTCTATTAAATAAAGCATGTAATCATCAGGAATAGCTGATCTTCTTTGTCTTTGAGATCTTCTTAATGCTATTTCCTGTGGTACTTCATCAACATTATGATTGGTGATAATTTCATTATGGAGTTATTGATCAATTATTGGGTTTTCCTCATTGTGAACAGGTTCAACAATGGGATGATTCCCAATATCTTTCAAAATAGAGGGTAAGATAATGGGTACCCTTATTTCTTGAATGACCACTTCTTGTTGTTTTGTACTCCCGCTGATTTCACCATTCTCATAGAATCTGGCATTGCCGGTTTCAACAATTCTTATACTATGGTTAGGACAATAAAGTCTATATCCTTTATATTTTTCTGGGTAGCCTATAAAGTAACCAATGACTGTCTTAAAATCCAATTTCTTTTCATTTGAATTGTACAGTCTAGCTTCAGCTGGGCAACCCCAAATTTGGAGATGTCTTAAACTAGGTTTCCATCCTTTCCAAAATTCAAAAGGAGTCTTTGGAACGGCCTTACTTGGAACACTATTTAAGATGTAGACAGTTGTTTGTAATGCATCCATCCATAATGTTATAGGTAAATTTGCATGACTCATCATGGATCTAACCATTTCCATGTATGTACGATTTCGCCTTTCAGCTGCACCATTCTGCCATGGAGATCCGGCATTGTGTATTATGCAACAATTTCAAGTTTTTGAAGAAATCTATCAAAAGGTCCAGGATGTTGCCCCGTTTCATCATACCTTCCATAGAATTCACCACCCCTATCTGACCTAATGATTTTTTGCTTTTCTTTCTAATTGCCTTTCGACTTCAGTAATGAACACTTGTACAGCATCCACTGACTCAGATTTTTCATACAACAGATAAACATATCTATAACGTGAAAAATCATCGATAAAGGTGATTGAAATATTTCTCTCTTCTAAAAGTTGGAACATCAAAAGGTCCACAAATATCTGTATATATTATTTCAAGAAGTTGTGTACTTCTTGTGGCTCCTTTCTTTGTGTTTTTTGTTGTTTTTCCTTTAATACAATCAACACATGTTGTAATGTTAGCGAAGTCTAGGTCCGGTAGGACACCATATTTCATTAACCTCTTGATTCTTTCACTAGATATATGACCCAGTTTTTTATGCCACAAGAAGTAAGAATCATTCTTGGATGAATTTCCTTTAGTTTCTTTTCCATGCGGGGTGAGTTAGATTTCATCATTTTGTTTAAGATGAAGTTTATAAAGTCCATCAATTAATATTCCAGAACCAACAAGACTAGAATTTTTAAATAAACTAAAATTTCCATTTCCAACTTCAAAAGAATATCCAAATTTATCAAGTACACTTACAAAAATCAAATTACGGAAAATAGACGGAACATAAAGAGTTTGACATAAATCTAACTAATAACCGCTATCTAAAATAAGACGAAAAGTTCCAATAGCTTCAACTGGAGCTTTATCTTTATTCCCCATGAAAATGAAATTCTCACTTAGGTTTGTGGTTTGGATCATAATGAATCCTTGCAAAGAATTCGAAACATGAATGTTAGCAGCAGTATCAATCCACCAAGTAGAAGAAGCTACATTAGTAAGATTTGACTCGAAATGACTTATGAAACCCATCGGGTTACCTTTCTTTTCAAACCATGCTTTGCGCTTAGTGCAATATGCCTATAAATGTCCAGGTTTCTTGCAGACATCATCCTTCTTTTTCTTCTTGGATGGTTGAGTGGCTTCATCAGATTTGAGTGGTGCTCTTTTATGCTGTGAGTTGTTCTTTTTGCCAGCTTGTTTTCCAACCCCTTGAGTGAAATAAGCAAGTTTAATGCCTTACGAGCTTTGCTTACACTCCTCTTGAACCAGTTTGTTAGTCAATTCATTTAGACTCCACTTTTCTGTAATAGTGTTGTAATGAATTTTGAATGGTTCATACTGAGGAGGTAAGCTAGTGAGAATGAATTGGACGAGAAAAGCATCGTCCATAACCAATCCCAAGTTTTTAAGTATGGCAGCAAGGTTAATTATTTCAATGACATAAGCGCTCATTGAGCGAGAACCATCAAACTTCATGCTTACAAGATCTGCCATAAGTTTTCCAGCAAGAGATTTGTCTGCAGTCTTGAACCGATTCTCAATGGATTGCAAATATTCTTTTGCGCTTTTAGTTTTGGATAGGGAGGTTTTGATGTTGGTATCAATCACCATTCGTATAAACATCATGCTGATCCTATTAGATCATTCCCAATCATCATGGAGTTATTTTCCTCAAACATACTTGTGTCAGTAAGTGGGGTTGGCTTTCCCTTAAGGAGAGCCATGTCCAGTTCAAGTACGCCCAAAGAAAACTCAACGTGCTCTTTTCATTCTGAGTAGTTGGTTCCATTGAGTCCGACGATAGACGTAGCATACAAATTAAGGTTTGAGGGCATTGCCACTGCAGATATAAAAGAAATGTAGGCTTCTTTATTAGAATAAAACACATGTCATAATAAGAGGTTAGGTTTAGTGCCTCCTGTGGGTAAGCAGTAGAACCATACTCATGGAAGAATGATAAATATTAATGTTTCATGCGTTATTGTGCAAGTAGCAGCCGCCTGTGGACGGGACTGCATGCATCATACTAGAGGAAACAAGGAAATTAAGCGCGGAAGCGAAAACTAAAGCAAGAGAGAAAAGAGGGAAACCAGATCGAAGCAGGTGGTCACCTACTTTGTTTTTTTTGGCATAAACATTTGCCATTCTTTCAAATAATCCAAGTAAATTCCATACATGAATTTAACATATAAACAATTATTTTGGAAATCATATATAGACAATTATCTTGCAAGTTCCAGATCATGAATTTAATGTCAAACTAGGAAACCATTGTTTTCAATATGTATACTTTCTGAAAAGTATTCGCATACAATAAGTTGTTCCATATTATACAGTAGTTCAAACATTAAAGTAGAAAAAATTAACTTTTGCGAAAATATAAACTTTCCAGATCCAGATCTAAGCATATAGTCAATAGAACAATATTGATAACAATGATTACTATAGCAACTTAAATAATATGAATATTAAACTTGAATCATATTAACACTAATAATCATTATCATCATCATAGTAAAATTACAAACAACACATCATAAATCTATGCTAGTTTCGTTTTATATATTGATGGATAGTCATGAATTCTAAAACCATGCTCTGATACCACATGTAATCTATATCTTGCGAATAACATAAACCCTAAGATGTAGAATTACATGATTATCACATATGTAATGAATCAATAAAACATACCTCCAGACATCTCGTATATGAATCAGCAATGGTTGTTGTCGAAAGCTGTTTCAATGGATAAAGGAAATGGTTTATCTCTCTTTTTCTATATCTTTCTTTATGTGTTTTTTATATCCTTTGTGATAGGCAAAGGTTAATATTTATAGGTAGAGAGAGGACCATATTTTCAGATTTGTAGACTTAGTCTTGATAGTCCATCAAGATCAAGATGTGAGAAATTAATGCTGTAGATTATAACCGTTTTATTGATTAGCATATTAATATGAAAACCCTTTAGATTCTATTGACCACAAAATGAGGAAGGAAACGTTTAAGGAAGGAAACAGTCAAATTTCCTTACAAAATAAGGAAGGAAAATCCATTAATGTTTTCGTATTAATTTCCTTACAAAACGGTCAAATTTTCTTACATGGCATTCAATAATCATGTAAAATTATATAAGAGAAAAATCATGCCTTCATTTGCCTAACCCTGAAAATGTAGACCCGACCCTTTCAGACTATTAGCCAATTTCCTTATGAAATTTTCTATACAAAAATTTGTTCAATCTCTTTTGTAATAGGATGAAACCGTATTTAAATTATTTAATTTCAATCAATCAAAATGCTTTTATTCCTTGTACTCATTTTAGAAAATTCACTTCTTGCTAACGAATTGGTGAGAAGGTTCAATAAAAGAACATTTAATAACTTATGCATGAAAGTTGACTTACATGAAGCCCATGATTAAATAAGGAGAGAATTCATATATCATATACATTTATGTATGGAGTTTTCTATAAAATTTGCAATTTTGATACATGAATGCTTCTCCACTTCTTCATTTTCTATTTTAGTGGATGGCATTCTCATAGGGTATTTTAGCACTAACAAAGGTATAAAACAAGGAGACCCCTTGTCTTCATACCTCTTTACAATTACCATAGAGTAGTTTTCAATATTGCTAAACATGGATTTTTATGAAGGTAAATTAACTCATATTATTTCTATTAAACTGATCCTTGCTCATTTGCTACATGTTGAGGATATCTTAGTGTTCACTGAAATAGAAACTACAAGTGCAAAAAGCATTGCTAAAATCAATGAGATTATTAAAGAGACTATGAGTTTAGAAATGAATAAGCAAAACCCCACATGTTTTTAGTAAAGGAGCTAATTATAAGGAATAAATCAAGAATATTATGAAGGTCCAAGTAAGGAAACTCCCAATGACATATTTGGGGATTCTTAAAACTAAAAGATTTTGGCGGATGTTCAATGAAATAAATAAAAAATGCAACTAAAATACAGCACTAGATGTAGCTAGCAAAATTGAATTAATCAAAACAATGATTTATCCAATAAATCATGTTTTGGATTTAATTTTTTCAACTACCAGTTTATGTCATATAAAAAATAAACTCAATTTGTTCCAACATTGTTTGAAAAAAATAAATACCACCATATGAGCTAGAAGACACGTGCAGACCTAAATCTAAGGAGGTATAGGTTTAAGAAGAATAGAGGATCTAGTGTAGGTTGTATCCCTTAGATTAACTTAGAGATTCCTTCAAAATGGTCGCTAATGGGCTCAATGGATGAAGAATAGATATTGCAAAAATAAAACTTTTGGACAATCTTGGAGGACAATAACGTTTCTTATTTATGGAAACTACTTCACAAAACACGATCACAAGGCAATATAATTAAAATGATACGTATTTTACACATTTGAGGACCAAAAAAATATTATTTTTAAATTCATTTAGGTTTCATGACTCTATTACTTTTGGAAGCCAATGACATTTTTCATATTTAGTATTGGACAATTTTAAACTTAAAATTTTATAAGGCCTGCAACTTTTGACAAGAGCCTAACTAAGGTTTGAAACCACTTTCATTTGAATGATACGATGGTTTCTTTTTATGTAGAATGGTCATAATAATATTTTGGACTAACTATTTAGAAGTTATGAGTGTTTGAAATTCTAACATGTTTTAGGCAGATTAACAGGTAATCGGTGGGTAACTAGTATAGCCCATTGACCCTACCCGAGATTGGGTTTATTAGCTGACTTCTTCAGCCATCATTAGTCATTCCTCTTTATTTCTAATTACTTTCCAACCACCATTAATTAGAATTAGATCTAAAAATCATCATGTATTCAAGTTGATTGGCAGAATAAATAGATTTAAGTGATATTTGCAAAAGGGAACAATAGATCTATTATTTGGAGACCTTAATATCCGTGCAGTTCTTGTTCAATATCATTTTTATCTTGGAACTTATGTACTTTGATGAAAGATGAGTGAATTTACTATTCTATGTTCATTGTTATGGTAAAAATATGTTGTTTTTACAATGATAGTGAATGTTTGAATGTTTTAAAACTTAGATCTAACTTTAATAACACCCTAGATTTGGATTTGAAAAGAAATATTTGTATTTTGATTCGATTAACATTATTTACCAACCATGGTGTCATTTTCTACAAAATCAGATCTAGAAAAGAACATGGATTTGAACCATGTTTGGATTGATTATATGTGATATGTGAATGTATGTGATGGTTGCATGATAATTATATGAATTATTTGATATGTTTGGTAGTCGATTAGGGTAGTTAAGAACATGGCCATCATTTTGAACAAATCGATATGTTGTTGTTGAAGACTAGGGTGACCCCAAAAACAAGTCACATGGAAATTGGAGTTGTTTTGGATAGAGAAAATCATGTCGTCGTGGGAGAGTAAATCATGTCGGTGGTAAATGGAAAATCATGTCGATGTGACTTGTCTCGGGCTAGTGCATGGGGGAACTTCGGGACTTCTGCTACGGAGCTTTGGCCTAGTCCCAAAGATGTGTGGAAGTGAACTTTTGGGGCTAAGAAAAATATGGAAAAGGAAAAGTGGTTGGTGCCAACCTGATTGACCCAAGATGATTTACTGATTTCTTCAAGGCAAAAGGAAGGCGGCTTCGAAGTTGGCTTGGGCATGAGTACATAGTCATTTTTTATTAAGTAAATCTGGTCAGCATCAACATGTGCAATCATGTCGGCACTGATATGATTAGAAGTTAGCCAATCACAACCATACTTTCTGGAGGCATAGAAGAGTCTCTAGGGATCATGCTAAATTCGCTCTTTTTTGTACGTTGCATGGTTTCAATGTTATAACATAAAGAAGGGTGGCGATTGGCATTAAAGCAAGGATGTGACACTTTGACTGATGATTTCGGAACTTTGACGAGATGACTCTATAACTCAAGATGGATGCATAAATATGTGCCAACGATGACAACTTGATGAAGATGGATCATACTCGGATGATGATGGCTCGATGTTGATGAAGCTATATTTTGATGGCAACGACTCGACGTTGATGGAGTCAAGATGATAGATCTATAAGAGCAAGTACGATGTTGTTGGTGCTTGTGAGTGTAACAAGTTAATGTGTTTACAATAGAAATGAATGGAATGGTACAAGAAGATAAGTTATGATAGAGTTAAGGTTATGCTCTAGGGTCAATTATGTAATTTGTAACATAAATCTAACTCTATAACTAATCTTGTTCAAAATAAAAGATGTTTCCTTTCTGTTAGATAATTATTATAAAATTTTATAAATAATTAATTGGTTAATTTAAGTATATATGTCAAAAAGTGCATAAATGTTGTGTATGTGATAGCAGCTACAAATAGTTGTAACCGTGAGTATTATATTATAATATGATAAGCTCATCTTTTTAAATATTCATAATTAAGATGCATCAAGACTAGACATCGATGCATCCGTTGAGACTAGTGTACATAGCGCTCTCAAATGTTAGAGATTGTATTATTCATGGCTACTAGGCCACCAAGGGGTTACGTACTGATAATTATTGGTAAAATATGGAATGGTTCACTCGATAGTTTTTTGTTGGTTAATATAACTAAGGTCAGACAAAAAATATCGAAGTAACTAATTTACGCAGTTCTCTTAACTTGAGAATACTATTGATCTTCAGAATGAAAGCTCCGCTTTGATTATTGTTAAATTGTGACATGGCTTCCACCGAATGACTATAGTTTGGTCGAGTGGAAGTACTGGAAGTAAAACATTGTTCAAGGGAGAATTCATCGCCTCAGTTATATATGTTAGTATCATGATCCATTGAAGCAAACTCAAAGTCAAAATCTTTGACCAAAGTAGTTTGATTAGTAATAACTGTTATTATTGAACCATGGACTTTGTGTTTGGAGTATTAAGTTGAATGTGATGGTATTGGAATTTCGATCAAGCGAAGACGACTACTAACGGTAGTGCTTAAGGAAAACTGAAATTGGATTTTACCAAAAAGATGTATAAGTGGTGAATTCGGCCAGACTGTCACAACACTAACTAAGACAACATGTGAACATTAATATTTGGAATGTTCAATATTAATTGCTGACTGAATCACACGTTTGTGTCGCACAACCGCATTGTGATTTCTCCGAAATCCTACAAGATGTAGTTAATTTATGAAATGTCATAAATTGGTTAATCTAATTAATATTCATGAAATATTGATTATAATAGATTTATTTTAATATTTTAATGTTGTTAATATTATTTAAATTCGTGTATAAAAGTTATATTCGCAAATACTGATATTCGATATCGGTGCACCTTTTAAACAGGATTTAAAATTAATAATTACATAATGGTTTTAATTTGTTGGCAATTTTTCCTATTATGGATGCATGCTAGGACCATCCAATAATGGAGAAAATAAAGGGGTTAATTGAATGAAAAAAAAGGAATTGAACAAGAAGAATGGGAAAAGACTCTTTTATGCCATCAAAAACAAATCTCCTCATTTCACTTTCTTTACATACAATCCTTCCTCCTCCTCTCCAAAATAATGGCTTCCATCATCTTCCTTTAAAAAAGATAAGAACTAATAATGACTTAAAATGAAGCATCAAATTAAATTAAAACAAAGATGATTCGTCTATCTCTTGCTAGGATTGGATGTAGGTCTTCGCAGTCTGAGGAGAAGGCATAAATCATGATATTACTTTTGGCTAGATTTGAGAGCAATTATATCATATAATTATAGTATGAATGTTTCCTGGGGATTTGACCAGGCAACTTAGTACTCGGCATCCCCACCGATCGGCTCAAATGGATCGTTCGGCGACCGACATCCAAGAAGCACTCGGCATCCAAGTTCGCTCGGCGTCTATGGAACATTCGGCATGGCGGAGCATTCAGCATTGAGAGACGTTCGGTATGGGATAACGTTCGGCACGTGAGAACGTTCGGCATGGCAGAATTGTCCGGCATCAACTACCGTTCGGCCCAAACATTGTTCGGCCAAACTATCGTTCGACCTAATTATTGACCGACCTAAGAATCGTTCGGCCAAGACATAGTTCGTCCTGGGTAACGTTCGGCCAAAGTATCGTTCGGCCTAAGCACTGCTCGGCATACAAACATTGTTCGGTCAGGACATCGTTCGGCCAAGTCACTGGTTCGGATTTCAGTATCGTTCGGTGCAAATGCTTCCCACGGCATTCAGAGTGTTCGGCTTCACTGTGTTCGACATAAGAAGATTGTTCGGCATACCAAGGACGCTCGGCATAAGATCTTTCGGCATCCAGAGATTGTTCGGCCTCCCGAGAACGTTCGACAACCAAAGATTGTTCGACACTCTTTCAATCTCGTCCGGCTTCGATTGATTGCTCGGCCTACTCTTCCCACGCAACACCGCATCATTCGGCATGAAGATGATGGATCGGCATTTGGCCGTTCGGCATGTTTGGGTCGGCACACAGAGTTTACTCCATTTGGGTCGTGATATCCAACTACCAGGCCCACCAGGGAAGTCCAACCCACCTTCGTCTATAAATAGAGAGGCACTGGTAACACTGGTGAAACTCTGCCGCATTCAACCCTCACTCAAGACTTAATCTTTTGTTTTGAAATTATATTCAAGTAATTAGAAACGGATTTTATCTGTAGCCAACTATCAAGGAAGTCAATAGAAATCAACTTCAAAGTGGACGTAGGCAGTTACGCCGAACCACTATAAATTTGGTGTTCTTATTCTCTGCACTGAAATTTACATATTGTTCTCTATTTTAATTTACTTTCTTCATTAATCTCTCTACACAATCTTTATAAGGGTGTTAGTGACCAATTTTGTTGCTAACATTTTGGTGCTTTCACTGAGAATTGAATTCTCAGGCTGTTAGGATCTGCTTTGTAGCTACTGGATTGCATAAATCCCTCAGAGGAGATCCAAGATCATTGAAAAGGCATCTGTTGATTCTATTCAGAGTTATAACCAACAACTCTACCATGGAAAGACCACGAACTAGATCGGCCTCCCATAACGCAGATGTCCACGAAACTGCTAGCGTACAACAAGTTGGACCGAGAAATCAGCAAACAACAAGAGGTGCAGGGCCCTCCACCAAAAACCAAGCGGAAGTCGTTTTCCGAACAGAGTTCAACGGCTTGATAAGAGAACTCAAGGAAAGTAGAAGAAAACTTGCTGAGAAGATTCAAACCAACACTAACCTTATGACTCAGCTCGCTCAGCAGCAGCACCAAAATGCTAGAGGTAACCCTGCCCCTTATTCTGAATCTGATAGTTCAACGTCAGCTGACGAACCTCCCAGGCATAGACGCCGTAAGGATGAAGGTGCACAAGCAAACGTTGGGAATCAAGCCCGCAAAGAGACCAGACACCCGAATCTCCAAGACCCGAATCAGGCGGGACATCAACCCGCACGGTCCTGTGGAACGGAACCCAACCTTCCATCCTCCATACAAACTCCGGACTTAACAGCTATGGTCAGTCAGTTGATGAGAGAAAACCAAGGCTTGACCAATGAAGATTGGGGAGTGTCCAAAAGCCATACTCCCTTTACGGATGGCATCCTGCAGGCTGAATACCCCCAAGAAGTTCAATATGCCGACTATCCCAACCTACGAAAGGAAGACTGATCCCAGGAAGCATGTGATGAGGTATGGTTGGATGATGGATTCTGCAAGATCTAATTATGCAACCAAGTGTAGGTGCTTCCCAATCACTCTGTCTGGAATTGCCACCATGTGGTTTACTCGACTTCCCCCACGATTTATATCCAGCTTTGACGAATTGGAAATGAAATTCATAGAGCAATTCAGGATACACACCACTCGTCCAAAGGATGTGATGTCCTTATCAAGCGTAATCCAAGCTCCGGGAGAGTCATTGAAAGCATAATTGTAGAGATTTCATGTTGCTGCTACCAAAGTGAGCAATCCAAATGACCACGCAATTTTGATGGCGGTAATGCGTGGAGTGGATCCGGACTTTGAATTTGGAGATTGGTTGGCGGGAAAGCCTCCGGCCACGCTGGAACGTTTTTATTCGAAAGCTCATTAGTTCATAAGAAGGGAAGAAGCTCGATGGACTTGACGAGACAAGGCACAAGGGCCTGTTCAGGAGAATGTGAAAAGTACCGTCGCCATGAAGCAAACTGGCGATAATTCGGGAAAAGCTCAAGTCAACGTCCAAAACAAGCCTGGGCAGTCTAAAGGATCCGGAGGTGGAAATCCCAGAAAGAAAAGAGAGACGGGGAAATGGAAGTCAAGGATCCCGACCTACAATGAATACACCCCGCTCAACGCATCACTTAAGAACATCTATTTGTCAACTTGCAACACTTTTCAGTATAGGAAACCATGCCCAAAGGAATCAACGGAGGAACAGAAGCGGACTGGGAAGTACTGTCGCTTTCATGAGTCTTATGGGCACAACACACAGGAATGCAAACACCTCCATGACGCTATAGAAAAGCTGATTAGACACAAGAAGCTGTAGGAGTTCGTCAAAGACCCACGAGACGGAAGACAAGAGACATCGGACCCCGGACGTGGGCCAGCTCCACGCCAACCAGAACAACCTGCTCGAACCATGGGTAGATTGGTTATCAACACGATTGCTGACGGACTTCATTCTGCGGATAAGAATTGGCAGGAGATGGAGAGATATGCTAACACTTTAAGATATGCGGAGTATGAGTGTTGTTAGAATGTGGAGGATGGGACCCCTGCAAAGCAGCAGTGCACGATGGATGATGATACTGTATTCAGGAGCAGAGATGTGAATAAGGTGGAGGCCCCTACCATCGACCCGATGGTCATATTAGCGACAATCGGGCCGACATTTGTGAAGAGAATTCTAATTGATTGTGGAAGTTCCGCTAACATCATCTTCAAGAAGGCGTACGACCAAATGAAGCTGGAGATTAAGGATTTGAAACCGTCTAAAGCCAGAATCCATGGCTTTAATGGTGCAGGAATGGATGGAGTGGGATATATGGAGTTACCAGTTGAACTGGGGCAAGGCGAGCGTAGGAGGGTACGGATCTTACCATTCATAGTGTTGGACGTTGACTCTCCATATAACATATTTCTAGGACGTCCAGCCTTGGCAGAATTTAGGGCAGCATTGGCCCCTTGGTGTCTGACGTTAAAATTCCCCGCAAATAGTGGTGTTGGAGTGGTACATGGCGATCAAGCGATCGGACGTGCCTGTTATGTGGTTGAGCTGAGAAAAGCTCAGCGTAGACAGAAAGGAAAGGTCGGACCACTCCGTCCGCATCTGAAATGCTAATGATTGACAAGTAGCGCCCGAGCCCTGGCTCGGGCAACAATCTCGGATCCATAGAGACATAGATCCAAGAGACGATGATGGGGGACCCAAGGAAACAAATGCAGCACCGGCTGAAGTAACAATTGATATCCCAGTCAACCGGGATGACCCGTCACGAATTCTTACAATTGGATCACAACTCGACCCCGTGGTGGCCGAGAACCTCACTGACTTCCTCCGAGCAAATCTTTATGTCTTCGCTTGGACACATTCTGACATGTGCGGTATTTCTCCTACAATCGCGAGTCATATGTTGAACATAGACTCAAGACATGTTCCTGTGAAACAGAAAGGAGAGGCATGGACCCAAAGAGGTCCGCGGCTCTCAAAGAGGAGGTGGACAAACTCAAAGCCAATGGGTTCGTCCGCGACCCCCTCTACTCAGAATGGGTTTCTAACCCGGTGCTAGTAAAGAAAGCGAATGGAAAATGGAGAACTTGTGTCGATTATTCTGATTTAAACAAAGCATGCCCAAAGGATAGTTTCCCGTTGCCTAGGATTGACCAGCTGATCGATTCAACTGCGGGGCATGAGTTACTATCATTTATGAATGTGTACTTTGGACATAACCAAATCCCGATGCACATCCCAGACCAAGAACACACCAGTTTTGTCACAAACGTTGGATTGTATTGCTATGTAGTGATGCCCTTTGGATTGAAAAATGTGGGAGCAACTTATCAGCGTCTGGTGAATCGGATGTTCAAAGACCAGATTGGTAAAACGATGGAAGTTTATGTGGATGACATGCTCGTGAAATCGCGGCAGTCAAACGACCACATCCGAGACTTAGCGGAGATGTTTGACATCCTCAGACAATATGGAATGAAGATCAATCCTTTGAAGTGTTCATTCGGCATAGCGTCGAGAAAGTTTTTGGGTTTCATTGTGAATGCACGAGGAATCGAGGCTAACCCGGAGAAGATTCAAGCCATCCGTGATATACAAGTGCCCAGAACCATAAAGCAGGTGCAAAGTTTGAACGAAAAGGTGGTCGCGCTGAGCCGATTCATATCCAAGGCCACAGACAAGTGTATTCCTTTCTTCGATGTCATAAAGAAAGGAAAAAGGAATTTCGAGTGGACATCCGACTGTGAGGAAGCATTCAGAGCTCTTGTAAGGCACTTAGAAAGTCCCCCGGTATTGTCGAAACCAATAGACCACAAAATGTTGTACAAATACTTGGCTGTATCCCAGCACGCCATCAGTACAGCCTTGGTTCGCGAGGAAGACCGGGTTCAAAAGACAATGTACTATGTTAGTAAACGTTTGAGGGGGGTAGAAAGAAATTATCCAAAGATTGAAAAACTAGCCTATTGCTTGGTGATTGCATCACGCAAGCTTTGCCCATATTTTCAGGCACACTCGATCAGTGTCTACACTGATCAACCTTTGTGGCAGATACTCCAACGACCAGAAACTTCCGGGAGAATTCTTAAATGGAATATTGAGTTAAGTCAGTTCGACATTACCTACCTGCCGCGAAGGGCCATACAAGGACAAGCACTAGCACTAGCTTACTTCATTGCTGAATTTACTATGATAGACGAATCAAACAACCACAATGTCATACCTCTCGTTTGATGGAAGATGTACGCCGATGGGGCATCTAACGACTGTTGTTAGGGGTTGGCATAGTTCTTGTAACTCCTGAGAACCGATCAGTCTGCTATGCTTTGAAGCTCGAATTCACAGCAACAAATAACGAAGCTGAATATGAAGCGTTGATCGCCGGCATGAAACTTATCAAAGAACAGGGAGTAAAATCGGTTGAAATCTTCAGCGACTCGTAGCTGGTGGTGTACCAAGTGCAATGAGACTACCAAGCAAGGGGGCAGAGATTTGCCCCATATTTGGTTCGAGTTCAGGAGCTGCTAGCAAATCTCGAGTATTATGATATTTCACATGTCCAGCGTGAGCGAAACAGAGCAGCCGATTCATTGGCAAAATTCGCAAGCATGGGCGACGCACATCAAATTGGATTATTTCCTGTTGAGACCCTCCATGCTCCGAGTATAGATATGATGGATGTAGATTTCGTGTTGGAAACAGAAATCAAGAAGGAATCGTGGATGACCCCAATCAAGCAGTACTTGCTATTCGAGATATTACCCAAAGAAAGGAGCGAAAGACGACAAGTCCTTCATAAGGCTTCTCGTTATGTAATACAGGATGGAATAATGTATCGAAGGGGATTCTCGACCCCACTACTCCAATGCATTGCCCATGATGAGATAAAACGAGTCTTGGAGGAAGTCCATAAAGGAGAGTGCGACGACCATACTGGGGGCAGACATTAGCAAAGAAGATCCTCCGTTATGGATACTACTGGCCAACTGTGAATCGTGATGCTGTAGACTATGTGAGAAGATGTGATAAATGCCAGATATATGCAAAAATCCCAAGAGCTCCGCCGACGGAACTCACGCAAATGGTTAGTTCCTGGCCATTTGCAATGTGGGGAATTGACCTAGTTGGTTCTTTACCCATAGCCAAAGGTGGAGCAAAATATGCAATAGTTACGGTTGACTACTTCACCAAATGGGCAGAAGTAGAGCCTCTGGCCACAATAACCACCAAGAAGGTTATTAGTTTCGTCGTACGAAATATCATATGCCGTTTCGGCCTTCCACAGACCATCATTACAGACAATGGGACTCAATTCGAAAGCAAGGAGTTCAAAGAATTTTGTCAGAAATATGACATTGAAAAGAAGTTTGCAGCGGTTGCTCACCCAAAAGCCAACGGAAAAGTGGAAGCCATAAACAAGATGATCAAGTCCATATTGAAAAAACGTTTGGAAAAGGATAGAGGTAAGTGGGTGGATGAACTTCCAACAGCGCTTTGGGCCTACAGGACCACCCACAAGACCGCGACTGGCCACACTCCATTCGCATTGGCATATGGCGCGGAAGCTGTCATACCCATGGAACTTGAAGTTCCATCACATCGGGTAACTTATTACGACCCAGAGTTGAACCAGAATCTTTTATTGGAATCATTGGACTTCATTGACGAAAAACGCGAAGAGGCTAATTTGAGAGCGGCCGCATACAGACATAGAGTCACAAAATATTATAACGAAAAGGTCCGACCAAGAATTCTTAGTGTGGAAGACCTTGTTTTGAAACGAGTTTTTTCGATCCCGTCTCATATGAATCCCGCATGGGAAGGTCCATACGTCATCTAACGGAAGCTTGGAGAAGGAACTTTCAAGCTAGCGATCGTCGATGGTGTGACACTCCCCCGAGCATGGAAAAACGAGCACTTGCGGCATTATTATACTTAATCTATTTCTTTCGTGTATTAGTTGCATTTATTTCCAGTACGCCTTTATTTCTAGTTCTCGGCATGTAGTAAGACAATTCAGCTTGGTTTCATTAATAAACGCTTGAAGCCATCTTTCCATAAATTACTAATGTCTCTGCATATGATGATCCTATGACAGGCAAACGAAACCATATTATTATGGCCGATGTACGAACACGTGCAAATGATTCAAAAATCTCCAAGTCCCCAGAGCGCGGACTGGAGTACTCTAAGTCCCCGGAGCGCGGACTTGAGTATAAACGATTAAGATCTCCAAGTCCCCGGAGTGCGAACTGGAGTACTCTAAGTCCCCGGAGCGCGGACTCGAATATAAACGATTAAAAATCTCCAAGTCCATAGAGTGCGGACTGGAGTACTCTAAGTCCCCGGAGTTCGGACTCGAGTATAAACGATTCTAAAATCTCTAAGTCCCCAGAGTGCGGACTGGAGCACTCTAAGTCCCCGGAGCACGGACTCGAGTATAAACGACTTAAAATCTCCAAGTCCTCGGAGTGCGGACTGCAGTGCTCTAAGTCCCCGGAGTGTGGAGTCCAGTATAAACGACTTAAAATCTCCAAGTCACCGGAGTGCAGACTGGAGTACTCTAAGTCCCCGGAGTGCGGACTCGAGTATAAACGATTCTAAAATCTCTAAGTCTATAGAGTGCGGACTAGAGTACTCTAAGTCCCTGGAGCGCGGACTCGAGTATAAACGACTTAAAATCTCCAAGTCCCCGGAGTGCGGACTGGAGTACTCTAAGTCCCCGGAGTGCGGACTCGAGTATAAACGATTCTAAAATCTCTAAGTCCCCAGAGTGCGGACTGGAGTACTCTAAGTCCCCAGAGCGCGGACTCGAGTATAAACGACTTAAAATATCCAAGTCCCCGGAGTGCGGACTGGAGTACTCTAAGTCCCTGGAGTGCGGACTCGAGTATAAACGATTCTAAAATCTCTAAGTCCCCAGAGTGCGGACTGGAGTACTCTAAGTCCCCAGAGTGCGGACTCGAGTCTAAACGACTTAAAATCTCCAAGTCCCCGGAGTGCGGACTGGAGTACTCTAAGTCCCCGGAGTGCGGACTCGAGTATAAACGATTAAAAATCTCCAAGTCCCTGGAGTGCGGACTGGAGTACTCTAAGTCCCCGGAGTGCAGACTCAAGTATAAACGACTTAAAATCTCCAAGTCCCCGGAGTGCGGACCGGAGTACTATAAGTCCCCGGAGTGCGGACTCGAGTATAAACGATTCTAAAATCTCTAAGTCCCCAGAGTGCGAACTGGAGTACTCTAAGTCCCCGGAGCACGGACTCGAGTATAAATGACTTAAAATCTCCAAATCCCCGGAGTGCGGAATGGAGTACTCTAAGTCCCTGGAGTGCGGACTCGAGTATAAACGATTCTAAAATCTCTAAGTCCCAAGAGTGCAGACTGGAGTACTCTAAGTCCCTGGAGCGTGGACTCGATTATAAACGACTTAAAATCTCCAAGTCCCCGGAGTGCGGACTGGAGTACTCTAAGTCCCCGGAGTGTGAACTCGAGTATAAATGATTCTAAAATCTCCAAATCCCCAAAGCACGGACTGGAGTACTCTATGTCCTCGGAGCGTGGACTCGAGTATAAACGACTCAAAATCGCCAAGTCCTTAGAGTGCGGACTAGAGTACTCTAAGTCCCCGGAGTGCGGACTCGAGTATAAACGATTCAAATCTCCAAGTCCCCAGAGCGCGGATTGGAGTACTCTAAGTCCCCGATGTGCGGACTAAAAAATATTCTAAGTGCTTGAAGCGCAGAAGGAAGAATGAACAACTCTCGAAGAATCTCTGAGCTATATGTAGTTGAACCGAGAAGTCCATGATATTCACAACAGCTCGGATTTAAATCACAATCATACAAAAATTAAACGACAAGAGCCTTTTGAAAGACAAAAAAAGGAACTAAGCTTTATTCAGACCAAGTTTTTACTACAAAGTTCGGAGTAGACAATATATTTACAAAGACTACGGAAGTAGATGAAAATAATTACATAACTTAAACTAACTCTCGTTGAACAAGAGTAATGGTCATTTCTTATGCTTCTTCGACTTCCTCACCTCCGTGGTCTTCTCGGACGGCTCCTCCCCTGTGCGGTTACCCTTGGTACTCTTCTTTGATGGAGGGGTAACAGCTGAAGAAGTACGGGGAACATCCACGGGCTTGGACCTGCCAGGGAGAATGACCTTCAGTGGCTTATGCAAGGGATCGTCTGGGTCCATAACTCGAGGCTCGACCTTGATCTCGGTCGTCTCTCTCTTCTCCTTCTCGAGCCGCTCCTTCATACTTAGCTCAGATGAGTGTTCGGAGGCGCCTGTAATCTCTACTTCATAACTCCCCTCGATGGGAGAAGAAGTCTCAGACTTATCTTCATCCAGCGCTCCAATCACCTGAACATCTGGCCCGGGAGCCTCTCCTGCCTGAGTGGCCTCACCTATCTTTTCCTCCACCTCCTTGGCGATATCGCTCCTCGGAGTGGGCCCGGGATCAGAACGGCCTGCGCAAAATCATGAAAGACAAGCATTAGAATACAATAGTCCTTCATAAAGAATGATGACTTTTGAAATCTTAAAGTGAAGAGTTATCTACCGGGCTCCGGCAGGCTCTCAGCCGTCAAGGGGGTTTCACCCTCCGGAATGGGAGGCAGAATATGGACGCCAAGGCCGGGGTCCTCCGGATTGTAACCGATATGCTGCTCAAAGGGATCGAGTATCGGCCGATCGACCAATCGAGTAGGCGCAAGAGCTGGAGGCACAACGCCGGACGGGCCGGTAATCACTTCTTTCCCTTTCTTTGAGGGGGAGCCTTTGCAATAAATAGCTTTAGCTGCTGACAAGTCAGAAGGCTCATTCCGCTTGAGGAATTCTTTTATCAAGGCCCCCTCGTCAATCTCTTCGGTACCGTACTTGGCCTTTCTGATTTCAATTAAAGTCTCCCACGCCTCGGCCAGAGATTCAAGATAACCCTCGCCCAAGAAAGTCAAGTCTCGATGCATGAGAACGCGGGCGTTGAACTCAGCAATTAGCGGGTCAAACATGCTTTTGACCTCCCCCCGCCTTCTTCTCTAGCCGCCTCAAGACTTGAGTCGATATCAATGGACGCTATCTTCTTGCCCTCTTCACGGGCCTCACTCTTTAACGCCTCGACTCTAGAAAGCTCGCCCTCAAGTTTTTCTTTCAAGAGTCGAGTGGCAACGATCTCATCACAGTACCATTGTGACTCCTCTTGGGGAGCCGTTTTCTCTTCCTTATCTCTACGGAGTTTCTCCTCAAGCTCCTTGACTCGGAGGCTGAATGCATCCCTCTCCTTTTGAACTGAGTCCTTCTCTAGAGCCAAAGCCCCATAGCGTTGAACCGCCTCGTCGAGTTCTTTCTTGTGAGTTGATTCCAGACGAGTGACGGCCTCAGCGGTGTCCTTGGCGCTCTGATGGGCGACTTCAAGTTCATACTTGCAAGTTGCGATTTCTTCGTCCTGAGCCTTAATGATGTCTTTGTCATGGATAGCTCAAGCTTCAGGCGATCGATTTCATGTTGGCGCTCCATGGAGACTTCAGAAAATTTTTCAGCCAAACGAACAAACGCGTCATGTTGAACATAAACGTCGTTGGTACAGAGGTTGGCACTCTGCTTGACATGACCGGGGATAGGATGAATCACCTGGAAGAATTTTAGGCCGACGAAGCAGATTTTTGGAAATTTATCTTTAAGCTCGGCCAGCCTCTCCAATACTGTTCAGTCTGTTGCAGGAGCAGGAGGAGACAGCTTTGAAAGTTCGGCTCTCCTGTGAGAATCTCGGGACTGTCGAGTAGAAGAGGAATCGGAGTGTTGGTCCCGGGGAGCATCAAATTGTGACCTCTTATGGCCGCACTTGTCTTTGCTTTGCTCCGGGTGAGAGGAAGTATCCTGGTGGTATTTTGGCTGATAGTAAGTTTTCTTCCGATATGACGAGTCTCGGGAATGATAGTCTTTATCACCGTCACCATCCTTATTTCGACGTCTTTCGAAACCCGAGTCCCGTCCAGATTGATGATAAATAGACGAACCACGAAGGCGATCGAATCCGTGCGAGCGCCCCATGTCACCTGCACAGAATTTAAATAACAACGAATCAGCAAAGAGTAGTGTGACGACAAAATCTAAGTACAAATTGAAGTGCAAATGTTCGTGTGTGTCCTAGTGTTTCCCCTCGACGGACCAATCGCTTTGCTAATGGGCGTTTTTTCTCCCTGACTTTGGTTTAGAGCGCCCGCATCGCCTCTGACAGGAGAATGAAGCTTGAATGCCTCCGGATCGTCAAATTCGTAATTGAGCAGGTCATTCGGAATAGAGAGGCTCGATAGGCCCTTTAAAGAACTTTCTACGTGCTGTGAAGAAGCCTCTTTCTCTGTTGGAATGAGCGTAACTTTTGAAATTCTGCCAACCTTCTCCTTTCTAATCTTGTACATCCCTTTTTCCTCTTTGAAGGAGAAGATGACGTTTCGATATCGTGTGCTTTGACTATCGGATTCTGAGTGGGACCAATGTTCTCACCTTATGCTTCGGGTGTTTCATTCCCTTGAATTTCCCCCTCTTCCTGTGCATAAAGGGTGTGATGTGATGACGACTCAGTAATTTTTTCCCTTTACCGGATGCGGGCTTGGGTATGGAGACGCCCTTAGGAAGGCTTACCCGACGACCTTCTGCTAACAGTCCGAACCTCGATAGTGACTCATTTGAAATGAGAGTTCGGATGTCTCGTTCTTCGGCGGGAAGAGCTCTAATAGCTTCATCGGCCTCAGAATATCCACGGCCGTCAGGACGTGGATTGATACCTGAGAAGATGAAACAAGAGTTAGAAAAGGCATAGCTTCGACCAAACATGAGTATCGTTTCAAGAAGAAGACCTACTTCCTTTAACCCATCTCCTTGCGAAACCAGGAGGGCAACGCACATGGAACCTTTCCTGTTTGTATAAGGAAAACTTGCTCCAAGCCCCGTTTAAAATCTGGCATTTGTGGTGCGGTTCGAGGAACACAAAGGAGGGGCTATCTCTCCGCTTCTTGATCATATAAATATATCTGATGTCGCTAAGAGTTGGAGGCCTAGAGAGGACGGTCATGAAGAGGATGTAGGTGCCATAGATGAAGGCGTGACCGTTTGGGTGCAATTGCGACGGGGCGATGTCAATGTATTGTAGCACGTCCCGAAGAAATAAGTTAAACGGTGGCACACTGCCGACCCAGCACCTAAACTTATTACAGGCGGTGTATCCAACTGAGGGAAGGTATGGACGATGGTGCCCCGAAGGAACCAGCACGTTGTCAAATGAGATTCCATGGATAGAGCATATTCGCCAAAGTGCAGGTTCATTGACCTTCGAAGCTTGAGCATCGACCGGTTTGTCCAAGAGAATCGATGCTTCCAGGGAATCGGGAGCTAAGTTATGAGCGGGGGAAGTCGACGGGTTAGAAGTATCCGCGACCCCTTGTTTAGAAGACGGCCCGGGTCTATCCGAGATCGTGGCGGAGCCAGATTTCTTAGACATCTCCGATAAATATTGAGTTTGACGAGAGCACCTGTTTGAACTATACTTAAAAAACAATCGACGTCAGAATTAACAACACAAGAATTCCCCCCGTATGGTGTGTGAACTAGTGCGATCATTCATGTGTAAGTGCTGAAAAATTGAAAGTCACAGAGTTAATAATATAAAATTGAGCTTCTAATCGTCGTCTTCGAAGACCGTCATCGTTGACCATCTCCAAAAGCCTGCCTTATGGTGTTCACAGTTTCGGACTCAGAAAATGTTAGAAGAAGTTATCCGATTATGTCGATTTAAACTCATGTTCATGTCTACCGAAACTAGGAAGTTATCAGTACAGATCAGTTCGATATGCTAGTATGCTGGAGTCCTTGTCCTTGTTTAGTTATGTGATTAGGCAAGGTAAACAAGTGTTCGGCCTAAGCTAAGGGATAGTTCGTCATGCATAATGGCTCGGCCTAAGAGTTGTCCGGCCTGAATATTGTTCGGCCAAACCTTCGTTCGGCCTAGCTACCGCTCGACCTGAATATTGTTCGGCCAAACTTTCATTCGACCTAACTATCGTTTGACCTAGATAACGTTCGGCAAAGTGTCGTTCGTCCAAAATTCTGTTCGGTCGAAAAAACACTCGGCATCCCACCTAAGTCATGCTCCCTTCCTGTCCTACCATTCCACTGCTCGGCATGTGGTGAATCATGCCGAACCAGAGTGACGCCGAACCCCAACGCTTGCTACTCCGCATATAACCATACCGAGCGACGATGACGAATCGTTCGACGAGCCAGACCGAACCATGCTATTCGGCATCCTAGCCAATTCCTGCTCTTCCTCTATTCTACCCTCCAATCTCGTTCGGCGCAAGGGAACCGTGCCGAACCACAATACACCTCCCAACATCTCCCTCGTGTATTCGACTCTGGCCACTTCTCTTCCCCACCATACCATCTAGCCCTAAGAAATATCCTAATCGAACTTCGATTCATTCGTCCGCACAACACCTATCGGCTACAGTTCTAATTTACGAACTCGAGCCTCGCGTTAAAACCTATTTATTCGGGGAAAGGATTTAGATGGAGGGATCGTTACCTAGTTAGTGGATTGAGACTTGGAGGAATCTGGAGTTAAGGGCACGGCTTCAGTTAATGCCGAATGGATTGGAAAGGAATGTTAAATCTTTAGAGGCTGTTAACAGGTGAAACTTGCAAGTACGAGATAGCGGAGGTAAAAAGTGAACAGAGAAGAAGGAGGAAGACGCTGGCCTTTATAGGGAAGAAGAAGTTGAAGAGACTGTGACCGGTTGAACCGTTCAAGGCCGCACCGTTCGGCTTCGTCATACAAAATCGTTCGGCATAACGTGAAGCGTTCGGCTTCGGCATACAAAGTCGTTCGATATAATGTAAAGCGTTCGGCTTCGGCTATACTGTTCGGCGCGCATCACTTCATCTGGCGATCGAGGGAAGTCACCATTGAGGAAATTGGACCACGGCTAGGGACAAAGCACAGAGGGCGCGTGATTCAAAGCGTACCACGTTCGACCACATAATGCACTTTGGGGGGCAAGTGTTTCCTGGGGATTTGACTAGGCAACTTAGCACTCGGCATCCCACCGATCGGCTCAACTGGATCGTTCGGCGACCGGCATCCAAGAAGCACTTGGCATCCAAGTTCGTTCGACGTCTATGGAACGTTCGGCATGGCAGAGCATTCAGCATTGAGAGACGTTCGGTATGGGATAACGTTCGGCATGTGAGAACGTTTGGCATGACAGAATTGTCCGGCATCAACTACCGTTCGACCCAAACATTGTTCGGCCAAACTATCGTTTGGCCTAACTATTGACCGGCCTAAGAATCGTTCGGCCAAGACATAGTTCGGCCTGGGTAACGTTCGACCAAAGTATCATTCGGCCAGGACATCGTTCGACCAAGTCACTGGTTCGGCTTCCAGTATTGTTCGGTGCAAATGCTTCCCACGGCATTCAGAGTGTTCGGCTTCGCTTTGTTTGGCATAAGGAGATTGTTCGGCATACCAAGGACGCTCGGCATAAGATCGTTCGTCATCTAGAGATTGTTCGGCACTCTTTCAATCTCGTCCGGCTTTGATTGATTGCTCGGCCTACTCTTCCCACGCAACACCGCATCATTCGACATGAAGATGATGGATTGGCATTTGGCCGTTCGGCATGTTCGGGTCGGCACAAAGAGTTTACTCCATTTGGGCCGTGATATCCAGCTACCAGGCCCACCAGGGAAGTCCAACCCACCTTCGTCTATAAATAGAGAGGCAGGGGCACAGTGAAAAGGATCAGTTTTTTGGGAACACTGGGAAAACTCTACCGCATTCAACACTCACTGAAGACTTAGTCTTTTGTTTTTCAATTGTATTCAAGTAATTAGAAATGGACTGTATCTGTAACCAACTATCAAGGAAGTCAATAGAAATCAGCTTCAAAGTGGACGTAGGCAGTTACTCCAAACCACTATAAATTTGGTGTTCTTGTTCTCTGCACTGAAATTTACATATTGTTCTCTATTTTAATTTACTTTCTTTATTAATCTCTCTACACAATCTTTCTAAGGGTGTTAGTGACCAATTTTGGTGCTAACAATGAATATATTTGTAACGACCCAACTTCCTATCTCCAGGAAATCGCATCGCTAATAAGAAAGAAAGGGATAGAGAATAGAAAGAAAGAGAAGAAGAAGAACAACACATTAGAATCTAAACAGCGGAACGAATAAATTATATTAATAACATAAAATATTTACATAGTATACAACATTATCAGAGTACACAGATATACAACACATACTAGGCAGTTATAAACACCTGTCTAGTATTTACAACATAATACAATCTCCGAGACAACACAGAACACGCAGCGGAATACTAATATCCTACGCAGAAGCCTCCTTCTCCATTGCTTCTCCAATACTCGTCAAAGCTAACCTGAATCCCTTGGCTACTCGTAAAAATTTGAGTACCCAAGAGTTTATGGAAAACAAATATAAACTCCGGGTCAGACAAGGGTCTGGTGTGAGTAACAGGTTAAAGTTGCTTAATTTTAAAAAACCTTTTTAAAAGAAAGGTATCACGTAAGACTTCCCACACATAAACATGGAAAAGTTTTACCTTACGCTAACCAAAACATTTGATAGGAAATCCGATGATATTATAATAGTGTCTAGGGTTTTCAAATAAATAAGAAATAGCCGAAATTGTTACATCTATTAAATTCCAGCTACTAGCCACAAAAGTGGGTGGTACAATCAAAACCGTTGGCACTTATTGGATTTTGGATTTCACACAATGGCAGGGCTACTGGGGTATCGCCCGTCACAGTACGTGGCCTAGATCACCGTACCGAGGATTACTCCCTTCATCCCCTGCAACACAAGGCCGGACCCGTTCCTTACTGAACAGTTCCGAACAAGACAACCCCGGCAGTTGTCGCGAACCACTGCCCCACACAGCCGAATATAAAGGGACCTCTAGATAGGGATCAATCTTGCTCTCCAATGGGAGCTACCCACGAAGCCTTGCTGCACCTCCCCTGTTTTAGCCATTCCCGGTTGATGAGGCTTGAGGCTACGATTACCTTTATAGGACATCAAATCTTAGAATGCTCATCGTCCGCCTGACGATGTGCTGAAAGCATTCAATCCATACAAGTTCGTTCCGGGTTCGAATGAAACCGAAGGCACTATCTCGTTGCACTCATTATTGGAATCACCCTCAGAGTCAACGACCATAGCCCTTGCACTCTGATTCACAATCTCGAATCTATAAGCACTATTCCGTCAAACTCATTACGGAATCACCCACAGAGTTATACTGACGTATAGCCTTTACACCTCGAGTCTTCACTTGCTCCATTTGGATTAACGACCTGACGTTAATTGGAATCGATGTGGTTTTCGGATTCCAAATATGGAAACCCGATCCCGGTCTCATCGAAATCCAAGCGTGTCTTTTAGGTCCAAGTTGTTTTAAGTTTAAAACAATTCAATTTAAACTATCTATATACACACAGATAGATACTTCACATCATCATACAAGATAATCAACAATATTACAAAATGACAATCTATATCACCATCATCCATAGATAACTCATACCATCACAATGCAACCAATGCATCCATATCACACAATATTAATCTCATATCTGAGATTCAAACCATTCAAGTCAAACCAAATCATCCATTCATAAGCAAGAATCTACAATCACACCATCTATAATTAATTTAAAATGAATTAAATTAATTACTTCTATCTCTAATTAATTTAAAGTGAATTAAATTAATTACTTATTCTTTAATTAATTTAAAATAAATTAAATTAATTACTTCACCATTTTAAAACTTGCTTATTTAATCCCTTAATTGATTACCAATCAATTAAATAATTATCCTCAAATTAATCACCTTAATTAATCACCCTTGATTAATTATCCCTTAATTACATTCAAGTAATTATCTTTAATTAATTTTACAAATTAATTATCCTTAACCAAAAATCAGTAATTAACCTTTAATTACTTCATTAATTAATTATAATTAATTACATTAGTCCTTAATTAATCACATTAATTAATTAATTTCTTAATCACTTATCATTGATTAATTAATCCCAATTAATTAATCCTTATTACATCATTAATCATATTAATTAATGATCCTTAATTAAATTTAAATTAATTACTTATTTAAATTAATTACATTAAGTAATTAACCTTAATTAAACCACAATTATTAATCATTCTTGATTAATTACATCTAGTAATTAACTAACCTTAATTACTTCTTTAATTACTTCTTAATTAATTACATTTAGTAATTAATTATATTTATTAATCATCCTAGATTGATCTCATTAGTAATTAATTATTCTTAATTAATTACATCCCTTAATTATTCAAAAGACTTAATCAACCCATGCTTAAATTAATTACACTAAGTAATTAATTATTAATTACTTCACAAAGAAATTTCCTTCCATATTAATTACACATGTAATTAATTCCCAAAACTCTTCTCTACTTTAATTAATTACCCCAATGTTTACTTATCTTAATTACTTCTTTAAGTAATTATTCATCATTGATTACTTATCAACCCATTAATGATTATTCTAAATTAATTAAAATTAATTAATTAATTTAAATATCCAATTAATAAATTAATTACAAAGAGTAATTAATATCTTTAATTATTTCCATAAAGTAATCATACTTAATTAAGTTTCATAATTGATTATTTAAATTAATTAATCCAATTAATTATCAAAATTAATTACATTAATTAATTAATAAATAATCACAGTTAATGATCTTCATTAACTTATTAACAAATTCTTAATTACCTTTCTTAAGTAATTAACTTAAATTAATTACAAATTTAATCAACCTTAATTAATTTCAAATCTTTAATTAATTAAATAAATAAATTAAATTATTTAAATCATTAATTTCAATAAAACAAAGATCACTAAATCTTTGATTTATTTTTAAATAAAACATTTCTTATTAATGATTACATTATCATTAATAAAGTAATTTTAAAACAATTCAACTTAAAAATTTATTTTCAAATTACATTTTAAATTTAAAATTTAAAAAGAAATCAAACTTAACTTAAACAAAGTTTTAAAAACATTTTAAAATCTTTTAAAGCTTTATTCTTATTTTATAAAGAAGTTATAAGAAATTTAAACTCCAAATTCATTTAAAAATACAAATCATATTTAAATATGTTTGAACAACCAATTTGTTTAAACATTTAAATTTCTTTTTAAAGCTTCCTTAATTTTCAAGCATTGTTTCAAAATTGAAGTTTGATTCCAGATTTAAACTTATGTTTAAATCCTTACTTAAATTTAAAGCTTATCCTAAATTAAAATATTTAAACTCTTTAAGTTGTTCTAAACATTTTGTTTCAAAGTTTAAATTTAAATTTCAAACCTGGATTCAAAACTCATTTGAAATTCAAATTTTAAATTTGGCTTAAATTCTGTTTTCAAAACCCTGCATTAAATTTTAAAACAAATCTTTTAAATTGAAAATACATATACAGGTTTCAGTGAAACCTGTAATAACAGGGGATATTCGAGACCCCTTTTGTTTTACTTCGAGACGCATACCTAACTACTCCGGGCAAAAACTCAACTTACTCGAGAAAATCTCAAGTCAAAACACATCATCCTTCAAAAAAAAACACCTGACACCCCTTCTTCACCGTGCATATGCACGGTGGCTGTAGCCACCTCCGGCCACCACCCAGTCAGCTATCATATCGACTCTTATCCCTGCATCACCTCACTGACCTTAAAACCACCCAATTCACTCAAAAACAAAATCGAATTTCCCAATTCCAACCTGGCAACAGCAGGCAACTTCACCCCAAAGCCTGTTAAACCCTCAACCTCTCCTCTCCGGCTACCGGAGTTGCTAAAACTTCGGCCAAGACTTCGACCATCCCCTAGCTTCCTTTACCCAGCGTTCCAGAGCACTCGAACAACCAGAGGCTCAATGCCGATCAAAAATTCATAAGCACACCAAACTAGGTTTACAGAACAAAACCCAACACCGCCGCCGCCACATTGATCTGCCACCACTTACACCATTTTTCCCATCATTACTGATAACTCATCCATCGCCAGAAGGAAGCCCGACACTCCTCTCACCCGTGATCATCAGAATTTTCCCCAATTACATTTTCCACTAAAAACAGAACTGCTCCTCAATTCTACCCTTAAAATTTATGATTTGATTTTTAAAAATCGGTATTTAGTATAAGTATTTATAATTCAAACCTGAATTCATGATTTCATAAGTTTGAATTTTTACTAAAAACTCATACTTCCCTGTTGTTTTTATTTTTTTCAGAGCAAATTACAATTTGTCTTGGCATAAATAAATTTTAAAGCTTTCTTTATAATCAATCAATTAGATATTGTTTGATTCCTAAATACTAACATAAACTTTCAAGAGAAAAATGGATTTTAACAAAATCCTTGCTTCTGAAACTAGGCAAGCAGATTCACAGTACATGCATTCAACATTCATAAGTATATAAACAACAATGCATTTAAAATCATGCAATCCAGATAACATACACAACATACTTATTTAAGCAACCAACTCAAATTTAAATTTTAAAAAGTGTTACTCACCTATTAGTAGAGATGGAACAGAGCTTTTGGAAAACTGTTTTGAAAGCTTTTTCCCCTATGCTTTTTAAAAAACTGAGTTGCTTGTTGAATTAAACTTGCATGCAGGCTTAAACAATCCAGACTTTTTTTTTTTGAATTCAACTTGCATGCAGGTAACATATGTTTTGCTTTGCACTTGAAAAAGACTGCACAGAGGATTGCAGGCAGATGCTTTTGCATTTGGAACTGATTTTAGTTTTGAGGGAGAGTTTGCATGCTTATGGAATTTACAGGTTGGTGATTGTGCCTTTGAAATGAACTTCAGGTGCAGGCTTTGATTTTGAAAAAGAAATATAAGATATTGATTTGATTATAGTTTTGATTTCAGGTTTGAGAGTTTTTTTTTCCGAAACAAATTGTTTCATCTGAGATTCCCCTTTTTTTTCTTGAGAAATGAAAATTAGAAAAGAATATAGATGAAGAAAACATGTTTTATACAAGATAAAAATGATTTATTTAAAATATAAAAGAAAATCAAAATAAAAGACACTTGTCAAATTAAGTAGATTAATTGTTTACACTTGTCATTACACCTCTCAATATAATAACATGTGTTTTATAAATGAAATTTATTTCTTTTTATTTTATTTTAAAAGTAAATAAAACTCTTTCACTTAATTTGTATTTATATATGTGTAAGTTATTTCCATGAGTAAATGTATATACATTCTTTTTTTTTTAAGGAAATGAAGTGAAACAATTTATATAAAAATGAAAACTTATTTACAAGATTCATATAGGTTTATTCATTTGAATTTCAAAATGAATTCAAATTCAAATGCTATTTACATTTAAAATCCAATTTTAAAACTAATTTATATTAACATATTTAATTTGAAAATAATAGTTTTGTCTTTTAAAACATATCTTCATTTATACATTTATTATTATTAGAAAATAACATATTTATAAATTTTAAATCATTTATAAAAGAAATCATAAATTACATATCTTATTTATCTTAATTAAAAGAATTAATGTTTAATATATAAAGAGTATCTTAAATTTTCATATAATTCCAAATTATAATTATTAAGCTATATTTCAAAACAAATAAAATAAACTTTTATTTATCTTATTAAAATTTAAACTATATTTAAAATAGAATTATACATTTTAAAACAATTATTTTAAGTATTTTAAACAATTAGTTATTTATTAAATTAAATAAAAATCTTCAAATTATCAAATGAATATTAGAATTTTAAAAACCAGATTTTATTTGTTCATTTATCTAAAATCAAAACTTATCTATCTATAATATATATACATATATACATATACATACATTATAAATAGGAAAACAATTATTAGCTTTTAAAAGATAAAATTCATAAATTACACATTAATTTAATTGGATTATTAAATCAAGTAAATTTTTATTAAAATTTTATCAAATCAATTTAATTTTAAATACAGATTATTAAATTGATATTGCTAAAATTTCCGGGATATCAAAATATTTGATTTATTAAACTTTTTCATATCTCACACTTGATTGATTTAAAGTTAGATTAATAAAACAAAGACAAAATTAATAAATTATGACTTTATTATGACAATATTAGATTAGTTATAATAAATCATTTAGACTTCATATGCTTAATAAATCCAAAATAGAAAATTTTAAATTTTACCCTTTAACTCCACTATGGGCAAGCCTAGTTCCTTCAATGGTATTAGAGCCCAATAGTTTATGCGGTCTAAACTAGTCATGTTAGAGCTAAGTAATTAAGCTTGCCTATATAGTACAGTGTTTAGAAAGGTAACGTTTAGGATTGGAATTAGGTAATCAAGTACCTTATCTTATTTTATTGCTAGCATGACCTAAAAGCTGAAATGAGCCTAAAGTTTTTCCTTAATAGAAAAAGGCCCAATATGAATTGGGCCTTGGGTTAATTCTCAAAATTATTTTTAAAATTAAGGCAAGATTTTAAATTTATTTATTAAATTTAAAATAAAAACATGTTTATTAAAAAAGGTTAAAATATAATGAAAAATTTCAAAATGTTTGAATTGATAATGAAATTATCAAACTGTTTGAAAATATTTAAATATTAAGTTTGAAATTTAAAATTTATTAATAAGATCAATAAAATAAATTAGTTAAATAAGTTGATTAATTAATACTTGTATGTATGTCTGTATGTATTATATATATTGATATGTGTTATGTTATTTTAAAGTGTTTAAGATAGCATAAGTATAGAAGAATGTATATAAAATAAATTTTCAAAATTAATATAATTAATTAAACGTTAATTAATTAAATAAATAAAAGGTTAATCAATTTAATAAAACTTTACAGATATATAAGATATGTGTGTTATACTATAAAGGTTATAGTACATATATAAACTTTCAATATAAATGTTATATTGAAATAACATAAAATTAATCAAAAGGTTAATTAATTAAAATTGATTAAATAAGATGTAATAAATATAATGTTATACATAATATGGTTGTATAATTTAATTAAAATATAAAAGTTATATAATAACAAAATTTATATAATAATAAAATTTATATAATATGAGCGTATAAATTAAAGGTGGAATATTAAAGAAACCCTAAAAGACTTAAGAAATAAATATATACGTAAATGTATGCATACCGTGATTTCTGATGTGTCAAACATTTGAATCATGAGGGTATTTTATAAGAAATATATTATTCCATAAGTCAATATAACTTGATATGATATATTAAAGATTATGAATCTTTAACATAGTATTGTCCTCTGCCATTTATATATTAATAGATTATTTACATACACTTTAGCTATTGAGCTTTTCATAAGCTAGGGATGTTATGTGTAATACTATTAATATATTGAATAGACGAGGTAGGATAAATGCACATATTTGTTGAGCTTTCCTTAAGATATGTGCATTATACTTTGGCTATCGTGAAATGGTAGGTTCGAGTGAATAGTCCTACTTTATTTGTTGATCTTTCCTCAAGGTAAAAATAGGATTAGGACAAAAAGAACACTAGGTTAGGGGTTGTATGTGATACACCCGATAAGGAGTTTCCATCGTATGCAGGCCTATGATTTGTTGAACTTTCCTCAAGGTCAGAATCCTAAGGCATACAAGTCCTAACACTCACTAGTGAAGTTGAAAGACTTATATATTTCGACTTAGTCTTGGTGAAACATAAAAGGCTAGTGAGATCCTTATTAGAATAGTGGAATTATAACATTAAACCTTTCTAATATTATAAGAACATATGATATGTAATGTTATAATAATCTGTATGGATAAAATTGTGCCTTTGATATGATTGATAAAAAGTTCATCGACTAAGAGATACGCATGAACCGAGTTGAAGATTGACAAATAAAAATATAATATATATACTTACTAATAAATGCTTCTTGCATGTTAATGTTTTTTTATAACAATGCAAGCATCTAATTCTACAACTACTATATACATTTTTGATTTGATCGCTTATGTATTATTTGGCTGAGGCAGTGTATTGCATACTATGAGTTTCGAACTCTAAAGCAATAAAAGACTATGGATATTTGGTCCGTATGTTGTCATATATAAGTGTTATATGGTGAATTGTTATATTTCATAATGTACAATACTTCGATGAAATTAGTTCATTTGAAATAAGTGAATAAACTGCACTAGATCGAGTAATCAATTTAATTCATTCGAAGATCATAGTGTGTTAAATGTGACAGTAGACCAAAATTTAAAAAAGGGTCTGAGAACACCTATTTATATAACAGATCGTATGGTAGGTCATAAATTGGGAGAATTCGCGCCGACTCTGACTTTCGCGAGACATGCGAGAAACGATAATAAATCTCGTCGTTAATTTGGAAAAAAAATAGTTCGATTACTGAAATGTTAGTTTTGATTAGTTTATGTAAAGTGCAACATAATTGATGTCCTTATTAAGGATGATCAAATGCACTTTTGTAAAGAGTTAATTATGATATTATAGTAAGTTTTTCTAAATGACTCGACCCCTTGAAAAGGAAAATGAATGTACAAAAGTAGACGTGATTTAAGGTACAACTGGGATGAAGAGAATGAATTGTCACTTATGATTCATAAAGAAACATCAGAAACAAAAAGTGTAAAATGATAATTGATGCTTAACAATATAATAAGAAATATGATTTCTATTTCAAAATATATTTTCATATAGAAAATTGTTTTTTATGAAATTTATTTCTTTGAGGTCAAGATAATCAATCAAAAAACTCCCTACTGTAAACTAGTTACAACAAATAAAATAAATAGCTAATAACAAGTAGATGATGGACATTCGTATTCAGTATGCTATTATAGTAATGGCAAAAGTATTAGGAGTATGCCAAATAGCACTTAATGATTGCACCAAGTTATGAAAGAAAAAAAATCATAAAATTCACCGTGCATTATTTATGAAATAATATATGTTTTTTAGTGATAACTGAAGAATAGACAAAGTTTTAATTCAGTGAAAATATTATGAATATTCGTTATGAAATAAAACTATAATGTTGTATTTGTTTTCATAATAGAATTGATACGTGGGAAAATACTGAAGTATCTAAAGTTATTTTCAATTATTTTGGAATTATAGACTAAGTTATAGTTTTGTAAATAATTTTTGTTATATGATAGAATCATATAATGTTAGTTAATTGTATCTTTGAAAATTAAGGGTAAAGCACCATTTGGTGGAAGCCTCAAAAGACGAACTCTTAGAATTAATACATATATATATATATGTATGTATGTATGTATGTAATCACAAGTATGATAAAACCAAAATGGTTCCACGTACTTCTTTGTATTCACTGATGAATTATCACAAACATGAATATGTGTATCTGATACATACAGACCATGCCTATGATAAGTTCATAGAATATAAAATATATAAATTAACATGCAATAAAATGATTCAATTTGATTAAATATGTAAGTATACTAGAAAGAGTTTCACACGTACCTAAAATGAATATGGATTCAGTCTCAAGAGTCACTCGTTTCATAATAAATAATGATGTATCAACAAGGAGTAATCGAACTTTGTTGGATGAACCACGATTAATATTGAGTGAAGTTGAGTTAAGTTCTTTGTATAAGGTGTGTACTTAAGAGTGGTACACAAGGTTAATAGTTGTATCATTGAAATTATAGTTTAGAAAATCATACAAGATAAGGGTTTATAAGAAATCATGTCATGTCCTAGGCCAAGGAATTGGCCGAAGGACTGCATGTAATAATTGTACGTAAAAAATCTTGCGTGAATCACACCAAAAGAAGTTTGGGGTGATATTCACTGGATGACTGATTTATTTTATGAACAAAAATTTTGCAAACAAATACTAAATTGGTTTATGTATGGAAACTCATAAATTATTAATGAATGCCCGTTTTGTTGCAATAAGAAGTAATTTTGTTCAAGAATACCAATTTCATAGTATATGAAATTCTTTGAGAAAATGTAACGACCTGTACTTTTGATAATTAAAAATGTTAAATTTAATAAGTTTTTTGGAATTTAATATTGTCATAAATTAAAATTTATGATTTATAAATGGGAAAAAACTATTAGAATATAATTTAATATTATTGATTGGATCTAACTGGCAACCGGTTAATGTAATTTTAATCAATCGCAATAACAAAGGTAAATATGGATTAAAATAAATGTTGTGTTAAATGGAGAAATCATGTGTTATTAATTAAAATTGGTTCTAATATAGAATATGAAATCAGATATCTGTAAGTAATTTATAATCCTTGCCTATAACTAATAAATTTATAAATGTGATTAAATTACTTAAAAGTAACAATTGTTTATTTATCATCTCATTATTTAATATGTTTGGAATTAATTCGGGAATCAACAAAAATTTAACGTAATTAAATACTGAAGTAAATTTGCGTTAAAACATTAACCGTGGAGTATGAGAATAATAAGATGGAAACTATTGTTTGTAAAAATCATAAAGTATTGTTGATTTAATAATAAAAATGTAAATCAAAATAAGAAAATTTATTGAAATAAAAATATAATAAACTAGAGTTTTATTACAGTTGTAATTGAGTGCTGAAATTAATCTAATATTTAAATCTTGGAATGAACTTGGAAATTTCAATTTTAAAAGATTATTAATTCCTATTTAATCAAGAATGATAAAATGGTTCACTTTTTGTAACGACCCGCTATTTTGGACTATTCGCATCCGCACACGTCGGACTTGAATAATTCAAAATACAGAATAGTAAATTTAAATTTGGCAAAACTCAGATATACAGTAAATAAATAATCACAGAATCATAGACACGGAGTAATAATATGCAGCGGAAACAAAAGATAGTAGTTCATGAAGCCACTATATATATAACAGAGTTAAATATGTTACAACAGAAATCTCGAATACAATAGTCGAATACAATATCAGAATACATCTCTAGAATCAACTGAATATCTGAAAGCTGGATAGATAGCTGGATCTCCAAGCGAAACTCCAACTCCAAAGATGAGTCTCGAATACTGATACACTCGGTCTGACCCGAGCGTAAAGCAAAACACAAAACACTCGAGTCAGGATTAACATTCTTATATTAATAAATCCAACTCAAGTGAAATAACAACTAAAATACAAGTAACTCAAAGGACGTTGGAATAACCATCCTCTAAGGATCCGTTAAACTATCTACCATGAAGTAATATACGCTAAATAGATAATGTCTATCAGTAATATAAAGTATCAAAATAGTGTTAAGGCGTTACCATTATCCCCCTTAACACATTTTATATAAGTGTCATAGTCTATACAACACTGTAAACTCCACTATAAACTAGTGGGCTATCAGGGAGTACTCAATACGTATAGCACAAAATAAATTCGTAGTGGTCGCGTATATATGGATACAAGTATGACAAGGCACATGAGGCAATACCCAAGATAGTGAAACTACCGTTTGCCTGATCCGGACTGGTGAGAACACATCGCCGCAACGATCGCAACACCGCGAAACAACACTCCCGAAATTTGAGGGTGCACCAATCAATAACAAGTAATGAGTAGTTTACGAAGAAGTGTGTTCGCTCGAGGTAGCTAACCCCATTTGGCCCGGCACGGCTCCTGTTTTAGTCATTTCCAATTTGACACAAGTGTCACGGCTATCCATTATCGTTCTCTTTCTTCAGTCATCACGTACATCATTCCAACCACTTCATTCTGGATCACACTCCGCGTATAGTATTAAATTGGTTTTCGGTTTAGACAGAGAGTATGTCCATAACCGATTCCGGTCTCTTTAATAACCTTCGAAATTTATTTCACCGATTGGTCGTTTAATATATTTCAAAAACCAAATCAAATTCAATTTCAATTAGAATTTGTAAACCAACATTCCATTTGTCTTTCTTTATCAATTTTCATAATTTATGTTTCAAAACTTCCAAAATACCATTTCAAAATCTTATAATTCAATTTCAACTTTTACTTAAACAATTCGAATTTTAATTCAAGTTCGTATATAAGTTTCATTCCGAAATCATTTAGATAAATTAAATTTAACATTCGAATCAATTTAAATTCATTGATCGACTACATTCAATATTCATTAAGTTAATTTATCAATTCAAACAATTTCTATTTAATTTCCATTTCATTAAATAAATTTAAGTCTCCTTCATTATATCCAAACTTACAAATTGAATTAAACTAAATTCGTCAAATCCAATTCTTTAAATTACAAGTCTTACATTAATTCCCAATAAATCACATTTATTCCTTGTTAAAGAAATTCAATTTCACTTATTTATTTACTTACTTTAAATATTTTTCCAAAAAACTTAATTAATAAAGAAACTCAATTTCGTTTATTAACGAAGTTCAAATTCACTTATTCAGAAGTTCAATTTCTCTTATCAAAGAATTCAAATTTTTATTTAGTTATCAAATGATTCAATCTTATTTAATTATTAAATAATTTCAAAACTTCGTTATTAAATAATTTCAAACTTAATTCAATAAATAATTCCAAATTTAAATGTCAAATAATTTATTTCAAAACAACGTTCTTTCAACAACTACTATATTAATATTTGTTTTAGATTTTGAATATTCACATTTTCCTTTCATTAAATTCAAATACCAACTTCATTTCAAATCTTATTATTTATTCAAATAAATTCTTTATTTTATTTTTAAATCCAATTATTGACCAATCGGTTTATTTAATTCTCTATCCTAAGTCAAGTTCATTTGGGTATTTATCATTCCAACCCAATTCCATTTCAATTCAAAAATCAAAGCATAACAAAGGGAACTTGCAGTGTGATAACTGAGATGGTGTCAAAATAAATAAACAAGCAATAACAACAATCAATAACAATCCAATAATTAATTCAAATAATCCCAAAATAATCGTATTAATTCACATTGTTGTTTGTGCAAATTAATATAATCATTTCTAGAATCTACACTATCATTTCATGTAGATTAAATATTATTACACTAATATCAATACGGTTCTTCACTCGATATCTATTATTCAATTTCATACTATATCAATTTTAAACAATAAACATTCAATGGTTCAAGTTGTAGTTAACACTACGTGTCACTTTATTTAACATTAAAGGGGTCATATTATACAAATTTAACTAATCAAATTCAACACATATATCAAATTTAAATTATTAACTATCCCATATCAAATTCAATTTCATATTATTTATCCTTTTAAACAGTTAACAATTTAACGTCCAATTTCAACATCAAACAATCAATCAATCAAACTGGAATTTTATCGTATAAATAACAGATAAAGATGTCAGGTGTCACAGGTGAATTGATACAGGTAATAACTTATATTATAGTGTAAATAACTAACAACCGCATATTTCAATTGTCGTTTCAATTGAAATCAAATTTAATAAATAAAAGAACATTAATCGTGAGTGATTGCTCACATTTCGAGGCTAGAGAGATAGTCAAAATAATTGAGATGAGCTATGAATTCCAAAGCAACGCTAGATGGACTCGATTCAATGAAGACAGGCACGACTGGCACGGGCGATAATTGAGAAATTGATAAGAACAAATCAGAATCAGTTTTGATATAAACTGAAAATAGATATACTATTATTGTATTATATATATATATATTTAAATTAATACTCAATTTTCAAAACACATATTTAAATAATCTATCTATATAAAGTATTTTAAATAAAATCAAAACATATATTGAAGATATATTGCTTTGCAGACTAACATATGTATGCAGACCCAATGTACGAGATATATATATATATATATAAATCAGCTACTCAAACTAATCTATATGTAATAGTATAAAACCCAACTTATAAATAACTTACTTTATATACCGTTATAAACTAATGTCCAAACTGAACAGAGTATGCACTCGGTAAAATAAGAAATTCATATAAACTGTGACCTGCATATAGTAGAATAATAAAGCTTATATATATGCAGCATGCAACACTTCTATATTACCATACAACTATACATGTAACGACCCGCTATTTTGGACCATTCAAATCGACAATAAAACCATACATATCCGACTTGAATAATTCAAAATACCGAATTGTCAATGAAAATTTGGCAAAACTTAAAATATACAGTAAATAAATCAATCACAGATTAATATAATGCAGCGGAATAGATAAAGAAAAGTAGTTCATGAAGCTATTATATACATCATAGTTAGAAAAATACAACCGAATAGTTCAAATGCAGTGAAGTCTCCAATGCAACGGATGACTTCTCTGAACAAATCAATGGAAAGGCTGGAATCTGAATCGATAGTTGGATTTCCAAATGAAGCTTCGAACTCCAAAGGTGAGTCTCAAATGTTGTATCACTCAGTCTGACCTGAGCGTAAAGCAAAACACAAAACACTCGAGTCAGGATTAACATTCTTATATCAATAAATCCAACTCAAGTGAAATATCAACTGAAATACAAATAACTTAAAGGATATTTGGGATAACCATCCTCTAAGGGTCCATGAAACTTTCTACAAGGTAGAAATATACACTATAACACCGTGGTCATTTCAGCTTAATTTATACTTCAAAACCAAATCTCATTTTCACTTCAAATATCTCTATATTTCCCAAAATAGTATTTATATATATTAAATAATTCATACAGTAAAGTATTTTCAATTTCCTCAACTTAACAAATCGTTCCAACATCAACCCGACCTTCCCATTCAAATTAAATTCAATCTCAATTCATCAATTTAAATTCAACTCAATTTCTAAAATAACCACTTAAATTTTATCGATCTCAAATTCGGATTTATAATCACAAATACCCCTTTATATTTCCATATATTTCAAAACTTTAAGTATTCAACGTTTCATCTAAATTTTCATTCAGTTTAGTTTTCTAAATAATAAATTCAAATTTAGTTCAACCTAAATTTTCATTTTAATTCAATTTAGTTGCTAAATAACAAATTCAACTACGTTGATTTCAAATACAGATCCGAATCTCAACATAAACCATTTAAATTCCAATATAGTTCAAGGCTTTAATATTTAAATGTTCTATATATCAGTTTCATATATATCTCAATTTAACCTCATTATTATTTAGTCTTGAAATACTCCTTTATTAGATTCAATATCATTTAAGTAACCTTAAATTACATTTTACTCAATATTTCTTTAATTTATTTAAACGTGAAATATTCATTAAATCACTTAAATCAAAAATCCAGTTATAAAATCAAACCCTTTAAATTTCCCATTCAAAAATTTCAAATCGATTTAATTAGATAAATCCTTATTTAAATACCATTTTTATAAACCCAAATTTATCTCCCAATCTTAATTATTCAATTTATTACAAAAGAATCTATTTGAAATATAGATTTACATAAATACTTAACCATATTATATGTATTAAATCAATCTAATTTAAATCAAATATTGCTACTAAATCTATATATACAATTTTCATTTATATAATATCTTAAGAATCAAATTTATTAAACCATATATTTCTTTCCAAAATTATAGAAATTATTTCCAAAATATTTATATGGACCATGTATATATTTCCTATCATATAGTCAAGTTCTACGGATATTTATCATTTCAATCCGTATACTAAATATATACGGGTGGATATCATTTCAACCTGTAATCCCAAATTCAATTAAATGTAAATCGCTTGGGTTTATCATTTCAACCCATAACGATTTTCTCCTATTCTAAAGTCTGTTTGGGTATGTATCATTTCAACCCATAGTGATTTCTAAACTACAGGGAACTTGCAGAGTGATAACAAAAAATACAATAAAATAACAGTCATACATCATCAATAACAATATAATATAAACAACAGGATATGGTGTCATATCCCGCAGGTGAACAGTTACAGATAATAGCATATATAACCAATTTAAATAACTACAACAGCATATTTCAATTGTCGTTTCAATTGAAATCAAATTTAATGAATAAAAAAATGTTAATCGTGAGTGATTGCTCACCTTTCGGGGCTAGAGAATATAGAAGGAGACATGGATACGCACACTGATACAGACACTGAAATTAAATTCCAAATCCAAGCAAATAAAAATTGGCACGAATTCAACAATCAAAGCCGATTGCCTCGAATTGATGAAACAGATCAGATCATAACTGGAACGATGAAGATAAATGGTATAAGCGAACTTTTATAACCACCTATAACTATATATACACGTATGAAATTTATATTCTAAGTTCAAACATCACAAATTTAATTTACATGTTTTTCAAACATATAAATAAATAAATAAATCAAGCTTACATTTTATTTTATTTTAAAATCAACATACACTTTAAAAATATATATATATATATACACTAACACCTTTATACTAAACTTATATATCTAGTATATATATATATATTCTCAAACAGATAAAATAAATGTTTAAATATGAATACCTAAAAGAAAACTTTTTTTATATATAATTATATCTATATATATTAAATGTTAATATATATAATTTAAATCCATCCATATTTTTACATTCAATAACATATTATATTCAACCTCTATAAATTTCCAAATTATATATGTGTATTAAAATAATTTATAAAGTAGAGTATTAATAGAATCATCTTAAATCCAAAATAGTATAAATATAATACTGTACATAACCTATATCAACTATAAAGAACAAAAGTTGACTATTGTTTCTAAAATATGGGCATAAACACAGACTGCTCATGTATAAACTGAACTAACTCGTATATAACCAGAAACATATTATAGTTATAAATATACATATGTATTCATACGTGCTTAAAAAATTTCAAAACGTCAATAAAACTAACTACTAACTCACAACATCCTATACAACCAGTTGTATAACAAATATATGATATATACTCATCTTAAAATAGTAAAATACAGAATGATAAAACAAAGCAGCCTGGATATAATATATATATGTGACGCACCAGATGTTCAAAATACAGCTATCTTAAACTCATATAATATAAACTTTACATATATAATAACTCGTACCAACATATGTCATAAATTTTTATATAAACCTTATAGTATATAAATAACTTACTTTATATACTAAATAGAACCTATGCAAGTTAAAATATGTGAGCTAATATAGGCTGCAGCCATTTTTAAAAAAATCAAAATACATTATATACTTAAACAACAATAAATTGTGTACACGGTACATATTAAAAATTAACTTAGTCTTACTATACATATCATATAATAATAATATATATATATAAAACAAAAACCGATTTATATAAACAGACATATGGAAGAATAACATATCAAACTTATGTAAACTTTATATATACACAAAATGTCATTTCTACACTGTCAAACTCATATATTACTAACATTTACATTGGAAAACCGACATAAATCATTTATACCAAATATCCTTTTTTTCATAACATATTTTATAAACATAACATACCAAGCTATTAACAAAACATATTTTGTATAAATATATACTCTGCCAAAATATATAATAATACTATAAAAGCTATATATTTTATATGCAGAAACCATATAGCCTGCATATACCTAACACAAACAACTAATATATATAATAATTTGTACAACATAAACTTATCCAAATATGCAGAAATCATATATACATACCAAAAAATAAATATGTGTTATGAAAATCTATTTCAAACTTATAAATAAAAACTTAAACTAACCAAGCAGATTATATATATACGCTCTAAAACCAACTCACCAGGATACTTGAAATCTTGTATAAAATAAAATATACATATAAATCTATGTTTTAACAAACCTTTCGTATGCTTGAATATATATAAAGCTGCAAGTATAAGAAATAGATATAATATATAAAGAAATACTTACATATAAAGAATGAAAGAAGAGAGGAAACGGTTGTGGGTAATCGAACATGTGGTGAACGGGTGGAGCAAAGAGGAATGAGGGGAAGAGTTTTTTCCAGAGAACGAAAAGAAGAAGGAGAGATATGCTTATCATGGACAATATATATGCGTTGTTCTTATATTTTTTTATATAGTTAGTACAAGATACGCTAAATTTATACAAAAAGTAACGTATCTAAATTTATACGTTACTTATTTATTCTCTACCTATTAATTTATACGTTACTTATTTATTCTCTACCTATTAATTTATACGTTACTTATTTATACGTTACTTATTTATTCTCTACATATTAATTTATACGTTACTTATTTATTCTCTACCTATTAATTTATATGTTACTTATTTATTCTCTACCTATTTATTTATAAGTTACTTATTTATTCTCTACCTATTAATTTGTACTATTTATTCTCTACATATTGATTTATACTATTTATTCTCTAACTATTAATTTATACGTTTTATTCTCTACCTATTAATTTATACTATTTATTCTCTATCTATTAATTTATACTATTTATTCTCTACTTATTAATTTATACTATTTATTCTCTACCTATTAATTTATACTATTTATTCTCTACCTATTAATTTGTACTGTTTATCCTCTACCTATTAATTTATACGTTACTTATTTATTCTCTACCTATTTATTTATACTATTTATTCTCTACCTATTAATTTTTTAAAAAATTAATAAAATTTTATGGGTCATTACACTCTCCCCCACTCAAAACTTTTCGTCCCCGAAAAGGAAGGAGGTAGGAGAATAGAACAACCAGAAATAAAAGTAGATTGAAAGTCAGAGGTAAATAATTGATTTAACTATATAAATTTTACTTGAGATATTCATACTTTTCAAAACCCATTTGTGAAACTTCTTGCTTCTTTATAAATACCATTTATATGTTTAAATAACACCTTTATAAGTATATGAAAACTATTTGAAAACAATTATTTACATCATTAGTTATATTTAAAGAAGCTATTTGAAAACATGAAATCCACAACTCATGAAAATTTTAATTTATCTCGAGATACTTTTCAAATATTATCAATAAATTAATAATCATTTTCTTTAAATATGTTTTATTTAACTAATAACTTCAAAAATATTTATACCACTAAAATTTTCTATTAACCAATGTAGTGTACAGATAAGCAATATTTAAAAAGGATATATCCAACAAGGAAGGAAGGTAGATTTGGAAAACAGAAACAAGGTGAATAATTAAACTGAGCAGATAAGGTAGATGCAAGGAATAATATCGGGCACGAATAATTAATCTAGAACCATAAGAATTTAAATTTCAAATATTAGTTCAAAATTTCTTTGTTGGTAAAAATACTTTTATAATAAATACCTTTATAATAATACTTTTATAATAAAATACTATTATATCGAAATAGATTTTCCTTTCGAAAATACTTTTATAACTCGATGTTTCAACAAGTTTATCCTCGTTCTTGCAGACTCTGGCCGCGTTGATCAGACGCAAAGCTAGAATTCTTCAAGTACTTAGTAGACTTGTTTCAACACCTAGTGAAAATACTTGAAAAACCTTTAAAACAGATATGGAAAGTACAATCCAAACAAAACAACCAAACCAAAACCTTTGTCCGACTATGGTCCGTAGATACACAATGGTTACGCCTGGATCCCCCAGGAAACAATCCGTATCCGTAAGCTTTCTCAGCCCTGCGAGTTACGCCAGATGACTAGTAGAGTGCAGGATACACAATGGTTACGCCTGGGTCCCCCAGGAAACAATCCTTACCCCTAGGCTGTCTCAGCCGGGCAGTTTCGCTACTATTCGCGACCTACATAGATTGCAGGATACACAATGGTTACGCCTGGATCCCCCAGGAAACAATCCGTACCCCTAGGCCAGACTCATCCAGGCAATTGCGCTATGCAGTCGCGAGAGAAAAAAAACCATGGGTTACGCCACGGTGGGAACACTCGAGTATTACATCCGGAAAACCAAAAATCAGAGAGAATAATATCGATAGAATGAATCCACGATATGGCCACAAAGTGGATATCAAGCAGAAGGCACTTTCCATATCTTTACTTCGAAAATATATATCATATAATACCTTTTCAAATCACTTTCAAATATCGTACTTATATAAAGTCCATATATATAGGATTCCATTTTTCCCAAATCGAATACTTTCCAAATCAATAGTAGATCAAATACTTATATAGACTTCGATTATATAAAATCTCTTTCCAAATTGAGTACCTTTCAAATCAATAGATTTCAAATCAACTTCATACTTATACAATCCATTTTAGATAAGTTTGACCATTCCCAAATCAAGTGCTTAATAATATAAGGTTCTCAAATTTCAAATCATTTCAATATCAATTTAGTTTCAAAATCATATATGATTTCACCAAATTTTCTTCCAAATTAAATATCTAAATTTCAAAGTTCCCAAAATAATAGGTTTAGAAAATTATCCCATTTTCCAAATTAAACTAATTCAAGTCAAACAAATTCATTTTCAAAAATCATCATATAAGTACTGTTTTTTAATTCCAATTTAATTTCAAAACCAAATATTTTCCCAAAATCAATTACACTCAAAATGGTTTCCAAATTTATAATCATCCCTTTTTTTAAAACTTTTAAACTATCTATTTCTATGTGAAATATCCAATTTACCTTTCTGAAAACCATTATTCCACTTTTTTTTTCAAAACATTTCAAAACTAAATTTATATTCTTTATCAAAAATTTTATACTCTTCGAAATTTCTTAGCTTTGAAAATTTAATCTCGATTTGGAAGTGTTCGAACATTCAAAATAGTTAGGGAAATCAAATTTTCAATTCAAGAGTTGAAAATCAACAATAAATCAATTATTAAATCCGAAACTCGAGGACTGAACACCGGTCTCATTTTAAATTGTTTCAAATATATACTTATATCTTTCTAAAATATCAAATTATACTTCGGAATTTGAAATCAAAAACGGTTTTACAAAATCACTTGCATAGCGAAGCTATTAAAGTGGCCTCTCCCCCACTCTGAAACTCGAAAATCAATGTCGATGATGCGTGCACTCATCACCAAATTATTTTCCAGCGACATAAGTGAGTTATGGACTTCTATTTTCTTTAAAATTTCTTTGAAATTTCTTCAAAATTATTGGAATTCATTTGAACTCATTTGAAACATTTCTTATTCGGAAAAAGACTTTTAATTGGTATTATTTTTAAATATTTTCCAAAATCTTAAAACCAATTTCAAAATACCGGAATTCAATTCTTGAATTTCAAATTTAACTCTACATTTATAAATCATTTTTATATAAATCAATTTCTTATAATTTTTCAAAATTTCAAATCCTTTCAAAACCTTTTTATATAGAATAACATTTCTTATTTGCTTTATATATATAGGTATATAATCCTTATCAAAAACATTTTCACTTTTATATATATATAAAAAAATCATAGTTATCAAATAAAATTTCGGTATAAACAATTTCAAAAATACAAACAAAACCCGATTTTCATAGGATGATTCAAGAATGGATTTCAAAACAAAGATAGCGATTTAATTTAGAGGAACTACAATCAATAGAATCCTGATTCGAAGATAGGCTTGATCGAAGATGAGGTAATTAAATTTTTTAAAATAGAAGATGGATATAAATCGCGGGCGACCTTAACCGAGCCAACCGTGAATTTAGGAATATGATCGATGCAGAATTCCAAGGCAAATCGACATTCGATCGCCAGATATAGAATTCGGCATAACCAGAGATAGCAGCATCTAAACCGAGGATATATAAATCTTCGGTGAATCAATGTCGATTGTAAAGGAGTTTTCACCCCCTTTACAAAACATTCAGTGAAGTTATGGAATACTCCAGAATAAAACGAATATAAATAGAAGAGACAAGAATGAATTTCGGAGCCGAGGGACATTCCAAAGTTTAAAGGAAATCGAGTCAAAAGGAAGAGATTCAACTCGAACGGAAGTGATTCTGTAAATAAATTTACCACATATGCTAAGTTTTTCCTAGAGCCAAAGCTCTGATACCAACTGTAACGACCCGCTATTTTGGACCATTCAAATCGACAATAAAACCATACCAATCCGACTTGAATAATTCAAAATACTGAATTGTTAATTAAAATTTGGCAAAACTTAAAATATACAGTAAATAAATCAATCACAGATCATAGATTAATATGATGCAGCGGAATAGATAAAGAATAGAAGTTCATGAAGCTACTATATACATCAGAGTTAGAAAAATACAACCGAATAGTTCAAATGCAGTAAAGTCTCCAATGCAACAGATGACTTCTCTGAACCAATCAACTGGAAAGGATGGAATCTGAATCGATAGTTGGATTTCCAAATGAAGCTCCGAACTCCAAAGGTGAGTCTCAAATGCTGTATCACTCAGTCTGACCCGAGCGTAAAGCAAAACACAAAACACTCGAGTCAGGATTAACATTCTTATATCAATAAATCCAACTCAAGTGAAATATCAACTGAAATACAAATAACTTAGAGGATGTTGGGATAACCATCCGCTAAGGGTCCATGAAACTTTCTACAAGGTAGAAATATACACTATAACACCGTGGTCATTTCAGCTTAATTTATACTTCAAAACCAAATCTCATTTTCACTTCAAATATCTCTATATTTCCCAAAACAGTATTTATATATATATATATATATATATATAAATAATTTATACAGTAAAGTATTTTCAATTTCCTCAACTTAACAAATCGTTCCAACATCAACCCGACCTTCCCATGCAAATTAAATTCAATCTCAGTTTATCAATTTAAATTCAAATCAATTTCTAAAATAACCATTTAAATTTTATCGATCTCAAATTTGGATTTATAATCACAAATACCCCTTTATATTTCCATATATTTCAAAACTTTAAGTATTCAACGTTTCATCTAAATTTTCATTCAATTTAGTTTTCTAAATAATAAATTCAAATTTTGTTCAACCTAAATTTTCATTTTAATTCAATTTATTTGCTAAATAACAAATTCAACTACGTTGATTTCAAATACAGATCCGAATCTCAACATAAACCATTTAAATTCCAATATAGTTCAAGGCTTTAATATTTAAATGTTCTATATACCAGTTTCATATAGATCTCGATTTAACCTCATTATTATTTAGTCTTGAAAAACTCCCTTATTAGATTCAATATCATTTAAGTAACCTTAAATTACATTTTACGCAATATTTTCTTTAATTTATTTAAACGTGAAATATTCATTAAATCACTTAAATCAAAAATCCAGTTATAAAATCATACCCTTTAAATTTCCCATTCAAAAATTTCAAGTCGATTTAATTAGATAAATCCTTATTTAAATACCATTTTTATAAACCCAAATTTATCCTCCAATCTTAATTATTCAACTTATTACAAGAGAATCTATTTGAAATATAGATTTACATAAATACTTAACCATATTATATGTATTAAATCAATCTAATTTAAATCAAATATTGCTACTAAATCTATATATACAATTTTCATTTATATAATATCTTAAGAATCAAATTTATTAAACCATATATTTCTTTCCAAAATTATAGAAATTATTTCCAAAATATTTATATGGACCAACGGTGTCTGTATATATTTCCTATCATATAGTCAAGTGCTACGGATATTTATCATTTCAATCCGTATACTAAATATATACGAGTGGATATCATTTCAACCCGTAATCCCAAATTCAATTAAATGAAAATCGCTTGGGTTTATCATTTCAGCTCATAATGATTTTCTCCTATTCTAAAGTTTGTTCGGGTATGTATCATTTCAACCCATAGTGATTTCTAAACTACAGGGAACTTGCAGAGTGATAACAAAAAATACAATAAAATAACAGACATATATCATCAATAACAATATAATATAAACAACAGGATATGGTGTCATATCCCGCAGGTGAACAGTTACAGATAATAGCATATATAACAAATTTAAATAACTACAACAACATATTTCAATTATCGTTCCAATTGAAATCAAATTTAATGAATAAAAAAATATTAATCGTGAGTGATTGCTCACCTTTCGAGGCTAGAGAATATAGAAGGAGACATAGATACGCACACTGATACAGACACTGAAATTAAATTCCAAATCCAAGCAAAGCAAAATCGGCACGAATTCAACGATCAAAGCTGATTGGCTCGAATTGATGAAACGGATCGGATCAGAACTGGAACGATTAAAATAAATGGTATAAGCGAACTTTTATAACCACCTATAACTATATATACACATATGAAATTTATATTCTAAGTTCAAACATCACAAATTTAATTTACATTTTTTTTCAAACATATAAATAAATCAAGCTTACATTTTATTTTATTTTAAAATCAACATACACTTAAAAAAAATATACTAACACCTTTATACTAAACTTATATAACTAGTATATATATATTCTCAAACAGATAAAATAAATGTTTAAATATGAATACCTAAAAGAAAACTTTTTTATATATAATTATTTCTATATATATATTAAATGTTATATATATATAATTTAAATCCATCCATATTTTTACATTCAATAACATATTATATTCAACCTATATAAATTTCCAAATTATATATGTGTATTAAAATAATTTATAAAGTAGAGTATTTATAGAATCATCTTAAATCCAAAATAGTATAAATATAATACTGTACATAACCTATATCAACTAAAAAGAACAAAAGTTGACTATTATTTCTAAAATATGGGCATAAACACAAACTGCTCATGTATAAACTGAACTAACTCTTATAAAACCAAAAACATATTATAGTTATAAATATACATATATATTCATACGTGCTTAAAAAATTTCAAAACGTCAATAAAACTAACTACTGACTCAAAACATCCTATACAACCAGTTGTATAACAAATATATGATATATACTCATCTTAAAATAATAAAATATAGAATGACAAAACAAAGCAGCCTGGATATAATATATATGTGACGCACCAGATGTTCAAAATACAGCTATCTTAAACTCATATAATATAAACTTTACATATATAATAACTCGTATCAACATATATCATAAAATTTTATATAAACCTTATAGTATATAAATAACTTACTTTATATACTAAATAGAACCTATGCAAGTTAAAATATGTAAGCTAATATAGGCTGCAGCCATTTAAAAAAAAATCAAAATACATTATATACTTAAACAACAATAAATTATGTACACAGTACATATTAAAAATTAACTTAGTCTTACTATATATATCATATAATAACAATATATATATAAAACAAAAACCGATTTATATAAACAGACATATTGAAGAATAACATATCAAACTTATGTAAACTTTATATATACACAAAATGTCGTTTATACTAACATATATACACTGTCAAACTCATATATTACTAACATTTACATTGGAAAACCGACATAAATCATTTATACCAAAAATCCTTTTTTTCATAACATAATTTATAAACATAACATACCAAGCTGTTAACGAAACATATTTTGTATAAATATATACTCTGCCAAAATATATAATAATACTATAAAAGCTATATATTTTATATGCAAAAACCATATAGCCTGCATATACCTAACACAAACAACTAATATATATAATAATTTGTGCAACATAAACTTATCCAAATATGCAGAAATCATATATACATACCGAAAAATAAATATGTGTTATGAAAATCTATTTCAAACTTATAAATAAAAACTTAAAATAACCAAGCAGATTATATATATACGCTCTAAAACCAACTCACCAGGATACTTGAAATCTTGTATAAAATAAAATATACATATAAATCTATGTTTTAACAAACCTTTCATATGCTTGAATATATATAAAGCTGCAAGTATAAGAAATAGATATAATATATAAAGAAATACTTACATATAAAGAATGAAAGAAGAGAGGAAACGGTTGTGGGTAATCAAACATGTGGTGAACGGGTGGAGCAAAGAGGAATGAGGGGAAGAGTTTTTTCCAGAGAATGAAAAGAAGAAGGAGAGATATGCTTATCATGGACAATATATATGCGTTGTTCTGATATATTTTTTCATATAGTTAGTACAAGATACGCTAAATTTATACAAAAAGTAACGTATCTAAATTTATACGTTACTTATTTATTCTCTACCTATTAATTTATACGTTAGTTATTTATTCTCTACATATTAATTTATACGTTACTTATTTATTCTCTACCTATTAATTTATACCTTACTTATTTATTCTCTACCTATTTATTTATACGTTACTTATTTATTCTCTACCTTTTAATTTATACTATTTATTCTCTACCTATTAATTTATACTATTTATTCTCTAACTATTAATTTATACGTTTCATCTCTACCTATTAATTTATAGTATTTATTCTCTACCTATTAATTTATACGTTACTTATTTATTCTCTACCTATTAATTTATACTATTTATTCTCTACCTATTAATTTATACTATTTATTCTCTACCTATTAATTTATACGTTACTTATTTATTCTCTACCTATTAATTTATACTCTTTATTCTCTACCTATTAATTTATACTGTTTATTCTCTACCTATTAATTTATACGTTACTTATTTATTCTCTACCTATTTATTTATACTATTTATTCTCTACGTATTAATTTTTTTAAAAATTATTAAAATTTTATGGGTCGTTACACACACCTATCACAAATATTACACTCAAATCAAAATATATGTGACTTTTTTTTTATATATAAAATAACAAATATACGTGTACAACTTAACCATAAATATATATATATATAAGCAATATATGATCCAAAATAAATGCAAGAACTGTACTAACATAGTAATATTTACCATAAAGTAAACACTGTTTATAAGTACTATAGTTGTAAAGCTTCATACATATGAATATCTGTATATGTGGCCAATACATGCATATAAATCTTTAAATACAACTAACAGCCTATAGTATAATAGGTAAATAAAATATACATACTAACCTATTACGGCTGAACCAAACATATATATATATATATATATATATATATATATATACTGATATATATGAACTATTAGACCAAAGTTTATAAATAAATATAAGCTGTTGTAAACTATGATTTATATAAACATGCACGTGTACAGTATATAAATATGTTTTATTAACAACTTCTTCTAAAGGTAAATTCACATAACAGCCAATAATATAACTATACACATGCTTTTATAGACTATGCTATAGCCATTTTTTTACTAACATACATAAATTACACTATAAAATAAATATATATACTGTAGCCTATATACATATTTTACTTCAATGCCTGCACCTAAACAATAGGTATATATAAAATCTTTCATAAAACAATATAAACTAACACATAGTTATATATAACTAACAATTATAAGATATAAGGATATATACAACAGATTGAATACCATAACGAAATATATAAACATTCTTTTGCAATTATATTTAAACAATAGATATTATTAATTCAAAACGCAGCACATATCAACCATTATATAAACAAACTTATCAATGCGTACAAGTGAATGACAGAGAGGGAAAGAAAAATGGGGCTGTGGTGGAGATGCATGTGAACTAGTGAAGGCGTGCGTGAAAACTGCGGTGTCAGGCTACGTTGGCCGCTACATTGGCTGGCATTTGGACCGCTCGGCGATAGGAGGAAGGGGGAAGGAGCTTGGTGGCCGAGGCAGTGGCTGGTGTGGTAGCGGCAGAGGGGTTGAGGAAGGAAGACGCAAGGCGGAAGGGAATCAGCCATTGGCTGCGACGTGGAGGTGGGCGTATGTGGTCTGGTGGTCGGGTTTGATGTTGTCGTGTCGTGCGGCGGCGCTAAGGAAAGAGGGCGGTGACTAACATCGAAGTAATGGAGGCCGTGGAGATAGGGAAGCGAGGCAGCATGTTAGATGAGGAAGGACTGGCTCACGATGGGGTGGGCTGTTCCTTCAGTGGCTTCGGAGGGTGGCAAGGTTGGAGATGAGGAGGGAAGAGGGTGCGCGCAAGAAGCTGGGTGAGGCAAAAGTACAAGAGCAGGTTCACAAGGAATTGAGGACGAGAAGATCTAAAGTAAACTTATGGGTCTGATATATTTGGTTATTATTATATTTTCTCTTTTCAAAGAAGTCTAACAGTTCAAAACAAAAGATAAGAACGAAATGAACTAATAGAATAAGTATGAACAGGTGGTATAACAAAAGTTAATAATAAATTTTTGGGAATCTAAAACAGGTGGCCATTCGATTCCACCAGATGGATATACGAATGGACTTTCGAAGTTGAAAAGGTTCAAAATGCGGAACCGATACGACGGATCGTTTTACCGATTTCTTCGTGTACCGGCCCTCTAAACACATAATTGAATATACCATACAGATCAGCACGACGAGACGATCAAAACAGTATACAGATATTGGTGGTACGATTGAATTATAAAATTTTGAATTTTCTACCAGCGGAAAATGCAGCAAAACGCAAGAAAATAAGATCGACGGAGCTAAAGAAGTCCGAATTTGAAAAAACAAAAAATGACGTCTTGCTCAGAAGATGATTTAGAATTTTTTCTATGTAAAATATTTAGGTTTCGAAAATGTTTATTTTCAACAATTTTTAACTGATTAAATTGAAATAAAATTACACACGAAAATAAACTTTCATATTTTCGGATGAAAATTTACTGGTTGCTATGTTTAACTAGACGCATTTCAAATATTAAATATTTGTTTCAAAATTTTATTATTTTTTTAAAAAAAAATTCACGAATATTCGATTAATTACATTATTAAAACAGTTAAAATTTATGGGTCGTTACACTCTCCCTTACTCAAAACTTTTCGTCCTTGAAAAGGAAAGGGGTAGGAGAATAGAACCAACCAGAAAGGAAAATAGATTGGCAAAACAAAATAAACAATTAATCTAAACCATATAAATTTCGATTTAAACAGATTAATATTCACTAATTGGTTTAAATCCATTCATGTTAAATCAATAATATTCATCAAATTTAAATTTGTTAGTTCAAACTATAAATTTCAATTTGAATCAAATTAATATCCAATAATTGAATTTAAATTCAAAGTATTTCATTAATTGATTAAATTGTTAATTTATTAATTCTATCAAAGCAAAAATTTATTTAATTTATCTCATTTATTCATTATCTTATTATCCAATTATACCCTATCAATAATCATATTTTATTCAACAAATTTAATTCTTCTTTATTCTAAATTATTATTAAATTTATTTTACTTAATATATCCAATCACATTATTGAGTATATTTATACCTATTATAACTACTCAAATTTATATCAATTCCATTAACAATATTTCTTATAATATAATATTCCATCAACTTATTGTTCTATTTGCCTCTATTAATCTATTTATAACTTAAATTTAAATGTATAACATCTATTATACCCACTCAAATTTTATTCATAAACTTTCCTTTAACAAAAAATTTTATATGATAAATTATTCAATTATATAAGTAAAATTTCCCAATTCAAATTTTTAAGGTTAATATTTGTTCACAATTTTAATTTCCTTTGTAATTGAAATTATCCTCAATAAAATTTAAGAATTTAAATTTCCGATTCATCTCAAACCATTTAGAGATGAATAAATATATATACACAATATACATCAAATCAAATCAAATCAAAAATCATATATCAATGTATATTATAAATTAGGTCATATTCTAGAAATCCAAATCAATTTAAATTTCCAAAACAAGACTGTAGCGAAGCTACAGAATTGTCTCTCCACTTCGAAACTCGAAATTGAATGTCGATGATGCGGCCGTCATCACTGAAATTATTTTCCAGCGACAAAAGAGAAGAGCACTGATTTAAGCATTAAAAAATTTCTTTTGGAACCATTTCTATTCAAAAATATTTTAAATAATATGTATTTGAAAATTTTAAAACTATAGTTCGAAATTATCGGAAATTAAATTCTCAAATCCTTTATTTCATTTCAAACTCTAAATCAATTTATAAACCATATTTTTAACTTGCCTCTATTTATATGTTGAGAAGAATCAGTAGTTTACAAAACAATAGATGAAATTCAAATATTATCATTTTTAACAACTAATACAGTTAACAATTCAATTACACAAAATTAAACTTATATATATATATATATAATATAATTATACATTTTTTTTAAAATTTACCAATTTGAAAACGATATTGTGTCAGTTTGCTCTGCTCAAGTGTTTTGGAAATCCTATCGATAGCGTTGATCAGACGAATCGATCGGAAACCCAAATCAACATCAACAATTCAAACAACATAATATATATAAAACATTTTAAATATTAATTTACAAATTCACTTCCTCGCTCAGCGATACAAGAATGGATTTCAAAGTAAGGATAGAGATTCAATTTGATGGACTCAAATCAAAGAGAATTCTAATTCGAGTACAAGTTCGAAAGAAAAGAAAATATGATTCAATTAAGAGAATCGGAAGATGGATAAGCTTATTTAATTCACGGGCAACCTTAACCGGGTCGACTGTGACTTAAAGAATAAGATCGATGTAGAATTCCTTAGCAAATCGACATTTGATCTCAAGAAGAATTCAAGCATAGTAGGAGATAGATAGCATTGTAAACCGAGGATACATAAATCTCCAGTAAATCGATGCTATTGTAAAGGAGTTTCACTCCTTTACAAATCAATTTGAGATTGGCAAGATCGCCGACTCATTATAAATATCATTCGAAGTGGAGTTATGGGATGCTTCTGAATCGAAAGGAGACGAATAGTGAGGGATACGAATGAATTTTGGAACCGCATGGAACGTTCCAAAATTCAAAGGAAATTGAGTCAAAAGGAAGAGATTGAAACTCAAATGAGAGTGATTCTGTAAATACATTTACCCATATATACTAAGTTTTGCCTAGAGCTACCAAAGCTTTGATACCAACTGTAACGACCCGCTATTTTGGACTATTCGCATCCGCACACGTCGGACTTGAATAATTCAAAATACCAAATAGTAAATTTAAATTTGGAAAAACTCAGATATACAACAAATAAATAATCACAGAATCACAGACATAGAGTAATAATATGCAACGGAAATAAAAGATAGTAGTTCATGAAGCTACTATATATCTAACAGAGTTAAACATGTTACAACAGAAATCTCGAATACAATAGTCGAATACAATATCAGAATACATCTCTAGAATCAACTGAATATTTGAAAGCTGGATAGATAGTTGGATCACCAAGCGAAGCTCCAACTCCAAAGGTGAGTCTCGAATACTAGTACACTCAGTCTGACCCGAGCGTAAAGCAAAACACAAAACACTCGAGTCAGGATTAACATTCTTATATTAATAAATCCAACTCAAGTGAAATAACAACTAAAATACAAGTAACTCAAAGGACGTTGGAATAACCATCCTCTAAGGATCTGTTAAACTATCTATTATGTAGTAATATACGCTAAATAGATAATGTCTATTAGTAATATAAATTATCAAAATAGTGTTAAGGCGTTACCATTATCCCCCTTAACACATTTTATATAAGTGTCATAGCCTATACAACATTGTAAACTCCACCGTAAACTAGTGGGCTATCAGGGAGTACTCCATAGGTATAACACAAAACAAATTCATAGTGGTCACATATATAGGGATACAAGTATGACAAGGCACATGAGGCAATACCCAAGGTAGTGAAACTACCGTTTGCCTGATCCGGACTGGTGAGAGTGCATCGCCGCGACGATCGTAACACCGTGAAACTACACTCCCAAAATTCGAGGGTGCACCAATCAATAACAAGTAATGAGTAGTTTACGAAGAAGTGTGTTCGGTCGAGGTGGCTAACCCCATTTGGCCCAGCACGGCTCCTGTTTTAGTCATTTCCAATTTGACACAAGTGTCAAGGCTATCCATTATCGTTCTCTTTCTTCAGTCATCCCGTACATCATTCCAACCACTTCATTCTGGATCATAGTCCGCGTATAGTTATTGAAGTGGTTTTCGGTTTAGACAGAGGGTATGTCCATAACTGATTCCGGTCTCTTTAATAACCTTCGAAATTTATTTCACCGACTGGTCGTTTAATATATTTCAAAAACCAAATCAAATTCAATTTCAATTAGAATTTGTAAACCAACATTCCATTTGTCTTTCTTTATCAATTTTCATAATTTATGTTTCAAAACTTCCAAAATACCATTCCAAAATCTTATAATTCAATTTCGACTTTTATTTAAACAATTCGAATTTTAATTCAAGTTCGTATATAAGTTTCATTCCGAAATCATTTAAATAGATTAAATTTAACATTCGAATCAATTTAAATTCATTGATCGACTACATTCAATATTCATTAAGTTAATTTATCAATTCAAACCATTTCTATTTAATTTCCATTTCATTAAATAAATTTAAGTTTCCTTCATTATATCAAAACTTACAAATTGAATTAAATTAAATTCTTCAAATCCAATTCTTTAAATTACAAGTCATACATTACTTCCAATAAATCACATTTATTCCTTGTTAAAGAAATTCAATTTCACTTATTTATTTACTTACTTTAAATATTTTTCCAAAAAACTTAATTAATAAAGAAACTCAATTTCGTTTATAACGAAGTTCAAATTCACTTATTCAGAAGTTCAATTTCTCTTATCAAAGAATTCAAATTTTTATTTAATTATCAAATGATTCAATTTTATTTAATTATTAAATAATTTCAAAACTTCATTATTAAATAATTTCAGACTTAATTCAATTAATTATTCCAAATTTAATTGTCAAATAATTTATTTGAGAACAATGTTCTTTCAACAACTACTATATTAATATTTGTTTTAGATTTTGAATATTAACATTTTCCTTTCATTAAATTCAAATCCCAACTTCATTTCAAATCTTATTATTTATTCAAATAAATTCTTTATTTTATTTTTAAATCCAATTATTGACCAATCGATTTATTTAATTCTCTATCCTAAGTCAAGTTCATTTGGGTATTTATCTTACCAATCCGATTCCATTTCAATTCAAAAATCAAAGCATAACAAAGGGAACTTGCAGTGTGATAACTGGGATGGTGTCAAAGTAAATAAACAAGCAATAACAACAATCAATAACAATCCAATAATTAATTCAGATAATTCCGAAATAATCGTATTAATTCACATTGTTGTTTGTGCAAATTAATATAATCATTTCAAGAATCTACACTACCATTTCATGTAGATTAAAGATTATTACACTAATATCAATACGGTTCTTCACTCGATATCTATTATTCAATTTCATACTACAATTTTAAACAATAAACATTCAATGGTTCAAGTTGTAGTTAACACTATTTCTACGTGTCACTTTATTTAACATTAAAGGGGTCATATTATAAAAATTTAACTAATCAAATTCAACACATATATCAAATTTAAATTATTAACTATCCTATATCAAATTCAATTACATATTATTTATCCTTTTAAACAGTTAACAATTTAACGTCCACTTTCAACATCACAATCAATCAATCAAACTGGACTTTTATCGTAATAATAACAGATAAAGATGTCAGGTGTCACAGGTGAACTAATACAGGTAATAACATATATTACAGTATAAATAACTAACAACCGCATATTTCAATTGTCGTTTTAATTAAAATAAATTTAGTAAATAAAAGAACATTAATCGTGAGTGATAGCTCACCTTTCGAGGCTAGAGAGATAGTCAAAATAATCGAGATGGGCTACGAATTCCAAAGCAACGCTAGATGGACATGATTCGATGAAGACAGGCATGACTGACACGGCTGATAATTGAGAAATCGATAAGAATAAATCAGAATCAGTTTTGATATAAACTGAAAATAGATATACTATTATTGTATTATATATATGTATATATTTAAATTAGTACTCAATTTTCAAAACACATATTTAAATAATCTATCTATATAAAATATTTTAAATAAAATCAAAACATATATTGGAGATATATTGCTTTGCAGACTAACATATGTATGCAGACCCAATGTACGATATTTATATATAAATCGGCTACTCAAACTAATCTCTATGTAATAGTATAAAACCCAACATATAAATAACTTACTTTATATACTGTTATAAACTAATGTCCAAACTGAACAGAGTATGTACTCGATAAAATAAGAAATTCATATAAACTGTGACATGCATATAGTAGAATAATAAAGCTTATATATATATATATATGCAGCATACAAAACACTTCTATATTACCATACAACTTTACACCTATCACAAATATTACACTCAAATCAAAATATATGTGACTCTCTTTTTTTATACAAAATAACAAATATAGGTGTACAACTTAACTATATATATATGCAATATATGATCCAAAACAAATGCAAGAACTGTACTAACATAGTAATATTTACCATAAAGTAAACACTGTTTATAAGTACTATAGTTGTAAAGCTTCATACATATGAATATCTGTATATGTGGCCAATACATGCATATAAATCTTTAAATACAACTAACAGCCTATGGTATAATAGGTAAATAAAATATACATACTAACCTATTACGGCTGAAGCAAACATATATAGACTGATATATATGAACTATTAGACCAAAGTTTATAAATAAATATAAGCTATTGTAAACTATGATTTATATAAACATACATGTGTACGGTATATAAACATGTTTTATAAACAACCTCTTCTAAAGGTAAATTCACATAACAGCCTATAATATAACTATACACATGCTTTTATAGACTATGCTGTAGCCCTTTTTTACTAACATACATAAATTATACTATAAAATAAATATATATATATTGTAGCCTATATACATATTTTACTTAAATGTCTGCACCTAAACAATAGGTATATGTAAAATCTTTCATAAAATAATATAAACTAACACATAGTTATATATAACTAACAATTATAAGATATAAGGATATATACAACAGATTGAATACCATAGCGAAATCTTATTATATAAACATTCTTTTGTAATTATATTTAAACAATGGATATTATTGATTCAAAACACAGCATCAACCATTATATAAACAAACATATCAATGCTTACAGGCGAATGACAGAGAGGGAAAGAAAAATGGGGCTGTGGTGGAGATGCACGTGAATTAGTGAAGGCGTGCGTGAAAACTGCAGTGTCAGGCTACGTTGGCCGCTGCATTGGCTGGCATTTGGGCCGCTCGGCGATAGGAGGAAGGGGGAAGGAGCTTGGTGGCCGAGGCAGTGGCTGGTGTGGTAGCGGCGGGGGGTTGAGGAAGGAAGACGCAAGGCGGAAGGGAATCGGCCATTGGATGAGACGTGGAGGTGGGCGAATGTGGTTTGGTGGTCGGGTTTGATGTTGCCGTGTCGTGAGGCGGCGCTAAGGAAAGAGGCGGTGACCAGCATCAAAGTAATGGAGGCCGTGGAGGCAGGGAAGCGAGGCAGCATGCTAGGTGAGGAAGGACCGTGGCTCACGGTGGGGTGGGATGTTCCTTCAGTGGCTTCAGAGGGTGGCAAAGTTGGAGATGAGGAGGGAAGAGGGTGTGCAGAAGAAGCTGGGTGAGGCAAAAGTAGAGGAGAAGGTTCACAAGGAATTGAGGACGAGAAGATCTAAAGTAAACTTATGGGCCTGATATATTTGGTTATTATTATATTTTCTCTTTTCAAAGAAGTCTAACAGTTCAAAACAAAAGATAAGAACGAAATGAACCAATATAATAAGTATGAACATGTGGTATAACAAAAGTTAATAATAAATTTTTGGGAATCTAAAACAGATGGCCATTCGATTCCGCCAGATGGATATACGAATGGACTTTCGAAGTCGAAAAGGTTCAAAACGCGGAACCGATACGACGGATCATTTTACCGATTTCGTCATGTACTGGCCCTCTAAACATAGACTTGAATATACCGTACAGATCAGCACGACGAGACGATCAAAACGGTATACAGATATTGGTGGTACGATTGAATTATAAAATTTCAAATTTTCTACCAGCGGAAAATGCAGCAAAACGCAAGAAAATAAGATCGACGGAGCTAAAGAAGTCCGAATTTGAAAAAAACGAAGAATGACATCTTGCTCAGAAGATGATTTAGAATTTTTCTATGTAAAATATTAAGGTTTCGAAAATGTTTAATTTCAACAATTTTTAACTGATTAAATTAAAATAAAATTACACATGAAAATAAACTTTCATATTTTCGGATGAAAATTTACCGGTTGCTATGTTTAACTAGACGCATTTCAAATATTAAATATTTATTTCAATTTATTTTTTAAAATTTCATGAAAATTCGATTAATTGCATTATTAAAACAGTTAAAATTTACAGGTCGTTACACTTTTAAATTTGAATTTAAAAGTGATTAAATTGATTTGTAAATAATAATTCATTTATTTACATGTAAAATTAGCCTCTTTGGGCACTATTTCGGATTTCGACGAAACCAGTCTCATCGGATCCATAATAGTGAATTATTATAGGATTTCAAGTCAGAAATCAATTAATGGAATTTAAATGAATATAATTTTATTTTAAAAGATAACTTCTATATACAAAAGAATTTGGATTTGAAACTAATTCCATTGAGTTTGAAAATATCGAAAACATATATTTTGATATATTGGATGACCGATATTCGTTTCGGGAATGAAACTGGCTTTTCGGGTCGTTGTTGTCATTTCGACCCAATTCGATCTGTTCCATCCGTTCTTATACATCTCTGTCTATATATAGGCTTTTATAAACTCTAGCAGCTTCTTATTTTCGTTTTCTATACATACAATTTCTATCTATCTGTTCAATTATTTGTTCCTTCTCAATGGTAGACATTTCAAAACCCTAATTCCCAATTCCAAATCAAAATGAAAATCCAAACTCATCAAACCTTATCATATAATATATCGTTGCGAAGCTCTCCTCGGTCATCCATATTAGGGTTTCACGATCGATGGTGGATCGTCGACTAATCGACGATCGGAGGGCACAATATTGTAGAGGGCATCGAGTAGCATTCATCCACATAGTTGGTTCATCTCAGAAGTCACCACATTCGTTGAAAATCGATCATGTATATGGCGGCGGCGCCGGCTGAAGGGAAGGCCAAAGGTGGTCGCGAGCACGGTGGAGGTGCAGCTGGAGGGGTGCAGCATCATGGTGGTCTCAGATCTTCGTCGTGTGGCACAAGGCATCGACATTTGGGAGGTTGAAACGGTGGTTGTTCATGGGTTGCTGCTTGTGTGCGTACAAGATGATGGCGTTAGGGATTCATGGCATGGTAATTACTATTTTGCTCTTGTAGTTTATTTTAAATTTAAATTTTCAAACTTCTAATCCTTGTAACTTTTGCATACGAACTCGGATTTGGATGCGGTTTCTTTCGTTGGGATCGTATCGAAATTCCGGACAATATATAATAGGTTTGGTTGAATTTAGAGACTGTTCAAATTTTGGATTTTTATTGGATTTTTAATCGACTATAAATCAAAGGTGGGTGATTTGACCCACTCACGCAATATTAAACCTTCTTATGTTTGTTGAAATAAATTTATGAAGTGATATGAATTTTATTGATTGTTATTTAGTAATTTAATTTATCATTTAAATTTAATTTGAATTTATATTGAATTAAATTGACATTTAAATTAATAACTGAATAAAATTGCTAGTTTAGTACCTGATATTGATAACCAGCTAATTGCTGTGATTTATTGGCTGATTTGGATGTTGACTATGATGGATGTCTATTTGTTGATATTTGGACGATTGGATGTTATTTATTTTATATATCTCTATTATCACTCTGTATATTAAGTGACAATATATAAACTGTTATATACATTATTTCGAGTAAATTAAGAATAGATTGAAATGATATATACCTATGACACTTTGATTTGGATTGAAATGATATATATCCATCCTTTTAATTAAATTGAAATAAATAATCACTTAGCCATAGGGTAGGAAATTATATATGGACAACGAATTGGTTAAATTAAATGTTTTTAAAAATCCTGAATTTGGATTTGATTAAATAATCTTGTTTAAAAGAAATAAATTGGGGATTTATATGAATTGAATTTTTTTTTCTAATTTAAGTTTTGGAATGTTGAAGCCGAAATTGGTTAAAAGGAAATCGTTTTAAATAATTGACTTGGAAATGTGAAGTTGTAATTGATATATGACTTTAATTTTAGAAACTGAATTATTTTAAAGAATTGGGTCTTAAAATTGAAAAATGAGATTTAATTTGATTTGAGTACTTTAAATCAGTAAATGAAATTGGACTTGAAATTGGTATAAACTGAAATGGTTTAAATAAGAATAAAATTGGAATTTCAGATCATTGAAATGAATTGTTGAATCGAATTTGAAGTTAAAAATATACGTTTCGGAAATTGAAGTTAATTCGAATTGAAATTGAAATTAAGTTGATTTGAAACTAAATCGAAATTAAGTCGATTGAATTGAAAGATCAAAAATTGAGTTTGTTGATTTGAAATTGGACATGGGTCCAGATTTGTTGAAATAGTAAGAAACAGTCTGATTTGATATTATTTTCAAAATAAATTATTTTAATATATAAATTGTTTAAAATCTATCAGTTTTAGTATTTAATTTATTTAGATTTTTCCAAACTATTTTACTACGTAAACTACTTTCAATACCCAAATCATTTTATATTAAAACTGTTTTAAATCTTTGAACTATTTAAACTATTTGAAAACTATTTATACCTATTCAAACTATTTTCCAAAATTTCAAACCATGCAAGGTTGGAATGTTTATATTTAAACCGTTGATTTAAATGCGAATGTTGTAAATGAAGTTATAATCTAATTTTGAATTTGAAATGATATTTTCAAGTGAAAATGACACATTTTGAGTACATATGATGATTTTGAAAGGAAGGATATTTCGAATTGAATACGATATTTTGATATCAAATATGAATTGGTTTCGAAATGTAAAAGAACCAACCTATGTGAAAAATGATGTTGGGTCGTTAACGAGACCGAGGCCTCTTATTGGCATATCTCTGTCAATATTGGAAACACTTTAACAACTGTGTGCATGATGGATGATCCATAATGAAGTGGCTGGATTTGGTGAATGTTTACTAGATTTGAAGAAAGATGACGATGATGGATGACCCCGTCACTTGTGCCAATTTGAAATGACTAAAGCAGGACGGCTTGTCTGGATCAAGTGGGCTAGCTACCCCTAGCAGACACATCTCTTCGTATTACCATATTGATGGTGGCTTGATCGGTGCATCTTGATTTGATTTTATTTTGGAGGTGTTGGACGCGGTGGGCGGTCGTGGCTACGATGCGTTAGCACCAGCCCTGCGACACAAACTGGTAGTATCTTACCTTGGGCATTGCCTCATGTGCCTTGTCATACTCTTTATCCTTATTCACAACCACCATGATTTTAATTTAGTGTTGTCTTATCACGTCGCCTCCCTTGCTATCGACCTTATCGGTGATTCTACTAAGGAAAACTGTAGGACAATGCTTAAAAATGTGTAAGGGGGATCAACGTAAAGCTTTAATGCTATTTTAATACTTTACTTTGCTAATAGACATTATATATGTGGCGTATTTTACTATATATGGATAGTTTAACGGATCCTTAAGTGATGGAAAATCCCGTAACATCTCTTAAGTTATTGTATGAACGTTATACACTGGATAGGAGATGTAAAATCCCACAAGCATCTCTGAAGCTATTGCACTTGTTTTCACTTGTTGTTGATTCAATTTACATAAGAATTTTTTGTTCTGACTCGAATGTTTTGTCTTCTTATTACACTCAGGTCAACCTGAGCATTTCAGTGTTTGAAGACATTATTTCTGGACGACGAAGAAGAAGTTTGGTATATTATATTATTAATATCTTTCCACCGCATCATTATTGGTATGTTGTTAATTGTACTCTGATTACTATAACAGTTGTATAATTAAATGTATATTGTAAACAGCTTCATGAACTGTTTATTTTATTATTATATTTTGTCAATTCTGCTATAAGATTCTGTGTTTTATTTTTCCTTCTTTTCCTTTATTTTCTTATTTACCCATTGAGAATCCTCCCTTTTGAATGGTTTGAGTTAGACATGTGTGGTTTATTGTTGATTTAAACTGTCCAAAAAGGTGGTCGTCATAGAAAATATTGATAGTAAAATGGATATGGATACGATCCAAGATTGAAACTGATTGCAAGAGATAAAATGAAACTAACTAAACCTAAATGAACATAACACATTAGAATGTCTAATAGTTAATTTTGCACGTCAATGACAAACAACGAATTTCATGGTTATGACAAGAATAAGTTACATTCGGTTGTTGAATTAAACCATTAAGAGTATGGACTTTATGATATAGTACGATGCACAGATCTGAAAAAGATTCCAAGTAGATTATCAAAATATTTTTTGATAATTGTACCCGAAGAGATATGATCCATCATCACAAATGTATCTTTAAGAGAAAAACAAATGCAGTTGGAAAATGTGAGCCACATTGATAAGAATAACATCATGAATTTCAATTTTTGAAATTAGGATAACAGATTCTCCATTTGATATGCTCAAGTTGATTTGAATTTACTAACAAAGAAATCGCTTAGGATACTTCGTGTTTTGGAACATGTGTATTGAAACAGAAAATTCTAAATAAAGATTTAGACTAGACTATTTGCACATAACAACTAAAGTGTCTCGAAGTCAGTAGAAGTGATATTGAGTTTGTGGGTTTAGGATATGATCCAAGAACCGATATGAAAGTATACTTTGACAAACATCAAAACTGAATAAGTATTTTGATAGAAATATCAAATAGTTTGATTTCAGTTAAAATGTAGAGGAAGCATGTCCATAAGAAAGAACGTTGAAGGTACATTAATATTTCTAAACATAAGAAAACAATACACTATTGATTGTTAATGACGTATTTATGTTAAAAATCACCTTTTAGTTGTTTTAGTACTTGAATGTTGGATTTGCATATAATGCCTTTTATAGTGAAAGACATTGGGAATGTCCCATATAATATGCTTAAACACCTTATTAAGATGTTTAATTAGAAATATGTAAGATGGATTCTTTATGCATTAGCAGTAGGAATTATCATACATGTTATGTAATCTACAATACCATGATTCATTTATGTGTTTGGTACATGAAGCAAATACCAAATCCAAATTAAGGTCACTAAATGGTAGTTTAGAGTTTCACGTATTTACGAAACACATGAGAATTTTTTATAGTAACAATGAACTCCTTATGAAGAAGTATTTAGACTTAGACCTCATATGTGATATTGAGTATGGTATATGAATATAAAATTCATATTCAAATCTTGGTTAAAAAGTTTTAAGTTGGAAATGTTTCAAAAGAGATATTTTGGATGACTGAATAAAAGGCTAAGTACAATGCCTTGAATAGTGTCATGACAAAAACAATGTATATACATAATAAATGAGTGTGATTCCAAATGTTGAGAAACCAACAACATTGTTATATGATAACAATCATTATAGACTTTAAAGCTCATTAGAGGTCGAATGATATACTCTGAATTGTTACACATGATAAAGACAATTTGTCGATGTCAAAGAGAGTTGATTGACATAGAAGATAATTAAAAAATAATAGCATATCCATTAATTAAGGGACTAAGCCAATAGATTTTGAAGAAACCGATGGGAGAAGTTGTAGTGAGATTCTATAATTGACACCAAGTGTAAGTCGGAGATTGATAAAGTTAAGGGTATGCCCTAGGTGCAAACATATAATTTGTTACATAAATCTAACTCGATTACCAATCTTATTCAAAATATAAGGTGTTTTCTTTCTTTTTGCTTGTTATGAAATGTTTTAAATAATTAGTTGGTTAATTTAAGTATATATGTAAAAAAGTCCATAAATGATGTGATTGTAATAATAGTTACAAATAGTTGTAACCATGAGTACTATATCACAATATGATAAGCACATCATTTTAAATATTCCTAGTTAAGATGCATCAAGACTAGACATCGATGCATCCATTGAGATTAGAGTATGAACATCCTTTAATCGTTGAGCAATGTATTACTTTTGGATGCTGGAGGTACCAAGGAGTTACATACTGATAGTTATTGGATGACTATGGAATGACTCGCTCGATAGTTTTCTGTTGGTTGACAAAACTAAGGTTAAGCATAAAATACCGAAGTGACTAATTTACATAGTTCTCTTGACTTGAGAATTCTATTAATCTTCAATATAAAGCTCAGGTTTTATTGTAGTTAAATCATGACACGACATCCATCAAATGACTTTAGTTGGGTCAAGTGGAAGTGTTGGAAACGAAATACTATTTAAGAGAGGATTTGTCTCGGTTATATGGGATTAGTATCACGGTCAACTGAAGTTAACTCAAAGTCAAAATATCTAGTTATAGTAGTTTGGTTAATAATAATTATTTTGTTTAAACTAAGGACTTTATGTTTGGACTATAAAGTTGAATGTAGACGATATTGAAATTTCTGACAATAACCAAATTCCATAAGTCCTAATGTGATATTATTTTGACGAAGAAAATAGGTGTAAATAATGTTACTACCAAATATCGCTTAAGAAAAACTGAAATTGAATTTTGCCAAATGGATTTATAAGTGATGAATTCGACCAAACTATCACATCACTAGCTAAGGTGGCATGTGAACATTAATATTAGAATTATTCAATACTAATTGCTGATTGAATTCATACCTCTGAGTTGCATAATCTCATTTGTGATTTTTCTTTAAAAAACCACATGATTTAACTAATTTATGAAATGTTATTAAATGTTCAAATTAATTAATACCAATGAAATATTAATTATAATTTATTTATTTAATGTTTTGAATGTTGTTATTAATTATTTAAATGCGTGTATAAAAGTTATATTCACAAATATCGATATTGGATATCGGTGCACCTCTTAAACGAGGTTTAAAATAAATAATTACATAAAGATTTTATTCTATTGGAAACTTTTCCTACTATGGATGCATTCTAGGACTAGCCAATACATGGAGAAAATAAAGGGATTAATTGATTGAATTAAATAATTGAGTTAAATAAGGAGAATGGAAAAAGATTCTTTTATCCCATTAAAAAAATCTATTTATTTCACTTTCATTTTACAGAAAATCCTTCCTCCTTCTCTCCAAAATAATGGTTGCCATCATCTTCCTTTAAAAAAAAATAAAAACCAATAAGAACTTAGAATGAAACATCAAACTACATTAAAACAAAGGCGGTTCATCCATCTCTTGCAAAAATTGGATGTAAATCTTGGCGATCTGAGGAGAAGGCATAAATGCGATGTAAATTTTGGCTGTACCTAAGAGCAATTCTGTCACAAAATTAAAGTATGAATATATTTGATATATTCACACTTTTTCATATCTCACACTTGATTAATTTAGAATTAGATTAATAAAACTAAGATAAAATTAAGAAAATATGATTTTATCAGAATAATACTAGATTGGATCTAGTAAATCATTTAGACTTCATATGTAACACCACAGATTTTTGATAACATTATTTAGGATATTTAATTAGCCAAATAAAATAAAATAATGTATTGATTAGGAGATTGAGATTTGATTTTTAATTAGGGTAGTCATGCCATTTAAAATTAATGAACTAAAAAGTGTTTAAATAGAAATAAGGAAGGGGTAAAATAGGAGAGCCATTCCTATATCCCTTAAAATAGGCTGTTTACACTCAATACATGTTCATTTTCATTTTTCTCAAAATTTTGAAACTAAGGCGGCCACCGATAAAAAGGGAAAGAGGAAGAAGATTAAGAAAAGCTAAGGAAAAAACTAATTCAAATCAAATCCATTCACATCTCAATCTCTTTAGTCTCTAAAGCTAAGGTGAATAATTTACATCTCATTTTTTATTATGATTTTGTTTTTAAGATGAATTCCTAATACTTTGCAATGATTTGCCATGTTTTTGAATAATGGAATGATTATATATACTTCTTGATGAATTATGGTTATTTATATTGAATTTATGATATGTTTTAAGGTGAAAACCCTATAAAATGACTTCCAAGTGCTTTGCGAATTTTTAAGAAGATCATAAATATTATTTTGGAGTTGGGTTTCAATTTTCAGAATTTTCAGAATTTATGTGGAATATATATGAATTTTCTAGTAAAGAAAATGTTAATTTGGGTTAATAATCATTTACAAGTAAATAATAATAGATTTGAGTCTGAAATTTTTATATGTTGGAAAATATATTAAAAGAAATTTTGTCGAATTTTTGTAAAATTATCCTAAGTGTTCTAACGGTTATATAAAATTATTTAAGATATGACACTTAAATGTTTTATATAATTAAGAGAGGAGAAGGAGCTTTATATACATTAATTTAAATTGTTAAATCTAGAAAGTCGGCAGCACTTTTGGAAAAGTACAATGGCAACCAATCAGATTTAGACAAACAAAGAAGGTTAGGTAAAAAAGAAATAGTTTAAAAGTTTTCGAAGGGGGTAGTTCCCCAGGGTTTTTCCTATGTTTTCGAATGGAAAATATTTAAAGGTTTCAAAAGGGATGTCTAATGTTTTGAAGCTTTGGACGGAGGCTTTTAATGGTTTCGAAAGGGTCACTTTCAATGATTTCGAAGGGGATAACTTTAAGAGTTTCGAAAGGGTTTTTTAAAGGTTTTAAATGAAGGTTTCGAATATATTAAATAGGCAATATAGCCTAAGTATTTTCAAGTTAAAAAGGGTTTTAATTTGTTTTGGAAGGATAGTTAATCCTCATTAAAATTCATCAACATTACTTTGAGTAAAGTATATATAGCATGGAAAAATGGTTTAGAGTAAAGCTAAAGATATATTTTCCTTGTATACGTATGATTCAAAGGATAAATCATTTTGAAAACGTTTTCAAGGAAAAAGACGTAGGTTAATTAACCCTAAGAAAATGATTCAAACAGTTAGTCTATTTTGATTTGGACAGTTAGTCCAGTTTGCGGGCTGTCAGCTTAGTTTTATGGATATATAGTCCATTTGTTAGCATAACAGACCTTGCTATTATGTTTCAGATAGTTTGTCCATTTGTTAGCATAACGGACCTTGCTGTTAAGTTGTGGGTAGATAGTCCACTTATTACTTGTTTTATGGACAGTTAGTCCATTTATTGGCATAAAGAATATTGCTATTTTGATATAATCAGTTTGATTAACCAGTTTGGTTGTAGGAAAGGATTTTTAAAATATATGTTTTGAAAATGATATTAGTGAGAGGATAACCGTTCTGCTAAGCAGCGTGGTCTCACTTAATATCAGTAAACTGAGATGTAACAGAATTATTCACACCAAGCTTTATGTCCGAATTGAAGTTTTTGTTTCCCCTTAAACTGTCGGGTCCTCAAAATTGATTTGAGTAGGCTGAGGGTTGAGGTTTTTAGGTTTTCATAGTTTTGGTGAATAAAGCTTCCAGAGACGAGCAGGTAATTGATGGATAGCTAATTTAGGAACTATGGTTTATCTTGATTTTGATTCCGCTGTGTATATTAAGTCAGTATGACTATATTTCTCTGATCAACCAAGGGGCTTCGTCATATGTCGCTCTTGACGTATTATTATAATTATAATTGATCTTTACCTAGGAAACGATTATGGGATTATGTAACTTGGATATGAATTTGTTTGAAATGTAATCGGTAAAACGTTATTTTTGGAAATATGTTATTTTCTTCATATTCAAGTGCTTCTAATATTATGAATACCATTAGCATTGCATTATTTTTTCACCAAAAGTTAATACTATGGATGACTGCAGCATCTGTAGCACTTAGCTTTTGGGCACTAGATACGAATGTTACATCATAGACTTGATAAATCCAAAGTAGGAATATTTTGAAATTTACCCTTTAACTTCACTATGATCTGGCCCAGTTCCTTCATGTATGACTATGATAACGAGTGCAAATGGATAGTTAATACTTGGAGTTTTTTGAAATGTAGTCGAGATGCAAGGGTAGGTCAGGATGTTCACTTGCATCAGTGCTGGTAGATCTCAGGTCAATGTTGATGGATCCGTACCTTAGACCTTTTTTACGGTGGTTCTAGTTTCCTAGCCTTTGGAGTGGCGTGGGTTTGAGGACTGAGAAAATTGAGATTTTTTCATTAGTCTTTGACAAACGATAATTATATGAGTTACCATATATCCATTGCAAATCAGTAATTATAAGGATTGTTTGAATGATGATATGAGTGCCATGTTTGCTATATTTTATGTATCACTCTAAGGATGTCACATGACATAGTGTTATAGGATTGGATACCAATACATAGCTAGGATGTAGTACACCCCTATGATGATCATTTATTAGCATACACTGTTATGGGCTAGCACTTTAAATGCAAGGACAAGTCGAGTATGATTTTCCATAAATAATGTCCTACACTATATTACTTTTCATAGTATTTTAAGATTGTTTACCATTCACAACAGACAGTTGTGTGATTCGAGGTATTAAGCTTTGCTTCTTATTATCTCAGCTACTCATAAATGAGAAAACCAGATAACAGGTATAGCGTAACAGGTAGCATGGTGCAGATGGACTAGGAGGAGTCTACTTTTCACGTATACTTTACTATTTTTGGAGCTTTTACAATCTTTTTTGTGCAACACTATGGAGCTATGATAGTGTTTAGCTTACTTATTTAGAGATAAATATTTGGGTTTATTTATCGGTTGTATAAACTTCACTTTTCGTTTGTATAATTTCATTGAACCTACTTCATGTTCTGTGATGGTTCATTTAGTTACATTTCTGTCTTTCCTATTTTATATCTACCATCGATATTATTTTTTATCCTTGCATTGTGAGTACAACAATTTCGGTGTTTTTTTAATTACTTTATCCTTGATAGTCATCTTACATCGGTCAGGCACCATTGCAGCGCTCTATATAGGTGTATTGAATGTCAAAGGTGTAGGTTGGTCATCATAATAATCATAGAGAGGAAAGTTGGTAGTGAATATAACACAATTTTACAGTTTAAATCTTGGGACAGTGGACAATCTTTGAATGATTTGTTGGGATGGCAAGATATTTTGATCATTGGCAGCCCCAACAAGACTATTTCCTCTTTCATCTCTGTAGGATCGATTTCACCCTAGAGGGGGGGTGAATAGGGTGATAGTGTAAATTATTAAAAATTAATCGCGGAAGCTTATAAATTAATTTCAATTCAGATCACAGAATAGCAGCACAGATATCGCAGAATATAAATAACAGAATAAAACAGAACAACACAGAATTTACCCAGCTTCGGCAAAACCCTGCCTACGTGCTGCCCCCAAGGTTTCTACTAGAAATTAGATAGTCCCTCGCTTACACACGTAAACTCGCTATACACCGCTATTGACTAATCTAACTCTACGCTCAAAACCTTGACCACAACTCAACTACCGAGTTGCAAATTCCCAAACTACACACCGTAGTTTGCACCCTAGTCACACGACTAGAAAAATTAAAACGGTTTAAAAAGAAATACAAATTAAAACAATTAAAAAAAAAGAATAACCCTAATTAAAAAACCCTTATATAAAAAATATTCTCCCTTTAAAAATAATAGGCCGGCCCTTTCTTCACTTCTTCAACCCGTCCTCCTTTTTTTTTCGTTCGTGAAAAACATGGCCGCTCCTCTTTCAGTTCTAGGCTTCGTCCCTTCGATTCAATTAGGGCTTTTGTTTCTCTGATCCAAATTCAGGGTTATTGAAGCGCCGCTTCAGGTTGGTCGAATCGAAACTAATGATTTTTAGTTGCTTGCCTTTTCGATTCGTTGTTGCTTTGAATTGTGGACGGCTACTTCGAGTTCGGCTGAGTGATATGGTATGTGATTTCCTTTTTATTTGTTCTTCTTTGTTGTACTCGAACTCTCTGCAATGCCGATGATGATTATTGGGTTTTATATAGGATTCCAATTCCTATTTTTGCGTTCGTATAGATTGATTTGAATTTGTCAATTAATTTGTTCGGCCGTTGATTTTAGCTTGGATGTTTGAGATGATTGCTGACTTCTTCAATTCACGTATATTTGATTTCTTGATTGTCACGGCTTCAATTTTGTACCTGTTCAACTTCGGCCTTGACTCGTTCATCTTGGTTTTGAATTTGATAATCACGGCTTTGAATCTGACTTTGATAAAAGAAAAACTTTGACTTGATTTAAGCATCACTTGATTTTATTCTGAACATTTTAAACTGAGTATTCTTGTATCATTGCTGCCTTGGCTTTGGTATTTTCTCTGTTGGCATTTTGGTTTACCACATGTGCCTGCTTTAGTCTCGGTTCTTCACTTTGTAAGTGGGCTGGTGCATCTTGACACTGTTGCATTGTTGTTGTTGTTACTGGTTGGGTCTGCACATCCACCTGTTGTTGTAATCATGTACGAACTGATGCTGCACTTGGTCTTTGTTGTAGCTGGACCTGTTGAGCTTGTTTTGTTTGTTGAGATTATTGTACACTTGCTTGTAGTTGATGGTTCATTTGTCTTGGAATTGGATGTTTGTTCATTCCAGTGAGTTGTCTGTACTTAGACTTGAGCTTTCATTGTTATGTACAGTTGGTTCATTGGTTTATCTTGATGGTCATGTACCACTGCATCTTGTCTTGTATCACTTGTGTCACCTATGTTGCAACTGCATTGATATCCCTGCTTTAGATGCTTCTTTGACCTTGCATCACTTTGGTCTGGTCTGTATACATGTTGTTCTTGCTTTGTTTTCTTCACTATTGATATTCTGTCTGGATTCATTCAACATAGTTGTATTTGTACATTGCCTTTGTTGTGGTCTGGTCCTGTGATGTTGAGGCTGTGCTTGGTCATTTGTCTGCACTTTCACTTGAACTTGTAGTCTGAGATCGTATGAATTTGTTCATTGTATTGCTCCTTGAGTTGCTGTACTTTTGACAGAAATACTTCACTTGATTCTCGTTTGCACTTTGTAGTTGATGTACTGCATGTCCATTGATTTGAGGCTGATCATAGCATTCATGTGTACTTGTTGCCTTGTATTCCATATGCATGCATATAGCCATACTGTTGCATATTAGTGTGCTTCTGTCTTTGACTATCTTTCTTTCAGTGCTTAGTGTCTTGACTTCATTGCTTGTTTCACTTGTACTATTGCCTTGTTGACTGCATCACCATACTCGCAGTTTTGACTTGCATTGGTGCAGTTTCCATTCATGTTGCCTCTTGTGTATGCATTTGCATATTGCTTGTTCACTGTGTCACTTAGATGCATATGTTAGCACTGTGCATTGACTTAAGCTTCTCTTTGGTCATAATTATTGAACTTGAGTCTGTTTCAACTTGATGTTGCTTTATCTGCCACTGTTGTTTACTTGAGTTGAACCTGTCTGGGTTTGACCTTGTACTTGATTTGTTAGCTGTGCATTTTGTTTTGCACACACGAGTAGGCGAGGCAGTGCACACAGTGTACTGCAGCCACTTTTGTTCCTGATAAAATACTGATATGCACAGATACAAAAATATGATGACGAACAACCCAAATAACTGAGGCAAACAATATTTTCGAAAACCATATTTTATTTTATATTGCAAAAATATTTTATTTTCAATTTTACTGCGTTAGTGAATATTTTTGCAGATTGCTCAGATGCTGGATTCAAATTGGAATGCAGTTGAAGATAAATACGAGTGTGAGTGATATGTAGTGAGGTGAACTGTAAATATGAAATGTAATGAAATTTGTATCAAAATTGTATAGTGAATAGTGAGAGTTTGAAATTGTACTATCAAAGTTGTAATAAATATTTGTTTGAATAAAATATTCATTTGAATTCAAAAACTGTGTTATTTATTTTTATTCAGCAAATATTTATTTATTCTGTGAAAATTAAAATAGTACGTTAACAAATACATTTAAGTGAATGTATATATGTTTATTATCATCAAACAAAAATCATATAAGCGCATATTCAACAATCTCCCCCTTTTGATGATAACAAACATATATTTAAGATTTTGAATATATTAAATGTATTTGATAATTTCAATTGCTCCCTCTATTTGAATGCTTCCTTTCTATATGATACTCCCCCTACATATATGACTCCCCCTACATATATGCATACAAATAAAATGTGCAAATGAGTCTATATGCATATTGAAAACTTCTTTGACCTTTTCTCTTCCTTTTTACAAAATCTTAACTTTTCTCTCCCCCTTTTGTTATCAGCAAAAGAATAATAGTAATAGAAAAAGTAGAGTTATAGTGATCGATATTAATTCAACATTAAAACTCAATTGAATATAAAAATTAAATTTCGATAAAAAATCAAACAAAAATCATAAATCCTTTAATTGACGCATATTCCACTTTAGAATGATATGAATGATTTCATCAAATAAAACCATATAGTCGTGTCTATTTGTGGTATATTTATTTCAGGAAATTTGAATATCTACTAACCATGCATAACCGTTAGGACTTTTAAATGAGATTAGTAGTATTCACAATTTTTATTTTTATTCTAAAAATGAATTCAAGTATCTTCTAACCACGCATAACCGTGAGGACTTTTAAATGGGATTAGAATCAACTTGTCTATTTAACCAATTAATTTTGATATGCGTTCCATACATGCATAACCGTGAGGACTTTTAAATGAGCATGGAAGCACATAATCAAAAATCCAAGTAATTCACCCATGCATAACCGTGAGGACTTTTAAATGAGAGTGAACACTTTGGATATTTATTTTATTGCTAAAAATATAATAAATTGAAGCACAAATGATTTCCTGTTTAAAATACCACATATTGACATACTATATAGAATTTTGATGAGTGATGGTCGATAGAAAAATGAAAGAATTAGAAATGGTCATGAAATATTTATCAACAGAAAGTTTTTATAACTCTTGTTTAAATTTCTAAAGAAATTTATTAATTATACCATCTAGAGTTATAACATATAATCAATATCAACACTCATCACTTTTTCAATCACTATTTTTCTTTTCGATAATCATTTGGGAGTCAGATTAGTCATAATAGTCATTTAAAATCAAATTCAAAAATAATTATGAAATTAATTTTTCAAAAATGAATAATCTGAAAATATGGTCAAAAATGATTTTCTCCAGGGGGTTTTAAAAGAAAATTTTCTGCTATTTGAAAATTATTTGAAATGAAGAATATGCAGATATTTTCTTTGAAAAAAAAATGATGCAGCAAATGAATGTTTCAAAAATTAATCACGTTACACTAATAATTTTTCTATCAACCATATTACCAGTGTAATCTGCATCTGAATTTAAATTTCACTCAATATTCACTCGTTTAATGTCAAAGACCAGATTAAGAAATTTCAACAAATTTTCTCATGATTATTATCAACAAATTTTAAATGAAATTCTCTTAGATTTGAAATGAAAAACCGTGTCAACAAACAAACATATATTAAAGTGTCAATTTTACAATCCATCAAACTTCATTTTTATTCCAAGCAATTTCTTGAATTTCAAAAAAAAAAAATCCTTAAAATCCTTTTTACAATTTCAAAAATTTCTTAAAATCCTTTTTATAATTTTAAACAGAATTCATTAGGATTTTAAATTTAGGCCGTGTCAAACCATGAATTTAGATTTAGCCAAAAATATTATAACAAAAAGTATTATCCAATCAAAACACTATTTTTATCCCAAACCTATATATCAAGTTATTCTAGAGAATTTTATAGTGTTTTTGGCATAAGAATATAATTGGCTAACTATTTTGAATAAAGTCAGAATCAAAATCATCATTAAATCATCATCATATTATCATTGCATAATTGGCTGATTTTATTCAGAAAATGGTGCAGATTTTCACAAATAATATATCGTTCAAAAATAAATTTACCTGATTTACCTTTACGATATTTTCCGACGTTGCCCATTGTGATTCTGTCACCTTTATACTAGGCTAAGGAACTTTGCTTTGTCGCCCGTTGTGTTTCTGGAACAGCCAAAATCCAGATAACACCGTTGTTGTTCCTTAGCCTCCCACCACACCTACACGGGAAAATATTTATGTGACCTATTTGTTTTCATAGGTCCATGATTGTTAGTGGCAGAATATTTAGAAAAATAATTTTGTGGAGACCCAAAACTATTTATAATTGTTCCCTTCGGCACCCAGATTTGTTTAACTTTGAGAGTTTTTATATTTGTGCCTTTTGAAACCCAAATCGGTATAGTTTTCACATGTTTGGGTCTATACCAACAATTATTGTGATTGTGTCCATATTTTCTACAAATTGTGCACATAGAATTAACTTGATTAATGTTGCTTTCAACAGTTTTCGAATTATTATATCCAAGTCCCTGTCTAACCGTATTAACAGTTTGCTTTCCTAATAGCATATTCAACGATTTTTCACTTTTTGAAAATTTATCCAAAGTCGTTGACAAATGTTGGACTTGTGTTTTGAGAGAATTATTTTCGTTCAACAATTGAGTGCACTTTTTGATAGAATTTTCTCTCCTAGTATTTTCATTTTCTTTTAAAATCAGAATTTCATTTTCAAGTGATTTTATATTGATTTCTGATTTTCTAATTTCCTCTTCGAATGTTGGACACTTATCACACTTAGGGATCCTACTCTGATAGGTTTTAACTAATTGGTCAAGTTGTTCATTACATTCTATCAAAGTATCTTTTTGTGATTCAAGTTTAGCATATTTTTCCCTAAGTCGTTCATAACAGCCGTTTATTTCATGAAAATATATAAGCAACTCAGAATGGGTAAGTTTTGATACCTCACTTGGCTCGTCATCGTCACTGTCAGTTGTATCACCTCGAAGACACAATTCTGCTTTTTCGCTTTCACTGCCAGTGCTTTGATTATTCTCGTCTATTTCATCCCAAGTGGCTGCAAAACTTTTCTTTTTCTGTTTCTTTCCATGGCTGAGTTTAATTTGTGGACAATCGGGCTTGATATGACCGGGTTTGTTGCAATTATAACAAATGAACTTCTGTTCTTCTGAGTGGTCAAATGCTTTGCTTATTCTGCTTTTCATTTCCTGATTTCGAGCTGGATTTCCGTGTTTGCGATTCCACTTTTTGAATTTCTTTATTAACAACTCTAGTTCTTCTGCACCATCGTCATCGTCGTCACTTTTAGTTGTTCCTTTGAGAGCTATTGATTTCTTTCGAGTGTCTCCTTCTTCACGCTCTTCTTTGAATTTCATTTCTAGTTCATATGTGGTGAGATTTCCGATGAGTTCTTCAACTTTGAGTTGTTTTAAATCTTTCGATTCTTGTATGGCAGTTACTTTTGCTTCAAAGCTTCGTGGAAGGACTCTGAGGATTTTCCGGACTATTTCCAATTCGGTGTATGTTTTTCCGAGAGCTTTTGATTTGTATACGATATTGGAGAGTCGTCCGTACATCTCTTTGACATTTTCTTCCTTCGCCATTTTGAAGTTCTCGTATTCGCTGCTTAGCATTGCAAGGCGAGATTCTTTAACTTGAGATGTTCCTTCGTGAGTCACTTCGAGCGTGTGCCATATTTCCTGCGCAGTTAGACAATGTGAGACACGATTAAATTCAAATTGATCTAATGAACAGATAATAGAATTCATAGCTCTAGCATTAGTATTTTGTAATCTATTTTCTAGTTCTGTCCATTGATCCTTTGGTTTCTCTATTTCCTGATTATCTACAGTTATAGTTGGTATTAATTCTATAACCTGTCTCAACAATATTCCATGCGTCAATGGTTTTCAGAAAAATTTCCATCCTATTTTTCCAATAAGCATATTCACCATTGAACATTGGTGGTCTAACTATCGACTGCCCCTCTGCAAAAGCGTTATTAAAAGAAGCCATTTTAAAAATTCAAATTTTTAAACAAAAACTGGTTTTTGAAAAATCAAATTTTTAAAAAAAACTGACTTTTGAAAAATTGAATTTTTTTTTTTTTTTTTTTTTAAAACAAAACTGATTTTTGAAAAATCGAATTTTTTCAAAATAAATTGGCTTCTAATCCTAGCTCTGATACCACTTGTAGGATCGATTTCACCCTAGAGGGGGGGTGAATAGGGTGATAGTGTAAATTATTAAAAATTAATCGCGGAAGCTTATAAATTAATTTCAATTCAGATCACAGAATAGCAGCACAGATATCGCAGAATATAAATAACAGAATAAAACAAAACAACACAGAATTTACCCAGCTTCGGCAAAACCCTGCCTACGTGCTGCCCCCAAGGTTTCTACTAGAAATTAGATAGTCCCTCGCTTACACACGTAAACTCGCTATACACCGCTATTGACTAATCTAACTCTACGCTCAAAACCTTGACCACAACTCAACTATCGAGTTGCAAATTCCCAAACTACACACCGTAGTTTGCACCCTAGTCACACGACTAGAAAAATTAAAACGGTTTAAAAAGAAATACAAATTAAAACAATTAAAAAAAAAGAATAACCCTAATTAAAAAACCCTTATATAAAAAATATTCTCCCTTTAAAAATAATAGGCCGGCCCTTTCTTCACTTCTTCAACCCGTCCTCCTTTTTTTTTTCGTTCGTGAAAAACATGGCCGCTCCTCTTTCAGTTCTAGGCTTCGTCCCTTCGATTCAATTAGGGCTTTTGTTTCTCTGATCCAAATTCAGGGTTATTGAAGCGCCGCTTCAGGTTGGTCGAATCGAAACTAATGATTTTTAGTTGCTTGCCTTTTCGATTCGTTGTTGCTTTGAATTGTGGACGGCTACTTCGAGTTCGGCTGAGTGATATGGTATGTGATTTCCTTTTTATTTGTTCTTCTTTGTTGTACTCGAACTCTCTGCAATGCCGATGATGATTATTGGGTTTTATATAGGATTCCAATTCCTATTTTTGCGTTCGTATAGATTGATTTGAATTTGTCAATTAATTTGTTCGGCCGTTGATTTTAGCTTGGATGTTTGAGATGATTGCTGACTTCTTCAATTCACGTATATTTGATTTCTTGATTGTCACGGCTTCAATTTTGTACCTGTTCAACTTCGGCCTTGACTCGTTCATCTTGGTTTTGAATTTGATAATCACGGCTTTGAATCTGACTTTGATAAAAGAAAAACTTTGACTTGATTTAAGCATCACTTGATTTTATTCTGAACATTTTAAACTGAGTATTCTTGTATCATTGCTGCCTTGGCTTTGGTATTTTCTCTGTTGGCATTTTGGTTTACCACATGTGCCTGCTTTAGTCTCGGTTCTTCACTTTGTAAGTGGGCTGGTGCATCTTGACACTGTTGCATTGTTGTTGTTGTTACTGGTTGGGTCTGCACATCCACCTGTTGTTGTAATCATGTACGAACTGATGCTGCACTTGGTCTTTGTTGTAGCTGGACCTGTTGAGCTTGTTTTGTTTGTTGAGATTATTGTACACTTGCTTGTAGTTGATGGTTCATTTGTCTTGGAATTGGATGTTTGTTCATTCCAGTGAGTTGTCTGTACTTAGACTTGAGCTTTCATTGTTATGTACAGTTGGTTCATTGGTTTATCTTGATGGTCATGTACCACTGCATCTTGTCTTGTATCACTTGTGTCACCTATGTTGCAACTGCATTGATATCCCTGCTTTAGATGCTTCTTTGACCTTGCATCACTTTGGTCTGGTCTGTATACATGTTGTTCTTGCTTTGTTTTCTTCACTATTGATATTCTGTCTGGATTCATTCAACATAGTTGTATTTGTACATTGCCTTTGTTGTGGTCTGGTCCTGTGATGTTGAGGCTGTGCTTGGTCATTTGTCTGCACTTTCACTTGAACTTGTAGTCTGAGCTCGTATGAATTTGTTCATTGTATTGCTCCTTGAGTTGCTGTACTTTTGACAGAAATACTTCACTTGATTCTCGTTTTCACTTTGTAGTTGATGTACTGCATGTCCATTGATTTGAGGCTGATCATAGCATTCATGTGTACTTGTTGCCTTGTATTCCATATGCATGCATATAGCCATACTGTTGCATATTAGTGTGCTTCTGTCTTTGACTATCTTTCTTTCAGTGCTTAGTGTCTTGACTTCATTGCTTGTTTCACTTGTACTATTGCCTTGTTGACTGCATCACCATACTCGCAGTTTTGACTTGCATTGGTGCAGTTTCCATTCATGTTGCCTCTTGTGTATGCATTTGCATATTGCTTGTTCACTGTGTCACTTAGATGCATATGTTAGCACTGTGCATTGACTTAAGCTTCTCTTTGGTCATAATTATTGAACTTGAGTCTGTTTCAACTTGATGTTGCTTTATCTGCCACTGTTGTTTACTTGAGTTGAACCTGTCTGGGTTTGACCTTGTACTTGATTTGTTAGCTGTGCATTTTGTTTTGCACACACGAGTAGGCGAGGCAGTGCACACAGTGTACTGCAGCCACTTTTGTTCCTGATAAAAAACTGATATGCACAGATACAAAAATATGATGACGAACAACCCAAATAACTGAGGCAAACAATATTTTCGAAAACCATATTTTATTTTATATTGCAAAAATATTTTATTTTCAATTTTACTGCGTTAGTGAATATTTTTGCAGATTGCTCAGATGCTGGATTCCAATTGGAATGCAGTTGAAGATAAATACGAATGTGAGTGATATGTAGTGAGGTGAACTGTAAATATGAAATGTAATGAAATTTGTATCAAAATTGTATAGTGAATAGTGAGAGTTTGAAATTGTACTATCAAAGTTGTAATAAATATTTGTTTGAATAAAATATTCATTTGAATTCAAAAACTGTGTTATTTATTTTTATTCAGCAAATATTTATTTATTCTGTGAAAATTAAAATAGTACGTTAACAAATACATTTAAGTGAATGTATATATGTTTATTATCATCAAACAAAAATCATATAAGCGCATATTCAACAATCTCCAATTTATAGCGGAGAGTTGACAGTTTTAGTTTGCCTCCTCTCATAAACCAACAAATATTCAACATCCCACTTGATCACAATTAGGTAGAGGATATATAGTTTTGGAACCTTCAAACAAATAGCCAGTTCTCTTTCTCATCAGCATGGAATTTTGCAAGGGACAAATTAAGTGAAGTGAAGTGGTGTATTAGAACAATGCTTGTTTTCCAAAAATGTCACTATATGCATTGCTAGCAAAAACCAACAGAATGAACACTATTGAAAATATTCATAGATAGAATGCTTCTATAAATCATTTATGCAACTTATGTAAATAAGAAGATGAATCGCAAAGTCTCTCTTTTTTAATGTTCTTATTCCAAATCTCTTTGCAGAATATCAAAAGAAACTAAGAATTTCAAACAATAGCACTTGCATCATAGGTAACATTTTTGAGCAGCTTTTAACGAAAAATGCCAGGACAATAAATTATTGGATTTTGCTACCACGACTCTAATATGGCATGTTTCGGTAGAACAAAATATTAGAACATTTAAAGGTATCGAAACACCTATTCGCATCAGACTGGTACTCATACTCCTAGACTACAAGCAACGATTGTAGCAATCGGCTATCTGAAAAGTAGAAATTCAAGGTAAGAAACTGCAGTATTGATTTATCACATTCGAATTTTTAACATAATAATGCATGTTGCCTGTAGAACAAGATTCCCAGTGGTGATACTTCACTACCATGTTTAAAACAAATTTTAAAAGCTTGATTTATGTTTGAACAACTTATTTTTTTTAAACTGTAAGCCTATAAATGATTTGATGAAGAAGTTTTGAATTTTGAATAACTATTTAACCCTGTAAATACAAACAGAGAAGAGCAGGTAGATAAGATTTTCACAGAACAATTCATATATACAGAGCTATATATAAAAATTTACATATGTAACATAATATTATTCATAAATATTCTGCACAGATTTAAATATACTTAAGTCTTTTTAAAATTATGTTTACTCACAGTGAATGGAAGAACAGAGAACACTTTGTTGTTTTGAAAACTGCAGTATTGAATTTCTTTTGAATCCTGTTTTGTTTTCTTTGAATGATGATGCTTCTTATTTTCTTTTTCTGGTTTTGCTATCTTTTCTTTATAAACGAGCAAGCATAAGGATAGATATAAATATAGAGAAAACAGTTTGTATAAGGGGAAGGTTTTAACTGGTATGAGTTTACCTTTGGTCGGATTTTATTTTCATTGACTAAACTAGATTTTTTTTCTTTGTTTACTGAAATAAAGTTTTTATTTCGGCTAAGATGGTAGCATTACCAGTCATTGCTTCCTTCTAAGTCTACACACTTATGCTATTTGAATTATTTTGTATGTAGATATTTTATATGTACATCTTTGTTTTGTTACCTTCTTGCTTGCATACACTACTCGCATTCAAATATACATGTACTTCATATGTTTACTTAAGTATTTATATTTTATTTTTACTAACTATACTTAGTTCAAGTATAGAATTTAAAAAGAATGAATATTGATCTCTTCTTACATCTTATTTTATACTTTTTATAACCTTTTTAAAGAAAATGGATTAAAACACCATTTATACCTTTAATAAATAATCATACATATTATTTTTTTCAAAGTATAATCTTTAAATCCAATTCATTTTGAATACATTTTGAATTTCCAAATCAAAATTTTATTTATAATCCAATTCAATTGAAAATATTTATTTTGAGTTTCAAATCCAAATTTTTAAAATAAATAAGTATATATATCTTATTAAATTTGAAAAATTCACATAAATCCACAATTTAACCCAAAAATTTAATTTAATTACAAATTTAAATTCGTCTTTAAACTAGGATCGTTACAATTTCTGTCTTACCTATTTTATATCAATCATCGATATTATTTTTTATCCTTGCATTGTGAGTACAACAAGTTCGGTGTTTTTTAATTACTTTACCCTTGATAGTCATCTTACATCGGTCAGGCACCATTGCAGCGCTCTATATAGGTGTATTGAATGTCAAAGGTGTAGGTTGGTCATCATAATAATCATAGAGAGGAAAGTTGGTAGTGAACATAACACAATCTTAAATCTCGGGATAGTGGACAATCTTTGAATGATTTGTTGGGATGGCAACATATTTTTATCATTGGTAGCCCCAAAAAGACTGTTTCCTCTCTCATCTCCAATTTGTAGCGGAGAGTTGACGGTTCTAGTTTGCCTCCTCTCATAAACCAACAAATATTCAACATCCCACTTGATCACAATTAGGTAGAGGATATATGGTTTTGGAACCTTCATACAAATAGCCAGTTCTCTTTCTCATCAGCATGGAATTTTGCAAGGTCCAAATTAAGTAAAGTGAAGTGGTGTATTAGAACAATGCTTGTTTTCCAAAAATGTCATTGTATGCATTGCTAGCAAAAACCAACAAAATGAATGCCACTGAAAATACTCATAGGTGGAATGCTTCTATAAATCATTTATGCAACTTATGTAAATAAGAAGATGAATCGCAAAGTCGTCTCTTCTTTAATGTTCTTATTCCAAATCTCTTTGCAAAATATCAAAAGAAACTAAGAATTTCAAACAGTAGCGCTTGCATCATAGGTAACATTTTTGAATAGCTTTTAACGAAAAATGCCAGGACAATAAATTATTGGATTTTGCTACCACGACTCTAATATGGCATGTTTCAGTAGAACAAAATATTAGAACATTTAAAGGTATCGAAACACCTATTCACATCAGATTGGTACTCATACTCCTAGACTGCAAGCAACGATTGTAGCAATCGGCTATCTGAAAAGTAGAAATTCAAGGTAAGAAACTTATCTTTAAGGGGTTTAGTTAATGTATTCCTTGTACTTTCAGACAAAGGGAACAAAAACCAATAAACCGTATTATTCATCAGAATTTCCTGGCATCGACTATGACAAATTCTAGGTGATTCTGGTTAAATAAGGGGACACATAATAGATCTAAAAGATTGGGTGAGTTTTTTATTTCAATTTGGTGATGAAAATGGCTCGGCATAAACTATTCCTGCCTAGAAATGGGAAAGAAAATGAAGCGTTTAAGGAAGCTAACGGAATCATTAAAGGCTTCTCTAAGCTACTTTGGAGTGCGTGGTGGATAACTATTGGCAATTATGTCATTTATTTGCTGCTATGGTCGTAATTTTTTTCTTTGCTTTGGTTTTATTGAAGTATTGAGGGAAGACATGGTGATTTTTGAGTAAATCAATTTACAGCATTCCCACTGCTATTTGTTCCGCTGAATATCCAAAAGTTGTAACTTTTTCCTTGTTAATAAAGTACATGTTCCCAAAAAATGTAATTACATGCTTTGCAGCAAATAAAATAAAATTAATTTGCTTTTATTTAGTATTGGTCGCTTTTGACTCCATAAAAGCAATAAAGCTTTATCTAAACTTCCTACTTCCAAACTGGACGACATCTAAACATCAAGAGGTAGGCAATTTCACATCCCTAATTTGTTTCGTAAAGCTTTTTATGAAATAAAATAGATATAGATTCGAGCATAATCTAAGAGAAAATAACAATTTAAATTAGTAGACTTTTGTAATGCGTGTATATTATTAACAGCTGATAAATTTTTAACTATGAAATCTATCGGTAGTTAAGAAATATTTTGTCAATTAATTTATTAGTATCACTAACAACATTACAAGTTGTGTTATACTATGAAACTTGCTAAAATAATAATATTGATGAATGTCACTGGATATATAAAAAAACTAGGTTCTTGCTATATTTGATCATATTACTGCTTATGTATATAATTAATTTGTAAAACAAATCTATCATTATTTTCGTCAAAGAACAGCCACCTTCATCATCGTATACTAATGTTATATTTATTATCAAATTGTCTTCGAATGCATAAATGCTTAAAGAGATGTCTTAGAACACATTGATTAACTTCTATATAATAGCTGAAGCATTGTTGTAGAATATCCCTGAATAACGCTGTGAAATTGAGGACTAAATATAGGCCAAACTATAGAATTAGATTGTTGAGTATATTTGATGTCGTTACAAAATAAATTGGGCGGTAGACTTAACAGTATGTTATACAATTAGTTTTCAAGGAGACCAATTTGAAAGTTTAGGAAGACATAAAAAGTTAATGATATAATATTTTTAGTTTTTTTTTACTTTGATTTATTTACAGGTCCGAGTTAAAAGATGTTAGCCTAGAAGATATTTGTTGACTGAGGGCAGGAATTTAAGATAGATGCACGTAGGCACAACAGTTGGATGTGCCTGTGTTAGCACAATTATGGAGACACTTATCAAATCATAGGATCTCTGCTATTGGTAAAGGACCTATAAATCTTGGTATCAATATCCCCTTAATACCGAATCAAACAACATGCTTCGATGGAGAAATATTCATAAACAGATAACATCGATAGAGAACTCTAAACCCCTATGTCTCTTACAAGCGTAGCACTTTTACCTATCCTGGGTAGCCTTTATTCATTACCGAATGATTTCAATCTACTCTAAAGTCATATTCATTATATTTGGCCCTAGTATCAGTTTTTCGCCCACTTTCCACCAACATGAAGAAGCATCATATAGTCGGTCATACAATGCTTCATATAGTGCCATATCGTTGTTGGACTGATAACTATTGTTGTATCCGAACTCCACCTAATGCAAGTGATCGTCCCACAAGCCTTCGAAACTAAGTATGCAAGCTTGCAAGAGATCCTCTAATATATGATTCACCCTCTCGATCTACCTTTTGGTTTGCAGGTGATAAGTTGTATTGAGATGTAGCTCAGTCCCTAGAACATTTTATAAGCTCATCCAAAACCCACTCGTAAATAAAAGGTCTTGGTCACTCACAATGCTCTTCAGCACGCCATAGAATCGCACCGCCCAATTCACATACAAATCGAATTATTTGGTTGTCATTCTATTAGACTTAACCGGTATGAATTAAGCACTCTTCATCAATGTATCGAATGTTTTCCAAATGCTATCGTACCCTCCTTTGCTCCTCGGCAATCTGTCAGTGAAGTCCATCGAAACTTGTCCCCGCTTCCATTTGGGAATCTCAAGTGGTTGCATCAATCCGTTGGGATTCTTCTATTCTACCTTTACCAATTGGCAGTTCACAAACCTCGAGATAAATGTCTCAACATCATTCGTCATCCCCTCCCAATAATATGTTTGCTTCATATCATGGTACATATTATTACCGTCAAGACATATAGTCAACCACAAAGGATGGTATAACATCCCCCTACTTGGAAGTCTAAAACTAACGGCTATGGATGTTATAGTCACCACAGTTATTAATCCTCGGCGACCAAATATGGCTACATTAGATATATCATGGTATGTAGAAACACTAGAATATAAAGGAAAAAAATTAAACAGCAACAAATTCCATATTCCATTTCAAAATATTCCAAATTGATTACATAATCCTAATTTGCAGACCACGTTCAGATAATATATAATTATTACAAAATACGCCAAGAGCAGCATATGAAGATACCCCCTTAGTAGATCAGAGTATATAGATAGGAAAGAAAATAGTTTTCCTTTACAAACAAAACACATGGCGGAAATAGAAGAACTCTATTAACAATCTTGCCTCATGCACATCCTCGGAAGCTTTATTCGTCTATAAGAACGCTTGGAAACCTTAACTCTCAATCTACTCAAAATCATTTGAGTACCCGAGAGTTTAAGGAGAAGATAAAAACTTCGAGACAGACATAAAGCCTAGTATGAATAATAATTTACCATCTCAAACCATTTAGATATCTAGTGAGACCACGCTGCTTAGCAAAATGGGTTTTTCCCTCACTAGTATCCTAAAACATTCATAAAACCATATACTGTGCTCCTGCATCCATAATGGTTAAAATCGTAGTGTTTCAAAATATTATGATGGTATGCAAAACAAATCCCCATTCATTCTGACTATCTGTCTCAATTATAGATTCTAGGGTTATTATTAACCTATTAAGTGTTAAGGACTATCTGTCCAATTACTTAGTTTTCATGAGATCACTAAGAACCTATTGGTAACTCCAATATCTTATTTCTTATCCTAGTTTTCATGGGCTAACTAGGAACCTATTGGCTGACTGCCAATATCTTAATCCGGATATAGTTTTCATGGGCTAACTACAAACCTACCATCTGCCAATATCAAATCATAGTTTTCATGGGCTGAATATGAACATATTGTCCCCTGCCAACATCATACAGTTTTCATGGGCTTATTGTAAACATATTGGCCCCTGCCAATATCTTTCATTAAAATTTTAACATCTGTTAAATCATATTCACTACTGGATCAACCTAACTGGTTATTTTTCCTTTTCCCCAAAAGAAAGTTATGGGTTAATAATAATGTGAACAACATTTCAAAATCTTTATTTATGCCATGGTTATTACTTTAATTGAGATTGGGTTTACGTTTTGAAACCATAAAAACATCTCTTTTAAAACCTCTAGGTAGCCTCCTTTGAAAGCAAAGACCTCTTTTTAAAACATTATATACATACCTTTCAAAGCCCTTAGTAAACACTCTCTTTTGAAACCTATAATAACTTTTAATGGTATAAAATCATTTTTTTAAAGTATTGAGCTTCGAAACAAATGAAAGTATCCCTTTCAAAAGCATTGGTTTTGCTCTTTAAAAATATTATTTGGGTCAAAATGGTTATATATGAAAGTATCTCCTTCGAAACCAGCAAAAATTAATTCAAGAAAACATTGATGGTGTCGGAACCATCTTAGTCGAAAGAAAAACCTTTTAAACAAAAACTTTGAAGGACAGAGTCAAAACACCTTTCGACACCATCACCTTCGAAACCCTCACCCTATTCGAAAGCAATTAGGAAAAAAGCTTAGTTTAAGGTAAAAATGTAGGATCGATTTCACCCTAGAGGTGGGGTGAATAGGGTGATACTAATAATAATAAAAATTTAACGCAAAAATATATATAAAATAATTGCAGCATGGGTAATAGTAGAATAGTAAAAGCAGACATAGAACAACATAGATTTACCAAGCTACGGCAAAACCCTACCTACGTGATGCCCTCAAGGTTTGTACTAGAAATGAAGTAGTCAGAGGCTTAGACATGTAAACTTACGACATGCGCAATCGACTAACCTAACTGTACGCTCAAAACCCTGTCATAACTCGAATGATGGACGCTTATCATACTTAGGGCTTTTATTTCGATAGTTTTTGACTAATTGGTCAAGTTGTTTATTTAATTCTATCAGAGTATCTCTTTGTGATTCAATTTTAGCGTATTTCTTCCAAAGTCTTTCAAAACAGCCATTTACTTCGTGAAAATATACAAGTAATTCAAAATGAGTAAGTTTTGATACCTAACTTGGCTCGTCGTCATCACTGTCAGTTATATCACCTTGAAGACATAGATCTGCCTTTTCACTCTCTTTGCCAGTGCTTTTATCATCTTCATCAGTTTCATCCCTAGTGGCTGCAAAAATTCTTCTTTTCGGTTTCTTTCCTTGACTAAGTCGATTTTGAGGACAATTGGGTTTGATATGATCGGATTTATTGCACTTGTGACTAATGATCTCCTGCCCTTCTGAGTTGTCTAGTACTTTGACTATTCTGCTTTTCAATTGTTGATTTAAAGTTGGATTTCCGTATTTGCTATTCCACCTTTTGAATTTCTTTATTACGAGTGCCAATTCAACTACTCCATCATCATCACTATCATCATTTCTATTGTTCCTTTGAGAGCTATTGATTTTTTTCGAGTATCACCTTCTTCACGTTCTTCCTTGAATTTGATTTCTAGCTCGTAAGTGGTAAGATTTTCAATAAGTTCTTCGAATTTATCTGTTTTAAATCCTTCGATTCTTGAATAGCGGTGACTTTGGCTTCAAAATTTCATGGAAGGAATCTAAGGATTTTTTGGACTATTTCCAATTCTATATATGATTTTCTAAGAGCTTTTCATTTATATAAGTGATTGGAAAGTCATCCATACATCTCTTTGACATTTTCATCCTTGGCCATTATGAAGTTCTCGTATTCGCTACTAAGCATGGCAAGGCGAGATTCCTTGACTTGAGATGTTCCTTCGTGGGTCACTTCAAGTGTGTGCCAGATTTCCTATGTAGTTAGACAATGTGAGACACGATTAAATTCAATTTGATCTAATGAACATATAATATAATTCATAGCTTTAGCATTGGCATTCTATAGTTTATTTTCAAGATCTGTCCATTGATCCATTAGTTTTTCAATTTCTTGATTATCTATCACTATAGTTGTTGTCCTGTAACCCGTCTTAACAATATTCCAAGAATCAATGGTTTTCAAAAAAGTTTTCATTCTATTTTTCCAGTAAGCATATTCATCATTGAACATTGGTGGTCTAACTATGGACTGACCTTCAGCAAGAACATTTTAAAAGAAGCCATTTTACAAAATCAAAATTTTTAAAACAATATTTTGTTTTTGAAAAATCAAACTTTTAAAAACAAAAGCTGGTTTTTGTTCCTGGCTTTGATAATACTTGTAAGATGATTTCACCATAGAGGGGGGTAAACAGAGTGATACTAATAATAATAAAAATTTAGTGCGGAAATATATATAAAATAATTACAGCACAGATAATAGCAGAATAATAAATGCAAATATATAACAACATAGATTTACCCAGTTTTGGCAAAACCCTGCCTGCATGTGCCCCCTAAGGTTTCTACTAGAAATTAAGTAGTCAGACGCTTAGACACGTAAACTTGTGACACGCGCTATCGACTAACCTAGCTCTAAGCTCAAAACCCTGCCACAACTCAGCCACTGAGTTGCGAAATTTCGAACTACACCACTGTAGTTCTTCGCCAGTCACACGAATAGAATTTTACAAAAGTTTAAAAGAGAAATACAAAATAAAAATAAAACAAGAAACCCTAATTTAAAATTAACGCCCTGTATATAAATTTAACCCAAATAAAATATATCGGCTCAAAGAAAAAAAAAGATCGGCCCAATTAAATTTGTGAAAGGTTCATCTTCTCTGTTGTAAACTCTGGCCACTCTCTTTTACTTTGGAATGTATGCTTCTCTTCGTTCCTCTTTGACGATTTAGGGCTTTTGGAAATTTGAGGCCGTCGATTTCAAATTTGTTGATTGAAAGATGATCTTTTTCTTTGGTTTATTTCGTCAATCAACTTGTCGCTTTGATTTTCATACGGCTGCTTCTCGATAGAGTTCGAATTTAATGAACTGGTATGCGATTTTCCTTGTTTATTCTTCGTTGATAAGCTTGAACTCGATGCATGTTAAGATGTTAATGGTTCTTATAGGGTTTAACTCCCTAAGTTTTCATTCGATTGAAATCTTCTGATATTTTAGCTTGGTCGTTTGATTTTTCTTAAATACAAATGATTTGTTCAGATTGGTTCAAATCGTATATTTTTTGCTTGATTCTCATGGCTTGTTTGGTTTTGATTTTTCGTTCGTACGTGTTATCATCTGGCTTTGATTCTAACTTGTTTGAACTTTGCCTTGGTCACCAGGGCTTTGATTCTTTGGCATTATGAACTTATTTTGACTGCTGTTTCATTCACTTTTAAATCATGACATTGATTCTTCGGCTTAATCAATTTGTTAAATAAAAACTCCTACTTTTCTTTGAACAGTGACCCACAAATTTGCTTACTATAACCATGTATATACGTACATATATGTATATATGTGTATGATTGTTTCCTATTCACTTGGTTTCATGTGAGCATATTGTTGTGATTTTTGTGTTGATGTTGCACTTGATTTTCCACTGGTTATTGTGAGCCTGGACTGTTTGGTTGCATTTAGTGGTTGAGACATGCTTATGCCTTTGATATCGTATTGTGTCTTGTCCAGTTGCATTCATTTTTTCACTGTACTTTAGCACATGGTTTTGGTCTTGATTCTTGTATATGTGCATTTTGGACTGTTATCACTTTAGTTCTGTATATTTTAGTGCACTTGACCATTTCATTGTTTAGTCAGGTTCCATATGTTGGAGTTGCTTGGACCATATGAGCATATGCATTCATGTTGCTTCATGTCCAGTGTATTGAACTTGTTTATCACCATATATGTATATACAAACATATATGTGTGTGTATATGTGTGTTTTTGCAGTTAGGTTTGATATTGACTTTGGTTGTTGCGTTGTACTGATATGGTGAGATTGTCTTCTTTCTTGTGTCTGGTCTTGGCCATTTGATTCATATGCATAGTATATATATGTATACATGTGTGTAAGCATATGTATGTTTGTTGCACCATTTCGTTTGCTTGAAGTTGTAGTTTGTTGCTTCAAGCCCTTATGCATTGGACTTGTATATTTCTTGTGTCTTTACTATGATCATTGTTGTTACATTGTGTTCGTGTACAATTGTATACATGTACAGTTACTTTATAAGCATTTCCAGTTTATTTCATTAGCTTGGTCTGGTTCCATTGTTGCCAGGTCTGGTTCTATATGAAGTCATTTTATGCACAACATACATATGGATGCAGCGTTGCTCCTTGGTGTAGATATCTGACTGCATTTTGTTATTGCACATTTTCTTGAGTCTGGGTACAGTTTATGTTGATTTTGGACTGGTCTTTTTGTTGCTGCTTTTGAGCTGCAGTTTGAAGTTTTGTGATCAGTTAGTTTGTACATTTTATTCTAGTTGACATATTTCTTTGCACCAGACCATATGCATATGTATATACAATGTTGCTCTTTGATTTTGTGGACTGTCTTTGTGCACTTATCTAGTGTGTGAATGCTACGAGTACGGTTCATTGTTAATTTGGGTCTGGTTTTGGTTAATACTTCATGTATGCTGTCATGTGAAACATTGACTGTTGAGGCTGTGTAGCTTGATTGCTTTGATCGAGCATTTTCACTTGTACTCAACAGTTTGGTGATGTTTTTGAATTGCACCTAAGTTGAACCTAGTTTTGGCTCGGGTTTGACCTTGTGCTCATATCATAGCTTTATTTGTATTGCACTTGAGTTTAACCTAGCTTTGAATCGGGTTTGACCTTGTGCTTACCTATCCATGCAGTTTCATCAAGTGTATATCGATGTGCACGGCCTTGTGGCATGTACAGTGATACACTGTGCATGTTACAGGTTATTCATGTTTGATGAAGTCAAAATTAAATGATGACGAATAATCCAAATAACTGAGGCAAATAATATTTTCAAAAACATATTTTACTTTGTAAAAATATTTCTTTTTCAATTTTACTGTGTTATTGTTTATTTTGCAGATAATTCAAGTGCTAGATACAGAGTGGAATAGTTGAAGAACAAATATGAGTGAACGAGTGATATGTAGTGAGGTACAAATGTAAATGACAACCGTGATGTAATCAAAATTATATTGTAGTTGAAATTGTGTATATACGGTGAGAGCTCAAATTTGTTCTATTCAAAATTGTAATAAAATGTTTGTTTGAATAAAATATTTATTTGAATTTAAATTCTGTGTTATTTGTTTTATTCAGCAATATTTATTTAATTATATGAAAAATAAAATAGTACATTAACAAATACATTTAAATAAAAATATATATGTTTATTATCATCAAACAAAAATCATATACTTGAACATTCAACAATCCCCCCTTTTGATGATAACAAACATATATTTAAGATTTTGAATTTAGTAAATGTTTTTCGTCATTGATGAACTCTATTTGCTCCCCCAATTGGATTGCTCCCTCTCTACAATAATGCTCCCCTTCATATATGCATGAAAATAAATAAAAATATACAAATGAACCTAAATGCAAATAGTAAATACAAAAATAAAATATTTGACCTTTATATGCCAAAATCTTAACTTTTCTCCCCCCTTTTTGTTACCAAAAAAAACTAATAGTTTTGGAAAAATAGAGATAAAGTGATAGACATTAATACAACATTAATACTCAATCGAGTAAAAATATTAAATTTCAATAAAAAAAATTATACAAAAATCATAAATATTCTGTTAGGTGCATATTCCACTTTAGAATTATAGGAATGATGTCGGCACATAAAACCATATGGTTGTGTCTATTTGTGGTATATTTATATCAGGAATTTGAACATCTACTAACCATGCATAACCATTAGAACTTTTAAATGAGATTAATAGTCTTCCCAATTTTTATAAAAAAATGAATTTCAAGCATCTTCTAACCACACATAACCGTGAGGACTTTTAAATGGGATTAGAATCAACTTGTTTATTTAATAATCAATTTTGATGTGTTCCATATATGCATAACCGTGAGGACTTTTAAATGTGCATGAAAGCACATATACAAGTATTCCAAGTAATTCTCTCATGCATAACAGTGAGGACTTTAAATGAGAGTGAATACGTTGGATGTTTTTATTAAAAAATAAAATGAAATGAAAACGAATAATTTTCCATTTAAAATACCACATATTGACATACTATATTGGATTTTATGAGTGATGGTCCTTAGAAATATGATAGAAATAGAGATGGTCATGGAATTTTTACCCATCAAAAGTTATTATAAATCTTGTTTAATTTTTTAAGTAAATTTACTAAATATATTGTCTCAAGTTATAATATATGATTAATATCAACATTCATCACATTTTCAATCACTATTTATCTTTTCGATAATCAGTAGAGAGTCAGACTAGTTAATGTAGTCATTTAAAATCAAATCCAAATATAATTATAAATTCAAATTTTCTAAAATGACTAATCTGAAACAAGGTCAACAAAAATGATTTTCTGGAGGGTCTTATAAGAAAAATATCTGCTATTTGAAAATTAGTTGAAATGAAAAGTATGCAGATATTTTCTTGAAATGTGATCAACAAATTAATATCTCTACATAAACCAAGTTCCACTAGTACTTTTTCTATCAATTAGATTACCAATGCAATCTGCATCTGAATTTCTCTTAGACTCAAGACTATCATTAGTTGGATATCGTTGACCAGATCATGAAGTTGTAACAAATTCCTTAAAATCCTTTTTACAGCTTTTAAATGAACTTTTTTTGGATTTGAATTGAAACCGAGCAAACAAACAGTAAACATAATGACAGATCAAGAATAAACAAATATATCCACATGTATCATGAGTAATCATCAATCAATAAAACATCATTAGTCCAAACAAATCTATATGAAATAGTTCAAAGACTCTAGAGGTTCATGTAGTGTTATCGGCATAAAAAGATAATTGGCCAACAATTTTCATAATTCAGAATCAAAATCGACATTTATTTCTTTATCATATAACTGGCTAATTTAAGTCAGATTATGGTGCAGATTATCACATTTAATACATTGTTCAAGATAGATGTATCGTTACCTATTTTACCTTTACGATGATTTTTCATTGTTGTCCATTGTAATTCTACCACATTTATACTAGGCTAAGGAATTTTGATTTGTCGCCCGTCGTGTGCCCAGGACAGCCAGACTCCAAGTAGCACTATTGTTGTTCCTCAGCCTACCACCACACCTAGACGAGAAAAGATTTTTGTGACCTATTTGTTTTTATAGGTCCATGGTCGTTAGTGGCGAAAGATTTGGAAAAATATGTTTGTGTAGACCCAAGACTATTTATATATATTCCTTTTGGCACCCAGATTTGATTGACTTTAGGGGATTTTATATTCGTGCCTTTTGGAACACAAATTGGAATTGTTTTCACATGTTTGGGTTTATACCAACAATTATTTTTACTGTGTCCATTTTTTCCACAATTTGTGCACTTTGAATTGACTTGATTAATTTCACATCTAATACATTCAAATTGATTATACCCAAGTCCTTGCCTTAATGTATTAACAGCTTGTTTCCCTAATAGCATATTTAACGATCTTTCTCCTTCGGATACTTTTTCTAAAGTTGTAGACAATTGTTAGACTTGTGTTTGAGAGATTCATTTTCATTCAATAATCGATTGCACATTTTAAAAGAATTTTCTCTTCTAATATTTTCACTTTCTTTCAAAATCAGAATTTCATATTCAAGTGATTTAATATTAATTTCTGATTTTTCAATTTCTTCTTCGAATGATGGACGCTTGTCACACTTAGGGCTTTTATTTAGATATTTTTTGACTAATTGGCCAAGTTGTTTATTTAATTCTATCAGAGTGTCTCTTTGTGATTCAATTTTAGCGTATTTCTCCCTAAGTCTTTCAAAACAACCATTTACTTCGTGAAAAAATAAAAGTAATTCCAAATGAGTAAGTTTTGATATCTAGCTTGGCTCGTCATCATTACTGTCAGTTATATCACCTTAAAGACATGGATCTGCTTTTTCACTCTCACTACCAGTGCTTTTATCGTCTTCATCAGTTTCATCCCAAGTGGCTGCAAAATTTCTTCTTTTTGGTTTCTTTCCTTTACTGAGTCGATTTTGAGGACAATTGGGCTTGATATGACTGGGTTTATTGCACTTGTGACAAATGATCTTCTGCTCTTCTAAGTTGTCTAGTACTTTGACTATTCTGCTTTTCAATTGTTGATTTAGAGTTGGATTTCTATATTTGTGATTCTGCCTTTTGAATTTCTTTATTACCAGTGCCAGTTCAGCCGCTCCATCATTATCATTACCATCATCACTTTCTATTGTTCCTTTGAGAGCTATTGATTTTTTTCGAGTAACACCTACTTCTTGTTTTTCCTTGAATTTGATTTCTAGCTCATAAGTGGTGAGATTTCGTTGAGTTCCTCGAATTTAATCTGTTTCAAACCCTTCGATTCTTGAATAGTGGTGACTTTGGCTTAAAAATTTCATAGAACGATTCTGAGGATTTTTCGGACTATTTCCAATTATATGTATGATTTTCTAAGAGCTTTTGATTTATATAGGAGATTGGAAATACATCTATACATCTCTTTGACATTTTCATCCTTGGCCATTGTGAAGTTCTCGTATTCGCTATTAAGCATAGCAAGACGAGATAACTTGATTTGAGATGTTCCTTCATGAGTCACTTCAAGTTTGTGCCAGATTTCCTGTGCAGTTAGACAATGTGAGACACAATTAAATTCAATTTGATTTAATAAACATATAATATAATTCATAGCTTTAGCATTGGCATTCTGTAGTTTATTTTCAAGATCTTTCCATTGATCCATCAATTTTTCAATTTCTTAATTATCTATTGCTATAGTTGGTGTCCTATAACTTGTCTCAACAATATTCCAAGCATCAATGGTTTTCAAAAAAAAAATTCATTCTATTTTTCCAGTAAGCATATTCACCATTGAACATTGGTGGTCTAACTATAGACTGACCCTTAACAAGAGTATTTTAAAAGAAACCATTTTACAAAATCAAAATTTTTAGAACAATAATTTATTTTTGAAAAATCAAATTTTTAAAAACAAAAGTTGGCTTTTCTTCCTAGCTTTGATACCACTTGTAGGATCGATTTCACCCTAGAGGGGGTGAATATGGTGATACTAATAATAATAAAAATTTAGTGCGGAAATATATATAAAATAATTGCAGCACGGATAATAATAGAATAATAAAAACAAAAATAGAACAACATAGATTTACCAAGTTTCAGCAAAACCCTGCCTGCATGCTTCCCCCAAGGTTTCTACTAGAAATTTAGTAGTCAGACGCTTAGACACGTAAACTTATGACACGCGCTATCGACTAACCTAGCTTTTAGCTCAAAACCCTGCCAAAACTCGGCCATCGAGTTGCGAATTCTCAAACTACACCACCGTAGTTCGTCGCTAAGTCACATGACTAGAATTTTACAAAAGTTTAAAAGAGAAATACAAAATAAAAATAAAAAAAGAAACCCTAATTTAAAATAAAAGCCCTGTATATAAATTTAACCCAAACCCAAATAAAATATATCGGCTCAAAGAAAAAAAAGATTGACCCAGTTAAATTTGTGAAAGGTTTGTCTTATTTGTTGTAAACTCCGGCCACTCTCTTTTGCTTTAGAATGTCTGCTTCTCTTCATTCCACTTTGACGATTTAGGGCTTCTGGAAATTTAAGGCCACAGATTTCAAATTTTTTGATTGAAAGATAATCTTTCTTTGGTTTATTTCGTCAATCAACTTGTCGCTTTGATTTGCGTACGGCTGCTTCATGATCAAGTTCAAATTTAATGAACTGGTATGCGGTTTTCCTTGTTTATTCTTCGTTGATAAGCTTGAACTCGATGCATTCTAAAGCCAATGATTTTAATGGTTTTTATAGGGTTTAATTCCCAAAATTTTCGTTCGATTGAAATTGTCTGATATTTTAGCTCGACCGTTCGATTTTTCTTGAATACATATGATTTATTTGGACTAGTTTACTTCGTATATTTCTTTGCTTGATTCTCACGACTTGTTTGGTTTTTGATTTTTCGTTCGTACGTGTTATCATCTGGCTTTGATTCTGACTTGTTCGAACTTCGCCTTGGTCACCACGGCTTTGATTCTTTGGCATTTTGAACTTATTTTGACTGTTGTTTCATTCACTTTTAAATCATGACATTGATTCTTCGGTTCATCAATTTGTGAAATAAAAACTGTTGCTTTCCTTTGAACAGTAACCCGCAACTGTGCTTACTATAACCATGTATATACATACATATATGTATGTATATATGTGTACCATTGTTGCCTATCCATTTGGTTTCATGTGAACTTATTGTTGTGATGTTTTGTGTTGATGTTGCACTTGATTTTGCGCTGGTAATTGAGAGCCTGGACTGTTTGGTTGCACTTAGTTGTTGAGCCATGTTTGTGCGTTTGATATTGTATTGTGTCTTGTCCAGTTGCATTAATTTGTTCACTGTACTTTGGCATATGGTTTTGGACTTGAGTCTTGTATATGTGCAATCTGGTTTGTTATCACTTCAGTTTTGCATATTTTAGTGCACTTGACCATTTCATTGTTGAGTCAGGTTCCATATGTTGGAGTTGCTCGGACCATATGAGCACATGCATTCATGTTGCTTCATGTCCAGTGTATTGAACTTGTTTATCACCATATATGTACATACAAACATATGTATGTGTGTGTATGTGTGTTGTTGCAGTTGGTTTGATATTGATTTTGGTTGTTGCTTTGTACTGATATGGTGAGATCATCTTCTCTCTTGTGTCTGGTCTTGGCCATTTGATTCATGTGCATAGTATAGTTATGTATACATGTGTGTAAGCATATGTATACGTATGTATGTTTGTTGCACCATGTAGTTTGTTTGATGTTGTAGTTTTTTGCTTCAAGCCCCTATGCAATGGACTTGTATATTTCTTGTGTCTTTAGTATGATCATTGTCGTAGCGTTGTGTTCGTGTACAATTGTATACATGTCTGGTTACTTTATAAGCATTTCCAGTTTGTTTCATTAGCCAGGTCTGGTTCCATTGTTGCCGGGTCTGGTTCCATATGAAGTCATTTTATGCACAGCATACATACATATGCAGTGTTTCTCCTTGATGTATATATCTGACTGCATTTTGTAATTGCACATTTCCTTGAGTCTGAGTACGATTCATGTTGATTTTGGACTGGTCTTTTTTGTTGCTGTTTTTGAGTTGCAGTTTGAAGTTTTGTGATCAGTTGGTTTGTACATTTTATTCTGGTTGACATGTTTCTTTGCACCAGACCATATGTATATGTATATATAGTGTTGCTCTTTGATTTTTCTGGCCTATCTTTGTGCACTTGTCTGGTGCATAAATGCTTCGAGTACAGTTCGTTGTTAATTTGGGCCTGGTTTCGGTTAATACTTCATGTATGTTGTCATGTGAACCATTGACTGTTAATGTTGTGTTGCTTGATTGCTTTGATCTAGCATTTTCACTTATACTCGACAATTTTGTTATGTTTTTGAATTGCACCTGAGTTGAACCTAAATTTGGCTCAGGTTTGACCTTGTGCTCATATCGTGGCTTTATTTGTATTGCACTTGAGTTGAACTTAGCTTTGGCTCGGGTTTGACCTTGTGCTCACCTGTCCCTGTAGTTTTATCAAGTGTATGTCGGTTTGCACGACCTTGTGGCATGTACAATGATACACTAAATGTTACAGGTTATTCGTGTTTGATGAATTCAAAATTAAATTATGGCGAACAATTCAAATAATCAAAGAAAATAATATTTTCAAAAACACATTTTACATAACACTGCAAAAATATTTCTTTTTCAATTTTATTGTGTTAATGTTTTTTTGGAGATAATTCAAATGCTAGATACAGATTGGAATAGTTGAAGAACAAATATGAGTGAACGAGTTATATGTAGTGAGGTAAAAATATAAATGACAACTGTGACGTAATTGAAATTGTGTATATATAGTGAGATCTCAAATTTGTTCTATTCTAAATTGTAATAAAATATTTGTTTGAATAAAATATTTCTTTGAATTTAAATTCTGTGTTATTTATTTTATTCAGCAAATATTTATTTAATTATGTAAAAAATAAAATAGTACATTCACAAATCCATTTAAATGAATATATACATATATGTGTGTGTGTGTGTTTGTTGTCATCAAACAAAAATAATATATTTGCATATTCAACAATCCCCCATTTTGATGATAACAAACAAATATTTAAGATTTTGAATTTATTAAATGTATTTGGTCATTGATGAACTCTATTTGCTCCCGCAGTTGGATTGCTCCCTCTTTACAATAATACTCCTCCTTCATATATGCATGAAAACAATAAAAATATACAAATGAACCTAGATGCAAATAAAAAATACAAAAATAAAATATTTGACCTTTATTTGCCAAAATCTTAACTTTTCTCTCCCCCTTTTGTTACCAGCAAAAGAGTAATAGTGTTAGAAAAATAAAGATAAAGTGATAGACATTAATACTCAATCGAGTATAAAAATTAAATTTCAATAAAAAAAATCAAACAAAAATCATAAATATCATGTTAGGTGCATATTCCACTTTAGAATGATATGATGATGTCGGCATATAAAACCATATGGTTGTGTCTATTTGTGGTATATTTATATCAGGAATTTGATTATGTAGTAACCATGCATAATTGTTAGGACTTTTAAATGAGATTAGTACTATTTCAAATTTTCATATAAAAAAATGAATTTCAAGCATCTTCTAACCATGCATAACCGTGAGGACTTTAAATGAGATTGGAATCAACTTGTTTATTTAATAATCAATTTTGATTTACGTTCCAAACATGCATAACCGTGAGGACTTTTAAATGAGCATGAAAGCATATATACAAATATTCCGAGTAATTCACCCATACATAACCGTGAGGACTTTTAAATGAAAGTGAATACTTTGGATGTTTTTATTAAAAAAATAAATAAAATGAAAACAAATAATTTCCCATTTAAAATACCACATATTGACATACTATATTGGATTGTGACGAGTGATGGTCCTTAGAAATATGATAGAAATAGAGATGGTCATGGAATTTTTATCCATCAAAAGTTATTACAAATCTTGTTTAAATTTTTAAAAAAAATTACTAAATATATTGTCTCAAGTTACAATATATGGTTAATATCACTCGTCGCTTTTTCAATCACTATTTATCTTTTCGATGATCAGTAGGGAGTCGGATTACTTAATGTAGTCATTTAAAATCAAATCCAAAAATAATTATAAAATCAAATTTCCTAAAATGACTAAACTGAAACGAGGTCAACAAAAATGATTTTCTGGAGGATTTTATAAGAAAAATGTCTGCTATTTGAAAATTAAGTAAAACGAAAAATGTGCAAATATTTTCTTTGAAATGTGATGCAACTAATGAATGACTCTATATAAAACATGTTTCACTAGTACTTTTTCTATCAATTACATTACCAGTGCAATCTGCATCTGAATTTCTCTTAGACTCAAGATATCATTAGTTGGATATCATTGACCAAATCATGAAGTTGTAACAAATTCCTTAAAATCCTTTTGACGGCTTTTAAATGAAATTCTTTTGGATTTGAATTGAAACCATGCAAACAAACAATGAACATAATGACAAATCCAGAATAAACAAATATGTCCACATGTATCATGAGTAATCATCAATCAATAAAACACCATCATTGATCCAAACAAATCTATATGAAGTAGTTCAAAGACTCTAGAGGTACATGTAGTTTTGTCGGCATAAAAAATAGTTGGCCAATAATTTTCATAATTCAGAATCAAAATCAACATTTATTTCTTTATTACGTAACTGGCTGATTTAATTCAGATTATGGTGCAGATTATCACATTTAATATATCATTCAAGATAGATGTACCATTACCAATTTTACCTTTATGATAAAAAAAATTGTTACCCATTGTGATTCTGCCACCTTTATACTAGGCTAAGGAATTTTGATTTGTCACCTGTCGTGTGCCTGGAATAGCCAGACTCCAGGTAACACTGTAGTTGTTCCTCAGCCTGCCACCACACCTACACGAGAAAATATTTTTGTGACCTATTTGATTTTATAGGTCCATGGTTGTTAGTGGCAAAAGATTTTGAAAAATATGTTTGTGTAGACCCAAGACTATTTATATATGTTCATTTTGGCACGCAGAAGTTGTGACAATTGTTAGACTTGTGTTTTAAGAGATTCATTTTCATTCAATAATTGAGTGCACTTTTTAATAGAATTTTCTCTTCTAGTGTTTTCACTTTCTTTCAAAATCAAAATTTCATTTTCAAGTGATTTAATTTTAAATTTTGATTTTTAATTTCTTCTTCAAATGATGGACGCGTCACATTTAGGGCTTTTATTTTGATAGTTTTTGACTAATTGGTCAAGTTGTTTATTTAATTCTATCAGAATGTCTCTTTTTGATTCAATTTTAGCGTATTTCTCCCTAAGTCTCTCAAAACAGCCATTTACTACGTGAAAATATACAAGTAATTCTGAATGATTAAGTTTTGATAAATAGCTTGGCTCACAGTTATATCACCTTGAAGACACAGATCTACTTTTTTACTCTCACTGCTAGTGCTTTTATCATCTTTATAAGTCTCATCCCAATGGCTGCAAAACTTCTTCTTTTTGGTTACTTTGCTTGGCTGAGTCGATTTTGAGAATAATTGGTCTTGATATGATCGGGATTATTGCACTTGTGACAAATGATCTCCCGCACTTTTGAGTTGTTTAGTACTTTGACTATTCTGCTTTTCAATTATTGATTTAGAGCTAGATTTCCGTATTTGCGATTCCACCTTTTGAATTTCTTTATTACCAGTGCCAATTCAGCTGCTCCATCATCATCATCACTTTCTATTGTTCCTTTGAAAGCTATTGATCTTTTTTGAGTATCAACTCCTCCGCGTTCTTCCTTGAATTTGATTTCTGGCTCGTAAGTCGTGAGATATCTTTTGAGTTCTTTGATTTTAATCTGTTTCAAATCCTTCGATTCTTGAATAGCAGTGACTTTGGCTTCAAAATTTATGGAAGGAATCTGAGGATTTTCGGACTATTTCCAATTCTGTGTATGATTTTCTAAGAGCTTTTGATTTACATAAGATATTTGAAAATCTCCCATACATCTCTTTAACATTTTCATCCTTGGCCATTGTGAAGTTCTCTTATTCGCTACTAAGCATGGCAAGGTGAGATTCCTTGACTTAAGATATTCCTTCGTGAGTCACTTCAAGTGTGTGCCAGATTTCCTGCGTAATTAGATAACGTGAGACATGATTAAATTCAATCTGATCAAATGAACATATAATAGAATTCATAGCTTTAGCATTGACATTCTGCAGTTTATTTTCAAGATTTGTCCATTGATCCATCGGTTTTTCAATTTCTTGATTATCTATCACTATAGTTGGTGTCCTATAACTTATCTTAACAATATTCCAAGCATCAATGGTTTTCAGAAAAAAATTCATTTTATTTTTCTAGTAAACATACTCACCATTGAACATTGGTGGTTTAACTATGGATTGACCCTCAGCAAAAGCATTATTAAAAGAAGCCATTTTAAAAAATCAACATTTTTAAAACAAAAATTGACTTTTGTTCCTAGCTTTGATACCACCTATAGGATCGATTTCACCCTAGAGGGGGGTGAATAGGGTGATACTAATTATAATAAAAATTTGATGTGGAAATATATATTAAAAAATTGCAGCATAGATAATAGCAGAATAATAAAAGCAGAAATAGGACAACACAGATTTACCTAGCTTTGGCAAAACCCTGTCTAGTGCTGCCCTCAAAGTTTCCACTAGAAATTAAGCAGCCAGACACTTAAAAATGTAAACTTGTGCGTGCATTATTGACTATCCTAGCTCTACGCTCAAAACTCTGCCACAACTCAAGCACAGAGTTGCGAATTCTCGAACTATGCCACCGCAGTTCGTCCCCAAGTATGACGACTAGAATTTTACAAAAGTTTAAAAGAGAAATACAAAATAAAAATTACTGATCTAAAACAAGAAACCCTAATTTAAAATTAAAGCCCTATATATAAATTTAACCCAAATAAAATTTTTTGGCTCAAAGAAAAAAAGATTGGCCCAATTAAATTTGTAAAAGGCTTGTCTTCTCTATTGTAAACTCCGACCAATCTCTTTTTGCTTTGGAATGTCTGCTTCTCTTCGTTCCTCTTTGGCGATTTAGGGCTTTTGGAAATTTGAGGTTGAGGCTGTCGATTTCAAATTTGTTGATTGAAAGATGATCTTTCTTTGGTTTATTTCATCAATCAAATTGTCGCTTTGATTTTGCAAATGGCCGCTTCTCGATCGAGTTCGAATTTGATGAACTGGTATGTGATTTCATTGTTTATTCTTTGTTGATAAGTTTGAAATTGATGCATTTTAAAGCCATTATGTTAATGGCTTTTATACGGTTCAATTTCCTAAATTTTCGTTCGATCGAAATCGTCTGATATTTTACCTCGGCCGTTGGATTTTCTTGAATACATATTATTTGTTTAGACCGTTTCAATTCATATATTTCTTTGCTTGATTCTCATGGCTTATTTGGTTTTTGATTTTTCGTTCGTATGTATTATCATCTGTCTTTGGTTCTGACTTGTTCGAACTTTGCCTTGGTCATCACGTCTTTGAGTCTTTGGCATTTTGAACTTATTTTGACTGATGTTTCATTCACTTTTAAATCATGACACCGATTCTTCGGCTTGATCAATTTGTGAAATAAAAACTGATGCTTTTCTTTGAACAGTGACTCTCAACTGTGCTTACTATATCCATGTATATATATACATATATGTATGTATGTATGTATTTGTATGATTGTTGCCTATCCACTTCGTTTCATGTGAGCTTGTTGCTGTGATGTTTTTCTGTTGTTGTTGCACTGGTTATTGAGAGCCTGGACTATTTGGTTGCATTTAGTTGTTGAGCCATGTTTGTGCCTTTGATATTATATTATGTCTTGTCCAGTTGCATTCATTTATTCACTGTACTTTGGCATATGGTTTTGGACTTGAGTCTGGTATATGTGCAATCTGGTTTGTTATCACTTCAGTTCTTTATATTTTAGTGCACTTAACCATTTCATTGTTGAATCAGGTTCCATATGTTGGAGTTGCTCAGATCATATGAGCATATGCATTCGTGTTGTTTCATGTCCAGTGTATTGATCTTGTTTATCACCATACATGTACATACATACATATGTATGTGTGTATGTGTGTGTTGTTGCAGTTAGGTTCAATATTGACATTGGTTGTTTCTTTGTACTGATATGGTAAGATTGTCTTCTCTCTTGTATCTGGTCTTGGCCATTTGATTCATATGCATAGTATATATATACATGTGTGTAAGAATATGTGTATATGTATGTATGTTTGTTTCACCATGTAGTTTTCCTGTAGTTATAGTCTGTTGCTTCAAGCCCTTATGCATTGGACTTGTATATTTCTTGTGTCTTTACTATGATCATTGCCATTGCATTGTGTTCATGTACATTTGTATACATGTCCAGTTAATTTATAAGCATTTCCAGTTTGTTTCATTAGCTTAGTTTGGTTCCATTGTTGGCAGGTCTGGTTCCATATGAAGTCAGTTTATGCATGCATATATATGTATGCAGTGTTGGTCCTTGGTGTAGATATCCGACTGCATTTTGTTATTGCACATTTACTTGAGTCTGAGTACAGTTTGATAGGAAATCCAATCTACGGTTTCGATGACAACAACTATACAATGGAAATCAGATATACATATATATTTATATATACAGGTACTTGCTAGAACAACATCACTAGAAAGACAAGAACGAGGCTCAAAGAACACCAGAAGAGATTACAAGTCAATAGGAACAAGGAAGTAAAAGAAAAGATGCACCAAAACTGACATGCACTATATCAGACGTCTGGGTGCATAGGTCAGACGTCTGAAATAGTTCTTTGGAACAACAAACAGGCTACACCAGCCGTCTGATAATAGCACTCAGACGTCTGATCCTCTACTATATTCAAAAAATATATCATACTAGACGTCTGAATTCAAACTCAACAGAAGCAACCTTAGAGGATTCACTAATGGGTGTGAGAACTGAAGATACCTATCTACAACTATATATGGAATCAAGAATCAAGAGAAAAAAACTAACTTGACTTACTTACGCTTTCTACTTCTATACTCTATCCTGTATTCTTGATCTCTGCACTCTAGCAATCTTTACTTGTATTCACTCTTCCATATACTCAGCTATTCATATACAATATTAATTAGAAATATATTGAAAGCAATTGTGCTAACTAGTTAACATCCGTGTTATATTAGAACGCAGATTTGATAAGAATAACTAGTTGTAACCAAGCCTATTCCTCCAGGCGAAGCGAGGGTTTTTGATAGTCGAATTCCAAAGGGGAGCTTCGAGACTGGACGTAGGATGGGAGGTCCAAACCAGTACAAAATTCTGGTGTGCTTATTCTATATTTACTTAGATTAATATTATTTTAGTTGCATCATATATTTTGTCACCTATACTTGCATATACACTACACGATCCACCCCGTAGACTTACACAGTTCATGTTGATTTTGGACCGGTCTTTTTGTTGATGCTTTTGAGTTGCAGTCTGAAGTTTTTGTGATTAGTTGATTTGTACATTTTATTCTGGTTGACATGTTTCTTTGCACCAGACCATATGCATATGTATATATAGTGTTGCTCTTTGATTTTGTGGCCTATCTTTATGCACTTGTCTGGTGCGTGAATGCTTCAAGTACAGTTCATTGTTCATTTGGGTCTGGTTCTGGTTAATACTTCATGTATGCTGTCAAGTGAACCATTGACTGTTGAGGTTATGTTGCTTGATTGCTTTGATCGAGCATTTTCACTTATACTCGACAATTTTGTGATGTTTTTGAATTGCACCTGAGTTGAACCTAGCTTTGGCTTGGGTTTGACCTTGTGCTCGCCTCGTGGCTTCATTTGTATTGCACTTGAGTTGAACCTAGCTTTGGCTCGGGTTTGACTTTATGTTCACCCGTCCCTGCAGTTTTATCAAGTGTATATTGGTGTGCACGGCCTTGTGGCATGTACAGTGATACACTATGCATGTTACAGGTTATTCACGTCTAATGAATTCAAAATTAAATGATGATGAACATCCCAAATAACTGGACAAATAATATTTTCAAAAACATATTTTACTTTACACTGCAAAAATATTTCTTTTTCAATTTTACTATTTTAGTGTTTATTTTTCAGATAATTCAGATACTAGATACAGATTGGAATAGTTGAAGAACAAATATGAGGGAACGAGTGATATGTAGTAAGGTACAAATGTAAATGACAACTGTGATGTAATCGAAATCGTATTGTAATTGAAATTATATATATACAGTGAGAGCTAACATATGTTCTATTCAAAATTGTAATAAAATATTTGTTTGAATAAAATATTTGTTTGAATTTAAATTCTGTGTTATTTATTTTATTCAGCAAATATTTATTTAATTATTTAAAAAATAAAATAGTACATTAACAAATACATTTAAATGAATATATATATTATCATCAAACAAAAATCATATACTTGCATATTCAATAAAAAATATGAGTATCCTTTGGAAAGCATCACTGGTTAATATAGTCGAAAGGTAGAGTAGTGGCTAGGTTTCGACTAGGTCGGAATCTGCCCTTTCGAAAGCAATTATTTAAAGGAAAACGTTCTCCTTCAAAAGTAAACACTTTAACACAACATGGCAATTCGAAAGCTAATTATAAAACCTTTTCAAAAGCATATGTTTCGATTGTGTCAAAAGCTTTAGGTAAAACTGGGCAAGACTTTAACTTTTGAAAACAAAGTAAGGTTTCGACCCCATCGGAAGCTGCCCTATCGACACCAAGGCTTCCGTCTTCCTTCCAATCCACTACATACCATCCAAGTGATATCTTGTGTACTAGTTTGGCTGTGGTGGCTTCGACTGTGTAGGTTTCGACTGGGATGAGGCACAATCCAAAGAGACGAAAGGTCCTTACTAATAGAGGCGGAATGCCTTTTTCTGGTTTAAAGGCAAAATTATAGCAACTTTTAGTAATTACTTTCTAACAACTTGCCTATTTGTAAAATATTGGTTGGTTGTCACAAAAACTTTTCAAAACTCTACCTTTATAATTGCCGCATTTAATCAGACCCAAATTAAAGGATTTTTAATGTTAAAACCTTTTCATATAACAAATCCGACATTTTGCAGAAAAGCCCTTCTTTAAAATAATTTTATTTCCCTAAATAAATCAACTGCAATTTTTTTTCAAAAATAACATAAGTTCAATTTCATCATGTAATTGAATATATTAAAATTTTAGAACCAATTTCTTCCTGAAATTCTTGAAATAAATTTTAAACTCAATCATATCATATTTTTCATTAAAAATTCATAATAAAATTTTCATAGCTTGGAAAATTCTACAAATCAAAACCCATCTTTAAAATCATGTTTAACATAACATAAAAAAATTCCATGGTAATCTGAAATCATATATTCTTGGTTTCATGTCAAAACCGTGCAAATTCGTGTACTTATGAATTAAAACAAATCATCATAATATAACTCAAGCATATCATCATCCATTTTATCACATAAGCGAATTTAAATCATAAATCTGAAACAATATAATCATAGAACAAAAATAAAGATGGTACGATATAATTATTCATCTTAAACTTGATAAGGAATTTGAGATTTGTTGTTGATTAATCCGCCCTAGCTTTTGATCTTTAGCTTTAGATTAAAATTTCCCTTTTTCCTTTGTTAATGGCCGACTCTATTAGGGTTCTTTCATTTTTATGATTTTGAGAATAGTGAATGTGAATGGACAAAGATGTGGAGTGTATAGCTGTGCAATATGAACTGTCTATTTAATAATTATGCCCGTGTGTAGTTTAATTAACTAATAAACCAATTTAAAGCCCTTTTATCACATTAACAAGCACAGCCCTATATAATTTTATTCAAATATTAATCTCCTTATCATCATTATTCTATATTTATCTAACTAAATTTCTCGAATAATGTTATCAAAAATTAGGGATGTTACAGGCTCCCCTTAAAGAATTTCGTCCTTGAAATTCAATAAGTACCAAATACTAAACATAGCAATCATCTGTAACAACACCTAACAACCATACTAGTCTAACTGACTAGCATATATTGACATAGATCTAATGTAGAAATACCCTCAAAGCAGATGTAACGACTCGGTATTTTCAACCATTTGCATTAAATATTTGAATTGAAAGATATTTTACGATGATATATTGAAATGGTTTTGGAAATGATTTAATCTTTATTTTGATGAAGATTTGGATTGAAAAGGATATTTTATTTTGAAGTACAAAATATTGTTTTAAAGTTATAACTACGGGTTATAATAACGATTGGTTGTTAAAGAGACCGGGATCGGATATTGTCTTATAGCCGGCCAATACCGAAAACCACTTTAACAACTGTGTACGCGGTGGAGATTCCAGAATAAAGTAGGATGGTGGCGACGTTCTCGAGGTATATTACATGGACCCAACTCCCGTGAGTTGGCATATATGACTAAAACATGAGCTATACCGGGCTACACAAAGGGTCGCACCCTTTCATCGAGCTTGCTCCATCGGAAACCATTCTATTACTGTTGTGATTCGATTCGGTGGTGCCACTTTGATTTGGGGGTATTGTTCGAGGTGGGCGGAAGCTGCTGGCTTGCCGTCACCACCGGTCCGGGAGTGCAAACGGTGTATCCACCCTGGCATTGCCTCGCGTGCCGTGTCATATCCACCCTGGATTCGTTCTCCACTCATGTCCGTAGTCTTGTCATCGTGCTTGTCGTGCTTTTGGAATCGCACTTGTGTTAGTTGTTTTGGTCTTCAACTTGAAAAAAAAGTGAGTCTTTCTCACTCTGACATTTATACTTATGAAAAGTGAATTGATGACAAGTGTTTAGTAATATAAAATGTTTATGCAAATTAATGATGATCATATGATATGCTATGCCATGTTATTACCATGTTTAAACTGTTAATTTTCACCTGACATCTGATATATGACTGTATATTGTGATATTGACCTTGTTTATATTATTTCTGTATATGATCACACTGCAAGTTCCCTGTTAGAAAAAAATGTTATGGGCTGAAATGATAGGCCTGAATGGTTTTAAAATTTTCATTTTGACTTGGGATTGCGGGTTTGAAATGATAAAACCCGGATTTTCTTTGTAAATTATGGGTTGAAATGATATATTACCCGTATCACTTTACCTAGCGTAGAAAATTTTATACAGGCCCGTAGTTAAAATATGCTTTTCTAAAAAAATTTAAAATATTTTAGAAATTTAATTATTATAATATTTTGATTTGAAATTTAATAAAAATACAATTTTTGTAAATTATTATTGATTTTCTGAATAATTGTAAGTGAAATGAATTAATGAAAAAGTTAGAAATTTTGAACGTAAGTTATTTTGGAAATTTTGATTTAATTTTAATTGGAAATTTAATTGAGTATGAAATTATGATAAATTTATGATAATTTGAATTTAAATGAATTTAAAATGATTTTTATCATATTTATGATTTTTAATAAAGTTGAAATGTGAAATGAATAAATATTTTAAGTTGAAACCTTGAAATATAACTAGAATTGGAAATTTATGAAATTGACGTAAAGTGAACTTTTAGTTAAGCAAATAAAAATAAAACTAAGTTATATTTGAGAATTTGAACTTAAGTGTTAAATTGAAATTTAATGTAATGGATTTTAAAAATTCAACATTGCATTTTAATAAGTGAATTATTATTAAACCTTGATTTTTGAATGGAAATTTAACTTTATAAAATCATGAACTTGAGGAAAATTAAATGATGTTTATAAATGTGAAAATGTATGATTTTATAAGTTAAAAATGTTTTAAATAAAAATATAATTGGTTGAGAAATTTTATTGAATATTTGAAGTTAATTGAATGCATTTTTGAAATGCTATTAATTACAATGTAAATGATATTACAGCATTTGTAAACGCTGTAGTTGATGATAATGAACTAAAAAGCTAAATTGAATTAAAAGCTATTATAGCAATCTTTGTAAGTGCTATAATTTTTGAATTTAACTAAGTTATTCGAAATTTAAGTAAACCTAGTATAACATTTTAAAATGCTGTTTTTTGTTAAATTGAACTGTTTTGAATGTAACTTTCCGTATAAGTTTTCTAAATAATGCGAAAAGTGAATTTTCATAGTTTTGATAAACTTAAGTGAATAAATAAACTTTGGAAGTTGAAATTTTTGGAAATTTAATAATTTAATTATTAAAAATAATAACTTCATTGAAATGATAAAAAAGAATTTTTGGAATATAAACTGTTTTGAAATATGAATTGAAATGGTATTTTAGACTGAATAAAATGAATAATGATTTGAAATGAATGAAGTTTGAAAAGATACGATATTTTGATATATTAAAATGATTTGAAACGAAGTTTTGAAAGATATGATATTTTTGATATTAAATGATTTGAAAACGGAGTTTGAAAGATAGGACATTTTGATATTAACATGATTTAAAAAAGAAGTTCTGAAAGATATGATATTTTGAAACTGAAACTTTGAAAGGTTATGATATTTTGATATATTAAAATGATTTGAAAGGTAGTGTTGAAAGGGTATGAAAATTTAATATATTGAAATGGTTAGAAATGACTTGATATTTATTTTGATAAATATGTGAATTGAAAGATATTTTACGATGATATATTGAAATGGTTTTGGAAATGATTTAATCTTTATTTTGATAAAGATTTGGATTGAAAAGGATATTTTATTTTGAAGTATAAAATATTGTTTTAAAGTTATAATTACGGGTTATAATAACGATTGGTTGCTAAAGAGACCGGGATCGGATATTGTCTTATAGCCGGCCAATACCGAAAACCACTTTAACAACTGTGTACGCGGTGGAGATTCCAGAATGAAGTAGGATGGTGGCGACGTTCTCGAGGTATATTACGTGGACCCAACTCCCGTGAGTTGGCATATATGACTAAAATAGGAGATATATCGGGATACACAAAGGGTCGCACCCTTTCATCGAGCATGCTCCATCGGAAACCATTTTATTACTGTTGTGATTCGATTCGGTGGCGCCACTTTGATTCGGGGGTATTGTTCGAGGTGGGCGGAAGCTGCTGGCTTGCCGTCACCACCGGTCCGGGAGTGCAAACGGTGTATCCACCCTGACATTGCCTCGCGTGCCGTGTCATATCCTTATATCGAGCCCACTACGATTTTGGTTTTAAAGATCCGACCGCGTTAAGGTTCACCATCCCCTTAACGTTATTTTCTATATGATTATACTTTACTGATTAGACACTACCGTATATAGCGTATATTACTACATAGTAAATAGTTTAACGGATCCTTAGAGGGTGGGCGGTCCCAAGCATCCTTTAAGTTACTGATGCATTTTGTTACTGTTCACTTGAGTTGATTTACAGTTTATAAGTATTTATGTCCTGACTCGAGGGTTTTGTGTTTTGCTTTACGCTCGGGTCAGATTGATTGAGTTAGCATTCAAGATTCACCTTCGCGTTGGAGCTTTCCTTGAAGATCCAGCCATCTATTTTGTTTCAGTATCCAGTGGTTCAGTGATGTATCTGATTTGTACCTGATGTATCCAGTTACTCTTCTGTTGTATCTTATTTAACTCTGATGTATCTCATATTTATATAGTAGCTTCATGAACTACTATTTCTTTTTCTTCCGCTGCATTTTTTATACTCTGTGTCTGTGATCTAAGATTTTTATTTGCTGTATATTCTACGGTTTGCCAAAATTTTATTTACAACACGGTATTTTGAGCAATTCAATTCTGGCATGAGTGTCTGCCTATGCACTTATAATGGATGCAAATGGTTGAAAATACCAAGTCGTTACAGCAGATCGGGATAAGTATCACTAATCATGTTCTCTATCTCCCAAATACATTCCTTCTCTTTGTCGCTCCACTGTACTTTCATCAACTTGACTATCTTGTTCCTTAATCTTTTCTCATATCTAGCTACAACACGAACCGGTTGTCTAACAAAAGTCAAATTAGGATTTACCATTAAGTCATCCAACCCTGTCGGAGGTATAGTAGTCTCTAGATCATGCACATACTTGCGAAGATGGGACACATGAAACACATTATGGGCACCTTCCAAACTGCTCGACAACTCTATTCTATATGCGAGCTTTCCAATCCTCTCTATAATCTGGAATGGACCAAATATCTTGGGACTAACCTCCCTGACTTTTAAAATCGTATCACACCCTTCATAGGTGATAACATAATGAAACTTTATCTCCAACTGAGAATTCTAGGTCCTTACGCCTTTATCTGCGAAACTCTTCTGTCTTGATTGAGATTCCTTCATCATTTCTCAGATTAACTCAATCTTCTCTGATGTCTCTCTAACCAAATCTAGGAATAGGACTATCTATCTCCAGCCTCCAATCAACAAGCTGGTGATTTGCATGGGCTTCCATATAAAGCTTCAGCGCCATTCCTATACTAGTCTGGTAACTATAATTATAGAAAAACTCAATCAAATGTAGGTGATCCTTCCAAGATCCACCAAAATCTAGTACACAAGCTCTCAACAAATCTTTGAGTACCTTATTGACTCCCTCTGTCTGCCCATCTGTCTTAGGTGATTTGCAGTACTCATATTAAAATTGGTACCCATCATTCCCTGTAGACTCTTTCAGAATTCACTAGTGAACAATGCATCTCTGTCATTGACTATATAACTAGGAACTCTATTCAGTCTAATTATGTTCTTCAGAATCAATTTAGCTAAAACCGGTGTCGTTCTGATTGGCTTAACTGGAATGAAATGGGTGTTTTTGGTTAATCTATCCACTATAACCCATATACTTTCATTATGTAACAACCCATAGAAATTTAATAAATATTTTAATTCAATTTATTTGAAAACTTTGATCTTAAATCATTTAAAATTGAAATCTTGATATTTTCCAATGTATTTTTGGATTTTGTTTATAATTTATTTCCCAAATATAATGAAAATAAGATTTTCTAAAAGTTTTATATTTTGGTCAACTGTGGTCAAACTTTGACTTTCAGTTGATAATTTTAAATTTTAAATTTTAAAGTTGAAAATTTTAAATTTTTAATTTTAAAGTTGAAAATTTATTTTCTGCTTTTCACACTGCAAGTTCCCTGTTAGTATAGAACCACTACGGGTTGAAATGATACATATCCGAACGGACTTTAGAACAGAAAAAATCGTTATGAGCTGAAATGATAGGCTCAAGCAATTTTTATTTTATTTAACTTGGGATTGCGGGTTTGAAATGATAGAATCCAAAATTTTATAAATTACGGATTGATATGATACATATCTGTATCACTTGACCTAGTTTAGAAAATATTATACAGACCCATGGTTAAATTTTAAATTATTAAATATTTTGAACTTATAAATATATGAAATTTTAATTTTAATTTGATTTAATGATTTTAATTATAAAGATATATTGGAATTTTATAAGTAAATAATTGGTTTAAATCTAAATTAAAGATTTTATCTATGATAACTAATTTAATGATTTAAATTTAAATTAGTATGGAATTTTAATTCAAACCTAATAAGAATAATAGATCTTAATAATGAAATAGATATGTTTTGTATAAACAAAATTATGATAAAAATTGAAATAGTATGTTTTAAACATGTTATAGTAGTATCCCTAGCATTTTTAAATGCTATGGTATTTTAGTTATGCTTTTAAAATGCTGTAGTTATAAAAAGATAACATTTTAAAATGCTATGTTACTTTAGGTTATGTTTTAAAGGTGCTACTATTTCCAAATTGTAACATTTTCTAAAGTTCTATTATATAAAGGTAACATTTTAAAAGTGTTATGGTTTCTAACTTATTACATTTTTAAAATGCTATAATAAGTGTTATGATTTTAAATTATTACATTTTAAAAGTGCTATAACTAATATATATGGATCTGAAAAGATTACCAATTTTGAAATGGATATTATTTTGGAAAGAGTAATAGCATTTGATTTTAAATGGTTTCGGAATAGATATGTTTGAAATAAATATCCATGGCTTATAATAATGTTTGGTTGTTAAAGCGACCGGGATCGAATGTTGTCATACTCTCTGCCAACTCCGAAAACCACTTTAACAACCATGTACGCGGTGGAGTTTCCAGAATGAAGTAGGATGGTGGCGACGTTCTATTAAGGTATATATGTGGACCTGACTCTCGTGAGTTGGCATAAGGTGGCTAAAATAAGAGCAATTGACGGGGTAATGAGGTAACTCCTCTTATCGGACACACTTCTTCGTATGTCATTCTATTACTTTGTAATTGATATGGTGTGCACCTTTGATTTTTGGGAGTGTGGCTCGAGGTGGGCGGTAGTAGCTGTTGTGCGTTACCACCAGTCCGGAAGTGCAATTGGTATATCTACCCTGGCATTTCCTAGTTGTGTCGTGTCACCTACCCTAGCGTGCCTTGTACGAGTTTGATTGTGTCGTACCTATGGAGTATTTGTCATAGCTTCCTGATCTGGATGTACGACGGTACTGTATAGACTATTGGCACTATAAAATGTGTTAAGAGGGATATGGGTAATGCCTTAATGCTATTTTAAATATACTATACTTTACTTTATACATTATTATAATAGTGTATATTACTACATAGTAGATATTTTAACGGATCCTTAAAGGATGGGCGGTCTCAAGCATCCTTTTAAGTTACTTGTGCATTTTTCTCCGTTTCACTTGAGTTGGTTTACATTGTATAAGTATGTATGTCCTGACTCGAGTTTTTGTGTTTTTTCTTTACGCACGGGCCAGCATGAGTATTTCAGCTTTGGATTCACCTTCTGGAGCTAGGATTTCCTGGAAATTATCTATTTATCTAGTTGATATCTGTTTCCATTCAGTATTTTCTGTTCAGCTTATGTATTGGTGGATATATGTATTGGGACTTCCTATTGTATTTACTTTTCAGACTCTGGTATTTTGTACTTGTTTTGTGACTCTATGTTGCAGTAGCTTCATGAACTACTATGGTTATTTTATTTCCGATGTGAGTTATTTTGATTTATCCGTGTCTGTGATTCTGTGATTGGTTTTATTTGCTCCAAATTATATTGCAATCTATTGTTTTGAATTATTCAATTCCGACATGTGTGGTTTTATTGTCGATTTGAATGGTCCAAAATAGTGGGTCATTACATTTGGTATCTTCACCCAGAATAATTTGAATCAGCGTCAGGTTAGGTGGCTTGAGTTCCTTGTTTCTTATGATCTCGACATTAGCTATACCCCTTGGAAGGCTAATGTTATGGCCGATGCTTTAAGTCGGAAGAAGGCTATGTTGTGTCAGCTTGTTGTTTCTTCTTCTCCTCTTTTGGATCATATCATAGCTGGGCAGGATGAGGATGAGATGCTTAGGCTTATAAGGGAGATTGTTCGTCTCCATAGTGTTCTTATCAGCATTATTTGTGATAGAGATCCTATCTTTACCAGCCAATTTTGGAAAGCTTTTTAGGAACCTTTGGGTACTCATCTGAATCTGAGCACTGCTTACCATCCGCAGACCGATGGTCAAACGGAAAGAGTGAATCGGATTCTTGAGGATCTTCTACGTGCTTTTGTTATTGATTATGGAGGATCTTGGGAAGACCATCTCTATCTTGTTGAATTCACCTATAACAACCGTTATTAGGTATATTTCACTCTTCTGTTTAATCTTATCTTAATCTTTTATCTATCTCATTTCTTCTTTGAATTCAGGCTAGTATTCAAATGTCTCCATTTGCTGCTCTTTACGGACGGCCTTGCAGATCTCCATCTTGCTAGATTGAATCCGGTAATCGTTTGGTTCTTGGTCCTGATATGATTTTGGAGGCTTCTGAGAAAGTTGAGAGATTAAGAGAAAGATGAGGAGTGCTTAGGATAGGCAGAAGAAGTATGCTATCGACGTAGGAGGAGTTTGGAGTTTTCCGTTGGCGATCTGGTTTTCCTTAAGGTCTCTCCCTTAAGAAATGTGATTCGGTTTGGTCGGAGAGGGAAGCTTGCTCCTAGGTTTGTTGTTCCTTTCCCTATCTTTGAGAGGATTGGTTCTTTAGCTTATCGCCTGGATTTGCCCTAGAAGTTTTCTGAAGTGCATAATGTATTCCACGTTTCGCATCTTCGTCGTTATCTGCATGATCCATCTTTAATTGTCCAGGATTCTGCTCTAAAGAGTTTGGGTATTGAGCCTAACCTTACTGTCGAGAGGAAGCCACTTCATATTATAGATAGAGGTATGAAGCAGCTGAGAAGGAAATCTGTCAACCTGGTCAAAGTGCAATTGAGTATAGATGATTGGGATTGTACCTGGGAGACAAAGGAGAGCATTCGTGCTTCGAATCCGGAATTGTTTGTTTTAGGTACTATTTGCTTTTTTATCTTATCTTTCCTTGTTTTCGTGTCTCGTTCCTTTTCAAGGAAGAAAAGTTTTGAGTGAGGGAGTGTGTAATAGCCCATGAAATTTTAATAAATATTTTAATTCAATTTATTTGAAAACTTTGATTTTAAATCATTTAAAATTGAAATCTTGGAATTTTCCAATGTTTTTTGGGTTTTGTTTATAATTTATTTCCCAAAAATAATGAAATTAAGATTTTCTGAAAAATTTATATTTTCGTCAAATGTGATCAAACTTTGACTTTCAATTGAAATTTTTTAATTTGAATTTTTAATTTCTAATCCTTTTCTTTTAAACTGTATTTGATTCTGATATGCGTGCTTCTTTTCGTTTCGTCAAATTCTGTTTTATACTTTGTAAATCTGATAAATTTTAGCATTTTACACACGATTATTTTTGGTGTTTTATTATTTATTTTCTATTCTATATTTTTATTTTCTATTTTGTTTGGGCTTTGATTTTTATTTGATTTTATTTGAATTATTGATCTTGTTTTGATTTGGGCTTGAATAATGGGTTTTGGAAATTCAAGAGACACAAGTTTCTTCTTTCTTTAATGTGAAGTGAGGCTTTTCCTTTTCTTCACCTTTCAAAACTTTTACCATTCCCTAGCCATACAAAATATCTCACTATCTCATCTCTCTTTTCATTCACGTTTATTGAAATAATTTTTTTACAGTAAGTTCTCAATGTCTTCCTCTTTCTCTTTTCCTTTTCTCTTTTCCCATGTTTTGCTTCATGCTATGCTCAGCCATTATCCTCCTCTTGCCAACCATCACTCCACCACCACCTATGACCGGCCATCTCCATCACCATCTCATCACCATCCCCTTGCCTTGCCGTGAACCCTAGATCCAAACCCATCACAAAATTGCTCCACAAACCCTAGCCGAGCCTTTTCACCATCTCCCTCCTCTTCACTAGCCTCGGCCACCACCTATTCCATCACCAACTCCTCTTTTCCATGCCTTACCATGACCATAGCCATGCCATTTCAGGTACGCCTTGACCTGATCCAGATCTTAAGCATAGGGCCGAGCCACTTTAGCATAAGGCCGAACCCAAAAATCAGCATGCCTCGCCTCTTTGTCTTCCTATTGACTTTGCCTTGCCATCCCTTCATATTCTAGCCCATAGCCGTGTATTTGTGACCATGGTCGAGCATAGGTGCTTCAAAAAAAATCGTGGCTGAGTCATGTTGATGATGGTCTAGCCCATTTTGATGGTGGTCGAGCCCACTTGTTTGGTTAAGCCAGTATTTGCTTCATTTTGATTCATATTTGTATATTGTTTTGATTTATAATCTTGGGTCGAATTATATAGTTATGTATGTTTATATTTGTTGTTTACAAGACTTGGATCTTGGCTCTCCATACACTCGAATCTAATTCGTGCCTTGTCGTGCTTTTCGAAGTTTGGTTGTGTGTCTTGTATTATCATCTCTAGCTTTAGAAGTTGAGTTTATCACTCTCGACATTTGTACTTACATAATTGTGAAACAATGACATGTGGATTGTATTTGATGATAAGGTATGTTGATAGTAATTTATACATGCCTAGGATATGATATTTCATGATGTTATAACCTGATTATATGCCTGTTACATCACCTGATATGATATGCCATGTTATACTGTTATTTTATTTTCTTCTTCTCACACTGCAAGTTACCTGTTAGTATAGAGTCACTATGGGTTGAAATGATACATACCCGAATGGACTTTAGAATAGGGAAAAATCGTTATGAGCTGAAATGATAGGGTCAAGCGATTTTTATTTTATTGAACTTGGGATTGCAGATTTGAACCGATAGAACACGGAATTTTATAAATTACGGATTGAAATGATACATATCTGTATCACTTGACATAGGTTAGAAAATATTATACAGGCCCATGATTAAATTTTAAATTATTAAATATTTTAAACTTATAAATATATGAAATTTAAATTTAAATTTGATTTAATGATTTTAAATATAAGGATATATTGGAATTTTATAAGTAAATAATTGGTTTAAAACTAAATTAAAGATTTTATCTATGATAAATAATTTAAATTTAAATTAATATGGAATTTTAATTCTAACTTAATACGAATAATAGAACTTAATTATGAAATAGATATGTTTTCTACAAATAAAACTATGATAAAAATTGATATAGTATGTTTTAAACATGTTATAGTAGTATCCCTACATTTTTAAAATGTTATGGTATTTTAATTATGTTTTTAAAATGCCGTAGTTATAAAAAGATAACATTTTTAAAATGCTATGTTACTTTAGGTTATGTTTTAAAGGTGCTACTATTTTCAAATTGTAACATTTTCTAAAGTGCTATTATATAAGGGTAACATTTTAAAAGTGTTATGGTTTCTAACTTATTATGTTTTTAAAATGCTATAATAAGTGTTATGATTTTAAATTATTACATTTTAAAAGTGCTATAACTAATATATATGGATTTGGAAATATTACTAATTTTGTAATGGATATTATTTTGGAAAGAGTAATAGCATTTGATTTTAAATGGTTTCGGAGTAGATATGTTTGAAATAAATATCCATGGGTTATAATAACTTTTGGTTGTTAAAGAGACCGGGATCGAAAGTTGTCATACTCTGTGCCAACTCCGAAAACCACTTTAACAACCGTGTACGTGGTGGAGTTTTCGAAATGAAGTAGGATGGTGGGGACGTTCTATTAAGGTATATACGTGGATCCGGCTCCCGTGAGTTGGCATAAGGTGGCTAAAATCGAAGAAATTGATGGGTTAATGAGGTAGCTCCTCTTATCGGACACACTTCTTCGTATGCCATTCGATTACTTTGTGATTGATATGGTGCACACCTTTGATTTTTAAGAGTGTGGCTCGAGGTAGGCGGTAGTGGCTGCTATGCATTACCACCGGTCCGGAAGTGCAATTGGTATATCTACCCTAGCATTGCTTAGTTGTGTCGTGCCACCTACCCTAGCGCGCCTTGTACGAGTTTGATTTGTGTCATACCTATGGAGTATTTGTGGGAGCCTCCTGATCTGGAGGTACGATGGTACTGTATAGACTATTGGAACTATAAAATGTGTTAAAAGGGATATGGGTAAAGCCTTAACGCTATTTTATATATATTATACTTTACTTTAGACATTATTATAATAGCGTATATTACTACATAGTAGATAGTTTAATGGATCCTTAAAGGATGGGCGGTCCCAAGCATCCTTTAAGTTACTTGTGCATTTTTCTACAGTTCACTTAGTTGGTTTACATCATATAAATATGTATGTCCCGACTCGAGTGTTTTGTGTTTTTGCTTTACGCTTAGGTTATCCTGAGTATTTCAGCTTTGGATTCACCTTATGGAGCTAGGATTTGCTGGAGATTATCTATTTATCCAGTTGTTATCTATTTCCATTCAGTATTTTCTATTCAGCTTATGTATTAGTGGATATATGTATTGGGACTTCCTATTGTATTTACTTTTTAAACTTTGGTATTTTGTACTTGTTTTGTGACTCTGAGTTGTAGTAGCTTCATGAAGTATTATGGTTATTTTATTTCCACTGCGAGTTATTCTGATTTATCTGTGTTTGTGATTCTATGATTGGTTTTACTTGCTCCAAATTATATTACAATCTACTGTTTTGAATTATTCAAGTCCGACATGTGTGGTTTTATTGTCGATTTGAATGGTCCAAAATAGTGGGCCATTACACATTTCCTCTATTTGACCTTGGCAACCCGTTTATAATATCCACGGATATCAAATCCCATTTCGAACTGGAATCTCTAAGCCGGTAGTAACCCAATTGGTTTCTAATGTTCATCTTTCACCTGTTGACAGTTTGCACATAGTCTAACCCACAAGCCAACATCCCTCTTCATACCTTCATGATAGAAGCTCCTCTTCATATCCTGCTGCATCTTGGTTCCTCCAGGATGAATCATAAACTCGGATCGATGACATTCTCCAAGAACTTCTTTCCTTAAGTCTTCTATATTCTGTACACACAACCATCCCTTCTTTCTCAACTATCCTCTTTGGTCAAGGCTAAATGTGACGCCCACCCCGAGACCCACATTAACAAAGAGCATTGCGAAGTAATACTATTTATTAATGTAGAGAATAGAGCTGGTCAGGAGCGACCATCCGTAAGTCTTAAATTATTATAGAATATGTCGATTGGGTACTCTAATTTTATTTTATTTTACCTTTCTCAAGCGGATTGACATACTCAATAAATGTTTAACACAAATCTACGATGGCTAATGGATCTATCAGAACAATATATAATAACAATAAATACAACAGGTCACAAAACAATAGTCACAAATATATATACATATATATACAGACGCATCATAGTACACTACATAGTGATACAACAATGGTGGTACATAGACCACAATACAAACATCGAGTCAAAAATAACAAGTGCATATCAGAGTTCACAAAATACAACAAGACTATACAAAAGATGACTAGCATCAAAAGAAGCAAGGAAATCCGTAGCGGAAGCAGCATAGCAGTAATCTGCAGTAGGTGTCCACCTGAAACAACTCGGCATGCTACTTCCGTCAAGTACTGTATCTCAAATAAGGCGCCATCATCCAGAAGGACAAACATCCCGAAGATAAATGACCCAAAAGTCCAATACTGGAAATCAACCCGGAGGTCCAAAATAAAGTGTCACCAACTTCCAGATAGTAAAATCAGTGACAACAGTGCATCCCATACCACACGTTCTCACTTAACTGTTTACTATAAGGTAGTTAATTTCACTCTTGTGTATGACCTTAATTGAAAAAGTCCGGAATTAATCGAAAAAGTGAATTCATGTGTCTCATATCACATGTTTTACTAAATCATTTAAATCGCTTCCTCATTCGCTTAAAGAGTGCAAAAACATGTATTTTATATAGAAATAATTTGCTTTGAGAAAACTAGCTTTTAAAACAACTACTGAAATCATTTGGAATACAAACCTTGGAATTTCTCTTAATTATAGAGAATATATAATTTCAATAGCTGTGAAAATAATTATAAATATTGTAAAATATTAATTTCATAAGCTATATTATTATAAAAAAAATATTTCAAAATCGTTTTAGAAAACCTATGCTCGAAAACAGCAAAAATCACCGAAAACACCATAAAATCGGCATAAAAAATCTTCTCAAAAACACATCAAGATATAATGTTGGCTTACCTACTAATAGCATTAAGCCCTTTAAAGAATTTCAAAATATCATAAAAACTGGTTGCAGAAGCCACTGGAACAAGTAGCAGAACAAAAAACAGTGCATAGAAGAAAAGAAAACGAGGCTGGAAAAATAACATACTCAGGTCGACCTATATGTTGCGTAGGTCAACCTTAAGGTCGACCGCCGTGGCCTTTGGGTGAAACTATAGGTCACAATTTCTACAGGCTATTTTCCCTCTTTCGATCCAATTTTTGAGCAATGTTTTCAAGTACTTCCAGGATTTTTAAGAGTGTAAAATTTTGCATGCACAAACTACTACACATACAAAACAATCTGGTGAAATTCTGGCCTGGATTCACGGCAAGAATAGAGAGATATAAACACAAGAAAAAGGACACTAGAAGCACTACTTACTGTAATCACTCAAACATAGATATAGTTTTACAGTAAGCAAAATTCAACCAATTTCAACTTGCGAACCTGATTTAAGCTAGATTTTTGAGTTATAAACACACTTTAGCACAATAATTGAGCAAACTTGAACAAATTGGAGGAAGATGGGAGCATTTTGCCTTGATATAGGTTTAGGAACCTATAACTTGAAAAGAAATAGAAAAGCAACAAAGAAAATAAAAATTACTCGCAACATACTTCTGAAAGTTGAAAAAGATGAAATTGAATTTGGTTTTAGATTGATTACCTAAAATTAGTAGCTTCATATTGATTAATTTAGCAAAGGAATTGGAGAAATTAGATAATTGGATTTTAGGTTTCAAGAGGAAAAAGGGTTTCCAACTTTCTTCCTTTTGTTTTCTCTTTTCTGAACTAGCTATATGTACAGTTCAGAGAAGAAGAAACTTTCTTCTTAGTTAAAATGCAAATGGACTTAAATCCAAGAAGGAAAATAATTAGATAATACACTAATTATCACCAATACTCCAAATCACTTACATTTTTAACAAAACAACTTATATTTTCATAATTTCAACCCTATAAAATCATACAAACATATTTTTTATGTTTACAAAAATATTTTCACAACATATAAAAGATATTTAAGCCATTAAAAATCAGTTTCTATTATTAAAATTCTTATTTTTACTTAAACAGTTATTTTTCACTACTATTTACATAAAACACCATTTTATTTAAATAAATCACACAACCAAAATTACATAAAAATCATATTCTTGTCCAATTAAATGTAAAAAACCTCATTAACATTATTATTACATCCAAACATTTTTTTTAACCAATATTCCACATTTTTATTTCCAATATTATCCATATTTAATTCTAATATCTCATTAAAGTTAATAAAAATCATATTTGGCAATAACTTTCAAAATTATTGCATTTTATCAAATTAAAACCATACAATGCTCATTTTATCACCAACTAACAAAATAAAGTTTCTAAAATTTTGTTTTAAATATTTTATTTTTATTTTAACAAATTAATGTCGAATTAAATTCATTTATCTCACGTAATTCATTTATTAACCACCAAATCAACAAAATACCATTACTAGAACTTAATTTCCAACCAAATCAACTTAACTCCATTTTATTTAATCAAAAACCATTGTTTATTTAAAATAAATAAAAAATAAAAAATTTTACATTTCTAATTTATTTTACTTTTTTCCATTATTGAATTATAACCACCGTTATAAATTTTAATATCATAGGTAATCACCAAAACCAGGGTTGTTACAGATTCCCCCTTATAAAAATTGCATCCTCGCAATTTCTAAAGAAGAGCTATATTCAACATGATTTATTTCATCTAAGAAAGGAAAATAGATAAGCTTGAGTTTAAAATTCTCATCCTCAACACAAGAAGATAGAAAACCAAGATAAGATCGCTCGATAAATTTTATGGTTTCCTAAGTGTAGTCGTTGGAATTAGCAGACCATTGAATCTTTACGAGCAGTATATCCCTGTCTCAAAGGTGTTTCACCTTCGAAGTAAGAATATAGACAAGATGTTGCATAATAGATAAATCAGGTGAGATCAATCTTTCAAAAGCTTTACGAATAGAGTCGGAATTTAGCATAACTTTACCTCGGACTCCAACCAACAAGATAGTGATCGACATGACCTTCCATAGAACATTATGAAAGGAGTCATACCAATATTAGATTGACAGCCATTGGGCTAAGAAAACTCAACAAGAGGTAGGTGATCTCTTCAAATACCATCTTTATCATACGACTACACAAATGCAAGTCGCTAAATAATTGCACTAGGGCAGGTCAAACACAAGGAATGGATTTTATACTTTCTTTTACTAATTGAATGTTCTTAGAGTTTTTGAATCCATTATCTTCAACAAAAAATTCAAATTTCAACATTTGAAAGTTTTCGAAGCATCTTACTTAAATTTCTAATTTAATCTTATTACTATTTATTTAAAGTAAATAAAATTTGAGTTGTTACATCCTCTAATTCTACCATAAATATGCTACAGTTTGTAACATATTTTTCCATACTAATAATCAATTTCAAAATAATTTAATCAAGACTTGAAAAACACTTATTAGTATACCCTTCACCAATGGTTATTAACACATTGCTATCTCTCTCGCCCATTTGCTATTAAAGGAAACAAATCATTTTATTCTTCTTCAGACCTGCTGTAAAGAACTCAGGTTTTGACAGAGTAAACTTTAAAAACTAAGAACACTAATAATATGAAAGTTGTTCTCCTAAGTCTGAGCTTTCCAGCAATATAAAGATCATCAAAATCGGACTCACATTGAAAGTTATGCTAAATTTACTTTCTACTTAAATGTTAGAAATTTATAATAGGACAAAGATGTCCATCCACTTTCAAACCCATTTTAGACTAAATAAAAAGCAAAATCTTCCAAAGCGGTATAAAGAAGATTTATAGCTTACTGAAAGCTCTTTCATTAACAATAAGAATGAGCTCATATGGAGTTATAAATCTCAAGTTATCGTGTTTTAGTACAGCACTTTTCCAAATGAAATTTCAGCATTTAAAATCAAATTAAAATTTGAAATTCATAAACCATTTCAATTCGAAAGTACATTTTCTAAACAAGCTTTTCATGCTAAATCATTTATTACATGATCGTCTTTTCCAAAAAGCTAAGACATTCAAAATTATAACTAACTTCATGCAATCGTCTTTAAAAAGAAATAATTCACTAATTGGAAACACTTTCATCACTTTACATAATCAATTTTTTCAAATAATTAATTTTAAAGACTCATTTTGAAAGAGATAACTAATCTTTTCCATTATCAAGAGATAATTATCCATCTAAAATAAATTTTGGATTTACATATTAATTTTTATATTGTTCTCACAATTTAAAATGATTGTATATCATTCCTTATTCATTTATTATACCTTGAACTTTTTAATATAGCATTTTATAATAAATGAACATTCAAATTCATATTTCCTCTTATCACAAAAATAAATTTTCATCTTATTGTCAGCATAAAACTAGCTAAGGTTGGTAATTAAGTTAGACTTGTTTCTAAAGGAATTTTACAAATTCATACCAACAAATTTTTAATACTATCAAATTTTGAAACAAAAGCTTGCTCACAAATTCATGCTTAAAGTCTAAAATTAGCATTTCTTCATTTTTCTTTAAGATAGAGTTTTATACCTTACCATCTATTATTATTCAACCAACCAAGTGTCTAAACAAATTTTATAGTCATCATTTATAACTTTATACTAATATTCAATTGATATTTTAATTTTCTAACCAATGTACTTTCTTATCTTGAGTACATCATTTTATTAATCAATCCATCACTTGATATTTTCTTCGAATTAAGATATCTCCTCAACTAGAATTCTTTACTCTACTAACTAAAATCACTATATTATATCATTATTTTGATTCCTATAGATTATACTTACATAACCAATTAAAAGCATAACCATATTCAATTTCTCAAATACCAAATAATATAATGGCATTGCCTCGACATTGACTACATCAACTGGCTGCAGAGTTGACCAAATGATCAAACCTACCTCGCCACTAATCCAACAATCACTATGGTTCAATGGCTGCATTTATCATCTAAAATAAAAATTAATGCTCAATCCCCAATTAGTTCATTTTCAAACTTTTACTTATTACTACTCAATTTACTATGTCAGACCATCTCATCATAGTGTTTAGGAAATTCCTATCGATAACGTTAATCAGGTACATCGATCAGAACTCTTAAAGCACTCAACAGACAATTCAACACAAAATCATTCTCTATATGATAAACATGCCTCTTATATAATTTTTCAAAATATTCTTTGCTTGTCTCAATAAACAAAATCCAATTATACTTATAAGTGTATCTTCTATTAGAAAGATTTCTAATTTCAAATTGTTGCTTTCACTCATCATCAATGAATACAAGAACAAATTTATCGAGAAATTTCCCGAATACTCTATTCATAAGATCGATGAAATAAGCGAAAGCATTCGTTAAACCGAATGTTATAATGAGTCACTCGTAGAAACCATAATGAGTACGGCATGAGGTAAGAGGAATGCTATCCTCCGCAACTTGTAGCTGATGGAAATCGGTGGAAAAGTCAAGCTAAGGAAAGACCCTAGCACCACTCAATTGATCAAACATTTCATCGATCCTAGGAAATGGGTACTTATTCTTAATGGTTAACTCGTTAAGCTTGCGGTAATCGATGCAAATCCTAATAGTACCATCAAATTTCTAAACAAAGACGAGTGTGGCATCCCACGGTGAAGAACTAGACTGAATGAATTGCTTGTTTTCAAGCTCCAACAATTGCTTTTTGAGTTCCTCATTTTCCTTAGTGGACATCCTTGTGGGAGGACGACTAATAGGCTGAGCACCTGGAATGAGGTCAATACGGAACTCAATTGCCCACTTAGGTGATAAACCCAAAACGGACTCAAATACATAAGCAAAAGCACAACGAGTGGAATTCGAGATACATCATCATCTCGAGACTCAAGAGCAAAAAAAAGATGCTTCGGAATCACCATTAACATTCCAAAGAACAAGAGATAACTGATCAGCCGAATGCGAATGCCTAAGATATACTATTCTTCCAAAACATAGGATTCGGGCTTAAGAACAAGCAAGCTAATCAATCCCCAAAATATATCAAAATCAAGATAGTGAATAACGTGCAGATTCCCATGGAAAGAAAACCCACAAAGAATAATCTCAACATCTCACACCACATGCTAAGGGTTACGGATCCTCCAATAGGATTCGCAATCCTCAATGAGGTAACAAGGCAAGAAACGTCCAACGGTAAAGCATCAGCAAGCTCCTTCGATACGAATGAGTGGGAAGCACCCATATTGAAGAGAACTCAAATAGAACGATCATAATAAGGATTATTCATAGGATGAGATATCATTAATTCAACTATGGAATACTACGGAATTAAAATGCATTCTTATATGTCTTCCCAACTTACATATACCCCCAAGTGTGACGACCCGAAATTTATAACCATTTAAATTTCAATAGTAATTGATTTTAAAATATTTAAAAGTTAATTTTAACTTGCATTCAAGGTATTAATATTTACTGATAATTAAACCATTGAATTATATAGTTTAAATATTAAATTTGAAATTTGAAATTGGGTAAACTGTTGAGCCTGTTTAAAATAATTTGAAGGCTTATAAAATTTATAATGATGATACTGACAATAATAAAATGATTGAAATTTAATTTAAAGGTAATTTGTTCAAATTTTAATAATATATCGTATAAATTGAATTTAAAAATAGCCTTCCGAGGCACAGTCTCGGAATTCGACGAAACCAGTTCCGTTGGATCCGTAATAGCTAGTTATTATCGGATTTCAAATTTCGTAGCTATCAGAGTGGTCGTTTGACCCTGTCATCTCAAAACGCTTAGAATTATTCTAATCAATTTATTTTAAAACTGATCGTTTTCTTCTATAACTCGTGTATACGATCGACTTAGGTTCTGAACACGTTTCATCATGTTCGGGACACGAGTAGAATCTTATCATTGCCTAATGGCATTTCTTAAGAGGGATTTGAATTTTTATGGAAGTTTTTGCGACGGTGTGAAGATATAGTAAAATTTAAAGGGATAGGGTCATAGATATTTTCATGTTGTCGTACCCAAGAAGCCTCTCACCCCCTATATCTATTTTCTTGTAACCGCGTACATTCACTTTCTTCCCCATCTTCAGTTCGTCCAAAACCTTTACTGTCGAAATCAACTTCAGTAATAAAAAAAAAGTGAGGCGAACGTTTATCTTCAGAAGAAAACCCCAAGTCAATCTTTCCCTCCTCTTTTTGTAACCCGCGTTTACATTCCCTAGCCCTAAGTTGCGATTTCCAGTTTTCAAAAAAAAAATGGCTACAAAATAAAACCGCGTCCATCTTCCTTTCGATCTTCATCTCAAATCAAACCAGTAATCAAAGAGCCGAGGGCTCGAGGCTCGCAAGCTAGTTTTGAAATGGAGGAATGGTGGATGCTCGGCTACGATCTGAAGAATTCGTGATTCGTGAGGGCGGCGGTAACATCTAGGAGGTGAAGTGGCGACTCGCGAGGGTAGCGTGAGGCGTGGTGGCGGGTCGAGTGGTAGGGGGTTCGCAAATCGAAATCTGGGGTTCGCGAGTTGGAATCTATGGCATACGAACTCGACTCGAACTCGTGGAGGAGGGTCACGGCAGTTTTGTTGATGTTCTGATATCTCGAAATTAATGGTGAGAAATCCAATTAACTTTTTAGTTTATGTTATTCTATTTTACTTTAAAAGCTTTAAACTTGGATAATTTACTGGGTGCATCTAATTGACTTGAAGTATAGGTAGTTTTACTCGGGGCAGTAGGATTTTGACTCGAAGTACAGTAGTGATGCCTCGGATAAATGGTTACTCAGGTTGTAATGGAATCCTGTTTGTTCTGTCTTTTCATTTGAAAGAAAAAGTTGAGACTGAGTTTTGAGTTAAAGTTAAACTTGTAATTTATTTTAAGTTTTATTTTAAATAAATTTAAAGGTTCAAAGGGTTTTACTAACGGTAATTGAGTCATTTTAAATTTTAAAGGTTAATGTTCATCTTCAAGATAACTAAGATAGATTGATTAATTATATTAATAAGGTAATTTAGTTTAGTAAAGATCAATCATTTGTAATTAGAGATTAATCAATTACTTAAATGATAAAGTACTTAATGGAAGTACTTGAGAATTTATTTCTTGTAATTAATTAAAGTAAGAATTAAATAAGATAACTTATTAAGGGCTTATGATTTGTGATTAAATAAATTAGTAGTGTAATTTAAGTGGATAACAAATTAATTCAATTAATTGATGATTTGAGTTGATTAATTTAGAAATTTAGTGTTTGAACCAATTAATTGAAGGTTAAGTTAATTTATTAAGCTTAATTAATTTAGAGAAATAAATTGATGGTTGATAGGAAATTATTTAATGTAATTAATAAAATATAATTACTTTGTGGAATTAATCAAGGAAGTAATTAAGATAGTTAAATAAAGGAGTAATTAATTTATTTAAGGAAGTAAATAGAGGGGATAGTTAATTACAGGTTGAGATTAATCGAGAGTGATAAATATTGTGGTTGAATCATAGTAATTAATTTAGATTAGAACAAATTAAAATATAATTGAAAATCAATAATTTTTATGATTAATGATGTAATTAAAGATTTGATTACTTAAGATTAATTAATCCATCATAAGTGACTTATAAGAAGTTAAATTAATATAAATAATTATGGACTAATATAATTAAAATAGTTTATTAATTCCTGAGGTAATTAAGATTACTTGTTGATTTTGGGTTAAGACTAATTATTTTCGTGAAATGAATTAAAGATAATTACTTGAACAAAATTTAAAGATAATTAATCCTAGGTGATTAATTAAGATGGATGAATATGGAAGAATTGATTTATTAATTGGTTTGGAAATAAATCAATGAAGAAATTTAAGTAATTGGGGTTTGGAATTCAATTAGAATAAATTGAATTGGCTTGTATGCGATTAAGCTTGCTTATGGGTGATTAAATGGTGATGGATGCTTGAATGAGTTGTTATCTCTGATATGAAATGTTGGGTATTTCATTTGAATAATTTGGCTTAGGATAACATGAGATTCGAAGAGACCGGGGTCGGGTATTTGGGAAATACCCGAAACCACTTCGAATTTTTATAAATTGATTTATGAAATCAATAGGCTGGATTGAAAAGTTTTAAATGGACTAGGTTATTTTATCTAATCTTGGTACTTAGAAATTGATATGTGAAATAAGTGTTGCCTATAGCAAACTGTGAATTGGTTAAATTGATATAAGTTACCCGGGTTTATATAAGTTGATTGCTTTGGTATTCTATGTTAGTTGGATTTACTCACGCTGGTTTCCAGCCTGACCCGGTGTTACTTTGGTGTAATGCTCGGGTCAGACCGAGTATTACAGATTTTCAGGTAGATACGTTCTGGGGCTCAGGAGGCGAGCTGGATGGCAATATCGTATAGAGTATTCTGTTGTATTTATATTATTGTTAATCTGGGACTTCATAATTGTATATATTTAGTGACTGTATAAATGGAAACTCTGATGTACATTAAATGTAATGGACAGATAGTATTTTTTTTGTAAACTGTATTTATTTATTATTATATTTTATCCGCTGCGATTGTGAGATGTTTGGTGTTTCTGTTCTTCTTCTTCTATCTCTTTCTTCTTTTTCTTAACTATCTGAAATTTTCTGGTTAGAAAATTTGGGGTCTTTACATTTGGTATCAGAGCTGAAGGTTAAGCGAGAACCTTGGCTCTGGTGGGTGTACTCATTAAGGATAGGGTCAATAATACCCTAGAATGAGTTGTGTGTGTGTGTGTGTGTGTGTGTGTGTGTGTGTGTGTGTGTGTGTGTATGAGAGAGCGTACTTGTTATTTGCTTATATAAGAGTTTTAAATGGTTTTTTATAAAAGTATATTTTGATATATAAAACAATATTTCCTTCTAATAAATATTAAGGTGATTGGGTGTTAAATTATTGGAATTAAGTTAAGTAGGAATATAATACAACCAAATTAAAATTAAATTAATTAAAAATGAAGTTCTAGAATTAAAACTCAAAAATTAGAATTGTTTGAAACTTTAAATGAACAGAGTTAAATTTGGTTTAAAAAGGTTAAACCAATCTTTGAGAACTTAGCTCGAATTATATAATTCGAGATGGTTTAAATTTGAAGTTGGAATTGAACTCATTCAAATTGAATCCGATTTGGATTAATTGGATTTGGGATGGAAGATGTATAAGTTCAAAAATTGAATGGAAGATTTGAATTGGATTGAATTGAAATGATTGAAACTGAAGTGGGTTCAATTGAATGGATACTAATCCAAAGTAATTAGAATAATTTTGGAATTGTAATTTAAGTGGAATTGGTTTAAAAATCAAAAAGGAATTTGAAATATAGATTGTAAATGTAATTTATTAATTGAAACAAACTTTATAAATAAATGAGATTATAAGTTGAAATAGAATTCAAGAGAATGTTTGAAAATAAAGTAAGATGAAAATTCCAGGGAAATGTTTAAATATGAATTGGATGGATTGGGAATTTGGAATTTTTGGGAAATTTTAAAATTCCTTTGGATTTGAAAGTGGTTTCCAAAGGTTTTGGAGAAATAATACTATTATTTCAAAAATATTTCGTGTTGAAATTGAAATCTGGAAGATTTGAAATTAAAAATGTTTGGAAATGTTTTTAAAGAGATAAAAGCATTGAACTCTTTCAGTCGCTGGAAAATAACGTCGGTGATGACTGCAGCATCATCGATGTTCATTTTCTAGTTTCTAGAAGAGAAATTGCTACCAAAGTGTTTTAAATTGGGATTGTTTGTGAACTGGGTTTGGTTTTGAAATTCAAAGGGATAATTAAATTCGCCAAAGAATTTTGGATATAGTTAAATTCTAAGGTGATATTGAAATTTGGAAATTTGTTTAAACTCTGGAATCTTGATTAAATGTTTATGGGATAATAAAAATATATTGGCTAAATAAAACGTATAATTTCGAGTTAAAAGAAAAATGTGAATGTAATTGATTATAAGTAGAAATTGTAAAATTTAAATTATAATTAAAGTTGTACGAGTTTAAAGATCAAATAGAATTTGATTTGAAGTTGGAAGGAAATTGAGAATCAATTTAATTTGAATTGGGAATGAATCAAGTCCAATGGAAATTGGAGTTAATTAAATTGGGATTGGGTTAATTTATATGGAGTGGAAATTTAAATTGGATTGTTGGGGAAGTGAACAGTTTTGACTCTAGACCATTTTCAATGTAAATTGTTTTAATATAAATAGTTTTAAATCTATTTTCTTATCTATTTACTATACAACTTTCTTTTTAAAACCTAAACTATTTTATTCTGGTTTTGCCACTACTTTTGGAACTATTTAACTATTTTACAACTGTATTATAAACTAATTACTAATTTTCAACTAAGTTACGAGTTAATTTATATTTTACAACTATTTTGCAATTATCTAAAGTTTCTGAAACTATTTAACTATTTTCCAACTATTTTACTATTAGTTAACCATTTTATAGCTATTTTGCAAACTAATAATTATTTTTCAACTACTTATCTATTTTTAAAATTTTTAAGCTATTTACTAAACTGGTCAGAGTTTAAACTGCTTATGATTAAATACCCAACTGGGAAAAGAACTTAGGTGATAATCCAAATGGGGATTAAGTTAAATGTGAATAAGTGAATGGAAATTTAAGTGAATGTGAATAGAAAGGAAATTGATATTGGAAAGAGTAATCAAATGTGAATATTTGATTTTGGATAAACAAAGTTATATATCTTTGTTATATAAGATAAATTTTCCCTTGTTGAATCTATTGCTGGAAGAAAAAGGATTTTGGAAGTGTTTGAAGCATAAAAGTAGTTTTATACAAGTTGAAATGATCCAAAGTTTTAAAAATTATATATATATATATATATATATATATATATCTGAATATATATATATATAAAGGATCTTATGAGGATTTTGGAAAAGGTTTTGGGAACCTTTGGATTTGGAAAGGCTTTTGATTTTTGGATAAAATCAATATTGAATTTGGAAAGCCTAGTTTGAGAATTATCGATTTTGGAATAATCGATTTTGTGTAAAGGAGCTTTGATGAAATTCATACTAGGTGTATGATTCGAAAGAAACTATATGTGTATAGTATAAAGTGTGTTGATGGTAGCTCTGGGGAAAAAGGCACTCCCTTGGAATGGACTTCTCAGGAGTGCCACCGGGTGGTGCTGCCTTGAGCCCCAAGGGGGGGTTCTAAAGTTGATCCTGTGAGGAGTCCAGACAAAACTAGTTCCTGAGGATTATGAGTTGAGTTTACCATAGTGTAAATCGTGTGTGCCGCGGAGAGCCAACAGTTACATGGGCTTTTGTTGTGACTGCAACGTAACCCAGGATGTAACTGCGACCTATGGTAACATAGCGAAAGTCGTGTGTGCCGCTGAGAGCCAACAGTCTGCGTTTGAGTTTATCTCGGTAGACTGCGACCTATGTAGGAGTGGAGAAGTTTCATTTCGACAGCGAAAATCAGAGGCCGCTGAGAGCCTACAGTTACATGGACTTTTACTGCGACGGCAACGTAACCCTAGATGTAACTGTGATTTGTTGTGTGGGATCCATGGCGTAATTGAGAGGCCGCGGAGAGCCTGCAGTTACATGGACTTTTGTTGTGACTGCAACGTAACTCTGGGATGTAACTGTGACCATGGATGGGGGTGATGATTTCCAGAGCATCCTCAGCAAAGATATTTCCTCTTTTTTCAAAATAACTGTTTTCTACATTTTCAATAAAATTATTTTCCAAGTATTTTCACTGGATGTTGAAAACGAGTTTGCCAAGTACTTATAGATTTTCGGTCCTACGCCTGATCAACGTATGACTGAATTTCTATGAGAACAAGGATGGACTGGTTGAGACATCGAGTTATTTAAAAAGTATTTTTATAAAGAGTTATTTCAATATATTATGTGACTTTAAAGGTTTTTCTAAAATTTTGAAATTAAGGTGTTGGGATTTTGGAAAATCAAAGGAAATCCAAACTGAAATTATAAAATTAAAACTTGAGAAAATTTAATGAAGTGATTCTTTACAATTAAAGGAAATCGAATATTAAATTAAAAGTGAAAGTAAACCAATCAGATAAATTATTTATAGTGTATGTTAATAAAATTTAAGTTGGGTAAACAAATGGATTGTAAATTAATAACATTTGGTAATGAATTCGAATTGTAGAAAGAATTCGACCTGGATTTGATAATGAATTAAATAAGAAGAGATGTTGTAAAATAAAAATAAAATAGAGTTGGATTGAAAATGTGATGGTTTGAGCTACAAATAAAATTCAAGGGTGATTTGAATAATGTTTAATGAAATTTGCAAGAACAATTGGGTATAAGAAAAGTGATATAATAGCAATGTTTTGAGTTGCAAAACAAAACCCAAGTGAACAGAAATAAATTGAGAGTGGCCTTGTATTAATAAAATAAATTCGATAACGAATTAAGTAAGTAAATTAAAAGTTTAAAACGGGATAATTGAGTTAAATAATAAATGGATGAAGTCTGATTGAATAAAAACTAAATCAAAGTTGTGATTGGAATTGGATTATCACACCGAACTTGAGTTCGGTAGCATATTAATTTGAAGTATAAATGAGTTAAGTATGTGTTGGATATTACTTTGGTGAATTGAGAAGGTGGATTAAATTTAAAATTAAAGTGGATGGGCTAACTAAATTTAATGGGATTTGATTTGATGAGAATCAAATTTAATGGAAGTGAACTTAAGTTGAGGTGGAAATAGATTGAAGTAATTAATCTAAGTTTAAAATTTATGAAAGGTTGGCTTCAAATAAGGATAAAAGCCCATTGAATAAAAGCTCGGTTTAAATTAATTTGGGAATGGTTAATATTACACAAGCATGGAATGTGTCGAGCTAAATAAAATGATTGTGAATAAAATAAAATGGAATTGAATTAAATAAAACTGAGTTGGAATCAATTTTAATTGGTTATAAAACTTAAATAATTAATTATTCACATGGATATTATCAAATTGCGTAGAAATGATTATCGTTTAACGTAAGCGAGATTTAATCAAATTAAGTGCTATGAATTAATGGAAGCGATATAATTGATTTTTGAATCAATTGAAGTGAATATTAGATTGTTTCGCTTAAAATGAGTTGAATGCAAGTAATTGTGTGTAAACCATTAAAATTGAATGAAAAGGCATATAAATTTGGTTAGAAACAATTAGATGTGCTTTAAAACATATAAATTGCTTATTGGAAGTGTTTGGTGCTTGTTATTTATGTAATGCTTGTGTTTAGCTATTAAAAGTAAGTGAAATGTTAATAGATTTTCTATGTATGACACTTACGTATTTAAATTGAGTAAGTACAGGTACAGGGAAGCCGTTTGGCTAGATTTGGGGTATGCTAATTGCTAAAATTTATAAGCTCCTTGCATAAATTGCTAAATAAGGTACGCCTACGCAATAAAAATAGGAAATATGAACTGTTTTTGCTTTTTCCGACCGGGTGGGTCGATGTATATATATTTATATCTCTTGTCAAATTGCAAAAGCTCCTCCGTACGAAGGAGACTCTGCCAAAATTTTCTGAAAATTTTGGGAGTTAGAAAATTTTTGTAAAATTTTATTAACGACAAAACAATTTCAAATTTGAAACCAAAGTAAATTAGTAAATGAAACTAATATGAATCAGTTATAAATGGAAAATAAAATTTAATATTCATAATTGAAGATGTATTAAATTCGCATGAAACAAGGAAAACTAATTTGCATAGAAGTATATGTGAAAACTCCTGTAAGAAAAAGTATAAATGATTTGAAGGTTACGATTGAATATTGTTGCTAAGTAAAATATGCAGGTATAAAAAGGTAAAAACAAAGTTGGATTTGATTTCCAAAAGATAAATGTGAATTGCCCGACAAAAGGTATGTATTTAAAATTCTGTATGAAATTGGATTGGGTTTTTGATGTAGCCACTTGGCTTTTGTTTTCTTTTTGGTATTTGGGAGCCCGTAGAGGCCTTTTGTAGAAGTACCGAGCTAGCCGTGCAAAGGAGACGCTGGCAAAAATTTTCGGGAATTTAGGGAGTTAGAAACTTTTTGAGAAAATTTTGATAATTCCAAATTTGGTTTTAAATTGAAATTTAAACGATTGGGTAACAATGGATTGTTAGAAACCATGAAAGGTTTTGGAAGGTAGTTGAGATATGGTGAATCTTTAATAAAAGATATTGTGGCAAGTTGATAAACCTGTTGGTTTTGGAGAAAAGATAAAAAGGGATTGGTCCATTCTTCCTAACTAGTAATTTCGGGGACGAAATTCTTTTAAGGGGGGAGGAACGTGACGACCCGAAATTTATAACCATTTAAATTTGAATAGTAATTGATTTTAAAATATTTAAAAGTTAATTTTAACTTGCATTCAAGGTATTAATATTTACTGATAATTAAACCATTGAATTATATAGTTTAAATATTAAATTTGAAATTTGAAATTGGGTAAACTGTTGAATTTGAAATCCCTAAGCCTGTTTAAAATAATTTGAAGGCTTATAAAATTTATAATGATGATACTGACAATAATAGAATGATTGAAATTTAATTTAAAGGTAATTTGTTCAAATTTTAATAATATATCGTTTAAATTGAATTTAAAAATAGCCTTCCGAGGCACAGTCTCGGAATTCGACGAAACCAGTTCCGTTGGATCCGTAATAGCTAGTTATTATCGAATTTCAAATTTCGTAGTTATCAGAGTGGTCGTTTGACCCTGTCAGCTCAAAACGCTTAGAATTATTCTAATCAATTTATTTTAAAACTGATTGTTTTCTTCTGTAACTCGTGTATACGATCGACTTAGGTTCTGAACACGTTTCATCATGTTCGGGACACGAGTAGAATCTTATCATTGCCTAATGGCATTTCTTAAGAGGGATTTGAATTTTTATGGAAGTTTTTGCGACGATGTGAAGATATAGTAAAATTTAAAGGGATAGGGTCATAGATATTTTCATGTTGTCGTACCCAAGAAGCCTCTCACCCCCTATATCTATTTTCTTGTAACCGCGTACATTCACTTTCTTCGCCATCTTCAGTTCGTCCAAAACCTTTATTGTCGAAATCAACTTCAATAATAAAAAAAAAGTGAGGCGAACGTTTATCTTCAGAAGAAAACCCTAAGTTAATCTTTCCCTCCTCTTTTTGTAACCCGCGTTAACATTCCCTAGCCCTAAGTTGCGATTTCCAGTTTTCAAAAAAAAAATGGCTACAAAATAAAACCGCGTCCATCTTCCTTTCGATCTTCGTCTCAAATCAAACCAGTAATCAAAGAGCCGAGGGCTCGAGCCTCGCGAGCTAGTTTTGAAATGGAGGAATGGTGGATGCTCGGCTACGATCTGAAGAATTCGTGATTCGTGAAGGCGGCGGTAACATCTAGGAGGTGAAGTGGCGACTCGCGAGGGTAGCGTGAGGCGTGGTGGCGGGTCGAGTGGTAGGGGGTTCGCGAATTGGAATCTGGGGTTCGCGAGTTAGAATCTATGGCATACGAGCTCGACTCGAACTCGTGGAGGAGGGTCACGGCAGTTTTGTTGATGTTCTGATATCTCGAAATTAATGGTGAGAAATCCAATTAACTTTTTAGTTTATGTTATTCTATTTTACTTTAAAAGCTTTAAACTTGGATAATTTACTGGGTGCATCTAATTGACTTGAAGTATGGGTAGTTTTACTCGGGGCAGTAGGATTTTGACTCGAAGTACAGTAGCGATGCCTCGGATAAATGGTTACTCGGGTTGTAATGGAATCCTGTTTGTTCTGTCTTTTCATTTGAAAGAAAAAGTTGAGACTGAGTTTCGAGTTAAAGTTAAACTTGTAATTTATTTTAAGTTTTATTTTAAATAAATTTAAAGGTTCAAAGGGTTTTACTAACGGTAATTGAGTCATTTTAAATTTTAAAGGTTAATGTTCATCTTCAAGATAACTAAGATAGATTGATTAATTACATTAATAAGGTGATTTAGTTTAGTAAAGATCAATCATTTGTAATTAGAGATTAATCAATTACTTAAATGATAAAGTACTTAATGGAAGTACTTGAGAATTTATTTCTTGTAATTAATTAAAGTAAGAATTAAATAAGATAACTTATTAAGGGCTTATGATTTGTGATTAAATAAATTAGTAGTGTAATTTAAGTGGATAACAAATTAATTCAATTAATTGATGATTTGAGTTGATTAATTTAGAAATTTAGTGTTTGAACCAATTAATTGAAGGTTAAGTCAATTTATTAAGCTTAATTAGTTTAGAGAAATAAATTGATGGTTGATAGAAAATTATTTAATGTAATTAATAAAATATAATTACTTTGTGGAATTAATCAAGGAAGTAATTAAGATAGTTAAATAAAGGAGTAATTAATTTATTTAAGGAAGTAAATAGAGGGGGTAGTTAATTACAGGTTGAGATTAATCGAGAGTGATAAATATTATGGTTGAATCATAGTAATTAATTTAGATTAGAACAAATTAAAATATAATTGAAAATCAATAATTTTTATGATTAATGATGTAATTAAAGATTTGATTACTTAAGATTAATTAATCCATCATAAGTGACTTATAAGAAGTTAAATTAATATAAATAATTATGGACTAATATAATTAAAATAGTTTATTAATTCCTGAGGTAATTAAGATTACTTGTTGATTTTGGGTTAAGACTAATTATTTTCGTGAAATGAATTAAAGATAATTACTTGAACAAAATTTAAAGATAATTAATCCTAGGTGATTAATTAAGATGGATGAATATGGAAGAATTGATTTATTAATTGGTTTGGAAATAAATCAATGAAGAAATTTAAGTAATTGGGGTTTGGAATTCAATTAGAATCAATTGAATTGGCTTGTATGCGATTAAGCTTGCTTATGGGTGATTAAATGGTGATGGATGCTTGAATGAGTTGTTATCTCTGATATGAAATGTTGGGTATTTCATTTGAATAATTTGGGTTAGGATAACATGAGATTTGAAGAGACCGGGGTCGGGTATTTGGGAAATACCCAAAACCACTTCGAATTTTTATAAATTGATTTATGAAATCAATAGGCTGGATTGAAAAGTTTTAAATGGACTAGGTTATTTTATCTAAGCTTGGTACTTAGAAATTGATATGTGAAATAAGTGTTGTCTATAGCAAACTGTGAATTGGTTAAATTCATATAAGTTACCCGGGTTTATATAAGTTGATTGCTTTGGTATTCTATGTTAGTTGGATTTACTCACGCTGGTTTCCAGCCTGACCCGGGTGTTACTTTGGTGTAATGCTCGGGTCAGACCGAGTATTACAGATTTTCAGGTAGATACGTTCTGGGGCTCAGGAGGCGAGCTGGATGGCAATATCGTATAGATTATTCCGCTGTATTTATATTATTGTTAATCTGGGACTTCATAATTGTATATATTTAGTGACTGTATAAATGGAAACTCTGATGTATATTAAATGTAATGGACAGATAGTAATTTTTTTGTAAACTGTATTTATTTATTATTATATTTTATCCGCTGCGATTATGAGATGTTTGGTGTTTCTGTTCTTCTTCTTCTATCTCTTTCTTCTTTTTCTTAACTATCTGGAATTTTCTGGTTAGAAAATTTGGGGTCGTTACACCAAGGACACGGAAAGATTAAGGACACGATGATTAAGGAATACGTAACACTAATACTGTACATGGATGTACCATAATATATATTCTATTTTGTGTTTATCATATTTTGTTATGAACCTAGCTCTGATACCAAGATGTGACGCCCCATCCCAAGACCCACATTAACAAAGAGCATTAGGAAGTAATACTATCTGTTAATGCAGAGAATAGGGCTGGTTAGGAGCGACCATCCGTAAGATTTGTCTTAAACAAGTATTGAATATGTCGATTGGGTACTCTAGTTTTTTTTCTTTTACCTTTCTCAAATGGATTGACATACTCAATAAATGTTTAACACAAATCTATGGTGACTAATGGATCTATCCAAATAATATATAATAACAACAAATACAACAGATCATAGAACAGCGGTCACACAGATATATACATATATACAGATTCATCATAGTAAGCTACATAGTGATACAATAGTGGTGGTACATAGACCACAATACATACATCGAGTCAAAAAGAATAAGTACATATCAGAGTTCACAAAATATAACAAAGCTATACAGAAGACTAGTAACATCAAAAGAAAGCAAGAAAATCCATAGCGGAAGCAGCATAGCTGTAATCTACAGTAGGTATGTAACCTGAAATAACTCGGCCTGACCCGAGTATATAAAATACACGGGTCAGTCTAGCTTAAATAAACTGATTAGCATACGATAGGTGAAATAAAGGGATAAAGGATAATATTTCTTCTCAAAAGAGAAGAAGTAATAGAAATATATGCCAACTACTTCACGTGAGAGAATATCACTAAAATATATCATAAGAGGATATCTCGAAAGAGACAAATTCAATAACAATATCAAATAATCACAAATAATCGCCACATATCATCGGCATGTACAATAGCCAATATAATGGCTTTCATTAAACATAACTCATAAATAGGAAATCACAATTCTCAAAAATACGCCAAAGAATGGCAATCACAAATGGCTCCTAAAAAGGAGATCACAAATCTCAAAGTAAACACTAAAAGATGGAAATCACAAATCATAATATGTAGAACTCGATTAAGTGTTCAAAACTCCAAAAATGTGATGGCCATATAATAATTTCTCCAATGGCTCAAAAGACCCAAAAATTTCAAAATGGCAAAAACATTTGGAAATCACAAATAAATCATGAAATATCACAAAAAATTGCACGTGCTTACTAAAATGGCCGAAGCCTACCAAGTACTATATCTCAAATAAGGCGCCAACATCTCAAAGGACAAAATCTCAAAGGATAAACATCCCGAAGGACAAATGACCCGAAGGTCCAGTACTGGAAATCAAACCGAAGATCCAAAATAAAGTGTCACCAATTTCCAAATAGTAACCAAATCAGTGGCAAAAGTGCATCCTATACCACGCGTTCTTACTTAACTGTTTACTATAAGGTAGTTAATTTCACTCTTGTGTTTGACCTCAATCGAACAAGTTTGAAATTAACTCAAAAAGTAAATGCATGTGTCCCATATCACTTGTTTTACTTAATCGTTTAAGTTTCTTTCTCGTTTGCTTGAAGAGTGCAAAAAAAAATATTTTATATAGGAAATAATTTGCTTTGAGAAAACTAGTTTTTAAAACAACTTTTGAAATCGTTTGGAAAACAAACCTTTGAAATTCTCTTTGTCATAGAGAATATATAATTTTAATATCTTTATAAATAATTATAAATATTGTAAAATATTTATTTCAAAAGCAGTTATTATAAAAAAAGATATTTCAAAATCGTTTTAGAAAATCCGTACTCGAAAATAGCAAAAATCACCGAAAATACCATAAAATTGGCATAAGAATTTTCTCAAAAACAGGTCAATCTGGAGTACAGATCAACAATAGTGTTAGCTTACCAACTGATAGGTTTAAGACCTTCAAAATATTTCAAAATATAACAAAAACTGGCTGCGAAAGTTAATGGAACAAGTAGCTGAACATAAAACAGTGCATAGAACAAAAGAAAACGAGGCTGGAAAAATAACATACTTAGGTCAACCTATAGGTCGACCTTTATAATGCATAGGTTGACCCTAGGGTCGACCTATGTGTTGCCTGGGTCGACCCCATGGCCTTTGGGTCGATCTATAGGTCATGATTCTTACATGTTGTTTTTCCTCTTTCGATCCAATTTTTGAGCAGGGATTTCAAGTACTTCCAGGATGATTTAGACTGTAAAATTTTGCATGCACAAAATACTACACAAAGACAACAATCCAGTGAAATTCCGGTATGGATTCATGACAAGAATAGAGAGATATGAACATAAGAGCGACGCAAGAACTGCTACTTACCGTAATCACTTAAACCCAATACGGTAAGCAAAAATCAACCGATTTCAAGTTGCAAACCTGATTTAAGCTAGTTTTTTGAATTATAAGCTCACCGTAGCACAATAATTGAGCAAACTTGAACAAATTTGAGGAATATGGGAGCTTTTTGCCTTGATTTAGCTTTAGGAACCTGTAACTTGAAAAGAAACAGACATGCAACAAAGAAAATAAAAATTACAAACAACATACTTTTGAAAGTCGAAAGAGATGAAATTGAATTTGGTTTTAGATTGATTACCTGAAATTAGTAGCTTTATATTGATTAATTTAGCAAAGGAACTGGAGAAATTAGATAATTGGAATTTAGGTTTCAAGAGGAAAAAGGGTTTTAGGCTTTTCTTTCTTTTATTTTCCTTTTCTAAACTAACTGTATGTATAGTTCAGAGAAGAAGAAACTTTCTTCTCGGTTAAAATGTAATTTGGCATAACTCCAAGAAGAAAAATAATTAGATAATACACTAATTATCACTAATACTCTAAACACTTACATTTTTAACAAAATGACATATATTTTCGTAATTTCAACTCTATAAAATCATACACATATTTTTTATGTTTACAAAAATATTTTCACAACATATAAAAGATATTAAGCCATTAAAAATCAATTTCTATTATTAAAATTCTTATTTTTACTTAAACGTTTATTTTGCACTATTATTTACATAAAACACAATTTTTTATAAATAAACCATCCTTTGAACAACAAAAATTACATAAAAATCATTTTCTAGTCCAATTAAATGTAGCAAACCTCATTAACATTATTTTTACATCCAAATATTATTTTTAACTAATATTCCACATTTTTATTTCCAATATTATCCATATTAAATTCTAATATCTCATTAAAGTTAATAAAAATCACATTTGGCAATAACTTCCAAAATTATTGCGTTTTATCGAATTAAAACCATATAATGCTCACTTTATCACAAACTAACATAATAAAGTTTCTAAAACCTTATTTTCAACATTTTATTTTTATTTCAACAAATTAATGTTGAATTAAATTCTTTTATCCCGCTTAATTAATTTACTAACCACCAAATCAACAAAATACCATTATTAGAACTTAATTTTCAACCAAACCAACTTAATTAAAACCAACAATCGATCTTAACTGCACATCGCAACTGACTAAAGCTTCTAAATCTTTCCACTTTGCCAACATCACATTCTGATGTTTCCCGCTAAAAGCATCAGCCACTTTATTACCTTTTCTTGGTTTATACTCTATACCAAAATCATAAGCAGCCAAAAACTCCAACCACCTCTGTTATCTCATATTCAACTCCTTCTGAGAGAATAAATACCGTAAAGACTTATGATCGGTATATAATTCAAATCTCTCCCCTAAGAGATAATGTCTCCAAATCTTCAATGCGAAGATCGCAACTGCGAACTCCAAATCATGAGTTGTATGTCTAACTTCATGCGGTCTAAGTTGCCTACATGAGTAGGCAATGACTTTACCACTCTACATCAACACCACTCCTAATCCAGTTCCATATGCATCAGTATACACAACCAATCCTTGGTTTTCATCTGGAACTACTAACATGGGTGCATTAGTTAACAAATGCTTTAACTTAAGGAATGCCTCCTTACATTTGTTAGACCAAATAAATCTCACTTCCTTCCTGGTTAGCTTAGCAAAGGGTGCTGCTATCTATGAGAAATCCTTAATGAATCTCTGGTAGTATCCAGCAAGTCCAAGAAAACTCCTGATCTCAGTCACCGTCTCTGTCTCTAGTCTCTTCCAATTATTCACAGCTTCGATCTTATCCTGATGGATTGACAATCTTTTCTCTGAAACTATATGACCAAGAAACTTTACATCTTTCTTCTAGAAATGACACCTGGTAAACTTCGCCTTTAGCTGTTTCTGCCTCAGCGTCTCAAGTACTACTCTAAGATGAGCTTCATGCTCTCTCTCATCCTTAGAGTATACTAGAATATCATCTATAAACAGTAGTACAAATCTATCCAAGTACTCTCGAAAAAATCGATTCGTCAAATCTACGAAGAAAGCAGGTGCACTCGTCGCTTCAAATGGCATCACCAGCCACTCATATGAACTGTATCTAATATAAAATGCTATCAAAGAAATACCGTCCTCCGCCACTCTTAACCGTTGGAAACATGTTGCCAAATCCAATTGGAAAAACACCCTGGCTCCACTCAATTGATCAAATAGATCATCTATTCTTGGCAAACGATACTTATTTTTAATTTTCCTTTCATTTAACTTATGATAATCGATACACATCCTTTTTGACCCATCTAGTTTCTTCACGAACATAATGACCGCTCCCCAAGGTGAACTGCTTAGTCTGATAAAATTCCTTCCTTCTAGATCCACTAGCCGCACCTTCAATTCCTTAATCTCAAGTGGTATCATACTGCTAGGTGGTCTACTTATAGGTTCATCTCCTAGAACAAGATCTATTCTAAAATCAATCGCTCTTTTCGAGGGTAGTCCAGTGACTGGCTCAAAAACATCTGCAAACTCACTTGCTACCTGAACCTGTCTTAACTCATTTCCCACCTCCATAGCGTTATGCATAGTACTAATGCTATGGTCAGTATTATCTATTGAAAATATCACCCGGTTATGACTATCAAGGCATCTCAATGATATTTCCCTATCCTAGCAAAATATTCTAGCCTCATACCTACTCAATAATCCATACCCAAAATGATCCCAAAATCTACGAAATCAATAACATACAAACTGCATGCAAACTTATGACCTAACAAGTTAAGTTCTAACTGGCCACATCTTAACCCTAGAGTTGCATACCCTCCTATTGGATTCACAATCCTTACGAAAGTAACAAATTAGGTGGGTTCTAGACATAACCTATTAACCAAACACTGGGATATAAATGGATGTGATGCACCGCTATCAAAAAGTACTCGAACTGAAATACTCTGAATCAAAAGCGTACCTTCCATCACAGTTTTTCCCTTATCTGCTGCAGTAGGCCTAGCTGGTTCTATATAAAAAAATTCTTTGTCCTCCCTAACTGGCTCTGGACACTGATTCTTGTAATGTCCAACTTGATCACAGTTGTAGCATTTCACATTCTTCTTAACTGTAACTTTCTTCTTATTTCCTGACCGACATTCATTAGAAAATTGACCCTTCTTGTCACACTTATAGCAAAATACCTCAGCCTTTGACTTCTTGGCACTATCTCCCTTCTAGGTTCCCTTCTTCTTAAAGAACTTCCTCTTCTTCCCCTGAGAACCCTGAGCTTCCACCGACTTCTCTTTAGCTAAATCAGCAAGTAACTCCTTATGGTAAATGGCCATCTCCACCACTATATTATAGGGATATCGGACATGGGCTATGGTAATTCTAGCAAGTCGGGGCCTCGGTCCACGAATAAACTTCTCATTCCTTTTGCTGTCAGTATTTATAATAGCACATCCATATCTAGACAGCTCTTCAAAAATAGTAGCATACTCAGTCACTGACATCTCTCCTTGCACTAAATCCATAAATTTCCTCATCAGCTCATACTTAGCAAACTCTGGTATAAACTTTTACTCGAATCTCGTCCTAAAATTAGCCCAAGTTAACTGCTCTTTTGGAGCTCCAACAGTGACACTATAACACTAATGTAGTGCTGACTTCTGCAACTATCTAGAGGCCAACCTCCTCTTTTGCCCATCATTCAGACCCAATTTAGTAAATATACACTGACAGTGTAACAGTCAATTCTGAACTTCTATGGCACTCTCTGTTCCTAAGAATGGTTTCCCACCCAAACTGGTGTAATCTCTACTCAACAAAGAAATATTCCCAACTGGAGTCGCAGAATTAGCCCCTCCTACATTTCCAGCAACACCAGCAGAATCTCCAGCTTGCATCAAATTGGCTAAGAACTGATACATCACCTACATATCTACCGATGGATTTTCATCACCTACATTGGCTTCTACATTTTGGTTACTAGCATTAGCCGGTCAACCTAGAATTTCTGCTGACAATGGACGGAGCATTTTCTTTAGTTGTGGCGCTTCCACTATCGAGAATTCCTCTTCCGTTTCCTGCTTCCATATCTCCTTTCTTGTAAATCTGCGTACGAGCCTTAGAAAGATACAGAAGAATAGTCTAAGAGAGCAAGGGATACGTACTTACATATATATAACTATATATAGAAAAAACAAGTATATTACTATAGTGTTAAGCCAAATCCCAATCTTATTATCTGATTCATTGGATTATGTTTGGAAAAATCTTTTAGAATTAAAGTTTCTTTTAAAGTTTTATAAACCCAAGCTCTGATACCAACTTGTAACATCACCCTACTTGGAGGCCCAAAATTAACGACTACGGATTCTACAGTCATCCATAGTTATTAATCTTCGACGACCAAATACGGCGACATTAGATACATTGATACGTGGAAACACAAGAATATGGGAAAAAATTGAACAACAACAAATTCAACATTCCATTTCAAAATATTCCAAATTGATTACATAATCTAAATTTGCAAACCATGTTCGGATAATATATAATTATTACAAAATACGACAAGAGAAACATATGAAGATGCCCCCTTGGTGGATCAGAATATATAGATAGGCAAGAAAACAGTTTTCCTTTACAAACAAAATGCATAGCAGAAATAAAAAAAAATCTAATAACAATCTTGCCTCCTGGACGTCCTAAGAAGCTTTATTCATCTAAAAGAACACCTGGAAACCTTAATCTCAACCTGCTCAAAATCAATTGAGAACCTAAGGGGAAGACAAAAACTTCAAGTCGGACATAAAGCTTGGTATGAATAATAATTTACCATCTCAAACTATTTAGATATCTAGTGAGACCACGCCGCTTAATGGAATGGGTTTTCCCCTAACTGGTGTCATAGAACATTCATAAAACCATATATTGTGCTCCTGCATCCACAATGGTTAAAAATATAGTATTTCAAAACATTATGATGATATGAAAAATAAATAAATCAATTTAGATTATCCATCCCCGTGCATTCTGACTGTCTGTCTCAATTATAGTTTCTGGGGTTATTATTAACCTGTTAAATATCAAGGACTATCTGTCCAACTACTTAGTTTTCATGGGATCAGAAGAACCTATTGATAACTCCAATATCTTATTTCTTATCCTAGTTTTCATGGGCTAAATAGGAACCTATGGGTAACTCCAATATCTTATTTCTTATCCTAGTTTTCATGGGCTAAATAGGAACCTATTGGTTGACTCCCAATATCTTAATCCGGATAGTTTTCATGGGCTAACTACAAACCTGCTGGCCCCTGCCAGTATCAAATCATAGTTTTCATGGGCTGACTATGAACCTATGGCCCTTGCCAATACCATACAGTTTTCACGGGCTTATTATAAACCTATTGTCCCTTGCCAATATCTTTAATTAAAATTTTAACATCTGTTAAGTTATATTCACTGCTATCCAACTAGTTATTCTTCCCTTACCTAAAAATACAATTACGGGTTAATAAAAATGTGAAAAAAATTTCAAAATCTTTATTTATGTCATGGTTATTACTTAAAATTGAGATTGGGTTTATATTTTGAAACCATAAAAACATCTCTTTCAAAACCTCTGGATAGCCTTCTTCAAAAGGAAAGACATCTTTTCAAAACATTGTATAAATACATTTCGAAGCTCTTAGTAAACACTCTCTTTCAAAACCTATTATACCTTTCGATGGTATAAAATCATTTTTAAAATATTGATCTTCGAAACAAATGGAAGTACTCCTTTTGAAAGCATTGGGTTTACTTTTTAAAAACATCATTTGGGTTAAACTGGTTATATACGAAGTACCTCCTTCGTAACCAACAAAAATAAATTTGGGAAAAAATTGATGGTGTCAGAACCATCTTAGTCGAAAACAAAACCTTTAAAACAAAAACTTTGAATGATAGAGTCGAAACCCCTTTCGACTCCATCACCTTCGAAACTCTCACCCCGTTCAAAACCAATTAAGAAAAATGCTTAGTTTAAGGTAAAAATAAGAGTATCGTTTTGAAAGCATCACGGGTTAATATAGTCGAAAGGTAGAGTTATGGCCAGGTTTCGACTAGGTTGAAACCTACCCTTTCGAAAGTAATTATTTAAAGGAAAAGTTCTCCTTCAAAAGCAAACATTTTAACACAATAGGGCAACCTTCTTTGAAAGCTAATTATAAAACCTTTTCAAAAGCATATGTTTAGACTGGGTCAAAATCTTTAGGTAAAACTAAACAAAACTTTAACTTTTTCTAAAACAAAGCAGGGTTTCGACCCCATCGGAAGCTGCCCTTCCGACACCAAGGCTTCCACCTTCCTTCCAATCCATTGCATACCATCTAAGTAATATATTGTATATTGGTTTCGACTATGTGGGTTGTGATGAGGCAGAATCCAATGAGCCGAAATGTCCTTACTAATAGAGGCAGAACATATTTTTCGATTTAAAGGTTGAATTATAACAACCTTTTGTAATTACTTTCTAACAACTTGCCTATTTGTAAACTATTGATTGGTTGTCATAAATTTTTTCATAAACTTTACCTTTATAGCTGTCACATTTATTCAAACCCAAATTAAAGGATGTTTAATATTAAAGCCTTTCCGTATAGCAAAATCGACATTTTGCAGAAAGGCCCTTCTTTTAAAATAATTTTATTTTCCCAAATAAATCAACAAGGAAATCCCTAAAAATCACAGAAATTCAATTTCATCATGTAACCAAACATACTAAAATTTTAGACCCAATTTCAGGAACAGTTTCTTCCTGAAATTCTTGAAATAAATTTTAAATCCAATGATATCATATTTTTCATTAAAAATTCATAATAAAATTTCCATAGCTTGGAAAATTCTGAAAATTAAATCCCGTCTCCAAAATCATCTTTTACATAACATAAAAATTTTAAATGGAAATCTGAAATCATATATTCTCGGTTTCATGTCAAAATCGTGCAAATTCATGTAATTATGAATTAAAACAAATCATCATAATATAACTCAAGCATATTATCATCCATTTTATCACAAAAAAAAAATTTAAAACATAAATCTGACAACTCCTTCCCTATCTCTATTGCACCATGGTATCAACTCGGTTAAACCACGTAACATGGCTCAGATACTAAATATGATGGCCGCCCTACTCCTTCGGCACTCAATATACATATATAAGTGCATTGTTGTGGTGCCCGGTTGATGTAGAATGATTTCGAATGTTGTAACGTGAATAAAACATCATAAAACCAAGAACATATTGTATATCTCATAGCACATCGAATAAAATAGAGTAGTCATCATAAATCTAAAACATGAGAGACAACAATAACTAAGTGAACCAAAAATCAAAGAACGAATCCATAAAGTTATACAACATAGTAATAGAGTTTATACAAATGGAAATAAACTCAAATAAAATCATCTCATAATATACGGACACTATCTAGACTCCACAGTGTCACACAATAGAGTAAGCATAAGTCCATGTACAATAAGACAAAGCACCACCACCTATATGTCCTCTATACAGCACCACATGTAACCTAGACCTACTATCTAGTATACTCATTTAAGAGTACCCAAGAAAATGAGCAGCAAAGCATAATACCTCCAATATGGTGTAAGCGATAAGAAATCTCAAAACACTATATAAGTCGACATAGTAAGGAACAAGGGTACCAGAATCATACCTAACCGGTCCCTACAACCAAAGAGTTAGTACATAATAATATATGTTAATCTATCATCCACTACCATCATAAAGGTGTACTCATTCTTAAGTACAATACCGAATGTTTAGGTATCCACATCCATAATATGTATGTCACGTTACATCCATAGAGTGATAAGAAAACAAAGAAAAAATAGCAACCATCAAACAATCCTTACTTTCACTCATGTGTTTTGGATATATGATAACTCATATGATTTTCCTTTGCCAGGGATAAATGGAGAAATCCCGGTTTTCAATGTACTCGCCCCAGACCATAGCTGACACCAAATCCATTCCACCGATCTAGAGTATATAGATTCATTCCACCAATTTTAGGTGGCCATTTTTCACCATACATGTATCAACCCGCCTCGAAACTTATACCCATTCCAAAGATGGTTGTTGGTTGGCATAAAGAACAATACACAAATCTACCTACCTACAAATTAAAAATATCATGATGGAAGGATAAAATATAATATCAGAATTGTAACAACCCTGGTTTTGTGATTACCTATGAAAACAAATTATAACAATGGTTATAACTTGAAATGAAGAAAATAAAATAAGAATAGATAAATCTACAGATGGAAAATTAGTTGAAATTGTTTATTTTGAATAAATAATGTGTTTTGGAATAAATAAAATGGAATTAAGTTGTTTTGGTTGTGAATTAAATAAGAATAAAAGAATTATGTTGATTTGGTGGTGAATTGATTTAAATAAAAGATAAAAGAATTTAATTCAACATTAATATGTTGTAAATAAATATGAAATGTAGGAAATAAAGTTGTAGAAACTTTATTATGTTAGTTTGGAGTAAAAATGAGTATTAAATGGTTTTAATTTGTTGAAATGCAATAATTATAGAGATAATTGTCAAATGGTGATTTTTGTTAATTTTAACGACGTGTTAAAAATTAAATATGGATAATATTGTAAATAAAATGTGGAATATTGGTTAAAAACAATATTTGGGTGTAAAAATATTTTTAGTATGGTTTGTTATGATGATATAAACAAAAAAATGGTTTTTGTGTATTTTTGTTGTTAGAATGCTGATTTATTTAAATAAAAAGTATAAATTAAAGCATTTAAGTAAAAATGAAATTTAATGATGGAAATTGAATTTAATAGCTAAATTAAATTTAATATATAGATTAACGTTTTAAAAAAGGTAAAACTTTGAAGTTATGTGAATTATTTAGTTGAACAAGTTGAAATTGTGAAAATTGCATAATTAATATAGTGTATATGGTTAATAACTTAAGTAATATGTTACTTCAGACATATCTTTGTTGCATAAGCTTAATGGCTAGGTTTGGGTTCAAATCCAAACCCAATACCCAAAAGTTAGAAGAGGCTGAATTCGTATGTTCTGTACATACCTATTCAGTATCTCCTTTCTCCTTTTCTTTTGTCTAAGAAAAAAATGGTTGCTTACTGTCTCTGTTGAATCCCTTCCCAAACTAAATAGAAATCAAAGGAAAATTAGTGACATGGCTTATACGCCTTATGTTGTTTGATGTTTTAGCACTTACGCCTTATGTTGTTTTAAGATTAAAATGATTATATATTTAAACATTTACCAAATTTTAATATCCACTTATAACCCTATATGAGAAAAAGTTCTAACTAATTTACTTAAATTTAAAAAAAAAATTAAGTAAATTAGTTAGAACTTTTTCTTATATAGGGTTATAAGTGGATATTAACATTTGGTAAATGTTTAAATATATAATCATTTTGAATCTCAAATTCAAATTCCATTTTCCTTAAACAAATAAGGAACATAAATCATGTTTTAGGGAATGGATCTGAACCAAATGTAAAGTCCCGCAAATCCATACCCCTTTGGGCTGGCAAATTTCCACAACAACGTAGCCAAAGAGGAAAAAACCTACGAGTCTTTAGGGTTTAAAGAATGAAGAGGTAGAAGAAGAACAGAAACAGTAACAGAATCTCACATTTCGCAGTGGAACAATATATAATAGATAAATGAATAATCCTAAAATCAAAGACTCGTCACTGTTAATACAATACAACATCAGAGTTTACAACGACATCATACATCACTGACAGTTATTATAACTTGACTATATGAAAACTGATTTGCACTAACCATACGTAACGGACACTACATAGTAAAGTAATACGTCTCGCCATCCAGCTTCGACTCCTAATCTCCACAGCAACTCTTTTCTGACTTCGCTCCCGAATAACTAAAACCTGACTCTAGGCTGCCCGTGTGGAAAATTATGGGCACTCAAAATAATAAACTCCAGGTCAGTCATGAGACTGGTGTGAGATCTTAAAACAGTTATTCTTTTACAAAAGAAAACAAAGAAATTTAAAAGAAATTCGCTATGCTTTTTGAAAAATGAAACTACCATAAGGCCTTCCGGCACACACACAATGCAATCGCACACTTGAGGGAGATTTCTCCTTATGATAGTCAAACATGCTTAATACGCAAAATATTTTTAATATTATCATTAGTGCATAGTGCAGAAAACATTTGCAAGTATAATATTAATCTTAGCCAGCATACGTACCATTATAGTATGCCTACTATAGCTACCATATTAGATGGCAGGTTCTACAACTAAAACCGTACAAGGCACGTATTGGTGATTGGATTTCCAACAAATGGTCGGGCTAAGGAACTTCTTGGGCCACATGGGTACGCCTCTGGAGGGACGCCCCAAGAACCTAACCGGATCTCTGCCAACACAAGGCCTGGTTACCTCTGCAAAAATAGGTAACTACTATCACGAGTATGCCATCCTCCGGTTGTAAACAACCTTTATCCTAGGATCATCAACAACAACAATCACAAAGTAATATATATTTGCGATATCCACATAAGTTAAGTATCTGGGCTCCATACCATGATACCACTTCTATCCAGAAGGAAATGCACATGCCCTAAGGGGCGCTGCCCCCTATAACCTTGCCGCATTCTTCCTGTTTCGACCATTCTGGGGTGTGAGGTCCGACGAAGTATCGTCCACAAATCTACGCTTTTCACAAAAGCCATGCTTCGATCAACAAATGATCAACAGCACTTCATATGCCATATTACCAAATTAGGAATGTATCACTAATAACCATCAACTACATAACCTCTGAGCTCGTATGTCTCAGAGAAGGGTGTTAAACTAAGAGAATAAATTCTCTGCCACCAACAGAAATGTATTTGATAGAAACCAGCTTTAACATCTCAAAGTGTAACGTCAGACACACATCGATACAATTCCGTTCCGGGATCGATCGGAACCGAAGGCACTTCCAAAGAAGCCCTTGCAAATCCGGATATTCACTAATCACGTCCGGAATCCCCATCACCAAGGGTGATAAAATATCTATACCTGAGCAACCCGGCGCAGAGACATTCGACAGGTATCCTTTCGCATTCGAAAATACCCGGTCTTCAACACCATCTTCAAATGCAATCCCATTTTGCCGTATCGTTATTCGGAATGGGTTTTATGACACAAGGTCCTCTCCCGGCTAATCCGAATAACGAGCGCTTATTTTAAAAATAAGTGTTCATTCAGTTTTCAAACAAATCACAACAAATTCCACTTTGGTCTTTTAAATAAAAGATCCATCACAATCACAAAGGTTTGACGTGGGTTTCGAATATCCATTTGGAATTCGACTCCCGGTCGCATCAAAATTCAAATGCCATTTAAAAAGGCCAATATTGATAGTTGGTTATTTAACTATCAATCATCATTCACAACAATCGCTGGATTTCAAATAATTTTCCCCCAATTATTATTATTTTCAATATATCTTCGCAAGATAAAATTTCACTTTTCAACCCTTTGAAAATAAATTCAAATCAATTTTTCACGCTTCAATCCTTTGAAAATAAATTTCAAATCAATTCTTTCACGCTTCAATCCTTTGAAAATAAATTTCAAATCAATTTTTCCTTACGCGGAAAACATTTCCAATATTTATTCATTTCCATTGAAAATCTGTCGATTTCAAATATCTTAAAATAATATAAAATACATATTCAAAATATACTTGGAAACATTTAAAATAAACTATTTTAGAATATTTGCTTAAATATTAGTTATGAAAAATATTATACTAATATATCATATAAAAATTCAGGTCCAAAACTAATTTTAAAATAAAATCTGTGGATAGAGTATAAATATTCAAATAACTATTTTCTAAATCAAATATCAATTTAAACCTTTAAAATAATCCTTTATATAATTAATTAATTAATTAAATTTTTACTTTAAAACAATTTCCAAAACTAATTTTTTTATTTAACAATATTATTTTAAAATCAAATCTAAAACTCTTAAATTTTATTCAAAAGCTATTTTAGAAATATACTCGGCTTTCCAGGAAAGAATTCTTTTTCCATTACAAAATGGTCCATTCAAATAAATTAATAAATCTTCTCGATTTATTTTAATTTACATTTCAAATCTGTAAATTCATTTCCACACTTTAAAAATAAACCAATATATTTTTTTAAACAATTTCCCTTTCCTTTATAAGTTCCCGTTGTAAATTTACATTTCCAAATATCAACCGATATACGAATTTTAAATCGATTCCCAAATATCATCTTCAAACCCAATCAAATCCCAAATTGATTTCCAGATTATTTCAAACACAGAATCAAATTCCAATTTGATTTCCTAAATTAATTTTCCAATATCAAATCAATTTCAAATTGATTTTCCAAGCTATCTCCAAAACACCTAACCAAATTTCCAAATCGATTCCTAAGATTTATTCTAACTCCAAATTAATTCCAGAATCGATTTCTAAAATTAATTTCAACTCTAAATTAAATTCTAAATTTAATTTCTAAATTTATTTCCTTTTGAAATAAATTTCTTTATCTCTTTCAATTATTTAAAATACGTATCTTAAATAAATCCTTCAACTATTAAACAACATTACTTGAAATTCCTTTATTAAAATATTTTCCCATATTTTTGGAATTTATTCAATAAGTTTACAAAGACAAAACTTTATCTATTTAAATTTTCTTCTTTTAAAATTCACCTGATTCCTTTGAGTGGATTTATTATAAATTTTCTACCCAAATTCCAAAATCAAATTTTTATTTATTTCTGGTATCCTGCGATACCAAAATATATTTGGTTAAACTATAGCCTTCAACGGTTTCAATCACAAATAATCACACGAATTAAAAATAATCAACATATAACATACGAAACAGATTAAATATTTGAGGAATCCAGTTGGATCCCTCCAACCTGTTTCCCAGCATCCACAGACGTTAGCACAACAATTAAATACCCATTCCGCTTCAAGGTGGAATATCGTGGTATATGGGATTTATAAAATATTATCCACTATTATGCGGCGCAATAGGGTCTCATCCGCTATATAATGCAGGAAATCAACAACTCCCAATACATATATAATACCAATTCCACTTCGAGGTGGAATATCACGGTATATGGGTTTAATATAATAACCTCCGCTATCATGCGGCGCATAGGGTCTAAACTAATATAACTAATAATAAATTAATTATCAAAACACACAATCAATCAATTTTAAATTTAACTATAAAAATTAAATCGGCGATTGAGTGAGAAGATCTCACCTTTGCCTATGCATGCAAATTCATTTCCATTCATTTCAATTCCTGCTTGTTTCTCCATTTTAGACCTTGTATAAACATTTATACAATTCATTAACATTTGAACTAACTGAATAATTAATTTTCATTTAATATATTGAATCATCTAATTATTAAATTTAAAACTAAATTTTATTTAATACATTATTTTTAGTAATTAAAATAATTTAAATAAGTTTATTAAACAAATAAATCTTTGTAATACATTATTTTAAAATAACTGGTTAAGTGAAAAAATGTATATTAAATTTTCTTTTGAAATCATTTACTTATATAAAAATATGTCCATATAGATTACAAAATCCAATCTCATATAACTTAACAATTTAAAACATTTAAAACTGCTACCTACAAAAATCTTATACATATACATAAATATATATATATATATCAGTTTTAATCATGATAAAACAGTATATGATTTCTGCATGCATACATATCTGTAAATTAATCTCACTGGAATATATATATTTTTGTATGCAAATTTTTAAATTGAAAATAACAAATAGTTTTATACTTTACTAAAATAAATTTCTTTACGGCAAAATTCTAATATATATATATATATATATATATATTCTGTATTTATACAATTCAAGATTAAATCGAGAAAGATGATGTTCGAATACCTTCAGCCTCGACGGCCCCCATCCGATCAAACCACCTCGAAGTTCGAGCTTCCTCAAATTCATGAGAACCTCACTGATAACCCCATCGCGAGCCATCGGCCAGGCCCTATCGTCGTCGAACCACCTCCAAACACTCAACCGTAGTCGCGACCGAAACACTAGCTCAACAGTTGAGCGCACCACCTACTCGCGAGATCGTCCCACTGCCGCGCCGCCCTGCATGAATTCCTCGTCGCCGCGGCCTTGCGACAGAATCGCGAGCCTCATTTTTCATTTTTTTTCACAGTTCGATCCTATCGGCTCTGATGAAACAAAGAGGGGAATTGCGGATCCCTAAATCCCAAAATCGAGCGCTTCTCACAATTTCAAGCACGTCCCGCTACAATTTCTGACCCCCCCCCCTTTATCTGCTTTCGATTTTGAATCGAAAAACATTTCAATTTCCTGAGGGGATCGAATTTTTTTAGGATGGCAGAAGTCTTGTTTATATTTGAAGAAAATGGGAAGGACGAGATTTGAATGAAGAAGAGGAATTCGATTTCTTTTGATTTCATTTACAAAGTATTCGGCTAGTCGTTTATTTTTATTTATTTATTTCTAACGCGTGTCTCTTTTGAAGACACGTACTTCAAATCTCAACACGTGTTGCAAAGGCTTCCAACAGTGTTTTAAATGAAATTACATTACTTATGTTTAGATTTAAATTTAAATTTAATTCCTCCTGAAAACGAAGACTAAAATCTCGATCTCAAATCGAGGTGTGCCGCCAGGCGTTTATAATGTTATACTTCTGAATGCGATGGAAAAGGTTTCGAGTCCAAATTCGATCGTTTGGAGAAGATAGCTTTTTGAATCCAGTTATTAAATTAAATTTCGATTTAATTTTCAGTTATCAATCGTATGATGACACGATCATTCCAAACACTACGAAAATTGAAATCCGATAATAACTAACTATTACGGATCCAATGGAACCGGTTTCGTCGAAATCCGAAACTGTGCATCGAAAGACTATTTTTAAACATGATTTAAACGATAAAATTCAATACTGAACAAAACAGATTCAAATTCAAATTCAAAAATTCTACTATCTCCAGTATTATCAATATAAATTTTCTAAGCCTTGAAAACATTTTAAAAAGACCCAAAATTGAAGATTTACAATTTTACCCAAATTTCTATAATTAAATTTGATAATTAAATTAATAAATTCATAGTTAAAATTTGAAATTTAAGATAACCTATCATTCAAATATTTAAAATCAATTAAATATTTCAATTCCAAAAGTTAAAAATTCTGGGTCGTTACGTCCTTCCCCCCTTAAAAGAATTTCGTCCCGAAATTACTAGTTAAGAAGAATGGACCTTAACCAGTTCATTATTTTCCCAAAACCAAATAGTTTTATCAACTTTCCCAAAACAAATCTTTTTTTATTAACAACCCATCACTAATTCAACTAACTTCCCAACTTCAATTATAAGTTCCAAACAACATTGTTTTCCTAACAATTCATATTTAAATTTAAATTCAAATTGCAAATTTCTAACATTTTCTCAAAAAAATTCTAACTCCCTAAATTTTCGAAAAATTTCGTCAGCGTCTCCTTTGCGCGGCTAGCTCGGTACGACTACAAAAATGGCAGCACGGCCCCCAGATTTCAAAGAGAAAAGAAAAGGCCAAGCGGCTAGACAAGAAGATCATCAAATTTCATACTGAAATTCAAATACATACCTTTTTGTCGAGCAATTCAATTTTATCTTCGAAATCAAAATCCCAATTCTGTTTCCTTTAATACACCTGTATATCCTGCTAGCCATAATATCCAATTACAACATTCATATATCATTTTGCACATTCCTTTACAAAATTTTCAATACATACTTCTTATACCATCTTTGGTTTACTATTGAAGTTATATATTCATTTTCATTCAATCTTGCATTTTCACTTTCATTTGAACAATTTCAATTCTATTTGGATTCAATTTATCTTCTAAATATTGAATTTTATCAATTATCTTCCATTCACAATTGATTCATGTCACTATTTTAAATCAGTTTCATTTACTAATTCACTGCAAATTCCAATTCATTTTATCTCAAACCATTTTCATTTCACCTTTATTATCTTTAGTTCACTTCGAACTAATTTTACAACTTCATTTTATTTCACACAATTCAAATTGGTTTTCAATATTCAGTTTCGATTCCAGTTTTATTCTTTTGTTCATTCCCAAACACAATTCAATTTCAATTCACCATTATTGTTTACAACCACTTATATTTAACTGGATTTCCAATTCTATATGAATTCAAATTTACCTTTTATTTACAATTATTGAATTCAATTCATTCCAAACCATATCTATTTGGTCTTTTCTTCAATTAGTTTCGCTTACTAATTTTTATTTAAATACTTCGTTTTACTTATAACAAATCAAATTCAATTTCCAATTCAACTCTATTTGCTTACAAATTCGAAATGAATTTCAAGATTTAATTTTACTTTCATTTAATTTCAATTGTAAATTTATTTATTCATTCATAATCTAATTTTCCATCTTATAAAAATTTATTCCAATCATTTAGTCTATTAGACTTCTCAAATTCACATTTATTCAAATTAACTCAAATCTTCAATTTCAATTTCATTTTGAATCCATATCATCATTTTATTTGACTTAATTTTTCACTCTCAATTCTTATATTAAATTTTCATTTTTAATTCCACTTGATTTAACTTCCAACTTATTTTATTTTCACGTCTACCTTTATCTAACTTCTCTTTAAGTTAGATTTTTATTTTAACAACTTCAAACTTTACAAGTTATCAACTTAATGATATTCCATAAATATTTTATATAACATTTTAGAATCTTTTTGACCTTTTAGAATTCATTTTTGAAATCAATTCAAATTAACCGTTTTGAATTCCCAAAACCAAACCCAGTTTTCCAAACAACTTTCATTTACCAAAATGTCACGATCCAAATTCCAGCGTTCGAAAATCGACATCCGTACTCCACTTGTACTTCAATGCCGCAGATTCAATCGTTGAAATTCAAATCGTGCCGGAGCTTATAACACATCAAGTATAACAACACAGCGGAAGAAAAAGAAATGAATATCATTGATATACAACATTCGATACAACAATGATACAATATGAATCAATATCAAAGATACAATGAATTGCTACAGCGAAAAACCCAATGAACTAGCAGCGGAACAACTAGAACTTGAAACTCCAGAAGAAACACCAATATCAGTAATCTCCATAGATAGTTCGAACCACCATCAAGTTGCACCAAGCTGAGAAAGTCCAGTCCATGAATCCGAAGACTCCAATATCCAAGAGCTCCAAAGAATACCAAAGAGAAAGCTAAAAGCTATTAAATCGATATCTATCATCTGAAAAACCCAACTCCAGACTGCCCGTGTGGAAAATTGTGGGCACCTAGAGTTTAGGAAAGGAACAACAAACTCCGGGTCAGTCATGGGACTGGTATAAGCAACAAAAATAGTTTATCTTTAAACAAACAACAAAGAATTTAAAAGAAATCTGCAATGCTTTTTGGAAAATGAAACTACCATAAGGCCTCCCGCCACACACACCATGCAAATGCGGAATTGGAGGAGATTTCTCCTTATGATAGTCAAACATGCTTGATATGCGAAAAACCATTTTTGATATTATTATTAGTGCATAGTGGAAAACATTTTGAAAGTATAATATTAATCATAGCCAGCATACAACATTTCGTTGTATGCCTACTACAGCTACCATGTTCAATAGCAGGTTACCACCACATTCCATGGCAGGTTATACAACTAAAACCATACTGGGCGCGTATTGTTTCTTTGGGTCTTCCAACAAATGGTCAGGCCAAGGAACTTCCCATTGCCACATGGGTACGCCTCTGAAGGGACGCCCAGAGAACCATTCCATGGTTCTCTGCTAACACAAGGCCGGCTACCCCTTTCCCGGGGAATAAAACCTAAGATATGCCACCCCCGGTCCTTTGGGTCCTTTATCCGAGAGCCCTCCAACAACAACATCACACGGTAATAATAAATATACTACAGTGCCCACATGAGTAAGTATCTGGGCTTCATACCATGATACTACCCTTTTCCAGAAGGAATGGTCATACCCTAGGGGAGCTACCCCTGAAACCTTGCTGCATTCTTCCTGTTTCGACCATTTCGGGGTGTGAGGCTCGACGAAGTCTCGACCACAAAGCTACGCTTTTTCACAAAAGTCATGCTTTGATCAACAAATGATCAGCAGCACTTCGTATGCCACATTACCAAATTGGGAGTGTATCACCAGTAACCATCAACTACATAACCTCTGAGCTCGTACGTCTCAGAGAAGGGTATTAAACTAAGAGAATAAATCTCCGCCACAAAACAAAAATGTATTTGATAGAAACCGATTTTACATCTCAAAGTGTAACGTCATACACACATCCATACAAGTATGTTCCGGGTTCGAACAGAACCGAAGGCACTTCCAAAGAAGCCCTTGCAAATTCGGATAATCTCTAATCACGTCCGGACTTCCCATCACAATGAGTGCTCTAATCTCTATACCGGGGATCAGCCGATGCAGAGACATTCGACAAGAAACCCTTTCGTTTCAAAAATATCTGGTCTTCACCACAGGTCTTCAATTGCTATCCATAACGTCATATCACTATTCCGAATGGGTTATATGACATAAAGCCCTCTCCCGGGTGAACCGAATAGTGAGCATAATATTTAAAAACATATGGATATGAGATCTCAGTTAAGTCACAACTTATTATTCAAAACTTTTCTTTCAAATGGTTAAAAAAATTACCATTTACAAATCTTTTTAAACAAAAGATTTATCTTTAAAACCCCCCTTTCAATTTAAACAAGGTTTACCAATCTTTCACAAAGATTTATTCATGGCCTTTCAAAACAATTTCCTTTTTCAAATTGGATTAACTTATCCGGTCTTTCAGTCAAAGACTCATTTCATAGCTTTCAAAACAATTTCCAAAGATTCATTCATAACTTGGAAACTCATTTCATTTCCAATTGAAATCTCTTTAAAACAAATTGGAAATTCATTCCTTATGTGAAAGCTTTTATTATTGGAGAACAAATAGTTTTCATTTCAGAAGAATCCAATTATATCTATACAAGTTAAAATATTGGGTTAAATTCAAATTCCCAAAAACGATACTTTTAAAATGGTTTAAAAACCCATAAACACATTTATGAGTTGAATGACCCTTTTTAATCCATAGTTTCCAAATCATAGAATTTAATTTCAAATATTGAATTCAAATTTAAATCAAATTATTTAAATTTCAAAATTAATCAAGTTATTCAAAATAAATTTTATTTTTGAAATCTATTTTCAAAAGCTTTCAATTCCAAAACTATTTTGGATTCAAAATTCGATCTTTAAAACTATTTCAAAATCTGTGACTTAACCGATTTCCTCGTGAAATCCATATTTGTGTGTGTATAGTGTAGTCCAGGGGTTTTACACACAATAGTGCAACAATATCAACCATTACAGATTCAAACACAGGAATATCGATAAGCGGTATAATCTATAACGCTTATCTTTATTCATACATCATGGATGAATAATACAAGTTCATCGTAGATAATAAATTACATCACCGATAAATAAATTACACCACTGATCACAGCACAAATCAGGATAATTCATAACGCAAAGCATCATATATCAGGGATATCAAATAATTAAATCATCCAATCCAAACATCCATAAGTAATATCAATTAATTATCAGATTAATTTAAATCAGATTAGTCACTAATGAATAAATTTCTAATCCTGGTTAATTAATCATTAATTAATTACAAACCATTTTGATTAATTACTCTTTAATCATAAATTAAGCTTTAATTACTAATAATCCTTTGATTAATCATCCTTAATTAATAATTAATAAATTAATTATTAATTAATTATCCTTAAAATAAATGATTATTCCCAATCATTTTCATAAATTAATTAACTTTTATTAATTATCTTTAATCAACAAATTAATTATCACTAATTATTGTTGATTAAGTCTTAATCATCATCATAAATTAAATCATTTCTTAATTAATCATCTTGATTAATTTGTCCTTAATTACATTATTATCCTTAATCAATTATCACTAAATTAATTAAAATTAAACTAAGTGATTATCCTTAATCACTTATATCATAAATTAATTACACCGAGTAATTTCTTAATTACTTCTGTTAAATAATTAAACTTAAACAACTTCACAAATGATTATTATTAATTAATTAATCTAATTAAATATTAAAATTAATCACATTAATTAATTATCAAATAATCTTAAGTTAATGACCTTCATTAACAATTCTTTAATTATTATTTTTTAAGTAATTAACTTAGATTATCCATTATTAATTACAAATTAATTAATATTTAATTACCAATTAATTAATATCTAATTATTTAATTAATTAAGTGTTAACTGCAACTTAATCAATCCTTAATTACTTGATTAATTTTTCTTTAATCATTAATTAAAATCTAATTAATAATCCTTAATTACAGATTAATTAACCTTAATTAATTAATCTTAAGTCTTAACTAATTAATCTAAAAATTCTTAATTACTTAATTAATCATCCATATCATTAACTAATTAAATAATTAATTACCCATTTAAATTAACTTAATAATTTAAACGAATCTAAATCAATAAAATTCTATTTATCTTTAAGATAAACATTTCTTACTCAATCAAAGTATTTAAAAACAATTTGTTTTTAAATTTGCCTTAAATTCCATTTTAAACTTTATTTAAATTTAAGATTTAAAATGAATACAAATTTATCTAAACAAGGTTTTAAAAACAATTCAAAACCTTTTTATCTCATATTTTAAAGATATATTCATTTATAAAGAAGTTTAAAAGAAATTTAAAACCCAATTCATTTTTAAATTCAAATTAATTTTAAAAATACACTTAAACAAACAAGATTATTTAAATCATTTTAAATTTTAAAAAACTTTCATTTATTTCAAAACTTAAATACAGATTTAATTAAAGCTTTCCTTATATTTCAAATCTTCATTTTAAAATTCAAATCATTTAACCATTTTTAAAATAGTTAAATAAATTTAAATTTAAACTTTATTTTATTTTAAAAGAAACTGAAATTCAACTCAAATTCCAGATTTTTTTTTAAATCTCAGATTTAAACTTATTTTAAATCTTATATTTTACAATTTAAACTTCCAGTTTAAATTCAAAACCAAAATACCTTTACACTTAAAAGTTTTTAAAACCAAAATTAAATTTCATAATTTAAATTATTTCAAAACTCAGATTCAAACTTCTTTGAATTCAGATTCAATTCAGGTTTAAATCTAGTTTAAAATTTTGATATACCAAATTAAACCTTTTTTTTTAATTTACAAACAGGAACAGATTTCTGTTTTGTTTTAAAACCTGACACAAATAATATACTCGAGCCTACCCTACAACGACTTTGAGTCATATCCTAACCTGCTTCGAGATACACCTTCAACTAACTCGAGACAAACGCGAGGCCACCAAAAACCTAACCCAACATTTCACCAGCATATCCCAGTAACACTGTGCACATATACAGTACCTCCGGCCACTGCTGATCAACTACGCGACCTCCCCACAGTCGACGATCACTATCTCAGATCATCCAAACAATATCTCAAACGATTCATGCTCGAAATCGAAATCGAGACTAAATTCCAAAACCTGGAACAGACAGTTCCCACTTCAATTCCAACCTGTCAACACCTCCCCATGGAAGCTCCGACCACCGTTGCCCCTGAAATTTCGACGAAGACCTCGTCAACCCACCATCTTCCAGTACCCAAGACCCCAAGCAACTCGATCCATTACAGATGCCGTGGTGTTCAATTCTATCTAACCCGGTAAAACTAGGGTTCTAATCCTCAAATCCCAACCACAACCTCCAAATTGAAATGCACCAAAATATGAAAATTTTCCCATCATCCATGATAACTCCTCCACCTCCAAAATCAAACTCGACACCTCCAATCAATTGTGGCAACAGAAATGCCTCAAAATTCATACCACAGTCAAAAGAGAACTGCTCTTTGAATATAACATTAAAAATTGAAATTTTGTTTTTAAAAATTATAATTTTGTATGATGTTTCAGATTATAACCCTGAAACATAAAATCATATAGTTTGAATTTTTCACTTATACTCATTTTTGCTCTGTTATTTATATTTCCAGGTAATACAAAATTTTATTTAACTTATATAAATTTTTAAAACTCACTCTATGATCTAACAATCAAGTTTGGTTTGCATTTTAAATCTTAACAGATATTGTTATAAGAGGAAATGGATTTTTAACAAAATCCATACTATTTAAACTAGATACTGTCAGATGCATATACAACAGCATCATATATCTATACACATCACACATTAATATATTCACAGAAATGCACTTAAAATTTATACACAATCATACAAATTTATAGATGTGAACATACATCAAGTTTATAATACTTAAGCTTTTAAATAAAAAGTTACTCGCCTGATTTTGATGAACAGAGCACAGTTTTGAAAACCCTTGTGAATCTTTTGAAAACTTGTTTGAATGCTTTAAAAGCTTTAAACTTGAAAGCTTGCTGATGTTTTTAACTTGCATGCAGAGATGAGTTCCAGATTTTGAAAAAAATGCTTTACTTTCCAGGTTGAATGATGAACAGGCTATGGATTTGAAGAATGCAGGTTTGCTTGATTTCCAGATTTTTTTTGAAAAATGAATGCAGTTTGCTTTTATTTTGGAAATATGTTTACAGATTGAAGAAAGTAAAATGCAGACTTGCTTTAGCATTTTGAAAATGTGGATGGTTACAGATTTTTGAAGAGATGAAGTTTGCTTTTGAAAATGATATACAGGATTTACATTTTTGTTTGAAAATGAACTATGGGTTTTGATTCTTTAAATTTGGGTTTTGAGGATTGTTTAGAGTATTAAGTTTCAGCTGAAAATTTTCTTTGTTTTGAAATTGAAAATGAGAAGAAAAAAAAGAATGGAAGAAGGCAAGTTTATATAACCAAATTTATGATTAATTAAAAATCAAAGAAAAATAAAAATAAACAATTTGACACTTGTCTTAAATTACTAACACTTGTAAATTTCTTATTTAATCACTTAACACATGTTATATTAGATCCTAAGATGTTTACACATGTTTTTTAATTAATTAGTATTTTTAGTTAAAGTTTAATATAATATTATGCTTAATTAATTAGTTTACAAATACTTATTTATATGTATGGATAATTTTTAAAGAATAAAACCAAGTATAATTATAAATAAAAACAATACATATATCTATTATTTGAAAATAACATTTTAGATAGTTTATATAGAATTTATAAAAGAGATTGTAAATGGCTGACCTTGCTTGTCTTAGTGAAATGTGGTGGGGGGGTTCTCGCTTCGCGTTTGGTGGCGAACGGGAGACTCTTACCCCCACATGTCCTCTTTACGGGGTTGGTTAGGCGTAAGCCATGACAGTCGAAAGGCTGGCCGTAAAAGCAAGTCTGGGTACCACTCTGAGCCACGACGGGGCTGGGATGGTTGAAAAGCCTACCGGTCGAGAGTGGCCGCTGTCAGACGGTCGAAGACCTGAGACTATTAGAATTGGTATCAGAGCTGAAGGTTGAAACTTTAGCTCAGGAGTATAACACATTAAGTAACTCAATAGAGATAGGGTGAAGTATACCCTAGAATGAGTATCTCTAAGATATCTGTTCGTATGCCTCAGTAAATTCTCTTACTATCCACTGATAGTAAGTATGAGTGCACGAAGAGGACTAGATAGGGGATAGGGGAGTACCACTGCAAATGGTCAGTACCCTGCAATAGCGGAAACAATCCTTTCTCTATCAATCTACTTTGATTCGTCTTTTTAACTCTTTGATGATTCCTGACAGCTCCAGGAAGAAGCTTTGATATATTTGCATGGGACATAAACTCCAGATGGGTCAGAATTGTTTGTTTGGATGAATTATTTGCTTTGGTTGCTATGGTTGATAGGTATATTTTGGTTGTTTAAAACTAAAAAATTTGGACTGCATCCATATATCTGTTTATTTTGTTGGGTCCAAGTATATTCTACGAGTGGTTAGTTATCTTTCGAACTAACCAATACCTCTGTATATTCGTAGATCTGGTAACCCGAGTATCTTGATTCGTCCTTGTATTTATTATTGATATTCTGATTTGGGAAGCCAAATGCAGAATAGATACCCATTTTGATTTGGAAATTGTCTCTCTGTCTTTGTGTATCCATTCTTTGATATCTCCCTACTTTCAAATTTCGAGGATGAAATTTTCTAAGGGGGGGAAATCTGTAACATTCCTGTTTTTAAACAAATTTAAATTTGTAATTAATTTGATTCCTATATTAAATTAAGAATTAATTTGGTAAATTAATATAAAATTTTGATTAAATTATGAATTGATTTAATAATCTCACTTTAATAAAATATTAAATTGATAGATTTTATCTTTTAAAATATAATAAATTGTTTTCTATTTATAATATATATAGGATATGTATATATTGTAGATAGATGATCCTTGTTTAAATTTAATAAAAGAATAAATCTTATTTTCTAATTCTACTATTTTTGGTAAATTGGAAATATGTTTTTATTTAATTTAATCTTTTCAAAGCTATTTAATAAAATAATTATATGATTTTAAATTTATAAAATAAATGTTTAATTATTTAAAAAGGATTTTAGCTTAAAGTTTAAATAAGATTAATAATAAAGATCTGTTTTATTTCTTTTTAAAATATTGATTAATAAATATGATTGTAAATTACATATGAAAGTTTAAATACAATTAAAATATGAAACATCAATTCATTTAAATAACAAGTAATTCACAATCTCTTTTATAAATTTTATTTAAATTATCTAAATGTTATTTTCAAATAATAAATATATGTATTGTTTTTATTTATAATTATACTTGGTTTTATTCTTCTAAAATTATCAATATATTACTACGTATTTGTAAACTAATTAATTTAAGCATAATATTATATTAAACTTTAATTATAAATACTAATTAATTAAAAGAACATGTGTTGCTTTCTTAGGACATAATTTAACATGTGTTAAGTGATTAAACAAGAAATTAACAAGTGTTAATATTTTATACGAGTGTCAAATTGTTTATTTTTATTTTTCTTTGATTTTTAATTTATCATAAATTTAGATATATAAACACATGCCTTCTTCCTTTCCTATTCTTTTCTCATTTTCAATTCATAACTTAAGAAATTTTTCAGCTGAAACTTAATACTCTAAACAACCCTCAAAACCAAAATCTGAAGAATCAAAACCCATAGTTTATTTTCAAACAAAAATGTAAATCCTGTATATCATTTTCAAAAGCAAACTTCATCTCTTCAAAAATCTGTAACCATCCACATTTTCAAAATGCATAGCAAAGATCCCTGTAGTATTCTCAAAAACAAATCATGCAAATCTGAAATCATCTTCAAACCTTGTAAATCTGAAGTTTGCATTTTATTCAATCTGAAGCAAACCTGCACGCATTTCTTCAATATTTGGAAAATTTGCCTCTGCATGCAAACTTGGGAACTAAAGCATTTTTTTCAAAAATCTGGAAGCCCATGCAACCTGTAGTCAAATTTGAATCATCTCAATCATACAAGCATTTCAGATTTAAGTCACATGCAAGGCAAAGCTTTTCAAAAATACTTTGTTTTCCTTCACAAACCAGGTGAGTAACTTTTAAACTTAAAGTAAATTATGGATTGCATGTTATTGCTGTGGAAAACATTGCAAATTTTTGTATATTTATAAGTATGTTGTGTAGATATATGGTTGAATTCCTGTTATATGATGTTTGTGACATCTCTGTTTCCAGATTTAAGTACTGGTTTGGATTTAAATTCAAAACCTCTTAGTTAAGCCACTATTAAAACTTGAGTTTCAAAAGAAACTTGTGTGTCCCCTCAAAACATAGTTAAAAATTTATTTAAGTTAAAAATAATTATGAAATGCCTCTGAAAATTTTAAAAAAATTGATCAAACTTTGAAATAGTGAAATTCAAAACCTTGCAATTTATTATTTCAGGCCTAAGATCTGAAATATCATCCTAAAATATGATTTTTAAAACTAAAATTATAATTTTTAGTTTAGAAATAAGAATTCAGTTCTGTGTTGAACTGAAAATGCAAAATTTGGGATTTTGGGGAGGTCTCTGCTATCTGCGTGGTCGGAAGCATTGACATTGATGGATGGGTGAACAGAGAAAAGGAAAAAAATACTGAATGGCGATGCAATTCATCGAGGTGGCAATGGTGTTGATTTCTTGTCTGGAACCCTAAATTATATCTGGGTAGTGTTTTTGATTGGTTTGACCTCTTCAGTGGATCGAGTGCTACGTAACTCAAGGGATCGGAAGTAGATGAGACGGCGATGGAGTGAACGGAGGCACAGGTGTTCAGATGGTCGGAATTTCTTGGATGAGGCGATGACAGGTTTGGGGTTTAGTGTTGTTTCTGATGTTCCAGGTTTGAGTTAAATGCTCAAACTCAATTTCGTGATGGTGCAATTGATCTGATGATCAGATTTGGCTATGAGGGTGATCGCCGACCTGGGTGAATCATCGTTGATGATCGGAGTTAACTGCCGGAGATGTGTATGTGCATGGTGCACTACCAATTTCTGGTGAAGTATGTATTGCTGGAGTTGTGGCCTTGGGTGTGACTCGAAGCAAGTGGATGGGTTGCTCGAAGATTTTGGTTGGTGGACTCAGAGCAGTTTTGGGTAGACTCGGGTTTAAATATGGTAATAGGTTTTAAATCAGAAACCTGTTGTTCTGATTTAAATTTTATAATAAAATTTAAAAGTTGAATTTAAATGAATGTAAAGTTTTTAAATAAGGTTTAAATCTAGTTTTCAATCTTAGTTTAAGTTAAATCTAAGTCTAAAATAAATTCAAGTTTAATTTGAATATTAGTTTGGAAATAAATGAGTTTTTAAATTCAAATTGTCTTAATAACATAAAAGTGTTTAAGAAGTTAAAGTGTGTTTAAAGAATTTGAATTTAAATGGTGTTTGAAAAGTAAGGAAAGATTTAAATAAAAGTTAAATCAGAATTTTAAATTTGAATTCAAATTGAATTTGAATCTTAGGTTTTTGGAAATAAGATAAAGTCTATAAATTTAAATATTGTAATTAAGTTTAAAAGTTAAAGTATACTTTAATGATGTGAAATTAAAAAGTAATTTAGTTTAAAATATTTAATTTCTTTTATATAAGTACTCTTTAACATGTGAATTTCAAAGTTTTAAATTGGTTAAAGATAAATTGGTTTTCATTTTTAAAACTTGAATTTAAAATGAAATTTGAAAGTAAATTTAAAGTAAATTGTCCTTTGATTAGTAATTAAAGCTTAATTTATGTTTAAAGAGTAATTAATCAAATTGGTTTGTAACTAATTAATGATTAATTAACCAGGATTAGAAATTTATTCATTAGTGACTAATCTGATTTAAATTAATCAAATAATTAATTGATATTACTTATGGATGTTTGGATTGGATGATTTAATTATTTGATATCCCTGATATATGATGCTTTGCATTATGAATTATCCTGATTTGTGCTGTGATCTATGATGTAATTTATTTATCGGTAATGTAAATTATTATCTACGATGAACTTGTATTATTCATCCATGATCTATGAAAAAAGATAAGCGTTATAGATTATACCGCTTATCGATATTCCGGTGTTTGAATCTGTAATGGTTGATGTTGTTGGACTATTGTGTGTAAAACCCCTGGACTACACTATACACACACAAATATGGATTTCACGAGGAAATCGGTTAAGTCACAGATTTTGAAATAGTTTTAAAGATCGAATTTTGAATCCAAAATAGTTTTGGAATTGAAAGATTTTGAAAATAGATTTCAAAAATAAAATTTATTTTGAATAACTCGGTTGAGTTTGGAATTTAAATAATTTGATTTAAATTTGAATTCAATATTTGAAATTAAATTCTATGATTTGGAAACTATGGGTTAAAAAGGGTCATTCAACTCATAAATGTGTTTATGGGTTTTTAAACCATTTTAAAAGTGTCATTTTTGGGAATTTGAATTCAACCCAAGATTTTAACTTGTATAGATATGATTGGATTCTTCTGAAATGAAAACTATTTGTTTTCAAATAATAAAAGCTTTCACATAAGGAATGAATTTCCAATTTGTGTTAAAGAGATTTCAATTTGAAATGAAATGAGTTTCCAAGTTATGAATGAATCTTTGGAAATTGTTTTGAAAGCTATGAAATGAGTCTTTGATTTAAAGACCAGATAAGTTAATCCAATTTGAAAAGGGAAATCGTTTTGAAAGGCTATGAATAAATCTTTGTGATAGATTGGTAAACCTTGTTTAAATTGAAAGGGGTTTTTAAAGATAAATCTTTTGTTTAAAAAGATTTGTAAATGGTAATTTGTTTAACCATTTGGAAGAAAAGTTTTGGATAATAAGTTGTGACTTAACTGAGATCCCATATCCATATGTTTTTAAATATGGCGCTCATTATTCGGTTTAGCCGAGAGAGGACCTTTGTGTCGTATAACCCTTTCCGAATAATGATACGATGTATACGGATAGCATTTGAAGACCGATGGTGAAGACCGGATATTTTCAAAAACGAAAGGATTTCTTGTTGAATGTCTCTGCATCAGCTGATCCCCGGTATAGAGATTTGAGCACCCATTGTGATGGAAAGTCCGGACGTGATTAGAGATTATCCGGATTTGCAAGGGCTTCTTTGGAAGTGCCTTCGGTTCTGTTCGAACCCGGAACATACTTGTACGGATGTGTGTATGACGTTACACTTTGAGATGTAAAATCGGTTTCTATCAAATACATTTTTTTTTGGTGGTGGAGATTTATTCTCTTAGTTTAACACCCTTCTCTGAGACGTACGAGCTCAGAGGTTATGTAGTTGATGGTTACTGGTGATACACTCCCAATTTGGTAATGTGGCATACGAAGTGCTGCTGATCATTTGTTGATCAAAGCATGGCTTTTGTGTAAAGTGTAGCTTTGTGGGCGAGACCTCATCGAACCTCACAAACCGGTAATGGTCGAAACAGGAAAGATGCGGCAAGGTTTCAGGGGTAGCTCCCCTAGGGTATGACCATTCCTTCTGGAAAAGGGTAGTATCATGGTATGGAGCCCAGATACTCACTCATGAGTATATTTATTACTATGTGATGTTGTTGGTATGGAGGATCCTCGGATAAAGGTCCCAAAGGACTGGGGGTTGCATATCTTAGGTTTTGGGGTAGTCGGCCTTGTGCTAGCAGAGAACCGAGGGATGGTTCTCGAGGAGTCCCCCCAGAGGCGTACCCATGTGGCAATGGGAAGTTCCTTGGCCTGACCATTTCTTGGAAAATCCAAAGAAACGGTATGCGCCCTGTACGGTGTTAGTTGTATAACCTGCCATGGAATGTGACGGTAACCTGCTATTGAACATGGTAGCTATAGTAGGCATACGACGAAATGTGGTATGCTGGCTAAGATTAATATTATACTTTCGAAAATGTTTTCCACTATGCACTAATAATAATATCAAAAATAGTTTTCGCGTATCAAGCATGTTTGACTATCATAAGGAGAAATCTCCTCCGATTCCGCGTTTGCATGGTGTGTGTGGCGGGAGGCCTTATGGTAGTTTCATTTTCAAAAAAAAAGCATTGCGGGTTTCAATTTAAATTATTTTGTTTGTTTTAAAAAAATAAACTGTTTTTGTTTGCTCACACCAGTCCCATGACTGACCTGGAGTTTATTGTTACCTTCCTAAACTCTAGTGCCCACAATTTTTCCACACGGGCAGTCTAGAGTTGGGTTTTTCAGATAGTAGATATAGATATCGATTCAGTAGCTTTAGGCTTTCTCTTTGGTATTCCTTGGAGATCTTGGATATTGGAGTCTTTGGATTCATGGACTGGACTTGCTTTTCTTTATGCAACGTGATGGTGGTTCAAGCTAGTGGCTTTGGAGCATCGGATTGGAGTTGCAGTTTGATCATTGGAGATATCTCTTTTGCTATATCATCTTTCCGCTGTGTCTGTTGTCTCTTATATTCTTGTATCTCTGATATTGATATCACTGTTGTATGTCATTCTGGATATCGTATCATTTGAGTTGTATATTGATATTCATTCTTTTTCTTCCCCTGTGTTGTTATACTTGATGTGTTATAAGCTCCAGCGAACCAGATTCGACGTTTGGATTTGTGGCATTTGAATACGAGTGTAGTATTCGGTGCCGATTTTCGAAGGTCGAGTCAGGGTCGTCAGAATTGGGATCAGAGCTGAAGGTTGAAACTTTAGCTCAGGAGTATAACACATTAAGTAACTCATTAGAGATAGGGTGAAGTATACCATAGAATGAGTATCTCTAAGATATTCGTTCGTATGCCTAAGTAAATTCTCTTACTATCCACTGATAGTAAGTATGAGTGCAAGAAGAGGAACAGATAGGGGACAGGGGAGTACCACTATAAATGGTCAGTACCCTGCAATAGCGGAAACAATCCTTTCTCTATCAATCTCCTTTGATTCGTCTTTTCAATTCTTTGATGATTCCTGACAGCTCCAGGAAGAAGCTTTGATATATTTGCATGGGACATAAACTCCAGATGGGTCAGAATTGTTTGTTTGGATGAATTGTTTGCTTTGGTAGCTATGGTTAAAAGGTATATTCTGGTTGGTTAAAACTAAAAATTTTGGACCGCATCCATATATCTGTGTATTCTTTTGCGTCTCGATATATTCTACGAGTGGTTAGTTATCTTTCGAACTAACCAATACCTCTGTATATTCGTAGATCTGGTGACCCGAGTGTCTTGTATTGAATAAGTTCGTTCTCATAATTATTAGCAATATTCTGATTTGGTAAGCCAAATGCAGAATAGATACCCAATTTGATTTGGAAACTGTCTCTGTCTTTGTGTATCCATTCTTTGTTGTCTCCCTACTTTCAAATTTCGAGGAAGAAATTTTCTAAGGGATGAAATCTGTAACATTCCTGTTTTTAAAAAAAATTAAATTTGTAATTAATTTGATTCCTAGATTAAATTAAGAACTAATTTGGTAAATTAATATAAAATTTTGATTAAATTATGAATTGATTTAATAGTCTCACTTTAATAAAATATTTAATTGATAGATTTATCTTTTAAAATATAATAAATTGTTTCCTATTCAAAATATATATAGGATATGTATATATTGTGGATAGATAAGCCTTGTTTAAATTCAACAAAAGAATAAATCTTATTTTCTAATTCTACTATTTTTGGTAAATTGGAAATCTATTTTTATTTAATTTAAGCTTTTCAAAGCTATTTAATAAAATAATTATATGATTTAAAATTTATAAAATAAATGTTTAATTATTTAAAGAAAGGATTTTAGCTTAAAGTTTAAATAAATTAATAATAAGATTTGTTTTATTTTCTTTTTAAAATATTGTTTAATAAATGTGATTTGTAAATTAGATATGAAGTTTAAAATACAATTAATATGAAACATTAATTCATTTAAATAACAAGTAACTTATAACCTTTTTTATAAATTTTATTTAAACTATCTAAAATGTTATTTTCAAATAATAGATATATGTATTGTTTTTATTTATAATTATACTTGGTTTTATTCTTTAAAAATTATCCATACATATAAATAAGTATTTGTAAACTAATTAATTAAGCATAATATTATATTAAAATTTAATCAAAAATACTAATTAATTGAAAGAACATGTGTAAACATCTTAGGATATAATATAACATGTGTTAAGTTATTAAACAAGAAATTTACAAGTGTTAGTAATTTAAGACAAGTGTCAAATTGTTTATTTTTATTTTTCTTTGATTTTTTAATTTATCATAAATTTAGATATATAAACACATGCCTTCTTCCTTTCCTATTCTTTTCTCATTTTCAGTTCATTAACTTAAGAAATTTTGCAACTGAAACTTAATACTCTAAACAATCCTCAAAACCCAAATCTGAAGAATCAAAACCCATAGTTTATTTTCAAACAAAAATGTAAATCTTGTATATCATTTTCAAAAGCAAACTTCATCTCTTCAAAAATATGTAACCATCCACATTTTCAAAATGCATAGCAAAGACCCCTGTAGTATTCTCAAAAAAAAATCATGCAAATCTAAAATCATCTTCAAAACCTGTAAATCTGAAGTCTGCATTTTATTCAATCTGAAGCAAATCTGCACGCATTTCTTCAATATCTGGAAAAATTTCCCCTGCATGCAAACTTGGGAACAAAAGCATTTTTTCTTCAAAAATCTGGAAGCCCATGCACCTGTAGTCAAGTTTGAATCATCTCAATCATACAAGCATTTCAGATTTAAGTCACATTCAAGGCAAAGCTTTTCAAAAATACTCTGTTTTCCTACACAAATCAGGTGAGTAACTTTTAAACTTAAAGTAAATTATGGATTGCATTTATTGCTGTGGAAAACAATGCAAATTTGTGTATATTTATAAGTATGTTGTGGAGATATATGGTTGAATTCCTGCTCTATGATGTATGTGACATCTCTGTTTCCAGATTTAAGTACTGGTTTGGATTTAAATTCAAAACCTCTTAGTTAAGCCACTGTTAAAACTAAAGTTTCAAAAGAAACTTGTGTGTCCCCTCAAAACTTAGTTAAAAATTTATTTAAGTTAAAAATAATTATGAAATGCCTCTGAAAATTTTAAAAAAATTGATCAAACTTTGAAATAGTGAAATTCAAAACCTTGCAATTTATTGTTTCAGGCCTAAGATCTGAAATATCATCCTAAAATATGATTTTTAAAACTAAAGTTATAATTTTTAGTTTAGAAATAAGAATGCAGTTCTGTGTTGAATTGAAAATGCAAAATTTGGGATTTTGGGGAGGTCTCCGCTATCTGGGTGGTCGGAAGCTTTGACATTGATGGAGGGGTGAACAGAGAAAAGGAAAAAAATACTGGATGGCGATGCACTTCATCGAGGTGGCAGCGGTGTTGATTTCTTATCTGGAACCCTAAATTATATCTGGGTAGTGTTTTTGATTGGTTCGACCTTATCAGTGGATCGAGTGCTACATAACTCAGGGGATTGGAAGTATATGAGACGGCGATGGAGTGAACGGAGGCCCAGGTGTTCAAATGGTCGGAATTTCTTGGATGAGGCGGTGACAGGTTTGGGGTTTGGTGTTGTTTCTGATGTTCCAGGTTTGAGTTAAATGCTCAAACTCGATTTCATAATGGTGCAATTGATCTGATGATCGGATTTGGCTATGAGGGTGATCGCCGACCTGGGTGAATCATCGTTGATGATCGGAGTTAGCTGCCGGTGATGTGTATGTGCACGGTGCAGTACCAATTTCTGGTGAAGTATGTATTGTTGGAGTTGTGGCCTCGGGTGTGACTCGAAGCATGTGGATGGGTTGCTCGAAGATTTTGGTTGGTGGACTCGAAGCAGTTTTGGGTAGACTCGGGTTTAAATATGGTAACAGGTTTTAAATCAAAAACCTATTGTTCTGATTTAAATTTTATAATAAAATTTAAAAGTTGAATTTAAACAAAAGTAAAGTTTTTAAATAAGGTTTAAATCTAGTTTTCAATCTTAGTTTAAGCTAAATCTAAGTCTAAAATAAATTCAAGTTTAATTTGAATATTAGTTTGGAAATAAATGAGTTTTTTAATTCAAATTGTCTTAATAACATAAAAATGTTTAAGAAATTAAAGTGAGTTTAAAGAATTTGAATTTAAATGGAGTTTGAAGAGTAAGGAAAGATTTAAAAAAAGTTAAATCAGAATTTTAAATTTGAATTCAAATTGAATTCGAATCTTAGGTTTTTGGAAATAAGATAAAGTCTATAAATTTAAATATTGTAATCAAGTTTAAAAGTTAAAGTATACTTTAATCATGTGAAATTTAAAAGGAATTTAGTTTAAAATCTTTAATTTCTTTTATATAAGTACTCTTTAACATGTGAATTTCATAGTTTTAAATTGGTTAAAGATAAATTGGTTTTTACTTTTAAAACTTGAATTTAAAATGAAATTTGAAAGTAAATTTAAAGTAAATTGTTTTAGTACTTTGTAAATGATAACTTGATCATAAATAAGAACAAAGTTTTACCTTAGAGTAGATTAAAAATTTAATGATTTATAATTCCTTAAATTTTTAAGGAAATTTAATGGATAATTAATTTATTTGATTAATTAATGATTTAGATTAATTAAATAAGTAATTAAAGGGATAGAGAAGAAAAGATAAGAAAGAAGAAACTCAACTGTAATTAAAGAATTGTTAATGAAGGTCATTAACTTGGGATTATTTGATAACTAATTAATGTGATTAATTTTAATAATTAATTAGATTAATTAATTAATCATTTGTGAAATTGTTTAAGTTTAATTATTTAATAGAAGTAATTAAGAAATTACGCATTGTAATTAATTTATGATATAAGTGATTAAGGATAATCACTTAGTTTAATTTTAATTAATTTAATGATAATTGATTAAGGATAATAATGTAATTAAGGATAAATTAATTAAGATGGTTAATTAAGAAATGATTTAATTTATGATGATGAAGACTTAATCAATAGTAATTAGTGATAATTAATTTATTGATTAAAGATAATTAATAAAAATTAATTAATTTATGAAAATGATTGGGAATAATCATTTATTTTAAGGATAATTAATTAAGAATTAATTTATTAATTCTTGATAATTAATTAAGGATAATTAATCAAAGGATTATTAGTAACTAAAGCTTAATTTATGATTAAAGAGTAATTAATCAAAATGGTTTGTAATTAATTAATGATTAATTAACCAGGATTAGAAATTTATTCATTAGTGACTAATCTGATTTAAATTAATCAAATAATTAATTGATATTACTTATGGATGTTTGGATTGGATGATTTAATTATTTGATATCCCTGATATATGATGCTTTGCATTATGAATTTTCCTAATTTGTGTTGTGATCTGTGATGTAATTTATTTATCGGTGATGTAATTTATTATCCACAATGAACTTGTATTATTCATCCATAATCTGTGAATAAAGATAACCGTTATAGATTATACCGCTTATCGATATTCCTGTGTTTGAATCCGTAATGGTTGATGTTGTTGCACTATTGTGTGTAATACCCCTGGACTACACTATACACACACAAATATGGATTTCACGAGGAAATCGGTTAAGTCATAGATTTTGAAATAGTTTTAAAGATCGAATTTTGAATCCAAAATAGTTTTGGAATTGAAAGCTTTGGAAAATAGATTTCAAAAATAAAATTTATTTTGAATAACTCGATTGAGTTTGAAAATTAAATAATTTGATTTAAATTTGAATTCAATATTTGAAATTAAATTCTATGATTTGGAAACTATGGGTTAAAAAGGGTCATTCAATTCATAAATGTGTTTATGGGTTTTAAAACCATTTTAAAAGTGTCGTTTTTGGGAATTTGAATTTAACCCAAGATTTTAACTTGTATAGATACAATTGGATTCTTCTGAAATGAAAATTTTATTTGTTTTCAAATAATAAAAGCTTTCACATAAGGAATGAATTTCCAGTTTGTGTTAAAGAGATTTCAATTTGAAATGAATTGAGTTTCCAAGTTATGAATGAATCTTTGGAAATTGTTTTGAAAGCTATGAAATGAGTCTTTGACTCACAAGCCGCAAGCCTTATGTTGTATGTTGATTTGGCTCATATGCCTTATGTTGTTGCATGATTTGGTTTATATGCCATATATTGATCTAAGAACATGGAGTTCATCTCAATAGCGAGTTATTATCCTCCTTGTATATCTTATCTTCACCTATCATTCACCAACTATCTTGTTTAGGCTAGACTGACATGTATGTTTATATTTTTATATGATGCTCGGGTCAGACCGAGTCATTACAGGTTTGTAGATTGCAATTTGACTTCTACCTTGCTTTACTCCACTATGTTCTTTCCTCTTTATTGCTTAGTGTATGTTTTGATGTAGCCTATTTTTTGTCATACTCTGATGTATTTTTTTGTGACTCTGATGTATATTTGATTCATAGGAACCAAAATCATGTAGCAAGTTATGTTGCACTTCTACTGACTCTGTATATGTACATATATGTGTATGTTCCTGCTATGTGATATGAGGTATTTAATGTTATTATATTTGTTCTGAATACGATCCTTAGCCACCGCAATTTTGTGTCAAACCTGAATCGAGTATGTTGATCCACTTAAGAAAGAAAGAAAGAAAGGGAAAAATGGACAATCAATAGACGTATTTGATACTTGTTTAAGATAAAGCTCACAGATGGTCGCTCCTAACCAGTCCTATTCTCTATACTAGCAAACAGTATTACCTAGTAATGCTCTTTGCTAGTGTGGGTCTCGGGGTGAGGCGTCACAGCTTGGTGTAAGAGCTGTTCAAAAAAAAATGGTAAATAAACATAGAACTAGAATAATATGTATGTTATAGAGTATCCAATTCATGCCATTCCAATCTTCCATCGTCATTGTCCTTAACCGTTTTCCTTCAATCAAGTGAGCTGTTGGGGGTAGATAATAGATTTGGGAATACGTCTAGGAATGCATTTTTTATTTCGTAGTATTCCGTATATTGAATTCTGTTATCAATGGTATACCCTTGTGAATAATCTTTATCTTATCTTCTCTTATACTTTCAACTTATGGCTGATGGAGGTAGAGCCAGCCGTTCTGGAGTTGGGCAGTCCAACGGCCCACATCCAGATGGAGTCTATACGTCCGTTGATCAGTTTATGGAGCTATTTTGTAGTACTCAGCCTCCAGCTCCTACTCTTACACCTCCACCTCACAAGTCACCATTCGCACGCATGTGCAGCGACTTTTCGTACCTTGTAGGAGAGCCTTTCAAGGGTTCGGAAAGTGTATTGGAGGTTCGGGCTTGGTTGCGTACTTATGATCATATATTTTCTCGCATGGATATTTTTGACTACCATCGCGTACTCATAGCATCTATTATTTTGCAAGAATGTGCTATGGATTGGTATAAGCTTCTAATTGCGTAAGCTGATGAGTCCTCTCTTTCTTGGGATCAATTCAAGGAGCGATTCGAGTTGAAATTCATTCCCGAATCAGAGAAAGCCCTCCTTGCTCAATGTTTCCTTGAGTTGAAGCAAGGGAAATTTTCTATCTTTGAGTATGTTTCCTCTTTTGAAGCCTTATCCAAGTACGGCGTTGAGCATATTAATACACTGTATAATAAGAATCAAAAGTTTATGAATGGTTCGAAGAAGTATTTGAAGAAGGACTTAATGCTTTAGCTTAGGGTCACTTTTGATAAGCTAGTTGACTCGGCCTTCTCCTTGAAGCTATTGATAAGGATAAGGATAGTAGTGATAATATTGGGTTTTATTCGAAGCCTAATAAGAAGAAGCGGTTTCCTTTTCATGAGTCCAAATCTTTTCAGCATAATAAGAAGAAGAAGAAGCAGGTTGGTTCTAGTTCTCATTCCGGGGTAGCACACCTTCAAAAGGGATGCTACAATTATGGTTCTCATGATCATTTGGTTAGAGGATTTCCAAAGCCTCACATTTTCCACAATTGGAAGCAAAGGAGACATTGGTCTTCATCGTGCCCTAGAGCTCCTAAAGGTCGTAATTCTAGGAAGCTGAATGTTTTGATGCTTCTAGTGATTCTTCTTAGCCAGAGGTACTTTTTCTTCTATTTTGGAAGGTTCTATTTTATTCCTTGGCCATTCTATCCAATTTCTTTTCGATACGGGTGCCTCACACCCATTTGTATCAAAGGAACTTGTTGATGTTATTCCTTTGGATATGATTTGTCTTATGACTTCTTTGAGGATTGCAAATCTTATTGGCGGATCCACAACACTTAGTATGTTTTATGAAGATGTTGAGTTTGTTCTTTATGGTTACTCTTTCCGTGTGAACCTGCACATTACTTAGTATCTTGGTTTTGACATGATTTTGGGGATGGATTGGCTTGTTCGTTATGAAGCCCAAATCCTATACCCCAAAAGGATTCGATATCTCAAGCATCCTGATTCTGTTGATCGGTTGTCTATTATTCTTCAAGATTTTGATTAGTAGTTCTAAAGCTTCTTTGTAACTTCTCGAATTTCGAGATGATTATGACATATCTTGGATTCTTGTTTTTTGTGAGTTCTCCGATGTTTTTGAGCCTGTTTTGAGTTTGCCACCGAAGCGAGCAATTGAGTTCTGCATTGATCTTATTCCTGTTGCTCAGCCTGTCAGTCGTCCTCCCACGAGGATGTCTGCCAAGGAAATGAGGAACTCAAGAAGCAGTTGTTGGAACTAGAAGCTAAGTAGTTTATCCAGTCTATTTCATCTCCTTGGGGTGCTGTTGTTGTTTTCTTTAAGAAGTCTAATGGTACTCTTAGGCTTTGTGTTGACTATCGCAAACTTAATGAGTTGACTATCAATGATAAATATCCCTTGCCTAGGATCGATGATATCTTCGATCAATTATCTAGTGCCAAAGCTTTCTCTTAGCTTGATCTCGCCGTCGGTTTTCATCAGTTGCGAGTTGCGGAGGATACAATTCCTCTTACCACATTCCACACACTACAAAAAATTATGCTTTTAGTTGCAATATATAGCAGCGTTTGAATGCTAAATGCTACTGTTTCTTAAACCCCACGGTAATGGCAGCGTTTTAGCTTTGGATAGGTTCTGGGCGGGCTTTGTTTTTTCGTTCCCGCTTGTCGTTCCATCTAATTTTCGTTCTCTTTCATTTCGTTGCTGGCGCCAAATAAAAATAAAAACGTAAAATTTATCCAAGCCCAACTTTTCTTCTCAAATCTCTAAAACATCCACTGTACAGAAATCGTCCCTACCACCAAATAAATTTGACCTTAAATCTTCTTTTATTATCACAGCTAAATTCAATCGTTCTTCATCTTTTTCCCCTTTTTTGTCTATTGTTTGCTTCAGGTGTGGGAGGAGGCCATGGCCTGTTGTGGTGATTTAGAGGTCAAGCTCTTAGGTGGAGATTAGGAACCACGCAGTCGGGTTGCGTTGAGATGTTGGGAGTCGGTTGGCGATTTGGTGGTGGAGGGTGTGGCAGTGAATGGATCTGGGGTTGCGGGAGTTTAGGGATGTCGGCATGGTGGGTGGTTGTTTATTTGTCTGTGTGGTTGCTGTTTGGGTTTGAAGTGACTGCCGATGTTGGGTACAGGGTAGCGATGTGGGTGGTTGAGACTGAAGGTGACGTCGTTGATCTTTTTAACTATGTGATCCAAACATTTACGTCTTACTTGATCATCAGTTCGTTGGCCACGAGTTCTTGCAAGTGGGTACAGCAGTTTGTATTTCTTCAATAGCTGTCTCTTTTTCCCTTTATTTTTTTTCATTCATGGGAGAAAATTGATACTGTATTGCATTTGCTATATTGACTACTTCGCTCAACATGGACTGGGCATATCTTTAACTTATAATTGAATAGCTAATGCATTATATTTTAATTATTTCCATAACAGGCTCAAATATTTCAATGTGCCATAAAGTCCTAAATACATTAAAATTGTCTCGGTTGATAACAGTGATGGTAAGCATGTACATTTGTGGGCAACATAAAATTTTAATTATAAGTATAACATGACCTGCATTAGATATGTAGTTACAGGGATCAATGGGTATGATTTTGTGCACATACAATGAGAACATAATTCTCACCCACCACTAGCGAGTGCTATAAAATACTAGGGCCCCTTTTTTTATCACCCAATGTAAGCTGTATGTTATGCTCGCAAAATTTTAGAGAGTGCACAAGTACATCAAGTAAGAATAATCATTTCTCCCAGTTTGAGTGTTAATAAGTTTCCGAATATGGAAATATAAGTTAGATCTGCCTATGACTCTATGTAATGATGATCATGTAATATTTGATAGATTAGAGTTGCTATGGGTGCTTATAATTCTATTATATCCATTGGAATGGTGATTTATAGATCTCCATCCATACTTCTAAAAGTAATATACAAGTGAAATATAGTCAATTAATGGACCGTGCTAGAAATTAATGACATCATGTACTTATAAGATCAAGAATTACAAAAAATCCACACTTCGACATTTTGATTTCGTTTATCCGGTGATGCAGGAGCCAAAACTACAATACCAAGTAGTATTGCAAGTTCGACATCTGCATCCCTTCTTCCAAATACCTCTGCTGGCCCACCCCTGGTGAAGGCTTTCACACTAGTTGAGATTGAAAAGGCCACATACGGTTTGAATGCTAGTAAAAAATGGGTGAAGGTGGTTTTGGTTTTGTTTTTCATGGTATGTTGGAAGATGGAAGTGATGTTGCTGTGAAATTGCTTAAAAGAGTAGATCAAGATAGGGATAAAGGGCATCATCAGAATCTTGTAAAGTTGATTGGTTTTGCATTGAAGAAGATAGGCATTACTTGGTTTATGAACTTGTTCGGAATGGAAGTGTTGAATCGCATCTTCATGGTATGCACTTATATTTCTTGTCGTAGTTTTAATCCTTTCTTTGATTTACTTTGACCTCCCTTAGATTATCTAACACATGCTCTGTTAAGTCTGTTATATTCGCTACCAGAAAATCTTTTATTGGTAGCATACTTTACCAGCGTTTGGATATTAAAAGCAACAACTAGTCATTTTTTACAGTAAAAGTAAAGAATGAAACGCTGGCTAACGATCCCGCTAAGAATTCAGAAAAAATTTGTGAAATTTTTTCCAGGCCGTTCATATCCTCTTTTTTTCACCTTTTCATATCCTCTGCTTTCTTCTCTCATCACCTAATATTTTTTGTTAAACTCCGCCCAAAAAATGAAAAGCCTAACCAAATTCTTCTTTGATCTTCTCCCCTCTCATATAATCCTTGTCTTGATTGACCAGCCTGATCTGGCTATGTACCAGCCCCTGGACGGAGGTGACCAGACAGGTGACCAGACAGGTGGCCAGGCCGACGGCCTGGCTCCTATCGACAGCAGTGTGTTGCTGTTGCTGTTTACATCAGCAGTCTAATCTGCTGCCTTATGGCAGTAGAGGCTGCTACCACCACAATGGTGGCTGGGCAGCTAATGGCATAGCCCATCACCTCTTCTACCCTCCAGTTTCCTATTCTCTTTCATCTCCTTCTCTTTTCCTTTTTTTAACGTGTATTAAATTATTATTCACTAACTTTATGTTAATTCCAAAATCGTAACATTACAATGTAAAGGGAAACAATGTGATAAAGAAAGAGCTTTGAATTTTCTATTTTATGTCCTAGTTTCCTGAGCCAATTCAATAAAAGTGAAGAACTATCTAAAAGAATAATATTACTCTTTGTCTTATTTATTACTATTTTCATAATGCAAGAATGAAACTATATATGGATTTAAAAAAATGGAAGTTGTTGCTAATACATATAAGTGCATGTAGTTACATTTCCTCAGTACTATATTGATGCTACCAGGATAACACTGTTCTAATATATTTCAAGTTTATGAATTCTCTTCTGCATGCTTTCATTAACTTTGCCATGTATTTGAAATGTTTTACGCAGCTTAGTATACATACGTAACCTAGTTCTAATCCGATACTCGTGTATTGAAATAAATTAACTACTTGTCTATTTACTGCTAGGCGTCTATGAAAAATTTGTGAATGCCTTTGCAAAAGCTGTTGAAAGTTTGAAAATTGGCAATGGTCTTACTAAGGGCACAGTTCAGGTAAATATTATACAACCTTCTTCAATAATGGAACTTGTTTATGAATTCTATTTGCTTAATTATGGGCTTTTATGGTTTCATTTTATGAGGTCCACTTATTAATGAAGCTACTATACAAAAGATATATTCTTATTGCTTGAACTTGATAGTAGTCAACTTACTGTTAAGTAATTTTCTAATTACCGATAACGAGTCTCATCCTTACACGCGCTTTACTCTTATTTAGTAATTTTGACTATATTTGTAGGTTGAAAAGCTGGTCAAGGATGCAACTTTGAAGGTATCAAATACTAATCTGTTTTTATTGAGAATCAGTCAAAATGGTTATTGCCCTTCATATTGCTTTGAAATCATAATAGGTTTACACCGTGGTTGTAGAATATCCTGTATTTTCCAACTAGCAAAGTTCATACTAACTGATAACCTTGTGGCAATAAGCAAGAGTATTTTACCAGGTTACTAATCATACTTGGAAATATAGGTAGAGAAGATGGCAAAAGCAATGCAGGGATTCGGGATGAAAAGAGCGTTGATAGTGCATTAAAAGGGATTAGATGAAATCAGTCCACTTGGTATGATTTTATTTCCTTAGGAGCATCTTTTTGTAACAAGTGTACTTGTTTGGTTTATTCCTTTTTCACAATAATATAGTTGCCAATTGATTAACTTTTTATTGTTTATAGTGTTGAGTGTATTTTATTATTATTATTTTATTAATATTATATATAATAAAAGGGATGAAACAGGACCTGGGTAATATCTTGATGCAACTTCAACAAAGATTGAGAAACTTCATCTCTAATGTAACATACCTTACTTCTGCCTTCAAATTTCAAGTAGAGTATATGTACTTAACTTCATGTAATTTATATTTTACAGAAACTAAGGGAAGAAACCATTGATGGAGGTGACTTTGCATAAGTTGTCGAGTATACATATAATAATAAAATCCTGTAAGAAATTTAATGAATTTCTATTTTTTTCAGTATCATGGCTCCATACAGAGTACTGAGAAATTAGTTGCCTGTAGTTAATAATACCTTTAATGTGTTCCATGAGGCTAGTTAGCTGCGATTATTTGATTACTAGTTAGCTGTGATTGCAATGATAACATGTTAATCCTTTTGCTTATTTATTTGATGATTACAACATATTTGATGATTATTTATTTATTTGCTTATCCAACAGGGTGCAAATCTGGTACCAAATAGTAGCTGTAAGCTGATTGATGTGGGTGAAACGGGACAAGTAGTGGCTGAAGGAACTATCGCTTCAACTGATCCAACAACGATGGTTCATTGTGTTCCGCTGGAAAAAGATGTAAAAGTTTGGATAAACTTTGTGAGAGTTAATGACGCATTGCTATGGCGACCTACATCGAGTGTACGTACATAGAAGATGCCTTTGGTACTACGATAGCTTGGCCAGCAGCATATGTCATTGGAGAATCAAGTTCCAGTAAGTATTATTTTTCAGTACATTATATCTCAACATTAAGTTTTAGTTCTGTTTATTCGGGTGTTAAAAAAAATAAAAATCTATGTCACAACATTTAAGTTTTTATCTGTAAACCCACAACATTTTAGTACATATCCTCTATGGTAAACGTGTTTATCTGCAGAGCCACAACAATTGATACACTTGAAACTAAAACTTAAATAAACCATTTTTCCTAAAACTGTCTACTCAGATTAATCGTTATGTCATTGCACATGTATTACACAAATGTAGTTATACAAGAGGGCTAACACAAATAAATGGAAGTAACTGACACTACAGTTGTTTCCTAATACAGTTACGGCAATGTGAATTTAGGGAATAATTTTTTTTTAGAGAACCCAATTGATAGAAAACGACAAGGGTAAAGAAAATTGTACATTTCAATTAGTGGATGGATGCATCATCGATGGATTACGGACGTTCCAGATACTTTTTCATATTTTATAAGATTTAACTTGACCATAGTACTGAATACACAATCTGCCCATAGTACTGAATATACAATCTGCACATAGAATGAAATCCGGTCAGACTTCTAACCCAGTTTTGATCTGAATATCCGTGTAAATTGAAAATTGTGTATTCGTTGGAGAACTATATAGGATGCATATAAAAATAGAACAATTTTTGTTAATATGTATTAATATAGAATATCGAGTTATAGATTACATGATTTTCATATATATACATATATATACACATACATACATATATATATACATACATACATACATACATACATATATATATATATTGTTGATTGTTAAACTCGTTTGCAGGTAATTAGCTATTTCGAAGTGAAGACTGTCGACAACAAAGAACTATTGGTAATCACGCAACGAACATGAATTTAATTGTTATATACGTTGTTGTATTTTGTCAGTACCATTTGTGGAAACTTGTCTGTGAATGCTTATAGTATGTGACTTATTTTGTTGAAAAACTACTATCGAATTGATTATGGATATTATATTTGATTGTGATATTAGCATGTTTTTGCAATTATTTGATTATGATGATCATATGATTGATTGTTTGTATATGCTAATTATGTGATTTAATTGTTTGTTTGAATATATGAAAATTATGCAATTGATCGTTCGTTTTAATATGAATAGTATATAAGCGATTGTTGGAATGGTATAAACCATCAACCGTAAATAGTAGCATTTAAAATATGCTACCAAACAACCAATAACTTTTAGTAGCGTTTCAGAAATGCTATAGAAACAAATGTAAACTAATATAAAAATTATACGGTTGCATTTTAAAAACGCTACTGAAAATCAAAAAAAGCATATAAACAAAAAATGCAACCAAAAAATGAAGACTTATGGTAGCGTTTTTTTAACCCTACAGAAAAAACCAATAGCTGCATTTAAAAGTGACTTTTAGTAGCGTTTTTTAAATCCAACAGAAAATACCTATAGTTGCATTTAAAAGTGACTTTTGGTAGCGTTTACTACAATGCAACAACAAAATTTAGACTTTTAGTTGCATGTCGTATAGTAGCGTTCTCTAAAACGCTACCATAAATTATGGTAGCATTTTTTCAAAGCTACCAAAAGTCTTTTCTGGTGTAGTGACACTCGTTATGGATCTTATGATTGGCTTATGATGTTGTCCGGTTAAAGAACGCTTCTGCTTATTTTGTTAATCTTATGTATCAAGTATTCCGGGAATATCTCGATAAGTTCGTCTTGGTTTTCAATGATGATATCCTTGTTTATTCCAAATCTAAAGTTGATCATGCCCAACACTTGAGGGTTGTCTTAAGTACCCTTTGTCAAAATCAACTTAAGGAAAAATTCTATATGTGTCATTTCTGGGAAAAGAAGATGAATTTTCTCGACCACATTGTTTCTTCTGATGGGATCTCTGTCGATCCTACAAAAATCGAAGCTATTCTGAAATGGAAGAGGCCCGAGAATGTTTCTGAGATTCATAGTTTTCTTGGATTGGCAGGTTATTACCGTCGGTTCATTAAAGATTTCTTTCACATCGTTCTACCTCCTACTAGCCTCACGAGGAAAGGAGTTCATTTTGTTAGGTTTGATAAATGTGAATCTTCTTTTTAGAAATTAAAAGAACTTCTTACTCATGCTCCTATTTTAGTGGTTCCCAAAGGGAATAAAGATCTTGTTGTTCATACTGAAGCCAGTCATTGTGATGTCGGTGTTGTTCTTATGCAGAAGGATCAGGTGGTTGCCTATGCTTCTTAGCAATTGAGGCCGAATGAGATTCGCTATGCTACCCATGATTTGAAATCAACCGCCATAGTCTTTGCCTTAAAGTTTTGGCAACATTATCTTTTGGGCAAGCGATTTGTTCTCTATATTAATCATAAATCTTTGAAATATATATTCACTCAAAAAGAGCTTAATATGCGACAACAATGTTGGCTCGAGTTCCTAGCTTCTTATGATATCGGTATCCAGTATACTCCTGGAAAGGGGAATCGAGTTGCTGATGCGTTGAGTCATAACAGCAAGCCATCGTTTCTATGATGTTAGTGAAGTGTAATGTATTGGAAACTTTATCTTCTTGCGATATTCATTATTGTGCATCTACATTTGATTCTCCTGTTCTATTATTCAGCATGAAAGCTCATCGTAATTCACTGGATCATATTGTCGACGCTCAATGGCAAGATCTTGATCTTGTCCATCTTATTCAACTTTGTAAACCAAAATCCCGTGGTGATGAGTTGAAGGATTTCAGTATTGATGCTCGTGGTTGTATAAATAGGAAGGTTAGGTTAATCGTGCCTAATATAGCTAACCTTAAAAAAGATATTCTTAATGAGTGTCACCACTCTAAGTATACTATTCATCTCGGTGTAGTAAGATGTATGCCAATATGAAACGTCCATGCTATTAGGAAGGTATGAAGCGAGATGTGGCAAGTTATGTGAGCAGCTGCACGACTTGTCAACTTATCAAAGCCGAGTATCAGCGTACTAGTGGTCTTTTGCAGCCTTTTGAAGTCCCGTAGTGGAAATGGGATCAGGTCTCGAATGATTTCATTGATGGTTTTCCTCGTTCGAGTTTTAACCATAACAGTGTATGGGTGATTGTTGATCGTTTGACTAAATCAGCCAACTTTATTCCTATTAAGTCCAATCGGACTGCTTCTCATCTAGCTAAGCTCTATACTGAGGAAATCGTGAGACTTCGTAGTGTTCCTATTTTTATTGTTGTGACAGAGAACCTCTTTTTACTAGGGGATTCTGGCAGAGTCTCCAAAAAGCTTTGGGTACAAAGCTAAATTTCAACATAGCTTATCATCCATTGTTTGGCGGACAGACTGAATGGTTGAATTGTATTCTAGAAGATCTTCTTCATGCTAGAATTCTTGATTTTGGTGGTAGTTGGAAAGACCACCTACCTCTTATTGAGTTCACTTACAACAACAGTTTTAAGTCTTATATCCGGTATGGCTCCTTTCGAAGCCTTATACGAAAGGCTAGTTCGATCGCCATCTTGTTGGTGGGAATCCGAGGAGAAGTTGGTTTTAAGCCCCAACTCTATTCATGGAGCTTTTGAGAAATTGATCTCATCTGATAGAGAATGAAAGAAGCTCAGAGTCGGTAGAAACCCTACGCTGATAACCGTAGGAAACCATTAGAGTTATATGTTAGTGATCTTATGTTCAATTGAGTTTCTACTTTAAATGGGATAATGTGTTTCAGCCGGACTGGGAAATTGGCTCCTTGATATATAGGATCATTTCCTATTACTGAACGCATTGGCCCAGTTGCATATCGTATATCACTTCCAGCCTATTTTTCTGATATTCATGATATATTCCATGTATCTTAACTCCGGAAATGTCTCCGTGATTCTGATTCAGTTGTTGATCCTCATGTTTTGCAAGAGCTTGAGATCTCACCCGATTTATCTATTGTGCAAAATCTATTTGTATGCCTGCTTCAGAGATTAAGCGCCTTCGAAATAAGGATATTCCACTTATGAAAATTCAATGGCCCACTAACCCCAAGGATTGTACTTGGGAAACCAGAGAATTTATCGAGCGAGCATATCCTGGTTTACTTTCTTCTGCTGTTTGAGGGTGAATATTCTTGACCCAAGCTTATCTTATTCCTAATTCCTGATGAAATAAATGTGTTATAGTTAACTCTTTTATGGAAATTGTGAGGATGTAATTTTTACGAGGTAAGGGGTCTGTAACAACCCTGATTTTGTGATAATCTATGAAAATAAATTATAACGATGGTTATAATTTTAAATGGAGAAAATAAAATAAGAATAAAAAAATTGGAGATAGGAAATTTGCTGAAATTACTTATTCTGAGTAAACAATGTGTTTTGGAATAAATAAAATGGAGTTAAGTTGTTTTGGTTGTGAATTAAATGAGAATTAAAGAATTATGTTGATTTGATGGTGAATTAATTTAAATAAAAGATAAAAGATAAAAGAATTTAATTCATCATTAATTTGTTGTAAATAAGTATAAAATGTAGAAAATAAAGTTTTAGAAAATTTATTATGTTATTTTGGGTAAAAATGAGCATTAAATGGTTTTGATTTGTTGAAATGCAATAATTGTGGAGATAATGGTGAAATACTGATTTTTGTTAATTTTAATGATGTGTTAGAAATTAAATATGGATAATATTGTAAATAAAAATGTGGAATATTGGTTAAAAACAATATTTGGGTGTAAAATATCTTTAATATGGTTTGTTATGGTAATATAAACAACAAAATGGTTTTTGTTTATTTTTGTTGTTAGAATGTTGATTTATTTTATTTAAATAAAAAGTGTAAATTAAAGCATTTAAGTAAAAATGGAATTTTAATGATGGAAATTGATTTTAATAGCTAAAATAAATTTAAAATGTTGATTATCATTTTATAAAGGGAAAAACTTTGAAGTTATGTGAATTATTTGGTTAAACAAGTTGAAATTGTGAAAATTGCATAATTAACATAGTGTATATGGTCAATAATTTAAGTAATATGTTAGTTAAAACATATCTTTGTTGCATAAGCTTAATGGGTAGGTTTGGGTCCAAATCCAAACCCAATACCCAAAAGTTTGAGGAGGCTGAAGAGGTATGTTATGTACGTACCTATTCAGTATCTTTTTTCTCCTTTTCTTTTGTCTGAGAAAAAAAAAACGGCTACTTACTGTCTCTATTGAATCCCTCCCCAAACTAAATAGAAATCAAAGGAAAATTAGTGAATTAAATAAAGTAATTGGTTTCTAACTCCAAATCAAGGCCAAAGCTTCCATCTTCCTCGAATTTGCTCTAAAATTGTGCTAAAGTGAATTTGTAACTCACACATCTAGCTTAAAGCAGATTTGCATGTTGATAACTGTTGATTTCTCCTTACTGTAAAACAAAGTCTGTTGCATGAAAGATTACAATAAGTATATGTTCTAGAGTCCTTCTTTGTGTGCTTTGATATCTCTATTCTTGTCACAAATACATGCTGGATTTTCTCCAGATTGTTGTTTGAGTGTCAATCATCTTGCATGCTGAAATCAGGATTGAAATAGTTTCTATTAGTGCCTTGAAATCATGCTGAAAATCAAGTTCAAAAAACATTGAAGCTTAGAAAAAAAATATGCCGCGACATTACACTACTTAGGCCGACCCTAAAGGTCAACCTAAGGCATTGAATGGTTGACCATTACGGTCGACCGCTCAAGGGAAATGGTCGACTCTTTGGTCGGCCTTAGCCTGGTGCTTCGCTGGTGCGTCGTCCCGAGCCAGTTTTCCAGTTTTCTGAGCCTGATTTTGCATTGTTTTGAGCTCAGTTTTGAATGCCATTTTCGGAAAATTTAAATTTACATTTGTTGATGATTTTGTGTTGTAAATTGACAGTTTTGTGTAGATTTTGTTGTGCAGATTTTTAATTGTATTTGTTGTGATTTTGATGATTTCATGCACGGGTTTTTGAATTAGTTTTAAACGAAATTTTCAAATTTGAACCGAATTTTGAAATGGAAATTCTCCAAATAAATTCTTATGAGTTTGGAACTATTTTCAAGCTTATTATTATTATTTAATAATATATTTCCTTATTTAAAATGATTTGTAAAGGATGTAATTTCCAAACATTTTTAGAAAATCGTTTTTAACTCGTTTTCTCGAAGTAAATTATTTTCTATAAAAATTACATGTTTTTGCAATTTTTGAGAGAACGAGGAAGTGACTAAAACGATTTATTAAAACATGTGGTATGGGACACATGCGTGTACTTTTTCAGTTAATTTCAGACTTGTTCGATTAATTAACTATCTTATAGTAAACTGTTAAATGATAACTTGTGGTATAGAGCGCACTTTTGTCATTGATTTGGTTACTATTTGGAAGTTAGTGATACTTTATGTTAGATCTTCGGGTATGTTGATTGCTAGTAATGGACCTTCGGATCATTTGTTGGGATTTCGGGCCTTTTGTTGGACCTCCGGGTCATTTGTTGGGCTTTTGGGCCATTTGTTGGACCTTTGGGTCATTTGTTGGGCTTTCGGGCCATTTGTTGGAACTTTAGATCATTTGTTGAGTGCCAAATTTGTTATTGATATTACTTGACAGACTTCGTCCATATGTTGTTGGTGCACGTGCGGTGTAGTTTAAACTTACCATTTATTGGGATTTACCTTTTGTTGTTGTTTTCTAGATTTCATTATTTTTTGTAGAATTTGTTGATTTTCAAATGTTTTCACCAGTTTGTTGGATGTTGAGTTACACATAGAATTTGTGCTATTTGATGATGATGACATGGTGATTACTTTTTTGTTGTTTTAAACTCCTTAGTGAGTGCGATATGTTGAGATTTATGCTGTTTTGGTGACACGGCTTATACGCCTTATGTTGTTTGATGTTTTGGCATTCATGCCTTATGTTGTCTGGTGATTTGGCTCACAAGCCTTATGTTGTATGTTGATTTGGCTCATATTCCTTATGTTGTTACATGATTTGCCTTATATGCCTTATGTTGATTTGATAACATGGAGTTCATCTCCATGGCGAGTTATTATCCTCCTTGTATATCTTATCTTCGCCTATCATGTACTAACTATCTTGTTTAGGCTAGACTGACCCGTGTGTTTATATTTTTATATGATGCCCGATCAGACCAAGTTATTACTAGTCAGCAGATTACAGTTTGACCTCCACCTTGCTTTGCTTCACTGTGATCTTTCCTCTTTATTTCTTAGTGTATGTTTTGATGTAACCCTTTTTATTGTCGCACTCTGATGTATATATTCTTTCGTGATTCTGATGTATATTTGGTTCATAAGAACCAAACTCATGTAGCATGTTATGTAGTACTTCTACTGACCCTGTATATGTGTATATATATATATATATGTACGTTTTTTCTATGATATGAGGTATTTGACGTTATTATATTTGTTATGAATACGATCCTTAGCCACCGTAGTTTTGTGTTAAACCCGAATCGAGCATGTCAATCCATTTAAGAAAGAAAGAAAGGGAAAAAATGGACACTCAATCGATGTATTCGATACTCGTTTAAGAAAAAGCTCATGGATGGTCGCTCATAACGAGCCCAATTATCTACACTAGTAGACTGTATTACCTAATAATGCTCTTTATTAGTGTAGGTCTCGGGATGGGGCGTCACAAGAAAAGTAACCATTTTATGTAAACATTCAAGTGTCAAAAATATACAAATTTACGTTGCCAAATATTTGTGGCACATTATCTCAAACTACATAACAATTTCAATGGGTACATCAAAATAACACAGATATCTAAATAACAACCACAAGTCAGTGTCTTCGCCACCATCTTCGAAAATTTGCATCATCTCTAATATGTGTTGCAATGAGGAGGAAGTCAAAACAACAATGTTCGGTGAATAAATTCTTTGAACCCATTAACTCATATCTATCATCAATAAAGTCCTAACAATGTAAGAGATAGCACCCAAGCCAACTAATAATTTTTAATGGGAACAATGCAGACTCTGACCATTTAAAAACTTATTTAAGGCAAGTTCCTATCATTTAATACATACCCCAAGGCAGATTCCTCTCTGGTCTATCTAGCTGACAATGCACAAAATCTCTTCAGGCCATTTACTACTTTATATCTAAAGTGGACCCTCCTCGAGATATCCACTACCATGCCTAACCCTGACCATTTAGTACTTCTTTCATAGGGAAGAGGTGGGCCTTCAACCAACCATTTAATACAATTAATTTCAAAATAGGTCCTACGTATTATTACCCATAACCTATCCGTGACATCTCACATTAGCCTGACTATTTGTAGGCACTAGTAACCAAATTAACTCGACATGTTTACCCTATAAAATTTGGGACTAGCCAAGCGTCCTCAGTGGTTAATTATTATAGGCGATATCTCACGTTAGCTCTAAAGTCACACTGGTAGTAACTTACAAATTAAGTCCTTTTACGCTCTAATTTCTAATTTATTCTTTTCAAAATACTTAATCAAATCCAAAGAAAAAGATAAGAAGTGGAATAGAATGTAGAACATTAAAATTGCAATATTCACACAATTCCATTATTTTAATATAGAGTAATTAAGATTCTAACTTAAGAATTAGCATTCCACTTTAAGGGAATTTTGTGGGTTTTAATGTGATGCTTTCGTAAACAAAATTTCCAAGGCATTAATCAAATCCAAATTATACTATACAATTACTAAAATAAGAAAGACTAAGATTTTCACTCACAAAAAGATCCTTTGCTCTTCCTCTTAGATTTGTTTACGCCCGCTTAAATCTCTATCCAGATCTCTTCCTTTATAAATAAACAACAAGTGGGTTGTACATAAATTAGATTCAGAATTTTAGAGATTGAAGGATAATAGAATTAAAAATTTAATATTAAAACCTAAAATTCTTGCCTAAAACCCAAGAGAAGTTATGAAAATTAGAGAAAAAAGAAACTAGCAGAGCTTTGCTTAGTTTTTAAAATAATCTATGAATAAAAGTGAGGGGCTGGGATCTTATTTATAGTGGTTAGAAAGCACGAGGGATGTTGGAGTTAAGCCAGTTAAAAATTATAAAATCCAGACCGTTCAAATGTACAACTAGCCACCGCCAACGTAGACTGGTCGACGACTTCCACCCTACCGGTCGACCGCCGACCGGCCCAAGGTAGGCAGTCGACCGGTAATATTATTTCTAGAACGTGTTTTTTAATTTTGTTTATCGAATTCCTCAATTAACTTTTAACGTTAATGTTAATTTTAATAGTTCCTTAACCCACAAGTCTAATTATTTTTAATTTTTAAATTTAAAATTTTATATAACGACCTGTGTTTTTGACAATTACAAAAATCTAGCTAAATAAGATTCTGAAATTTAATATTATGAGAAATTAAAATTTATGATTTATTAGTGAGAAAAATTATGAGAATATAATTTAATAATATTGGTTGAATGTAATTTACAATTGTTTTAATGTATTTTAATCGATCGTAATAATGAAGTTCAATAATAAATAAAATAAATGATGTATAAAATAGTGAAATCAGATGTTATTTGATTGAAATTGGTTTTAACATTTGATAAGTAGTTTGTAATCCTTATTTGTAAGCAATAAATTAATAGAAATGAGTTATTAATACATAATAATAGTTTTAATTATCATCTTATTATTAAATCCGTTAAAATTAATTTGTAAATCTATTGAACTTTAACGTAATTGAAATATTGCTGTTAATAGAAAGAAAGACATTAATTGTGGATTAATGAGTGTAATATATGAAAATTTATGTTTAATTAACATATAAGGTATTTTTTGATTTATTAATAAGAATTTAAATCAAAATAAAAGAAATTGTTTGAAATTTAAATATATAATGAACGGGTTTTATTACAGTTGTCATTAAACGTTGAGATTAGTTTAATATTTAAATCTTGAAATTAACATGGAAAATTTAATTTTAAAAAAACTATTAATTTCTATATGACTAAGAATGATGATAGAACACTTTTAATAGGTAATTTAAAAGTGATTAAATCAATTTAATAATAATTCGTTTTAATTAACGTGTAAAATTAGTCTATTTAGGCATTGTCTTGGATTTCGACAAAGCAGTTTCATTGGATCCGTAATAGTGAATTATTATAGGATTTCAAGTTTCGTAGCGATCGGACTTATCGTTTGATCGTGTGAGCCCGAAACGCGTAGAAATCAATTAAAGGAATTTAAATAAATATAATTTGATTTCAAATGCTAACTTCTATATACAACAGAATTAGGGTTTGAAATTAGTTTCATTAAGTTTAAAAGTATTGAAAACCTATATTTCGATATATAGGATGACCTACTTTCGTTTAGGGAACGAAACGGGCTTTGATATTATCCCTGTTATTATCCCATTATTTATTTGACATCTTATAAATTGTCATTTGAATTATTTCGAATAAACTAAGAAATAGGTTGAAATGATATATACATATGTCATTTAATTTTGGGTTTAAACGATGTATATCCATCCATGTAATTAAAATTGAATTAACTGGTCACTTGGCCATAGAGTAGAAAATTATATACAGATACCAAATTGGCTAAATTAAATGGTTTCGAAATCTTAAACTTAAATTGGTTTAAAATGATATTAGTTTAAAGAATACAAAATTTGGATTTATATGAATTACATTTTTTTCTAAATTCGAACTTTGAAATGTTGAAATTGAAATTATTTAAATGAAATTGTTTAAGGATTTAATATGAAATCTTAAAGTGGAAATTGGAATATGATTTGAATTTATCGAAAGTAAATTATTTGGAAGGTTAAACTTCCAATTTAAAGTTTGAATTTACTTTATTTAAAATGGCTTTAAATTGGTATTTTCAAGTCTGGACGTGAAATGGATTTAAATAAAAAAAATTAAAAATGAGAAATTGAATTGAGACTTTCGGCCATTTGAATAGTACTGTATAAATTAAATTTGATGTAAAGTTTGAAATTTTTTTGAATTGAGGCTGATGTAAATCAGAATTTGAATATGAAATTGACTTCAAATTGGAAGTTGAAAAGTCGAATTTGTTGTGATTTGAAATATGAACATGAGTTCAAATCATTTTGAAAATGAAGAAACGGTTTTATTATAAACTATTTTAATATATAAACTATTTATCCAAACTATTTTCAATATTAAAATCATTTTATATTAAAAACTATTTTCAATCTTTAAACTATTCCAATTATTCCAAATTATTGTTCAACATTAAAACTATTTTAATTATCCAAACTATTTTCAGTATTTAAACTATATTAATTATTCAAAATCACTTTTGATAGTCAAATTGTTTTAAAGGGGAATTATTTAGATTTAAATCATTGATTTAAATATGAATGCTTTGATATAAAGGTATGACCTATTTTGAATTCGAAATGATTTTGAAGTGAATCGGATATTTTGATATGAAATATGAATTATTCTTGGAATGTAAAAGCACCAACCGGTCTGAAAGACGACGTTTGTTTGTTAAAGAGGCCGAGGCCGAATATTGGCATAATCTCTGTCAATACCGAAACCACTTACACAATTGCGTACGTGGTGGATGATCCAGAATAAAGTGGTTGGATTAGCGAACGTTTGTTGGATTTGAAGAAAGAGAACGATGATGGATGACTCCGGCACTTGTGCCAATTTGAAAGGACTAAAATAGGATAGCTTGCCAGGGCCAAATGGGGAAGCTACCCCTAGCGGACATACTTCTTCGTATTACTATATTGATTTTGACTTGGTCGGTTCACCTTGGTTTGGCTATGGGAGTGTTGGACACGATGGGAGATCGCCACTACGATGCATTACCACCAGCCCTACGACACGAACTAGTAGTATCCTACCTTGGGCATTGTCTCACGTGCCTTGTCATACTTTTATCCTTATACGTGCCCACTACAATTTTTTTTTAGTGTGGCACCTATAGTGGACTCACTGGCTACCGATGTTATTGGTTGCATTACAGGGCATGCATAGACTACTTGCTTAAAAATGTGTTAAGGGAGATTAATGTAAAGTCTTAACGCTAATAAAAATATTCATTTTATTGACTAGACACTACATATATATCATATCTAACTAGATATAGATAGTTTAACGGATCCTTAGGAGATGGAAAATCCCATAACATCTCTTAAGTTATTGCACTCACGTTGTACACTTGTCAAGAGGTGGAAAATCCCGTAAACATCTCTGAAGCTATCACACTCATATCTAAATGTTATTGATTTAACTTAAATAAGAACTTTTAGTTATGACTCGAGTGTTTTGTCTTTTCATTACGCTCTGGTCAGCCTGAGTATTTCAGTGTTGAAGACATTATTTCTAGAGGACGAAGATGTTTGGTATATTATATTATTAGTATTATTCCCCTAGATCATTATTGGTATGTTGTTGTTTGTACTCTGATTTTGCTGTAAAAATTGTGTAATCAAACGTATACTGTAAAAAAGCTTCATGAATTGTTTATTTGATTATTGTATTTTGTCATTTCGCTGCAATATTTTGTGTTTTGTTTTTCCTCTTTTCCCTTATTTTCTTATTAAATTTCATTGACAATCCTCTCGTTTGAATGGTTTGAGGTAGACATGTGTGGTTTATTGTCGACTTGAATCATTCAAAAGGTAGGTCATCACATTTTGGAATTAATTGATTATTTGAATTTAAATTATTTTGAACCCGAAAACTTCAAACTTCCATGACTTTTTCATTTCGGCTCCTTTTCAAACGTTATATATGAAAATTAATTAGAAATTTTCCATTAACACCACGACATAACTTTCATGGTCTAATTCATTCTTTTGCAAAAATTTCATTTTTAGCCTTATCTCATTTAGTTAATTTATTTCGTTATTTCTTATTAATTTTTTATGGAGTGTTATATTCTACCCTCTTAAAAAGGATTCATCCCTGAAATCACTATGGGACGTACAGTGTAACCTGCTCAAAGCATCCATTTTATACGACCATGTTATGTACTCAACTGAATGTGTAATGTGATTATGTTTGTGGACATACTATAGGTGGGCTCAATCCTAGTGTGAATGTAAGTGTTGTGAAATATAGACATGCATGAAACATCAAAAACATGAAGAAGAAAAATTAATATGAGTGCAAACGTGATAGTGAAAAGTATGGCAACCATCTCCTACCATCCAATCTAGCAATCACGATGCAACCAAAACCTAATTTTGGAGAGAGAAAGTTAACTTGTGAAAAGCTCCACAATGAGAAGTCCTCATGCTTTCCATCGGATCTTCCCCTCATTATATATGAAGTAGCCTAAGCACTTTGTTGTGGAGCTTCGCAGTTCCATGCTTCGCAATACTTATGGTGGCATGGAAAGTTATTGGCTTCATTTTAGTATCCCCTGATTGATCGGGCCCTACCATAGTGACTTTGATATGAAGTCATTTTCTCAAGTGCGAAACGTAAGATACATCATGGACTCCTGCTAATTTATCTGGTAGCTCCATATGATAAGTAGGTCTTCCTATTCTTTCTAAAATTGGGAAAGGCCCAACAAATCTTTAGTGCTAACTTTCCTGACATTTCAAATCTCATAACCTAAGAGGGGAAACTTTGATAGACACTATGTCCCCTACTTCAAACTCTTACTCTTTTCTTCGATTGTCCTTATGGGATTTCTGGCGATCTTGTGCGGCCTTCATTTGCTGCCTAACCAATTCTATCTTTTTTTGGCATGTCAAACACCTAGTAGTAAATTATGCCATTTTCTTTTTTATCCATGAATGGTCATCTTCGAATGGTGTCTCTCCATAAGCTAAAATTTATTTTTTCCGAAATCCTAAAGTTTTTGGGATTAAAGCATCCTTTACTCCTAGTTACTAACCTAATTTCCTCATTAACTTCAAGTCTTACCTATAGTTTATTGCTAGTTAAGTGCCCTTACGAAATTTCCTTATTTACGATGTTTCTCCATGTACACACACACACACATACATATATAGCTGTCTAATCTCACCCATAAAATCAACCAAATAATAAAATGGGAACGTATCTTTTACCATATCATACACTTTTTTAATAAGGGAGACAACTAGCAATAACAATCCTAAAAACTCTAAAAGAAAATTATGTTGGAAGCTGCCATTTAGCATTAGCTAGTGTTAATGATGTTGGGGTCTTAATACTCCTTACTAAATTAAGATGAACATTTCTAGTATGTCATTCCACTTAATTCTCCATATTAGTCTCCAATAAGTGTGGTCCATCCACTACTTCAGTTAATGTACTAATTATGGGATAAATTGCGCATCCCTATAAATGTCGTTTTAACTTTCCTTATCGGTACCCTCTAATTCTTTTAACTCTCTATTAATTACAAATTTATTTTCCATTAGATCTATAATTAATGTCTATAAATCATAGTTCTATAATTATTAAGCTATTAATAACTAATATGAATATTATCGCAAATTACGCTATTTATATTTTCGTAACTTAAGCATGGTTATAAGTGTGTGTGTGTGTATTTCTTATTTCTAATCATTAATTTCTAGACTATAAAAATTCATTTCCCCATTTCAATTTATCAAAGCCATCTTTCTAAAAAGGATTGCCGTTAAAATTTTCTACAAATTAACCAAAGTGAGATCTTTGCTTTATTTGAAATTACAAAAAATTATTTATTTTCTTTTATTGAAATAGCCAGTGTAAAGTATAGAAAATAATAATCATATCTTACGCATCTCTTTCCATTTTTGGTACCTCTTGTTAATTCAGACGATATGCTTTTATACATAGGAGTTGGATAATTCATGAAATTTACATGGAACCTACTCCAAATAAATCAAAACATAGAAATTCACTTTCCAAGTCAATTAGAGCAACTAAACTTACAACCCAATTATAAATTTGGAGTATCTTTACAACTCTACCAATATTATACAACTAAATCTTTGGGACTGATTTTAAATTTTCAAATTAGGTTAAACATACTATTCATATTTTTATTCATATTCTAAAACCTCCACTCATCCTTACCTAGGTAGTGATCCATATCTACTACATAAAGTTTTGCTTGGTTTTCACTATTCTTTATAAAAATAAAATGTCAACAACATACAAAATAATTTTCAACAAATTGCTTTCATACAAGTAAACTTATTACATTAAATGCGAAATCGGCATATATTACTCCATTAATTTATGAAATCATGACCTGTACTTATGAAAAGTTCATTGACTGCCATTTTAAGGATATATAATTATTATTTTAGGCTGTCAGGGGTGCCACTGAGCGTTGGTTAGGCGCTATTTCGCAATTTTAACGCCCCATCTTTATATAATAACGCTTTATTAAACCATTTGTCTGAAGCGCCATTTGAGCGTTGAGATTTTTTTTGAAGAATCAGAAAATAAGCTTTTTTAGTATAGCTTTATTTTTTTACTTTAGTAAATTAAATACATTTTCAATGAAGTCATTCGGTTACTTTGTTTATTTAGCGTAGATCTTTGTATTTGTAGAATTTCAATTCTTGAATTGCTTTTCTATATCTTTCTTAAAATATACAAATAATCAGTTGATAAAAATTACAATTCTTCTTTGTATTTGATAATAAAAGTTACTCTTTAATTTGTCACTTCTTTTAAATTGGGTGTGTTGATTTCTTAATCTTTTACCTTAATTGTGCTAGCGTTCTTAAAGTTGATTAAAAATGATTTCTTAATCAAATACAAAATATCTGACTATAAGTTAAATTTTCTATTATTCACCAAAATTATATTCGAGGTTTTAAAGATTATTTGGTGTATAAATATTCAATTATTGTCATACAACGAACTTTACTAAGATATATATTATTGCTTTAATAATGGTAAACTACTTGATTCATTTTAAAATATACTAACAAAACACATACATAAATACATACGTATGTATATACAAATACATGCATGCATGCATTCATACATATATGAACATATATATACATAGAATTATATTCAACCAATTGGGGCTTTCCCTTCCCTACCTCCATGGGGATTGGTCTCCCCCTTTCCTGGTGAGAGAAAGCCAATATATACACACACAAATATATATATATATCGCTTATATAAACTAATTAGTGATCATCTAATCAATATCAATATATTTAATAAATAGTTAGTAATTTTTCCGTAATTATTTAGTGCGAATATTGTTTATGTAAATTGTATGTGACGAATGTCTATTTTCGTCTAGACTCCACTTAAACTCCTCTTGAACTCTAAAGCAAATCTTAGCGCCTAACACTCCGCTCTGCCTCAGACAACATGTTATTATTTTCTAATTTTAACTCCTTTTAAATCATTACAATGATTATAACTTCAATAGCATTTCAAAATAATAGATTTTCCATTATTAGACATTCATTATTTCAAAGATATACCTAGTTACAAGGCAATTATTTTAGTAAACTTTAAAACATAATCTAGTCTCATGCATGCCAAATTTTTAATTTCAAATTGCTATATTATCCCAAAGATATACATCAACATCTATTGCTTTATTACTCAAAATGTACTATCACTTAACTAAATACATTTTACAACTTTTTTTAGGTCTTATTTAAAATCCAATAATCCTTTTCAATCCTTTTCTTATCAATTCCAATTTATTTCTCTTTCATTACCACTTTAAATTCAATAGTTTCTTATTCAAACAAATTCTAAATAAAATATTGTATATATAAAATTTGCATCCTCACATAAATTCTTTTTCTTATAACATTCTTTTTCTTATGACATTCACCAAATTATCTCAACTCATTCATTAATTATCATCATTTAATTCCATTCAATTTTAGAAAAAAATCAAAAAAAAAATCTTCCATAACTTTAAACAATGAAAAGTGGAGTTGACAATGATAGCTTTCATCTTATTAATTTCTAATTAGATTACTGATCCTATTTTATATAAATTCCTAAAGTAATCCAAATCTCCCATGTTGCTTCTGTTTGTAATGCTCCAACCTAAATGGTTTCTACATCATTTCAATCAACATCTATTCCTATTTATCCCCATTTAAAAAGAATTTTAAAAAAAGAAGTTCCAAATTTATAAGATAGGAAAAATCATCAAGTCCATCCTATGCTTTACTTACATTTATTTTAAAAACAAAAAAAAATCCCTCTATCGAAAACTTTTTAACTCAACCAATTTTTCAATTATGAATTTCCAAATTTCTTGACGTTTTCAAAAAAACAATTTCGCAATAAATCCTTTGAAAAATTTATTCAAAACGTTGCAAGAAATTTTTCAAAAACCTTTTATCAAATTCCTTCCCATGGGGTTGGATTTTGAAATTGACTTTAATTGTATTTTATATTGAATTTTCCTTTTTCCCTACCTAATCTTTATAAAAAATTGATTTCTCATTGTGGTTTTATGCCTCCTTGCAGGAACTTTCTCCACTCGTTCTTCACGAATTGTTTTACTCCTATCATTCCTTACTTCTGGATATTTACAACACACAAGTTCTTGTCTTCCTTCTTTTTTTATGTATTGGGCTAGGCCCACTAATCTTCGTCTGTTTAATTAAGGCTGCATAATTTACCATATTGACGATTATATTGCCCTATAATATTCATGTACTACCTAACATGTTTATTTGTTATTTCTATAAATGTCAATTGTCCGTAATAAATGATTATTACTTTAACGGATAATTTTTAAAGACATTTATTAATTCATTCTAATTTTACCTTTTATGCCTTTCTTATCTCTTCGTGATTACTGTAATAATCTCTTTAATCAGTCTCATTAATCAATTTATATTTTTTAAATTCTTTTAACTCCTTATTTATTGCATATTTATTTACATATTAATTTTGAAGTTATAATTCCTAGGCCAATGTTATATGCTGAAGTAAGGATTTTCTAGTGTATTTGTGTACGCTTAAAATAAGTGTGTATATATATAGTAGGATTTCTAAAAAATACATTCAAAGTTAACAAATATGCCACTCATATGTGTATTATTCATCTTTGATCAGATAACCTAAATTCAGATACCAAAGGTGATAGCCCATCTCAAAAAAGGCCTAAATTCCAATGTAGAAAAGGCCCATCGAAACTTAGAACCATTCCAATGCTAGTTGTTAGTTAGTATAAAGAACAATACATGGAGCTATCTATCTACGCATTCAAAATCTCATAGTGGAATAATAAAATATAATATTAAAATGGTACACATTTTATTTAAAAATTCAAAAGTTAGAAACATATTCCATATTACATCGCCAAATATACATAGTTTAATATCTTAAATTACATAACAATTTCAATGGGTACATCAAAATAATATAGATAGCTAAATAACTATCACAAGTCTGCGTCTCCAACACCATCTTCAAAAATGTGCATCATCATCTTTAACTTGTGCTGTAACGAGGAAGAAGTCAGAACAACAACGTCCAGTAAATAAAATCTCGAGCATTTCTACGGTAGTACTTAGGTAATGTAATTTAAATAAGAACATGTCTTTCGTATCCTACCTATGTTGTAAGTCTTCAAAAAATAATCCTAGGCGCTTTTCCATTCCAACTCCATAATCAATATTCTTTTAACCAAATAACTCATACATATCGTCAATAATGTCTTAACAATGTAAGGGATAGCACCCAAGCCGTTTAATGGGAGCTTGACAGACTCTGACCATTTAATACCTCATTTAAGGCAAGTTCCCATCATTTAATACCTACCCAAATGCGGACTTCTCTCTGGTAATGTAATGACCCGCAAATCCGTACCCCTTGAGCCAACACTATTCCACAACATTTAACTCAAGTTGCACAGAAATACGAACCATTTGGGTTAAAGAAGAAGAGGTAGAAGAAGAGAATAGAAAACAACATCAGAATCTAACCATCGCAGCGATATAAAATATAATAGATAGCAAATAAACTTTACTCAAAAATCAAATATATATATGTGTATACATTACATCATCAGTGTACATCAATCACAGCTCAACATCAATATCATACAAATGGATACATAACTCAACACAGCGGAAAATATATGTATATAAACAAGTACGAAATACGCATCGTCATCCAGCTCGGCTCTTGAGCTCCACGGCATCAAATCATGTATCATATAATACTCGGTCTGACCCGAGCATTACAGTAAAATAACACCCGAGTCAGTCTGGAATACCAGCGTGAGAAAATCACACTCAATTGATTATTAAAGTTTTAAAAATCCTTTTAAAACAAAAGCATCTCGTAAGACCACGCCACAAATAAACATGTCGGGTTTTTACCTTACGATATCTAAAATAATTTTTATAGAAATCCTTTGATATTATAATAAGGTCTCTATACAAATACTTATAAAATAGACGAAATTGTTACATTATTAAATTGGTATTCGACTTTCATTTAACCAATTCAAGTTCTACCTCCATATTTCATTACCAATTAATTATTAATTTATTTATTCAAGGTTTATTCCCAATGTTTATTTTTATCTCAAAACCACTTTAACTATTTTACTGGAGGTCAGTTTATCTTATAATTTAAGTTTTGAATTTTTCATTCATTTCCCAATATTCAAATCAATTTTATTTTGGCTTATTTATTCCACTTCTAAACCTTATAAGTCACAAACTTATTTATACCCATTCTTTTATCCATTTATAATCAATTCCATTCATATTTTACCTTTAACTCGGAAGTATACATTTTATTTAGCCAATATACTTTTATTATTCCATAAACATTTAAAACAAGATTCCAGAGTTTAAACAGTTTCCCAAAATTTCAATATCACCTTAGAATTCAACTATATCCAAAATCCTTTGGCAAATTCAATTATCCCTTTGAATTTCAAAACCAAACCCAGTTCGCAAGCTATTCCAATTTAAAATATTCAGGTAGCAATTCTTCTCTTAGAAACTCGAAAATGAACTCCGATGATGCTGCAGTCATCACCGAAATTATTTTCCAGCGATCGAAAGAGAATTAAATGCTTTTATCTCTTTAAAATTCCTTTCAAATATTTTTAAATTCCAAATCTCTCCGTATTTAATTCCAATTCAAAAATACTCCCGAAATAACACCAGTATTATTTCCCCAAACCTTTGAAAACCACATTCAAATCCAAGGAATTTAATTTTTTCCCAAAAGTTCCAAATTGCAATTCCTTTAAATCTATATTCAAACATTCTCTGGAATTTCACCTCATGCCAATTTCAAATGTTTCTCTGGAATTCTATTTCCAATTATAAACCACATTTGTATATGAAGTTTATTTCAATTTATAAATTACATTTATAATCTATATTGCAAATTCCATTTAGTTATATAAATTTATTCTTCAACTTTGGTTATAAGTTTTCAATTTCTTATTCAATTTCTACACAATGGTGTTAATAATTTAATACTATCATTCCTTAACAATCAAGCATCCAAATACTATAATACTTTACAAAAATTATATCTTTTATATACAAAAATAATTTGGGTAAAATTATTTCATTTACCTTACTTTAAAACAATACTGTGTCGAATTGTTCTACTCAAGTGTTTAGAGATCCCTATCAATAACGTTAATTACTCGTATTGACCAGAATCCATAAACTACTCAATAAACCAATCAACACAATATAAAATCATTTTACATTCACTAACAAATAAGCGCTCATATCTATTAATACGCTCAAACTCGTTCTAGAGTACTATTGACTCTATTTTATGAGTAATTCCCACCAGAGCCAAGGTTATCACCAACCTAAGCTCTGATACCAAGTGTAACGACCTGCAAATCCGTACCCCTTAACCCAACACTATTTCATAACATTTAACTCAAGTTGCACAGAAATACGAACCATTTGGGTTAAAGAAGAAGAGGTAGAAGAAGAGAATAGAAAACAACATCAAATCTAACCATCGCAGCGGAATAAAATATAATAGATAGTAAATAAACTTTACTCAAAAATCAAATATATATGTGTATACATTACATCATCAGTGTACATAAATCACAGCTCAACATCAATATCATACAAATGGATACACAACTCAACACAGCGGAAAATATATGTATATAAACAAGTACGAAATACGCATCGTCATCCAGCTCGGCTCCTGAGCTCCACAGCATCAAATCCTGTATCCTATAATACTCGGTCTGACCCGAGCATTACAGTAAAATAACACCCGAGTCGGTCTGGAATACCAGCGTAAGAAAATCACACTCAATTGATTATTAAAGTTTTAAAAATCCTTTGAAAACAAAAGCATCTCGTAAGACCACGTCACAAATAAACATGTCGGGTTTTTACCTTACGATAGCTAAAACAATTTTTATAGAAATCCTCTGATATTATAATAGGGTCTATATACAAATACTTATAAAATAGCTGAAATTGTTACAATATTAAATTCCAGCTACTAGCCACAGAGTGGGTAATACAAACAAAACTCGTACAAGGCTCGTAGGGAGAATGGATTTCCAACTAATGACTAGGCACTAAGGTACCACCTGTCACAGTACGGGGCCTAGATCACCGTACCGAGGAGTACGCCCGCTCCCCTGCAACGGACTACCCCTTACTGGATAATCCCAAGTGAGATCACCCCGCGGTTGGGATCAGCAACCGCCCACTAAGCCGAAATAAAAAAAGGGACATCTAGACTGGAATGACCTCACCCTGCTTGGGTGCTACCCACCTAGCCTTGCTGCATAACCCCTGATTTTCAATCATTCCCATTTGATAATGCTTGAGGCTAAGCTTTACCTTTTTAAGAATATATCCATTTGAATGCCCATCGTCCACCTGACGATGTTTCGCAAGCATTCATCCATACAAGTCCGTCCTGGGTCCGAACGGAACCGAAGGCACTATTCCTACTACATCCATTTTGGAAATATCCTCAGGATTAGTAGAGATTAGCCCTTGCACTTCACTGCTCCATCTTCGAATCCAAATTCGTTTCCACGAAATGTACAAACCGGATCGAAGTGGTTTTCGAGAAATTAATCTCGATCCCGGTCTCTTCGAAACGATCAACGCATTTGGCCAATGTTGATAGTCGGTTATTTAACTATCAATTAATATTCACAAACAACCATCCAACAATAAATAATTTTCCAAATTATTTATTAACCTCAAAAATATCCTCGCAAGATATATTTTCACTTTCAAACCCTTTTGAACACAGTTTTCAAAACTATCTTCCTTTTCTGAATAAATTTCCCAAATATTTTCTATTTCTTCTGAAATCACCAAGCATAAAAATTTAGATTTTTAAAATAATTTAAAACACTTACTTTCAAATATACTTTAAAATATTTAAGTTAAAACTACTTCAACAATTTGTTAAAAATACATACTATATGAATATTTGAAAATAATGTTATTTTATAAATATAAAACTAGGTTTTCACCTTTTTAAAACAAAATACTAAGTCACCTTTGAATAATTATTACAATAATATATTTTAAAAATATTTACTTTAGAATTTTTAACATTCAGAAATAATAAATTTTCTAAATATGCTTTTTAAAACAACATTAACTTTCATCTTATATTTAAAAATTTACTTAAAACGTTCTTGGCTATCCAGAGAAATATACTTCTCTTCACAACCTTTAAAAATAAATCACTATTTATTTTTAAACCATTTTTCTCACTCCTTTAATAAATTCCTACCTTGAATTTATTCTTTCCAACTATCCAATTTCAAACACTTCAATCAATTTCCAAATTGATTTCCAATTTACTTCATTTATTCAAAAATCCTTTAATTTCAGATTTTATTCCTTAATTATGACTTAGAATACCTTTAGTTGAAATACCAATTTAGATTTCTCAATTTACTTCTTATTCCTTTAAATAGATTTAAACTTTAAATTTTAGATAATTCTTAATTCCTTTAATTGATATCATTTGAGTTTACAATTCATTTATTTCTATTTTATTCAAAATTCTCTTCTTCTTTTTTCATACTCGGAATTGTTTATTAGTATTTTAATATCACTTTCATTCCTTTTTAATTCATTTATAATTTATTTGCTATAATTGTTTTACTTCAAACTCCATTCTTTATTTGTCTTTCCAAACTCCAAATTTATATATTTTTGGTAACTCGTTATACCCAAATAAATTCAATCAATCCATAGCATGCAATATTCCAAATATCAATAATATTCATCACAGAATACCAAATATTCATAACAGCAAATATTAAACAATAAATGTTGAGGGGTCCGGTTGGATCCCTCCAACATGTTTTCCCTGCATCCACAGACGTTAGCACAATAATATGCCAATTTCAGAATATACCATACTATAGCACATCAATCAATTTCAACCATTCAAACAATTATTTAAATTTATCAATTTAAATTTTAAATTTTACTAAGTGAGATTAACTCACCGTTGCTCTTAAATTTGCAATCCGACCCAATCCAGTTTGATTTTTTTTATTTTTGACCTTGTAAAAAACATTATAGGATTTTATTAATATTTGAACTATCGAAAAATAAATTTCCCATTTAGTAAATTTAATTATCAAAATGGTTTGGTTTAAAACAAATTTTCTTTAATAAATTACCATTAGTAACCAAATAATTTATTAACCAGTTAAATAAATTATTTCCTTAATATTGATAAATTAAAATGTACATTTATTTTCCTTTGAGACCACGTATGTAAATACTTACAAGATAATTTATATAGATTTTTTCAAACTTTATCTATACAAAAAAAAATCTCCCTTTAATAAATTATTTCTAAATGGCTAAGATAATTTAAATGAGCTAATTAAATAAATTGACCACCTTAATAGTTATTATATTTTCTTTTCAAATCAACGAAACTGCAATTTGCTCATTATAAAACTGTTTCTATTTAATATATATGTATATTTGTACAAATAAAATAATAATAATAAATGATTTTAGAACTTCTTTATGTATATATATATAAAGATCTACTAATTCAATTAAATCAAACAAAACAAGATACCTCATTGCCATTTGACCAAGAACGAACCCATCACAACTCCATAACCCCGCCGACATCGTGCTCGAACGCACTTCACCTCCCTATTGCTGCCGTACCGGGTCGCTCGCTCACAACCCTAGATAGATCGAATCCACCCTCTACTAGCCGAACTCGAGAGCCACGTGCCCATGCCCTAAACCCCCATCGCGACTACGACGCCGACTCATCTCCAAGATCACCTACGAGGCCCCCACTGACATCTCCATCGGATAGGCCTAGCTTCGATTGAATCCTCGGCTTAAATGTACGCCCTCCCCGATGTTCGTGCTTGACCACCGGCTTTGAATTCGACTCCATGATTTGAACAGCAGGGGAAGAAAACTAGCGACTTAGTTCGAGCAGTAGATCGATTCGACTGGAAAAGTTTTAGGGAGGGAAGTCGCCATTCGCTCTTGGCATTGATTTAGTATTTATTTTTATTTTTATTTTTTGATTTGCTGGATTCGTGAATTCAATTGAAGAAAAGAAAAGGGGAAAAGAAGCGGCCATAAGTTTGTTTGTGCTGGGAAGAAAAGAAAATGAGGAGGGTTTACTGATTTCGAGATTCCCAAACTGAGTTCGGCCACTTAAAAGAAATGAAGAGCAAGATTGCATGAGAAGCTTTGGCTAGCCACAATGATTTCGAAAAAGTTACGATGTGATGGAAAATCGGCTGACGCTGACTAAAATAAATAAATATCTATGCATACTTAGTTAAATTTTTTTGAAATTTCGATATAAACTACAACGCGTTAATCTACCGTACGATCACACGACAACTCCGATCAATACGAAATTTGAAATCCGATAATAAATCAATATTACGGACCCAATGGAACTGGTTTCGTCGAATTCCGAGACTGCGCCTCGGAAGGCTATTTTTAAATTCAATTTAAACTATAAAATTTTAAAAATGAACAAACCACTGTTAATTTCAATTTTACAACTTCTATTATTTTCAAAGTTATCAATATAAATATTACAAGCCTTCAAATTATTTTTAATAGGCTTAAAACTGAAGATTCAATAATTTATCCAATTTCAAATTATTAAATTCAATAATTTAATTATCAATAATTAGTGATATTTGAATTCAAGTTAAAGTTTTACTTTTATATATTTCAAATCAATTAAATATTCAAATTTAAATTGCTTAAAAAAAATCCGGCTCGTCACAGGTAATATCTAGTTGACATGTAGGAAATCTCTTTAGGCCACTTACTAATTCAAATTTGAAGCAGACCATCCCTGAGATATCCTCTACCGTGCCTAACCCAAATGATTTAATATTTCTTTCATAGGGAGGAGGCAGGCCCTCAACAAATCACTTAATACCTTCAACACCAGAGGATGTCCTTCGTGTCATAACACGAAAACCAACCATAACGTCTTACATTAGTCCGACTATTTGTACGTAGTGGTAGCCAAATTGTAACGATCCATAATTTCACTGCTTTGATTTGTGAATATATAATTAATTTAATAGTTTTTATAATTAAAATAGAACTCTTTTTAATAATAAGTAATGATGGTGAAATAATTTTCAATATTTGTTTACAAAAATATTTAGTTCGAAGAAAAATCGAAAATATAACCAAAATTCATTTTCCAAATTTTCGATTTTTCGTCGGCTAAAAGTTGTCGGAAATATTGCGAACTATATAGTAAATACTTACTCATACCTTTACAAAAGTATTAGGATATATTTTGATACACACACACACTTAAGTGTATATAAATAAAGTGATGTGGCATTTTATGTAAGTTCAAAATATAATATAATATAATATGAAAAGGTAAAAAAGAAACATTATAAAATATGTCTAAATATAAGTACATACATGTAATTAATGCATGTTGGAAGTAGTAAGGTGGAGGGGTACATATTTTCACAATTTTATTGGGTGGCAAGGTGAGGTGGCAAGTGTTTAAGGAGGGTAAAGTACATATGGTAATTTAGTAATTTTTAAATGTCATTTATATAAAATCTTTTCCAATATTTTCCACTTTCACTTCTCATTTTATTTACTTTAAAATGTCTTAAAAAGCTTTTTAAAAACTTATTAATAGCTTCCATGAAACAAAAGTTTAAAATTTCTTAGTTTTATCATTTCTAAAACTTTTAAAACATGTTTAAAACCCTTCCTTTCCATTTCTACATCTCTTTTAGTACCAAGACTCCACCATCCATATCCATCTAGGCCATGCACTATACCCATCTACCCAATTATGGCTAAGCCCTATCATGCCTAAGTTGGGCCAATTTTCAAATTCCAAAGTCCAAAAATCAAATTTTGTTTTGGAAATTGCAAGTCTATGGTCTTATTTCAAGACAAGAGAGATTTGCTTAAGTTTTGGTGAGTAAAACTCGTATCCATTTTGTAAAAATTATATCTTCAAGTTATGCTAATATTAACATGTGATATTTCATGGTTATTGGTTAGTTACATGCTTTGTATGTGAGAATATATGTTCTTATATGTGTTTGAATGTGATATGTAGTTCGGACATTAAAAAAAATTAAAAGTGATATTTATGCGATAAAATTGTGGCCTTTGTTTATATTGTGGTTGTGATATGTTTATGTATGCCATAGACATTATTATGTAAGAAGATGCTAAGAAAAGTTAGCGCTTTTGTATGGTTTAGCGATAAGAATCCTTTTGTGAAAAATTATGGTTTTCAGTTTTAAAAATCAAAATCATTTTCAAAGTTTCAGACTTTGTTTTTCTCATACAAACACTTACTTTATGTTGATGTTAGTAAGATTTCAAATGTTAAGTTTTCCAAAAGAAATCAGAGAGATAATGTTTACATATTGTATAGTTTGCTATTGTATAGTTTGGATACGTATCTGCCAGTTGGTTTATGTTGACATGTTATCATTAGATTTGGTTTATGCATTTTGTTTACATATCTTTTGTTTATGTAAAAAAATTGTGTCGCGACTTGAATGCCATTGTTAAACAAAATGGTAATTGAATAAACCATTGTGGTTATTAAGCCTCTTTTAAATTTTGAAAATCATTCTTTTTATCTTATTTCTTTTTAAATAAAAATCTAAAGATAATTATTATGGATTAAAGTAAATTTATTATTTAATTAGAATGTTAAGGTTTACACCATTTCAATATGATATTTTAAAGATATTTCATTAACTATTTTATTTAAAGTACTGAAGTAAGTTTAACTAAAAATAAGTTATTATTTAAAAGCTGTTTTAAATAATTAATTGTTTATTAAAAAGGAACTTGATTGAATAAGATTTATTTAAGAAGTTTTGTTTAAATAAGAAGGTTTATAAAAGGAGTTCTATAAATGGAAAAGGGGTCTTGAAATTTGGAAAAGAGTTTTATATATGATTTTGAATATTTATAAAGAATTTTTATGAATGGTTTTGCATATTTATAAAAGAAGCGTTATAAATGATTTTGGAGATTTATAAAGAGTTATATAAATGGTTTTGATATTTATAAAAGAGTTAGTAAATAAACTTGGAGATTTATAAATGGTTTGGAATTTAAGTAAATGAGATTTCATAAATAAAATAGGTTTATTAAAAGGGTGTATCAAAGAAAATTTATAAAAGAATCTGAGATTTGGATTTTCCTTAATGACCTTCTTAACTTTGGTGGTGTGTCCATGCTTAATACTGAAGGAATAGTGTTTGGGGTTATCCTTATACCTAATTAAAATAACTTTTTGTTGATCATTTTTATATGATTTTGAAGTAAGAAAACTTTTATAATGTTTTGTGAATATACTTATGCCAATCAGATAAGTACATGAATATTTTGATAAACGTTTTGAAAAGAGATTTAATAAACGAAAGATTTATTTAAAATGAGGCTTAATGATACTATGGGTAATTAAGTCTTTAGATTATTGGTTCTTTGTTTATTTGATAGTTAAATAACCAACTATCAAACCTTGACAAGTTTTGACTTAGGAAGTAAATAAGAGCTTCACATGTTCATACAATTTGAGTTCCCTCGGGAGAACTCATTCGGATGAAACGTCTCTAGCTTTGAGGGATATATAATAGATTCCTTTGGGGCTCTATTGTAGTCCACTTATTTCTAAAAAAAACCTAAAATGGGCCGACTGGAAATTATCGTTTATTGGTTCGGAGAGACCGAAGTCGGATATGTTATCTGAAAACCACTTTGAACTAACATATGTGTTCAAATGAAAGACATCTTGAAGATGATTGAAGGCGGAGCTTTTGAAGTGCAAGAGCCACTTGCTACTGATTTGGAGGGTAATTCCAAAATGGATGTAGTAAAGGTAGTTCCTTCGTTTCGTTCAGACTTAGAACGAACTTGTATTGATAAACGCTAGTATTGCATTTTTGCCTCAAGGGCAGTGCTAGCGTTCCAAGATGGTCTGGTAAGAGGGAAGGTAAAAGTGTACAATCGATTTCACCATAGAGGGGGATTGAATAGGATGATACTATCAACTATAAAAATTATTGCGGAAGTTTATATAAATAATTGCAGCACTGATCACCGTAGAATAATAGCATCACAGATAATGGCAGAATATAAAAGCAGAAAATAGAATACACGGATTTACCTATATTTGGAAAAACCCTGCCTACGTGATGCCCCCAAGGTTTCTACTAGAAATTAAGTAGTCATACGCTTACACACGTAAACTCGTGACACCCGCTATCGACTAACCTAACTCTACACTCAAAACCCTACCACAACTCAGTCACCGAGTTGCGAATTCTCGAATTACACCACCGTAGTTCGTCCCCTAGTCATACGACTAGGAAATGTAAAAGTTTAAAAGAGAAAATATATATTTAAAAACAAATTAAAATAACCCTGATTTAAATAAACTAAAGCCCAAAATAGAGAACACCGGTCCAAAATAAATTAAGATGAAGCCCCATTTTCCTTTTGTATTATAGATCGGTAATAATGTCTGCTTCCTTTTGCTCGTTCGTCTTCATTCATTCCTCTTTCAAAACTTTATGGTTTTTTAAATTAGAAGCCGCCGACTTCAGTTGATCAATCAAATAATATTTTCATGTTGCTGCTTTGTCGATCGATCGTTTCTTCACATTGCACACGGCTGCTCCAATTTTGATCGAGTTCGACTAAATGGTATGTGATTTATTTTTTGCTTTACTGGTTAGCTTGCTTGAACTCGATAGCTATTAGGCCAATGATGATTGGGTTAAAATAGGGTTTGAACCCCTTAATTATCGTTGGTATGTATTCATCTATTAATTGTTCTTGGCCACTGATTTTTGGTTGAATGCTGGTGATTTGTACTGACTTGTTCAGTTTGTATATTTCTTTGTTGCTTGATTATCACGGCTTTGTTCGATTTCTTGGCCACCACGGCTTGTTTTTTTTGGTTCCGTTCTTTTTCCTTTGACTTCGGCCACTTAGATTTTTATCACGTGGCTTTGACTTATTCAACATGCGTGTGTGTGTTCATTCCTATAATGTTGTAGTCTGTTGAACTATGTCTGGTTTCAGTGTGTTTTCCATTTGAAATCTATTCTATGTCATCTTGAAATCTGACTGCATGTATATATGTATACATGATGTTTCACACATGTATGTATGTCAGTTGTGAGTTGCATCCCTGGTTTGCATTGGAGTTTTATTGCTTCGAGTTACATACATATATGTTACTTGGTTGCACTGTCTACACTATTTTGATTGAAACTGATCTATATATCATTGAACTGGTGCAGTTCTGAACTTTATACATACATATATATATGTATGTATGTATGTATGTATGTATGTATGTATGTATGTGCACCACTGTTATCTTGATGTTGCTTTGTTGTATCTATGATGGTCTCTATTGCAATGTTGTGCTAACCTAGTTGAAGTTGTTGCATTGTACTTAAAGTCTATAGCTTGGTTCTCTATATATTGATGTCTTCAACATTGCCTCCTTTGTGTGATGAGTTGTTATCTTGTATATGAATTTGGTCTGCACTTCAGTAGAATGCATTACATTGTTTATATGTAAATCAGTGCTCTGGTGCCATATGAATTTGAATCTGCACTTGTATGGCTTGCTCACTGGCCTTCACTGTTGAGGCTGCTGCACCATGTAATTTGATGTTTTTATCTTTGATCGTACTTTCAAGTTGACTGGTCTTGGTTTCTTAATGCAGTCTTATTTTATGTAAGATTTGCTGCATCATATAGTGGCCTCTGTTTTCATGTGTACATATTGAATTTTGGTCAAGACTTTTCCATGAACTAGATATCTTTGATTTTGATTTAAAAGTAAGCTCTGGATATTTGTCTTGAGTTGTTTGTGTGCTTCATGGTTGATTTGGGTCTGCTTTGATATTGAACTTGATCATTTCATATTGTATATTTGGATTTGCACCTGTGTTGAATCCAGCTTATAGCTCGGGTTTGACCTTATGCTAATATCATGATTTTATTTGTACTTCACTTGAGTCGAACTCGACTTTTAATTGGGCTTGACCTTGTGCTCACTTGTCTCTGTAATTTTATCAAGTGTATATTGGTGTGTACGGCCTTGTGAAATGTACAGTGATACACTGTGCATGTCCCAAGTTGTTCGTGTATAATGAATTCAAATTTGAATGATAATGAACAACCCAAATAACTGAGGCAAAAAACATTTTCAAAATGCACATTTTATTTTACACTGAACAAATATTTTATTTTCAATTTTACTGCATTAGTGTTTATTTTGCAGATTGCTCAGATGCTCGATTAATCTGGAATAGAGTTAATGATCAAATATGAGTGAACGAGTGAAATGTAGTGAGGTGCAAATGTATGTATAGTGAAAAATATGATGTGATTGAAATTGTAATGTAATTGAAATTTGTATATATATAGTGAGAGCACAACTTTGTACTATTCAAAATTGTAATAAAATATTTGTTTGAATAAAATATCTGTTTGAATTTAAATTCTGTGTCATTTATTTTTATTCAACGAATATTTGTTTAATTATGTGAAAAATAAAATAATATCAACAAAAAGCATAACCTCAAGCCTCATCAGCTAGTAAATGATTAAATCAGGGATGTACAATAGGGCTAAGTGGGTCGCTCCTATTAGGGTATGATCATTCCATATCTAGAGTCGATATATATGTATACTTCGAGGCCCACTATGGTTATTGATTGCAACCAATGGGCAATCATATTCGATATTATCAGTAAGACGTAGACCGATCCTAAGTAGCAAAGGTGTAATGCTTTATAGCCTCCCGTACATTTTGTTTTGAGGTGTATGGATTCGTTGGGTAGACCTTAACCTTTCATGATTGGAATCCATTTTCCAATACGAGCCTTCGGACTTAATTGTATACCTATTATGCTAGAAACTTTTAATGTAACAATTTGGCTATGATTCCATATTTACTTTAGACCTAAATATTATGATAATATCAGTGGATTTTCTATAGAAAATGCTTTGGTTATGGTAAGGTAAAAACCTGACCGTGTTTATGTGCGGCGTGGTCTTACTAGATACCTTTGATTTTAAAGGATTTTATAAGTTAAATAAATAAAATTCCTTGTGATTTGAGTTTCTCGCACTGGTTTTATCAGACAGATCCAGATGTTATTTTTCTTAAAATGCTCGGATTATCCCGAGCATATTTTTCAAATTTAGTTGGATGCTTTGGAGCTTCAGGAGGTGAGCTGGATTCTCTAGGACGGATTCACATATTTTATCTTCCACTGTGTTTGTTTAGTTTTGTCTAGTCTGAATTTTATCAACAATTGCAAGGATAAGTTGTTATAATGTCCAAGGGTTATTGTTAGGATAAGTGTCTGATTGGTGTATTTGTATAAAATTAGTTTTTCTTTGAAAAGATCATTGCTATATTATATGTTACTCATTACATCTGTGAGATTCTGTTTTTTCTTTCTTTCACCACAATGACCTATCTTTCGACACTTAAATGATCAGCACATAAATACCAGGGATGTATTAAGTGTCGTCTATGGTATAATAAAGGCAGATATTATATTTGACATCAAAGCTTAGATTAAGCGAACACCTAGGCCTTGATGGGGTAAACTCGAGATAAGGTAAGTGAGACTGTAGAATGAGTCTGAGTGTATTATATATATGAACATGTACTTATTAGTGCTACAAAAATGTTTTGTGTTATGTTGATTGATATGTTGAGTGCTTAAGGATTCTGGTCAGTATGAGTAGGGATCTCAAAAACACTTAAACAAGGCCAAAATACCTGTTTTAAATTTGGTAAATAAAATAATTTAACCCAAGACTATATTTTTTAAATCAACAAATGGTTTTTTAAAATAAAATATAGTTATATATGATGTGGTTTTTGTTAGAAGTTGATAATATTTAATTATTATCATATAGGATTTGGCTAGTCATGCTCGTCCAGTTTTGGGCGTTGATCATTGTTTATCGATTTTCCTTTTTCCATCATAGGTTGGGTAGATAGAAATTATAGGAATATTGAAACAAATGCCTCGTGAATTAAGTTTCACGGCTTGACTATAAGGCATTTGATGAAATGTTGGGTTAAATTTTGATTTTAATAAAGTTTGTTTATTAAAAGAAAATCAGAATATTTTGAAAATAAATATTTAGAAGTCAATTTTATAAATCTTTGTAAAAATGTTTTTTTTATAACTAGAAATAATTTTTAGAGAATTTAAATCGGTGGCTTCGGTAAAGTCTCAAATTATTCTTGGAAAACTAGTGATAATTTTAATTGAAAAAACTTTAAGATATAAACATTTTGGAATTTAAAAGTAAGATTTTTCTTTATATAGTTTGGGGAATGAGTCTCGATCTACTTTGTGAGATTTGAATAATCTTCTTGGTGACAATCGGATGTTTTCATAGGTGAATGTGATAGTGCACTTAGTAAATTATTTTCTTTGTCGTTGTATGATCGAAAGATTTCAAATCTGGATAAGTCCAAAGCGAGTTCGAAACAAATATTTTGTTAAAAACTATTTATTGGGAAATATAATACATAGTATTGTTTCAAAATAGGGATTTGAAAAATAAGAAATATTTTTATGATTAAACTAGTTCGAGTAGCTTGAAAATAACTAAAAAAGGAAAGGATGTGTTCGGATGGTAAACACTTCTCTTGAATGTTACCCTTCTTGGTAGGGGTATATATGATACTATTTGGTAGTACCTAGTTCCTTGACATTATTTTGGAGTTACTAGGCTATATGTATGTTTTCTAACGGTTAATATAAAGTATCATTTCAAAACGATTTTTGAAATAAAACTCGAGTATTTGGCTCCTAAGTTTTCAAAATAATAGGTATTTTGATTAAAGAAATAATAAATAAAGTTTTAAAATTGAATTATTTGAATAAGGAAGTTTAAAAACATTGCTTTATTAAACCCTGTCTTTGATTTTAACGTCTAGGAAGTCGAAATTTATTTTTTTGTTATTGGGTTGGATAATAAACATTTTTATCTTAGATGTGTCTAAGAAAAGTAGACTGTAAGATGGAGTTCGGATACCATCATCATACTCTTCTTATCTCTTGCTAGATCGATTGGGTAAAGAGGTTTTTTTGGTCAACTTAGTTTTAAGATCCAAAATTATTTTGGACCTACATCTGAGTAATTAAATGTGAATAGATTTAAAATCAGATGTTTTGTATATACTCTTAGGATGTAGGAGATTATTGTACAAGTCAATAAATTAAAATAATTGTATGGAAGGGTTTCATAAATAAAGTCGTACCATTTTGAAATGTTTGAATCTAAGCTGAAATTTTGTGTAGTGTTTCCATAATATTTTTCGGAAGGGCTAAAAGTATTTGGGTTGATAAAAACCTTTAGATGAGTATGTAAGTGGTACGCAGATCATTTTCCCCTCACACCTAATTCTAGATCCAAGATTAAAGTACATTTTGAGATGTTTCACACCATTCCAAAATAAGGATCTACCACTCAATTTTTGACGACGAATACTTGGAGTAGGTTCTTAATGTGGAACTAAAAGTTTTCTATTATAGTATATGGCTACGTAAGATGAACAGAGGTTTCTAGTTAAGAAGCCTGATCAGAGTTCGCAATATAAAGTCAGGTGAACGATACTAATTTGGAAGTAAAATCTATGTATTCGAGTGAGTGATCAAATCATATTTTTGCATAGGAATGATCTATGTATGTCATAAGAACTAATGAGTAGTGTTAACTACTTTTGGGATTAAAATCTGTGGTAAATTTCGGGGTCGAAATTCTTCTTAGGACGGAGAGTGCAATAACCCAGAATTTCACCGCTTTGAATTGCGAGTATTTAATTAATTTTAAATATTAAAATAATAGATTTTATAATTAAAACAAATCTCTTTTTGATAATAAGTAATGATGGAGAAATAATTTTCATTATTTGTCTAGAAAAATATTTTGTTCGAAGAAAAATGCAAAATGTAACCGGAATTGGTTTTCTACATTTTGACTTTTCATCTGCTAAAAATCGTCAAAAATGTTGTGAACTCTATAGTAAATACAAACTCATACTTTACAAAAGTGTTAGGATATATTTGATATATATGTATGTATGTATGTATGTATGTATGTATATGTATGCACACACACTCTCTCTCTTAAGTGTGTATGTGTGTGTTAAGAGATGTGGCAATTTATGTAAGTTCAAAATATAATATAACATGAAAAAGTAAAGAGAAACATTATAAAACATGTCTAAACACAAGTACATGTATGTAATTAATGCATGTTGGGAGTAGTAAGGTGGAGGGGACATAGTTTCAAAAATTGTTAGAGTTAGCAAGTGTTTAAGGAGGGTAAAGTACATAGGAGTAATTTAGTAATTTTCTAATGTCATCTTATATAATTTCCAATATTTTCCTCTTTCACTTTCTATTTCACATCTCATATTCTTTACTTCAAAATATTTTCAAAAGTTTTCTAAAAACTTATTAGTTGCTTCCATGAAACAAAAGTTTAAAATTTTCTTAGTTTTATCATTTTTAAAATCTTAATAATTTTTTAAAACCCCTCCTTTCCATTTCTGCATCTCCACATTTCAAAACCAAGCCTCCACCACCCTTGTCCATATAGGCTATGCACCATACCCATCCACCCTATCATGCCTAGGCCAAGCCACTTTTTAAATTTTAAGGTCCAAAAATTGAATTTGGTTTTGAAAATTGCAAGTCTGTGGTCTTATTTCAAGACAAGAGAGATTTGCTTAAATTTTGGTGAGTAAAACTCACATCTATTTTTTGAAAAGTACATCTTTAAAGTTAGCATTAATATGTGATATTTCTTGGTTATTGGTAAGTTACATGCTTTGCATGTGAGAATATATGTGTTTATATATGTCTGAATGTGTATGTAGTTTTGACATGAAAATAAAGTCTAAAACTGATGCTAATGTGATAAAATTATGATCATTGTTTATTTTGTAGTTGTGATATGTTTATATGCTATAGACATGAATATGTAAGAGGATGCTAAGAAAAGTTAGCACTTTTGTATGGTTTAGGATAAAGAATCCATGTGTGAAAAACTATGGTTTTTGGTTTGAAAAATCAAAATCATTTTCAAAGTTTCAGACTTTGTTTTCTTATACAAATACTCACTTTAAGTTAGAAAGCTTTCAAATTTTAAGTTTTCCAAAAGAAAGCTAAGAAACAATTTTTCTAGTTATTGTACCCACATCGATAGTCGCTATGAATGCAGTTTCGATAAAAGTTCACTTTTTTAGAAAAAATTATACTTAAAAGTATTTTAGAAATGTTTTATAAATTTAATAACGATATTTGAGGAAGTTAATTAAGAGTTTAGTAATTAATTATTAAATAATTAAGTTTAGTAATTAATAATTAATTAAGTATTAAACAAGGTTTATTAATTTTAATTAAGTCAAAATTAGTTATTAATTAATTATCTTTTTAGATCAGATTAATTTTATTTAATTTTTGATTAAGTAAGCTTAATTTTTAATTAATTATGGATTAAGTATAAGATTATTTTTTATTAATTATTAATTAAGTATAGGGTTAATTTTCAATTAATTATTAAGTAAGTGTTTAATTATTTTTAATTATTAATTAAATAAGGGTTTTAATTTATAAATAAATTATTTATTAAAGGTTTAATTATTTCTTAATTAGTAGTTAAGTTAAGTTAAGACTTAATTAAATATAATTATTATTTAATAAAGGAATTAACTTGTAATTAATTATTAAAAAGAGGTTTAAGTTTTTGATTTCTTTGTCATCCAAAGACCAGTTTGTTTAAAGGCGGATTTCTTTTACAAAGTATAGTTTTAAACACAAGGGACCTGATTGTCGGTATCATTAAGTGACCATATAAATGTGAATAAGTTATACTAAATAGTGACATCTTTTAGCAGAATAAATCCTCATTCTGCTATAACTTATCCCGATAGATCAACGATGACATCTTTTAGCAGAATAAAACACTATTTTGCTATAGTAAACTTAATAGATTGTTCGAACATCTATTTAGCAGAATAAATAACCATCTTGCTACTGTATAGTTTGGACATGTATCTTCCAGTTGCTTTATGCTGACATGTTATCCTTTGATTTGGGTTATGGATTTTGTTTACATATCTGTTGTTTATGTAAATATTTGTGTTGCGACTTGAATGTCATTAGGAAAAAACGTTAACTAAATAAACCATTATGGCCACTAAGCCTCTTCTGAATTTTGAAAATCTTCTTTTAATCTTATTTATTTTTGAATAAGGATTTAAAGAAAATTATTACAGATTAAAGTTAAGTTATTATTTAATTAAAATGTTAAGGTTTATCACCTATTTTATTTAAAGTATTGAAGTTAGTTTAATCAATAACAATTTCTTACTTAAAAGTTGTTTTAAACAATTAATTGTTTATTAAAAAGGAACTTGATCGAATAATATATATTTAAGAAGTTTTTTTTAAATAAGGAAAGTTTATAAAAGGAGTTTTATAAATGGAAAAGATGCCTTGAAATTTGGAAATGATTTTTATAAATTATTTTGAATATTTATACAGAAGTTTTATAAATGGTTTTGTATATTTATAAAAGAAGTTTAATAAATACTTTTGGATATTTATAGAGTTATATAAATGGTTTTGAAATTTATAAAAGAGTTTGTAAATAAATTGGAGATTTATAAAGAGTTTTATAAATGGATTTGGAATTTAAGTTAAGGAGATTTCATAAATAAAAGAGATTCATTAAAAGGATGCAGTGAAGAAAATTTACAAAAGAATTTGAGATTTGGATTTCCCTTAACCGACCTTCTTAATTATGGTGGTGTGGAACTTTCGTTCCATGCTTAACGCAGAAGGAATAGTGTTTGAGGTTATCTTTATCCCTAAATAAAATAATTTTTGTTTTCATCATTTTAATATGATTTTGAAATAAGAAATATTTTATAATGTTTTGTGAATATACATATATCATTGAGTTAAGTATATGAATATTTTGATAAACTTTCTGAAAAGGGAATTAATAAATGAAAGATATATTTAAAATGAGGCTTAGTGGTTGCTATGGGTAATTAAATCTCTGGATTGATGGTTTTTTGTTTGTTTGATAGTTAAATAAACGACTATCAAATCTTGGCCAGTTTTGATTTAGGAAGATAAGAGCTTCACATATTCATATGGTTTGAGTTCCTTCCGGAGAACTCATCCGGATGAAACGTCTCTAGCTTTAAAGGATATAATAGAGATTCCTATAGACTCTAGTGTAGTCTACTTACTTTTAAAAGAGCTCCGAATGAGTCAACTGGAAATTATCGGTTGTTGGTTCGGAGAGACCTGGATTGAATATGTTATCCGAAAACCACTTCGAACCAATATATGCATTCAAATGGAAGACATCCTAAAGGTGATTGAAGATGGAGCTTTTAAAGTGCAAGGCTACTTACTACTGATCCTGAGGGTGACTCCAAAATAGATGTAGTAGAGGTAATGCCTTCGATTTCATTCAGACCCTGAACAAACTTGTATGGATGAATGTTGGCATTGAATTTCTGCCCGGAGGGCAGTATTCCTGTTCCAAGATGGTCTGCTGAGTGGAAAGGTAAAAGCATAGCTTCAAGCCTCATTAACCAGTAAATGAATAAAGTAGGGACGCACGACAGGGCTAAGTGGGTCGCTTCCATTAGGTTATGATCATTCCTTATCTAGAGTCAATATTTATGTATGCTTCGAGGCCCATCATGGTTGTTGATCGTAACCAAGGGGTGATTATATTCGATACTATCCAGTAAGGGGTAGGTCGGTCCTGAGTAGCAGAGGTGCACTGCGTTGTAGCCTCCCATACATTTTATCTAGAGGTCTACGGATTCAGTGGGTAGACCCTTACCCTTTCATAGTTAGAATCATTTTCCACTATCAGCCTTCAGACTTGGTTGTATACCTATTATGTTGGAATTTAATTAATGTAACAATTTCAGCTAGGATTCCATATTTACTTTAAACCTAGACATTATGATAATATCAGAGGATTTTTATAGAAAATGTTTTGTTATCGTAAGGTAAAACATGTTTGTGTTTATGTGCGGCATGGTTTTATGAGATACCTTTGATTTAAAAAAAATTATAGTTCAAATAAATAAAATTTTGTGATTTGTGTTTCTCACACTGGTTTTACCAGATTGATCTAGGCATTAATGCTCGGGTCAGCCCGAACGTATTTTCCAAATTTAGTAGCTTCAGGAGTCTAGCTGGATTCTCTAGGATATATTCACATATTTCATCTTCTGCTGTCTTTGTTATATTTTATTTAGTTTGAATTTTATCAATAATTATAAGGACAGGTTGTTATAATTATTTAAGGGTTATCGTTTGGATAAGTGTACTCTGATTGGTGTATGTGTATAAAATCAGTTTTTCTTTGTAAAGATAATAGCTATATTATATGTTACTTGTTACATCCGTGAGATTATGTTCAGTCTTTCTTTCTTTCACCCCAAATGATCTATCTTTCGAACATTTAAATGATCGGCACACGAATACCGAAGATGTACTAAGTGTCATCTTTAGGTATAAGAAAGGTAGACCGTTACACAAATTAACTAAGCAGGTTTACCCTACAGAATTTGGAGTAACCTCGCGTCCTCTGTGTTTACTTATTACAGGTGATGCCTCACATTAGCCCCAAAGCCACACTCCTTGTAGCCAGGTTTGCTGGACAGATTTCTATATGCTTTTGACCGACCTCGCATCCTTATAACTTAGTCATAATCTATAACACTCTCTAAATACATTATCCCACATCTCACCGTATTCCATATCAAGGCCTTATAAGAGAATTCTTATTTCGTCTTTACAAATTAACTTCTTTCCTAAGGGGGATTAAATGATAATTAATGTACTATTAACTATGTAATTAATTCGTCATAATTATACGTTATTCATGCTAATATATTTACACATACGAGCCTAAAATATTTCTAAGCATGCAAAGATTGCACCCTAAACTATCGTTTAAATGTCAAAACTTCAAATTTTGTTAAGTCCAATTCCATATCGATAACATACCATATATCCACAATTCAATAACATCCTTATATAAAATAGGATCCATACCAAGCTTATTTTATACTAAAACAACGGAATCAATGTTGACAGAAACTTACAATTTAAATCCTTTTACACTCTATTCAACTTCTTTGTATAAAATTGAAAAGGGGAATCTCTATTTAAATTGTGGAAATAGGCAGTGCAAACTACGAATAGAAGAATCTGTACCTTACACACCATTTTCTGACTTATTCTTTTCAAAACCCTTAATCAGATCCAAAGAAAAAGATAAAAAGTGGAATAGAATATGAAACATTAAAATTACAACATTTACATAATTCTATTATTTAATATAGAATAATTGAGATTCTAACTTAAGAATTAACATTTCGCTTTGGAGGAATTTTAGGGGTTTTAATGTAATGTTTTCGTAAACTAAAATTCTCTAAGGCATATATCAAATCCAAATTATATTATACAATTACTAAAATAATAAAGACTAAGATTTCCACTCATAAAAAAGTCCTTACCTCTTCCTCTTAGATTTGTTTATGCCCGCTTAAATCTCTTTTTAGATCTTTTCCTTTAGATATATACAACAAGTGGATTGTATATAGATTAGAATCAATTCCAGGGATTGGAGGAGAATAGAAATAAAAATTGAATCTTAAAACCTAAAATTCCTTACCTGAAACCCTAAAGAAATCATGAATCTTGTAGAAGAAAGAAACTGGCAGAGCTTCGTTGGTTTTCAAAATAATTTATGAATAAAACTAAGAGGCTAGGCTCATATTTATAGTGGTTGAAAAGCACCACAACACTTGGATTTAAGTCGATTGACAATAATAAAATCCAGACTGATGGGTAATTTCAAGAATGTTTTCATTGTCGTTTGATTTTGTTTATTTAATTCCTTAATTAATTTTTAACGTTAATGCTAATTTTAATGGTTCCTTAACCCCTAAGTCTAAATACTGTTAATTTTCAAATTTCAAATTTCAGAAATAATTAGTTATTTGAATTTGTGTTCCATTTGAATTATACTGAATCCGAAGACTTCAAACGTCCATAACTTTTTCGTTTGAGCTCTATTTTCAAAATATTATATATGAAAACTGATCAGAAAATCGTCATAAATGCAACGGCATAACTTTCGTGGTGAAATTATGAATCTTGCAACAACAACAAAATTATACTTATCTTTTTAATTAATTTCTTTCTTTCTTTCTTATTAATTTTTTATGAGGTGTTACAATACCCATGCTTACGAGTACATCAAAAAATACTTCGAGTATCAATGACCCTTAGCACACGTATCGAAGCCGTTTTCTTTCTCCATCATGTTTCCTTTCACCCTTAGGAAACCATTCCACGTTCCTTTCTTTCCACAATAGAATCGTTCAACATTCTGTCCACAGGTTATCCTTTCTATAGCCCATCCTTGTAGATAATCATCTTCACCACTCCATTCAACATCGAGCCGTCATCATCAGAATATAACTTCCTCACAATCGAGTTACCATCATCAAGGTCCCGAAGCATTATCCTTAATTGTGCTACCACATCACAACCGAACGTCAAATGAATGAATGAACACCTTCAGAACGACCTTTAGGACCTCCTCGGAATCCCCCAAAATTTGGCCAGAAATGGTCACATAAATTCAGATCGGTGCAATCTAATCAGAACGATACCAATCTGAATTGCTTATAGCAAAATTTGGTTGAGTCTTTTATAACCCGACCTCTTCCATCCTTACTTTCTTTGAGCTCCTTTCCTCGATGTTACACTCCTCAAGTCTTCAGCAACTTCCCTGAACCCTAAAAAGATGTCAGTGCCAATTTGAATCGGGTTGGTATCAATCTAAATTGTTGAGCCAAAAATTTGACTAAGTCTTTCACACCCCCAACCCCTTCCATCTTTACTCGCTTTGAGCTCCTTTTCTCGGTGTTACACTCCCTAAAGTCTTCAGCACCTTCCCAGAAGTTTGAGGTTAAGTCCACACATCCATTTCCTTACCTTCCCCGACGTATTTCCTGATGTTTCACAACCTAAGTCCCTAAACAACCTCTTTTACCGATCTGTCTAGAACTTTTACCAATCTGAATTTAAGTCCCAAATCACCCCCAAATGATCTGCGACCTGAATTGTGAAGTTCTCCCCTCATCCAGACCCCCCCCCCCTTCCAAATTTCATTTGATTTTATCCATTTTTAAACTCGTTTTTTCCCAAATCCGCAACATCTTAGCTACATTGAAACACAAACAAACTACATCAAAACAGAGCATGCAATAGCAACCACCATTCATACACATTCATTAAACATAAGTAATTCAACCAAGCATGATAAACATACAAGAATCTACATGGATCTAACTATACATTAAAATGACAATATGAACCAAAAAAGTGTTGCAGAACCATATAAAATCCATTTTAATCTTTTTAATGTCTGCCATAAGCATAAAAGAAAGTTGGATTAAAGTTTAAAAATGTTCTAACATGAAAATCATATTAAAAAATTATTTTTAACAATATGGCCAAGCATAGAATAACAAGAGATCAACAACCACTCATGTAATACCCAAAATTACCAAATCTCCCCTCAAACTAGAAATTTGCAGCAAGCTCATGGTTTCCCAAGCAAAAGCAACCAGAATGATAGATCTTTAATCCCCTTTGCTAGTCATCTTTCTAATGATGGTTTAAACTATATGAAAAAGGTAAAAAAATAATTATGATATTTGGACTAACGGAGGTTTAAAACTATTTTTAGAAAGTGGAAAATGATCTAGACCTGTCAAATCATCCCCAGTTAGGCACAATTCCTAAAATTAGTTAGTGGGCCTACGCTAGGCTTAGTTTAATTGTCAATTAATCTGTCTAGCAACAAACAGAACTTAAAATGGTTATATCTTCTAACTGTAAGTCTGTTTTCTAACCACTTTATGGCAAGAGAAACCCCCATTCCGATCTAATGAAAGTTGTTTCAGACCCTAATTCAACCCTTATCAAAAGATATAGGCCTTATAAAAATTTCTAAGTCCAAAACATTCAATAATAATTCTAAATGTGAAAAATATCTTTTTTTTGTCATTTTCTAAAATTTTATAGTCACACGACCTCATACGATTTAAATAATAATAATTTACGATCATTCGATGCATATAACATGGATTTTTGCAAATATCTTTAATCCACACACATTGGCTTTAGTCCACACCCATTGGCTTAAGATCTACACAATTTTCATAATTTCGAGTTTGATTGAATTTTTAATCAACAATTGCGCAATGGCACATGGGATCTTGTCCCTTCAAAATCACAGTACAATGTCATGGCTTGCAAATGGATATTCAAAACTAAAAGAAAATAGATAGTTTTATCAGCGTACCAGGCTTGTCTTGTTGCTAAGTGATTTCATCAACGTAAAGAAACAAACTGTGGTGATACATACATCCGCATCATAAAACCAATTATCACTCGTTTGGTTTTATCTTTAGCGGTTTTTTCCAACTGGCCTATATCTCAACCAGATGTTAGTGATACTCTTCATGGAAATCTTAAGGATGATGTGTATATGATTCAACCCTAAGGTTCGATTCACATCATGTTTGTAAGGTTCAATGCTCATAGTCTCAAAGAGGCTCCTCATGCATGAAACTCTCGTCCCGGTGTTCTTTTAGCATCTCCCGGATTTCATGGTAGTAAATTGGACTCTTCATTTTGGTTCACACTACTGCCACTCACATCTTTGTATTCTCGTATATGTGGACGATATTATAATCATCAGATCTTCTTATCTCCAAGCTTATTAGCTAACTTCAACAAACATTTCATTTTCCCGATCTCAGGCCATTATGTTGTTCTTTTGAAGGACTACTTTTATCCTAACAACATTACATATTAGATATTCTAAAGCGAATTAATATGATGGGAGCCAAGCCCATCACCTCGCATAGGTCGATATCTGCCATCCTTGGTCGATTTGATGAGCATATCTTCTTCGATGCCACCTTATTTCGAAGTAATGTTGAAGCTTTTTAATGTCTTTCTCTTATTCAACCTGATATGTCATTTGCAGCCATCATGTTTGTCAATTTCTACATCATCCTTTTATTTTTCATCGGACTGCAGCCAAGCTCATCCTTCAGCATTTGAACACACCAGCGTTTGTAAGGTGGTCTTGATGATCATCACTCCATAGGTTACTGTATCTTCACGATTGGAAGAGCCTATTGAGACACATGGAAATGATTTGGTAGACTTAACATAGAAGTTAAATTAACATTTATTTGCCATACATTAATGTTGACATATGAACGATGTGGAAGAAATCATGGATTAATATTGAGATTATTGGGATACATGGAAATGGTGTGGTGGACTTGTTGTAGAGGTTAATCGGTATCGATATGTCCTTAATATATTAACAATGAGAATGTGTGATGAACTAATCTTGAATTAACATTGACCTATTTTCTACCATTTCATTTCCATATGTATTTGTAACTACATGACATTTTCTACGATTTCACATTCATATATAATTGTGATCAGGTTAGTTACTTTGGATGTTAATAAAATGACGATAAGAGTAGTCGCTCGATGTGGCTACAATCTTTTCTCAATTTATTTTTCTCCTCTTCCCTTGTATCTATAGTCTTCATTGGCTCTGCTCCTGTTTTTATAGTAATTGAAAATAAATAACAACGTCCGTTTCTTTTAGTATTTGAATTCACTTTTCATTTTGTCTTTGGCATGATTTCTTTTTTTTTTTTGAAATTGGATGCTTTCGTACAAGTCTTATGTAGCATATATAGCATAGTATAATTCAAAACAAATCCAATGGTTCAAATCACGAAACATGAAATTAGAACCTATGACCCCACAAATTACAATCATAGCACCTAACAACTTGGACGATGACAGTGAACTTGATAAAGTATGTGTAGTAATTGTAATCCAAATATATGTTAGATAATAAAAACTACTTATATAGTTACGATTGATTAATTCAATGCAAATTAATTACATTAAAAAAGGAGAAAAAAATATAGCTACACGGAGAAAAATGAATTTGAGATGTAAAGAAAATTAATTAATTCTCTAACCAATTAATTGATAAAAGGCGGTTATCAAGCGTGCATGCGTATCGGAAGAAATTGAAAACTATACGTGTTTCCATATGATTCATTAACGTAAATCGTTTTTTCAACTCTAGTTATCAGATCTCTATATACAAAAAGCCATAGAAACATATTCTCTCAAGTTTAGTTCTTCTCTGTTCTTTCATTAAATCTCCATTAAAATAGATATTATAATCCAAAAAACGACTTACAGGTCCCTGTTTTTTATGCTGTTATAAAAAAAGTCCTTATAGATATGAATATGTAAATTTAGTCCCTATATTTTGGAAAATATAAAACGCAAGGTGCTTCGTACTTTTCTGACAGAAAATACAAGCTAGCTTGCAACTTTTAGACTTTGAAATTTTCTTTTAATTTTGAAAATTTCAAAAAAATTCATAATTTTAAAAATTTTGAAATTTTTGAAGAGCGTAAGTTAACCAACGTTTTCTATCAGGAAAACGCAAGATAGTTTGCTCTTTTATTTTGAAGTTTTTTTAAAAATTTTGAAAAATACAAATTCGAGCTAGTTTGTACTTTCTAGTTTTTAAATTTCTAAATCTACAAAAATTTTGAATTTTTTGAAAATTATCAAAAAAACGCAAGCTAGTTTGCGCTTTTTCATTTTGAAATTTCAAAAACATTTAAATTTTTGAAAAGCGCAAGATAGTTTGCGCTTTCTAAATTAAAAAAAACAGAGACTTAATTTACATACTAAACATCATAAGGACTTTTCTTACGACAACATCAAAAGTATGGACCTTCGGTACAAAGCCCCATTACAATCCCCTCCAAAATTATTAATAAAGTTCCGCTTGAGGTTGAGAGTAAGTGTACCGAGAGTACGCATGCTTTTAAAATAAACAACATTACCGTCGTTAATCTATTCGGACAAAGCAAACATATTACAAAAATAATGCATACAGTGACCATTATCATAAGCAATCTATAATCACGCATTCTCAGCAATATTCATAAGTGTAATTTAAATGGACCGTTGATGTCCCCAAAGGAGAATTGAATTATGAGCTGATTTATAATACTTATAAACATATGTAATATTAGAACTATAAAAATTATAATGGAAATGCATCGGAAATTAAGGTGAGGTGGATGTCTGAAGGTGACTGCTGCTATTACATCAGGAATTACACCATAAAATTGTTAAACAAGCCTACTATATACACTTACAGTATAGCTTTTGAAGAACTATTAGGATTGCCTACAACACACATCCCAGAAGTTTTAAAGCATTGAATAATGGCTGCAAGCTGTTGAAGAACTATTAGGATTGCCTACAACACACATCCCGGAAGTTGAATAATGGCTGCAAGCTGTAGCCGCCGTGCATTAACAATGACCACTTCAAAACCATTTCTACATAATGCCAACAAAGAACAACCATCATGTTCACCAGCTGCATTTCAAGCAAATAGAAGGAAGTTATAGCTGGTCCTTATCTCTAGATCAACCCTCTCTTCCAAACAAACTCTCAGATAATGTAAAAAGGATAATATACACAGTCCTTTACTTCAACTTGTTTCCTCGGTTTGATACAGGTAATAAAGTAAGATAAAATCAATTACACATTTTGTGTAGCGTGCTGCTATGGCATCTTACAAATCTCATACTAATACTTGTCTAAATAATACTACATTTCTCAAAAACACTTCATATTAATAGTGCTGCTAAGTGTACTTCAATTTTTTCTAATGCAATTCTCAACTCATAAAAATATTGGAAAATTCAAGTCTTCCTTATACCAGTTTTATATGTCTTGCCTATTTTCTACTAAATTTCCTTTTGTCTTCTCATCATTGCTAAGTGTGTACTTCAATAGACTGTGTTTTTTATCATTTCGTCTTTCTCCGAACACTAAAAGCTGAAGAATACAGATTTTACGATGGATAATCTTTATTCTATTAAAGAAAATATGATAATATAATTGCGTATTTATTCAATATAGAGTTTGGTTCTTTTTTAGTTTCTCAAAAATATTGTAAATTAAGATTCGATGTTTTTAAAGTTTGTTGAATGAAGTTGTGGGTAACACTTATACCAAAGATATTAATCTAAAATTGACAATCTTACTATCAGAAATTTTGACGCAGGTAATTATTTTAGCATTGGTAAATTAATTTCCATTTATATTTTTATGATTCTTGTATTATTATTTTTTGTTCTAATTGAATCGGTTTAAAGCCTTCTATTGTCGTCGTGAATTGAGCTGAAAATCGAGAATTGATCTATTGGAAAAGATGATAAATCAAATGCAAGGAAAATCATGTAAACTGATCTAACAAAGCATTTTATAAAGGAAAAGGTGAGTGGTTAATTTTTTTTACATTACGCCATCCCATATAATAAAAGAAATCATGCATTATTTAACTGATTCTCATACAGATGAAGTTCCAAGTTTTTTATTTTCATAATGCATTGTGTGCATGGTGTAAAATAAAATCAGAATTTGAGTATCATTCTTCATATTATCAAGTCCGATAAATTAAACCAGAGTAACGAACCAAAATTACATTTGGATTGTGAAAAGGGTGAAAGGTTAAATCTATTGAAGTCATCATTTGAATGCTAAGAAAAATGAGATAATGTGAAACATCAACTTAGTGCTATTGGAAAATGGTATTAACTATTTTTTTCATTAAAGGTGTCTTTTTAATTAATGATAAGTGGAAGATTGATGTAAGCAAAGATACACGCATAATCACAGTCTACCAGATACGTTGATCGGACAACCATCAGTTGAAAGATTATTGGATGAGAAAATTCTTTTTAACATGAATGAGTTGTGTTAATATGAAGCCAAGAATATTTACTACAACAAAAAGTAAACAATCAACCTTGAGTACAATTCGCAATACAAAATATAAGACGACATTTTCTACTATGTAGGTCCGCAATACAACTATTGAAATTCCTTGGGGAAAAGCATTACATGTATTATGTGGTGTTATCCAGAATTTACTTTCTTGAGTATTAATTGGACTTACAAAATAAGTCAATACAATATGCATTTACTAGAAGTGAAAGACCTCCAGCTCAAGTGGTTAGCGGTATGACCTTTTAGACGGACTCTAAAGATTATGGGTTCAAGCCCCCCAAGACATCATAATGGGTGCTCTGCTTGAATAAAATATTACTCTTATTATAAATAAAAAAATTACTAGAAAAGGTAGGGATGACATCATTATTAAAACACTAGCATTGCCAGTGCTTTTTTAGCTCATGAAAAAGAAGAAAATCATGAATGTGTATTTTGGAAGCTAAAATACCTTTATTTAGCATGTAAACTATATGTGGTAATTAGTTAGTGATAGAAAATGAGCTTTGATTAAATAAAATTTTCCCAAAAAACTCAGTTAATGACGTGCACATAATAATGTGATATAAAAATGCATATTGAAGTTCAGACCAATGAAGTATTTGAGATATTTCTACAATGTTGAAAGAATGACGTTCGAACATCAACCAAATTTACAAAAGATTGGGTACCTTTTTTTGACATGTTTAAAGTATCTTAATGATAACTGGATTTTGTATTAAAAAAAGGTATGTTGCGTCTGATTGGATAAATAAACACAGTGACAATAAAATAACAAGAGAAGAATCTTCACATACATAGTTTAAAAACAATTGGAACATAACATACAACCCTCGTAATATTTGGACAAAGATGAATAACATGTTGTGTTGATGACATATAGAAATGTGCAAGTAACAAAGCAATGTTTTCCTTCAAATTTTGTACTTGTTTAATGTGGACAGCAACAAATGATTAGTTAGTCCATACTCTCAATGTAACAAATTTTGTACTAGTTATATTTTTTCTGTGCATAAACTCGTTCATAAACATCTAAAAACATTTAATATCGAAAGAAAAGAACCTGGTTCACTATTACATAGACCTTTTTTACAGCTACATTTGAGAATAAGGACCTTATACTTAAAGCCTCTACAAAAAATATCAAACTTTAGCAGTTTGACATAAAAACCATTATTCAGCCAAATGCATTTGCTATCATAAATTATATTTTAAATATTGCCATTTAATTTTATCATTGACAAAGACTAATGCCGCAATTTATAGCAGATTTCAGTTATTCAAGATGTGAATTGTCATAATGTCTAACATATAAATCTGAATCTTTGATCATATTTGCTAATATAGCATTATCGTGCTTCTTTCCAACTAAAATTTAGTTCCTCCGCTTGATTTGCAACACAATTGAATCCACAATTACCATCACATTTTATATTCCAAAATTAACAATATATTAATGTAAAAAAATAGGTAAGTTAAGCATTTAAAACCAAAGTGCCGTCGGCAACATATCATTTGTATCAAATTCCATCTTAGACTTTTCACATCGTGAAGGCAATTTTTTGTTCACGGTAGACCGAGAAAGTTCTTCCTCCATTGGTCCTACTCAAAGCATGAGAGCTCGCATTCTGTGGAGTTTGATTTCTTATTTTTATTTTAACACTTCGTTCATTTTTTTCCACCAAACGATCTGGATTTGGTGTACAGCTATTTGATTTCCAACAAAGAAGTTCAGAAGGTAAGGCTATTTCTATTGGCTTCAGTAGCATAACTTTTTTTTTCTAGTGTGGCTAATCTTTAAAATTTATGCATTCTGAAGTATGAAGCAATTTCAATGATTCTTTTACATGTGGAATATAATTTAATTTTCTTTAATATTCACCAAACATTTCAAATGGTAAATCACGACTTTCATTGTAAAAAACATACAAGTCATGTATGCATGGAAGAGCATATACTGTATGATTTAAATGCTTACAAACCGATACATATATAACAATTACAGTCATGTTACATATATAGCAATTACATTCATATTGTTTTCTTTCTAACGCTAAATCCAAAGCGTAGAAAGATTTTTTTACCTCGGACTTGTTTTAATAAATAAAAATATTGATATGTTTTTCTTACTGCTCCTGAAGTTCTTCCGAGAATCCTTATTTTCGTATGTTGTAGGCATGACATATTATCCATTGATGTTCATTGATGTGTGTCCAACTATGCATGTGAACACTCAGCTTCCAGAGTTGTACACATAGTTCTATTTATTTTGTCCATGCAAATTAAAGATATTTTTTATACGGAATTTAATTATCATGAAGATACTTCAAAAAAATTTGCAAAATCTAATCACTCTTTTTGAAATTATGCCAACATTTTCAAAGAAAATTGAATGGTGCTCGAGCAACATTCTTCCAACTTTAAATAACATTAGCATGGAGTTATGATTTGTCGTTTTGTATCACATTATTCTCCATGCTCCCAGAGCCGGTCCTAGGAGTTCTGGTAATTAAAGTTAGTTGTGAGTCAAAACTCTATTAAAAGTATTATTTAGCTTAATAAAATTAAAGCATCAATGCAGTTTATATACAATATAGATAACAAATATAGTAAAAAAAAACAACTGTCTTGATAATAATACTTCATGTCAAACAAAACTTCAAAAAAAGATTATTTGTAGCAACTGACTGATTTGTGTTAGAAATGTTAATCATTAAATTTCAAAGCAATAAAGCTAATTTACCAAGAACTTTAGAATTTAGATCACTACAAACAGAAATTCATAACATAAAGTTAATAAAAATAAAGATAAAAAAAGTCTACCCTCTTATGCAAGATTATAATTTTTGAAATTGATATGAAGCTTTATTCTTTCCTTTCAATTTCTTCTAATGAAAGTAGATGTTGAAAATTATGAATTTGTAAAATTTATTAAAGTTTTGATTTTTAAATTTAATAACTATGAAGTGAAAAAATAAAGGATGAATTGTTGTTCATCTTCCTTGCACCTAGTGTCTATTTTTATTTCCGTACAATGGTTTTTGTTGGCAATTACAATAAATTTTTACATCTTTCAATTTTTTTTCTATTTTGGTGTCTTAGTGTGAAATGATCCCAAAACCATGGCTGTAGCGGCTTTACCCTAGGGTCACCCTTGCACGCTCCATGGAGACATCTTTAATTTTGCATTAAAAGAGAACTTTGCATACACCATAGACTAAAGCTTATTCTCTTTCGGTAACTAGTAGTTTATCAGACATATAAGAATCCCAAAGCCATGGCTGTAGTGGCTTTACCCAAGGGTCACCCTTGCACGCTCCATGGAGACATCTTTAACTTTGCTTTAAAAGAGAACTTTGCATACACCATAGATTAAAGCTTGTTCTCTTTCGGTAACTAGTAGTTTATCAGACATATAAGAGATCTTAGCTTCCAAAGTACTCAAAGTTTCCTCTTTTTTGTGGTTAAAAAAACAAGCCATACCGTTGACCCGTATGCATCATGCCAACCATTAATAATCAAGGTATGTTATGTCACTTTGTTTTGAAAGTGTTATTAAATAGTAATGTAGATGGAAACACTTGCACAAGAAAGTTAATTATGAATAGTACTATATAATATTTATCAAATAATTGGCTAACGTATCCAATCTAAGAAAAAACACGTTAATGGTTTGTAAAAGCAAATTCAATAATTATTGCATCACAGAACTACCGTCATCTTATATTTTATGTTGTAAACAATCATCAAAGTCGAAGTATTTTTTGAAATTGCATTTTTTTTTTTTATTGTCACCAGCAACGGTCATGTTTAGTAAAAAATAATCTCCTCATCAGAGGATCTTGCAGCATAAGGATGTCCCACTAACGTATTTTGCAGCTCGTAAGTATGAGTATTGTTGCTTACATCAGAATTTCATTTACCGTCACCTAACATTTTAAAAAAAAAATTTGACAATTCCCATTTTTTAGTGACACTAAATCAATAGACTAGACATTATTTTCATTTTTTCAGTGTTTGAATGATGGTATCAGTATATTCTATTTCTTTCACAACACACATGCAAACTAAGTTTTACCCTCAGTGCTAATATATCAAATTTGACTATGAAAATAGTGTTTAACATATTTACTTCTATTTACACCATTGTATTAATGCATTATGAGAATCAAAATCTAAAATTATAGTTGTACAAAATTCAATCAAATATTATAGCTATGAACTTTTTCTATATGGTATGACATATTCATCAGCTATAACATGCCTTACTAGATCATGCTTTGGATGCATTTGATTGATCATCTTTCCTAATAGGTTCAACCTCATCTCATTTACAACTACAACAAATTGCTACGAACCAATTTATGTAAGAGGAAAAATAAATACAAAAGTTGTCGAAGTAACACAAAAATAAAAAATTCAGCAATGTTGAAAAAAGAAAAATATTACATTTAAAACTATCGGTAATAATATCATCAATCTTAATATTTCCAATATTATAGTTACTCATAAAATCATCCAACAAACCCTGAAAAAATAAATCTCCAATTAACATGCCCCAAAAAAATAAATAGTTAGAAATCCATATTAAACAAATATACAAGTGTATTTACTTCAATTGTTCAATAAAATAAAGATCATCCATCGTAAAATGTGCAGTCTTCAGTTAACCAGGTTTCATGGTTTTAGGATTTTATCCGAGAAAGAAAAAATGTCAAAAAAGTGCTACAAGTTTCATTTATTTAGCACGACAATAAGTTGATGAAGTGACGTTCAATAATAAATAAACGAGTGAATGTAAATAAAAATAGTATTGGGAAGAATTCATTTTTATTAGATCAAAATGGTATTGGTTAGAGATTTTCAAGATTTTCTTAACGGCACAATTTAGCATATAGGTAAAAGTGGTTATAAAGAGCAAACAAAATTTACCTCAAACCCTAAACTGTTTGAGCAAAAGAAGCTTGAATATCAGGATTCCTGATTCTCGTCAAAACAGTAAATCATCATGTTAATCCTATCCATCTCTTAAATAATATTGCAGCTTCTCTTCGCTTTGCTTGAGCCTCAGTTTGTACTTTGGGCGCCTTCCCTTTATACATTGTTTTATGATACTTCAACCAAAGTGACCGATACTTATATTTATCAATAAACATTTCACTTTTCTCCATCATTTCAATCACTTCTATAGCCCTTAGGAAAAATCCCCCTCTGACAAAACAATATAATAAGCAATCCAAAAGTTCTTGATCAAACTTCACCTTGCTCGAGCTTGATAACAATTTCATTTCACCCCATAAATCAGTGACTTCGGTGTATTTTCCACCTACAGCTGCATATCCGGTAACCAAAGAATGGAAAGTTTGTGCATTTGGAATATGGCCTAATGCTCTCATCTTATTCAATGCCTTCTGTGCATCATTCATCAGTTTTCTCTTACAAAAGAAATGTATCACATTATTCCAATCATGAACACCAGAGTTTATTTTCTGTGCATACTTCATTTCTTCTAATAGTTTAGACATCAAATTAGCTTCGCTATTATTTCCACATCCTTCAACTAATTTCTCAAAATCTTCATGACCTGATTTAGAAACTGCAGACTCTTTCATCTCTTTGAACATGTGGAGAGCACGGCTTGTGTTGTTGCAATGCATATTTGATTTAATCAATGATTCATAGCAACTTGCATCAATCTGTACACCAGCTTTCCGTGCATCTTTCAAAAGTGATTCAACCTCACCTTGTCGATTCTCTTTGCAATAAGCTTTTATCAGGGAAGTATAAATACTCGATCCTACTCTAACACCTGATATATTCATCTCATCTAAGAGATCGTAAGCTTGGTCTAGAAGATTTAAAGATATGCAAGCAAGTATAACTTGAACTACAGCAGAGTTCTCGATCGAGACATGAGGTTCCTCTTTAGATACTTTAACCAGAAATGATGCTAAATCGCTTATCTTATTAGTTTCCAAGAAACATCTGACCAGTTTTGCGTATATTTTCTCAGTTGGATGGAGAATGCCACTTTGAGATCTTACAAATTGGCTATTATTTTTCAACTTCTCTGATATCAAAAGAAGTGATTCCTTTGCCTCTTCGGCGATTCTTGAGAAATTTCTATCCATCGAAAATTCTGCATAAGATGGCGCTCGACTTTTGACTAACTCAAATTTGTTGATGCTATCCAATCCTTCGATTTGAAGTACTCTGTTTCTAGCAGCATTCCACACTGATTGTGCTGCACTCAGAGATCTTTTTGCCTCATTGGCTTTTCTAAGCATATCCAAAATCAATTCAGTAGCTGAATCCAAATCACCAAATTTCAAATGGCAAGACAGCAAGCAATCATAAAACATCACAAACTCCATGTCACCAAGCCCACATGCTTCATCAACATGCCTTTTCAATTTCTTGATCTCATCTATCCTCCCATTCTTTTCGTATATACAAGTCATCATTACAAGCAACTCGCCATTGGGTTTCACACCAATTCGAGGCATTAGCTCTAGAAGCTCTTCAGCTTTTCTAGTATATCCAAACAACAAACAACCACATAAAGCTATATTAAAAGCAAATGAATCGGGCTTCATAGAAAGCAATGGTTTATTGCTTTTCTTTCTTGGGTCAACTCGATTGTCCTTGAACAAGTAACCAAGCTCCATCAGTAGCTCTGCACCAAGGAAAGCACCTGAAGAGGACTGGGACAAGTGACCTAATACTCCTACCCATGATTTTAAAGGAGGGTATAATTCCATTGTTATCAATTTTCGCAAAACATTTGCTGCAAGAATAGGGAGTCCATACCTAGCATGTATATATGAGAGGTAAATAAGACAATCTCTTTCCAGTAGTTCACGCCTTTGAGAATTAAAAGCAAGCTCAACCAAAATATAAGCTTTGTTTAGCCAATGAGCATCTAGGCTCCCTGCTAGGCCCGTTATAAGTCGGGTAATATCTGATTTCCGAGGAAAGCCATCCATGTGCATGTGCTTCTCGTAAGCTTTCCAAGCATCATCGTATCTTTTTTCATCGATTGCATTAATTAATTCTAATGCAATTTGTGAGGGGTCATGAGCTTGGACTAGGATTGGCTCAGCAAACGTACAAAATGCAAATTTAAACTGGTATGCTCTTGGATCGATGAGATCAACAAACTTTCTTGTTTGGGAAGATAGCACAATATTGTTTGTAAACATATGGTTACTAGTATTCGTTCTACGAGTAACTCTGAAGTTGCCACTTAGCAGTGGAAGCAACACGTAAGTAGAAGAATGAATAGTCTTAGATCTGAACTTTCTCAGATAAAACATTCTGTAAGCATAGATGAAGCAACAGTTTGTTTACTTTATGACTTCAGATAGTGTATTTAGGTTGATTGCGTTTGTTCATGGTGCAAAGCTGGCCTGCAATATAAATAAGGGTGTATTAGTTTTAAGAAACTAATTTAACAAATTAAGCAAGCAGTGTAAAACCAAGTGAACATCACGTGTAACAAATTAAGCAAGCATTGTAAAACCAAGTGAATATTTCGTGAGAGGGTAGAAATACAGGATTTTATTAAGTTCATGCAGCTAATAAGCAATAAAAACGCAAAACATAACCATAAACAATAGCAAAAGGATAGATATGTGGACCCTTATTTATATTGCGTTCCCTCTATGTATATGTGGATTTGTCAACATTTGCTAGACATATTAGAACAGTAAGATAACCAAAGTACATTATAGGATACATGAACTAAAAATCATGTGTAAACCACATCTAATATTTGATGATACCGTTGCAACAAGAAGCAATTTGCATTATAATATTTGATTTGATATAATATTCATGTGCAAGTAACATCTAATGTTTGATGAACTGTAACATCTAACATTGGAACAATTCAATAAGCAAGCAACACTGTAAGACATATGAACTAAAGTTCGTATGTAAACCACATCTAATTACATCTGAAGTTGTAGATATAGACTAGCTGCCATCCTAGCGCAATGATATTTGAGTATTTCTGTATGTATCAAAAGTGAGCTTTCATGGAAAATATCCATCATATCATCAACATATCTATTGTGGTTTTTAATAGGTACTGAAATGACAAAAATATCTAAATATTACATTATGCATTTCTTTTACCATTAAGAATTGAGAGACACATGCCGGTTTACAGTTTACATTAGAATAACATATGCCTTGTTTAAAGAATATATTCTTAACGTTCTGTATTTTATGGCCGAGCTTTCAGTAATCTCACATCATACAAATTAACAATAATGTTTTATATACTCCCTGTTACAAGTTCTGGAAAAGAAAATGCTTTGTTCTATGAAAACACTATCAGTAAGAACACAGCACTCGTTCTCATTGTACATCCACCTTGCTATTTGTGTTGTTTAATTGGTGTGAAACCATAACACAGTTAAAGATGTTAGTCAAGACAGCCTAGTATCTCAACCATAAGGACTGGCACTGTTGCACATTCTAATGCAATTCTGAATCTACAAACTACAACATGGTTACTTGCTAAAAATTTGTAAAATCAATTATTATTATTATGATTTTTCAGCCTTCGAAAAAGATCGTGCGCCGCATGATTATTATGTTTGTAACTTGACAAACAAATGATGAAAAATAACATATTCTTTTACATGGCATAATCAACTTGATTACTATGTAAATTAAATGATAATACTAGAGTAAATACTAATTATAGTTACGAATTACGTTAGCAGATTAAATGAAATCAAAAGGTTCCAAAAAACAAAGCACTACAAAAAAAAGGTGATAAATATGAGGAGAAATGGAAAGAAGAAAGGAAGCATGATGTTTGGACGAAAATTCTTCCCTCAATTCTGGTGGCAGAATACTTGTTAGATTATGATCAAAAAATTATTTGTGATTAGCAAAAGTTTGATGTTTAGAAAATGCTAATAGCTTCTTTATTGGGGTTCATAACCTATTAACGAGAGGGAAAATACTAAAATGAATAAAGTTTTTTTTAACTAAAGAATTAAGGTTCAAATCAATAACAAAACTAAACTTTTCTGAAAGCTTGTCCTTTTTTTTGGATCACGTAGCCATGAATTGATAATTTTGTGGCGGTGCCATCACTAATTATGTTAGTTTTTGGATAAAATTTAAAAAAAAAAAAATAAGAAAAGCATCCATCAACTTGCTCGTTGATAAAAATTGTTAGAAAATGTATTATTAACTTTCAAAATTGTATTAGTAAATCGTTCTGCAAACATTTATTACCGGAAAAGATAAACTGAAAAAGAAAAAACCAACGAACAGGGATCATGAAATAGCGGCATTAAAGCCCATCCTGGCCCAGTGCTACAAGGTTTGAGCACCGGGCAATCAAAAGGATTGGACATGATTGAGACAGTTAAGTCGGCATCGACTGCATATTGGTCAAGTATCGAGATCTTACATAAATATCGAGGAAATACCTGACATAGCCCCCTTTCGTCTTTTTGTGCCAAATTTTCTCAAAATGAAATGAAACTTTTTACGTATATGCTATCAATATCATGACCGTTTTGAAACTTGTAGCTCCATCAAAACTACATTTCAAATCAACAGTAATATGAAAGTATGTATGTATATATGTGTGTGCATTATATATGTATTAGATGTCTCATATTGAACTGTCATTTTGAATACGAGTATATATGCACGTCCAGGTGGACCTGCATTTACAACGTTAACACATTTAATATCCTTGGTGCTTATCAGGGGATTTAAACAGTATTAGAAAAGTAACGAAAAACTAAAGGGTAATACTCTGCATCCTTCAAATGTTTAAGAACCGAATAAAATCAATTTTAACACCGGTCCTGTTGAATTCAATATCCGTGGTTTTAAACATTCATGGAGGTTAGGCCTAGTCGAAAACATAGCTACTGAAATTAATATAGTTTTTACAACATATATTGTGGTTACAAAATTTCTTTTCAGCTTAAACAATATATCTCCTCTTTGAAACTAATGATCACAACCCCATCAATTTATTTATGGCTAATTCAACTAATAAAACATCCCAAACCATTTAAATATAAAATCCATTGGATTTTAACATAGAATACAAAGACATTATTGAGCCTCATCCCACTAAAACCAAAGTGTTACGACATGCTTTTGCGCGTGAATTGTTTTCCTTATTAGTTGTATATGTTTAAATTAGTAAAAAAAAAATATTCTTTATTTTCAAGTGATATTAAAATTTGAAATTTGTAAAGAAGTATTTTGAATTTGTAAAGAAAGTTTAATTTTAGATCTCATTTTTAGAAGCATTTTGAATTTGTAAAGCATGTTTAATTATTAGATCATGTTTTTAGAGGCATTTAAATTTGTAAAAAAAGTTTAATATTAAATCCATTTTTTAAGATTAAAATTTGATAATATGTAGACCGGTATTTTTGGTAGTTCATATTAATATCGAAAAAGTGTTACTCCAAAGCCATTAAAATATTAATAAAGATATATAGATTGATTGATTTATTTAGAAAGTTTTTGCATTACATATTTTAATGCAGCCATATATATTTGATTCGCTGTTTGAAGTTTAATTATAATTACATTTGAAAATTTCTATTCTATGAATAATTGAAATCAACTTCTGGTTTGAATATGTCTAAAGTAGTTTTAGAAAGATTTTATCTCTTAATTTATTGGGTAGATCATATAAAATAATAATTATACATTTAGAAAGTTATATATATATATGGTTATTTTGGGAAGTTTATGATTGGACCAAAAGATGCGCTTTCAAGCCAACTATTAATAAAGCTATGTCAGCTTTTATTTGGATCATTATAATATATATTGCTTTCTACATTGGAATGGAAACTCGTTCTGTTGGAGTAAATTTTAACTATATTTGTTTGTCATTTGGATTAGATTATATTTTTCAGTGTTAAATTGAATTTGTTTTAGACGTTTTATTTTTGAAATACTATTTCAGTCTCATATTTCTTTAAATATAACTGTAAAACCCATATATATTAATAATCAGCCACCACATTCAATATTGATCAAATATTTGATTCGAATTATTCTATGCATACACAACAAAAGCTTTAAAAGAAAACTAACTGGTAAAAAGATTATTTCAAGCCTGAATAAATAGTGATATGTTATTAGCATAAATTAGTTCACACATACATATGTTAAAAATTTACCATAGCAAGTTACCATAGACATCTTACCATAGCAAGTACAATGCAATATAAATTCTAAAAATTATTCTAATATAAAAAAATCGATTACCACCTTGAAGTTTTTCATGTGTGACGAATGTATCATAAAAGAGAATACACAATTGTTGCCTTTGACAAAGTGACCAACAAGTTTTATTGGCCAGTTAAATGCAATTTTTACTCCTTGAATGTGAATTTGGTCCAATGTATAGCTGTTGTATCGGTTTTCTTCAAGTGAGCTAAGAAAACTTATTAGTTAATAATGTTTTCAATATATGTTGTTTCCATAGGTAGCTGATTTTTACGGTATGTCATATACAGTTTATAAGTATGTGTTCCAAGTTGGCAACTCAATATGCGTTGTATAATATCTGAAATGAGATTTCTTAAATTGGAGTGAATATAAAATAATAATGCAATAACATGAATGAGTCAGAAACATCTATTACCAAAATTCTTTTACTTTTATACATGTCAAAGTATATCGGAGAAAGCTGCAATTAGAAATTATTATTTTCTTACAATTCTTTATAATTGTTTGCATATAATTTGATGTAAGCATTTATTTAAATCTTCCTTAGGCTGATGGTAGGCATATGCATTGTTTAAGAAATTATATTCCATAAATTGAAATGAATCTGCAGTAGTAGTTTGATAACATGTTTAGATTAGATCATAGAATTTAGAGAAAATTATTTTTACATAAGTAGCTGAAAGAACCTTAAAAACAACATGCATCATACACAAATCAGTGAAAGAGAAATTAGCTATTTATAGTAAGAAAAAAATCACATAAACTTTCCATAAGGAAACCGGTCATAACATAGTTGGACCATAAGGAAACCGGTCATAACATAGACGCATAAATTTAGGGACCACAGTTACGTGATAATTGAGATACGTCGGATAAGCACATAAAAATAAATAACATAAAGAGGGGGTTTGCTACTGAAGGACATCGATCTGACATAAACTATTATAAAAAATAACTAACTTTTTCCATATTATTTTGATGTTAGTTTGGAAAATATTCCTCCGCAAACACTGTATGAACCATTTCTTGAGAAGTATACTTGTCAGGTTTCATATAGGACATCGGAGTAATTATAAAATCAGCTGTGGAATGAATACAAACGTGATTAGTAAGTACATCACATGGACTCTGTGAAGCATATAAAAGTACAATGATACCATTAAGTTATATTTTTGGCCATTCGACGGCTGTAGTCTCCTCATGGTACATTATTTCATATTGATTTGCTGACTCATCCAAGCTTCAAGCTTAAAAATAACAACAAATACAATTTTGGATAAATAAAGTTGGACATTACTATTTTGATTGCATTATTTCAAACATCTATTATTTCATATTGAGGCCACACTTCTTTGTTGTTTACTATGTAATGATTCCTTAGCATAACCCGTCCTTAAGATGTTATTTCATCCACGGTATAAGGAATATAAAACATAGATGAGGAATAGTTAGTGTAATATTTAGACATACCTCATTTCTACAAAGAGGTATGTTAGCCTCTATGCAACTCTTTCTAAATACAGTGCCTCCTTCGTTAAAAAAAATCTACTATGATCTACCATACTGAATCAAACTATTTAAATGATTATGGTGATCTGCAATGTTTCTAAGTCAAAAGGTATGAAAAAATGTCGCTGTCTTGCTATTATTTGAAAAAAAAACTCTAGTTTTTCGGGTCATTTTTAAAACCCAATATAAGTCCCTTAATGTACTTAAACAATATATGAACATAAAAATGTAACGTAGTTAAACTATATTTATATATTGCGTATATTCTATTCAGTAAATAATCCAATAACCTATGAACCTAAACAAACCTTACATCTTTTACAGAAATATTATTTAAAAGAAGAATTTACAGGATTAGATTCATCGACAGGAACATTATCATCCTAGGCACCATGATCAACGGCTGTAGAGCAATAGTTGCATGGCTTTGAATTTTCTTCCGTGTTATCATTTCTGTGCTCTTTTTACTACAAACCTTGCACCTTTTACATGCTTCATTTTTGCAAGGGTTGTCTGCAAAGCACTTGCTGGAGCTATCAGACTCTAACCTCCATATCCATGTTATTCTGTGTATTCCTGTTTTTGTATATCATCATAAACATATTTATGTACACTTTGGCAATTACTAAAATTCAGATATCAATGAGAAACACATTATTATTGCAGTAAGTCCGGATCATCTCAAATGGATATCATTATTTATCGCTAAATATCCAGAAAAGTCGCAATTGAAATTGACTCAAATGGTAACTAAGAAATTAAATTAAAATGAAAAGGTTAAAGAAATAATTACCAAGTGGTGTTTTAGTGGAGAAATGTCACTTAAAATATCGGTTTGGCCAACCATAAACGAAATCTGGTCATGGTCGATCTACAGCATCCTTAATTGCATCAGTTAATATACAGAAGCTATAAGCACAAAATGCAAAGGCCCGCACATTAATAAAGAGAACACAGTAACTAAGTAATTAGGAATAAAAGGTTCTACAACAACAAAGTTTGGTACATGAAAAGAAAGCATACCCAAAATAGCATAATGCAAAATCATAAAATGTTTCTCTTCTTGAAGTAGATACCAATAAATATTACAACTGGTAGTCAAATTGTAACGGGCTACAAATACAAAGATTGAATAACTATAAGCTTATAACCATTATGTTTCACTTGAAGATTGCTTACAGATGACATACCGGAACAGCTCAAAATGGTATTATGTTTCCTTTAAATAGATATCTCAGATCCGTCATCGTATCTTTGCCAACAAAAAGATGGAATGGTTCTATTATGTTTAAAACTACATCTATCACAATAAGTAATACCAAGATTAACCAGCAATGCAGGTGGAATTTCATTACTTTTTTTCCATGAGACTTAATGGTATGAGCACTAACTGTACATCTGCCATCCTTTCCTAATAAATAAATATTCAATTTATGTGCCATCCTTTCCTAATAAATAAATATTCAATTTATGATTTAATTAATACACGGACACATGAAGAAAATAAATAAATTCATGAAATATAGATGTACCTTAAACTACCGTGTTCAAACATTTATGGTTATTTATATGTTTTGTAGAAGCAAAAGATATTTATTTAGTGTAAAAAGAAGACATAATAAATGATTTCATATGTTTATCTATGCCGTTAATTTTAATAGATGTTTCTTCATTCACATTTCAAAGCATAGTGAAAGTAATATTGTATATTATATTTGAATATCAATAAGTTAAAGTGGATGAAATGTCAAGAACTGTGTTATTATGTAAATTACCAACACATGCTAAAACATAAAACAACTACAAATATGTTCCTAATTTCTCTATGGCTACTTGATGCCCTTCTCGATCCTAATATACATTATGATATGTAAAATTAATTTAATACTAAATTATATATTTGTGATTCACGTCGTAGAATCCAAATAAGAACGCGCACCAAAATTAGTATTCCACCAATCTTCAGTAGAAAAGTGTATATAAATAAGTAACTTATTTCATCAAGCTCATTAAATTAGACTTAATTTTGTTAGCTTCTGACATATGGATGCAAATATTATTATTATCTTCTTTCAATCTCAGACGCTCAACCAATATATTTGAATTTATCCTTAGAAATGCATGAACAAAAATGAAAACAGTGTCAAATACGGTATGGATTTTTCATGAGTATCCAAATGCTTAAGCTAGGCATAGATCAAGAAGATTTTATTGTGTATGCTTTCGAACATTATCCCATTTTTGTAATTTTCAAAAACTAAATTTAACCAACTTTAATCAAGTTGGTTGGATAGTTTTTCATTGAGAAGAATTAAAGCTAAAGCCAATTAGAAATATATAAATAAGTATACGACACTCCTGTATAAGAAAACCGAACAATGATCTTTTCATTTGGAACCATGTGTAGTTTTAAGCAAGTATTACAGTAGTAGCCTATACGTAAAGCATTACCATAAGCAATAACAAAAACATTAATATACTCAGCCATAAGATGGATGAAAGAAACGTCAAAACAATTATATGATGCTAGATCCTAGTTGTACAAACTGACCTCGTGCAGGTGCGATTGGTTGCTGATATGAAATGGGATTCAGGCACTGTAACAGAATTTATTCCCAGTGCTCTAGAGCATACATCTTGAATTCTTTATAGTAATGTGCTTTAGTAATTGTTCGACGACGCTGATGAAAGATGTGACTAAATGTAATTCAGTGTATCTGGGTAGATAACATAAATTAGTATGGGATTACAATATGATATTAATACTTTTAAACTTAAAATTATTTATTTATTTTTAATTCAATATTTTTTGCAGCACATATTTCGAGATTTAACTGACATGTCCCTATTTGAATCTGATATTGTTTTGCGTATTTGAATACAATTCATGTCCACTTGATGTGCACGCATCAATAACAAATTTATCACTTGATCATTGACGGCATATATTCCTTGAATTCTTGAAAGAAAAAAATCAATAAGTTCAATGATATTCATTATAATTCAGTAATGATACAGTGTGTTGCATGGCATATAGTGTAGCTCCAAGCAGGGGCAAGACATGTTTTAATTATGTACATTCAGTTGGCTAATTCTGTTAACTAATAAATCCATGTCGTTCATACAATATTATTAAAACAATACTGATTAGAATCAATGAATGATCAAGAGAGGAACTAATCGCCCGTTTACATAAAAAAAACCACAACTCTAGGATAAGCATGTATTTAAAACATTTCAAGTTGAAAATAATAGATTTGATGAAATTTATACATTCCACATTCATCTTTACATTTTTCATTCATTAATCAAAATGTAATTGATTAATATAAACAAACGAAAAATAAAAACATATCTCATTGCAATTAAATAATTCAAATTTGACATGAATAGAAGAAAACTTACAATTGGGGACATAGTTGCCCTAGGCTAATTCAGTAGCTGTACATGTACTATGAATTTAAAACTGTAAGCAGCACACAATAATTGAATTAGATGACATTTCAAGTTAAATATCGCTGATATGATGAAATTTTACAGATTCTATTTCACCTATAACTTCACCATTTATAATTATAGGATAAATCAACTAATTAATACCAAAAAAGGTCATATACGCACACACATGTATGTATCCGTTAGAAATAGATCGTATCATATTTCCACAATAATGTTGCATGTACTTAGTTCAAAAATGTAAGCTATACACAATTGTTTGCGTCAAAATCATAAATTAGGCATTGATTCGTAGGATAATGAATTGGCAAGATATTTTGATTAATACCACATCTAATACCAATTATTGTGCCCAGCTGTTATCACTACTTAAATAATCACATTGTTTCCTCTACTAATCAGAATTATATTTTTTAATTAATGTTGAAAACGCGAAACACGAAATTCAAAATGAAACCAAATGGACCCTTAACCGGTAAAAGGTGCCTAACACTGCCAAACAAAAATTTAAAATTTTGGCGGAACACAAACTAAGTAAGAAAAAAACTGCTTACTCAAAACTCAAACAACATATATTTTTCCAAGTAGAATTGGCAACGAAATAAGCCTAACTCATAGTCAAAAAAAAAATTAATTGTTTTTCCTTGTCAAATATGTACACAAAATCACTATACATAGTAGTAGCATTACGAACCTATATAAAAATAAATCCAAATAAGGAGAGTAACAGATATGACTCTATGCTTAGCAAAAATCTAAGAGATTATGTAAACTGTAACATACAAATACAATTAATAAAACTATTTTGTACCGCAATTCAAACCAAAATAAAACATTATTCTTGATGGATTAATCATTTGCACCATGAAAGAAAATCATTTGCTTAACTGAGTAACCAAAGAGATTAGCAACGCATATAGAAAATAACTTGAGCTCGAAATATGAATATAAAAAAAAAAATTATAAAAGAACATATGACAATTTTTATTGATGCTAAGTAACCCAGATACTAAAGTGCATTTATGCACAAAAGAATAAAATAGAGTAATTTTGAGATTAGCTGAAGAAAAGGATTAAAAAAGCAGTATTCAATACCTTTGCTTAGCTGAAGTTTGAATTGACATAGATTCACTCATTGTTTCAGTTTACATCTTATCAAACATGAAAGCACTGTAAGACTTAAGAGACGTAAATTGCACACTGTATAATAGTAATAAAAGGAAATGAGAAAATGAAGATTTCTGGAAGACTGTAAGCATCAGTCTGAGTAACTTTGGTGTCAGTGCAGGTATGGTCAGCAGCGTCAGTGTAGGAAGATGCGGCAAAATTTTGAATCCGATGATTATAGAGAAGAGTACAATACTAAGTGAACAAATAACTTTCAAAACAAACAAATCTATCCTAAACCAAACATCGATTACAAATCGAAGAACTAATTTGATAGATCGATTAACTCACATAATAAGTTTAGCCGAAGGTAGTCAATTTGAATACCTTCAGCGTGACTGCAGGAGTAGTCAGTAGTGTCGGCGTAGAAAGATGCGGCTAAAACTAATAGTAGAGATTCGAGATTCGGCTGTTGAGGTCTGAGATGATAACGATATTGAGGTTTAATTTGGGGCGATTAGGGAATTTTAGGCTGGCGGTAATGATTAGGGTTTTTTAGGCCGTTGGAAAATGAAATAAAAAGGGAACGCGCAAGTGAAAAGGGTATTATGTTGATGATAGGTCAATGAATTTTTATTATTATTAGCAGAGATGAACTAAGTTTCAAAATGATCCAAATTTTGGGTAGATGATTTTGATAGCTATCCTACCACTACTACACATCACCTACACATCTATTATATTTCAACCTAAACAACTCAAAATCGAACAAAATTTTTTAGATATATTCTCACATGGTTCAAGATCATCTCTATAAAATTTAGCATCATTTGAGTAATCCTAACAAGTTCAAAATCAAACTTCAAATCCACGGTTAAAATTTAACACTTGATATTCGATTCCAATTCATTTGGGACCCTACAGATCCATTCTTTTTCATATTCAAAGATCATCCCTTCATCTCTGTATTTTAGCGTCGAGAATTCTTTGCAGTTGAAGAGATGTCAAAGGGGCTTATCACTTCCCAAACAAATTCTTCTACATCTATATCTAGACACTGGTTCATCAAGAATACGCAAGAAAAACATTTCGAATTGTTGATTCATCGCCAGAAATGGCTTAGAACCAATAGTTCATTATCTAATGGATCTTTCACATTTTGAACAAGCTGGGAGTTTCAAAATGAACTCATTTTTGTGGACATGATGTTCATAGTGTACATTAAACATCATCAATATTTCATTTGGTTCGGAACGATATAACACCAAAAACCGTTGTGATGTAGAATGCGGTGTAACACAAGTGAGGTGTAGTGGATCCTTACTCTACAGATGCACATGCGCACACACCCATGTGCACATGACCAAGATTTGATTTGAAAATGCAATCAAATGATAGTACCATCACATATTCAACTTTGGAATACCGAGGACTTTTGTGATATGCTATTGCCGCCTGTGAAGAAAATATGTGAAATTTCTAGCATGAAATCGTATAAAAATCAAGCAAAAGTCAGAACTAAGTGTTCTACTTTACTTGAATGTTGATGTAAAAGACCGATTAAGATGAACCTTATATTTGTTTAAACAAGAGATGAGACTTGTTAAATTAAGAGAATAATGTGTCATAGATTCTATTATACCCAAATATGTAAGCTATCACAGGATGAAGAAATTAGGCAATCGCAAGTTGATAGGGTCAAATCCATCGCGGATTGAAAATTTAAGCAAACTATCCCAAGTTGATAGCCATAAATCGTGGCAAGTTGAAACAATGAGCCATCACAATTTGACAAAGAAAAAGCTATCATGGGTTGATCATAGCAGGAGCTATCGCATGTTGATATCAAAAGCAAGCTATTGTAAGTTGAAATAAAAGGCAAGTTGTCGCAAGATGAAAATAACAGAAGCTATAGCAAACTAAAGTCAAAGCAAGTTATCGCATGTTGATTGGATGAGTTATCGAAGGTTGAAGCTTTTGAGTTGTCGCATGTTGATTGGGTGAGCTATCGAATGTTGAAGCTTTTGAGCCATCGCATATTGATAGATTGAGCTATCGAAGATTGATACTTCACGACAATCGCATGTTGATAGATTAACAATCGAATGTTGATACTTCAAGGTAATCATGTATTGGTAAATTCAGCTATTGGAGGTTGACAATTCAGAGCTATCGCACTTTGAAGAATAGACCAAAAAATCAACATCTTAACTAGCCACGTGGCATTCCTATATTGGGCTAACCGTGCCACGTTATCGTGGAGAAACTAGAGAAAGGTAGTACCACAAGTCATCTCGAACATGTGTCACGTCAGCAAATCATGATTGTTTATTTTTCTCATATGACACGTGTCGTGAATCTATGGGTTGGGGTTCTCAACAAATATGCATGTTATCCCTACTAGAAAGGATGATTTTCTAAGTTCTTCATTCTACGTTTTCTTGTGTACTTAAGAAAGAGCTTGAAATTGAAATTTTAATGGTTGTTAGGTCAAATTGAAATCGAAATTTTATAATTAAGGATTTGAATAAATTCCAATTTGCATATTTACTCTCATAGATTACCCGTTTTGTATGATCCGTTCTATTGACAGCATTTCTACTTTTATTATCACTTCCAATGTTGTTGGGGCAATTACAATATTATCAACCGATCGTATCAGCTATTGCAAGGTGAGTGAGGTAAACAAATGATTTTTCGCATATTGAGCTATCGTGAGTTGAGGAAGGTAAAGCAGACGAGCTATCACATATTGAGATATCGTGAGTTGAGGAAGGTAAAGCAGACGAGCTATCACATATTGAGATATCGCGAGTTGGGCAAGGTAAACAAAATGAGTTATTGCATATTGAGTCATCGTGAGTTGGATAAGGTAAACAAGATAAGCTATTGCATATTCAGCTATCCTGAGTTGGGTAAGGTAAACAAAATAAGCTATTGCATAATGAGCTATCGCATGTTAGGTAAGGTAGACAAAATGAGCTATTGTAAGTTGATAAAGGTAAGCAAAATGAGTTTTCATGAATTGAGCTATCGCATGTGGAATAAGACAAGAAAGCTGAGTTGTCGGGTATCGAGATATCATATACGTTATCACATATTAATAAGTTGTCACTCACGGTTATCGCCTATTAAGGTGACAAAATATGGCAAGCTATCAATAGCTGGTAGTAATAAAAAATTAAAATGGGTATTGGGTTATAAAAACCAAAATCCACTAACAAAACGGTTAATTTAAGCAGGGTAATAGAAGATCAAGGCAGAAATTAAGAAGAAACACAACTAGATTCACATAAAAAATCGTGATTAATAATTTTAAAATCGAGATGTAAAATCAGATCAATAATATATGAAAAACAATCAAAGCGACATAATATAAGAAATTAAAGATTACCAAACGGGAAGAAAATTAAATTCTACAAAACAAATTAGATTTAAGAAAATAAGTGATTTTGATTCAATTGGTAAAATTAAATAGAAAAAATGAGCTATTTGTTAAAAAAGGAAGAAAGTAATATAACCATCGGATTACAAAAGAAGGGAAAATGTATGGTCAAGATAAGAAGCCATAGAATACAAAGAGTTTAAGTCAGGAAAAGTCCAAGGGAAATGAAATTTTTATATTAAAGTATAAAACATTTGTATAAAGGAGGGTAAATGTTATACCTAAATATGTAAGTTATCGCAGGTTGAAGAAATTGGACTATCGCAAGTTGAAAACTTAATCGAACTATCACAAGTTGACAGCCATAAACCATCGCAGGTTGAAAAATGAGCCATTGCAAGTTGACAAAAAAACATGTCGCGGATTGGTCATAACAGGTGCTATCACATGTTGAGATCATAAACAAGCTATGGCAAGTTGAAATAAAATGCAAGCTATCGCAGGATGAAAATAAAAGAAGCTATAGCAAACTAAAATTAAAACAAGTTATCACATGTTGATTGGATGAGTCGTCGAAGGTTGAAACTTCTACGCTATCACATGTTGATTGGATGAGCTATCAAAGGTTGAAGTTTCTGACATATCGCATATTGATAGATTGAGCTATCGAAGGTTGATACTGCAAGGCTATCACATATTGACAGATTGAGCTATCAGAGTTTGACAATCCAGAGCTATCGCACTTTGAAGAATACACCCAATAATCAACACCTTAACCGGTCACGTGGCATTCTCATATTGAGCTAACTGTGTAACGTCATCATGGAGAAGCTAGAGAAAGATAGTGTTATATGTCGTCTCGAGCATGTGCCACATCAACAAATCTAGACCGTTTATTTTTCTCAGATGACACGTGTCATGAATCTATAGGTTGAGGTTCTCTATAAATAGGCATATACTTCCTATTAAAAATGATGATTTTCCAAGTTGTTCTCCCTCATTTTACAATTTTTTGTGTACTTGAAAGAGTTTGAAATTGAAATTTTAATGGCCGTCGGGTCAAATTGAAACCAAGGTTTTGTAATCAATGACTTGAATGAATTCCAATTTGGATATTTGCTCTCATGTGGACTTTTGACTTGCATATTTAACCATCGCTATCACTTTGAACAAAAAAGACTTGCCTCTTTAACTTGCACATTGAATAAAGTGATCTGTCTCTTTAACGAGAACATTGTACGAAAAGAACTCGTCTCTTTTGACTTATAGATTCCATCTAGAAAAATTCATTTGTTATCATTTAAAAAAATAACGACAAGATGTCATTTGAAATCTTGAAGTCTACCTATTTGAACTTTCAACATTTAACACATAACTCGGTATTTGCATTATAGCTGATATTTGACTCCTATAGGAGTGATACGTTGAAAAATATTGATCAATATATCAATGCCGGTGATTTTATCGGTATTGAGAAACAAATTGCTAGAAGTATGATCATTATATAATATGTGTTACGAACACATTTTATGCAATTTTAGAATTAGTTACTGCTTGTAGTAGAAGTCCTTCATTAAAGGTAAACCAGCATTCGAGTTTGCTGATTTTTAAATGACATTAGTGAGCATTAGCACTTTAAAAGCAATAAAAAAATCATGAAAACCCATATTTTAAAAGCCTCACGGTACACTCTATTGTTAATCAGGTATGGTATATAATATTGTTGTTAGATCATTTGAAGTCTTACTTAAAAATGAAATTTGAAGGAACATGCATAGAAGATACATTTTTGTACAATAATGCAAATGAATCTATCTAGCCAATATTAAAAGATAATGTCATGAATCAAAAAATAAATCGACGATAGAATAAGAGGAACGTAACGGATTCTGAGATATACTTTTCTCAATATATAAGAAATAAATAAATAGAAGATATATATATATATATATTACTTATTGGGAAAAAAAATTAGAAGAGATACTCTAAGACATAGAGCTTGTGTGGGACAAACATAATAACAGTGGAATGAATTTTGCTCTATTTATCGTTTCTTAACTTGGCCAGTTGGGCCTACAGATCTGTTTTATTTTTCCTGAAAACATGTTTTTTCTTTCCTTCAAATTTCTATCAATTCCTTACTGAGTTATCTTCAAGAGAAATGGTACAAAAATGATGAAAATTTCAGACAAAGATCCACGATCAAAGTTTTATAGGAAAAACTATATTTATTTTTACTGTAAATTTAAAAATGAATATAAATGAATGGCACGCACGGTTACTTATGGTGCACGGTGCACAAAGGCGTAAATATTCTTGGAACGTCAGTGCATAATGTGGCAAACGGTGTGTGCGTTATTAAATTACTACGCATGTAAATATATAATTATTAATTAACGAAGATGGAGGTAGTCCAACAAAGTTTTATCATTTCACGAAAGAAAAAAAAGAAAAAAAAACATCAAGTGTCTAATATTGAAGCATAAAAATCATTCTAAAAGCCATAATAAAAATAATAGAATAAATTACACAAGATCAAAAATTGGAACATTTTCGAACCGAGACCTAATCTGTTTAACAAACCTAATCTATTAAATAATAGTGAAGCAGAAGAATTTCCAGCTATCTTATTAATTGTAGGAGTTTTCTACACTCTCCTTAATTTTCTTCAGATATTTTATTTTCGAATTTTGTAACTTATTAATTTATAGTTATTCTACTAAACTTCTCATACCAATTTACATTAAAATACATTCTTTTAAAATTTTCTATGATTATTCATAAATGTATTCTTATTTCTCTCCTAATATTTTTATATTTAAGCCCATGCATTTAAATTAATTACATAATTCAAAATTTATACCATTTAATAAACTTAGTTAACAAATATTCAATACATCAAATCTTAACATGACAATTATAATAGTATGTTATAGTCGCATCAACAAATTGGTAAAACTAAACTTTCATTAGAATACGAAGATATGTAAATCACATAGCATAAATTATATACATCAACAATAATAACAAATTTATTTTATAATTCGTTTATCTCCATGAAGTTGTCATGCATTCAATGGAAAATTATACTTTTAGCTTTAAATACCTATATTTTAAATTTTCCATAATTGTTTACAAACTCTTCTCAATTCTCTCTCGATTTTTATATTTAAATCCATATGTTTAACTAATTATGTAATCTTTAATTTAACCTGTTTAAATAAATTCAATTAGCTAATATTCATTGATTAATCTAAAAAAAATCCTAAAATAAGCCAATTTAAGTATGTATACAACACACATATGTACGTGTAAAGATAAGAAATTATTATTTTTATTCTTATATAAAAATATATAAATTTCATAGCATAAAACGTATACATAAATAATAGTAATAATTTTTTAATTTATAATTCATTTATCTAAAAAAAATCATTCCCTGCATTATAAAATTTTATTTTTTACAACTTTTAAAGTGTAAATTTATTTTTTACAACATTACAATGTGAAAGCACTGATCACACTAATATAAATTAGGTTATCTAGACATTCTCATTTTCAACAAGGTATTAAAACTTCCCCAACTCATAACTAAATGTTGTAGAATTTTTTGTAGTTACCGAAGATGTAAACATGACCCTCCTACAATAACATGAAATTTATGATTAACTACAAAGTTAAATGGTTTAATAATTGAAATCCCGTATAATGATAAAAGTTCATGTGCAGATAAATTGATATAAGATGCTCTTCTCAATCATAGTTATCAAGGCATAGGCACACCCTGTGGTGACCCCTTTAATTTTTACACATAGATTTTTTTTTTTACAAAATGAATATATAATTAAATCCCATAATGTTAAGTTTGAATATTTAGAAAATTCATAGATTCTTTTCCCAAGATCATGGATGACCAATATAATTATATCAGTTCATGATTCACCTTAAAATAGCTCTACATATTTGATGATATGTTTGCTTCTTTTGTTTTGTATGAGATGAAATTTACAACAAGCACAATGCATAAGTGATTGAGATACACAGTGCACCTTTGTATATATATATTTTTTATTTACTAAACTTCCTGCCTATACATGTATATGCCTGTAATCACCTAAAGTAATGTTTAAGTATTAATCTAAAAGTTTAACAGAGTTTTGGGGTGAAGACACTTTGAAAATACCTAGTTGCAGGCTTAAGCAAACAAAACTGATTTTTATTTCCAGGTTGAACCACTTATAGTTTTCACTACATTTCAAGACAGGCTGGAATGCAAACTGGTGTGCTTGGAGTTTGTATTTCAAAAACTTGGATTTATTCTATCTTTTTCTTTTATGTAAACAAAATTTCTACAAATGTTTTTCCTATCACAAGTTTGCTTCTACCATATCAAAGTTTTTCTGAGAATTTACTTTCTCAGGCTTTCAACACAAAACAAAAATATTTCCAAGTCCATTTCTTTTAAAACCCTCTTTATTTTGAAATCAAATGCATAAATATGAGTCATGCATTTTCTCAGAGATTATGCATCAACCAATATCTATTACAGGCCATGCATAATCCATTTTATTCAAAATTTGCAAGCTCATTTTATTTTCTGGAAATCAGATATGCTTGACTGTTTTTAATTGCCATCATTAAATCACAAAATAGTTTCAAACCAAAGAAAACAGGGGCTAACATGCACACATATCATACTGATATGTTATATCAGTTTTCTCAGTTCCAAAAAAAAAAGATAACCAGACATTTATAAGAACATCAACTAATTACTTGCCATCAAAAATCATTCAAAAAAGGTTTAGCTAAATACATGTCATAATCCAAGCACTCAGAAAAATCTCCTTACAGTTTACTTTAACTACTAATGATAACCAGATCATTCACTACAAGCATCTGCAAATACAAAGCAAAGTTTCTCTTATTAATACTAGCATGTAATGCTTCCTTCATCCATCAAGTCAACCTTAATTACCTGCATGCAATTCACTGAGCTGCCCCATTTAATTGAGACACCCAGATGATTGCAAAAGCAACCAAAAGGGTCAGTTTACACTGGTATGAACATTAATAAATTTTATACACATGTTTACAGTTTTTTTTTATGAACTTATAACACTTGCATAATCTAGCAGTTTGTGAATTATGCATATCAGTAAAAATTGCCAGACAACTTCAAGAATACAACCATTCATTCAACAAATGTTCAACAAGCAATGCATTATTCATAACTTCATAAATAAACCCAGGTCTTGTTCTCCCAATTTCTCCCAGTTTTTTTTTAACCAGGGCATCATATTAAAACATATTTAATTCAAATCCCTGTCCAGATGTATACAGCTCAGAGATTTAAATCTCATACCCCATTTTATTTTATGGTCTAAATCCCCTTGTCAAATGAACACAAGTATGCATTGTGAAGGAATCACCCAGATTGTTTTATTTATTCCAACACACAAAGGCCTCAGGGTGCACCATGCATGTACTTCCTCCCACCTGAAGCAAGCAGATCATTGACTAACCCCAAATGACCAATTTAATTTTCTTTCATTTATTCATAGGGTTTATTAATTTAATAAGTTCCCCCTCCAGTTTTCTGCTTAATTCATTTAGCACCTGTTTATGAGTTTACTCATAAAATCTCCAACCCATTCATGTTTCAGAAAAACATAAATATTTTCTAGTACAATCCTTTGTTATCCATTTAATTTTCTTACTACAAAGATTTACAACAGGTTTGTGGGCTTTCCAAAATAATTTAAGCATCATGATCCTACTATATTATTGTAAAAATATGGATAGAGGTGTTTGTTAAGAAAATTCACCAAAAACTCAGAAATCCTCCTTCCTTATTATTTAGAAAATAAACATGAGCCAGATTTCTATCTTGCTGCCTATGTCCTAAATAATTTAAATCCATACTTGACAATAATAAGAATAGAATCAAGAAAAATGCTCAAACCATTTTAACTTGGAAAAACTGTCATACAAAACTCTGAACAGAAATGCACAACAAACATCCATTTCATCCATATCAAACCATTTCAAAGATTTAAATAATTCTTATAATACTTTAGGCTGCCTACCAGAGGACTTAATGCCATTGCATAAAATGGATTAATGCTCACCTAGTATTTTCTTTTACTATCTTGCTCCTCCACACAGCAAATCCCTTCAGAGCTGCTTACCCATATTTCTCCTATTTTATTTTTGTTTTATCTTTTTTTTTCTGAGATGATGATGGTCATGATGGTGTACAGGTTTTATAAAGCTATTTTAGGGTTTAAGGAAATGGGTAATTCCTTTGATACCCCTTTATTTCTCATGCACTGATCATACTTATGTATGGTCCTCAATTGGAATTACACTCATCTGATTTCCTTTAGTAGTTATTTCGGGATTCCAGCACTTTAATTACTGCATGCTATTTCCATGATCTCATTCTATTCATGCCATATGCATGTGACCTTTGCTTATTTTATTTTCTGCTCAGTTTTTAAAGAAACTTTAATCTTTTTGCACTTTCTACTTAGCCTCCTTTTCTTATACAATTCATGTACACTGTCATATATATTTAGGTGGTGTAAAAATTATTCATACTATATTGTTTTTATTTCTCCCTTTAAAACAGCAACTCCTTTTTACATATCTATGTGATAAAAATTATACACACACAAGATTATTTATTTTCTTTTCTGGCAGCATGATTATATAAGTCATTTGAAACTTCATAAAACTCCATTGTATTTTGCTTTTTAAATTAAATAGAAAATTTCCCTATATATTAAATACATGTGCTTATATAATTGTTTAGACATGGAACTATATTTGTTTTAAGTCCCAATTTTTGATCACCTTAACTCCTTGCATCTTTATCAAATAGAAACTCCTATGCACATTTTTATTTACTAACAAGCTTTTCTGTTTTGATGCATCTTTTATTTTATTTTTATTTTAGGGTCATTACACACCCCCACACGCCTTTGGAGGCAATGAGGCGCCTCCGCTAGTGGAGGCATAGAAAAAGCGCAAAAGTCGTGCTTTTTTTGAAGCGAGAAAGCCCAATTAGACGCGCATTGGGTAGACTGTGACAATTTTGTAGGCCAGCCATCGTTCGACCCAAACCCGACCTGATTGCAAAAGAAATCGACTTCGACTAGGTCGATTTTGATCTAGGGTTACAAAATATTAGTTGACTTCGAACCCAAAAAAAAGAACCATTGCTAACATCGACTACTCCCACCGCGTCATCGCCAACTGCCCACCGTCGCTCCGCCTTCACCTTCCTGCTTCGATTCTGTCAGGTATACAGTTTTTTTTCTCACCGCACTATGTAATTAGGTTTATTTTTAATATAAACTTTGAAGTTAAAATGTTTGATTATAATTATTTTTAAGTTTTAAGTTTAAACTTGTAAAAGTTAATTTAAAGTTGTAAGTAAAATTAAAGTTTTAAGTTCAAACTTTTAAAGTTAATTTAATTTTTAAGTTTTGAGTTTAACTTGATTTAAAGTTTTAAGTCAATTTAAAATTAAGTGAATTTAAAATTAAGTTAATTTAAAGTTAATTTTAAAGTTAATTTAAACTTAATTTAAAATTAAAGTTAATTTAAAGCTTTAAGTTTTAAGTTTAAACTTTTAAAAGTTAATTTAATTTTTAAGTTTTAAGTAAAATTAAAGTTAATTTGAAGTTTTAAGTTAATTTGAAGTTTTAAGTTAATTTAAAGTCTATATTAAAGTTAATTTAAAGATTATATTAAAGTTAATTTAAAATTTATATTAAAGTTAATTTAAAGTTTTAAGTTTAAACTTTTAAAAGTTCGTTTAATTTTGAGTTTTAAGTTTTAAAAATTAATTTAATTTTTAAGTTTTAATAAAATTAAAGCTCTAAGTTTATAGTTAAATTAAAGTTCTAAGTTTTAAAAGTTAATTTAATTTTTAATTTTTAAATTTTAATTAAAATTAAAGTTTTTAATAAAATTAAAGTTTCAAGTTTTAAGTTTTAAAGTTAATTTAAAAGTTTTAAGTTTTAAGTTTTAAGTTTTAAGTTAAATAAAATATTTAAGTGGTTGAATGGTTTATAAAATATGACTTAATTATAAGTAGTTTAATAACTTTGTTTTACTTTTTTCACTTCAAGTTGACATGGATCCAAACACACTTACTTCAACGGGTTCTTAAGCATCACCTAAGAATCGTAGAGTAGAGGTTGGATGGAATTACAATTTTTTGACGAATGAAAACAACTCCAAAAGCGTGACTTGCATGTATTGCTTGAAAATTGCTTTGAGAGAAATAAATAGAGCAAAACAACATTAAATTAGAGGCTTTAGAAATGCAAGAGTTTGTCCTTAATGTCCATCCGAAGTGAGAACTATTTTATTGGAAGTTATGGCTAGTAAACAACGTAGGAAGATGGATGCTTTTGAAGTGCATGCGAGCAATGAGCTAGAGAACTATAGTTTGGATTCGGAAGATGATGCACATGTCATGTTGGAAAGAAGACAAAATCGAGAAGGGGTAATGTAAAAGGTCCGATTGATTTGTACATAAGTAACTTGGCAGCAAAGCAAACTGAACATGATAAAGTTTTAGGATAGTCTAAATAGAGAGAATCAAGTATAAACGATGCATGTGATAAAGAATCGAGAGATAAAACCAATCAATACATTGTTCGTTTTTATCAAGGTGGTATTGCATTTAATGTTGTTCGTATGGATTCATTTAAGGACATGGTTGAAAAAATTGGCAGATATGGACCTAATCTAAAGCCTCCTAGATATCATGAATTGAAAGTATCATTTCTGAAAAAGAGTTTCATTATACAAATGAATTGGTGAAGGAGCATAAGGCCGAATAGGTGAAATGTGGTTGCTCCATTGTGTAGGATGGGTGGACGGATCGAAAGGAAAGAACATTTATTAACTTTTTACTGAATTGTTCTTTAGGGACAATGTTTGTGGAATCCATAGATGCATCCTCTTGTGTCAAATCAGGAGAGAATATTTGAGTTACTTGATAAATTTATTGAAGAATTGACATGAAGAATGTTATTCAAGTTATAATGGATAGTGGAAGTAATTTTAAATTAGCGGATAAGTTTCACTTTTAAATATCTATTTATAAAATTTTAATTAATAATTACTCAATCTCGTTGAAACTTGAAACTAAAGAAATTCATAATTTTATTTTTTATTATCTAGGTTAGTTGCTAATGGCAAAAAGAAAAAATTTTATATTAAACTCCTGGTGCGGCTCATTGCATTGATCTTATCCTTGAGGATATTGAAAAAATAAAGAAGGTGGAAAACGCAGTTAAAAAAGGAGTTGCTCTTTTGGAATTTATTTATAATCATAGTGGTGGATTGAACATGATGAGGATGTTTAATGGAAACAATGAATTGGTGAGATTTGAAGTTACACGTTTTGCGACTAGTTTCCTATGTTTGCATAAGTCAAAAAAATCGTCTATGTGCTATGTTTACTTCCGAAAAGTGGGTTAGAAGCAAGTGGGCAAAAGAAATGAAACGGAAGAAAGCCTGTGATAGGGTTTTGAATGCACACTTTTGCAATAGTGTCTCTTATATTCTTAAAGTGTTGGGCCCTTTTGTTTATGTCCTTCGATTAGTCGATGGTGAGAAAAGATCGGCTATGAGATACATATATGAAGCAATGGATTGAGCTAAAAAAGCCATTGAATTTTTTTTAAAAGAAAATGAAGAGAAGTGCAAAGATATTTTTAACATAATCGATAGACGATGAGGATGTCAACTTCATCATCCATTGCATGCGACGGACCATTTTCCTAATCCACAATTCTTCTACAAAGATCCTTCCATTGAGCATGATAAAGAAGTAACATGTGGATTGTACAAATGTGTTGAGAGACTTCTTTCTGAAGATAAGTAAGAGAAGGTGATGAATGAACTGACTTTATATAAGAAAGCGGACGGGCAATTTGGTATAACTTGACAATCAAATCAAGAGACATAAAATCCCTGGTAAGCGTTAGTTTATACATCATAACTTACATTAGTAATTTTTTGGATAAGTGATATTGATTAGTTTATACCTTTTTCCTTTGCCGAGTGGTGGAGCTTATATAGAAATTCGACCATACACTTCAAAAGTTTGCAATAAATTTTTTAAGTTTGACTTGTAGTGCATCCGGCTACGAGAGAAATTGGAGCATTTTTGAACTTTCAAGTTTTTTGCATAACACTTCGTACGAATTTTAATTGTTCATATCTTTAAGTTTTAAATATATTGCCAATTCATCATTTGTTTCTTTTTAATTAGATACGTAGCGAGAAGCGTAATAGACTTGAACATAAAAGACTACAAAAGCTAATGTTTATCAAGTACAATAAAAATTTAAAGAACCGCTTTAGGCAAAAGGATTTGATTGATCAAATTACTTTGAAAGATGTTGATGCTTCAAATGGGTGGATGACCGGCCACGTGGAAGGAGATAATTCGGATGTTGATGTTGAGGATGAGTTGATCTTCAAAGGAGATACATTGACACGAGGAGATGTGACATGCACTTCCGAAATGGGAGAAAGGTTGCACATGACTAGGCAACATGCCATTGCTAAGTCAAAAGGAAAAGGCTTCAACTTCTACTATGAGACCTACTTATGTTGAAATGAAAAAGAAGCTACTATTGATGATGATTCGAAGGATGAGAATTTTGAATATGATTTGAAGGAAGAGGAAAACAACTTAGAGTTGGAGGATGGTTCGAAGGATGATGATGATAGCTGGGATTTGTGATTACTACAAGTTGAAGTTGAATTTCTTTATCATTTAGTCTTTTGTTATTGTTGTTGTGACTTATAATTTCTATGTTTTTTGTGTTGAAACTTGAATTTGTGATCGTTTTATTTTTGAATAACCACTTGTGACTTCGTACATATTAATCTATGTTTTTTTTTATTTGCACAAAATGTTTACCAACGCTAAATTTATCATTTTATAGAGTAGTTTTTTCCTCCAAAAAAGGCGACACTTTTATAACAATCGCACAAAAAAGCCTAAGGCTCAAAAAAGCTCAAGGCTCGAGCCTTCACTTTAGCTACTATGTTTTCAAGTACAATTATATACAAATCTCTTCTCATTTTCTTCCACTTTCTGGCATTCAACTCCTTACATTTAATTAGTTAAGTTGAATATTGATTTAAAATATTTAAATACAATTACGTGATATTGATTAATTCATTTATAAATCCTTAAAAATATATATACAACATTCATATTAACAGAAATGGTAAAGTTATTTTTTTCATCCTTGTATGTGTGTGTGTGTGTGTGTGTGTTGAGTTAGGACATTAATTCCCACAACAATTGAAATTAGCACAGATTGAACCTTCAAACTTACATCTAAACATCGCATGTCATTTTAAATTATAATCCATCTATTTCAATAAATTTATCTAATATTTCTTAAAAAATCTATTTTTAGCAAGAACTAAAATTTAAATACTATTTTTTAACACAATTACCGTGTGCAACGCACGAGTTACACACTAGTATGGTGCGTAAAATAAAATATGGCATGTTAACTTGTTATGGAAATTTTAAAGCTCGTTTGTCACAATATTAGGTGGAGCCTTGACGCAACGATTAGGTTCATCCGCATGGTGATTTGGGCGTCTAGATTCAAGTCCGAAAACAGTCTTTCTGCAATACGTGTGAAAGGCTGCTTGCATTATCGACCTTCCTAGAGCTCACTATTGTGCAGGAGTCTCGTGCACTGGGTTCCACCTTTATTTGTCATAATTTTGCAGAATAAAATAATTAATTTTTAATAATTTCTCCAAATGAAAATCACTTCGTTCAGTGAATATTGTTATCCATAAAAACATAAAATGTATGTATTTTTATCATTATTTTTAAAAGTAAAATGCATGTATACTCATGCAATCATTAAATTTCTAATCATTTATTTGCTAGTTAAACTTCGAGTTGAAATCATATAGTTATTGTTTGGCAGTTAAATTTCAAGTCATAAGCTTATAGCTAATTTTGTATATCTTAAGTGGAAAAGATAGTGAGACATAAAATTTCACTAGCGTGATGTTATTTTGGTATACTTACTTTATTATATGTTATTCTGACATGTTTATTTTGTATTGCATTTTTTATTTTTTTGTTTTATTATCTACTTTAATAGTCGTTGGGTATATTTTGATCATATTGACTACAAAAGTTTATAATTTTAATTTGAAATTAATTCGTCTTAACATAAGCGTACTTAAGTGTGAGAGCTTTCTCACATCGTCTTATTAATAAATATATATGATATATTCAAAAATCAATAGTAGTTTTGTTTGCACATAAAAGATGTTAAATTATACAATAAAACAATAAATAAAGACACTTGCTTTGAGAATATTACATTGAAATAATTAATTCTCATATTAATTACTACATATGCTTGTTCTCAAGCAAAAGAATTCAACAAAAGAACATTTGTGCATTTTTGCATGGTAATTTTTTTTTAAAAATGGAAATATTAAACATTATATATATAGACACACAGACATGTTATTTAATCATCTAGTTCATATCAGTAAGTGATGTGTCAATTATTTCATTCTAATATATAAACAATATAAGACTTATTTTATTCCGAAAGGCTAAAAAGGTAACATTAGAAGCAAACTTGACACATACGGTCAAAAATCAAGAACATTAGACTGTGTTGGCACTAATGTAAAACTACCACTTATCTCAGCTTAGCAAACAAAATTATTGTAATGAAGTTTTGAAAAGAACTATTTTGTTGTAAGCATAAAAATGATACCAATTGTTGACAAAATACGAGTTCTAATATCTATTTGAAACGGATTAATAGTCCTAGTTCTCACCGCTTTTTTTTATATTCTATAAATTTTTGATAAATGATCAAAACCCTAATCCACCAAGTTCATATCGTGTTCTCGGAATAAAAACTTTAATATGATCCAATTTTTTAATCGGCAAGAAATGTAATTTTAACAGAGATAAAAACTCGAATGATCCAATTTTTGTGTGCAGATTATCTTGATAGTAAATAGTTTACATATACAAATTTTGTTTCATTTTGAAAGTTACTTCACACAAAAAGTTGGAAGGGAACTACAAAGGGACTAAATGATTAGGGGATGTGAATCCTCCTCGTTTGTGTGTGTAAGACACATACAAGCATATACATATACATGTATGTGTGCGCACAAACATACATACATATATAATTAAGAGCAATAAGGGCAGGTCTAATGAATGGCTTGCTAAAGCTATACAATTTTGATTCAACGCAGCCTTAAACAGTGTGGAAATCAACGTGAACATAGTAGTCATATACCAAAAAAGAAAAGAAAAAAGAAATCTTTTCATACTCACTTCTTTAAACATTTATTTATTTGAAAACCAATTTGTTCCTCACTTTAACAACCACGAAATTAAAAGGTCAATGAAGTCAGACCGTGGAAAACAAATTATGGATAACCCAACAAAGAAAATAAAAATATAGGTTGTTTCGGTTAAAAAGGAAAGGGCTTACCCTTCCAAACTTTATGCTCTTAAACCCAATCACCTATGGTTTAGGGAGATATGCCTTTGTTTGCAATTAATCTTTTCCTTATAGTAAGTTGTACTTAATGGTGTAAATCATAATAGTTTAAAACATTAAAGGTAATATTAACGTTCATTGACACATGTTAACAAACACTAACCACCATAAAAGAATAAAATTTAATTACTAAAAAACAGAATATTAATAACTACAATTCAAAACAGCCATTATTGATTATTTATTGCATAAGAAAACTCCTAAGTATTATGAAATTACCATTATTAATTACATAAGAAAAACCCTAATCACGACAGCTTCTTCTAATTCAAGGCAAAACCCTAATTATCACAATGTGGGTGGTTGAGTGGTTAAGGCACAGAATAACTTGAGGAGGCCATGAGTTTGAATCTACACAAATATGCTCTTTTTACAAATAAACATAAAAGACGTTACATATCATCGTTTACCCGAAGTTTACGCGGTGGCTTTGGCTTAGTTTCCTAGATACAGGAAAATAGTTCAGATCAGGGGGCTCTGGCTTCTCGTCGATAGTAAGTATAGTGTTAAGGTTATCGAGGCTGCCTTGAGAGAAATAGTTTGGGTGAGGAAATGTCGGGCAAGGTGTAGGAGAGGGATGTTGGAGGAAGTTTGAGCGAAGATGAAGGTGGTAACATGGAAGAAGGTGAAGCGGTTTAACATAAGGGGTTGATAGTTAATTGTCAAGCATTGAACATGTCCTAGGAGGCGGCTAATCTCAAGTGTCAGGAGGAGGAAGAGATAACAAGAAAGTCCCAAATCAGATGTGGTTGAGAAGTTAATAGCTGAAGGGTGTTGTTGGACCCTTCAAAAATGGATAGGAAGGGGACAGGCCAAAAAAATAAACTTCGACCTACTCCCGTCGAGAACAGTTTTTTTGGCTTCATTAGGTGCACTTCCATTGAACTTCAGATTTAAATTCGACATATCTCGTTGAATTTCAGGCTTAAATTTTGTACATCCCGAATGAGTTTCAATCTGAAATCTCCAATATTCAAATTTGAAGTGTCGGTTAGAAATGCCCTACTTGAATGCCTAATTCTTTTTACATTTTACACCAACTTTTAATTTCTACACTAAAAAATAATTATTTTTTCGTATCTCAGTTCTATCCGTCACACCCCTTCTAACGATCAAAATACCTTTCTACTCTTTTTATTTTATCTCCTTTCATTCTATCTTATTTTATCATTACTTTTCAAAATCTTAAATCTCGGTCCACCAATTCTAAATTCGAAATATAGTATGAGCTTTCTCATCAAATAATATGACTTGCTTTTAGCAATTGCTTTGTTTTGTTTAAGCTCCAAATCAAGGTATTAATTCTATGATTAAGTTTATTTTTATGTTTTTTTTTGCTGTGAGTTTGGTATTACAAACGGTGATTTGTGCTTCAGTTAGTAAATTGAAGGTGATTTTGTAGTATTTGATGTTTGATTATTATTTTGACGGTGTAATAAAAAATTCGAAGAAGAAGGTACCCACGTCAGGCTCGTGCGTGAGAGTCAACGGTATCCACATTCGTACTTAGCATGGGTTTTAAGTGTACCCACGTTTGGTAGATGCATGGTTGATTATTACAACCTAGTTTTTGGTGGGAGAGGTTCTTTTTACCCCTATTTTTTCATTGATTCTTTAAATATTCACTACAAACTCATTTTCAGTGCATTCTTGTTATTCATTTTAGACGTCATCCATTAAAAAAAATGTTAAAGCGGACTAGAAAGGGAGGCCAATCGAGCTCGAGCAGTGATCAACTCAAAGAACAAACTAGTTCTAGGATATGTATGACAGTTTCCGCATGTAGAGAATGAGAAAACAAACGTGCTCGCTCACCAATTATAGAACATGAGCTTGACGAAGAGCAAAAGGAAGAACGCCCTAGTGCAATACTAGAGTTTCACGATCAATGAGGTACTGGTGGACAAGGAGTTGACCCTGAATACGGAGGTTCTACCATCTACAGTGTTATTTTGTCATATGAGTCTCATGTAGCTTATGCAATTTGGAGTGGACATGTATATATTTTGTTAATTTTCACTTATGTTAGACTGATGTTTAAATATATGAATAATAAGCCGCGAAACTATTTTTTAAGAAATGTGGCCCTATTACATATCTCAACCATGGCATATGTGTATTGGATTAGGAAATACCAAGAAATGCTTCCAAATCTCATGGTCATATTTACTATCACATTCGAAACCTCTAGTTATGGTTCCTTTTAGAAGACTAAATAGGAATTTAATTTCAGCTTTTGATGAGAGGTGGCATCTCGAAACAAACATTTTCCACTTGCCTTTCGATGAGATGGCTATCACCTTGGATGATGTTCAATTCCTAATTCACATTCCTAATGATAAAAGTCCCTTATTGCATCTAAATTTAATAGTGGACAAACTCTTAACCTTGTTGAAGAGCAACTCATAATAATGCACGCTTCCATATTTTAAATAATGAACGATAAGGTAGGATTTAAATTGAGCTTTACTTCTGTTAAGAATGTATTTGATGGAGCTAATGATAGATGGCCTTGTAACCATATATATCCGGAAGCTAGAGCTTACTTATTGTTTTCACTAAGAAATATGTAGTTTTCCCACAAAAGTGAAACTTGAGTAACAATCAGTATTTAACTTTTTACAAAATCTTGATAAAGTGCATACATATTCATGAAGTCTAGCGATGCGGGCTTATCTATATAAACAATTAGGTATGGCTAGTAGGTCTAGGACGAAACAAATTATCGGCTTCTTACTTTGCTATGGAGTTGGATTTGTGAGAATTTTCCTTGCTTTCTTCTTGAAATGAATTTGTATTATGAATCACAACCTAGAGTTGCTCGTTGGGATCCCGATGTTGGTCATAAGATCGGTCATATTGAGTTACATCGTCATTTAGATATAATTATGGAAAATCATCATGTTTTTTACCCCTACTCATTGGCTCGAGCATTTCATCAATTTTCTGAAATTGCATGGTATTGTGGCACACTTTTATCTATTAACACCATGGAACCGTACCATGCCACTAGACTTTCGCGTCAATTTGGAAGAGTTCATTGCATTCCTCGACTTACAATGCAATTGAGTTGGACAAGGAATAATCATGGTCTCGGTTTCAAAAACTACAAAGTCGACTACGTTTTTATGGAGAGTTATTTTGAAGAATGGCAAAGTCACGTTGTCGTTTAAATTTATCTACCAACACTGTTAAGTGAATCTATTTATACAACCTCCACCGATTACTTTAAATGGTATCTATCTGGGACTGTACTTTGGATGGAGAATCCTACATGCATCGAGTCGGTTCAAGAGTTTGGTCCATGGATTATTGATCCAACTTACGACTAGTTGTACATTGTAATATGAAATAATGAATAAGTTGCTGCATATATCAGTTGTACTTGCTATATTAATACGTTATACATATACTAGTGCTATTTTATATTAATGAAAATTGAAATTCAATCTATAAAGCCGGGGTCATGTGCATAACTTAATGATGCGCTAGATAGAATTTCTAGGAAATCAATTCAATTCAATCAACATTGATACGCTTAAAGATGCGAGGAGAAGCTTGGAAGAAGCATGAAATGAAATTGTGTGCTTCACCTGTCGTTAAGTTGATTAGTTTTTAACGCTTTTGGATTTGTCATAGTCTGTTTGAAATATATGTTGATTTAATCTGTAGCTTAATTAGGTGTTTAAGTTTTAGTGGAAGTTTATGGGTAACATTTAGTGTTCTACTGTGTAACATTTAGTAACTTGGTTATGTAAATTTATGAACTGTGACTTGGCTGTGTAAATTTATGGGTAACTTGATATGTAACCCCATTTGAAGATGTTTGTTGTTCAAATTTAATGTGGAAATTGATGTTTTTTTAATTGCTTGTTATTCCCCTAATTATCTTTGCTCTATGTGAATTCGTTAATGCTAAGGTATGCATCACTGTACATAAACTGGGGCTTGTCAATTTTAGTGGAGGAAAATTAAAAAACATCATTGTCGGTACCTGATAGAGTTAGGGGTATGTCATATGGGCAATTATGTATTTTGTTATGCATATCTAACTCGATAATCAATCTTGTTCAAAATAAAATGTTTATTATTATGTACTTGATATAATGTGTTATATTAATTAATTAATTAAAATAAAAGTATATTTAATAGAAAATACAAAATTGGTATGTTTTGTGATAGTAGCTACAAAGTGTTGTAACTGTGAGTAATTTATCAAAATAAAAGTAAGCATACCATTTTAAATATTTGTAGTTAATATGTATCAAGACTAGATATTGATACATCCATTTAGATTAGAGTACATAACTCTCTCCAAATGTTGGATAATATATTACTCATGGCTGTTGATGGCAATAAGGGATTATGTACTAATAGTTATTGGATAACTATGGAATGCCTCACTTGATAGTTTTCTATTGGTTAATATAACTAAGATCAACTAGAAAATATCGATCTGACAAAATTACACGGTTCTCTTAATTTGAAAATATTGTTGATCTATAATGTTGAAGCTCCACATTGATTGTAGTTAAAACGTGGTGTGGTGTCCATCGAACAACTATAATTAGGTCGAGTAGAAGCATTGGAAATGAAACACTATTAAAGAGAGGATTCGTCTCCATAGTTTTATGAGGTTAGTATCATGATCAATTGAAGTCAACTCAAAGTTAAAGTTTCTGCTTATAGCATTTCAGTTAATAATAATTGTTATCATTGAACCAATGACTTTGTGTTTGGACTATAGAGTTGAGTATGGACGATATTGAAATTTTGACCATCACTAAATTTCATAAGTCCAAAGTGATATTGTAACGACCCACAAATTTATCACTTGGATAAATTATATTTATTTTTAATATATTTAGATATGGATTTAAAACTAAGAAATAATCATGTTTAAGTGGTAAATAATAATTATTATTTCGTTTGGGAAAAATATTTGTGAAAAAATTACCTAGGTAAAATATTGAAAATTTGTAAATATCGTCTTAGGTAAAATATCAATAAAACAACCGAAAATTGTTTTATCGATAAAACTGCTTTTAAACAATAAGAATCGTGCATGGCTCTGAATAATACAATAAATTATATGTATTCAAACAAGATTATGAAATAAAATAATTTGTTTTATTTATGGAAAATAAATATATTTATGACATCCACAATTGATATCATCGGTTTTATATATTTCTTCGAAAATTCAAGTCAAGTTTAAGTATTAAATAAACGGGTTTTTATTTACAAATGAACCTATTTTAATTATTTAATAACGATGGTAAAATAGTTTTTAAAATTTGTTTACCAAAATAGATATTTCGTAGAAAAATAGAAAATGTGACTGGAGAATGTTTTCCGAAATTTCGACTTTTCGACAGCGAAAAGTTGTAGGTAACGTGGTTCGCCTTTATGCACTATATATATACACATGTATAATATATAATTAACTATATAATAATGCACTTAATGATATATTATCTTATGTTAATTATGTTTAGGAAGTAATGTGAGAAGTCATGTTTTAAAAATAATAACATATATATACATATACACTTACACGCGTGCGCGCAAAAATACATACCTATCTCTTTGTTACCATCGTCATCATCCTACCATGACCCTAGGGGATGTGACTAGAGGGGGGTCATGGCTATAGAGGGAGGGAGGATGGTGGTGTGACCTAACATATCATGACATGTTATATTATTTTATACAAAGGGTAGTTTAGGCATTTACCAATTTTCTTGTCTATAAATACACACATCCATACACTAAATCTCATTTACATCTTCATCATTTTGTTTCCCTCAGCTTCATTTCATGTTTCATGGTTTCTTATGTTAGTTTAAGTTTTTTTTAAAATTAAAAGTTTTAAATTGTTTTAAAGATGCAAACTTATTTTTAAGCTCTTTCTTCTCCTTTTTTTCTCCACTTTAATCAGCTATAACTTCCTCTATTTTACACCAAATCAAGATTTTTTTTTAAAATCATATAAATTCAGTATCTACAACTTTCTCTTTTAACACTTTTTCTAATTTCAAGCTTAGGTATGTCAAAATCCCATTTCTTTGCAGTGTAATTTTAAACTCAAAAATTCAAGTCCGAAAATAGCTCTCATTCTTTAGACCATATCTACGTCATACGAAATATGATTGAGTGATTCTAATTTTTATTTGTAGAGAAAAGTATTTTCTAAAACTTTTCTTTTGATCATCTTTTCAAAATTCGAGAGTAATATGTCTAAAAATCACGTGGAAGATGACATATTTTTGGGATGATTTTTGTGCATCTAAGGCATTTCAAGTTTCAAAGATTCTAGATGAGTAAAATTATCTCATTTTTAGAAAGTACTAGCTTTATTTTCATAGATTATGTTTTGTGGAAATCCATAGTTCATGTTGTTAAATATTGTGTTTGGATGTTAAGCATCATGTTTGGATGTCTAGAGTGGTATGTTTGGTTGTAAGAATGTGATATTGGTATATGGTATGTTGATGGTATGGTTATGATCAAAACTAGTTGTACGTCGCGTGAGAATTACAAAGTTTACACCTTTGTATGTTGCGACGACGTGAGACCCGATTTGGAATCAAAACTAAGTTTTCTATAGAAATGGTTTCAAAGTTTTTATCTTTTTTTTAAGTTTCAAAAACTTTCAAAATTAGGTTTCTAAACTTGTAATAGCAAGGAATATGCAAAGTATTTCGCTTAAAGTAAGTTTGAGCGAACTATGCTCACAGCGATAGTCGCTCTTGATGCAGTTCGACAAAATTATCGATTTTCGTTTTAAAAGGTTTTCTTTTGGAAAGTTTTGCAAAAGTTTTCCGAACTTGATTAGTAACATAAAAAGAGTTCAGTTTAGATCATTTAATAATTTATTTATTTAATAAATTAATCAAAAGTAATTAGTACTTAATTAAGTAATTAAGGTGTGAGTAACACTTAAGGAAGGTTAATGATTAATTAGTGATTAATAAAAAAAATTAATTAATGGTTTATGAAGTTAAGAAATAATTAAATGGTTAATTATTCTTAAATTAAGTTAACTGTGTTCATTAGTTATTGTAACTGATTATTTAATTAATTTTTAATTAATTAGGGTTTAAGTAATAATGAATTGTTTAAACCCTAACTAAGATACATTAACCAAGTTCATTAAGTTAATTAAAGTTTAATTATGAATTAATCTTGATTTAATTAAGATATAATTAGAGTTTAAGCTAATTGAATATACTTTAATCTTTTCAAAACTATTTTTAAACTTAATCGGTTATGTTTTAAATCGGTTTTCATTTTAAGATTAATTGATTTCAAATCAAATGATCTCTCATCTGGACAATTAAATAGCCAAATGAATTAAAATAGTGATTATAAAACTTTGACACATTTTATGGGAAGTAAGTTGACATATGTTTGGCACAAATGTTGAATATTGGTAACGTGATAACAGAAGGAAGTTAATTTCAATAAGCGGGTCATGGTAACTTAAGCATATAGAATATATTTCTATATGTACATTTTCATTGATAATGGATGTATCTATATATGTAACTTGGACATCTACCTATGATTGATTGTAAATATATTACATATATGAAGTTAGGCAATACCCATGATATAATTTGGATAAGTAAACCCTAATTTAATGATCCATTGTAGTCATTAAGCCTCCGTTTGATTTTGGAAAGTTAATATTTCATTTTCTTTTAAAATGGTCTTCAAGATTTTCTATTTTGAACAAGATATTTGAAGAATGATTTGACAATAGTTTTGAATATCATATATAAAGAAGTTTATGAAAATTTTTAGGGTATTCATAAAAGGAATTTTAGAAATAGTTTCGAATGTTTATAAAAAAAACTTATAAATGGGTTTAGATGTCTATAAAGGGAAGTTTTATACAAGGTTTGAAAGTTTATAAAGAATTTTATATAACCGGGTTTGTTTATTTATAAAGAGTCTCGTAAATGAGTATGTTTTGTAAACGAGTTTGGGTTTAAGCAAAAAGGATTTCATGGGCAAGGGAAATTTATAAAAGGATTTATTGAAGATAATTACAACAGGAATTCGAGGTTTGGGTTTCTCGAGGTTGACCTTTTTAAAAAATGGTGGTATAGAACATCCGTTCCACACTTAACACCGAAGGAATAACGCTTAGATTTATCCTTGTGAAAATATTTATGCAAAGGAGATAAGTATATGAATGTCGATAAATGTTTGGGAAAGGAGATTTATAAATGAAAATGGTTTTGAGGCTCAGTGATTGCTTTGGGTGATTAAATCCCTAGATTTTGTTTTTGTTATTTGATAATTAAATAACCGGTCTGATTTGACTTAGGAAGTATGAATGTAAAATTTGAGTTTTCGATAAGGACTCGAACGCTTACTTCCAAAAGAACCGGGAATGAGTCAAAAGAAAATTATCGGTTGTTGGTACGGAGAGACGAGGATCAGATTTATATATCTGAAAACCACTTCAAACCAACATATACGTTTGAGTGGAAGACATCTTGATGATGATTGAATATGGTGCTCTTTAAAGTGGAAGGGCTACTACTACTAATCCTAAAGGTGACTCCAAAATGGATGTAGTAGAGTTAGTGCCTTCGATTTCATTCAGACCCATAATGAACTTGTATGGATGAATGTTGGCATTGCATTGGTGCAAGGAGGGCACTGTTAGCATTCCAAGATGGATTGTTATTCAGAAAGGTAAAGTGCAGCCTCAAGCCTCATCAATTGGAAATGACTAAAACAATGGATATGCATTAGGGCTATATCGGTTGCATCCATTAGGGTATATCATCACCCTTTTAGATATATACACAATCATCAACGAATTCGTGTACGTGGGAGCGCTCGGTTAAAAGTTGAAAAGCAACCGAGGTGATGATATATTCCGTACTATCCAGTATGGGGTAGGCCGGTCTTGTGTTGGCAGGAGTCGTTAGGTACGACCTCGGTACATTTTTCTAGAGGTGTACTATGGCGAGTGGTACCCCAGTAGCCTGATCATTAGTTGGATTCCAATCTTCAATGCGTGCCTTATGTTTTCGATTGTAGAGCCTAGTACATTAGAATGTGAGATGCAAGCATTTCATCCATTTTATCTGTTTACTTTAAACCTAGACACTATGATAATATCATTGGAATTTTATATAAAATGTTTTGGTTATCGTAAGGTAGCGCTATGGTCTTACGAGATACCATTTGTTTGAAAAAATTTCAAATGTAGAAATTGGTTTGGTTGTTACTTGTTATAGAGTTTACTCACGCTTGTTTACTAGACTGACCCGGGCGTTATTCCATGTAATGCTCGGGTCAGACCGAGCATGTTTTTCCTAGGTTTGGATAAATACTTTGGAGCCGGATGGGCAAGACATATCATGTATTTTTACTTCCATTGTATTATAAAGTCTGTATATTTGTCAATGTGAGGTCATGTTTCTATAATTGTCCAAAATTTAAGATAATTCTAATGTACTCTGATGTTGTATATATGAATAAAAATGTTTCCTTTCTGTAAAAATCATAGTTATATTATGTAGCATTCGCTACGTTGTGGGATTCTGTGTTATTTTAGTTTTCTCTATCTTCTACCTTCTTCTTTCACCCTAGTAGATCGGTATTTCCGGCACTTGAATGTTTGGCATGTAATACGGTAGACGTATTAATGTCGATTTTTTAGGGTTGAAAATCCAGTTTGTTACGTTTGATATCAGAGATGAAGGTTAAGCGAGAATCTCGGCCTTGGTGAGGTAAACTCATTTGGAATTGGGTAAGTGAGACCCTAAAATAAGCATGGGTGCATTATAAATATGAGTGCATAGTTATTAATGAGTAAAAATGTTTTATATCGTGTTGTTTGATCTGTTGAGTAGCTTAAGAATTCTGGTCGATGCATTTGGCCAACATTATCGATGAGGATTTCCTAAACACTTGAACAAGTCCAATTGACATAATATAGTTTTAAAATTGGTAAATGAAATAATTTTACCTAGGATATATTTTAGGAATGATTTTAAAAAGTCTATATAGTTATCGATGAGATGTAGGATTAAAATTAGGTTTATAATAGAATGTGTTTGGTTAAAAGAAAATATTTAGATGACCTTATAAAAATGAAAAGGATTGTGAGAATATTAAATCTCGATGCTTTTGATAAAGATTTTAATGATTTTGGAAAAGTTGTAGTAATTGTACTTAAAGAGATTTTAAGATATAAATATTTTAAAATGGATTTGAAAGTAAAGTTTTCTTTGGACAGTTTGGGAAGGAGTATCGATCTATTTTGTGATAATCGGACTAATCTTCTAAGTGACAATCGAATGTTTTCTCAGACAGATATGATAGTGCACTTAGTAAATTATCATCTTTGTCATTGTACAATCAAAACGAGTTCGAATCTGAATGAATCTAAAGCTAGTGGATGATTTTATTAAAAAACTATTTATCTATAAATAGTATTGTTTCGAAAGGGAATTTGTGAAGAACGAAATATTTTATGATTAACTAGTTCGAGTGTCTTGAAAATGAATAAAAATGGAAAGTAGATGTGTTTGGATGGTAAACACTTCTCTTGAGCATTTCCTTACTTGGTAGAAGGGATATATAAGACTATTTGGTAGTACCCAGTTCATTGGCATCATTTTTGAGTTACTCGAGCTATATGTATGCTTTCGAAAGGTTTTTGAAATAAAACCTGGATATTGTGTTCTCGAATCCCGTAAAAGAATAGAGTTTTCAAAATAAAAAGATGTCTTGATTAAGAGCCGGTTAATAAATAAAGTTTTAAGTTTATTGAACATCCTAGGTTACGTAAAACCAATTTAAGATTTGAAATTATATATACTCTTTTGGATATAGAAGAATATCATACTAAAATGAATTTGAGTTATAGAATGTTAATAAACTTAAGTAATATTAAGTAAAATGGTGATTCTTTAAAATGGGTAATTATAATATTGGGAAGTAGGAACCAATGTGATTAGTACGTAGGTTGTACGTAGATCGTTTCTTCTTTTCACATAGTTCTTGATCGAGATTCGAGTACATGACTTGAGTTATTTCATACCATTCCGAATAGGGATTTATCGCTCTATTTTTGATGGCGAGTGTTGATGAGGATGTAAGGTTGTCTATCATAGTTTATTGCTATGCAACGGGAACAGAGGTTTCTAATTAAGTAGCCTGATCAAAATCAGCACTAGGAAGTCGAGTGAGCGATACTAGTTCGGAAGAAAAGTTATGTGTTCAAGTGAGTGATCGAACCACATTTTTACATAGGAATGATCTATGTACATCATACAGGTTGATGAATAGTTTTAAGTATTTCTGAGAATAGGGTTGTGGTATAATTTTGGGGATAAGTTCTTTTAAGGGGGGAAGAATGTAACGATCCATAAATTTATCACTTGGATAAATTATATTTATTTTTAAAATATTTAGATATGGGTTTAAAAGTAAGAAGTAATCATGTTTGAAGTGGTAAATAATAATAGTTATTTTGTTTGGGAAAAATATTTTTGAACAAATTACCTAGGTAAAATACCGAAAATTTATAAATATCGTCCTAGGTAAAATATCGATAAAACAACCAAAAAACATTAATTGATAAAACTACTTTTAAACTATAAGAATCGTGCACGGCTCTGGATACATACAATAAATTATATGTATTCAAATAATATTATGAAATAAATAATTCATTTTATTTTTAAAAAAAATGTATTTATGACATCGACAGTTGATATCATCGGTTTTACATATTTCTTCGAAAATTCAAGTTAAGTTTAAATATTAAATAAATGTGTTTTATTTACAAATAAATCTATTTTAATTATTTAATAATGATAGAAAAATAAATTTTAATTTTTTTACCAAAATAGATAGTTCGTAGAAAAATAAAAATATGACCGAAGAACATTTCCGGAATTTCGAATTTTCGACACCCGAAAGTTGTCGGGAACATTGTTCGTCTTTGTGCACTATACACACACATATATATTAGATAAGTAACCATATGATAATATACTTAATAATATATTATCTTATGTTAATTATGTTTAGGAAGTGATGTGACAAGTCATGGTTTTAAAAATAGTAATATATATATACATATACACCTATGTATCCACACACACATATACATACAAAATACATACCTATCTCTTATCATTACTTTGGTACCATCATCATCATCCAAGCATGAGCCTAGGGGATGTGACTAGAAGGGGGGCCATGACTTGAGAGGGAGTGAGGATGGTGGTGTGACCTAACATATCATGACATGTTATAGTATTTATGCAAAGGGTAGTTTAGACATTTACCGATTTTCTTGTCTATAAGTACATACATCCATATACCAAATCTCATTTACATCTTCATCTTTCTTTTTCCTAAGTTTCATTCATGTTTCATGGCTTCTTATGTTAGTTTTAAGTTTTTTTTATAAAAATCAAAAGTTTTAAATTATTTTAAAGATGCAAACTTGTTTTTAAACTCTTTTTTCTCCATTTTTTCTCCACTTTATTCGGCCATAACTCCCTCTATTTTACACCAAATCAATATATATTTTTTCCACTCGTATAAAATTTCAATAGTTACAACTTTACCTTTTAACACCTTTTCTAATTTCAAGATTAGGAATGTAAAAACCTCATTTCTTTGCAGTGTTCTTTTAAACCCAGAAATTCAGGTCCGAAAATAACTCTCCTTCTTTGTACCATCTCTACCTCAAATGAAATCTGATCTGAATGATTCTTTTTTTTTAATTTGTAGAGAAAAGAATTTTCTAAAACTTTTCTTTTGATCACCTTTTCAAATTTCGAGAGTAATATGTCTAAAAAACACATGGAAGATGACATATTTTTGGGATATTTTTGTGCATCTAAGGCATTTCAGGGTGCAAAAATTTTCGGTGTGTAAAACTATCTCATTTTTAGAAAGAGCTAACTTTATTTCCATAGATTACATGTTGTGGAAATCTATACTTCATATTATTAAATATTGTGTTTGGATGTTTAAAGTGATATGTTTGGTTGTAAGAATGCGATGTTGGTGTATGGTATGTTGATGGTATGGTTGTGATCGAAACTAGTTGTATCTAGTGTTAGGACTTCAAAGTTTACACCTTTGTATGTTGCGACGGACGTGGGATCCGATTTGGAATTTAAACTAAGTTTTCTAGTTTTAAATTTTGAAAATGGTTTCAAAATTTTTATATTTGTATTTAAGCTTCAAAAACTTTCAAAATTAGGTTTTCAAACTTGTAATAGCAAGAAATAAGCAAAGTATTTCACCTGAAGTAAGTTTAAGTGAACTGTGCCCATAGTGATAGTCGTTATGGATGTAGTTCAACAAAATTGTCGATTTTCGTTTTAAAATATTTTCTTTTGGAATGTTTTGCAAAAGTTTTCCGAACTTGATTGGTTACGTAAAAAGAGTTTAGATAATTTAATAATTTATTTGTTTAATAAATTAATTAAAAGTAATTAGTTTTTAATTAGTAATTAAGTGAATAAGGTTTAAGTAACACTTAAGAAAGGTTAATGATTAATTAGTGATTATTAAAGTTTTAATTAGTGGTTTGTGAAGTTAAAAAGCAATTAAATGATTAATTATTATTTAATTAAGTTAAGTGGGTTAATTAATTATTATTTAATTAAGTGATTATTTAATTAATTTTTAATTAACTAGAGTTTAACTAATAATGAATTGTTTAAACCTTAACTAAGATACATTAGGAAGTTAATTAGGACTCAACCAAGTTCATTAAGTTAATTAAAGTTTAATTATGAATTAAACTTGATTTAATTAAGATAAAATTAGGGTTTAAGCTAATTGAATATACTTTAATCTTTTTAAATCTATTTTTAAACTTAATCGGTTATGTTTTGAATCATTTTTCTTTTTAAGGTTGATTGATTTCAAATCAAAAGATCTCTCATGTGGACCATTAAGTAACAAAATGAATTAAAGTAGTGATTATAAAACATTGACACGTTTTATGGGAAGTAAGCTAACTTGTGTTTAGAACAAATATTGAATATCGGTAACGTGATAAACACAAGGAAGTTAATTTTAATAAGCGGGTCATGGTAACTTAAGCATATATAATATACTTGTATATGTATATTTTTCAGTGATAATGGTTGTATCATGTGTAGTCAATTCCCCGATATTGCCCCGATATATCCCGTTGCCGACTTTTGGGGAAACGATATTCTTATAAAGCGACCCAATATAGTGAATCCGCTATTATCCCCGATTTTGTTGCCCCTCTATATTCCCCTTTCTTATAAATAAACATTTTTCTTGATGTCTTTTTTTTGAGGGAGACGGGTGTGTAACGTGAGACTACACGGCCGATTAGATATTAATATAAATTAGTAGTAGTTGACCAACAGGCCTGATCGATAGCCAAAAATTAAGTTTTGCGGACCAATTTGGTCCTAAGTTCAGCATACACAGAAAGAAATATATACAAAAAATAGCAGCATTGTGTAAAAGTACCAAACCAAAGTAAGAGCATTACTACTACCGACTATTAAGGTGATGATCATACATATGAGTCAAAAAGGGGCCAGCAAGAAGAGACTTCCCATGTACTTTCCAATTAGTCAGCAGGAGCATTGTCACTGGGAGGGAGACACAGAGTGAAAGGCATCCTTCGTGCTGAACCTGTCCAAAAAGTAAATAGGTAGGAGATTCGGTTACAGATTCCTTCAATACTGCATTTGGTCTTGTTGAAAACGTATGCATTTCTTTCTTTCCAGATGCACCAACTATAAATGGCAATGAAGGAGTCGAGCTTTCTATCTGGAGGGTTATACTGCCAGTAGTCAAAGAACGAGTGGAGGACAGGGATGTAACCGATGGATTAGCATTAGTTGTAGCCTAAATGTAGTAGGAGAAATCACAGCCAAAAAAGAGATGAGAAATGGATTCATCTTGCATAGAGCACAAGGCACAAAGAGGGTCTAAAGGGATATTCATACGTTTAAGTCTACCTTTGGTGTTGATAAGAACATGGATGAGGCACCATTGAAAAAAAAAGGATGCGGGGAGGGAGTCTACATTTCCATAGTGGTGCGAAAGAGAATGATCCGCCTGGGTGATTAAGGAACGAGTAGCATAAGGCGACTGAAAAGCCTTTCTCAAGTGTAAGGCCCAGCAATATCGGTCTGTTGTGTTAGAGAGCTGGAGAGAAAGGAGCACGTTAGTGGCTGAAGTGAGATCATTCAAGGTGTTAAGGTCAAAGAGAAATGAGGGACACATGCAGCCTGGGCCGAGGGTTGAAATCTCGCCAACTGTTGAGTTATGGTGGGAGGTATGGGAAAATAGGTTAGAGAAAGAGCGGGCGAGGGGTGGTTGATCATGCCATATGTCTAGCCAGAAAAGACATCTACTACCGTTGCCAATGGAAACATGGAATAGGGATTTGACATGGGGTATGGATTGTAAAATGCCAAACTAGAAGGGAGAAGGTTTAAGACGAGGGATGGAGTGAAGGACTATGTGAGGGGTGGAGTGACAATGAAGCTGAAGTCTCCACTCTTTCCAGATGAAATTGCCCGGTGTGATGATACACCAAAGCCATTTGGATAGGAGAGCTATGTTGAAAGAGCCGAGGTTAACTATTCCTAGGCTACCATGATCTTGGTGCAAACAGACAGACTTCCAGTTGATCAAACATGTTGCTTTATTGCCATTCCAGAGAAAAATCGTCTAATAGCGTCAATTTTGTTTATAACCCAATTCGGCAGTTTATGAAATGACATATAGCACGAAGGAAAGGTTGATAGGGCTGATTTGACAAGGACGAGGTGGCCTGCAGATGATAGAGATTTGGCCTTCCATGATGAAAGCCAAGATTCAATCTTGGAGATAAGCGGGAGCTAGTCCAGTCGGGCGAGTTTAGTGGGGGTAAAGAGGGATGCCAAGGTAGGTGATGGGGAAGTGGTCCAGTTTACAGTTGAGAAGAGAGGAGGAAGAGGTGTCGAGGTGGTGGGAGTCGCCAAGTATGATGATGGAGCTCTTGTTAAAGTTGATGGATAAGCCGGAGATGAGTTCGAAGATATATAAAAGAACTTTAAGACAATGAATATGATCAGGTTATGGGGAAACCAACAGGATGGTGCCATTCGCAAATTGGAGGTTAGAGATTGATAAGTCCGAGTTGGGGAGTTTAATGCCAGCAAGGAGGTTGTTGGATATTGCAAGCATGACCATGCGGTTAAACACATCAGAAATGAGGACAAAAAGGAGTGGCGATAGGGGGTCGCCTTGTCTTAGACCTTGAGCTGATTTTATATGCCCACCTAAAGAGCCATTGATGGAAATTGATGAAAAACTTGTACTGAGAATGCACTTGATCCAACTACACCATGTATCGGAAAAACCTCTGTACTTCATAAGATCGAGCAAAAAGTTTCAGTTTGCTGAATCAAAGGCTTTGGAGAAGTCAAGTTTGAGTAGGGCTTCTAGAATGGTAGAGTGGCGACAGAAGGAGATGACTTCCTGTGTGGCCACCACACAATCAAGGGTGTTACGGCCCAGGATGAAGGCCGATTGTTCAACCCCTACCAAAGATCCAATAACCCTTTGGAGATGATTGGCAAGGATTTTAATGATGATTTTGAAGGTAGTGTTGGGGAGGCTAATGGGTCGAAAGGAAGGCAGGGTGATTGAACCGGGGGATTTGGGGATAAGGATGATGTTGGCGTAATTCAAACGTGCAACAGACGAGGGGTTAGATTGAAACTCAGAGCACATCTCTATGATATCAGATTTAACAGTGTCCCAGAAATGTTTGAAAAATAGGGGACCAAAGCCGTCTGGACCTGGGGATTTGTCGTCGGCCATATCTTTCAGGGACGACCAAATTTCATCTTCAGAGAAGGGATGGTCAATGGAAATCAGAGAAGGGTTGGGAAAAAGGAGATTCCAGTCAATGGGAGGGAGCAGAGGAGAGGGTTTACCTAGTAGATTACGATAGAAATCAGTGAATAGGCGAAGGATATCTGATTGGTCAGAGAAGGAGGTATCATTATGAGAGATTTCAGAGATGAAGGTGGATCTACGACGTCCATTGGCGAGGCGATGGAAGAAAGCAATGTTTTTGTCTCCCTCGTCAATCCATTTATCTTTGGAGCGTTGTTTACATCCAATCTCTTCCGGCTTGATAAGTCTGTCCAATTCAAGCTCCAGCTTGCGCAGGCGATTGGATTCAGAGACAGATAGGGGGCGAGATTCTTCCAATATGTTGAAATGCAGAATGTCATCTTGGGTCGCCGCAATACGGGAACGAATCAAGTCCCAAACGGATTTGGCCCAAAGTCTGATAAGTTTTCTAAGTGATCGAGTTTGAAGACAACTCGAGCAGTGGCCGATTGAATCAGAGAGGCTTGATGTCTTTCTTTTAACTTTTATGGTAACTTCAAAGTTGCTGTAATAATGATATAAGCTGTTGGTTATTATAATTAATTCTAACTTTTTAAGTGTCAACTTTGTTTATCTGTACTTTTTTATAACTTATTTTGCTTGCGGGAAACAATAAGTAATGCTTATTCCTCTTTTTAATGAAGAATGTTCATCATTCCTCTTTTAAAAGTTTTCTGCTATGTCCTACTATATCCCCAATAGTTCTCCGCTATAACTTTTCGCATCTCAAACGCTATGGAGCGGTAGGGTGCTTTAACTGCATAGGTTGTATCTATATTTGTAACTTGGACATCTACCTATGATTGATTATATGTTATGTGTGAATCCCTTACGTATCTAATGTTAGGCAATACCCATAATATAACTTGGATAAGTAAACCTAAATTTAATGATCCGTTGTAGTCATTAAGCCTCCATTTGGTTTCAAAAGTTAATATTTTATTTTCTTTTAAAATGGTCTTCAAGGTTATTCTATTTTGAATAAAATATTTGAAGAATGATTTAACAATTGTTTTGAATATTATATAAAGAAGTTTATGAATAATTTTAGGGTATTCATAAAAGGAGTTTTAGAATAATTTTGAATGTTTATAAAAAGATTTTATAAATGGATTTGGATGTCTATAAAGGAAATTATACAAGGTTTGAAAGTTTATAAAGAAGTTTATGTAACCAGGTTTGAATATTTAAAAAGAGTCTCACAAATGGGTATGGAGGTTGATAAAGGTTTTGTAAACGGGTTTGTGTTTAAGCAAAAAAGATTTCATCCTAAGGGAAATTTATAAAATGATTTATTGAAGATAATTACAACATGAATTCGAGGTTTGGGTTTCTTGAGGTTGACCTTTAAGAAAATGGTGGTATGCAACATCCGTTCCACGCTTAACACCAAAAGAATAATGCTTAGAGTTGTCATTTTCTCCAATTTAAATAATATAGTTAAATCCGTTTAAGAGATTTGGAAATGGAAAATCTTATAAATGTTTGTGAATATACTTATGTAAAAGAGATAAGTATATGAATGTTGATAAAGGTTTGGGAAAGAAGATCTATAAATGAAAATGGTTTTGAGGCTTAGTGATTGCTTTGGGTGACTAAATCTCTAGATTTTGTTGTTGTTATTTGATAGCTAAATAACCGACTATCATATTTAGCCTAATTTTATTTAGGAAGTATGAATGTAAAATTTGAGTTTCCGATAAGGACTCAAATACTTACTTCCAATAGAACCGGGAATGATTCAACCGGAATTATTGATTGTTGGTATGGGGAGACCAGGATCAGATTTATATATCTGAAAACCACTCTGAACCAAATGTACATTCGAGTGGAAGACATCTTGATGATTATTGAAGATGGTGCACTTTGAAGTGAAAGGAAAACCACTACTAATCCTAAGGGTGATTCCAAAATGGATATAGCAGTGTCTTCGGTTTCATTCAGACCCGGAACGAACTTGTATGGATGAATGTTGACATTGCATTGACGCGTGGAAGGCGGTGTTAGCACTCCAAGATGGATTGCTATTCATAAAGGTAAAACGTAGCCTCGTGCCTCATCAATCGGTAATGATTAAAACATGGGATATGTAGCAGGGCCATATGTGTAACAACCCGCATATTTATCGAGTTTACATTTAAATATTTTTATTTAAATATTAAATCGTTAATCGGATTTTGGTCCGAAAAACTACTTTTTTGCAAACGGTCAAATTAGGACTCGAGACCACTTCCATTGAGTTCGAAATGTCGTTTACAACTTTTTAAGTATAAACATCGATAGGTTTGGAGTTAGTGAAATTTCACTAACTTTTCCCGCTTTGGACTTTGGGTTAGTTTAGCCTATTAAGCCCAAGTTCCAACCCTCTTCTCCTCACTCTTCATAAATTTCCTAACTAACTCAAGCTTTAGCATTAATGGTGAAGAGAATGGGAAATTAAAACTCCAAGCTCAAATTCAATTGCAACTCCATCATTCAACTCCAAATTCAAGTAGAAGGTATTGGATTCAAGCTTTGGATTGCTTCTCCTTGCTTTCAAGCTTCATCTTCATAAATTTTAGTGCAAAGGTGAGATTTTTATCTCACAATTCTAGCCTATAACTATATTGGACTGTTGGGAATGATTCCCCATCACTTTAGCATGTGCATTTGCATTTGGTTTGGATTGGATTGGCGAAAAACTCCAATTTTTAGCGTTTTTGACAAAAAACTGCAGTTAGGTCGCACTGCCTCGGAGTTAGGTCGTTCTGGCCTTAAGTCGTTTCTGGCCATCGCTAAGTCGTCCACGAGTTAAGCCTAAGTCGTAAGTCGCGCGCGTTGAAAAGTCACCGCCTTTGTATTTCTGTTCGCCTGTGTTGAGTCGTTCACGAGTTAGAGTGCTAAGTCGGCTGCGAGTTAAGAGTTAAGTCGTTCGTGTGTTATCTCGTAAGTCGTCTCCGACCTAAGCTCCAGTAAGTCGTTCGCGTGTTATCTCGTAAGTCGTCTCCGACCTATGCTCCACTAGGTCGTAGGTCGTATCCGACCTAAGCCTCTCTAAGTCGCGAATTGTTAAGTCGGCTGTCCTTAAGTCGTTCGACCCCACTAAGTCGTAGGTCGCCTCCGACCTTACCCTTAGGTCGTATGACCTGTTTGTTAAGTCGGCTGTCCTTAAGTCGTTCGACCCCACTAAGTCGTAGGTCGCCTCCGACCTTACCCTTAGGTCGTATGATCTGTCATCCACTAGGTCGCGCCACTTAGGTCGTATCCCTTAGGCCGCGAACTCTTTAGGTCGTTAGACCTCATTTTGCTTTAGGTCGTAAGCCGCTCGTCTTCACTTAGGTCGTACCGTGACGGGGCGCTGCCCCGCACCCCGCCGGGGGCGCTGCCCCCTGGACCCCCGCGACCTGACCGGGCAGGTCGAACCCCGTATAACTCTGCGTAGGGGATCTTATATGAAAAACATTGAGCTGATTTCCTTGGATTTTATTCGCATCTCCGTATGCGATCTTTGTGACTGATTGTTTCTACACTTGCTTATGTGTTTTGTCACTTTATAATATAAAGGTTTCAATACTAGTAGTAAATATCAAAACTCTTTTAACAAACAATTTCAACTCTATTTTTAATAACAAAGCTCTTTTCTTAAACCGTTTTCCAATCTATTAGTATATACAAGCCTTTACCTCACTCGGATGAGAAATCTAATTAAACGACTTAGTAAAACAAGTGGTATGAAACGCTTGCGTTCACTTCGTCGGTTAATTCTTGGACTTGTTCGATTGAACCTCTTGTGACAATTTTATTAGTGAAGATTTACAGTTTGTTCGTAAATATTTAAGTTAAGCAAGTGGTTATGGGACATGAAGCTAAACTTCTATATTTACTAGCTTAGTGTAATTGACACTTCTCGTTGATCTTGATGATCGCTTTATGAATTAGACTAGCAATTGCGCGATGTCTCTTTCATTGCAAGGTTAGACTAGACACCACTTGTGTGATTCCATTCACACATACCTTTCTGCTTTTTGGTTAGTCTTGACCTCATTCTGTGTGATTCCACTCACACATGTGGGGTAGCTCCCCATGGTCTTCGGACCGTCATGTGATAGGCCTCTTTCCCTTTTTATGATTTCTGGATTTCTCGTGTTGATTTCTGGAATTTGTGTCATTGACTTGTTATGAGTACAAGTTTAGGGTATGATGCCCCCTTCGAATCTTTGAGAAGATTCTTGTGATATTGATTATCTCTTATTGATTGATCTTCTGTTGATCATTATTTACATACTTATAGCGGTGTGTCGTTATGGATGTTTATGTTTATGCCATATCTTTTATGTTATATCATGTCATCTGATATTTATAGCTAGACTGATCCGTTTATTATTTTCTTAAATAATACTCGGATCAGACCGAGATGTTACAGGTGCTTCTGCTTGACTTCTTCCCAGGGATTCATCACTCTGACTTTTGGCTAACTGTTTAGATTAGCAGTTTTTGCTGTATACACTTGAGATATAGACTCATAGTTGTATTCTTTTGTATAGCACGTGTTGCTATTCTTTTGTATTATCGTGGATCTTATTGACCACTACTCTGATGTACACTTTCATGTGTTAGTTATATATTCATATCTTCTTCCGCCTTTGTGATATGGATATCTGTGACTGATTTGTGATATGATTATTTCTATGTTTGTTTCCGAAGATTATTTATAGCCACCGTGTGATAAGCTATTACATGGATGGTCGCTCCTCAACAGCCTTATTCTCCGTGCTAGTTGACAGCACTTCTCCGGAGTGTTCTTGGCTAGCGTGGGTATAGAGGTGGGGCGTCACAATATGGGTCACACCCATTAGGGTATATCATCACCCTTCTAGATATATATACATGATCATCAATGAATTCATGTACATGGGAGCACTCAGTTGAAGGTTGCAAAGCAATTGGGGTGATGATATATTCGGTATTATCCAGCATTTGGATATTTATTGCCGGTCATTATTGATTGTTTGGATAATATACTAAATTATATTGTTAGTTGGATATATTCCCGCCTATTGGAGCGGATAGAACCCTATTACGTTCCCATGTTAGTGGAATAGGTTGCAGAGATCCAACGAGATTCCTCACACAGTTGATTTATTTCATATAAATTGATATGTGATAAGTTGGATGTTATAAATGATGACATGGACACGATTTTGTTTATTTAGTGCTTTGGTAGCACTAGGCCTCAATTTTGGTATTTTAAAAATACTATAAAATAGTGATTTGATTTAAAAAGAAATTTCAGGTGATTTCTAAATCACTCATGTTTTAAATAATTTTTCTAAAATAAAAATATGATTTTTGTGGATATTTCAATTTTATAGTTTATAAAACGTTTTAAATAAAGTTTAAAAACTGAGAGTAAAGATTTTAAAATCTGGGAGATTAAGTCAGTCCTTTAAAATAAGGGGATATGGTCTTAAAAGAAAATAGAAATATTTTTATATAAATTTTTTTTTGCAAGGCAAGCCGGTTTTATAGTGGACCGTCCACTTTTTATTACGAAAGTAATAAAACTTGAAGTACAAGAGTAAGGTTAAAGCACCTCATCTACTAAGAAAAACGGAAAATATAGCACAGGTACGAGACAGCTATGTCACCGTAACTATAAATAGCAAAGACAATCACTCCTCCGAAGAGGAAAAATCACCATCATCCCCAGCCACCTGAGAAGAAACCAAAGACACAGACCAACAACGACCAGCAAAGGGGCGGAAAAGGAGAGAAAGACAAGGATCATAACCCATAGCATCGGATGAGTAAATAAACGAACGATCCCAGGAAGAATCACCAAGCATGGCAGAATTCGAACTCGCATAGCAACCGTCCAAATCGAGGACTAAGGAATCACCAGATGGTTTGTAGCGAAGGCATCTAAGGTCTAGATGATCATCAGAAACAAAACGGAAGTAGGTCTCATTCACCGGGTTAAATCTCATATCAGAGATGGGATCAATCCAACACCCCTCAGGCTCATCCCAAGCAATAGGCAACAGCCTCGAGGTAGGGACTGGAGCAACTAAAGGCATAACAGGAGCATCACTAGGAACAACAGAAACAGGAGATGAGTCAGGCCTATCTAAAGGCAAAGGCGGCAGACACAGGTCAGGTAGAGGAACAGCAGGAGTAGGGAAAATCAAAGAGACAGGGGAAGAGACCTTAGGGACCCATATCCTACGTGGGGGGCGAGGCAAGGGGATCTTCGGTGCAGCCGCTGTGGCTTCAGAATGCAAGCAGTTGGTAGCCAGGTGGCCAAAAGAGTGACAGGAGGTGCAAATTTCCAAAACCCAACCATAGCGAACACGGACTTCCACAACATGGCCGACAGCTAGCTGAACAGGAATAGAGGTAGGGAGAGGCTTAAAGGGGGATATCTCAATAAGAGCTTTAGCATACATCAACTTATCACGCGCCACTGTATTTGAGTCAAAACATTTCAATTTACCAACATTACAGGCTAACCAATTCAAACCAATAAGAGGTTGAAGAGCATAGGGAATTTGCGAAAAAAATACCCAAATAGGGATAGAAAGAACTTTTTCTTGAGCACACGCCACTGTTGGAGTCCAAGGAGTAACAATGAAGGGCCTACCATCAAAAAATGAGGGCTCAGCGTCAAGAACAAAACGACGGTCCTCAGAAGAGGAAAACTTAAGATAGTACATGGAATCGATTAGCTTCACATGCAAATTACCTCGAAGCTTCCAAGCCCTCCGAAGAACCGAGGTCACATTAACAAGACGGTGATTAGGTTCCAGAAAGAAACCAACTAAATAATCAGACCAAAATTCCACACCGGCTTGCAAAACAGAAGGGGGTGGGATCATAACTCCATCTTCCTCGACCATATCAAATTCAATCGGGATGTAGTCACCTGCATTTCAGGACAAGGACGAGAAAAGAGAAGACCAAGATTTGGAAATTGGCATCGATGGAGGAGTAGGACCAGGGCGCTCCAAAACGTCAGGGGAACCATTAGAGGCAGCTGGAATAGAAACACCAGCGCTAGCAACACTGACTGTAGGAACAGATTTCATAGGGGCATTGTCACAAGCACTTGGACTGCAATGACCAGAACAATGATTGTCAGCAAATTCACTCACCAGAGCACGCTCAGGCATACTAACATCAGCTCTAGCATTGATCTCAATGTTCAATATAATCTTCCCCACATCACTATTCATTTAGTCATGGATACTAACAACGTCTCTAAACGCATCAGGAAGGGGCAAGGCACAGCAGCATCAAACTCACAGTGGACAGGGGATAGACATATATCAATTTCAGATCCATTAAATCCCGATTTACATTTCATTACCACGTCAGATACTGACTTACCGCCGCAAGCATTGGATGATAATGACTGCAAAATGGACACGGCCGAAGGCTCAACTCCAACGCAACTTGCACGACCAGGCGCAGATTTCGCTACGACTGCCGGATTCGTAGCATGGAGTGGTGGAAACTCAGAGGCGGAAAGAAGTTGAGGCATATGGTGAATGGGGACATAGGGTAGGACATTGAATACTTGGCCAGATAGGGCGAAGCGAAAAGGAAGGGGGAAGCGAAGGAGAGTCGGGCATGGAAGGAGAAGAGCGAGGCGAAGGGAACGGAAGCAAGAAAAATAGGTCAACGGGGAGGACCGCGAGAAAGCAGGAAGTAGGAAGCCATGAAACAAAATAATCAAATCTTCTTTGTTGTTTGAAATCTTATTGAAATCTCATTTTTATATAAATATTATTAACCATTATATATAGGTATATGTATTGTACTTTATTTATAAAGGAGAAATTTATAAATGTGCCAAATTTATAGAAGTGATATTTTTCAAAAGAAGAAAAGATTTGTACAATCGTATTTTTGTTAATAAAAGTATGGATTTATAAACAGTGTTATAAATCGAAAGGGAATTATTATAAATTAACAAATTGGTGAAATAAATCAAGTGGTGGATTTATTATAAGATGAGGAATGATATTTTAGAAATAATTGAATCTATTTAGGAAATGTAAGGTGAAGGTAAGAATTGAAATTTGTAAACGTTATTTTATAAATTTAAGGAAATTTATAAAAGAAATTTATACCTATTGAAGCAAGGTTATGACAGTTAGAATTATCTTTTGGATGAGGTTTTATAAATAAGCAGGATTTATAAAGGAATAAAGGTATAAATGGGTTCATAAATAAAGAAATTTATGAAAGGAAGTTTTATAAAATGGGAAGAGATTTATAAACATGGTTTATAAATATGGAAATTGTCATGTTGGAAATTAAGTATGGATATTTATCGTGGAAATATAATTATGTTTTAAAAGTGGTTAACTTATATTTATATTGTTCTAAAAGTGATTTATTGATATTTAATGTTTTGAAAAGTTAATTATTTAAAATTATTTATATGGTTTGAAATTAAATATAATCATTTATCAATATAGTTTTGGAAATTTATTATTATTATTTAAAATAACGTTGAAGATAAATTATTGTTATTATTTGAGAATGTTTTGAAAATTGTTAATTATTATTTTAAGATGTTTTAAATTTAGTATTTATTTATTTACGGTGTTATTAGTATATTGTAGTGTTTAAAGGTAAGTGATTGGAATTTAATTATAATTATTTCGAGATTTATAAATGGAGTTATAAATAAATTGGTTTTTTATAAGAGGAATCTTGTAATATGTTTTGGAAAGCGAAAAGGGAAGATTAGTTAAAAGGATAAAAAGAAGTTTTATAAATGGTTTTAGAAATTTATAAATGGGTTTATAAATTTATAAAAGGAGTGCATAAATGGTTTTGTGGATTATAGTAAGGTTTATAAATGGTTTTGAATTGAATAAAAATGGTAATCTTCCAAATTGTCAGTGGATATACTTATACCATCGAGATAAGCATATAATATTTTCCCAAGTATGGGAAAATAGGAATTTGGGTTTACACCAATCTTTGTAAAAAAAGAATTTTTTGATTCAAGTATTAAAAAGTGAATTTAATTAATAAAATATTAATTAATAGAGGCTCAGTGTTGCTTGGTGCTTAATCAATGTTGGTTTTTCCCTATGTAATTAAATTTTTGATGGAATGTTTGTTATTCGATAGTTAAATAACCGACTATTGAAATTGGATCCAAAAACGTAACTTTGGAAATATCTAGGAGAAACATGTGAGTTATATGGCATAGTCATCTCCGATGATGCTGTACTGTGCGTATAAATCTCATTTCGTTCTCTAAGGAAATCCGTCTACTAATAGTTTAGAGGTGGTCTTCAATCTTATCTTTGACTATTTATTTCCTAAAGAACCGGGGTTGAGTTTACTGGCAATTATCGAATATTGTTTCGAAGAGACAGGGATCAGATATGTTATTTGAAAACCACTTCGATCCAACGAATGCATTTCGAAGTAAAGATATCTTGAAGATGATGGAATTTGGAGGCGGAGCTCTCATGTATTTCGTTCAGGCCCAGAACAAACTTGCGTAGATGAATGTTGATATTGTATTGTTGTCTAGGAGGCAGTGTTAGCATTCCAAGTGGGAAGTGCTATAAAAAGACGAAATGTAGCCTCGGACCTCATCAACTGGGAAATAACAAAAATCGGGTATGCAGTAGGGCCAAGTGGGTAGCTTCCAAGTAGGGCATGGTTATTCCAAATCTTGATCAGTTACTAACTATTCTTGTATGCTTCGGGGCCTAGTGGGGTGATTTTATTCGGTACTACTAGTCAAGTGGTAAATCGGTCCTGTATGGAAAGGGTATAAGATGTTCTTGTCAGAACCCAGTGCATTTATCTCAAGATGTACCTTCAGAAGGTAGTTTCTTACCTTGTCATGGTATGGAATCTAATCTCCAATGTGTGCCTTTACGGTTTTGATTGTAGAACCTTGTATGCTGGAATTTAAAAATGTAACAATTTCAACTAAGATTAATAAGTATTTGTATCTAGACACTATTATAATATCAAAGAATTTCATATAAAATGTTTTTGTTATCGTAAGGTAAAAACCCATCCGTGTTTATGTGCGGCGTGGTCTTACGAGATACTTTTGATTTTCAAATGATTTTCTAGAACTTTAAAATTCAATTGGGTATGTTTTCTCACACTAGTTTTCTTGACTGACTCGGGTGATATTTCATTATAATGCTCGGGTCAGACCGAGCATATTTACATATTTTGCTATGGATGCATTGGAGCTTAGAAGATGAGTTGGAGGTCTTCAAATCATATTTGCGTATATGTTTTATTTTTGCTATTTGTTGTTGAAATCATCAGCAATTGTGAGGACATGTTGTTATAATTGTCCAGGCTGATGATTGTGATTGCTGTTGTACTCTGATGGATGTATGTATATAACAGTTTCTCCTTTGTAAAGATTATCGATTTTATATTATATGTTGTTCCACCGCGATTGTGTGATTCTGTGATTGTTTTAGTTTTTTTCTCTTCTTCTTCTTCTCTTTCCTTCTTCTTTCTTGTTCTTTCCCATAACTATCAGTCTTTTTGTTTGATTTGGGTTGGACGTGTACGGTTTATTGTCAATTTGAATTGTACGGATTTGCGGGTCATTACAATTGGTATCAGAATGAGGTTAAGCGAGAAACTTGGCTTTGGTGGGGCAACTCATTCAGAGATAAGGCAATGAAATGCCTTATTATGAGTTTTGAGTGTATATATATGAGTGCGTATTTGTTAGTGATTATAAAAATATCTTATATTGTGTTAATTTATCTGTTAAGTGGCTTATGAATTCTGGTCGATACATGGGACGCCACAATATCGATGGGGATTTCTAAATGCTCAAACAAGATAAACCAACTCAGTATTGTTTAAAAAGAGGGTAAATGAAATAATTTACCTAAAATATATTTTTATTTATAAAGGATAATTTTTCAGAAATTATTATATTTATATATGAAGTGTTTGGTTGTTGCAGAATGATAATATTTGATTATTATCATTTGTTATTATTTGCTGTTTTAATATAAATTATTATTATAAACTAAACTAAGATAAACATTTGCAAATAATTTATATAAGAAGTGAATTTATAAATATGATTTATGAATGCGATTTATAAATGGAAAGGAAACGAAAATTTCATTAATATATTTATAGATATGATTTTACAAATGGAAACGGGTTAAAAACAAGGAATTTGAGAATTCAAATTCCAATGATTTGGAAATTATTTTTTAAAAAGTTTTAAAAAATAGTATTATTTTAAAAATATTTTTGTTAGAAATATTTTGAAATAGGATTTAAAAGAAATATAAAGCATGAAACTCATTTCAGTCGTTGGAAAACAATTCTAGTGATGACGGCTGCATCATCAGTATTCATTTTCTTGTTTCTAAGTGAGGAATTGCTATCATTGAAGTTTTATTTTGGTAAAATAAATTTGTTTTAGATTCCAAAAGTGTAATTTAAAATATAAAAGGAGTTATGTATATATATGATTTCAAAGTGATTTGAAATGAACCAGGTGTTTAAAATCCTGAATATTTCTATATAAATGTTTTGAGAAACATAAGAGAATAAGTTTTTGAACTTAAAATTTGGAAATGGTATAGATATGAAAAGAGAATTGGAAGTGAGATATGAAATTTAAAATTTAACTTAAGTTTAATAAATTGAGTTATTAAATGAAATTTGATTTAAGTGTAAAATGAAAATATGTTTTGGAATGTTGTTTGCTACACATGAATGAATTGAATTGGGCTATGAAATGAATTGGTGAATTGAATATGGTTTAAAAATGTTACTTAATATAATTGAAAATGAAATTAAGTTATGAAAGTAAAATTGAAGTGAATAATTGAGTATGCTTTAAATTGGATATAAATCAATTAAATGCAAATGAATTGATTATTAACTAATTGAATATGAAAAAAGTGAATGATGAATATAAATGTACATGAAATTGAAAGTTAATAAATTGAAGGTTACTAATTGAAGTAAACCAATTGAATGGGAATAAATTGAAACGAATCAATAGAAAGTTAATAAGAAATGGAAGTATATAATGTTGACATTTGGAAATGCAAAGTTATATGATTGTAAATAAAATTGGATGGATGATATTTGTTTAATAAGTTTTCTTGCTACATTCACTAAAACTGCATATGGTATGGTATAGTTTATGTTATATAGTGATATTATTTTATATGTACATATTCTCATTGGTTTGTTGAGTGATTAGTAGATGCGGATGGCATATGCTTCACATCTGGAGCTCGCTTTCGCGTTATATTGATTGTATATGCTTGAAAATACTAAAATAAGGTACATATCTTGGATTACATATCATACTTTTATATTTTTTTCCCTATGGGATGTCTCGTCCTCGAAGATGAGATGTATATTTATGATTATATATATATATATATATGTATATTGTGATTTACTACGATCGAACCGTGCAAAGGAGACGCTGGCGAAATTTTCCATAAATTTAAGACGTAATATTTTTTTGATAATTTTGGGAAAATTTTGATAACTAAAATTTGGATTTTGGTTTTATAACTTTGAATGGTATTAGTCAGTGACTATGAAATGATGTTTAAACTTAGGAAAGTTTTTATAAGAAGTTACAACTATTTAATTTTTAAAGTTAAACGACTGAAAAGAATTTGGTAACCTATTTTAACTAATTGTTTTTGAAAAGTTAATGGGTTTGCGACATTTTTCTTACCTTAGCAATTTCGAGGACGAAATTCTTTTTAAGGGGGAAGAACGTAACGAGCAGAATTTCAGTCATTTGAGTTTGGAATATTTAATTGATTTTAAATGTTGAAAGGTTAATTTTATAAGTTAAAAACTTGAATTTCAAGTATAGTGATTTATTTAATAATTAAATTGTTGAATTTAATATTGGAATTGTTAAATAATTGAATCTTCAATTTAATATAAATGATAACGATTTCGAAAGTTGAATTGATTTATATTTGAACAAGAAGGAAGATAGCGAGCTTTTAATTTGGATTTAAAAGTGATTTAACTAATTTTGGAAATTAGCCGTTTTAATTAGCGAGTAAACTTAGCCTTCTAGGGCACTAGTTCGATTTCGACGAAACCAGTTTCATTGGATCCGTAATTGTGAATCATAGTATGCCGTCAAATTTCATGGTGATTGGATGTATCGTTTGGTTGTGCGAGTTCGGAATGCATAAAAATTAATTAAAGAAATTTAAATTAAAATAAATTTATTTTGAAAAGCTATCTTCTACATATGATTGAATTAGGTCTCCAAACAAGTTCCAGTGTGTTCCGAATAGGGATATAACAAATAGAACGCCAAGCAACACGTCACGTTTGGAGTTCGAGATTTTCGAACATTTTAAGTTGGATATTTTCGAAAATAATATATGTATGTGTGTGTGTAAGTCCATGCCTACCCCATACTTATACCATACCGTGCCCATATTCTTAGCCATACCTCCCTCACCTTTTTAAAACATTTTCACTCTCCCATTCTTTTATCATTTGGATTAGTAGTAAGTAGGAATTCAAAGGAAAATTAAAGAAAATCATAACCCAAGCTATACTTAATAAAACAATTCGATTCTTATTTCTATGAGTTTGTGGCGGCAAGGGCTTCGTTCGATGGTGATATAAGGGTGCTTGGTGGTGGATTGGGTTGCGTTAGTGCATTTACATGGAGGGTTAGAACTAAGGTTTCCGGTTTTGGAAATTTGGTCAAACGAGTTGCGAATTGGGGTTTGGATTTGGGGTTAGCGAGGCATGACATACTTGGAGCTAGAGTTCGGCAGGTCGTGGTGGGCTTTTGGGGGGGTTGCATTCGTGCTGTCTGGACACGGCATGGTGGGTTAGTCACGATTTAGGGAAGACTCGTAGAGGGGTAGTGAAGGTGTTAGTGAGATGGATATCAAGATGGGGAAGAGGGCGGAGGTGATGGCTTGGTGATTCATCGACCGTATAGGGAGAACGAGGAGGGTGAACTTTCGGCCATAGTGAGAAGCATGAACTGGTGTCGGCAATTCAAATTTGAGAGGAAGGAGGGCATTAATTTTAAACTATTACTAACCTTAAGCAAATTAATTTTTAATTGCTTCATATGTTCATTTATTCGTATTTAATTCATATGAGGTCCCTTTCGGACACGACAAGTCGCGTTACGATCGTATCGACGATAGCTATGCCATGGAATTGGAATGGATGGATTTGGAGCAAGTTCGAATTTTGAGTTAAAATTGAATGTCTGTTCAAACGTTTTGGCGACTATTAAATAAACGTGAGTTAGTCCCACCTTTTTGGCTAATCATAAAATTTATGTAGTCAATAAATATTATTTATTGGATGTTTGGATGTTTGTTGCAAATCGTTATTAATTGTTTGGATAATATACTAAACTCTATTGTTAGTTGGTTATATTCCCGCCTATTGGAGCGGATGAGACCCTATTACATTCATGTGTAAGAGCGGATGAACCTTTGTATACGATTGAAGCGGTTGATTTATATCTTTATGATTATATAATGTATGTGATGCAGAGAGACAGGTTGGAGGGATCTAACGGGATTCCTCATACAGTTGATTTATTTCATATAAATTGATATGTGATATGTTGGATGTTATAAATGATGATATGGACATGATTTTGTTTATTTAGTGCTTTAGTAGCATTAGCCCTCAATTTTGGTATTTTAAAAATACTATAAAATAGTGATTTGATTTAAAAAGAAATGTCAAGTTATTTAAAAATCATTCATGTTTTAAATAATTTTTTTAAATAAAAATATGATTTTTGTGGATATTATAATTTTATAGCTTATAAAACATTTTAAATGGAGTTTTAAAAACCAAGAGTAAAGATTTTTAAAATCTGGGAGATTAAGTCTGTTTTTTAAAATAAGGGGATATGCTCTTAAAATAAACTAGAAATATTTTTATATAAATATTATTAACCATTATATATATAGGTATATATATTGTAATTTATTTATAATGGTGAAATTTATAAATGTGCTAAATTTATAAAAGTGATATTTTTCAAAAGAAAAAAGGTTTGTAAAATTGTATTTTTGTTAATAAAAGTTTGAATTTATAAACAATGTTACAAATCGAAAGGGAATTATTATAAGTTAACAAATTGGTGAAATAAATCAAGTGGTGGATTAATTATAAGACGAGGAATGATATTTTAGAAATAATTGATTCTATTTAGGAAATTTAAGGAGAAGGTAAGAATTGAAATTTGTAAACGTTATTTTATACATTGAAGGAAATTTATAAAAGAAATTTATACCTATTGAAGCACGATTATGATGATTGGAATTATGTTTTGGACGGGGTTTTATAAGTAAGCAAGATTTGTAAAGGAATAGAGGTATAAATGGGCTCATATATAAAGAAATTTTATGAAAGGAAGTTTTATAAAATGGGAAGAGATTTATAAACATGGTTTATAAATATGGAAATGGTCATGTTGGAAATTAAATATGCATTTTTATCATGGAAATAAAATTATGTTTTAAAAGTGGTTAATTTATATTTATATTGTCCTAAAAGTGATTTATTAATATTTAATGTTTTGTAAAGTTAACTATTTAAAATTATTTACTTGGTTTCAAATTAAGTATAATCATTTATCAATATGGTTTTGGAAATTTATTATTATTATTTAAAGTAATGTTAAAGATAAATTATAATTGTTATTTAAGAATGTTTCGAAAATTATTAATTATTATTTTAAGATGTTTTAAATTTACTATTTATTTACGGTGTTATCAGTATATTGTAGTGTTTAAAGGTAAGTGATTGGAATTTAATTATAATTGTTTCCGAGATTTATAAATGGATTTTTATAAATAAATGGGGTTTTATAAGAGAAATCTTATAATATGTTTTGGAAAGCAAAAAGGGAAGATTGGTCAAAATGATAAAAAGAAGTTTTATAAATGGTTTTAGAAATTTAGAAATTTATAATTGTATTCTTCGGGGGCTAGTGGGGTGATCATATTCGATACTACTAGTTAAGTGGTAGGCCAGTCCTGCATAGCAGGGGTACAAGATCTTCTTGTCAGACCCCGGTGCATTTATCTAGAGATGTACCTTCAAAAGGTAGTTCCTTACCTTGTTATAGTACGGAATCCATTCTTCAATACATGCCTTTATGGTTTTGATTGTAGAATTGGTATGTTGGAATTTAGCAATGTAACAATTTCGGCTAAGATTAATGAATATTTGTATCTAGTCACTATTATAATAAAAAAGAATTTCATATAAAATATTTTGGTTATCCTAAGGTAAAAACTCATCCGAGTTTATGTACGGCATGGTCTTACGAGATACTTTTGATTTTCAAATGGTTTTCTAGAACTTTAAAATTCAATTGGTCGTGTTTTCTCATGCTGGTTATTCAGACTGACTCGGTGTTATTCCATTATAATACCGGGTCTAACCGAGCATATTTACAGATTTTGCTGTGGATGCATTGGATCCCAGAAGATGAGTTGGAGGTCTTCAAATCTTATCTACGTATATGTTTTATTTCCATTGTATGTTGTTCAAATCATCATCAATTGTGAGGACATGTTATTATAACTATCCAGGCTAATGATTGTGATTATTGTTATACTCTGATGAATGTATGTATATAACATTTTCTCCTTTGTAAAGATTATTGATTTTATATTATATGTTGTTCCGCTACGATTGTGAGATTCGGTGATTGTTTTAGTTTCTTTCTCTTCTTCTTCTCTTTCTTTCTTCTTTCTTCTTCTTTACCATAGCAATCAGTCTTTTCATTTGATTTGGGATGAACATGTATGGTTTCTTGTCAACTTAAATTGTATGGATTGGCAGGCCGTTACATTTTTAAATGTATTTATAAAAGTTATAAATATATTAATCGATATAAAGTATCAGTGGGCGTTTAAATTAGACTTAATTGCAAATTATTCATTCGGTCTATAAACGGGTTTAAAGCTCATGAAAGGGGCTGTTGGTTTAGCACAAATAAGGGAAGGTAGGTGCGACCATATGATGGCATCCTAGCGGGCTAGGGTTGTAAAGATAAGGTAGGGAGAATTGGTAAAGGTTTAGATCCTAACTTTTCTTCTTTTCTTCCTTTATATAAACGTCTCTACCCTCATCTATCTCATAATTTTTAGAGCCTCCATTTAGAACTATTTCTGGTCGAAACATGTTCCTCCCATCCTCCGTCATATCAGGTTCAAATCAAATTAAAAGGGGTGCTTATCAATAATCGATGGTCAACTGTTCAAGGACTAGTACTGTTTTGGATTGAAAATCATTTCAATGAGCTTACATCGTCGTTTCAAGGTGTCCTTAAGGGTTTTGGCTACAAGGTACACTCCTAATATGATTACAAAATTAAAGTATGTTTATAATGTTCATTATATATACTAGTATAAAACGCACGTACGTGCATCTAATGCAGAGGTATACTTTTTATTTTATAAAAAAAATGAATTGACGAACATGTGTTGTAAGTGAAAAAGTTTTAGTGGTCATAATATTTTTATTTAAGTTGTTTTATTAGTGTTACTATGTCAAATTGGTAGGAAAATTCTGTTGATAGATAGTCGGAAAGAGAATGGTAGTGAAAGTTGCAAATTGATGATGAGATTCCATTGATGGATGAGTAGGGATGTTACAATTACGGTAACCGTCGTTATTACCACCAATTGTAAGCATAACCGTTGCTCACGGTTATAAATTTTTATATCCGTTACCGCATCCGTCTATGATGGTTAACCGTCATATTTTCAATTATATGCATTATTGATCATAAATTAATATAGTTCTAACTGTTTTTTGCAAATTTATTTATTTGTTTATAAAATGACCAATATGCGTGCATATGTTATTAGTTCATGAAGGCACATGTTATTAATGTACAAGCATTCCTTTAACTTAAATTGCTAATTTTTATACTATAATATTAAATATCATACAAAACAATCATGTGTGGTTGGTATGGTTAACCACGATTATCTAATTCTTCAACCGTCACCGTAACCGTTTCCGTTATAGATGGTAAACGCATGAAAGGTTGATGGTTCAACCATACCAGCCCTATGGATGAGTGTATTTTTAGAATTTCAAAAAGATACCGTGAAGATCATGTTCATTGAATTCTCTTTATTAGTAGTAGAGATATATGTATGTATGTATGTTTGTACATGTATGTGTATATAGAGCAGTGTTCTACAATACTCCATTTTACAGCACCCCTCCCGACCCCTTGATTTCCACCACACATCCATATTTAAATAATAGTACTCTCTCCTATCTTCCACTAACTCTATTATTTAATGAGGATGTGTGGTGGAAATAAGGGGTTCAAGAGGGGTCTTGCAAAATGGGGATGATATTGAACACTGGACGTGTATGTATATGTATATATTTGGTATTGTCGGTTAGGTGACAATTCCTACATGCAAATATATCGTCACAATGTTGATTGGATGTATGTATATGAATACATGTTTAAAAAACTTTTTAATGATGATATGTCTTACTGCAACATGGCTTTGAATAAAAAAACATTTTTTATTCAATTGGTCCTCCCTCCACAATGTTTTTAGCTCCCGTTTGAAATTTTAATGGCGTCTCCCTCTTCTTCTTTTTCTTTTGATTTTGCTTCTTTCCCTCCTCTTTCGTCATCGTCTTCATCATTTTCGTCCTCTTCATCTGCTCCTATTCTTTCTTCCCTTCTTTCTTCTGCTCCTTGTCAGTCTGTTTCTTTGTTACCTTCTTCCGTTAAGGATTCATCTTCTGTTAATTCGAATTGGTCATCGCTCTTCAAGTCTTTGTCGAGAAATGCTGGTTCTTATAAGCCTATCCATTTTGATATTTCTAAGGATAAGTCGTCCACTGTTTTACCCGATCTTGTTAGGGAAGAGGGCTTAAAATACTGGGAAAATCATTTGGTTGGTTTTTTCTTGGATGGTACACTCTCATTCTTGACGGTTGTCTCTTTTCTGAAAAGATTTTGGAAGCTCAAAGGTGATGTGGATTTTAAATCTGATGGTTATAATTTCTATTTCAAGTTTTCGAATCAAGATGATAGGGATTATGTTCTTAGTTTGGATCCTATTTTTATTAGAGGTAGAATGTTTGTTATTACTAAATGGGATCCTTCGGTTGGTATTTCACAAGCTCAAGTCAAGAAAGTACCTGTATGGATTCACTTTCACAGAATTCCTATTATTCTTTGGACATTGATTGGGATTAATTGGTTGGCATGTCATGTTGGTAGGCTTATATGTTTTGATAGTAGCACTGAAAAATTACAGAGATTTAAGTATGCTAAAGCGCTAGTGGAGATTTCACCTGAGTTTGAATTACCTGATTCGATTCCTATTCCACAATTGGGTAACAATTGTCCGGATGTTCAATTGTCTTATGATTGGAAACCAAAGATTTGTACCCATTGTAAAAAATTTGGTCATGACTCTGCATATTGTGAATTTGTTAATAGGGTTGAAAATATAGAAGTTAATAAGGAAAAAGTTGTGATGAAGAATGTAGATAAAATTTAGTCTGATCTTGTTACTCATACTGATTATAAAAACCTAAATGAGCAAGGATGGAAAAATGTTAATAGGAGGAATAAAGGAATTTGGAAAAGGAAAAAACCCGTGAATGTTAATATTCTTAATACAGTTGATGAAAGTGTTTTGAAGGAAAATGGTGTTGATATCTCAAATAGTTCTTGTCCTAATCCTTCTAATTCTTTTTCAATTTTATCAAATTCTTCTTTTGATAAATCTCTGGATAGTTTTTCTTCTGAAACTAATTCAATGGTCACATCTCCTTCTTGTGTAAATCTTTCAATTTCTTCAACTGTTGCTCCTAATGTTGAAAATGTTGGATCTACTGTTAACCATGTGTCATCTACATGTGGTTCTCAGTTTAGTGCTCAATCTCCTTCTAACTTGATTTCTGGTTCTTCTTGTGTCAATCTTTCAAACAATTCATCAGTTGCTTGCAATGTTATAAATGTTGTTTCTTCTAATAGCTCTTCACCTATGACATCTTCATGTTGTTCTCAATTTAGTAATATGTCTCCTTCTAATCTCGGTTCCAGTTCTTCTTCACCTTATTTGCACTTGTCTCCTCCCAGTCATATTATTCTTCCTCCTCCTTCTTCATCAAGTGATGTTGTTGGTGCTATGAGTGCTGGTGATTTGAATAAAGGCAGAGAATTTAAGCCCCATGAGGTTCTTCCAATTTCTTCTGCAAAAAATAATTCTCACACAAGACATACAAGGAAGAATCCTTCACCTTTGTTACCTCCTCTTCCATTTAAATGAACAATACTGCCTTCTGGAATATTAGGGGTGCTAATTCACCCTCTAAGCAGATAGAGATTAGTAATCTTTTAAAGGAAAGGGATATTCATTTAATGTGTATCTCTGAAACTAAGCTTGATATTCAATCTTCAATTAAGGCTGCATGCAAGATAGCTCCATCTTGGTTATTTGATCATAATTTTTTTGAATCTAATTATGGTAGACTGTTGACCTTGTGGAATCCAAGTATATTCAAACTCTCTAGAATTAGTGCTTCAGATCAATTTATTCACTATCAGTGTATCCATTTACCTTCAAATCTGAATTTTCATCTCACTTCTGTTTATGCTCATAACTCATTGTCTTTTAGACAAGTTTTTTTGGATTATCTTCCTTCTTTAAATCCACTCTTCTGTCCTTGGCTTATTGGTGGTGACTTTAACTGTATGTTTGCTTGTGATCAGAAATTTGGTGGTTGTTCCTTATCACTCAAGGATATCTCTCCTCTTAATAGTGCTATTTGTCAATCATACCTGATTCCTGTTAAATTTTTTGGTTCTGATTTTACATGGTCCAATTGTAATAGGAATGGTAATGTAACTCTATGTAAACTTGATCACATTTTTATAAATCTTCCATTTCCTCATAATTGGCCAAATTCATTTTATCAAATTCTTCAGCCTTCCTTATCTGATCATTGTCCACTAATTTTTCAATGTGGAGTTGATAATTTTGGTGGAGGGAAACACACTTTTAAATTTTTTTAATTTTTGGACCAAGCATGAGGATTTTTTTGATATTCTGAAACAGGTGTGGAGAATGCAATTTGGTAAAGACCCGTTGGCAAATGTTATTCTCAAGATGAAAGTGCTTAAGTTTCATCTTAAGGTGTGGTCAGCAGCTAATTTTGGTAATGATTCTAAGCTTTCTACTCAGATTAGGAATGATCTCATTAAGATTCAGGAAGCTTTGAGTATCAGGCCTTGTGATTCTTTATTAAAACATGTTGAACTACAATTAAAGAAAGAGCTTGAGCAAGTCATTGATAGGGAAGTGTCATCTCTTAAACAGAAAATTCATTTGAAAATGGAAAAGGAGGCTGATAGGAATACTAAGTACTTTCATAACTTTCTTAAAGTTAAAAGAAATCGTGATTGCATTTTTCAGGTTAAGGATATGAATGGGCAATTGGTGAATTCTTCTGATGGTATTAATCAGGCTTTTGTTCAATATTTTTCATCTGTTTTAGCACCATCCACTTCTTTCATTCCTGAACTTAAACCCCTCTTTAATATTTCTCTTCCCATATTGTCAAACTTCCAATCATTTTCTCTGATAAGTGAAATAACTGCTGAAGAAATTAGGAATGCTGTGTTTAGTATGGATAGTAATAGTTATGGAGGCCCAGATGGTTATAATGCACACTTCATACAACATAGTTGGAATATTATTGGAATTGATATTGTCAAAGCAATTAAATTCTTTTTTCTTCACAATAAACTTCCTGCTGGTTTATCTGCAACTGCTATAGCATTAATTCATAAGATTGTGAATCCATCTTCAGTTGTTGATTTTAGGACTATCTCATGTTGTAACATCATTTATAAGATCATCTCAAAGATTTTAGCTAACAGACTACAACTTGTCTTGCCATCCATTATATCCATTAATCAAGCTGCATATATTAATGGTAGATCTATTAGTGATAACATTCTATTGACTCAAGAGTTGCTGTTTGGTTATGAGAGGAAATATATTTCACCAAGGTGTATGTTAAAGTTGGACATTAGGAAAGCTTTTGACTCTGTACATCGGAACTCTATTTTAGCTGTCATGTCTAAAATGAATTTTCCAAAACCATTTTTAGCTTGGATTTATACTTGTATTTCTTCACCTATGTATTCTATTTCAAGAGATGGTGGTTTATATGGATATTTTAAGGGTGTGCATGGTGTTAGGCAAGGTGATCCTATTTCAGCCTACTTGTTTATAATTGTGATGGAGCTTCTTAACTCTATGTTTAAGGATCTTGTTGTTAAAAGAATCTTTCAGCTACATCCTAAGTGTAAGCAGCCTCTTATTACTCATCTTCTATTTGCTGATGACTTGGTTGTTTTTACAAAGCCTACTCATGATAATATTCAATGCATTCTTTCAACTTTGAAGCTTTTCCATTCTATCACTGGTCTTCAGATTAATCTAGCTAAGTCTAATATTTTGGTTGCTGGATTAAGTTCTTTGGAAAAAATAATATCATCAATCTCTCAGGTCTTCATGACTTGCCTAGGAACTCTTTCTACTTGGGTTTGCCTCTGATTACTTCTAGAATTACCAAACAAGATTGTATGCCTCTGTTTGAAAAGATCATTGATAAACTTCTCATTTGGCCTATTGAAAAATTATCACAAGCTGGTAGATTAACTATTGTACAGTCAATTGCTGTGGCCATGACTACCTATTGGACAAGGCATTATATTCTTCCAATTAAGCTTATTAATATGATCTCAAGTGCTCTTAATAAATTCTTATGGCATGGTGATCCTTTTTCTAGGAAGTTAATACCAATTTCTTTCCATAAACTTTTTGATGCAAAGAAACATGGAGGTCTTGGAATAACAAACATCTTTCAGTGGAACAAGGCTGCAATCTCTGTGTATTTTAATAAAATTTTTACAACTGATAACAATCTTTGGTCACAATGGGTTAATCACAATCTTATTGGTAGGAGAAATTTTTGGACTATGTCAATTCCTCAAAGTTGTAGTTGGAGTTGGAGGTGTATTCTAAATCTTAGAGAATCATTTATACCTTTAATTCAATGTAACTTTGTTCTGATTAAAGATTTATCTTTCTGGCATTCTCCATGGGCTAAACAAGGTTTAATCCTTAGTTCTATAGTTGATTATAACTTGAGACGAAATTCAGGTATATCAGAAGAGGCTAAAGTTGATGATTTTATTCATGATGGCAGTATAGTATTGCCATACTCCAGTTCTTACCAATTAAGAAACTTATGGAACATCATTTCAAAAAACCCTATTATCAGGTCTGATAATGTGCTAGTATGGTCTGGGAAGAATTTTTCTATTAAGCTTGTTTACAAGACTCTCTGTGATAATGGTATACAATTTCCCTGGCATGCTAGAATTTGGAAAATAGGTGGTAGTGCAAAGGAAAATTTGTTGTTATGGAAAGTTATGGCTAATGCTTTAAATACCAAAGATAAACTTTGTAGGATTGGTGTTATCTCAGAGGATCAATGTGTATTTTGTAATTCTAGCACGGAATGTAATACACATTTATTCTTTGAGTGTCCTTTTGTTTTCCAAATTTGATACAGATTATTATCAATTGGTGGATTTTATAGGCCTTCTGCTGTTAGTGCTATTGAGTGGTTTAATATCTTCAAGGCAACTAGATGGAAATCACGTAATACTAGGCTTTTTCTTAAGATCCTAAAGAGATTGATTTATGAAGTATGGAAAGAGAGGAATAATAGAATTTTTGGTAATAGTATAAAGAACTCTTCTCGGTTGTTTAGTCAGATACATTGTAATATTCTCAATTTTTTGAAAACTGATACATGTTAAGTATGATGTATCATCTTTCTTACTATGTATTTCTCAGAAATTCTGATAGTGTGCTTCACTTTGGAGGCTACTGGAATTTGCTCTCATTTTACAGTGTGAAGCTTCCATTGTTGAAATGTTATTCTGGTGATCAATATTATTATGATGACTGATTCATAGGTCTTGCTATAGCATGCATTCATTCAGATTATTTGCTGAGGATTTTTCCTATGAAGAGTTGCTTTGTTGCTGATGGTATTGATTGATATGGAGGGATGATGGAGATATCATGCACTGCTTTTATTTTCTGAGATCATCACTGGTTCCTTTGGTTGCAATGCTACTGCCATGTATTTGTTTATTGAGTTTAGTTAGTTGTAATGCAGCTGTTTGTTGAGGTAACTGGTTATTTTATTGTTTTTTGTAGTCTGGTTATCATGTTTTTGTGGTTTTCTTGGAGAATTGTAATTGTTTTCCTTGTAAGTCAAGTTTTATGTTTGTAATATTACATTAGTTAATAAAGTGAGCTTTTTGCTCTTGCTTTTCAAACAAAAAAAAACATTTTTTATTATTTAAATAATTTAATATAATATATATATAGTTTAAAATTTAAATACTACATTATACATATGTATAATATAAACATATAATTTTATATAAAATGTTTAATAAGTATAATATTTTTGGTAGGAAGAAATTTTACTGTTTATATTTTTTTTAAAATAATATTTCAACTAATTAATCATATAAATAATCATATAAATTCATATATGTACTAAAAAACACGTTTTATATTTATAAATTATACTAATACATATTTATACTCTTGGCTAAAATTTAAAAAAAAACATTTTTTTTCTTTTTAAATATAAATCAAAAAATTGGAAAATAGATTCTAAATTATTTTAAATTATAAAATTATATGTTAAATCTTAAAATTTTAATTTTTTTTCTAAAATTTTACTAGAAATTTAAATTCAAATTTGCTTTCAAAAATTAATATTTTATTGATCTTTAATAATTTAATATGATTTTATTAATATATATATATTTAAAATTTAAAACTGAAAAAAAAAATCTTGAGCATGCACAAGACCAGATTGCTATATGTATTTGAATATAAATTATTATGATTTTATATGTATTAATATATATATATATATTCATTATTATACATATATAAGTATTTATTACATACATTTATATATATACATACATACATATATATATATATATATTCATTATTTTACATATATATAAGTATTTATTACACACACACACACATACATACATATATATATATATATATATTAAAAAAATCATATTTGCATACATTGGTTTCAGTATAAATGCAAAAAAAATTATTAAATATATTTTGCAAATGATTTAAACTTATTTATATAGTTATAAATATATATATATATATATATATATTATTACTACCTTATATTTTTATTTTTTATTTATAAAAGAAAAAGTATATATATACAGACATACATTCGAACAATATATTTGTATACTGGATGCGCTGACATGTCCATTATGATGTAAATCCCAACATCTATACACTAGCATGTTATCTACACGGATTGATATACTACATATGCACATACTATATATATGTATATGATACGTATATATTTACTATAATAAAAATTAAATAATACAATATCATTTTGTAATTTTAAATAAAATAAAAGATTTTAGTTAAATAAAATTTAGAAATGTTCTAAATAAATTAGACTTCATGGGGTTCAATAAAGATTTAATAGGTAATTTTTTTGAAATTCACCCATAACTTTCACTGCGGGCTGGCCTAGGTTCCAACAGTGGTATCAAAGCACAATTGCCTATGTGGTCTAAATTAGTTATATTATAGCTAACTAATTAAGCTAACAACCCAATTAGTAGGGTGTCTAAGAAAGGTAGTGTCTAGCCTGGATTGTTGGGTACTCAATTATCATATCCTACCTGGCTACCGACTTGGCCCGAATAGTTGTGTAAGCCCAAAAATTATCCCTAATAGAAAAAGCCTATTTTGAAATGGGTCTTGGACTAGTTCCAAAATTGTTTTAAAATTAAAAATAAAAGTTTTAAATTTAACAGTTAAATTTAAAATAAGAAAAATATTATAGATGCTACAATATGGATTTTCAAATTCTTTTGAAAATTAAAACGGAAGTTTTAAGTTCAAAAGTTAAATTTAAAATAAAATACATATTATAAAAGTTATAGTATAATTTTTCAAAATGTTTGAAAATTTTATAAATTAATTTTTAAAATCTAAATTTATTAATAAGTTTAATAAAATATATAAGTTAATTAAATAAGTTAATTAATGAAAAATATATACATGTATTATAATCTTGATATATGTTATGATATTAAAAATGTTCAAGCTATCATAAGTATACATGTATATATACTTAAAATGAATTTTGAAATTAATATAAATTTAACTAAAATTGTTTCATTAAATAAATTAATTAAAAGGTTAGCTAAGTAAATAATATACATACATACATACATATATGATACATGTGTTATACTACAAAGGTTATAACATACAATAAAAAATTAATATAAATGTTATATCAAGATAATATAAAATTAATTAAATAAGATTTAACTAATATAATGTTATACACAGGACTATTATTTAAGTAATGCGAAATACAATAGTTATATAATAATAAAACTTATATAATATGAATGTATAAATTAAAGGTAGAACATTAAGAAACCCTAAGTAGACTTAAGGAATAAATACATACGTAAATATAGTATGTATATTGTAATTTCTAATGTGTTCGACACCTGAATCACGAGGGTATTTCAAAAGAAAAACATTATACCATATAAGTCAATATCACTCAATATACTATATTAAAGAGTATGAATCTTCGATATAATGTTGTCCTCTTATATATTAATAAATTACTTGCATACTTCTTAGTTGTTGAGCAAACTCAAGCTAGGGATGTTATGTGTAGTATTATTAATATAATGAATAGAGGAGGTAAGATAACTATATGTATTTGTTGAGAAAACTGAAGGTGCATATATTATACTTACAATGCTACGATATGGTGGGTACGAGTGAATAATTTCATTTTGATTTGTTGAGCTAACTCAAGGTCGAAGTGAAATTAGAACAAGATACCAAGGTTTAGGAGTTGTACACGATACAACCGATAAGGAATTATCCATCATCCGTAGAGCTATGACTTATTGAGTAAACTTGAGGTCAGAATTTCGAGAGCGATGAGTCCTAATACCCAATGGTGAAGTCGAAAGACTTCTATGTTTCAACATAGAGTTTGGTGAAACATATATGTTGAAACATAAAAGACTAGTGGGAGCCTTATTAGAAAAGTGAAATGATAACATTTAACCTTTCTAATATTGAAGAACATATGCTGTATAATGTTATAATAATCTATGATGATTAATCTATGCATTTAATACGATTGGTAAAATGTGTATCTATTAAGGTATATAATTGAACTGAACCGAAGATTGACAAACAGAAATATAACATATACTTACCAATAAATGCTTATTACATGTTAATATTTTAACATGCATTCAAGCGCCTGATTTTACAACTACTAAATATGTTTGTAACTCCGTCGCTTACGTATTTATTTAATTGAGACCATGTCTTACATATTATGAGTTCCGAACCCAAAACAATACAAGATTATGGATACTTGATCAATATAAAATTGCATATATGTTATATAATGAATGGTTATAACTCGTTATGTACGATATTTGGATGAAATTAGTTCATTCGAAATTAGCATATAAATTATATTGTAAGATCGATATTTTAATTTGATTGGTTACAATAAAGGTCGTATTGTGTTAAGAGTAACACTAGACCAAAACTATGAGATAGATTTAAGAACTCGATAGTTAAGTAACAACCCTGTATTTTCTGATTATTGTAATTGTATATTTTAATTATTTTAATTTAAATTCCTAATTTAAAAACTTTATTTTATTTATTAAAATTAATATATTTTGTTAATTGAAATATAAATGTTGATTTTGATGTGGATTAGAATTTCAAACATGCATAAATTGAATATTTCCAGAAAATGATGATTTTGGTCAAAATAGTCAAACTTTGACTTTTAACTTAAAAATTTAAAAGTTTGAAATTTTAAATTTTATCTTTTATTATGAAAATAGATTTAATAACTTGAACATTGCTTTTTGTTTCGTGGAAAACGGAGTTAAACTGCAAAAGATATGTACATTTCAATTTTGAGTATAAATTGTTTATTTTGCAATTTTGTTATTTTAAATTGTATAAATTTTATTTTTCTTTGTCATATTTTATTTTAATATGTTTTAATATGTTATATTATGTATATTTTGACTTTTAAATATTTTTGAAATGATAATAGAATTTTTCTAAAATTTACTATGATGATTTCCTATTTTTAAAAGGCTGTTTTCCTTTTTCTGCTATTTTCTTCATCTAAACTATATTTAAATTAAAATTTATTTATTTATTTTTGTGATTTCCCTTTTATTTTGTGTTCATATCTTTATTTATAAATATTTTTAAGTACATAAAAATTTTCCCAAGTTCATTGCACTTATTTTTCATATTTTCAAGACTAGTTGCAAATTTTGCTGTTTTATTTAATTAAACTATATATAAATAATAATTTATTTATTTTTTTACTAAATTTTCGTATTTTATCTGAATTTATATAGATTTTAAAGTTATATAAAATTTAAAAAGAAATATTGGAAATTTGAAGAGTTTAGTGACATTTTATTTGCTTAAGCCTTTTTGCATTCTGTCTTTTCGTTTTCTTGCCTTTTCACTTCATTGCTTTAACCGTTCACATCTCTTGCTTTAGCCGTGAATTTCTTTCAGCATTCACGTGAAATATTCTCCTCTTCCTCAAACAAAACTCACGGCATGAGAAGAAACAAATAAAATTGCAAATGGCTTCCTTTATCTCTTCTCTTCTTCACAATTTCAATGATTTTGCTTCCTCCTTTGCGAAACTTTGCTTGGCCCCACTCTCCACCATCATCACCGACAATCACCTCCTCCATCTCCAGCTGCAACATCAGCCTCTCCTCTGTCCATGTCAGGTCGTGATCATTAGATGATGCAAGCACCTTAAATTTGCACAAAAACTCCTTGAAACTATGCTAGCCTAGCCATAAAACATCACCTACCTCTTCCTATACACTTTGGCCACCCCTAGAACCACCACCACCAGCAACTACATGACTTTTGGTGCTGCTATACCATCACTCCCCACTGTCCAGATCTGACCTGACATGAAGACCCCATGGCCGAGCCTATATGTGGTCATAGCCGAGTCAAAATGCACCAAAAACTTCACATATTTGCCTTGAACCCATGTATGCTTCATGTTGTAACTCTTCCACCACCTTCATCCACTTGTAACCTGACCTTTATGGTTGCCATACCTGACCCAAACCAAAGCCTAGTGTGATGAGATCAAGCCCATTTGATCATGTGACAAGCTTATGTGGTCGTGTGCAAGTCTTTTGCTTCTAAGGTTTGGTCATCTCTCTTGTTTTGCAACTGTTCTGCAAACTAAAGTTGTTGATTGTATTTGTATGTAGATATCTATATTTGTGCTTATGTATGTTATATTTTGTGTTGCTTATAATGGTCTCCATCAATTCAAATCAAATCGTGCTTGTCGTGCCTTTGGAATTGCTCTCGTGTGTGTTGTTTGCCTCTAGCTTCGTAAACGGTGAGTCTTTCTCACTCTGACATTTATACTTATGAAATAGTGAATTGATGACAAGTGTTTAATAATATAAAATGTTATGCAAGTTAATGATGATCATATGATATGCTATGCCATGTTATTACCATATTAAAACTGTTAATTATCACCTGACATGTGATATATGACATTATATTGTGACACTGACATTGTTTATATTGTTTATGCATATATTCACACTGCAAGTTCCCTGTTAGAATAGAATCACTATGGGTTGAAATGATACATACCCAAACGGACTTTAGATTAGGGAAAAATCGTTATGGGCTGAAATGATAGGCCTGAGCGATTTTTATTGTATTTTATTTGACTTGGGATTGCGGGTTTGAAATGATAGAACCCGGGTTTTCTTTGTAAACTGTGGATTGAAATGATATATATCCGTATCACTTGACCTAGGTTAGAAAATTATATACAGACCCCGTGGTATATTTTTAAATGATATTTATTAAAATATGTATTTTTAAAAGTATGAAATTTTGATTTAAAAATATATATTTTATGGTTTTAAGAAAATTAAATATTAAGTCTTGAAATTGTGAATTTGAGTACGTAAATGTGAAATAATTGAGTTTTAGACTTTAAATTTTATTTTAAAATGTAAATAAATAATGGAAATTAAATTTAAAATTTTAAAATTATATATGAAGTAAAATTTTAAGTTTTATTTAATTTATATGTTAATAAACAGTGAATTTTGACTTAATAAATGAATGGAGCTTTTTAAATTGAATATTTGATCTAAAAATTTTGTTGTGTTAAATCATATGTTAAAATGATTTTAAATGTGAAATTTTGAAGTCTAGAAATATGATGTTTAAGTTATAATAAAAATTTGGAGTTTTATTATTTTTTGTTTTGAAAAGCTAAAATGAAATCTGGAATTCATAGCATTTTCAAAATGTTGTAGTCTTTTGACAGCATTTTTAAATGCTATTGTTTTGAATCTAACAATGTTTGAAATAACTAAATATCTATTACGACATTTTATAAATGCCGTTATTCTTGAACTAAACCATTTTTGGAAGCTATAAGCTTCGATAGCACTTTATAAATGCTGTCGTTGCTATAATTTGACAATGTTTGAAATGTTATAGTTTTTAACACCGTTTGAGTTATATTTTAAAGTGTTAAATGATTTAAATTTTGGAAATTGATTAATTGTGAAATTTAAGAAGTTTTGAATATATTTTAATATTTAAATTTGAATTTTTAGGGAATTTAAATTTGAATTTGAATTTAAGTAAGGTTTACTTGGTTATGTGTTAAATGGAATGAAATGTAATGAGATAAATGAATTTTTGAATGGAATTTTTAATGTATTTTGTAATGATACTTGAAATAACAAATGAATGACTTATTTGATTTAAAAATGATATTTAAATTTGAGTATTTGAATTTGAATTCAAATAATGATTTGATAATAAGGTTTGGAAATGATTTGATCTTTATTTTGATAAAGAATATGAATTAGAATGATATGTACTTTTGATAAATGAATATTTAAAGTTTATATTAGTATGAAAGGATATTTAGTTTAATTGTAAATTGAGTTTATTTAAATAATATTGGATTTATGAAATGAATATTTCAAAACTAAGTAATAATGAAACTAGATTTGAGATATATGAAATTATAAAATTTAGTTTTTGAAATGCGGGATATTAAAGCTTTGAAATATATTAAAAAAATTGAATAGTTTAATTTGTGGATCAAATCTATGTTTGAAATTGATATGATTTGAAATGGTTATTGGGAAATTTAATTGAAATTGATGGTTTGAATTGAATTAAGTTGGAAATTGAAAATTTGGTATCAATTGAATGAATTGTAAAATGCAAAGAATTAAATGAATATCCCATGATTTCAAATGTATGATTTTGAAATGTTATGATTTTCAAAGTGTAATTGTTTCAAGTATTTTGGTTTCGAAAGAGTTATACTTTGAAAATATTATGATTTTGAAATGAATATATGTTTGAAATGCTTTTGGTTTCGAAGTATAAACTATTTTGATTGAATAAATAGTTTTGAAATAAAATGGTTTATGGTTTCAAAGTATAAACTATTTTGAAAGAAATATAGTTTGAAATGAAATGATTTGATCCTTTTGAAATATAAACTATTTTAAAATGACCACGGCGTTATAATAACGTTTGGTTGTTAAAGAGACCGGGATCGGAAGTTGTCATACTCTCTGCCAACTCCGAAAACCACTTTAACAACCGTGTACGCGGTGGAGATTCCAGAATGAAGTAGGATGGTGGCGACGTTCTTGAGGTATATTACGTGGACCCAACTCCCGTGAGTTGGCATAAGGTAGCTAAAACAGGAGCGATCTCGGGCCAAAGGAGGTAGCACCTCTGGTCGGACACATTCCTTCGATACTATACTCTTACTGGTGATTGATTAGATGGCCATCCTCCGATTTTGATTGGGAGTGTGTTCCGAGGTGGGCGTATGTGGCTGCTGCGTTACCACCAACCCGTGTGCGTAATTGGTATATCTACCCTGGCATTGCCTTGTGTGCCGTGTCACCTACCATACCGAGCCTTTACTACGAGTTTGTTTTTCTCCCGTAGCCCGTGTGGTATCCTCTGACAGTCACCCGGAGTGGAGATGGCATGATATTGGATGGACTACTGGGACTATTATGTGTGAAGGGTGATATGGGTAGCCCGGAACGCTATTTAAAAGTATGTTTATTTTACTGTAGACACTATTATAATAGCGCAATATTACTACATAGTAAATAGTTTAACGGATCCTTAAAGGATGGGCGATCCCAAGCATCCTTTAAGTTACTGATGCATTTTTGTTACTGTTCACTTGAGTTGATTTACAGTTCATAAGTATTTATGTCCTGACTCGAGTGTTTTGTGTTTTGCTTTACGCTCGAGTCAGATTGAGTGAGTTAGCATTCAAGATTCACCTTTGGAGCTGGAGCTTTCCTTGAAGATCTAGCCATCTATTTTGCTTTTTGTATCTAGTGATTTCAGTGATGTATTCTGATTTATACCTGATGTATCTTGTTACTCTTCTATTGTATCTTGTTTAACTCTGATGTATCTTATTTTTATATAGTAGCTTCATGAACTACTATCTCTTTTATTTCCGTTGCATTATTATTTACTCTGTGTCTGTGATCTGTGACTATGTATTTACTGTATATTCAGAGATTTGCCAAATTTTATTTACAACGCGGTATTTTGAGCAATTCAAGTCCGACATGTGCGGATGCGAATGGTTGAAAATATCTGGTCGTTACAGTTGGTATCAGAGCTTTGGTAGCTCTAGGCAAAACTCAGTATATAGGGTAAATGTATTTACAGAATCACTTTCATTCGAGTTTAAACCTCTTCTTTTTTGATTCGATTCCTTTGAATTTTGGAACATTCCTTGTGGTTCAAAAATCCATTCGTGTCCCTTACTATTTATCTTCTTTTATTTCTGGAGTATCCCATAACTCCACTTCAAAAGATCTTCATAATGAGTCGGCGGTCTCGCCAACCTCAAATTTATTTGTAAAGGGGGAAAACTCCTTTACAACAACATCGATTCACCAGAGATTCTATATCCTCGGTTTAGATGCTAGTATCTCTTATAACTTCGAACTCTACATCTTGAGATCGAATGTCGATTTACCCAAGAAATCCACATCGATCTTATTCTTTAAGTCATGGTTGACCCGGTTAAGGTTGCCCGCGATTTATATAAATTCATCCATCTCCCTATTCTGTTATTTAATCATCTCATCTTTGTTTCCAACTTATCTTCAAATTATTCTTGAAGTGTATTTGTAAACTAATATTTAAAATGTTTTATATATTGTGTTGTTTGAGTTGTTGATGTTGATTTGGGTTTCTAATCGATTCGTCGCCATCGATAAGATTTCCAAAACACTTGAACAGAGCAAACTAACACAATATGTTTTTAAAATTTAGCAATGAAATAAATTTTGTGAAATAAATTTTGTAACTATATTATAAATCTTTATCTGGATTTTATTTGAATTGGTTGTTAAGAAATAATATTTGATTTTATATATCATTTTCTATTGTTTCATATATCTAATTGAACTATAAAACATAGTTATAAATTTATTTGGAAATTTAAAATGAATGTAAAACAAGAATTTGAGAATTTAATTTCCGATGGATTTCAAACTTTGTGTTTAAAGTTTTAAGGGATATATTATTTAAAGTATTTTCGAATAGAAATTTGTTTCCAAAGAATTTTAAATTTAACTTTAGTGCTCTTCTCTTTGTCACTGGAAAATAATTTTGGTGATGACTGCAGCATCATTGACATTCATTTTCGAGTTTCGAAGTGAAGAGACCATTCTGTAGTCTTGCTACAGTTTTGTTTTGTGAAAATTTAATTGATTTTAATTTCTAAAATAAGAATGGATTATAACATATGCTGATATTTGATTTAAATTTGAATGGATATATACATATAGTATATGAGCATTTATTTATCTCTAAATAGTTTGGAATTTATCGGAAATTTAATTACTAAATTTTATCTTCAAAGATAATTTCTAAGTATAATTTCAAGATTTGGATAAATATTCAAGCTTGGAATAATTGAATTAGAAAGTTTTATTTGTATAATACACAATTTCATTCCAATATAACTTACCTTAATTTTCAGAAGTTGAATATGTAGTTGGATAATATACAATATAAAAAAAAAGATTTTTTATAAATAGAATTTGAGTGGTTATTATAAATGTTATATACTTAAATTTTAGTTATAAAAGGATTAACAGAGGTAAATAAAGAAAAAGGGTAATGGAATAATTTACAATATAAAATGATGATAAAGGAACTAAGAATAAATTTAAGGCAGTTGCAATGAGTGTGAGTATATTTAACATAGGTGATAAAATATATTGAGAGAAATAAATTTAATTTTAATTAGTAGTGAAGAAGAATTAAATTTTATTTGGTACATTTTGAGTATAATAAAAGATTTTTCAAATACATGATTTTAGGGATTTATTAATTTAAGATAATTGGATGATAAGATAATGAAATTAGAGATGCTTAAGATTTATTTGACTTATGTAAAATTAATTTTCAGTTTAAGTTGAAATTTTATGGTTTTAAATTTATTATTTTATTTTGTTTTTCAAACTATCTTTTGGTTGTCCTAATTTCCCTTATCTTGCTACAGAATGGGAGGCTATTGCATATACCAGTCTGTTTAGAAATCTTTCTAAAATCTTTAATAATCTTTGGCACTCATCTTTGAATCTAAGCACCGCTTGCCATCCACAGACCGTCGGTCAAACGGGAAGGGTGAATCATATTCTAAAAGATTCTTTTCATGCTTGTGTTCTTGATTCTGGAAGATCTTGGAAAGACCATCTCCACATTGTTAAACTTACCTATAGAAACAGTTATCAGGTATAATTTTAATCTTCTTATCATCTTGTCTTAATACTATTTCATTCAATCTTTTTCTGTGCTTTCCCGTACCTCATTCCTTTTCGGGGACGAAAAGTTTTGAGTGGGGAGAGTGTAACAACCCTGTATTTTCTGATTATTGTAATTGTATATTTTAATTATTTTAATTTAAATTCCTAATTTAAAAACTTTATTTTATTTATTAAAATTAATATATTTTGTTAATTGAAATATAAATGTTGATTTTGATGCGGATTAGAATTTCAAACATGCATAAATTGAATATTTTCAGAAAATGTTGATTTTGGTCAAAATAGTCAAACTTTGACTTTTAACTTAAAAAATTAAAAGTTTGAAATTTTAAATTTTATCTTTTATTATGAAAATAGATTTAATAACTTGAACATTGCTTTTTGTTTCGTGGAAAATGGAGTTAAACTGCAAAAGATATGTACATTTCAATTTTGAGTATAAATTGTTTATTTTGCAATTTTGTTATTTTAAATTGTATAAACTTTATTTTTCTTTGTAATATTTTATTTTAATATGTTTTAATATGTTATATTATGTATATTTTGACTTTTAAATATTTTTGAAATGATAATAGAATTTTTCTAAAATTTACTATGATGATTTCCTATTTTTAAAAGGCTGTTTTCCTTTTTCTGCTATTTTCTTCATCTAAACTATATTTAAATTAAAATTTATTTATTTATTTTTGTGATTTCCCTTTTATTTTGTGTTCTTATCTTTATTTATAAATATTTTTAAGTACATAAAAATTTTCCCAAGTTCATTGCACTTATTTTTCATATTTTCAAGACTAGTTGCAAATTTTGCTGTTTTATTTAATTAAACTATATATAATTAATAAATAAAAAAAATTTTTTTGCTAAATTTTCGTATTTTGTCTGAATTTATATATATTTTAAAGTTATATAAAATTTAAAAAGAAATATTGGAAATTTGAAGAGTTTAGTGACCTTTTATGTGCTTAAGCCTTTTTGCATTCTGTCTTTTCGTTTTCTTGCCTTTTCACTTCATTGCTTTAACCGTTCACATCTCTTGCTTTAGCCGTGAATTTCTTTTAGCATTCACGTGAAATATTCTCCTCTTCCTCAAACAAAACTCATGGCATGAGAAGAAACAAATAAAATTGCAAATGGCTTCCTTTATCTCTTCTCTTCTTCACAATTTCAATGATTTTGCTTCCTCCTTTGCAAAACTTTGCTTGGCCCCACTCTCCACCATCATCACCGACCATCACCTCCTCCATCTCCAGCTGCAACATCAGCCTCTCCTCTGTCCATGTCAGGTCGTGATCATTAGATGATGCAAGCACCTTAAATTTGCACAAAAACTCCTTGAAACTATGCTAGCCTAGCCATAAAACATCACCTACCTCTTCCTATACACTTTGGCCACCCCTAGAACCACCACCACCAGCAACTACATTACTTTTGGTGCTGCTATACCATCACTCCCCACTGTCCAGATCTGACCTGACATGAAGACCCCATGGCCGAGCCTATATGTGGTCATAGCCGAGTCAAAATGCACCAAAAACTTCACATATTTGCCTTGAACCCATGTATGCTTCATGTTGTAACTCTTCCACCACCTTCATCCACTTGTAACCTGACTTTTATGGTTGCCATACCTGACCCAAACCAGAGCCTAGTGTGATGAGATCAAGCCCATTTGATCATGTGACAAGCTTATGTTGTCGTGTGCAAGTCTTTTGCTTCTAAGGTTTGGTCATCTCTCTTGTTTTGCAACTGTTCTGCAAACTAAAGTTGTTGATTGTATTTGTATGTCGATATCTATATTTGTGCTTATGTATGTTATATTTTGTGTTGCTTACAAGGGTCTCCATCAATTCAAATCAAATCGTGCTTGTCGTGCCTTTGGAATTGCTTTTGTGTGTGTTGTTTGCCTCTAGCTTCGTAGAAGGTGAGTCTTTCTCACTTTGATATTTATACTTATGAAATAGTGAATTGATGACAAGTGTTTAGTAATATAAAATGTTATGCAAGTTAATGATGATCATATGATATGCTATGCCATGTTATTACCATATTAAAACTGTTAATTATCACCTGACATGTGATATATGACATTATATTGTGACACTGACATTGTTTATATTGTTTATGCATATATTCACACTGCAAGTTCCCTGTTAGAATAGAATCACTATGGGTTGAAATGATACATACCCAAACGGACTTTAGATTAGGGAAAAATCGTTATGGGCTGAAATGATAGGCCTGAGCGATTTTTATTGTATTTTATTTGACTTGGGATTGCGGGTTTAAAATGATAGAACCCGGGTTTTCTTTGTAAACTGCGGATTGAAATGGTATATATCTGTATCACTTGACCTAGGTTAGAAAATTATATACAGACCCCGTGGTATATTTTTAAATGATATTTATTAAAATATGTATTTTCAAAAGTATGAAATTTTGATTTAAAAATATATATTTTATGGTTTTAAGAAAATTAAATATTAAGTCTTGAAATTGTGAATTTGAGTACGTAAATGTGAAATAATTGAGATTTTAGACTTTAAATTTTATTTTAAAATGTAAATAAATAATGGAAATTAAATTTAAAATTTTAAAATTATATATGAAGTAAAATTTTAAGTTTTATTTAATTTATATGTTAATAAACAGTGAATTTTGACTTAATAAATGAATGGAGCTTTTTAAATTGAATATTTGATCTAAAAATTTTGTTGTGTTAAATCATATGTTAAAATGATTTTAAATGTGAAATTTTGAAGTCTAGAAATATGATGTTTAAGTTATAATAAAAATTTGGAGTTTTATTATTTTTTGTTTTGAAAAGCTAAAATGAAATCTGGAATTCATAGCATTTTCAAAATGTTGTAGTCTTTTGACAGCATTTTTAAATGCTATTGTTTTGAATCTAACAATGTTTGAAATAACTAAATATCTATTACGACATTTTATGAATGCCGTTATTCTTGAACTAAACCATTTTTGGAAGCTATAAGCTACGATAGCACTTTATAAATGCTGTCGTTGCTATAATTTGACAATGTTTGAAATGTTATAGTTTTTAACACCGTTTGAGTTATATTTTAAAGTGTTAAATGATTTAAATTTTGGAAATTGATTAATTGTGAAATTTAAGAAGTTTTGAATATATTTTAATATTTAAATTTGAATTTTTAGGGAATTTAAATTTGAATTTGAATTTAAGTAAGGTTTACTTGGTTATGTGTTAAATGGAATGAAATGTAATGAGATAAATGAATTTTTGAATGGAATTTTTAATGTATTTTTTAATGATACTTGAAATAACAAATGAATGACTTATTTGATTTAAAAATGATATTTAAATTTGAGTATTTGAATTTGAATTCAAATAATGATTTGATAATAAGGTTTGGAAATGATTTGATCTTTATTTTGATAAAGAATATGAATTAGAATGATATGTACTTTTGATAAATGAATATTTGAAGTTTATATTGGTATGAAAGGATATTTAGTTTAATTGTAAATTGAGTTTATTTAAATAATATTGGATTTATGAAATGAATATTTCAAAACTAAGTAATAATGAAACTAGGTTTGAGATATATGAAATTATAAAATTTAGTTTTTGAAATGCGGGATATTAAATCTTTGAAATATATTAAAAAATTGAATAGTTTAATTTGTGGATCAAATCTATGTTTGAAATTGATATGATTTGAAATGGTTATTGGGAAATTTAATTGAAACTGATGGTTTGAATTGAATTAAGTTGAAAATTGAAAATTTGGTATCAATTGAATGAATTGTAAAATGCAAAGAATTAAATGAATATCCCATGATTTCAAATGTATGATTTTGAAATGTTATGATTTTCAAAGTGTAATTGTTTCAAGTATTTTGGTTTCGAAAGAGTTATACTTTGAAAATATTATGATTTTGAAATGAATATATGTTTGAAATGCTTTTGGTTTCGAAGTATAAACTATTTTGATTGAATAAATAGTTTTGAAATAAAAATGGTTTATGGTTTCAAAGTATAAACTATTTTGAAAGAAATATAGTTTGAAATGAAATGATTTGATCCTTTTGAAATACAAACTATTTTGAAATGACCACGGCGTTATAATAACGTTTGGTTGTTAAAGAGACCGGGATCGGAAGTTGTCATACTCTCTGCCAACTCCGAAAACCACTTTAACAACCGTGTACGCGGTGGAGATTCCAGAATGAAGTAGGATGGTGGCGACGTTCTTGAGGTATATTACGTGGACCCAACTCCCGTGAGTTGGCATAAGGTGGCTAAAACAGGAGCGATCTCGGGCCAAAGGAGGTAGCACCTCTGGTCGGACACATTCCTTCGATGCTATACTCTTACTGGTGATTGATTAGATGGCCATCCTCCGATTTTGATTGGGAGTGTGTTCCGAGGTGGGCGTATGTGGCTGCTGCGTTACCACCAGCCCGTGTGCGTAATTGATATATCTACCCTGGCATTGCCTTGTGTGCCGTGTCACCTACCATACCGAGCCTTTACTACGAGTTTGTTTTTCTCCCGTAGCCCGTGTGGTATCCTCTGACAGTCACCCGTAGTGGAGATGGCATGATATTGGATGGACTACTGGGACTATTATTTGTGAAGGGTGATATGGGTAGCCCGGAACGCTATTTAAAAGTATGTTTATTTTACTGCAGACACTATTATAATAGCGCAATATTACTACATAGTAAATAGTTTAACGGATCCTTAAAGGATGGGCGATCCCAAGCATCCTTTAAGTTACTGATGCATTTTTGTTACTGTTCACTTGAGTTGATTTACAGTTCATAAGTATTTATGTCCTGATTCGAGTGTTTTGTGTTTTGCTTTACGCTCGAGTCAGATTGAGTGAGTTAGTATTCAAGATTCACCTTTGGAGCTGGAGCTTTCCTTGAAGATCTAGCCATCTATTTTGCTTTTTGTATCCAGTGATTTCAGTGATGTATTCTGATTTATACCTGATGTATCTTGTTACTCTTCTGTTGTATCTTGTTTAACTCTGATGTATCTTATTTTTATATAGTAGCTTCATGAACTACTATCTCTTTTATTTCCGCTGCATTATTATTTACTCTGTGTCTGTGATCTGTGACTATGTATTTACTGTATATTCAGAGATTTGCCAAATTTTATTTACAACGCGGTATTTTGAGCAATTCAAGTCCGACATGTGCGGATGCGAATGGTTGAAAATATCTGGTCGTTACAGTTGGTATCAGAGCTTTGGTAGCTCTAGGCAAAACTCAGTATATAGGGTAAATGTATTTACAGAATCACTTTCATTCGAGTTTAAACCTCTTCTTTTTTGATTCGATTCCTTTGAATTTTGGAACATTCCTTGTGGTTCAAAAATCCATTCGTGTCCCTTACTATTTATCTTCTTTTATTTCTGGAGTATCCCATAACTCCACTTCAAAAGATCTTCATAATGAGTCGGCGGTCTCGCCAACCTCAAATTTATTTGTAAAGGGGGAAAACTCCTTTACAACAACATCGATTCACCAGAGATTCTATATCCTCGGTTTAGATGCTAGTATCTCTTATAACTTCGAACTCTACATCTTGAGATCGAATGTCGATTTACCCAAGAAATCCACATCGATCTTATTCTTTAAGTCATGGTTGACCCGGTTAAGGTTGCCCGCGATTTATATAAATTCATCCATCTCCCTATTCTGTTATTTAATCATCTCATCTTTGTTTCCAACTTATCTTCAAATTATTCTTGAAGTGTATTTGTAAACTAATATTTAAAATGTTTTATATATTGTGTTGTTTGAGTTGTTGATGTTGATTTGGGTTTCTAATCGATTCGTCCGATCAACGCCATCGATAAGATTTCCAAAACACTTGAACAGAGCAAACTAACACAATATGTTTTTAAAATTTAGTAATGAAATAAATTTTGTGAAATGAATTTTGTAACTATATTATAAATCTTTATCTGGATTTTATTTGAATTGGTTGTTAAGAAATAATATTTGATTTTATATATCATTTTCTATTGTTTCATATATCTAATTGAACTATAAAACATAGTTATAAATTTATTTGGAAATTTAAAATGAATGTAAAACAAGAATTTGAGAATTTAATTTCCGATGGATTTCAAACTTTGTGTTTAAAGTTTTAAGGGATATATTATTTAAAGTATTTTCGAATAGAAATTTGTTTCCAAAGAATTTTAAATTTAACTTTAGTGCTCTTCTCTTTGTCACTGGAAAATAATTTTGGTGATGACTGCAGCATCATTGACATTCATTTTCGAGTTTCGAAGTGAAGAGACCATTCTGCAGTCTTGCTACAGTTTTGTTTTGTGAAAATTTAATTGATTTTAATTTCTAAAATAAGAATGGATTATAACATATGCTGATATTTGATTTAAATTTGAATGGATATATACATATAGTATATGAGCATTTATTTATCTCTAAATAGTTTGGAATTTATTGGAAATTTAATTCCTAAATTTTATCTTCAAAGATAATTTCTAAGTATAATTTCAAGATTTGGATAAATATTCAAGCTTGGAATAATTGAATTAGAAAGTTTTATTTGTATAATACACAATTTCATTCCAATATAACTTACCTTAATTTTCAGAAGTTGAATATGTAGTTGGATAATATACAATATAAAAAAAAAAAGATTTTTTATAAATAGAATTTGAGTGGTTATTATAAATGTTATATACTTAAATTTTAGTTATAAAAGGATTAACAGAGGTAAATAAAGAAAAAGGGTAATGGAATAATTTACAATATAAAATGATGATAAAGGAACTAAGAATAAATTTAAGGCAGTTGCAATGAGTGTGAGTATATTTAACATAGGTGATAAAATATATTGAGAGAAATAAATTTAATTTTAATTAGTAGTGAAGAAGAATTAAATTTTATTTGGTACATTTTGAGTATAATAAAAGATTTTTCAAATACATGATTTTAGGGATTTGTTAATTTAAGATAATTGGATGATAAGATAATGAAATTAGAGATGCTTAAGATTTATTTGACTTATGTAAAATTAATTTTCAGTTTAAGTTGAAATTTTATGGTTTTAAATTTATTATTTTATTTTGTTTTTCAAACTATCTTTTGGTTGTCCTAATTTCCCTTATCTTGCTACAGAATGGGAGGCTATTGCATATACCAGTCTGTTTAGAAATCTTTCTAAAATCTTTAATAATCTTTGGCACTCATCTTTGAATCTAAGCACCGCTTGCCATCCACAGACCGTCGGTCAAACGGGAAGGGTGAATCATATTCTAAAAGATTCTTTTCATGCTTGTGTTCTTGATTCTGGAAGATCTTGGAAAGACCATCTCCACATTGTTAAACTTACCTATAGAAATAGTTATCAGGTATAATTTTAATCTTCTTGTCATCTTGTCTTAATACTATTTCATTCAATCTTTTTCTGTGCTTTCCCGTACCTCATTCCTTTTCGGGGACGAAAAGTTTTGAGTGGGGGAGAGTGTAACAACCCTGTATTTTCTGATTATTGTAATTGTATATTTTAATTATTTTAATTTAAATTCCTAATTTAAAAACTTTATTTTATTTATTAAAATTAATATATTTTGTTAATTGAAATATAAATGTTGATTTTGATGCGGATTAGAATTTCAAACATGCATAAATTGAATATTTTCAGAAAATGTTGATTTTGGTCAAAATAGTCAAACTTTGACTTTTAACTTAAAAAATTAAAAGTTTGAAATTTTAAATTTTATCTTTTATTATGAAAATAGATTTAATAACTTGAACATTGCTTTTTGTTTCGTGGAAAATGGAGTTAAACTGCAAAAGATATGTACATTTCAATTTTGAGTATAAATTGTTTATTTTGCAATTTTGTTATTTTAAATTGTATAAATTTTATTTTTCTTTGTAATATTTTATTTTAATATGTTTTAATATGTTATATTATGTATATTTTGACTTTTAAATATTTTTGAAATGATAATAGAATTTTTCTAAAATTTACTATGATGATTTCCTATTTTTAAAAGGCTGTTTTCCTTTTTCTGCTATTTTCTTCATCTAAACTATATTTAAATTAAAATTTATTTATTTATTTTTGTGATTTCCCTTTTATTTTTTGTTCTTATCTTTATTTATAAATATTTTTAAGTACATAAAAATTTTCCCAAGTTCATTGCACTTATTTTTCATATTTTCAAGACTAGTTGCAAATTTTGCTGTTTTATTTAATTAAACTATATATAATTAATAAATAATAAAAAAATTTTTTTTACTAAATTTTCGTACTTTTTCTGAATTTATATATATTTTAAAGTTATATAAAATTTAAAAAGAAATATTGGAAATTTGAAGAGTTTAGTGACCTTTTATGTGCTTAAGCCTTTTTGCATTCTGTCTTTTCGTTTTCTTGCCTTTTCACTTCATTGCTTTAACCGTTCACATCTCTTGCTTTAGCCGTGAATTTCTTTTAGCATTCACGTGAAATATTCTCCTCTTCCTCAAACAAAACTCATGGCATGAGAAGAAACAAATAAAATTGCAAATGGCTTCCTTTATCTCTTCTCTTCTTCACAATTTCAATGATTTTGCTTCCTCCTTTGCAAAACTTTGTTTGGCCCCACTCTCCACCATCATCACCGACCATCACCTCCTCCATCTCCAGCTGCAACATCAGCCTCTCCTCTGTCTATGTCAGGTCGTGATCATTAGATGATGCAAGCACCTTAAATTTGCACAAAAACTCCTTGAAACTATGCTAGCCTAGCCATAAAACATCACCTACCTCTTCCTATACACTTTGGCCACCCCTAGAACCACCACCACCAGCAACTACATTACTTTTGGTGCTGCTATACCATCACTCCCCACTGTCCAGATCTGACCTGACATGAAGACCCCATGGCCGAGCCTATATGTGGTCATAGCCGAGTCAAAATGCACCAAAAACTTCACATATTTGCCTTGAACCCATGTATGCTTCATGTTGTAACTCTTCCACCACCTTCATCCACTTGTAACCTGACCTTTATGGTTGCCATACCTGACCCAAACCAGAGCCTAGTGTGATGAGATCAAGCCCATTTGATCATGTGACAAGCTTATGTTGTCGTGTGCAAGTCTTTTGCTTCTAAGGTTTGGTCATCTCTCTTGTTTTGCAACTGTTCTGCAAACTAAAGTTGTTGATTGTATTTGTATGTCGATATCTATATTTGTGCTTATGTATGTTATATTTTGTGTTGCTTACAAGGGTCTCCATCAATTCAAATCAAATCGTGCTTGTCGTGCCTTTGGAATTGCTCTTGTGTGTGTTGTTTGCCTCTAGCTTCGTAAAAGGTGAGTCTTTCTCACTCTGATATTTATACTTATGAAATAGTGAATTGATGACAAGTGTTTAGTAATATAAAATGTTATGCAAGTTAATGATGATCATATGATATGCTATGCCATGTTATTACCGTATTAAAACTGTTAATTATCACCTGACATGTGATATATGACATTATATTGTGACACTGACATTGTTTATATTGTTTATGCATATATTCACACTGCAAGTTCCCTGTTAGAATAGAATCACTATGGGTTGAAATGATACATACCCAAACGGACTTTAGATTAGGGAAAAATCGTTATGGGCTGAAATGATAGGCCTGAGCGATTTTTATTGTATTTTATTTGACTTGGGATTGCGGGTTTAAAATGATAGAACCCGGGTTTTCTTTGTAAACTGCGGATTGAAATGGTATATATCTGTATCAGTTGACCTAGGTTAGAAAATTATATACAGACCCCGTGGTATATTTTTAAATGATATTTATTAAAATATGTATTTTCAAAAGTATGAAATTTTGATTTAAAAATATATATTTTATGGTTTTAAGAAAATTAAATATTAAGTCTTGAAATTGTGAATTTGAGTACGTAAATGTGAAATAATTGAGATTTTAGACTTTAAATTTTATTTTAAAATGTAAATAAATAATGGAAATTAAATTTAAAATTTAAAATTATATATGAAGTAAAATTTTAAGTTTTATTTAATTTATATGTTAATAAACAGTGAATTTTGACTTAATAAATGAATGGAGCTTTTTAAATTGAATATTTGATCTAAAAATTTTGTTGTGTTAAATCATATGTTAAAATGATTTTAAATGTGAAATTTTGAAGTCTAGAAATATGATGTTTAAGTTATAATAAAAATTTGGAGTTTTATTATTTTTTGTTTTGAAAAGCTAAAATGAAATATGGAATTCATAGCATTTTCAAAATGTTGTAGTCTTTTGACAGCATTTTTAAATGCTATTGTTTTGAATCTAACAATGTTTGAAATAACTAAATATCTATTACGACATTTTATGAATGCCGTTATTCTTGAACTAAACCATTTTTGGAAGCTATAAGCTACGATAGCACTTTATAAATGCTGTCGTTGCTATAATTTGACAATGTTTGAAATGTTATAGTTTTTAACTCCGTTTGAGTTATATTTTAAAGTGTTAAATGATTTAAATTTTGGAAATTGATTAATTGTGAAATTTAAGAAGTTTTGAATATATTTTAATATTTAAATTTGAATTTTTAGGGAATTTAAATTTGAATTTGAATTTAAGTAAGGTTTACTTGGTTATGTGTTAAATGGAATGAAATGTAATGAGATAAATGAATTTTTGAATGGAATTTTTAATGTATTTTTTAATGATACTTGAAATAACAAATGAATGACTTATTTGATTTAAAAATGATATTTAAATTTGAGTATTTGAATTTGAATTCAAATAATGATTTGATAATAAGGTTTGGAAATGATTTGATCTTTATTTTGATAAAGAATATGAATTAGAATGATATGTACTTTTGATAAATGAATATTTGAAGTTTATATTGGTATGAAAGGATATTTAGTTTAATTGTAAATTGAGTTTATTTAAATAATATTGGATTTATGAAATGAATATTTCAAAACTAAGTAATAATGAAACTAGGTTTGAGATATATGAAATTATAAAATTTAGTTTTTGAAATGCGGGATATTAAATCTTTGAAATATATTAAAAAATTGAATAGTTTAATTTGTGGATCAAATCTATGTTTGAAATTGATATGATTTGAAATGGTTATTGGGAAATTTAATTGAAACTGATGGTTTGAATTGAATTAAGTTGAAAATTGGAAATTTGGTATCAATTGAATGAATTGTAAAATGCAAAGAATTAAATGAATATCCCATGGTTTCAAATGTATGATTTTGAAATGTTATGATTTTCAAAGTGTAATTGTTTCAAGTATTTTGGTTTCGAAAGAGTTATACTTTGAAAATATTATGATTTTGAAATGAATATATGTTTGAAATGCTTTTGGTTTCGAAGTATAAACTATTTTGATTGAATAAATAGTTTTGAAATAAAAATGGTTTATGGTTTCAAAGTATAAACTATTTTGAAAGAAATATAGTTTGAAATGAAATGATTTGATCCTTTTGAAATACAAACTATTTTGAAATGACCACGGCGTTATAATAACGTTTGGTTGTTAAAGAGACCGGGATCGGAAGTTGTCATACTCTCTGCCAACTCCGAAAACCACTTTAACAACCGTGTACGCGGTGGAGATTCCAGAATGAAGTAGGATGGTGGCGACGTTCTTGAGGTATATTACGTGGACCCAACTCCCGTGAGTTGGCATAAGGTGGCTAAAACAGGAGCGATCTCGGGCCAAAGGAGGTAGCACCTCTGGTCGGACACATTCCTTCGATGCTATACTCTTACTGGTGATTGATTAGATGGCCATCCTCCGATTTTGATTGGGAGTGTGTTCCGAGGTGGGCGTATGTGGCTGCTGCGTTACCACCAGCCCGTGTGCGTAATTGATATATCTACCCTGGCATTGCCTTGTGTGCCGTGTCACCTACCATACCGAGCCTTTACTACGAGTTTGTTTTTCTCCCGTAGCCCGTGTGGTATCCTCTGACAGTCACCCGTAGTGGAGATGGCATGATATTGGATGGACTACTGGGACTATTATGTGTGAAGGGTGATATGGGTAGCCCGGAACGCTATTTAAAAGTATGTTTATTTTACTGCAGACACTATTATAATAGCGCAATATTACTACATAGTAAATAGTTTAACGGATCCTTAAAGGATGGGCGATCCCAAGCATCCTTTAAGTTACTGATGCATTTTTGTTACTGTTCACTTGAGTTGATTTACAGTTCATAAGTATTTATGTCCTGACTCGAGTGTTTTGTGTTTTGCTTTACGCTCGAGTCAGATTGAGTGAGTTAGCATTCAAGATTCACCTTTGGAGCTGGAGCTTTCCTTGAAGATCTAGCCATCTATTTTTCTTTTTGTATCCAGTGATTTCAGTGATGTATTCTGATTTATACCTGATGTATCTTGTTACTCTTCTGTTGTATCTTGTTTAACTCTGATGTATCTTATTTTTATATAGTAGCTTCATGAACTACTATCTTTTTTATTTTCGCTGCATTATTATTTACTCTGTGTCTGTGATCTGTGACTATGTATTTACTGTATATTCTGAGATTTGCCAAATTTTATTTACAACGCGGTATTTTGAGCAATTCAAGTCCGACATGTGCGGATGCGAATGGTTGAAAATATCTGGTCGTTACAATGTCAGTTTAATCAGTTTACGGAAAGTGCAACATGTTTGATATCCTTAAATGTTAATGATGATCGAGTGCATTTTTGTTAAGAGTTCGTTGTGATGTTGAAGTAAAGGTATTCTTTTGAATGATTAGACCATTTAGAAAGAATAACAAGTGTACTTAAGAAGATGTGATTTAAGGTACAGTTGGGATGAAGAGAGTGAATAGTCACTTTTGCTTCATAAAGAAATATGAGAAACAAGAGCTGTTATAGTAATAATTGATACTTAACACTAGAATATGAAATACAATTTCTATTCCAAAATATATTTTCATATAGAAAATTATTTTCTATGGGATTTATTTCTTTGAGTTTTAGATATTTGATCAAAGAACTCTCCGCTGAAAATTAGTTGTAGTAGATGAAATAAATAATCTATACTAAGTGAATGATTGACCCCCGATTCAGTCCGTTATTATAATAATAGTAGAAAGAGTAGAGAATGCCATGTAACACTTATTGATTGCATCAGGTTACGCAAATTATTTTCATAAATCATACCGAATATTATTTATGAAATAATGACTATTTTTCGGTGCCAATCGATATTTCAATGAGAATGTTATTAATATTCGTCATAACAAAAGTAATGCATAGAAAAATACTGAAGTATCTAAAATAATTTACAACTATTTTGGTATTTAGACTAAGCCATAGTTTTGAGAAATAATTTTTATTATATGATTATGAACCATACGGTACTAGTTAATTATATCTCTAATAATTAAAGGCTATGCACCCATTTAGTGGGAGCGTCATAAAAGTTGATGAACTCTTCGGATTAATATATATAGATGTATGCAATTATAAGTCAATTAATACAAAAAAAAATTCATACACTTCGTCATATTCACCGATGAGTTATCACAGAAATGGACATGTATATTTAATATGCATGTATAAGCCTATGGTAAGCCCATAGAATATAAAATAAAAGCAAATAATATAGCATGCGATATAAATGATTCGGTTTGATCGAATGGATGAGTATATTAGAAAGAGTTCCGTATGTACCTAGTATGAATAAAGATTCGGTATCAAAAGTCACTCATTCCTATAATACACATGATGTATTGATAAGGAGCAATTGGATTTTGTTCGGTAAAGCACGATTAATGATGATTGAAGTTGAATTAAAATTCTTTCTATAAGTTATGTAGCTAAGAGTAGTACACAAAGTTAAGATTAATATCATCCAAATAATAGTTTACAAAACCATATAAGATAAGGGTTTGTGAGAGAGCCATACATATCCTAGGCCAAGGAGTTGACAGGTTGTGCAAATTGCACGTAATAATTGCAAGTGAGGGATCTTGTATGAATCGTCCTAAGAGAATGCTGGGAACGATGGTCATTAAATGACATATTTATGTTGTGAGCATAAATATATTGTAAACTAATACAAAATCAGTTTTATACAAGGCAATTCATAAAATTCTTGTGAATGCCTGTTCCGTTGCATTGAGAAACAACAATTGTTTTAAGAAATACTAACTTCATAGCGAAAGAATTTCTTAAAGAAATTATTGATATAATTTAAATTTGGATACGATCCAATGATAAAACTGATTGTAAGAGATGAAATAAAATTGATTAAACCTAAATGAACATAAATACATTAGAATGTCTATTGAGTATTCTTGTATATTAAAGAGAAACTATAAGTTTTTTTATCAATGTCAATAATAAATAATCCTTGGTTATTTAATTATATCATTAAGAGTATGACTCTATGATATAGTACGATGCGCCAATCTAAAATAAATTCCATGTACTTTATCAAAATAATTTTTTATAGTTATACTCGAAGAGACATGACCCATTAGCTGAAAACGTATTTTAAGAGAAAGACAAATGCAATTGGGATATAGCGATTAATGTAATTGTTGAAATTAACTTAATAGATTCAGCATTCGATGTGCTCAAGTTGGTTCCAAATTTACTCACAAAATTATTTCTTAGTATTAATTTGTGTTTGATACGTATGTGCTAAAATGGAAAAGACTAAACAATGATTTAGAATAGACCGTTAGCATAACTAAATTGTCTCGACGTCGGTAGGAGCGATATTGATTTGTGGGTTTTTAGATACAATATGAAAACAGATATGAAAGTATCATTCAGAAAAGCATCAAAATTAAAAAAGTGTTTTAGAAGAGATATTAAATAGTTTGATTATCAGTCAAAATGCAGAGGAAGCGTATGTTCATAAGAAGAAACATTAAAAGGTGCATAGATATTTCTAATCCATAAGTAAACAACACACCATTGATTGTTAACGATGCACATATGTTAAAATCAGTATTTAGTTGCTTTAATACTCGACATTGGATTTCTAATTAATGTCTTTTATAGTAAGTATAAAAGATATTTGGAATGTCCCAAAATGATATGCAAGGACATCTTATTAAAATGTTTAACACGGAATATGTAAGATGGATTCTTTATGCATTGACAATAGGAATTATCATATATATTATGTTGTCTATGATATCATGACTTGTTTACGTATGTGATACATGAAGAAAATTTCAAATCCAAATTAATATCACTAAATGGTAGTTCGGACCGTTTCCGTGTATTTATGAAATACTAGAGAATTGTTTATAGAAACAACAAACTCCTTACGAAAGAGTGTTCAGACTCAAACTTTCATAACTTATATTGAGTATAATATGTCAATAATAAATTTAAGTTAAGAATCATCAGGTTGGAAATATTCTAAATAAAAGGTTGTGGCTAACTCAAGTAAAAAAGCTTAAGTACATCGTGTTGAATAGTGCCACAATAAAAAAATCGATTGCAGAGGTTGGAATAAGATTCCATGATTGACCCAAGTGCAAAATGGGAGATTGATAGAGTATGGAGTATACCCTAAGGACAATTATATAATTTGTTACATACATCTAACTCGAAAACCAATCCTGTTCGAAATAAAAAGTGTTTTCTTTCTATTATATACTTAATATAATGTGTTTTGTCAATTAATTAATTTAATTAAAAGTATATTTAATAGAAAATCCATAATGATATGTTTTGTGATATTAGTTATAAAATGCTGTAACCGTGAGTAATTTATCACAATGAAAATAAGTATACCATTTTAAATATTCCTAGTCTATCGAGACTGGATATCGATACATCCATTGAGACTATAGTACATAATGCTCTTCAAATGTTAGGTAGTTTATTACTCATGGCTGCTAGAGCACCAAGGTGTTGCATACTGGTAGTTATTGGATAACTATGGAGTGACTCACTCGATAGTTTTCAATTGGTTAATGTAACCAAGGTCAAACAGAAAATATTAACGACAAAATTGCATAGTTCTCTTGACTTGAGAATGCTATTGACCTTCAATGTGGAAGCTCCACTTTGATTAAAGTTAAATCGTGGCACAATGTCCATTGAACGACTATAGTTGAGTCGAGTGGAAGCATTAGAAGTAAAACACTATTCAAGGGAGGATTCGTCTTCTCGGTTATATGAGGTTAGTATCACGGTCAACCAAAGTCAACTCAAAGTCAAAGTCTTTAGCCAGAGCATTTCGGTTAATATAATGTTATTATTGAACCGAAAACTTTGTGTTTAGACTATAGAGTTGAGTGTGGTTGATATTGCACAGCTATACCCATTCTCGTTTCATTTTATCATTTTTTTTCACGTTCGTTCTAGAAACCTAAAACGCAAATCAAACCCTAAGAGAAGCCGGTCATTAACAAAGGAAAAAAGGAAGAAAAATTAAATCAAAACAAAGGATCAAAGCTAGGGGAATCAATCTTTTACCAATCTCAAAATTCTTTTCATATTCAAGGAGAATAATAATCCATTCCATCTCTATTTTGTTTTCGGATTTAAGATTAAATTTGTTTTTGTGGTGTTTTGGATGATGGTATGCTTGAATTGTTATATGTCTGATTTAAATCAACTCATTTATATATGAATTTTCATGGTTTTAGGGCAAAACCTGTTGTTATTGATTTTATAATGCCACTGAAAAATTATATGTTAGGTAAAACATGATTCTAGAGATGGGTTTCAATTTTTTCAATTTTTCAAGCTATGGAAATTTACTATGAATTTCTAAAACAAAATATGATATAATTGGGTTTAAATTTAACTTCGATTATTTCAGAAAGAAACTGGGTCTGAAATTTTAATATGTTTGATAACATGATGAAATTGATTTTCTGTGATTTGTTAGGGATTTTTCCTGATTGATTTGCTGTGGAAAATAAATACTTTTAAAAGAATGACTTATTTGCAATATTGGTTATGCTTAATGGAACTTAAACGTTATTTTTTCCCTTGATTTAGATCAGATAAATGCGGCAGTTATTTTGTTAAGTATTTGGAAAATTTTAAGGCAACCAATCAAAGAACTACAAGTAGGCAGGTAGTTACGAAGCAATTACTAAAAATAGCATAACTTCAACCTTTAGTTCAGAAAAGTTGGTTCCTCCTCCTATAGTAGTGCCTTTCGACTCCAATGTTTCCGCTCCAACTCAGTCGAAACCATCCCAGCCGAAACCCACCTAGTCGAAACCAATAAACAAGGTATCACTTAGATGGTACGTTGTGGTTGGAGGAAAGACAGAAGACATGTTGTCGAAAGCAATGCTTCCATTGGGGTCGAAACCATAGCCTTGTTTTCAAAAGTTAAGTGCGTGCTTTGTTTTACTTAAAGATTTTGACATGGTCGAAACCTATGTTTTCGAAAGGGTTTTCTAAATAGCTTTCGAAGTAGGTTGCCATATCATGTTTTAAAGTAGGAGTTTTCGAATGGGTTCCTTTGTTTTTAAATAATGCATTCAAAAGAGGTGGTTCCGACCTGGTCGAAACCCAACCGCTACTCTTTTACCTTTCGAATTTATTGTAGCCATTAATGCTTTTGAAGGATTCTCTTTGTTTTAAACTTAAGCTAATTCACTTCCTAAATGCTTTCGAAAGGGTTCAGGGGTTTCGAAGGCAATGGTGTCAAAAGTGGGTTTCGATGTTATCCTTTAAAATTTTACTCAAAGGCTTTGAGCTTTTGAATTGATGGTTCTGACACAATCAAATTTTTCCCCAAACAATATTATTAAGGGTTTCGAAAGATATACTTTCGTGTATAACCGCTCTGACCCAAAATTTGTTTTTGGAAGTAAAACCCAATGCTTTCGAAGGATGTACTTTTATTGGTTTCAAAGCTTAGCTTCTAAAGATTATTAAGCAATGTTCTACTGTCACTCACCATGGGTCGACCCGTAGACTTCCAATGTCACTCACCACTGTCAATGCCTACTATTATTCCCTTCAATAGCATCTTCTTCCACTGTCTACTTCCACCTTTATCACTTTCATCGGTATCCATCAACTACAATATCACTTCATATCCCATCCTCCTGCTTACCCGCAACCTACCATAAACATCATATCACAGCCTTCAGACCCCCCTCGCCCTCTTCAAACTGCTGCTGTCTACTTCATCAAAAAAACCCTTCTGCCAAGCAAGCAAAACACTTGCTAGAACATCAAAACGTTGATCAACCACAGCAGCTCACTGTGCCATCAATTCAACCACCATCATATCACTCGACTACAGCCACCTCTACCTACAAAACTGTCATCTACACTACATACCATACAAACACTGCATACATACGTCGCCTCTGCTACTTCTTCGAGCATCAACTTACTTCTCTGCCATTTCACACTTCTGCTCATACATATCAACAAAAACTAGTCCTCGTTACCTTCCCTTACCTGATCTTTCTTTCACCAAGCCTCATAGAACTCTGTCTTCATCAAACTCTGCCCACCTATCTGACATACAACATCAAAACTTTCCATCACCACTACCATTCTTTGCATAGTGCTGCCACCACCATCAATTCTCCCCCCTGATCAAGTTCAACTGCAAACATCAACACTCCTGCCATCAAAAATAAAACTACAAACATCAGAAACTGTCATCCACATACCAGCTACTGTCATCGCCATTTGTCCATCTCTACCACTGCTTCGACCATCACCATAAATTCCTCTGTCCAATCACAGCATTAAAAACCACCACACCGTGCAAATCACCCATCAGTGCCTTCACAGAGCTTCCAACATCTTCCCCCTGATTCCTCCTACCCAACTGCACTTCAAACCCACCTTACATTGCCTGCGAATATCCACTCCACCTGAAAACACAGACCACAAAACCTCCCACTTCACCAGACACCCCATCACTGTCAACAACCTCATACAGTTGCAATCTCGCATCCCCTGCTTTGCAACAAAACTAACCAACCTAACATACAATCCTGCTTTGCAACAAAACTTATGTGCACCACCACTACTGCCAATCAGCAGCAAAAGTGACTTCACAACCTCCACAAACTCCACCTGATAGCTAAGCTACCAAAACTTCTCCCTGACAGCAGCAACTTGTAAAACATCACACTCACCTCTCTACCATCACTCTCGAGCTCTGTCAACCATCACCAGTAAAACAAATACACCATCCCCATCGCCTGAAACTACAACGCCGACCAACCACGCAAGTTCGCAACAACAGCCTCGTCCACGTCGAATATGAATCACCAATCTTCCACACGTCTGCGACACCCGACCGCCAATCGCCGAAACCATGCCTGCCTCATTCGTACCACCTCCATTCGCTTAAATAGCCACACGAATCATCAGAAACGCTCGCGACTGCTAACTATCCCATCACCTGCATTTGCAAATTCAATCGACAACCTCAATCTCCTCAAATCGATCAATCGAACTTCCCTGACCCCATCGCTTGAGACTAAATCGCCGAAATACCAATTATCTAACGTTGTTTGTTGATATATTATTGAGTTGGAAAATCTATGATTTGCGAATTTGAAATAAATGGTATTGAATGAGATTGAAAATGAAGTGCGTGTTTGTCGAATTTGAGAGTTGGTTGAACGAGTTTATTCTATTGGATAGAAGTGCGGGTTCGAACTTCCTTTATTTTGGGGGCAGCCATTTTTTTTTTTTTTTTTTAATATGCACAAAGAAGAAGTTGAAAAAAAATTTAGTACAGGGACAACAAATTTGCTTTTTAGCGTGAAGGACACTTTTTAGTGTAAACTGAAAATGATAGTTATAATTATCATTCTGTGATTTACACTAAAAAGTATCCTTCAGCCTAAAAAACAAATTTCTTGTCCCTAACACTAATTTTTTTTCTAACTTTTTCCTTTAGCCTAAACCCCCCCTTTTTTTTTTAATATTTTCTTTAAGTTTTTATTTTTCTTATTGTGGAAAATAGGCACAAGGACAAATTTTCATCAAAATTTAGGCTGAAGGACAACAAGTTTCATTTTTAGACTGAAGGACAAACTTTGAAAGAAAATTATGCTGAAGGACAATGCTAAATACAACTAGCATTTTGTACAATGTAAAATTGGATATAATGCTAATTATAATTAGCATTTTGTACAATGTTTATACTGTACAAAATGCTAGTGGTATTTAGCATTGTCTTTCAGCCTAATTTTCTTTCAAAGTTTGTCATTCAGCCTAAAAATGAAACTTCGTGTCCTTCGGCCTAATTTTTTTCCAAAGTTTGTCCTTGTGCCTAATTCCCTCTTGCTTATTTAAGTCTCCCTTTATACAAAGAAAAAGAAAAAAAAATGCGAGTTGAGTTAGATTTTTCTTAATTTTACTTTTTCTACCTGTCTTTTTTTTTTAAAAAAAAAAGACTTGTGTGTATATTTTGTTTTTATTTTAGGTTGCCGAAGCAGAAGGAGACAGCCCGCTTGCCAGAAATAAATTGCTTAGCTCGCTTGTTATAAAAAAATTGCTGCTCTTATATAATCCCAATCTATTATTTTTTTGCCATGCATTGTTGATTGCTTGCATTTGAATTTATATATTCAAAAAAAAAACATTTCATCGTAGTTGCATTGTTAATACACGTTTAGTTTCTACTTTGCATTTCATTCTAGAATTTTTTATTAATAATAACGGTTTGGCATCGATAACACTTAGTTGTATATTGACAAATTATCTTCTTTGAACAATTTACTTTCTTGGCGTCTAGGCTACGATAGAGCAATAATCGGTTATAAAAATTATGGTGATTCATAAATATTATACTGAATTGTTTCTCTAAAGGTACTTAAACCTTCGACTGCCTTGCTACGGTGATTCGCGGTGCGCCGATAACCCATACCCGTTACCTGGCTGAGAACTATCTTGTTAATTTAAGACAAAGTGTAATTATACAATTTTGAGTTAACTTAGGTTAAATCATTTGTAACTAACCCTGGCATTCATTTAGTTGCATTATTTCATGCATATTTCAAAACATTCAAAACTAAAAAATATTGTAAATATTCTATTTCCTTTGCTTTGAAAATTTTCAAAATCAAAAACCCAAAAAGTCCAAAAAAAATTACTTAGTTTTTTAGAAAATCAAAAACCTAAATATATATATATATATGTGTGTGTGTGTGTGTGTGTGTATGTATGTATGTATATATATATAATCTTTTCAAAACAAATTGAAAAGTAAAAAACAAAACAAAAATCAAATTTCCTTTTTGAAAAATAAATTCTTTTTGTAAATATTTTTCTTTTTAAAAAAAACGAAAAACATTCTTGAAAATGTCCGAATTTTCATACTTGAAGTTTACAATAGTTGTGAAAATCAATATAATCCATATGATTTCACTTCAAATTTGTATGGATATTTTAACGACAACTATTCTATAAACAAATCAAATTTTTGACAACAAAGTTTTTAAAATGATGACCAACTCTCAACTCTTGAAAATAGCATTTTATCTTTACTCGAACTCTCTACACAATAAAATCAAAGTATAAATGATTTGTATAATTCATATTTGTGTAATACTCGAGTCAAGGATTTCAAAATTTGAATTCAATTCAAAATTCAAACGATTTCGATTATAATCCATGCCAATTCAATTTCGAACTCCAAAATGAATTTCAAACTCAAAATGAAAATGGAAATAACTTTCAAACGAATTTAGCAATGGGAGTAATCTTAACCACGTTACGATTGAAAATATTTGTTCTCAACAATTTCAAACTGAAAATCCTCATGTTAATAACTATGAATTGGATTTTGTTGAGCAAATGAATGAAATTTACGATAATCACTCAGATTCGTTGTTGGAAATATAGATGAAACAACGTGAAAAGAAAAATCAAATTTCAACGTGTGACGAGTCAAATGATAATCCATTTTTTTACCCAAATAGATGATTTTCAAATAACAACTTTTGAAACTGAAAATGATGATCTTGATGAAGTTGTTGAAAATATGGTAATTGAGTTGGATTTCAATTCTTTTAAGGGTGTGGAACAAGATTTGAAAATTTTCCTTTTCTTGATTTCGAAAATTTGAGTATAACAACTTTGGATTTTGAAACTAATATATGCGTTGAATATGTTGATAATCCAAACAAGGAAGACAAATTTTCTGAACATAAATTCCTTGTACTTTCTGAAAACGAGTTGTTAAATTTCACCAGGAAAGATTTAAATCACCATTTTGATTTTGAAATCGCCAATTCATAAGAAGTTTTCAATGATAAGCATGAATTTCAAGTTGGTGAAAATAAACTTGAAATTCAATTAATTGTTGTATCAACCCAGAAAATCATCGAAAATAAAACAACTTGTAAGATTTTTAATAAAACGACATTTGTTTTCCCAAATCAACATTCAACTTTGAAATCATTTATGGTTTGGTTTTCCGAGCTTAAGATGTGTCTCGCATACTTGACGAGACAAATGAATAGGTCTTTGAAAGACCGTTTCATTTACTTTTTGACGATATACTTTTTGATCTCGTGTAAATACTGTTCGTTTTCATGTAAATAATAATAAACCTTCCTTTCACTTGGGTTGAATGTAGAGACATAATCAAAATCAAGTGTGAGGGGGGAGACTCATCTTCATTTTTAATTTTTCATGGTTTAATTTTACATTTTCTTTCCAAAATTTAAAAAAACTCAAAAAAAGAAAAAAAAAATAAGCATTTTGATTTATTTTTAAAGAAACACTATAAGATAAATATATGGTTTTGGTTTATTGAATTGGAATTTTTGAAAATTTATTTGTCTCAACAAAAATAAAAATAAAGTTTGATTACAAATAACGATGGTTTAACTAGTATATTGGAAGGTTCGTACGTGGTAATTTTGAAATATCCTAATTGAAGATCTTTGTTTTAAAAAGTGGTGAATTCAAATAAAATGATATAACATTTTTTTGTCTTCTAAGTTAAATAGTGCTAAGATGATAGTGCGAAACTCTCTCTTCTAAAAAAATAAAAAATAATAATATTTCATGTATATATTTATATTTTTTAAACACCTAGAGTCGTGTGTTCACACTCATGTGTTCACTTGCCATGCTCTGTACCCTTCTCACGTAAGCTCGAATGGTAGTGCACGATCGGTATATCTGGCCTCAGTTTATCTGAGTTAAGTGTGTGTATATAAAATATTATTTCACTAATAACGCCTACTCAATAAGTGTTCACACCCCTCACTTCAGTCTGCAAGGCAATGCATGGGTATTATATCTGGCCTCAGTTTATCTGAGTTAGGCATATGTAAATATTGTTAATATAAATAAAATTTACAAATAAAAAATTAGAGAGAGTAAGAAATTAAAATCCAAGCACTATTTTAACTTGTTATTGAAAAGAAATGAAAATACTACTTTGATAAACTTTGATAATCAACTAAGGATCCATTTCATAGTTATACTGTATTATCGATCGAAACAACGAGTTAAATAGTAGCCCATTTGTTATGATAACTTCGTTTTTATTGGAAATTTTGAAGAGTAAATAAATTAAATTTCAAGATAATGACCAAAAACTATATTTAACTTATTTGTGTCGATTTAAAATCAAACCCTTCATTTGTATATATTTTCAAAAACTCACATTTATCTCTTTGCAAATAATTCTTGCATTTTGTAAATATTTTCATCTTGCATTTGGATTTTGCGGGTAGTATCCACTAAAAACCCTCACGAGACAATACTTGTCCTACTGGGGACACCCCGAGGTTTAACGGCTTGTTGCATATGCTCAATGCAATCGTGCTCCCTACGAAAACAGATTTATCTTAGTTTTTCTTTATTCGATGACAAATAGAAAGATAGGTGTGGGGGTATTTGACGTGCACGTAAATGTGTATATTTTCACCACCATGTTTAATCAATTTAAATTAAATAAATGATTATATTGGGTATTTTAACTTGTTTAATCCAAAAATTCGAATTATTTCAAATCGTCACATATCCATCTTCATTCAAGGGAAAAATGGTCACTTTTGTGCATATATTAGTTTTCTAAAATTTAATTGAAAATTTATGTTGTTTTGTTGGAATTTAAATTCAAATACAAGTGGCTTCATGAAGATATCTATGCACAAAAGGAAACAAAGCAAATGAAGATGAAAATAATTCAAGCTTATGAACATGGAGGTCCCCACCTACCAACTTGCCTTGATTTTCAATTAGGAGCTAATGCACATGCTAAAAGGCCATTAAAGCTTCATGTACATTTAAGAGGGGGATTAAGACATGCTAATGATTACTTGGTGGCCACACTATCTCAAGGGTATTTGGGCATTCCTCAAAAAAATGAATTACGGTTTCTAACTTGTATAAATACCCCATATCTTCATGTAACCCTCCTCTTCTCTTAGTTGGTTTCAACTTAGAAATAAAAGAAAGTTTCTCTTTTCTTTTCGTGGCTACCTAGCCATTTCTTCATTTAATTTATTTTTTATGCAACTTTAATACATTGCTCTTTTCTTGTTTACTTCCTTTCAAGCAAGTAGTGTAGTTTGATTTTTAATGCAAGTAGATTAGTTTTTCTTTTCATTTTTCTCATCTTTTTCTTCTTGTTAATTTCACATTGCAAGCTTTATTTGTTGATTTGATAACAAATATGAGAGCCTAACCCCTTCAATTTATGGGTAATGAAGCTGTCTAGTGTGCAGATGCAACATTTTGATGTTATGCTCTCTTTTTGCGCTTCATGAGAAAATGATTTTTATGTAATTTTGTGTTTAGTATTGAGTTTGATAGCTTATGATATTCAAAACTAATAGGCTATGCTTAGTCATATTAATCATAAATTGCATGTTCATCTATATATAATTATGGCAAAGAAGTGAATGTTTAAATCAAAATTTGATGGCCTATATTTCTAGACAATAGTTAATAGGCCATGCTTGAAATAGATTTCATTTTCATCTTTGTTGTCATTTTCATGAGAGTTATAAGTGGTTTAAGGGGTGTGTTATAGTTTTATGGCTTAAGTTGAGCTAATTAATAGCACAAATATGCCATACTTATAATGAACACATCATTTAAATTCTCTAATGACCAAAAAAAGAGATCATAATTTCATTTTTGTTGAATTATATGATCTAGAGAGTGAATTTATTTCTAAATTGTTTTTCTACTCTCATATTTTTATCACTTTCTTTTTGTCATTTTTTTTTACATTTTCTAGCTAATCACTTTCAACTTTGGTAAATTTGATTGAATAGAAATTTAAAATCAACAATACCCTACGGATCGACCCGTACTCACTATGTACTATGATAGTATGCCGTGCACTTGCGGTATAAATTTTATTATAAATTTTTCAACGATTTTCTAACTCGGTAGAAAATTCATCATCGAACAAGTTTTTGGCGCCGTTGCCGAGGAATAATTTTGATTTTATTTTCGATTCTTCGAATTATTTTCTTTTGATTTTATTGTGTGTTTGCTTTATGTGTTGAGTGCATTAAAAAAATTGTGTTGTGTGTGTTTGATTTGTAGTTGCATTTGTTTGTGTGTTTATAGCTTTTCTATTTTGCATTTGCATTTTATATATTAAAAAAAGAAAGTATTAAACATGAAAACTAGGATAAGAAATAAAGATATTGGAGTTACTAGTAGGTTCTTATAATCCTATGAAAACTAGGATAAGAAATAAAGATATTGGAGTTACTAATAGGTTCTTATAATCCCATGAAAACTATGAAATCAGATAGGTAGCCAAAGTATTAAACATGTTAATAGTAACCTTAAAAACTATAATTGAGACAGATAGTCAAAATGAACGGGGATGGGTAATCCAGAATTAACTTACTTGTTTTGCATATCATCATATGATTTTGAATTGTTTTAACCATTATGGATGCAGAAGCATAGTATATGGTTTTGAATTGTTTTTAACTATTGTGGATGCAGGAGCATAGTATATGAATCAGATAACAAGACATACTTGTTATATATATATATATATATATATATAAGTATGTATTCCCCACTCTCTTAGACCGTTTTTCTATATCTTACTAAGACTCATGTGCTGACTTACGAGAAAGGAGATATGAAAGCGGGAAATGGAAAAGGACATCTCGATGGAGAAAGCACCACAACTAATGGAAATGCTCGACCCACCACCAGAAGGAACCCGGGTCGATCGTTAATGCTAATAACCAAAATGTAGATGCTAATGTGGGTGTTGAAATCCACCAGTAGATATAGGGGCGATGTATCAATTCTTCATCAATATGATGCAAGCAGGAGTTGCTGCTGGAGTTGCGGGTAATTTAAAAGGAGCTAATCATATGGCTCCGGTTGGGAATAATTATGCTAAGTTGAGCAGAGACTACACCGGTCTTGGCAGGAAACCGTTTATGGGAACGAAGAATGCCATTGAGGTAGAGAATTGGTTATTGCATTGTGTGCATATGTTTGCTGATTTAGGTTTAGATGATTGGCAAAAGGGAAGGTTGGCCTCTAGGCAGTTGCAAGGGTCAGCACTTCACTGGTGGAACGGTATTACTGTCAGAGTTCCGAAAGAACAGTTGACTTAGGCTGAGTTTGCAAGGAGATTTGAGCAAAAGTTTGTGCCTGAGTTTTCTAGGCCAGAGCTGATGAGGAAGTTTATGGATCTGGAGCAGGGAAAGATGTCGCTTGTTGAGTATACCACTAAGTTTGAGGAGTTGTCCCGTTAGGGATATAATGCTATAGTTACAGTCATCAAAAGGAACGAGAAGTTCATTAGGGGACTGAGGCCCGAGATTGCTAGGGCGACCCTGCCACATCTTCACGATCCTAGTAATTCAGTTGTGGAGATGGCCATTCGCCGTGAGGAGATGCTTGCTAATTGTTCTAGAGAGAAGCCAGTGGGAATTAAGGGTTCTCAGGGGAAGAATAGAAAGTTCTTTAAGAAGAAGGGAGATACTGCCAAGAAGGCAAAGGCGGAGTTAGTTTGCTATAAGGGTGACAAGAAGGGTCATTATGAAAATGAGTGCTGGTTAGGTAATGGAAAGAAGGCTGCAAATGATAAGAATGTGAAGTGCTTCAACTGTGATCAAGTTGGGCATTACAAGAATCAGTTTCCAGAGCAAGTCAGGGCAGACAAAGGAAAGATATTTTCCATTGGACTAGCTAGGCTTATTGCAGCTGATAAAGGGAAGACTATGATGGAAGGTACGCTTTTGATTCAGAGTATACTAGTTAGGGTACATTTTGATATAGATGCATCACATTTATTTATATCTTGGTGTTTGGTTGATAGGTTATGCTTAGAATCCACCTACCTTGTTACTTCCTTAAGGGTTGTGAATCCAATAAGGGGCATGCAACTCTAGGTTGAGATGTGACCAGTTAGAACTTGGTTTGTTAGGTTATAAAGATGTATGCAGTCTGTATGTTTCCGATTTCATAGATTTCGAATTCATTTTGGGTATGGATCGGTTGGGTAGATACGAGGCTAGAAATTTTTCTTTCTAACATAGGGAGATATCACCGAGACACGCTGATAGTCATAACTGAGTAATTTTTTCAGTGGAGAATTCTGACCGGAGTGTCAGTACTTTGCTTAGTGCTATGGAGATAGGAGATGAGTTAAGTCAGGTTCGTGTAGAAAGAGAGATTACAGATGTCTTTGAGCCAGTCACCGGACTACCACTAAAAAGAGTAGTTGAGTTTCGTATAAATCTTGTGCTCAGAGTTGAACCTGTTAGTAGACCACCTAGCAAGATGGCACCAATTGAAATGAAGGAAATGAAGGTGCAGTTAGTGGATCTAAAAGGAAGGGGTTTTATTAGACCAAGCAGTTCGCCTTGGGAAGCAACCACGATATTCGTGGGGAAACCAGATGGGTCGTTGAGAATGTGTATTGGCTATCGTAAGTTGAACGAGAGGACGATAAAGAATAAGTATCCTTTGCCAAGAATCGAAGATCTGTTTGATCAGTTGTGTGGAGCCAGAGTGTTTTTCCAATTTGATTTAATGACAGGTTTCCATCAGTTAAGGGTGGCAATGGAAAATATTCCTTTGATAGCATTTCAGACTAGGCATGGTTCATATGAGCGGTTAGTGATGCCATTTGGATTAACAATGCGCCTAATTTCTTTGTGGATTTGATGAATCGAGTTTTTCGAAAGTACTTGGATAGGTTTGTATTTGTGTTTATAGATGGCATTTAGTATAGTCTAGGTATGAGAGAGCATGAAGTTCATCTTAGAGTGGTACTGGAGATGCCGAACCAGAATTAGCTAAAGGCGAAGTTTAGCAAGAGTCATTTTTGAAAGAAAGAGGTCAAGTTTCTTGGTCACGTGGTTTCAAAGAAAGGATTGTTAGTCGATCCAGATAAGATCGAAGCTGTTAATAATTGGAAGAGACTGGAGATGGCAATTGAGATTAGAAGTTTTCTTGGACTTGCTGGCTACTACCGGAGATTCATCAAGGATTTCTCACGGATATCAACACCTTTGACTAAGTTAACCAAGAAGAACGTGAAGTTTGTCTGATCTGATAAATGTGAGGAAACATTCCTTAAGATAAAGCATTTGTTGAGAAATGCGCCAATGTTAATACTTCCAGACATAAACCAGGGGGTTGTGGTTGTAGGATCGTTTTCACCTTAGAGGGGGGTGAATAGGGTGATACTATTAATTATAAAAATTAATCGTCGAAGCTTATAAAAATATTTCACACAGATATATCAAAACTATAGCAGCACAGATAACAGCAGAATAATAAATGCAGAAATAGAACGACACATAATTTACCCAGCTTCGGCAAAACCCTGCCTACGTGCTGCCCCCAAGGTTTCTACTAGAAATTAGATAGTCAGACGCTTGCACACGTAAACTTGCGACACCCGCTATCGACTAAACCTAACTCTACGCTCAAAACTCTGCCACAACTCAGCCACTGAGTTGCGAATTCTCAAACTACGCCACGTAGTTTGTCGCGTAGTCACACGACTAGTAAATACAACGGTTTAAAAAGAAAATTACAAATTAAAAACAATTTAAAAACAAAATTAAACCCTAATTTAACTAGAGCCTTATTAATAACTTTAAACCTAATATTTAAAAATAAAGGCCGGCCCTATTTCCTCTTTTATTTTCTTTGGCCCGTTCCTTTGTGATAGTGGCGGCTCTATTGTTTCCTTTGTTCGATCTAAATTAGGACTTTTTAATTTCAACGATGCCGACTTTGGATGCTCGATCGAATGGAATATTTATCATGTCTTTTGCCTCGTCGATCGCTTGTTTCTTTGAATTGCTCACGGTTCTTTGAAATTGATCGAGTTCGAGTTGCTGGTATGTTATTTATCCCTTTGCTTTTTCTAATTTGCCTGCTTTAACTCGATCGATTTTTCGTTGCCGATGATGATTTGGTTTATATAGGAGTTCGATCTCCTTGAATTGCGTTCGTCTGATTTGTTCAATATCATGCTTTCGGCCATTCCATTTTTTTTGAACGTCGATGATTTATTTCTGGCTTTTTCAATTTACTTGGATAACACGGTTTAGAACTCTGACTTGGTCATAATCGATTTTGATTTGTTCATCTTATACTTTGATCGCTTGATTATCACGGTGTTGATTTCCTTTGACTTCGGCCATGTTTTGATTTCGTGTTTGTTCTGGTTGACTTGTTCATTGACATGACTGTGGCGATTTCACTATGACTTCGGTTTTGCTTTGCATTGACCTTGGCCTTGATAAAATCGATTTGTTATTGCCTGTATATCATTATCTTCAAACTTGCTATATTCTTAGTGGAATTTTGTTGCAGTGGTTGATGCTTGTCTGGTTAGTTCGTACTTTCACCTGTAGCAGCTTTATGCATTTTATTGCGGCCTGTACTTGTATACTGCTGTTATTGTTGTACTTGTGTACTTCATATATCCCCTGTGTATTGGTTGCTTCCCTGACCCGTGCATGGCTTGAAGTCTGTACATATTTTTGCCTTGGTTCTGGCCATTCTTTGTTTAAGTGACATTATATTTAGTCTGGATGGTTTTGAGTCCAGTTCCATTTTGGTTATTGCATCATGTGTTACTATTGTTTATGTATCATTTTGAAATTCCTTTGTGCCTTGGTTATATTGAAGTAGTCTTCAGTGTTGTGTCTTTGAGCTTCACTTTGATATTTTTGCACACCACTTGATCACTGTGTCATTTATGTTGGTTTGATTTCGGCATTGATTATGCGCACCCTTGTCTTTGAGTATTGCTGAGTTATCACTTGCTGTTGCATGGTGATCTTGAATTATTCCTCTTTGTCTTTGCTTATGCTATTTGATACATGTTTGAACTGACTTGTATTCTTTGCATTGAGTACAGAATTTTCATTCACTTGTGTATATGAGCATATTGAAGTTGCTGACTTCATGTTGCCTTGACTTTGGTTGTTGCATTGAGTTGAGTCAAGATTGCAGTGACTTGACCTTTACATTTTGTTTATTTTTTGAAATTTCACCTGAGTTGAATCCAGCTTAAGCTCGGATTTGACCTTGTGCTGGGAGTTTTGATATTTATTTGTATTGCACTTGAGTTGAATCCGATAATTTGGGTTTGACCTGTGTTCACCTGTCCCTGTAAATCAATCAAGTGTATATTTCGATGTGCACGGCCTTGTGGCATATCCAGTGCTGCACTGTGTATGTCACAAGCTGTTCGTGTATGATGAATTCAAATGTAAATGATGACGAACAACCCAAATAACTGAGGCAAATAATATTTTCAAAATCCATATTTATTTTATATTGTAAAAATATTTCTTTTTCAATTTTACTGCGTTAGTGAATATTTTTGCAGATTGCTCAGATGCTGGATTCTAACTGGAATGAAGTTGAAGATAAAATACGAATTGAGTGAATGAGTGATGTGTAGTAAGGTTAAATGTAATTATGAAATTATGATGTATTGTAATCAAAATTGTATGTATAGTGAGAGCTTGAATTTTTACTATTCAAAATTGTAATAAATATTTGTTTGAATAAAATTTCTGTTTGAATTCAAATTCTGTGTTATTCAATTTTTTTCAGCAAATATTTATTTAATCTGTGAGAAATAAAATAGTACATTTACATGTATATATATATGTTTATTATCATCAAACAAAAATCATATAATCGCATATTCAACAGTGGTGTATACTGATGCATGAAAATTGGATTAGGAGAAATGTTGATGCGTAAGGGTAAAGTTATTGCCTATGCATCTAGATAGCTTAGACCGCACGAAGTGAGATATTTTACTCATGATTTGGAGTTGGCAGCAGTGATCTTTGGATTAAAGCTTTGGAAACATTATCTCTTAGGAAGAGGTTTGAGCTTTATACCGATCATAAGTCCTTATGGTATTTATTCTCTTGGAAGGAGTGGAATATGAGACAACAGAGGTAGCTGGAGTTTTTGGCTGTTTATGATTTTGGAATAGAATATACGCCAAGGAAAGGTAATAATGTAGCGATGCTCTTAGCGAAAGACATCAGAATGTGGTGTTACCTATGTTGGCATAATAGAAGGATCTAGAAGCTTTGGCCAGTTGTGGTGTGCAGTTAAGATCGACTGCTAGTTCTAGTCAAAGTACTGTCATGTTGTCCTGTTTTGAAGTTCGACCAGTGTTGATCGATAGGACTGCTTCTAAGCAGAAGGAGGATCCTGTGTTAGCTGAGAGGATTAAAAGGCTAGAGGTTAGGACATAGATCGATGATCTAAGGGAATTTAGTCTTGACCAAAGAGGGTGGTTGAGAAAGAAGGTACGACTGTGTGTTCCGAATGTGGAGGACTTGAGGAAAGAAGTTGTTGGAGAATGTCATCGGTCCAAGTTTACGATTCATTCTAGAGGGCCCAAGATGTATCAGGATATGAAGAGGGGTTTCTATTGGGAAGGTATGAAGAAGGATGTTGGCTTGTGGGTTAGGCAGTGTGCAAGCCGTCAACAAGTGAAAGCTGAACATCAGAAACCGAGTGGGTTACTTCAGCCTCTAGAGATTCTAGTTTAGAATGGGGATTCAATATCCATGGATTTTGGACGGGTTGCCAATGTCAGATAGAGGTAATGAAATTATATGGGTTATAGTGGACAGGTTGACCAAGAGTGCCCATTTCATTCTAGTTAAGTCAACCAGGACGACACCTGTTTTAGCTAAGTTGTTCATGAAGAACATAGTTAGACTGCTTGGAGTTCCCAGTAGTATAGTCAGTGACAGAGATGCCTTGTTCACTAGCGAATTCTGAAGAAGTCTACAGGAAGTACTAGGTACCAAGCTTAATATGAATACTGCATATCACCCTCGGACGGATGGACAGACAAAGTCAAAAAGGTACTCGATGATTTATTGAGAGCTTGTGTATTAGACTATGGTGAATTTTGGGAAGATCACCTACATTTGGTTGAGTTCTCCTATAATAATAGTTACCATACTAGTATAGGAATGACACCTTTTGAAGTTTTGTATGGAAGGCCATGCAAATTGCCAGCATATCCGTTGGAGACTGGAGACAAACTAGTCTTAGGTCCATATTTTGTTAGAGAGGCCTCAGAGAAGATTGAGTTGATCCGAGAAAGGATGAAGGAAGCTCCGTCCTGACAAAAGAGTTACATAGATAAGAGGCGTAAAGACCTAGAGTTCTCAGTTGGAGATAAGGTTTTCATTAAGGTGTCACCAATGAAAGGTGTGGTGTGATTTGGAAAGTCGGGGAAACTAGTGCCAAAATATGTTGGACCATACCAAATTATAGAGAGGATTGGGAAGCTCGCATATAGAGTAGAGTTGCCGAGCAGTATGACAGGTGTCCATAATGTATTTCATGTGTCCCATCTTCGTAAGTATGTACATGATCCAGAGACTACAATTCCTCCGTTAATGTTGGAAGACTTTATAGTAGAGCCTAATTTTACTTTTGTTAGACAAGCAGTTTGGGTTGTAGCGAGGGATGAGAAAAGATTGAGGAACAAGACAGTCATGTTGGTGAAAGCTCAATGGAGCGACAACGAGAAGGACTGTACTTGGAAGACAGAAGATATAATTAGAGATACTTACCTTGATTTGCTGTGAGGGTATGTCTATATTAGATTTATATAGATAGTTGTTGGTCAGATAGGCTAGTACGTTGTTAGGAGTTGTTACAAATGATTGCTATGTTTAGTATTTAGTCCATACTGAATTTCGAGGACGAAATTCTTTAAGAAGGGAGCCTATAACACCCCTAATTTTTGATAATATTATTCAGAATATTTAATTAGATAAATTAAATAGAATAATGAAGATAATCTATTGAGATTTGAATAAAACCATAAGAAGGCCATGCTTAAGTAATTACTTAAATGGGCTTAGAATGGCTTATATGTTATTAATTAAATACAAGGGCATATTAGTAAATAGTTGTACCCTTTTATTCATGGCTATACCCATTCATGTTTATTTTCTCATTTTTTTTCATGTTCATTCTAAAAACCTAAAATGCAAATCAAACCCTAAGATAAGCTGGCTACTAACAAGGGAAAAAAGGAAGAAAAATTAAATCTAAGCTAAGGATCAAAGCTAGGGGAATCAACCTTCTACAAATCTCAAATTTCTTATTATATTCAAGGTGAATAATAGTCCATTCCATCCCTATTTTGGTTTTATAGTCATATTTTTTCGGATTTAAGATTAAATTCGTTTTTACGATGTTTTGGATGATGATATGCTTGAATTGTTATATGTTTGATTTAAACCAATTCATTCAATATGAATTTGCACTGTTTTAAGGGAAAACCGATTGTTATTGATTTTAGAATGCCATGGAAAAATTATATGTTGGGTAAAACATGATTTTAGAGATGGCTTTCAATTTTTGAAACTTTTCCAAGCTAAGGAAAATTTACTATGAATTTCCAAAGGAAAATACGTTATAATTGGGTTTAAATTTAATTTCGATTATTTCAGGAAGAAATTGAGTCTGAAATTTTAATATGTTTGATAACATAATTAAATTGAATTTTTATGATTTTTGGAGATTTTTCCTAATTGATTTTCTATGGAAAATAAATAATTTTAAAAGAATATCTTATTTGCAATATTGATTTTGCTTAATGGAAGGGCTTAAACATTACTTTTTCCCTTGATTTAGATCAGATAAATGCGGCAGTTATTTTGTGAAGTATTTGACAATTTTTAAGGCAAGCAATAAAAGAATTACAAATAGGCAGGTAGTTATAAAGCGATTACTAAAAATAGCATAATTTCAGCCTTTAATTCAGAAAAGTCGGTTCTACCTCCTATAGTAGTGCCTTTCGACTCAATGCTTCTGCTCCAACTCAGTCAAAACCATCTCAGCCGAAACCCACCTTTTCGAAACTAATACATAAGATATCACTGGTACGTAGTGAATTAGAGGAAAGGCGGAAGCCATGGTGTCGAAAGCAATGCTTCCGTTGGGGTCGAAACTATAACCTTTTTTTAAAAAGTTAAGTGCTTGCTTTTTTGTACTTAAAGATTTTGACGTAGTCAAAACCTATGTTTTTGAAAGGGGTTTCTAAAAAGCTTTTGAAGTAGGTTGCCATATCATGTTTTAAAGTACGAGTTTTCGAATGGGTTCCCTTGTTTTTAAATAATGCTTTCAAAAGAGGTGGTTCCGACCTGGTCAAAACCCAACCGCTATTCTTTTACCTTTCGAATGTATTGTAGCCGTCAATGCTTTTGAAGAGTTCTCTTTGTTTTAAACTTAAGCTAAGTCACTTCCTAAATGCTTTCGAAAGGGTTCAGGGGTTTCGAAGGCAATGGTGTTGAAAAGGGGTTTTGATGCTATCTTTAAAAAATTTACTCAAAGTTCGTGAGCTTTCTAATAGATGGTTCTGACACCATCAAATTTTCCCCCAAATAATATTACTAAGGATTTCAAAAGAGATACTTTCATATATAACCACTTTGACCCAAAAGATGTTTTGGAAGTAAAAAAAATGCTTACGAAAGGGGTACTTTCATTGGTTTTGAAGCTTAGTTTCTAAAGATTATTAAGCAATGTTTTGACACAATCGAAAGGTATATTTGGTTTCGAAAGAGACGTTAAGGTTTATTCATAGTGTTTTTAAAAAGAGCTTTCTTTGCTTTCGAAGGAGGTTATTTAAGGGTTTCGAAAGAGATGTTGTAAGGTTTTCAAAACAAAAAACCCAATCTCATTTTAAAGGAAAAACAATGACATAAATAAGGATTTTTGAAATGAAGTCTTGGAAGAAGCTTTCCTTGATTAACAGGTTAAAGGGATTAACCAAGTTTAATATGAAATGATTTCAAGGATATTTAACCATAGGTGTTGGTATTATTATATTTTTATGATTGCTTCTTCATATATTTGTTCACATTGTTATGAACCCACAACGGTACTGTGAGGAAGGGTGGAATAACCAGCTAGGCTAACCTAATAGTGAATATAACTTAAGAAATGATAAAATCTTAATTAAGATATTGACAGAGGCCAATAGGTTCACCGTAATCCCATGAAAACTGTGTATAACAAAAGATATTGGCAGGGGCCAATAAATTCATAGTCTTCCCATGAAAACAATTATTTTATATTGGCAGGGACCAATAGGTTTATAGCCATCCCATGAAAAATATATCCAGATTAAGGTATCCACCTTTAGTCAGTAGGTTCCTAGTCAGCCTATGAAAACTAGGATAAGAGATTAAGATATTGACATTTAGTCAATAAGTTCCTAGTAATCCTATAAAAACTAGGATAAGAAATAAAGATATTGGAGTTACTAATAGGTTCTTAGAAATCCCATGAAAACTCTGAAATCAGACAGGTAGTCCAAAGTATTAAACATGTTAATAGTAACCCTAAAAATACAATTGAGATAGATAGTCAAAATGAACAGGGATGGGTAATCTAAAGTTAACTTACTTGTTTTGCATAACATTTTGAATTATTTTGAATTATTTTAACCATTGTGGATGAAGGAGCATAGTATATGGTTTTTTTAAGGATTTAAGATACTAGCGAGAGGAAAACCCATTCCGCTAAGCAGCGTGGTCTCACTAGATACCTAAATGGTTTGAGATGGCAGATTATTATTTATAACAGGATTTATGTCTAAATTAAAGTTTTTGTTTTTCCCCTTAAACTCTTGGGTACTCAATTGATTTTGGGTATTTTTAGGTTTAGCGTTTTGTAACGACCCGTAATTTCGCTACTTCGAAAATGAGAGAATTTGTTTATTCTAAATTTAAAAAGAATTTAAAAATTAAATTAATAAGTTATATATATAATAAATAATAATAGGGAAATTATTTATTCTTATAGTTAATAATTTTAAAAATATAAATTTGGATTTTAGAACAAATCAACAAAAGTTAAGTTTTGTTAAAAATAAATCAAGGCTTAAATAAATAGGTTAAATATTTATTTGGAAAGTTAAATCTTATTAAAAACATCGAATAAAGATAACAAAAGTATAATAATATATTTATAAGTATGTTAATAATTGTTTTACAAAAATAACCAAAATTTATCGCATTTTGTGAGTTCTACATACACTGTAAAATAGAGTTTTTGATATTATTTAAATATGATTTTAAAATATGAATAGACATGTTTTAACTTATTTAATGAAGTAAAAAGTTCATTTTAAAGTTTGGTTTACATCAATATATAGCCTAACAAAAACGTCAAATTTTTAGCTGTAAAATTTGTCGACAAAAACACCGTTTTCAACCAAAACAAGTTGTCGTCAAGTTGATGTAACTTGATGCATTTTCTAGCATATAAATACAAGTTTACAAACTTTTTAAAAACTTTACATTTATTACTAAAAGACAAAAGAATTTTGCTCTTGAAAAGTTTAAATTAAAAAAGGTGAAAAGACATGATTTGACTAATTAAATTTTAGTTTAAATCTTTATAAACAACATCATTACTAAACCATCTTTTCTCATTAGCGCATAAGACTTATCTTACATGACAAGAAGCAAATATTATTTTAACATTTTAAAGTGTAAGAAAAAGAGGTAAACATCATTTCACATTTAATGCCATCTCCTCTCCATTAAGTAAAGTTTAAATAAGGGGTAAAAAAATGTAAATTAAAAGTCAAGTAGAGAAGGGCATTGTAATCATTTTCCATCTAAAGCTCAAGTATAAATAAGCATCTATACCTTCCATTTTTTCACAAAATCATTTTCTACTTTCTTCCTTAAGCTCTTTTTCTCCATCTTCTTCCATTTCCATATCCTTGGCATCCAACCTCTCTTTTACTTTCATAACTTCATCCATTTCCTTCCACCACCTCAACCAAGCACCACTACACCATCACCATCCATCAACCCTTCAGCTAAACACCCTACCCACCTCCTAAAACCCATGGCCAAGCTCCGCCACCCCACATCCAAGCTCCATCCACCCCCTGTAGCCAAGGCCGAGCCCTCCAAACCACCTACCCACCTCAAAACACATGCACACCCCACTTACCCACCTACCCAAAGCCACATACACCCCAAACCCCCTCTTAACCCCATGGCCAAAATAATAATAAAAAAATAAAAAGAAAAGGAAAAAGAAAGAAAGAAAAGGAAAAAGTGAAGAAAAGAAAGCGGCGAATTCGACGACGTTGGAAATAGCACGTTAGCTCGAGCGATGCGTGTCTCACATTAAAGTTTGACGGAGTGGATATGGAGGTGATAAATCCTCATCGCTTTTGAATTTATATTTGGCTATGTTAAAACAATCACATTTATACTCTTATAACATATGAATGTTTATACCAATTTGATTGTTGAACTGGATGATTGGATGGGTTGGTTGGATGATTAAATTGTGATAATATGTTCCTTTATGGTATTAATAATGAATGTTGGATTTGAAATTATATGCTATGTGATTGGTTGAATGTGTTATGCTCATTTATGATTTAATAATCCCTTTGTTAATAAGACCATATTTTGTGATATGAAACATTTTGAAAAAATAAGTCTCTTTTCAGTTAAAAGCGAAATTAACTTAAAAATAAAAGAGAATTTGAAATTTGAAGTGAAACGGGATTGAAAAGGATAGCTAAATTGAAATTGAAATTCAGAGAAATAGTGAAATTGAAATCGATTTTGAAAAATTAAAGTTGAGATTAAGGTTGAATTGAAGTTTAAATTGAAATTAGAATTAAAATCTAAGTTTTAAATGAGTTTAACTAAGGTTAGAGATGGAGCAACCAGTGCCCTAAACTTACCAAGCCTATGTTTTCTTTTCTTAGGCGAGGGTGGAATAGATCGAAAGGAAAGCCCGGATGCTCTAGTATAAAAAGATTGTATTAAATTTCTAAAATAAAAGAAGGTTAAGCCTATCCAAAATTTAAGCAATCTCCAAAATGAATGATTTCTATGATCCTATTTACTCAAAAATATTTGCTAAGATTGATTTTTGGGTTTATCGTAAATGATGTCTTAAAGAACATTGTTTTTGGCCCGCCTAAAATTTAAGGAATTTGGATCGAGAATTAAGTGAGGAAATTTGAGATATTTTCCAAAGCAAAAAAATGAATTACTTAGAATTATTGTAAGTCAAAAAGAAAGAGATTTCGAAATCTTCCGAAAATAATTAAAGCGAAAAGAGACTTAATAAATCCTGTATACTCATATTCACTTTTTATTGATAATTGGATTTGGAAAGGACCGGGGTTGGATTTGGGTGATTCCTATCCGAAAACCACTTCGAGCCAATATATACGTTCGAATATGAAGACATGTTGAAGATGATGATTACTGAAGGCCGTGGATCTTCATACGTGAGGATTGCTTGTTGACTTGCTCTGGGTAGCTCCCATTATAGAGTTATATATAGCAGTGGTCTCCTCGTTGTGGAGATTTTTTAGATTGAAAGGACTACTTGCTACTAGTGTAGTAGGAGAGTGCCTTCGGTTTGTCCTGTTCCTAAACAACTTGTATGGATGTTTGTCTGACTCTAAAGATTACCTACATTGGTTTTTACAAATATACATCGATGGCGACGGAGAAGGAAACTTCTCTTAGCTTAACACCATCCTTGAGGTGTACGAGCTCAAGGGTTGTATTTTTGTGGAAGGTAATTAGCAGTCAACGGAAATGGCAATGTGACATTCAGAGATGTGATATGTGCTATGTGAAAATGTAATCTCTGCCTTAAGCCTCATTAAAATGGAAATGACCGAAACAGGATTAGATTTACCAAGGCTAAGTGGGTCATTCCCAAGTAGGGTATGATCATCCCCTTCTAGATATATTTCTGCCCACTATGACGTTCGACATGTAAATTAATGTGGTATATGGAAACAAGCGCTCGGTTAAAGGTCGGTAACGACCGGAGGATGAAATATTCGATACTATCTAGTTATAGAGGTAGGTCGGTCTTGGATTGGTAGAGGAGCTTTGTGATGGTTCCTCGGGACATCCATCTAGAGGCGTACCCATTCAGAAGGTAGATATTTCACCTGGTCATTTGTATGGAATCCATTCTCCAATAAGAACCTGCGATTTTGTTTGTATTGGCATAATGAACATCCTCGAAATGCTATATGGGTAACCATTTTGGATAATATTAATAAGTTTATTTGCAGATGTTTTCAATGAATGTCATTAAAAATAATATCAAATGTTTTGATATAAAAGTGTTTTAGTTATCAAAAGGTAAAAACCCATCTGTGTTTATGTGTAGGCGTGGTCTTGTGAGACACTCTTTCTTTTCAAAAGGATTTAATTCAAAGGCTGATATATGATACTGTCATTTATTACTAAGTTTTTCTCACGCTGGTTTATCAAGCCTTATCCGGGTATTTTCAATATTCGGGTCAGATCCGAGTAGTTTTAGGTTAGTTGAAGACGGTTGGAGTTTCCAAAGGAGAGATGGAGATATTCGTCTATGTATGGACATATTCTATTATCCGATGTACTTAGTTTGTTTTAGTTGATGTTTGTTAGCAATTGTAAGGACATATGTTTATAACTGTCCAAGCTAAATCTAGGTTAGAGTCTGATATATGTATTTAAAAGTTTTTCGCTGTAAAGATATTTGTTCAATATTATATGTTATTCCATTCGTGTGAGATTCTGTTCTGCTATTGTTCTTTATTACCCTTGATCATCCATACTTCCGTGCAACTTGGGTCGAAAATGAGTGTTTTATTGTTGGCTCAAAGGGTATGGAATTGTGGATCGTCACATTTGGTATTAGACTTTTGATTGAGTGAACATCGAAGCCTAATAAGGGTAAGTCTCACCAGAGATAGGATTAGTAATATCCTAGTATGAGTCACTCATTAGAGATAGGATTAGTAACACCCAAGAACGAGTTATGAGAGTGTTATATGTATGAGCGCGTATTTGTTAATTTTATAAAGGCGATTTTGTTTTAAAGAAATAGTAAATGAAATAATTTTACCGTCGGTTTATATTTCGAATATACAAAGAGGATATTATTATTGTTGGTTAGAAATTAAGGATTGTTTGTAATTTTGCTTAGTAAAACTAAAATATAAATATCTTGTGATTAAAATTGCACAATTTGAATATAAGATATTCCATACATAATCAATTGGTTGAAAGCTAGAATTTAGAGCTTTAATCATATACCCATAGATATTTAGTATTAAGAAATAATAATGACTAAGTGATTATCATAATGGATGAATTTAAAAGCTGAGTACAAATATCTTGTGAAGTAAAATTCATAATTTGACTATAAGGTATTTAATGATAATATTGAAGCTAGAATTTGTAATTAGAGAAAGTAAAAAAAGAAAATACACATTTAGAAAAGTTCTAATCAACAAGATAGGAAAATGATAAACCTAAATTGAGACTTTGGGTAAATATAGCATAAAAGGGTAAGTTCTATAACTTATAAGGGAGATAAGATAATTTGAAATTTAGACGCTTTGATTAGGGTAGAATCAAAGTTAAATTTAGGAATAAGAGAGATAAGATATATTATCTTAATATAAAACTTTGAATTAATGATACATTTAGGGTAATATTTGTAATTCAAAATAAAGTAAGATTGGAAGTGGATAGGTTAGAAAAAGTTAAAAGAAATTTTGAATTATATGGTTAGTAGGTTGATTGTTGGATGAAAATGTTTAAGTAACTAATACCACGTGAATTAAGTTTTACAATTTGACTATAGGTATTTGATGGATTTAAGGTTAAGAAATTTGATTTAAAAATGTATAGGTAAATAAATTAAGTTGATAATTATAAGATTAGTAAGAAAAAGATGTACACTTAGTAAAGTTGTCTTATTAATATATAGATAAGATAAATAATATTAGCTAAATCAAGATTTTAGATAAATAAAACTAAGGATTGAGTTTTATAGCTTATTAATTTGAGATAATAGTAGAATTCCACATTTGTTAAAACCCCCTAATTGAAGTAACGACGGTATGAAGTTTGGGGATATGTATATGTACTCTTAGGAAGTAAAGGTATATTATACAAGTTTAAGTCATACTTGTAAGCTTAAGTAATAATGGATTTAGTAGAAAGTAAGTGGTTGTGAAATAAACTTAGATTAATAGGAATTTTGAAAAAATATGTTAGGTAAAAATGAATGTTAATAAATACACAAGTTAAACGTAGATCATTTCGGCACATAAATTTTAATCTAAGATTTGAGTATAGAACTTTAAGGTGTTTACACTAGTCCGAGAAAGGATTTATCATTCGATTCTTGATGGCAAACATTGATGAGGGTTGATGATTACGTACTTGAGTTTTCTATCATAGTTGAGAGCTATGCAAGGAAAGCAAGGGTTTGTGATCAGGTAGTCTAATCAAAGTCCGCACTAGAAAATTGGGGGATCTATACTAGTTTGGAAGTAAAGTTATGGATTTGAATAATAGATCGAATCAAATATTATATGTAGTATGATATTTTGGATCTGTCTACTTAGTAGCTGGATAGTTATCCTAAATAGTAGACACTAAGGTATAGGGGTTGGACTGACATTTTGGTATGTGTGTGTAGACCTTAGGTATAGTACATGCTCAGGTCAGGGGTTGAGTTATGTGGATGTATTCATTTATGTTGATAAAATATCTGTTTGGTTGTTTTTTGGATGTATAGTCTTCTTTGGTTATTGTATATATTATCTTAAGTGTGCAGTAGATACTAGGATGGGTATGATAGAAATATGACTTGATGTATGCATATATAGCCTTAATTACATGATAAGTACTCAAGTTAGAAAATATTTGGCATCATTTTTTTATTGTTGTTATGATATCGACCTTCTTCTTTACTATCATCAGTATAAATAAGTCAAAATATTTAAGTATATGAGTATGAGATAGATTCCTTTATCTAACTTCCATTTCGAGGAAGAAATGCTTTTAAGTAGGGGAGAACGTAACGATCAATAATTTCGCTACTTCGAAAACAAAATTTTTAAACACTTTACATTTAGCACTAAAAGACAAAAGAAGTTTGCTTTCGAAAAGTTTAAATAAATAAAATAAGTAAAAAAGACATGATTTGATTAATTAAATTTTATTTTAAATCTTTATAAACAACATTATTACTAAACCATCTTTTCTCATTAATGCATAACACTTATCTTACATGAAAAGGAGCAAATGTTATTTTAACATTTTAAAGTGTAAGAAAAAGAGGTAAACATCATTTCACATTTAATACCATCTCCTCTCCATTAAGCAAAGTTCAAATCAAGGTAAAAAAGTTAAATTAAAAGTCAAAAAGTAGAGAAGGGTGTTGTAGTCATTGGCCATCCAAAGCTCAAGTATAAATAAGCATCCATACCTTCCATTTTTTCACAGAATCATTTTCTACTTTCTTTCTTAAGCTCTACTTCTCCATCTTCTTCCATTTCCATATCCATGGCATCCAACCTCTCTTCCACTTTCATAACTTCATCAATTTCCTTCCACCACCTCAACCAAGCACCACTACAACATCAACATCCCTCAAACCCTCGGCCAAACACCCTACCCACCTCCTACAACTCACGGCCAAGCTCTACCACCCCACACCTGAGCTCTACCCACCAACTATAGCCAAGGCCAAGCCTTCCAACCACCTACCCACCTCAAAACACATGCACACCCCACTTACCCGCCTACCGAAAGCCACATACACCCCATAGCCTAGGCCGTACACTCCAAACCCCCTCTTAACCCCACGACCAAAATAATTATGAAAAAAAAGAAAAAGAAAAGAAAAAAATAAAGAAAAAGAAAAGGATAAGGAAAAGAAAGTAGTGAATTCGAAGACGTTGGAAATAGCACGTTAGCTTGGAAGACGCGTATCTCACTTTAAAGTTTGATGGAGTGGATATGAAGGTGAGAAGTCCTCATCGCTTTTGAATTTATATTTTGGTTATGTTAAAACAATCACATTTACACCCTTATAACATATGAATGTTTATACCAATTTGATTGTTGAAGTGGATGATTGGATGGTTTGGTTAGATAACTGCATTGTGATAATATATTCCGTTATGGTATTAATAGCGAATGTTGGATTTGAAATCATATGTTATGTGATTGGTTGAATGGATGTTATGATAGTGATAATTATGGACATTGGTTTGCTCATTTTTGATTTAATAATCCCTTTGTTAATAAGACCATATTTTGGTGATATGAGATATTTTGGGAAAATAAGTCTCTTTTCGATTAGAGGTGAAATAAAAGTGAAAATAAAAGAGAATTTGAAATTTGAAGTGAAACGGGATTGAAAAGGATAGTTAAATTGAAATTGATTTTGAAAATTGAAATTGAATTAAGGTTGAATTAAAATTAGATTTGAAATCTAAGTTTTAAATGAGTTTAATTTGAAGTTAGAATTGAAATTTAATTGAAACTGGAATTTAAAATATAATATAAAAATAATGGAAATAAAATAATATAATAATATGGTAATAATGAAAATTCATTTTAAATACTTTAAAAAGTGGAAATATTTAGAATGATTTGTAATGATTTTATAAGAAATAAAATTCAATTTGAATAGGTTGTTCCAAGTATTGAAAAATAAGTTAAAACTAGAAGCATCGCGCCGCGATTTCGCGCCGAAAAGTTCAAATGAGTGTATAGAGCGGAATATTGCTCGGAATTTATCGGGATAAAAAAATTCCAGACTATTATACCATATCTTCTAAAAAAAGAAAGAAAATAAAAGTTTCGTTGAATAGATTTTGAATTGTGTCCATTTTTTTTTTAAAAACGCACTAGTGCACTTAAGTGACCATAATAGGAAATCAGTTTAAATGAACGTTTTTAATTATGGAAAAATATAGAAGAAATTTGATAAATCCATCTAAATAGTTTAAAAGAGATTTGAATTGGAAAATATGAATTATTGAACGTTTAAAAGTTGATAAAATCAAATAAGCTCATATAGCACTTTCCAGCACTTTTATGTTGCGAATGGTATAAATTTTTAATTATAAGTTTAAATGTAACGTTTTTTCCCAAAATCAATTATGCATGTTTTTAAAAGAAAAACTCAAAAAAGATAGTTTGAAATCTTTATAATCAATTCCAAAATTAAGTTGAAACTCCAAGTATATGGAAATGACTAGTACATTTGTTCCGCCTGTGGGATCTGGAAAGATAAAACAAGGTATTTAACTAAGGTTAAGGATGGAGCAACCAGTGCCCTGAACTTATCTAACCTATATTTTCTTTGCTTAGGCGAGGGGTGGAACAGATCGAAAGGAAAACCTGGATGCTCTAAGATAAAAAGATTGTATTAAGTTTCTGATATAAAAGAAGATTAGTATTATACAAAATTTAAGCAATCTCCAAAATGAATGATTTCTATGATCCTATTTACTCGAAAATGTTTCCTAAGATTGATTTTAGGGTTTATCGTAAATGATGTCTTAAAGTACATTGTTTTTGACCTGCCTAAAATTTAGGGAATTTGGATCGAGTGTTAATGAGGAAATTTGAGATATTTTCCAAAGCAAAAGAATGAATTACTTTGAATTATTCTAAGTCAAAAAGAAAGAGATGTCGAAATCATCTGAAAAGAATTAAAGCGAAAAGAGACTTAATAAATCCTGTATACTCATATTCACTTTTTATCAATAATTGGATTTCGAAGGAACCAGGGCCGAATTTGGGTGATTCCTATCCGAAAACCACTTCGAACCAATGTAAAATTTAAATGTGAAGACATGTTGAAGATGATGATTAGTGAAGACCGTGTATCTTCATAGCGTGAGGAATGCTTGTTGACTTGCTCTGGGTAGCTACTATTATAGAGTTATATATAGAAGTGGTCTCCTCGTTGTGGAGATTTTTCGAATTGCAAGGACTACCGCTACTAGTGGTAGTAGGAGAGTGCCTATGATTTGTCCTGTTCCTAAAAAATTTGTATGGACGTTTGTATAACATTGCATGACAAACGTACATCAGTAGTGGCGGATAAGGCAACCTCTCTTAGCTTAACACCCTCCTTGAGATGTATGAGCTCAAGCGTTGTATTTTTATGGAAGACAATTAGTCATCAATGGAAATGGCAACGTGGCATTTGGAGATGCGATATGTGCTATGTGAAAATGTAATCGTTGCCTCAAGGCTCATCAAAGCGGAAATGACCAAAACGAGATTAGATGCAGCAAGGCTATGTGGGACCTTCCCAAGTTGGGTATGATCATCCCCTTCTAGATATATTTCTTCCCGCAATGACGTTCGAGATGTAAATTAATATGGCGTATGGAAACGAGGGCTCGGTTAAAGGTCGGTAATGACCAGGGGATGACATATTCGGTACTATCTAGTTATAGAGGTAGGCCGGTCTTGTGTTGGTAGAGGAGCTTTGTGATAGTTCCTTGAGACATCCATCTAGAGGTGTACCCATTCGTAAGGTAGATCCTTCACCTAGTCATTTGTATGGAAATCCATTCTCCAATAATAACCCGCGGTTTCATTTGTATTGGCATAATTGATATCCTCGAAATGCTATATTGATAATCATTTCAGATAAGATTAATAAGTTTATTTGCAAATGTTTTCAAAAAATGACATTAGAAATGATATCAGCTGTTTTGATATAAAAGTGTTTTAGTTATCATATGGTAAAACCCATCCGTGTTTATGTGTAGGCGTGGTCTTATAAGATACTCTTTATTTTCAAAAGGATTTTATTCAAAGGCTAGTATATGACACTGTCATTTACTATTGAGTTTTTCTCATGCTGGTTTATCAAGCCTGATCCGCGTATTCTCAATACTCGGGTCAGATCCGAGTGGTTTCAGGTTAGTCGAAGATGGTTGAAGTTTCCAGAGGAGAGCTGGATTCATCAATGTATGGACATATTATATTATCCGTTACACTTAGTTTGTTTTAGTTGATGTTTTTAAGCAATTGTAAGGACAGATGTTTATAAATATCCAAGCTTAATCTAGGTTAGACTCTAATATATGTATTTAAAAGTTTTCTGCTGTAAAGATATTTGTTCAATATTATATGTCATTTCATTCGTGTGAGATTCTGTTCTGTCTATGTTTCTTTATTACCCTTGATCATCCATACTTCCACACAATTTGCGTGGGACATGAGTGTTTTATTGTCGGCTCAAAGGGTATGGAATTGTGGGTCGTCACAGCTTTTCAGGTGTTCTTTTACACGAATAAAGCTTTCGATGACTTGCAGGAGACATGCTAGATACTTAGATTTCTTTTGTTTCTGCTGTGTTTGGTGGTTAATGAAAAGTTTTTTTATTGCCTTATTATATACTCTGATCATTCAAGAGGGCATCTTTATATGTTGCTCTTGGCGTATTTTGTAATAAGTACATTTTGACTGAACGTCGTCTGCGTATTGGGATTATGTGATGAGTTTGCAATATTTTGAAATGAAATATGAAATTTTTTTGTTGTTTAAATTTTTCCATAGTCATGCGTTTCTATATATCAATATCTAACATTGCCATATTTGGTTGACGGGGTTTAATAATCATGGATAACGGCAGTATCCGTAGCCGTTAGTTTTGGGTCTCCAAATAGGGGGACATTACACTTAATAAAGTAAAATTAGATTTTACCGAAATCAAGTAAGCGATAAATTTGGGCAAAATGTCACACCATGGTCCATATGCTAAGTTACATATGAACATTAATATTCGAATAGTTTGATATTAATCGCTGACCAAATTTACACCTAACGGTTCACACAACAAAAACGATGAATACTCCTATGACCAAACGATTTAATTAGTTTGTAATTATTATAAATTAATTAAAATATTAAATTAGTTAATATTTATGTAATATTAATTATAAAACTTTGATTTTGATTTGATGAACAAATATTGCTGAATGTGTTTATAAACGTAAATATATCGATTGGTATACAATATCGATAAGCATTTAAATGCAAAATATTTGTTTGGGTTATAAATGGGTTTAAAGCCCATGAAAGGGGCTGGTTGGTTCGTCGCTAATAAGGGAAGGTAAATGGGGCCATATGATGGCATCTTAATGCGCTAGGGTTGTAGAGATAAGGTAGGGACGGGTAAGATTCAGATACTAACTTTTCTTCCTCTATATAAACATCTCTACCTTCACTTACCTCATAATTTTTGAGCCACCATTTACACTTATCTTTGGACGAACCATATTTCTTCCATCCTCCATCGTTTCAATATGTGTGTAAGGGCTTTAGCTACAAGGTACATTCCTACTATGATTACAAATATTAGACTATATTTATAATGTTCATTATATATATATTGAAAGTGTTTTTGTGTGTATGTATAATATTATTAGTTGCATGAAGATTCCAACATTAAATATATTGTTAGAAAATTGATTAGTTGTATGTATATATATATATGTTTAAAAAAATTATGACGATACGTCTTTGTGTAGCATGGCTCAGCATTAAAAAAATTATTATTTAAATGATACATATATATATATATAGTTTAAAATTTAAATACTACATTACACATATATAAAATATGAAAAATAATCATACATATAATTTTTAACACATATAATATTTTCAGTAAGTAGAATTTTATTTTCATCTATATATTATTTAAATAATATTAAAATCTATTAATCATCAATAATTATACAAATTCGTACATGTATTTAAAAATATTTTTTATATTTTACAAAATTATTTTTATACATACTATAAACTAAAATAAAAAAACTTTTTTATTTTAGATATTTTAATATTAAACGAAAAATAAAACAATAGATTTTAAATTGTTTTAAATTATAAAATTATATAATAAGTTTTCAAATTATAAAAATTTTGTCTAAAATTTTATTGGAAATTTAAAATTCAAGTTTATTTCAAAAATTAATTTTTTGCTGATTTTTAACAATTTAATATGATTTTATTAATATAAATATTAAAATATAAATTTAAAAAAATCTTAAGCCTTACGCAAGACCTGGTTTCTATATATAGTTAAATATAAATTATTTTATATGTATCAGTATCTATATTTTTTTGATGAAGGAATGGTTCACAAATGAAGGAGAGCACTCGGTATCAATATTTACATTTATTATTATACATACATATATAAGTATTAAATATATGTATAACTTATAAGAATATATATATATATATATATACTGTTTTGGCGTTGCAGCAAAAAATATTTCATATATTTTATAAATGATTTAATTATTTATATAGTTATAAATATATGTTTATAGTTAATATTTTATATCATGTGTATATATAGGAAATTATACAAATAAAATTTTAGTGTGTATATATATTGTATTTTGTTGCTTGTAGGAGCAAAATTATATATGAACAGACATAATTTTGACAACATATTTTCATACTGAATGAGCTAACATGTCCATTGCAATGTAAATCCCAACATATATACACGGGCATGTTATACCTTACACGGATTGATATGTTACATATGTACACACTTATATATGTGTATCAGACACACACACAGACACACACACACACACATACATATATAGTAAATATAAATTAAATAATACATCATATTATAAATTTAAATAAAATAAAAGATTTTATTAAAATAAAATTTAGAAATGTTTTAAGTAAATTAGACTTTATAGTCCCAATAATGATCCATAAAATTCACCCATAACTTCCACTGTGGGTTGGCCCAGTTCCAGCAATGGTATTATAACATATTGGTTTATGCGGTCTAAATTAGTCATATTAGGGATAGCTAATTAAGCTTACAATCCAGTTCGCATGATGTCCAAGAAAGGCAATGTACAGGCTGGATTGTTAGGTAATTAACTACCCTATCCTACCTAGCTACCGGCCTAGCTCGAACAGTTGTGTGAGCCTAAAAGTTGCCATAATAGAAAAGGCCGATTTGGAATTGGGCTTGTTTCAAAATTGTATTAAAATTAAAAATAAATGTTTTAAAGTTAAAATCAAAAAAATTATTATAAATGTTTAATATGGTTTTTCAAATTGTTTTGAAAATTAAAATGAAAGTTTTAAATTTAAAAGTTAAATTTGAAATAAAACACATACTATAAAAGTTATAATATAATTCTTCGAGATGTTTGAAAATGTTATAAAGTAATTTCAAAATTCTAAATTTAGTAATAATATTAATAAAATATATAAATTAATTAAATAAGTTAATTATTGAAAAATATATAATACAAAACATATACATGTATTATATATGTTATGATATTAGAAAGTGTTTAAGATATCATAAGTATCATGTATGTATATAAAATGAATTTCAAAATTAAAATAAATTTAATTAAAATTGTTTAATTAAATAAATGAATTAAAATGTTGATTAATTAAATAATATACATATATACATACATATGATATATATATATATATGTTATACAATAAAGGTTATAGTATATAATAAATATGTAATATAAATGTTATATTAAGATAATATAAAAATAATTAAAATGTTAATTAATTGAAATTAATTAAATATGTTTTAATTAATATAATGCTATACATACGACTATTATATTTAAGTAATACAAAATATAAAAGTTATATAATAAAAAACTTATATAATATGGATGTATAAATTAAAGGTGGAACATAGAAACCCTAAATAGACTTAAATACATACGTAAATGTACGTATACCATGATTTCTGATATGCCCTACACATGAATCACAATGGTATTTCAAAAGAAATACATTACTTCATAAGTCAATATCACTCAATATATTAAAGATTGTGAATCTTCAATATAATATACTGAAGATTATGAATCTTCAATATAATGTTGTCCTCTACTATAAATATACATTAATAAATTACTTGCATACTCCTCAGCCGTTTAGCAAACTCCAGCTAGAGATGTTTGTGTAGTATTATAAATATATTTGATAGATGAAGTAAGATAACCATATGTATTTGTTGCGCAAACTCAAGCTACATATACCATGCTTAGGCCATCGCGGTATGGTGGATACAAGCGAACAATTTCATTTTGATTTTTTGAGCAAACTCAAGGTCGAAGTGAAATTTTTAGGACAAGATACCAAAGGTTAGGAGTTGTATACGATACAACCGATAAGGGATTATCCATCATCCATGGAGCTATAACTTATTGAGAAAACTTAAGGTCGGGTTTCCAAAAGGGACAACACCCACTTGTGAAGTCGAAAGACTTATATGTTTCAACATTGGATTTGGTAAAACATACATGACTAATGGGATCCTTATTAGAAATATGAAATGATAACATTTAACCTTTCAAATATTATTAGAATATATGCTATGTAATGTTATCATAATCTACATTGATAAATTTATGTGTTAATAGGATTGATAAAACGTTTATCAATTAAGATATATAATTGAACTGAATTGAAGATTGACAAATAGAAATATAACAAATACTTACTAATAAATGCTTATTGCATGTTAACGTTTCAACACCCATGCAAACGCCTGATTTTACAACTACTAAATATGTTCATAACTTGGTCACTTACATGTTTATTTGGTCAAGACCATGTATTGTGTAACGATCCTACCCTATACCAATATTATTAAAGAACATTACAAGTAATGTTGTTTGATAAAATGAAGAATACGGCTGTGTAAGGGGGATCAAATGTGAATATTACTTTATACTAACATTAACTCGTCTTTATTATCTTTTTAAGGATCTAAACTAAAATTTTGACGTGCATATTATTAATAAAAAGTAATTAACACACCGATTAAAAATATTTAAAATAGTATATAATATAAATAAATAAACATCAGAAGAACAGATCACAGCGGAATAATATACATCATTATATACATGATAAAATGCGAGTCTACAAAATATCAGTATTAGACCCTCATACATCCAAATATTGTATTAGGTAAAAAAAGTATGAAGTAAACTAAAATAGTCAAAATAATGTACTTCAATGCTATCCCAAAACCCAAAGGTCAACGAGTCCTTGTACCTATAAAGTCTCGGTCTGACCCGAGTATTTTAAAATAAATGGGTCGGACTATATCTAATAAAAAATGTGAGAATAATATCACAATAGTATATAACTTAACGATAGAAATAAGCCATAATAAAATATGCCTGAGACCAAAAATCATAATAAGACATATCAATCAAAATCACCATTTCACAAATCCATTATCACAAACATATGGCATAACCATAAAATAAGCCATAATAGAAATATTCCTAAAACCAAATAATCATAATAAGGCATATCAAATAGAATCATAAATTCCAAATTCTTATTATGATTCGATAATAAAATTAATTCATTTCAAAATATGCATAAAGCCAATTAATCAAAATAAGGCATAATATACCAAATCATCATAAAAATAAATCCATATCAAATCTCAAATGGAATATCAGCAAAATATGGCGATATAAATTCCAAATACTTCAGAGCAAAAAGATACAAAATCCATACCAAAATCTCTAAAAGAATAATAGAAGTAGTCATCTAACAGCTTAAAAACAACGATACGAAGTCTAACAACCTAAATAGACCGATGAAGTCTAATAACAAAAAGACTCCACCACGTAGTATAATAGTATAATCCTATAAAATAGACTACTATGTGGATTACCTAATCTTACAAAACAGGCAACATTGGCTACTGTATCCAAAATAAACTGATAGGTTTACATATAACATCTGTCCAAGGGTCTAAAAGGCAACCGTGTCATACCTTAACAAACCTAATCCTCCAAAATAGGTATGCCCACCCAAATCCTAAATGTACCGACTCTCAGGTCGATGAAAAATGACTCATCTTCTCTTAGTAATCTATCGACCTAAAAACAAATTCGAACACCCTTAGATAACATGCTCTAAGTGTTAATTACTGTCACTCAAATAATCACAAGAATTTAACCAACTGTCCCATACCAGCTAGTAAACTCAAGTATTTACTAAAAGCTAGTAATTTTCAATTTAAACTCTATTTAACAAATTATGTTAATAACCGAAAGAATTATACGAAAAGTCTCATACCAATCTGATAATTCAATCGTTTATTAAAATTCTTTGTTTCATAGGAAAGCACGAAATAAATCAAAACGGAAATCATTTAATTTTCCAATTTAAAATCCAATTAGAATTATTAATCCAATTTTAATTTAATAAAGGTTTTATAAAAATTTACCTTGATTTAAAATTTCAAAATAATAAGAAAATCTCTTTCAATATATATATATATATATAATTATATATATTATTAATAATTTTATCAAAACCTTTGAATTCATTATAAATCCCCTTTTAATATTTATAAATAGATAAAAATTGATAATTTTCTAATGTAAAGAAGATTAATTCTTTTCAAACAAATTCTTGATATATATATACACATATATTAAATCTTTGCTTTTCAAATATTTCTATCTCTAAAAGTATTTTCTGACAATAATAATTTGAATTTGTAAATACGATAATAAGTATAATTTATATATTTATAAAGAAACAATTTCAAACTATATATCTTATAATAATGATTTTCTAGAACTATTTATCAAAACTTCCTTAATTTAATATCTATAATTATTATTAAAATTTTCCCAATTTCATGGAATAGAAATTTTATATGCCTCAAATTTAAAGATTCAAGTGCAATAAAGAATCAGAAAATTTAAAATGCATCATCTAGAACTAACGTCGCTCCATATAAAAGATTATTCCAATTGTGAAATTATTTAGCGATCCGTAAAACTACTGTCACGCAAACAACGTATATATCTATATATAAGTTAATAAAATTCAATTTACAATCGAACAGAATTCTATTTGCTAGTTGACTTCTTTCAATCCATATAACAATCCATATATCACCAACAATAAATTTTCAATATTTCAAACAAATAATTCACTTAAACAATCTAGTCAATAATGTCAATCAATTATCGGGATATATATATATATATAGCAAACAATGGAATAGATATAAATGTGTGAGTTAAAATGGATTAACTCACCTTGAGTAATAGTTCGTTTAAGCTCCTTCATAACTTCAGCTTGCCCCAAAATCATGGCAACACCCGAATAGGATTGCTACTTTTGCCCGTAGCTTACCGTGATTGCCTTCACCTCATCTGCCATGCCCCCTTTCCACTGCAACCATTGCTTCGGCCAACCCTCATCGACCCCCAATGCCGCACCTTTGACTGCAATTCGCCTCACACTATCAAAAATGTGCCTACCCCTCTATCAATCATCCTCGATGAGCCCTTCGAGGCCACACCTCTTCTCTCATGCACGATTTAATCAGTTTTTCTTCTTCTTTTGGAAAATGCGATTTTGAATTGGAATTAGGGGAAAAGAGAATTTAGGCTTTAGGACCAAGTGGTAAGCTATTTTTGAATAAGGGATAGAAATGTTTGAGTGATGCGGCTTTGGGCTGGTTTAGGCTAATTTGTTTAATGATTATTTTTAAATTTCCACTTTTCTTTTTATTTAACTCTTTTACATATAAAATTTAAATATTAATCCTTGTTATTTATCCATAAATATATTTCAATCTGATTGAAATTGATTTACACTTCCGTTCTACGAAATATAATTCGATGACTACATATTCAATTCACCATTAGTTCACTCTATTTAATTATTCATTGAATTGATATAAATAAACTTATTTGACTTCAACAATTAATTGATTTTATTAAATAACAAATAAAACTCTTTTCATCCATTTCAAGTAAATGAAATCATTTGCACTTTAAAGTATTTTATATTTATTAAAACATTTCAATTTAATTCTACTATATTATCTAAAAAGGAATTTATTAACCAATTCAAAATTTTATTATAAGAAAACCCTTTATTAAATAAAATAATAAAATAATAATTTGATTTCAAAAATAATAATTGTAAAAAATCAAATTTAAAAACTTTTGTTCCAATTAAATCAATTGAATATTACAACTTCAAAAACAAGGTTTTTACACATTGTGTTCTATGAGTTTCAAACTCAAAAGCGATACAAGACTATTGATATTTGATCCATATAAAATTGCATATAAATGTTATATGGTGAACGATCATGTAATGCACGATATTTAGATGAAATTATTTCATCCAAAATAAGCAAATATACTATATTGTGAGATCGTTGAAATGTCCGTTTGATCAGTTGACGCAAAGTGCAATGTATTTGATGTCCTTAAATGTTAAGGATGATCGAATGCGCTTTTGTAAAGAGTTCGTTATGATATTTATGCAAGGTTATTCTTTTGAATGGTTTAACCATTTTGAAAGAAAATGAGTGTACATGAGTAGATGTGATAGGTACAATTGGAATGAAGAGAGCGAATAGTAATTTCTTCTTCATAAAGAAAAATAAAAAACGAGAACTATTATAATGATGGTTGATACTTAACACTGGAATGAGAAATAAGATTTATATTTCAAAATGTATTTTCACATGGAAAATTGTTTTTTCTTAGATTATGTTTTTGATTTCAAGATATTTGATTAAAGAACACTCCGCTATAACCTAGTTGCAGTATATGAAATAAATAATCTATATTAAGTGAATGATAGACCTTCGAATTCAGTATGTTATTATAATAATAGAGGAAATAGTGGGAGAATGTCGGTAGCACCTATTGATTGCATCAAGCTACGAAAATTGTTTTGTAAAACATATCGAACATTATTTATGAAATAATGGCTATTTTTTTCGAAGTTGACTGAAAAATAGACATAGTTGTATTTTAATGAGGATATTGTGAATAGTCGCTATGAAATAAAAATATAATATGGTATTTCTTTTAGAACAAAAGTGATGTATTGGAAAATATAGAAGTATCTAAAATTATTTTCATTTTTTTTAATTATAGAGTAAGTCGTAGTTTTGAGGAAAATTCTTATTATATGATTATGAATCATTTAATACTAGTTAATTATATCTCAAACAATTAAGACCTATGCAACCATATAGTAGAAGCATCGTAAGAGTTGATGAACTCTTCGGATTGATACATATACATGTATGTAATCGTAAGTTTATTAATAGTAAATCGATTCCATTTATTTTGCCATATTCACTGATGAGTTATTACAGATATGGACATGTGTTGTAACAAGCCAGATTTTGGAGATTACCGTTAATATTAAATTATAATGAAATAATAATCTAATATTGTGATTATAAATGAATTGGAGGAATGAAATGTGAGTTATTTTTTACTTTATATAAACAATGTTTTGATGAACAAAACTTGGGTTTTTAATTTATGTGAGTTAATTTATCTCATAAGATGTTATTTCAAGATATTGATAGTTGGAATAAACATAAATGAGTGAAAATAAGCTTAGAATATTTTATTTGTGAAATTGGGTTGAAAATAAATGATGTTAGTTATTTATTAAGTCAAAATGGGAAGTATTGGAATTTTATTTCAATAATAGCCTTTTATAGTGAATAAAAAGGGCAAATGAGAAGAAAATGAATTTTTCGAAGTGTATTAATGATTAAAAATAGTGTTGTAATATTTTAGAAAATGTTAACATATTTAATACACTTATTTGAGTTAATAAATAATTTTTATTTGACTCGGATTGTTTAAAATTGTGGTTTTTTGTCTAAAAATAACAATATTGTCAAATATTGTGTAAATTAATAGTTTATTGGCAAAATAATATTTTTAAGTGTAAAAAAATTTATTGTGTTAATCATGTTCACCTTGTTAAAATATAAAAAATGCATTTTGTCTCATGTAAAAAGAAGTTAACATGACAAGGTTATGTTAAAAATGGTTTAAAACCTATGTATATTAGCCTAAATAATTTTCTAAGTATGAGAATGGTCTAATTGGGTATAGTAAACATCCAATAACCCAGATTCTAGAGTTTTCTGATGAAATACGTTCCTTTTCTCCCAAAACTAATTACAATAAAACCTAAATCAGAAAAGAAAAACCTTCAAAGTACAAAACAATGACTACCCTCTTCAAAGTTTAATCTTCCAAGCTCAATCTTTACAAATTGAAAAGCCTAATTTAATTTAGAATCGTAAAATAAGGCAATCTCCAACCTATTCTATCTTAGAATCCATCTAAAACCCTTTTCTTCATCAAAAATCTATTTTTATAGGGATACTTGTTGATTTGCTTCTCTCCTTGTTTGCATGTTACCTGTTCTTAGTTTTACTGATTTGGATGCTCTATTCTTGGCTAAAAGCATCAATCTTTGGCATCTAAATCATAATTCAATCTTCATGAAGGCAAGGTGAGTGTAAAACTCACAAACCCTAACTCTTTATATGATCAAAATATTATAATCAGTGAATTACTGAAGCTGAAATAAATTTAGGCATAACTTTCACGTTTTTGATCCGATTTTGATAATTTTGGATGTTCCGGAAAGCATAAATCATATGCTACAACTTTTCTGTTTTGAATTTTCTGTAATTTTGATGTTAGCTATGTCAAAATCTAATTTTTCTACTGCAAACCCGAGAGCAAAACTAATATTTGCTCTATCATTGAAGCTGAAACGAATTTGACCATACTACTTCGTTTCTTAATCGATTTGATGATAATTGTCATTTAGAAAAGCTTAGAAACTAAGCTACAACTTTCATTTTATTCATTTTGCCTAATTTCGAAGTTATCTATGGTAAAATTGCAATTGTTTGTCGCTGTCCTGTAAATGCATAAGTTCAGGCTGAGTTTGATGTTTTTTTAGTACTTTGATCATAACTTTCTTGTTTCAAATCAGAAATTAGAAATTTTAATGTTCTAAAATCCTTGTTAAACATGCCACAATTATTTTGTTTTCGGTTTTGAATGATTTTGAGGTTTACATAGTGAATAACTGACTTTTTTATCGCTGGCCTGTGTTGATAGCCAATGCACATAAATTTTTCTAAGTAGTATTTCGCTCATAACTTATTCGTTACTGATCGAAATATCAAAAATTTTGATGTCTTGGAAACCATATGGTGTAGGCTACAATTTTTCTGTTTTGAGTTTTGCAGAATTTAAAATAATGGTGGAAAATTGACGTTTTCACTTCTGGCCTGTCATTGACAGCCACAGTATTTATATATTTGTCTGATTTCAACGATTTCATTTGCATTCTTTTGCAAATTTTTTATATGAAATTTGATGCTAATATTTGATCATTTTGTCCAATAATGGACTAATCAAGTTAGGATGAAATTTGAATTTAAATTGGAATATCGGTTTAGGCCGATTAAAATTGCAAATTGATGTTTTCTTGAGTTTTAAAAAAATCCGAATAAATTCCAGAAATTCTTCTAACATCATGGTTGGAGTAATAAATGTTTTTATGTATTTATAGAGGTTTTTTAATCAATTATTCTTTATTTTTAAGGCTTTTGAAAATTATTAAAATCCTTTTTAATGATGTGATTTCTCTCAAAATCTTTTAGATAAATTTCTCAAAATCTTTTAGATAAATTTGTAAAATTTGTTTTATAACCCCGTTTTCTCAAGTAAAATCTTTTATAATTAATTTTGTTTATTTTAATTACTTTGATGCTTTTTTGGACGTACGAGGAAGTAAATTAAAAGATTTTGTAAAAAAAAATACATGGTATGGGACACGTATTTTTGCTTTATCGCTTAATATCAGATTTGTACGATCAAAACAAATTTGAAGTGTTATTTTGAGTTGATTTAGAAGTTACCAAATTTTGGTGAAGATTATTGGTTTAGAATTACTCTTTGAGTACATTTGACGACGAACCAATCTAGATGCATTTTTTGATGGCCGATTAAATGAGGCAATATTGATGTTAAGTTTTAATTTGCAACTTTGGTTAGAAATAACCATCACGATGTTCTTTTACTTGCCTAGGAGATGACGTAAGTTGTTATGATGGATTGATGATGATTTCGATATTTGTGATGAATTTTTACTTGTCGATGAAGTGAGACAAGTCTCGACGTCACTTAAAACTCATCCAAGTAAGAGATAAGACGAGTTAGGTATCTTACAGTAGCCGATGAGATGAGGCAGTGTTTATTTGATGATGTTTTATGATGGTTTTCTTATGTGGCATCGACTAACGATCGGTAAATCAATAGGTACGAATGTATGGCATGGGACGTACGTTGACGCCTATTGGGTTCCTATTCAAGAAGTTGAGACACATTCACGATGTTACTAGTGCTACTGACCGAATACTCGATTGGAGTCATCACGATGTTCATGAAGTTATTACTCGACTCCAATCATCACGATGTTATTACTCGAGTTTTTGTGACTGGGTTTCATCAAGATGTTTCCGACTATAGTCAATCAAGATGATCACGATGTTATGATGTTATGTGACCCCAAGTCATCACGATGAATGGTACCAAATAATGGTAGTACTAGTCAAGATGTAAATGCACGTGCTGTTTTCCATGAGGTTTTAGGTGTTTCGATTTCACTATTTTGATGATGATGCTTTAGTATAGCCTTATGTAAGAAAAAGGCTTATTGACATACATGGTTTTATTTGTGATTTCGAATACGATGTTTTGGATTCTTTCCGGGCTCTATCAAGATGGATTTGAGACATTATATATATTTATACCAATGAGGTGAGGTATAAATTATGGTAATGCTTTTATGATGAGTGTTGATAATAGATTTAAGATATATTTATATTTATACCAATGAGATGAGGTATAAATGATTATGGAGATTCCTTTATAATGAGTTTAATGATGGATTTGAGATGTATTTATATTTATACGATGAGATGAGGCATAATAATTAAGAAGTTTCTATTAGATGAGTTTTATTTATGATGGATTCTTGAAGTTTTAATTATCTTATGAAGATTTACTTTATGGTCCATATCCTCACCCATTTCATTTGGTTATATATATAATTAGATGAACCAGTCTATCTAATACACATATTGTATTCTTCTATGTAATCATGATGAACCATTGATGTATCACTCCAGAGATAACTTGATGACCTTTATCATTCCATTTGTAATGATGGAATGGTTTTCCCCTTATCTCTTATCATCACCTTTACTAGTGATAAGTTCTAGCTAGCCCGACCCGTGTGTTTCACTCGGGTCAGACCGAGTTGTTTCAGGTATCATCTATTGGACTTAGCTTGAAGTTGACATTGGATATCAGCTCTTCTTTCGCTTGAGTAGTTTATTTCTTCTGCATACTCTGATGTTTTTACATTTGATTTGATGTATATGGTGTGGTCATGTACCACCTTTATTGTATTCATATTGTATTGTACTGAACGTGTATCAGTGTATACGTATATATATATATATATATGATGTTGATTACTATTCTATAATGTGATTTACATTCAGTTATTGTATTTTGTTTTGATTGATCTGTTAGCCACCTATAGTTTTGGATTAAGCATTTACTTGTTATGTCGATCCTCTTGAGATAGAAAAAAATCATATTGCATTTATCGACGTATTCAGTAGATGTTTAAGACAAAGTTATAGATGGTCGCCCTTAACCAGCCCTATTCTCCACTTTAGTAGACAGAATTACTCATTGATTCTCTTTGCTAAGGTGGGTCTCGAGGTGGGGCGTTACATGTGTATTTGATTTGTATGTCTAAGCATATAATGAGCTCATAGAATATAAAACGAAAGTAAATAATATAACATGCGACCTAAATGATTCGATTTGATGGAATTAGTGAGTATGTTAGAAAGAGTTTTATATGTACTTAATATGAATAAAGATCAGTATCAAAAGTCACTCATTCCTATAATATATGTGATGTATTGATTAGGAGTATCTAACTTCTTGCACAAAGCATAATTAATGATGAGTTAAGTTGAATTAAAATTATTTTTATAAGGTGTGTGCTTAAGAGTTGTACACAACGTTAAAATTAACATCCAAAAAATAGTTCAAAACCATAAAAGATAAGGGTTTATAAGAAACTTCTACATATCCAAGGTCAAAGCGTTGGCAAGTTGAGTGTCTTGAAGTCAGTGGGAGCGATATTGAGTCTGTGGGTTTTTGGATACGATCTGAAAACATATATGAAAGTATTATTCAGAAAAGCATCAAAATTGAACAAGTGTTTTGATAGAAATATCAAATAGCTTGATTATAAGTCAAACTGTAGAAGAAACGTGTGTTCATAAGAAATAAAGTTAAAAGGTACATAGATATTTCTAAACCAAAAGTAAATAACATACCGCTTATTGTTAACGATGTACCTATGTTAAAATCAGTTTTTAGTTGTTTTAATACTCGACATTGGATTTATAAATAATGCCTTTTATAATAAGTATAAAAAATATTGGGAATGTCCCAAAACAATATGCAAGGACACCTTATTAAAATGTTTAATACATAACATGTAAGATGGATTTTTATGCATTGGCATAAGAATTATCATAAATGTTATGTTGTCTACGATATCATGATTTGTTCATGTATTCGATAAATGAAGCTAATATCAAATCCAAATTGATAATAATTAGTAAATGGTAGTTTGGAGTGTTCTCGTGTATTTATGAAATAATAGAGAATTATTTACTGAAACAATAAACTCCTTATAAAGGAGTGTTTGGACATAAACTTTCATAATTGATGTCAAGTATAATATGTAAACAATAAAATCAAGTTAAGAATCAATAAGTTGGAAATGTTCCTAATGAAAGATTGTGGCTGATCAATGAAAAAAGGCTCAGTACATCACCTTGAATAGCGCCACAATAAAAGCAATGTATATAAATATAAATGCACAAATTTATAACCGAGCCAAGGATGATTCCAAATGTTGAGAATCCCATAACATTGTTATATGATAAAAATGTCATGATATAGTTCATAACAAAACTTAAAGCTCATTAGAAGATGAGAGATGCACTTCAAATTGTTCCACACGCTAAAACAGTTTATCAGCATCGTGAATAGTTGATTGATATACTATATAATTGAAGCATAATAGCATACCCATTCATTGAGGAACTGGCTCGATGGTTTTGAGAAAACCGACTGGAAAAGTTGGAATAAGATTCTATAATTGTCCCTAAATGCAAGTGGGAGATTGATAGATTTTATATTTACTTGAAAATCCATATATGATATGTTTTGTGATAGTAGTTACAAAATGTTGTAACCATGAGTAATTTATCACGATGAAAGTAAGTATGCTATTTTAAATACTCCTAGTCAAGATGTATCAACACTAGGGCTATCAATCGAACCCAACGGTACACCATCCAACTTGGTCCGACCGAATACCTATTTGAACGTTGCTTGGTCCATTTGAATAATGGTCTGAGTTCGAACATTTTCTTTTGTCCGATCTAAAATTCGAACTTGAGTTTGAACATATATATGTACGACCAAAATTGTTCGTTACACCTCTTAAATAGTTACTATAAACCTTCTTTTAGAAATAAAAAATAGTAATTATTTAATAGCATGGTGCATGTATTGGAAAAGGACAATCTGGCAAAAAGATAAACGTTGTTTCGTTTCAAATATTATGCCTATGAAGAAATTAAATAATCGACTCCAAAATTCTTTAATAATTGCCAATGGTCCTACCTATTATATTAGGCATCGTACAATATTTTATTTCAAATATTATGCCAGTAGTCCGACCTAGTTTAATGGACATAAACATATAGTTCTAGTAACGACTATTATATATAGAAAATCTTCCTGTTCTTATTCCCATTGTGTTATCTTGCCTAATTTTTAATTAATCAATGTTGAGTCTATATGTCCGATCCATAACAGACACGTTATCATGCCAGACGTGGACATAGTTTTTTTTAGATCGAGTTCGAACAAGGAATGTGTTTTCCAATATTTTACGAGTTGGACATGGGCCCATTCTATATTTTATCTGGTCCGAGTTCGACGATTAAAATGTCCAGTTTGATCCGCCAGATTTACACCTTTAATCGACACTGGATATCTGTACATCCATGGAGATTAGAGTGCATAATGCTCTTCAAATGTTGGATAGTATAATACTCGTAGCTATTGGGGGGACCAAGGATTACGTACTGATAGTTATTGGATAACTATGGAATGACTCCCTCGATAGTTCTCTATTGGTTAATATAACTAAGGTCAAACCGAAAATATTGAGTGGCGAAATTACATGGTTCCCATGATTTGAGAATACCATTGATCTTTAATATAGAAGCTCCACTTTGATTATATTTAAATTATGGCGTGGGTCTATCGAACGATTATAGTTGGGTCGAGTGGAAGCATTTGTAGGGAAATACTATTCAAGAGAGGATTCATCTACTCCTTTACATGAGATTAGTATCATGGTTAGTTGAAGTCAACTCAAAGTCAAAGTCTCCGGCCGTAGCATTTTGGTTAATAATAATTGTTTTTATTGAACCAAGGACTTTGTGTTTGGACTATAAAGTTTAATGTGGAAGATACCGGAATTTTAACCATTACCAAATTCCATAAGTCCAAAGTGATAGTTTTAACAAAGGGAATTGGTGTCAATAATAGTCACAACAGGGCAATGCTTAATAAAGTAAAATTGGATTTCGCTGAAACCAAATAAGCGATAAATTTGGCCAAAACGCCACACCACCTGCTAAGTAATGTGTAAACGTTAATATTCAAATAGTTCGATATTAATCGCTGACCAAATTTATACCTAACGGGTCACACATCCTAAAAGATGAATACTCCTTTAACCAAACGATTAAATCAATTTGTAATTATTATATTAAATTAATTAAAATTTAGAAAATATTAGTTATAAAAATTAGATTTTTATTTGGTGAACAAATATTGTTAGATGTATTTATGGAAGTTATAAATATATTAATTGATATACGATATCAATAAGCGTTTAGATTAGATTTAAATGTAAAATATTTGTTTGGATTATAAATGGTTTTAAAGCCCGTGAAAAGAGCTGGTTGGTTTATCACTAATAAAGGAAGGTTAGTGAAGCCATATGATGGCTGGTTAGTGTGAGTTCGAAAGGTTTATGTTTTAAGAGTTTAATGCTTTTGAAAGGATTTGTTTTAAATGATTTCAAAGGAGTCGAAAGGTAAACTTTCGAGGGGTCAAAAGGTAATTTCCGACAAAGTCGAAAGGTTCTAATTTTTAAATGATTTCGGAAGGCTTTAAATGGAAAGTTTTCCGAATGTTTTCTACGGCAGTGTTTTAAAGTGTTTATAAAGTGGGATGTCTAAAGTTTTAATGGTTTCGAAAGGTTTTAGTTCAATGGTTTCGAAGGGTTTGAGATCAATAATTTCAAAAGGTTAATGAATAGTTTCGAAAGTAAGGTTTTGGCTTCTTGGCCTAGAAAATTAAAGGGTTTCACTTGGTTTTGAAAGAGATGTTTTCAAAAGTTTAGAAAGAGGTGCTTTCAAATGTTAAATGTTGTCATCGACTAATGTTTGAGTAAAGAATATATATATATATATATGTATATATATGTATATATGTATATATATATATAACATGGCATTGTGATTTTGAGTAAAGCTTAAAGATTTTATATTTTCCTTGTTTAAATTTGATTTAAAAGTTTTAAATCATTTTGAAAATGTTTTCAAGGAAATTCATGGGAGGGGATCCTTAAGTGAAAATGACTCAGATATTAGAATACCTGATGGGACTACTATATGGTCACGCCCTATACATTAGCTATTAGCCCCAGCTAATTATTGTCCAAAATTCCAGTGTGTAGGGCTTTGTCACGGGTAGGCTAAAATTATGATTACACATCGAAAGGAATATATGTTTGTATACAGATAGGTCGTTGGTGATCTCAAAAACTATTAGGAGCAGGAAGACCTATAAGATGAGTAAGTTAGGGACAGACTGTCCATAAGCGAAGTATTTAACAGATTGTTAAGGACAAACAGTCCGGAAGTAAAGTATTTAACAGATAGTTAAGGGTAGGTAATCCAGAAGAAGAATATCTAACATGTGTTAGATTAATTTTGATTATATTGTCTGGTAGGCCTGAGTCAGCCAAAGGTGAAAAGTTATCTAAACATAACTTATATGCCTGAACAGATAGTCCATTATTACATGGTATTTATGTATTTTACATAATGATGCTTTATAGTATTTAACCAGTTTTGATGCATGGAAAAGGTTTTGCAAAGATATGTTTTAAAAAGATGTTAGTGAGGGGAAACACGTCCCGCTAAGTGACGTGGTCTTACATAACATACAAAAACTAGGATGTATAGTATTATTCAAATCGGGCTTTATGTCTGACTCGATGTTTATGTTTTCCCCTTAAACTCTTGGGTGCTCAATATTAATTTGAGTAGGTTGAGGGGTTAAGGTTTTTTCAGGTTTAAAAGGATAACGAATAAGGCTACCGGAGACATGTAGGAGGCAAACGAATAGCTATTTAGGAGTTGCAGTTTTATGTTTTGTTGTATTTCCATTGTGTTTGTATTAAGTCTATTATGACTCTATGAATCTGATCATCGAAGGGGGTATCTTCATACACCATTCTTGGTGTATTTTGTATCAAGTATATTATATCCATGTTTGGGAACGTATTGGGATTATGTATTAAGAATATGAAACGTCTATTTTAAATGTAACGAAGAAAAGTTATTTTGAAATCTGTGTTTTATTTCATATTCAAGTGCTTCTGATATTATAGATAACATTAACATAGCTGTATTTAGCCGCCGGAAGCTAATATGTAGATGACTGCAGCATTTGTAGCGCTTAATTTTGGGCCTCTAGGTAGGGGATGTTACAGCTTGCTATCAGAGCATGATTTATGAAATATTTTAACTAAAAATGGTTTTTGAAAACATAATCCTTTTGGTTGTTTGCATGTGTTCGATTTTGGGGGATTTGGTATTATCCTTGGGATGGATTGGTTAAGTAAATATGATGCTAGGATATTTTTCCATAATAGAAAACTGTCACTTAGTCACCCAGATTGTAGTGATCGGATAGTTTACACCACAGTGAACCCTAGGTGCGAAGTGAGTGCTTTATTAGGTATTATGGAGTTGGAGGATGAGTTGCATCGAGTCTTTGTAGTTAGAGAATTTGCTGGAGTGTTTGAACAGCGGTTGTTGGACTGCCATCGAATCGAGCCGTTGAGTTTCAGATTGATTTGGTGCCTGGAACTGAATCTATCAGTAGGCCGCCAAGCAGGATGACACCTATAGAAATGAGAGAGTTAAAGGCGCATTTGGTGGATTTAGAAGGCATGAATTTTGTTCGACCGAGTAGTTCACCAGGGGTAGCTGCCGTAGTGTTTGCTATGAAGCTGGAAGGATCGTCGAGGCTATGTATCGATTATTGTAATTTGAATGAGAAGATGATAAAGAATCAATACTCGTTACCGAGAATTGACAATTTGTTCGATTAGTTAAGTGAAGCCATTGTATTCTCTTAGTTGGATTTGGCGATAGGATTTCATCGCTAAGAGTGGAAGAGGATAATATTCCTTTGACGGCGTTTAGGATGAGGTATGGATCGCACGAATGGCAAATTATGCCATTTGGACTAACTAATGCGTCGGCATTCTTTGTGGATCTAATGAATCGAATTTTTCCGAGAGCACTTGGATAGGTTTCTATTGGTCTTCATAGATGATATTTTGATATACTCTAAGGATGAGAAGAAGCATGAAGTTCATCTTAGAATTGTGCTTGAGACATTGAGGGAGCATCAGTTGAGGGCCAAGTTTCTGAAGTGTCATTTTCGGAAGAAGGAAGTGAAGTTCCTTGAGAAAGGGTTGTCTGTAGATCCGACCAAGATTGAGGCGGTGAATACTTGGAAGAGACCCAAGACGATGACCGAGATAAAGGGTTTTCTTGGATCGATTGGATATTATCGAAGGTTTATAAAGGATTTTTCATGGATTGCTGCACTGATGACTAAGCTTACGTGAAAAGATGTGAAGTTTACATGGACTAATAAGCATGAGGAAGCATTCTAGAGCTTGAAACACTTATTGACCCATGCACCAATGTTGGTGGTTCTGGAGGGGAACCAATATTTTGTTATCTATACTGATGTGTGTGGAACTAGACTTGGAGCTATGTTGATGCAAAGAGGTAATGTGATTGCTTATGCTTCTAGACAGCTTATACCACATGAAGTTAGGTATCCAGTGCATGATTTGGAGTTAGCTATCGGAATATTTGCTTTAAAGATATGTAGGCATTAGCTGTTGGGAGAGCGATTTGAGCTATATACAGATCATAAATGGTTGAAGTACTTATTCTCTCAAAAGGAGCTGAACATGAGACTACAAAATGGTTGGAGTTTATTGCTGCTTATGATTTTGGAATTGTGTACACACCCGAAAAAGCGAATAAGGTAGTAGATGCACTTAGCCAGAAACATCAAAATGTAGTATTGGCTATGATTGCTGTATGGAATGATTTGGAAGCATAATCAACTTGTAGTGTGCAGTAAGATCCGAGGCAGGTTCTAGTACTGGAAGTGTTATACTATCTTATTTAGAAGTTCGACCACTAATGATTGAAAAGATGGCTTCTATGCAGGAGGAGGATCCAGTTATGGCTGAATGGATCAGAAGGTTAAGGGAAGGAACCGAGAACGATGCCTTAAAGGATTTCAGTCTTGACTAAAAAGGGCGGTTGAGAAAGAAAGGAAGGTTGTGTGTTCCGAATGTAGGAGACATGGGGAAAGAAGTTTTGGGTGAATGTCATCATTTGAAGTTCACTATCCATCCAGGAGGAACAAAAATGTATCAGTACATGAAGAGAAGTTTCTTGTGGGAAGGTATTAAATGGGACATAGGTTTATGTGTTAAGCAGTGCTTGAATTGCCAAAAGGCAAAGGCTGAACACCAGAAGTCAAGTGAATTGCTTCAACCGTTAGAGGTTTCGTCGTGGAAGTGGGATTCTATCTCTATGGATTTTATTGATAGATTTCCAAGGTCTAGTAGAGGAAATAAAATCATATGGGTCATAGTGGATAGACTAACCAAGAGTTCCAGCAAAGTCAACTAGGATGGTCCCTGTTTTGGCGAAGTTGTTTATGAAGAATATAATTAGGCTGCATGGGATTCCTAGTGGTATTATCAGTGATAGAGATTCTTTATTTACTAGTGAGTTCTAGAAAAGTCTATAGGAAGCATTAGGAACCAAGCTCAACATAAGTAGCGCTTACCATCCGTAGACTGATGGGCAAACGGAAAGAGTTAACAAAGTCTTAGAGGATTTGTTAAGAGCTTGTGTATTGGATTTCAAGGGATCATGAGAGGACCTTCTCCATTTAATTGAGTTCTTGTATAATAATAGTTATCAGACTAGTATCGGGATGGCACTGTTTGAAGCTTTATATGGAAGACCATGCAAATCTCCTGTATGTTGGTTAGAGACCGGGGGTAGGTTGGTTCTTGGTCTAAATTTGGTGAAAGAAGTTGCAAAGAAGATTGAGTTGATCCGAGCTAGGATGAAGGAAGCTCGATATAGGAAGAAAAGTTATGCGGATATAAGAAGGAAGGACTTGGAATTCTCTATCGGAGACTATGTTTAAAGTTTCACTGATGAAGGTTGTGATTAGAAAATCAGGAAAGTTAGCACCTAGATTCGTTGGACCCTTTCGTATTATTGAGAGTGTCGGGAAACTCGCTTACAGTGTGGAGTTACCGAATAGTTTGGCAGGAATCCATGATGTATTCCATATTTCTCATCTTAGAAAGTGTGTTAAGGACTAGAGACTACCATAGCACCTATAGTGTTAGACGATTTAGTAGTAGAGCTAGATTTGACTATTGTTAGAAAGCTGATTTAGATTGTGGTTAGAGATGAGAAGAAGTTGAGGAACAAGATAGTCAAATTGGTAAAGGTCCAATGGAGTGACGATGTTAGAGACTATACTTGGGAGACGGAGAGAAGGATTAATGATGCTTAGCCTGATTTGTTTGATGGTATATTTTACCTTTGATTTCTTTGTTGTGTACCTTATCATAATTTCAAGGACGAATTTTTTTAAGGTGTGGAGTCTGTAACAGCCTACATTTTTATAACATTATTTAGGATATTTAATTTATTAAATTAAATAAAATAATGTAAAGATTAATAGGTTGAGATTTGGTTAAGCTAAGGTAGCCGTGCCATGTTAAATATAAATAAAATGAGATAACATACTAATATGTTAGGAAATGAGTAAGGGCAATATGGAAAATAGGAGAGGCTTATACCTTAAACTCTTAGGAGAATGAAACTCACGTTCATTTCATTTTAGCAACTAAAAACACCAAGGACGGCTACCATTTTTATTCTTAAGGAAGATAAAGCTAGAATTCAAGAGAACGAAGATAATCGACATAATTAACATCAAATCTCACATCTTTTAATCTCAAAGTTAAGGTGAATAATTATTACACCCATTTTCTTTTGATTTTTGGTTTTAAGACTAGATCCGAAATGTTTTAGCATGTATATGTCATGTTCAGATGATTAAAGTTATATATATATATGTTTGTTAGTGAATTATCCATGTTCATGTTTGTTTCTATGATGTGCTTGATATGAAAATCCTATTAAATGACATCCAAATGCCTTGAAAATTTAAATATAGGCCGGAAATGATATAATAGAGATGAATTTCAATTTTCATAATTTCTAAATTTATATGGATTTTATATTAATTTTCTTGTGATGAAAACGATTTATTGGGTTATAAATTATTTACGGCTAAATAAATAATTATTTTGGATTGATATTTTTATATGTTATAAAACATATTAAAATAGATTTTTTGGAATTTTTCTAGATTTTTCCTTAGTGTCCCGATGAATATATAAAATTATTTAAAATATAGGACTTAAATGTTTTATATATTTAATTAAGGAAAGGGGAATTTTATAAAATAAAATTATTATTTATTTTTGAAATAGTGGCAGCACTTTTCTGAAAAGTATTTGTTAACCAATGAGAATTTGACAAACAGAGACATGTTAGTTGAAAAGTTATCCTTTTTAAGTTAAAAACAAAGAAATAATACTTTTAGCATGTTTCGGCCTTTTACGGCATCAAACCTTCCAACCTAAACCTTTCGACAAGGTCGAGAGGTTCTTAGCTTTCGACAAGGTCATACCAATGCATATGGTATCATGTTACTTGGTACGTAATGAATTGGACACGGTCAAAGGGTACTTAGTCGAAAGGTTGATAGCCAAAGAGGTTGGGGGTATGTTTGCTTTATAAACAAAAGCTTTCCCCTGTTTGCTTTAGAAAATGAGCTTTTGACTTGGTTGGTTCCGATTAGGTCAATTACTTAAAATAAAGGTTTAAACATTTCGACAAAGTCAAAAGGTTACAACCGCCTTGTTATTGTTTTGTTTTGAAACCTTCCGACAAAGCGAAAGGTTTACTTATTTTAAACCAGCCGCTTCTCCATGCTTTCGAAAGCAAGCTTTCGACTTAGATGATTTACCCTTGTTTTATAAATTGAAGTATAACCCAATCTTTCTAAGGAGTTGTTTTAAAGGCAGAGGCCTATTGTTTTAAATAATATATTTTAAAGCTTTCGAAGCAGAGCTTTCTTCAAAGTAAAAAGGTTACTTCCAATGAAGTCGAAAGGTTTTAACGAAGGATTTTCCACATGTTTTTTATCCAGTATGCTTTCTAAAGATTTATGTTTTAAGAGTTTAATGCTTTCGATAGGTTTTGTTTCAAATGATTTCAAAGGAGTCGAAATGCAACCTTTCGAGGGGGTCGAAAGGTAGCTTCTGAGAAAGTCGAAAGGTTCTATTTTTTGAATGATTTCGGAAGGCTTTAAATGGAAAGTTTTTCAAAGGTTTTCTAAGGCAATGTGTTAAAGTATTTATAAAGTGTTGTGTCTAAAGTTGAAATGGTTTCGAAAGGTTTTAGTTCAATTGTTTCGAAGGGTTTGAGATCAATGATTTCTGAAGGTTAATGAATGTTTTCGAAAGGTAAGGTTTTGGCTTCTTGGCTTATAAAATTAAAGGGTTTCACTTGGTTTTGAAAGAGATGTTTTCAAAAGTTTAGAAAGAGGTACTTTCAAATATTAAATTTTCATCAACTAAATAAACACGGCAATGCAATTTTATGTAAAACTTAATGATTTTATATTTTCCTTATTTAAATTTAATTTAAAGGTTTTAAATAATACTGAAAATGTTTTCAAGAAAATTTATGGAAGGGATCCTTAAGTGAAAATGACTCAAATATCAGAACACCAGATGGGACAAGTATAGGGTCGCACCCTATACATTATCTATTAGCCCCAACTAATTTTTATCCAAAATTCCAGTGTGTAGGGCTTTTCCACAGGTAGACTAAAATTATGATTACACACCGAAAGGAATATATGTTTGTATACAGATTGGTTATTGGTGAGTTCGAAAAACCATTAGGATCAGGAAGACCTGGGAGATGAGTAAGTTAGGGACAGACCGTCCATAAGCGAAGTATTTAACAGATAGTTAAGGATAGACAGTCTAGAAGTGAAGTATTTAACAAGTAGTTAAGGATAGGTAATTCAGAAGAAGAATAGCTAATAGGTGTTAGATTAATTTTGATTTTATTGTCTGGTAGGCCCGTGTCAACCGAAGGTTAAAAGTGAGCCAAACAAAACTTATGTGCTTGAACAGATAGTTCATTATTACCTGATATTTATGTGTGCTTACATAATGATTCTTTACAGTATTTAACCAGTTTTGGTGTAGGGAAAAGGTTTTGCAAAGATATATTTTAAAAGGATGTTAGCGAGGGGAAACCCGTTCCGCTAAGCGGCATGGTCTCATTTAACATAAAAAAACTGAATGTATAGTATTATTCACGCCAGGCTTTATGTCTGACTCGAAGTTTATGTTTTCCCCTTAAAATCTCGGGTGCTCAAAATTAATTTGAGTGGGCTGAGGGGTTAAGGTATTTTCTAGGTTTAGTAGGATGACGAATAAGGCTACCGGAGGCATGCTGGAGGCAAACAAATAGCTACTTAGGAGTTGCAGTTTTGTGTTTTGTTGTATTTCCGCTGTGTTTGTATTACGTCTATTATGACTATATGACTTTGATCATTGAAGGGTGTATCTTCATATATCACTCTTGGCGTATTTTGCATTAAGTATATTTTTTCTGTGCCTGGGAACGTATTAGGACTATGTATTAGAATATGGAACATATGTTTTAAATGTAATGAAGAAAAGTTGTCTTGAAATCTGCGTTTTGTTTCATATTCAAGTGCTTCTGATATTATAGATACCATTAACATTACCATATTTAGTCGTCGAAAGCTAATACTATAGATGGATGCAGCATTCTACACTCTTAGTTTTGAGCCTCTAGATAGAAGATGTTACATTTTCAAACTATAAAATTCTTGTCCAAAATTTTAATTGAAATTTGATTTAGAAAATTAATTTTCTATTGATTTTTAATAATTTAATATGGTTTTATTAATATATATATGTGTGTGTGTGTGTATTTATAATAAAAAATAAGAATAAACAAATCTTTAGCCATGCATAAGACTATGTTATTATATATATTTAAATTAATTTTTTTTAATTTTATATGTATTAATATATATTATTATTATACGTATATACATATATAAGTATTTAATATAAACATACACACACATTGGTTTTGGCATTACAACAATTTTTTTATTAAATATATTTTGTGAATGATTTAAACATATCTATATATAATGAGGATACCCTCATTTGAAGCTTTTGAATTTACAAAATTACCCACGATATTAAAATTACCAGGCACTTAATAAGCAAAGGATACCATTGTCATTCTTTTATACCCACGTTTTCATTGTATTGATCTTCAAAGACCAAACAAATATCAAACTTTAACGTCAAAGCATAACTGAGAGAAAAGTTTTCTGAATTTCCAGAATTATCAAGTTCTTAAATCCGCTGCAATGAGAATCTAGATCAAACAAACTACAAAGAATTCAAAGCCCTTATCAAGATGATATTGTTCAACTTCTTAGCTTCTTATAGAAGATACTTTCTTCCCTGTTATTATGGAAAAATAAAGTTTGCTCCAACCAATCACATGCGCGAGTCATTCTAGCATATCTATTTTCATATTAATGATCAATAATTTTTTGTAATTAATTTAGCAATTATGTGTATGATTGTTTTTGAGACAAATAATGTGAATTTGGCGATAGATCATCCAATCTATATGCCGTTCTATCTTGGAATTTAGCAATTATGTGTATGATAGTTCTTACTTGGAATTTTCATGTACAATTTGAAAGAATATGTCAAATTTAGATCTCTTAAACATCATTTTTCGTTCTATCTGCTCGGGGACTGGAACACTCGGACCTTTCAAGAGAAGGAATTCTATATTTACTACTGAAATTGCTATCTCCTACAGTTTTTCAAAAGTTACTCAAGAAATAAGGATGTAATTTTTTGCTTATGTTTGATTATTTAAAAGGATTATAATTATGTGTTGATGTACATTTAGGAAGATTAACTTAAAATGGCATGATGTATTAGTGAGTTACGAAGTTGAGAATAATAAAGAGAAAATGGTAATGTTGAGAGTTATGGAACGAAATACTGTCAATGTGGTTTTCATAATTATAGGTTCCAATGCATGAATAAAGCAAAATTAAGTTTAATATCATTGCCAATTAACTCTTATTTTCAAAGATTAAGCAAATTGTATTATACCCAATATATTAAGAACTCTAAGTTGACTGAAAATTAATACATGTGTAAAATGGTTCTGGACATAGGAATTCATTTAAGAACAGTACAAATCATAAACCATATATATGTTTAATATGCATGTTATATATAACTAGGTTCATCCTATGAGCAATGTTTTCATAACCAGACCATTAGTCAAACAGTGGCGACTCAAAGTTTGACGTTGTGACTGTCCAACCGATCAAACCATTGAGCGTGCCAATTGGTTTTCACTAAAAGAAGTTAACATATGATTTTCTTTGCACACGTACAACGGACGTGCTATACAAACTGGTTTATATAGTTATAAATATATACAAATTGTTAATAATTTGTATTTATATTTATATATATGTTTATATTTACACAAAATTATAAAATAAAATTTTAATTTATACAATACATATGCATATTGTAATATTTTATTTATAAAAGCAAAAGTATAGATATACAAACATACATTTGGACAATATATTTTCATATTGGATGAGTAAATGTGTCCGTTGTGATTTATGCCCCAACATCTAGATACGAACATGTTATACCTTGTAGAGATTGATATGTTATACATGCATATGTTTATATTTATGTATATAATACACATATATATTTAATAAAATATAAATTTAATAATACAATATCATTTTATAAATTTAAATAAAATAAAATATAGGAATTTTCTAAATAAATTAGAATTCATGGGCCAAATAAAGATCCAATAGGTATATTGTTTTGAAATTCATCCATAACTTCCATTGTCGGCTGGTCTAGTTCCGACAATGGTATCAGAGCACAATAGCCAATATCTAAATTAGTCATATTATAGGTTACTAATTAAGCTTACAACCCAATTAATAATGTGTCTAAGAAAAATAGTGTCTAAACTGGATAGTTGGATACTCAATTACCATATCCTACCAGCCTGGCCCGCATAGTTATGCGAGCCCAAAAATTGCTCCATATAGAAAAGGCCACTTTTGAATTAGGTCTTAGGCTTGTTTCAATTTTTTTTTGAAATTATAAATAAAATTTTTAAATTTAAAATAAGAAAAATATTATAGTATAGATTGTTGATTGTTTTGAAAATCAAAAATTAAAATTTTAAAGTTAAAAATTAAATTTAAAATAAAGCACACATTATAAAGTTATAATGTAATTTTTCAAAATGTTTAAAATTGTTACAAATTAATTTTGAAAATTTAAGTTTATTACTAAGATTAATAAAATATATAAACTAATTAAATATGTTAATTAATGAAAGATGTATTATATATTTTGATATATGTTGATATTTGAAAATGTTTAGAATTTGATAAGTATACATGTATGTATACAATATGAATTTCGAAATTAATATAAATTTATTTAAATTATTTAATTAAATAAATTAGTTAAAAGGTTAATCGATTAAATAATATACATACATACATACATATATATATATGTGCGTGTGTGTGTGTGTGTTATACTATAAAGGTTATAGTATATAATAAATATTAATATAAATGTTATATTAAGATAATATAAATTTAATTAAAATGTTAATTAATGTAAAACAAAATATAAAATTATATAATAATCAACTTATGTAATATGAACCTATAAATTAAAGGTGGAAGGTTAAGAAAGAGCCTAAATAGACTTAAGGAATAAATACATATGTAAATGTACCTGTACCGTGATTTCTGATGTATCCGACACTTAAATCATAAGGGTATTTCAAAAGAAATACAGTATTCCATAAGTTGATATCACTTAGTATAATATACTGAAGATTATGGATCTTCGATATAATGTTGCTCTCTACCATATATGTATTAATAAATCACTTGCATACTCCTTAGCTGCTGAGCAAACTCAAGCTAGGGATATTATGTGTAGTATTATAAATATATTGACTAGACGAGGAAAGATAACTATATGTATTTGGTGAGCAAACTCAAGGTACATATACCGTACTTAGGCCATCATGATATGGTAGGTATTAATGTATAATTTTGTTTTGCTTTGTTAAGCAAACTCAAGGTCAAAGTGAAATTAGGACGAGGTATTAAGGGTTAGGAGTTGTATACAATAAAACCGATAAACAATTATTCATCGTCCGTAGAGTTATAACTTATTGTGAAAAATCAAGGTCATAATTCCAAAAAGGAAGAGTCCTAACACCCATTAGTGAATTCGAAAGACTTCTATGTTTCAACATAGGGTTTGGCGAAACATAAAAGACTAGTGGAAGTCTTATTAGAAAAATAAAATGATAACATTTAACATTTCTAATATTGTAAGAACATACGCTATATAATGTTACAATGATCAAATTGATAAATTTGTGCATTTAATATGATAAAATGTTTATCAATTAAGATATACAATTGAATTGAATTGAAGATTGACAAATAGAAATATAACATATACTTACTAATAAATGCTTATTGCATGTTAATGTTTTGACATCCATGTAAGCGCCTGATTTTACAACTATTAAATACATTCATAACTTGGTTGCTTACGTCCTTATATGCTTGAGACCATGTATTACATCTATGATTTTCGAACTCAAAAGCAATACATGACTATGAATATTTGATTAATATAAAACTGCATATAAATTTATATGGTGAACGGTCATAATTCATAACGTACGATATTTTGATTAAATTATTTAATTCGAAATAATTTAATAAACTGTATTATGAGATCGAGTATTCGATTTGATTGATTGCAGTCAAGATCTTATTATGTCAGATATAACACCAGATACAAGATATATCTAAGAATTCAATCACTAAAATGTCAGTTTGATCAGTTTACGTAAAGTGAAACATATTTAATGTCCTTACATTTAAGGATGATCGAGTGCGCTTTTGTAAAGAGTTCGTTATGACGTTGAAGTATAGGCATTCTTTTGAGTGGTTCGACCATTTAGAAAGAAAAACAAGTTTACATGAGTAGATGTGATTTAATGTACATTTGGGATGGAGAGAATGATTTGTCACTTCTGCTTCATAAGGAAACATTGAAAATGAGAATTATAATAATAATTGATACTTAGCACTGGAATGAGAAATACAATTCCTATTCCCAAATGTATTTTCATGTAAAAAATTATTTTCTATGAGATATATTTATTTGAATTCAAGATATTTGATCAAAAACTTTCCCCTGTAAACTAATTGCAGTATATGAAATAAATAATCTATAATCAGTGAATGTTGGACCTTCGAATTGAGAACGTTGTTACAGTACTTGTAGAAATAGTAGGAGAGTGCCTTGTAACACTTATTAATTGTATCATGTTGCGAAAATTGTTTTCATAAAACATACAAAATATTATTTATGAAACAATAACTTTTTTTCAGTTTCCACTAAAAGTAGACACAGTTATATTTCAATGAGAATATTATGAAAATTCGTCGTGAAAAAAATTATAATGTGGTTTTTTTTTCATAAATAAAGTGATGCATTGGAAAATACTAAAGCATCTAAAAATTTTCACAATTATTTTGGTATTATAGATTAAGTTGTAGCTTTGAGAAATAATTTTTATTCCGTAATTATGAATCATATGTTACTAGTTAATTATATCTCAAATGACTAAGGTTTGTGCACCCATTTAGTGGGAAGAGTTGATGAACTCTTCAGATTGATACATACAAATGTATGCAGTCGTAAGTCTATTGATGCCAAAACGGTTCCATATACTTCGTCATATTCACCGACGAGTTGTCACAGGCATGGACAATATATTTGATATGCACATATAAGTTTGTGCAAAACTCATGGAATATAAAACGAAACTATGTAACATAACATGCAGCATAAATGATTAAATTTGATCAAATCGGTGAGTATATTAGAAAGTGTTCCATATGTACCTAATATGAATAAAGATTCAGCATCAAAAGTCACTCATTCCTAGAATACAAACGATGCATTGATAAGGAGCAATCAAACTTTATTGGACAAATCACGATTAATGATGAGTGAAGTTGAATTAAAATTCTTTCCATATGGTGTGTACTTATGAGCTGCGCACAAGGTTAAAATTAATATTATCCAAAGAATAATTCATAAAACTATATAAGATTAGGGTTTATAAGAAAAGAGAATTAGGTGAAAGGACAAACATTGAAAAAAATTTAGGCTGATAGACATTAAATTTTATTATTAGGCTAAAGGACAATTGTTAGTTAAAATTTAGGTTGAAGGAAAAACGTTGAAAAAAAATTAGGTTGAAAGACAAACGCTAGTTTTATTTTTAGGCATTATATCCAGTTTTACACTATGAAAAACTAACATTGTCCTTCAGCCTAAAAAATAAACTTGCTATTCTTCAGCCTAATTTCTCAAATTTGTCCTTATGTCTAATTTCCTTTTATTATTCTTATTGTAAGAAACCCCACATATCATAGGTCAAGGATTTGGAAAATTATGCAGACTGAAAAACCGCACGTAATAATTGTTAGCGAGGGATCTTTCATGAATCATCACAAGAGAATTTTGGGAACGATAGTCATTAGATGACTAATTTATGTGCTGAACATAAATATATTGTGAACTAATGCATAATCATTTTTATATAAGGCAATTCATAAAATTCTTATGAATGCTTGTTCCGTTGAATTGAGAAAATTCCGTTATTTCAAGAAATACCAACTCGTAGTGAAGGAAATTCTTCAAGAAATTATTATCCGACTGTTTAACCCAACAGGATCCAATAGAAGAGGAACAATTCCATGATGTTAGAATAGCACATAACTCAAACAAAAGGGGCTAAAGCAGCAAATTAACGAGAGCCAAGTCGTATTACTAAAGCGACAACTAAATTTGACTAAACGAAGAAACCAACATCCGTTCATTCCAATCAGCAGCTAAATACAATAAGCTAGTAGATCGTCATCAAAACGGAGCAATGTGCAACGATACAATGCAATCAACGTCAATATAAAGCAAAAAGCATCCTACACATCAAAGTCCAGAAATACGTCAAGTCTATGGACCGCTAGGTCGCCATGACATATGGAAGAAAGGAAGCATGGTAGAAAGAGTGGAAAATGTGCTAAGTGTATGGATCACTAGAGATCCATACATCATGGATCGCCAGCGATCCATACTTCATCCTAGGATCACTAGGTTGCTATGAAATATGGAAGAAAGGAAGCATGATAGAAAGAGTGGAAAATGTGCTAAGTGTATGGATCGCTAGCACCATGGATCGCCAACGATCCATACTTGTCCATATGGCGAGCTAACTAGGCAAAGCAGTGGAAATAGGAGCCAAGTAATTTTCTCGCATGCGAGCTAAGTCTATGGATCGCTAGCGATCCATGGTTTTGACTTGGGTCATGAGCTAAGCTCCTTTAGATCGTCCTAAGTCCATCTGTAAGTTACTGACAAGCGGGTTTGGCCCAGAAGCTATCCGATCTCTATAAATATCGTCCTATCTGCAACATAAATTGGATCTTCTGCGTACTGGTTGCTGAAGCTCTGTTGGAAACTTTCTTCACTCTTCATTTCCCTTATAACAATCTCCAAAGGGATTCACTACGATTCTCCAGTAGATTCCAACTCTGGGGATTCAATCTAGCTAAGGGTAATCAAAAGCCTTGTAATCAAACACTACCTGTAACATCAATCAGTCATAATAAAATTATAAAGTGGACGTAGGCTTCGTTAACAGCTGCACTAAAAATCTCCTTGTATCCTTTCTTTTACTCTTCTTTTCCATACATATTATCTATATTATTTCTCTGTACAAACATGAATGGTGCTTTCATACTCGGACCAGGGTGTTGATCCATATTTTGGGTTAACAATTTGGTGCTTTGACTGAGAGGGCCCAACTCAGGATTCTGATCTAGCTATCTACCATGGATCCTATAGGTCCAGAAGTTGGATTCTCAATCTTTGTCTGAAAAATCCACTACTTGAAATTTATGGCTCTTGGAAGAAGAAGAAATGCCTTTGGAACATCCATAGGGGTAGTAATAGGTGGATAAGATGTTAATCCCTGACCAACTGAAGTAAATGGTGCTAACTTAGAAAATCAGGAGCTAGCATCCACCTGCCATCATGAAGTTGTCACCAGGGATGAGTTGAATAAGATGGTTTATGGGATCAACCAAAATATGGAAATTAGCCAAAAGGCTCTAATGGATAAGCTTAATTCTTTCTTAACCCCACCGTCAAACCCTACTCCAAGGACTATGTTTGAGCTCGCGGTTGCTATAGAACAAGAGAAATCCTCCATTTCTGGTCTACATAGAAGAATTGGAAAACAACCATAAAAAGGGTGACAACGGGACATAATGTGGAAGAAAATCTAGATACTTCACTCTCCACAAGGGAACCAATTCTAAACTTGAATCAGGGGGCCAAGACCTCACAAGAAGATATAGCCATGGATCTCTTCGATTAAGAAGATGGAGAGCAAGACAATCAACTGGAGGAGAATGCCAATGCATTCAATGATGCTAGGAATATCCAAACTACCCTAATCAGGCCAACTCTAAGCCAACAGGGACCCACGAGAGTGGTTCTCCTGAAGATAGAAGAGCCTAGGCATCAATCCATGTGCCAAAACCATTTGCAAAGCCATACTTGGTGTAGTGACTGATTGTCTTCCCCAAGATTACCGGAGATCAGAGGCATACGTAGCAAACATGGTCAAATGGTTGATAGACGAGAGTAAAAACCAAACAGATGATGAATGAGAATCTGCTCCAAGTCAGACTCTCTTTACCGATGAAATCTTAAATGAAAAATATCCAGACAATTTTACAATGCCAACTATCCCATCCTATAACGTGATGAAGGACCCAAAACACCATTTGTACAGGTATAGCTGGTATATGGTCGGAGCCAATGCTTGAGAGGCCGTTTGATGCAAATGTTTCCCCATCTTTCTAGATGGAGTTGCGTCTATGTAGTTCATCTGACTCCCCCCAAGATATATCTCCACCTTCGACCAACCAGCAATAAGATTCCTTGACAAATTCGAGCTCCACACCACACAACCAAAAGATGTTATTTCCCTATCCGAATTGTTACAGAGATGCAACGAATCATTGAAATCTTTCATGAACCGGTACAACATCGTGGTGATGGAAGTGAGAAACCCCAATAAGGACATGATTTTTATGGCGTTTGTCTGTGCCATTCACCCGGAGACCGAATTTGGAAAATGTATTAAAATGAAGCAGCCTACCACAAGGAAAGACTTTAATCATAAAGCAAGTCAGTACTTAAGATTGGAGGAAGCACATAAGCTGGAAAGATAGTCTACTAGTATGTAACCAATGATATAGGAAAAAGCGATGTACTAATGAATCCAAACGTGCACGATTGTAAAGTGGCACAGGGAGTCACAGTGAAAGATGGGAATCAAAAGAAGAAAAATCAAAATTCCAATAAAAGAAATGACAATGGCTGCAATAAAAGGATTAAAGGGTCCAGGCAGGAGGAATATACCCCTCTAGATGACACTTCGGAGAATATTTATCTTGCAATATGTGGGACTGAAGAATACAAGAAACCTCATAGGAAGGAAGAAATCGAGCAGCAAAAATGCTTGGGAAAGTTATGCAGGTTCCATGAGACTCATGGACATAACACAAATGAATGCCGCCATCTGAAGAATCTCATTGAAGACTTGATTTGGGAAAACAAGCTCCAGTAGTATGTGAGAAAATCACAGAACCCTGATTAACCCATGGTTGCTCAATCCCCTAGGGAGCGAAGGAGTCAAGCTGAAACTAGTGAGAAAGAGTCCAAACGAACTGACCAAAGACTCATTATTAGAACAATATCTGGGGGACCACACCCTATGCAATGAAGTTGGGGAGAGATGGAGCGATATGCAAGTTCGCTGAAGCATGCTCTAAAGGAATCATGTCGTGCACTAGAAGATAAAACCCCAGCCAAGCTGCACAAGTATTGAGTGAAGGCATAGTTTTTCGAAATCGGGACACCGAAGGCATCGAAACCCCAACTCATGATCCAATTGTGATAACAGTGGGAATCAGTCCCGCTGTTGTTCGATGAGTGTTGGTTGATAGTTGTAGCTCTATTAATATTAGTTTCAGACGTACTTTTGACCAGATGAAAATTGGCATGAAAAGAATGTCTGCATGCCAAACAAAGATCCAAAGATTCACTGGCGAGCCCAAGCAACCTGTGGAAACAATTGACCTGGCAGTGGAGCTTGGAAAGGGCGATCGAAGAGTCACCCTCATTTAGACTTTTGTAGTTGTAGATGAAATGTCAGCATATAACGCCTTCTTAGGGCGGCCTGCTCTAGCAGATTTTAGAACAGCTCTAGCCTAATGGTGTCTAACCATAAAGTTCCCTACAGCAAATGAAATCAGAGTGGTGAAAGGAGATCAGTTTGCTGCCAGAGAATGTTACATTGCACAATTACGCGGATCCAGGGGAATGGAAGAAAGGAAGGAACTCCCTACATCCATGAACCCCCCGAATCGCAACTACAGAGCCGACTGTATCTTGGGGACCATAGCCGATTCGTAAAGGATTTGGGCCCTAGAAAGAAGAGCTTAGGGAAGGAACGGGCGACGCTGGTAGAATTGATGGTGTCCATACCGGTCGACATGGACGACCCAACTAAAGTTATAAAAATTTGATCGCATCTTAGAAACAAAGATGCATACGGAGCTTACAAAATTTCTTCGTGCCAACTTGGATGTGTTCGCATGGATGCATTTCGATATATGTGGAGTGTCTTCAGAAATTGCATGTCACGCACTCAACATTGACCCCAAGTTCACACCAGTAAAGCAAAAGAGGTACAACCTAGGTCCCAAACATTCCAAGGCTCTAAGAGAAGAGGTGGACAAGTTAATGGCCAACGGTTTCATCCGTGATGCAACTTATCCAAACTGGGTATCTAATCCGGTCTTAGTCAAAAAGACCAATGGAAAGTGGCAAACCTGTATCGACTACTTGGACTTAAACTAAGCTTGCCTAAAAATAGATTCCCTCTCCCTAGAATAGACCAACTTATGGAACGAACCTCACGACACGAGTTGCTATCATTCATGGATGCATACTCCAGGTACAACCAAATCTTGATGCATGAACCCGATCTAGAAAATACCAGCTTCGTCACCGACTTGGGGCTATACTGCTACAGAGTAATGCCATTTGGTTTAAAGAACGCAGGGACAACTTATCAAAGGTTGGTAAATACTATGTTCAAGAGTCATATCGGGAAAACGATGGAGGTTTATGTGGATGACATGTTAGTCAAATCACGATCAGCTGTCAACCACCCGGACAACCTCGTTGAAATGTTCGAAATACTACGAAAGTATGGAATGAAACTCAATCCACTCAAGTGTCACTTCGGAGTAGCCTCTGAAAAATTCCTAGGATTCATCCTAAGTGCCAAGGGCATCGAAGCAAATCCTGAACAAATAATAGCACTACGAGGAGTCCAAGCTCCAAAGAGTAAGAAAGAACTGCAAAGTTCGAATGGAAAAGTTGTAGCGCTAAGTAGATTTATCTTGAAAGCTACCGACAAGTGTATACCATTCTTTGATGCGCTGAACAAAGGAAAAAAGAACGTCGAATAAAGTGAAGTTTGACAAACAGCATTCGAAGAATTGTTGCGACACATGGAGGCTCCGCCAATCCTATCAAAACCCATGGATGGAGAAGACATGTTCATTTACTTAGCGATCTCGCCTCATGCATTAGGTGCCGCTCTTGCGTGAAGTAGCAAAAATCTAACGACCCATGTTTTACATTAGCAATCGGTTCACTGGAGAAATAAAATCTACCCAAAACTTGAAAAACTGGCGTATTTCCTCTTGATCACATCTAGGAAGTAATGGCCATACTTTCAGGCTCATCGAATTAAAGTTTTGACCGACCAGCCCTTGAAGCCGGTGTTATACCGACCGAAAACTTCCGGATGACTTCTCAAGTGGAATATAGAATTGAGAAAATATGATATCATGTACCACCCAAGGAAAGCCATCAATGGGAAAGTGTTAGCAGACTTCATTGCTGAACTTGCCATTCGGGATGATGAGGAAGAAGTTCAACTGGAAGTAGATACCCAATAGAAGCTCCTTATAGATGACGCATCTAACAACCTTCGTTCAGGGGCAAGAGTAGTGCTTAAAACCCCCGAAGGACGAGCTATTAGCTATGCTTTACGCTTGAAATTCCCTGCTACAAACAACGAAGTGGAATACGAAGCACTAATTGCAGGGCTGAAAGTTGTGAAAGAGCTCAAGATAAAATCTATTCACATATACAACGACTCCCAACTGGTTGTCTGTCAAGTAAAAGGAAAATACCAAGCTCGCGGGGAGAACCTCGCCCCTTGCCTGTTCGAAGCGCAAGAATTGCTAAGTGACATTGAACACTACACCATAAATCACATTCCATGGGGGCAAAACACCAAGGCTGATTTTTGGCTAAACTGGCGAGTTCTGAAGAAGCTCGGTCATTAGGGCTGGTCCCAGTTGAGCCTCTAACCAACCGAAGCATAGACGAAATGGACGTTAACTAGATCCTCGAGACCGCTGTCGAACCAGATACATGGATGAGACCAATAAAGGAATATTTACTTGCAGGGACTCTTCTAACTGACCGAAATCAATGGAAAAAGCTTCTCCGGAAAGCGCCCCGATTCAAGATACAAGATGGAATACTTTACTGAAGGGGATTCTCGAACCCTCTCCTTAGGTGTGTGTAAGATGATGAGGCCGAACGAATCCTAAAGGAAGTGCACGAAGGAGATTGCAGAGACCACGTTGGGGGAAAACCCTTGCGAAGAAAGTATTTCGGTGCGGATACTTCTGGCCAACAATAAACCGCTATGCTATAGACTGCGCCAGAAGATGTGATTGCTGCAAAAGATTCTGCAAAATCAAAAGAACTCCTTCAACAAAGTTAACACAAATGGTTAGCCCATGGCCATTCGCAATATGGAGAATATACTTGATTGGCGTCCCACCAATAGCAAAAGGAGGACCAAAATATGCTATAGTTGCCGTAGATTATTTCACAAAATGGGCCTAAGCGGAATAGTTGGCCACCATAACTACAAAGAAAGTCATTAATTTTGTTACTAACAACAATATTTGCAGGTTTGGTGTGCCATAGAAAATTATAACCGATAATGGAACTCAATTCGAAAGCACCGAGTTCAAAGACTTCTACAAACGCTTCCGAATTGAGAAGTGCTTTTCCACGGTGACTCCTCCGCAAGCAAACTAGCAGGTACAAGCAATAAACAAGATCATCAAGTCAACCATCAAGAAGCGACTAACTAAAGCAAAAGGCAATTGGGCTGGTGAACTTCCACTCGCACTATGGGCTTAGAGAACTAACCACAAGGTGGTAACCTGCCACACGCTTTTCGCTCTGGTATATGGCTTAGAAGCGATGATTCCTGTTGAATTAGAAGCCCCTCGCATCGAAGACAAAATTTTAACAAAAAGAAAAACAAGCAGCTCCTACTCGAATAATTAGATGATCAATGAAAGAAGGGAAGAAGCCAAGTCGAGAACCGCCGCCCACCAAAAAAAGGCCTCACAGTACTTCAACTTCAAAGTTCATAACCAAACATTCGAAGTGGGAGATCTGGTGCTCAAGCGAGTCTACTCCATTCCGGGGACCTTCGAACCAAACTAGGAAGGACCATACATCATCAACCAAAAGCTAAAAGACAGAATTTTCAAGCTAACAACCGTCAACGGAATCCAGATTCCCAGGGCATAGAATAGAGAATCACTCCACCGTTACTTCATTTGAAAACTACTTCATATTCTCTATTTTTCAACAAATAAGCCATCTTGTAATGCCAGGGGCATTGTCAACAGGCAAAAATCTGCCCTACTTTCTTTAACAAAATTTTATTCACTTTTTGAACCAACAAAACTGTGTTCATAATAACTACCCGCTGAGTCGATGGAAGCAAATTGACTCAAACAGTTGGATTGGCGGAACCTGATATTTGCCTTCTAAAAACCGTTGTAGCTCTGGCAACATCAGGAAGGCTAAAGTACCAACTCCTTACATTGCCCGAAGATAGAAAACACCAATAAAAATGAAAAGCCGTGAACTTCATAAGTCATGCACTAAATTTCAAAATATCAATTCCTCACGTAGCCCGAAGATAGGCGACTACGAGGAGTATGAAAAGCCGTGCACTAAATTTCAAAATACCAACTCCTCGCGTTACTCGAAGATAAGCAACACTGAGGAGCATGAAAAGTCGTGCACTTCATAAGTCTTGCACTGACTCTTAAAACATAAACTCATCACGTTGCCCGAAGATAGGTAGCATTGGGGAGTTCTAAAATTGTTCCGGACTAATGGGTCATATCAGCCCTAAAAGTCATGCATTTCACAAGCCATATGTTAACTCCCGAAGCTGTGGAATCATGCCCCTAAAGCATAAACTCCTCATATTGCCTAAAGATAGGAAACACCAAGGAGCCCCAAAACCATTCTAAATCGACGTGACATATCAATCCTAAAATCCGTGCATCCCGTAAGTCACGTGCACTTTCAAGTCTCGAAATATCCCCGACAATGCCAGGGAACATACCCATACAGGAATAACCCAAATCAAGCACCTCCAACTCTTGGAAATAATGGAGACAACTCCAACCAAACCGGAGTATGACAGATTATTACATTAAGCATTGACAACGTGTACCTGCTCACAGTCAACTTATGCGATGTGCACATCTCAAACATGCATATGTTGCATATCTACCAAAATGTCTCAAAACTTCAGACTACATGGTCAAGTCACAAACTAATGAAAAAAGAAAAATCAAGCTATGATTTCGAGTGTTAACGTGCATACTATTTAAACCCTAAGTTACTGATCGTTTGTCAATTTTTTGAAGTAAACAACCCTGTGAACTGGGGGCATACGCTGGCACTTAAATAAAAATGCTTGAAAACGATAAGTTCACAAGTTCACTTAAATGAAAACACTTGAAAGCAATAAGTTCACAAGTCTTGTTACTCCAAACGAAGATTTGTTACTCCAAACAAAAGTTTCGGCAATAATCACAAGAATTGGATAAGTGAAAACAAAAGCAAGCACAAGTGCACAGGACACATATGAACAGACAAATAAGGGTACAGTAAAAATATCAATGTATTGCTTATAATTTTCTTTATACAGCGTCAAAACGTGGGGGCCATATCCATACAACACCGGCCAACAAAAGAAAATATAGACTCCCTAACAATAACACTAAGTGCAGACTCTGCACATGAACAAAATGACTCAAAAAGAACCAAAACAAGATCAGTCTCTACACAAACTCCTCCACGCTTCCTTCCACCGCTCCCCTTTCCACCCTATTTTTTCAGTTTCTGCCTCATCTCGGAAGTGGTGTCGCTGTTAGTAATGTTAATGAACTCCTCAGTGGCAACGTCCTCCTCTTGCTCCGCAGCCTTCTCAGAAGATTCTCCATTCACTTTTCTCTTCCGTGATTTGCGGGAGCTCTTCGAGGCTTTGATCGCTTCAACCTTCTCCTTCTTGACAACGACCAATTCATGTTGATTCTTACGAGGCTGCTCCGTTTTAACTTCCGCCCCTTAACTTCCGCCGTTGGTATGTCACCTTCTAAAGATACATAAGGGTCATCCAAGCCATTAGGTGCAGCTATCTTTCGGACTCTGACCCCGGCTGCGAGCCAAACACAGATGTGGAAACTAGAACATGAATAGAAGTGAGCACGGAGGCTGTGGCAATAGTAGAGGTCTAGGCATCGAGGAAGATGGGACACCAACAGGAAGTGTAGATAGACTGTACGATCAAAAATGAAAGCATTAAATTCTTTCTGCTCTTGTGGCATAAGATGAAAGCTCCTAACATCTGAGAAAACAAGAACATTACCTGCACCGGAGGAATGGTCAAGAATGTTGACTTCATAACATTGCCTTCGGCTTCTTTTGACGGTTCCACTACCTGAGGAAAAGTCTCAAGCCCTAAACTTACTAGCGGATCGTAGGGTTGCTCTAATGGTCCATCGGCACCGGAAATAAAAGGCTTAGTGAGTACTTCGGCGGTAGCTGTTGTGGCAGCATCGGCGGTTTCTTTCTCTATTCTGACTCATAAAATTTCCTAGCCCTCGCGCAAGGCCTTCTTTGATTCTTTATTAAGATAAGCGTCCTCCAACTCCTGCTCGATATAGATGTCGCCGCTATTAGAGAAGCAGGACAAGGTTTCTTTCTACACCAAAGCAAGAGTGCACGGGAATTTCAGGCCCAAGTAGCTGAGACTCCCTTGGTGCGACAGGGAGTTAACGTAGAAGTTCAGGATGGTCTCGTCCATTTTTTCCATCTTCCTCTCGAAAGCGTTTTGAAACTCCAGATAATCCGCTGTGGCGGTGGCATTTTTAACCCCATTGTGAGACTTACCAGCTCTAAGCTGCACAACTTGGTCCAATAATCGGGCAATCATCGCAGCCTGATCAGAGATAGTCTTATTGTGCCCCTCAACGATAAGGTCATGGTCAGAGATAGTTTTCTTCTGGGCTTCGACTGTTGCACTACAAGCAGCCACTTCTTGTTTTAATTTGTATCCTCGGCATGAGCATTTTTTAACTCGTCCTTATAGACAATCTTAATTCTTCAATGAGCCTCTTTCGCTTCTTTAAGCAAGTCGGCATTCCTTTTTCTCTCTTGCAGCGGTGCTTCTTTCTCCTCCTCCAACGTTTAATCTTGGCATCGCATTCTGCTTTCAAAATCATCCTTCTCTGACTTAAAAGAGTGGATTTCCTGGTAGTTATTGTGATTGGTATCTATCAGCTGCTTACACAATTTTTCCCACCCTTTGGCCTGGTCTAAATCGCTCCGAATAGCCTGAAGATGTGGCATATAAGAATCTCTACGGACTGGACGGAGATCGAACTTAATTCCCCTCAGAAACCACCTGAGGAGCACTGCCTTAAGCTTGGGAGGATCCAATGGAAGAATATAAACAGGTCTCTGATGGGGATGCGAAGCGCCAGGGGGAAGCATAATGGAAGATGGTGGGATGCAAGCTGAAGGCAAAACAACGGTAGAAGTAACAAGGATTTCTTGACCCGTTGAGGAGTGCGTCGGAGCAATAGCCTGCTATTTCGAAGAATGCGAATGGTGGTCGAACTTTTATTTCTTCAATGGATCCTCCCTCTCCCTCTCATTAAAAGACCTTCTCTTCTCATACCTGCCTTTGTCTGATTGACTGCACTCTCTTTCATCTTGGAAATGGGTTTCAGCCTCCAGATCCTTTCTTCTCCTTTACTCTTCCTCCATTTCTTAGGATAATAACAGCCGAAAGGATGCTTATACTAGTGCTGGGAATCGGTGAATTCTTCAAAGTCATCATAGAGGCCACATCCTTTCGTCATACTTGACATAAAGAAAAAATAAAAAAATTTAGTAATAGGGGATAAAATAAGTAGGATGTGCGAAAGCAAGTGCAATCCCCGTGAGATGTACAATGAGTTTTGAGGGAAGTTCAAAATGTCGTTACGAACTGGATCAGGCGGCCATCATAGGTGGAATCGGGATAACTTCAGATGCAATACCGCTCGAACGAGGTAGCAACACCTCGAATTTGAAATCCTCCCTCACAAGTGCGTTGAAATCGATGTAGACATCACTCAAATCTCAAAATTCTACGCCATCATCTTTACTCGGAGAATCCGGATGCTCTTTAATTTTTGTGGCATTGTCTTTATCACTCATATCTGGATTTGGTGAGCTCGGAAGGACATGACTCATTCCAGGATTCTCATCTCACGATTCTGAATCTCCATCATTAGATTTTGCATAGAAGTCGTAGCTAGAGGTGGACTTATCACTACTACTCTCGAGTTTCCCCTCATTTTTCTATAAGCTTATTGCAGCCTTGCCTTCCCTCTGTTGGAACTCCTCTTCTCCTTCTTTCAGGATCAGAGGCATTCTGACCGAGTCGCTAACTCCGATCGTAGTAGAATCTTTTCCTTCGTGGGCCTCTTCGGATAATTCCTCGAACAAGCCCTCTCTTTCTCTCTCATGAGAAGCGCCTTCTTCGAAACCGTGAGAAGAAGAAGTTGATCATGTGCGAACCCTGGATCGAGCAGGGAAGGGGACTTCAACTTGGACAATAGATCTCCCCGGATGCAGTAATCCGTATTAGAGCAAGTTTTCATTGATCAAAAAAACTTTGGTGGACCTTTCCTCAGCGTCAATATCCTTTTGGGTCCAAAAAGCTTCATCAAGAGACACATCCCTATTTTGCCTTGGGATAACTGCAAGAAGTATACGGGTTGTTAGAAACTCCGTAGCAAGGCATCAAATCTTGATAAGTATGGAAAGGAACTTACCCCTATCATCCAAAGATGATTAAACCCCACGGGGAATCTAATGAAGAAATACTGCATCTTGCACCGGGATAAGTTGCTCTGTAGATGCAAAATGATTTTCCGGTTCCTTTGAGCCTTCAATTACGATCAAGGATGGACATTCATCTCTTCTCTTAAACGAAAAAAACTCATTAAAGCTTGGAGCGAGGTTGAACGTTCGCATGAAAAGAACGTGCAAGCAAGTCAATATGTCATAACCATTAAGATGAATCTGGAACGGGGGCAATGACTAAGTTTAAAAGTGTCTCTCATAGAAAGTTATTAAAGGGAAGCACTGCTCCATTCAGACACATATACTAATAGCAAGCGGTATATCCTCGAGGAGGCATGTGAGAAAACTCGTTCTTCTCCGGTAGACATAAGTCCTCCTTTGGTATACCATGTTGCACGCATATATCGTGCAGAACTTTAACAGAAACCATCGAAGAAGCTCTGTCTGCCCGGTTGAATAGAACTCTAAAATTATGGGGCGTTCGATCCAAGACCGGACCAACTAGAACCAAATGACCGTATTTAGCTTGCGAAGTGGAAGGAGAAAGGGCGACAGATGATGACTTGGGTGCCGAAAGTGCTAGGCTTTCCCCACTCGATTTACGACGCAAAGATGGGTTTTTCATTCTAAAACATCAGAACTCCCATTTGAAACAGTCAAGTGATTCTATTCTAAATTAATAATTTCTCCTACAACACTTGAATTCCAAAGAGATAATTATTCATGCCAAAACAACAGAGTTCCAATATGTATCGGGGCAAGTGCAGTGTGCCGTATATGGGTGGTGAGCTCAGTGTCAGAAACATTATAAATGCTCTATCCCGTGTAGATAGTTCGCTCACAATGGGAAAGGAAAAGGATTTCCCATATAGTTTCCATTTGTTTTTATATCCTCTACACTTACTCGTTATGGATCAACGATCGATAACGGATTTGTTATCTGAAGCGATGTGGAAAATTCTTCTCGTTGCATAGACATCGAGCGTGAAAAAAGCAAGTAAGACAAGTCCAAATTCTTTGAAAGAGCCAGGACCAATTGGCCGTGTGTCATGCAACATCAGCGATGGAACTTGGCACAAGTCAATTCTGGCTCAATGGATGAAGATAGAAAAATGTGTCAAGCACTGGGTGAGATGACCCGACTCCTATCTCTAGGAAATCGCACCATCTTGAAGAAAGAAAGGGATAGAAGAAGAAAAGAAAGAGAAAGAAGAACACAAACAGCATCAGATACTCACAGCGGAACGAATGAAATATAATAAATAACATAAACATTACATAGTATCTCATTACATCAGAGTACACAACTTAAACAACAGATAATAGACAGTTATAAACTTCTGTCTAACTATATAATTCAAGAACAATAGATACAGATACAACAAACACAGCGGAACCATAATATATCTACACGTCGAAGCCTCCTGCTCCATATCTCCTCCAAAATTCATCAGGCAATCCTGAAACACTTGACTACTCATACATAATATGAGTACCCAAGAGTTTAATAAAACAGAAAATAAACACTCGGGTCAAACAGGGGTCTGGTGTGAGTAAACGGATTAAAATTTCTTAACTCCAGAAAAACCTTTGAAAAGAAAAGGTATCACGTAAGACTTCCCACACATAAACATGGAAAAGTTTTTACCTTACGCTAACCAAAACATTTGATAGGAAATCCAGTGATATTATAATAGTGTCTAGGGTTTTCAAAATAAAATACAGAAATAGCTGGAATGCTTACATCTCACGTTCCAACATAGTTGGCCACAATTAAAATCGTACAGGCACTTATTGGATTTTGGAATCCATCAATGACAAGGCTACTGGGGTACCGCCCGTCACAGTACGTGGCCTAAATCACAGTACCGAGGAGTACGCCCACTCCCCTGCGACACAAGGCCGGGACCATTCCTTACAACCAATGATGATACTTCCAAAAACGACTAGACCAAAGCAAACAACTTCTGGATCCTTTTCAACAGAAGAGTCCTCCAAGATCCGTCGAAATCCAGAACACAAGCTCTACTACTCAAGCAATAGCAAACTGAACTTGCTTCCTTCCTTGCATAGCTGCTACCTCGCTTCCGCTGCGCAACTCTGATTCTAAAATAGATGGAAATACTGTTGATGAACACGAGTACAAACTTATCAAATATATCCGGGAAAACTTTGTTCATCAAATCCATAAAAATCTGAGTGACTCATCTGACTCAGTCACACATCCTTATAGCAGAAATCCAAACTCATAAACTAGATCGAACCAATCCAAAAATATTTCTGAGCTACTACACCAACTCTTTTCTCTCCAAAAACCATCCTACTACCAGGCTAACTACCAAAATTTGCTTCCGGAACCAAAACAATAGGGAACTCAACTCCCGATGCAGACAAACTTCTGATTACCTCAGTAGCCCCTATTCCCATGAGAACTCTCGGTCTCAAACAAAAGATCACCCAAGATAAATTCCAAACCAATTGCAAGTTACTTTTGCGATCCAACTTAATTCGGATTCCAAAGAAACTGTCCTCTCTTTATCAATTAGAACAGCCTAAAGCTTTTCCAAACAAAGCTAACCCTTCAGGAAAACATCTCCAACTGACCGGGCTGGTGAAAGAAGAACCACAAAGATTCCTGAACCATCGGAGAAACAACCAACACTGCTGCTTCCAAACTCTACCTCGATGATACTGCAAAGCTAAAAGATCTCCTCGACAGCACACCGAACACTTCGAGTTGAAACTGCTACCACAGCTAACCCAAGACTCTAATCCAAAGGCTTCTCAACTCCAAAACCATAACAATCCACACAACGGACCTCCGAGATGGCAGACATCCTAGAAGAAACTCGGGCCCCAAACCAAGCATCAACATCTCGCTCTCCTTAAGGAATGACAGATGAGACCATGTCGAAGCGAAGCAACTCATAGACCTTAGTCTCATATCCCAGAACATACAGTCTCCATGCAAAAGATCCAAACAACTTATGCACAGACGATTTTTCGCTACAGCAGGTAAAAACTGCTCCTCGACAACTACTAAAACTGCTTCAAGAGAAAATATCCAAGGATACTGCATCTCATCATGTAGTTACCAGGGTATCATCACTTACTTCTGCACTTCTGACAGATCCAAACTCAAGAAAAATTCGTTCACCTGAGTGAAATCCAAACTTACACTTCAAAGATAAACTCCGAATCTTTAAAAAGATTTCCTTCGGATATCAGAGAAATCCTTACTCCAAACTACAAATCTTACTCGAGACGGTACCAGGTCTACAGTCTCGACAAAAACTTCCAACCTCAACATATGGACCTCTTCCATTAGTGGTAGTCGTGTTACACAAACCACTACTCCATCTACCTCTAAAACTTATGTTGGAAAATCCGAACAGATATCCCGACCTATTAGGTAGATGCAGATATATATATATATATATATATATATATAGTTATATATAAAAATTACAAGTACGCCCTCTCAAGGAAGGCACCACTCCAGATCCTAGGTATTCACTTATCCTAATGCTCCCTAAAGAAAGACATACTTCAGAGCCTAATGCTTTGATACCAACTGAGACGACCCGACTCCTATCTCTAGGAAATCGCATCATCTTGAAGAAAGAAAGGGATAGAAGAAGAAAAGAAAGAGAAAGAAGAACACAAACAACATCAAATACTTACAGCGGAACGAATGAAATATAATAAATAACATAAATATTACATAGTATCTCATTACATCAGAGTACACAACTTAAACAACAGATAATAGACAGTTATAAACTTCTGTCTAACCATATAATTCAGGAACAACAGATACAGATACAACAAACACAGCGGAACCATAATATATCTACACGTCGAAGCCTCCTGCTCCATATCTCCTCCAAAATTCGTCAGGCAATCCTGAAACACTTGACTACTCATACATAATATGAGTACCCAAGAGTTTAATAAAACTGAAAATAAACACTCGGGTCAGACAGGGGTCTGGTTTGAGTAAACGGGTTAAAATTGCTTAACTTTAATAAACCTTTGAAAAGAAAAGGTATCACGTAAGACTTCCCACACATAAACATGGAAAAGTTTTTACCTTACGCTAACCAAAACATTTGATAGGAAATCCAGTGATATTATAATAGTGTCTAGGGTTTTCAAAATAAAATACAGAAATAGCTGGAATGCTTACATCCCACGTTCCATCATAGTTGGGCACAATCAAAACCGTACAGGCACTTATTGGATTCTGGATTCCATCAATGACAGGGCTACTGGGGCACCGCCCGTCACAGTACATGGCCTAAATCACAGTACTGAGGAGTACGTCCACTCCCTTGCAACACAAGGCCGGGACCATTCCTTACCGAACAGTCTCGAACAAGACAACCCCACAGTTGGCGGCGACCCAACCGCCCACACAGCCGAATAAAAAGGGACTTCTAGACAGGGGAAAATCTTGCTCTCCAGTGGGAGCTACCCACGAAGCCTTGCTGCACCACCCCTGTTTTAGCCATTCTTGGTTGATGAGGCTTGAGGTTACGATTACCTTTATAGGACACATCTACCTTAGAATGCTCATCGTCCACCTGACGATGTTCTGAAAGCATTCAATCCATACAAGTTCGTTCCGGGTTCGAACGAAACTGAAGGCACTATCTCGTTGCACTCATTTTAGAATCACCCTCAGAGTCAACGACCATAGCCCTTGCACTCTAAATCACAATCTCGAACCTATAAGTACCATTCCGTCAAGCTCATTACGGAATCACCCATAGAGTTATACTGATGAATAGCCCTTACACCTCGAGTCTTCACTTGCTCCACTTGGATACACGACCTAACGTTTAATTGGAATCGATGTGGTTTTCGGATCCCGAATATGGAAACCCGATCCCGGTCTCACCGAAACCAAACGCCATTTTAATGTCCAAGTTGTACTTAAGGGTTTAAACAATTTAACTTATATTCAGGATGAAATAAACAGATAGATGAATCATATTATCACAAGAGATAATTCATATCAATATTCATCTTCACAAAGCAGCATATCACATAACAAAGATATCCAGTATCAACCAAACACCCAATATCATTCAACATCCAATATCAACCATCCAAGATCAATCCATCATCCATAAGCAAAATTGATTAACACTAAATCAATTTAATTAACCTTTAATTAAATTAATTACTATCCTTCAATTTCTTGGATTATCTAAATCCTACTTCATTGATTTATTACAAATCAAATTCATTAATCATCTCTTAATGATCTTCCTTAATTAATCTTCCTTGGTTAATTATCTTAATTACATTCAAGTAATTATCCTTAACCATATACAGTAATTAACCTTTAATTACTATCATTAATTTCAATAATTAATGATCCTTTATTTAATTACATTAATTAATTATAATCAATTACATTAAGCCTTAATTAATTACAATTATACTTAAATTAAATCACTTATATCAATCAACCTTGATTAATTAATAAATGATCCTTATTAATTAATAATTACTTCAATTAATTAATTAATTAACTTATAATTAATAATTCTATTAATCATGGTCGGTAATTAACAATTTGTAGTTACTTAACTAAATTAATTAACTTCTTAATTAATTATCTTCTAAATTAATTATATGAATCCTTGATTAATTAATCCAATTAATTAATCTTTAATTACTTCATTAAGTAATTATTAAACAATTAATAAATAAATCCTTAATTAATTACTTTATTAATTAATTAGAATTTTAATTAATTACATTTAGTAATTAATCTTTAATTAAACACATTTTATTAATTAATTAGTCTCATTAATTAATTAAAATAATTAAGTAATTAACTCTTAATTACTTTGCAAGTAATTATCTCTAATTACTTCATTAATAAATCTTGATTACTCGCTTAATTAATTACTTATCAAGTAATTAATCCCATCATTAAATAATCCTTAATTCATTAATTAATTAATTACTCCATAGTTAATTAACTTCAAAAACAATTATATTAATCAATCCTTAATTAATAACATTAAGTGATTATCCATAATTCACTCCCATTTAATTACTTCCATGAGTAATTCCTCTAATTACTTCCATAAGTAATTACCTTATTAATTACATTCAATTATTAACCATTAATTACTTCATTAAGTAATTACACTTAATTAATCTGAAATTATGTGATTATTAAAAAATAAATAAATAATTAACTAATTAATTAAAATTAATTAAACAATTAATTAATTAACAACTTATATTTAAAAATCCTTAATTAATTAAGAAACATTTATCTTAATTAATTCTTTACGTAATTACAAATCATATTAAATTAAGTATTCATAAGTTTATAAGTTTACCATAATTATCTTCATAAATAAATTATTTGAACTAATCAAATTTTAACAACTTAAAAACAAATTATACTATTTCGATTTCAAAATTAAATAATAACCTTATTTGAAAATAAGAAAATTTAGAAATCAAATTTCAAATTTAAAATACTTTAAATTATCTAACTTAAATCTTATTCCTTTGCAATATAAATTTTGAAACTTTATTATTAAAACCTTACCTTAAGATTTACTTAAATTTTGATTAATTCTTAATTTGAAAACACTGCTTTATAATTACAAATTATAAAATTTAGTTAAGTCAATTTATTTCCAAATGAAATCATTTTTAACAAATTTTAAATCTTAAAATAAATTCAATCAATACCTTTTAAAAATTTGATTTACGAACAACAGGTTTTAACTTGTAAGTTTATTTCCTTTTAAACTTGTTATTTTTTTTTTAAAACTTGATCTCAACAACAAATTAAATTTAACTAATCGTTTACAGAACTACCCAGAACAATGTCCAAGCTCGAGTACGAAACCCAAATGACACGAGTTAACTTATACTATCATTACCAGAACAAACATAAAACACTCCCTTCAAAACCCGAGTACAAACCCAGGAACCACCCGCGTCAACCCTGAAGCACTCCTTCACCATCATCTTCGAGTCATTCACGAGCATAACGCGCTAACCTACCCGAGTTTTCCAGCGACACTCACCTCACAGAAACGGCGTGCACACGGTGCACTTGCACATTCGCCGCCGACCTTCGGCAAACGTCGCGATTACCTCCGATGATCTCACAATCACTCACGAGCACGAAACTACACCCAGAATCAACCAAAGAAATCGAACCCAAAAATTCGACCTTCAGCTGAAAACATTGCAGAACCCCTCGACCCCAAAACTCCATCGCCGCCGCAAATCTTAACGCTGACGAACTCGCCGTCCCTACCACCGAATCTCCATGTCACGAGCATCGTTCCTTCAAGAAGCGATCACCCCCGCTCACCTTTTCAAGTTGCAAACGTCTCGACAACAATGCCGAACGAAACAAGCCGAAAACCCTAGTTCGATCCATCCCGAGAAATTCACACATTAAAAAAAATTTCCAGCATTTTTCCTTTGATCAATGATACCCAAACTAGATACCACCAAGAAATCATCTTCAATTATTAAGGGGATCATCGGCAGTTTAGCAAATTGCCGATATCATTCATTCTCAATTTTCAAATTAATTATCACACTAAAAATTACAATTTGCATGTTAAAATTTGTGATTTTCAAACACGAATCCATTTATTCAATCTAAACTACAAATTGAATACAGTGATTTTTAACATGTATTAGTGATTTACTGAGTTTTCCATTTTTAAAATTATTTGTAAATTGAAACTACAGAAACTATATTCTAAAATTACCTTCAGCATTTACCCATAATCTTTCATTCAATCATAAAGTCCAAATACTGATCTTTAGTGGGAGATTAAAAATTTTGATGTAAAATCTGTTCAGAGAAAACAGAATACAGAGTTCTACAAATAAACAGACATACACACTTGCATCACACAATAATACAGAGATAATTCATATAAATTCAAGTTAAAGAACTTCAATACCAGACAATATCACCCCATGCATGATAGTTAAAAACAATTCAAACTATTTTTAAAGAAGTTTACTCACCATGATAAAACATGCAGAGCAGTTCATTACTTTCCAGGTTTGAAAAACCTTACAGATCAATTTTTTTGCTTTTGATGTTGAAAAGTGATCAATGCATGCCCTTTAATTTGTTGATTTAAAAGGTTGCTGAAACTGATGACATGAACTTGTTCCTCACCCATTTGAAATGCAGTTTGTAAATTTGCAGATTGAATGTTTAAAGTTGCAGATATAAGTTAATGTTGAAGATTTTAACTAAATTCAAATTTGATCTTGCATTTGCAGATTTGATTTTAGTTTTCAGATTTTTGAAGAGTAGTTGCCATTAATTGAAAGAGGAAACAATTTCTTCATATGTTAGGTTTATTAAAATTAAAGAAAGTATAATTTTAAAATAAAGACACTTGTTAAAGGTTTTACATTTGTCAACTATGTTATTTAATTAAACAACACATGTTACTAAGATGTGTTAATATATTGACACATGTCCCTAAGTATTTTTAAATAAATTTTTATTTAATTTAAAATGTAAATATAAACTTACATAATTAATTTACTTTTATTAATAAATGTTTACATATGTAAATATAAGTTTGCCTTTAAAGAAAATATTAGAAAACTAATTATAATACAAATATATTCTTATACATATATTTTAAAATCTAGAATATTTATATATATATATATATATATTTATAACCATTTTAAATTAAGCATTTTAAAACAAAGCTTTAAAACTTATTTAAACTATCATATTTAAAATAAATAATCTTATATTTTAAAAATAACAATTATCTGATATTTTTAAAACAAACTGAATTAAACTAAATTATCCTTGAAAAACATTAACTCTAAAACAAAGCTTTAAATTATAATTTCATACATATGCAAATTATCCATAGATTAAATTAAATTTCAAAATAACTCAAATTATAACATATGCCAACATATATATTACAATTTGAAAATTCGTCTTTAATTTAAAACAAAAGATCTTCTATTCACAATATATATCAAATGTATACATTATAAACAGAATAAAATTTGATTAGCTTTGAAAAATAAATCTTATCTATTTTAAATTGTTAAAAAGATATTGATCACAATTATTAGATTAAATATTTGTTATCCTTTAAAAAGAATAAATTTACCCATTTAAATTAATATTATAAAAAAATTATCAAACCAATTAAATTATTTATACAGATTATTAAATTTATATTGCTCAAAATTCCGGGTCGTTACACCGGGACAAGGCCTGAATGTTATTCTAAGAGAAACTCAAGACTCAATTTACTATCTTCCTACATTAAGCCGCAACCAACTCAAACTTCTCACGACCAACATCGCAAATGCAAACTCGTCGTCAAATTGTTAAACATACACTATGATTATCAAACCTACCTCAGATTGAACTCTAAAACACAGAAGTAATCGAAGACTTAGAATTAGCAAGCTATAATTAGGTCGGTGGCGAGCTAAGTGGATGGACTGGTGGCGATCTAAGGTAATGGCGAATTAGGGTTTCAGAGTGAGATGGTCTGAGAATCACAAAGAAAGTTCATGATAGATTGCTGGAAGGAATCACGGCGGACGACGAGGCTAGCACGTTGGAAATTGATGGATCGAAGCACTAAGAAGGATCAAATCACCTAAGGTTCGGATCGCATGAAGACTCGAGTCACGTAAATGAAATGAACTGGCTCGGCTTGAATATAAGAATGGATCGGTTCGATTAACATATATAGGAAAATGTGAAAAAAGTAGAAAAAACTCCAAGTTATCAGGTTGCCAGCGATCCATCATCCATGGATCGCTAGCGACCCATATCGTTGAAGGCAAAGATTCTAGGGTAAAACTGGCTAAGTCATCAAGTCACTAGCGATCCATGGATGATGGATCGCTAGCGACCCATGAGGTTGGAGGAAATTTTTTCTCAAACTTGTGCTGCAGCATCTACACATCATTTCAAAGTATACATGGAAGCTATGGAGAGAAGTTCAATCTGTTATGACAAGCAATAGCGGTTGAGACCAAAACTAGGTGATCAACAGCGTAACATGCTACGTATCTGCAAAACTCTAACATGATCGCTTAGAATTTGGCAACCAGATACTATAATTGATAACTTCTAGAGCACGCCTTGTTTCCAATGAAGACGTACTCTAGGGAGCAAATGTTATTCAAGTTTTTAACCCAGCAAGATCCAACCGAAGATGGAACAATCCCATGATGTCAGAATAGCATAGAACTCAAACAAAATGGGCTAAAGCAATAAGTTAATGAGAGTCAAGTCATATTACTAAAGTGATGGCTAATAAACCAAGAAACCAGCATCCATTTAGTCCAATCAGCAGCTAAATACAAACAACTAGTGGATCATCATCAAAATGGATCAACGTTCAATGAAACTACATGGACAATGTCGATACATAGCAACAAAAGCATCTGTTAGCGCCAAAATTGGTCACTATCACCCAAATCCAAGCGAAAGCATCACATTCCACTTATAGCTCACAGATAAAGTTTATGTGGAGGATATTAATATGAAGCACAACAAAAAATAAAATGAAAGCAGTAAAGAACAATAGATTTTATAGTGATTCAGCTAACTATGGCCTACGTCCACTCCAAAAAATTTCTTTTTATTGCTGTAACAATCGATTACAGCTATAAAATGGTAGTGTAGCCTCAGCCTTAGAAGATAAAAAACAAGAGAGCTGAGAAGAAGATCCCCCCATCTGGAGACCCATATGATGTATTTATAGGCAAATCCCAAGTTATTGGGTTTCCTGAGTAGTCTGGGCCCATCAGGACCATAGCCAAGCCAACGTCCTTCATCATGAACAACCCACACTACCATGTCGACCGATCTATGCCAGTCCACTCCACCAGTGACCGAGCCATGTACGAACTTCTAACCTTCACCGAGCGGCACGGTCGACCCATCTGATATTTCACCGAGCTACCTGAGTGATGTCCCGAAGTTATGCGCCTCAGGACTCGAAGTAACGATGCTTCTGACTCAAAGAAAGGCCTCGTCGACCCACACTCCTGTTGCCGAGCCACATCCCACGAAGTTGACCTGAAGCAACAACTACATGGACACGAGGCTGCCGAGCGATGCCCTATGCCGAGCGATGTCCTATGCCAACCGACCTTATATCACATTGAGCTACCGAGCGACAACCCGAAGCAAAGGACATTAGGATTCGAAGCAACCGACCTTATTCCATACCGAGCCAGTTCCTTCCATTCCTACCAAGCTGCAACGACGACCACCTAGCCGAGCCACCCTGATCGAATGACCCTTCCTGATCGAATCACGCTTCCCAGACCGGACGACCTCCCTAATCAAACCACATTTGGCTGAGCCGCACTAACATAGCCAAACCACCGTCCAAACGTGATCCATTACCTATCCATCCAGCCGACTCCAACCTACCGCATTCCATCCTCGATAACTGAGATGTCAACTTAGTTAAATCCGCCTGCTTACGGCCTCTTCAAAAGGCGGGTTAACATTTTCACCCCAAAACATGCCTTGCTATTAGAAGATATGTTTTGAATAGCCTCAAATCCGATGTCGAAGTCCATATCCATCTGAACCCGACAACCGAGTCCTAATCCATCCATTCCCAATAACCAATAGTCACATCCATGACCCTTCTGGGTTGATATCCAAATCTGGAATCTTTTCGGGTCCATGTCTAAATCCTTAGCTGTTCATATCCAATATCCAAATCTGTAACCTCTTCGGGTTCTTGCCAAGCGCAACCTGCACCCGACGACCTATGTCAAGTAATGCCATGGTGTTCCCGGTTCAGTGTCCCTGAATGTTGAGTAATGTCGTGGCTTAAGTCTTAGGCCGAATCCTGGTCACTTCGGACCCTTTTCGAGCATAGTCCATACTCGACGGCTTGAAATAGTAACTGATAGATAATACGGGACCTCCGGACCCTTACCGAGCATAGTCCATACTCGACGACCTTTTAACCAAAAACCAGACAAAAGGTTAAACAAAATCCAAAATCAAGATCAAATTAGAAAACCGAAAATCCATATCAAAAGTCCAAATAAAAATCTAAATCAAAACGCAAGCATCCAAACCAAAATCCAAACCAAGAAACCAACAAAACCAAGAGTTCAAACCGAACCCCAAAACCAAAGCAGAAAAAACAAATGTCCAGTCAAAGGGAAAAAATAAATTTCACAAACTGGAGCATCTCGGTAAACCATCATCTTAGAGTATGCCTAGGGGTTATCTCTGACCCCGTACATGAGTAAGTGATTTAGTCGTTTGCCCGGAGTTTGTTATTTATTCCAAATCATCACAATTAGTTGATGACCAACCGGCCACCATTCCTGGGCCTTATGCCTTCGTCGTTCAAGATAGGCGATGGCTTCTCCTGTTCCACTGTCGCATTTCGAGTTTCGACATATTGCGCAACTGACCATTCCTTACATGTTCCTCGATTATGTCCTTCAGATGCAGTCAACTGTTAGTATCATGCCCGTCCAGGTCATGAAAAATACAGTGCCTTCCTGATGCCCTTTCGCGTTCGAAAGGCTCCCTCCTTGCCGACCTTCGATATGGAAGGCGATCTCGAGTATCCAAGAATATCCGCTCCAATGTTGCGTTCAATCCTGTGTAAGTGGAGAATTTTGGTTCTCCCCGACGCTTCCTTTTCCCTTTATCCTTGTCCTTACCCGAGCTTTCGCTAGACAGTCCTCCATCCCTAACCATGTTCACTTTCTTTGACCTCATATCCAAACATGCATCCTCTTGTCGAAGAAATCTCTCAGCTTTATGAAGGAATTATCCAAGATCCAATGGTGGGTCCTGTATCAACGATACTTTGAAATTCGAGTTGTCCCTTACTCCTAATACCGTAGCCATCAGAACCATTGATGGATCCAGCCGACTCATCAAAGCAACTGCTGCATTAAATGGAGTTAAGAATGTTCTGAGCGATTCATCCGCCCCCTGTTTAACTGATGCCAGCGTCATCACGTTCTTTGGCCTTTCTATGCGAACTCGAAACTAACTTAAGAACTTGTCCACCAGTTCTGTCCATGTTCCAATGGATCCATCCTCCAGCTGTCTGAACCATATAACAGCTATATCGGTCAAATACAGGGGGAAACATCGGGTCATAACCTCCTCGATTACCTCCAACACTTCCATATGCCTTGTGTACCTCATCAAGTGGTCAGTGAGATCCGTCTTCCTGTTGTATACTTCCAGAGTGGGCAGTTTAAAATCGAGCGGATTCCTAGCTGTCCTGATGTTCTGAGTAAATGGACTTTTGTTGACCTCCTCCAAGTCCCTGTTTGTCAGACCTCCACGAATAGTCCGCCTAATAATTTTAGCCAATCCAGCGTTTCCAACCAAGGGTTGTCCCTTATCCATATTTCCTGGCACATATTCCTCATTACGTACTCCTGTATTCCTGTTGGCAATGGGCTGCGCAGCGTCATCCGGCATCCCTCCATGGATTAGTCTAGCATTTCTTGGTGGTGTGCCCCGAGTCTAGGTCCATGCAGATTGATAGTTGTTTGTCGATTGGGAGTTGCCCCTGCCGAATCACTCAATCTGCTTGCTGGCTGAGTCCCTCTAATCCAGCTCCAAGAACTTGAGCACCTACAGTTTCCGGTTGTCCAAATTGCCTAAGAAGAGCCTGCATAATCTCCTCTTGCCTTTTTAACATCGCTTCCATCTCATCTCTGGTGATGTAGGTGGATGCTTGACCTGATCCAGCTCCAGAGGAAGCCTCTTGACTTCCCTCTTCATTGCTCCTTTCCGTCACTTGCTACCTTGTTGGTGGTCTAGCCATTGCTTTCTAGAATCCAAGCTCCCAAGTTCATGAATCCAAAATTCAAGCTCCAAAATTCTTGAGTGCTAGCTTTCTCATTGAAAGCACCAAAATGTTAGCGTCAAAATTGATCACTAACAGCCAAATCCAAGCGAAAGCACCAAATTCCAGTTACAACTCACAGATAGAGTTTATGAGGAGGATATTAATATGAGGAACAACAAAAATTAAAATGAAAGCAGTAAAGAACAACGGATTTTATAGTGATTCGGCTAACTCCGGTCGGCCACTTCAGAAATTTTCTTTTTATTGCTGTAACAATCGATCACAGTTACAAAATGGTAGTGTAGCCTTAACCTTAGAAGATAAAAAACAAGAGAGCCGAGAAGAAGATCCCTCCATCTGGAGACTCACATGCTGTATTTATAGGCAAATCCCGAAATACATTAGTCTATGGATCGCTAGTGATCTATGCATCATGGATAGCCAGCGATCCATACTTCATCCTGGGATCACTAGGTCGCTATGACATATGGAAGAAAGGAAGCATGATAGAAAAGGTGGAAACATGTGCTAAGTGTATAGATCGCTAGTGATCCACACACCATGGATCGCCAGCGATCCAACTTGTCCATGGATTCTCAGTGAGCTAACTAGGCAAAGCAATGGAAATAGGAACTAAGTAATTAGCTCACACACGAGCTAAGTCTATGGATCGCTAGAGATCCATAGACCATGGATCGCTAGCGATCCATGGTTTTAGCTCAGGTCATGAACTAAGCTCCTTTAGATCGTCCTGTGTCTATCTGCAAGTGGCTGGCAAGTGGGTTTGGACCAGAAGCTCTACGATCTATGTAAATACCATCCTATCTGCAACACAAACTAAATCTTCTCTGGATTGGTAGCTGAAGCTCTGCCGAAAACTTTCTTCACTCTTTATCTCCTTCACAACAATCTCCAAAGGGATTCAGTTTGATTCTCCAATGGATTCCAACTCTTGGGATTCAAGCTTGCTAAGGATAATCAAAAGTTTTGGAATCAAACACTATTTGTAAGAGCAATCAGTCATAATAAAACTATAAAGTGGATGTAGGCTTCATTAACAGCTGAACCACTATAAAAATCTCCTTGTCTCTTTTCTTTTACTGTTCTTTTCTATACATATTATCTATATTATTGCTCTGTACAAACAGGGTTGGTGCTTTCGTACTCAAACTAGGGTGTTGATCCATTGTTAACAGAAATTACTGGTATACAATAAATTTGGATATGCTCCAATGATAAAACTAATTGCAAGCGATGAATTGAAACTGACTAAACCTAAATAAACAAAAATATATAAGAATGACTAATGAGTATTCTTGTACGTTGAAGAGAAACTGTGAGTTTTAAACAACGTCAAGAATAAATAATCCTCGATTGTTTAATTTAACCATTACAAGTATTGACTCTATGATATGGTACGGTGTGTAAATCCAAACTAGATTCCAAGTAATTTATCAAAATATAATTTTGACAGTTGTACTTGAAGGAATATGATCCATTTGCCGCAAAATGCCTTTAAGAGAAAGACAAATGCAGCTGGAATATAGTGAGCCACATTGATAAGAATAATACCATGAATTTCAATTGTTGAAATTAATATGACAGATTCACCTTTCGATGTGCTCAAGTTGTTTCATATTTACTCTCAAAATTATTGCTTCGTGTGACTTTTTGGTTGGTACATATGTACTGAAATGAAAAATTCCAAATAATGATTTAAAATAGACTATTAGCACATAATAGGTCAAGGGTATCGAAGTCAGTAGGAGTGATACCGAGTTTGTTAATTTTTAGATATGATTCGAAAATGCATATGAAAGCATCATTCAGAAAAGAAAATTGAATAATAATTTTGATAGAAATATCTAGTACTTTGATTGTTGGTCAAAATGCTAAGGAAGCGTGTGTTAATAAGAAAGAACATTAAAAGGTACATATATTTCTAAACCATATGTAAACAACTCACCACTGATTGTTAACAATGTACTTGTGTTAAACTAAGTTTGTAGTTTTTTCAATACTCGACGTTGGATTTGTAAATAATGTCTTTTATAGTAAGTATTAAAGATAATGGGTATGTCCTAAAACGATATGCAAGGACATCTTATTAATATGTTTATACGGAACATGTAAGATGGATTCTTATGCATTGGCAATATAAATTATCATACATTTTATACTGTCTACAATTTCATGATTTTTTTGCCTATTTGATACATGAAGGGTAACAACCCGCATATTTATCAATTTTATATTTAAATATTTTATTTAAATATTTCATCGTTCGTCGGATTTTAGTCCGGAAAGCTACTTTTTGCAAACAGTCGAATGGGGACTCGAGACCCCTTCCATTGAGTTCAAAATGACGTTTGCGATCTTTTTAAGTAATAACTTTGATATGTTTGGAGATAGTAGAATTTTGCTACTTTTTCACTTAGGGCTTTGGTTTGGATTTCAGCCCATTAACCTAACATATGAACCCAACTCCACTCCAACTCTTCATTACTTCATTTTTAATTCCTAATACTCAAGCTTTAGCAACAATGGTGGAGGAATGGGAAATTAAAACTCCAAGCCCTAATCTTTATTGCAAATTCAAGCTTCTACCTCCAAATTCAAGAAGAAGCTTTGGTAAGCCTTCTCTTCATCTTCTCCAACTCTTTCTCCATTCACTTTCAGAAATTTCCTAAACCTAATTTAGGAAATGTTTCTCCTTTAAGCTTAGATTCAGCTTGTTGGGTTGGAAGTGAAGAGTGATTGTTCTTGCCATTGCTCTATAGCTTCCTCTTCATTTGTTTTGGGTTTAAAGGTGGGATTTTTATCTCACATCTACGCTTATATCTATCTTTGAATGTTGGGTATGAATTCCTAACGCTTAATTCATGTGCATTTGCTTTTGGTTTGGATTGAATTGGTGAATATTCCAATTTTTGGTATTTTGAGTTCAAATCCTTAAAAATCATAGCTTTGATCTTTGATCATGATTTTGTGATGCATCGAAGAGCTTAAAGGGTCGGGTAGTCGAGTGGCGTAAACCCCTAGCGTCCGTGCTTGTCCATTTGCAAATTGAAGGTGTTTGCACCTCCTTTGAAATGGGTTTCAAATTGAAGAACATCAGGTTCGGCCGACCGAACCCCTGGGTCGGTCGACCGACCTGTAGCCCGAGACATTTCTGGGCTGTTTTTCGGTCAACCGACCCAGAAAGTCCGGTTGACCGACCTACTTCTATTTGCCAATTTTGCCTATATTGCCTATTTTGTTGAATTTCTAACTTTAATCGATTCGTGTTGTTTCCCTTTTGTTGTTATCATTTATTATCGACTTTGATGACATTTTCTTTGGGAATTTTCGAAATATCCATTTTGATGGATCTGATATCGATTTCTTTGGATTATATTCACGTCTTCGAATGTGAATTTCGGTGATTGATTGTTTTACAACCACTTCTATAATTTGTCACTTTAAAATATAAAGATTTTCTATACTAGTAGTAAATATCAAAACCCTTTCATTAAAATGATTTCAACACCATTTTATTACAAAGCTCTTTTCTTAAACCGTTTTCCAATCTATTAGTATATACAAACCTTTACCTCACTCGTATGAGAAATCTAATTAAACGACTTAGTAAAACGAGTGGTATGAAACGCTTGCGTTTACTTCACCGGTTAATTCTTGGACTTATTTGATTGAATCTCTTGTGACAATTTTCTAGTGGAGATTTACAATTCGTTCGTAAATATTTAAGTTAAGCTAGTGGTTATGAGACATGAAGCTAAGCTCATATATTTACTAGCTTAGTGTAATTGACACTTCTTGATGATCGATGATGATCATTTTATGGTTTAGACTAGCAATGTGCGATATCTCTTTGTCCACATGGAGGACTGTACTTCATTTTTATTGAGCTTCGTCTCATTTCTTTGTGGGCTAGCGACCCATGTACTTTTACTGTGTTTCGATTCATGTGATGTCCCGTTTGTACTACATCGATGTCTCGGCTTTTCGATTCATCTGACGTACCGTTTGTACTGCGTCGATGTCCCGAATTGTTTTGTGTTTCGATTCATGTCATGTACCGTTTGTACTACATCGATATCTCGGCTTTTCGATTCATTTGTCGTACCGTTTGTACTGCGTCGATGTCCCAAATTGTTTTGTTTTTCGATTCATGTGATGTACCATTTGTACTACATCGATGTCTCGGCTTTTCGATTCATTGGACGTACCGTGTGTACTGCGTCGATGTTCCAAATTGTTTTGTGTTTCGATTCATTGGATGTACCATTTGTTCTACATCGATGTCTCGGCTTTTCGATTCATTGGACGTACCGTATGTACTGCGTCGATGTTCCGAATCATTTGTGATACACGTGTTGGTGAGTTTTCATGCTCCCATTTTGTGATAGGCCTCCCCCTTCTTGTGATTTCTGGATTTCTGGTTATTGATTTCTGTAATTTATGTTTCACCAACTTTTACAATTTGACATTGATATGTATGTCATTTTTCTTGTGGCTTGGTGAATGAAATAAGGAGTATGACATTCCTTTTGATCTTTGAGAAGATTTTTGTGATATTGATTAATCTCTTGTTGATTTTCAATTACTTATTTATCACAGCTTGGCATTGTGATTATTATACGTTTAGTCATATCTCTTATTCTATATCATTTCATCTGATATTTATAGCTAGACTGATCCGTTTATTATTTCCTTCTTAAATAATACTCGGGTCAAACTGAGATTTTACAGGTGCTTCTACTTGACTCCTTATCGGACCATCATCTGATCTTTTGGCTAACTACTCTAGTTCAGTAGTTTTTGTTGTATACAATTGAGATATAGACTCCTTGATGTATACATATTTTTGTCTAGCACTTGTATCTATTCCTTTGTGATGTTGTGGATCTTATTTGACCACTACTCTGATATATACTTTTATGTGTAATATTCATATCTATTTCCGCCTTTGTGATATGAATTATTTATGACTGATTTGTGTTATGTTAATTTCTATATTTGTTTCCGAAGATTACATATAACCACTGTGTAGTAGCTTTGAGTTTGTGTCGGTATGTCGTATTTCTGAAAAGTTATATTTTTATCTGGCATATCGGTACTTGCACAATGCAATTGTACAGATGGTCGCTCCTCAACAGCCTTATTCTGCGCGCTAGTTGACAGCTTTACACCGTAGTGTCCTTGGCTAGTGTGGATATAGAGGTGGGGCGTCACATGAAGTAAATAACAAATTCAAACTGATATCACTAAATGGTAGTTTGAGTGTTCTCATATAGTTATGAAATACTAGAGAATTGTTTATAGAAACAACAAACTCCTTATAAAGAAGTGTTCGGATTCAAACTTTCATAAGCAGTATTCAGTATAATATGTCAATATTAAATTCAAGTTAAGATTCTTTAAGTTGAAAATGTTCCAAATGAAAGATTGTGACCGATTCAATGAAATAAGCCTTAGTACATTGTCTTGAATAGCGCCGTAATAAAAGAAATGTATATAAATATAAATGCATAAATTTATAACCGAGCTGAGGGTGATTCCAAATGTTGAGAATCCCATAACATCGTTATATGACAGCAATGTCATAACATAGTTCATTATAGAACATAAAACTCGCTAAAAATCAAGAAATAAACTTCAAATTTTTCCACACGATCAGCGTTGGGGATAGTTGATTAATAGAGTAGACAATCGAAGCATAATAGCATACCCATTCATCGAGGGACTGGCCCAATTGGTTTTGAGGAAATTGATCGGAGAAGTTGGAATATGATTCCATAATTGACACCAAGTGCGAATGAGAGGTTGATAGAGTTAGGAGTGTTCCCTAGGTGCGATTATGTAATTTATTACATATATTTAACTTGGTAATCAATCTTGTTTGAAATAAAAGATGTTTTGTTTTTATCATATTCTTGATGTAATATGTTATATTAATTAATTAATTTAATTTAAAGGATTTAATAGAAAATCTATAAATGGTATGTTTTGTGATAGAAATTACAAAGTATTGTAACTGTGAGTAATTTGTCAAAAAGAAATTAAGTATGCCATTTTAAATATTTATAGTCAAGATGTACCAAGACTGGATATCGATACATCCGTTGAGACTAGAGTACATAGCTCTCCAAACGTTGGGCAGTGTATTACGCATGGCTGCTTAGGGTACCTAGGGGTTATGTACTGATAGTTATTGGATAACTATGGAATAACTTACTCGATTGTTTTCTGTCGATTAATATAACTAGGGTCAAACATAAAATGCCAATGTGACAAAATTACATGGTTCCCTTAACTTGACAATACTGTTGATCTTCGACGTGAAAGCTCTGCTTTGGTTGTAGTTAAATTACGGTACGATGTTTATCAAACGACTATTGGTGGGTTGAGTGGAAGCATTGGAAGTGAAATGCTATTCAAGAGAAGATTCATCTCCTTAATTATATGAGGTTAGCATCACATCAACTGAAGTAACTCAAAGTCAAATATATCTAGCTGAAGCATTTTGGTTAATAGTAATTGTTATTATTGAATCAAGGACTTTGTGCTTGGACTATAGAGTTGCATTTCGATGATTTTGGATTTTGACCGTGACCAAATTCCATATTTCCGATGGGATATAGATTTAATGAAGAAAAACGGCAAATAATGGTCACAACATAGTAATGCTTAATAAAGTAAAATTGGATTTTACTGAAACCAATTAAGCGATAAACTTGACTAGAATGTCACACCACCTACTAAGTGACGTGCGAACGTTAATATTCAAATAGTTCAGTACTAATCGCGGACTAATTTTACACCTAATGGGTCACACAACCAAAATGATGAATAATCCTTTGACCAAATGATTTAATTAATTTGTAACGTTGTAAATTAATTAATATTTATGAAATATTAATTATAAAACTTTGAACTTGATTTGATGAAAAAAATATTGTTAAATGTATCTATATAACTCATAAATATATTAATCGATATACAGTGTTGGTAAACGTTTAAATTAGATTTAGACGCAAAATATTTTCTTGGGCTATAAATGGGTTTAAAGCCTATATGATGGCATATTAGTGGACTAGGGTTGTAGAGATAAGGCAGAGAGAATGAATAACGATTCAAATCATAATTTTTCTCCTTTTCTTCATGTATATAAACATCTCTAGCCTCACCCACCTCATAATTTTTGGAGCCTCCATTTAGACCTATTTCTAGCCAAACCATATTCCTTCCATCCTCCACCATTTCCAATTCAAATCAAAGTAAAAGCAATGCTTATCGATTGCACGCGGCCTACAGTTTAAGCACTCACACTTTGGATTGGAAATCGTTTCACGGAGCTTACTTCATCGTTTCAAAGTGTACATAAGGGCTTTGGCTGTAAGGTACATTCCTAATATGATTACAAACATTAAACCATATTTATAATGTTCATTATATATATATATATATATATATATATATATATATATATATATATATATATATCCCTTTGCCCCCCATTCTCCGAGAATCAGAAAAATCCTTTTCGAGTTTGAATTTGTTCATTAATAAATCAACTAATTCTTCTAGTAATTTTTTTTTAATTACCTAATTTCTATTTTTTATGAAATTTATTGATTGAATTTCAATCCAATATATATATATATATATATATATATATATATATATGATATTGTTATATAATTATAAAACAATTTTGAAATGGCGGCCTCGTCAAATACTACTGTAGCATCTAGGGTTCCATCGGAAGAAGCCAAGGTGGACGACGGTGAAGGTTGGTAGGAAGTTAAATGAAAAGGTAAGTAGAAAATTAATGAAAGGGGAGTAGCCAATCCCAAACCAAAAGCATGGTCAAAAGCTAGTGCAGGAGCTAACTTATTCAAAATCAACAAAGAGCAGGGATCTAAAGCATGGGCGAATCTGTTGGGGAAAAGCATAGAGATAAAAGACAACATTAAATTTCATAGCCCCGAATTACATACAGAAGGTATTTATGCTGAACTTGATGATTTAGACTATCAATAATCAAAAAAAATGTGGAGCAACTTGATTTTCATTTATATAGCGGGTAAGAGACTGTATTATGTGTATTTCAATATATATATTAAAAGAGAATGGAAGCCTAAGGGAAAATGGGAAGTTTACTCTAGAGATAATGGCTTTTATTTACTAAAATTTGAATCGCAAGAAGATCCAAAAAAGGTTTTGAATGTTGGTCCATGGGTTATGGACAACAAACTTATTTTATGAAGCGATGGGATGGTAATTTTTAGCTTGAAAGAGATGCCTGAATCTTACCTTATTTGGATTAGACTCAATAGCCTACACTTAGCTTTTTGGAATGCTAGAGGTACAAGCAAACTTGCTAGCCTAATTAGGAAGCCTATTGACATAGATGAAAGTACAAAACAGGTTAAAAGACTGAAATATGCTAGAGTGCTTGTAGAGGTGAAAGCTGACACAAACTTTAGAAGAAGCATAAGAACTAAAGATAGCCAAGGGAGAAAAAATGTGCAGGATTATTTGCAAAGATTACAACTGTTTTGGGCATGGTGGGATTCAATGCCCAATTTCAAAGCAAATCACACACAGCTGTGGGGACCAAAAACTGCATCAAAATCACCGGACACTACCATTAAGCCTCCTAAGCCAATTCACAAGTAGGTTAAAGACAAAAATCTTGATGGCCCAGAGCAACAAGCAAATATAGAGCGTGATACAAGCCTAAAAAATAATTACATCAATAATTGTATCAAAGAAGATGCCGTGTCTGCATCTAGTGGAAACTTGGAGGCCCCCAGTACCCAGGAACAACATCACGAGTTAGAGGAGGTGCATGCAAATTTGAACCATCCACAAAAGGAGCAGATTCTGCAGCATTTGAGTTCATCTAAAGAAACATGCCCTGTAGATGAGCAGATCCAGAGCAAGTGATGGATACCCCTAGCAATATGGAAGATATAAATAGTTTGAACATCAACTTAGATAACATGGAGGAAGCTTCAGATGATGAACGCTTGATGCAACAAATGTATACCAAAGAGAACCTAAAATATAAAGAACAATTCATGAAGAGAAAGATTAAGAAGTAGAGTGTTAAATCATCAAATGCTCCTTTAAAAAGGAGCAGAAATCATATTGATTAATGTCCACGCTATGTTGGAGTGTAAGAGGTCTAAATAATGACACAAGAAAACTAGAACTCTTTAAAAATAAGTTTAACCCCACCTTTATGTTTTTTTCAGAAAATAAAATGGGGAATCAATCTGTTATCATGTTTAAAAGTTATTTTGGTGCTGAATGACTATGGTTAAATAATAATTCTTGTCAATCAAAAGGCAGAATTCTCATAACTTGGTACAAGGCTATCTGGAATGTTAAACTCATTGATATGGATGATTAGCAACTTACTATTGAGCTTAATAATGCTGGTGGCCTATCTACTGTGATTTGTTTTGTTTATGCTCATAATTGGGCCTATATTAAAAATAAATTACGGACTAAACTTGTTCAAACAGCTAAAAACATGGATAAGCAGTGGATGGTCCTTGGAGTTTTCAATGCTGTTCTCAAAGCTAATGAAAAAGGGAGGTCTTACCCTGAAACTTTTGCAGAATGAGTAGTTCAATAAGTGTGTTATAGCTGCTAGGCTCATGGAAGCTAAGCATGCTGGGCTGGAATACACATGGCAAAGTGGAGAAGCAAAGAAAATAACATGCGAATTAGATAGGGTGCTGGTTAATACTGAATTGATTAATAAAATTCCAAACTTAAGTGTTATAGTTCCGCCATGTTCAACAAGTGATCACTCTCCTCTTCATATTCTACTTAATCACTCAGAGTTACAAGTCAAAGGGAAACCTTTTCACTGTGCTAATCACCGGTTGCTTTTTGAAGATTATGATTGTGCAGTTGATCTAAAAAACATAAGTCATGTTGCAGGAAATGGTTGGTGTACGCCTGTTATGGTTTTAAAAGAAGTCAAATCAAGGTTGAAGGAGTGGAACAAGAATCGACGAAAACAACAAGACCACATTGACCACTTGCAAAAAGAATGTGAAAACCTGCTTTATATGTTGGATGCTGACTCTTTGAACGACATTTTGAACACTAATTACTATGATACTAAAAAACAATTGAAGAATGCCCTCCACTAGTAAGCTATTGAAGTTGGGTAAAAAATCTAAGGAAAAGTTATTAACGTAAGGCAATGAGTACACTAAATTCTTTTACACTAAAATGTCTCATAGGCAAAACTGCAACAATATTCTTTACACTCCTGATGAACATGTGGAAACTGTTACTGATGTGGACCAGTTTGAACAGGAAGCCATTACTAACTTTACTAATCTTTATAGTGGACAATGTAATGCTTCCTTACCTCACATTAACCACGAAGCTTCAATATCCAATGAGGGGCTGAATATGCTGCAAGCTACTATAACCAAGAAGGACATCAAAGAGGTCATGCAATCCACCCATGTCGACTCTAGCCCAGAGCCTGGTGGTTGGAATTCGAAATTCTTCAAACTCCACTTGGAAGACTTGAAACTATTCATATTAGAAGCTATCTAGGAACCTCTCAATTTTAGTAAATTATACACGAATTAAATCACTCTTTCTTGACACTCATCCCTAAAGTCAATAAACCAAACAAAGTAGAAGACTACAGACAAATAGCTTGTTGTAACATGTTATACAAAATTATCAGTTAAGGTCATTTATAACAAAATTATACAGATCCTCCCTGATCTTATTTCTGAAAGTTAGTCTACATTTATTAAGGGTAGATAGATATGTAAAAAATCTCTCCTTGCTCATGAATTGGTCAGAAATTTCAATAAAAAGGAGGTAGATAAAGTTTGCATCAAAATAGATCTACATAAAGCATATGATAAAATCAATGGAAATTTATCATTCATGTCCCCCTAGCATGACTTCTCTCATCGAGGAATGTAATTCAACCCCAACATTTTCAATTATGATAAATGGCACGCCTAGGGGTTTCATTAATAGTAACTGAGGATTGAGGCAGGGTGATCCCCACTCACCCTACCTTTTTGCAGTGGCAATGGCGTATTTTTCCCTTTAAATGGAATTAGCATGTCATAATGGTTTGTTTCAGCCTATACATAATAACCAACCTATGCTACATCACTTACTATATGCCGATGACCTTATCATAGCTATTAAGATACTCAAGGGGCAGCAAACAACATCAAAGATATTTTCATTCAACTGGAAAGATATGTTAGGCTCCAGCTAAATTCTCAATAATCGAAATGTTACTTCAACAAGTTCTATAGGGATAAAAACTCCACTCCGAATATTCTAAACACACAAGAAGGATCCCTCCCATTAAAATACCGAGGAGTGCCTTTATCATCCAATGTCATCACTGATAGAGAATGTGGTGAATTGGTTGGTAAAATTACAGATAATTTAAATGGATGGAGTTCCAAATTGCTCTCCTTTTTGCAGGTAGAGTAGAATTGGTTCATACTGCTATTATAGTTAAAGTTAGATTTTGAATTCAAACAAACTATGTACCATATTGCTCTATTGAAAAAATAAACTCAGTGTGTGCTAGTTTTATTTGGAGAGGCAATCTTCATAAAGTAAGCTATGATGTATTGTGTAGACCGAAGTCTAAAAATGGAGTTGGTCTGGTGAATCAAAAAGGAGTTGAAGAAGACTTACAACCACAAATTGGGATGGAAAATTATCAGTTTAAAAGCCTATGGTCTGAATGGATGAGAAAGAGGTATATAAATGACAATTTCTGGATTATGAAAATTGATAATAATTCCTCTAGGGTCTGGAAAAGTATTCTAAGAAGAAGAGATGACTTTAAAATACACATTACTAAAGAAATTTGCAAATGGAAAGCATATTAGCGTTTGGAAGGATCCCAGGCTCAATGGGCACACTTTAATAGACAAATTGGGATGGGACACTATCTCTAGTGTGGGGTTTTTGATAATAATGTGGACTATATCAGCTGAGGTTCAGTTATCCTATTTTCTTGACTCTACAAATGATACATGGTTATGGAATCCAACTAAAGATGGCAATTTTACTGCTAAATCGGCATGGGAAGTAATTCAAGCTAAGAGCGACATTAAAAACTAGGCTTCGACTGTCTTGTCGAGATCAAACAATTCAAAAATGGCTTTCTCCACATACAAGGCGGTCAATTTTTTTCTTCCTACAACTGATAGACTGGCTAAATGGGGTCTCAATGTAGATCTAAGATTCAAATTATGTAACTCAACAAATAAATCTCATTAACATCTGTTTTTCAAATCCGCATACTCTACCAGACTACTACTGAAGTCTAAACAGAAAAATAAGGACATTTGATCAATCGGTAGACTAGAAGAAGAGTTGATATACCTGAGAAGTGATCATGGAAGCTCAAGCTTGTTTAATCAGATAAAACACAATAGTACTAATTGGTTTTGGCTTAGTAGACATATTATCTATTCCAAATCTCTTTAATAAATTATTGCAATATTTTTCTTAATAAATAGAGATTCCATTATTTAATTGTTTTATTTGTAAGCTAAGAAAATAATAATTTAATTCACTTATATGTGACATCTTAAATTGCTATTTCATTACATTTGAAAATATATTACAAAAGATTTCGTTCGTAGATCAAAAAATAATATCATCTACATATATATGGATGGTTAAAATATCGTTTTCATTCTTTTTAATAAATAAATAATATAGAGTCAAAATTTCCAATTTTAAAATCTAATTCTAAAAGATAGGTTTTTAAACGGTCATACCAAGCACGAGGTGCTTGTTTAAGACCATAGAGTGCTTTCGTAAGCTTATAAACATGATTTGAAAATTTTTCATATTTTAAAAAGGTGGCTGTTCTACAAATATGTTTTCTTTTATAAAACCATTTAAGAATGCACTTATAGCATCCATTTGAAAGATTGAAATTATGATGACAAGCAATGGTAAGTAAGATTCTAATAGCCTCTAGTTTAGCGACGAGGAAGAATGTTTCTTCATATTCCATTACTTCTTCTTGATTATATCCCTAAGCTACTAATCTAGCTTTGTTCCTTATTATATTTCCATTTTCAACAACTTTTTTTTTGAGAACCCATTTTGTACCAATTTTGGCTTGACGGTTTGTTCTTGGAACTAATTCCCATACATCATTTGATTTAAACTAATTTAGCTCTTCTTGCACGACTAATATCCAGAAATCTTCTTTAGATGCTTCTTTAACGTTTTTGGTCCTATATTAGATATAATTGCAACATGTCCCATCTAATTCAATTGATTTCTTGTTCTTATTCTAATGTTAACTTCTCTTAATACATTATTAAGTGGATGGTATTTTAGAATATGAGGAGGCATTTTTAAAGTATTATAAACAATTTCTTTTAAGGGTGATTTTCAAAACAAGTTGGTTGATTTATTAAGGAAAATTTTATAATTTTGATTAAAAGACATGTAGAGTTTCTTCAACAGTATTTGATTCTTATTAAATATTTTGTAAGCTTTACTTCTTTCAATATATTCGACAAAAATGCCTTCATTAGCTTTCAGATTAGTTTTTCCTAAATTATCTTTTGTGTTTAATATAAAACATTATAAACTGGAAATTCTAAAATATGATATGTTTGGTTTTCTACCATTAACCAATTCATATGAAATATGTTTAGTTAAAGGTGTTATAAAAACATAATTTAGAACAGACCGTAGCAATAGCTTTGCCTCAAAATTTTTTGATAACTGACTATAACTCAACATAGTTCTTGCACATTCTTATAAAGTTCAAATTTTCCATTCTAAAACACCGTTTTGTTTGGGTGTTCTATGAAAGGAAAAATTATGAACTATTCCTTTCCTATTGCAAAATCATTAAATAGATCATTTTCAAACTCATCACTATGACCACCTTTTGTATTCTTAAATTTTGAATTCTTTATATTTTGAATTCTTTTTGCAAAAAAAAAATTAAAGCCTCAAAAGTATCGCATTTATGTTTTAAAAATAAAGTCCACGTGTATCTAGAAAAATCATCTACTATAACAAATACATATTTGTTGTGGTTAAGAGTCCTTACTTGAGTAAGTCCAAAAAGATCTAAATGAAGAAGTTATAAAAGTTGTAAAGTAGAAGTAACTTTTTATGTTTGAAAGATGATTTATCAATTTTCCTTGTTGACATGCATCACAATGATTACCAACTTTAAAACTCATTTAGGTAATCCTTTAACCGATTTATTTTTTGCAAGCTTGTTGATATATTTGAAATTAAAGTGACAAAATCTATTATGCCATAGCCATGGATAGTGATCATTAGCTAAGGCACATAAGTTATCATCATTATTTATCTTCATATTTAAAATATAAATACATCCTTTTCTAATTACTTTTAAAATTAAAAAATTGATCAAAAATATTTTATTTTTCTTTCTCAAAAGAAATTGTAAAACCTTAAAAAAAAAAAAATTAAGAAAAATTAGAGAAGCTTTCAACATGTGTTTCAAAATTTATAAAGGTCAAGAAGATTTATCAAATTTGATTAAAAACTTTCGACTATTACATAATAAAAATGGTTTAGGGTTTAAGAAAGATCAAAAAAAGAACACTTAAAGAAGTATAGCTCCCTATATAAAATTTTGAAAAGTCAAACAACAAGTCTAAAAATAAAGTAGAAATACTTAAAAATAAGATGCTTAAAACCTTGGCTCCAAAGACAAATAATAATTTAACTATAAAGAAACATATAGAAATTTTTATTATAGACGTTAATATTAATTATTCTTTCAAAGATTCTATCAAATCTTCATGCGTATGGTTACGTAACACTTGACCTGAAGACCCTAATGTAGAAAGTGGGTACCAATAAATTTATCTACTTTTTGTAGGTATCCATTCATAATAGCAAAAAGAAAAGATGGATTCTGGATAGCAGAAGTTACACATATAAAAAGGATGTCAAGTGTGCTAACAAATATCAAACCAATAGATGGAGGCATTGTTTCTTTCGATGATAATTCAAATGGATATATCATCAGAATAGCGAACGTTAGCAATATTGGTTACTAAAATTCAACCTTAATCAAAATGTTTATTTAGTTCAAATTCAAAATATAAAATTTTAAGTATTAGCCAATTATGTGACAAAGATTTTAAAATAAATTTTGAAATAGATAATTGTCATATTTTTGATCAAATGAAAGATTTGTTTTCGAAGGTATAAGAAAATGTAATATTTACATTTTAATATTAAAGTTAATCATGACATTTACATGTGCCTTGTGGAAAACTCTAATGACCGATGGCTTTGGCATAAACGTTTCTGTCATATTAAGTTTAAAGTATTAAATAAAATAACAACACGCAAAATTATGCAAGGTCTTTTGAAAATGAATTTTAGAGTAAGTAACCTGTGTGATGCTTGGCAAAAAGATAAATTAAGAAAATCTTATTTTAAATCTATAAATTTAATTTCAACTAAAAAACTATTCGAATTACTTCATTTAGATTTGGTTAGCCAATCCAAGTTGGGTCAATAAATCATAATGAATATGTTTTTGTAATATTTCATAGTTTTCCAAGATATACATGGACTTTGTTTTTAAAATATAAAAGCGATATTTGAAATTTTTAAATTTTTTAAAAAAGAATTCAGAATCTAAAAGATTTAAAAGATAAAAAAATATTAGAAGTGATCACGGAGGAGAATTGAAAACGATGGTTTCACAAATTTTTATTCTAAAAAGGGGATTGATGATAAATTTTCTTTTCCCATAATACTATGGCAAAATAGTGCTATAGAAAGAAAAATAAGACTTTACAAGAATGCTCTAGAACATTACTAAATAGCACCTTTTTACCTTAGAATTTCTAGGATGAAGCCATCGTTACTACATGCTATATTATTAATCGCTTTCAATAAGACCTAAACAAAATGTATCCTATATAAAAAATTTAATCAAAGAAAACCTAAGGTATCATATTTCAAGTTTTTTAGTGCAAAGTGTTTTATTTTAAATACCAAAGAAGATTTGATTCTAAAGCCAATGAAGGTATTTTTATTGGTAATTCGAAGAGGATTAAAGCTTATAGAATTTACAATAAAAGTACAAATATTATTGAAGAAACCCTACTCGTTTCCTTTAACGAAAATTTTAATAACTCTGAAGATGATGTTAAAATATCTAATTAAAACCTGTCTACAAATGTCACTCAAAACACCGAATAGAATGAAAATCCTCAAGAAACTACTGAACCTTTAGGACAAAATATAACCAATGATTCGACTTTGGTGCGAGACGTCACAAGTTCAAAACTTGCATAAGGTGATTCGAATATTTATTGATACATGATTTATGGTTTGTTGTCCTAGTGACATGTTGTATCTAAGTACCATTTCAATATATGTGTGTGTGTATATATATATAACTAAAGATCCACCTTAGATTTTAAAAGATTACCCTATTGAAAATGTTCTAGGAGAAGTTAGTACCAATTTTTTAACTAGAAGCAATTAAATAAAATGAGTCACTTAGCTTTTATTTCAAATATTGAACCTAAAAATTATAAAGAAGCCAGAAAAGATGAATACTGGGTTTTAGCAATGCAAGAGGAGTTAAATCATTTTGAACGAAATATTGTATGCGAGTTAGTTCCTAAATCGAATAATCAATGTGTAATAGGAATACAATGGGTTTACAAAAATAAAAGTGATGAAAATGGAGAAATAATAAGCAATAAAGCTAGATTAGCTGCTCAAGAGTACAATCAGGAAGAAGGAATCGACTATGACGAAACTTTTGTCCTTATTGCATAAACAACTTGAATGTTATTAGCTTTTGCTTATCATAATAATATTAAATTATCAAAGTCTGCAAAATCAGAAGGATGTAAAAGCGCGTTTTAAACGGTTTTATTAAAGAAAATGTACGTGTAGAACAACCACCATTATTTAAACATGAGAAATATAAAGACCATATTTTTAAACTTAAAAAAGCTCTTTATGGTTTAAAACAAGAACTACGCTCTTGATATGATAGATATAAAAATTATTTATTAAACTCAACTTTGAAATAAGTAAAGTAGACTCAACGCTTTTATAAAACATGATAATAATGATTTACCAGTTGTCCAAATATGTGTTGATGATATTATTTTTAGATTAACCAACGAAACCCTTTGCATAGATATTTTGAATATAATGAGAAAAGAATTTGAAATGTCACACATGAGTGAATTAAATTATTTTCTTGGTTTAAAAACTAAACAATTACAGAATGTAATTTATTATTTCATAAGAAAATATTATAGGGATTTTATTAAAAGATCTGGTGTCGAAAATATGAGTAGCAATCCAAATCTAATAAGTACAATTGTTCACTTAAATAAAAATGAAAATGGTAAAAGTGACGATCTAAAACTATTTAGAAATATGATTGGATCTTTACTATGTTTATCAACTAGGCGTCCTGATATAATGATGAGTGTTTGTTCATGCACTAAATTTCTAGTTAATCTTGAAGAATCAGACCGGTGTGCTATTAAAAGAATTTTTGAGATATTTTATTAGAACTAAGATTATGGTCTTTTCTATCAAAAAAATTGTCCATTTGGATTACATATAGTGATGCCGATTTTAGTTAATGTCGAACATATATAAAAAGCATTACGAAACATGTCACGTTATTGAAAAATCTTAAGTTTCAACATTTAGTAAAAAACAAAACAGCGTACTATATCTTCTTGTGAATCAGAATATATCTCAATCGCTTTAGCTTATGCTCAAATGATTTATATGCAACAAACTCTTAAAGATTTTGGAGTAAAATTAAAAAAAAAACGCTTACATATTATGATAATATCAATTCAATATAGCAAAAAATCCAATTAACCACTCAAGAACCAAACATATAGAAATAAGACATCGCTTTTTACGAGATCATTTTGAAAAAGAAAATATTAGTTTAGAAATTGTTGATAGACTTAGGTGTATGCCTTAGGGGGTATTATGTAATTTGTTACATATATCTAACTCAATAACCAATCTCGTTCAAAATAAAATGTGTTTTCTTTCTATTATATACTTGTTATATTATGCTATGTTAATTATTTATTTAATTAAAAGCATATTTAATACAGAAAATCCATGAATGGTATGTTGATAGTAATTACAATATGTTGTAATCATCAGTGATTTATCATAATAAAATAAACGTTCTGTTTTAAATATTCTCAATCAAGATGTATTGAGATTGGATATCGATACATCCGTTTGAGACTAGAGCACGTAATGCTCGCCATATGTTAGGCATCGTATTACTCATGGATGGTGAGGGCACTAAGGGGTTGCATACTGATAACTATGGAATGTCTCACTAGGGATTTCTCTATGATTAATATAACGAAGATCAAACAAACGATCTCGAAGTAACAATCTTACATAGTTCCCTCGACTTGGGAATACCGTCGATCTTCAATATGGAAGCTCCACTTTGACTATAGGTAAATCAGGGCACAACGTCCATCGAACGTCCATAGTTGGGTCGAATATAAGAATTGACAGTGAAAAACTAATCAAGAGAGTATTCTTCTTCTCGCTTATATGAGATTAATATCATGATCAACTCAAAGTCAAAGTCTCTAGCCATAGCAGTACGGTTAATAATAATTGTCATTATTATTGAACCAAGGACTTTGTATTTGGACTATAAAGTTAAATGTGGATAATATTGGAATTTTGACCACTACCAAATTTCATAAATTATAATGTGATATAATTTTGATGAAGAGTCGATATAAATAATCATCACTACCAAGTACCGCTTATAATAAGTAAAATTGGATTTTACCAAAAGATGTATGAGCGAGAAATTCAGCCAAAATATCACACCACCAGCTAAGGTGACATATGATCATTAATATTTGAAGTGTTGATATTAATCACCAATTGAATTTACACCATTGAGTCGCACAACGGTAATGATGAATTCTTCGAAAAACCAAATGATTTAAATAATTTATAAAATGTTGTAAATTAATTTAATTAATTAATACCGAAGAAACATTAACTATTATTTAATTTAGTTGATGCTTGGGATTTGTTTGTAATTATTTTAATGCATTAAATAAATTTATATTTGGGCGCATAAATATTCGATATCCATATAACTTTAAACGGGTTTAAACAAAAGATAATCGTATGAAGTGATTTATGGAAATTTTATGTCATTTGATGGCATGTATTTCAACCATACCATGTGAAGAGAGAGGAGCAAAGAGAGTGATAATCAAGAAAATTAGTTAGGAAAGTTTTAGTTAAAGAATAGGAAAAGTTTCATTCTTTTAATTAAAACAAATCCACTAACTCATTTCCTATAGACAACTCATTCTTTCCTTCATTCACTTTTCTCTTTTGTCCTCCTAACCTTCCGTAGTTAAAACCAAAATAAAGATTTCCAAAGTTTTATCGACTCCAAGTTGAATTCAAGCATAAAAAGTAATGGAACACAAGTGGTTCATCCGTCTATTGCAAGGATTGGGTATGGACCTTGGCAATCTGAAGAGATATATTCATTCATGTTGTGTTCATTTTTGCTACTTCTTAAGTTAATCATCCAATCTTCTTTTTATATTTGTTATACTTATTTAAATAATTCACATCGCTTGTCTGTACATCTTATGATAATAACATGTTATATCTTATCAATATAGTTTAGATTTTATTTCTTACAATGAATTTATATGTGCTGTGACTACTCGCAAATCCGTACCCTTTGAATCGACAATAAACCACACATGTCCGACCCCAAAAAGCATAAACTGACAGAAAGTCATAAAAAAGAAAAGAAGAGAGAAGAAGAGAAGAGAAGAGAGAAAGAGAGAAGATAGAACCAAACAAAACAATATAGAATCTCACATCGTAGCAAAAAAACATATAATATCATATCAATGATCTTTACAAAATAGAAAATTGTATATACATGCATCAACTGGAGTTCAACGATCAATCAAAAGTTATCAGCCTGAACAGTTATAATAACCTGTCCTTACAATTTACTGACAATACATAACAACTAAACACAACGGATAATCAAAAGAGATATGTATATACGAAATGAAGATCTCCAGCTCTCCTACTGAAGCTCCAAAAGCACCAAATCAGAATCCGTAAATATACTCGGTCTAATCCGAGCAATGAAAGGGAAGAACCCCCGAATTAGTCTGGTATACCAGCGTGAGAAACATACTCAACTGAATTTATTAAATTACCAAACTTTTCCTTTATCAAAACAAAGTATCTCGTAAGACATGCCCACACATAAACACGGACATGTTTTTACCTTACGAAAACTAAAACATTTCATATCATATCATCTGATATTATACAAGTGTCTAGTGCACAAATAATAATCAAAATAGCCAAAATTATTACCATTATTAAATTCCATCATAATGGGCTCTACAAATAAAGTGGCAAGTACGTAGTGGAGTTTGGATTTCCATACAAATGATCAGACGAAGGGACTACCTTCCGATGGGTACACCTCTAGATGGATGTCTCGAGGCATAAAACATCTGCCCTCTACCAACACAAAACCGGCCCACCTCTATAACTAGATGGTACCGAATATGTCATCTCTGGTCGTTACCGACCTTTTCTGAGGGCCTTCATAACATACAAACCACAATAATCAGATACACGACGTCATAGCATGTAAATATATATCTAGAAGAGGATGATCATACCCTACTTGGGAGCGACCCACTTAGCCTTGCTGCATCTAACCCTGTTTTGGTCATTTTCGGTTGATGAGGCATGAGGTAACGATTACCTTTCACAAATCACAATCACATCACTTTGAATGCCACATAGCCATATCTGTTGACTACTAATTACCTTCCACAAAATAAAACCCGCAAGCTCATATGTCTCAATGAGGATGTTAAGCTAAGAGAAGTTGCCTTCTCCACCACCACTGATGTACGTTTGTAAAAACCAATGTACGTAATCTTTAGAAATGCAATGTCCGACAAACATGCATACAAGTTGTCCAAGAACATGATCATCTGAAGGTACTTTCCTACCACATCCTGTCAGAAAATCCCTAGGATTAGTAGCGAGTAGTCCTTGCATTGAATATTTCATAACGAAGAGACTACCGATACTGGATGTATATTGAGATTTTAACCCCACACGATCAACAAGCAATCCTCCACTATGAAAATCCGGAATATCAATATCATCAATAACCTGCACAATGAAACGCATATACGTTGGTCCGAAGTGGTTTTCAGATAAATCTGATACCGGTCTGTTCGCACCAACAATGCAAAAGCGTTTTCTCAACCTCACACAGAAACTAAGTCTCATAGACTTATCATGTCTCCAACTTTCAACTTGTTATCCTTCGGGCCAAGAAGGAAACTCGATAGATTGGAGTAATACTCTGCACTACACGAATGAACATCCTCAACACAAACGATAATCAAGCCTACACAGAAGGCTAGTGTACGACTAATAGTTCCCACATCAAGTCGAGGAACTAAAATGGGCAAATTTGATAATCGGTTATTTAGCTATCAAAGCAAACAAATAAATATTTAGCACCATAAGCAGTCACTATGCCCTTTTAATTAATATTTTATTGATTAAATCACTTCCCAAATATTCACTTTAGAATATCTTTAAAAAGATATATCCTCAAAACCATTTCAACCTCTATATTGGAAAACATTTCCATATACATATATAATAATAAGTAATTTACAATTCAATTTATTTTCAACACTTAGAAAATATTATATATACTTAAATCAGGATTAAGTATATATTCCATTCTTTAAGGAAAATATTCTCTTAAACATATTTATTTGGGTCAAAACGAATGTTGCATAAAACATCGTTACGACAACCCAAAATCATTATTATAGGGATTCAAAAATTAGATAGATATATAAATCTCAAATACCATACAAAATATCTTTTTTCGAAAATCATTTACTATAACAACAGTGTTATAATTCATCATTTCCTGTAGTTCTCGAAAACGTCTATTTCAATAATGAATGTTGAAATCTATATGTTCGATACTTAACACATTTTAAAACATCTTCAAATCTTTTAAATCCATTAAAAAATATCACTTTTCAAAAAATTTATTTAATTCAAAGAGTATTCACTATCCAAAATTGTGAATATACATCATTTACCTAATCCAATATTTCTACACATTTATTAAAGGATTATCCTGTGATGTCCTGGAAATTTGGACAATATTTATTTAATAATTTCCATTAATACTTATTTTAAAATGAGTAATATTGATTTTATAATCTAATTATCTTTTCAAAAACTAATAATTGTTTAATTTGACAAATGTTATCTTTCCAAAATTTATAATAATGATAATTATTTAATTTGGAAATTTTATTCTTTTCAAAGTTAAAAATATTAAAATGATAAAATTTATCTTTCTAAGCTAATTAAAAATATATTCTATTTATAATGTGTATATACGTATATACATTGTGAATAGGAAGTTTGGTTTTAATAAAAATGTTTTTAAATTTATAATATATATATATATATATATATATATTGTGAATTGGAAGATTTGATTGAATTTGATATAGAAACTTTTCAATAGCTTATTTTAAAATCTATCTTATATTTTCAAAAGTAATTAAAGTAAATATTTATTGTTATTTAAAAATATAATAGCTTATATAGTATATTATAATAAAAGTTTAATTTGTTTTCATTAAAAATTGGTTCTTGAAGATAAATTTAGTTCATATATATTAAAGAAAAATATTTTTAGTTTAAAACTTTAAAATAAGATTTAATTTAATGTCCTTTTCTTTTTAAATTTTCTTTCTTGAAAATTTAGCCTTTGAATTTTTTTTTTAAAATATACAAATAAATATAAAGGTATGTAATTGTATAAAGATAATTTAGATATGTAAACATTTAAGACTAATTGAAATAAACATTTAAACATGTTAATGTAATTAAGAAATCAAATTAAATTAATTTTAAACATTTATTAAAAAATAAGGAATAATTATAATATTTGAAATGAAACATGTATAAGGCTATTAGATCATACAAAAACCCTTGTAGTCATTTTAACATCTTAAGATTACAAGTGGCATTGTTTTGTTAATTTTTGAAAATTTTTATTAATAAATATATTAAGAGAAAACTTAGCAAAATCATTTTTAGTTCAACAACATTTTTCTTTCTTTTCTTCTAAAGAAACTGAAAATCAGTAAAAAAAGAAGGAAAGTTCAAAACCATATTTTTAAGGAAATTTCTATTTCAAATGAAATCTGTTCAAAATCTTCAATCCTGTAATCAAATTTTCAAATCTATGATCAAAATGGAGATCAAACAGCAAACTCAACAAATCTCAAGTTCAAAAACATGTAAAGCAAAGTCTGTAGCAAGTTTCAACTTCAAATACAACCTGTAACCAAAGTGATCTTCTCAAATGCAAGTAAATTCAACAATAGAAAATTCAACAGCAAGCAAGTAAATTCAAAACAGAGAGTTCAAATTTAGCTGTTCCAGGAAACAATTCTCTCTGCTTCAATGATTGGTGAGTAAACTTTATTTATAAACAGTTTATAGGTTTTGCATGTGATGATCTTGTGTGATAAAGTTATGATATGGTTTGCATGCTTATTTTATCTAAATATATGTATGAAAATTTGCTTGATTCCCAGTGTGTGTCTGTATATGTTTATATTGTGCTCTGTATTTGTAACAAACTCAATCATCATCATCAAAACAATTCCTATCTTCTCAAACAAGCTATTTTAATACTTTGATTATAGAAAGAAAATTGTTAACAACGATGTATTCTTGTTTTTAAAAAATAAATTTAAGTGGTTTTACTTGATAAAATACTGTAAGTTTAAAAGTTACAATAAAAATCAGAAAAAGGGTAAAATTCAGATATGTTAATTTATATATCTGATTACATAATCTGGACTGTGAATACAATTCGTGAATTTTGGAATAAATTTTCTAGCTTTTAATGGTGTATTGGCCGAGAGATTGAATGTTGTTCGATTTTTGGGTTTTGGCCATTTGCCGATGATCGACAATGACTGGAGGTTCGAGCTTTGGCAAGGAGGAGGCTGGAGGATGGTAGATTGATGGAAAAATATTGTTGGATTTTTTCTATTGGCTGTGACGATCGAATTTGGTCGAAGTAGGGTTTTTGTTCCTGTTTGTGTTGTCGAGTTTCAGAAGGGATTCACGATGTCGTGACATGATCGGAGGTGATAGTGAGGCATGCCGTAGGAGCTAGAGGTCGAGTGTGGGCTACGGTGAGGATGGCGAAGATTCTCGATGATGGGATCGTCGGCGATTTTGAATTTTCAATGATCGTGGAAATCCAGACTTCGACCTGGAGGCTTATTTTTGTTTTTTGATTCAATTTTCGCTTCTGAGTGGTTGAGGGAGTTGTCGAGTTCGACATCGACTTGCTGAAGGTCTGAACGATGATCGGAGGGAGGCTGGTTTGCCGTGCATGTGCACGGTGGCTATTGGGTGCATCTGTTTTTGCTTTGGTTTGGGAAGAAACGTTCGACCCGAAGTATTTTGGGTTTTTCTTCGTGTCTAACTAGAAGATGTGATGGTGAAGCTTTGTTGTTTTGCTGCTGTGAGTTTACTCGAGTGCTGACTTGAGTATGTCTCGAGAATTTTTGGTTTTGGGCTCGGAAACATTTTTGTTTCCAGTTTTGACAAGTCCAGATTTTAAAACTAAGATGATTTCAAAAATTTTAAAGGCAAAGCAAGTTTAAATGAAAGTTTTAACCTATTTTTTTTTACAGGTAAATAGGCACAAGGAAGAAGTTGCAAAAAAATTTAGTCTCAGGGACAACAAGTTTGCTTTTTAGTCTAAAGGACACTTTTTAGTGTAAACCGAAAATGATAGGTACAACTATCATTCGGTGATTACATTGAAAAGTGTCCTTCAGCCTAAAAAACAAACTTCTTGTCCTTGAAACTAAAATTTTCTCTAGCTTTTTCCTTGAGCCTAAAAACCTCTTTTTTTTTAAATGTATAAAATGTTTAGGTTTAGAAAATAATGTTTAATCAAATATAAGTTTTAAAGTTTGGATCTTATAGTTTAATTTTTTTTTAAGTAGTTTTGATTTATTAAAATATTACATTAAAAAAATTGGTAACTAGTCCGTAAATGTTTTCAAATCAATTAAAATTGTTGAAACTGTAATGTGATTAAGGTAAAAAATATTTAACTTTAATAAGTTAAAGGATGATGATTTTTAAATAAATCAAATTCAAGCTTTAAGTTTAATTTAAAATGGAAGACAAGAGTTTAATGTAAATAAATGTTTTGTCTTAATTTAAATCAAGTTTTATTTTCAAAAGTAATTAAATTATAATTACTTAATTAACTAAAATGATTAATTTAAGTAACTAAATTAGGACTAATTAATTTATGGAATTAATTTAGTGTAATTAATTACTTAATTAAGGATTGATTAATCAAGTTTAATCAATTAAGAATAATTAAGTAATATGTAATTAAGAGATTAATTACTTAACGTTAAGAAGATTATTAGAGTAATTACTTATGAAGTAATTAAAGTAATAAATTACCCAGTGTAATTAATTAAGTTAATATGATCAATTGTAATTAATTAATTAAGTTTAATTAATTAAAGAGAATTACTTAATGATGGGGTTAAGTATAATTACTTAATGTAATTAATGGAGTATAATTACTTAGTGAAGTAATTAATGAATAATTACTGGATGTAATTAAGTGAAGAGGGAATTACTTGATGGATAGTAATTAAAGGATAATTACTTGAGGGAAGTAATTAAGTGATAATTACTCAATGTAATTAAAGGATTAATTAATGTAATTAATCTAGGTATTGATTTAATTGATAAGTAATTAAGGGAAGTTAATTACTGATTGTGGTTTATCAGGGTTGATTAATAAATATAATTAAGTTAAGTATTAATAATTAAAGGTAATTAAAAGAATAATTAATTAATGAAAGTAATTAGAGGATCATTAATTAATGTAATTAATGATAATAATTAAAAGTTCAATTGATTAATAATGAGATTAATTATAAGATAATTAATCAATGAAGTGATTATGATATAATTAATTAATGTATTTAATTAAGGATTAAGTAATTAATTATAACTAATTAATGAATGAAAGTAATTAAGGTTAATTACTAAGTGATTAAAGAATAATTAATTTATGTAATTAATTTAAAGGCTAATTATTTAATGTAATTAAGTAATAACTAATCAAGGGTGATTAATTTAGAAGATAATTAAAGAATAATTAATCTGTTAATTAAAGATTAATTAATTGGTTTATAAAGTGATTAAAGGTTGATTAATTAATTAAATAGTTGTAATTAATTAATGATTGTTTAAGCAGGATTTTGCGATTAATTCTCAAGTAATTATTTTAATTTAAGTTGATTAAATTAATTATAAATTGGATTAATGATTCCTGTTTGTGGATGATTGATTGAGTGGAATGTCTGAATTAAATGATGCTTATGGTTTGAATAATCTGTGATGTGCTATGATATGATGTTGATTATAGCTGTGATAAATGTGTGATATTTATCTGTGAATGATGCTGTGTGAATTCAATGTCTTAAATTGAATTAATTGTTCAAACTAAAATCACTTGGACATTAAGATGACGTTTTGGATTTCGAAGAGACCAGGATCGGATTTCTTAATTTGTAATTCCGAAAACCACGTCGATCCAAATTAAACGTTAGGTCGTGAATCTCAAGTGAAGAGTGAAGACTCGAGGTGTAAGAACTATTTGTCGTTAAAACTCTAAGGGTGATTCCAATACGAGTTTAACGGGGTAGTACTTTCAGGTTCGAGACAAAGATTCAGAGTGCAAGGGCTATTGTCATTAACTTTAAGGATGATTCCAAAATGAGTGTAGCGAGATAGTGCCTTCGGTTTTGTTCGAACCCAGAACGAACTTGTATGGATTGAATGCTTTCAGAACATCATCAGATGGACGATGAGAATTCTAAGATAGATGTGTTCTACAAAAATAATCGTAGCCTCAAGCCTCATCAACCGGGAATGGCTAAAACATGGGAGGTGCAGCAAGGCTAAGTGGGTAGCACCTAAGTAGGATGAGATTTACCCCTATCTATAGGTTCCTTTTATTCGGCTTAGTGGGCAGTTGGCGACAACCATCTATGGGGTTGTCTTGTTCGGGACTGTACAGTAAGGGATGGTTCTGGCTTCGTGTTGCAGGGGATTGGAAGTAATCTTCGGTACGGTGATCTAGGCCCCGTACTATGACAAGTGGTACACCGGTAACCCTGCCATTGATGGAAACCCATTCTTCCTACGTGCCCTTACAGTTTTGATTGTATTACCCACTATGTGGCTAGTATGCTGGAATTTAATCATGTAACAATTTCAGCTATTTCTTATTTATTTGAAAACCCTAGACCCTATTATAATATCATTGGATTTCCTATCAAATGTTTTGGTTAGCGTAAGGTAAAAAATTACCCATGTTTATTTGTGGGGAGTCTTACGTGATACCTTTTGTTTCAAAGGATTTTCAAATTTAAACAACTTTTACCCGTTTACTCACACCAGGCCCACGTCTGACTCGGAGTTTATTTTCTGTTTTATTAAACTCTTGGGTACTCATACTTATGAGTAGTCTAGGGATTCAGGTTAACTTTGACGAGTTCTAGAGGAGATATGGAGCAGGAGGCTTCAGCGTGTAGATATATAGTGGTTCTACTGTGTTGGTGTTGTATCTGTATTCCTGTGATATACTTGAGTTGTTATAACTAGAAAGGTGTTTATAACTGTCTAGTTTGTTTTGTATTAGCTGTATAACTCTGATGTATATGATACTATGTAATATCTTATGTGATATAATATAACTTATTCGTTCCGCTGTGAGATTCTGTTATTGTTTGGTTCTTCTTTTCTATCTTTTCTATCCCTTTGTTTCTTCTTAATGATGCGTCTTTCTATGGAATGAAAGGCGGGTCGTTACATATCCACTGTCCAAAATCATGGATGAAATTCCTTTAATAGGCTACCATATTTGACTTATCAAAATAAGATAATTTCGGCATTATAAAACAATGTTTATAAATTCCATTTATATATTACAAAAACTTCCATTTGTAAAATCAAATTCCATTCATTATTTTATAAGAACTTCAACTTATAAAATCCCTTAGTTAAAGAATTCTATTTATACCTCATTTTCATTCAAAAATCCAATTTACATATTAATTTCTTGTATATCATTTATTCGCCAATATATTCCTTTACAACTTCACAAATTCATAAATCTTATTTACTTATAAGATCCAATTATAACTTCATTTTAAACACTTACAAAACTCCCTTATAATTCCAATATTTTGATTTATAAAATTTCAATTTTTATAAATCTTATACATATATACCATTTATAATAAATCAAAAATTCCAATTTAACTATTTACAAAATAATTAACTCCATATTTCAAAAATCGTATTCTTATTATATTTCCCAAAAATCATAATTTTTATAACATAAAAATTACAAATTTTATTTATTTAAAATAAATTCCTTCTTTTAACAAATTCAAAAATCAATAAAACATCTATTTTCAAAAATAACTTTAAAATCCTTTTAAATTTAAAAATCATCACTTTAAAAAATTTTATTACCAAAAATAGGCCCAATGTTTCAATAGCACTAAATACATCAATCACGGCATCCAAAACATCATATATCATATGATTACAGCATATATCACAATATCTGTAAATAAAACCAATGTTGGTGAGGAATCCAGTTGGATCCCTCTAACCTGTCGCCTGCAACAAATATGCATATTAGAATATGTGTATAATGTCAGCTTCGAGGCAGACGCATGTACGAAGGGTCATCCGCTCATACACGGGAACGTATAGGGTCTCATCTGCTCAATAGGTAGGAATATATCCAAGTACCAATCAATATGTATACAATATATCATATATCATCCAAACAATCATCAATCGGCATAAAATATATTTATTCCCACCTATATAAAAATATCAGTGAGTCAGAAAGAGTGAATTGTACTCATTTTGGTTCCAAAGCAGTTGTTGTGTTTTATTCTGGGCAAGTTTAATTTTATCCAAAATTTACAATAGCTCCAGTCAACTCCAAACCAGCTCTAGAATGCAGTGCTCGTCAATACGGACCCAACGCAACTTGTTTTGTCAAAAACGAACCTCGTATGAAGAAGTTATGGATTTTAGAAGTTTATACGAATTTATAGTGTAATAATTTACAAAGTTTATTTTTATTTTTAAACCCACTTTAAATCAGGACATTAGATTTTGAGAAAAGAGACCTAGACCGACCGCTACTTCTTCTTCCTCACGTTCAACCATCAGGTTGAACTAACCCAAAATCGTCGATCGTTTTTGAATTTTAGCTCCACCTACCAACCACTAGAAGTTGATCGAACCCCACCGTTTAAAGCGCCTCACTCCACTCCTCCTTCGGCTGAAGCCTTATTGGGCTTGGTCATGTATTGGTAGTGAAAACAGTGTGTGAAGGCGGCACGAACGCAGGCTCGCAGCCGACGATCCACTCCACTGTTTTAAATCATCACTGTTGAAGTTATAGATCTTGTTGGCCTTTACAACATTGTAGTTGAGCTTTTTGGCTAATTGTTTATGGATAAGGAGAGATTAAGGGAAGAATTTTGAAAAATATCGGCCATTGAAAATCTAGGTGGTGGCCTGCCCTAGCTATTTTAGGGTTTGTGCAAATTGAGAAAAAAGTTGGGTTTTTACAGAAAATTCTCGCGCACTATTCATCCGAATTTTTTCCGAACTCCAATCGAAGAGTTCCGCCTGGCGTTTATAATGTTTTACCCTATTCCGAACACAATAGAATATATATCGGGAGCCATTTCGATTGTATTTGAAAGATAGGTTTTCGAATCGAATTATTTAAATTTAAAATTTACTTAAACAAATTTCTACGTGTTTTAGCTTGTCTCGGACAAACCGTAAATCCAATTGATACGAAATTTGAAATCCTATAATAATATAACATTACGGATCTAATGAAACTGATTTCATCAAAATCTGAGACTATGTCAAAAATTACTATTTTTACACGTTTGTTAAATATTAAAATATTCAATTTCTACAAATTAACTTTTAATTCAATTTTAAAAGTTCTTTAACATCATTCTAATTCAAATAGAATTTAATTCAAATTTATAAATCAATTCCATTCACATTAAATTCAATTTCCAATTATTTCAGCAATTTGAAATATTAAATCAACAATTTAATTATCCCATTAAATCCAGATATTCGAAATATACTTTATTCAGCTTATAAAATTTACTTGTGAATGTTTAAAATCGGTTAAATATATGAATTTCAAATGGCCGAAAATCTGGATCGTTACATGTGCATATGTTGTTTAATCTATGAACTGCTATTGTTTAGAAATTAAAGTATAAAAAAGGAATTTATTTATTTTGAACTAACTGTTGTATGTATTTAAATTGAATGTATTGTTTAGATCTTAACCATACTTTAAGTTACCTGAAATAGTATGAAAGTGTCACATAAAATTTAGTAATTTTGATTATAAATTATTCTAGTTGTTATTTACATGGTTTCGATCCAAACTATAAAAGGAATCACAAATTTAAAGTTGAATCCTTTTAAGTCAAAACAAGTTTTCATGTTGTTGATTTTAAATTGCAAACATATGAAATTGTAAGCTTTACATATATATGTCGTTTTGAATTCTAATGTTGTTTATTATATATATGTGTATATACACACACATATGTGTTTATATATACATATATACATATATATATAATTTTGATTTAAATTTTATAATAGGACTTTTACGTAAAGCTACAAACTAATGTTGAACCCTTTCCCAAGTTAAAATTTTATTTCAAATTGTTAGCATTATATTTCAAAATATGTAAATAATTTAAAACAATTTTAATGTGTGTGTGTAAATTTAGTTTTTATTTTATATAATATAAAGTAAAACTATACATGCATAAATTTTCATATAATTTTAAAATGTTTTGAAAACAAGCTAAAGAAAGATTAAAAGAATGCCAAAATATTTCCTTCTTACCTCTCATTAATTGTCTCATAAATGCCTTTTACTTGTTACAATAAACATACACGTCAAGCTTTTAAGGAGAATGTATAAAGTTTGACAATAATAAGGGGTGTCAGCCACAAGAGATTCAGGTCATCAAGCACTCAACATTTAACAAAGGATAGCGAGCTTCAAACACTTACAAAGAGATATCGAATGTTTAAAAGCTAAGGGTTGTCGAACCTCTATGATAAGAATGATGTGATATACTCAAGTAATTAATATATATAAAAAAGGCGTCGAACCTCTAAAGATGCTGAGCTCCAAGTGTTTAACAAACATAAGAGTTGTCGAGATTGAATAAAGAAAAGAGAAGGTGTCGAGCCTCAAAAATCATAAAGATTGTCGAGCATGTAAGGTGGAAAAGTGGTCGAGTCTTAATAATTATTAGGAATGCTGAGCACATAACAGACAGAAGTAATGTCGAACATCAACAACAAATCAAGGTGTCAAATTTATAGTTAATAAAGCTGCCGAATCAACAAACACTTATAGATATCGAAGTTCTACAACTCAAAAGTTATCGGGCCTTTACAAATCAAAATAATTTACAAACAAGCCAGCGATGTTGAGTTCTTACAAGAACAATGATCTTAGCAAGGCATTTCGAGTTTCTATAAGAATCAAGGGATGCCGAACCATATCGAATATTTACCATCATGAAGGTTGTCGAGTATCCATGATCTTGAAGGTTATCAATTATGTAACATCCCGTAATTTGGCATTAGTTATTTAATTAGTTAGTTGGTTAATTAGGCTCCAAAAAGGGAATTTGTATAAATAATGGAATTTGACCATGAAACTTGCTCCATTGCGTTCGTGGAGAAATTGTGAGCAACTTTCATATTTGGAGTTTTGCAAGCGGAGTCAAAACAAAGAAGTTACGGACGAAAAACGAATTTGGGATGCAAATAATTTAAATAGATAAATTAACTAAAATTCCCTGGCGCACAAGTCAACCGCCAGGTATAAACGGTTGACAGGAGGCGGTCGGCCTGCCTCCTTATGATGGCTCTAGTAACATTAGGCCATAGGATTTCAAATCGCGCGCTTCTGGTTGATTCTAACACCTATAAATTCAGGTCTAACCCTTCCTTCTCTTCTCATATTTTTCCAAATAAAGCAATGAAGCTCTGTCATTTCTTCTTCTCCACTTTCTTTCTAAATTACCAAAATAAGATATTTATATTTATGTTCATATAAACCGGATAAGAATTGAAATCTAATAAAAAAGAGAAGAGAATCAACTATAAGCGCAAGGTTATTTCTATATGTTTGAGTATTTGTATCTATTTTCTCTTCCATCCGAAATCTCTTCTCTGGTCTGTAATTCTAATATATGTATATACTCTTTTTAATACATATTTCTTGGACTAAAAGGATTTGTATATGAATCAAAGGTTCCATTCCAGATCTGGAGATTTGGATCGCTTTTGAAAGGTGAGTGAGAAATTTTATATATTGTTTATGATTTTAAATCTATCCCCATTGGAATACATTTGATTTTTATACCTAAATCAATTTTATTTGTGAATTACAGGCGTGAATTGTAGGCTTAGATTAATGTAGAAAATCATGCCTACATATTCTTGTTTTAGATCTAATTTGAAATATGTTTACATCTAGATCCAGAAATCGGTCCTAAAGATTTTAAAATTTGAAGGTTGTATATTTTTATTCTAAATCTGTGCTTGAGTGCAAAATAGATTTTTGGGATTATTGCCAATTTGTGCTATGTTGTAGATTTTTTATAGTTTAATTTGTGGAAAGAACATCCGCTTGATTTTTATAAAGTTGTTTACTTTTTCCACTTTTCATTCAAATGGGCGACGTTTGATTTAATAAGGAATACCCATAAATAAAAGGGGAACAGATGTGTAAAGTATAGATTCTTCGTAGTTTACACTATCTATTCCCATTAAAAAGAAATCCACACCTTGTAATTTTAAGTAGAGTCAATATTCCTTTTGTGTTAAACCAATTTATGGAAATCATAGCGGAAAATCTTCCTAAGGAATTTTAATTCCAACAAATAAAATATGTACAGCATATTCTTATTGCAGATTTATGACTATAATATATTTGGTTACGAATATGTAGTTTTAGGTAGTTTATACGTATTGCGTTATTAAAGAGGAGCAGAGTTTATCCGTACGTTATTTATGTGTAACGTTCATAGTTATTATTATATTTAGGGAAGTGATATTTAGAATTAGAAAAGGTAATAATTCATATTGATGGAAAATAAATTAGAAATTCATATTAATTAATTAATTGATATGAAATGAAAGGTTGTAACCTAAATTAATGGGCAACTAATGAAAAATTATGGATAATGTTAAATTAAGGGTTACAATTAATAGAGATAAATGGATTAATAGGCCTGATAATGGAATAGATATAAAAAGGCTACTAATTTGAAATTAGTAATCATACATAAATGTTTTAGGAAATGTTCATTAGGATTTTATGGACAAACTGACATTTATGAGCAGGAAAAGGGGATTTGTGGGTAGATAACTATTTAAGGTAAATCTTATTGCTTTAAATAAAAAGGGAAGTAGTAAGCTAAGTCCAATGTCAATCTAAGTAGTATAAGTAACGACTTAGGATGGTTAATTGGACTTAGTAGGTTAGTGATGCAAGGTCAGTAGAGTCATTCAATGGAAGATTTCCCTTCAATTTGAGGCTACCCGTAGTCGGGTGCACTTATTACTTATGCGAGATATCACCAATCTTAGGACCCATGACAACATGAGAGATTGGACCTACTTTCTTAATTGAAAAGCATTAAATTGTCCAAATCTGGAATCAGGAAGCTATGAGGGATATCTCTAAAATTGTTTACTTCAATGTTGAGATATTAAGTGTCTTTCTTAAGGCCACCTACCTATCGAAAGAAGTAACCTAATGAGATTCCATATTATAATTAAGAGTGATGATGGATATCTTAGAAAGAGCCCGCTTCGTGTTTAAGGTACTAAGTTACTGATCTAGGGCTCGCCTCTCCCCTATAAAAGAGCCTAATGAGGTTTTCAAGTAATGTTAGCTAGGTAATACTAGTGAGGAGTCCGCTTTGGGGTTAAGTATTAAATGGCAAAGGCCTACATATAAATAGGTATTAAATGGTCAGAGGCCTGTTTAGTCCTTATTTTTGAGGTATTAAGTGGCTTGGGTATAGTCTCTCACATTGCTAATAATGATAGATGCGCCAGTAGTATAGCTACTGTAAATTATAAGGCCATATATAATGGTCAAAGGTCTCTGTAGTTAGGACTAATAGACCAATAATGACAATGCTAGAAGTCCATCTAGGAAATAGGTCTTAATTGATAAAGTCTACATCTATTAAGGTCTTGATGGCAAAGTCTACCTTTTTCTCTTTTAAAAGTATAATGTCATGAAAGTAGGAGTCCGCTTCATATTTAGAAGTATTAAGTGGCAAATGGGCATAGAAGTATTAGGTGGTTGATAAGGCTTCGTTGGTATTTTGTACCTTGGGAATGGGTAGGTAAGTAACCATGTGTGCAGTGCAAGGTTAGATTACAATTGGTAACCTTAATAGACATAACAATTAAATGGAAACCAATCGGTACAAATTTATATTACAGACACTTTATAGATTTTCCACTCACCAAATTATTGTGCCGACCCCCTTCTCATTACAACCCACATGATGTATATAGAGGAATAGGTCACTGGAGCTGGACGTGTTTAGTTGTTGGAGAAGACTTCTTTTCTATCATGCTCGATACTGATGTGACAATTTGTTATCCCAAGAGTACCATTACTTCCTAGGTGGTAATAATTAGTCTTCTTATCACATTAATGTTTCCACCATGAGTTTAGATTTCTATCGATATATTATAATGCTCATGCTCATTTGTAGGAACCAAATCCAACGACCTGTGCTTTGATGGACTTGGGTTTCAATTTTTGTCGAAATTTAGGCCCATTATGTATGGGTTGTTACAGATTATAAACCAAGTTATCGAATGACTATCATATTGCAAGAGGAAAAGTTACAACATATACAAGGAGGTCAAATATCTACTATGTAAGTAAGTGATGCCAAGCCTCAACAATGGATACCAAAATTTTATCAAAGTGGTGCTATCGGAAATATCAAATTTAGATCCATGCTACGTGTCAATCATCTTGCATGGTTGTATCCCTATAAATAGACCTTTATCGACATCCAAGAGGGCATGAATTCTTTCTTTCCTATTTCCCAAGTTTTTGAATTGTAAATCTCAAATTGATTTGGGGTTTTTAGAGCCGATTGTAGTTTGTGAACTTTTTACACAAGGAATTGGACAATAAACTTTTTGCGTAGCGTACTTCTTTCGAATGACTACATTTGACAATTATTGAACTATGGACAAACATATGACTATCTTTCGGACTTGAGTTTGAATAATGAACATGCATATGACTTCACTTGGACTCGAGCTGGACTTGCATATTATCCCAAGCTTACATAAGGCTACTTAATCCCTGATCCAAACCAAACTTAGTGTGCCCTTCATATTTGGTTAGCAATTTTTTTTTACATTTTGGCACTAGAAGGATGGTCTCGAACCTTCGATTACCTGCATATCCCTACAGAGGACTTTAGGGACTTCCAATTTTCGATATATCCCTATAGAGGACTTTAGGGACTTCCAATTTCATGCATGTCCATATAGAAGACTTTAGGGACTTTCCATTTACAACATATCCTATTAAAGGACTTTTACTTACCTTATTAGCATATTCTAATTGAGGACATTCCATATCCTGCATAACCTATCAAACCGCATAACGACTACCTCCGAAGAAGGATCCTCCAAGCCTTACTTTCCCAAGTCAACTTATCAGATGATCCATAATCTTCAATTCCTTGAGGAACAAGTGTTAAGAGAATTGGCACCGACGACTTTAGCTAAAAGAGACGAGTAATTCCTTATGACCAGAATATCTGGAGTATAAATCCATTCCATATGAGATCTACTCTGATCTTCACTTATTATCCTTCTCTAAGAAAAGGAATGATCCGTTCTTGAAAATGAGAAAAACTATACAGCTCTAAGCCAAAGGAACTATCTTCGAAAATGAAATAACAAATAATTTCAATAAATTTGCCCAAAAGTGGAAGTAAGTAATCGATCGCTCTCCTACATCAATCAAAACCTAAGAATTTTTAAAGAGAAAAATCATTGTTAGAACTGAAGAGTCTACCCAATGTTACAAGAAGCCAAATGGGGGCCAAAGACGCAATCCTGTAGGAATTTTCGATCTGCAAGAGCTTGTTCTCTTACCAGCTCCTATGAAAACATCAATCTTCTACCCAAAGAGAGTTTGGATGATTGGCCTTTAAAGAAGAAGCGATAAGGAAATGAAAGAAATCTCGAGGGCACTTATTACTAATATCATCGAACGAATTGGACATGAAACTATTCGATGCCGAGCCTTTAAAGGGATGATTGAGAATTTCTTGGGAAAAGGAAAAGTCCGAGAATTTGTTAATAAGATTTGAGTAAAAGATCGAATGTATCTACAAATATAAAGTGCTTAATAGAGGGAAATACTTCATGAAATGGACTTATAAAATAACGGAAAGTCTTTGATCCCACCACAAAGGCCTAGTCATAGGATCTCCTAGAGGGAGGTCGGAGAAAGCCTCTGGCCCTGCCTATAAGGCCTGGCCGGAGCACTGCTTAGTCCTGTCTGTGTGGCCTGGCCGAAGCACCTCATAGAGGGAGATTAGAGTAAACCCTTGGTCCCACCTAAGATGGCCTGGCCAAAGCACCGCAAGCCGTCGGTCTCACTTACGTAGCCTAGCCTGACCACAGCATCTTCTAGAGGGAGGATTAAGTAAGCCTTTGGTCCTGCCTAAGATGGCCTGGCTAGGCCACTGACCAGCCTTCGATTCTACCTATAAGGCCCGATCGGAGCACCTCCTAGATGGAAGATGGGTAAGACATTGATTTTGTCTAAGATGATTAACCAAACACATCGACCAGTCTAAATCATTACTTATAAGATAACAAATAACTCGTTTAAAGCCTAAATCGTTATATATAAGGTATAAGGGGGCAAAAGAGATTTAAAGCCTATATCATTGCCTATAACGTAATGAGGGGTAAAAGAGATTCAAAGCCAAAATCATTACCTAAAAAGTAACAAAGGGCTAGAGAGATCGATATAACAAGTGTAATTTCGTCCTGAGAATGGATCAAAGTAATTTTCTAAGAGGAAGTGTAATTAAACATGACCAATCTAGCTTCAAGCTAAAATTAAAGTAGCCTTTGAAGGAATGTCAAGAACTATTTATTACCCAAAACAAGAGTCTTAGCGTCAAATATGGATATCTAAGAAATTTTGAATATCTTTGTTAGAAATACTTTTTCGAATAGCGAAAATCTCCATTGTTAATTGAATTTCCAATCTCATATTAGTTGAAATGTGAATCTTATCAGGTGGATTTAAGTTCTTCTTATCAACTGAATTTTTGGCTTTCTTATCGAGAAGAATTCTAGTCTTCTATTAAACTGACAAATAACTTTCCACACTTATGAATCTCATGTAACAAAGAAAAGTCATCAAGTAATCATCCAAGAAACCCGGACAGAGGAAAGAAAATTTAAGCAACGGGGATCCATTTATGAAATCATTCAATTGGTAAAAATGAGGAGATAAACTAACCTGATTCGTTTGGAATTCTATCGATTCAATAGCTATTTCAAAACATAAATTTCAAAACCAAGTTCTCAAAGTTTTAGAGATCAATAAGAAAACTATTTCACAAATTTTTGTGGCATTTACAAAAAAAATGATTAATTTGAGACAGAAGTAATTTCTCAAAATTATGGAAATCATAATTATTTACTTTTTGTTTTTCCAATAGAAACGGGGAAAGTCTCATCAAGGAAGGTGGAAAATAAGTACTATAATTCCTGATTAGCTACTCTCAAATTATAGCCTATCTAAAAGTATTCTTTGAAGAAGCAAAAAGAAAAAAAATCTATCAAAGACCATAAATCATATGGAATCAAAGTTACCAATCTCAAACAAGCTCAATGAGTTCAATGCAAAACCAAAACAAGAAAGAGAAATACCAGGTTTATTCAAAATATCAACTATTTAAGTATAAAGTTATTTACTAAATTTACGTACAAAAACTAAAAATATCAAGAAAAATCATCCTAATCTTTCCAAGAAGGGAGTAGGAACGGATAATGTTGGTATACTTTTTCTTTCCCTTTCCTCCCAACCTCGAGAGGACATCGATGATTTTCACTTGAGGCAGGGGTATCTTTAAGCAAAAAAGGAGAGCCGCCAATATTCTGAGATGATATAAAACGAAGTGTTGATAGCATTTGTATCCTGCTTCTGCTGCTCTACTCAGCCTTCTATTCATTTTGTACCTAAGAAAGAATAATCAATTGTTAAACTGAAATCAACTGTTATTTCAAGCAAATGATCTATGAAGGAGCCTAATTGGGAATTTTCAAGTGATATCACCTCGGTTATTTTCAGTTGGGACTTAAGGTCTTGCACCTTTTCCTTCAAAGCTTTAATGGTTGAAGAGGGTTCGGTGATATGATGAATCACCACATCTAGTAATTCTTTTTGTTTCTTCTCCTTCTTTCAAATGATGTTTGAATCATCAATGAAGCTAATTTGAACTTTTAATGTGTGATCAAGCTCTTATTTTCTCCTTTGAGAGTCTTAATCTTTTGCTCAAGAGCAACTTGGCATGTCCTATCTCCTCAACTCGACTTTGATACTTATTGAGATGTTTTGAAACTTGTTTTTCCACTTTCCTTTTAGAAACTAGGTACATTCATATTTATATTCTTGGCACCAACTAGCAATCTCTCTGTCATCAAAGCCCAAATGCGGGTTTTCTAAGGAAGAAATTTTCCTTTTGTCAGTTGAGGATTTATACCGAGTTGTCCTTGTAGGGGTAGGAGTGGGAAGGCTAAATTTGCCTCCACTTTCAATTAGTTCGAAAGATTGACATGATACATAGCTTTTCAACGGATCAACTTCAAGATTCTTAATTCTTCGATATAGACGAGCTTTTGTTAATCCCTATCTTCAAGGAATAAACTTTATAAAGGAACTCTACTAAAGTGTCCCTATCTTCAATAAGCATCCAAAAGAGTGTAATCAGCTCCGCATTCTCTTTTATAACTTTTCCCTATCTTCAATAAGCATCCAAAAGACTCCTATATTTTTCATAAAAACTGTTATTCTCTTCAATCAGCTTCTCAATTTCTCTATGTAATTGTAGCACGTCCCTTACATTTTTCTCATGAAAAATATCAAATTGATATTTGTTTCTTTTCCTTAACTCAAATAAGTGAATTAATTAACTAAAACTAACAAGCAATTATCGGGATTTAAGATATGATGAATTTAATACCTGCATTGTAAGAGCATGATAAATCAAAACTTGAGTTTTCTCTTTTACTTAATGTCCAAAAGGAGGGGCATCTTTTTGTGAGATTTCTTCTTAAGGAATATTTTAGTATTTAGGAGGATCAGGAAAATCATATCATGAGCAGACAGGCATAAGTCATGGCCACTTGATCTACTACTACCATTCCCCGATTCTTTAGGGTTCTTATTACCATCACTCACATCTTTATCATCATTTTCATCATTATCATGATCATCATTTTCATCTTCCCTTTCATCATTATCCTAATCTTCATCAAGTGGAGGATCATTAAAAAATAATAGCTCCTCAGGAATAATAGGCTTCTCTTTTGGGAACTAATGTTGAAGTGACCCATGAACTCTTCCTAGCTTGAGGTCGAATTTCCTTTTAAATTTATCATTTAAATTTAGGAGTGAAGGAAAGTCTAATCCTAAATACTTCCCTATGTTGTCAAAATATGTAATAAAGAGGGCATCCTCGTAGCATCGTTCCTAATTTTAAGAGGGCTTAATTCATAAAATGGGAAGCTTTCCATTTGGCATCTTTAACAATGTTGTTTGCATAGACAAGGGTGACTCTTTCTTTCCAGCTAATCAGCCATTTGATCCATTTCTTTTTTGGCTTGCTCCAGCTTTGTCTTCAGAGGCTTCACCCTCTGTTCGACCGCTAGCATAGTATTTCTCTCCTCGTCTGAGTTGGAGGCAAGTTTATTATTTCTTGAGATAACATTACTCTTCTCTACTGTAATATTAAAAACTAGGCTCTCAATGAACTTATTTTTAGTTGTTAATGAAGAAAGCTTCTCTTTAGGATATAGAACTTGACTAACAGATCCTTGAGAGGTTTGTTGGAGGAAAAACATGTGCTTGGACACCTGAAACATGTGAAAAATATATGATAAACAAGAATCTATCAAGCTAAAAGCTTGTAATAGCCAAACACATAAAGATACATACCACAAGAAGCTGTTGAAAGAGAATATGGAGATGATCTCTAAAAATGTGGAAGGCAGCCATGGCATTAAAGTGGACACATAAGGAGACTGAGTGACTGAGCAAACAAAATTATTAAAAATCGAAGGGATAGGTTGAGCCATAGTTTCAGAAGGAAGAGATTCAAAGAGAGGAGGAGTTAGGCCTAATTCTTGATACAATCGTAGTATAGCATTTGCAGATGAAGGAATCGATATATCAATAGCAGGGCATGGGATATGAGTAGCGCCTTCTTTTCCTTGAAGACTTTGATCTAGCATGTTTAAGTCAGCAAATATAGAATCTTATTTAATTTGACCATATTTTCATTATTTTCTTCATTAATAACATGTAGAGTTTGATCTTCTCTAAGTTTGACCTTTTTACCAGAGGAAGAGTTGAAATACTAGACAGGTTACTAGAATCTGTCTTCCTTTTGTGATCTTCAATAGCCTTAAAAGCATTAGCAATGGAATCCTCAATGGGAATAGTCACAACTAAAAAGGAAGGGGAAGCCTTAGTACCTTTCAACCTAATGGCCAAGATGGTGAGAGACGAACCTATGTCAAAAGAAAAATCATAAGGTAACTTTATTGACAACCTCATGAAAGTCGTGATAAGAAAGTATCAGAAGAATTACTTAAATAGGGGAGGAAGAAGGAAAAGTTTTTCGATTACTAAAAACAAAGGCTCATTTTCCATGAACATCTCGCTTGAACATTAGAGGTTCCCCAAGCACTCTATAGCTTTCCCAGATCAAAGAGTATTTACGGAGATTGGCATCAATCGGAAGTTTAAGCCCATCGCCTATATTTTTAACAGCCAAGTTCAAGGCCCTGATTGTGGGGGTAACAAAGAAATTAGTCCCTTTGGAAGCAGATTCTGAAAGAGAATAGTTGTTGTAAGAGAACAACAGCATATAGTATAAACAATAAAAGGCAGAAATTTTTTAGAGAAGGACCCTTTGCTTCTACAGGTGTGGCACTTAATGTAAAGGAATTGATTTTCTCAGTCCCTTGCTTTATCAATCAGATTAATAATTAAACTCTTCAGATGAGGAAGAAGGCGATATGTAGCACCCTATGATTGCTTGCCCACTTTCATAAGATTCACTAATGAATGAAAGGTTTCAACACTAAGTAAGGGAAGGTTGGCTTTCTTAGAAAGTATGTCCAGGCAACTCAGATAGGTATAAGAGTTTGGAGCCAGTTATATCGGAGCAATACCCAAGTGTTCCAAGAGCCGTGTAAGAAACTCTAGAAAGGGAAAGTAGCCTGATTGTCAAATGTGGATAGGAGTGAAAGCAAAAAATCCTTTTGGAGGATTATATACCAGATGGAAACTACCATAGGTTTTATGTCTACAATACCAAACTGTGGAAGGATGGTATCCACTTCGTTTTTGGAAGTTATAGAGGATTGGCTAAGCCTGTAGTCTCCCTTCTATGAAACAGGAGATTTCAAGCGTTCCTGAGAAGAAGAGGGTTTGGAATCTTTGTTGCCAGCGATTTATCTGCTAGATGACATTATACAAAATCAGGGAAGTACCGTATATTTTATAAAAGTTCAAAATATTTAAATAAAATGCCAAAGACAATTTGAATCCTTAAATATGGATATATAATGGACGATTAGGTGTCAAACCTATGATTAGTTAACAAATTCATATTTAGTCAAAAATCCTTTGGCAAGTTACTAAACTTATGATGGGATACCAAACCCCTAAATATATTTTTGAGTTTATGACTACCAGAAAATTCACCAAAAAATTGTTTAGTCTATTCTTAGAAATCGAATCAATAATAGGACGAATTCACATCTTATTATTGAGTTCATAATAAGTATCAATCTTATGTCTAGTTGTCAAGTCCATAATAGGGTGTCGTACTTATGGATAGTTGGTGAGTTAGAATAATTTAAAAATGCATTAACTAGTAATTGAGTTTGCAACATAGTGTCGAATTCATAACCAATTAGAGATCCATTAATTAGTTATTGAGTCCATAAATCATAAGCAATTAGTGAGTTCGAAACCATTTGAAGATGCTTTTATTAGTTATTAAATCCACAACAAGATGTCGAACTTATATAAGATGTCAATTTTGTGACTAAATAACAACCCTTTAAATAGTTGTCTAACTTATAGAAGGTTATTAACTCATTAAAAGATTATTGAGTATATGATTAGCACACAATTCCTTAAGCACTTGTAAGATTCATAACTGGTTATTGAGCTTCTAATTAATTGCTGAATCTTTAATTAATTATTGAGTTCACAATTAGTTGGCGAACCTATAACTAGTAAACAAGCCTCCAGTAGAGTATCGAGTCTCTAAGTAGCTGTCCAATTTTGACTGTTATAAAAAATCTAGTAAGTTACTAAGCTTCTAAAAAGTTATTGAGTTTTGGATCATTATGAAAAACCATTGGTTATCAAGGTCCTGTTAATCATTAAAGCTATGAATAGCAAAAAGCGCTTAAGTCCGAATATAAAATTCTCAAAATCTAAACATGTTTGAATTTAATCGTTCATTAACCCAAACAATTCATGGAAACTAGGTTATTGAACCCCTAACTTTGAAATAAAAAACTCCTCTTCCATAATTAAATCGATTAGAGAAGGAAAATCACACCTCAAATTAAGACTAAATGCTGAAGGAATCAAAAGCTTTTCTTTCAGATTTTGAAATTTAGAAGACTTTGTGGTTTTAAGTTTTGGTTGCAGGTAAGACTTTAAGAAGAAATGGAGAAAGATATTTATAATAGGGGAGAGAAATAACGACGATCATTAATTACCATTCAAATAAACGAATAAGATTAAAGCAGAATACCAATAGGAGAAATGCTAATATCGAAAAGTAGCAGCGTGTTATCAAAACGCAGCAAGGTAGGAAGTCAAATTATACTAAAGCGCAATACACTTCTTTTACACAAGGGGGATGGAGGTAAATGTTACTATAAATATACATGTCGAGCTTCTAAAGAGAACATATAGAGTTTGACTGTAATAAGAGGTGTCAAACCAAAAGAGAGTTAGGTCATCAAGCACTCAACATTTAACAAAGGATAGCGAGCTTCAAACACTTACAAAGAGATATTGAACGTCTAAAAGTTGAGAGTTGTCAAACCTCTATGATAAGAAGGATGTCACATACTCAAGTAATTAACAAATATAAGAAAGGAGTTGAATCTCTAAATATCCGAGCTCCAAGTGTTTAGCAAATATAAGAGTTGTCGAGCTTGAATAAAGAAAAGAGGAGGTGTCATGTCTCAACAACCATAAAGGTTGTTGAGCATGTAAGGGGAAAAGGTGTCAAGTCTGAACAACTATATGGAATGCCGAGCACATGACAAACAGAAGTAGCGTCGAACATCAACAAAAAATCAAGCTGTTGAATTTACAATATAATGAAGGTGCCGAATCAATAAACACTTATAAATATTGAACTTCTATAACTCAAAAATTGTTGAGCGTTTACAACATTAACTGTTGTAAAAGCATTTACAAACAAGCCAATAATATGGTGTTCCAACAAGAACTATGACCTTAGCAAGGGGGTTCGAGTTTTATAGGAAGCAAGTGATGCCGACACTAGGTTATCGAATGACCGCCATATTGCAAGAGGACAAGTATCAACATATATGAAGGATGTCGAATATCTACTATGTAAGCAAGTTATGCCAAGCCTCAACAATGGACGTCGAAATTTCAATCAAAGACGGTGCTATCAGAACCATTAGATTCAGGTCTGTGCCACATGTCAATCATCATGTATGGTTGCACCCGTATAAATAGAACCCTATCGACATCCAAGAGTAGGTGAATTCTTTCTTTCTTATTTTTTAGGTTTTTAAGTTGTAAACCCTAAATTGATTTGAGGATTTTAGAGTCGATTGTAATTTGTGAACTTTACATATAAGGACTTGGACAATAAACTTTTTGCATAGCATACTTCTTTCGAAGGACTACATTTGACTATTATTGAACTATGGAAACGCATATATGACTATCTTTTGGACTTGAGTTTGAATAATGAACATGAATATGACTTCATTTGACTCGAACTAGACTTGCATATTATCCCAAGCTTGCATAAGGCTACTTAAGCACTTATCCAAACTTAGCCACCTGCATATTTAGTTAGCAGAGAAATTTGTTAACATTACTCATTCTTTTAATGTCACTTAAATACACCATTAACCATCAATAATTGATTCCTATTAGTCAAATCTATGTATTTATGTTATTTATTTTATTAAATGTATAAGTAGACTTTGCCGTACACATGTATATACACACTTTCATATTCAAGTTTAAAATGCTATGCAACAACCATTGCTCGTATAAATTAACAATGCATATGTAGTAGATGCAAATCCCGACATCAATATACGTATCCGTTAAATGTACACCTTATGATATGTTGCACTTGCACTATTTACACATGAGTGTATTTGATACGCTTATTATAATATGTATACTATTAATTAAATTAAAATTTCCCTTTTAATCAATTGTAATAAAACAAAGATTTTATTTAAATGAAATTTTATAAAAATTCTAAATAAATTTAGATTATGTAGGCCTAATAAAGATCCAAAAGGAACTTTATTTAAAATTTACCTAATTACCCAGCCTTCGACAGGCCGGGTTCCAATAATGGTATCAAAGCCATAAAGTCTATATGGTCTAAATCAGTCATGTTAAATCCGATCAATTAAGCTTACCGATTTAGTAGGATGTCTAGAAAAGTAGTGCATGGGATTGGATTTGGGTAATAAAGTACCTTTCTCTCCCTGGAGACCGGCCTGGTCCAAAAAAGTAAAGTGAGTCCAAAGGTTGCCCCTAATAAAAACGGCTTAATTTGAATTAGGCCTTGGGCTATGCTTTGAAAATCAAACATGGAATTTTAAATTTAAAATCTAAAATAAGATGAATTATAAATTTTATAATGTGATTTCTAAATTATTTTGAAATTAAAATAAGATTTTAAATTTAAAATAAGAATTACATTATAAATGTTATAATATGATTTTCGAAGTTGGCGTTGAAAACAATGTTTATTATAGATGTTATAATATATTTTTTCAAAAGTGCTTTAAAAATGTAATAGACATATTTAAAAAATATCAATATTTACTAATAAGATTAATAAATTAATTAATTAATTAATTAGTTAATTGATTAAAGTATATTCATTTACAATATATATATATATATATATGTGTGTGTGTTACATTATCTTGAATTGTCTAAGATGATGTAAATATATGTATGCATATCCATAAGAAAATTTTGAAATTAATATCTAATTAAATTAGCTAATTAAATAAGTTAATTAACAAATAATAAAATACATATCTATATGTGTATGTAACCATAAATGTCATGGTATACATATTCAATTAAAAGGTTGCCCCTAATAAAAACGGCTTAATTTGAATTAGGCCTTGGGCTATGCTTTGAAAATCAAACATGGAATTTTAAATTTAAAAGTTAAAATCTAAAATAAGATGAATTATGAATTTTATAATGTGATTTCTAAATTATTTTGAAATTAAAATAAGATTTTAAATTTAAAATAAGAATTACATTATAAATGTTATAATATGATTTTCGAAGTTGGCGTTGAAAACAACGTTTATTATAGATGTTATAATATATTTTTTCAAAAGTGCTTTAAAAATGTAATAGACATATTTAAAAAATATCAATATTTACTAATAAGATTAATAAATTAAATTAATTAATTAGTTAATTGATTAAAGTATATTCATTTACAATATATATATATATATATATATATGTGTGTTACATTATCTTAAATTGTCTAAGATGATGTAAATATATGTATGTGTATCCATAAGAAAATTTTGAAATTAATATCTAATTAAATTAGCTAATTAAATAAGTTAATTAACAAATAATAAAATACGTATCTATATGTGTATGTAACCATAAATGTCATTGTATACATATTCAATTAAAATGTTCAATTGAATAACATAAAATTAATTAAAATGTCTATTAATTAAATTAATTAAATAAGACTTAATTAATGTAATCACGTAAGACTTTTATATAAGTTAATTAATTATAAAAGTTATATAATGAGTAAACTTACATAATATGAATGTATAAAATTAAGTGGAACCTAAAAGAAACCTAAATTAGATTTAAGGAGTAAATATATACGTATAATACATATACTGTGATTTCAGATGTGTCTGACATTTGAATCACGAAGGTATATCAAAAGAATACATTATTTCCTAAATCGATATCACTCAATATAACATATTAAATATTATGAATCTATAATACAATGGTTGTCCTCTAACATTTATATATTAACAAATTACTCGCATACTCTCTTGTTGTTGAGCAAACTCAAGCTAGGGATGTTATGTGTAGTGTTATTAATATATGTCTAGATGAGATAAAGTTCATGTACATACTTATTGAGCAAAATCAAGATTTATACTTAGGCCATCGCGAAATGGTTGGTATAAATGTAATGACCGCGATTCTCGGACGCTTCGTATTTAAATATCTAAATTATTTAAACATTTGAATCTTGGTCTAAATGTTATTAAAGTGATTTAATAAGCTTGTTAACCTCCTTTCAAATCATAATAAATGATGGTAAACTTTTTTTGAAAAATCATTTACAAAAATAAATACTTTGAAAAAATATGGATAATGTGACCGAAAATTATTTTATCGATAAACGACTTTCTTCTCATTTGAAGTTGTTCAATTTTTTTTTACATTTACTTATTTGCTTAGAAAATCATTATTACGAAACAATTTTTTTTACCATTTACGTAAATAAAATATTTGATGACGTCATGGGTGATGTCATGAGAAGATATTTTGAAAATGATCTTTGGATGAAAGTTTCAAGTGTAAAGTAAAAAAATGAGGTGTAAAGTAAAATAGGCATGCAAGGCACATTGGGGGGGGGAAGGGGGTGTTAACGTGAAAATCTGAACGCTAACACCCCATGTACGTAAAGTTAATGTGAAAGCACCACCCGTTAATACGGGAATAAAAGTTAAGCAGTAAAATCACAGAAAAGCAGTAAAAGACACAATTTTTATAGTGGTTCGGCTTAAGATCGAGCCTACGTCCACTTCAATCTTCTTTATTGCTCATTTGATTACAACTCTATACAACTTTCTTCAATTACAATACACTTTGGACTGTAGCTCAAACTTCAAAGAAGTATAATCTCTCGAATTCATGTTGAATGATGTTGATTCTCTTTTGAAGTTTGTTGTAGCGTCCTTGATGATAGAAATGCTTGAAGTGTTGTTTGAGTTGAGAATGCAGCAGAGTAATGGCGTCCTCCCAGAATCACCAGAAGATCCCCTGAATGATGGAGCTAGTGGCGTATTTATAGGGGTTTCTGAACAGGTCTTAGGTCGTGACCGACTTAAGGTAAGTCGTAGGTCGGCCGTTGCGACTTATCATAGGTCGTGGGTCTCTTTTGAGCGAGCTAACAAGTTATGGACGACTTAGGGATAAGTCGGCTAGGATAGGTCGGCTATAACTTAGGTCGTGGGCAACCTAAGGAATGGCAGGGGAGAGAGATGCGACCTACCAAATACGACCTAAAGGAACTACTCCGACCTACTTAGGTCGCGAGTGACTTAGTGATACTTAGGTCGCGGAGTACTTAGGTCGTTACCTGTTAAGTCGCTTCTCCTGTTAGCTTGTTAACTCGGTTGAGCCGCTTTATGCCTTAAGTCGCTGAGTTGCTTAACTCGCTAAGTCGCGATGCCTTTTAAGTCGGTAGGTCGTGCCACTTGTTAAGTCGGCAACCTTATTAAGTTGGCAACCTTGTTAAGCTGGTAACCCACTTCAGAAGTTAAGTCGCTTGGCCCGCTTCATGTGTTAGGTCGCTGACTTCGTGTAGAAGATAGGTCGCTCCATTCTCTAAGTCGTATACCGTTTTGGACGGGGCGCTGCCCCGCACCCCGCACCCCGCCGGGGGCGCTGCCCCCCTGGACCCCTGCGACCTGACCGGGCAGGTCGATCACCGTAGCGGTGGCGTTGCCCCCGCACCCCCACCTTGGGGGGTTGGCATCCCCCCCGGACCCCCCCACTCCGTAGGGGATCTTATCTGAAAAGCCATTCAACAGAACTTGCTTTGTTGGGATGCTGAGTTGACTATTCTTCGAGACGAACTATCATTGGTTTCTCGGTCGATTTTTGATATCACGGCCTTGCTGAAAAAGTGGAGTTAACAGGGGGGTTCTTGGCCATGTAAAGGAGAGGCTAGGATTGTGATAAACATTTCATAATCTCAAAGCTTCAAAAGTAATAAAAAGAACAAAAATGGTAAAAGTAATTAGCACTAATCCACTACTATCTTCACTAATCTTTCTCTAATTAGCTCAAATCTTCTCCAAACTCCAACAAACTTTCACCAACACCTTAAAACACCTTCTAAGCATAGATCTAAAGTCAAAGGAAGACGAAGAAAAGTGGGGTTCCATTTTAGGCCAAGAGCATAAGGAAGGAGGGGGAGCTTAGCTTTGTGATTTTCGAGCTAAAGGTTGGATCTTTAGGAGTTTGGTGATGGTAGGAAGTGTTGCTTTTAATTCTTCTATGTTTGGGCTTGTTGTATACCTGGATTTAGGTGAGATATTTCACTATTTTGTATACATATTGTTTGGGTATACATGTATGCGCAAATATAAAGTTAAAGTGATATTAACTAAGTAAAGTTATAATTTGGAGTTTGGACTCCTCTTGCTTTTGAAAGAAAATGACAACTTTATATTACATAATATGACTCCTATTACCTTCTATAACATGTGGCATGGACTCAACTTTTTGTTTACATGTCTTTTTGGCTTGTGTGTTGAACTGAAGTATGTTTGAAAGTGTTAAAAGCAAGAATAGTCGCTATAAGTACACTTCAATATCCCTTAACTTTAACTTGTATAAATGGAAGATTTATGAACTTAACGTAACTTAGGATAATTTTTTCTGTTTTACTCTATACATATTTTAGTGTATGAGATAGTAAAGGAATGGTTTGAAAAGTTAAAGAAATTGTAAGACCAAACTGTGAAAGCTAGAAGCGAAAAGGTCACTATGGATACACTTTGAAAATACTTTATGTTCAACGATTTTCATTTTCAAAGTCAAAGTTGAGAGATATCCTAGGGGCTTCTATGAATTTTTAATAAGTACAATAAGTTTAATAATTAGTGAAAAAATATTGAAGTTTAAATCATTCCCTAACTTATGTAACAAAGTTGCAAAATTTTGTGGTGAGAAGAAGGTTGCCATGTGAACACTTTGAAATGACCTATTTTCGGGACTTTTGTAATTAATTTGAAAAATATCCTTAGGGGTTTCTTTTCATTTTTAATTAGTAATATAAGTTTACTTATTACTGGAAAATATTTGGAGTTTAAAAGGTTTTGAAACTGTTCATTCTTTATTCAGGATTTTTCCTATGTCATTCCTTATTCAGGATTTTTAACTACATTTATAAATGTTGTAGTAAGTTGCTTATGCTTTTAAGTATTTAAAAACGATATTTAAAAACGATATTTCTCCCTTATCTTTATGCAGATGTTATTTAACATATTTCTAGCATTTTATAGTTGGTTTGAAATTCAAATATTTTTTTAACATTTATTTATGAATTTTGTAAGTAAAGGGGTTTTCAACTATAAAACATGTTTTTATTTATTTTCATCAAATTATAAATTAGGTAATTTCGAGTAATATTTTACATAGATATTTAAAACCTATTTATAAGTATTTTAAAGTATTTATATATGTAAGTTTCGAAAAAGTAATTAACTATGCTTAACACTGAAAGCCGACGAGATAGACTTGTCTATCTCTGAGAGTCAAGAATGAAGTGTCTAGGGCGGCTTTGACATGCAACCAGTTCTCTAACTTACCCGTTTTCACCTTGATTTCCATAAAAGATCGTCTTTAGAACTGCGTAGTTGACTTGTCAAATATTGAACTTAACTAATATAACTAAAATATATAAAATGGACATTTTTAAGATAATAGAAAATATGGAATGGTTTTGGATTTGTTGTGACAATATGTTAATAACATTCATCTTCAACCCTTTTAATTATACCTATGAATGTAAATAGATGCAACGACCCTAGATTTTTATCGTCTTGAGTGACGAATAGTTATTTTTAACAATAATATGGTCTTTTAATCAAAATAAAACCCCTGTTAAATGACAATTTGCAATAATAAATAGTTTTAAATCAAAATAAGATTTCGAATTTTCTAGGTTTTATTTGTAAAATCGAAAATTGATCTAGTTTGGAATATTTATATATATTCATAGCAACAAAATTTATATGTAAATTAAATACAGATTCATAATAAATATAAATGAATGAGAAGAATATATATACATGTAAGTTCAAAAAGGAACATATAATACTTGTAAACTAAATAAAAATAGTATATGAAAAACAAATAGGGTATAAATAGAAAAGAGTTCCACTTGAAGATTTTCTTATATGCATATACATATAACAATACTATTCTTTGTATAAAAGCAAGTCCATTTTGGAAATGGAAAGTGAAAAGGAAGCAAATATATAAGAAAATAATATATGATGGAAATGAGAAGAAAAAAAATCAAATACAATCATTAAACCATTTCAAAAGAAAATCTTTTGCAAAATATGTTTTGAACAAAATGTTATTTTCATACATTTAAAGAGGCTAGCAAACTTTTATTTTCATTTCTTTGAGTTATGCATTTCTAAATATAAAAGTAAATATGAATATGGAGACTTAAACTATTTATATTTAATACCGCTTTACATAATTTTGTTTTAATAATGTAGTGAATTAGGAATCATATTCCAAAAAGAAATCATGCTCCTAGAATCAACTTAGGATCAAATGAAATTGAACTAAGAAAATGAGGAGTTAATAACAAAATTTACAAGTCACAGATGAAAGAGAAAATACCATACCTAGTCAAAAAGTGTAAGCTGTAGTGCACTTAAACTTAGCCACCTAAATCTTCCTTCAACGGCTAAAATTTCATATCAAAGCCACCAAAATCATTTGTTACAGCAGCCTTAAGGATCTCAAACCTTTTCAAACTCCAAAATGTGTACAATAGTTGCTGAAATACATCATTATACTTTTGCATAGATATATACATATGCGCATGTTAGTTTCATGTTTTTAAAACCCCATTAAACACAAAAAAACATTCTATTTTTTCTAATTTCCCTCATTTAAATCCAATTAAAATCCAGTAATCAAAGCTTTGGATCAAATTGAGGATTCCAGGAAGGATTTATCATGTTTAAGGTGAGAATTATGATTTGGATGGCTGGAATTGTTCTAACATAACTCTGTCATATTTAACAGAGATAACAAGTCATATGTGCTCTAGTTTTAAAGACCATTATCTCAATTTGCTAATGATGTAAACTAATGAAATGATTGTTCTTAAGTATAGATCACTTAATAATAGTTTGTATGTTGTTCATTTTTATATTGTGTGAAATTTCCAAATGACAGTAGGTAACCCAGGTTGAAACACCCTACACCCCTTTAGTATAACTAAAAAGGGCATACTAAAGGATGTGGTGCGCTAAAGGTATGGCTAAAGCATCACAGAGACTAAGATTCACAAGACAAATAAGTAAAAAGCGGAAACATCTAAATAATAATTTATCATTCAAAATTAAACTTCATCTCAAAATATGTCATAAAAACATAACGTGTCTCAAAAACTTAAAATCTTTCATGTCTCATGAAAGTACATCTCAGTCTCATCTAATCAGAGTACAAAAGTAACAATAATAATGGTAATCCCTCTCATAATTACAAGTCCATCATAAGCCAAATGAAAAGGATGAAAAGCAGAAAAATACATCTGAAAGGAGAAAACTTTGGGAATGGATCTCCAAGCAACCTGAATCAACTCAACTCTGCTGGTCTATGGGGGGAAAAAGGAAAATAGATGAGTGGGTCAGACAATAGTCTGGTGAGTGAAAGTAATTACTAGCATTTCTATGCAAGATAAAGATAATAGAATAAGCAATAGTTCAAGCTTGAAAGGAAAATACAGAAAATATAAAACTGGGTTAAAATACTGTTTCTGACTCTATTTGACTGTTTGCTTTGATTGTTTGGTTGTTTGCACTTTTCTTAAACTGTTGTGATTAGGCTAACTCTAATCCTATCTCAACTGCTAACTTGATTAGGCTGAAATACTAATTCTACCCTTTGATCGGCCTATCTCTGTTGCGCCACTGTGAACCAATCCTGTTGGTTACAGCAAAAGACACCTCTTTAGCGCTTAGGACACAGTACCGAATTATTTACCATAATCGATGTCGCACGCTCAGTCATCGTCGATACACACTAACTGTTGCCCCCTATTTGACCCTTTATTTACCCTAATCAGCATAAGCGTGCCTAGCCTCACCTAACTGTTGTGAGAACATTAGTCCTAGACCTAAAATGGAATGCTGCCCAACCTTTAACTGTTGTGAGACCATCAGTCATATACCTGAAAGGGAATGCTGCCCAACCTCACCTAACTGTTGTGAGACTTCAATGCTGCCGGTACTTTTCCTAACAAACAGTCTTCTAGTTTTACGCCGCTTACTCAAATCCTCAGATTTGAGCCTTTATGTATTGGCACTTATTTACCCTAATCAGCATAAGTGTGTCTTAGCCTCACCTACTATCGTGAGACCACCAATCCTAGATCTAAAAAGGGATGCAGCCGGTACGGTCCCTACTTCTATATTTTCTTATTAACTTAATCTAAGTTTTGAAATAAGCTTCTTCTGTTATTTCCGCTAAATTTTCTTATTAACTTAATCCAAGATCTAAGTTTTAAAATATGCTTCTTCTGTTATTTCTTTCTTTCTAATTATAACCTATATTATAATTGTTACTCTTCTATTTTCTCTTTTTAGTTACAACCACTTGTTATAATCAAGCTTGCAAATATTTTAAATTTTCCTATTTCAGCCCATCTCTATTTTATTTCAGTTTTTCTCATTTTACATATGCTTTATATAAATTTAGTGTTTTTTATTTTAATCCATATTAGCGAATTCTTCTCTTTTTAATTTATTCGCGTAAAAAGATCTTTATAAAGAGAAACTAACATTTACAGGTAAAATTCCAACTTAAAACAGATGTAAATAACTGTAAATAATTGTGAATAACTATAAATAATTGCAAATAACTGAATAAAATAGACTGGAAAGAATTTTTGAAATTTACTTAAAAATTGACTGTAAATAAACTTACATAAAAATTATCCAAAAATTGTAGAAAAACTACAACTATTGAGAACCGTATTATTTTAAATTACTTAAAAATCTAATATAATTACAAAACACCATCTGTGGTCCTTAGCTCTAACCTTGGCCTTCCTGGATCCACTTTTAGGGTGTAAAATATTTTAATTAAAAAGATCTTCTCCTTGGAATTTTTTTATTTAGGGTTCTGCCACAGGCAATGAACCCAATTAGGAGAAAATCTGAATGAGAAAAATAGCTAGGTCTAGGTCTTATTTATAGTATGACTTAGGTTTCTCAGACCGTTGGATTTGAAGACGAAATCTGGTGCAACCACGTCATAGGTTCGCTAGGAACCGTCGGATGCAGCTAAGAACGCACGAGATTTGATTGAAAGTCAAAAATATAGTCATTAGTTCGTATCTGGACGATTTTATGTCTAGGCAGAAATGCGGGTCGATCCGACCCCTTTGGGGGTCGACCCATAAGTTGACCTGACCCTAATGCGGGCCGACCTATGGATGTATATTATTGTTATTATTATTGTTTTCTTTTTTATAAAAGTTTGATTATTGTTTCTCTCGTAACTTCTTAGTACTAGCTCAGATTTCGACAAGTTATATATGGAAATTGATCAGAAAATCGCTATTGAACCAATGGTGCAACTCCCATAGCTCGATTCTGACGATTTCACAAACTTATTTTATTGTTTAAATAATTCATTAATTAATTATTATAGCTCCAATTTTGGGTTGTTACATTCTCCCCTCCTTAAAGTATTTCTAATGCAATTTATGTTATATGTAATAGTGTAGTGTCAATGTCCTTAACTAATGCAAAAGATTAGACGGTCTATTGATTCAGTCGACCTTCTTTTTATGCAATCATATTTGTGCCATGTATCCAAATGAATACATGTTTCCTAATGATAACTGATAGTTTTATATGTGTACTAAAATCATCATCTAGATGATCAATCATATGAAAATCACTCATTATAGCAACCATGAAATAAAGTAAAAATGCAAGTGCACACACATTCATATGCATATGCTTCAATGACCTTGTTAGGCCAATCCTTAAGAGATAATAATGCCTAATGTATGTATATGCGTCCATTAGCATCCACTAGCAAACACTTGCAACCACTAGCGTCCATCATACATAACATGTTCTAGTAACATGTTTACATTCGGTCTTACCATCCATATGTTAAACCATAAGATCTACCCTTCCAAAGATACTATAGGAAAGAACCTATTCAAAATTAAATATGGAAATAAGAAATTAAAGACGTATCATCGAAAAGATGCGGATAAGAGGTACATATTTTCTCCTTAGCCTCCCACGTAGCATCTTCAATACTATCTCCTCACTACACCTTAACCAAAGGGACTTCCTTATTCCTAAGCTTCTTGATATCATGTCCAACGATCTTGGTAGGAATGCGACGAACCGATGCTTCTCTCTTCACTTCAACTTCCCTAAGTTGGCTAGATTCCACAACCTCTACTGAATATGTAAGCACTTTCTCAAGTGCGAAACATGAAAAACATCATGAACTCCCGCGAGCCTCTTTGGTAACTTCAGCTGATACGCCATCTTCCCAAAAACCTAGGACTTCTTCCTATCTTGGGTCGTCTTCATTCTTCGTCTAATTAAATTAGTCTTTTTCGAAGTCTCTCTAACCATGTCAAGACCAGGTAGCAATCTTTCCGTAGACTCCAACTAACACGAAGGCGACTTGCAAGGTCTTCCATAAAGGGATTCAAAAGGAGCCATCCCAATACTAGCCTGAAAACTATTGTTATAAGAGAATTCCATTAAAGTAAGGTGCTTCTCCCAAGTCCCTCCAAAATCAAGAATGCACATCCTCAACAAATCCTCAAGAACTATATTAACTCTCTCCGTTTGGCCATCTGTTTGAGGGTAATAGGCCATACTCAATCTAAGCTGTATACCTAAAGCCTCTTGCAAGCTCCTCCAAAATTCGCTAGTAATGATAGGGTCTCTGTTGCTCACTATGCTAGAGGGTGCTCCATGAAGTCGGAATATCTCACGAACGTATATGGATGCCAAATAAGGTGCTATCCTCTTACTCTTGATGGGAATGAAGTGGGCGCTCTTAGTCAAACGATCTACAATCACCTAAATACTGGTATTCCCCTTCCTAGATCAGGGTAAACCATCTATGAAGTCCATCGAAATACTATCCCACTTCCATTCGGGTACATCCAATGGTTGGAGCAATTCGCTAGGCCTCTGCATCTCCACCTTAACTCTTTGACACACAAGACACTTAGAAAAAAACTCTGCTACATCCTTCTTCATGCCACTCCAATAAAACACTCTCTTCATGTCCCTATACATCTTATCATCATCTCGATGAATAGTTATCCAAGAATGGTGTGCTTCCGCTAGAACTACTCTCATCAAATCACCAGTGCAGGGAACACAAGTCTTCGATCTCTCCTTACCCACCCTTTACCATTGATGGAATAGCGTCGGAGATGTCTAGAGACCTTTCCTCTGCTAATCCTATCCCAAATATCCATAAGCTCTGAATCTTATCGCTACCTCAAGCCAATCTGATCTACAAAGTTAGGCTTAACCTCAAGTGCTGCCAGTAATCCAGGGGTAATGTCCGTAGAGGGCTTAAGATCAAAGGTGAACATACACTCTATGCTTTTTCACTCCACGAACATTAGACTAAGGGTTGATCTCTTCCTACTTAACGCATTCGTAACCATGTTTCCTTTACCAGGGGTGTAACCTATCTCAAAGTCATATGATGCTAGAAACTCCATACAATGCTGTTGCCTTAAGTTTAAATCCTTTTGTGAGAACATGTACTTCGATGATTTATGGTCAGTGAAAAACTCAAACCTCTCTACTAGCAAGTAATGTATTCAAGACTTAAGCGCGAAAACAATAGTATCTAACTCTAAATCATGGGTAGGGTATTTCTTCTCATGGGTTCTCAACTATCTACTCCTATAACATACTACCATCTCCTCTTGCATCAATACTGCTCCAAGGACAGTCCCATATGCATCAGTGTAGACTGTAAAAGGCTTAGCACCATCGGGTAATACTAGCACACTAATAAAGGCTCTCTTTAGCATTGTGAAGGAATCCTCACAATCCACATCCCACACGAATGCCGCATTCTTCTTAGTGAGGCGAGTAAACGGTGATGAAATCTTAGAAAAATCTCTGATAAACTTCATACAATAACCAGCTAAACCAAGTAACCTTCTAACTTCAGTAGCGGTCTTCGGAGTCTTCCAATCTTGTACTGCCACTATCTTAGCGGGATCCATAGCTAGACCCTCACTTGAGACTACATGCCCCAAGAAACGCACCTCCTTACGCCAAAAGTGACACTTTGAGAATTTTGCTTTCAACTGATGAACATGAAGTGTATGAAGAACCTCCTCAAGATGAATAACATGCTCTTCCATACTCTTGGAAAACAATAGGCTTGGGCATTGGTCATCCCAAACAGCATAACCAACCACTCAAAGAATCCATCGGTTGTCCTAAATGTTGTCTTATCGATGTTATCGTCAACGACCCTAAGATGATGAAATCCAATGGCTAAATCAAGTTGATAAAATACTGAAGAGATAACCAACCGATTGAAAAGATTGTATATCCTAGGAAGTGGGTAATGGTTCTTTTTCATGAGCTTATTCAACTCTCTATAGTCTACGCAAAGTCAAAGGGTACCATCTACCTTTGTAGCGAAGACGACTATCGCTCCCCACTCAGATATGCTCCGTCTGATCAAACCTTTCTACAATAGCTCACCAATCTGCTTACTTAACTCCTTCCTCTCTCTAGGAGCCATATGTCTAACGGGAAATGCCACTGGCTTGGCATTGTCATTCAAATAGATCCTAAAGTTGATCTCTCTCTTAGGAGGTAGTCCACTAACCTACTAAAAAACGTCTGGGAAATCTCTAACAACTGGAACTGAATCTAACTCTCCTAGTGATGAATCAAGGGAATAATGGAAGCTCAACATGACTGACTCCTGTGGGTTGCAAGAAACTGAGAGAGTCCTTCCGCTACATGTATCTAATCTAAGACTCTCCTCTCATAGTCCAATATTACACTATAAGTGGATAACCAGTCCATCCCTAAAATCATCCCATATCCCGAAACTCCCAGTACATAGGCGTCACAGTCAAATTCTATGCCTAGTATTAAAATTTTACAACCCCCACAAATCATGGATAAATGTGCCGATCCTACTATAGGGTTTGAAACAACTATAGGGTCTACTACTAGAGAAATATCTAAGTGCAAACAATCAACCGAGGAACTAGAAATGAAATAATGTGATGCTTCAAAGTCAAAAAGAGTTCGAGTAGGAAAATCCAAAATAGAGATCAAACCTTCTAAAGGGGCTTTCCTACCTCGATCCAGTCCATTACTAGAAGGTCCTATATCCAAAGCCCGTACTTGCACCGTCGATGTGCCTGCTCTCTGCACCATCTTCAAAAGAGAAGCTCTACTAAGGTGTCCAGCTTTCCCATAATTGTAACGCCTTTCTTTTATCGTGTACTTCTTACAATCCTTTATGAAATGCCCAACCAATCCACAACTATGACATTTCTTACCTTTCTTGATCTGTCCCTTTTGAGGTCCTCCTCCATTCTTCTTGTCCTTCTTATTCTTCCACCATTGCTACTTAGAGTTTTCTAGTTTAGGAACCTCCTTAACCTCTTCTTTTTTGCAACATCTGATATGAGACCATTTCCACAAGTGACTCATACATCGCTCCCTTAGGTACATGTGTAAATGCCAACCCTTGGAGGGGCTGGTTCAAACCCATAGCAAACTTTGTGGCCATCTTACGCGGTGTATTAACAAGCTCCATCTCGAACCGCGATAACTCATTAAAATGATTTATATACTCTTTCATCGAAAGACTCTCATGCTTCAGACTAATGAACTTATTCAACTACATGCTTTCCTTGGCTTGCGACAAGAAATTTCTCTCAAACCTTTCCCGAAATCCAAACAAATCAATGTCTCTACCCTCCATCTCTATGATCTCCCACCAGTAAGAAGCTTCTCCCTTTAGCTGCCAAGATGCAAGCTAAACTCTCTTTCGATCCTCCAATCCTAACAGCCCAAATATCCACTCTATATTCCTCAACCAATCTCTTGCCTCTACAAAATCCTCCATGCCAGAAAACGTCTTACCTCCTAGACTAGCAAAGTCCTTGTATAGCTTAGGAAAATTGGCTACTACAGGTGGATTAACGGGATTTCCACTCACCGGCGCTGCATTGGGCGCATGCCCTTGCACCTCTGGTGCCGTAGCTTGGAGGTATCTACAGAACTAGCTAGGGAGGACACCGTCTAGAAGATTTGGGGCATCCTCCAATTTAAGCAAAAAAAAGGAGATTTTAGGCTTGAAAGAATCGAAAGAAGGTTGAATTGCACTTTGAGGGAATTTTTATAAAAAATTTCTTATACTTGAAAACTATTTCTAAGAGTTTCTTTCTGAAAAGTAGTTTGAAAATATATTACCTTTGAAAAATACTTTACTTTTAAAACAAGTTTTTAGGAATCCTATAACCTTAGGCTTTGATACAAAATAAAACACTCCACACCCCTTAATATACCCAAAAAGGGAACACTAAAGGATGTGGTGCGTTATAGGTATAGCCAAAACATCACAGAGACTAAGATTCACAAGACAAATAAGTAAAAACAGTGGAATCATTTAAATAATAATTTATCACTCAAAATTAAACTTCATCTCAAAATAGGTCATAAAAACATAACATGTCTCAAAAACTTAAAGTCTCTCATGTCTCATGAAAATACATCTCAGTCTCATATTATTAGAGTACAAAAGTAATAATAATAATAGTAATCCCTCTCACAAGTGCAAGTCCATCCTAAGCCAAATGAAAAAGATGAAAAGAAAAAAAATACATCTGAAATGAGAAAACATCAGGAATGGATCTCCAAGCAACCTGAATCAACTCAACTCTGCTGACCTATGAGGGGAAAAGGGGGAAATAAGGAGTGGGTTAGACAATAAGTCTGGTGAATGAAAGTAATTACTAGCATTTCTAAGCAAGATAAAGATAATAGAATAAGCAATAGTTCTAGCTTGAAAGGAAAATACAGAAAAGACAAAACTGGGGCAAAATGCTGTTTTTGACTCTGTTTGATTGTTTGCTTTGATTGTTTGCGCTTTTCTTAAACTGTTGTGATTAGGACGAAACCCTAATCCTATCTCAACTACTAACTTGATTAGGCTAAAATCCTCATTGTACCCTTTGATCGGCCTATCTATCTCTGTTGCACCACCATGAACCAATCCTTGTCACAGTAAAAGACACCTCTTTAGCGCTTAGGATGCAGTAGCAAATTATTTACCCTAGTCGATGTCGCATGCTCGGTCATCGCCGGTACACACTAACTGTCGCCCCTATTTGAACCTTTATTTACCCTAGTCAGCATAAGTGTGCCCAGCCTCACCTAACTATTGTGACACCATCAGTCTCAGATTGGAAAGGGAATGCTGCCCAGCCTCACCAAACTATTGTGAGACTATCACTCCTAGACCTAAAAAGGAATGCTGCCGGTATTGGTCCTAACAAATAATCATCTAGTTTTGCGCCCCTTGCTCAAATCTCCAGATTTGAGTCTCTATCTATTGGCCACTTATTTGTCCTAATCAACATAAGCATGTCCCAGCCTCACCTACTATCATGAGACCACCAATTCTAGATCTAAAAGGGGATGTTGCTAATACGGGCCCTACTTTTACATTTGCTTATTAACTTAATCTAAGTTTTAAAATAATCTTTTTCTGTTATTTCTGCTAAATTTTCTTATTAACAGAATCCAAGATCTAAGTTTTAAAATAGGGTTCTATTATTTCTTTCTTTATAATTATAGCCTATGTTATAATTGTTACTCTTCTATTTTCTCTTTTTAGTTATAACCACTTGTTATAATCATGTTTGCAAATATTTTAAATTTACCTATTTCAGCCCATCTCTATTTTATTTTAGATTTTTTCATTTTACATCTGATTTCTGTAAATTTAATGTTTTATATTTTAATCCATATTAGCAAATTCTTCTCTTTTTAATTTATTCGCGTAAAAAAGTGATTAAATCATTATAAAAAGAAACTAACATTTTTAGGCTAAATTCCAACTTAAAACAGATGTAAATAACTATAAATAACTATGAATAACTGTTAATAACTGTGAATAACTGTAAATAATTACAAATAACTGAACAAAATTGCTGAATAAAATAGACTGGAAAGAACTTCTGAAATTTACTTAAAAATAGACTGTAAATAAACTTACATAAAAATTGTCTAAAAATTGCAGAAAAACTACAACTATTGAGAACCCTACTATTTTAAATTACTTAAAAATCTAAAATAATTACAAACACTCGCCTATGGTCCTTAGCTCTAATCCTTGGCCTTCCTAGATCCACTTCTAGGGTGTTGATATTTTTATTAAAAAGATCTTCTCCCTAGAAAATTTTTCTGTTTAGGCCTCAGCCTTGGGCAATGAAAGCAACTGGGAAAAAATATAAATGAGAAAAATAGCTAGGTCCAAGGTCTTATTTATATTATGACTTAGGGATCTTAGGCCATCGAATTTGAAGACTAAATCTGGTGCAATCACGTCATAGGCTCGCTAGGAACCGTTGGATGCAGCTAAGAACGCATGAGATTTGACAAAAAAACAAAAATATAGTCATCGGCTCGTACCTGGACATTTTTACGTCTAGGCAGAAATGCAGGTCACCCCACCCCTTTGGTGGTCAACCCAAAGGTCGACCCTACCCTAATGCGGGTCGACCTATGTATGTATTTTTTTCGTTTCCTTTTTTATAAAATTCCGATTCTTGTTTCTCTCATAACTTCTTCGCACTGGCTCGGATTTCGACAAGTTGTATATGGAAATTGATTAGAAAATCGCTATGGACCTAATGGTTCAAATCCTGTAGCTCGATTCTGAAAATTTCACAAACTTATTTTATTTTTTAATTAATTCCTTAATCAATTATTGTAGCTCAAATTTTAGGTTATTACGCAGGTTTTGATGATTTTCAACATGTTCAAAACATTGAACCAACTTCGTAATCATGATTTTATTATTAAATCATGAATTTTAGTAGAAGAATCCGAATTTTTAGGATCTTAAATCAAGGGGAATTTGAGGCTGAATGATTTTTAATTAAAAATCAATTTTCGAATATATAGTTGACAAGGGGAGGGGAGGTTTGGTCGAGAGGGAGCACAGTGACATGGGTGAAGGATTCACCGTGGCCGATTTTCCAATTGGGCTTTGATTTGAAGTAGCGAAGGGTTTTAGGGTTTAAGGTGTGTTTTGAATGGTGCTCGGTCATCTTCGATTTTGGTGATAAGAGGGCGATCGGTCCCAGTTCGAATGGAACTAGGAGCTGCGGCAGAGAATGGTGATGTGTGTGGTCGTGTGGCGCGTGTGCTAGTGGTGTTAGGTGGCGGTTGAAGGACGTTTTGGTTGCGTATTGGTGTTTGTACGAAACTAGGCTCGGCTTGTGTGTTTGAAGTTGTCCTGAGGTTGTCGGAGGGGGAGTTATGGGGTGGAGATGGTCGAGTTTAGGAAGGGTCGCTCGCGCGTGGTCTCGATTTGTTGAAAGGTGGTGGAATTGGCCCGTGCGCGTACATTAAACATGCATATTTCGTGTTGCCTGAAATGAGTAAAAAGGGGGAAGATGAACACTGTAGAAGTGGGTTCGGTCTTGCTTGCTTTGGGCTTGGCCAAATTGTTTATAAAAAGTGAGAACATTGTTTTATTCTGTTTTATTTGTTTTAAATAAGCATGCTAAGTTTTAGAATGGAATATCTCCTTCATATGAAACCCAATCGACCCACGTATTTTTACGTTGAATTCGTATTGATGAGCACAACATTATGGTGAATTTTGTTAATAGCTTTGGGCATGTGATAATCCGTGGAATATTTAATCAGATCGACTTTAAATTACATTAATTAATTTAATAACGTTGTTTAAATTTGTATATGTTAATTATTGATGTTTATTTGGTCAAATAAATACTATTGAGTTAAATTGAATTGAATGTGGTAAATTGAACATTTTTTAGCGGAAATAAACACCGTTCTGCTAATTAAATTGATTAGATGCCTGTTTAGCAGAATGAGTCACCGTTCTGCTACTATAAATTAGGTAAGTCAAATTTGAATATTTATTTAATAGAAATTAATGCCGTTCTACTATTTCATTAGCATGGACACTTAATCACATTCCAATTGATTAGTATTGGATAAGTGTTGTATTAATAATTGTCTATTAATTATGGATTTAATTTACATATATGATGTTACGTAAAATCCTGGATTATAATCACAATCGTAATATTCTTTCTTGACTTTCTATGGCTGCTCCCGCCCATCCCCTATCCCATTCCCCATCTTTTCTAACTGTCCCACCCATATCTTCGGCTGTTCTTCCTCCCCCTACTCTAACGGCCCCCCTACCTAACTCTCCTCTCGCCTTACCACCAGCTGTTCCACCCCCTCTCAAGCCTAAACCATCTTCAGACTCTTCTTCCATGTCAACTGCCTGGTCCTCTCTTTTCAAAACCAAACCTCGCAATGCTAGCATGTACTCCCCAATTGATATTCCTCTTGTTTACGATGGACTTGCTTTAGTTCCACCGAGTGAAATGATTAAAGCTGGTAATGATATTTGGGTAAATGATTGGTAGGCTTCTTTCTTTATAAACCCCTTTCTTATCTAACTGTAATCAATCATTTGAAGAAGCTTTGGAAGCTTAACGGGGAAATTTCAGTTAAATCTGATGGTATCTTGTTCCTTTTCCATCTGTCCTGTGCTGATGACAGAAGGAAAATAATTGAATCCGACCCTATAATTCTTAGGAACAAGATTTTCATTGTAAAGGCATAGGATCCAACTATTGGAAACAGCTGCAGTACCATTAGACTAGTTCCAGTATGGTTAAAATTATCCAATTACCTCTGTTTGCTTGGTCTCACTTAGGTATTAACTGGCTTACCTCAAGAATTGGAAGATTTTTATGTATGGATTCTTCCACTGAAAGAATGGAGAGGATTGGATTTGCTAAGTGCTTGGTGGATGTCACTCCAGATTATGAATTGGTTGATGAGTATCCTGTGAAACTTCTTGATGGATCTACACAAATGGTGCAGGTTAGCTACCTTTGGAAACCTGAAATATGTACTCACTGTAAGGAATTTGGCCAATTGACTAATAATTGCTTGAGGGAAAGTTGGGAAAATGATAGGAATGAGGAAGAAAAAGTTTCAAAAAAGAAAATGCAAGAAGGTAAAAATACAGAGCATGGGGTAGGCAAATAGTTAAATAAAAGCAAACAAGTCTAGATGAAAGTTGCTAATAAAAAATCAAAAACCAGGGAAAGTAACATCCAGAAGTTGCCAGAACTGAATGAGAATGAGGTGTTTGATGAGAAAGCTGATGGAAATATTGAAGTGCAGCAATAAATGGTGAATGAAAAAAATGCTGATAATAGTGGAAATGAAAATTAGGTGGAAGTTGGAACAACAGACAATGACCAAGAATGTGTCCTGACATATAATAAATTTGAAGTATTAAATGATATGAATGATGCAACCAATGTGGATATTGAAATAACTATTGGGGAGGAATTTGACGAGGAGGAAGTAAATGTAGTTGAGGAAATTAATTCAAATAAAGGAGTTATGGTTGATAAGCAAGTTGGAAATGAGCATATAACATGTAGAATTGATGAAGCTCAATTTATGCAGATTCAAACTATTGAGCATGGGAACCGGTTTTTGCATGCATCTAATAATCTTCAGATGCAAGCAAAACAATTTGAATAAAACAAGAATAAGCATGCCCAAAGTCCAGAAACAATCCACACCATGCAAAATTCCTTTACCTCATTTCAAACAAAAATCCAAACCCTCCCCAGTTCCTAATCAAGATGAGTTATTATGTAGTTTATTGCAACGGTAAATATCTGATTTGATCTTCTCCATGCAACCTTCTTCACTCACCTCAGTTCCTTCTGCCTCTACACTTTCAACACCTCCTAACAAACCTCCCTCAACCCAACCTTATGCCTTTATAGGTACAATAACAGGATGGATTACACCTCCTTCTTCTCCAAAAGTTCCATCATATGACAACCGTGTATCTACTAAAAATGACAAATCAAAGAAGAATAAAAAATCCAAGAATCAAAACCCAATCATAACATGAATACATTCTCCCATTACTAGAAGCATGAAAGAAGCTGATCTCCTCTCTGTAGTTTAATCTATGATACACAATATTGGTGCATGGAATACTAGAGGAACTTCTTTGTAATCCTTGAAACTAAGTTGAACATACCCCTAACAATTTCTGCTGCCAAGTACATAAACCCTACTTGGTCCCTTTCTCACAATCTTCCTGAAGCTAGCTATAGTCTCATTATGGTGCTTCACAATCCCGTTGAGCTCTCCCTTGAACTCCTTCGTGCCATACCACAATTAATGTACTTTCACGCCAAGTATTTCAATCCCTCCTCCTCATTCTACATTTCTTTTGTCTATGCTTCTAACTCTCAATCCTTTAGACAATCCCTTTTCAACCTTTTACCTACTCTCAAGCAAGAAACGCACCCTTGGGTTATTGTTGGTGACTTCAACAGTTACTTATCCTTGTCTGACAAGCATGGGGGCCTGCCTCTCATGCCAAGGGATATACTCCCTTTGAATACTGCCATTAATGATTCCTCTTTAATCCCTATTCACAAAGTTGGTGCTCTCTACTCTTGGAACAATAGGTGTAGGAGTGGAGCTAGAACTTTTACCAACATTGATCATTCCTTTTCCAACTACAAAGCCCTTACCACATGGCCAAAAATATCCACCTTCCTGCCCCAACCAATCCTTTCTAACCATTCTCCCCTCATCATAACCATTGGAAAGCTGCCCCAAGGAGTCAAAAGAGGATTTAAATTCTATAATACTTGGGTCCTTGACCCTGAGTATAATAATATTATAAAATCGGTTTGGTCTTATGATTTTTTTTGGAAACCCTATGTATATTTTTTGCAGAAAGCTCAAGGCAACAAAAGAAGCTTTAGGGGTTTGGGCAAGAGCTAAGTTTGGCAATGGCAATCTAAAATCTACCAACCTAAAGGTTCAGCTTAAGGAAGCTCAAGACTTAATGATGGCTCAACCAGACAACGCTGATCTAGCTGAAAAGGAAGCTGCTCTCTTCAATGACCTCAACCAAGCCCTGGTAGCTGGATGCGATATGAAGAGACAGCAACTAAGAATCAAATGGGCAACTGAAGGGGATAGGAAATCTAAATTTTTTCATGCCTTCTTAAAGGTAAAACAATCAAAAAATAACATCAATTCCATATATGATGAAGCAGGAACGTTGAACTCTACCCTTGAGACAGTTGACAAAGCACTTCTCCTGTATTATACTGCCCTCTTTGGAAATGAAAATAATTTTGACCCCGAGCTGGACCAACTCTCTAATATTTCTCTACCTAGAGTTAATGATGATGAAGCTAAAAAACTGGTGGAAAAAGTGACAAATGAAGAAATAAAGAACACCCTATTTTCTATGAATAAGAGCTCTAGTGGTGGACCTGATGGTTTCAATGTGGTTTTTTTTTACTTCAAGTTGGGATATAGTAGGTGGGCATTTCTGCAAGGATTGCATAATTTCTTTGACAAATTTAAGCTTCTCATATCTGTGAATGCTACGAATCTGGTTTTAATCCCAAAGAGCATGCCTGCATCATCAGTATCTTCCTTCAGGCCCATTTCCTGTTGCAATGTTGTTTACAAGTGTATTTCAAAAATTATAGCTTCAAGGCTTGTTGCAGTTTTGGAAAGAATTATATCCAAAAACCGGGTAGCTTTTTAACCTAAAAGAAACATTCTAAACAACATTATACCGGCCCATGAGCTTTTAAAGGGATATTGAGAGTTCGCTATGCTCCGATACCAAATTAAAGTCGCTATGCTCCGATACCAAATGAAAGTGGCTATGCTCTGATACCAAATGAAAGTGGCTATGCTCTGATACCAATTGAAAGTGCGGTGTGTATACAATTATATGTGCTAATATAGTACACACGGATCGTGTAATATGGACTATAATATAAATGCGGAAAATAGATGATAGTAGCAAAGCAAAAATAAAAATAGAAAAATCACACCAGAGATTTTTATACTGGTTCGGAGCACCGTCCTACGTCCAGTCCCAGACTTCTATCTGGATTTTCACTATTAACTACCTCGCTTCACCCGGAGGAACAGGTTTACAATACCCGAACAACCGAACGGGATTTCACGCCTCTAATACACTGAGGACTTCAACACTTGCCTCTTACAACACAGAGGACTTCAACAAAAGAACAAATACAATTGTTGTTGACAACTTGTGTTCTTGAAAACACGGATTTGTCACTAGCAGTACACCCTTCCTATAATCTTATCCTCAAAGAATATGAATGATGTTTTGTAAAGATTAAAGAAGGTATTTACTTATTGAATCAAAAGATATGAAATAATTTCAATGATTCAATAAGCTAAATTAATTTTTAGAATGCAGGAGTGTTAGAGATTAGATTAGAGAGCATATATGATCGTGTAAAAACTTGTGTTTGAATCAATGATTTAGATGAGTATATATAGAGAAAAATAGTTGTAACTCTTTGTGAACAGTTGCCATTAAGAGTTATGATCATTGATGAAAGATAGGAGATGCAACCTTTGGAGAAGAGAAGTGTCTTTTGGAAAAGTTGCTTTCTGTTTAAAAACGGTCGACAGGTCAAAAATGGACCGGTAGACAGGAATTCAAATATATATACGTTATGTGCATGTGTGCATGTTATCTGTGCATTCTGGGCAAAAACGGTCGACCACCTTATTTTCAACCGGTCGACCGGTTTAGTCCAATTTGCACAGTTAATGTGCATATGTATATATATTGAAAGATTGAAGTTATATGATTATTTGAGGATAGATTTTAACATAAATTACTAACATACCAAATAATCAACCTCTAATATATGGAGCTCTTTGTGTTTCTTAAATGAATAACTTCTTTTTGTCGATCACGGCTTATTCCTTTGTCAGAAATCAAAACTCTATAAAAATCTTGACTCAACATTCTCCCCCTTTTTGATTGATGACAACATATATCTGAAGTTCTGAATCTCCCCCTGAATATGTGATCTCCCCCTGATATTTTGTCTATATATATATTCCTGCAAATAATTGTTAGCACTTTCTCCCCCTTTGTCATCGACAAAAAGGAATAATAGATAATGGAATAATATAGGAGTATATCAACCAGAATATCCATTTTCCTCTTTTCTTTAGTAGGTCCTGCAAAAAATAGAATTAAGTCCATGGTACCCACTTTTTATAGGGTCCTAAGAGTTAGGTCTTAGGAGTCCAAACCCATACGGGTCTGGTATCCCCTTTATATAGTGAGTATACTAATGCACGTATTAATAAAATTCTGAATATATTTGTTCCTAATCAAATTGTTATTTGTTTTAGGAACCCATATTTTGATAGTCTTCTTTTGAAATTTCACAACTGGTTTTGGTTTGGAATATAATAAACTAAGATTTTTCTTAGCTTCAGTTTTTTGTACTTTCTTTTTCCTTTTATTTCCAAGATGTTTCTTGGTTTCTTGTTTGTTATATCCCAATCCTTGTTTGTCTGAAATAGATTGTGAACTTTCAATGATTTTTGTCAAGTTTTCTCGACCTTTGTTAAAGTTAGAAACATTTTGAGTAATGTCATCAAACTTTGTTTGTAAGCTAGCTTTTTCTAGGTCTAGAATTTTGACTTTTGCTTTAAGCTCATGATTTTCAGTAGTTAGAGCATTATTTTTCTCTTTTTGAGCTTCTATTTCTTGACTCAAAAGAGATATTTGAGAGTCAACATTAGATGATGATTCTTGAATATTTTCAAGTTCCTCTTCTAATATTTTCTTCTCATCTTTTAACATATCTCGTTCAAACTCTGCTCTACTTAAATCTGCTTTGACTATTTTTAATTGACGTTTTAAGTCTTTATATTTGACTATTAATTCAGCATTAATATCAAGTAATTCATCAAATGTAGGAATTTGTACCTCATCTTCTGTTGCCATAAAACAAACATTAGCTTGTTCATTCTTCGAATCACTTTCACTTTCTGATGAAGATGACTCTGAATCATCCCATGTTACTGAGAAGGCTCGTTTCTTTGATTTGTCCTTCTTATATTTGAATTTGTCATTTTCTGACTTTTTCTTTTGTCCTGGACAATCCTTCTGCATGTGTCCCTTTTTATGGCAGTTGAAACATTCTATAGCAGATGAAGATGGTTTATTTGATCCAGGTTTCCTTTTATTGTAGCGACTGGCTTTTCGATATTTTAGGAATTTTTTGAAACCTTTAGCAATGAACGCCAAATCTTCATCTTCAGAATCTGATTCATTTTCATCTTTCTCAACATGAAATGCTACATTTTTCTTTTCTTCTTTCTGTTCTTTTCTAGCCTGCAAATTTGCTTCATAGGACATTAAATTTCCTATCAATTCATCTGGCTTCATGACGGAAAGGTCATTAGCTTCTTCAATTGCTAATACTTTTCCTTCCCATTCATTAGTCAGAGAATGTAGGACTGTTGAAACAACATCAAAATCAGAATACTTTTGTCCTAACCCAATAAGTGCATGGTGAATAGTTTGAAACCGTGAATACATGTCATTGATTGTTTCATTTGGTTTCATTTTGAAATTTTGAAATTGACTTTTCAGCATGGCTATTTTGGCTTGTTTAACCTTGTTAGTACCTTCATGAGTGATTTTTAGCGTTTGCCAAATTTGATATGCAGTAGTGCAGATACTAACACGGTTATATTCATTTTGGTCTAATGCACAGAACAACATATTTATTGCTCTTGCATTTACGGCTGCTGCCGTTTTCTCAGCCACAGTCCATTCTGAATAATCAGTTGTTGGATTCACTATTTCTCTTTGAGTAGCATTCCAAGCATCATAGCTACTTGATTGCATAAAGAATGACATACGTGTTGCCCAATAACTATAGTTAAGACCATTGAAAAATGGAGGTCTTTGTGTCGATTGCCCTTCTGTGTATGTGGTGTTTTGAGTGCTAGTACTTGCGTTATTTGCCATATTACAAGAATATATCAAATAACTGTGTTACGGTTATATGATGACCGTGCTCTGATACCAATTGAGAGTTCGCTATGCTCCGATACCAAATTAAAGTCGCTATGCTCCGATACCAAATGAAAGTGGCTATGCTCTGATACCAAATGAAAGTGGCTATGCTCTGATACCAATTGAAAGTGCGGTGTGTATACAATTATATGTGCTAATATAGTACACACGGATCGTGTAATATGGACTATAATATAAATGCGGAAAATAGATGATAGTAGCAAAGCAAAAATAAAAATAGAAAAATCACACCAGAGATTTTTATACTGGTTCGGAGCACCGTCCTACGTCCAGTCCCAGACTTCTATCTGGATTTTCACTATTAACTACCTCGCTTCACCCGGAGGAACAGGTTTACAATACCCGAACAACCGAACGGGATTTCACGCCTCTAATACACTGAGGACTTCGACACTTGCCTCTTACAACACAGAGGACTTCAACAAAAGAACAAATACAATTGTTGTTGACAACTTGTGTTCTTGAAAACACGGATTTGTCACTAGCAGTACACCCTTCCTATAATCTTATCCTCAAAGAATATGAATGATGTTTTGTAAAGATTAAAGAAGGTATTTACTTATTGAATCAAAAGATATAAAATAATTTCAATGATTCAATAAGCTAAATTAATTTTTAGAATGCAGGAGTGTTAGAGATTAGATTAGAGAGCATATATGATCGTGTAAAAACTTGTGTTTGAATCAATGATTTAGATGAGTATATATAGAGAAAAATAGTTGTAACTCTTTGTGAACAGTTGCCATTAAGAGTTATGATCATTGACGAAAGATAGGAGATGCAACCTTTGGAGAAGAGAAGTGTCTTTTGGAAAAGTTGCTTTCTGTTTAAAAACGGTCGACAGGTCAAAAATGGACCGGTAGACAGGAATTCAAATATATATACGTTATGTGCATGTGTGCATGTTATCTGTGCATTCTGGGCAAAAACGGTCGACCACCTTATTTTCAACCGGTCGACCGGTTTAGTCCAATTTGCACAGTTAATGTGCATATGTATATATATTGAAAGATTGAAGTTATATGATTATTTGAGGATAGATTTTAACATAAATTACTAACATACCAAATAATCAACCTCTAATATATGGAGCTCTTTGTGTTTCTTAAATGAATAACTTCTTTTTGTCGATCACGGCTTATTCCTTTGTCAGAAATCAAAACTCTATAAAAATCTTGACTCAACAGATATCGCTGTGTTAACACAACTCCAAGAACTATATTAAAGCTTGACTTAAAGAAGGCATATGATAGCGTTCAGTGGAAATCTGTTGTTAGAATTATGTCATTCATGGGATTTCCAAAAGTCTTTGTTGCTTGGATTTATGAGTGCATCTCTACTCCCTCTTTCTCTCTGATTTTTAATGGTACAAACACTGGTTTCTTTGCTTTTAAGCAAGGTATAAGGCGGGGGACCCGCTTTATACCTATATCTTTATCATGGTCATGGAGGTTTTTACTTGCTTGATGAGACCCTTGTATCGTAACAAGCATATACAATATCATTCCAGATGTAAAGACCTCCAAATAACTTCCCTTCTTTTTGCCGATCATATCATGATATTCTCCAAGCCGAACCTACCATCCATTGATTGTATTAAAAGTGCTCTTCATAGCTTCTACTTGATGACAGGTCTTAAGCTTAATCTCAATAAATCAAGTACTTTGTTCTCTGGGATTTCAAGCTTGCAGGAATAGAATCTTACCTCCTATGTTGGAATGTAGTCAATGAATCATGATATGACTTACCTTGGGCTGCCTCTCTTCACATCTAGGGTAACACAAGCTAACTGTCTATCTCTTTATCAAAAAATAACTGGTGTCATGGGGTGTTGGGCAAACAAATTTCTGTCTCAAGCCGACAGATTAGTTTTCATCAAATATGTTAGCTTTTCCATGATGGTCTATTGGGCAAGAGCATACATACTACCTATTAAGCTTTTGAAAATGGTTAGAAGAGCCATGATGAGATTTTTCTGGTTTGGTTCTATTCATGCTAAGAAAACGGTTCCATGTTCCTTCTCTATTTTTGAGAAACCAAAAAGCAAAGGGGGCTTGGGCTTGTACAGCTTAGGAGTATGGAACAAAGTTGCATATAGTCATCATTTTAATGCTATGTTGCAAAAGAAGGACACTTTATGGGTCAGGTGGACTCTTAGGTATAATGTTGGGGCAAAGAAATTTTGGCTTATGGAGGTTCCTCAATCTTGCAGTTGGATATGGAGAAGTATATTGAATCTGAGAAATGCTTTAAAACCGTTTGTTCAGATCAAACTTTCTGACAGAAGCACTTGTAATTTTTGGAATAAGCGATGGATAAGTAAGGGTATTATTCTAGATCAGCTTTTCACTTCTCTGCAAAAATTTCAATGTGGAATTGGTTCAAATGCTTTGGCTATTGATCACATAGATAATGGCATGCTTATGCTGCCCTATACTAGCAATCAGATTGTCAGAGCCTTCTGGAATCGATATGTTACAAACAAATATGAGTTTCAAGATCACGACACAGTTCTATGGAATGGTAAAGCTCACACTATCTCCTGTATATATGAGGCCTTACTGAGAATGGATTCTTTTCCCAACTGTAGGTGAAGCAAGGTTACTTGGGCTTCCACTTCTAGCAGTAGTGATAACCTGATGCTCTAGAAGGTTAGGAACAAGGCTTTGTTGACAAGAGATAAGCTGATTAGGTTTGGAATGACAGTGTCATCCTTATGTGAGCTATGCTACATTCACAGTGAAAGTATCCGGCACTTATACTTTGAGTGTCCTTATGTTCATCTCTGGAGGAAAACGATGAGTAAAATTGGGAGGGTTGATGTTTCTTCTGTATCTGCTGTTCAATGGGGTATAATTGCAAAAGCAACTAGGTGGAGGGATAAGAAATTTTTTTCTTTTTTCTTCATTTTGAAAAAGCTTATGAAGGTAATATGGAAAGAAAGGAACAGGAGGTGTTTTGATAGAATCAAGAGGAGCCATGAAGTGTTATGGAATGACTTAAGGCATGAAATTTTGATGGGAATGAGGGCTAGTGTGCATGCTTTTCTTGATCACCAGTTCGAGCCATGGATCCCATAGTTTCTTTGCTTTTCCATGTGTTTTCTTTTCTTCTGTTCTTTATTTCTCTTGTGTGGCTGTTTTTCTCCTTTTTTTAGGTTTCTTTTCTTTTTCTTGTCTTAGCTTGTTGTGTTGCTTTCCTTTTATTAATAAATCTGGTAGGGGTCCAGTCTAACCCTACTTGTTCTGCAAAAAAAACCTTGGATTATAACTTGGATGGTTAATGGAATTAATGGTGACTCGATTAAGTCCCATTGAAGTTGCTAAGCCTCTTTTCAAAGTTGATTTTTGAATCAAAGTTATTTAAAGAATAATTATTATTTATTAACAAGGTTATTAAAGATAATTATTATTTATTTTAGAGGTTAATTAATAATTGTTTTATTAACGATTTAAAGTTAATTATTTTATTAATACGATTCTTAAAGGTTATTTAAGAATATTTAATTATTGTTTCAAAGTTATTATACCATTTAAAATATTTTAAATTATATTATAATTATTAACTAAAGTTATTTTATAATAATTTGATTTAAAATGTCAATTACTATTGAAGAGTTAATTAGTATTATAATGTTATTATTTCAAGTCTAATTTGTTAAAGCATTAATATTATTTTTGAAAATAATATATTATATTAATATTGTTTAAAGTAAATTATTCTAAAATATTTAAAGTTATTTTTATAATATTAAAATTTTATTTTACTATAATTAAATAATGTTTTTGTTCTAAAGAATTGGTTTTAAACGAAAGGATTTAAAAGGGAAGGTTCCACAAATGATTTGAGATTTATAAAAAATTATTTTCCTAAATTAAACATGGCAATTTAAATAGTAACTCTATAGGCATTATTTTGAGATAATTATTAAAACAAAAAGTTTTTGAAAAGTAATGGCATATTTTCATAGCGTAGTTCGAGGGGCAGAGACTGCCAGTTTGTTATGTTTTCGCTGGAATGGCGACATAACCATTGTGCAAACATCTATGATTGATTTCATGGCGCAATTCGAGAGGCAAAGATTGCTTATAGTTATGTTTGGATTTCTCTAGGATAGAGACATAACCATTGAGCTGCGATCCATGATCGATACCGAATGGTGCTTTCCATAATTATTTTAAAAAAAATTCAAATATTTTTGAAAGGAGTGGTTTGTGAATATACTTATTACGATGGGATAAGTATATGACTATTTTTGATAAAGTGATTCAATTTATCGAAATTAAATTAAATGAGGCTTGCTGATTCAGTGGTATCACGACCCATCCTTCTCGACCCTCGAAAATCGACACAATTTACTCCACGGTATAATATGCCGACGATCGAGTGTCGGAAAGACAAATTGTTGAGGAAAAAGAAAGAAAATAGAAGGAAGAAGGAACTAAACAATAACAGAATCTCATAATCGCAGCGGAACAAAATATAATAGATAATAACAGATCTTTACACAAATGAAAACATATCCATTTCATATATACATTGTCAAAGTAACACACAGTCAAAAACAACAATTACCAGCCTGGCAGTTATAACAGCCTGCCTCACATCTTGCTGGCAATTCAACAATCACAATAGCGGAAATAAACAAATACGGGTAATACGTGTCGGTCTCCAGCTCCTCTCCTGAGCTCCCAAACATCCTATCCTGTATTTTATAATACTCGATCTGAGCCAAGCATTATAATGAAATAACACTTGAGTCAGTCTGGAATACCAGCATGATAAAAATACACCCAAATTGATTATTAAAGTTTCAAAAATCCTTTGAAAATCAAAAGCATCTCGTAAGACCACGCCACAAATAAACATGTCGGGTTTTTACCTTACGATAGCCAAAACATTTTTATCAAAATCTTCTGATATTATAATAGTGTCTATATACAAATACTTATTTAAAGTAGCTGAAATTGTTACAAGATTAAATTCCAGCATGCTAGCCACAAAGTGGGTTCTATAATCCAAACCGTATAAGGCACGTAGGGAAAATGGATTTCCAACGAATGACAAGGCAACGGGGTACCACCTGTCACAGTACATGGTCTAGATCAGCGTACCGAGGATCCACCCTAAATCCCCTACAACACAAGACCGGGACTACCCCTCACTGGATAATCCCGAGTAAGATCACCCCACAGTTGGGATCAGCAACCGCACCACACAGCCGAAATAAAAAGGGACATCTAGATAGGGATGACCTTACCCTAATGGGCGCGACCCAATTAGCCTTGCTACATAACCCCTGATTTTCAGCCTTTCCCGGTTGATGAGGCTCGAGGCTAAGCGTTACCTTTTTAGATCATTTCACTTAGAATGCTCATCGTCCTCCTGACGATGTTCTGAAAGCATTCATCCATACAAGTCCCTTTCGGGTTCGAATAGAACCGAAGGCACTACTCCTACTACATCCATTTTAGAATCACCCTCAGGATTAGTAGCGATTAGCCCTGCACTTCACTGCTCCATCATCAACTCCAAACTCTTGTCTTCATCACCAAAACGTACTCGTTGGATCGAAGTGGTTTTCGGATTACAAATCTGATCCCGGTCTCTTCGAAACAACGTTCGCTATTTCCCGGTTAACTCAACCCTGGTTCTTTAGGAAATACATAGACGAATGTAAGATCGGCGTTCACCTCTGTTGAATATGCGCTTATATGATTTTTGTTTGATGATAATAAACATATATACATTCGTTTAAATGTATTTGTTAATGTACTATTTTATTTTTCATAGATTAAATAAATATTTGCTGATTAAAATAAATAACACTGAATTTGAATTCAAACGAATATTTTATTCAAATAAATATTTATTACAATTTTTGATAGTACAACTTCAAGCCTCACTATAAATATACATTTTCTGTTACAATTCATTTCTGATTACATCACAATTCATTTTTACATTTTCACTCACTACATATCACTCACACTCGTATCAATCTTCAACTTCATTCCAGTTTGAATCCAGCATCTGAGCAATCCGCAAAAATATTCACTAACGCAATAAAATTGAAAATAAAATATTTTTGCAATATAAAATAAAAGATGGATTTTGAAAATATTATTTGCCTCGGTTATTTGGGTTGTTCATCATCATTTAAATTTGAATTCATCACACACGAACAATGTGACATGCACAGTGTATCACTGTACATGCCACAAGGCCGTGAACACTGATATACACTTGATAATGCTACAGGGACAGGTGAGCACAAGGTCAAACCCAAATAAAAAGGCGGGTTCAACTCAGGTGCAACATAAATAAAATCTCGACTTCAGCACAAGGTCAAACCCGAGTTGTGAAACTGGATTCAACTCAAGTGTAATGCACAGTCTACACAAATTCAACAGTGCATCAAAGCAAACTCAAATAGACAGTAGCATATACTACAGGGATGAACACACGAGAATGGAATGCACAGGTCAGAGATGCAACAATGGAACCAACACAAAAGTTCACAATGCAACATGATCAACTCAACTTGACTAACAGTAAACAGTGTACAACATCAAAGCCAAACTACAAGCTGCAGTAACTCAAGCAAGTGCACAAACTAAACCAACATGAATGAAGATACAGTGAAGCATGTACACGGGTAAACAGCACAATCAAACTGCAACAAGGCAACAAGGAATGGCCAGAACCAAGGCAAGACCAAGCTGCAGTATACAAGTGACACAATGCAAATTAAAACAGAGAATACAATATGAAGACCAGAAGTACAAAATGACCAAGCTGCTGCATATCAGTGGCACAGACGATCAAGTGGCCATATACAGACTTTAAACTTACAAGCATGGTCGTGCATGCTACAACTACATGAAGACCAGGCCACATAAGAACATAACTGAAGTCAACATGATCGAATGCAATAGTGAACAGTGCAGCATCAGGTCGGGCACGAAGGAATTTGAAAGAACAAAATCACTTACATATATACAACATTTTTTTATGTACCAATATACTATGCACAAGTAACCAAAGCAAACAGAGGTGGCAATATGAACAACTACAACAGGTCAAGGATGCGTACTAAAATTTAAACCAACAAAATGCATTATGAATAGTATAGGCCGAGAACCAGACCAGGTAGTGCAAGTTACAAGCCCAAATGACAACACAGCAACTACAAACTACTCATAACAGTGCACCACTGACCATGAATGCGGACATATTCAAGTTGAAGCCGTGTAAGTCCAGAATGACACAAATACAGGCAGTGAAGAATCTCAAGTCAAGGCCGCAGAAGTACAAGAAAATTCACGAAACCAAAAATTCATGTAATCAAAAGACCAAGCTGAAGTCAAAGTATGAAAAGTCAGAACCTTGAGAATAAAGGTATCGAACCAAGCCAAAATCAATACCGTATGATTCAAGTAAATAGAAGAAGTCAGAATCAATCTCAAACATTCAAGCATCATCAAGTGGCCGAGATGAATAATTGATAAATTCAAATAGAGAATTGTACGAACACAAATCTAGGGTTACAAACCCTATATAAACAATCATCATTGGCAATCTCAAAACCATCGAGTTCAAGTACAAATACACAAAAGCACAAAAGCATAAAATTACATACCAAAGCAAGGAGACGAACTCGATCCAAATTAAAGAACCGTGAGCAAATCAAAGAGCATCAAAGTCTACTATTGAACAGTATCAAAGGTCGGCGCTTCAATTTGCAAGAACCCTAGTTTGGATCGAAAGGACGAAAAGCCTTAATTTAGCTTCAAAGAGGAACGACCGCTATCTCCAAATAAACGAACGAAGAAAATAAAAGAGACGGGCTAAAATATAAAAGGGGACGACATTTTTAATAAGGGCTTTAAATTTAAAATTAGGGTTGTTTGTTTTAAATTGTTTTTAATTTGCATCTTTATTTCTAAACCGTTTAAATTTCTAGTCGTGTGACTAGGGGACAAGCTACGTGGCGTAGCTTGAGAATTCGCAACTCAGTGGCTGAGTTGTGGCAAGGTTTTGAGCGTAGAGTTAGATTTAGTCGATAGCGGGTGTCGCGAGTTTACGTGTGTAAGCGAGGGACTATCTAATTTCTAGTAGAAACCTTGGGAGCAGCACGTAGGCAGGGTTTTGCCGAAGCTGGGTAAATTCTGTGTCGTTTTATTTCTGCATTTATTATTCTGCTATTATCTGTGCTGCTATTGTTCTGTGATCTGTGTTTAAATTATTTTATAAGCTTCCGCGATTAATTTCTATAATTTATACCATCACCTTATTCACCCCCCCTCTAGGTTGAAATCGATCCTACAACCTCCTAATTGTTAGTGGACGGATTTCCTTACCAACATCCTAGAAGAACAAACGAGATTATACGTGTACCTCGAACGGTAACTGAACCATATAATTCTCATACCTCTTTTAGATATTTCCAAAGTTATATTTAGGTGTAGATTTGATAGTCGGTTATTTAACTATCAAATAAACAAACAATTCAACCAATTTATTTCATTCCAACTGAAACAACAAGTCTTTTAAAACTTAGATTTTTATAATTTAAAACACTTTTTCTCAAAAATATATTTTTAAAACATTTAAAATTAAAACTGCTTAAGTCACTTTACTCAAAATAATAGTTATGAAATTTTATAATAAATTTCCAAGTAAAATTTAAGCCATAAAACAATTTTAAAATAAACGTTTTACACATAGTATAAATATTAGAAAATTCCTTTAATTTAAAAACATAATGTCAATTTAACCTTTAAAAGTATTACTACTAAAATTAATTTGGATATATTTACTTTATAATACTAAAATAATTAAAAATAATAATAAATTTCTCTTAAACATTTTTTAAAACAAATTTTAAAACTTTAGGATTATACATAAAAATTACATTGAATATATACTTGGTCTTTCGAGTAAACACACTTCCATTTTGGAATACCCCATATTACCCTTTATAAATCCTGCTCGATTTATCTCAATCCAAATTTACGTCTCAATCCCGTAAATTTCTTCCCACACCTTTTTATTTTTAAACACATTTCCCTTTTTCCTCGAAATCACTTTCATAAGATATACTTAAATTATAAAAATAAGCTTACTAAAATTTCTTAAATAAAAATAATACTTAAGAAATTTACAAGGGTTTCTGAGAAATTTAAACCAAGGTTACCTTTTTAAATAAAGTTATTAAATCAAATATTTATATTAAAATTCCCTTTGGAAATATAATACCAAATTTACCTTTATAATAATTAAATACCATAATTACTTTAATTAATATCTACTTTTCTCTTAAAAATAATTACAAATAATAATTTTCTAAAACATTTTAAAAACTCAATTTTTAAACTTCTAATTTATACTACAAAAGTTTTCTTTGAAAACGTACTTAGTTTTCCAGGAAAAATACACTTTCCATCTTTTTAAAAATAATCTCACTATTACCTTTTAAAACAATATGCACCTTCTTATAGAAATTTCCACCGGAAATTTTATACTTCCAAATTTATCCACTGATAAATATTTCACTTCATTAATAAACTAAGATTGCAAATTTCCACTCCCATTTCTTTTTTGCTTTAAAATCACAGTTTCAAAGCACATAACAAATGCCAAACCAATTTTCCGAATTTAATTCCCTTAAATTCATTACTTAAAATTTCCCTTTCATTTCCTTATAAACCCAATTCATTTTATTTTATTTTTACACCAGATTATATTCATCCAACCATAACACTGGACAACAAAATTCCCAAATTAATCTATTACAGGATATCAATAAAATACTACACAGGTTATAACGATAATTTCTATATTCTGAGGAATCTAGTTGGATCCCACCAACCTGTTTCCCTGCATCTACAGATGTCATCACAAAAATAAATATCGATCCAATCTGATAATAAACTTTCACATTCAACCAATCAATTAACCATTTAAATACTAACTATTTAAATTAAATGTCATCCAGATGTGAGTGAGATTAACTCACCTTGAATACATCGAGCGTTCCAAATTTTAAATTAAATCAATCTGTTTGATTTAACTCAAATTTTCATTTGCTCCAAACGTCTCCGGATCTGCTGCAGTGCGTAGATAACGTCACTGTGATTTCGGCGCTTCCTGTTTCGTTGGAACCTGATAAAGCATGCATAAGATATTAATTTTTAAAGTTTGCATAAAATTTAAAACAAATTTTCTATTTATTTTATCTCTTTTATTACCAATCTACAATTATCCGTCAGATCTGAAAAATGGAAATCAGGGCCACCCAAAACTATATCTTCCTCGTTCGTTACTACCAAGATACGAATGAACCAAAACAACCCAACAACCCTTCGATCAACCCTTAGCCGCCTCGCCTTCGACGAACTAGAAGCCGATCAGACACTCCTACCGTGATGTCCATCGCGATCCCTACCTACGGCCAGAGTGACGTGAAGCTCGGTCATCCCTTTTCCTTTGAAAACACAAAAGAACGGCTGAACTTCATCGTCGAACTGCCGCCAATCCAACCCTCCAACCTCAATCATAACCGGTCGATTGATTGATCTCAACAAGATCTATGATTCTGTAGTTGTGAGTTTTCGCTAAATCTCGATAGATTTCGATAAAATTGCGGAAGAAAGAAAGTGCATATCGGCCATTGAAACATATCATGGCAGCTGAGAGAATAAACGAGGGTTTCAGCCCTAATAACGTATTTATATAATTGTTCTAAATATTATTTTACATTAAATTCAATTTTAACGAGCGTTAACAAACGAACTCCAAACAACACATGCCGCCTGGTGTTTATAAGGTTTTACCTGTGTTTCGAACACAATGGAATGTGTTTCGGAGCCCAATTCAAATGTATGTGGAAGATTACTTTTTGAATCAAGTTTAAATATTAATTTATCGATTTAAATTTCAACGCATTTCTCACCCATACGGACAAACGGTAACTCCAAACACTATGAAATTTGAAACCCGATAGTAATACACTATTACGGATCCAATGGAACTAGTTTCGTCGAATTCTAAGATTATGCCCCGGAAGGCTATTTTAACTCGTCGATAAATTCGAACGATTTTCAAAATCGTCGAAATCACTTAAAATTTCACTTTTAAAATTTTACTAACTTAATTATAAATCATATAGAATTTATAGTCACATTAGAAATCATTCTGATTCATTTCGAATCAAAATCTGATTATTTGCACCATTATATTAAATTCCATTATTAAATTAGTATAAAAATTCTAATTTTAATTTATCGACTTTTGATTCCATCCAAAAGTCCAATGTTATAATTCAAATCCATCTAGACTTAAATTAAATTTTAGAAATTATTTTCATAACCATAAATACTATATTTACCAATTATCCTAATTTTGAATGTAAAAATTGTTATTTATCCAAATCCAATTGAATTGCCGTATTTGATATTTTACGAATCTTAATGATTTAACCAAAATTTTCTTATTCCAAATCAAATTATACTTCACATTCAACATTCAAAATGAATTAAATGTTCAAAATCTAAAAATTCCGGGTCGTTACATTCCTTCCCTCTTATAAAAATTTCGTCCCCGAAATTTGTTAAGGTAGGAAAATGCTTCCACATCCATTAACTTACCCAAAATTCACTTAATTAAAACTCACATTCACTTCCTAAAAATTTTTAGCTTAAGACAAAACCATTTTCATTTATTTCTAACCAAAAGCTTTGTTTTCAACATCATTTCAAAAAACGACTTTCCCTGTTAACCAAAATTTTCAAAATCCCTAAAAAAATTCTAACTCCAAAATTTTTTGACAGTGTCTCCTTTGTACGGAGAGCGTTTTACAATATCACCATAGACATATATATATATATATATATATATATATATATATATATATATATATATACATCGACCCACATGGTCAGAAAAAAATATATACCATAATATATTATAATATATTATCATTTTCCAATTTTATTGCGTAGGCGTACCTTACATTAGCGTTTTATAAGAAAGCGGCTAATATGTTATGCATCTACGCATTCCAAACTCTATCGACTGCCTCCGCACCTGTAACAACCCTAGATTTTTGCCTATATATTTTAAATTTGACTTTATTTTATTTTAATTATTTTAAATTTATTTTTATTTCAAATATTTCATTATAAATATAAATGCTGATCTATAGTTGAAAATAGTATAAATTGGACATTTTACTAAAAAAAAGTGAATTTCTACTCAAACTGTTTGAACTTTGACTTTTAAAATTAAAATCATTCTAAATCATAAATTTTATCTTTTATTATGAAAATAGATGTAATAACTTGAACACTGCTTTTTGTTTCGTTGAAAACGGAGTTAAACTGTGAAAGTTATGTATATTTCAATATTGAGTGCAATTTATTTATTCTGCAATTTTGTTATTTTTAAATTGTATAAATTATATTTTTTGTCATATTTCATTTAATCTGGGTCAATATTTATTGTATGTATATTTTTGTATTATAATAATTTTAAAATAAAGTAAATAATTTTTCAAAGTCAATGGTGGTTTATTTGTAATTTATGGACACCGTTTTGGAATTTTAAGCTATTTCTTTAAATCTTTTCGTATTTTCTTTAAATTTAATTTTTTTATGTGTTAATATTTTATTTTAAGTATATTTTGTATTTTAATATTTTTAAAGTGTCCAAAGCTTATTGAATTTAGTTCCAAATTTTAAGCCTAGTTTCCTTTTTTCTTCTATTTTCTTTATTTAAATTATATTTATATTTAAATCTATATATTTATTTGTGAATGCATATTTACTTTTATGTTGTTATCCTTGTTATAAATATTTTTACAAGTCCATATAAATTTTCCAAAGTTCATTCTGTTTATTTTCCATTTTTCTAGACTAGTTTGCAATCTTGTGCTATTTTCTTATTTTAACCTTATATCATTAATAAATATTTATATATATCTATTTTGTTATATTTTCGAATTTGTAACTAAAATCATTATTATTTTCAGTAATGTAAACTTATATGTATGAATAAAGGAAATACCAAAGGTTTTAAAAGCTTTTGAAACGTAAGTCGTTTCTTTTACCGTTTCCTCATTTACTCTTTGGCAGTTTTTATTTATTTATTAGTCTTTACTTCTTTTGGCTGTATATTACTTTGTTTGACCGTGTATTCTAGTCTTCATTCACTAAAAAAAAAATTCTACTTCTCATTCATTCACGGCTAGGAGAAAAAAATTGGGTAATGGCCTCCTCTTTTTGCACTTTTTCTTCCATTTTTTCCATACTTTTGTCTTGTTTCTTTCTTCTATTTGCATGGCCTCCTCACTATTGCCATGGCCACCACTCTCTACATCTATTCCCTGCCATCATCACCACCTACACTCTAGGTCATGACCATATCCGAGCCAACCATGGTGACAAAACCCCTCAAAAATCCAACCTATGCCTTGAAAACATGCTAGTTTGAGCCTTGTTGCTTCACCACTTCATTTTCCACCACCACCACCACCTCTAGCCACCACCACCACCTCTAACCAGACCACCACACACCACTCCAACACCATTCCAGATCTGAACTTGGATGGCCAAGCCAAACCACTCCAAGGCCGAGCCATTTTGTTGACCAAAAACATGCTATTTTGCCTTAAACCCTTCACCTACCCTAAGTGTAACTTCCTCCACTTGTTTAGCCTTGTCGCCGCACCTTTTCCATACCCATACCTGATCCAAACCATGCTTAAACCTGACCTTATTGATCCCCTAGGCCGTGCAAACAAGCATAGAGAGCAAGTGCAAAGTCTTTAGTTTTGTTTTATACATCTATTTCTAACATTGTTTAAGTATATCTTGTTTTTGAAACATATGTTTCATATATTTGTTTGTCTCATGTATCCAAGGAGATTTATCTTTGGCTCTCTCAAAATCGAATCATTGTCGTGCCATAGTACTTTTGAAGATCTCAGTTTGTTCTTTTGATCATTGTCTCCAGCTTATACATGTGAGTAAATCTCACCAGACGTTTATACTTATACAAATGTGAATTGACACCATTTGAATGTGTAGAACTATTATGTGATGTTATGAATGCCTGTGATTAATTACATATGATGTTAAACCTGTTAAATTTCATGTCGTATCATCTGTTATTATATGTATGTTGTTACTGTTCATTTATATCTGTTTATCACACTGCAAGTTCCCTGTAGATTAGAAATCACTATGGGTTGAAATGATACATACCCGAACGGACTTTAGAATAGGGAAAAATCGTTATGGGCTGAAATGATAGGCCTGAACGGTTTTTATTTATTTTATTTAACTTGAGATTGCGGGTTTGAAATGATAGAACCCAGATTTTTCTTTTTAAACTGCGGATTGAAATGATACATATCTGTATCACTTGACCTAGGTTAGAAAACTATATACAGACCCGTGGTTATTTTATAAAGTATTTTGGATAATTTTAAGTATTTAAAATATAAATTTATGAAATTTGATTTCAATAGGTTTTTAAATGTTTAAAATAAAGAAATTATGATTTTTCTATGAGTTAAAAATGTAAGTAATGAATGGTTAAATGGGATTATTAAATATAACTTAAGTTTGGAAATTTGGAATTTTGGTCAAAAATGATATTTAGGTTATATGAATAAGATGGAAATTTAATTTTATTGGAAATTGGTAAATATGGTAATTTGATTAAATTTGGAATTTATGTGATTTATTAAAGTATTATTGATTTTTCTATGAATTTAAGTGGTTAAATAAATGAATGTTTAAAAGTGATCTTTTAAAAGTATAACTTGACTTGGAAATGTAAAATTGGTTTTTAGTTAAAGGTTTAAGTTAATTGAAAAAAATATATTAGTTTATTTGAGAAATGGAGGAAAGATAAGTGTTAAGTTGCTTATTTAAAAATATGAAGAATTGGAAACTTTTACACTTGAATTTATTTAGTAAATTGTCGAAAATTGGATGTAAGTATAAGAAATTTATTGTATAAAAATAATATGTTAAATGATATGTTAATGAGCATTTTAAAGATTAAAATATGATTTTAAAAATGTTTATTGGTTTTAAATTGAAGTTTATTATTGGCTGGAAATGCACAAAAACCTGGAATTAACTTTTAATTGAACTTATAACAGCATTCATAAATGCTATAGTTTTCTGAATTGAACTAAAATTGTGTAAAAAGAGCATTGCAGCATTTCTGAAATGCTGTAGTTGCTGTAACTGAACTTATAAGCTAACATTGGACTCAGGTCTATTGTAGCATTCTCTGAAAATGCTATAGTGGTCTGCAGTCTTTGCTGAAATCAAATTTAAACCTTATTTTGAAATCTGAGCTACCGCAGCATTTCTGCAAATACTGTCTTTGCTATTTTAAACTAAAATTTAACTAAAACTGAGTTTTAACAGCAGTTTTTAAGAGCTGTCTTTGCTGAATTAAAATATTTTCAAGTATAACTTATAACAGCCTTTTCTAAATGCTACGAAAGGCTGAAATTTTAATAAATATGATTTTTGACTTAGTAAATGAGCTCAGAATGACTTGAAATTTTGAAATTTGAATACTTGATTTGAAAGTATAATAATTACACTTTTAAAATGATTTTAATTGAATTAAATTGATGGAATATAAATTATTTAAAAGGTGATTTGAGATGATAATAAATGAATGTTATCTTTGAATTTAAAGATGTTTAAGATATGATATACTGAAATGATTTGAAATGAAGTTTTGAGAAGATATGATATTTCGATATATATTAAATGTTTGAAATAAAGTTTTTGAAAGTTTTGATTTTTTGAAATTAAAATGATTCAAAAATGAAGTTTGAAAGATATGATATTTATGTATTAAAAATGGTTAGAAATGACTTGATATTTATTTTGATAAATATTTGAATTTGAATGATATCGTATGTCGATATATTGAAATGGTTTTGGAAATAATTAAATCTTTATTTTGATAAAGATTTGGATTGAAAAGGATATTTTATTTTGAAGTATAAAATATTGTTTTAAAAGTTATAACCACGGGTTATAATAATGATTGGTTGGCAAAGAGACCGGGATCAGATATCTGGCATACTCTCCGTCGATACTGAAAATCACTTTGACAACCGTGTACGCGGTGGAGATTCCAGAATGAAGTAGGATGGTGGTGGCGTTTCCTTTAAGGTAAATGCATGGACCCGACTCCCGTGAGTTGGCATAAGGTGGCTAAAATAGGAGCGATCGACGGGTTAATAAGGTAGCACCTTTGATCAGACACATCCCTTCGATATTATACTTTGACTTTGGATTGATTCGGTGCTCACTTTTGATTTTATTTGGGGGTGTGGCTCGAGGTGGGCGGTAGCTGCGCGCTACGCGTTACCACCGACCCGGAAGCGTAATTGGTATATCTACCCTGACATTGCCTAGTTGTGCCGTGTCACCTACCCTATCGTGCCTTGTACGAGTTTCTATTTGTGTCGTACCTCCTCTGGTAGCCTCCCGATCAGGAGGTATTACGGTACTGTATAGACTATTGGCATTATTTATGTTAAGGGCAATATGGGTAACCCCTTAACTCTATTAAAAAGTAAGTTTATTTTACAAATAGACACTATTGTAATAGCGCAATATACTATATAGTAAATAGTTTAACGGATCCTTAGAGGATGGGCGGTCCCAAGCATCTTCTAAGTTACATGTACTTTTACTACAGTTCACTTGAGTTGGTTCACATTGTATAAGTATGTATGTCCTGACTCGAGTGTTTGTATTTTTATTTACGCTCGGCTCAGCCTGAGTATTCACAGATTTGGATTTCCACTTTCTAGAGATTGAAATCGCTGGAGATTATCTACTTGTCAAGTTTTATCTTTTGCGGTCTGTTGTTCCTTTCAGCTCTTGTATTAGTAGACTTCTATGTAGTGAGACTTCCCTTGTACTTTATTTCTTCTGTTGTATTTTATGTAACTCTGATATTTTTATATAGTAGCTTCATGAACTACTATTTCTTTTACTTCCGCTGCATTATTATTTCTCTGTGTCTGTGATCTGTGATTTTTTATTTACTGTATATTCTGAGATTTTCCAAATTTTTATTTACAACGCGGTATTTTGAGCAATTCAATTCCGGCATGAGTGTCTACCTATACACTTATAATGGATGTGAATGGTTGAAAATATCGGGTCGTTACAGTTGGTATCAGAGCTTTAGTAGCTCTAGGCAAAACCCATCATATGGAGTGAATGTATTTACAGAATCACTTTCATTCGAGTTTGAATCTCTTCCTTTTTGACTCGATTCCTTTGAATTTTGGAACATTCCCTACGGTTCCAAAATCCATTCGTGTCCTTCACTATTCATCTTCTATTGATTCTGGAGTATCCCATAACTCCGCTTCGAATGATCTTTATAATGAGTTGGCAATCCCACCAATCTCAAAAAATTGAATTGTAAAAGGGTGAAACTCCTTTACAACTAGCATCGATTCACCAGAGATTTATATCTATCCTTGGTTTAGATGCTAATATCTTTTGTTATCCCAAACTCTAACTCTTGAGATTTAATGTAGATTTACCCCAGAAAAATCCACATTTGATCTTATTATTTAAGTCAAGGTTGACCCGGTTAAGGTTGTCCGCGATTATTTAAGCTTATCCACCCCCTACTCTGTTATTTAATCATCCTGTCTTTTGTTTCCAATCTATTCTTCCAAACATTTTGAATTGTACTTGTATATCTGTATTTTGTTTTATATATTGTGTCGTTTGAGTTGTTGATGTTTGGTTTGGGTTTCCGATCGATTCGTCTGATCAACGCTATCGATTGGATTTCTAAAACACTTTGACAGAACAAACTAACACAATATTATTTTAAAATTTGGTTAATGAAATAAAGTTTGATATATAAGTAAATTTATGGAACTTAACAAACTGATTTAAATTGATTATTTGAAGTGATAATATTTGATTTATCATTTATTGTTCTATAAACGAATTTATAAACAGTTGTTTATAAATTGATTTGGGAACTAAAATGAATTTAGAACAAGAAATTTGAGAAGTTAATTTCCGATGGTTTCATACATTGTTTAAAGTTTTAAAAGGTTATATTATTTAAAGTATTTTTGAATAGAAATTTATTTTCAAAAAAATTTAAAAGTTTTAAAAAATTAGTGCTCTTCTCTTTGTCCCTGGAAAATAACTTCGGTAATGACCGCGGCATCATCGATATTCATTTTCGAGTTTCGAAATGAAGAGACCGCCCTGTAATCTTGCTACAGCTTTGCTTTGGGAAATCAAATTGATTTGAATTTCTAAAATATGACTTGATTTATCATATATATAGACATATGATTTAAATTTTGATTTGATAAGTTATGTACATACATTTATTTATCTCTAAATAGTTTGAAGAAATCGAAAATTTAATTCTTAAATTCAATTATAAAAAGAAAATCAAAATTTTGGATGAATATTCAAGGATGAAATGATTTAATTGGAAAGTTTTATTTGTATAATACAATTGCATTCAAATATAACTTACCTTAATTTCAGAAGTTAACAATGTAATTGGATAATATACAATATAAAAAGATTTTATAAATAAAACCTAAATGGTTATAATAAATGTTATACACTTAAATTTTAATTATAAATGATTAACAAAGGTAAATATAATAAAGGGTAATTGAATAACTTACAATAAAATAAAGTTAAAAGAACTAAGAATAAAAGAAAGCAGTTATAATAAGTGTAAGTATATTTAACATAAGTGATAACTATATTGAGAGGAATAAATTTAATTTTAATTGGGAATAAAGAAGAATAACATTTATTAAGTACATTATGAGTGTAATAAATGATTATTTTTCAAACCCATGGTTTTAAAAATTGTTAATTTAAGATGATTGGATAATAAGATAAGGATATTTGGGATAGTTAAGATTTATTTAACTTGTGTAAAGATTTATTCTCTGTTTAAGTTGAAATTTCCATGCTTTCAAATTTATTTCCTTATTTTGTTTTTCAAACTATCTTTTGTTGTCCTTATTATCCTTATCTTCCTACAGACTGGTATAGGCATTTTTCTATAATCTTTCCGTTTAGAAATCTTTCTATAGTCTTTGATAATCTTTGGTATTCATTTTGAATCCACCTTTTTCGTGCTTGTGTTCTTAATTTTGGAGAATCTTGGAAAGATCATCTCCACCTTGTTAAACTTACCTATAACAACAGTTATCAAATATAATTTCAATCTTCTTATCATCTTATCTTAATCCTATTTCACTCTATCTTTTTCTGTGCTTTTCCGTATCTCATTCCTTTTCGAGGACGAAAAGTTTTGAGTGGGGGAGAGTGCAACACTAGATTTTTGCCTATATATTTTAAATTTGACTTTATTTTATTTTAATTATTTTAAATTTATTTTTATTTCAAATATTTCATTTTAAATATAAATGCTGATCTATAGTTCAAAATAGTATAAATTGGATATTTTACTAAAAAGGTGAATTTCTACTCAAACTGTTTGAACTTTGACTTTTAAAATTAAAATTAAAATCATTACAGATATTAAATTTTATCTTTTATTATGAAAATAGATGTAATAACTTGAACACTGCTTTTCGTTTCTTTGAAAACAGAGTTAAACTGTGAAAGTTATGTATATTTCAATATTGAGTGCAATTTGTATATTCTGCAATTTTGTTATTTTTAAATTGTATAAATTATATTTTTTGTCATATTTTATTTTAATCTGGGTCAATATGTTATTGTATGTATATTTTTGTATTATTATAATTTTAAAATAAAGTAAACAATTTTCCAAAGTCAATGGTGATTTATTTGTAATTTCTGGACACCGTTTTGGATTTTTAAGCAATTTCTTTAAATCTTTTCCTATTTTCTTTATAAAAAAAATTATGTGTTAATATTTTATTTTAAGTATATTTTGTCTTTTAATATATTTAAAGTGATGTTTGAATTTTTCCAAAGCTTATTGAATTTAGTTCCAAATTTTAAGCCTAGTTTCCATTTTTCTTCTATTTTCTTTACTTAAATTATAATTAAATTCAAATTTATATATTTATTTGTGAATGCATCTTTACTTTTATGTTGTTATCTTTTTGATAAATATTTTTACAAGTCCATATAAATTTTCCAAAGTTCATTCTGATTATTTTCCATTTTTCTAGACTAGTTTGCAATCTTGTGCTATTTTCTTATTTTAACCTTATATCATTAATAAATATTTATATATATCTTATATTTTGTTATATTTTCGAATTGGTGACTGAAATCATTATTATTTTCAGTAATGTAAACTTATATGAATAAATAAAGGAAATACCAAAGGTTTTAAAAGCTTTTGAAACGTAAGTCGTTTCTTTTACCGTTTCCTCATTTACTCTTTGCCAGTTTTTATTTATTTATTAGCCTTTACTTCTTTTGGCTGTATATTACTTTGTTTAGCCGTGTATTTCAGTCTTCATTCACTAAATAATTCCACTTCTCATTCATTCACGGCTTGGAGCAAAAAATTGGGTAATGGCCTCCTCTTTTTGCACTTTTTCTTCCATTTTTTCCATACTTTTGTCTTGTTTCTTTCTTCTATTTGCATGGCCTCCTCACTATTTCCATGGCCACCACTCTCTACATCTATTCCCTACCATCATCACCACCTACACTTCAGGTCATGACCATATCCGAGCCAACCATGGTGACAAAACCCCTCAAAAATCCAACATATGCCTTGAAAACATGCTAGTTTGAGCCTTGTTGCTTCACCACTTCATTTTCCACCACCACCACCACCTCTAGCCGCCACCACCACCTCTGACCAGACCACCACACACCACTCCAACACCATTCCAGATCTGAACTTGAATGGCCAAGCTAAACCACTCCAAGGCCGAGCCCTTTTGTTGACCAAAAACATGCTATTTTGCCTTAAACCCTTCACCTACCCTAAGTGTAACTTCCTCCACTTGTTTAGCCTTGTTGCCGCACCTTTTCCATACCCATACCTAATCCAAACCTTGCTCAAACCTGACCTTATTGATCCCCTAGGCCATGCAAACAAGCATAGAGAGCAAGTGCAAAGTCTTTAGTTTTGTTTTATACATCTATTTCTAACATTGTTTAAGTATATCTTGTTTTTGAAACATATGTTCATATATTTGTTTGTCTCATGTATCCAAGGAGATTTATCTTTGGCTCTCTCAAACTCGAATCATTGTCGTGCCATAGCGCTTTTGAAGATCTCAGTTTGTGCTTTTGATCGTTGTCTCCGGCTTATACATGTGAGGAAATCTCACCAGACGTTTATACTTATACAAATGTAAATTGATACCATTTGAATGTGTAGAACTATTATGTGATGTTATAACTGCCTGTGATTAATTACATATGATGTTAAACCTGTTAAATTTTATGTCGTATCATCTGTTATTATATATATGTTGTTACTGTTCATTTATGTCTGTTTATCACACTGCAAGTTCCCTGTAGATTAGAAATCACTATGGGTTGAAATGACACATACCCGAACGGACTTTAGAATAGGGAAAAATCATTATGGGCTGAAATGATAGGCCTAAACGGTTTTTATTTATTTTATTTAACTTGGGATTGCGGGTTTGAAATGATAGAACCCGGATTTTTCTTTTTAAACTGCGGATTGAAATGATACATATCTGTATCACTTGACCTAGGTTAGAAAACTATATACAGACCCGTGGTTATTTTATAAAGTATTTTGGATAATTTTAAGTATTTTAAAATATAAATTTATGAAATTTGATTTCAATAGGTTTTTAAATGTTTAAAATAAAGAAATTATGATTTTTTTATGAGTTAAAAATGAAAGTAATGAATGGTTAAATGGGATTATTAAATATAACTTAAGTTTGGAAATTTGGAATTTTGGTTAAAAACGATATTTAGGTTATATGAATAAGATGGAAATTTAATTTTATTGGAAATTGGTAAATATGATAATTTGATTAAATTTGGAATTTAAGTGATTTATTAAAGTATTATTGATTTTTCTATGAATTTAAGTGGCTAAATAAATGAACGTTTAAAAGTGATCTTTTAAAAGTATAACTTGACTTGGAAATGTAAAATTGGTTTTTAGTTAAAGGTTTAAGTTAATTAAAAAAAATTAGTTTATTTGAGAAATGGAGGAAAGATAAGTGTTAAGTTGCTTATTTAAAAATATGAAGAATTGAAAACTTTTACACTTGAATTTATTTAGTAAGTTGTTGAAAATTGGATGTAAGTATAAGAAATTTATTGTATAAAAATAATATGTTAAATGATATGTTAATAAGCATTTTAAAGGTTAAAATATGATTTTAAAAATGTTTATTGGTTTTAAATTGAAGAAAAGAGCCAGTTACATTAGAATAATTATGCTAGAACTGAGTCGTATAGCTTCTCATTTATTATGGCTTGGACCTTTTATGGCAGATATCGGTGCACAGACTCCCTTTTTTTTATTATTGGCTGGAAATACACTAAAACCTGGAATTAACTTTTAATAGCATTCAGAAATGCTATAGTTTTCTGAATTGAACTTAAATTGTGTAAAAAGAGCTATTGCAGCATTTCTGAAATGCTTTAGTTGCTGTAATTGAACTTATAGGCTAATATTGGACTCAGGTCTATTGTAGCATTCTCTGGAAATGCTATAGTGGTCTGCAGTCTTTGCTGAAATCAAATTTAAACCTTATTTTGAAATCTGAGCTACCGCAGCATTTCTGCAAATACTGTCTTTGTTGTTTTAAACTAAATTTAACTGAAACTGAGTTTTAACAGCAGTTTTTAAGAGCTGTCTTTGCTGAATTAAAATGTTTTCAAGTATAACTTATAATAGCTTTTTCTAAATGCTACGAAAAGATGAAATTTTAATAAATATGATTTTTGACTTAGTAAATGAGCTTAGAATGACTTGAAATTTTAAAATTTGAATACTTGATTTGAAAGTATAATAATTACACTTTTAAAATGATTTTAATTGAATTAAATTGACGGAATATAAACTATTTAAAGGTGATTTGAGATGATAATAAATGAATGTTATCTTTGAATTTAAAGATGTTTAAGATATGATATATTGAAATGATTTGAAATGAAGTTTTGAGAAGATATGATATTTCGATATATATTAAATGTTTGAAATAAAGTTTTTGAAAGTTATGATATTTTGAAATTAAAATGATTCAAAAATGAAGTTTGAAAGATATGATATTTATGTATTAAAAATGGTTAGAAATGACTTGATATTTATTTTGATAAATAATTGAATTTGAATGATTTGGTATGTCGATATATTGAAATGGTTTTGGAAATGATTAAATCTTTATTTTGATAAAGATTTGGATTGAAAAGGATATTTTATTTTGAAGTATAAAATATTGTTTTAAAAGTTATAACCACGGGTTATAATAAAGATTGGTTGGCAAAGAGACTAGGATCAGATATCTGGTATGCTCTCTGTCGATACCGAAAACCACTTTGACAACCGTGTACGCGGTGGAGATTCCAGAATGAAGTACGATGGTGGCAGCGTTTCCTTTAAGGTAAATGCGTGGACCCGACTCCCGTGAGTTGGCATAAGGTGGCTAAAATAGGAGCGATCGACGGGTTAATAAGGTAGCACCTTTGATCGGACACATCCCTTCGATATTATACTTTGACTTTGGATTGATTCGATGCCCACTTTTGATTTTATTTGGGGGTGTGGCTCGAGGTGGGCGGTAGCTACGCGCTACGCGTTATCACCGACCCGGAAAGCGTAATTCGTATATCTACCCTGGCATTGCCTAGTTGTGCCGTGTCACCTACCCTATCGCGCCTTGTACGAGTTTCTATTTGTGTCGTACCTATGGAGTATCCTCTGGTAGCCTCCCGATCAGGAGGTATTACGGTACTGTATAGACTATTGGCATTATTTGTGTTAAGGGCTATATGGGTAACCCCTCAACTCTATTAAAAAGTAAGTTTATTTTGCAAATAGACACTATTGTAATAGCGCAATATACTATATAGTAAATAGTTTAACGGATCCTTAGAGGATGGACCGTCCCAAGCATCTTCTAAGTTACATGTACTTTTACTACAGTTCACTTGAGTTGCTTCACATTGTATAAGTATGTATGTCCTGACTCGAGTGCTTGTATTTTTATTTACGCTTGGGTCAGCCTGAGTATTCACAGATTTGGATTTCCACTTTCTGGAGATTGAAATCGCTGGAGATTATCTACTTGTCAAGTTTTATCTTTTGCGGTCTGTTGTTCCTTTCAGCTCTTGTATTAGTAGACTACTATGTAGTGAGACTTCCCTTGTACTTTATTTCTTCTGTTGTATTTTATGTAACTCTGATATTTTTATATAGTAGCTTCATGAACTACTATTTCTTTTACTTCCGCTGCATTATTATTTCTCTGTGTCTGTGATCTGTGATTTTTTATCTACTGTATATTCTGAGATTTGCCAAATTTTTATTTACAACGCGGTATTTTGAGCAATTCAATTCCGGCATGAGTGTCTACCTATACACTTATAATGGATGCGAATGGTTGAAAATATCGGGTCGTTACAGTACCTATACTTACTCAAACAAGTACATAAGTTTTCAATAATATGAAATTTTAACAACATTCCATTCATTTATCTTAGCCAAACACATAATTTCAAAGCCCAAACAACACATTTCCATAATCCTACATGTTAACCTTCTTTATAAGCAATCCACTAATTTCAACACCATTTTGATCCTCTTTACAAATCCAAACTTCACTTTATTTCACTTGAATGATTTACATTCAAGTTTACTACATTCAATTTATATTTGTACCAATTAATCTCATATTCACAACAATTTGGTTTATAAGCCTTACTTACATAAATTTCACCCTTTCCAATTCCAAATTGATTAATTTGCATCATATTCATAATTCACTTTCGATTATATGAAAATCCACTTAATTAAATTCCAACCCCTTCCAATATATCCAAAAACCAACTTTATTTGCTTCTTTAAATCAATTTACTTCCATTTACGACAAAACAACTAATTTCAATGCAGGTTTGATGTTATTCAAGCAAATAACCATTACTTAAGTTTTATGCCCATTATAAAATAATTCCAACACAATCTATATTTATTTCAATCCATACCGAATTATTCACAACCATTACATTCTCATTTCCATTTCAATTATTAAATTAAATCCCTATCCTTACATTTCAATTTTATTATCCATACAGGTTCATTCAAGACCATTTCATAAGCCTGGAAACAACCCTTCCATAATTTCTTAAGTTGTTTCAACTCCAAAATAACTCTATTCCTTCTTACTTCAATTTTATTTCCATTTCAATTATTCTCATCCAATCAAATTTTAATCCATTTACAAATTTTAATCCAATTAGTATATTTACTCAATCCATTCTAATTTTAAATCACCTCTTCAATTCATTTCTGAATTTATTAATAACATGACCATCCCAATTATTCTAAACCAGAACTGGGTTTTATTTTGCTTTTTCAAATTTTTACAAGCTACCAAAATTTTATTCATCCTATTACTCTTTTTTTTAATTTAGCTTACGAAATTCATCTACAAAAAATTCTTTTGAATTTAGTTGAGTGAGAATTTATTTCATTCAATATCATTTCAACTTAAGTAAATTTTCTTTCAATTCGATTCTTTTTCAAATTTAATTCAAGTTCAACTAAATTTTATTTAGCCAACTTAAATCCATACCATTTACTTTACTATTTTAAATAAGAATTTAATTCCATTCAATATTATTTATAACACAACTGAATTTTGATTTTAGTTCAATTCAACCCAAATTTAACTAAATTATATTTCTCAATATATAAGTTCAAAACTCATTTACTAACCTAAGTCCATTCACCTTTTATATTTTTCTTTGCCTTATCTCACTTCTTCTTTCATTTAGGATTTAAAATTTGAATTTCCCATAAAATATCAACCATTTAATTTTGGTTTTACACTTCATTTCTCTATTCATAAGTTCCCTAACTTATTTACTTAAAATCTTACATTGCTCATATGAGTCTATTTACAATTTATAATCACAACTCAAGATTATATATAACAATTAATAACTTAAGGGTATTAATATTCATTACACAATTATAACCCAAAATTATATAATCATTTTATATTTCAATTTTATATCCCTTTTAATTCAATTCCAATTTCATTTTCATTTTAATTTATCTCAAGTTAAATTCAAATATATTTTATTCACTTCCATACACTCAAGTTAAATTCTAATTCCAGGATTAAAATTTTCAAATTTCCTTTCTTATTAATCAACTTCACTTTATAAGTTCAATAGTTAATTTATTTTTAACTTTCACATTTTTTTATAGAATTCTCAGAATTCAATTACCCGGTTTTATTTAAAAAACCATTTTGAAATCATAAACAACACATCCCCACTTGGTATATCAAATCAAACTTTCGGATTCCAAAACAACTTGTTTTTACCAAAACAAATTTCCCTTTTGAAATTTCTAAAACAACTTGATATACCCAACAAGTCCAAACAAATATCATAACCAATCCCCACGGTAGCAATCCATCACTTTAGAAACTCGAAAATGAATACTGATGATGTGGCCATCATCATCAGGATTATTTTCCAACGATTGAAGTGAGTTTAGTGCTTCCTTACTATCACAAATTCCTTTCAAAACAATTTCCATTCAAAAATATTTCCCAAAATAATACTCCATCATTGCCTTCAAACACTTTGGAAAACATTTCAAACATTCCCAAGATTTTAAATTCCCGAACTTTTTGTTTAAATTCATTAAAAACCCTTTTCAAGATTTCTGGAATTTAAATTCTAGTTTAAATCAAATTTTAGTTATACTTCTTTGGATAAGTCATGCTTATTGAATTTTATTTGATTATAAACCATTTCAAATTTTAAATTCTTATTTGATTATAGTGTTAACACCCAAATATCCAAAAATATATAATAGTTTCAGAAAATTATTTCTTTTATATCAAAATATAATTTTGGGTAAAATTATTTCATTTACCCACTTTACAAACAATACTATGTCGGTTTATCTTGTTTAAGAATTTAGAAACCCCTATTGATGCGGTTGTACTTCCCGTACCTACCAGAATTCATAAACACTCAACCTATAAGTCAACACGGTATAAAAACGGTTTTTACATTCACTAACAAGTATGCTCTCATAGCTATTAATACACTCAACTCATTATCGAGTACTATTGACTCTGTTTAATGAGTAATTTCCACTAGAGCCAAGGTTATCGCCAACCTAAGCTCTGATACCAACTGTCACGACCCATCCTTCTCGACCCTCAAAAATCGACACAATTTATGCCATGGTATACTATGCCGACGATCGAGTGCCGGAAAGACAGATTGTTGAGGAAAAAGAAAGAAAATAAAAGGAAGAAGGAACTAAACAATAACAGAATCTCACAATCGCAGCGGAACAAAATATAATAGATAATAACAGATCTTTACACAAATGAAAACATATCTGTTTCATATATACATCATCAGAGTAACACACAATCAAAAACAACAATTACCAACCTGCCTCACAACTTGCTGGCAATTCAACAATCACAACAGCGGAAATAAACAAATATGGGTAATACGTCTTGGTCGCCAGCACTTCTCCTGAGCACCCAAGCATCCTATCCTGTATTTTATAATACTCGGTCTGACCCAAGCATTATAGTGAAATAACACCCGAGTTAGTCTGGAATACCGGCATGATAAAAATACACCCAAATTGATTATTAAAGTCTCAAAAATCCTTTGAAAATAAAAAGCATCTCCTAAGACCACGCCACAAATAAACATGTCGGGTTTTTCCCTTACGATAGCCAAATTTTTTTTATCAAAATCCTCTGATATTATAATAGTGTCTATATACAAATACTTACTAAAAATAGCTGAAATTGTTACATGATTAAATTCCAGCATACTAGCCACAAAGTGGGTTCTACAATCAAAACCGTACAAGGCGCATAGGGAACATGGATTTCCAACGAATGACTAGGCATTGGGGTACACCTGACACAGTACCCGGTCTAGATCAGCATACCGAGGATCCATCCAAAATCCCCAGCAACAAAAAACTGGGATTACCCCTTACTGGATAATCCCGAGTAAGATCACCCCATGGTTGGGATCAACAACCGCACCACACATCCGAAATAAAAAGGGACATCTAGACAGGGATGACCTTACCCTAACGGGCACGACCCACTTAGCCTTGCTGCATAACCCCTGATTTTCAGTCATTCTCGGTTGATGAGGCTCGAGGCTAAGCGTTACCTTTTTAGAACATTTCACTTTGAATGCTCATCATCCTCCTAACGATGTTTTGAAAGCATTCATCCATACAAGTCCGTTCCGGGTTCGAACGGAACCGAAGGCACGACTCCTACTACATCCATTTTGGAATTACCCTCAGGATTAGTAGCGATTAGCCCTTGCACTTCACTGCTCCATCTTCGACTCCAAGCTCTTGTCTTCATCACAAAAACGTACTCATTGGATCGAAGTGGTTTTCGGATTGCAGATCCGATCTCAGTCTCTTCGAAACAACGTTCGCTATTACCCGGTTAACTTAACCCCGGTTCTTTAGGAAATACACAGATGAACTTAAGATCGAAGTTCACCTCCTAACCGTTAGTGGACGGATTGTCTTACCAACGTCCTAGAAGAACGAACGAGATTATACGTACAATATAGTACCTCAAATGGTAACTGTACCATATAATTCTCATACCTCTTCAAGATATTTCTAAAGTTATATTTAGGTCCAGATTTGATAGTCGGTTATTTAACTATCAAATAAACAAAAATTCAACCAATTTATTTCATTCCAACTGAAACGCCAAGTCTTTTAAAACTTATATTTTTATATTTTAAAATACTTTTTCTTAAAAATATATTAACATTTAAAAGTAAAACTGCTTAAGTCACTTCACTCAAAATAATAGTTATGAAATTTTATAATAAACTTCCAAGTAAAATTACCACAAAACTATTTTAAAATAAAAGTTTTACACAAAGTATAAATATTAGAAAATTCCTTTAATTTAAAAACATAATGTTAATTTAACCTTTAAAAGAATTACTACTAAAATTAATTTGGATAAATTTACTTTAAAATTCTAAAATAATTAAAAAAAAATTCTCTAAAACATTTTTTTAAAAACAAATTTTAAAAATTCAGGCTTATACATAAAAATTCCTTTAAAAATATAGTTGGTTTTTCAAGTGAACACACTTCCATTTTGGGATACCCCATTTAACCCTTTATAAATCCTGCTCGAATTATCTCAATCCAAATTTACGTCTCAATCCCGTAAATTTCTTCCCACGCTTTAAAAATAAAACACCTTTTTACTTTTAAACACATTTCCCTTTTTACTGGAAATCACTTTCAAAAGATATACTAAATTATTAAAATAAGGTTACTAAAATTTCTTAAATAAAAATAATACTTAAGAAATTTACAAGGGTTTCTGAGAAATTTAAACCAAGATTACCTTTTTAAATAAAGTTACTAAATCAAATATTTATATTAAAATTCCCTTTGGAAACATAATACCAAATTTACCTTTATAATAATTGAATACCATAATTAATTTAATAAATGTCTACTTTTCTCTTAAAAATAATTAAAAATAATAATTTTTTAAAACATTTTAAAAACTCAATTCTTAAACTTCTAATTTATACTTCGAAAGTTTTTCTTTGAAAACGTACTTTGTTTTCCAGGAAAAATACACTTTCCGTCATTTTAAAAATAATCTCACCGTTACCTTTTAAAACAATTTGCACATTCTTATAGAAATTTCCACTGAAAATTCTATACTTCCAAATTTATCCACTGGTAAATATTTCACTTCATTAATAAACCCAGTTTACAAATTTCCACTCCCATTTCTTTTTTTTAAATCACAGTTTCTAAGCATTTAACAAATTCCAAACCAAATTTCCGAATTTATTCCCTTAAATTCATTACTTAAAAATTCCCTTTCATTTCCTTATAAACCCAATCCATTTTATTTTATTTTAATATCAGATTATATTCATCCAACCATAACATTGCACAACAAAATTCCCAAATTAATCTATCACAGGATATCAATAAAATACAACACAGGTTATAAAAATAATTTCTATATTGTGAGGAATCCAGTTGGATCCCTTCAACCTATTTCCCTATATCCTCAGATGTTAGCACAAAAATAAATATCGATCCAATCTAATAATAAAATTTCACATTCAACCAATCAATTAATCATTTAAATACTAACTATTTAGATTAAATGGCATCCAGATGTGAGTGAGATTAACTCACCTTGAATACATTGAGCGTTCCAAATTTTAAACTAAATCGAACCATTCGATTTAATTCAAAATTTTCTCTTGCTCCAAACGTCTTCGGATCTACAGTAGTGCGTAGATCGCGTCGCTGCGATTCCAGCGCTTTCTAATTCGTCGGAATCTGGTAACACATGCATGAGATATTAATTTTTAAAGTTTGCACAAAATTTAAAACAATTTTTCTATTTATTTTATTTCTTTTATTACCAATCTACAATTAGCTGTCAGATCAGAAAAATGGAAATCACAGAAGCCCAAAACTATATCTTCCTCATTCGTTACTACCAGGATACGAATGAATCAAACAACCCAACAACCCCTCGATCAACCCTTAGCCGCCTCGCTTTCGACGAACTAGAAGCCGATCAGACACTCCTACCGTGACGTCCATCGCGATCCCTACCTACCGCCAGAGTGACGTGAAGTTTGGTCATCCCTTTTCCTCTGAGAACACAAAAGAACGGCCGAACTTCATCGTCGAACTGCGCCAATCCAACCCTCCAACCTCGATCATAACCGGTCGATTGATAGATCTCAACAAGATCTATGATTCTGCAGTTGTGAGTTTTCGCTAAATCTCGATGGATTTCAAGAAAATTGGGGAAGAACGAAAGTGCATATCGGCCATTGAAACATATCGTAGTGGCTGAGAGAATAAAGAGGGTTTCAGCCCTAATAACATATTTATATAATTGTTGTAAATATTATTTTAATACTAAATTCAATATTAACGAGCATTAACAAATGAACTCCAAACAACAGATGCCGCCTGGTGTTTATAAGGCTTTACCTATGTTTCAAACATAATGGAATGTGTATCGGAGACTAATTCAAATGTATGTGGAAGATAGCTTTTTGAATCGAGTTTAAATATTAATTTATCAATTTAAATTTCAATGCTTTTCTCACCCATATGGACAAACGGTAACTCCAAACACTACGAAATTTGAAACCCAATAATAATACACTATTACGGATCTAATGGAACTGGTTTCGTCGAATTTCGACACTGTGCTCCAGAAGGCTATTTTAACTCGTCGTTAAATTTGAGCGATTTCCAAAATCATCGAAATCACTTAAAATTTCACTTTAAAATTTGACTAACTTAATTATAAATCATATAGAGTTTATAGTCGCATTAGAAATCATTCTGATTCATTTTGAGTCAAAATTTGATTATTTGCATTATTATATTAAATTCCATTATTGAATTATTATAAAAATTCCAATTTTAATTTATCGACTTTTGATTCCATCCAAAAGTCCAATGTTATAATTCAAATCCATCTAGACTTAAAATAAATTTTAGAAATCATTTTCATAACCATAAAAACCAGATTCACCAATTATCCGAATTTCGGATATAAAAATTGTTATTTACCCAACTCCAATTGAATTGCCATATTTGATATTTTACTAATCTTAATGATTTAACCAAACTTTTTTTATTCCAAATCAAATTATACTTCACATTCAACATTTAAAATGAATTAAATGTTCAAAATCTAACAACCAAAATTCCGGGTCGTTACAAGTGGGAAATGTGATCTTTGGTTGAATGTTTGTTTATTAGATAGCTAAATAACCGACTATCAAATCTTGACCTAAATATGTAGTCCTTCTTAATTTTGGTGGTAGATAATTAATTTCCTACTTAGAGCCTAAGGATTTTAACTCTAGAAATATTTAGGAGAAATGCGAGAATTATATGGTACAGTTATCATCGGGTTGCTATACTGTATATATAAACTTATGGATCTTCTAAGACAAATGATAAAGAGATCGGTCCACTTACACGGTTAGGGAGTGATCCTCGATCTTATGTATTGTTGGATTATTTCCTAAAGAACTAGTATTGAGCATTCCAAAAAGACGACGAATGGTTTTGGAGCACCCATGAAATGAGAGTGTACTCATAAGAGATGACTCAGAACCCATGACCTACTCTGAAACCATATACGGTTAAATGGAGGAGATGTGTTATATTTTGGAGATGTTGAAATCCATATGTGGTTCCGTGACTCATTAGAGTGTGGAAATCTATGGGATATTTATCCGCTGTTGAGTATTGGTATATCTTCCGCTATTAGTGACTTGGTATTATGTTGTATGTATTAACTATAGGGACAGGTTGTTATAACTGTCCAGGAATAAAAGATATGTTAATGTACTCTGATTGATGAAAGGTATGTGTAAATAAGATGATTTCTTTTGTAAAGATTTATTTTATATTGTAAATCTGCTCGTTACGATTGTGAGATTCTATATTTGTTCTTTCTTTTCTTATCTTCTATCTTCATTTTCTTGATGATCGGTATCTTAGGCATTTGAATATTTGGCATGCTATACAGTGAACGTATTGATGTCGATTTCTAGGGTCGAAAATCCAGGTCATGACATTGTGGTATCAGAGCTTAGGTTGAGCAAATACCTAGGCTTTGATGGAAGTTACTCATTAGAGAGGGTCAGTAGTACCCTAGAATGAGTTTGAATGTGTATATATAAGAGTGCGTATTTGTTAGTGTTATAAAATATTTTATATTGTGTTAATTGATCTTTTGAGTGGCTTATGGATTTTGGGCAATACGAGTAGCTATCTTTATTGATAGGGATCTCTAAACACTTGAACAAGTCCAACTGACACAATATTGTTTTAAGAGGGTAAATGAAATAATTTTACCCAGGATATATTTTATATATAAAAGGCAATGATTTTCAAAATATATAGTATTTTAAGATGTTGTTTGATAAGTAATGATAATATTCTATCATTATCATCTAGGATTTGATTGGTTATAACCATCTAATTTTAAACATCCTCTATTGCCTCTCCATCTAGCTTGAATCTTCCTTTAGGAACATGGGTTTTGTAGAGATAAAGCTTTGGAAAATTTGATTTTTGAGTAAATTATGTTTATTAAAAGAAATTTAAAATATTTTAAGATAAATATTCTAGGAAGATTTTACATATATAAAAGCTAATTTTATAATAATTGATTTATAAAAAGATATATTTGAGAATTTAGAACTCCAGTGATTTTGAAAATTTGTTTCAAACAAGTTTTTTGAAGGAAAATGATCAGGGTATTATTTAAAGTTAATTTTTTTTAAATGGTAGTAATTTAAAAGAAGATTTATTTAAAGTATGTACATATATGTATTATTTAGCATATGTGAACTGCTGTAAACCTTAGGATCTCATTTTTCGGTTTTTGTAAATTGATTGTAGAGGACTCGTAGTGTCGTCAAAGGAGAGCAGATGGAGATTAGGAAGCATTTCTATTGAGAAATGGCCAGAGAGATCATGGAGCCTATTGACCAGCCATCGTTGTACGAGGAGGAGTCCGAGGTAGAAGAAGAGGAGGAAGAATTTGTGGTAGAAGATAAGCAGGAGTTCAAGGAAGAAGAGAAGTTTGAGGTAGAGCAAAAGCCCGAATCAGAGAACGATGATGCTATCTTCTGGGAGATGGGGGAGATCACTAGCGAGCCATTTACAGATTTGGATACCCTTCTTAGGGATGACACATGGCCTAGGACAGAGATGCTAATACCTAGGGAACCAAGCCTGGAGAATGTATGGCTTCCTGATAGGGATGACGAGACTAGGGTAATAGAGGGACCCAAGGTGGAGGACTTCGATGGAGAGAGCCTACTTTGAGGAGTTAGCTTGGGTTTGGAGTAGTTATCTTAGATATGTATGCCCTAATATGACATGTTAGTAGTTCGTAGACATCATGTATGTATGTATGTTTAGACTGTAGTTCGATGAAGTATCTTAGCAGATGCTTTTGTATGGATACATATGTGGATGATATGTGTGGTAACTATGTGATATGTGATGATAATCAACTTTTCTTTAGAAACCATCCTTTGTTATTTGATAGTTAGTGATTAACAAGTTCTGAATCCTATTTAGACTTGTTCTGGGTTAGTCATGACTAATTTGGAGGACCAAATTCTTTAAAAGGGGGAGGAATGTAACGACGTAGGATTTTTATCGTCTTGAGAATATTTTTAATATTCAATAATATAGTCTTTTAATCGAAAGACTAACCTTATTAAATGATAATTTGTAATTGTAAATAGTTTTAAATCAAGATAAGATTTTGAATTTTCTAGGTTTTATTTATAAAATAGAAAATTGATCTAATTTGGAATTTCTTATATATATTCGTAACAAAAAAATTTATACGTAAATTAAAAAAAATCATAATAAATATAAATGAATGAGAAGAACATATATACATGTAAGTTCAAAATGGAATATATAACATTTGTAAACTAAATAAAAATTGTATATGAAAAACAAATAGGGTATAAATAGAAAAGAGTTCTACTTGAAGATTTTCTTTTATGCATATACATATAACAACACTATTCTTTGTATAAAAGTAAGTCCATTTTGGATATGGAAAGTGAAAAGGAAGCAAACATATAAGAAAACAATATATGATGGAAATAAGGAAAAAAAATCAAATACAATCATTAAACTAATTTAAAAGAAAATCTTTTACAAAATATGTTTTAAACAAAATGTTAGTTTCATACATTTAAAGAGACTAGCAAACTTTTATTTTCATTTCATTGAGTTATGCATTTCTAAATATAAAAAGAAATATGAATATGGAGACTTAAACTATTTATATTTAGTGCTACTTTACATTATTTTGTTCTCTAAAATGTAGTGAATTAGCAATCATATTCTTAAAAGAAATCATGCTCTTAGATTCAACATAGGATCAAATGAAATTGAACTAAGAAAATGAGGAGTTAATAGCAAATTTAAAAGTCACAAATGAAAGAGAAAATACCGTATCTGGTCAAAAAGTGTACACCGTAGTACTCTTAAACCTAGCCACCTAAATCTTCCCTCAATAGCAAAAATTTCATATCAAAGCCACCAAAATCTTTTGTTACGGCAGCTTTAAGGATCTCAAACCCTTTTCGAGCTCTAAAATGTGTACAATGATAGCTGAAATACGTCATTATACTTTTGCATAGATATATACATACGTGTATGTTAGTTTTAGGTTCTTAAAACCCTGTCAAAAATAAAAACAAACATTATGTTCTTTCTAATTTCCCTTACTTAAATCCGAATTAAAATCCAATAATTAAAGCTTTGGATCAAATTGAGGATGCCAGCAAGATTATCATGTTTAAGGTGAGAATTATGATTTGGATGCCTGGAATTGTTCTAATATCACTCTGTCATATTTAACAGAGATAACAAATCATATGTGATCTAATTTTAAAGATCATTTTCTCTCATTTCGATTTGAGTTTTTGATGATGTAAACTAATGAAATGATTATTCTTGAGTATATATCACACTAAAAATAGTTCGTAGTTTGTTCGTTTTATATATTGTGTGAAATAGCCAAATGACAGTAAGTAACCCAGGTTTTGATGATTTTCAACATGTTCAAAACATTGAATCAAGTTCATAATCATGATTGTATTACTAAATCATGAATTTTAGTGGAAGAATATGATTTTTAGGATCTTAAATCAAGAGAAATTCGAGGTTGAATGATTTTCGATTAGAAATTAATTTTCGACAATATGGTCGACGAGGGGAGGCTTGGTCGACGAGGAGCATAGTGAAATGTGTGAGGGGTTCACCGTAGCCAATTTTCAAATTGGGCTTTGATCTGACGTGGCATAGGAATTTTAGGGTTTAAGGCATGTTTTATAGGGTGCTCGGTCACGTTCGATTTTGGTGGTAAGGGCGCGATCCTATCCAGTTCGAATAAGTTTGGGAAGTACGGCGGAGAATCATGGTGTGTGTAATCATATGGCGTGTGTTCTGGTGGTGCTTGGTGGTGGTGGGAGGAAGTTTTGGTCATGTGTTGGTGTTCATACGAAACTGGGCTTGGCTTGTGTGTTTGAAGTTGGCCAGAGGTTGTTGGAGGTGGAGTTATGGGGTGGAGATGGTCGAGCTTAGGAAGGGTCGTTCGCTCGTGGTCTCAGTTGGTCGAAAGGTGGTGGGATTGGCCTATGCACGTACACGAAATGTGCACGTTTTGTGTTGCCTGGAACGAGTAAAAGGGGGAAGATGAACACTGTATAAGTGGGTGTGGCCTTGCTTGCTTTGTGCTTGACCCAATTGTTTGTAAAAGTGAGAACATTGTTTTATTTTGTTTTATTTGTTTTAAATAAGCATGCTAAGTTTTAAAATGGAATATCTCCTTCATACGAAACCCAATCGACCCATGGATTTTTACTTTGAATTCATATTGACGAGTACAACATTATGGTGTAATTTTTTGATTGCTTTTGGCATGTGAAAATTTGTGGAATATTTAATCAGATTGGTTTTAAATTACGTTATTTAATTTAATAACGTCGTTTAAATTTATATACGTTAATTATTGAAGTTTATTCGGTCAAATAAAATGCTGTTGAGTTAAATTGAATTGAATGAGGTAAATTGGACATTTGTTAGTAGAAATAAACACCATTCTGCTAATTAAATTGATTGGACGCTTGTTTAGCAGAATAAATCACCGTTATGCTATTATAAATTAGGTAAGTCAAATTTGAATATTTATTCAGAAATTAATCTCGTTCTGCTATTTCCTTAGTGTGGACACTTAATTACATTCCAATAGATTAATATTGGATAAGTGTTGTATTAACAATTGCCTATTAATTATGGATTTAATTTACATATACGATGTTATGTAAAAACTGGATTATAACTTGGATGGTTAATGGAATTAACGGTGACACAATTAAGTCCCATTGAAGTTGCCAAGCCTCTTTCCAAAGTTGATTTTTGAATCAAAGTTATTTGAACAATAATAATTATTTATTAACAAGGTTATTAAATATAATTATTGTTTGTTTTAAAGGATAATTAATAATTATTTTACTAAAGATATAAAGTTAATTATTTTATTAATACAATTCTTAAAGGTTATTTAAGACTATTAAATTAGCGTTTCAAAGTTATTAGACCATTTAAAATGTTTTAAATTAAATTATAATTATTAATTAAAGTTAATTTATACTAATTTAATTTCAAAGTTAATTACTATTTACGAGTTAATTAGTATTATAATGTTATTATTTCAAGGATAATTAGTTAAAGTATTAATATTATTTTTAAAAATAATATGTTATATTAATATTGTTTATATTAAATTATTTTAAAATATTTAAAGTTATTTTTATAATATTAAAATTATATTTTACTAATTAAATAATGTTTTTGTTCTAAAGAATTGGTTTTAAACGAAAGGATTTAAAAGGGAAGGTTCCACAAATGGTTTGAGATTTATAGAAAAGTATTTTCCTAAATTAAACCTGGGAATTTATATAGAAACTTTATAGGAATTATTTTGAGATAATTATCAAAATAAAAGATGTCGGAAAGTGATGATATATTTTCATAGCGTAATCCGAGAGGCAGAGACTGCCTACAGTTTGTTATGTTTTCGCTGGAACAGCAACGTAACCATTATGCAAACTACGATCTATGATTGAATTCATAGTGTAATTCGAGAGGCGGAGATTGCCTATATTTAAGTTTGGATTGCTCTAAGACAGTGACATAACCATTGAGCTGCGATCCATGATCGATACCAAATAGTGCTTTCCAAAGTTATTTTATAAAATTTTCAAATATTTTTGAAAGGAATGGTTTGCGAACTTATTCCGGTGAGATAAGTATTTGACTGTTTTTGATAAAGAGATTCAATTTACCGAAATAAATTTAAATGAGGCTTACTGATTCAGTGGGAAATGTAATCTCTAGTTAAATGTTTGTTTATTTAATAGTTAAATAACCGACTATCAAATCTTGACCTAAATATGTAATCCTTCTTAATTTTGGTGGTAGAGAATTAATTTCCTACTTAACACCCAAGGATTTTAACTCTGGAAATATCTTGGAGAAATGCAAGAATTATATGATGCAGTTACCATCGGGTTGCTATACTATACTATAAACTTGTGGATCTTCTAGGACAAATGATAAGGAGATCCGTCCACTCAAATGGTTTACGAGTGATCCACGATCTTATGTATTGTTGGATTATTTACTAAAGAACCTATATTAAACATTCTGGAAAGACGACGAATGGTTTTGGAGCACCCAGGAAATGGAGAGTGTACTCGTAAGAGATGACTTGGAACCCATGACCTACTACGAAACCATATACGATTAAATGGAGGAGATGCATGATATTTTGGAGATGTTGAAATCCATCTGTGGTTCCATGACTCACTTGAGTGTAGGAATCTGTATGAGATTCCAAGATCTATTAAGATGTGGAATTCAGGTGTGATTCCGAGACCTGTTAAGGTGTGAGAGTCTATGTAGGATTCCATAATTTATTTTGAAGACGGTCGTGAGATGGAAGCTGGATATAGCCTCGTCAGCGGAATTAACTAAAACCAGAGATAGGATGCATAGCCTAGGGGCCTAGCTAACCCATGAGGGTGTAGTTCCCTCTCTTTCTAGCAAGTCCCTATCATTTATTTTATGCATGCTAGGATCAATTCACTCGGCCTAGATGTCCATTTATGTATTTCCTATGTACCTCGGCTGGACAGGTACTGACCCTCCAAAGGATAACTCCGATCCTTATGCAGGTGGACCGTTTCTCATACGTTCTTGAAGCACCTCCGTGGAAATCCTACACAATTAGTGAATGAGCTTTATCGGATTTTGATTTTATAACTAGTACCGTTGTGATGTACACATCACACGCATCACAGCTACTTGTTATTATTACTTTGGCGATTAGACACTATTATAATATCAGATGATTTTCTATAAGGAGTTTTGGCTATCGTAAGGCAAAAACTCGTCTGTGTTTATTTGCGGTAAGGTCTTTCGAGATACCATTGTTTTGAAAAGGTTATTAAATTTTAAGAATTAGGTTGATTGTGTTTCTGACGCTGGTTTAACTAGATTGACCCGAGCATAGTTTTTCCTATATGCTCGGGCCAGACCGAGCATATTTTCCAGGATTAGCTGGAGATTTGGAGCCTTTAGAAGACGAGCTGGATTCTCCATGGCGTATTCACGTATTTGATATTTATCCACCGTTGAGTATTGATGTATCTTCCGCTGTTAGTGACTTGGGATTATGTTGTATGTATAAACTATAGGGACAGGTTGTTATTACTGTCCAGGAATAAAACGTATGTTAGTGTACTCTGATTGATGAAAGGTATGGTAAATAAGATGATTTCTTTTGTAAAGATTTATTTTATATTATAAATCTGCTCGTCACCATTGTGAGATTCTATATTCGTTCTTACTTTTCTTATCTTCTATCTTCTTTTTCTTCATGATCGGTATCTTCGACATTTGAATATTTGGCATGCTATATAGTGAACGTATTGATGTCGATTTTCAAGGGTTGAAAATCCGGGTTGTGACAATAGATCTTTAAAAGAATGTTTTAAAGATAAACATAAGTGAGATGGTTTTGGATTTGTAGTGACAATTTTTAAGTAATATTTTATTAAACCTTTTGAATGGATTTGTGAAAGTACTTAGATCCTTAAAATGGATCTTTTGAAGGAAATTATAAGTATGGAATCTGTTGAAAAGGATATAAAAGTAAAGTTTTAAAGTAAGAAATCTTATTGATGATTTGTGAATATACTTAAACAATTTATGATAAGCATATGAATACTTTTAAGTATTGAAAGAGTACAAATGAATAATAGTGATTGATAAACGATGTTTTAGTTGATAATAGAGGTTTAACTAATAAAAGATGTTTTAATTAATAAAAACTATTAACTAAATAAAAGAGGATTAGAGTCGCTTATGTGACTTAATCATGCTTTGCATAACTTGATCGTGCTTTGTGTGTTTATTCGTTTATGGAATGTATTTAGTCGTATACTTAGCATTAAAAGATGATAAGTTGGCTTGTCCATTTGTGAGAGTTAAGATTAATGTTCGAGTAAGATTTAGTAGCATTAACCTACAGGCTTCACTCTTGACTGAGGGATAGTCAACTCATCGACTATCGAACTTGACCAGAAATTCATTGAACTAGTTTTAAAGAGACCAGGATTGGAAAGTTTTTAACTTATTAAAAACCACTTCAAAATTGATTTACAGGTTCAATGTTTTAGAAGAGATTGTGAAGTGGATGCTCTAGAGTTGAAATTTCTATCCTAAGGTTAAGTCCAAAGGAAAGAACAGCATTAGAATTCGTCAAAGGACTTACACAGGAATCTATATGGAGACTCGTGTTCTGTTTGAGTGCTGAAGGTTCGTGTGAGAGATGCTGAATGTGACCTTAATATTGAAAATAGCTAAAGATAGAATAGGCTACATTGTCTGGTATCTAGCTAACTCGAACAAGGTATTATCAACTCCACATCTAGAGTATGCTTATTGATTTGTTGGCTGGTGGGAGTTGATGAATCTGGTTCCACGTAGTTCAGGTTTGCTCATTTGGGAGTGGGCCAACTATGTTTTCCTTATAGTATATTTTACCTAGAGATATACGATGCTCGAAAGATGTTTTCTGATCCTTGTGCATGGAGATTCACTTTAGCTTACTGGGGGCATCCTTATGGAAAAATCCATTATGCGAACGTACTTTAGTGGTTTTAATTGTACTTCAGATTTTGTTGTGTCATGAGATGCAAGCAACATAGCTAATTTTTTATTCATATTCTTCACCTTAGACATTATATATTATATCTCCTTATGTATGTTAGACGGTGGTTCTTTTGAGGAGATAACCATAACGGGATTTCATGTGGTCTCAAAATTACTGTTATATGTTGATCGCATATGCGTTGAGTTTCTCATACCAGATTTATGTCTGACGTGTGGTTTTTTTTCCTTAAATTCCTTATGTGCTCTTTCAAATAGTTTGAGAAAGGTAGGTTTTCATTGATGTTCAATGGAGCTTGAGGAGATGAGCTAGATGTTTCACCTACCGTAATATTCTTATTTCCACTGCATTACTGCAGTGTGCATATCAGCATTTGTGAGGATTGACCATTATAATTGTCCTAGTTAATGATAGTATTTAGAATTCTAAATATGAAATGATATGTATCTTAGAGGTGATAATTTGTACTATCTTTTGATATTATATGCTATCGTTCTGCCATGAGATTCTAATATCGTATTCCTTTTTTCTTGTTCTGTTTCGTTTTCTTTTTATTTTACTCTAACAATATTTCTTTCCAAAACTTGCATACTCGGCACAGGAATACCATGAATGCATTAGTATGGACATTCAGGGGTCAAAAGGGCGGTCATTACAATAGGTGATAATCTCTTACGAGTTGTTGGGCAAACTCAAGGTTGAGGTTGAGACTGGGACAAAGACTAGGGGTTAGGAGTTAGATATGATACAACCGATAAAGTTTTATCCATAGCTTGCGGGCATATGATTTGTTGAGAAAACTAATGGTAAGAATTTTAAGGCAAGAAGGTCCTAACGTCGACTAAAGAAATTGAAAGATTTTTATGTTTTTCTTTGGGTTTTGGGAAACATAAAATCTGTTGGGGGCTTTATTACATAAATGAAATGGTAACATTTAATCATTCTAATATTGTAAGAACATCTACTATATAAAGTTATGATAATCTACATTGATAAATTTATGAATTAATATAATTATAAAAATGCGTTTCAATTATGATATAAACGAACTGAATTGATGATCGACATATATAAATGTAAAATACACTTACTGGTAAATGTTATTTGCATGTTATTTTTTCAAGACCCATGAAAGCGTCAAATTTTACAACTACTAAATACATTAATAATTCGTCATTTACATGTTTATTTCCAAGACTATGTATTGTCCTTTATGAGTTTTGAACTATAGAAACAATACTTGAATATGAATGTCTGATCCACATTCGTTTACGCATAAATGTTATATGGTTTGTCGTAATTTGTAATGTATGAAACTTCAGTAAAATTAATTATTCCAAACAAGCAAGTAAACCATAATATGAGATCATATATCCAATATTATTAATTACAATGATGATCTTTCCATGTTAAATGTACCATTAGACTATGAGCTACAAGATTCGTCTAAAATTTTGATCATTGTAAAGTTAGTTTGATCAATTTACATATAATGCTACTTATTTGATATCATTAACTGTTAAGGAAAACCAAATGCATTTTCCTAAAGAGTTCATTTTGATCATGTAGTAAGGGCTTTCTTTTGAATAGTTCGACCATTTAGAATGGAAAATGAATGTACAGGGTAGATAAAATTTAAGGCACGATTGGAATAAAAAGAGTGAAATGTCACTTCTGCTTCATGAGGAAACATTGGTAAGGAGAATCATAAAATAATAATAGATACTTAATATGGAATAATAAATATGATATATATTCCAAATGTACTTTCACATAGAAAACTATTTTGTATGTAATTTATTTCTTCGAATTTAAGATAATTGATCTAAATATTCTCGACGGTAAACCAGTTACATTAAATGAAACAAATAGCCTATATATATAGGTGGTTGGATGGAGCTTCGTAGTTCATGCACTATTATTGTAATGGCAATGTTTGAACCAAAAATGACACAAATACCCAATAGATTGAGTAAAGAATAAAAAATAAAGAAAAATAAATTAACAATGAGTAAGAAATGGAACACACAAGATTCACAGTGGTTCGACATACTACGGCTTACGTCCACTTCAAGGTTCCTTTATTATACGTTATCCTTCAAGTACAGTTCTTACGGATCGGTATAAATCCGTTACGGATCGGTATAAATCAGTGAAATTATTAGAGAATGTTAGAAAATTGGCAACCCAAAAACAGATCCTTCAAAAGGAGCCCCACTTAAAATCTCGTCTGAAGATCTCCATCTCGTTCTCCATGCCCTATACTGGTTCTCCAGAGAAAATGGTGGCCACCTCATCACTATTCGTTGATCGACACCGATCTGTAAAATTACCATATGGATTGTATTGAATGCTTTGTCCAGGCATAACTCGTGGTTAGCTTTATGATTTCAAACTTGTTTGCATCGTTATAAGCTTGTTTTTGAGTCCAAATGATGGATTTGTGGAAGAATGGAGTTGCTAATTTATAGAGTTCAAGAAGGTTGATTAATGGTGCATGCGAACGATCATAGAAGGCCAAAAATGGGTTATAGGCAGCATGGTTTAGGAGTGTAGAGAGTTTGGGGTCATTTGGTTTAGGCGTCATGGATCGGTATCGGTCCAACACTTTATTGGATTTCGCATTCTCATTTCTGGAATAGACTTGTGTTTGTTTTATTGTCTTGGTTGTACTTTAATTTTTGCTTCGCAATCATCTTTTTAGGCTTCTTGCCTTGATAGCATTGTTGTTTGACTTATAAAGTTTTTCCGTATACTACTGTTCAAATAGCGAGATAACACTTTCCCTCCAAAGCACGACTTGCAAATGGAAGGTACGCTTTGCACAAGAACAAACGTTAAAGTTGATGGGATATAAGTAGTAGAATTTTCTGGTAATCAATCGATCAAACTATTGTAAATCATCATGTTCTTTTAGATTCCCTTGTTAATCATAGGTCGTTTCAAACCTATTGCAGCCTAAGATTCTAGATTCTGCCTAAGTGTAATATATATATCATCATCATTCTGATTTCATTCGAAGTTATTACATCACATATCTAAATCATTCCATGTTCATTCGGGTTTTTTCAGTTCTATTCTAATTATAAGACGTTTACATCCTTTTATAAATCCATATATATTCTAAGGTACAACCTTTCCAAATCATTTTATATTCAATATAGTGCATGATCTCTCCAGAACGTTTACCAATTACCTAGCCGTTTTATCAATTCCGTAGCCGTTTCATCAATTCCGTAGCCGTTCAGGGCCAATAGTTAAATCTGCGATCTCTTCAAACTGTTAGTTGAATTCGTGGTTATTTGGGGTTGAAAACCAAATCCAGATCATTAATCAAATTTATGGTCGTTCAGGACTGATAATCACATCTATGGTGTCTTCGAACCGTTAATTAAATCCATGACCATCCGGGGACAATAATCAAATACATGGTTTCTCTAGATCCTTGTTGAGCCCGATCTGCTTACTCTCCAACGAGTCAACGATGAGTTAGCCTATTTGCTCACTCTCTGATGAGGGGAATTACCTCTTGCACTCTCATCCCTGCTCTTGACTGGGAATTAAAGTGATCAATATCATACAAGCCCATCCACTCGCTCTCCGACAAGGCAACTTGCACTTTGCACTCCTGTCCCGTCTCTCTAAACGGGACATTAAAGCGACCAATATCGTACAAGTCTATCCATTCGCTCTTTGACAAGGGAAGTTGCACCTTTCACTCCGTTCCCATCTCTTCGGTCAAGACTTTAAAGTGACCAATATCGTACATGTCCATCCACTTGCTCTTCGACAAGGGAACCTACACCTTGCACTCCAGTCTCGTCACGGGACTTTAAAGCGATCAATTTTAGTCATCACATTCAATGTGGTTTTTTCCAAAATTCAAATAAAATCAAAGCAAACAAGCAAAAATCCTAAGAGTTCATCACAAACATCCGTCTCAAAGCATGCCTAGAGACCAATCTAGATCTTTTACATGTGTAAGCGGTCCAAGCTTATTATCGTCCTAAGTAGTCATATCAGGCATCCAACTTAGAGTGTGCCTAGGGACCGTTTGGGATCCCATACACACGTAAGTGGCCTAAAGTTCTTATGGTATTTATTGCTTAATACGAAAGGAGAAAATGCAAGAAAAGAAATGAAATGACAAAGTGCAGGAATCAAAATCGACTCCCATCCATCCGATCTTGTGATGACTATCCCTTGATGATCTAAGGCATTTCCATTCACTGTGGACGATGGCCTCTCTTGTTCCCCATCATAGTTCGGTTTCTCACATACAACTGTAGTTGGTTATTCCTGACCGTTCCTCGATCAGATCGTGCAGGTGTCTGCAATCATTTGTGTTATGCCCATCTAGCTCATGGAATAGGCAATATTTTTCAAACGTCTTTTTTGGTCCGTGGGCTCTCTCCTTGCTGGTCTCCGATAAGAGATCTGTCCCCTAGTACCCAGGTAAATCCACTCCGAGGTCTCATTCAAATCTGTATAAGAGGAGAATTTCGGTTTCCTTCTTTGTCGCTTTGATCCTTCAAAGCCATCATCCATCTTTCGTTTTCCTTTGTCTCTGTTGGATCCTTCTCCGCGTGGTCCTCCATCATTCACAACATTAATCTCTTCCTCTTAAACTTCAACATCCTCCTAATGTGGATACCTTTTTAGCTTCATGATAAAATTCTATGATGTCCATTGGTGGATCTTGCTCTAAAGAAACCTCAAAATTTGTCTTATTAGCCACTCCAGAAACTACCTCCATCAAAACCACTGATGGATCCAGCCTATCTACCATGGCAGCCACCGCATTAAATCTTGTCAAAAACTCCTGAGGGACTCTCCACCCTCTGCTTCACACTCGACAATGTCATTATGTTCTAGAGTTGTGAGATACGGACCCGAAATTGTCTCATAAATTTATCCACTAACTCGGTCCATGTGCTTATCGTACCATTTTCTAGCTGCCTAAACCATAACGCTGCAAAATCCATTAAATATAATAGGAAGCACCATCCTATTATTTCTTCAGATGCACTAACACCTCCATGTGCTGGATGTACCTCATCAAATGAACTGCCAGATCCGTCTTTCCGTCATACATTTCCAATGTTGGCAGCTTGAAATCAGGCAAATTCCTAGCATACCGAATATTCGGAGTGAATGTACTCCTATTTACATCCTTAAGGCTTTGGTTAGGCAATTCACCCTTTATAGTTCGTCCCACCATCTCGGCAACTCTTACATCATCATTCAAAGGAATTCTCAAGTTCACATTCTCAAACCGTCCCTCGTTTCCACGAGGGAATTCTGGCATGTACTTCTCCAGTCATGCTTCGCATTCTAATTCACATTCATATGCTCAGCACCATTTCCTGGATATGCATTGTTCCTCCCTAACTTAACGTCGGCCATGCACCCTATTTATATAGATCGATACCGATCCTTACCGGTTGATCGGTACCGATCCGTGTGACTAGTTTGAGATTTGTTCTTATTTGATCTATTGGCTCCTAGATGCATTTTCTCCAGCAGCTGGCCTTTGGTCCGGATTTCGCCATGACTCTAGCTATTGCAAGTTGTTCCATTCTGCGTAAGAAACTCTCTATCATCTCTTCCTCGCGTGCTATCATCCTTTCTTGCATTGTACTCAACATGATTTCCATCTCATCCCTGGTTATGTATATGGATGAGGGATTGGCTCCTGAGGATGCTTCCTAGGCGCCCCTTTGTTGATTTCCTTCAGCAATAGCCTTCATAGTAGATTGACTTGTCATCTTGAATCTTTCCAAGTCTCAAATCAATGAATTTAAGCGGTTTTCAGCGAAAGCATCAAAATGTTTGAACCAAAAATGGTACAAACAGACCCGCCGTTCGTAGCTCGGTTGGTTAGGGAGTTGGGAGATGGGAACCAAAGGACTGTGTCTAGGTAGGTTCGAATCCCAGCGCCTAACCATCAGTGGGAGTTTCAACGTTAAGCATCCGTGTGCGACGACTAAATAAAAGCGGGGTAGACACACGGCGTGGGGTTTACTTAAGTGAGTATCAATGAATACCATGATCTTCAGGTTCCCCATGATATCAAAAAAAAAATGGGTACAAACAGCCAATATATTGAGTAGAGAATAAAACGTGAAGAAAAATAAATGAAAATGAGTAAGAAATAGAACATACAAGATTTATAGTGGTTCGTCGTACACTGGCCTACGTCCACAAGTTTCCTTTTATTATACAGTCTTTTTCAAGCACAATTCTTATGGATCGATATAAATCTGTGTGATTACTAGAGAATGTTAGAAAGTTGGCAAGCTAGGGAAGATCCATCAAGATGAACCCCTTACCTCCTATTGATACTAGTAGAAAGCCAAACATCTCGCTTGAAGATCTCCGCCTCATTCTCCACACCTAAAACTAGCTCTCTAGAGAAAATGGTGGCCACCTCACCACTATCCGTGGATCGGTACCGATCCATAAAATGACCATGTTGGTTGTTTTGAATGCTTTTTCCTTCCTCGATTCATGGGTAGCTTCATGATTCCAAACTTGTACACATCACTATTTGCTTATTTCCAAGTTAAAATGATGGATCTATGGATGAATGGAGTTATTGATTTCTGGAGTTCAGGGAGATTGATCATTGGTGCATTCGAATGATCATAGGAGACCAAAAACGTGTTATAGGTAGCATGGCTTGGGAATGTGGAGAGTTTGGGGTCATTTTGGTGAGGTGTCATGGATTGGTACCGATCCAACACATTGTTATATTTCGCGTTCTTGTTTTTTGGAATGTACTAGTATTTGTTTTGTGATCTTGGTTGTACTTGAGTTTTGGGCTTCGTAGTCATCTCTCTGTAACAACCCACCATGGAACATGCCTAAATTTTGACCAAGAAAAGGCTCATCGAAACTTAGATCCATTCTAAGGCAAGCTGTTGGTAGTAAAAGAAATAATATTGCAGAGCCATAACTAAACTTTCAGAACTCACGGTGGATGGAACAAAATATAATAGTTAAGTGTACCCATTTATTTCAAAACCATAAAAATATAATAACACAAAATCCCTTAAAAATGTAATGTAATATTCTTTACAACAATTGTCTAAATCCATGGGTACACAAAAAAGCAAATAATAATAAATAATGCCAATAGCTAAGCTTCTCTATCTTTAAGCATCGTCGCCGCCATCACTCCATCCTTAATCTATGTTATAATGTGGAGGGAGTCAGAATAACAAGTGTCTGGTGAATAAAAACCATGAGTCTTACATTTTTAGTACTTAGGTAGTATATTTCAAAATAAGAACATATCTACGAATATAAAACCATTAAAATAATTTAATACTTCTTTAAAAGAAAAGGAGGCGGATCCAACCACTTAATACCTTCCATTTCAGAAGTAGATTTCTAGAATCTTATATCCCAATCATACGTCATAAAAAGCTAATAATGTAAGAGATGGTACCCAAGCCACTTAATACTTCCCAATGGAAAATAGGAAGACCCTGGTAATTTAAGACCTTAATTAAGGTAGACCCCATTATTTTAGACCTATTTCCAGAAGTGTGCTCCTTAATGGTACTATCTAGCTGACATCACTAGAATCTCATAGGCCACTTAATACTTCCATGTGAAAAAAAGGCAGACACTTGTCATTTAAGACCTTAAATAAGGCAGACCACATCATTTAAGACTTATTTTCAGAAGCGGACCCCTATAGAGATACCACCTAATGTAACCCCTTGGCCATTTAATACTTCATCTGGGAAAAAGGCAGGTCCAAAAACTTAATACCTCAAACCTCAAAGTAGGCCCTTCATCTTATGGCCCATACCCATAATGACGTCTCACATTAGTCCTCTATTCATAGGAACTGGTAGCCAGATTAGCTGGGTAGATTTCCGCTACAAAATTTGGAACTAACCTCTCATCGTTATAAATATTATCATAATGATATCTCACATCAATAAAAGTGTACACAGCTACTGGTAGCCTCACAGTGAAGGGCAGAATTCCATCATGTAACTCTATTAACCTCGCATTCCTATAACATAGCCACAAATTAATTCCTCTCCATATAAAATATACACTCATCTTGCCATTTCATAAATAAGGCTTTATGAGGAATCTTCCTTTTTATGCCCTAGAACAATAATTTAGCTATATAAGAGTTTCCTCTTATTTTCGCCTCAAAATCAATTACCTTCCTAAAGGGGGAAATAAATGTAAATAAATACCTAATTAACTATGTCATACGTGCAATACTTATATGTTAATTACGTAAATAGAGATAAATAAATATACGCTACTTATAAGTTTAAAACACATGGATTTTATGCCCTAAACTAGCGTTAAATGTCAATTTCCTAACCAGTTATTATTACAAGTCCTTTTTCTTCAATTTTCCAAGATTTCATGGAATTCTAATATCCAAAATAGGGAATGATTATTCATAACCAGAAGTGCAATAGTAGACAAGTAAATAAAACAGAAATTCAATTTATTGCACCAATTCAATGGAATACCTTGAACAATAAGAGTTGCAATCTAAACCCCATATTCTATTCAACTCCTCTTTTTACAAAGAAATAGACAAGAATAAGTAGTGTAAACTACGGATAGGATCCATAACCTAAACCACTTATTTTATTAGAGGATCACCAAAAAAAAGAAGGAGAAGTGGAATAGACTATGAAATTATCAAAGATTGCATAACGAAACAAATCCCATCAAATAATGTAAATAATTAGTAATCTAAGTATAGAATTGATATATCAAAATAAAAAGGAATTTTGGGGGATTTTATCTATCTTATTTTGAAATCCAAAAATCCCTAAGGCATATTCAAATTTAAAATAAATATATTAAACAATTGCTGAAAAGAAATAATAAGATTTCCGCTCACTGATTAGCCTTAGCTTTACTCAAATGGATTTGTAGTCTTCTGATCTCTTCCAGGATCTCTTTCTTTTGATGTGTACACACATAATAGGGAAGAGGCATATATATTCATTAGATATAGAATAATTGGAGAAGAACAGGATAATAATAGATTGGAGGAAGAAGTAACAAATAAGAAATAAGTTAAATTCTTACTGAATTATCTATGGAGTTTTTGAATCTGTTTAGAGAGACAGCAATGACATAGTTTTATCATATTTCCCAAAATAATATGAACAAAAGTAGAGAGGATATGATTATATTTATAGGAGTAGAAACGTACAGAACCGTAGCTTGAGAGTAGGTAGGAAACGGATAAATCTGGAGCATACAACCGAATAAAACATAACTTAAAATCCCTGCCGCCATTGACAACATATGTTGCCAAGCGATCGACCGCCCTTTGGTGATCGGTAGACCGCTATGGTCGACTGGTTGACCAATTCAGGTCGACCGCTCCTTTTATTTAGGGGACGTTTATTTATTTCCATTGCCATATTATTTTATTCCCTAATTAACTTTTTATCCTTAAATATTAATGAACATTTGCTTATCCCCCAAATTAATTTTTAAATTTTAACCCTAAATTTGATTTCTCATTTGAATTTGAATTCAAACAAAATTAACTTAAATATGAAAACTTCAAATGCTCGTAACTTCTTTGTTTCAGCTCCATTTTCAGAATATTATATATGGAAATAGATCAAAATATTTCTTCGAATGTAATGGAATAACTTTCGTTATCAAATTCCAATCTTTACAAAATTTCCATATCTGACCCTTATCATATTTAATTTAATTTTTTATATTTATTTATGGTTCATTTTACAGGGCGCTATATTCTTCTCCCCTTAGAAAGGATTTCATATCGATATCTTCCAAGGGGCAAATAGTGTAACTCACAATAACATCCATTTTATATAACCAATTTCTCACAACCACATACTCAACTGATAGTGAAATATGATCATGTATTATAGACATGCTAAAATGAGGCTCAATCCTAGTGTGAATGTGTAATTGTGTCATGTAAGTATGAATGCAAATATCTTAAACATGCATAAAAAATTCTAAATGAGTGTAATGTGTTTGTGAAAAAGTGTAACAACCATCTCCTACCATCCAATCTAACAATCACGATGCAACTAAAATTCTAATTCGGAGTGAAAAATTACCGGTGAAATGCTCTGGGTGAGTGTTTTTCATCTTCTCCTCAGTCTTCCATATGCTTTAATCCGGATTATCCCCCTGTTGTGCTTACACCAACTTAATTATTTTTTGAGAAGTCCCCTAGTACCCTGCTCCATAATGCGAGCGGTGGCACGAGGCACTGTCGGTTCCATCTCAAAATTCCCTAACCAATCAGGCTCTATTCTACTAGCGGTGTCATAAAGGTATTTCCTAAGGTGAGAAACATGGAAAACATTGTGGACTCCTGCCAACTTGTCAGGAAGCTCCATACGATATGTAAGTTTCCTATTCTTTTCAGAATTCTAAATGGTTTAATAAATCTATGTGTCGATTTTACGGACTCTCCAAACCTAACAACTTTTCTAAAAAGGGAGTTTATAACAAATACCATGTCTCCAACCTCAAATTCAAGTCCTTTCCTTCTTTTTTCCACATAAAATTTCTAACGGTCTTGTGCTACCTTCATCCTTTGCCTGATCGACTCAACTATTTCCATTATATCATGGATCAAATCATGTCCGAGCAATACTTTATTGATGGTTTCCCACCAACAACTACGCGATTTGCATGGCTTCCCATAAAGTGCTTTAAAAGGGGTCAGACTAATCATAGTTCGATAGCTATTATTATACGCAAACCCAACCAACGATAAATGCTGCTCCCAATGTCCTCCAAAATCCAAGACCTAAGCTCTCAGAAAGTATTCCAAAACTCTATTCAACCTCTCTATTTTTCGTCAGTTTGTGGGTGATATGCCATGCTAAGGTTCAAAGAAGTTTCCAAAGCTATTCGTAGGCTCCTCCAAAGCTCGCTAGTGAACAAGGGGTCCCTATCACTGACTATTCTTGTAGGAATTTCAAGTAGACGAACTACCTCCTTAATTTAAATCTGGAAGAGAGAGTTTCTAGTCCTCTTTCTCCTAATCGGAACAAAAAGAGCACTCTTGGTGAGTCTATCTACAACAATCCAAATAACCTCATTGCCCTTATGACTTTTAGGCAATCCTTCCACAAAATTCATCGAAATATGTTTCCACTTCCAAATTTGAATTTCGAAAGTAATAATAATCCACCAGGCTTCCCTTGCTCAACTTTTATCTTTTGACATATCAAACACTTACCTATAAATTCCGCTACGCTCCTCTTCATTCCATTTCGAAAGAAAATTCTCTTTATGTCCTTTACATATTATCTCCTCTAGGATGAATGAACATCCTTGAGTGGTGAAACTCCTTAAGCATATCTCTTATCAAATCATCAATCATTAGGACACAAAGACGTCCATCTCTTCTCAAGTATTCCTCTTATCAACTAAGTACCTCCTAGCATGGGGGAAATGCTCTTCTTTTCTTAATTTTTTCAAAATGTATGCTAACTTCACATCTTTTACTTGCTCGTGCCCTATATGATCCATCAAGGCTGGTCTAACCTCCATAACTGATTGAAAACCTTAGATGAGTTCTATTGCGTAATGACCTGCCTTTCATAACACAGAAAGACGCATCATTAAGAAGAAAGAAAGTGATAGAAAAGAGAAAAGATAGAAAAGAAAGAACTAAACAACATCAAAATCTCACAGCGGAATGAATAAATTATATTAATCAAATAAAATATTACATAGTATCATATACATCAGAGTTATATAGCTCAAAATACACAATCTAGACAGTTATAACACCTGTCTAGATATTACAACTCAAGTACATTACAGAAACAGAAACAACTCAAACACAGCGGAACCGCTATATATATATATATCTACATGCTGAAGCCACCTGCTCCATATCTCCTCCAGAACTTGTCAAAGCAAACCTGAATCACTTGACTACTCATACGTAATATGAGTACCCAAGAGTTTAATAAAACAGAAAATAAACACTCGGGTCAGACAGAGGTCTGGTGTGAGTAAACGGTTAAAAGTTGCTTAACTTTGAAAATCCTTTTGAAAACAAAGGTATCACGTAAGACTCCTCACAAATAAACATGGGTAAGTTTTTACCTTACGCTAACCAAAACATTTGATAGGAAATCCAGTGATATTATAATAGGGTCTAGGGTTTTCAAAATAAAATACAGAAATAGATGGAATGCTTACATCTCACGTTCCAACATAGTTGGGCACAATCAAAACCGTACAGGCATTTATTGGATTTTGGATTCCATACAATGGCAGAGCTACTGGGTTACCGCCCATTACAATACGTGGCCTAGATCACCGTACCGAGGAGTACGCCCGCTCCCCTGCAACATAAGGCCGGAACCATCCCTTACTGGACAGTCCTGAACAAGACCACCCCGACAGTTGTCATGATCAACCTCCCCACACAGCTGAAATAAAAAGGGACCTCTAGACAGGGGTAAATCTCGTCATACTTGGGCTTGACCCACTTAACCTTGCTGCACCTCCTCTGTTTCAGCCATTCTCGGTTAATGAGGCTTGAAGCTGCGATTACCTTTATAGGACACATCTATCTTAGAATGCTCATCGTCCACCTGACGATGTTCTGAAAGCATTCAATCCATACAAGTTCATTCCGGGTTCGAACGAAACCGAAGGCACTATCTCGTTGCACTCATTTTGGAATCACCCTCAGAGTTAACGACCATAACCCTTACACTCTGAATCACCATCTCGAATCTGTAAGTACTATTTCCGTCAAACTCATCTCGGAATCACCTCCAGAGTTATACTGACGAATAGTTCTTACACCTCGAGTCTTCACTTGCACTACCCTTGGATTCACGACCTAACGCTTAATTTGGATCGATGTGGTTTTCGAAATTCCAAATTCTGAAACCCGATCCCGGTCTCATCGAATCCAAACACCATCTCAATGTCCAAGTGATTTAATTTTAACAGATTAATTCAATTTAAACATTGAATTCACACAGCATCATTCACAGATAAATATCATACATTTATCACTGATATATCAAATATCATATCACAGAATGTCACAACATATCATCCAATAGATATCAACCAATTCATATATTCCACAAACAAACATACATAAACATACATCATTAATTCCTTTATAATTAATTTAATCATCTTAAATTAAATTAATTACTTGAGAATTAAACAACTAATCCTGCTTAAACAATTATTAATTAATTACAATTAATTAATCAATCACTCTTTAATCATAATTAATCTTCAATTACAGATTAATTATCCTTTAATCATATTCTTAATTAATCACCTAGATTAATTATTCTTTAATTACCTTACGTAATTAGCCTTTAAATTAATTATACAGATTAATTTATCTTTAATCATTAATCTTAATTAATTTCTAATTAATTAATTAACAATAATTAATTACATAAATCCTTAATTGATTACATTAATTAATTATTACTTCTTTCTCACTTCATTGATTAATTATCTTATAATTAATCACATTAATTAATTAAACAATAAATTATTCATTAATTACATTAATTAAAGACCTCTAATTAATTTATTAATCAATCATTTCAAAATTACATTTAATTATTAATTATAAACTTACTTATAATTATTAATCAAACCTGATTAATCACAATCAGTAATTAACTTCCTTGATTACTTTACCAATTAAACCATCACTTTGATTAATTACATTAATCAATTCTTTAATTACACTGAGTAATTGTCACTTAATTACTTCCCTAAGTAATTATACCCCTTTAATTACTATCCATCCAGTAATTTCCTCAATTAATTACATTCAGTAATTATTCATTAATAACTTCACTAAGTAATTACACTTCTTTAATTGCATTAAGTAATTATACTTAATACCATCATTAAGTAATTCCTTTTTAATTAATTAAACTTTAATTAATTAACTAAATTAACCATAATAGCTTAATTAATTACACAGAGTAATTAATTACTTTAGTTACTTAATTAAGTAATTATGTTTAAATAACTTTTCTTAAACATTAAGTAATTAACTTCTTAATTACTTATTAACTAATCATTTCTTAATTAATTTAAACTTGATTAATTAATTTTTAATTAAGTAATTAATTACACTTAATTAATTACACAACTAATTTACCTTAATTTAATTACTCACATTACCAATTCAAGTTGATTAAGTAATTTACTTCAATTACCTTTATAATAAAAACTTAATTAAGATAAACCAAACATTTTATTAACTTAAATCAATTAAATATTTAAATTCGAAAACTTGTATTTGGTTTATACAAAAACATCATCTTTTAATTTATCGTTAACCTTAAATTATCTAAATTTAATGCCTTGCTTTAATCACATTTTAAATCGCTTCAAATACAATTTTATTATTATATCATTATCAAAACAAAATTGAAAACAAACTATTTTAAAAATAAAAGTTTAAATTTAAAAATCCAAACTTTAAACTAAAGTTCTTTTAAATTCAAACATTCATTCTTATACGACAAATTTTAAAACACTTTGTTTAAACATCAATTTGCTTTCCAACTTTTGAAACTTCATTTTATAAAGTATAATAATCCGGTTAATACTAGTCTATAAACAAACAAACTAATTTGAAACAAATTTAACTTAACTTGTTAAAACACAAAGTTTCAAATTAAAACATTTCAAACATAATTAAACTATTTAAAACTTTCTTTCAAAGTTTAGTTTGCTTTTAACTTCAGCAATTTCAATTTGCAGTTGAAAATTTAACAGGATATAAATCTTGAAACCAAGTTACTCGAAAACCAAAAACACGCAACAACTCTTCCTTCAACTTCGAGTCACAAGCGACATCAACACGAGTCAACACTCGAGAAAAACAACGAAAAAGAACCTAGCCAACTCTGTCTTCCCTGACCAAATTCCAAATGCACACTTCGACCTTGTGCACGTGCACGCCGGCCATGGTCGACGGCGATCAACGTCGCAACACCCTCCAAGTCGTCTTTGACCTATTCAACCATCTCGTCCCTTTAAATCGAAGAAAGCAACTGTAACAACCCGCATATTTTACGATTGAGTATTTAAATATTTTATTTAAATGTTTCATCGTTAGTCGGATTTTAGTCCGAGAAGCTACTTTTTGCAAACGGTCGAACTAGGACTCGAGACCACCCACATTGAGTTCAAAACGACATTTGCGATCTTTTTGAGTATAAACTTTGATATGTTTGGAGTTAGTGGAATTTTGCTACCTTTTCACTTTGGGCTTTGGTTTTTGTTTCAGCCCATTAGACCCAAGCTTCACCCCTCTTCTCTTCATTACTTCAGTTCTATTTCCTAATACTTAAGCTTTAGCAACAATGGAGAGAGGAATGGGAAATTAAAACTCCAAGCCCTAGTTTTCATTTGCAAATCAAGTTCTAGCTCGAAATACAAAGAGAGGCTATTGGTAAACATCATCTTCTTCTTCTCCAACTCATTCTCCTTTCAATTTTAGAAATTCCTAAACCTAACTTTGGGAATGTTCTTCTTTTGAGCTTAGATTCAAGCTCATTTGGATTGTGTTGAAGTGTGGTTGATTCTTCCTTTGCTTTCAAGCTTCTCCTTCCTTATTTTTGTGAAAAGGTGAGATTTTTATCTCACATCTAAGTCTATGATTATCTTTGATTGTTAGGTATGAATTCCTAACACTTATTCATGTGCATTTGATTTGGACTTGGATTGGTTTTGTGAATATTCCAATTTTTGGTGTTTTGAGTTCAAATCTTCAAAAATCATAGCTTTGTTGATTGAACATGTTTTTGGTGATGCATCGAAGAGCCTATAGGGCCGGGTTGCCGATTGGCATAAATCCCTTGCGGCATTGCTCGATCGGTCGCGAATTGGTTGGGTTTGCACGTCATTTGTATAGGCAGAAAAAAACTGCATAGGTTCCAGTCAGTCGACTGGACTTTGAATCCAGTCGACTGGCTGTAGCCTATTGGCATACCGAAGGCAGATAATAGAGACAGGGGTCTCTGTTTCCTACAGCCGGTCGACTAAACTCATTGAGCCAGTCAAATGACCTGCTCTTAAATGCCTATTATGCCTATTTTTGTCTATTTCTCTTGTGTTTCCAAATTTAATCGATTCGGGTTTATTCTCACTTGTTGTATCAGTTGTTATTCGACTTTGATGACTTCTATTTTGGGATATTTGGAAATATCCATTTTGATGGATTTGATATCGATTTCTTTGGAATTAATCACGTCTTCGTATGCGAATTTTAGTGATTGATTGTTTCTACAATCATTTTTGTGCTTTGTCACTTTAAAAATATAAAGGTTTCAATACTAGTAGTAAATATCAAAACTCTTTTATCAAAATGATTTCAACACTATTTTATTACAAAGCTCGTTTCTTAAACCGTTTTCCAATCTACTAGCATATACAGACCTTTACCTCACTTGTATGAGAAATCTAATTAAACGTCTTAGTAAAACAAGTGGTATGAAACGCTTGCGTTTACTTCGTTGGTTAATTCTTGGACTTATTCGACTGAATCTCTTGTGACAGTTTTCTAGTGGAGATCTACAATTTGCTCGTAAATATTTAAGTTAAGCTAATGGTTATGGGACCTGAAGCTAAGCTCATATATTTACTAGCTTAGAGTAATTGACACTTTCTTGATGATCATTGAGGATCATTTTTGTGTTTTAGACTAGCACTATGCTATGTTTCTTTGTCCACGAAGGGGACGGCACCTCGTTTTATTGAGTTTCGTCTCAATTTTGTTATAGGCTAATGACCTATTTATTTCTTGGGGTTTCGACCCAATTTTTGTAGGCTAGCGACCCACGTTTTTATGGAGTTCGGATCTTCGGGCGTACCGTTGTACTACGTCGTTGTTTCGAATTTTACGAGTTTTTGGTTCCTCGGGCGTACCGTTGTACTACGTCATTGCACCGGCTCTATGGTTAGCGACCATGGGATAGCGTCCCGTTTTGTGATACACGTGTTGGTGAGTTTTCATGCTCCCGTTTTGTGATAGGCCTCCCCCTTTTTGTGATTCCTGGATTTCTATTGATGATTTCTAGAATTTGAATTTCACCAAGTTTATGGTTGGCATTTATATGTTGTCAATATTTGTGGCTTGGTGAATGAAGGAGTATGACATTCCTTTTGATCTTTGAGAAGATTCTTTTGATATTGATTAATCTCTTGTTGATTTTCAATTACATACTTATCATAGTATGGTATTATGGTTTTTATATGTTTATGTCCTATCTCTTATTCTATATCATTACATCTGATATTTATAGCTAGACTAATCCGTTTATTATTTTCTTATTAAATAATACTCGGGTCAGACCGAGATGTTGCAGGTGCTTCTACTTGACTCCTCTTCTAGAGTTATTAATCTGACTTTTGGCTAACTACTTATATTAGCAGTTTATTTTGTTGTATACATTTGAGATATAGACTCCAGGATGTGTACTTATTCTTTTGTCTAGCACTTGTAACTATCCTTTTGTGTTATTGTGGATCTTGTTTGACCACTACTCTGATGTACACTTCTATGTGTAATATTCATATCTTTTTCCGCCTTTGTGATATGGATACCTGTGACTGATTTGTGTTATGCTTATTTCTATGTTTGTTTCCGAAGATTATATATAGTCACTGTGTAGTAGCTTTGATTTTGTATCGGCATGTCGGATTTTGAAATGAAATGCATCTTAAACTATCTGACATATCGGTGCTCGCACAAAGCAATTACATGGATGGTCGCTCCTCGACAACCTTATTCTCCGTGCTAGTTGACGGCAATACCCCGTAGTGTCCTTGGCTAGCGTGGGTATAGAGGTGGGGCATCACAGCTTGGTATCAGAGCCAAACTTCGGAACAATGTAGAATAATTTAACAAGGATCATCGTCATAAGTCCATCTTAGGAGTCGTGCCGTAGGATTTTATTCGGGTCTTCGAACTGTCCATCCTATTTTCTTTTGTGGTTCCTTGTTTTATTAATCATTATTGTTTGATATTCATTTTTTGAATAACCTTTTTCTTCTTCTTCTTTCTTTCTTAATGAAGAGAAATGGTTAGGCCTGGCTGTCCGAGTGCCGGTCAATCTAGTGCTACTCCCCAAAATGAAGTATTTATGTCTGCCCAGCAGCTTCTTGATCTAGTAAAGAATGCTCAAGCAGCCGGTTCCAATCCGGAATCTACTCACCCTAAGTCTGGATTTACACGTTTGTGCAACGATTATACCAATTTGGGTGGGAAGCCATTCAAAGGTTCTGAAACCATTATTGAAGTCTTGGCTTGGCCAAAATCATGCGATCGAATCTTTTCTCGTATGAATCTTTTTGATCTTCACCGAGTCCAGTTAGCCTCTAGTATGCTCCAAGAAAGAGCATTAGATTGGTACGAGCTTCTGATTTCTGAAATAAGCAAAGCAGATCTTACTTGGGAGAAATTCCGGGAACGCTTCGAATTAAAAAGCTGAGAAAGTGACATTGGCTCGTCGTTTCATTGACCTTGTTCAAGGTGAATCCTCCGTGGCAGATTATGTCGCATCCTTCGAGTCACTTTCTAAATACGGGGTCGAATACATAAACACCCTATTGAAGAAGAACCAAAGATTTGTGTATGGCTTGAACAAAAATCTCAAGAAGCCATTACTTCTAAAGTTAGAAGTTTTTTTTGATCAACTCGTTGATATCGCTCTTCGACTTGAAGAGGCGGATAAGGAGAGTGATGTTGAAGTTGTGGGTGCCAATCAAAACTTCAACAACAACAACAAGAAAAGGCCTATTAAGTCCAAAGGCCCGTATCCTAATAAGAAAGGAAGGCAAGCAACTCCTTCAACAAAGACTTCTTCCTCTAATAGTGGTCAATGCTTCAATTGTGGTTCTAAAGACCATTATGCCAATAAATGCCCGAAACCTCTCTTTTGTCGCTATTGCAAAAGGTCGAGTCATTTTATTTCTGCATGTCCCAAACTTCAAGGCAAGAAGGAGGGAAAGCTTAATGTTGCACAAGCCCCTAGCAAAACTTCTCGTGGTCAAGGTATTTCTCATTCTATCCTTGATGGCATTATTATGTTTCATGATCAACCTATTCGAGTTCTTTTTGATACGGGTGCATCCCATTCATTTATATCGAAAGAACTTGACACTTTTTTTGGATGTTATATGTTTAATGAATTCTTTGAGAATTGCGAATCCGGTTAGTGGATCCGCAACAATTAGTTTATTGTGTAAAGATGTCGAAGTTATTTTGTGTGATTACTCTTTCCGTGCCGATTTGCATGTTATGCGTTACCTTGGCTTCGGAATGATTTTGGGAATGGATTGGCTTAACCGCTATGAAGCTCAAATCCTATGTCCTGAGCGGACTATTCATCTTCGACATCCTCAATCTGTTAAGTAGATTTTTATTGATCTTAAAGGTTCGGATTCCAGCCTGGTAGCATCTTTATATTCTTTAAATCCTCATGATGACGATAATGATGATGAGGAAGATGTCATTTCTCTTATTCACGTTGTTCGTGAATTCTCCTACATATTTGAGCCCGTTTTAGGACTACCACCTAAGCGAGCAATTGAGTTCAAAATTAATCTCATCCCTGGAGTTCAACCTATCACCCGTCCTCCTTATCGCATGTTCAATAAGGAAAATGAGGTGATGTGCAAACAATTATCCGAATTGAAGACGAAGCAATTTATTCGCTCTAGTTCCTCGCCTTGGGGAGCTTCGGCTATTTTCGTGAAGAAATCCGATGGTACACTTAGGCTTTGCATTGACTACCGCAAGCTTAATGATCTTACTATCAAAAATAAATATCCTCTACCTCGGATTGATGATCTATTCGATCAACTTAGTGGTGCTAGAGTCTTTTCACTATTGGACTTGGCAACCGGTTTTCATCAGCTTCGTATTGCAGAGGATAGTATTCCTTTGACATCGTTCCGTACTTGTTACGGATCTTATGAATGGCTTGTTATGCCCTTTGGTTTAACGAATGCTCCGGCTTATTTCGTTGACCTTATGAATCGAGTTTTCAAAGACTTCCTCGATCGATTTTTTCTCATCTTCATTGATGATATTCTTGTGTATTCAAAAACCGAGGAGGAGCATGAAAAACATCTTCGGATTGTGTTGGAAACTCTTAGGAGTAATCAATTAAAAGCAAAATTTTCTAAATGCCACTTTTGGCAATCTCGTGTGAAGTTTCTCGGTCATATTATTTCCGAATCCGGAATTTTCGTGGATCCTTCAAAGATTGAATCGATTCAAAATTGGAAGAGACCGGAGAGTGTGACGGAGATCCGTAGTTTTCGTGGATTGGCAGATTATTACCGCCGTTTCATAAAAGAATTTTCCAAAATTTCCGTGCCTATTACTAGTTTGACAAAGAAGGGAGTTAAAAATATTTTGTCAGATAAATGTGAAGCTTCTTTTCAGAAATTAAAAGAACTCCTTTCCAATGCTCCTATTCTTATTATTCCCGAGGGGAATAAAGATTTTATTGTTTGTACCGATGCTTGTTACGTTGGTTTGGGTGCCGTTCTTATGCAAAGAGAACGTGTTATTGCTTATGCTTCTAGGCAATTGAAGCCAGCCGAGACTAGATATGCCACTCATGATTTAGAGCTTGCGGCTATTATTTTCACCCTTCGAATTTGGCGTCATTATCTTTTGGGAGAAAAAATTATTCTTTACACCGATCATAAATCTTTGAAGTATCTATTTTCTCAAAAGGAACTTAATTTGCGTCAACAACGTTGGCTCGAATTCCTTTCATCTTATGATCTTGATATTCTTTATACTCTCGAAAGGGGAAATCGTGTTGCCGATGCACTTAGTCGAAAGCAACAAGCAGTTGTTTCTATGATGATATTCGAGTGGAATGATCTTGAGATTTATCCACTTGTGAGACTAGAGATCGTGTATCCAATTTATGTTCATCTCTTGCTTTATGTAGCCTTGAGGCTCATCCTTCTCTTTTAGACCGCATTCTTGAAGCTCAAAAGCTAGATCTCGAATTGGCTCTGCTTGGCCAAAATTTTAGGGATAAAATTGATATTGAAGGTTTGAAAGACTTTGATATTGATTCTCGTTGCGGTATTTGAAAATTTGGTAGACTTATCGTGCCTAATATTAGTGATCTTCGTAAAGATATTTTAGAAGATTCTCATCGTTCTAAATTTACCATTTATCCCGGTAGTAGTAAAATGTACGCGGATATGAAGCGACTTTATTATTGGGAGGGAATGAAATCTGATATTGCTAACTTTGTTAAGTGTTGCATGACTTGCCAACTTGTCAAGGCCGAGCATCAAAGGCCCGGTGGGTTATTGCAACCTTTAGAAATTCCAATTTGGAAGTGGGATCAAATTTCCATGGATTTTATTGACGGCCTTCCCCATTCTCATTCGGGTCATGATAGCTTATGGGTGATAGTTGATAGACTTACTAAATCCGTCCATTTTATTCCCGTTCGGTCCAATCGAACTGTTCCTCTCTTGGCCAAACTATTTATTAAAGAAATTGTAAAATTGCATGGAGTTCCTTCTTCTATAGTTAGTGATCGTGATCCATTGTTCACTAGTGGATTTTGGAAGACTCTTCAAAAAGCTTTGGGAACGAAGCTTAATTTTAGCATAGCTTATCATCCTCAGTCTGATGGACAAACCAAGCGTGTGAATCAAACTCTTGAAGATCTTCTTTGTGCATGTATTCTTGATTTTGGTGGAAGTTGGGAAGATCATATTGCCCTCATTGAATTTTCCTATAATAATACCTTCCACTCTAGTATTGGTATGGCACCTTTTGAGGCACTCTATGGAAGGCCATGTCGTTCTCCTTCTTGTTGGCTTGAGACCGGTGAGAAGCTAGTGTTAGGTCCAGATTTTATTCGTGATTCCACATAAAAGATTGACCTTATTCGTCATAGGATGAAAGAAGCCCAGAGTAGACAAAAATCCTATGCCGATAACCAAAGAAGGAAATTAGAATTTTCTGTGGGAGATCTTGTGTTTATTCGTGTTTCACCTTTGAAGGGTGTTGTACGTTTCATTCGATCGGGAAAGTTAGCACCACGATATATTGGTCCATTTCCTTTCACCGAATGTATTGGTTCCATGGCTTATCGCCTCTTATTACCGACTCAGTTTTCTGCTATTCATGACGTGTTTCACGTTTCGCAATTACGGAAATGCCGTCGAGATTCGGATTCTATCCTTGAGCCCGGTGTTTTGGAAGAAATTGAAGTTTCACCGAATTTAACTTATGAGAAACATCCTATTCGTATTATGCTTCGGAGGTCAAACGCCTTCGAAATAAAGATGTCCCGCTTGTGAAAGTTCAATGGTCCTCAAATCCTAAGGATTGTTCTTGGGAATATAGAGAATTCATCGAGCGAACGCAATCGGACTTACTTTCTCGTGCTCTTTGAGGTGAACTTTCTATTCAAATTTCTTTTGTGTCGATATGCATTTATGGTTGTTACTTCTATTCGTTTATTTCTTAAGATTGCGAGGACGCAATTTCTTTAAGTAGGGGAGTCTGTAACAACCCGCATATTTTACGATCGAGTATTCAAATATTTTATTTAAATATTTCATCGTCAGTCGGATTTTAGTCCGAGAAGCTACTTTTTGCAAACGGTCGAATTAGGAATCGAGACCATCCCCATTGAGTTCAAAATGACGTTTGCGATCTTCTTGAGTATAAACTTTGATATGTTTGGAGTTAGTGGAATTTTGCTACTTTTTCACTTCGGGCTTTGGTTTTTGTTTCAGCCCATTAGACCCAAGCTTCAACCCTCTTCTCTTCATCACTTCATTTCTATTTCCTAATACTCAAGCTTTAGCAATAATGGAGAGAGGAATGAGAAATTAAAACTCCAAGCCCTAGTTTTCATTTGCAAATCAAGTTCTAGCTCTAAATACAAAGAGAAGCTATTGGTAAGCATCATCTTCTTCTTCTCCAACTCATTCTCCTTTCAATTTCAGAAATTCCTAAACCTAACTTTGGGAATGTTCTTCTTTTGAGCTTAGATTCAAGCTCATTTGGATTGTGTTGAAGTGTGGTTGATTCTTCCTTTGCTTTCAAGCTTCTCCTTCCTTATTTTTGTGAAAAGGTGAGATTTCTATCTCACATCCACGTCTATGATTATCTTTGATTGTTAGGTATGAATTCCTAACACTTATTCATGTGCATTTGATTTGGACTTGGATTGGTTTTGTGAATATTCCAATTTTTGGTGTTTTGAGTTCAAATCTTCAAAAATCATAGCTTTGTTGTTTGAACATGTTTTTGGTGATGCATCAAAGAGCCTATAGGGCCGGTTTGCCGATTGGCATAAATCCCTTGCGCCACTGCTCGATCGGTCGCGAATTAGTTGGGTTTGTGCGTTATTTGTATAGGCAGAAAAAAACTGCCTAGGTTCCAGTCAGTCGATTGGACTTTGAATCCAGTCGACTGGCTGTAGCCAATTGGCATACCAAAGGCAGATAACAGAGACAGGGGTCTCTGTTTCCTGCAGTCAGTCAACTGAACTAATTGAACCAGTCGACTGGCCTGCTCTTAAATGCCTATTTTTGTCTATTTCTCTTATGTTTCCAAATTTAATCGATTCGGGTTTATTCCCACTTGCTGTATCAATTGTTATTCGACTTTGATGACTTCTATTTTGGGATTTTTGGAAATATCCATTTTGATGGGTTTGATATCGATTTCTTTGGAATTAATTCACGTCTTCGTATGTGAATTTTAGTGATTGATTGTTTCTACAATCATTTTTGTGCTTTGTCACTTTAAAAATATAAAGGTTTCAATACTAGTAGTAAATATCAAAACTCTTTTATCAAAACGATTTCAACACTATTTTATTACAAAGCTCATTTCTTAAACCGTTTTCCAATCTACAAGCATATACAAACCTTTACCTCACTCGTATGAGAAATCTAATTAAACGGCTTAGTAAAACGAGTGGTATGAAACGCTTGTGTTTACTTTGTTGGTTAATTCTTGGACTTGTTCGAATGAATCTCTTGTGACAGTTTTCTAGTGGAGATCTACAATTTGCTCTTAAATATTTAAGTTAAGCTAGTGGTTATGGGACCTGAAGCTAAGCTCATATATTTACTAGCTTAGAGTAATTGACACTTTCTTGATGATCATTGAGGATCATTTTTGTGTTTTAGACTAGCACTATGCTATGTTTCTTTGTCCACGAAGGGGACGGTACCTCATTTTATTGAGTTTCGTCTCAATTTTATTATAGACTAACAACCTATTTATTTCTTGGGGTTTCAACCCAATTTTTGTTGGCTAGCGACCCATATTTTTATGGAGTTTGGATCTTCGGGCATACCGTTGTATTACGTCGATGTTTTGAATTTTACGAGTTTCTGGTTCCTCGGGCATACCATTGTACTACGTCGTTGCACCGACTCTACGGTTAGCGACCATGGGATAGCATCCCGTTTTGTGATACATGTGTTGGTGAGTTTTCATGCTTCCGTTTTGTGATAGGCCTCCCCCTTTTTGTGATTCCTGGATTTCTATTGATGATTTCTAGAATTTGAATTTCACCAAGTTTATGGTTGACATTTATATGTTGTCAATATTTGTGGCTTGGTGAATGAAATAAGGAGTATGACATTCCTTTTGATCTTTGAGAAGATTCTTGTGATATTGATTAATCTCTTATTGATTTTCAATTACATACTTATCATAGTATGATATTATGGTTTTTATATGTTCATGTCATATCTCTTATTCTATATCATTACATCTGATATTTATAGCTAGATTAATCCGTTTATTATTTTCTTATTAAATAATACTCGGGTCAGACCGAGATATTACAGGTGCTTCTGCTTGACTCCTCTTCTGGAATTATTAATCTAACGTTTGGCTAACTACTTAGATTAATAGTTTATTTTGTTGTATACATTTGAGATATAGACTCTAGGATGTATACTTATTCTTTTGTCTAGCACTTGTAACCATGCTTTTGTGTTATTGTGGATCTTGTTTGACCACTACTCTGATGTACACTTCTATGTGTAATATTCATATCGTTTTTCGTCTTTGTGATATGGATACATGTGACTGATTTGTGTTATGCTTATTTCTATGTTTGTTTCCGAAGATTATATATAGCCACCGTGTAGTAGCTTTGAGTTTGTATTGGCATGTCGGATTTTGAAATGAAATGCATCTTAAACTATCTGACATATCGGTGCCCGCACAAAGCAATTACACGGATGGTCGCTCCTCAACATCCTTATTCTCTGTGCTAGTTGATGGCATTACCCCGTAGTGTCCTTGGCTAGCGTGGGTATAGAGGTGGGGCGTCACAGCAACCCTGCACCAAAATATGGCTACTGCCTCAACAAATAGGAAAAAGCTCGAACCCAAAAATTCGCCGTCAACGGCGAAATCCACCACCGGAGGTCCCACCACGTTGCCCACTCACGCGCCTCACTCCACGCAAACTTCTCCCCCACCAGCGATCCACCCCGAAGCAACGACGATGACGAACTCATGTTGTTTCCGATCCAATAAAGAAACAGGTTCAAAACCCTTCTACACCCCATTACGGCCATCACGGTCTCCATAAAAATCAATCGCCATTTTTCCTACATCACCCAGAACCAAGACCACGTCCATGCCGAAGCTCAACCTCCAACTCAACCCCAATCAACAGAAATTGACCAATATCCCAAATTCAACCCCCTCTTGAATTCTTGTTAAATACATAGTTAAAAATCACAAATTTTACATTAAACTTCATATTTTGATAGTATAATTCAGATTAACTAAGTGAATTTGAAATTCATCAAACTTGAATTTTCTAATTTTTGAATGTCAACTATATATTAATAATTTACGGAGTATTTTTCAAATACATTCACTTGAAATAAATTTTAAAAACAAGAATAACATGTTATTAGCATCTTTTCTTCAATAATCAGTGTTTAATTGTGATTATACAGGGAGCTTTGAGCTAATGTAGTTGATCTTGCAACAGTTTTTACAGAGAACACCAAAATATTCATATACATGTATGTATTCTAGATTGTACAGCATAAATTAGATTTAAGATGATAATTCTGAGCAACAACATGATTATAACATCACTATATCCAACATGCAAGCATTGATATCATATTTAAAATATCAAACATTTCACAGATCAACAAATAAAAGATTCAAAACTGTTTTTAAAAAAGAAATTTACTCACTGAATTTAGGAGCAGAGAACACTCTGTATTACTGTATTTTTTTATTTTCTGTACTTTGAATTTTGCCTTTGCAACCTGCTGTTTGAATTGTTGTATTTGTTGATTCTCAGTTAAACTTTAAAACATGATTTTCAGGTAGCAATTTAGATCTAGGTTGTAAGCTTTAGGTTTCCCTTCTTCCTTACTTCTTTGGTTACAGATTTGATTTCTATTTTCTTGATTTCAGTTTTGAAGTTTGCATTTGATTTCTCTTCTTTCTTTCTTTTTTATTTTAGTTGAAGAAAAAATTAAAGAAGTTTAGCTGAAGAAAAGGAATAAACAGATCCTTTCTCTTTTTTAAACTTTAATTAAAAACAAAACTTTTTTTAAAACAAAGATGCCACTTGTTTCATGAATAAACCATTTATTAACAAATGTCAAACCCCTTTATTATTTTGTAAACAAGTGTATTTCCTAAGTTCTTATGATGCCATGTGTTTCCAAGATTACATTAATTACTTTTTTTTAAATGAATTAAATATTAATTACCAATATTAACCAAATACTCATGTTATACATAACTATGCAATGTATTTATATCTTTGTGTTTTAATTTATAATTATTTGAAACTACTTTCCTACAAATAAATTTTAAAAGAAGAAAGTAAACATTTATTTAAATTTTATTCTAAAAGTTTAAACATAAATTTCTATAACTAACATTGATATTATATTTAAAATCTAAATCTATTTTCAAAAACAGTTTAAAAGAAAACAATTTAAACTTTTATAATAATGTACTATATTTCAAGCCATTATTCTTTTAATAAAAATAAATTTTCCTTTAAGTGTTTTATAAATAAAAATAAATTTTAAATAGCTTTTGAAAAGCATTTTATTAAACCAAATCAAAAACTTCCAAATCACTATAAAAACTTATGTATATTAAAAATTTGAAAACATATTTTCCTGTTTAAGTTTAATCCATAATTTTCTGTTTACATTAAATATATACAAATATAAATATTCATTATAAATAGAACATTTTAGATATTATATTCAGAAACTATTAGAATTTTAAAACAGAACTCCAAATCACAATACATAAAAATATATATTATAAATTTGAAAATATTTTTATTAAACTTAAATTGAAACCAATTTCCTTTTTACAATGTATACATATATATTTCAAATAGAATATTTTTATTAACTTAAAAAGATTAATTATTATTAACTAAATATATATTATTATTATAATTTGAAAAGAATAAACATTCAAATTAAATTATCATTATTATTGAGTTTTTTTAAAAAGATAACATTTGTTAAATTAGATTAATTATTAGTTTTAAATATATAATATTTGGTTAAATTAGATTTGTAAATCAATATAACATATTTTAAAATAAATTATAAATGGAAATTATTAAATAAGTATTGCTAAAATCCCGGGACATCACATGTTGATGGTTAGAAGTTAAAATTCGAGAGAAACTCCAACTATATACATTTATATATAGCACCTAAGGCAGAGTGTCCCTTGCTAAGGGCGTCAGTGGCTACGTACCCTTTTCTAGGGGTATATTGAGTACCAAAGTCAAAGAATGCTACATACTCCATCCACCTCTGCTACCTAAGATTCAAATCTTTTCACGAAAATAGGTATTTGAGTGATTTATGATCAGTGAATAACTCAAACCTTTCCCCCAAGAGATAACGTCTCCGCATCTTTAAGGCAAAAACAATAGCTGTCAATTCTAAGTCATGCACTAGATACCTCTTCTCATCGTCCTTTAGTTGTTTACTAGCATAAACAACTACCTTCCCTTCTTGCATAAGAATTGCTCCTCATCTTGTGCACATGCATCTATGAAAACCGTAGACGACTTGGTTCCATTTGAAATAGTGAGCGCGGGTGCACTAGTCAATGACTCCTTAAGCTTTTCAAATGCCTTGGTGCATCTATCATCCCAAACAAAAACTAGATTCTTCTTAGTCAATCGGGTTAAAGGGGCTATTATTTATACAAAGCTCTTAATGAACTTCATATAGTAGTTTGCCAACCCTAGAGAACTTCTAGCCTCCAGTGCATTACTAAGAATCTTCCATCCTTGGACAACCTCCACTTTAGTAGGGCCTACCGCCAATCCTTGTTCCAAAACAATATGCCCAAGGAACCTAACTTCATTTTTCCAAAAGTGGCAATTAGAAGACTTGGGCTTGATTTGGTTTTTCCTCAAGGTCTTCAATACCTCCCTTAGGTGGTCCTCGTGCTCTTTCTTGCCTTTGGAGAAACCAAGATATCATCAACAAACACCAAGACAAATTTAATAAGTTTCCATCCAAATATTCTACTCATTAAATCCACAAAGTATGCTGGGGCATTCGTAGTCCAAAAGGCGTTACTTCTCACTTATAGATTATATATGGCATACAGAATGTGGTCTTCGACTTGTTTTCCTCTGCAATCCTCAATTGCTGGAATCCCGTTGCTATGTCTAATTGGGAAAAGACTTTAGCTCCTACAAGTTGGTCGAATAAGTCATCTATTCTAGGTAGAGGGTACCTATTCTTCGTTGTCAACTTGTTCAGCTCCCTATAATTGACGCAACATCTCAGAGAACCATTTGCCTTAGTAGCGAAAACAACAGGGGATCCCCACTCAGAATTCGTATGGATGAATCCCTTCTTTAATAACTCTGAGATTTTCTTACCCAATTCCCTTATTTCTCTCAAGGCCATATGTCTTAAAGGCAGAGCGATGAGTCTGGCATCCTTCTCCAAATCAATTCGGAACTCAATCTCCCTATGGGGTAGGAGACTCGAGATCACCTCGAAAACATCAATAAATTCACAAACTATGGGTATAGATAATGGCTCTCGAACAACAAATAGATTGAGTGAGTATAAATGGCTTAACTCAACTAAAGGTTTGGATGCACAAAGAACGTCTAGGTCATAACCATCACAACTCCTTAATCGTACTACCCTTTATTCACAGTCAAGAATGGCTCCATAATATGACAACTAATCCATACCCACATAAGTCCGTACCCCTCAAAATTTACAACATACACAGTATGTATGAAATCAACATCGAATATGTCCAACATTAGGTCTTTGCAAATAGGAGAAAGATGGGTCGAGCCTCAATGGGATTGGAAACCTCTATTGGGCTACTAACTATCTGGGTTTTTAAGGTTTAAGGAGTTTACTACATCTCTAGCTATAAAGGAATGTGATGCCTCCAAATAAAATAAGGTACGAATAGTAACCCCAAAAATAAGAGTTATACCTTTTAGAGTTGCTTTTCCTTGGTCTCTTGGTGGCTTAGTGGCAAGAGGGACACCTTCAATAGTGTAGGCCTATCTATGTGGTCCTTGGCCATCTTGGGACATAGATTCTTGTGATGCCCTTCCTCGTGGCAATTAAAGCACCTTTGTTTAAAGGCTTCTTTCATCAGACTCGCCCTACAATCTTTAGCTTCATGACCCTTTTTTGCATCTCTTACACATCTTTACGTCCTTCTTAAACTTCCCCTTTGACTTCCTACTGGCCCAAAGCTCCCCTTCTTAGACCATCCTTGCTTTTTGGTTCAGCGCAGACTTCTCTTTCTCTCTTTTATCTCCCTCGTTAGCCATGTGCAGCATGACCCTTTCTAACAACATGTCATACGTGGCCCCGTAGGTACTTAGGCCAACAACATTTCTTTTAGCGGGAAATTTAAGCCCTTTACAAACTTCATGGCATTTTTCATAGGTGTTTCTATCAGGCTCATCTCGGATTTAGCCAATTCAGTAAACTTAGCTATGTACTCCTTAAGGGTAGAATCTCCTTGTTTCAGTTGAATCAAAATTTCCAATTGCAAGCTAACCTTTGTTGTAGACATGAATCTCATCTCAAATCGTTCCTTGAATTCACCCTAAGAGAATATCCTTTTCGGGTGCTCATCAGTCACAAAGTTCCACCAGTTCAAGGCTTCTTCCCTGAGGTGCCAAGCTGTCATTCTTCTTCTTAGCTGATTATCCTAACCAAGCTCGCTAAATATCTTCTTACAGTTATCAATCCTTGCTTTAGCTTTCAAATATCCTTTAGTTCCTAAGTATGTCTTCCCTCCCATATTGAGAAAGTCCTTACAAAATTTAGGAAAGTCAGTAGGATGGGGTGCTGCATCAACGGCCAGGGCAGTGGGTGCTACCGATGCAGATGGAGGAATAGGAATCTGCCCAATAGTCCTAAATATTGTTTAAACCATTCAGGCATTTCACGGATGGGTGGCCTTCTGCGGGTAGGGTTCTCTTGTTTGGAAGAAGATTGATTATCAGCCAAATCAACTATTTGTAGGTAAAACCTTTAATGACGATTTCCTAAGATTGTATTTATATGCTAAAAGAAAAGAAAATTTTGCCTAGTATATTTGCGTATGTTCAAGAAGAGAAGGTATATATATAGTAAGAGTTCTGTTAAAAATTCTTTTTGGAAAAACTTTTTCAAAATAACAAATATGTCTCTTATACGTATAGTTTTTCCCCGTTGATTAGGTAACCTAAGGCTCTTGTAACGATCCACCTTTTTGGACAGTTAAAATCGACAATAAACCACATATGTCAACTCAATCCATTGAAAAGGGAGGATTGTTAATGTGGTAAATAAGAAAATAAGAGGAAAGAAAAACAAAACACAGAATCTCACAGCGGAATGACAAAATATAATAATCAAATAAACAGTTCGTGAAGATGTTTATAAATAACATTTGATTATACTTTTACAATACAAATCAGAGTTATACATATAGCAGGAATAAATAAATAATGCAGCAGAACAACGTATGTAGTGGAATAAATATAATAAATAGTAATAATATACTAAATCACCGTCTTTGTCCTATAGAAAGGTAGTCTTCAACACTGAAATGCTCAGGCTGACCCGATCGTAATGAAAAAATAAAACACTCGAGTCAAAATTAAAAGATCTTATGCAAGTTAAATCAAAATAAGTAAATATGAGTGTAACGGCTTCATAGATGTTCACGGGATTTTACATCTCCTATCCAGTGTCTAACATGCGTGCAATAATTTAAGAGGTGTTCGGGATTCCATCTCCTAAGGATCCATTAAATTATCTACATACATAGTATAATAAGCTATTATAATATGTCTACAATAAAGTAAAGTATTAAAATAGCGTTAAGGCGTTACCCATAACCCCCTTAACACATTTTATATAAATGTCGTAGTCTATATAGTACCGTAATTGCTCCGTAAACTAGAGGGCTATCAGAGGGCACTCCATAATATACGACACAAACCAAACTCATAGTGGGCGCGATTAGGATAAATATGACAAGGCACGCGAGGCAATGCCAAGGGTAGGATACTACCGTTTTGCACTCCCGAACTAGTGGTAACGCATAGCAGCTACTACCGCCCACCACGAAACACACTCCCATAATCAAATCGAGGGGTGGCCACAAAATCAATCACAAAGTAATAAATATGGTATCAAAGAAATGTGCCCGATAGGGGAATGACCCTACTTGGCCTGGTATTGCTCCTGTTTTAGTCATTTTAATTATGACCCAAAAGTCCATCATCGTTCTCTTACTTCATTCCAGTAGCATTCACCAAACCTTCCTACTTCATTTTGGATTCTCCACCATGTGCGCTGTTGTTAAAGTGGTTTCGGTATTGGTAGAGAGTATGACAATATCTGATCCTGGTCTCTTTAACAACCAAAAGCTTATTTCACACCAGTTGGTTCTTTTACATTTTCGAAACCTATTCATAATTGATATTAAAATATCATATTCACTTGAAAATCATATCACTTTTGAAATCATATTCACTTTCGAAATCATTATTCACTTTAAATCATATTCATTTTTAAAATCATAACCAAAAAATAGGTTTAACCATCATATCCAAATATTCTCATTTAAATCAATTAAATCTAAATCATAACAGTTCCAACTTTAAACAGTTTGAATATTGAAAGTAGTATATATATTGGAATAGTTATACAATTAAAATAGTTTAAAATAGTTTAAAATAGTTTTAATGGTTTAAAATATTTTTTAATAGTTTAAAATAGTTTTATTTAAAATAGTTTTAATAGTTTAAAATAGTTTTAATAGTGTAAAATCGTTTCAATAGTTGTAATAGTTTAAAGTAGTTGTAATATTTAATATAAAATCGTTTGATTATTGAAAATGGTTTTGAAAATCTAAATAATCTAACTTTTAAAATAATAGATTTTTAAACAGTTTATATTAAAATAATTAATTTTTGAAAATAGTATCAAATCAAACTTTTTCTTCCATTTCAACAAATCTGGACCATATCTAGATTTCAAATCAATAAAACTAAAATTTAATCTTTCAATTCAAATGACTAAATTTTGATTTAGTCCAAATCAATGCGATTTTAATTTCAATTCGAAATAACTTCAATTTTCGAAACATTCATTTTAACTTCAATCGATTCGATAAGTCAAATAAATGATTTAAATTCAATTCCATTGTTATTTTAAACCATTTCAATTCATATCAATTTCAAGCCCAATTTCAAATCACTTATTTAAATCACTTAAATCAAATTAACTTCATTGTTAAAATTTAAGGTCTAAATCTTCAAAATAATTTAAATTTTCGACTTAAAGTCATATAACGATTTTAACTTTACAATCCAATTTAATTCTTAAACAATTTCTTTCTAACCATTTCTATTTCAACTTTCAAAGCTTGAATTAGAAAATAATTAAATTCAAAAAAATCTATAATTTATTTCCTTTAAACAGTCGCATTTAATCAAAAATCCAAATTCAAGATTTTAAACCATTTAATTTGACCAGTCCGGTGTCCGTATATAATTTTCTACTATGTGGTCAAGCGATACGGATATATATATATATATATATATATATATATATATATATATATATATATATATATTAACCTGCAATAATTTAATTTTTTAGATGTGTATCATTTCAACCCGTATCCCGAATTACAATTTCCAAATCCATAAATCGCTCGGGTTTATCATTTGAACCCATAACGATTTTTCCTAATTTATAAGATCGTTCGGGTACGTATCATTTTAATCCATAGTGATTTTTCTAACAATAACTAAGAGAACTTGTAGTGTGATAACAATATATAAAATCAAATCATCTAAAATGTCAATAATTAAAAATCCATCACAATCATCATTCAAATCAAGCAATAAATCACAATAATTAACTAGTTATCACTATCAGTATTTAACTAACAATTTAAAATTCAATATAAATTCAAATGGCAATTAAATTCAATATAAATTCAATTAAATTTAAACGACAATTTCAATATACCAAACAATAATCAATAAATTTCTAATCACATCATAAATTTAATTTAACTAACATAAGATGGTTTAGTAGTTGTGAATGGTTAAATCACTCACCTTTGATTTTTAGTCGAATAAAATCCAAATAAAGCCTAAAATTCCAACAGTCTCAATGTAGCCAAACCAGTTCCATAATGTCTGGAATTTCGCTATGATCACAACGGAGAAAACCACGCACAAAATCTGAGCTCATATGAAAAAGTTATTCGAGTTAGAACATTTGAAAAAATAAATTTTATATAAAATAGTAGAATGGTAATTGCGTAATTATCCATACCACTGAAAACCCTAGCATGCGCAACCTACAGAAGCTCGACCTTGCCACCTTCATCTTGTGAACTCCGCTGCAACAGTCGACTTCAACAAGATCTGCATACTCCATCGTCCCCAGCTACCCGAGCCGCACCTAGCTAAGGTGGCGCGATCACCTCCGATCGCCTTTGGCCATCACACCGATGCCGACTTTCCTAGCGATTTTTGGCGAAATCATTACCTATTTCGACAAAATAGCCACATGGATCTGTGCTACTCAACGTCCTCTACCCACTTGTCACCTCCGATTGTCCTATAATCGACAATCCATTGTTTAAATCGCAAGCCCTAAATTGAACAGCTGAGCTTCTTCATCGATTTATGATTAAATGATGCATCGAATCGGAAAATGAATTGTTGGACCAGATTGCGCTCATCGAGAGCTTTACAACGATATAATATTTTCTATGGTTTGAGGAGTTTAAATTTTGGAATTGGTTTTGATTTGAAATTTGAAATTGGGAATTAGGGTTTCTGCCATTGGAAAGGAAGGAAGAAGCAGATGGAAGTGTACATACAGAAATAGGAAAAAGGCTACTAGGGTAATCTATTTATATGAACAAGGATAGATAAGAACGAATGGACAGATCGAATTGGTCGAAACGTTACGCTAACCCGAAAAGCCTGTTCCGTTTCCAAAACGAAAGTTGGTCATCCAATATATCGAAATATAGGTTTTTGATATTTTTGAACTCAATAGGATTGGTTGCAAACCCAAATTCTATTGTATATGGAAGTTGGCTTTTAAAATCAGCTTATTTTAATTGAATTCATTAAATTGATTTCTATGCGTTTCGAGCCCGCATGATCAAACGATAAGTCTGATCACTACGATACTTGAAATCCTACAGTAATTCATTATTACGGATCCGATGAAACTAGTTTTGTTGAAATCCGAGACAGTGGCCAAAATAGCTAATTTTCATGTTAATTAAATAAATTATTGTTAAATTAATTTAATCACTTTTAAATCTAAATTTAATAGTCAACAATTTCATCATTCTAGATTTTGTAGAAATTAATAATCTATCAAAATAAATTTTCTATGTTGAATTCACTATTAAAATATTTCATTATATTTAACGTTCAATTAAACTTTAATAAAATTCTAGTTAATTATATTTTAAATCCAAACAAATTCTTTTATTTTGATTTTCACTCTTATTATTAAATCAACTATCAACTTACGGATAGAATTAACATTGGTTTACATTTTATTACATTCATATTTTATAGTTATCATTTTTTTTCTTATTAATTATAATATTTCAATTTCCTTAATTCCATTAATTACCAAGTTTAATTCCTTATTTGTAATTATAACCAAATTAACTTTACAATAATTTCAATTGATTGAATTGCATTAAAATAATTGTCGATAACATTCAAACAATGTTAATAAATCATTATATAGTTATTTTTCTCATTAATAAATCATAAAATTTTCATTTCACATAATATTAAATTGCAAAATCTTAATTAATTAAAATATTTTTAATTATCGAAAAGTATGGGTCGTTACAGCTCTAATACCAAATGTAAAAACCTACCAAGAAACTGGCGTGAATTTCAACGCAGAAAAGGCTCATCGAAACATAGATCCATTCTAAAGCAAGCTATTGGTAGGAAAAAGAAATAATATTGCAGAGCCATAATTAAACTTTTAGAACTCATAGCAGATGGAACAAAAATATAAGAGTAAAGTGTACCCATATATTTTGAAACCATAAAAATATCTTAATACAAATCCTATAAAAACCGTAACATAATATTTGTTACAACAATTGTCTAAATTCTTGCGTACACATAAAAGCAATAATAATAAATACTACCACCAGCCAAGCTTCTCCATCTTTAAGTACCATCACCGTCATTACTCTATCTTTAACCTCTGTTGTAATGGGGAGGGAGTCAGAACGACAACTGTCTAGTAAATAAAATCCCCGAGTCTTACTTTTTCAGTACTTTGGTAGTATATATTTCAAAATAAGAATATGTCTACGGATATAAAACCATTAAAGTCATTTAATACTTCTTTATAAGAAAAGGATCTGGGTCCAACCACTTAATGCCATTATTCCAGAAGTATATTTCTAAAATCCCATATCCCAATCATACGTCATATAGTTGATATTGTGAGAGACGGTACCCAAGCCACTTAATACTTTCCAGTGGAATATAGGCAGAATCTGGTCATTTAAGACCTTAATTAAGGTAGACACCATCAACTAAGACCTATTTCCAAAAGCATGATCCTCAATGGTACTATCTGCCTGACATCACATGGAATCTCATAGGCCATTTAATACTTCCAAGTGGAAAATAGGCAGAGTCCGGTCAGCTAAGACCTTAAATAAGGCAGACTCCATCATTTGATACCTATTTCAAGAATCGAACCCTTATAGAGATGCCACCTAACTTAACCCCTTGGCCATTTAATACTTCATTTGAGGAAAAAGGCGGGTCCAGCCACTTAATACCTCAAGCCCCGAAGCAGGCCCTTTGTCATATGGCCCATATCTATAATGACGTCTCACGTTAGTCCTCTATTTGTGGAAATTGGTAGCCAGATTAGGTTGGCAGATTTCCCCTAAAGAATTCAGAGTCAACCTCGCATTATTACAAAAAATTATCATAAGAATATCTCACATCAATAAAAGGGTACATAACTGTTGGTAGCCTCAAAATGAAGGCAGACTTCCGTCATGTAACTCTATTGACCACGCATTTCTATTATTTAGCCACAAATTATTTCCTCTCCACACACACACACACACTCTCTCTCTCTCTCTCTCATCTCACCATTTCATAAATATGGCCTTATAAAGAATCTTCCTTATTGAGCCTTAGAAAAAAAATTAAGCTATATAAGAGTTTCCTCTTGTTTTCGCTTTAAAATCAATTACCTTTCTAGTATGGGAAATACATGTAAATAAATATCTAATTTACTATGTCATATACATAATAATTATACATTTATTACATAAATAGAGATAAATTAATATTTGTGTATAATAAGTTTTAAACGCATGTATTTTACGCCCTAAACTGGCATTAAATGTCAATTCCCTAACCAGTTATTGTAACAAGTCATTTTTCTTCAATTTCCCAAGATTTCATGGAATTCTAATGTCCAAAATAGGGAATAAATTCTCATAAACAAACCAAATAACAGACTTGTAAATAAAATAGAAACTCAATTTATTACACCAATTCAATGAATACCTTAAACAATAAGTATTACACCATATTCTATTCAACTCCTCTTTTTACAAAGAAATAAATAAGAATAAGTGGTGTAAAATACGAATAGAATTGACAATCTAAACTCCTTATTTTTATTGGAGGATTGCCCAAAGAAGAAGGAGAAGTGGAATAGACAATGAAATTATGAAAGATTACATAATGAAACAAAGCCCATCAAATAATGTAAATAACTGGGAATCTTAGCATAGAATTGAAATATCAAAATAAAAGAAATTTAGGGGATTTTATCTGTCATACTTTCAAAATCTCTAAGGCATATTCATATCCAAAAAAATACACCAAACAATTGCTGAAAAGATATACAAAGGTTTCCACTCACTAATTAGCCTTAGCTTTACTCAAATGGATTTGTAGCCTTCCAATCTATTCCAGAATATCTCTCTTTTGATATATATATATATATATATATATATATATATATATATACATGCAATAGGGAAGAGGTATATATTCATTAGATTCGAAGTAATTGGAGAAGAATAGTATAATAATATATTGGAAGAAGAAGAAAAAATAGGGTATAAGTAGAATCCTTACTTGAATTCTCTATGAAATTTTTGAATCTTATTAGAGAGATAGCAATGGCAAATTTTCGTCATGTTTCGAAAATAACATAAATATAAGTGGAGAGGATAGGGTTCTATTTGTAGGAGTTGAAATGCACCATAATTGTAGGACAAGAGTAGGTAGGAAACGGGTAAATCTAAAGCCTACCACTGAATAAAACATAACTTAAAACCCTAGCCGCCACTGGCAACATCTACGGCCAAGCGGTCGACCACCCTTGGAAAATTGATCGACCGGTTGACCTATTCAGGTCGACTGCTCCTTTTATTCAAGGGAACTTATTTATTTCCATTATCGTATTATTATATTCCCTAATTAACTTTTTATCCTTAAACATTAATTAAACGTTTGCTTAGAGCCCAAGCTAATTTTTAAAATTAAAATCCTAAATTTGATTTCTCATCTGATTTGAATTCAAGCAAAATTAATTTAATTCTCAAAACTTCAAATGCTCGTAACTTCTTTGTTTGAGCTCCGTTTTCAGTATATTATATATGAAAACATATCAGAATTTTTCATGAAAGCAACCGAATAATTTTTATGGTAAAATTCCAACTTTTATAAAAAAATTCATACCTAACCCTTATCATATTTAATTCAATTTACTTTATTTATTTATGGTTTATTTTACGGGGTGTTACACTTTTCGAGCTTCTTACCTTGATAACTTTAAAGATTGACTCATCATGTTTGTCCTTATATTACTGTAACGACCCGTAAATTTTGATTAATAGATTTGTTAGTTTGATTTAAATTTTGCAATTTAATTTAGGAAGAAATAAAAATTCTAGTAGTTATAACGAAGCAAATGTTAGAAATTTAATGTAGCGATTGAAATTAAGATTTACAAATTCAAAAAAAAAATGAAATAGAAATTAATTAAATTTATGAAATTTGTCATACTTGGTTATAAGTTTAATTTAGGAAACAAACAAGAATATTGAATTAACTAATGAAATGTTATAATCACAGGTAGTTGAATGAATTCAATATTATGTAACATATTTTAGTAATTGGTTGGAAATATAAACTTAAGTAAAAATTGAAATGCTACTAATTTAATATAATAAGAAGGTAAGTAATATAAATAAATGATCGTAAACTTTAGTAAATGAATTAATGTGCAAAGGTATTGAATTAAACATGAATAGCACGAATATTGATGAATGAAGGTTATGCAATAAATTGTTAAATGATGGCATTTAGGAATGAAATAAGATTTGTAAGTAATAAAGGAAAGTATAAATAACTGGGTATAAACTTTAGTAAACAATTGAGTTGCTAAGAAATTGGATTAAGCACAAATACTATAAATGAATAAATAAAATATAAATGAAGTTATGCAATAATGAATGAATGAATGAATACATTGCAATAAAAGAAGAAACTGACATGACATTTATAAATGATAACGAATATTGGTAGGGAATAAATGAGAATAATTGAAATAAGCTTAAAGGTAATTAAAGTTAAATAATTACAATTGATAAGATACCTATTTGGGTAGTTAATAAACTTTAATGCGAAAACAATTGAAAACTTTTGACCCAATTTATGTAGTTAAGGTAGTTTTGATTGGCATTGAAGTTTGTTAATTCTAGAAGATGCAATCGATGTTAATTTTATTTATAGTATGACGATTGGGTGATTTAAGAAGTGAAAAACCAAGATTTATGAATATATTTGAAATTTAAAATTCAATTTGTGGATTTATTACAAATAAGTGAAATTAATATTTAACTATTACGTTAGTGGAGTCTAATAAATTAAAATGGGAAATCAATAGAAAATTTTGGTTATAAATTGAAATATAGCCATTTGAACAAATCTAAGATGAATATAGTAGTATTGGGCAATAAATTTATTATAAGAAAAACCAATGCAAATGTTAAATTAATCAGTGAAATGATAATAATAAATAGTAATTAATTCAAAATTTGTAACTTGGGAATAATGTAGATTAATATACGTTAGTTATTTAGGGTAATGACAAAAATTGGTAATCCGTTTGCAATTAATGATAATAGTGTTGATATAAGCTAAAAGTTTAAATGTCAATGAAATTAAAAGCACATAAGTTGCAATTTTTAGGTTGCTTGTTTATTTAATAAGTTAAAATAAAATTTGGTGATCGATTACAAATAAATCTTAATTGTACGTTGGTTAATGTAAATTAAGGTAACAGTTGATGTAATAAAGGATGGATTGAATTGAAATTTATATTTAATTTAAACGGAAATATTAAAGGCTTATAATAATGGAAAATTTAGGTAATAAAAGTATAAGTTTTGATAATTAAGAAATTAATAAGAAAAAGTATACAAAGTAAGTTATAGAATGTAAATTAAGAAATAATAATAAGTAGAAATTGGATGACATTAATACAAGATGATGAAGTGCAAATTTTAGGTTTAAAATAAATGGTACCCAGGATGGTAATATGATCAATAGTGAATTTAAGAATGGGAATCAACATTTATTTATTTATTTGATTTTTTTTTTGTTGAATGAATTAATTTGACTTTTTTTGATAAATCAAAACAAATATATATATATATATATATATTAAAAGAATGTTTAATTATAGATCCATGTTTTAAACTCTTAAACCAAATTGCCTTTTTTTTGTAGATCTGAAAGTTTATATACATATAATTTGCATTTGTGTTGAAACAGAAATATTGTATACATATATTGTCACTTTATCTTGAATTGAATATATCATGAAATTTGAATACTTTGTTGAATAAATTATTTGTTCTTAATCTAATAAATTATAATAGAAGTTTACATATGCTTAACAATTTTTCGATAATAAATCTAAGCTTTGATTTTGATTACAACAATATTTAAATTTGTTACCTAATTTATTATCTCAAATGTCCTTATTTAAGGATCTTAAAGGTTTATTACTATATTGCTTAATTTGTCGTGTTCCAGTTTTGTTTTGTTAAAAATTTAAATAAATTTCATTAAGTAAAAAGGTTTAATTTATATGTATATATGTATTTTAGACTTCAAGTATACATAAGTTTACAAATGCATTAGACAATTTAATGTGGTATGGAAGTACGCTTTGAATTCATTAATAAGCTTTGGTTTAATCTTTATACACACATGTATGTGTATTTGTGTGCATATGTATACATATAAACATTTAATATTTTAATTTCAAATTGCTAAAACATGATTTAATTTTTATTATTTTTGTAACATCCCGCCTTTTCGCACGATTTAAACCGACACACGTGCCAATTCAAACCATACGGAAGGGCGGATTGTTATGGGGTAAATAAGAAAAAAACAGAGAAGAAAAAAACTAAACAGAATCTCACAGCGGAAGGATAAAATATAATAATCAAATATACAGTTTATAAATCTGTTTACAAAACCATTTATATAATACATATCAGAGTTACACATACCAATAATAATGCAGCGGAACAGTGTGTAGTGCACTAGTATAAATAATAATATTATAAATCTTCGTCTTCGTCCTCCAGAGCTAAATCTTGAAATCCTGAACCGCTCAGACTGACCCGAGCGAATTTGAAAAGACAAAAACACTCGAGTCAGAACTAAAAGATCTTATGTGAGTTAAATTAACAGAAATAAATATGAGTACAGTAACTCAAGAGATGTTCGGGATTTACATCTCCTAAGGATCCGTTAAACTATTTACTATGTAGTATATTGCGCTATTATAATAGTGTCTATTTATAAAATAAACTTACTTTTTAATAGCGTTAAGGGGTTACCCATATAGCCCTTAACACAAATAATGCCAATAGTCTATACAGTACCATAATACCTCATGATCGAGAAGCTACCAGAGGATACTCCATAGGTACGACACAAATAGAAACTCGTAGTAAAGGCTCGGTATGGTAGGTGACACGGCACAACTAGGAAATGCCAGGGTAGATATACCAATTGCTATCCAGGCTGGTGGAAACGCGTAGCCGCAGTTACCGCCCACCTCGGACGAACTCCCCAAAATCAAAATATAGAAGTGGCCACTGAATCAATCCAAAATCAAAGTATAATATCGAAGAGGAGGGTCCGATCAGAGGAATGACCTCATTGGCCTGAGAATCGCTCCTGTTTTAGCCACCTTATGCCAACTCACGGGAGTCGGGTCCACGTATTTACCTTACAGGAAACGTCACCACCACCTACTTCATTCTGGAATCTCCACCGCGTACACGGTTAGTCAAAGTGGTTTTCGGTATCGACAGAGAGTATGTCCATATCCGATCCCGGTCTCTTTGCCAACCCATCGTTATTATAACACCGCGGTCATTTAAAAATAGGTTATACTTTAAAAATCAGAATAAACATTCCATTTCATAACCATGAATACGATATCATTTCAAAACCCAAAACCCGTATTTTATCACTTATCCCAAATATAATTCTTTTCCAAAATCATAATGCTTTAACTTCATAACGTCTGAAAATCAAATATTTTCAAATCATAATATTTTGAAAATCATAATTTAAAACCATAACTTCTATAAAAAAACTTGAATGGTTTGGACATTCAACGGTATATGAATTAAATGGTTTAACTTAAATGTTACTTTGTAAAGAAAATAGTTCTCATGGCTTTACAAATACATTTCTTTATTAAAGTCTAAACCAACATTTATATTATCTCTCTCAAGTTCCAAAACCACTTTAATTTATTTATATATACGTATATCCATTTTGAGTAACAATATTTCAAACTAAAATTGGATTTTATTCTTTCAACAGATCAATTGTTCTATTAATTAGTCTTGAATATTCACATAAAATCCATAAATAATAAGACTTCAGTTTCTAGTAATAAAATATATATATTTTCCCAATTCAAATTATACTAGAATATTCATTTCAATTTATTTTGGGAAAAATCCAATTATAAATATCATATCTTAAAATTTCCAAACTTAACATTTAAACATATGATATAAATTATTAAACTCCATTTTCTTAATTTTCTTCCATTTTTAAATAAAGATTTTTATACACCTTTTAATTTCAAAATTTTCAACTTCATATGTATATATATGGAAGAATAATATTTATACAATATAAAATTTAAGATTATTAGAAACCGTATTCCATCCAAACCGTAGAAATCACATTAAAATAGTTATATATAGACCGCGGTGTCTGTATAAAATTTTCTATCCTATGGTCAAGTGATACGGATATTTATCATTTCAATCCGCAATTTAAAAAAATATAAAATTTTGCGGTTATATATCATTTCAAACCACAATCCCGAATGAAATGAAATATGCATGATAATTTGCAATTTAATGATATACAATAAACATCCATTCATCAACATCATCCATCATCCAAATCGCAATCATCAATCAATATCAATCAATAACAATATTATTTTTGGTACTACATAACAGGTAATACTGGCAATTTTATTCAAATTAAATTTAACAGCTATTAATCTACAGTCTATATTCAGTAATAAATTATATAACTGTTAACTAGCAGTTCATATACAAACAAATAAATTTTAACTGTAAATTTATACGCAATAAATTAATTAAATTAACAGTTAAATTTAATAAATGCAATTCAACAGATATGAATAAAATAAACATGCCAAATACTCATAAATAAATTTCTATTCATTTCTAAAATTAATTTAACAAACATAAAAGCTTCTAGTAGTTGTGAGTGGGTTAAAACACTCACCTTTTGAATTTAAATTGAATTCAAATCCAATTTAAACCCAAAATTTTGACGGTCTCAGAATTTGTCCAAACCAGCGTCAAAACGTCAGAAATTCCGATACGATCCCATCAAAACAAACCGCGCGCGAATCCGAGCTCGTATGCAAAAGTTATGAAAATTTGAAAAATGAAAAATTCTGGTCCTGAGTCGACTTCGGGTTCGACTTCGGTGCGCCGCCTCAATTCCCCGGGGCTTGCTTGGAGTTTTCGCCAAAACGACCCGGAGCGATCCGAGTCATTTTCTTCCTGACCCGAAGTTGCTCTAGGGTTTTCTCCCCTGAAACCCGAAGCGCGACCAGAAGCTGCTGCAGATCCAAAAAAATTTTTTTTTTTTTTATTTAAATTTGAATTTTTTTTTTGAACTGACTGGATCTAGGGTTAGCCCCCATTGAAGAAGAAGAGAAGCTTGAAAAAAGTATACGCGCAGATGAAAAGAAATTAGGTGGAGGCTAGGGCTTGTAGCTAGGTTTATATAGAGGGTTAGAGATAGCGTAGATAGACCGTAGAATGAACGTGCGGAATAAACTATGGCCCAAAAAGCCCGCTATGCCTCCGGAACGAAATTTCGTAAATCTATATATCCAAATAGGTAATTTAAAATATTCTGAACGCGATGGAATAAGTTTCACGTCCAAATACGATCGTATGAAGAAGTTATGCTGAAAACAAAATTTCCAAATTGATTTTAATAAAATTGATTTTCAAGGCGTTTCGCGTCAGTACGATCAAACGACAGGTCCGATCGATACGAAACTTGAAACCCTATAATAATTCACCGATACGGATCCGATGAAACTAGTTTCGTCGAAATCCGAGTCCGTGGCCAAAATGGCTATTTTTGATATTCATTAAATAAATTAAATAAATTATAAAAATTCAATTTTATATTAAAGCTCTATAATTGCCCAAATTTTATTGCTTATATAATTTATAGTCAATTTAAATGATTTAATAAGCCTGGCTGTGAATTAAGATTGACAAGTCTACCAAATTTCAGTATACATTTCTACGCTTCCTTATATTAAGGAATTATAAACTTAATTCTCAAAATCCAATTATTTAATCTTTTACCTTTATACTCACAACTTAAATCCAAAACAAAGATGCCCTTTGACATGTCTATGTTTTCACTTTAAAATCTACAATTTCCTTTTTAATTCAATAACGTAATAATTTACGTTTAATTTCATTTTATTTGAATAAATACCCTTTGTTGAATTTAATACTCCAATTATAAATATAAATATTGCTTTCTAAAGCCTATATCAACAAATGGTCCAATTAAAATAAAATTAGTATTAACCTCACTTTATAGAATTAACTACTGCAATTACAAAACCAAAACTACGCTAACTGCAATAATTTTGTGAATAAATTTGAGATTGATTTCAAAATAACTTGACAACAAATAAGATAGGTAACGAACAATAATTATTGTTATTAAATCTATTTCAAAAGGTCTACACTCAAATATTACCTTAAAGTAAGTCTTATGTTTCTATAAATTTATTCATACTTCCGTTACTATATTAATAATTAAAGTAACGTTCATTCTTAATAACAACATTATAACTATTCACATATAAAAGAACTCTATTCCCAAATACATTCATTTATATTTTATTTCCTTAAAGTTCTCCTTTATTAACTGGACACATTAACAACCAAAATAATTAATTCAGATCTATTTCAAACTATTTCCATTCTTAACAAAATAAAATAAATGGTTAACCTACACTTGTCATTCTTTTATATTCAAATTCACTAACAACATTATTAACAACAATGTTGCTATAGACTTTAATTAGATAAATTATATGAATGGTAAAATTTGGTAATTATGACAAACGCCCAAATATATGCATAAATTTACTACTTGTTATTATGAATTCCATCTATTACTTTCTAAATGCCTTTGTCTTCTCATATCCCATTTACTACCAAACTGCAAATTTAGTTATAACTTATCGATACATAATCACCTAAACAAGACAAATTTTTATTACCCTTTTAAGTGCGTTTATTATTGACCATTTATGAAAATTACTTACCTTCACATATTGCATTGGTTTATTCAACGGTCACTTTTTATTTAGTCACTATTTATTTTATATTCATTGAATTCCATTCTAGTAAATATTTTTATTAATATTCACTGATTCAACATTTGTATGTTTCTTAAAATTAACTTTCAACAAAATGTGACAATTTACATTATACAAATCTATTGTCATAAATTTTACTGTTACTTTAAATTCCAATTACTATAACAAATTTCTATTCAATATATATTCATTTTATTCCGTTCATTCGGGTACTGCATTGAAATATATTTATTCTCTAATACTAACGTTATTATCATTAAATTATGATTGGATTCCAAGTTTTTATTCAATACCTTGAACAATAACTTACATATTAACCAAGTCCTTCTTCTACTTAATTCAAATTGGATTATGTTCCAATTCCTATAACCTAGGTCTTGAGTCACCATTTACATAATTAAATTTATCGTTTATTTCAATCTTCGTTTATAATTTAAAGTTCTACTAAACTAAATTACAAAACTTATGAACTTTAACAAATTTAATCCACCAATTAAATTTTTCTGATGTTTATGTATTGCAATTAAATTCACTTATTATTTCATTAATACCATTTTAATCAACTAATTATGACTTATAACCACAAACACAAATTTTCGTTATTTCAATCTATGTCATATAAACATTTTAAATTATTTACTTTTAATTACAGTTACTAGCTAACCCCTACATTTACTCCATTAAAAATCCTAAGACTTCCATTTCAATTTAAATTAGATTAGAAAACATATCAAATTGATTCATTTAATATCATTGAATTTAACGGGTCGTTACACTCTCCCCCACTCAAAACTTTTCGTCCCCGAAAAGGAAAAAGAAGGGAGAAGGAAGAATAAACAGTACATCTTATTTCAAATATTAACTTATAAACAATAATTTACTGGATTAATTTCCTTTAATGAAATATACCCGTTTATAATCGTTACAACCTTTTATACTTAAATCGTTAAAGTTTGGAAAATATTCAACAAAATTCTAAGTCCAAAATTTACGGAAAATTTTGACAGAGTCTCCTTTGTACGGAGAGACTCTGGAGAAAATATAATATCAAAATATAACAAATATATACGAATATTATCAAAATATTATATCCCAACACGGGAAAAATAGCGCTTTAAACGTAACCCGAAAACGTACCTATTTGTCGGGCAATATACGCTTATTATTTTGGAACCAAAAGCAGTAGCAGTTGCTTCCATCACCTGTATTCACTTATATAATCTAAAAGGTTAAATATTTATTTTAAAGTGAACTATTCAAGTGGATTCAATCATTAATCAACCAAACAATTCAACAACCATCATCCTTGCAAACAACATACATACAAAAACAAAGCAACCATTTAATCCATCAAACAAATAGTTGTTTGGGTTCAAACTTGAAATTTGTATGAAATGAAATTAACTATCAAGTGCATCCCTTGCTCAACAGTCTTAGATGGAACAAAGATAGATTATTTATTCATCCAACAACTTCAAAATTCCTTACCCAACAAACATAAATCAACAATAACAATTCAACCAACAACCAAATTAGCTTATTATACATTTATTTCATGCTTTAGTTGTTTGATTTTCTTCTTTTTTTCCATTTATGGAGGGATTTCTTCATTTCCTACAAATTTCATTTTCCATTTATTACAAAATTCATTATATTGGTATCCTATTTTATTTACTTAAGTTTATATCATCTATTTATAATCTTACCTTTACTTATATAGTAGAATTTCCAATTTAACTTAAGTTTATACAATTTAATTCTCATTTTATCACAGCAAATTCATTGATTACTTTCATTACCTTACTCTTCACTTGTAAGAATTTCCCTTACATTTTCTTACTAACTTTGCACTTTTCTTATATGGTAAGTTATATATGTTTTAAGAATGTAAGTGGAAATTATACAAGTTTCTTCTCAATTCCTTTAATTAATTAATGGTTCATCAAATATATATTCGTTTTATAAATTAAAATTTCAACTTACCTTTAATTTCATTCATTTATTAAATGTTGACGTTTCTATTATATTTAATAGTAGTGACAATTTAATTTCCCACTTCCACTTATATTAAACTAGTAGCATTTAAATCACACTTAAGTTTATAACCCTACACATCAATCTTTATTTGTTAAAGAATTTCATTTTATTTACTTAAGTTTAAAATCACCTATTAATAATACTTATCTTAAATTATGGAAAAATTCAAATTATAACTTAAGTTTATACCATTATATTCTTATTTATAATAGCAATTCATTGAATCCTTCATTATTTCTCAAAATTCCTACTTGTAAAATATTCAATTCCAATCTCTCATTTAACATTTCAACTTTTTATATTTGGTAAGTTATATATATATTAATGTTAAAGAAAAATGCAATTGAACTTATACAAGTTTATCTAAATTCTTTTAATTCATTCATTGTTCAATAAATCTTTACCTCTCTTATAAGTTATAATTTTAACTTCCTTTATAACTTAGCATTAATTCTCTAAATTAGAGGTTTCACTTCATTAATTACTTACCTTTTATTTCACTAAAATAATTTAAACCATTAATTAATGGAAATTTAAGAATTAAATACCGGGTCATATTTCAAATTATCTTAAAAATAATAATAAATAATTTCTTACTACTTTTATATCTCAATTATATTTGTAAAAATTAAAATTTTAGATATTTTCAAAATAAATCTGCAGTAGAATTTACTACAGTGGTCTTTCCCCTTCGAAACTTAAAAATGAAAGTCGATGATGCGGCCGCCATCACCGAAATTATTTTCCAGCGACAGAGAGGAAAGTACAAAATTTATTTTCTCCAAAATCTTCTTTAAACAATTCTTCTGAATTAAAATGAAATATTTATAGAAGAAAATACTTATAAACCAAAGCATTATATTTCATAAATCCTTTGAAAGCAAATTTTTAAAATCCCGGACTTAAGTTCTAAAATCTCCAATTTGATTTATTCTAATTTCAACTTAGCTTCAATTATTATAAATATTTTTATTTCCTAACACCCAATCTTTATCAATCAAATATACACATAATATCATTTAAAACTTTATTTTATATATAGAAAATATAATAGGCAAAATTATTTCATTCACCTATATTAAAACGGATATTATGTCGGTCTGTCCTATTAAGTGTTTAGAAATCCCTATTGATGACATAGCGTCCCATGCATCAACCAGAATTTATAAATACAAAGCGGAACAGATTAACACAATATCAAAATCTTTTATTAATACTAACAAATACGCTCTCTCATATATATATACACTCAGCGACTCCCATAGGGTATTACTACCCTATTAACAAAGAGTCAAACCCCACAAAGCCAAGTTTATCGCTAAACCAAAGCTCTGATACCAACTGTAACATCCCGCCTTTTCGCACGATTTAAACCGACACACGTGCCAATTCAAACCATACGGAAGGGCGGATTGTTATGGGGTAAATAAGAAAAAAACAGAGAAGAAAAAAACTAAACAGAATCTCACAGCGGAAGGATAAAATATAATAATCAAATATAAAGTTTATAAATCTGTTTACAAAACCATTTATATAATACATATCAGAGTTACACATACCAATAACAATGCAGCGGAACAGTGTGTAGTGCACTAGTATAAATAATAATATTATAAATCTTCGTCTTCGTCCTCCAGAGCTAAATCTTGAAATCCTGAAACGCTCAGACTGACCCGAGCGAATTTGAAAAGACAAAAACACTCGAGTCAGAACTAAAAGATCTTATGTGAGTTAAATTAACAGAAATAAATATGAGTACAGTAACTCAAGAGATGTTCGGGATTTACATCTCCTAAGGATCCGTTAAACTATTTACTATGTAGTATATTGCGCTATTATAATAGTGTCTATTTAAACTTACTTTTTAATAGCGTTAAGGGGTTACCCATATAGCCCTTAACACAAATAATGCCAATAGTCTATACAGTACCGTAATACCTCCTGATCGAGAAGCTACCAGAGGATACTCCATAGGTACGACACAAATAGAAACTCGTAGTAAAGGCTCGGTATGGTAGGTGACACGGCACAACTAGGCAATGCCAGGGTAGATATACCAATTGCTATCCAGGCTGGTGGAAACGCATAGCCGCAGTTACCGCCCACCTCGGACTAACTCCCCAAAATCAAAATATAGAAGTGGCCACTGAATCAATCCAAAATCAAACTATAATATCGAAGAGGAGGGTCCGATCAGAGGAATGACCTCATTGGCCTGAGAATCGCTCCTGTTTTAGCCACCTTATGCCAACTCACGGGAGTCGGGTCCACGTATTTACCTTACAGGAAACGTCACCACCACCTACTTCATTCTGAAATCTCCACCGCATACACGGTTAGTCAAAGTGGTTTTCGGTATCGACAGAGAGTATGTCCATATCCGATCCCGGTCTCTTTGCCAACCCATCGTTATTATAACACCGCGGTCATTTAAAAATAGGTTATACTTTAAAAATCAGAATAAACATTCCATTTCATAACCATGAATACGATATCATTTCAAAACCCAAAACCCGTATTCTATCACTTATCCCAAATATAATTCTTTTCCAAAATCATAATGCTTTAACTTCGTAACGTCTGAAAATCAAATATTTTCAAATCATAATATTTTGAAAATCATAATTTAAAACCATAACTTCTATAAAAAAACTTGAATGGTTTGGACATTCAACGGTATATGAATTAAATGGTTTAACTTAAATGTTACTTTGTAAAGAAAATAGTTCTCATGGCTTTACAAATACATTTCTTTATTAAAGTCTAAACCAAAATTTATATTATCTCTCTCAAGTTTCAAAACCACTTCAATTTATTTATATATACGTATATCCATTTTGAGTAACAATATTTCAAACTAAAATTGGATTTTATTCTTTCAACAGATCAATTGTTCTATTAATTAGTCTTGAATATTCACATAAAATCCATAAATAATAAGACTTCAGTTTCTAGTAATAAAATATATATATTTTCCCAATTCAAATTATACTAGAATATTCATTTCAATTTATTTTGGGAAAAATCCAATTATAAATATCATATCTTAAAATTTCCAAACTTAACATTTAAACATATGATATAAATTATTAAACTCCATTTTCTTAATTTTCTTCCATTTTTAAATAAAGATTTTTATACACCTTTTAATTTCAAAATTTTCAACTTCATATGTATATATATGGAAGAATAATATTTATACAATATAAAATTTAAGATTATTAGAAACTGTATTCCATCCAAACCATAGAAATCACATTAAAATAGTTATATATAGACCGCGGTGCCTGTATAAAATTTTCTATCCTATGGTCAAGTGATACGGATATTTATCATTTCAATCCGCAATTTAAAAAAATATAAAATTTTGCGGTTATATATCATTTCAAACCACAATCCCGAATGAAATGAAATATGCATGATAATTTGCAATTTAATGATATACAATAAACATCCATTCATCAACATCATCCATCATCCAAATCGCAATCATCAATCAATATCAATCAATAACAATATTATTTTTGGTACTACATAACAGGTAATACTGGCAATTTTATTCAAATTAAATTTAACAGCTATTAATCTACATCTATATTCAGTAATAAATTATATAACTGTTAACTAGCAGTTCATATACAAACAAATAAATTTTAACTATAAATTTATACGCAATAAATTAATTAAATTAACAGTTAAATTTAATAAATGCAATTCAACAGATATGAATAAAATAAACATGCCAAATACTCATAAATAAATTTCTATTCATTTCTAAAATTAATTTAACAAACATAAAAGCTTCTAGTAGTTGTGAGTGGGTTAAAACATTCACCTTTTGAATTTAAATTGAATTCAAATCCAATTTAAACCCAAAATTTTGACGGTCTCATAATTTGTCCAAACCAGGGCCAAAACGTCAGAAATTCCGATACGATCCCATCAAAACAAACCGCGCGCGAATCCGAGCTCGTATGCAAAAGTTATGAAAATTTGAAAAATGAAAAATTCTGGTCCTGTGTCGACTTCGGGTTCGACTTCGGTGCGCCGCCTCAATTCCCCGGTGCTTGCTTGGAGTTTTCGCCAAAACGACCCGGAGCGACCCGAGTCATTTTCTTCCTGACCCGAAGTTGCTCTAGGGTTTTCTCTCATGAAACCCGAAGCGCGACCAGAAGCTGCTGCAGATCCAAAAAATTTTTTTTTTTTTTTTTTAAATTTGAATTTTTTTTTTTTGAACTGACTGGATCTAGGGTTAGCCCCCATTGAAGAAGAAGAGGAGCTTGAAGAAAGTATACGCGTAGATGAAAAGAAATTAGGTGGAGGCTAGGGCTTATAGCTAGGTTTATATAGAGGGTTAGAGGTAGCGTAGATAGACCGTAGAATGAACGTGCGGAATAGACTATGGCCCAAAAAGCCCGCTATGCCTCCGGAACGAAATTTCGTAAATCTATATATCCAAATAGGTAATTTAAAATGTTCTGAACGCGATGGAAGAAGTTTCGCGTCCAAATACGATCGTATGAAGAAGTTATGCTGAAAACAAAATTTCCAAATTGATTTCAAATTGATTTTAATAAAATTGATTTTCAAGGCGTTTCGCGTCAGTACGATCAAACGACAGGTCCGATCGATACAAAACTTGAAACCCTATAATAATTCACCGATACGGATCCGATGAAACTAGTTTCGTCGAAATCCGAGTCCGTGGCCAAAATGGCTATTTTTGATATTCATTAAATAAATTAAATAAATTATAAAAATTCAATTTTATATTAAAGCTCTATAATTGCCCAAATTTTATTGCTTATATAATTTATAGTCAATTTAAATGATTTAATAAGTCTGGCTGTGAATTAAGATTGACAAGTCTACCAAATTTCAGTATACATTTCTACGCTTCCTTATATTAAGGAATTATAAACTTAATTCTCAAAATCCAATTATTTAATCTTTTACCTTTATACTCATAACTTAAATCCAAAACAAAGATGCCCTTTGACATGTCTATGTTTTCACTTTAAAATCTACAATTTCCTTTTTAATTCAATAACGTAATAATTTACGTTTAATTTCATTTTATTTGAATAAATACCCTTTGTTGAATTTAATACTCCAATTATAAATATAAATCTTGCTTTCTAAAGCCTATATCAACAAATGGTCCAATTAAAATAAAATTAGTATTAACCTCACTTTATAGAATTAACTACTGCAATTACAAAACCAAAACTACGCTAACTGCAATAATTTTGTGAATAAATTTGAGATTGATTTCAAAATAACTTGACAACAAATAAGATAGGTAACGAACAATAATTATTGTTATTAAATCTATTTCAAAAGGTCTACACTCAAATATTACCTTAAAGTAAGTCTTATGTTTCTATAAATTTATTCATACTTTCGTTACTATATTAATAATTAAAGTAACGTTCATTCTTAATAACAACATTATAACTATTCACATATAAAAGAACTCTATTCCCAAATACATTCATTTATATTTTATTTCCTTAAAGTTCTCCTTTATTAACTGTAACGACCCGCTATTTTGGACCATTCAAATCGACACTAAAACCGTACATGTCCGACTTGAGTAATTCAAAATACCGAATTGTTAATTTAATTTGGCAAAACTTAAAATATACAGTAAATAAATCAAACACAGATCACAGACACAGAGTAATATAATGCAGCGGAATAGAAAAATAGTAGTTCATGAAGCTACTATATACATCAGAGTTTAAAATAAAATACATCAGAATCTCTTGAATACAGAAAAGTCTACAGTACGAGCCGATGACTTCTCTGAACCAGTCAACTAGAAAACTGAAAGCTGAAACGATAGTTGGGTCTCCAAATGAAGCTCCAATCTCCAAAGGTGAGTCTCTAATGCTGTATTACTCAGTCTGACCCGAGCGTAAAGCAAAACACAAAACACTCGAGTCAGGATTAACATTCTTATATCAATAAATTCAACTCAAGTGAAATTTCAACTGAAATACAATATAACTTAAAGGATGTTTGGGATAACCATCCTCTAAGGGTCTATAGAACTATCTACAAGGTAGAATTATATACTATTACACCGTGATCATTCACTTAATTTATACTTCAAACCCAAATATCAATTTCACTTCAAATAATAGAATTTATATATATATATATAATGTATACAACAAAGTACTTTCAATTTCCCCAACTTACAAATCGTTCACATCAACCCGACCTTCCCATTTCAATTAAATTCAATCAATTTAAATTTTCCAAAAATCCACTTAAATTTTTATCAATCTCACATTTGGATTTGATATCCCAATTACCCCTTTACAATTTCAATATGTTTCCAAACTTTAAGTATCTAATATTCACTAAATTTCCAAATCCAGTTTTATAAATAGTAATCTCCAAATTTCGTTCAACCTAAATTTTCATTTAATTCAATTAGTTATTTAAATAACAAATTCAACTATATCGGTTCCCAAATACATATCCAAATCTCTAAATCATTTAATTTCAATATAGTTCATAGCTTTAATACTTAAATGTTAAATCTATAGTTCCCGATAGATCTCGATTTTCACCTCCTTACTATTTAGTTTTGAACACTCCCGTGTTTGGTTCAATATCATTTTAGTGACCTTAAATTACATTTTACTCAATATTATCTTAAATTTTATCAAACGGGAAATATCCATTAAAGTACTTAAATCAAAAATCCAGTTACAAAAACATACCCTTAAATTTCCATTTAATAATTCCGAATTGATTAAATTAATTAAATTCTTATTTAAATGCCGTTTAAATAAACCCAAATTTATCTCCCAATCTTAATTTATTCAAATTATTGCAAATCTATTCGGAACATAATTCACCTAAATATCTATCAAATTATGTAAATAATCAATCTTGATTAAATTAGATATTATTAACTCTATATTTATCATTTCAATCCGTACACTAAATGTATACGGGTGGATGGCATTCCAACCCGTAACCCAAATTTAATTAAATGAAAAACCGCTTTGGGTCTATCATTTCAACCTATTTCGATTCAAAATCAAACATACAAAGGGAACTTGCAGTGTGATGACAGGGATGGTGTCAAAGTAAATAAACAAGCAATAACAACAATCAATAACAATTCAATAAAATAATCAAATAACCCCGAAATAATCGTATTAATTCGCATCGTTATTTGTATAATTATCTCTAGAATCTGCACTATCATTTCTTGTAGATTAAAGACTATCACATTTCATTTTTCACTTGTCGTTCCATTTACGTTTCAGTTTAAAACAACATAATTAATCCAAACTACGTTCAAAGATTTAAAGTATAATTTATCAATTTCTACGACAATTAATGGGTCAAATTTAACTAATCAAATTTACATATGGCGGGGTCTGGTTTTAATAAATCAAGGTCCGTCATATACAATCCGTTTAATTTGTAAACTATACTACCCCAAATTAAACCAGCGAACTAGTTATCACTTAACAATAATAAATTAACATCCCATTTGAACGGAAATCAATCAATCAGTCAATTATCAACCAAATCTGTATTATTATAAATAATTAACCGATAATGGTGTCAGGTGTCGTAAATGAACAGATCCAGCTAATAGCAGTCATAATAGTAAAACAACTAACAACAGCATATTTCAATTGACGTTTCAATTGAATTTAAATTTAATAAATAAAAGAACGTTAATCGTGAGTGATTGCTCACCTTCCGAGGCTAGAAAGATTTGACAAAGAAATTGAGTTACACATCCAGGCACACACACTCAAAGCGAAGCAAACATTCGGTGGACAAGCTGGTGACAAAGAATTTGCGAGGTCAAATCAAGATTGTATCGATGACGATAGCTGGGCATAAGTGAACTCATATAGATACTAAATCAAATGTACAGTCGTATGCCTTAATATACCAATATATATGTAGACTAAGTTTATAATATGTACAAAATGAGGTTAACTGGACTCAACTAATATCTCTGCAAATGCAGACCTAACTGATAAACTATCTAAAATATGCATCCATACGCCCAGCATAATATGTCTCGACATGTGAAAACTAATGTATATTTATTATTCATCAACATATTATAATACTTACCCTATGAACACTATCATCATATAAATGGCTTATCCTGCAGACAACAAACATCCCTGACAATGTATACTTTTATATACCCAAATATGACTATGTCTATAAAATGTTTTACAACATATTAAACTTTATACAAATTTATACTATATATGTATTGGGTACGAATGAGACAAAGTATATAATTATATGGTATAAAAATATATTATTGATGACAAAATGTATTGTGAGCTAAAATAAACTTTGATAAACCTCTGCTTTAAAACCTATCAGCCTGCAGCAAGTATCACACTTTAACCTATGCGACTTTTGGTTTATATCTATTAAGTTTTACAACTTATATACATAAAACGTTTATTTAATAACATGCTCCTGCAACTCGTAAAACACAAAACTCACAACCTATCTTTCATATAAAGTATAAATCGGTTCACATAATATCTTAGACACATATATGTATGAAAACGAAAGAGATGGATCAACCATACATCCAGGCATAGATCTCGATGTACCAAAAATGTTATGCAGACCGAAAGAATGGCACACTACAACATATGTTATATATACTCTGACTTACCCATCATGCGTGTTAAAAATACAAGAAAAATGTACATATATTTTTTTTTTTTTTTTTTTTTTTTTACTGACTTACTTCCTCCACAATTTATTTTAATAGCTTATATAACATATTTAAATACATATACCAATTGCCTAATAAGATGAGTTTGCCTTACCTTTATTTATGTACTGACGTTTTATACCATATCATCTTAACATCTCAACAATCTTTCCTTATAAACTGTGACTACTGCATCTTGTTAACAGTTATGACTCAATAAACTTCAAATTTTATACCTAGGTATCCACTAACAGATCAGTCGAAAATACACATAAGGATTACTATAACCTAACTAATACTAAAACATCTACAGATTGCTATACTCATATATCTCATGTTTGAATATAGACAACAGAGAAAAAGTAGCACTCACCTAGCTATGCAAGGTTCTTCGGTCAGGGTAAGTGCAGCAGTGGGTTATCGGAGGAGATAAAAACTCGGGCTCGACAGATCCGCGGATGAGGAAGACCGGGGCCTGAGTTGTTGAGTGTGGAAATGGTGGCGGCTTAGGCGAATGGTGGTGGAAGGGCAGTTCGGGTCACGCAAGAGGATGGGGGAAAACTGATGGGTTTTGGGCATGCGGCTTCGGCATGGGAATGATGGCCACTCGGGTTTGAGGTCTGGTGGTGAAGTTGGGACGCGGAGACGGAACCGGATGATGATGGACGTGGTTGTGTTCGACATGGCAAGAGGAAGTCACGGCCTTGTGTGCACCAAGCGTGGAGGCGGAGATTGGCGGAGGCCGAGGCTGGTGGGCTCGAGTCGATGGCCGTGTGTTTGAGCCGCGTCTTGGTGGCAGGCGGCAGGGAAGATCGGATCTGGGTGCATGAATGTTTGGAGGAAAGGCACAGGCGAGCTAAAAAAATGGGCAAGGAAAAATAAATGAAGGGTCGTGCAAATGAAAGAGATGGCACATGCGGAGGTGCAAATTTCAGAAGAAAGAAGAGTATGTCCATGTGTAAATAGAGATGCATACATATCCCCCTTTTTTTCTTTAGTAAAAGAAGATGAAGAGGAAAGAAAAATGAATCAGTATAGGAAACGAACAACAATATATTGAAGCGAATGTAACGTTACGAGTCAGCACCAATTAAATTCAGGAATAAATAAAGGAACGGTAGACAAATCAAAGGACAACCCGTTTAAATTTGAAGTGGTGGAATAGTGGAAGTCAAAAGCTGAATTCTGAATATTTCAAAAGCCAATGGCTAACGGTTTTTTTACGGTATATAAATGCAAGGCCATTGAAATACCAAAAAGACTCGTAAGGGTACCGGTACGATTTATCGTTTCGCGGGTTTTGCCACGCGTCAGACCCCGAAATACAGAAATAAATATACCGCAGAGATCACCATGGCGAGATGATCAAAACGGTATATAGATATCAGTGGTACGATCATCTGACCAAAAGTCGATAATCGGTACCGAAAATGCTGCTATTTTGCAGTAAATAAGGTAAACGGAGCAGTAGACGTCCGAATTTGGAAAAACGAAGGATGACGTCGCACTCAGAAAAGGATTTAGAATTTTTCTATGTGAAAATATTCTGCTTGGAAAATATTTTATTGTCAACAATTATTAACTAGCTTGAATTGAATAGAATTTCGCAACGAAATAAACTTTGCCAAAATAAATTGAAAAATTAAAACCTGCTATGTTTAATTGGACGTAATTCAAATATCAAATTTTTATTTCAAAATATTACTATTTAAATTTCTCAAAAATTTCGATTTAATACGTTATAAAACCAATTAAACATTATTAAAACTTTATGGGTCGTTACATTAACTGGACACATTAACAACCAAAATAATTAATTCATATCTATTTCAAACTATTTCCATTCTTAACAAAATAAAATAAATGGTTAACCTACACTTGTCATTCTTTTATATTCAAATTCACTAACAACATTATTAACAACAATGTTGCTATAGACTTTAATTAGATAAATTATATGAATGGTAAAATTTGGTAATTATGACAAACGCCCAAATATATGCATAAATTTACTACTTGTTATTATGAATTCCATCTATTACTTTCTAAATGCCTTTGTCTTCTCATATCCCATTTACTACCAAACTGCAAATTTAGTTATAGCTTATCGATACATAATCACCTAAACAAGACAAATTTTTATTACCCTTTTAAGTGCGTTTATTATTGACCATTTATGAAAATTACTTACCTTCACATATTGCATTGGTTTATTCAACGGTCACTTTTTATTTAGTCACTATTTATTTTATATTAATTGAATTCCATTCTAGTAAATATTTTTATTAATATTCACTGATTCAACATTTGTATGTTTCTTAAAATTAACTTTCAACAAAATGTGACAATTTACATTATACAAATCTATTGTCATAAATTTTACTGTTACTTTAAATTCCAATTACTATAACAAATTTCTATTCAATATATATTCATTTTATTCCGTTCATTCGGGTACTGCGTTGAAATATATTTATTCTCTAATACTAACGTTATTATCATTAAATTATGATTGGATTCCAAGTTTTTATTCAATACCTTGAACAATAACTTACATGTTAACCAAGTCCTTCTTCTACTTAATTCAAATTGGATTATGTTCCAATTCCTATAACCTAGGTCTTGAGTCACCATTTACATAATTAAATTTATCGATTATTTCAATCTTCGTTTATAATTTAAAGTTCTACTAAACTAAATTACAAAACTTATGAACTTTAACAAATTTAATCCACCAATTAAATTTTTCTGATGTTTATGTAGTGCAATTAAATTCACTTATTATTTCATTAATACCATTTTAATCAACTAATTATGACTTATAACCACAAACACAAATTTTCGTTATTTCAATCTATGTCATATAAACATTTTAAATTATTTACTTTTAATTACAGTTATTAGCTAACCCCTACATTTACTCCATTAAAAATCCTAAGACTTCCATTTCAATTTAAATTAGATTAGAAAACGTATCAAATTGATTCATTTAATATCATTGAATTTAACGGGTCGTTACAATTTTTGTCAAACAATTTAAAAGTGAGGTAATATTATATACATATTAATTTATTGTTTGTTGTTTATGTTTTCTAGTCATAATACAACTTGCATGATAATTAAATGTCGTATTAATAAATTGGCTAAAGTGGGAAAGTGGAATTAATCAACGTCGTTACTTTTTATCTCCTTCCCTATTAGATCCTTATGTGATTGCATCTACATTTATTCTTGTTTATTCCTATATATTGTCACCAATTAATCGTACTTGATATATGTTTAGCAATTTTGACACACAGTTAAAGTATGAATATATATGATGTATTCAAACTTTTCTGTATCTAGCAATTAATTAATTTAGAATCAAACTAACGAAACGTGTCATTTATTTTTGTCCCTCCATATTCATTCCCTTTCTAATTAGTAATTACCTCTTTTTAATACCTGCTACTTTTAAAAAAAGGGCTGTTCATATTTACTATATTTCAGTACCAAGTTGTTCATACTTACTTTATTTCTAATTAATAGCAGCCTCTCCTTTCAAATCTCTTTGTCCCTAAACCTAATTCTAACCTTATAAATACGATATGATGCAAATGAAACCATAGCTTCCATTCAAATCTCCTTCTTCTTCTTTTTTTCTTTCTTCAAATCTCCTTATTATATCTCATTTTAATTTTTCCTTCCTCTTCAAATATTCTTCTTCTCAAGTTTTATTCTATTTCAAACTTTCTTCTTCCTTTTCAAAACTTGATCTTCTCTACAATTTTCAGTTCTTCTTATTTCAATCCTTTTCTTTTTCAAATTCTTCTTTTTCAAATCTTTTCCAAACCTTTTAAAAATACATACATAAATATATATATATATATATATATATTAATATAATAAGGAGGGAAATTTAAGTAAATCAAAATAAAAGAAATTACGGAACAAAGCTAGCAATAAATCAGAAGACTAAGGAAGCGTAGAGCGAAGCTATTGATTAGAAATCTATTATTTTCAGATTCATATAAAGGTGAGTGTTTTAACCCACTCACAACTTTTAAAATTTCTTATGTTTGTTAAATTGATTTTTTGATGTGTTTAAAATTTTATTTATAGCTGTTTGGTATATATTTCATCAATTTCTCAGTTAAATTGCATTCATTTAATTTACGCATTATTTAATTCATTATTGCATATTAACTGCCAGTTAAATTATATTTATTTTGCATATAAACTGCCAATTAACAGTTATTAAATTTATTTGAGTATAAACTGAAATTGAAACCAGTTATTTATCACCTGTTATATATTGATGTTTGTTTAAAATGGATGATGATTATAATTAATGATTGATGTTGGGTGAATGGGTGATGTGTACTATATTTTAAAATCTGCAAGTTATCATGTATTTCATTCATTCGGGATTGCGGTTTGAAATGATATACAGCCGCATTTTTTTTATTTTTAAATTGCGGATTGAAATGATAAATATTCGTATCACTTGACTATAGGCTAGAAAATTATATACAGGCACCACGGTATATATATAAAAATTATTTTTTTTGAAATGATTTTTCTATGGTTTAGATAGGATACGGTTAATAAATATATATTTTGATATTATATAAAATCTTATTTTATATATATATATATATATCTATAGTTAAAGTATTGAAGATAAGCTATGTATGGATTGGTTAAATAAAATAAATAAGTTGAATGATGGAGTTTGATTATTTTATATTATATGGTTAAGTACATGTTAAGATATTGAAATTACTTATAATTTTAAAGGATTTAAATTAATTAAGATTGGGAGTTAAATTGGAAAACTTATTTGGAATTGAGCTTAATTAAGAAGTTAACTTTATAAGTTGATGCAAAGTTTATTAACTTGAAATTTAAAAAAAAAGGTATGATATTTATAACTGAATTCTATTCAAGGTGAATTAAATGAATATTTCTAGTATAAAAATTGAAGGAAATTTTCTTTTATAAGTAATTTGAGTTTTACTTAAAAGATTACGGGTTTATTATGCAATTATTATTTCAAACTAAATAATAGGACTTTAAATTGGTGAAACAGAAATTTCCAACCTTAGTTCCAATTGTTTAATATTCAAAGTTTGAAATATATTGAAAACTGAAGTGGTTTATTTAAACTGAAAGCGATTTTAAATTTATGGATTTTGACTTAATCTTAAATGAAATAAATTTTAAGTCGCGGAAATTATTTTATTTTATAAATAAATTTTGAATCCAAACTATTGATGCTATATACCGTTTGAATATCCAAACCATTTAAGTTTTAGAAATTATGGTTTAAAGCTATGAATTTTTGAAGTATTATAGTTTGAAAGTTATAATTCAATGTTTAGTTTTCGATTATTATAAGTTTGAAAACAATATGATTTTGGAAAAGAAATATATGTTTGAAATAAAATGATATTATATTAATTTGGTTTTTTATAAAAATAATATCGAATGAGTTTGGCTTGAAAGGGAAAAGATATTGTATTTATGGGTTTTGAAATGGATAATTATATTCTGGTTTTGAAAGTATAATTATTTTTTAAATGACCGCGGTGTTATAATAACGTTTGGTTGTTGAAGAGACCGGGATCAGAAGTTGTCATACTCTCTGCCAACTCCGAAACCACTTTAACAACCGTGTACGCGGTGGAGATTCCAGAATGAAGTAGGATGGTGGCGACGTTTCCTTTGAGGTAAATACGTGGACCCGACTTCCGTGAGTTGGCATAAGGTGGCTAAAACAGGAGCGATTCTCGGGCCAAGGGGGTTAGCGCCCTTTATCGGATACTCCTCTTCGATACTATACTCTGACTTTGGATTGAATCGGTGGCCACTTTTACTTTTGATTTTAGAGGGAGTTTGTTCGAGGTGGGCGGTAGCTGCGGCTATGCGTTACCACCAGCCCGGATAGCAATTGGTATATATATACCCTGGCATTGCCTAGTTGTTCCGTGTCACCTACCCTAGCGCGCCTTATACGATTTTGGTTTTGTACCATACCTATGGAGTTCCCTCTGACGATGCCCATTACGGGGGAGATTACGGTACTGTATAGACTATGGGAATATATTATGTGTTAAGGGGAATATTGGGTCACTCCTTAACGCTATTAAAAAGTAAGTTTATTTTACAATTAGACACTATTATAATAGCGAAATATACTACATAGTAAATAGTTTAACGGATCCTTAGGAGATGAAAATCCCGAGCATCTCTTAAGTTACTGCACTCATATTTATTCCTGTTGATTTAACTTACATAAGATCTTTTAGTTCTGACTCGAGTGTTTTGTCTTTTCAATTCGCTCGGGTCAGTCCGAGCGTTTCATGATTTGAAGACTTTATTTCTGGAGGAAGAAGACGAAAATTTTATTATTATTATATATTATATGGTTCCACTACACTGTATTCCGCTGCATTGAGATTTATTGGTATGTGAACTCTGATATTTATTGTATGAAGAAGAATCAAATGTTTTGTAAACAGTTTCATGAACTGTATATTTATTATTATATTTTATCCTTCCACTGTGAGATTCTGTTTGTTTCTTCTTCTTGTTTTTTCTTGTTTACCCCATAACAATCCCCCCTTGTGTATGGTTTGAATTGGCATGTGTGTCGATTTTAACCGTGCGAAAAGGTGGGACGTTACAATTACATAGCCAAAAGGCAAGATAATAGGCAAAAATAGTGAGAGCATGCCATATCACTCTTATTGGTCTCATCAAGTTATGAGAATTATTTTTATAAAACATACGAAAAGTATTTATGAAATAATAATTATTTTCAGAATTGATTGAAAAATATACAATTTTATTTCAATATGAAAATTATGAATATCCAATATAAAATAAAACTATAATAGTATATTTGTATTGGGAAATATAGAAGTATCTAAATTTATTTGCAATTATTTTAGAATTATGGACTAAGCCACAATTTTAAGAAATAATTTATGGTTACATGATTATGAATCATAAGGTACTAATAAATAATATCTCAAAAAATTAAGAGCAATGCAGCCATTAGTGGGAGCATTATAAGAGTTGATGAACTCTACGGATTGATACATATAGATGTATGCAACAAAAGTTCCAAAATAGTTCCACGTACTTTGTTATATTTACCAATGAATTATCATAAACATGAACACGTGTATATGATACACATGTGATATGTTAATGATGAGTTCATCGAATATAAAATAAAAGTAAATAAAATAATGTGCAATAAAAAATGAAATGATTTGATTTGAACGAACATGTGATTATATTGGAAAGAGTTCCAACCGAACCTAAAAATGAATAAAAATTCAATCTCAACAGTCACACCTATATATGATACATAATGATGTATCGGTTAGGTGTATCGAACGTTGTCGAACAAAGTATGATTTATGGGTGAAGTTGAATTAACTTCTTTCTAATGGTCGTGTATTTAAGAATATTACATAACGTTAAATTTAATTTCATCTAAAGAATAGTTTACAAAATCATGCAAGAAACGAGTTTATAAGGAACCCAAAATATCCTAGGCCAAGGAATCGGCAGGTTGTGCGAGTCGAAAGACTACATATAATAATTGTACATGTGGGATCTTGAATGGATCACCCCAAATGGATTTTGGGAACGATGATCATTGGATGACTTATTTATGTTATGAACATCAGTATTGTAAACTAAAACCAAATCAGATAAGGCAATTGATAAAGTGTTTATGTATACATATTTCGTTGCACTGCAGCTGTTGTTTCAAAAAATAAAAACTTCATAGCGTAAGAATTTCCAAGAAATTATTGGTAGTAAACTGAATATAGATATGATCCAAAGATAGAATTGATTTTGTGGAATGTAATGAAATTAACCTAACCTAAACGAACAAGTCCCATTAGAGTGTCTAATAAGTATTGTCGCATATTGAAGAGAAACTATGATTTTCTTATCAATGTCGAAAATAGATAATCCTCGATAGTCAATTAAACTATTAAGAGTATTGACTCTATTATATGGTATGATGCACAAATGCGAAAGGATTCCATGTACGTTATTAAAATATGATTTTGATAGTTGTACTTAAAGGGATATGATCCATCGGCAACAATATATTTTCAAGAGAAAGACTAACCAGTTAGAATGAAATTAGGAACATTGATAAGAATAAAATCATAAATTTCAATAGTTAAATCATCATTCCATGTGCTTAAGAAAATTTGGATTTGCTCACAAAATTATCACTTAGCATGACTTTGTGTTTTGGTACATATGTGCTCAAAAGGAAAATTTTAAATAATGTTTTAGGATAAACTATTTGCACGTAACAACCAAAGTGTCTCGAAGTTAGTTGGAGTGATAGTGAGTTCGTGGATTTTCAGATGTGATCTAAGAAATGATATGGAAGTATCATTCTCTAAGCATTAGAATTGAATAAGTATTTTGACAGCAATATCTAGGATTTTGATTTTCAATCAAAATGCAGAGGAAGCGTACGTCCATAAGAAAGAACATTAAATGGTACATAGAATCATAGATATTTATAAAAATTAAATATAAACAACATAATGTTGATTATTAACGATGTGCTTGTGTTAAATTCAGTAATAGTCTAGTTCTTTAATACTTAATGTTGGATTTGTAAATTATATCTTTTATAACAAGTATAAAGGATGTTTGGATATGATATGTGAAAACATCATATCAAAATATTTAAAATGGAACATATAAGATGAATTTCTTATATATTGACAATGGGAATTATCATACATATTATATTGTCTACATTATCGTATCTTGCTTATGCATTTGATGCATGAAGAAAATATAAAACCCAAATTAAGATCACTAAATGATAGTTTAGAGTGTTCTCGATTATTTAAAAAAGACAAAAGAATTGTTTATAGAAACAATGAACTCCTTGCGAAGGAATATTAAGACTCGAATTTCATAAGTGTTATCAAGTATAATATGTCAATATTAAATTCACATTCAAACTTTAAGTAAGAACCTTAAGTTGGAATTGTTCCAAACAATAAGTACTAGCTACATAACCAAAGGCTACAACAATATAAGAAGCATAAATAAAAACACAAATATATAACCGAACGAAGGGTGATTTCAAATGTTGAGAATCCCATGACATTGTTATATGATAATTATGTCATGATACAATTCATAAAAGAACCCAGAGCTCACTAGAAGTCAACTGATATATTTTGAATAATTCCACATGACAAAGGTAGTTTATCAGCATCAGAAAGTGTTGATTGATAGCGTAGATAATTAAAATAACAAAGCAGACCCTATCATTAAGAGACTAACCTGATTGTTTTTTAGAAAACTGATCGATGAAGTTCGAATAAGATTCCATAATCAACTCCAAGTGGAACTAAGAGAGTGATAGATTTAAGGGTATGCCCTAGGGAAAATTATGTAATTTTTTATATATATCTAACTTGATAGCCAATCTTGTTCAAAATAAAAGGTATTTTCTTTCTAATATATACTTAATATAATGTGTTGTATTAATTATTTATTTAACTAAAAGTATATTTAATATAGAAAATCCATAAATTTTATGTTTTGTGATACTAGTTACAATGTGTACGAACCATAAGTGATTCACCACAATAAAATAAACATACCGTTTTAAATATTCCTAGTCAAGATGTATCGAGACTGGATATCGATGCATCCATTGAGACTAATGTACGTAATGCTCTCTAAACATTGGGCAATGTATTACTCGTGACTACTGGGAGCACCAAGGGGTTGTGTGATGATAGTTATTGGACATATAGGAATGATTCACTCAAGAGTTTTCTGTGGTTAATACTACTAAGGTCAAACAGACAATCTTGAAGTGACGATCTTACCGGTTCCCTCAACTTAAGAATACTGTTGATCTTCAATGTGGAAGCTCCGCTTTTATTATAGTTAAATCATAGAATGACATCCATCAAACGACTATAATTGGATCGACTGGAAGCATTGGAAGTGAAATACTATTTATTAGAGGAATCTTATCCTTAGTTATACGAGGTTAGTATCATGGTCAACTAAAGTCAACTCAAAGTCAAAATCTTTAGCCAAATTGTACGGTTAATAATAATTGTTATTATTGAACCAAGGACTTCGTGTCTGGACTATAAAATTGAATGTGGATGATATTGGAATTTTGACTAGCACCAAATTTCATAAGTCCTAATGTGATATAGTTTTGATGAAGAGAAATGATATAAATAACGTCACTACCAGCTATCGCTTATAATAAGTGAAATTGGATTTTATCAAAAGATGTGCAAATGAGAAATTCAGCCAAACTATTATGCCACTAGCTAAGGTGACGTGTGATCATTAATATTCGAATTGTTCGATATTAATCGCTGATTGAATTTACACCTTTGAGCCACCCAATAATAATGATGGATTCTCCAAAAAACCACATGATTTAATTAATTTATATAAGGTTGCAAATCAATTGAGTTAATTAATATTTAAGAAACATTAAATCATATTAATTTAGTTGATGTTTAGGAGTTGTTTGTAATTATTTGAATGAATTTATAAATTTATATTTGTGCGCATCGATATACAATATCCATGTAATTTTAAATGGGTTTAAATAAAAGGTAATTGCATGAAGTGATTTATGAAAATTTTATACAATTTGATGGCGTGTATTTCAGCCATACCATATGAGAGATAGGAGTGGAGAGAGAGACAATCATGGAAACTAATTAGGGATGTTTTAATTAAAGAATATAAAAGATTTCATCCTCCCAATTAAAACAAATTCACTAATTCATTTTCTACAGACAATTCATTCTTTCCTTCATTGACTTTTCTCTTCTCACCTTCTAATCTTCCATAAATAAAAACAAAATAAAGATTTCCAAAGTTTTATCGACTTTAAATCAAATTCAAACATAAAAGATAATGGAATATAAGTGGTTCATCCATCTATTGCAAGGATTGGGTATGGATCTTGGAGATCTAAGCAGATATCTTCATTCAAATTATGATTTAGCTACATCTAAAGGTAATCATCCAATCACCTTTTTCTACTTATTATTTCTTATTATAATAATTCAAGTCCTTCGTGTATACATCTATAAAGACTCGAAAATTTTAATGTTTTTTAATAACGTAATTAACTAAATTTTTATTGAAAATAAAACAACTATTTGCAAAGAAATTTTGATATTTGGTATGCGTCTATTTAAACATGGAAAGTACCAGATTTTCGTTGGAAAATATGGAGTTAGTTCTACTATGTAATTTTCAATTTTAAATTTAAAACAACTAATTTGATGAAAATAAAATATTTTTGAAATCTGAATATAGTTTTTATAATAAATTTGTATATCATTTTCTAAGCGAGCCGTCATATTTCATTTCGTTCGAATTTGGACTGCGATAACTCCGTTTATCTAATTTTCATCGTTTTAGCAGCATTCTATACAGCGAATATAGACTTTTGATAGGATGATCATGGTACTCATATCTGTGTACCATTCTGTTTATCTCATCATGCTGATCTCCATAGTATATTCACTTATGTATTTCGGTGTCCGGAACGCGGTGATTTCTGCAAAACGATTAGCCATAATGGTTCCTCATTTGGGCTTTTTGGATCCTCATGTCTATTCAATTGTTCACCAGTTGATTATAAACAGCCAGTAGCCTTTGAATATTCCAGAATTCAGCTTTCACTTTGGCTTTTCCCATCATTAATTTATATACATTGGTTAACTTCCTTCTTTCTATTTCTTTTCTCTGTCCACTTTACTCTTCTTCACTCGAAAAAATATATAAACTATGTTATTATATATGTATTCTTGTTTTCGCCTGCTCCTTGTCTTGTCTTGTCTTGTAGCTTCTCACACAATCCCACCCTCTCTACATCGCAACCGAATGAAGCCGCCACTCATCCCCAACCCGCGCCTGTAGTAACACTCTCCACTTCCCCAAACTCACACGGCTCGAAAAAAACTCCACGTCGCTTTTTACCATTCCCTTGCCACCACGGCCACTATTTCCTCATAGCCACACGCAGCTTTCTAACCCACCAATGCCTTGCTCCGCCACAAAACCATCTGAGTAGTTGAACCTCCCTCAGACATGTCCTCCCTTGATCCGAGCCCGCTGCGACCACAACCAGACCCATCCCCTCCCCCTCCCAGTTCCCTTCCGACCTACATCATCATCCGCTAGCCTCGATAGCAACATCCGCCCCAAGGCAAACATCCATAGCCACCGTTTCCATTCACCACCAACATCCCTTGGCTCGGCCGTGCACTGACTCGCCAGCAAACTCTGTTTCCATTCACATTCTCGAACTCATCATTTCTTCAACCGCAACCCCTCTCCTTCTACGCCGACAGCCTCGAAAATACACCTTCATCCGAAGCCAAGCACTTCCACTGGCCACGTCTAGCCCACCACCGAACGCCAGCCCCTGCTTCACCAAGACCGTCAGCCAACATCCATGAACTTTCCACTGCACTGCCACTCCCTTAACTGACAGCCACTTCAACTTCCGCCTCAGATCTGAGCCCACACATCAAACCTCCCACATTCCCACTTTCAAGCCTCCACTCGACCATAGCTGATCTGCCTATCTCCTCTGCTCTCCACCAACCTGTGCACGACCACTTCCTAGCTACAGCAGCATATATATGTTTATGCTCGTTTATATTTGCGCTTTTACCATATCAACCTTCTTTCTTTTATATTTGATTTTACCATGTTTTATGCTCGTATATAGTTGCATATATATGTATGCTTTTACCATGCTAGTCTTCTTTCTTATAAAAAAGAGAAGAGTTTATATATTATAAAGCTTGCGTATATTGCCAAGTTTTCCCCTTATATATATATATATATAATTTGTTTGATTTTTTTATACCATTATATTTTAACGAGTGTTGAACGGAGATTTTATTTTAATATGCAAATATTGACTTTAAAAATATACATATAGAGATTATATATTTTTATGGGTTTTAATAAAATATCGATCTTAAAATATGATATGTATGGTTTATATATCAGTTTATATACTAGTTTATATATATAATAATACATGAGTTTAATTATCAAATAGATATAGAGATTTTATTTTAAATATACCTTTTTTAAAATCGATTTTTGAAAAATAAATATAACCGATGTGCACGTAAGTGTGCATATATTTACATCCATATTTTATCTATTTTTATTTAAATAAATGTCATATTTGGGCATTTTAACACGTGTAAAACTGAAATTCAATTATTTTCAAATCACCATATATTCATCTTCATTCAGGGGGAAAATGGTCATTTTGTGCATGTGTAAATTTAAGAATTTTTTACATGGACATTTCTTATGATTTTTATAGAAATTTGGATGCATATGGAAGAGGCTTTCATGAAGATATATGCATGCAAAATGGAATACAAAGGAAGGAAGAGGAAATAATTCAAGCGCATGATCATGGAGGACCCCACCTACCCACTTACCTAAATATACAATTAGAAGCTAATGGACAACTAAGTGGAGGTTAAACCTTCATGCACATTTAATGATGGACTAAGTAGCGATTAATGGTTACTTGGTGGTCTCACTTCCTAAATGACATTTTGGGAAGCAACCTAAAAATTGAATTAGAGTTTTATGTATGTATAAATAGCCCTCTTATGTACATGTAAACATCTTCTACTCTTTGAAGGACAAAAATGCAAGTAGGAAAAAAGCGATTCCCGTAATCCGCAGGAGAAGCAGTATGGTAGCTCACTATTTGTAAGCTCTATGTTTCATGAAATAAAAATGGCTTTCTAGCCTCTTTCTCTTCTCTTTTTTACTTGTTTTTCTTTACTTTTATGCTTATTTTTATGCTTTTGCTCTCTTTCATTTCATGTTCATAGTTTATATTTACATTTATACACTAGTTTAGTTTATTTTCTTTTAGTAGTTAATCTTCTTTTTCATTATTTATTCTCTACTTTATTTTATTTTCAATGTTGAAATATCTATGTGTCGAAATGATAACACAAATGAGAGGCTAAACCCCTACAATTTAAGGGTAATGAAGCTTTCTTTTATCATGTAGATTCAACATAAATTTTCTATGTATGATCCCTTTTGTGCTTTATGAGAAAATGGATGTTTATGCTTGTTTGTATTTTATGTTAAGTTTGATAGCCTACTTTGTTTATAAGAAATAGGCCATGCTTATCTCGTTAATCATAAATTGCTTCTTCATCTAAATATGATCATGGCAATGAAGTGAATTTTTAATCAAAATTTGACGATTCATTTTACTAATTAATAGTAAATAGTTCATGCTTAAACTTGATTTTGGTTTCATTTTCTATGACATGTTTCATGAGATATGAAAAGTAGGACTAGAGTTGTAATATAGTTTGATGGTTTGATTTGTGTTAATTAATAACTCAGATAGGCCATGTTTATGATAAATACATCACTATTCCTACCTAGATTAAAAAGAGATCATCATTTGACTTTATGTTGATTTATGTAAAAAATATAAGAAAGTGGATTTGCCTTTAAATTGAATTTTAATCACATAGTTTTTAACCTTAACATTCGCTTAGCTTTCTAGTTTTCAAAACAATCTCCACTTTCGGTTTAATTTGATTGATTAGAAAATTTTAAAATCTAATAATTCCCTACGGATCGATCCATACTCGCAATTCATGAACTTTTGTATGCAGTACGCTTGCGGTTAAATTTTAATTTGAAATTTATCGATGATTTTCTAATCCGATAGAAAACTCATCGTTAAACAATAACATATTTTTTTTAGTTTATATCAAGCTACTTTGATTTGTTTTCATTGATTCCAAACTATCAACTTTGCTCGTCGAATTCGTGTTCATCGTGCCGTGCTTTGGGATATGTGCTTGGATTCGTCGCATCTTGTTCTTATTATTCCTCTAGCCTCGAAAGATGAGCGATCACTCACGACTAACACTCTTATATTTAGTAAATTTAATTCACATGAAATGACAATTGAAATATGATGTCAAATTTGAATTGTTAGTTATTTAATTGTTAATACGACATGCAATTTTCTGCAATTGTTCGCCTATATAAATTGACATATGACACCATAATCTGTTATCTATATTTCATTTAAATGGTTAATTATAAGTATATATGCATGTCATTGATATATGTGATTTTATGTTATCATTCGTTCTCATTCTGCAAGTTCCATGTTAGTTTAGAATTCCCTATGGGTTGAAATGATACATACCCAAACGATCTTAAAGATTAGGGGTAAATCGTTATGGGTTGAAATGATAAACCATGTTTTTCCTTGGTTTTGAATTTTGGGATTGCGGGTTGAAATGATATATACCCGTGAATATTTAAATTACAAATTGAAATGATAAATATCTATATGACTTGACCATATGATAGAAAATTATATATAGACACCGTTGGTCTATATTTCGAAAATGATATCCAAAATTTTAAAAGGAAATATACGGGTTTTAATAAATATTGATTTTTTAAAAAATAATATGTAAATTTTATTTTCATATATGTGTAAATTTAGATTTTTAAATTATATGTTTTAGAAATTTTAAATTTATAAGTTAGTTTTAAAAATACTGTTTTTAAGATTTTACTTATAACTTTATCATTTTTAAATATATAAAGTAAGATTTAAAATAAATTTAATCATAATAAGATTTAACTTGGTAATAACTAATATAATAAAATTTATTAAGAATTTAATTTAATTAATTATATATAATATGTTAAGTATTTATTTATATTCTTATATTAATATTTTAAAATAGATTTATAATAAGTTTAAGTAAATTGAGGTTGGAAAGATAAATTGAAATTGATTTGAAATTTTATTTATTAAGAATTGTATTTAAATAAAAATTAATTTGAAAATTATTAATTATATGATTTTTATATCTTGATAATTGGATTTTGATTAAAGGTGATTATATGAATATTTACAAATTTAAATAAAATTTAAATTGAATGTTTAACATTGATTTAAATTTGTAATTTGAGATTTTTAAATGAATATTTCAAGTTTAAATAAAATTAAAGTTGTATTATGAAATATAAATGATATTTTTCAAATTGAGTTATTATAAATTGTTTAAATATTTAAAGTTTGAAACTTATTGAATTGAGGTGTTTAGATTTGTAATTCAAACCTCGATTTGAAATCGGTATAAATTAAATGGCTCAATGAGAATCTGAATTGATTTGTGAAATTGGAAGAAACAATTCTAATTTGAAACCATTTATGATATAAACTCTTTAATATAAAGTATTTTTAAGATAAACTATTTTATATATAACATATTTTAAATATAAACTATTTTCAATATTTAAACTGTTAAGTTGGAATATTAAGATTTAGATTTAATGAATTTAAATGCAAATATTTTGATATGATGGTTTGACCTATTTTGTGGTTAGATTTTGGAAATAAATATGATTTTAAAGTGAATATGATTTCGAAAGTGATATGATTTCTAAATGAATATGATGTTTGATATGAAGCATAAACTATTTGAAATATAAAATGACAATGATGTGAAATAAGTGTTTGGTTGTTAAAGAGACCAAGATCGGATATTGTCATACTCTCTACCAATACCGAAAACCAATTTAATATCTGTGTATATATTGGAGATTCCAAAACAAAGAAGGATGGTTTGGTAATGATTCTGTATGAGGTATTAACGTAGCCCTGACTCCCGCGAGTCAGCTTTGTGGCTAAAACCAGAGCCATGCCGGGCCAAGTGAGGCCTTACCTTCGATCGGGAACATTTCTTCGATCCTATTCTATTACTTTGTGATTTGATTGGGTACACCTTTGATTTTGGAAGTGTGTCTCGAGGTGGGTGGTTGTAGCTGCTATGCGTTACCATCAGTCCGGTTCCGCAAAATGGTAGAATCCTACCCTGGGCATTTGCTCGCATGCCTTGTCACATGCCTTATCGTGCTTTCTACGAGTTTGGTTTGCACTATACCTATGGAGTGCCCTTTGATTTACGGAGGAATTATGCTACTGTATAGACTACAGAAATATATAAAAAATGTGTTAAAGGGGATATGGGTAATGCCTCAATGCTATTTTAATAGTTTACTTTACCATAGACATTATATATGTAGCGTATTGTACTTTGTATGCAGATAGTTTAACAGATCCTTAGAGGATGGGAATCCCAAAAATCCTTCAAGTTATTTTGTATTTCAGTTGATATTTCAGTTGAGTTGAATTTACTGATATAAGAATGTTAAACTTGACTCGAGTGTTTTGCGTTTTGCTTTATGTCGGGTTGACTGAGTGTCACAGCATTCGAGATTCACCTTTAGAGCTTAGAGCTTTGCTTGAAGATCTGTCTTATCTCTTTTCAGCTTTCTGTCATTTCCAGTTACTTTAGTTTGTTCCAGTTGTTTTGTTCAGACTTTTCATTGGCATTTGTATTAGTAACTTCTTTTTATTTGACATTCTATTGTATTTTGCTTTAAACTATGATGTTTATATAGTAGTTTCATGAACTACTATTTATTTATTTCGCTGCTTATTGTTATTACTCTATGTCTGTGATTTTGTGATTGATTTATTTACTATATATGCTAAATTTTTGCCACATATAAATTAACAATCTGTTGTTTTGAGCAATTCAAGTCTAACATGTATAGATTATTATCGATTCGAATGGGTTGAAATCCTAGGTCATTAAACTTGGTATCAGAGCTCTAATTTAGACAAAACTTAGCATATGGGGTAAATTTAATTACAGAATCGTATTCGTTTGATCTTAAAATTCTTCATTAGGATCCACTTACATTCAAATTTCATTGAAATTTTGGAACTACCCCTTTGTTTGGAAATCCATTCCCGTCTGGTCCAATTCGTATTCTTCTGGATACTGGAGCATCCCATAGCTCTATTTCTGTTGATCTCTGAAATAAATTCAACCTCAATTGGCAACCTCATCTTTGTATGGGACTAATCCCATCGGCGGTTTCGCCAATCTTATTCTAATTTGTAAAGAAGTGGAACTCCTTTACAATAGGCATCGATTTACCGGAGACTTCGATGTCCTCGGTTTTGATGCTGTTATTTCTTAAATTGCCAGAACATTTCTTTAGTAGACGACTTGGGTAATTCTCTTATGATCGAATGTCGATTGACTTAGGCTTAAGCAAGCAGTCTCATCTTTCCGCTTGATTCTCAGCCTAGTGATCTTGACTCCATCCAGATAGTTAGGGATTATCTTGATGTTTTGGTGAAGTCACTTCTCTCCCTCCCAAGCGGAAAATTGAATTCCGTATTGATCTTATTCTTTTAGTTCAACCTATTGTCCTTCCTTCCGAACGAATGGTTTATATAAATGGTTAGTCTTACCCTTTGGATTAACCAGTGCTCCTGCCTTCTTCGTCGATCTCATGAATCACGTTTTCCACGATATTCACAACATGTTGTCTTGATTTTCGTTGATGGTATTTTCTTCTTTTTCGAAGTCTCGGTTGACCTGGTTAAGGTCACCCATGATTAATATAAGCTGATCTGTCTTTTCTCTTTTGAAATTTTGTCATCTATCTTCCTTCTGAGCCTATCTTCTTAGTTAAAAGGCGCTTTGATTAGGGCCCCTCTAAATTTGAATCTCTATCCATGTTCTAAAATCCACTTTGAATCATACTGTGAGGGAGTATATTTGTAATTAGTATAAAATGTTTTATATTGTGTTGTTTGAGTTGTTAAGTCTTAATTTTGGGTTTCGATCGATTCGTCTGGCCAGCGCCATCGATAGGAATTCCAAAACACTTGAACAGAGCAAACTGACATAATATTGTTTTTGAAATTTATAAATAAAATAATTTTATGTATATTATATTTTGTAGAAGTATGATTTTCTAAAATTGGATAGTTAAATGAATTGATTGTTAGAAATGATATACTAGATTATCATTTACTGCTTGTCAACATTCCTAAACCATTAACTATTTTGTAGGTTATAAAAAGTTAAAATTTTATAAATATGGTTTATAAATATGATTTGCAAATGAAATTAATTTAAAATTGAGGATTTAAGGATTTAATTGTCGATGCTTTTCTAAATTTGGTTTCGTGGTTTTGAAAAAATATATATTATCTAAAGCATCTTTTTGAATGGAAATTTGTTCTAAAGAACTTTAAAGGAAGTAATTCTATACTCTTCTCTTTTGTCACTGGAAAATAATTTTGATGATGACTGCAGCATCATTGAGATTTATTTTCGAGTCTCAAAGTGGAGAGACCACTTAGAGCTTCGCTACACTTTTGTTTTGTAAAATGGAATTGATTTGAATTTCTTGAGTTTGATTTGATTTGTACAATATACATACATACATATATATATATATATATGTATGTATGTATGTATGTATGTATGTATGTATATTTCAACAAGGTTGAAGTAACACTGGAGATTTAACTCTCAAATTCTATGTTAAGTGATGGTTTTCAATTATTAAAATGAAGCAAAAAAAATTGAATAATTAGAGCGTCTAAAATGAGAAATGAAATTGAAACAACTTGAAACAGTCGAACTAGGATAAATTAATTTGTATAATGCTCAATTTTATTCTAAAACACATATAACTCACCTGAAATATCCAAAAAAATTAAATATTAATATGAATTTATAATTGAAGGTTATACAAGAAAAACTGAAGTAACAAAATGTTCAGACAAAATTTTGCTTAATAGAAATGTTGTAAAAGTTAAAAGGTAAACTGGTATAGTGTTTAGTTACATTCGAAAAAAAGAAAATTTACCTGGAAGGGGTTTAAATGTAATTAAATAATTTACAACAATAAATGTAAGCAATAAGATTTTCAAAATAAAATTTTGTTAGGCGAAATTATAAATAAAAATTGATTATTATAATAAATGTTAAATGGAATAAATTGAATATAAAAATGAATATACTATTTAAGTAAACAAATATGGACTTAAGAAAATAAACATGTAATAAATAAGTTATGTTTCGAAAAAATTTCATGATACAAATGTAAATTACAAAAAAATAGTTGAAATTGAATATTTAAGTGGAATCAATTTAACGAAAGATAAATGGATAAAATAAATAAGTTAAGTAAAATAAACTTTGCTTTGAAAAAAATTTGTGACAAATGTTAATAAATTGAAATCAAATCAATTGAATGAGAATACATTTAATGGGAATTAATCAAATGTGAATACAAAGAATATTTATTGATTTAACAAAATGGATTTAAACCAAATTAGTTGAATATTAGTCAATTTAACGACTAAATGCAATTTATATGGTTTTGAATTAATTGTTGTATCGGTAACTATGTATTTCAAATCTATCTTTATTTCTGCTTGGTACTATTCTCTTGTCTCATTCCTTTTCGGGGACGAAAAGCTTTGAGTTTGAGAGAATGTAACGACCCAGAAATTTTAATGGTTTTTAATAACGTATTTGACAAAAAAATTCTTGAAAATAAACAATTAAATTGCGCAATGAAAATTTGATATTTGGTATGCATCTATTTTAACATAGACAGTACCAAATTTTTGTTGGAAAATATGAAAGTTTGTTCTGTTATGTAATTTCCAATTTTAAATTTAAAATCGGCTAATTTGATGAAAATAAAATATTTTTCAAATATGAATATTTTTTTAGAAAAATTTGAAAATAGTTTTCTAAGTGGGACGTCATATTCGTTTTGTCGAATTTGGACTGTTATAACTTCGTTTATCTTATTTTCGCCATTTTAGCAGCATTTTCGACAGCAAATATCGACTTATGATAGGATGATCATATACTCATATCTATGTACCATTCTATTTTTCTCGTCGTGCTGATCTCCGTAGTATATTCACTTGTGTATTTCGCTGTCCGGTACGCGGTGAAATATGCAAAACGAGTAGCTGTATCGGTTTCACATTTGGGCTTTTTGGGTCCTCATGTCTATTCAATTGCCCACAGGTTGATTATAAACAGCTAGTAACCTTTAAATATTCCAAAATTCAGCTTTGGCTTTTGCATTTCCCATCGTTAATTTATATATGTTGGTTCGCTGCCTTCTTCATATTTCTTTTCTCTGTCCACTTTACTCTTCTTCATTTGAAAAAATATAAATTATGTTATTATATATGTATTCTTGTTATCGCCTGATCCTTGTCTTGCCATGTAGCTTCACACGCAATCCCACCCTCTCTACATGGCAACCGAATTGCCGTGAAGCCACCTCTCATCCCGAACCCACGCCTGTAGCAACACTCTCCACTTCCCCAAACTCACACAGCTCGCATAAAAAAACTCCACGTCACTTTTCCCCATAGCCCTGGTAATCTCGGCCTCTATTTCCTCATAGCCACAGCAGCTTTCCACCCTGCCAATGCCTTGCTCCGCTACAAAGCCATCCAAGCAGTTGAACCTCCCTCCTGCATGTCCTCCCCGTATCCAATCCCACTATGACCACAACCACACCCGTCCTTTCTCTCTCCCGGTTCCCTTCCGACCTACATCATCATCCGCCAGCCTCGACAGCCACACCCGCCCCGAAGCAAACACCCACAGCCACCCTCCACATTCGCCACCGACATCCCTTGGCTCGGCCGTGCACTGACCCTCCACCAAACTCCGCTTCCATCCACTTTCCTGAACTCATCATTTCTTCAACTGTAGCCCCTCTCCTTCTACGCCGATAGCCTCCAAAACCCACCTTCATCCCAAGCCAAGCACTTCCACTAGCCACGTCCAGCCTACCACTGATCAACGCCAGCCCATACTTAGCCAAGACAGCTAGCCTGCATCCATGAACTCGCCACTGCACCGCCACTCCCTTAGATGACAGGCGCTTCAACTTCCACCTCAAATCTAAGCCCACGCATCAAACCTCCCACCTTCCCACTTCCGAGCCTCCTCCCGACCAAAGCTGATTCGCCTATCTCCTCTGCTCTCCACCAACCTATGAACGACCACTTCCTAGCTGCAACAGCATATATATGTTTGCTCGTTTATATTTGCGCTTTTACCATATCATCCTTATTTCTTATATATTCGCTTTTACCATGTTTTATGCTCGTATATAGTTGCATATATATATGTATGCTTTTACCATGCCGGTCTTCTTTCTTATAAACAAAAAAGAGATGTGTTTATATATTATAAAGCTTGCGTATATTGCCAAGTTTTCCCCTTATATATACATATAAGTATATGTATAAAATTTATTTGATTTTTTTATATATTCCTTTACATTTTACGGAGTGTTGAACGAAGATTTGATTTTAACATGTGAATATTGACTTTAAAAATTATACCTATAGAGATTTTATATTTTTTTGGGTTTTAATAAAATATGGATCTTAAAATATGATATGAATGTTTATATATTAGTTTATATACTAGTTTATATATATATATATATGTATGTATGTATGTATGTATGTATGTATGTATATGTATACATGGGTTTAATTTTCAAATATATATAGACATTTTATTTTATATGTGTTTAAATTAAATATTGATTTGAAAATATCTATAAAGATTTTATTTAAATATACTTTTTTAAAATTGATTTTTGAAAAATATATATAACATATAGTTTGTTCAGTTTATATCAATAGTTTGATTTGTTTTCATCGAATCCAAACTATCAACTTTGCTCGTCAAATTCTTGTTCATTGTGTCGCGCTTTGGGATATGTGCTTGGATTTGTCGCATCTTGTTCTTGTTATTCCTCTAGCCTCATAAGGTGAGCGATCACTCACGATTAACATTCTTATATTTAGTAAATTTAATTCACATGAAAGGCAACCGAAATATGCTGTTAAGTTTGAATTGTTAGTTATTTAATTGTTAATATGATATGCCATTGTCTGCAATTGTTCGCCTATATAAATTGACATATGACACCATAACCTGTTATCTATATTTGTTTAAATGGTCAATTAGAAGTATATATGGCTGTCATTAATATAAGTGATTTTATATCCTGTTAGTTTAGAATTCTCTATAGGTTGAAATGATACATACCCGAACGATCTTATAGATTAGGGGAAATCGTCGTGGGTTGAAATGATAAATCCAAGTGATTTTCATTAGTTTTGAATTCTAGGATTGTGGTTTGAAATGATATATACTCGTGAATATTTAAATTGCGGATTGAAATGATAAATATCTGTATCACTTGGCCATAAGAGAGAAAATTATATATAGATACCGTTGGTCTATATTTTGAAAATGATTTCCAAAGTTATGAAAGGAAATATATAGGTCTTAATAAATATCGAATTTTAAAATATAATATATAAATGTTATTTTTATATATGTGTAAATTTAGGTTTTATAAATTATTTGTTTTGGAAATTTTAAATTTATAAGTTAGTTTTGAAAATATAGTTTTTAAGATTTTACTTATAACTTTAGAGATTTTAAAGATATAAAATAAGATTTAATTTAATAATAACTAATATAATAAAATTTATTAAGAATTTAATTTAACCAATGATATATAATATGTTAAGTATTTATATATATTCTCATATTAATATTTTAAAATAGATTTATAATAAGTTTAAGTAAATGGCGGTTGGAAAGATAAATTGAAATTGATTTGAAATTTTGTTTATTAAGAATTGTATTTAAATAAAATTAATTTGAAACTTATTAGTTTCGAGATTTTAAAATATGATTTTGTATAACTTGATCATTGGATTTTGATTAAAGATGATAAAATGAATATTTACAAATTTAAATAAAATTTAAATTGAATATTTAACATTATTTAAATTTGTAATTTGAGATTTTTAAGTGAATATTTCAAGTTTAAATAAAATTAAAGTTGAATTATGAAATATAAATGAAATTTGTCAAATTGGGTAATTATAAATTGTTTGAATGTTTAAACTTTGAAACCTATTGAAATTGAGATGTTTAAATTTGTAATTCAAACTTGGATTTGAAATCGGAATAAATTAAATGGGTTAATGAGAATGTGAATTGATTTGTGAAATTGAAAGAAACAATTCTAATTTGAAACTATTTATGATATAAACTCTTTAATATAAACTACTTTTAATATAAATTATTTTATTTATAACTTATTTTAAATATGAACTATTTCCAATATTTAAACTGTCAAGTTGGAATATTATGATTTAGACTTAATGGATTTAAATGCGAATATTTTGATATGATGGTTTAACCTATTTTTTTGTTAAGATTTTGGAAATAAACATGATTCTAAAGTGAATATGATTTTGAAAGTGGTACGATTTTTAAATTAATATGATATTTTGATATGAAGTACAAACTGTTTGAAATATAAAATGATCACGGTGTGAAATAAGCGTTTGGTTGTTAAAGAGACCACGATCAGATATTGGCCTACTCTTTGCCAATAACGAAAACTACTTTAACAACTGTGTACGTGATGGAGATTCCAGAACGAAGTAGGATGGTTTGATGACGATTCTGTATGAGGTATTAACGCAGCCTTGACTCCCATGAGTCAGTTTTATGTGGCTAAAACAGGAGCCATGCTGGTCCAAGTGATGTCGCACCTCCGATCGGGCATATTTCGTCGATACCATTCTATTACTTTGTGATTTTATTGGGTGCACTTTTGATTTTGGGAGTGTGTCTCAAGGTGGATGGTAGTAGCTGCTATACGTTACCACTAGTCCGGATCTGCAAAACGGTAGAATCATAACCGGGGCATTGCCTCGCGTGCCTTGTCACATACCCTATCGCACCTTCTACGAGCTTTTTTTACCGTACCTATGGAGTGCCCTTTGATAGCCCTCCAGTTTACGAAGGAATTACGTTATTGATAGACTACGGGAATATATAAAAATGTGTTAAGGGGGATATGGGTATAACGCTATTTTAATAGTTTACTTTAACACAAACATTATATATGTAGCATATTATACTATATATGTAGATAGTTTAACGGATTCTTAGAGGATGGGAATCCCAAACATCCTTTAAGTTATTTTATATTACAGTTGACATTTCACTTGAGTTGAATTTACTGATATAAGAATATTAATCCTGACTTGAGTGTTTTGTGTTTTGCATTATGCTTGGGTCAGACAGAGTGTCATAGCATTCGAGACTCACCTTTGGAGCTAAGAGCTTTGCTTGAAGATCTATCTTATCTTTGTTCATCTTTCTATCATTTCCACTTACTTCAGTTTGTTCCAGTTGTTTTGTTCAGACATGTCATTGGCATTTGTATACACAACTTCTCAGTATTTGACATTTCTATTGTATTTTGCTTTAAACTCTGATGTTTATATTATAGCTTCATGAACTACTATTTATTTATTCTGCTGCTTATTGTTATTACTTTGTGTCTGTGATTCTGTGATTGATTTGTTTACTATATATGCTAATTTTTTTCACATTTAAATTAACAATATGTTGTTTTCAGCAATTCAAGTCTGACATGTGTGGATTATTGTTGATTCAAATGGTTCAAAATCCCAAGTCATTACAGTTGGTATCAGAGCTCTGATTTAGGCAAAACTTAGCATATAGGGTAAATTTAATTACGAAATCATATTCGTTCGAGCTTGAAATTCTACGTTAGGATTCTCTTAGATTCAAATTTCTGTGGAATTTTGGAACTACCCTTTTTTCTTCTGAAATCCATTCTTTTCTGGTCCTGTTCATGTTCTTCTGGATACTGGAGCATTCCATAGCTCTATTTCTATTGATCTCTGAAATAACCTCAATTGGCAACCTCATCCTTGTATGGGACTGATCCCATCGGTGATCTCGCCAATCTTATTCTGATTTATAAAGGAGTAGAACTCCTTAACATTGGTCACCTATTTACCGGAGATTTCGATATCCTCGATTTTGATGCTATTATTTCTTGAATAGCTCGAATCGTTTCTTTAGTAGACGACCTGGGTAATTCTCTTATGATCGAATTCGATTGCCTCAGGTTTATGCAGGCAGTCTCAACTTTCCGTTTGATTCTCAGCCTAGTGATCTTGACTCCACCCCGATAATCAGGGATTATCCTGATGTTTTGGTGAAGTCACTTCTCTTCCTCTCAAGTGGAAAATTAAATTCTGCATCGATCTTATTCTTGTAGTTCAACATGTTGTCCTTCCTCCCAAACGAATGGTTTCTATAAATGGTTAGTCATACCCTTTAAATTAACCAATGCTCCTGCCTTCTTCGTCGATCTTATTAATCGCGTTTTCCGTGATATTCTCAACATGTTGTCTTGGTTTTCATTGTAGATATTCTTGTCTCTTCTAAGTCTCGATTGACCCCGTTAAGGTCACCCGTGATTAATATAAGCTTATCCATCTTTCCTCTTTTTGAAATTTAGTTATCTATCTTCCTTCCGAGCCTATCTTCTTAGTTAAAATTCTCTTGATTAGGGCGCCTCTAAATTTGAATATTTATCCTTGTTTTAAAATCCACTTTGAATCATCTTGTGAGGGAGTGTATTGAAACTAATATATTTATATTGTGTTGTTTGAGTTGTTAGGTCTAAATTTTGGGTTTTGATCGATTCGTCTGGCCAATGCTATCGATAGGAATTCCAAAACACTTGAACAGAGCAAACCGACACAATATTGTATTCGAAATTTATAAATAAAATAATTTTATGCATGATTATATTTTATAAAAGTATAATTTTTTGAAATTGGATAGTTAAATGAACTGATAGTTAGAAATGATAAATAGATTATCATTTACTGTTTGTCAACATTCCCAAACCATTAACTATTTTGTAGGTTATAAGAAGTTGAAATTTTATGAATATGGTTCATAAATATGATTTACAAATTAATTAATTATAAATTAAGGATTTAAGGATTTAATTTTCGGTGCTTTACTAAATTCAGTTTCAAGGTTTAAAAAATATATTATTTGAAGCATTTTTTGAATGGATATTTGTTCTAAAGAATTTTAAAGGAAGTAAGTCTGTACTCTCCTCTTTTGTCGCTGGAAAATAATTTCGATGATGACTGCAAAGCCTCGAAGTGGAGAGACCACTTGGTAGTTTCGCTACACTTTTGTTTTGTAAAATAGATTTGATTTGAATTTCTTGAGTTTGATTTGATTTATAAAATATATACATTTATTTAAAATGGTTGAAGTAACACCAGAGTTTAACTCACAAATTCTATGTTAAGTGATAGTTTTCAATTATTAAAATGAAGCAGATTTTTTGAATTATTGGAGTGTCTAAAATGAGTAGTGAAATTGAAACAACTTGAAACAGTTAAAATTGAATAAAATTAATTTGTTTAATGCTTAATTGTATTCTAAAACATATATAACTTACCTGAAATATTCAAAAAGTTAAATATTAATGTCAAATGTAACTAAAGGTTATACAAGAAAAACTGAAGTAATAAAATGTTCCGACAAAATTTTGCTTAATTGAAATGTTATAAAAGTTAAAAGGTAAATTGGTATAGTGTTCAATTACATTCAAAAACATTAATAAAATTTACCTGGAAAGGGTTTGAATGTAGTTGTATAATATACAATAATAAATGCAAGCAATAAGATTTTCAAAATTGTTATAATAAATGTTATACACTTAATCTATGTCATAAGATACGTTAAGTGGAATAAATTGAATAATAAAAAGGAAAATACTATTTAAGTAAACAAATATGGACTTAAGAAAATAAACATGCAATAAGTAATTTATGTTTTGATAACTGTTCATGATACATATGTAAATTACAAAAAATAGTTGAAATTGAATTTTTAAGTGTAATCAATTCAACGAAAGATAAAGGGATAAAATAAATAAGTTAAATAAAATAAACTTTGCTTTGAAAGCAAATTTGTAAGAAATGTTAGTAAATTGAAATCAAATCAACTGAATGACAATACATTGAATGGGAATCAACCAAATGTGAATACAACGAATATTTATTGATTTAACAAAATGGATTTAAACCAAATTAGTTCAATATTAGTTAATTTAACGACTAAATGAAACTTATATGGTTTTGAATTAGTTGTATCTAGTACTATGTATTTCAAATATATCTTTCTCTTTACTTGGTTCTATTCTAGTGTCTCATTCCTTTTTGGGGATAAAAAGTTTTGAGTAGGGGAGAATGTAACGACCTAGAAATTTTAATGGTTTTTAATAACGTAATTAACTGAATTTATCTTGAAAATAAAACAATTAAATTTTGCAATGAAAATTTAATATTTGATACGCGTCTATTTAAATATAGCAAGTAACAGATTTTCGTTGGAAAATATGGAAGTTAGTTCTGTTATGTAATTTTCAATTTAAAATTTAAAATTTAAAATCAGCTAATTTAGTGAAATAAAATATTTTTGAAATCTAAATATATTTTTTATAAAAATTTGTAAATCATTTTCTAAGCGAGACGTCATATTTTGTTTCGTCGAATTTGGACAGCTATAACTCCGTTTATCTTTTTTTCGCCGTTTTCGCAGCATTTTCGGCAGCGAATATCGACTTTCAATAGGATGATCATATCACTCATATTTGTATACTATTCTGTTCATCTCGTCGTGTTAATCTCCGCAGTATATTCACTTGTGTATTTGGGTGTCCGTAACGCGTTGAAATCTATAAAATTTCTAGCCGTATCGGTTCCGCATTTGGGCTTTTTGGGTCCTTGTGTCTATTCAATTATCTAATTGTTGACTAGTAGCCTTTAAATATTCCAGAATTCAACTTTGACTTTTGATTTTCCAATCATTAATTTATATACGTTGGTTCACTACCTTCTTCCTATTTCTTTTCTCTGTCCACTTTACTCTTCTCCATTCGAAAAAAATATATAAACTACGTTATTATACATGTATTCTTGCTGTTGCCTTCTCCTTGTCTACCATGTAGCTTCGATACAATCCCACCCTCTCTACATCACAACTAAATTGCCGTAAAGCCGCCGCTCATCCCGAACTCGTGCCTGTAGCAACACTCTCCACATCCCCAAACTCACACAGCTCGCACACAAAAAATTCAACATCACTTTTTACCAAAGCGCTTGCAACCACGACCTCCATTTCCTCATAGTAACATACAGCTTTCTACCGCGCCAACGCCTTGCTCCACCACATAGCCATCTGAGTAGTTGAACCTCCCTCCGGCATGTCCTCCCCTGATCCGAGACCGCTTCGACCACAACCGGACCGCCCCTCTCTCTCCTAGTTCCCTTCCGACCTACATCATCATCTGCCAGCCTCGACAGCAACATCCACCCCAAAACAAACACCCACAGCCATTGTTCCCATTCGCCGCCAACTTCCCTTGTCTCGGCCATGCACTGACCCGCCACCAAACTTTGCTTCCATCCACTTTCCTTGAACTCATCATTTCTTCGACTGTAGTCCCTCTCCTTCTACGCCGACTGCCTCCTAAACCTACCTTCATCCGAAGCCAAGCACTTCCACTGGCCACATCCAGCCTACCACCGACCAACGCCAGCCCCTGCTCGCCAAGACAGCCAGCCCGCATCCATGAACTCGCCACTGCACCGCCACTCCCTTAGCTGACAGCCACTTCAACTTCCGCCTCAGATCTTAGCCCACACATCAATCCTCCCACCTTCCCACTTCCGAGCCTCCACACAACCACAGCTGATCTTCCTATCTCCTTTGCTCTCCACCAAACTGTGCATGACCACTTCCTAGCCGCAGCAGCATATATATGTTTATGCTCGTTTATATTTGCGCTTTTACCATATTAGCCTTCTTTTTTATATATTTTCTTTTACCACGTTTTATGCTAGTATATAGTGGCATATATATATATATATATATATATATATATATCTGTGTGTGTGTATGTATGTATGTATATGTATGCTTTTACCGTGCCCGTCTTCTTTCTTATAAAAGAAGAAGAGTTTATATAATATAAAGCTTGCGTATATTGCCAAGTTTTCCCCTTCTATATATATAAGTATATGTATAAAATTTGTTTGATTTTTTTTATATATACCATTACATTTTAATGAGTAGGGAATGAAGATTTTATTTTAATTGTGAATATTGACTTTAAAAATATACATATAGAGATTTTATATTTTTATCGGTTTTAATAAAATATTGATCTTAAAATATGATATGCATGGAAGTTTATATATTAGTTTATATACTAGTTAATATATATAAGTATACATGATTTTTATTTTCAAATATATATAAAGTTTATTTTATATGTGTTTAAATTAAATATTGATTTGAAAGTATATATAAATAATTTATTTTAAATTTACGTTTTTTAAAATCGATTTTTGAAAAATATATATAACATATATTTTGTTCATTTTATATCAAGCTAGTTTGATTTGTTTTCATCGATTCCAAACTATCAACTTTGCTCGTCGAATTCGTGTCCATCATGCCATGCTTTAGGATATATGCTTGCATTCGTCGCATCTTGTTCTTGTTATTCCTCTAGCCTTGGAAGGTGAAAGATCACCCACGATTAACATTCTTATATTTAAAAAAATTAATTCATTGAATGAAATTGAAATATGCTGTTAAATTTGAATTGTTAGTTATTTAATTGTTAATATGATATGCCATTGTCTGCAATTGTTTACCTATATAAATTGACAGATGACACCATAACTTGTTATCTATATTTCATTTAAATGGTTAATTAGAAGTATATATGGCTGTCATTGATATATGTGATTTTATGTTATTGTTTGATCTCACTATGCAAGTTCCCTGTTAATTTAGAATTCCCTATAGGTTGAAATGATACATACCCAAACGATCTTATAGATTAGGGGAAAATTGTTATGGGTTAAAATAATAAACCCAAGCTATTTTCATTGGTTTTGAATTTTGGGATTGCGGGTTGAAATGATATATACCCATGAATATCTAAATTGTGCATTGAAATGATAAATATCAATATCACTTAACCATATGATAGAAAATTATATACGGACATCGTTGGTCTACATTTTGAAAACGATTTCCAAAGTTTTGAAAGGAAACATATGAGTTTTAATAAATATTGATTTTTAAAATATAATATATAAATGTTCTTTTTATATATGTGTAATTTTAGATTTTTAAATTATATGTTTTGGAAATTTTAAATTTATAAGTTAGTTTTGAAAATATAGTTTTTAAGATTTTACTTATAACTTTATCATTTTTAAATATATAAAATAAGATTTAAAATAGATTTAATCATAATAAGATTTAATTTAATTATAAATAATAAAATAAAATTTATTAAGAATTTAATTTAACTAATGATATATAATATGTTAAGTATTTATTTATATTCTTATATTAATATTTTAAAATAGATTTATAATGAGTTTAATTAAATGGAGGTTGGAAAGATAAATTGAAATTGATTTGAAATTTTATTTATTAAGAATTTTATATAAATAAAAATTAATTTGAAACTTCTTAATCTCGAGATTTTAAAAATATAATTTTTTTTGTAACTTGATAATTGGATTTTGATTATAGGTGGTTAAGGGAATATTTACAATTTTAAATAAAAATTAAATTGAATATTTAACATTGATTTAAATTTGTAATTTGAGATTTTTAAGTGAATGTTTCAAGTTTAAATAAAATTAAAGTTGAATTATGAAATATAAACGAAATTTGTCAAATTAGGTTATTATAAATTGTTTGAATATTTAATGTTTGAAACCTATTGAATTTGAGGTGTTTAGATTTGTAATTCAAACCTAGATTTGAAATCGATTTAAATTAAATGGTTTAATGAGAATCTGAATTGATTTGTGAAACTGGAAGAAACAATTCTAATTTGAAACTATTTACGACATAAACTCCTTAATATAAACAATTTTATCTATAACATATTTTAAATATGAACTATTTTCAATATTTAAACTATTAAGTTGGAATATTATGATTTAGATTTAATGGATTTAAATGCGAATATTTTGATACGATGGTTTAACTTATTTCGTGGTTAAGATTTTGGAAATAAATATGATTCTAAAGTGAATATGATTTTGAAAGTGGTATGATTTTTAATGAATATGATATTTTGATATGAAGTATAAACTGTTTGAAATATAAAATGATCATGGTGTGAAATAAACGTTTGGTTGTTAAAAATACTGGGATCGGATATTGTCATACTCTCCGCCAATACCGAAAACCACTTTAACAACTGTGCACATGGTGGAGATTCCAAAACGAAGTAGGATGGTTAGGCGACGATTCTGTATGAGGTATTAACGCAGCCCTGACTCCCGTGAGTCAGCTTGATGTTGCTAAAACAAGAGCCATACCAGGCCAAGTGAGGTCGCACCTCCGATCGGGTACATTTATTTGATACCATTCTATTACTTTATGATTTGATTGGGTGCACCTTTGATTTTGGGTGTGTGTCTCGAGGTGGGCGGTCTTAGTTGCTATGCGTTACCATTAGTCTGGATCCATAAAATAGTAGAATCCTATTGTGGGCGTTGCCTCGCGTGCCTTATCACACACCCTATTGCGCCTTCTACGAGTTTGATTTGTACCGTACCTATGGAGTGCCTTTTGATAGCCCTCTAGTTTATGGAGGAATTACGATATTGTATAGACTATGGGAATATATAAAAATGTGTTAAGGGGGATATGGGTAACTCCTTAATGCTAATTTAATAGTTTACTTTACCATAGACATTATATAGCGTATTGCTCTATGTATGTAGATAGTTTAACGGATCCTTAGAGAATGAGAATCCCAAACATCCTAAACATCCTTTAAGTTATTTTGTATTTCAGTTGACATTTCACTTGAGTTGAATTTACTGATATAATAATGTTAATCCTGACTCGAGTGTTTTGTGTTTTGCTTTATACTCGGGTCAGACTGAGTGTCACAGCATTCGAGACTCGCCTTTGGAGCTTAGAGCTTTGCTTGAAGATCTGTCTTATCTCTGTTCAGGTTTCTGTCATTTCCAGTTACTTCAGTTTGTTCCAGTTTTGTTCAGACTTGTCATTGGCATTTGTATTAGTAACTTCTCTGTATTTGACATTTCCATTGTATTTTGCTTTAAACTCTGATGTTTATATAGTAGCTTCATGAACTACTATTTATTTATTCCACTGCTTATTATTATTACTCCGTGTCTGTGATTTTGTAATTGATTTATTTACTGTATATGCTAAGTTTTTGCCAAATATAAATTAAAAATATGTTGTTTTGAGCGATTCAAGTCTGGCATGTGTGGATTATTGTCCATTCGAGTGGTTAGAAATCTCATGTCCTTACAGCATCTTATCATGATAATATGTTATATCCGATCAACATAGTTCAGATTTTATTTCTTATACAATGAATTTATATGTGCATATGTTGTTTAATCTATTAACTACCATTGTTTAGAAATTAAAGTATGAAAAGAAGGAATTTTTCGATTTGAAACTAATTATTGTATATATTAAAATTTAATGTATTGTTTAGATCTTAACCATACTTGGAATTACTTTAAGAAATAGCATAAAAATTTCACATATAATTTAGTTATTTTGATTATCAACTATTTTGGTTGTAATTTACATGGTTTCAATCCAAACTCAAAAGGAATTTAGTGTAAAATCACAAATTAAAGTTAAATCATTTCTACATCAAAACTAGTATTCATATGGTGATTTTAAATTGCAAACATATGAAATTGTATGCTTTACATGTGTATGTCATTCGAATTCTAATATTGTTTTATTACTATGTTCATGTTACATGTATATGTATAGTTTCAGTTCAAATTTTAAAATAGGACTTTTATGTAAAATTACAACTAATGTTGGACCCATTCCCAAGTTAAAATTTGATTTCAAATTATAGCATTATATTTCAAAACATGCAAGTAATTTGAAACAATTTTATGTAGATATATGTGTATGTATGTTTGTGTGTATAATTCAACTGTTATTTTATATAATATAAAGTAAAACTATATATGCATACATTTGCATATAAATTTAATTTTTTTTGAAAACAAGCTAAAGATAGATTAAAAGAATGCCAAAAAAATTTCTTCTTTACCCCTCATTAATTTTCATAAATGCATTTTACTCATTCTTTTAATGTCACTTAAATGCACCATTACCATTAATAATTTGATTACTTTTAGCCAATTCTATTTATCTATGTAATTTATGTTATTTATTTCCTTTAATGTATAAGTACACTTTGACATACATATACACACACACACTATCATATTCTAGTTTAAAATGCTATGTAACAACTATTGCTCATATAAATTGACAATGTATATGTTGTAAATGCAAATCCCACCATCAATGTGCGTATACATTAACTGTATACACCTTATGCTATGTTGCACTATTTATGCATGAATGTATTTGATACGCTTATTATAATATGTATTGTATTAGTTAAATTAAAATTTCCCTTTTAAAAAATGGGAAAAAAAAATTAAAGGACAAATAAAAGTAAATAATTAGTCAGAAGGACATGTGCATAAAATTTTTACCGTAAGGACAAAGCCCAAAGCCTAGATACAATTTCAAACAAAACAAAGTATTTCGTTCGTCTTCCTCGTCCTTCCTTTCATTCAGAATTTAATGAAAGTTTTGCTCGAAAGAAAAAATGGCACCGCAAACCAAAAACAAATCTACATCTCCAACAGAACCTCAAAAATCGACAGTCGATGAACAACGAGCACAACAATCGACAGTCGATGAAACCCTAACTACGTCGGAAGTGAAGAAACAAAGTGAAAATCGAAATGTCGAATCACTTCCAACAGCAGATATTCAAGAATAAAACGCAATAATAGAAGAGAAAAACCTACCTATAGTGCAAACGATACCGACGACAATAAAGGGAAAAAGCAACAAGTTAAAACTTCAAAAACCTACACCGGTAGAAGAGAAAAAGCAAACTAGAGAAAAAAGAACAAAGAGAAGACATGAAAAATATACAGCAATTGAAAGTAAACTAGAAATAAGTGAAAGTATACCAGAGAATGCAACTGATACTATAAAATAAAATATAAGATAGTTAGTATAGTTTTGTTATAGTAACATTGAATTTTTTTGCATAGAACAAAGAAAAGAACATGCAGCAACAAATACCTGCAGAGAAAGCTGTTGAAGACAATATGCAAAAAAGAGAACAAAGAACAAAAAGAAGAAATGAAAAAAATAATTCAGAACAAAATACAAACAGAAAATGAGGTAACTGAAATTGCAAAAGTATAAAACTAATACTAACAATTTCATATTGTTAAATGTATTCTAATATTATTAAAAATGTTAAACAGGAAAAATATCAGAAAAAGAAGGGAAAAAAGCTGCAGATGAAGAATCAGAAGAAGAACAACTCAATTCGGTAAAATAAGAAACATATTAACTTTATAGCATGATAAATATTGCAAAAACAATACCTGTAAATCATTTGGTATAAGAAAAGGATGATAATTACAACAATGATACCTAATTACAAGAAATAATAGTCGGTATCATTTAGTGTAAATTGTTTGATAAAATAATAATCAGTATCATTTAGTTGAAATCTGATATGTACAAAAACCGATACCTATTTACAAAAAAACTGATACCTACTTATAAAAAACTGATACCTAGTTAAAAAAATGATACCTGGTTACAGAAAACTGATACCTACTTAGTATAAACTGATACCTACTTAGTATAAACTGGTACCTATTTACTTAGTATAAACTGGTACCTACTTAGTATAAACTGATAGATATTATGTAGCAGTTTTAGAAGTATTTCGACCATAATTTTTTAAAAATTGATACCTACATTTAGCAAAAATGATACCAAATTTTGCTAGATAAAAATACAATAAAATATCTCATGTTTATGGAAACTGATACCACTATAACATGTTATATATTGTTTTGTTTCAATGCTATTTTTTTCACTAACAACTTAATGCCACATTTTCATGAAATAGGATAATGATGATTTTGTCAATCCATCTAATAAAACCATGCATACAATATCAAAACAAACAAACAGATAGCAAAATATGAAAATGTTAAGCCAGAAACTGCTTATAGATGTGGCTTACAGGCTGTCTTCAAGATATTAAAACTGGTCAAAGAAAAAAAATGGACTGACCAAAAAGCAATTTAACATCTTAAAGAAGACACATTTTTACAACTTCTTCAAAGTCATCTATGAAGAAAAAATAACAATGAAAGAATGCAAAAAGCATCAACAAAACTTGGATGCTTTATACAGCTGCTATTGTATGGAAACTGATACCTTTGTCTTGGGAGAAGACAAAATGAAGGTCACTGCCAAAGATATAAGCTTGTTGTTTGGGCTGCCATTAAAAGGAGTAAACATAGAACCAACAAAAAAATTAACGGGGAAAACCATTCCACCAGACTGCAAGGAATTTGCAACTAGAAACTTTGGCACATGTACTTACATAACAAGAAATGTTGTGGAAAGAAGAATAAAACAAGAAATATCAAAAAGGAAAAAAGAAAATGGAGAAGATCTGCCTTTACTGATAATAATGCAAATACTATTGACATTTTTCTTTCCCAACAACCAACAAAAACTAAGACGGGGAATTCTACCCTATTTGATTGATAGTGAAACAATGCAAACCGTCTCATGGCCAGAAACAATAAAGAAATTTTTTAGTAAATTTGTCCAAAAGTTTATCTCCAAGCCAAGAAACATGTTTGGATATTCCGTGCTTCCATTGGTAAGATTTGTTATGCAGAATATTATTAGTTGAAAAAAAAATGTTATATTCAACATTCTTATCTAATTATATCTTTAAATGTTTATAGTATTGCATTTGTGAGAAAATGAACCTCATCCAACCTAGAAGGCAACTTGCAGAAGATTTACCCAGATTTGCACGATGGGATGTAAGAAAACTTAAAGACATTGTTGTGAAGCAATTTTTGAGTGAAACAAAAGTTGGCAGTGTAAGTTAAAATTAATTCTTACTTACACTAGTGAGTATCAGTTTACGTTGTATGTTCTCTCTGTCTATAGTATCGGTTTCAACTCATACAATAATTTTTTGTGTCTGCACATATCAAATATGCCTCTTTGCAGTATCACTTTAGCTTCTGATTAGTATCAGTTTCAATGTGTACCTTTAAATTTTTGTTTCCATAGTATCAATGTGTCCTGGGCATAGTACATCTTGTCCTCGACATAGTACATCTTATCATTTTGCACAGTATCAGCTATAATATACAATAATACTTGGTATCATTTTTAACACTGCACACAATCAATTTGTAAGTGTACACAGTATCAATTTCATTACTATTCGATTTTCTTCTATTAAACCAATCACTCATTAATGTCAGTTATAACTTATAAGTTACAAAATAATATAATAAAACATTTGCATTTAAATTTTAAAACAAAATTACTATTTCAATTACACAGGTAAAAGAAATAAGCACTATTCTTCCACATGAACACAAGCTACTCCAAACAGCATCAACAAAAGAAGAATCAAGCGACAAAAGAAAAGAGAACCAAAAAAAACGAAGATGCTGAACAGAGTACACAATGTTTTGAAGATTTAGTAAGCCTTAATGTTTTGCAAATGCACATTAAAGATATGGAAGAAGAAGGTAAGAAAACAAAGAAGCAATTAGAGAAAGACAAGAAGTTGAGGATAGAGGTAGAAAAAGAAAATATGAAATTGAAAGAACAACTGAAAGAACTCAAATCAAGACTGGAAGAAAATGAAAAGAAAAATTCAGAAGTTGAAATAGAAAATAAGAACATGGAAGTTGAACATGACAACATTCTAAATGAAAATGCACATGAAGAAACAAAAATAGAAAATAGGTAAAAGAAATCCACAAGTGAAAACAATAAAGGTGAGAATGAAGACAGAAATGCTGAGTCTAATGTTGAACAAGTGCACCAAACAAGTGCTGACACTAATACAAAACAAGTGCACCAAACAAGTGAAAAAGAAAGTACATGCATGAAGACTGAAACAGAAACTCAAATGGTTGAAAATGTGCTCCAACCAAATGAAGATAAAGATATGGACAGAAAAGAGAAGAGTGAAGACATATTGAACAAAACAAATGAAACAATGTTTCAAACAAATGAAGATAAAACAGCACAAAAAGAAATAAAACAGGCTTAAAAATTGGAAGAAGATACCACTAAAGAGAGCAAAGTTGCACAATACAGTGATGTAGTACTAGACTTAACACCTCCATCTTTCAATCTCAATATCACACAACAGTTGCAGGAGGGAATTACAGAAAAGGACAAAGAAAACAAAGCTGCAAAACCTCCTCGTTAGAAAAGGAAACAAACAGTTCATAAGCAATCTTCTTATGTGAAAAGAATAAAAATAAGAGAAAGGAAAAAAAGAAAGCCCCAGCTTTGAATATAGTCAGAGAATGAAAAGAACAGCAAAAAAAAAACCTGAAGAAAATGAAAATGAAGAAAAACTGGAAGAAAATGAAAATGATGAAAAAGAAAGTGCAACAAAGTCAATCCCAATGCCAATTCAAGTAATAGAGCCAACACTATCAAATTAAGAACTAGACACTGCAGCAAAACTTTGGCATACTTGAATATAGAACAACAAAATATAATCAAAACTTTCTTTGCTATGACATCATCAAATGAGTAAGTTTACAAATATATATACTAATTTTGCTGGTTAAAATAACATTGAATAATCGATATGTGCCTTATTTTCTTAAAATAGAGATATATCATGGGCAGATAAAGACACAATTAGAGAAGGATGTGCAATAACAAAAAAAGTACTACGACAACTTCTTGAAGAAAATGCAATACATCGATCGGTACACACTTTTTTTTGCTTAATAATACTGCTACCAATAAAAATAATTACAAAAATAATGTCTAATAGCTATTTCCAGTGCTATTTATACCAAAACTGATACCTACTTATAACCAAAAATGATACCTAAGTACTATATATTACAAAGTGGTGGTCTACTAGTTGAATGGCGTGTTAACCGTCACGTATGACAAAATAAATACCAAAATAGTGCAATACTAATTCATTGTAGCAGTTGATATCAATTCATACTTTTGTTTTCTATTAGCAATTGATTTAATAGCATGTTCAAAAATGATACTAAGTCAGTGCAAAAATGATACCCAGAAGCTGTTTGATCATATTACATGCTTATTTTTCTTGCAATTGGTAATATATATTACAATTATTAAAATAAAAGATACTAATTATTATTGAATATTGTTTCACCAATAACAAAACTTACATTTTCTTGTTGTTAATATAGATAATTGATTGGTATTTATCTAAATGTGGGCTGAAAGAGCACAACTATGCATTCACAACAATAATGACGGTAAATAAAACTTTAATATGAAAGAATATCATAAATGGTACATATATATTGAATTCTAACTTATTTTTTTATTTAAAAGCAATCTATAGTTTTCAATATACATGGAATTATAAAATCTTTAGTGCTGCCTTTCCTTGAACAAATTGTAGATGATGAATACACAGATGCTATATATTTTCCATTGCATTGTGAATACCATTGGGCACTAGTAACTTTGACATACCTAACAATGCAATGAAGTCATCAAGATTCTATACGTCCTACAAGAAATTCTAATGAAAGAAACAACCCCAGTCTAAAGCAGGCAATGATATTGGTATGATATATTTTTGTTATGAAGAAAAATAATTTAATTAAACAAATCGAACATTAACTAACTTTGTATTATTTTGTTTTCAATAGAGAAATAAATTGAAGAAATGCTGAAAGAAATTTGGAAAAAGAAAAATTTATAGGATAAGGAAGTGAAGGCAAATGAAATGCATCAAATACCATGTGCACAACAAGGATCAGACACGTAAGTTGTTTATGTTGTTCAAAATGATACCTACTGATAGTTAACTGACATTGTAAATTTTCTTTTAAACTAATACCTAGATACACAAAATTGATACTGCAAATATTCTTTTAAACAGGCTTGACTGTGGTATATACGTTATGATATTCATCATATCATTGAACAAAAGTCAAATACCACTCAAAATAACCCCTGAACAAATGTTGAAATCTAGAGCAAGAATTGCACATGAGATATTGACTGACAAAGAGCACTGCTGGAGCTCAGCCAAGTTCATATCTAATTTGAAAGAAGAAAGATAAATGAACAAATCAAACAATTTGCAAAAATGTAACCGATAACCTGTCAAGCAAAGAAGAAGGTGCAGAAATTGAGAATTTTGTGTGTTAAAGTAAATCATTGTATTGTTTCACAATTAAATTTGATACTTATGAAGTAATGATGCTCTATTGCAATTTGAAACTTGTGAAGTAATGATGTTCTGTTCTTAAAACAATGCTGATCTTACTTGTAAAAACAATGATAATCTGCTGGAATGATTTGTTGTAATTGATGTTCTTTTCTTTACCTGTTTTTTTATATATAACAAAATTATATATTGAATGTTCTATCATGAAACTATTGATCCTACCTAATATTATCAGTTTTATGATGCAGCTACCAGTTGTATAATAATGTTATAAGATTTTATATCATATATCAATACAAAACAGTAAATGGGTATCAGTTCTAATAACTGATAGTAAAAATTTTGCTAAAACTAACACTCAACATACTTTATGAAATAATAATTAGTGCCAGTATCAGTTTTTGCTAACGCAACATATCATTATGATTATTTATTAGTACTAGTGTCAATTGTAGCACGTATAATAATACACGAAACTGATATTAAAAACTAACCAAAACTGATACTAAAGTCTTTTATATCCAATCAAAAAAATATTATCTCCAACCAATAGAAAGCATGTATCAATTCAATCATTTTGTTCAATCAGTTACACAATGATTATCAGATCCCATATACTATGCTATCAACTTTGTTATAAATAAGTGAAATATACAAAATTGAACAAAACTGATATCACACAATGGAAAAATAATACCATATTTTATACCAACAGAATGTGTAAAATGATACTAGATAGCTGATACAAACAGTATGCAACAAATATCAAAACAAATGTTTGAAATAAATAAAGAAATAAATAAACGCTAGAACTGATAATGTAAAAACATATAACTAATAACAAAGCTGGTACTATCATTTATACTAAATAGCTGAAATTAAAATCAATTTGATAATATGCTATACTGAATACAAATTAATAACAAGGTTCAATTACAGTAAAGCACCAAAACAAGTTACTTATCCACTAATTAATCTGTACAAATTCAAAATGTAAAATCAAATCATATCCTCTTCAAAACTTGACAATTCCGTTTATTATGACCAAATTGCTTGCATTCGCCACATCTATTTTGCTTGTTTCGAAAATATGAAAATCCTCCTTTGCGCTTAATTGACGGTCTACCAGCACCATGTTTCTCCTTTGGTGGCTTGATAACATCTTGAATGCTACCATTAACAATAGGCCTATCATAATTTGGAATAGGATTTATAGCATTGGCATAAGAACAGCAATAAGCATCAATAGTGAAATAATACTCAACAAAATCATATACAGACAAATTAGACTTGTTTATACACTTTATAGCATGAGCACAAGGAAATCCTGTAATTTTCCATTGGTTGCAACTACAGACCCGTTCCTTCAAATCAACACAATGAGAGTTTGGAGATTTCACTTCAAAACAAAAATCAGAAGATTTATATACATCCCATCCAAATCCTTCTTCAATCAATTTACCTAAACGCAATTCCCTAGAAGGACAAAGAGTTATTTTCTGCAAACGACAATCTTCTCTCCTTTTAGCCATTTGTTTCATAACCTTAACACGAATACCATCTAAATAAAAAGTAATAGGCAATGCTCATTCATCTAAAATCCAATTATTAAAACTTTCTGCAACATTAGAACTATATTCACCATAACGTTTCTCTGGAAAAAATAAATCCACCCACTTATCTAATGGCTTATCCTTTAAAAAAATTTACACCAGCAACACCACCAATTTGACAGAACTTAGAATGTACGCCTTCAAAGTCATAAAGATTAGAAGCTCTAGAACATATTTTGAAAAGATCAACAATAGACACATTTGCATTTTTGGCTTTTAAAACCGAAAGAAGATTTTGTTCCATATGCAAATAGCAATAATTGTGATAAGCTGCAGGAAAAACATCACGAACACCTGAAAGCAACCCTTGGTGATGATCTGACATAAAAACCAAAGTATGATTTTCTTGAAGCATTTGCTTTAAATGGTTCAAAAACCATGTCCAGTTATCCATATTTTCTATAGAAACAACACTCATAGCTAAAGGGAAGAAACCTGCAAGTGCAAAAATAATTTCTAAAAAAAAGTAAAACTAATAATGACCATAAATCTAAAACAATTCATGAAACTGATACTAACAGTAAAAAAACTGATACCGAAAACCCGATACAACCATTATTAAAATATTGATGCCATGACATTATGCATATTAATCTTCATTCTAACACAACAAAGTACCGAACATTAACATATATTATGATACAAAGGAAATTCCAATACTACACAACTGTATATGATACCATATATTAACATACTTGAAACTGATACTAACATTATACACTAGCTGATACTAATCTCATGCTAGCCAGTATAAAATTATGATATCAAATACAAACTTACAATTCAATACAATGCAAATTCTGATACTACAAACTTGTTAACTGCAAATTACATATCTTAAAACTGATACCAACATAATACAAATTATGATAACAAATTAATATTAATGTTAATGCCAACTATTATGATCTCAATACAAATAAATCAAAATTGAAAACAAAGACATACCTTGATCACCATTTTTTGCAGTAGCACCCATCAACACACCAGGATGTCCCTTCAAGTGAGTGGCATCTAAGAATATCATAGGACAATAATGCTTGAATCCAACTAAACAAGCACCAAAAGCAATAGCCACCCTCTCAACTTCATTACTACGAGGATCAACATCCATATCAACATAACTATCTCGATTAGACTTCTTCACTGCTTCCAAATATCAACTCAAATCATTATAAGACAAAGCAACATTACCATGCAACTCCATTAATGCAAGTTGTTTCCCATGATAAGCATAACTATAAGACAACTGAACATTGTATTATCTTCTAAAATCAACTATAATATCATTAGGCTTTTTACTAGGACAATCACGGATCTCGTCAATAATCAATGATTTAACAAACAAACTAGATATATGTAGATTATTCACATTTCTAACACCAGCTCCACAAGAATGATCAGCGACCATATTTCTAATAAAAAACTTCTTCAAATCTCCAGAATCACAAGAAGCATGGACTTTGAAAAGACAACCATCCTTATATGAAGAGCAAATTACAATAACTCTTATAGCACAATTCTTTAAAAATTCTAATTCACACCCTTTTTGAATTTGATACACCATCAAAAATTCTCTAAAATGCTCTGCTCCTCCAAAACAAAAACCAGCAAAATCAGAAATGCATAATTTCGACCCTCTCCTCAACATATCTTTTAAATAACTTTTACCGTTAACAACAATGTGACGACCCGGCTTCCTACGCCCAGAAAACCGTATCGTCTTGAAGAAAGAAATGGGTGAGAAAATAGAAAAGATAGAGAAGAAAGAACAACAACATCAGAATCTCACAGTGGAACGAATAAATTATAATAATTACATAAGTATTTACATAATATACAACATCAATCAGAGTTATACAGATAATACATCACATACTAGACAGTTATAAACACCTGTCTAGTTATTACAACTCAAACAATACGACTCAGAGATACCAACACAGCGGAACTATATATATATCTATGACGCTGAAGCCTCCTGCTCCATTGCTCCTCCAGAATTCGTCGAACCTAACCTGAATCCCTTGGCTACCCGTAAAAAAATTTGGGTGCCCGAGAGTTAATGAAAAAAAAAACTCCAGGTCAGACATGGGTCTGGTATGAGTAACAGGTTAAAGTTGCTTAACTTTTAAAAAATCCTTTGAAAACAAAACGGTATCACGTAAGACTCCCCACAAATAAACATGGGTAAGTTTTTACCTTACGCTAAGCAAAACATTTGATAGGAAATTCTATGATATTATAACAGGTCTAGGGTTTTCAAGTAAATAGAAAATAGCCGAAATTGTTACATGATTAAATTCCAGCTACTAGCCACAAAAGTGGGTAATACAATCAAAACCGTTGGCACTTATTGGATTGTGGATTCCATACAATGGCAGGGCTACTGGGGTACCGCCCGTCACAGTACGTGGCCTAGATCAACGTACCGAGGATCACTCCCGACCCCCGCAACACAAGGCCGGAACCATTCCTTACTGAACAGTCCCGAACAAGATAAACCCCGGCAGTTGTTGCAATCAACCGCCCACACAGCCGAAAATAAAGGGACATCTAGACAGGGGAATATCCTTGTCCTGCTTGGGCATGACCCACCTAACCTTGCTGCATCTCCCTTGTTTTAGCCATTCCCGGTTGATGAGGCTCGAGGCTGCGATTACCTTTAGAGAACATATTTTTTAGAATGCTCATCGCCCACCTGACGATGTGTTGAAAGCATTCAATCTATACAAGTTCGTTCTGGGTTCGAACGAAACCGAAGGCATTATCTCGTTACACTCATGTTGGAATCACCCTCAGAGTTAACGACGATAACCCTTGCACTCTAAATCTTCATCTTCACTTTAGATTCACGACCTATCCTTAATTTGGAATCGATGTGGTTTTCGGATGTTCCAAATGTGGAAACCCGATCCCGGTCTCATTGAAATCCAAAACGTGTCTTTTAAGACCAAGTTGTATATTTAGTCTTAACAGTTTAATTCAATATAATTCAATATACACACAGATGGATGATTCATAATATCACAATAGATAATCACAGATAATCTTATAAACAGAAAATCAATATTATCATCCAAACAGATAACTAAATATTACCATATTTAAACCAAGCATCCATATCAGATAGATATTATTCATGTCAGATCTGAATTCACAATCATCAAATGAAATATCCATGTCATTCATAAGCAATGATTTATAATCATACCATTTGTAATTAATTTAAAATGAATTAAATTAACTACTTCTATTTCTAATTAATTTAAAGTAAATTAAATTAATTACTCCATTTATAAATCCTGCTTATACAATCATTAATTAATTATAAATCAAATTAATTAACCATCTTCTAAATATCCATCTTGATTAAACACCTTTGATTAATCATTCACTAATTACAATAGGTAATTAGTCCTTAATTAATTAATTATTCTAAATTATTTATAGTAATTAACATTTAATTACTTCATTTATAATTGAATACATTTATTCTTAATTAATTACATAAATTAACCACCACATTACTAAGTATTTCTTAGTTAACCAGTTCTTAATTACATCATTAATTATATTAATAAATGATCTCTAATTTAGATTTAAATTAAATTACTTTGGTTAAATTAATTACATTAAGTAATTAATCTTTAATTAAACACAATTATTAATCGCCTTCGATTAATATCAACAGTAATTAACTACCCCTAATTACTCATATTAATAAATTAATTATCTCATAATTAATTATTTCCATTAATTAATCTCTTGATTAATTACGAAAGTAATTATCCAAATTACTCCTTTTAACACATCATCTTTTACTAATTACATTCAGTAATTAACATTAATTACTTCCTAAGTAATTATGCTCCATTGAATATACTAAGTAATTACACTCATCAATTTATCAAACGATTTTCTTAAATTAATTAACTTAAATTAATCATTTAATCAAAATTAATTACAAAAAGTAATTAATCTCTTAATTACTTTTATCAAGTAATTACACTTAACCATTTACAATAGATTATCTAATTAATCTGATTAATTATCAAAATTAATCACATTAATTAATTAGTAATCTTTAGTTATTTATCTTTATTAACTAATATCATTTCTTAAATTACTTTTTTTATTAATTTCTAGTATAAATTAATCTAAACTATTTGTTTATAAAATAAGTCATTTCTGGATTAACTTATTCATTTAACTTAGTCATTTATTCATTTAATTATTTAATTATTCGTACAATAATTTATTTCTTTATTAATGACTCATAAATATTAAAGTATATTAGAACATTTCATATTAAATTTAAATTCCATTTTGAATTTAAGATTCAAAATATTTATTATTTAAACATTTACCAAATTTAAATTAAATTTTAAATAATGTGAAGTACATTCATTACTTATATATGAAACTTATGTAAGAAAGGTTTAAACTAGATTACTTAATTCTTTTTAAAAAAATAATTAAGCTTTTAAAATACATTAATCATTTAATTCAAACTTGTTTTAAAACATTCAGATTTTAAAACTGATTTAAAATTTCAGATTTGAATTCAAAGAAGAACTTGAATCCAAAAATTTTACTTTGATTTAAAAACTTTGGTTCTAACTTGCTTTAGAAAAAAACTTGATTTTGATTTAAAACCAAATTCATTTGAAACCTTGGACTCAAAGTTCGTTTGAATTTATACTTGAGTTCTTGAATTTAAACCACAGTTTAAATTCTGTTTCCAAACTTTACATAAATTTAAAATCTGAAACCTAAGAAAACAAAACCCCTTCCCAAAAGAAAACAGTGACAGGTTTTTATCAAAACCTGTAACCAACCTATACTCGAACCCATCTCTTCATTGCTTCGAGTCATCCCCCTACCTTACTTTGAGTCACGCACTCGAGTTACTCGAGTATTCCCCTAGTAAAAAAAAAACTGCACACAGCAAACAAAAAAACAGCCTTCAATGGCACAGTGCACGTGCACCGTGGCCCCAGCCACCTCCGGCCACCCATAGGAACGTCAACACATCGCCAACAACCACCAGATAACACCACGGCCACCTAAAATCCATCACCACGCCCAAAACAAAAATGAGCAGTACAAAGCAAAACCTGGAAACACCATTCCCTCCCCTTCCCAAACCTGTCAACGTGCCGTCCTCCCAATGCCGATCATCGGAACGCCATCGCCTCCGGCTACAACCTCGACCATGTCCCCTCTTCCAATCCCCATAAGCGCGTCGAACTCGATCCCCAATTCAAAGCGTACGAGACCCAAAACCGAAACTTAGCAAAACTAGGTTTACAAAACTTTAAACCGTCGCCGCTGCTTCTATGGTTATTGGTCGACCATCTCAACATTTTTCCCTTACTCCCTGTTCGCTCCTCTTCCTCCTCAGAAAGCCACGACCTCCCTTAACATCGAGATCACCAGAAATTCCCAAGTAAGCATTTTTAGTTCATACCAGAACTGTACATAACCCCTAGTGTTAAAAATCTTGATTTAAGTTTTATAATTCATATTTTGTTACAGAGATTCAAAGTATATTCTTGAATTTATAAATTAAAAGGTTTGGTTTTTCTCTTATACAAATTTTATTCTGTTATTTGATTTTTTTCTGAACAATATTTAACTTTAGTTCAACTTGAATAAAACCTAAACTCTAAATTATGATGAAACAAACAATTTCTGTTTGTAAAATAAATCCTAAAAGCTATTAGATCAAGTGATAAAAATAGTTTGGATCAAACTCAAGCTTGGAAACAGAATTACTAAGTTGTTACAGAGACTTCATAATGTATACAGCCAACATTCATATGCTCAGCAAATTTCATACATACATATCATACTTACTACAGATTTTAAATCTTGCAACTAGTTTTAAATACTTAAATTTTAGCAATTAAAGTTACTCACCTTGATTAAAGAAAAGGAACAAAGCACCATTGTTTTGAAACAGTTTTGAACTTTAAAATCTGGGAATGATTTGCTTCATTTCCTTAATCTTCTTGTCTTTGTTGGATTTGCAAACATTATTCAAGTTTGTATAAATGGAAATGTTTACTATTCTTTCTTGTTTCAGGCTTGATATGTTTTGTGAACGAACAAAAATAAGAAGACCTATATAAAGAAGTTTTCAGGGGAAGGTAATAACTGGGTTTGCACATGCTAGTACAATTAGGCTCTTGTTTGTATCAGGCAAGATATTTTAATTAGGGGCTGAGTTGATCTTTAAAACAGTTCGAAATGATTTTGTTACTTGCTAAGAAATGAAGCATTTATTGCCTATGTACTTTATGTCTCTACTAATCCTCATTTTTATGCTTAGATATTTTACTTTGTTTATATTTACTTTACTTTGCATCCCCAAGTACTACAGGCTACACACCTATTCTACTTACCTGGCAACCTCATTTATTTGATCTTTTTATACAAGGCCTGCATATTTTCATACTACAACATCTTGCTTAACATTTCTTACAGGTTGACTGCACTTTCCTATGCCTGCATATGTTTAGATATTTTATTTATTTATTTTCTTTTTTATTTTTATTTTGTTTTCATACCTGTCTGAATCTTAATCTTACAAGCTACTAACATTTTATTTTATTTTGTTTAATTGCCAACATAACTATTGTATAGACATGATTACATGTTTCTTTTTCTTAGCTTTGCATTTTATTTTACATGTTTTGCTTATATACTTACCTGATTTGTTCTTGTATTCAAAACAGTTACAAGTTACATACAAATGTTTTCACTTGCCTGGGAATGCTTACATCCTATATACATAGCTGTTTCATTTTGCTCGTTTAAATATTTTATAAAATTTATTTCATCTTAGACATTCTTGAAAGAATTTATTTTATATCCAAATCATAGCTTCATATGTATATGTATTTAGACTTATGTTTAATATGTATAAGATTTATTTTAATTTTAAATATTCTTGAAAGACTTATTTTTAAATCTTTCAAATTATAGCTTCCTCCAAAATACACATACATGTATTTAAATAATTTTCCAATAACCATTTCTATTTGTATTGAAATCCATTTGTAAAAATATTACATTATTTAGATTGTTTTAAAATAACTAGTTATTAAATTAAAATAATGAAATTATCACTACCTAAATATATTACTAATTTTATTAATCACATTTAAAATCAAAACAACCTTTGTTAAGTTTAAATTTTAGTTAAAATCATTTAAACAAATTTTAATCTTATCTTGAGTATCTTTAAACCATATTTTATCAAATTATACTAAAAAGAAAATAAACAATCTTTTTATTTAAATTTAAACCTAGACTAGAATTTATTTTTAAACAAATTAAATTTATCTTGAGTATTTTTAAAATCATATTATTATTTATTCAATATTAAATTTCCAAATTATCAAAAATAATAGAATTAGAAAATATAACTTTATTTATTAATTTAAAACAAAAACTTATCTATTTATAATATATACCAATATATACACATATATATTATAAATAGAAACAATTTAAATTAGCTTTTAAAAGATAAATTATCAGTTAAATATTTATTTAAAAGAAGATTATTAAATCAATTCAAATATTATTAACAAATATTATCAAATCAATTTAATTTTCAATGTAGATTATTAAATTGATATTGCCCCAAATTTCCGGGATGTCACATTCAACAATTGAACAGACAGATACAGTAGAAGATGAAGAAGCACGAACATAAAATGAACTTAAAATAGAAGCACCATCAACATATTCCAATTCAGAACCCTTAACCTTAACAGTAAAACCCAAGAAAGAACTTTTCTTGTATAACTGAAAACAAATTATGCTCTGAATATCAGAATCAGTGTCAACCATAATAACTTTGTCCTCAAGTACGTAAGAAATCTGAATAGAAGGAGTTAATGAGACCAACATTAACATATGTCATTCTTCAAATCATACAAAGAAAATCGATAGACAATCGAGTGCTAAAAGTGTTATTATTCAACACAAACAGACAAAGAAGACTGTTATCCCCACTGCCAAAAAAATAAAAAAAATAAACATTAATAAAAATATGTTCAATGTAGAACATTAATTATTCAATTTCACAAAACTGATACCTACCGTATACAAAACTGATACCTAGTTACTGATAATAAAAAAAATGATACTAAGAAAAAATAAAAATGATACCCAAAAACTGAAACTAAAATATGATATTTTTCCACTCTATCACAAATTTATATACAACCCAAGCAATAATACTTTTCCAATCATCCCAATATTTGCACGAAAATGCGAGATAAATAATATGAAAAGCAAATTAAAATACAACACTGCATAAAGAAAAGAATAATAATAAAAAACCTACTGCTACTTCCACAATTTGCCATAGACGAACGAACAAAAAATGAGAACAACAACACTGCATATCATTTGTAAAAATGAACACAATTACAAATCACGGCCAAATTTCTTTAAATCGAATAGAAAAACAACAAAAAATATAGTAATATAAACATACCTAATTAATATAATTTGAAGAAAAACGAGATCACGGTACAAATATAAAAAGAACGAGATCGACAAAACGCGCGGAAGGAAAAAATGATCGATAAACTACCATTTGCAGAAGGACGAAATTCAAATAACTGAATAAAATGGAGATTTTATTTAACAGAAAATTTAGAAAAGTTCTAAATGAATTTAGACTACGTAGGCCCAATAAAGATGCAAAAGGTTTTTTTTTATAGAAATTACCCAATTATCCTACCTTCGACTGGCTCGGTTCCAACATTTCTAAATATTGAAAATCAAATCACTGATATATTCACTAAACTATTAAATGAAAATAGGTATATTAGATTGCGTAAAGAATTTAAAATTTGTCCATAACAGGTTTAATCTAATGATTTTTTAGAATTTTTATTCATTAAGTTTTTACAACTAATTTTTTTTTTTATTAAAGTAATTTTATCAAAATTATTTAGGATGTAAAATATATTTGGGTATAATAAACTTTAACTAAGATTTTACAATAATCATATTATTTATGAATTTTTTAAGGGTTTTACAAATAATAAACATAAAATAATGTTGTTAATATTATATTAAATTCATTTAATACCAAAAAATAAACTTTATGAATAGTAGACTTTAAATGAACATGTTTTACAATAATTCATATTAAAATTATATTATTTATGGATAATAAATTTTTTCAAGAAAAATATAAAATAATGAATTCATATTAAAAATTAAATAAAAGAGTCATTTTCAATAAAAACTTATAGCTTTTGTTTTAAAAATCAAAAACTTTAAATAATGTGTTGAATTTAACAAAAAAATAAATAGCACATTGGTGGACCGGTACGAGTTTGCACCGGTACAGTAGCGATGATTTTTCTAAAACCCCCGAGCTATTTTTACTATCCTTTGTAAAATTACTCAACTCCATTTTATTGCCTACATTTTTAATTTTAGCCCTCTTCTCGGAAACTCTAGCCCTCAACATAATGATATCCATCCAATTTTCAACAAAAATGACAACTTTCTACTATGTCTAGAGGAAAAAGACTATTCTCCTCTACCAACTTTGGCTTTATGGCCGAGATTCTTACTAATCGAGTAAAAGAACTGCTAAATAAGAATCGAGAAAAAATCAAAAGATTCAAAGCTATAACGAGGAATGACTCTCTAGGAGATACATGCGTAAATCTAGACTTACTTTCTCTCTATGATATTCAAAATATATTTGCTCGAGCTCAATTAATGAATATTATTGATATGAATAATTTTGAAGAAAATATCTTTCCCTGATGTGTCGCTTTATTTTACGCTAGTATGGATGTAGGAAGAGATGATAATTGAATTGTGATTTATACTAGCGTAAATGGTGTGAATATCGAATCTAGTGAAGGAGTTTAGGCGCTATTTTGGAAATTTACTCTTGTGGTATTATTTTAAACGAGTATGGTGGCACGTCCGTTGGATGTGTGCATAAAAGGGAGAGAGCAAAATTTATTTTTGTTACAGTTGTCGTATTGTTAGAGAGAGTGATAAATTGTTTGTTAGCTGTGGGGAAAAGGGGAAAACGATATGACAACCAAATATAAATAAGATATTGTAAGATAGAGTAAGATAGAATTTTTTGTAAGTTTTATTTTCAACTTACAAAATGACTTTGCCATATACATACGTTGTATTTTTAATGCGCATACATGCACGATTCAAATCTTCCTTTACATTAATATCGTTATGAAAATTTATAGGACGTAAATCGATGTAATCATTTGGTTGTAGTCATTTTAAGGAGTGTAGTTGTATTCTGCATATAATTAGTGGATAGCATGGCTGCACTGTATGTGATTAGTAGTGCTAATAACATATAGATGGTAAAAAAGACTATTTATTTGAATGTTTTATGTCTTGCCTGATTAGTGTTACTATTACATATATAGTCCCCCATAAATTAAACATGCAACTCACATTGCAGCATAAATAGTTGTTGACTTGCCGTGCTTTGCCCATTTTGGCTGCTCAAACCATTATTTTATTTGTCCGATATAATTCAATATGTAATAATATACCTATAGATGTATATAACTACGTTGCTCCCATGACAATAGAGAACAAAAAATAAACCCTTTCCAAATGTGATTTGTAAACAAATAAAAAGGCAAAAGATGGTATTTTGGCGATTAAAGGTTTAAAATGTCGATGAGTATAAACAGCAAAGCCATTGTTTCAAGTAGAATTGCCCATATATATAAATCAGTAAATCCCTGTCGAAATAGTTTATTGAAACTTCTGTTCGTTTTTGCCACTAAATTTCAAAATTATTGTATTTCTTCTGATATATTTTTTGAGTATTTTCCAATTTCTGGTTGCACATTAACTTAAAATATATTGCACAGAATACGATTGCCACAATTCAAGCATTATAAGTAAATGTATACCGCAATAAACTATAAAACAATAAAAAAGAAAATAGACAATAAAAAAGGAAAGGAGAATAGATTATTGATAAAATTTATGATAAGAATGCTATAAAGTTCAGTAGATCCAATAACAACACAACTCATAAACATATTTCAGTAGCATGCTTGTAAGTTGTACAACATAATGAGCCATCCAGTATCCTTTCTTTCTTTCTTCCTTTAATTAGAAGCATTGCTCAAAGATCCAGCAACAGCACAAAGCATCCAAACTGTAATAGCAAGGTTCTTGTTAGACGTAACGATTAAGATTAACAAAAAAGATAAAATGTTAAAAAAAATTGCTTGTAAGGTTTTTTGGATCATTGCTGATATATTAGTAAAGGTATAACCTACCACAAATATATACATTAGTATAAATAAAAGAACATGCACAACCGTTTAATTATGCACCCTGATACCATAATTAGTTAAACTGAATAGCCACATGGAGGAAAAATACATAACGAAGCCGCACAATAGCCTGCAACTGCTAAAAACGATTGTTATCTGAGTAAATTTTTATGAGGAATTGCTGTCTCTATACATGAATAAGAGGATAATGTAGTTAAGAGGCAAAAATACTGCTAGTTAATTTCTAAATATAGCTTCTTACTTTATGCAACGGATATGATAAATATTTACCAACAATTGATGCAAATATCTTTTTTTTCAACGATAGTACATTCAGTTCAGTGACAACTTCAAAGGTACGCACCATTTGATGGATTGAGAAGACTTGAGGGAGCCTGAATGCATTAATTTCAAACATTAAATAATAATTTCAAAGGTACGCACCATTTGATGGATTGAGAAGATTGTTAGACCATGATGCGATCCCTGGATGCATTAGTGAGTTTGTACTCCGCAGTGCACAAACCTAAGTCACTTAACCATGACTCAAATATAATGGGAAATAACTATAAAACTTCAATTTTATGTAAGATGATATAAAAACGAATGGAAAAATGGTATTAAACAAATAAAAAATATGCATCCAATCTTTCTGTATAGTAAAACAATTGTACAATAGTCATTAGTCATTTCATCAAATAGTTTTAGTGCAAAATCTAAAACATATATGTAGGGCGCAAGTCTTCTGAAAAACAAATAATCGCAACATGCATAGAAGTAAACAGCAAAAAAAATTAAGACATGGAGGCAGAAAAGAAGACTAAAAGTTCTTAAAACATAAAATGGTACCAATTCAATTCCTTTGGTTCAACTAAAGCGTGCAAAAACTCAACATGTCTACCTCAATTAATCATCCACCGTGTCTTCTTTGTCAAAGAGTGTGTTGGATGTTGACGCTAATCCTCCATTCATGATTTATGTGGAGAATTTTGAGTGTTGATCCTACTGCGAATGCCAATGCTCCTTTCAGGTAATAAAAATACTGCACTAAGGAAAAGAGTGCTGCAGTTATTTTTGTTTGAAAAAATAGATCTGAAAATCATGTTAACAAAGAATAATCACATGAGAGTGCAAGCTACTTAAAACGCCCAGAATATGAAATTTCGAAACATATGAATTATAAGGGTATAATGCAGCCTTGCTTCACCATATTTGCTACATTTCAACTTCTCTACCATGTCTAGCTAGGCTGCAGTTGTAGTTATTATTAGAGGAAATTATGCAAACAGTAAATAATAATTCTTGTGGCAACATCAACCAAATATATTCTAACAATCTTTATTTCTGTGTTTACTCATATATTTAGACTTTGGCATAAAAGCATAATAGACGCATAACTTTATATTTGATCATATAACTTATTGGCAACATTATTGTGAGCCGTGGGCCAAGTTTATTTGGACTGTGGGTAAAGCCTGTGAGGGCCAAATAGGTCAAGGTTAAGCCTACTGAACCTGATAAAGGCATAAAAGGTACAGCCAAATCAAACAGGTTTGAACTTTCATGTTTTAGCATATAAACTCAAGTTCAGCAATTTTAAAATTCAATAAACTGTAAGAACAGTTATTATAGGAGCTGGTTTTAATTATCTACCTCCATAATGCACTAAAAAGAAAAGTAATGTAAAAAGTGGAAAAAACTTTGAGAGCAAGAAAATTGAAGTTTTCAACAAATACAACAGTGATGAGTGCTGATATCATATATTCTTTTCTATCATATTCATTCAGTTATTATGTGTTTTTCTGTTTCTACAGGCCATCTAAACTTTGTCAAAGCCAAATATAATGGGAGTATGCCTTCCTTAGCTTATAATCCACTGCTACAATTTTCCATCATCAAAACCCTTGCATCTCAGTGAAAAGGAAATGAATTATAACACCAATATTGGACGTAATATATATACTTCTTTGCACCTTATCTTAATTTCAGTATTGAGATGGATGTGCAATACCAATACTGAAAGGACCAATATAGAGGTTTTTTGTATTGCTACAGTGAAGATAAAAAGTCGAGGGGGCTAATGTAGCGACCCGTAGATTTCATGGATTTAATTTGGTTAAATTAAGTTGTAATTAAATTTAGAAGAAAAATAAATAAAAAACCTACTTATAGTAATTCGAAGTTAATTCAAATGATTTTAAGTAGTGAAAAGAATTTTACCAGTATATGAGTTGAATATGAGGAATTTGAGGAAATTATTAAACTAATATAATGTAATAAACATTGTTAACAGTAAATGGAATATGATAATAAGAAAAATTGCAAGTTTGTATTTATGGGCGAAATAATATTGATAGGTAATAATTGTTGTAGAGAACAAATTACGAATGTTATAAATTGTATAATGGTAACAACTATTGTTCGTTACCAATGCATTTAATTTATAGCGATTAAATAAGAAATAACTGAAAATTTTGAAGGAAAAATCAATAGAAAGGTTAACTACATGCATAAGATGGAAAGTTGAATAGAATTCTAATAAATGATAATAATGGAAAATATATACAATCAATGTAGGTAATTTGAAATTACAAATGATTAAACGTTTCTTGTGATAATGAATAAATAACGAAAGGAGTAAGCATATTTATTTAGAGTATTAATTACTATTGGGTAGAGATTTAAGTAACAACGTTTAATGCAATGTAAGTAATGACATTTTAAGTCAATAATAAGGAATTGGGAATCATATCTATGAAATGATAACGAGAATACAAGATAATAAATGCCAATTAAGGGTAATAATTAAGAAACTTAATGAAATCCCAATTTTATACAAAATAATTTAAAGGTCAGGTTTGGTTATAATTTGAACATAAGTAAATTGAATTTGTAGTATGAAAATATATGCAGAAATTGATTTTTGTAATAAAGGATTTTGTATGTGACAAAAAGGTAACGGTAGTGTTTATGGTAGGTTGCCTATTCATTTATTTAGATTGTTAGTTGGAACTGGAAATAAGTTTGTAATAAATGTAAATAAATGATACATTTATGTAACCAATGTAAATTTTACTTATAATATAGAAAAAGGTGGATTTAAGAAGTGAAATTGTAGAATTTGAAGCTAATTAATAATAGACATAGTAAAGATGGCAATCCAATCAAATGCGTAGGAATCAGATTTATTGGAAGGTAACCTAATTTATAAATAAATGGTAAGTATTAAGATATAATTCTATATAAATTGAAACTGATTGTAGATTTAGTGTAGTAACGTTAAGGCTAACTAAATTTGCTTTATAGATGGAATTAAAATCAAGATGGATAGGTAACGAACTTAAAAATTTAATAAGTGAATTTATTTCAATCAGTGCAATAAAAGGATACGTAAATAAATGGTAAGGTGAAATGGTAAATTTTTGATGTTAATAAAATGATTTTTTTTTTTTTTGAATTGAAATAAGTATTATAATGGGCAAATTTAGTTACTTTAAGGTGAAACGGAAATTTTAACACAATAGTTTGAATGCAATATTAAATTCATCTAATTTATAATAAAGATTCGTTAGATTTATTTAATAGAAATTTTGGGACATTTAATAGATAATTGCTGACGTTGAATGGAACAAAGGAATTGAATTTAACATGAATAGCATGAATATTAATAAAAGAAATTATGTAATAATTGATTTATTTTAGCATTTATGAATGAAATAGGAATTTAGGTTTAAGCAAGTGATGAATAAGATGTTGTGCAATCCAAATTAATATAGTAATTGTGAGTAATAAGAGCTTATTTGAGATTCTAATTTTTTTATATATGTTTTACAATTTCAATATAAATGGAAATAGTAGCAATACAAAGAAAGGCAGAATTTTTGAATATAGTAGTTAAGAAAAGGCAAACAAATCCTTCCATCTAAATCCAATTTAAAATAAAGCTTAATTATTGCAGTGGTTAGAATTAAATATTATGCTAGTCGAATACTAACTAATTCATTGAAATACCTATTCATGAAAAACAATTGAAAGGTTTTATTTGGTTATAATTGGTAGATTTGAAATAAACGTAAAGTTATATTAATTGACGTAATAATACGCAGTAAACTATAAGGTCATAGTCAAAGTTAAATTTAAGTAAATTCTTGGAATTTACAATATCTGAATTTACCGTAATTGAATTCAAACACTGAAATTTAAAATGAATTTAAGAATAATATTGTGAATCATGAACCAAAGTATGTGGCATCCCTATTTGGATAAAGAATGAGTATATAAAAGGTTAAAATCTAATATACGGGGTTTTGAGCATTTAATTTTATAATTCTTAAATATAGGAAAGTGCAGAAATTAATACTGCAAATTGATATACTTATAATTTTAATTCACATCCAAGCTTGTTAAATCATTTGAAATTGATTAAATTATATAAGTAATAAAATTTGGACAATTTTAGAATATAATATAAAATTTGGATTTTTGTAATTTATTTTGATTTATTTAATAAATATTAAAAAATAGCCATTTTTATCACGGACTCGGATTTCGACGAAACCTGTTTCATCGGATCCGTAACGATGAATTATAATAATGTTTCAAGTTTCGTAGCGATCGGACTTGTCGTTTGATCGTACGGACTCGAAACGCCTTGAAATTTACGCATTTTGAAATCAATGTGAAATTTTTGTTTTTTTAGCATAACTTCTTCATACGATCGAATTTGGTCGCGAAACTTTTTCCATCGCGTTCAGAATATTTTAAAACACCTATTTTGATATATAGTTTTAACAAATCCGACTCCGGAGGCATAGCGGGCTTTTTGGACCATGGTTTGTCACGCACGTTCGCGTATCCAGTCTAGCTACCCTACCTCTAGCCTATCTATAAATATACATCTATAAACCCTAGCTCCTTTCTTTTTCATTTGCTGTACGTTCATTTCTTCACTCCTTTCTCTTCCCCAAATGTATACATCTCAGATCCAATTCCAGATCCATCCACAGTTCAAAATCAAAAGTCAAAACTCAAAAATTTCAGAAAATTCCAGAAAAAATATATGTTGAAGTATTCGATACGCGTAAATTACTGGTGAAATTCGTTTTTCAATTAGAGCTGTCGTTCATCCAGAATAAATTCAAACAGCCCCAAAATCGTTCATCATCGTCGCGCAAAACTTCGTCGGATCGGAAAACGGTTTCTGGATTTTGGAGAGGGAACCGAGGGGATCGCATCTATGTATTTTGTTTCGAGTATCAACGGTTAGATTGGGCTGTAGAATTCAACTAAGGTTGGTGATAATTGGCGCGGCTGTGTTCGTGCGTTCTGTTCTAGAAGAAGGTGCGTGCGTGTAAATATTAAATGTGATTGAATATGTGTTCCATTTTGTATTTTTTTTTTTTATGTTTTCATTCGCAATTTTCGACATAACGTTCTCATACGAACTCCGTTTGACGCGAGATTTTTTTTGTTAGGATCGTATTAAAATTCCGGACTTGATGACGCTGGTTTGGACGAATTCTGAGACGGGCGAATTTTTGGGTTTAAATCGGGTTTGAATTCGATTTAAATTCAAAAGGTGAGTGTTTTGACCCACTCACAACTACTAGAAGCTTTTATGTTCGTTAAATAAATTTTAGAAATGAATAGAAATTTAATTATGAGCTTTTGGTATGATATTTCATTTATATCTGTTGAATTGCATTTTATTGAATTTAACTATTAATTTAATTGATTTATTGCGTGTTAATTAGCTGTTAGAAATTATTGTTGCATATGAACTGCTAGTTAACAGTTATGTCAATTATCACTGAATATAAATTGTTAGATTAATAGTTGATAAAATTTAATTTGAATAAACTGCCAGTTATCACCTGTTATATATGATCATATATATAATTGTTATTGATTGATATTGATCGATGTTGTGATTGGATGATGGATGTGTTGTTGAATGAATGTTTATTTGGATATCATTAAACTGCAAGTTAGTATGCATTTACATTTCATTCGGGATTGCGGTTTGAAATGATATACAACCGCAGTTTTATTTTTTTAATTGCGGATTGAAATGATAAATATCCGTATCACTTGACCATAGGATAGAAAACTATATACAGGCACCGCGGTCTATATATAACTATTTTTAAAATGTGATTTCTATGGTTTGGATGGAATACGGTTTATAAAATCTTAAATTTTTATACTGAATAAATGTTTTCTTCCATATTTATATACATATGAAGTTGAAAATTTGAAATAAAAAGGTGTATAAATCTCTTTATTAAAATGGAAGAAAATTTAGAAAATGGAGTTTGATAATTTATATCCTATGTTTAAATGTTAAGTTGGAAATTTTAAGATATTTATAATTGGATTGTTCCCAAATAAATTAAAATGAATATTCTAGTATAACTTGAATTGAAAAATATATATAATTTATTACTAGAAATTGAAGTCTTATTAATTATGGATTCTATGTGAATATTCAAGAATAATTAATAGAACATTTGATTTGAAAGAATAAAATCCAACTTTAGTTGAAATATTTATACTCAAAATGGATATACGTATATATATGAATTTATTGAAATGGTTTTGGAACTTGAAGCGATATTAAATTTTGGTTTTAACTTTAAATAAAGAAATGTATTGTAAAGCCACGAGAAATATTTCTTTTCAAAGTAACATTTAAGTTAAACCACTTATTTTATATACTGTTGAATATCCAAACCATTTAGTTTTGAAAGTAATGGTTTTAAAAACTATGGATTTCGAAGTATTATGTTGAAAGTTAATATTCAAATATTTGGTTACAAGGAATTATAAATTTTAAAAGTGGTATAATTTTTGGAAAAGATTTATATTTGGGAAATGATATCATTGATTTGGGTTTTATAAAATAATATCAAAATGAATCTTTTTGGGTTTTAAGGAAGAAATGATATCGGAATATTATGGTTTTGAAATGGATTATATTCTGGTTTTAAAGTATAAACTATTTTTAAATGACCGCGATGTTATAATAACGATGGGTTGGCAAAGAGACCGGGATCGGATATCTGACATACTCTCTGTCGATACCGAAAACCACTTTGACTAACCATGTACGCGGTGGAGATTCCAGAATGAAGTAGGTGGTGGCGACGTTTCCTGTAAGGTAAATACGTGGACCCAACTCCCGTGAGTTGGCATAAGGTGGCTAAAACAGGAGCGATTCTCAGGCCAATGAGGTCATTCCTCTGATCGGACGCTCCTCTTCGATATTATACTTTGACTTGGATTGATTCAGTGGCCACTTCTATATTTTGATTTTGGGGAGTTAGTCCGAGGTGGGCGGTAACTGCGGCTACGCGTTTCCACCAGCCTGGATAGCAATTGGTATATCTACCCTGGCATTGCCTAGTTGTGCCGTGTCACCTACCATATCGCGTCTTGTACGAGTTTGGTTTTCTCCCGTAGCCCGTGTGGTATCCTCTAGTGGCTTCCCGATCAGGAGGGGCTATGATATTGGACGGACTACTGGGACTATTACGTGTTAAGGTGGAAAATGTAAAGCCTTAACGCTATTTAAAAGTAAGTTTATTTTATAAATAGACACTATTATAATAGCGCAATATACTACATAGTAAATAGTTTAACGGATCCTTAGGAGATGTAAATCCCGAACATCTCTTGAGTTACTGTACTCATATTTATATTCTGTTTATTTAACTCACATAAGATTTTCTAGTCTGACTCGAGTGTTTTTGTCTTTTCAAATTCGCTCGGGTCAGTCCGAGCGTTTCAGGATAGCAGATTTTAGCTTTGGAGGACGAAGACGAAGAATCAGTATTATTTTATATATAGTATTGCACCACACTCTTTCTATTCCGCTGCATTGCTTGTATTGGTATGTGTAACTCTGATTTTTATTGTAAAAGAAGAATCAAGCTTTTGTAAACTGTTTATGAACTGTATATTTGTTATTATATTTTATCCTTCCGCTGTGAGATTCTGTTTTTGTTTTTATTTCTTCTCTGTTTTTCTTATTTACCCCATAACAATCCGCCCTTGCGTATGCTTTGAATTGGCACGTGTGTCGGTTTAAAGTGTGCAAAAAGGCGGGATGTTACAGTTAATAAGCATTGAGATCCATTAAATAAAAATATGTAATGAAACTTAGCAATATTCTGAACTGGTTATCCACACTTAAACAAATAAATATTATGAAGGTATTCGGTAAATTACCTGTTAAATAATCAATCATCGCTGCATTCATATAATTCCTTTGATATCCTCATCACTTGCACAACAACTGTTCCAACCATGTTTTCTGTCCAGCCACCGCCCAAGATAGGAACTTGATTAGACATTAAACTGTATAATAGTAACATAATTACAGTAGTAATACGTACCATTAAATAATTAAATGAATCAATAGATAACGACCATTTAACAGTCAATTAAATGAAAAATACCAACAAACCCAAAGGAAATCATAGTAAACTAAAAATTAAATGGAAGATGGCAGAAGTCACCTTAGTCAAAATCCTAAACAATCCCAATAAATTGCAGGTCCCAATATATAACTGCACGAAAAAATGACCTCCATAAATGAATAAATTATATAAAAGAGTGGATTATCAAAATAACTGATTGGTCAAATTGATTACAAATTAAATTTTCATAACAAACAATTTCTATTTAAGTTCAATCAGAAAATTAAAGCAAATAATTATTATTTTATTACTAACAAACATATAATTTAATCACCATGTGTAAATATATGTATCAACATATGTGTACCGAGAAATTCATATGAAACATGAATATCAAAATGGGAATAATAAAATAAAATTAAATAAATTTAATGACCTGTTCCCAACCACATAATGTAAGCTAATGATGATCTCTTCCTCCTCATGTTTGAAACCCCTCAACTATGTTCGATCTTAACCAATTTATCCATGTCAACCGACAACCGCTTCCACATCTAGTAGTCCCAGAATACAATAATTAGATGATCGTCATAATATAGCCAACAATAAATACAGTAACATTGGAAATAGGAAGTAGTTAAGGTGTGTAGACTCATTTTGATTATATAAATAGTAACTGACATAAGCCAAAAAAACATGTGTGTGTGTATCTATATGTATATATAGGTATGTTAGTGGCATCTCAATACTCAATTGTGTATTGGTTGTATAAGCAATAGTATGTGACTTTTCTTTTCTAATTGATTTTGCACGACTGCAGTAGCAAACCTTTTCTTTATTAGCATTGGCTTATAAAACTGATAGAAACCATTATAGGAGTTTTAATTATACTTGAGATAACCATTGGCTTTGCTAAAAATATAAAGTTATGAATGGTTATTTATCTTCATATTGTGAATCGGAATTACAACAATACCTCAAAAAGTTTGCGATGTTCAGCCAAAACAAAGGAACATTTTGTAGTTAGTACTTGCATCCTCACTAATTTTTGCACCTTAAACAACATTGCTGAAGCTTATAACATACAAAAGAGGACAAAAAATTACTACATGTAAATATCATTATAATAAATTGCTATCGGCCTAAGTTAATCGCACCCCTAAAAATCAATACTTTGGAAAAGAATTACTGCAAAAGAAAATTTTGAAATAATAATAATAGTGATACTAATAATAAGCCTGAAACAGAACTGTTACTACTCATTGTTGCCCGTCAGTAGAATAAATTCTTCACCTTGCATTACCTTCATATTAAATTTCAAATGGTTGTACATGTAAAAAAAAATGTAAACATCCCTAAAAATCAATATTTTGGAAAAGAATTAATACAAAAGAAAATTTTGAAATAATAATAATAGTGATACTAATAATAAGCCTGAATAAATAACAGCTCTTCATTTTCATCTGCAACGAAAAATGGTCTGAGTACCTATAAAACTTAGGAAAAAAATAGGAAAACATCAAAGCATAATGACATTCAAAATTAGTTTTTTAAACTTGAATCACTTCAGATCAATCAATTTTCACCTTCTCGCTTTCTATGTTGGAGTCTATTACTTTGAATCTCGTTAGAGAGTGCAAAATATCATTAGGAGTTCATCCGACAACATAAGGAGGGGCTAGATAACTTAACAAACACATTGCAAAGCTGTCCAAAATTAATAAAATATGAAGCTAAGAAGAGTAAAGCTTTTTGAAAAAGGAAACAAATAAAAATACCAAAAAACTTTACCGTGCAAAGTGCTGGCGACACGTGAGTTGTGGCTTCAGCAGGTGATGGTCGGATGTAGGTGTCGTGCATCCTGAATCGCTGCCTGGTTTCGAACACTTTGTTGCTCTCGGCTTTAAATTGGATAATCCGAATCACAAAAGGGGATCTCGACTCCAGATTTCGAGCTGTAGGGTAGCTAATGTGAATTGATTTTAGGTGTTGATAATTGGAAGGGGACTATACACTGATGGACGGCTCTGACAGCAGAGAGTAATCGCGGCGGCATCGGCTGTAGAGGTAGACAATATAAGGAGAAGAGGAAAGAAGGTAGGTCAGTTAAGGAGTGGCGGTTAGGAAAGTAGAGGAGGGAAGTTGGCATTTTTGCGGGTGAGGCGAAAGTGGATGCAGATGAAAGGGGAAAATGAAAAGGAAAAGAAAGAGAAATGGAAGATAACGTGGGACAACGTGGGAGGAAGTGGGGGTAATGACAGAACTGCCCAGCTGGAATGGTTTATTTTTCTTCTGAACGGGGGCAATACGGGGAGTGTCAAAAAGGCTTCACTTTGACCGGTTTGACCAAGGTTTTGCATTATAGTATAGATAAGTTATGGATGATTGAAATATAACGCAAAGAATTTTAGAAAGACAAAACGGGAATTGGTCTGCATCAAAACTTACCAATCAAGTTCAAATCATTATTCGTATACTTCAATGTAGTTTGATTCCAAAGACTAGTAGTTTTAACGAAATTTATCCATTTGCCTGTAAAGCCACATATGCTATCCTTGAAGACATTTGAGCCAACTGGGCTCATACAATTATGGACAATATGATAGAGAATTGTTCCAGAGAAATAAGAAGGTATAACCCTTATGGGTATCTCATAACGACTATTATACAACATTTCCATGTTTTTTCGGTCAGCGAGACATATATCCACCATCATTATGGTTCTATATTTGATGCCAAAGTCCTTAAAACCATAAAGATCGCTGCCACACTGGATGAAATTCATGTTGAGACTCCAGTATATCATCCATTAATATAGCCTGATATTCCATCAACATCACATCCAACTTCTCTACAACCTCCCTTTCCATCTAGAGACGGTCATATTATATCCATGCTTAAGAGATAGGAGCAGCTTATTCAGTCAATTATGGATGAACTAAATAAAATAAGGGGCATGGATTCAGTACATCCCTGCTGGTATGACTATGTGGCTCTGTACGCGTTCGAGAGAGTGGCGTTGGGACTAGTAGTGAGAGTAGTGCTCTACAACCTCCTCTTATTTCAGATGAGATGCTTTTCTCCTGGCCATTAGTTCATGACCTTCAGGCAGGAGTACAGGGCAGTAATGTACCCAGGCTATCTTTTCAGCATCTGACTGGTCCTGCTAGGATGGGAGCTACTACACGGGGACTAAGGTCATTGGCTGGATTCAGTGATCAATCTGGATCTCCCGCTCGTCCTCCAGCACCAGCCTACCTACCGTTAGTATGATTGATGAGAGGTTCGACTGCTGATTTCTCCAAAAATGGCATCCTTGTTTGTTTATTTTCATTTGCATTTTAATAGGCAATTGATTACTTCTGTTTGTGTATCTGCATATTATGACACTTTATTGCGTGTCTGCACATTGTGACAATTTATTGTGTTTCTACATATTGTGACACCATATAACATTGTGTTTTCATGTTATTTATTCAGTGGCTGTGTTCTATGTTCTGTGACATGCATTCTGGAATATTGTGGTCAATTCTCTCCTTTTTGCAATGACAAAGGGGGAAACGCACGCACGCGCATATGCATATATTTGGATGAAGGGTAGAAAATACATATATGCATACAATTAGAGGGGTTGTTACATTCATATCTTTATCGAGATATTACCATTTACATGAATGCATATAATGAGTTATCATTATCAAAAAAGGGGAGAATGTTAAAGCAAGAGTTCTCGGATTTTGATGATGAAAACTACATACATTAGTCATAGAAGTAATACAGAAGAAGCAATGTCAACATAGTTATATATTGAAGTGGAGAATGCTTGCTTATTAGAGTATCGACGAAAGAAGGTTCCTTGGAAGAAATTAACAGTATGAGTCCGTAGTCATAGGTATAACTTGTTAAAACTCACAAGAATCTCACCATAGCATTTCAGAGCTTTAAAGTTGCTAAAATTATTTTTTAATAATTTTTTCATAATTGTTTAATATTTTTAAAGTGCCATTTTAAAGCTTCAGATTTTCAAGAAAAAACACGTACGCCTGTGCACCGATAGGACCAATGGTGCACTTGTGAATGCCTTTTTTCCAGGAATCTGAAGCTGGAAAGAAATTTCAAAAATCACATCTCTTTGTTCGATCGTTATCTTTCCTTCAGAGATTCATGGTGACAGTGGTTTCTCTTTAGCAAAACCTTTCAACATTTATACAAATTTATGGTTCTAGAAAGAAATTACAACATGCTTTTCTAGTTCTTACTCTCAGATTTTAAAATCTCCTAATTTCTAAAAGCAGTCAAACTCAACGCACTTTCAAGTTTAAATTCATAAATCAATTCTCTAATTCTACTTGTCCTAATGCTCTTGCTCATTTAATTTCAAAAAGATTCCAGTGAGTTATAGGGCCCTTATACTCAAATCGGAAAATCAGTATACTGAGATACAATTTTGATAACAATTATTATCAAAGACCATTTTCTTTTTGAGTTGTAAAAAGACTTGTTCAGTGGCTCAACCACTGTGTAAACCTATTCCTTTAGGGGAACTGAGGGTGTAACTAGTGAAAGCCAGTATAGAGGTTCTGGTACTTGACGTAGGATGGCACTTCGAGCTAATATAAAAAGCCTTGTATGCTGTTTTTATTTACTTTATTTATTTCTGCTAGTTAGTTTAATACATAGACACACACATACACATTTGTTGGCTTAGCCATATACATGATCCAATAGAATTTCATCCTTAACCTTTCCTATCTTTTAATCAAGGAAAAGGGTTGGCTTAGTTAAACAGTTTAAGCAGCCTTTTCTTCTGTTTGTATATGAAATAACATAACAAGACCGGTCACTATCCAGTGCATTCCATATGAGTATGAATCCTTGCACTATATAACTGGCTAAGATCAACATCCCATACTACAAACGTTTGCCTATTATAAATTAACACACACACACACATACATACATTTCACTAAGTAGTTTAGTAGTGATGGAAGAAAGAAATAAAGATAATACTTTACTATGAAGTAAAGTACGCAAGTGGCAGTAGGGTTGAGACTATAAATGATAATATTTTTTAAAAGAAAAAAGACCGATCCAGGTAAAACAGCATTACTAAACGATCATATGCTGAAAAATCTTTGGGTAGTATCCTCAATTCGTCATTTTATTTCTATTGAAAAATAAATGTACATCAGTTTATGATCACTCGTTACAAAGACGAAAACAATGAAACGCAAGATTTGATAATTCCTTGAGATTGGATTATTTGCATTGGTGATTCCTCCAAGTGTTTGACCTTAATAGAGTTTGTCTTCTTTATGGGTCTTTCAATACAATCCTTGAATTATGAATAGGGAAGTTAATTAGGAATATTCACAATTGAACTGAATGCTGACTTTGTTAACAAAGTACACTATACTTGAATCCGATTGAATTTACTTCTTAGTCTGTCCAAAAATGTTTCTTTTGAGATTCAAAAAATAGTAACATAATAATTGATTTGCTCAGGTATAACTTTATAGGTGGAGTATTCAGTATTAATCACATTTGACATACATTTATAAATGGCAGCAATACACATAATCAAACTTGACTTAAAAATATCATCATCACTATTAGTAAAAGGAAACTGTTACATATCACTTTATGAAAGATGTAAAATACCCTTTCTTATAATCTATCAATGGATTACAGTGCACTGGGATGAATTTTTGCGTTGTGCATGGTCTCCGGACTCTCAACAATGGAACTAAAACTATTTCATGAATTCTTTGAACAAGTTATACAAGCTTTCATTGACCATGATAATGTCTCAAGAACATTAATCAAAATATGTCCAAAGCAGAAGGAGTTTACATCGCACTTGAGAAACTGGATATCATTAGGGAAGAGGTTAGCTAGATTTAAGAAGCAGGAGGGGTTGATTCTTTCAAGAAGAGGTTTAATCATCTTTTAGACAATATTCAGGAAAATGACACCACATATCACATGTTATCGATATAAATGGATCCTAATGTTTAAAACATGGATTTAATTTGTTAAATAAAATATGGCATAAAAATTAACACCATAAAAAGCGATTATGATTTGAAGCTTGGTAACAATTAGTTATGTTAATTTTGAGTTGACACCTAAAATTAAAATCATTTTGTGATGTTTATTATTATTCATAAGAAAGTGTGACGTTACGCTCTCTTAGAAAATATCATATGTCTGGGAATTTACGTTTATGTTTATATGAAGGTTGTGGTGATGCTTTAAATTTTGTTGAACTTCGGAGATTATCATTAGGTAATGACATTTGCACATTTTTTTTGTTAGTGCCATTTTGTTGTTAACACCAAATACTTTTATATCATTATGCTTTACAGTCATATATGTGTTAATATTACAATTACAGGTTATATTCACTTTACTCAATTGATCTCTTTGTACAGTTGTACGAATAAACTTTCATATATTTCATTGTGTGATGATTCTTCATAATAACCAAATTATATGTGTGAGATTTACTAATCTCTATCTCTAATAAAGGGGGTTATTTGTATATAATTTTAATTGTCATGTCAATGGTTGATAAAATGGTGTAAATACTCTGTTCGACTTTTTAAGAAAGAAAGAAGAGCATATGAAAGAAGTCAGAGTGGATGACAACCAATTTGTATGTGATGTACATGAAGTCCTTACTTCAAATTAAGTTTATTTGATTTATCATATGCAATTATTTGTTCTACGCGTAGTATGTGCCGATATACTAGTATATGCATATACATATATGCATATATACATACATATACATACAATATACTACTTAACAAATTTTAAATATAGTTATTAAGATTCAAAATTAATAAACACATACATACATACATACATACATATACATACATACATATATATATATATATATATATATAAACCGGAAAAAACATATATGAAAAATGATTTTAAGATGATATTAAACAAAATGTGTTTTAGTCGTATTCTAAATTACAACATAATATACACACACGTATTAATTAAATAACTTATTATAAAAAAAATTATTCTTAAAAAATATCTTCAACCATATATATGATGAATTATAACATAAACTTAAATGTTTGAAAATAATTTACCTTTTTGTTTGTAATTGTACGAAAAGAATAAGGGAATAAAGTTATATTTATAGCCTCCATAAGGCTAGGAAATATTTAAACATATTTCCACCTTTTTCGCCTTTGTTCACCTTGATTAACTATATATCAAAATATCTTTTACAAATGAACCAAAGCTTTTTTTTATTATGGCCAGCTCCCTTTAATATATCATATATACAATTTTGGGCCTAATTAATCAACATTATTAAATATACAAGTATTTGTGTTGGCCCGTTTATTTAACTAATTTAATATATAACATTTAAATAAATCATTTTATTTAGTTATAAGGGTTTATATCACTAAATAAAAATCACAATAAATTAATACTATATTTATATTAATTTATCCACTTTATTTATAACTTTTATAAATTAATTTTATAAGTTTTGGAAATATGCTTACAAATAATGTTGTGTAACTTTTTGGTGTAAGTCGGCCAAAGTAATATTTTAAAGCGTGCACGGACTTTGCTGAAACATGGTAGTGGACACAGGTTCAATTGCTTATAGACCATTTAGGTAAAATTTGTTGGGGGAAATCCCTTTAGATGATCGGTTTAAGAGAATAAAAACCCAACGCAGTGGAAAACAACTGGATCGTGATTGTAGTGAGATGAAACAAACAGAGATAAACATCAGTACAGATAGTCATAGATCTCTGCAATGCAGAAAAATAAATAACACTAGTATTTATAGTGGTTCCACTAGCGCGAGGAAGTGTTCGTCCACTTGGAGAGAGGAGATTTTATCAATCATTGAAAGATCAGAATTATAAGATTGATTCACTTTTGGGTGCTATACATAAGAAGGCTTTACAATACAGAAAAAATTCTACAAGTTTCAGCTCTTTAAGATGGCTGTCATTGTTGTCCAGAAGCTCCACTAATAGAATAAAGATATAAGGAGGGATAACTGCTATATAGTAGTCTTGAGGTTTGGTTCGACACATCTGGTTTGGCAAGCAGCACAATGGCATTTGGTTCGGCATCTCTACTTCAAGTCTAGACCAACATTCCCAAATACCATATGATATATTTCGTTCGGCATCCATCTGGTTCGGCATGTCGCCGAACGAACTATTTCGTTCGTCATTATCCCCTTCATTGCACTGGCCACCTAACGACATAACTCCTTCTTGCCTTCACTTTCGATCGATGCACTACCACCAGTCGAGATATTTCATTCGGTCCTCCTTTCTGTCGAACGAAACATCACCGAATATAACTGCTCTTCCGCTGAACGAGATTACTCGTCCGATCTTCATAGCATCAACATCGAACGAACTTCACCGGACCAAAGATTTGGTCCGTCATCTCCTCCATCGAATGAACTCGCAAACTTCAACTCCACAGCCTAGGGCTTCACCTTCGTCGATTCTAGAGTTTGGAGCTCCTCCTCGAAGCTTCTCCAATGGCGATGTTTCTTCACGAATTACAGGTATCATCTCTAACAATCTCCACCTTGATACCGAATTCCAAACAAACCTTCCAACTTCATCTACACCTTTATGCTCCAAGCAATGGATACTTAACCAATGTGCTTTGGCAAAGCCATCACCTATTACACTGTCAACGAACTCCGGCAAGGCCACCGCCCGTCAACAACGTGTTCAAAGTACACAGACCATGTAGAGCCTATCAATCTCCACCATGAAAATAACGTCTCCATGAACCATCTCAACTCACCCCCGTGCCACCCCGTGACATCTAGCACTTCATTAGCAAATCAAATCCGAGCAATGCTCGAACTTAGCAACAGGCAACGACTTGGTAAACATGTCTGCGACATTCTCCTTTGTGTGTACTTTCGGAAGACGAACTAGCTTCTCTTCACTTATCGAGACAAGGAATGACACTCTTACCTCAATATGCTTCGTCCTTGAGCTGAATGCCAGATTTTTAGCTAAGTGAATTGCACTCTGACTGCCACGGTACACATCCACTCCTTCGTATGGGAAGCCTAAATCACACAATAGTCGCTTCAAATAAAGCTCATCTTTAGCTGCTTCAACCGCAGCTATGATCTCTGCCTCTGTAGTAGATAAAGCCATAATCGTCTAAACCTCGCTCTCCAACTGATCGTTGTGCCACCAATGGTGAACACATATCCGAAGGTTGAATTCCTTTGATCTTTATCACTGGCATAGTTGGAATCGCAAAATCGAACCAAGCTGAAATCTCTTCCTCTACCGTGAAAGGCAAGTCCATGGTTTGGAGTTCCTCTAAGGTGTTTGAAGATACACTTCACTACTTCCTATGCGTCTTTCCTAGATTTTTCATAAACCTACTCACCAATCCAACGCCTGTGCAATGTCAGGCCTAGTGCAGACCATGACATACATCAAGCTACCAACTGCACTTGCACATGAGACCTTCATCATATAAGCCTTGTCCTTTTTCGAGATTGGAAAGCCTTTACTAGAAAGTTATATGTGCAAAGGCATGGGTGTGCTAATTGCCTTTGCCCTTTCCATGCTAATCCGAGCAAGCACCTTTCGAATGTACTCCTTTTGAGTGAGACTCAAAAGTCCTAGCTTTCTATCCCTTTAGATATCCATATTCAAAATTTTCTTTGCTTCTCCAAGGTCCTTCATTTCAATTTTCGTTTTTAGTTTAGCTTCAAACTATCGATTTTAGCTTTAACCTTGGAAGTAATCAACATATCATCCATGTATAAGAGTAGGTACACCCATCATCCATTCTTTCAATGCTTGAAGTACACACAAGCGTCTTTGATGCTACGGTCAAAACCAAGTGAAAGCATAAAATAGTCAAACCTCTTGTACCATTGTCTAGGCGACTGCTTAAGTCCGTACAAAAACTTCTTCAATTTGCAAACCCAATTTTCATTCCTATCTGTAACAAATCCTTCTGGCTGCTTCATGTAGATGGTCTCATTTAAGTCTCTATGCAAGAAAGCGGTTTTCACATCCAATTGCTCCAGCTCCAAGTCATGAGCTGCGACGATAGCGACAAAATGCGGATGAATGTATGCCTTACTACTGGAGAGAATATCTCATCATACTCCAATTCCTTTCTTTGTGAAAACCCTTTAGCAACTAGTTTAACCTTGTATCTCCCATCATCCTTCACCTTAAACACCCACTTGCAACCTATGACTAGGCTTTCTTGAGGAGGTGGTACCAAATCCCAAGTCTTGTTCTTCTTCAATGACTCTAACTCCTCTTCTGTAACATCCCGCCTTTCCATATGGTTTAAATCGACGATAAATCCACATACGTCAGACTTAAACCATACCAAAGGGCGGATTGTTATAGGGTAAATAAGAAAAAGTAGAGAAAGAAAGAAAAACAAAACAGAATCTTGCAGCGGATTGACCCGAGCGAATTGAAAAGACAAAACACTCGAGTCAGAACTAAAATATCTTATGTGAGTTAAATCAACAGAAATAAATATGAGTGCAGTAACTTAAGAGATGCTAGGGATTCACATCTCCTAAGGATCCGTTAAATTATTTATTATGTAGTAATATTTCGCTATTATAATAATGTCTATTAATAAAGTAAACTTACTTTTAAATAGCATTAAGGTATTACATTTTCCACCTTAAAACGTAATAGTCCCAGTAGTCCATCCAATATCATGGTCCCTCCTGATCGGGAAGCCACCAAAGGATACCACACGGGCTATGGAAGAAAACCAAACTCGTACAAGGCGCGATAAGGTAGGTGACACGGCACAACTAGGCAATGCCAGGATAGATATACCAATTACACTTCCGGGTCGGTGGTAACGCGTAGTGCGCAGCTATCGCTCACCTCGAGCCATACCCCCAAATCAAAAATCAAAAGTGGTCACCGAATCAATCCAAAGTTAGAGTATAATATTGAAGGGATGTGTCCGATAAAAGGGGCTACCTTCTTAACCCGTCAATCGCTCCTGTTTTAGCCACCTTATGCCAACTCACGAGAGTCGGGTCCACGTATTTACCTCAAAGGAAACGCCGCCGCCATCCTACTTCATTCTAGAATCTCTACCACGTACACAGTTGTTAAAGTGGTTTCGGAGTTGGCAGAGAGTATGACAACTTCCGATCCCGGTCTCTTCAACAACCAAACGTTATTATAACACCGCGGTCATTTCAAAATAATTATACTTCAAAACCAGGATAAAATATTCATTTCAAAACCACATAAATACGATATCATTTTCGTTTTAAAAACCAAATCAATATGATATCATTTATATTTCAAAATATATCCTTTTTCCAAAGTCATAGTAATTTCAAATCTATATACCTTGAACTCCATAGCTTTGAAATATAACTTTGAATACCTAAATGGTTTAAAATTAAATTACTTTATATAATAAAATAGCCTTTAAAATTTCACGAATAAATTCAAATACCGATTTGAACCTCAATTAAACCATTTAAATTTCCATATACTTCAAAGCTTTAAATATCCTACCATTTCAAAACTAATTTTTTGATAATTCCATATATATCAAATTTAATTACTGTTATTTAGATTTGAAATGTCTACTTAATAAATCCAATATAATTTAAGTAAAACTCTTAACTTCAACAACTGGATATCCTTTCAATTTATTTAACTTGATATTTTCATTTGAATCAACTTGATATTCATTTAAATCACTCTAAACAAAAAATCAAGTTATAAAAATCATAACCTTTTAAAATTCTAAATTTGATTAAATTCCAAATAAATTCCATATTCATCTTCCAACCTTATTCTCATATAAGTCATTATAAACTCCTGAAATTTAATTTAAATAAATGTTTAATCATAATTTATCTTAATAAAATCAAATTTAATTATTAATTTTTTTATACTTCAAATCAATTTTATACATAGCTTAATATCCAGAATTTAACTATATATAAAATAACATTTATAAAATATCCAAATCACTATCTCATAAAACCATATATTTCTTTACAAAATCATAGAAAATCATTTCAAAATATTTTTATATATAGACCACTGTGTCTGTATATAATTTTCTACCCTATAGTCAAGTGATACGGATATTTATCATTTCGATCCGTAATTTAAATAAAAATACGGTTATATATCATTTCAAACCGCAATTCCGAATGAAATAAAGTGCATAACAAATTTGCAGTTTAAAATAATATAAAATACAACATCCATTCATCCAATATCAATCATCAACCATTTATTATAATCATTATCCAATTTAAACAATAACATCAATATAGAGCACATAATAAATAAAAGGTAATTCCTAACAGTCTATATTCAATAATAAATTAAACAATCTATTTAACTGGCAGTTTATATGCAATAATAAATTTGGTAACAAAATTAGTTCAAATAAATGCAATTTAACTGAGATGATGATAAAAAATATGAAACAGTCATAAATAAATACAAAATCACAACATAAATTGAATTTAACAAACATAAGAAATTTTAGAAGTTGTGAGTGAGTTAAAACACTCACCTTTTTGAATTTAAATTGAATTTAAATCCAATTTAACCCAAAATTTGAACTGTCTCGAAATTCGTCCAAACCAGTGTCAAAATGTCCAGAATTCCAATACGAACCTAGCGGAGAAAATCACGCATGAAACGGACATTGTATGCACAAGTTATTAAGATTTGAACATTGTTAAATTCGAATTAAATAATTAAAAGAAAAATAAAACCTCACCTTTGACACGTCAGCTCCATTATCACTCACCCACTATTCACGCACGGTCCAAAACGAAACCCTAGTAGCTGCTGCTCCATTCGACCTAAATTTGCACGCCGCCTTATGATATCATCGTGCCACCTCCAGCGAGGCGCGAGCCTCCCAAACCCCCTGTCGAAACGCGCGAAGGCCACGCGATCTCTGTGACGTCGATCGTCACGAGCTAAGCACCGGCCACGGCCTTCAATACTAAACCCTAGGCGAATTTAGCGAGCAATCCCACCATTGATTGAAAGAACGGCACCGATAGCCTCCACTCGACCCTCTCTCCGCAACGGTACCTTTGATTCGTCGATCAGACGAAGTCGATCAACGCGGTGATGAACGGCCGAAAATGAATCCACGACTTTCGGATGCACAGAAACTTCGATCGAAAAAAAAACAGTGGATCTGGATTGCGCTCTTTAAGAGCTTCAAATCGATATAGAATTTGTTATGGTGTGAGGAGATTGAATTTCCAATTTGATTTTTGAATTGCAATTTGTTTTGGAATTGTCTGCCATTGAAATGAGGAGGTGAAAGAAATTGTACGCGCAGACAAATGAGAAATAGAGGCAGGCTATGGTTTATAACAGAATATTTATAAACAAGGTTGAATAGAATGGATCGGATCGATTGGATGTACGCACTGAACGATATATGGTCCAAAAAGCCCGTTTCGACTCCGGAACGAAATTGGGTCAACACATATATCATTAGGTGTTTTAAAATATTTTAAACGCAATGGAAAAAGTTTCAAGTCCAAATTCCATCGTATGAAGAAGTTATGCTAAAATCAATATTTTTCAAATTGATTTCAATTGATTCCAATTTCATTGATTTCAAGGCGTTTCACGTTCGTACGATCAAACGACAAGTCCGATCGCTGCGAAACTTGAAACCCTACAATAATTCACTGATACGGAACTGATGAAACTACTTTCGTCGAAATCCGAGCCAGTGGCCAAAATGGCTATTTTTACATTAATTAAATAATTTAATAATTAATTAAAAAAATCAAAATTTTAGTTTCAATTCTATAATTGACAATTTTATTACTTTTATATTTCTTAATCATCTACAATAATTTAAACAAGTTTAGATGTCAATTTAAAGTTGATAAATCTATCAATTGCAGTGTTAAATTTTCAATTTCATTATATTCAAAATTATAAATTAAATTCCCAGTAATTCTATTGAATATATTTTTCATTCTTATTATTCAATTCACTATTATCCAACGATGAAATTAACATTGGTTCGTGGTTTATTGCATTATTATTCAAATTTCATCTTAATTTCAATAACGTAATATTTTATATTTAATTCCACTTACCTGCAATTAATCTAATTATTTAACTTTAAATTCCAATAAACTAATAAATCCTGCCTTCCATTCTTTTAATTCAATAAATTATCATATTATGAATAAAATTTACGTTATTTCCAATTATTACCTCAATTTACATTAACGTAAGATTTAATTTACATTTATTGCAATTGATTACCCGTTTATATTAAATATACTAAATAAATGGTTAACATATACTAACCGTTACCATTAACGTTAAACTTTCCTTATACGCTATTATTAATAACCAAATGTTGTAATTTGATTTAGATCTAATTCAATGCATTAAATGACTGGGTAAATGATTAAAGTTTTGCACTATTGCCAAATTTTCTCACATTCATACTTAATTTGCTTTCCATTTATTGTTCTATCAATTTCATCTTATGGTATAATTATCATGATTTATATCTTAGTGCGTTAAAAATTTCCAGTTTCATCTAATTTCAACTAACGTAGTAATTTATCTCATTAAATTGAAAATTTTGATTTTCAATTTTATTAAATAGACTAAATAAATATGTAACACGTAATAATTAATATCATTAACTTTTTATTTTATTTATAAGTTTATTGCTTACAACAAATGCTACCATTAGTTTCATAACACTAATTTCTTCCATTTGCATTCATTATACATCATTTTATTAGTAAGTCAACATTTTAAATTATTAATTTACCATTTATATCCCATCATAAATTAATGCACACATAAATTAAGATTTTAATCAAATTAATCATTTCATCTTGGTTCCACTCATTTATTACATCAACTATTACTTTATGAATAAATTTAACATCTCTTATTCATTTGGTTATATCCACAGTCTCCGTTATTGCATTAAACTTGCTAATGTAACATTAAAGTTCATTTAATTCTAATTGATTCCCCAATTTAATTTAATAGACCAAATTAACAGGTAACTTGTAGCAATCGTTATCATAACTTTTAATTACACATATGAATTCACTATTCACAAACAAATGTTACAATTCTTATATATTATTGATTTTATTCAAATTACAAATAATTAGTTTTAATTACCATTGCTATATTTCATTCTTAACATTTATTTCAATATAAATTATAAATTTTTTATTTCTTTCTAAATTTAATTACAATAAATCTTATTGATTTAACTAATTTTAATCATTGAATTTTACAGGTCGTTACATCTTCCATAGCGCACATTCACTTCGAACTGTTATATGACTTCAAAGCTTCATCAAGGTCAAGCGACTCCTCAAGAACCACATGTAGGGAATAGTCAAATTGATATGCTAAGGTTCGCAAATTTCCAATTACCACACCATTCAGGCGGCGTAATAGTCCTATGACTGACCCGGGTAGGTACCGCTTCGCCTAAATTTCTTTCAGCTCCACCTTGAACTGAACTTCCTCTAGATTCATGCAAATCACTAGCACTACTAAAAGGACCCATCGACTATCCTATGATGTTTCATCAACTGTATTTTCCTTGACAACATCAATAACAACTCTATTATTTGGCTGGAACATGGTAACTTCTTCCATCTTCTTAGGCCTATTAGAATCGTCTGATGTGGTAGGTAGCTTCTCGTTTGGATTAAACATAGAAGACTCATAAGAAGTAATATGTTTTGACTGAACAATCTTTCTATCAACCGGGTTCCAAATTCGATACCCTTTGATACCATCGGTGTATCCCATTAGTATGCTCTAGCCTCCAACTTGTCATCACCTGTTTGGTGAACGTACACAGGACAACCAAAAATTCGAAAGTAACCAAGATACACTGCTTTACCTCTACACTTCTCCTCTGAAATCTTTCCATCTATGGCTCGGCATGGAATTTGATTTATGATATGCACCGTAGTTGATAATTCCTCAGCCCAAAAGCCTCTAGACAAGCCCACCATCAGTCTTAAGCAATAACCCTTCTCCAGTGGAGTCTTATTCATCTTTCTACAACCCTATTAGATTGCAGATCACCAGATGTAGTGAAATGTCTCCGAATGCCATGCTATCTACAAAAATCGAGGAACTACCTAGAGACAAATTCATACCCATTATCAGATCTTAGCACATTCAACCTAGAACCAGATTGGTTCTCAATAAGCGCTTTTCAGTCCTTGAACTTCTCAAAACTCTCTGATTTGGCCTTCATCACATACACCCATACATTTCAAGAAAAGTCATCAATGAAAGAGATAAAATACTTTGCTCCTCCAAGAGAAGGAGTAGCAACTGGTTCCTAGACATCTATATGCAAGTACTCAAGTACTCGCCTCGATATATGGAGTCCAACTTCAAAAGTTGCTTGCCTAACATACACTCGTGGAAAAAGTCCATCTTGTTGAAGTTTTCTCCTTTGATCATCTTCCATCTCCGAAGCAACTCTAAGACCTTCTCTGAAATATGACCCAACCTGAGATGCCAAAGATTTGTAGCATCCAAAGCATGAGAACAATCTACTCCAATACACGACTCTCCAAGAAATGTGGTTTCTTTCAGCAAATACATATTTTGAAACACATCTCCTTTCATAAGAACTAGTGCACCTGTCGAAACCTTTAGACTATCCTTTCGATATTTACCTTACATCTCAAAGATTCCAATTGTCCTAAAGAAGTTAAGGACTTCCGAAGACATGGAACTTACTGGACACCTGTCAAAGTGCATATCACTCCGTCAAACATCTTTATCCTCGCTGTACCTTCACTCATTGCTATATAGCTAGCATCATTACCCATAACAATAGGGTTTCCCTCTCGTCCAATGAAATAACTAAAGTAATCCTTATTAAGCTTCATATTGAAAGATGCCAACGAGTCCAGCACCCAATGGTCTGAGACATCCGATGCTACTGCAGACAACATATCATCAGATACATACTTCTCCACCGCAAATGATGAAGATCAGTCTTCTTCCTTCTTCTTCAAATTTGGACAATATTTTTTCCAATGACTAGGTTTTTTTACAGACAAAGCACTTTCCATCCTTAGACTTCCCTTTCCTTCCATCACCAGCCTCTCTGGAATTTAGAACGCCCTCTAGATTGTTAATTCTTCTTATCAGGCCGTGATTACTACTTCCACCTCTACTTCCTTCACTTATCTCCTCCATCCGATTTCTTAAGCCCTTAGATAGAACGCCTGACTTCACATCTTCCACTGTCAATGTGTCTCTATCAAAGATAAGGCTGTTAGCGAAACCTGTGTAACACTTTGGAAGAGAATACAAAAGAATCATTATCATTTACTCATCATCCATCTTCAAGTCAACAGCCTTCACCTTCATCATGAGATCATTAAAGAAATTAAGATGCTCCTTCACTGAAGTACTCTTGCTCATCTGCATAGTGAAAAATGTCTCCAGCAATATCAAATATTTAGTCAGAGATTCCTTTAAGTAGAGATTCTCCAGCTTGGTGCAAATGCCATTAACAGTGGTCTCACTATTAATCTCTGAGATAACATTCTCTCCCATAGCTAGTTGTAAAGTAGTAAACGCCTATTTTTCCATCTCCTTCTTTTCCGCGACTAAGATGCCAGCCGTCAATTCCTCAGGGGAAAACACTACTGGATGGACTTCATTCTTCATTAGAACAGCCTTCATCGTCCATTGCTACTTCTCGAAGTCTTTATCCCCATTCCATTTCTCAATTGCCAACCGTGATCCTAACGCGATATACATCCTTCTAGTATAGGGTATTGTAGCAACTGGAGTTGCTTCATCTCTTGCCATAGCGTCTAACACTCCTCAATCGACCTTGCATCTCCAATAACAAACTGTTAGGAAAAATCACTTCAGATGATTAGTCTAAGGGAATAAAAACCCAAAGTAGGGGGAAAACAACTGGATCATGATTGTAGTGAGACGAAACAAATAGATAAAAACACTAGAACAGACAATCACAGATCAATGCAATGCAAAAAAATAAATAACACCAGTATTTATGTGGTTCCACTACCACGAGGTAGTGTACGTCCACTTGGGGAGAGGAGATTTTATTAATCAATGAAACTACTCTTCCACCGAACGAGATTACTCGTTTGGTCTTCATAGCATCAACACCGAACGAACTTCATCAGACCAAAGATTTAGTCTGGCATCTCCTCCACCGAACAAACTCGGAAATTTCAACTTTACGGCCTAGGGCTTCACCTTCGTTGATTCTAGAGTTTAGAGCTCCTCCTTGAAGCTTCTCCAAAGTTGATACTTCTTCACGAATTGCAGGTATCATCTCTAACAAAATTCTACTTCTAATCATTTAAGATACACCCTAAGCAACGGTATATTGTGCACATTTTATCTTCATCGTCACTATATCACATAGATATCTAGACCTTAGTCCATTGTCAAAACTTTATTAATATCTGTAGTTAATTGCGAGTCTAACATTAAAATTCATGGTTTAATTTGGTAACATTTATCGATTTTATTTCGGCTAAATACTTTATGTTTAAATTGGCTACTGGTTACGGTAATACCGACCTTCTATTCAAAGGAAATGAATACTCTCTTGAATCGTGTTTTGATTAAAACGATTCAACTTATGCCCAATTATGACCTTAACATGATCATTTTTGCCATGTGATTGACTATAGTCAAAGAAAAATTTAGACACATAAGATTCACAGTATTCTCAAGTTAAAAGATTGCTACACATCAATATATAGGATCTTTTAGTTAACTTATAATTAATCTATAAGAGACTATCGGCGAGTCGTTCTGTATTGTTTCCAAAAAATCATATTAATGTATCCCCTTAGTGCCGAAAATGGTTTGAGTAATTTGCCTTCTATCATATGGAGAGTGATACATACATCGGTCTCAACAGATGTATGATATCTCATTCTTAACATGATTCAATACTAATGGCTAAGAATGCATTAACAAGTGAAATCAATTAAATACTTTTTCTAAGGATTTTCTACTTGTGTATATTTAAGTATATGAAACATTACTTATATCCTAATATTACAATATATACAATATAAAATATAACAAAATGTTTACTTTATTTCAAACAAGATTCACTATAAGAGTTAAGTTATACAATGAGATTGCATAATTCCCTATAAGGAACACCCTTAACTCTATTAAAAGTTTAAGGGACTAATAGGTTTGGTCAAAAATTCAAAAGGATAATTATTGGAGCATATTTATCAAGTTATTCATTTTTATGTTGTAAATTTATAATGAAATTTGAGTTGCCTTATTGTCACATAAATTCTGATCATTAATGATGGTATTGTTATATACCAATCACCTAATATTTATGTTGTATATTATATTTTCTTTCTATGGTGAAAATTTTTGTGTGGTTAATATGAAATGATGATAAAGTTATTTAAGAGTTATGGTTCTTATCTTATATATGTATGTATGAAAAAATGAATCTCATATTGTCGTTCGAAAATAAGATTAGAGTGACTATAGCACTTTGGTATTTATTTTTGGGTCTTAAAATGGGATTTTTACAGCATTTCTCTAATCTGGAAATGTAATCTTCAATTCTGATTGATTTATACCTTGGTTGCTACACTAGGATCCATGCCTATTTATAGGGATCTGGAATGAGTTGAATCTATGATGTGACAAATAAGGTTGAAGCTAGCCATTGGAATGATGATGTTTGGTAGTAATCTAGAATACTTGTTTTAGCACCTACAGATTGATGAATGTTATTTGTTGATGCCCCTATATCCATCTCTTTATTTTTCATGCTACTTACATATGGCATTTAAACAACAAAGCTTTCCTATTATTATTGCATTAATGCCACATACTTCTGGTTACAACTTTTAAGGTTGATCTTCCATTTTATTGCCTGTTGTCTACTTTTGCATCTCTAATGAGTAACTATCATATTCACACTTTCCACTAATAAAAGCCTTCGACTTTTGGTGCTTGGAACAACTAACACAACTTATATAGCATAGAAACTGAATAAGATAACCTTTCGACACTTTTCGATTATTTTATAAACGTAACCAATTAACAATTATTTGTATTTCGACATATATTTATTGTCTCGAATTCTCAGTTTTAAAAGTTAAGTATCTATTTAAGCTTGGTAAATTGTTAACAAATGCCTTTCTACCATTATTTTTAGATACTAAAACGACAAAATGGACCTTGGGTAAAATAGGGTGTAACAATGCCTACTAAAAAGTTTACTTTGCTTGGGAGCAAAGTGATTTTTTTTTATGAAGAAATGATTTCGATATTTTCAAAGAGTTTTGTACACCATATGGTTTTGCCTATCATTTTTTAGCATTGAGTATTGCATCCATGCGTTTACTGATATTGGCCAATTCCAACATGGTTTTGCTTTTCTTTTATAAAACTATTCATTTTAAAGCAAATTTTGGATTTGATCATTATTGTTTATTTTAGTTGTTAGATTTTGTTCTCATAACTGGATATATAGTTCAAAATAATTGTCATGTTTGATACAAATAGCTCATTTCTTCTTCTTTCTCACGTTGCCTATTGTTATATTTCTACTGGTAAAAATCTAAGCTCTCTAATAGTCTTAAACCTTCTCAATTTTTAGCAAATCACGAATTAGTATATGATTTCTGATTATTTTTATTGTTAATTTGATAGTTGCGTCATATTGTCTTTTTTTGATCATTCTATAATTATAATGGCGACTGAGATTTAATTTTATGGGTTTTAAGGATTTTCCTAATTTCAATGCATATGCATGTAGTTTTGTTTGTCAAAAACATTTATATGTTGAAAGTATTTTATTTTCATTTAAATTTTGATTAAATGAATTATGTTGATATTCAAAACTTTTATTACATGGAAAATTATATTTAAGTTGAAATAGGCTAGAATATCATGGGTTTATTTATTAATATGTTGACATTACAGCCTTTTTAAGTTCACGGGCCTTAATCCTGCTGATTTGAATGTTCAAAGCTAGGTTATTACATTTAGAATTAACATAGACCGTGGAAACCTCAATTCTCAACTCAAGACCTAAACTCGAACGTACTATTAATCAATAGGGTATCTTAAGTATCTAAATAATAACACCGAGATCTACAAATACCTAGTTCATCCCTCCAAAAGAATTCTTCGTATGGATCATAAAACACATAAAGTCGAGGTTCTGCCACTGTTATGTCCTATTTTCATCGACTTATTCCACTGCTATAATGTTGACTAATTATAATTAACTCCAGTTCATATAATACTTCAAGTACCCTCGTGATTATAATAATTATGACTTTTCTAATTTTCTATTAGATGAGATATATTTTCTCTTCAATTTAAATGATCTGAATAAAGATGAAAATAATCCCATGTACTACTACTACCTCTGAATTCATAAAAAAAACAACCTCTCATATAAGCCATTAGCGAAGTTACTACTTAAAAATTCTTTTATGTTTGGATTGCAGATCTAAGGATTCAAACTGCGTCTACTCATGTCGGTAAGTTTCTTATAGTTTTTACTTTAATAACATTTTAAAGTGTAACCCTAACTTGTATGTTTAATTTTTTCTACAGGTAATCCCGAAAGGACTAAGTAGCACGTAGTTTAGGACCCTTGTGTTGACAATATTAATAGGTAATCAAAAGCCGAAAGGCAGTGTGAGCTTCTACTCACAACCTCTAACCTCTATCAGTTTGGGCTAGTTATTTCTTTAGCTTCTTTCACTTAGATTTACTTTCCCAAGGCATTAAACCATTTTCCTTCCTGAGGAGAGTGTGGCTAAGGCTCATGTTTTAACTAAGGTTGTTAAAAGAAAAAGAAAGAAGCAGCTTATCATCGATCAAAGTTAGGTTATGGATCTCATTGTAATCAAAACTCCTTCTCCTACCCTAGAAGGTATTCCTCGGACTTATGTTCCCTATATAGTTTTCTTTAGGATTTTTACACTAAATTTTTTGTTCTTAACTATAAACACATATTTATATAATTATTCTCATCTATATTTTTTAGTTTATTTTCTTTGTCATTTTTTAGTAATGAATTTGTCTAATGTAAACCTACTTCTTAGGAAAAGAAAATAATCAAATTTAAGGGAACAAACCCCAAAGCCCTTAAAACTCTCGAAGCCGAGATAACAGCCCATCAACAAGGCATGCAAGCATCGAGGATATTGCCATATGTAAATCTAAACATCATATTCTTACCAAGGACATTCTTGACGCAGCGGATTTACGGAAAAATAGATGAAACGGTAAAAGTAGCAAACGGTGGATTAAAAATACTGCAAGGCCCAAATTCGTTGATCCGAAGATACCAAATTCTAGCTATCTCTGACACGTTGATCGCGCACGATACCGTGAAGAGAGATCTATAATTCTTCGAGCGTTGATCAAGCGCACTTGATTCCGCGAATTGGCTTCAACGATCGAAGATTCGAGCGCACTCGAATGTCGAAAGTGGAGATAGGAGATCACACTCAACTACCAATTTAATGAAAGCACAAAGCTAACAAAACAAGAGTTTATTCCAAAATCAACCAAGTTACAAATGACCAACATCATGCCTATTTATAGGCTTACAATATGTACAAGACTCGTAGGAACGACTTAGCAAAGGTCGGCAGCGACCTATCATCGAACGACTCAACATCAAAGACAGGCGACTTAACAGACCCAAACGACCTAAAAACACACGGGTTACGACATATACAACCCCGCGACTTAACAGTTACAACTCAAAAAAAAATACACGACTTAAGACGACCCAGGTCGCACGTGACCTAACAACATACACAACATGAACGACCTATCTTTATAACGACTTACGACCTAAGTACAACACAGTACAAACACAATTACACGACCTACGACCTAAGTAAGGTCGTTAATGACATAATTTGTACAATACACAGAATATAACACACGACTTACGACTCAACATAGGTCGTGAACGACCTAACATCATCCAGCAGCGACTTAATGGACTTCACGCGTCCTTCTTCTGGAGCGACTTAAGCAAGATCTTTCGCGACCTACTGACAGTAGCTCGTTCTCGTTAGGTCGCTGAAGTGGCTTATCATAGTATGGCACTATCTCGTTAGGTCGTAAAACATTAGGTCGCGTGTTTGCTACGTCGCGAGATCGGGCCATCTCCTCCTCGGTTGTGGTATTATCGTTAAACCCAACGGTCCTTTTGGTAAGCTTGAATATACAATCTGAAATGGACTGAAACCTTTACTACGATTCACCGCATGATTATGAGCAAACTCAGCCTGACATAACTTCATATCCCAGCTTTTCAGATTATCTTTCACCAGGCACCGTAGTAAATTTTCCAACGATCCGTTCACAACCTCTGTCTGTCCATCAGTTTGCGGATGGTAAGCGCTACTAAATTTCAGCTTCGTTCCGACCATCTTCCACAAACTTAACCAAAAATGACTCAGAAAACGAGTATCCCTATCCGACACAATAGATTCTGGCAACCCATGAAGTCGATAGATCTCTTTGAAATATAACTGAGCAACATGAACAGCATCCGCCGTCTTCTTGCAAGCAATAAAATGTGCCATTTTCGAAAACCGGTCAACCACCACATAAATGGAATCGTTACCCCTTTGAGTTCTGGACAACCCCAAAACAAAATCCATACTCACATCAACCCAAGGTTTAGTCGGTACAGGTAACGGCATATATAATCCTACATTGGTCGTTGTTCCCTTCGAAACCTGACAGATATGACATCTCTCCACAAACCGTTCAACCTCTTTCCTCATTGACGGCCAAAAGTAAGATTGAGAAATCAAATGCAACGTGCGATCCCGTCCTACATGTCCTTCCTCATGCAACTCCTTGATAATCTTCATTCTCAAGCTGCTATCTGGTATACATAATCGATTTCCTTTAAACAGAAAACCATCCACCAACACAAATTCATCAGCACTCCCCTCCTTGACTTTTTCAACAAATTTCATAAAGTAAGGATCTTCTTCAATCAGTTCTGGCAATAATTCAAAACCTGTCACCTCAACTTTCATTGTCGTCAATAAATGACTCCTCCTACTCAAAGCATCAGCCACACGATTCGTCACCCCTGACTTGTGTTTCACGAAAAAAGTAAACTGCTGCAAATAGGCAATCCACGATGCATGCCTTGCTGAAATCTTGTCTTGCCCTTGTAAATGCTTCAACGCCTCGTGATCAGTGTAAAGAACAAACTCTTTCTGAAATAGATAGTGCCTCCAGTGTTTAACAGCTTGTACAACAGCATAAAATTCCACATCGTAAGTGCTATATCTCAATTTGGCTCCGGACAGCTTCTCACTAAAATATGAAATTGGACGCCCCTTCTGACTCAACACCCCTCCAATTCCAACCTTGGATGCATCAGTATGTAGTTCGAACAACAACTGAAAATCTGGCAAAACAAGAATTGGTGTTGTCGTCAAAAGTTCTTTGATTCGCTTAAAAGCAACCTCTGCTTCCTCCGACCACGAAAATTGTTTACCCTTTATACAATCAGTAATATGTGCCATCACACTGCTAAAATGTGGAATGAATCTTCGATAAAAAGATACCAACCCATGAAAACTTCTTATTTCAGTAATCGTCTTTGGTTGTGGCCAACTCCTGACAGCCTCTACTTTATTCTCATCCACTTGAATACCTTCCTTCGACAGAACATACACCAAAAACAAAACACCGTCCGTCATAAATACGCACTTCTTTGCTGCTGTATAGAACTGCTCTTGTCGTAGAATCAACAGTACTTCTCGCAAATGCTGGACATGCTCTTCCATACTCCCACTATAGATCAAAATGTCATCAAAGTAAACTACTACAAACTTCCCAATGAATGGTCTAAAAATCTGGTTCATCACTCTCATAAAAGTACTCGGAGCATTTGATAAACCAAACGGCATAACCATCCATTCGTATAAACCTTCCCTCGTTTTAAAAGCAGTCTTCCATTCATCACCCGGTCTAATACGAATCTGATGGTATCCACTCTTCAAGTCAATCTTCGAAAACACAACAGCTCCACTCAACTGATCAATCAAATCATCAAACCTCAGCATAGGAAATCTGTATCTCACAGTGAGCTTGTTTAGAGCCCGACCGTCCGTACACATCCTCCACGAACCATCCTTCTTTGGCACCAATAAAGCTGGCACTGCACAAGGACTCAAGCTCTCCTGAACACGCCCCTGTTCTAACAACTCCTCCACCTGCCTTCTTAGTTCTTCATGCTCCTTAGGACTCATCCGGTAATGTGGTCTGTGTGGTAATACTGCCCCTGGCACAAGATCAATCTGATGCTGAATATCCCTCAACGGTGGTAACTCCGTTGGCAACTCTTCAGGAAACACATCACTGAATTCTTCTAACACCGGCTTTACTTCCTCCGGGATTTCAATAGATTCAGTTACTTCACGTCCAATTAACAAAAATACCTCTGGACTCTCTTCTACTTCTACAACAAATTCTTTCAAAGTCAACAAAGTCTTCAGCTCCTCAATCTCTTCTGATTTGCTTTCTCCTTGTTGTCTCTTCTTTGGAACTAAAATGATCTTAACACCTTCAAACATAAAGCTGTAGCTATTGGTCCGACCGTCATGCTGCACTGCTCGATCATACTGCCATGGTCTTCCTAAAAGCAAGTGACAAACATCCATTTCCACAACATCACACCAAATCTCATTTTTATACTTCTTCCCAATAGAAAATGGAACATGTACTCGTTTATCCACCTTCACCTCTCCTCCTTTCCTCAACCATGCTAACTTGTAAGGATTTGGATGCTTCTCCATTTTCAACTTCAACTTTTTCACAGCTTCAGTAGAAATAATATTGTCACAACTTCCTGCGTCAATCACAAACTTACAAACCTTCCCCAGAATAGTGCATGTCGACTGAAAGATATTACTCCTCAACCAACTAGCTTCTTCTTCCTGCTTCGGTGTTAAACAAGACCTCCTCATCATTAGATTACATCCTTCATCTCCTGACGCAATATCTTGTTCATCCTCCTCAGCTGGACTAGAATAACCTTCATCAACATTCTCACCTTCAGCTTCAACAATCATAGTTCGCTTCTTTGGCTTTGGACATTCATTGCTCTTGTGACCCACTTCCTGGCAATTATAACATTTGAAACTGTTGTTAACCTTTGCCTTCGCAACTTCATTCACAACTGGTTTACTGACGGCTTTAGAAACATTGGAACTCCCACTAGCACCTTTGTTCTGAATATTGAAACTTGTAAACACACCACCTCCTCGTCTTCCCTGCTTCTCCCAAGCCAACGCTTTCCGATGTGCTTCTGCTACAGATCTAGGATCAAACGTATTCACCATATCCTGGATCTGGATCCTCAACCCTCCAACAAATCTAGCTGTCAATTGTTCCTCTGTCTCCATGATATCATTTCGAGCAATCAGTTGATAAAATTCATCAGCATAATCATTAACAGTCTTCGTCCCTTGCCTCAGATTCTGCAACCTCTGATACATAAGTGATTGATAATTGTAAGGTAAAAAGGTATCTTTCATCAGTTTTTTCATCTTATCCCAAGCAACAACCACCGACTTTCCCATCCGTTCTCGTGTAAGTTTGGTTTGCTGCCACCACGCCATAGCTCTCCCCCTCAACCTTGTAGCAACCAACTTCACTCGACGATTTTTTGGCACCTCCTTGAAATCAAAGATCTCTTCAACATTTGAAAACCAGTCCAAAAACTCTTCTGCAACCATTCCTCCTTTGAATTCCGGAATTTCTGTTTTCATCCCTGATTCCCAACGTCGATCTTCATCAATCTCCCGATACTGACGTCGTCCCTGATCTCGATCTCGGAAATGAACACTTCCTCTATCACCTTCAAAATCCTCATCAAAATCTGATGTATATCGTTGTCGATCACGTCCACCAACATCTCTACCACTTCTACTTCTACCACCGACATCCCTTCGATCTTCATTTCTCCTATCACGATCATCAACATGCCTACTACGATTATCAGCACTTCTACGATCACGACTTTCTCTCCTCTTCTGATCTGAATGTGGTGAGATTCTACTTCCTCCATGGCACGATTCAGGTGAATTTCTTCTTCTACTTTGATTCATCTCGAGCATCATTCTTTCCAACCGACCAATACCTTCATCAAACTTCTCATGCATGCGTTGTTCCATTTGATCGGCCTCTTCTCTTTTAAACAATGCTTCAATATTTTGATGGCGGTTAGCTCTCCTTGGTGGCATGATTGATCTTCACAATTTTTCAACAAAATAACTTCAAACTTCAATTGCACGGCTACCCCTAGCTCGGCTCCAACTCAACTTCAACAAAACAAAGCCACGGCTCAACTAGCTCGAACGAGATGAACGACCTAAGGCTTAGGTCGGCTCGGTTTCAAACAAAGCACGGCTCAAACACACTTCAACAACAAGGCACGACTCAAGTTCAACACCTTGGCGTGCAAACGTTCCACAAGCAAAAATCCAAACACCCTTCGAATTTTGATCCAAAATGATATGGATCAAAAACCCCAAACTTGTTGCAACAAACGATGAACACGATGAACAACAAACTTCAAACTCGGCTCCAAGTCTCGGCTTAGCTATGATTGGCTAAGTCTAGCTCTGATACCAAACTGACGCAACGGATTTATGGAAAAATAGATGAAACGGTAAAAGTAGCAAACGGTGGATTGAAAATACTGCAAGGCCCAAATTCGTTGATCCGAAGATACCGAATTCTAGCTATCTCTGACACGTTGATCGCGCACGATACCGTGAAGAGAGATCTACAATCCTTCGAGTATTGACCAAGCGCACTTGATTCCGCGAATTGGCTTCAACGATCGAAGATTCGAGCGCACTCGAATGTCAAAAGTGGAGATAGGAGATCACACTCAACTACCAATTTAATGAAAGTACAAAGCTAACAAAACAAGAGTTTATTCCAAAATCAACCAAGTTACAAATGACCAACACCATGCCTATTTATAGGCTTACAATATGTACAAGACTCGTATGAACGACTTAGCATAGGTCGGCAGTGACCTATCATCGAACGACTCAACATCAAAGACAGGCGACTTAACAGACCCAAACGACCTAAAAACACACGGGTTACGACCTATACAACCCCGCGACTTAACGGTTACAACTCAAAAAAAAATACACGACTTAACACGACCCAGGTCGCACGCGACCTAACAACATACACAACATGAATGACCTATCTTTATAACGACTTACGACCTAAGTACAACACAGTACAAACACAATTACACAACCTACGACCTAAGTAAGGTCGTTAACGACATAATTTGTACAATACACAGAATACAACACACGACTTACGACTCAACATAGGTCGTGAACGACCTAACATCATCCAGCAGCGACTTAATGGACTTCACGCGTCCTTCTTCTGGAGCGACTTAAGCAAGATCTTTCGCGACCTACTGACAGTAGCTCATTCTCGTTAGGTCGCTGAAGTGGCTTATCATAGTATGGCACTATCTCGTTAGGTCGTAAACCATTAGGTCGCGTGTTTGCTAGGTCGCGAGATCGGGCCATCTCCTCCTCTGGTTCCTGGTTAGGTCGTGAGCGACCTAAGGACCGGTTAGGTCGTGAGCGACTTAACGATAGTGCAATTTTCTTCCCTCTTATCTTGCCATCCTCTAGTTGCAATGCATGCTCAGTCTCGTTAGTTCGTAAGCAACTTAAGGCACGTGAGTTAGCTTCAGGTTAGGCTGCATCAATTCTTCTAAAAGCTGCCCCTACTCCTATTTCTTCTAATATGTCGCTTTCTTCTCAAGTAGTGGTTTCTCCCAAGATGGCCTCTATTATTCCTTCATCCTCCAAAGCTATTCTAAAGCCAATGATATAAACCTCTTTCTTGAATTGTACAAAAAGGATGGTTTTAATAAAACATGCATGGAAGCTGCTACTTCCATGATTTCTGCAAGTCTATTGGGGGATTAGAACATGCCTTCGTTTACCTTGAAAAAGATTATGTCCTTTATCTCTCACAACTTGTAAGATTCTTCCTACGTAAACTAACCTTAAATATATCTCAAAATGTGTGAAAATGTAAAATACTTGGACAACCTTATATAATTACAGAGAACATTAGAGACTTGACTATTTAGAAAATGGGTAGAAAGACAAAAACATACCCTCCATTGCAAAAGTCGAACCTAAATTTTTTTTCCGACCTTTTACAAAAGCTAGAGGAACTAAATGATTCTAATGCTTTGCTTTAGCAACAAATTAAGGTTGAAAATGTTTCCTAAGACACCAAGGTTAATGCATTTAAACAAAAGTTGGAAAAACAAAGTGGTAACCATGCTAATAACCTCTCTGACCTTGAAGCTTCTCACTCTTCAAAAATTTCTAGTCTCCAATCAGCTATGTTCAAGATGGTATCCTTAGATGATACTGTGATGACCATCCTAGAACTCTGGTACCCAATAAGATCTATAAAGTGCACGGTGATGGTATCTGGTCAATTTACGACGATAGTCAAGGGTGCAAAGAAAAAATCCAAATCTTGGAACTTGTAACACCCCATAAAATTAACGATAATTAATAGATAATTAATAAGTCTTCGAAAATGAAATTTCAGTAAATGATGAAATTTGGCGATAAAACTTGCACCATTTTCTGAGCAACTTTCATATTTGAAATTTTGTGATCGAAACTCAAATGAAGAAGTTATTAGCGTTTGAAGTATCCGGAACAAAATTAATTAAATAAAAAAATAGGAAATAAACATTATTAAATGCGGACCCCACCAATCGACCCTATCCTTGGGTCGGTCGACTGCTAGTTGTCGATCGCTTATAGAGAAGTTGTCGACCGGTCGTATGGTGGCGGCTATGGTCTGAACCTTAGCCAAATAGCCCGAATTTAATTATGTTATCTAACAGTTACGATTGATTCGAGTGTCTATAAATACAGGCTTGACTCTTTACTTTTCCTCTTATAATTTCTAATAAAAGCAGCGAAGCTCTGCTATTTTGCCTTCTCCACTATTTTATTAATTATAAAATATTATATATATACACACACACACACATATATATATATTTAGAAAAAGGTGGAAAAATAAAAGAGAAGAAGAGAAGGAGCTAATCAATAGGTGGAGAAAAGTAAATTTCATTATTATAAATCTGCATTCCCCTTAACCTCGAATCTCTTCTCAGATCTATGATTCTAACAGTATGTATACACCTTGTTATATGTATTCTTTTGTATTAGAATGAAAAATGAGTCATGTAAAGGAATGGATTCGGATCTGGGAGGTTTGAAAATCTTGAAAAGTGAGTGGGAAATTATATAATTTATTTATAACATTGAAATTTATATCGTTGAATTTTATTTAAATATTATGCCTAAGCAAGGCCTATGGAGTTGAAGGTTTAGAAAGATTAAAGCTTAATTATATATTATGCAAGTTACATAACTGGAATAGGAATGTTATTTATACTATAATCTAGAACTTTGAAATCAGTCCCTAAATTTGTTAAAATTGAATGCTGATAATATTGTAAATTTTATTCCGAATTTATAATTGGGTTGTAATTTAGGTTGTGCTAGTTGACTTGGAATATGAATTTCTACGCTTTAATTTACTAGAACTGGTTTATAAACCCATAATTTACGAATAACTTAATTAATTAATTAATTAATTAAAGGGCCAAGAGGGGCTAGGTAAGATCAAAATACAATAACGAATTAATGAAAACAAGTATGTGTGCCAAAGCCAAAATAATTGTGGAACAATAAACATGACTCTTTTCCATCTATCATTCCATTCTACTAAAAGTAAAGTAAAATCTCAAAAGATACATTAATGGTTATGGCTTAGAGAAACGGGAATAAAGAGAAAACAAAGCAAATACAAGCTAAGGGAAAGATAAGATCTAAACTATATTTCTTAAAGATTTAGGTGAGTAATACTTAATTTTTTATTTAATTCATTTTAATTGATTCGATTCATGTAATTTTGTTGGTATTCATATAAATTTATGTTAAAACAAAAACCTTATATGTTTTCCTAACCATTGTTCTGAAGATGGGTTAGTGATTTGAGAAGTTCATGCCTTAGGAATAAATTGTTATGAATTTCTAAAGTAAACACTTAGAAAAAAATACAAGGTAATAACTTGTAATTCAAATGAAAGACAATGTAGGGATAATGTAACTCCCTAGATTTTTGGTAACGTTATTTGGGATATTTAGTTAGCTAAATTAAATTAAATAATTTGCTGATTAAGAGATTGGGATTTGATTTTAATTAACGGTAGCCATGTTATTTAAATAATGAATTAAAATAAGATGTTTAAATTAAAAAAGAGGAGGAGTAAAATAGGAAAGACGTCATTCTTATACCCTAAACCCTTAGGCTGTGTATCCATACACATTCGTTTTTCATTTGAAATTTTTTATAACTCAAGGCCGACCACCATTAACAAGAACAAGAGGAATAAGATAGAGAAAAGCTAAGGAAGAAGATAATTCAAATCAAATCCATTCACATCTCAATATCTTTAATCTCTAAAGCTAAAGTGAATAATGTTTACATCTCATTTATGATTGGGTTTTCGGTTTTTAAATGAATGTCGAATATTTTGCATTGATTTTCCTTGTTTTTAAAAGATGAAATGATTATGTACACATGTTGATGATTTATGTATGTTCATATTGATTTTATGATATGTTTTAAAGTGAAAACTCTATAAAATGACATCCAAATGCTCTGCGAATTTTTATGAAGATTATAAACAATATTTTAGAGAAGGGTTTAAATTTTTGGAATTTTCTGAATTTATATGAATTTTCTAGTAAAAAAATGTTAATTTGGGTTAACAATTATTTTCGGTTAAATAATAAAAGATTTGGTTTGAAATTTTTGTATGCTGAAAACATATTAAAAGAGATTTTCTGGAATTTTTGTAGATTTTTCCTAAGTGTTTCAATGGTTATATAAAATTATCTAAGGTATGGGACTTAAATATTTTATATAATTAAGAGAGGAGAATGGGCTTTTTGCGAAATAATTTACATTTCTTAATTCTAAATGTTGGTAGCACTTTTGAAAAATTGCAGTACTTTTTATTGGTAAAGAAAGAGGCAACCAATCACAATTAGACACGTAAGGCAGGTTAGGTGGAAAGAACTATTAGCTACATGTTTTACACTGTTTCGACACCGTCGGCACCCGGTTCCGCCTCCTCATCTTCGCTTCCGACACAGTCAAAACCAATGCACATAGTATCAGTTTCCTGGTACGTAGTGAATTGGATGTAGGCAGAAGGTATGAAGTCCAAACCAGGGGTTTCAAAGGGTTTGGGCAGTACTTTGTTTTTAAATTTAAAATGCTCCTTCTTGCTTTCGACTAAAATGGCTTTCGACTGAGTAGCTTTCGACTCAGTTAGCTATCGGCTGGGTTCAATGATTTAAAGAAAGAGTTTCGATTGGGTAGCGCTTTTGTTTTAAATGAGTGCTTTCAACTAAATTGAAGCCTTTCTACTACCGCTATCTACCTTTCGACCCAGATGGTTCCAAAAGGGTTGTTTTGTTTTCCAAAAATCTGGCCACCTCTCCAATGCTTTCAAAGGGATGGTTTCGACACCAGCACTTCTTTACTTAGGAAATGGTTTTGAAGCAGATGCTTTTGACTTAAATGTTTTAAAGACCCTTTTTCTATGATTGAAGTAATACCCAAATTAGTTTCGAAAGAGATAGTTTTAAATGGTTTAGAAATAGATGCTTTGACTTTAATGGGTTTCTAATCTTTTTTCTCTACTTGAAGGCAGAATCCAAATGGCTTCGACCGAGACGTTTTTCAAGGTTTCAAAGGGGTAAATTTTGGAATGGTTTTGAAAGGTTTCCACATGTTTTAAATTGAACCCAAAGTGATTTCGAAAGGATTGAGTTTTAACTGTTTCAAAAGGTTTTAATGAATGGTTTCAAAAAGGGTGGTTCCCTAGGGTTTCGAAAGGGTGAAAGGAAAGGGTTTTCCTAGTTTTCGAAAGGCCATATTTTAAAGGTTTAAAGGAGGGTATTTAATGTTTTGAAGCTTTCTGTGAAAAGAAAGGAAAGGTTTTTCCAATGTTTTCGAAAGGGTTTTTCAATGGTTTTGAAGGGGTTACCTTCAATGGTTGCAAAAGGGTTGTTTAATGGTTTTAAACAAAGGTTTCGAATGTATTAAATAGGCAACATAGCCTAAGTATTCTCAAGTTAAAAGGGTTTTAACTTTTTTGGGAAGGATGGTTAATCCACATTAAATCTCATCAACATTATTTTGAGTAAAGTATATATATATATATATATCATGGCAAAATAGCTTAGAGTAACGCTAAGAATATATTTTCCTTTTATAAATATTATTTAAAAGGTTAAAGCATTTTGAAAAGGTTTCCAAGGAAAAAGATATAAGGTAGTTAACCTTAAGAAAATAATTCGGACAGTTAGTCCATTTTGATTCGGACAGTTAGTCCAGTTTGCGGGCAGTCAGTGCAGTTGTATGGACAGATAATTCATTTGTAGCATAACAGACCTTGCTATTATGTTGTGAATATATAGTCTACTTATTATCTGTTTTTGGACAAATAGTCCATTTATGCATAAAGGATATTTCTATTTTGATATAATCAGTTTGATTAACCAGTTTGGTTGCAGGAAAGGATTTGCAAAATATATGTTTTAAAGAGGATATTAGTCTGCTAGGAGACGTGATCTCACTTAATATAAGTAAAACGAGATGTAACAGAATTATCCACACTAGGCTTTATGTCTAACTCGAAGTTTTTGTTTTTCCTTAAACTCTTGGGTGCTCAAAATTGATTTGAGTAGGCTAAGGGTTGAGGTTTTCAGGTTTGAATCTTTTGGCGAATAAAGCTTCCAAAGACGAGCAGGTGGATGACGGATAGCTAATTAGGAGTTGTTTATTGTTTTGTTCCGTTGTGTATTAAGTCAGATATAACTATGTTACTTTGATCAACCAACGGGGAATCGTCATATGTCGCTTTTGGCGTATTTTTGTAATGATTATAATTAATCTTTAACTGGAAAATGATAAGGGATTATGCAATTGGGATATGAATTGATTTTAAAATGTAATCGATAAAAATGTTGTTCTAGGAAATCAATGATTTTTTTCATATTCAAGTGCTTCAGATATTATGGATACCATTATCATTATCGTGTTTCTTCACCAGAAGTTAATACTACGGATGACTGCAGCATCCATAGCTCTTAGCTTTTGGCCTCCAGATATGGGATGTTACAACTTGGTATCGGAGCATAGTTTATGAAAAACTTTAAACTAAAAATAGTTTTTAAAATATAATCCTAAGGAATTAGAGTAATATTGGGGTATGGGATAGCGCTATAGTAACGTACTTGTATTTGCTATATATAAGTATACGCTTTATCTCTGGTCTCATATCCTTGTTAGGTTTTTTTTCTGTATCTCGTAAGTTCGATACAGATATGGAAGGTGGAAGAGGAAGAGCTAACCCAGGAGGGGAGGGCACCGAAGGAAATGCCAGACTTAGTACAAGGAGGACCCAAGGTCAGACACAAGCAGAGAATGTAGGTGCTGGAGTCCTGCTAGTGGACATGGGAGCTATATATCAGTTTTTTAAAATATGATGCAAGCTGGAGTTGTAGATGGAATAGTAGGAGGAAATGTTGCAGGGGCGGGAGTTCTGGAAGTTCCGATAGTTAACCATTATGCAAAGCTGAGCGAAGATTATTCTAAGCTTGGACGGAAGCCTTTTTTGGGGACTGAGGATGCTATAGAAGTGGAAAATTGGTTGTTGCACCGTGAAAGGATTTTTGCAGATTTGGAGCTCAATGTTGATCAGAAGAGGAGGTTGGCATCCACATAACTTCAAGCAGTGCATTGTTTTGGTAGAACAGTTTGACGGTTGGTGTGGACGAGGAAACTTTGTCATGGTCAAATTTCAAGGGAAGGTTCCAGAAGAGGTTTATGTCGGTAATGGCACAGTCAGCTCTCTAATTAGAATGCAGTCTCCATAAATTATCTAATTCCATAACCGTATAAAAAGTGCATTGTTTGAATTAATGAGGAATGTACCAAAAAGAAAAGGATATGTAAAGTATGAATGTTCTACTCTGTAATTTGCATTATCTATTTCAATAAAAGAAAAAAGATAATTCCTTGTAATTTTAAACAAAGAAAAAGTCTCATTTTTGGATAATTTATGAAAATCTATAATGGTAATTCTTTTAGAAATGATAGTTTTGACTAGTTAAAATGTGAAACAGAATGTTCTAGTTAAGGAATTAATAGTTAGAAATAGGAAATTATATATAATTATAACCGCGCTTATCGATTAGAATTAAAATATAAATATAACGTAACTTACGATGATATTCATATTAGTTATTCATAGCGTATTAAATTATAGGGCTAGGAGGTGTGGATGGAAAAGTGATGTAACTCTAAAGTTAATAGGGCAACAAATGTGCCGTTACTAGGAAGTTACAGGAATTAAATGGGGACATAAATGTGTTACTGTACTGCTTAAAGATTTTATTATGGCATTTATGGAGAAATGAATAGGCATAATAGGTTTAATTAGAACGAATAAGTAAATGTAATTAGAAATTGTATAATTAAAATAATAATGACTATTTACCAAGGACAATTGACATTTTTGGAATAAAAATAAATAAGCATATAACGTGGGAATTAAATGCAAAAAGGCAGTATAAATTTCATAGCGAGAAATTATATAGCCTTAGTTATACAATTAGAACAAACATGAACTAACGAGCCTGGCCCAACATTTAAGCTTAGGAAGGATGGTTTGGTTTAGTAGGTCGGGATGCGAGATCAGTACAGTTGCACAACAGAATTATGCCCTTCACTTAGAGGCTACCACCAGTTGTGTATATTTATTACTGATGCAAGTCATCTCTAACCTTAAAACCCATGGGGAAGGGATATGGGTTATGGATAGGTAGGGGAAAATATACCAAACGGTTCATCTCAGATTTGAAGTTTAAATGGCCCAATACTTTTAAGGAAATAAGATCTGCTTCATTTCTAATAAGAGGTATCAAGTAACTAAAAGGGTCATTTTTTTACTTACATTAGGTTAGTCTAAATGGAATGTCAACCGAGGAAGGTCAACAGGCTATGTAAGTATTTTTTTTGGACTGGTATTTTGCAGTAGTGTCTCAAGTGATATGTAGCAAATGCTCGGGTCATCCCTGGTAGATTTTGCTTTCTACTAGTGTAGAATCTGTATGGGATACACACAATACTCAAAGTTAATTGGTTATACATTTTTTTGTTGGAGATGGGCTAGTTAAGCCTTAACTGAGTCTTTAGGATGTGTTAGTAGTATGATAATCAAATTATATGTATTTTAGAGACATACATAGGTGTCATCGATCTTTGTAGCTGAGACCGATTGGCTAGCGTTTACATTACGGAAGGCTCGCTTCAAGGACTGAGTCATTAAATGGTCGATGGGTCTGCCTTCTCCCTATTTAAGAAGTATTAAGTGACCTGGGTTTTTGGGTAGTATATGTTTAGATATATATGTCTATAGACACATGTATAGTTGTACCTAGAAGGAAGTTAGGCATATCGAATGCGCATTTAGGATTAAATGGATTTGATGTAAATAATAGACACAACACTTAAATGTAATCAGCATAAATTAAATTTTAGGTAATGTAATTTTTCCAATCATTATAACATTGTTCTGACTCTCTCCTCAACCAACATGATAGATTTAGAGAGACAAGCAATCAGTGCAATACGGGAATGGTTAATGGAGTCTTCTTATTCATGCTCAGGGCTGACAAGGCAATTAGATATCCCAGAATTACTATTGATTCTAAGGTAGCAGCCTTAGTCGGTATTTATGTTCTATTGTGCTTTCAATTCCACCATGAGTTTATATTGATCACACTCTAATATATTTATGGTTATTATAGGTTATCAAAACCAACGACACATATCATAATGGAATTGGGTTTCGATTTAGTCAAAATTCAGGCCCATTAAGGTGTGGGTGGTTACATTTGGTATCAGCGCTTAGGTTAGTCAATCATATGAATTAGTATACGTTTAGAGAACGTATTTGTATTTCAGCTAGATTTATATATTATATGCCAAACTCTATAAATTTCGGCTATAGAAGTAGTTGTGATCATGTTTTGAAAAGAAGAACTAGGCAACAATGGGCTAGAATAATGAATAGTGTTAGATTTATACACCTCACCAAATTATCCCACGGAGCATTGGCTATACTGTAAGGTCTTAACCAAGAAGATCATGAGCATCACAAATAAAAAATCCCCGGAGGTTGGATGGTACTAAATTCCTTCGTTGGGCCTAGGCTGCCTTATAATTATGGATTTTGATGGACTGGCGATTGAAGATGCACATTTCATCCAAACAAATCGGAAGTAAGAAACTATTTGTTGCAAATATCTGGAAGTAAGATATAGAAGGAGTGGAGAAAGTTCCCACAAGAAGGTACACATTGATCATTATAAGAAGATAAGCCAGCATTTTGGAAAAGATGAGTTAAGATTGAGTAAGGAAGAAGAAAGGCCCAAAAGGAAGGATAATTAAAGTTCATTTTTGAGTCCAACCCCAGCAGAAAGAGTTTGACAAAAGATTTTGAAAATTTTCTTGAAACTTTTTGAATGGGTTTTCAAAGGATTTATTAGGAAGTTGTTTTTATGAAAAAGAAATCAAATTTTGAAATTATTAGATTAAAGTTGGTTGAGTCCAAAGTTTCCGATTCGAAGGTTTTTGGTAAAAGGAGTTTAAGCTTTTAAAATGAGTGGAAAATAGAGTGTAGGTTTGGCTCGATGATTTTTTTCTATTTCTGTAAGTTTGAAATTTTTTTAAAAAAAAGTTCTCTAAGGGGTGGATAAATGGAAATGATACTTGGTTAAAATGGGGTATAGAAAATAGAAGGGTAAAAATGCCTGATAATGTAGATTGGAGGAATATTCCCGTATAAGGAAAATACGAAGAATAAGAGCTGAAATAGATTTATACATATATATTTTCATGCTAATGAAGAAAAGCTCATTGACTAAAGTAGTAGGGAAACACATTGCAAATGAGTCGATATTGGGAAATATAGATAGAAATAGCATTAGGAGTTTATATAAAAAAATTGGATTAGCAATCTAGTTAGAAATAATATATGAGAAAAGCAATAGGAATATGATAGGAAGAATCGATAAAATCCATAAATATATTGTAATTGCACATATATTTTAGATAGATGCTTAGATAAACGTTATAATTGCTCGTATCTTTTAAAAGTACCCCTCATATGCTATTAAAATTTCCGCCAAAGTAGGAAGTGGAAACAATATGAATAATTGAAAAGTAACGGGATGGAAGTTATCCTTGTATACTCCAGTTGTAATGACCGGCCTTTTCGACCCACAAAACTCAACACTAATACATCCAGGATATCCACATGCTAACATCCGACTGTCGAAAAGATATATTGTTGGGTAAAAGAAAATAAAATACAGAACAGAATCTCATACTGTAATGAGTAATATACTATAATATTTACAAAGGAAAACTGTAATATACATACATCAATCAGAGTAAACTAGCATATCATCGGCATTGACAGTTATAACAATCTGCTCTTACAATTGTTGATAAATACAAAATAAGAAATGCAGTGGAAAATAAAATATGTGAATAGGTCTTGGAGGCATCTACCTCGTCTCTAGAAATTCCAAAGCATCCATAATTAAATCTGGAAATATACCCAGGGCTGAGCGGAGCATTATAAAAAAATAACGCTCGGATCAGTCTGAAAAACCAGCATGAGAAACACAAATCATATGGATTTTTAATGTTATAAAACCTTTCAAAAATAAAGGTATCTCGTAATACCACGTCATACATAAACGCGGATGAGTTTTTACCTTACGATAAACAAACCATTTTATTAGAAAATCCAATGATATTATAATAATGTCTAGGGTTTAAAATAAATATTTAACATAGCCGGAATGGTTACATTAATTACATTCAACGCCGTATTTAATTTACAACTAAGTCTGTAAAAGCATGTACTGGAAAATGGATTTCATACAATCACAAGGCTACCAAGATACCGCCTGCCATAGTACGTCTCTAGAAAAATGTACCAAGAGCCTTAGTTGACCCCCGGAAAATCAAGGTCGTCCTGCCCTCTCCTGGATAGTACCGAATATGTCATCATCCCGGTTGAATCCACAACATATTGGGCTTGAAGCATACTGCATACATAAATCCATAAATATCGATCTAGATCGGATGATGAACATACCCTAATAATAGCGAACCACATAGACCTAAAGCATATCCTATGTTTTAGTCAATATCGGTTGTGAGGCTCAGTGCCATGCTTTGCTTTTTAGCAAATCCCACTTGGAATGCTAACACTATCCTCTAGGAAATAATGCAATGCCAACATTCATCCGTATAAGTTGTCCAAGATATGAATAAACAAAAGGCATTACTTCTACTACCTACTTTTTGAAATCACCCTCAGGATTAGTAGTAGGCAGCCCTTGCACTTTAAAGAACTCCGTGTTCAATTTTCATCGTCATCAAGATGTCTTCAAATAGTTTTCAAAGTTGATCAGGATTTGATAGATGATTATTTAACTACCAAATAAGAAACCAATCCAATCATAGACTTAATTTCACATAGAAACCAAGCACGATTAAGCACACAAGCAACCACTAAGCCTCTCTAATTAATATTTTCATTAATTAAAATCATTTTGTAAATACTAGTATCAAAATACTTTTACAAATGATATACATATGTGTATTACTGATTCACTATTCATTTGTACTCTTTCAATGCTTGAAAACCTATCCCTATACTTATCTCAACGGTATAAGTATATTCATAAACCACTGCACTTTCAATACTTATAAAATGTAACCATATATTTATCCCAACGGTATAAGTATATTCACAAACCACTACACTTATAAAAGATTTCATATTTCAAAAGCATACTTAAATAGGCCAAAACAAATGTCATTTGAAAACATCGTCTCTTATAAACCCAAACCACTTTTCTTTAGGCGTAGGTAAATGGATTACATAGAAAGTAAACCAAATATACTTACCACCACTTTCCAAATTTCAAATTTGCACTATCTCTCGATTCATAATGAAGTCGGACAAGTTAGTAAAATATCCTTGCCTCGACATACATTCTTAATTCCTACATATAGAGATGAGTTCCCCTACCTCCGAATTTAGTGTTAAGTTTGAAAAGAATACTTTCCATACCAACATAATTTAAATTGAACATTTATAGAAATCAAATCTCATTTCTTTTATAAAAATCTTTCTTTAAATTGCTTTTATGTTAACAAAAATCCTTTTATAAATCTCCTTTCTATTTATAAAACTCATTGTTATAAATCTCTTAAATTTAAATCTCGTATACTTATCACAGATCTTCAGTTTCAAGATAGGACTAAATACTTCCATAAAGCGATCATTTCACATATCACAATAAATTTACAACAAAATTTATCAAAATGATATCATTTCCCTTCTATAAAATATCATTTATAAATCTATTCTTTACTTATAAAATCGATAAATATGCGGGTTGTTACAGACTCCCCACCTTAAAGAAATTGCGTCCTCGCAATACTTAAGAAGAAAATAAGAAGTAACAACCATAGAAGCATATCAACACAAAAGAAAATTTGAAATAGGAAGTTCACCATAAAGAGCACGAAAGATTTAGCACGAACGGGATCGCTCGATGAATTCTCTGGATTCCCAAGAGCAATCCATAGGATTTGAGAACCATTGAACTCTCATAAGAAGAACATCTTTATTCCGAAGGCGCTCAACCTCCGAAGCAATGATGCGAATGGAATGTTGCTCATAAATCAAATCTGGTGAAACTTCAATTTCTACAATATCACCGGGCTCAAGAATAAAAATTCGGAATCCCTAAGGCATTTCCGTAGATAAAAGACGTGGAGAACGCCAAGAATAGCAGAAAATTGAGCTGGTGCAACGACGTAGTATAATAACAGTACGCCCGAGAAACGAGGAACTCGAATAATTTGGAACAACGGCGTAGTACAAAAACGGTACGCCCAATGAACCGATAAACCGGAACAATGATGTAGTATAATAATGGTACATCCATTGATCCAGATAAGATGGAACATCGATGTAGTATAATAACAGTACATCCGATGAACCGAACACCATAAAAGAACATCAGACGCGAGTCCATAAAAAGAAATGAGATGGAACTCAATAAAACGAAGTACATCAAAACATTCGATGAACTTGACAAAGAGATAATTCCATTCAGACATCATCAAAGAATCAACACTTGTTGCCTACGACAAAACGTATTGGCAACATGATTTCCCTTCCAGGAATAAAAAGAATATCAAGATCATAAGATGTCAGGAACTCGAGTCAACATGGAGTTCCATATGAGAAAATAATTATTCCTAAGATTTATGATCGAGGTAGAGAACAAATTTCTCATCCAAATATGATGATGCCAAATTCCAAAAGTAAAAACAATAGCCGCGAGCACTAGATCATGAGTGGCATACCTAGTCTCGATCGGCTTTAATGGTTTAGAAGCACAAGAGATAGCACGTTCTCTTTTGCAAGAGAACGACACCCAAACCAATATGACTAGTATCGGAACAAATAGCAAAGCCTAGGTTCCCCTTCAGGAATCACAAGAATAAGAGTTTCGAAAAGAAAGAATTTCTTTTAAATAATCTTCTTTCCTGAAAAGTTAAAACTTTCAAAATTACACTTATCTTTATGTAATAATCTTTCTACAAAAATTTACATTTTTATAAGTCAATACATCGTGTCTGACTGTCTCATCAAAGCGTTTAGGAGATTCCTATCGATAACGTTGATCAAGCGCATCGACCAGAATTCTTAAAACACTCAACGGGCAATACAATCACAAAATCATCTTCTATATGATAAGTAAGTTTCTCAAAAACTTCTAAGAATATTCTTTGTTCGTTTTAAGAACAAAAATCCAGTTATACTTCTAAATAAATCTTATGAAAAAGATTTGCAAAATTTTAAATTTCTATTTTCATCCAAAATCAATAAATTCAAGAATGGTCTCACCGAAATATTCATAGAATACTCGATATATAAAATGGATGAAATAAGCTAGACAAATTGAATGACAAAATAAGTCATTCATAAGAATCGTAACGAGTGCGGAATGCGGTAAATGGAATGCTAACTTCCGCAACTCGTAGCAAATGAAAATCGGTGGCAAGGCCGAACTAGAAAGACCTTAACACCATACAAAAGATTACTTAGGTGATAAATCCTAAGACAAACTCAAAAATACCGAAAAAGTTTCACAAATTATTTAGATAAGAGAAGTAACACTTTTCTCATCTTGAGGGCTTAAAGAATAAAATGATGCCTTCAAGAATTTGAAATCGGAATCACAAGAAAAAAAAAACAGAAATCTGCTTAACAGATTAAAAATGTCGAAGATGAATAGTCCACTCGAGAAAATAGGATATAGGCTTCATAATCGGCTCGGAAAGAAAAATCACATAAAATAATTTCGACATCTAAACAAAAGTAAATTGTTGCGGATCCATCCGGATTCACAATCCTCAAAGAAGTCTTCAAGCCCAAAATATTCAAAGAAAAAGAATCGACAAGTTCTTTTGATATAAAAATAATGAGATGAAACCTATATCAAAAAGAACTCAAATAAGAAGATCACAAAATAAATGTAATCAAGGATTAAATGAGAAATACCTTGACCACGAGAAGTGTTACCAGGAGCTTGCACCACATTGAGTTGTCCCTCCTTCTTATTTTGAAGTACGGGACATGCAGTAATATGGTGATCCGAATTTTTGCAATAGCGACAAAAGAGGGGTCTCGGACACTCTCTTGCATAGTGGTTCGTGGAACCACAATTGTAGCATTGACCACGACTAGAGGTAGTAGTCTTTGCTACCGGAATTTGTTGCTTCCCTTTCTTATTAGAATTGGAGCCTTTGAATTTGATAGGCCTCTTCAAGTTATTGTCGAAGTTCTGTTAGGCACGCACAACTTCAACATCACCTTCATTATCGGCCTCTTCAAGACGAAGAGCGATATCAATAAGCTGATCAAATGAAACTTCAAGTTTCAGAAGTAATGGCTTCTTAAGATTCTTATTCAAGCCATAGACGAATCACTGATTTTTCTTCAATGGGGTATTAATGTACTCAACCCCGTATTTGGACAGAGATTCAAAAGATGCGACATAGTCTGTCACAGAAGATTCACCTTGAACAAGGTCAATAAAACGCCGGGCCAAAGTTACTTTTTCAGCCTCCGGCACGAATTTCAATTCGAATCTTTCCCGGAATTGCTCCCAAGTGAGATCCGCCTCAATGATTTCAGAAATTAAAAGCTCATACCAATCTAATGCTCTTTCTTGGAGCATGCTAGAAGCCACTTGGACTCGATGTAAGTCAATAAGATTCATGCGAGAAAAGATACGATCGCATGATTTGAGCCAGGCTTGAATTTCAATAACACTCTCGGATCCCTTGAATGGCCCTCCACCCAAATCGGTATAGTCTCTGCACAAGCGTGCAAAACCGGATCTAGGATGAGTAGCCTCTGGATTTGGTCCGGCAGCTTGAGCGTTCTTAACAAGATCTAAAAGCTCCTAGGCAGACATAAATACTCCATCCAGGGGAGTAGCACTAGATTGACCGGCGCTGGGACGGTCAGGTCTAACCATTTCTCTTCTTTAATAAAGAAAGAAAGAAGAGGAAAAAGTTATTCTCAAAATAAATTTCAATCAAACTTGATTGATAAAACAAGGAATCATAAAAGAAAATAGGATAGGACGGTACGAAGACCCGAATAAAATCCTAAAGCACGACTCCTAAGATGGACTTAGGATGATGATCCTTGTTATAATATTCCATATTGTTCCAAAGTTTGGCTCTGATATCAAGCTGTGACGCCCCACCTCTATACCCACGCTAGCCAAGAACACTACGGAGTAATGCTGTCGACTAGCACGGAGAATAAGGCTGTTGAGGAGCGACCATCCGTGTAATTGCTTTGTGCGAGCATTGATATGTCAGATAGTATAGCATGCAATTCTTTTCAAGTGGAAATCCGACATGCCGGCACAAACTCAAAGCTACTACACAGTGGCTATGACGTCTTCGGAAACAAATATAGAAATAAACATAACACAAATCAGTCACAGATAATTCATATCACAAAGGCGGAAATAGATATGAATATAACACATGAAAGTGTACATCAGAGTAGTGGTCAAACAAGATCCACAATATCAAAAAGAATAGATACAAGTGCTAGACAAAAGAATAAGTATACATCATAGAGTCTGTATCTCAAATGTATACAACAAAAACCACTAATCTAAGTAGTTAGCCAAAAGTCAGATGATGGTCCGATAAGGAGTCAAGCAGAAGCACCTGTAAAATCTCAGTCTGACCCGAGTATTATTTAAGAAGAAAATAATAAACGGATCAGTCTAGCTATAAATATCATATGAAGTGATATATAATAAGAGATATGACATAAACATATAATAATCACAATGCCAAGCTGTGATAAATAAGTAATTGAAAGTCAACAAGAGATTAATCAATATCACAATAATCTACTCAAGATAAAAAGGAATGTCATACTCCTAATTTCATTCACCAAGCCACAATAAATGACATATATATCAATGCCCGTCGTAAAAGTTGGTGAAACATAAATTCCAGAAATCAACACACGAAATCCAGAAATCACAATAAAAAAGGAACAACGACGTCGTACAGCGGGACATCCGATGAACCAAATCACAATAAAAAGGATGGCCAATCCCACAAACTGGACATCGACGCACCTAGAAAGACACGCCCCATGTACAGTCGAACATCGACGCACCTAGAAAGATACGCCCCATGCTCTAGCATCGACGCACCTAGAAAGATACGCCCCATGCATAAATAAACATCGATGCACCTAGAAAGATACACCCCATGTAATGTCTAACATCGATGCACCTAGAAAGATACACCCCATGCTAAGTCGAACATCGACGCACCTAGAAAGACACGCCCCATGCATAGACGAACATCGACGCACCTAGAAAGATACGCCCCATGTCCCGACTTATTGAGCCGATTGCTCCACGAAGTAAATAAACATCGATGCACCAAGAAAGATACATCCCATGCATAAATAAACATCGATGCACCTAGAAAGATACACCCATGTAATTCTAACACCGATGCACCTAGAAAGATACACCCCATGCTAAGTCGAACATCGACGCACCTAGAAAGACACGCCCCATGCATAGACGAACATCGACGCACCTAGAAAGATACGCCCCATGCCCCGACTTATTGAGCCGATTGCTCCACGAAGTAAACAAACATCGATGCACCTAGAAAGGTACACCCCATGCATAAATAAACATTGACGCACCTAAAAAGGTACGACCCATGTGAGAAATGAGACGAAGCTCAATAAAATGAGGAACAGTCCTCCACATAAACAAAGAGACATCGCACATTGCTAGTCTAAACCACAAAGATGATCGTCATGATCAACGAGAAGTGTCAATTACAATAAGCTAGTAAATATATGAGCTTAGCTTCACGTCCCATAACCACTAGCTTAACTTAAATATTTACGAACAAATTGTAGATCTCCACTAGAAAATTGTCACAAGAGATTCAATCGAACAAGTCCAAGAATTAACCGACGAAGTAAACGCAAGCGTTTCATACCACTTGTTTTACTAAGTCGTTTAATTAGATTCCTCATACGAGTGAGGTAAAGGTTTGTATATACTAATAGATTGGAAAATGGTTTAAGAACGAGCTTTGTACTAAAATAGTGTTGAAATCATTTGAGGAAAGAGTTTTGATATTTACTACTAGTATAGAAAACCTTTATATTTTTAAAGTGACAAATCATAGAAGTGATTGTAGAAACAATCGGGCATAAAAATTCACATTCGAAGACGTGAATAAAATCCAAAGAAATCGATATCAAATCCATCAAAGTGGATATATCTAAAATTCCCAAAGAAAAGGTCATCAAAGTCGATAATAAATGACAACAACAAAAGGGAGACAACACGAATCGATTAAAGTTGGATATTCAAACGAATTAGCAATATAAGCTAATCTGGCAAATAGTAGCAGGTCGGTCGACCGGACTCCCTGAGTCGGTCGACCGAACCAGAGGTTGGAAGTGCTCGGGGCACCAGGTCGGTCGACCGGCCCAGGGGGCTCGGTCGGCCGAAGCCTGTAACCAGCACTTCCAAACAGAGGCAGGAAGTGCCTGGACTACAGGTCGGTCGACCGGCCCAGGGGGCACGGTCGGCCGAACCTGTATGCTTGCACTTCCTACCCTATTTCAAAAGAGGTGCAACTCTCGATCAAATTGCAATCGCACGAGCAACGGCGCTAAGGGTTTATGCCAATCGACTACCCGGCCCTATATGCTCCTCGATGCATCACCAAAAACATGTTCAAACATCAAAGTTAGGATTTTTAACGAATTGAACTCAAAACACTAAAAATTGGAATATTCACAAAAGCAATCCAAATCAAAGTCAAATGCACATGAATAAGTGTTAGGAATTCATACCTAACAATAGAAGAGAATTATACGCATAGATGTGAGATTAAAAATCTCACCTTTGAACCCAAAAACAATGAATGAGAAGCTATGAAGCGATGGCAAGAACAAGCACTCTTCAATTCCAACTCAACAAGCTTGAATCTAAGCTAAAAAGGGAAACATTCCCTAAATTAGGTTTAGGAAATTTCTGAAATCAAAGAGAGAATGAGCTGGAGAAGAAGAAGAGGAAGCTTACCAATGGGTTCTCTTTGAATTTGGAGCAAGAACTTGAGCTAGCAAGAGGAACTAGGGCTTGGAGTTTTAATTTCCACTCTCTTCTACCATTGTTGCTAAAGCTTGAAGAGTTAGGAATTAGAAATGAAGTAAATGAAGAGGAGAGGGTTGGGACCGAATACATAAGTGGGGTTAATGGGCTCAGCCCAAACCAAAGCCCTAAGTGAAAAAGTGGCAAAAATCAACTTTCTCCAAACATATCGAAGCTTATACTCAAAAAGGTCGCAAACGGCATTTTGAACTCAATGGGGGTGGTCTCGAGTCCTAATTCGGCTGTTTGCAAAAAGTAGCTTTTCGGACTGAAATCTGACTAACGATAAAATATTTAAATAAGATATTTAAATATAAAATCGATAAATATGCGGGTTGTTACAAATACAATCAACAACACAACTCGGGAAGGTTATAATATCCCATCCGTCCAAATCTGAATACACAGCGGGATATACATCAAATACGTCGGATACGTCTCGCCATCCAGCTCATCTCTTGAGCTCCACAGCAGTCCATTCAGAATCTGTAATCTATAATACTCGGTATGACCCGAGCATTATAGTTAAATAACACCCGAGTCAGTCTGGAATACTAGCACGAGAAAACACACTCAATTGGATTATTAAAGTTTTCAAAAGTCCTTTAAAAATCAAAATCATCTCGTAAGACCACGCCACAAATAAACATGTTGGGTTTTTACCTTACGATAGCTAAAACATTTCTTATAAAATCCTCTAATATTATAATAGGGTCTAGATATAAATACATATTCAAATAGCCGAAATTGTTACATTTATTAAATTCCAGCTAATAGGAATACAAACAAAACCGTAAAGGCACATAGGGAGTGTGGATTTCCTACTAATGACTAGGCACTGAGGTACCACCTGTCACAGTACCTGGTCTAGATCAGCTCACCGAGAATCCCTTACGATCCCCTGCAACACAAGACCGGGACTACCCCTTACTGGATAATCCCGAGTAAGATCACCCCACGGTTGGGATCAACAACCGCACCACACAGCCGAAATAAAAATGGACATCCAGACAGGCATGACTTTGCCCTAATGGACGCTACCCACTTAGCCTTGCTGCATAACCCCTGATTTTCAGTCATTCCCGATTGATGGGGCTCGAGGGTAAGCGTTACCTTTTTAGAACACATCTCTTAGAATGCTCACCATCCTCCTGACGATGTACTGAAAGCACTCATCCATACAAGTCTGTCCCGGGTTCGAACGGAACTGAAGGCACTACTCGTACTACATCCATTTTGGAATCACCCTCAGGATTAGTGGCGATTAGCCCTTGCACTTCACTGCTCCACCATCAAATTTCAGCACTTGTCTTCCACGCGAAAATGTTCAAACCGGATCGAAGTGGTTTTCGGGAAATAAATCCTTATCACGGTCTCTTCGAAACGATCAACGCATTGGCCAACATTGATAGTCGGTTATTTAACTATCAATTAACATTCACAAACAATCATCAAGCCATAATAATTTCTTCCAAATTATTTATAATCCCCAAAATACCTTCGCAAGAAATTTTTCCACTTTTCAACCCTTTTGAAACAGTTTCAAAATATTTTTCTCTCGTGGAAGAATTTTCCCAAATATTCCCGATTTCCATTGAACTCACCAAGTACAAAATACTTCAGATTTTAGAATAGTTTAAAACACTTTATTTAAAATATACTTTAACATATTTAAATTAAAAATTACTTAAATACTTTATTCAAAATATATATATTAAGAATATTTAAAATAAAACTACTTTATAAAATAGAGAACTATTTTTTTAAAAATAAAAATTAAGCCAAACTAAATTTAAAATAAGAGTTACAAAATACTATATAAGTTTTTAAATATAACTTTAACCAAACTATCTTTTAAAATAAAACTATTTTATAAAATATAAATATTAATAATTATCTTTTTAAAACATAATACGAATTATCCTTTAAATACTTACTACTAAAATAAAATTTGAAAATTTTTTACTTTAAAATTTAAAACATTTAAAAATAATAAATATTCTAAAACATTTCTTTAAAACAAAATTTTAAGGTCTTTAACTTATAAAAAGTCTCCCTTAAAATATACTAGGCTTTCCAAGGAAATACACTTCCCATTTCCACACTTTTAAAAAAATAAAAATAAACCACTGTTTATTTTTAAAACAAATTCACATTCCTTTATAAATTCCTACCGTGAATTTATACTTCCAAATATCCACTGATATTCATTTCACTTTATAAACCAGTTTATAAATTCCATAGTCTCATCTTCCCTTTTAAAGACACAATTTCAAACACTTAATCAATTTCCAAATTAATTTCCAACATTTACTTCATTAAAATAAATTCCTTTACTTATCTAAATTTATTTCAAAACCCATAAATTTCAGATTTAATTTCTTTATTATAATCTAAAATCTTATTTAAACTGAATACCAATTTCATACTTTTCCAAATCTCTTCTTTATCTTTTTAAACAAATTCTAAACCTTGAATTTAAAATAAATTCTTTATTCCCTTAAATAATATCACTTAAGTTTAAAATTCATTTATTCCCATTTATCCACATATCTCATTTTTCATACCGGAATTATTTATTTGAATTTAAAATCAACTTTTATCCTTTTCCAATTCATTCTTTAATTATTCCAATTCTCCAAAATTATTTTTCTTAAAAAATTTCTCCTTTTATTACCTTTCAAAAATCAAATCTTTATATTTTGATAACTCAATACCAAAATTATTCAATCCATTTATAGCATCCAATATTCCAATTCCCAATATAATCAATAGCTTATCACAGATTATCAAATAAAACATAGACTATAAAAATAAATTACACTACTTTGAGGAATCCATTTGGATCCCTCCAACCTGTTTCCCTGCATCCACAGATGTTAGCACAATATAAAATACCAATTCCACTTCGAGGCGGAATATCGCGGTATATGGGTTTAATATAATATCCTCCGCTATTATGCGGCATATAGGATCTCATCCGCTATATAATGCGGAAAATCAATCACTCCAAATACATATATAATACCAATTCCAATTTGAGGTGGAATATCGCGGTATATGGGTTTAATATAATATCATCCGCTATTATGCGGTGCATAGGTCTAATCCAATATAACTGATAATAATTTATCATCCAAGCACACAATCAACAATTTTAAATTTAACTATTCGAATTTAAATAAAACCCAGATGAGTGAGATTAACTCACCTTTGATTTTTGTTAGCCCATCCACTTCAATATCGACTTGTATTTCACGATTTTTGACCTTGTACAAACATTATATAATTTATTAACATTTGAAATAATCGGGCATCAATTATCATTAATCTTTTTTTAAAACTAATAATTTAATTAAACAAATTCTCCTTTAAACACAAATGTATCTTTAAATCTTTTTTAAAAAAAATATCCTGTCTAAATATATTTTTACTGTCTGCCTATAAAAATTAGGATATATAAACATTAAATTTCTTTACTGTTAACTTTCAGATAAAAGAGGTAAAAATCCCCAAAATTATATAAAGGGTTTTAAACCTAAGTAGCATTTAATTTAAATGCTATAAAATTAAGTTACTAGAGATATAAAAAGAAACAGTGCCCATACCCTCTAAATCGGACCGACCCAGCAAGCAGTTTCTTTCCCGAACCATACTTCCCTTTCAACACATGGAGACGAGGCACGATCACCCGAGCCACCATCGACTGCACTAGAGCCACGAACCCTCTCCACTATCGCCAAATGCCTCCGCTAATCACCACAAACTCCATCACTATCTCGTCAACATTGCTCTCCATAGCTAACGCGATCTGCAACTTCAACTCCTCGGCCCCCAAAAATCGCGATTCCCAAAACATCACCGAACCCCTTAACCCCTCGATCGTCCACTTCACCTACCGCCGCCCCAAAATCCACGAACACAGAACCCTAGCTCGCGACGTTAGGGTTGATCTTCGCCAGAGATGTTGAGCTTCCCAAAATGCCTACCAGCTTGAAGAAGATCGCGAGTCATGAATTTATAAATTGTTGGGCGAGATTTCGATTTCGAATAGATTTGAACTGGGAGATAAAAAGAAAGGATGCCATTCGATTTATTTTTTTATAGAAGCATTGGCCATTCCCTTATCTGCTTTAGACAGTGTTCGATTTTTTTTAAGAGAAAAATTGTTTTGAACCAGCTTCTATTCAAGCTTATATTTTCTTTCTTTGCTAAATAAAAAAAATAGGACATCTATTACGTGAATTAGAAATGTAGGAGACATGTATTTAAGTTTCCACAATGTGTCTGAGTTTGTGACAGTGTTCTAAATAAGTTATTTACGTTTAAATTTAAATTCTAATTTAAATTGTCTCGATAAACGTAGCTCACAATCTCGATCTTCAATCAAGGCGTGCCGCTAAGTATTTATAATGTTAAACCCCTATTCCGAACGCAATGGAAAAGGTTTCGAGTCCTAATTCGATCGTATGGAGAAGATAGCCTTTTGAACTTAGTTATTATGTTAAATTTTCGATAAAAATTCAGCGCGTTTACAAACCATATGCTCACACGACAACTCCAAAGACTACGGAAATTGAAACCCGATAATAATACACTATTACGGATCCCATGGAACTGGTTTCGTCGAATTCCAAGAATGTGACTTGGAAGGCTATTTTTATTTTCAATTTAATCAATAAAATTTCAAAACTGAACATATCATTTTTAAATTCAAATTTACCACTTCTACTATCTTCAGTTCTGTCAATATAAATTTTACAAGCCTTTAAATTATTTTTAATAGGCTTAAAACTGAAGATTCAATAATTTACCCGATTTCAAATTATTAAATTCAATAATTTAATTGCCAAACAATAATGATATTTGAAAATCAAGTTAAATCAACTTTCAAATATTTAAAATAAATTAAATATCCCAATTTCAAATATATAAAAAAATTGGATTGTCACATTCCTCCCCCCTTAAAATAATTTCGTCTCTGAAATTACTAGTTAAGAAGAATGGTCCACAACCCGTCCACTATTTCCCCAACAACTAGTTTTAACAACTTTCCGAAACCAAGCGGTTTATAACCATACCCAAAACCATCTTTAAATCAAGACATCAACAACCTTACTAACTTCCTAAACTTCTTCTATTAGTTCCAACCAATATTTCTTACCTAACCATTCGAATTTAAATTTAAAACCCAAATTTAATTTATCAAAATTTTCTGAATTTTTTTTCTAACTCTCTAAATTTTTGAAAAATTCGCCAGTGACTCCTTTGCGTGGCTAGCACGGTACAACTACAAAATGCCTCTACAGGCCCCCAATTCTCAAAAGAAAACAAAAGGCCAAGTGGCTAGACCAGAAAACCATCAAATTTCATACAGAAATTTAAATACATACCTTTGCCGAGCAAATTTCAATTTATCTTCAAAAATCAAAAATCCCAATTCCTTTGCCTTTAAAACACCTGTATCCTACTTAGCCATAACATCCAATCATAGCTTTCAAAATCATTTGATACATTTCTTTACAATAGTTTTCACATCTATTTCATTCACATCCGTACGATACACATATATCATCCGTACGCAATACTCAATTTGATCGCTTACTCGATCACATAATTTCATTTCCGAACTAGTATCGTCCATCCGACTTCGTAGTGCGGACTCAGATCTGGTTTCTTGATCAGAAATCGTCATTCTCCTTGCATAGCCACAAACTATGATAGAGGATTTCCAGAATCAATCATAAATCCATATGCAGAGTTCGCCATCGAAAACAGAGTGAAAAATCCCAAATAGGATCGATATAATTATCATGAAATTCTGTGCTCGAACCTGGATCAAATCGCTATGCGAATAAGATAATATACATACATCCTACTTATTTAGCCCCAATTGATTATTAACCATATCAACTTTCTTTTATTCACTTATTCACAACCATCTCATTTCACAACTTCACTTAGTCTCCAATCCAAAATTACTTAGTATATTTCCAATATCAAACTTACTTAAGAATTTCACCATTCATTTCTTAAGTTTAATATAAACATTTTATATATTCTTATATTATTACTCTACCGCTTTAGCCTTTATATCCACCTATTTTTAAATGGGATCTCTAATCCCATATGAACTCAATTTACCTTCATTTTAGATATCGAATTCTATGTACCTTTATCTCAAACCATATTCAATTAATCATTTCTTTAATTAGTCTCACTACTAATTTATTTAACAGGGAATTAGGCTGAAGGAAAAACCTAAGAACACTTTTAGTCTGAAGGACGGAAGTTTTAAAATTTAGTCTGAAGGACAAAAAATGATATATTCATATAGCATTGCACATCCATAATGTTATATTCATATAGCATTACATAGCTACTTGTTTGTGTATGCAAAAACTTATAAAATTGTGTTGTATATAGCATTATAGATGTGTAATGCTATATGAATATAGCATTATGGATGTGTAATGCTATATGAATATATCATTTTTTGTCCTTCAGGCTAAATTTTAAAACTTCTGTCCTTCAGACTAAAAGTGTTCTCAGGTTTTTCCTTCAGCCTAATTCCCTCTTTATTTAAATCCCAATGGATTTATTTTCAAACTTTAAATGATTTTTAGTCTACTACAAATTAATCTTTCAACTTCATTTTATCACTTGGTTTTTCTCTACATTTAATCAATTTGGATTCCAATTCCAAATAGATTCAATTTGCTTCAATTTACTAATTAATCTCAAATATCAATATTTTTTTCCAAATTTTCATCCAGATTTTCATTCTCAATTCTACTTGAATTTAATTCATCTTCAAACTCTGAATATTGAATTTTATCTACTATCTTCCATTCACAACTGGTTCATAACATTATTTAAAATTAGTTCCACAACTAACTTACTTCTAATCTCAAACAATTTCTTATTTTCAAACTTTTATAATTTTAGTTCACTTATAACTAGTTTTATAACTTCTCTCTACTTAATTAAATTTTAAATTTTAATATTCAATTCTCAATTTTATTCGGTTACAACCAAATAAATTTCCAAATCTCAATACTTTTATTCAAATTTCCATTTTCATTTCCACCTGAATTAAATTTTCCTTCCTTCCACCCATTTATTCTCAACAAATTTAATACCTCATTTTACACAACAAGATTCAAGTCAAATCTCATTCCAAATCATTTTCTCACCTACTTAAATCCATTAGTTTTCTCACGAATTTTATTTCAGTCTTTTTATTTTATTTAGACAAAACTTGACTAACTTCCATTACACACATTTTAAATTAATTTTCAATCAATATTTAACTTACTAATTATATTTATCACTTCATTCTCAAATTTATTTTCAAATCTTCATAAAAAGTTTATTTCAAAACTTTTACTCCTTTAGTTCCTTGGAACAAAATTCTACAATTTCCATTTTAAATTTTTAAACTTCCTTAAGTTTCCAACTTATTTCAATTCCATAAACATTTTAAAATAAATTCCAGAGTCTCTTTTAATCAATTTCAAAATCATTTTTGAAATCAATTATATCCAAACCAAAATATTCCTTTGCATTTTAAAAAACGGTTTTACCAAACTAAAATTTCAATATATTTTTAAAAATCATTTTTTCTTTAAATCCATAATTCAAATTGCATATCCAACTATTTCTTGAATTTTTAAATCCAATCCAGTTTTTGCAAACAACTCCAAATTAAATCATTCGGGTAGCAGTCTCTTTTCTAGAAACTCGAAAATGAACATCGATGATGCTGCAGTCATCACCGAAGTTATTTTCCAGCGACCGAAGAGATTTTAAATGCTTTATCTCTTAAAAAAACCCTTCCAATATTTTTAAATTCCAAATCTCTCTAGATTTCAAACCCAATTCAAAATATTGCTCAAATACTATCACCATTTGTTCCAAAACCTATGAAAATCATTTTCAAATTCAGAAGGGATTTAAAACTTTCCCAAAATTCCAACTTCCAATCCTGCCAATTCATATTGAAACATTACTCTGGAATTTTTATTTCATCTTCAATTATAAATCACATTTATAGTTCACATTTACAAATCTTATTATATTATGTGAATTCATTTCCTTAATATTTGGTTATAATTTTAATCCTTTATTCAACTTTCATTTAACAATGATAATAATTTAATATTATCATCCCCTAACAACCAAGCAACCATATATAGCTATAATAATTTACAGAAAATAATTTCTTTTATATACAAAAATAATTTGGGTAACAGTATTCCATTTACCCTATTTAAAACAACACTATGTCGGTTTATCTTGTTTAAGAGTTCAGAAACCCCTATCGATGACGTGGCATCCCACATATCGAACAGAATCTATAAACACTCAACCGATAAGTCAACATAATATAAAACAATTTTATATTCACTAATAAATACGCGCTCATATCTATTAATACACTCAAACTCATTTCTAAAGTACTACGAACTCTATTTCTAATGACTATCCCCACCAGCGCCAAGGTTCTCGCTTAACCTTCGGCTCTGATACCAAATTGTAATGACCCAATTTTTCGACGCCCGAAAAACCGAACCATTATAGTCAAAAGAAGAAGGAGGTAGAAGAAGAAATAGAAACAATATCAGAATCTTACCAACACAGTGGAATAAAATATAATAGATGATAACAGATCTTTATACAAAAGAAATTATATCTGTTTTATACATACATCATCAGAATACAGCATCAGAGTTTAATACAATCAACAACACAACTAAGGACGGTTATAATATCCTATCCATCCTAAACTGAATACACAGCGGGATACACATCAAATACGTCAGATACGTCTCGCCATCCCGCTCGTCGCTTGAGCTCCACAGCAGTCCATCCAGAATCTGTACTCTATAATACTCGGTCAGACCCGAGCATTTTAGTTAAATAACACCCGAGTCAGTCTGGAATGCCAGCGTGAGAAAACACACACAATTGGATTATTAAAGTTTTCAAAAGTCCTTTAAAAATCAAAAGCATCTCCTAAGACCACGCCACAAATAAACATGTCGGGTTTTTACCTTACGATAGCTAAAACATTTCTTATAAAATCCTATGATATTATAATAGGGTCTATATACAAATACTTATTCAAATAGATGAAATTGTTAAAGTTACTAAATTCCAGCTAATAGATATACAAACAAAACCGCAAAGGCACGTAGGGAGCATGGATTTCCAACTAATGACTAAGCACTGTGGTACCACCTGTCAAAGTACCTGGTCTAGATCAACGTACCAAGGATCCCTCCCGATCCCCTACAACACAAGACCGAGACTACCCCTTACTGGATAATTCCGAGTAAGATCACCCCACGGTTGAGATCAACAACCGCACCACACAGCCGAAATAAAAAGGGACATCCAGACAGGTATGACCTTACCCTAATGGGCGCTACCCAATTAGCCTTGCTGCATAACCCCTGATTTTCAGTCATTCCCGGTTGATGAGGCTCGAGGCTAAGCGTTACCTTTTTAGAACACATCTCTTAGAATTCTCATCGTCCTCCTGACGATGTACTGAAAGCACTCATCCATACAAGTCCGTCCCCGGTTCGAATGGAATAGAAGGCATTACTCCTACTACATCCATTTTGGAATCACCCTCAGGATTAGTAGCGATTAGCACTTACACTTTACTGCTCCACCTTCGACTTCCAGCACTTATTTTCCTCACGAAAACGTCCAAACCGAATCGAAGTGGTTTAAGGGAAATAAATCTCGATTCGGTCTCTTCGAAACGATCAGCGCATTGGCCAACATTGATAGTCGGTTATCTAACTATCAATTAACATTCACAAACAATCATCAAGCCATAATAATTTCTTCCAAATTATTTATAATCCTCAAAATATCTTCGCAAGATATTTTTCCACTTTTCAACCCTTTTGAAATAGTTTCAATACATTTTTCTCTCATGGAATAATTTTCCCAAATATTCCCGATTACCACTGAAATCACCAAGTACAAAATACTTTAGATTTTAAAATAGTTTAAAACACTTTACTTAAAATTTACTTTAACATGTTTAAATTAAAAATTACTTAAATACTTTATTCAAAATATATATATTAAGAATATTTAAAATAAAACTACTTTATAAAATATTGAACTATTTTTTTAAACAAAAATTAAGCCAAACTAAATTTAAAATAAGGGTTACAAAATCCTATACAAGTTTTTAATATAACTTTATCCAAATTATCTTTTAAAATAAAACTATTTTATAAAATATAAATATTAATAATTATCTTTTTAAAACATAATACCAATTATCCTTTAAATACTTACTGCTAAAATAAATTTTGAAAAATATTTACTTTAAAATTTAAAACATTTAAAAACAGTAAATTTTCTAAAACATTTCTTTAAAACAAAATTTTAAAGTCTTTAACTCATAAAAAGTCTCCTTTAAAATGTACTTGGCTTTCCAAGGAAATATGCTTCCTATTTCCACACTTTTAAAAAAATAAAATAAACCATTGTTTATTTTTAAAACAAGTTCATTCCTTTATAAATTCCTACCGTGAATTTATACTTTCAAATATCCACTGATATTCATTTCACTTTATAAACCCAGTTTATAAATTCCATAGTCTCATCTTTCCTTTTAAAACACAATTTCAAACACTTAATCAATTTCCAAATTGATTTCCAACATTTACTTCAATAAAATAAATTATTTTACTTTTATTTCAAAATCGTAAATTTCAGATTTAATTTCTTTATTATAACCTAAAATCTTATTTAAACTGAATACCAATTTCATACTTTTCCAAATCTCTTCTTAATCTTTCTAAACAAACTTTAAACCTTGAATTTAAAATAAATTCTTTATTCCCTTAAAAATATCACATAAGTTTAAAATTCATTTATTCCCATTTATCCATATATCTCCTTTTTCACACCGGAATTATTTATTTGAATTTATATCTTTTTCTCAATTCATTCTTTAATTATTCCAATTCTCCAAAATTATTTTTCTTAAAAAATTTCTCCTTTTATTACCTTTCAAAAATCAAATCTTTATATTTTGATAACTCAATACCAAAATTATTCAATCCATTCATAGCATCCAATATTCTAATTCTCAATATAATCAATAACTTATCACAGATTATCAAATAAAACATAGACTATAAAAATAAATTACACTACTGTGAGGAATACAGTTGGATCCCTCCAATCTGTTTCCCTGCATCCATAGATGTTAGCACTATATAAAATACCAATTCCACTTCGAGGTGGAATATCGCGGTATATGAGTTTAATATAATATCCTCCGCTATTATGCGGCGCATAGGGTCTCATCCGCTATATAATGCGGGAAATTAATCACTCCAAATATATATATAATACCAATTCCACTTCGAGGTGGAATATCGCGGTATATGGATTTAATATAATATCATCTGCTATTATGCGGCGCATAGGGTCTAATCCAATATAACTGATAATAATTTATCATCTAAGCACACAATCAACAATGTTAAATTTAACTATTCAAATTTAAATAAAACCCAGATGAGTGAGATTAACTCACCTTTGATTTTTGTTATCCCACCCACTTCAATCTCGACTTGTATTTCATGATTTTTTGACCCTGTACAAACATTATATAATTTATTAACATTTGAAATAATCGGGCATCAATTATCATTAATCTTTTTTAAACTAATAATTTAATTAAACAAATTCTCCTTTAAACACAAATGTATCTTTAATTTTTTTTTTTTAAAAATCCCGTCTATATATATTTTTACTAACTGCCTATAAAAATTATGATATATAAACTTTAAATATCTCTATTGTTAACTTTTAGATGAAAGAGGTAAAAATCCACAAAATTATTTAACGGGTTTTAAACTTAAGTAGCATTTAATTTAAATGTTATAAAATTAAATTCCTAGAGATATAAAAAGAAACAGAGCCCATACCCTCCAAATCGGACCGGCCCAGCAAGCAGTTTCTTTCCCAAACCATTCTTCCCTTTCTGCACACGGACACGAGGCACGATTACCTGAGCCACCATCGATTGCACTGGAGCCACAAACCCTTTACACTATTGCCAAATGCCTCTGCTAATCACCACAAACTCCATCACTATCTCGTCAACATCGCCCTCTATAGCCAACGCGATCTGCAGCTTCAACTCCTCGGCCCCCACAAATCATGATTCCTAAAACATCACCGAACCTTCCTAACCCCTCGACCATGAACGCGTCTACACCTCCCGATCCAAACTCCACCATCCACTTCACCTACCGTCGCCCCAAAATCCATGAACACGGAACCCTAGCTCGCGACGTTAGGGTCAATCTTCGCCAGAGATGCTACGCTTCCCAGAATGCCTGCCAGATTGAAGAAGATCGCGTGTCATGAATTTAGAAATTGTTGGGCAACATTTCGATTTCGAATAGATTTGAACTGGGAGATAAAAAGAAAGGATGCCATTCGATTTATTTTTATAGAAGCATCGACCATTCCCTTATCTGCTTTAGACTGTGTTCGATTTTTTTTAAGAGAAAATTTGTTTTGAACCAGCTTCTATTCAAGCTTATATTTTCTTTCTCTTCAAAATAAAAAAATGGGACATCTGTTACGTGAATTAGAAAGGTAGGAGACACGTGTCTAAGTTTCCACAACGTGTCTGAGTATGTAAGAGTGTTCTAAATATGTTATTTATGTTTAAATTTAAATTGTCTCGATAAACGTAGCTCACAATCTTGATCTTCAATCGAGGCATGCCGCTAAATGTTTATAATGTTAAACCCCTATTTCGAATGCAATGGAGAAGGTTTCGAGTCCTAATTCGACCGTATGGAGAAGATAGCTTTTTGAACTTAGTTATTATATTGAATTTTCGATAAAAATTCAGCGCGTTTACAAACCTTATGCTCACAGACAACTCCAAACACTACGGAAATTGAAACCCGATAATAATACACTATTATGGATCACATGAAACTGGTTTCGTCGAATTCCGAGACTGTGACTTGGAAAGCTATTTTTATATTCAATTTAAACAATAAAATTTCAAAACTGAACATATCGTTTTTAGATTCAAATTTACCACTTCTACTATCTTCAGTTCTGTCAATATAAATTTTACAAGCCTTTAAATTATTTTTAACAGGCTTAAAACTGAAGATTCAATAATTTACCCAATATCAAATTATTAAATTCAATAATTTAATTGCCAAACAATAATGATATTTGAAATCCAAGTTAAATCAACTTCCAAATATTTAAAATAAATTAAATATCCCAATTTCAAATATATAAAAATTCTGGATTGTCACACGAAATATTTTTAAAATATTTCCATAAAGGTTGGACCAAAATAGAGAAGTTCAAATACCCTTTCTAAAAAGAATAGCATGGAAAATTCAAAAAGTTAAATTTAAAATCGTTCTTCAAGTTAAAACCATTTTAAAATAATAATAAAAACAAGCAATAGTATTTCAAAATACGGTAATGAGGCGTAGAGCTACCATAGCACTTAAACAATGCTATCTTTGATCCACACTAAAAAGTTCAACCTTTTTAACATATCAACGTCATATCTAATATAGCCAAGCTACCAAACTTTGACATTCAACAATTTATGCAATAAGTATATAAATGAAATTAATATCAACAGTGATGAGGAATCCGGATCAATCTACAAAATTTCAATAGTTCCTTGTATTTCTTTTCATATGATATCTGCTTTCTAAAATGAGAATTCAACTAAACCAAACAAAGAAATCAATCAAGCATGCAAACAATAATTTATATCTACCATATATGATATAGTGTTCATCCAAAGGTGAGTTAACTCAACAAAATTCACGTTGACGCTTATGCATTCCTGCTTGATCTAAAATCGAATGGCGTTCGATTTTAGCTCAAAATCTTACTTACTCGAAACTTGAAGAAATCAGCTCCAATACATAGATAGCCCTCCTACAAGTGTAACGTAAAAGGCCGCATCTCGATTGGACCTCGAATGCGCAAGTTATGGATTTTATAAGAATTTGAACTAATTATATTACTTAGTTGCTAAGTTATCTTACTAATAACATTTATAATCTCCTTCCCAATTCAAATTGATACTCCTATACACTACCGTTCACAACAACCCATAGCCGCCTCCTTCCGTCATCAATTTCTCCTCCTTTACTTGACGAAATCGCACGTTGACAATTGCAATGAACTCTCCTCTGCGTGCTCTTCGCATCACGCACGACCACATCGCATTCGAAACCCCATTTCGATTCATGACCTAGTGCACCTCCCTGTAATAGTACAATGTCATGAATCAACCTAGGCGGCCGCGCCATCTCATTTTGTCACCATCGACTCGCCTTCGTCCCCTAAGTTCAATGCCGACCTTGCCTTGTCTCGATGCCATTTCCAGCACCGCCTCAACCAAACCATATTTCAGCCACAACTATCGATCTCGACCGATGACAGCCACACCCACTTCCACCTACACCAAATCAAAGATCTCCCTTCCTTGAGAGCAATGGATCCAACATCGATGATTTCGTGAATCAAGGCTCTTGATTTTATTTTTGGAAAGAAGTGGCCATTATTTACTTTACTGTAAAGAGGAGAAGGGTAAAAAAATGAAGAATGGAAAAGCCTTTTACGTGTGGGGTTAGTTTTGAAAAATATTTTGTGGTACCCCACTAAACAATATCACGTTCATGTATGAATCGTGAACAACAATGCGACACGATCATAAAAATCCACAAAAACACACAGGTTATCTTATTCTGTGCAGTTTCAAAAATATCGACGATTGTTGCAAAATGCATCAAACGATAATTTAAATATATTCTAAACTAAAAATTATGAAAAAAAATCTTATAAATTCATTTTAGAATACGTCATGAAAATCAAGTCGTTTTATTTACTACTAAATTCTCTTATTATTTATTATATTTAAATCAAATTGGAATATTTAAATAAATTAAATATTCCCATTTTAAATGTTAAAAATTGCAAGTCGTTACACCAATATTCATTATTTAAATTGTAGAAGGTATTTTTGAAAAAAATGGTTTAGTATGACAATTGGGTTTTCAAACGTGATGAATGTTTCGAGTTAAAAATCCTACTTTTAAAGAAATAAATTTCTGTTATATAAAGTCTTTGAAAAGGGAAAGATAGTTAGAATAGAAAATTTTCAAGTCCCATTCTTGGAAAACAAGTAGTTTTTGAATTTAAAAAAATGTTTCTAAGTACATATTTTGAAAGGTAAAAGTTTTGGATTAAGTACTTCATGACTATAAAGTTTTATTTTTATAAAGAGTGGTGAAAAACCAAACCAGTTTTTAATATGGAGTGGACAAGGATTACTGCCTTGGTAAAATAAGGAAAAGGTCAAGGCTAGGGATAAAATAGCTATGGATACTCATAGGGTAGCAACAAGGAATCCCCATTGAATATAAAGAATATTGGCATGAACCTAGAAATGTTTGATTAGACATGCATGAAAGCCATAAGAAGAACCCTAAAAGAAATGGGGAATGGAATCAAAGTACACTTTTACGAGTCCTATGATATACTCACATGCAAAGGTCAAGGATAAAGAAGGTAGATATCAAAGTTTGAGAATATTATCATGGGATTTTGATTGAAAGGAGATAGGGGTACGATTGGAGAAGAGAGTAATGAAATGGTAAATACACAGAAGATATTGATTGACTCTAGGTAAAAGAAGGTGATATGGGTGGTATGAAAGTTATTCCACTAAGCAAATTTTTCCAATGAGTTATTCTAAATGTGCATAGCTTATATTTCCTACCCACTACAGTGTGGGAATACACAATTTATCCCTTAAGCGGGTGTAATAATTGAAGTAATGGATGGACATTATTTATAGGGAGCCAATAAAGCATGTGAAGACGTGTGGGTGATAGTAGAATGACATACCAGAAATGTCCATCTTAATTTAGTAACTAGTGGTAGGGCCCCAACATAATTAACATAGTTGATGATAAGGAAAGCTTCTAGCAATCGTTTTCATTTAGGTTTTTGGGTTGTAATTACTAATTGCCTCTCTTTGGATATTGGAAAAACATACGATATGATAAGAGATATGTTTCTTTTATTACTGTGTAGACGGTTTGGATGAGCTTTGACAGCTATATAAATATGTTGGGAAACACTGTAAATAAGGAGATCTTACAAGAAAACTTAACTAGTGATAAAATGTAGTTAAATTTGGATGTGAACTAGAAATTAGGTTAGCAACTGGAAATAAGGAATATTAGATCCTAAATCTTAAGAATTTTAGGAAAAACAAATTCTAGCAAGCGAAGGATGGGGAAGGGTTGTTGTGAAATCATGGGTCACTATCCCCGTACCTTAAAAGCTAAAATTTATAAATATGCTTATGTATCATTGTTTAGGAGTAAAAGGAAATGTTTCCCAAATCTAGGATTAACTGCATAATGTTAGGATCAATCATATGCATTAACTCATTGACTAAGTCTCAATTATGGTAGAATATGGCTTGATTTATTTCTAGGATGGAGTGGCAAATGTTTTGAAAAATTGTGTTCGAATGCTTTTGAAAACTTTTGAAAGTGTACGTGCAGTACTAAGGATCGTGTAATATAATATATAAATGCGGAAACTGATAATAGAAGTAAAATAAAAATTAAAGTAGGCACACCAGGAATTTTTATACTGGTTCGAACTTCCCGTTCTACGTCCAGTCCCAGAATATCCTCTGGATTTCGACTAAACCCCTCACTTAACCCGGAGGAATAGGTATATCACACATGAGCAGCCGAACAGGAATTTTTCCGCCTCAACAGCCGAAGAGGACTTCAACTTAATACAAATACTTTGTTGACGAGTGTGTTCTGAATAACACGTTGTCTTTTGATAGTACAATTTCCTATAATCAAATCCTCAAGAATATGTAGTGTATGTGAAGATTTAGAAGGAAGATAATCTCGTAGAATCGAAGTATATAAATTAATTCAGAGATTCTAGAGATATTGAATGAGAATGAATGCTTTTATTTGCAGAAATAAATAGAGAATAGATTTCAGAATTAAAAACAAGAATTGGTTATTGTAGAAGTGATTTGAACATGTTTATATAGTTGTAGAATAGTTATAATCTTTCATGAAGCGTTTCAATCAAAAGTTGTGCCCGTATCTCTTGGATTGAGGGACGTTCCTCTTCATGAACAATCGCAACTCTTCAGAAAACTAGCCGTTAAGTTCAGGTCGGTCGACTGAGAAAACTGGCCGGTCAGCTGATGTTTAAAACCGTATACAAAATAATGTATATCTGTGCACTTGATACAGAGTCGGTCGACTGAGATTTCTGGTCGGTCAGCCGACCTGTTGTCAATTTTACAGCACACACTATTTTATGTATAACTTAATTTAAATTAATTTGTGTATGTGTGTGACTACTTGAGGAATGATTTTAACAATATTCTAAGACTGAATACATTAAAATATTCATACTAATCTCTGGATTTTAGTCATCTCTCCTTTGTAGTGCATAATATACACTTATTCTCTTTTTGTCGCTTTCGTATAGTATTCTCGTCGTATGATCTCTGAAGCTTGTGTCATGAATCAAAACTCATGAATCAACATTCTCCCCCTTTTTGATTGATGACAATACTTATGTGACGAAGTAGTATATATATTCTCCCCCTGAATATATGGCGACTTTTCTGCAAAAATTTGTTAGTTTTCACATATTTCTTCCCCTTTGTCATCGACAAAAAGGAATACTTATTAGATGTATAAAAAATATGGAACATGTAACACAACATAAGAAAACATCGAGTTTTAAATAGTACACACTCAAAGCAAATAGGAATATTAATGATGTTCACTTAGTACACAACATCTAAAAACAGAATACTAGAAATTATGAGATAGCAAGTTGTGAAACAATATGATCACTCCTCATCATCATCGGAATCCTAAAATTCTGGACGGATATTTTCTTCCGGAGGAGCATGTTCCTTACCACACCTTTGAGCGTTAGAAGTGTGAGTTCCTGATGTACCGGAACTTGTATTCTCCGAAGTGGAAAAAGAGAAGTTTGGTGCTGGCCTTTTTCCGGGAGCAACATAACAGGCACCGTCTTCGGAAGTACATGATAAGACATCCCATAAATTCACGAAGAAGCCCTTGATTTTCTTGAAAAGACCATCAATTTTTCGTAGCCGGGCATCCAAGGCTAGTTGATTTTGAGCCAAAATATCAATGGCCGCCTCTGTACTAATTCCGGGAGTTGGTCTTTGAATTGAGTGTTGGTGTGTTAGACATTCTGTAGCATGAGTTGATGGTTGAGGTGTAGAAAAGCTACGGCATAGTTGTTCTCGAGGAGTAGTACTTCATTGGTTAAATGGTATAAATCTAGGAGGTGCATCGGGCAATTCATTAGTTTTATGGTCCTTGAATCAAAAGAACAAACTTTGGAGGTTTCGGATTCCGGAGCATGTGGGATGAAGCTATTGATCAATCTCATTATGTATTCTCCATAATAAATATGAAGCATTTTGCCTTGATTAAATGAGAGAAACTCATCCATGAGTAATTGTGCCCAACTGATGTGTGTATTCGAACATATAGCATATAAAGCTTTAAAAATTTTAGGATATACTAAGTGGTAGGAGCCGCCTCTTGGTATAATGGATTTCATCATGAAACGATGAAAAAGTCTAGCTCTAGGTCTAAGTGATGATGTTTGTCTAAAATCCGTAGCATCGTCTTCGAAAAATAAATGGCTTATGTGGTCACGACTTAATATATTACAATCTACCTTGTGTAATGAGATTCCACCCGGTCTAGCATCTAAAATGTGGTTAATTCGATCAATGGAAAGGAAAATTGAGGTGCCACATACCGATGTCCAAACATAATTTTCAGTGTTTCTAGGAGGGTTGACAAGATTTAGGTTAGCAAGGAACAATTTGACCATAATGTGGTTAATCTTCAAATTATTCTTTCTATGGTCTGGAAAAGTATCAAGCCCACTTTTAATTGAGGCATTTTCAATACGGTAGGAAGCGAAATCAGGATAACTTACAAATGATTCTTCAAAGATTTTGGCATCTTGAAGTTGTATCCATCTTTGAAGTGCTACGTCATTGACAAGCCATGAGGCGATTTGAGTATCTACGGGAGTTAATGAAGATGAGCCACCGGTAGTCTTTGATTTCTTCTTTGGAGCCATTGTTTTTGAAGAAAAGATAAAAATTTGAGAAAACTTTAATGGGGGCTAGGGTAAAAACCGAAATTGGAAAACAAGAGTGAAGAGGTAGGTTGAAAAGGTGAAAGGATGGGTTACTAATATGAGGTAAAAAGGAAAAACAAAACAGCTGTCTACACATTCGGTCGGCCGAAATTACTGGGTCGGCCGACTGTATTGGTTAACTGAGAGTTTGCTGAAACTCTCGCGAAGGGTTCGGCTGACCGGTGCAGGCCCTTCGGTCGACTGATAATAGAAGTACTAAGGATCGTGTAATATAATATATAAATGCGGAAACTGATAATAGAAGTAAAATAAAAATTAAAGTAAGCACACCAGGAATTTTTATACTGGTTCGAACTTCCCGTTCTACGTCCAGTCCCAGAATATCCTCTGGATTTAGACTAAACCCCTCACTTAACCCGGAGGAATAGGTATATCACACCTGAGCAGCCGAACAGGAATTTTTCCGCCTCAACAGCCGAAGAGGACTTCAACTTAATACAAATATTTTGTTGACGAGTGTGTTCTGAATAACACGGATTGTCTTTTGATAGTACAATTTCCTATAATCAAATCCACAAGAATATGTAGTGTATGTGAAGATTTAGAAGGAAGATAATCTCGTAGAATCGAAGTATATAAATTAATTCAGAGATTCTAGAGATATTGAATGAGAATGAATGCTTTTATTTGCAGAAATAAATAGAGAATAGATTTCAGAATTAAAAAACAAGAATTGGTTATTGTAGAAGTGATTTGAACATGTTTATATAGTTGTAGAATAGTTATAATCTTTCATGAAGAATTTCAATCAAAAGTTGTGTCCGTATCTCTTGGATTGAGGGACATTCCTCTTCATGAACAATTGCAACTCTTCAGAAAACTAGCCGTTAAGTTCAGGTCGGTCGATTGAGAAAACTGGCCAGCCAGCTGATATTTAAAACCGTATACAAACAATGTATATCTGTGCACTTGACACAGAGTCGGTCGACCGAGATTTCTGGTCGGTCAGCCGACCTGTTGTCAACTGCACAGTACACACTATTTTATGTATAACTTAATATAAATTAATTTTTGTATGTTTGTGGCTACTTGAGGAATTATTTTAACAATATTCTAAGACTCAATACATTAAAATATTCATACTAATCTCTGGATTGTAGTCTTGTCTCCTTTGTAGTGCATAATATACACTTATTCTCTTTTTGTTGCTTTCATATAGTATTCTCGTCGTATGATCTCTGAAGCTTGTGTCATGAATCAAAACTCATGAATAAACAACTTTTGCTTAAATGCTTTTGAGAAGTTGGGTTCAAAAGTTTTTGGAAAATTGTGTTCAATGCTTCTGAGAAAATGGTGTTTAAAATATTTTTGGGAATCAGATTTTTCAAACTATTTAGCAAGTTTGTTTGAAGGGGCAAAACGTTTTCTTTTGTAATGAGAAAATTTCTGATCGATGTGTTAGTAAATATAATTTTTACTGCCCAACAAAGGTGACAATATACAAAACATATATAATAACATGGAAAATATTGTTTTAGCTTTGGAATTTGTATTTTCATATCTTGTTGATAGTGAAACGAAATTGCATTTAGGGTAATTATGTTTTAACATCCAAAAATAAATCTCCTTCGGCATATTATACGTGGAAAAGTTGGATAAGAATTGGGTGCAAAAGAGAAAGTTCCAGGGTATAATGGAATAGGTATCCAAAAAGAAGAGTGGAAACGAAATTTTTTCCATCTAAGTTCCTTTTCCAACATAAGAGTATAGATTTAGAAATCTAACCTTTTACAAATTTTGGGTGTTAGAAATTGTGTCTTAGGTTTTGGATGGTAGAGATTGGATGCAAAATTGGTTGAAACATACTCCTATTTGTGGGAGTGCGTAAATCATTGTATGAAAAAGGATTTTTGATTTTTGAAAACTTACATACATATTGAACTGCCATTATATCTAGGTTGTTTGCATCATATTTTCAAAAGAACGCATTTCACGTAGGAGACACTAATTTAAAGTCATTCTGCATGCATGCATTATACGTTGTGATACACCATGCACTTGTATACATTTGGCTGCCAAATTGTTTGTCTACGAATTGATTGGATAGCTTAGATTGGTTATGCACTATGTTACAAGATTCAACCCTTGGGTAATTTCGAGGATGAAATTCTTCGAAGGGGGAGAATGTAACACCTCATAAAATTAACGGTATTTAATAAATAATTAATAAGGCTCCAAAAATAGAATTCTAGAAAACGACGGAATTTGGCCACGGAACTTACATCATTGTATTCGTGGTGATTTTTTGAGCAACTTTCATTTTAAAGTTTTGCGATCGGCACTTAAAACAAAACTTTATTAACATTTGAAATTTCCAGAATGAAAATAATCAAACAACGAAAATAGAAAATAAATTGTATTAAATGCATGCCACATCGATTAAGCCCCTCCTTGGGTCGGTCGACCGCCTATAGGGGAGTGGTCAATTGGTCGTATGGCGGCGACTGGGGTTTGAACCTTGGCTAAAAGGCCCATATTTAATTATTTTAATCTAATGGTTGTGGTTGATTTGAGCACCTATAAATACCGGTCTAATGCCTCACTTCTCCTCTCATATTTTCTGACCAAAGCAGCGTAGCTCTGTCGTTTTCTATTATTTGCTATTTCTATTAATTATAAAATGTGTGTGTGTGTGTATAATTGAAGAAGGGCAGAATATAGAAGAGAAGGAGCGAATCGATAGTGTGGAAAAGGGTAAATTTCATCGTATAAATCTATATTCCTTTTAATTCAAGATCTCTTCTCAGATATGTAATTCTAATAGTATGTGTGTACCTTATTATACATATTTATTTGGACTGGAATGGAAAAGAAGTCAAATAAAGGAATGAAATTAGATTTAAGAGATCTGGGGAGCTTGAAAGGTGAATGGGAAATTATATAATTTATTTATAACATTGAAATTTATATCATTGAATTTTATGTAAATATTATGCTTAGAAAGATGAAATCTCGCCAACATATTCTATAAGTTAGGTAATTGGAATAGGAATGTTATTTATACCTTAGTCTGAAACTTTGAAAATCAGTCCCTAAATTTGTTAAAGTTGAATGTTGATAAGGTTGTAAAGTTTATTCTAGATTTATAATTAGGTCGTAATTTAGGTAGCTCTAGTTGATTTGGAATGTGAATTTTTATGCTTTAATTTATTAGAAGTGGTGTGCAATTTAATTTTTCCATTCTGTGTAATCTCCATAAATTATCTAATTCCATAATTGCATAAAAAGTGCATTGTTTAAATTAACAAGGAATATACCAAAAAATAAAGAAATGTGTAAGGTATGGATGTTCTACTCCGTAGTTTGTGCTGTATATTTCAATAAAAGAAAAATGACAATTCCTTGTAATTCAAATGGAGCAAAGTCTCATTTTTGGGTAATTTATGGAAAGTTATAACGGCAATCCTTTTGGGAAGGATAGCTTTGATAAATTAAAACGTTGAAAAAAATGTTATAGTTTTGGAATTAATAGTTAGAAATAGGAAAATATAAATATATACACATATAACCATGCTTATTGATTAAAAGTAAAAATATAAATATAGCATAATTTACGACGATATTCGTATTAGTTATTAATAGCGTATTAAATTATAGGATTAGGAGGTGTAGATGGAAAAGAGATGGTAACTTCAAAATTATTATGGCGATAAATGTGCAGTTAACATGGAGTTACAATAATTAAATAGGGATATAAATGTGTTAATGGACTAGTTAAAGAATTTATTATGGCATTTATGGGGAAATTAATAAGCATATTAGGTTGAATTGGAACGTATAAATAAATGTTATTAGAAATTGTCCAATTGGAATAATAATAACCATTTATTACAGACAATTGATATTTATGGAATATATAAATAAGCATATAAGGTAGGAATTAAATGCTAAAAGGTAGTATAATTTTCATAGTGGGAAATTATAGTGCCTTAATTATACGATTAGAACAAGTGTGAATTAGTGGGCCTAGCCCAACATTTAATCTTAGGATGATTGACTTGGCTTAGTGGGTTAGGATGCGAGTTCAGTAGAGTTACACAAAATAAGTCTGCCCTTTACATATAGGCTATTAGTAGTTGTGTAAACTTACCACCGATATGAGACATCTCCAACCGTAATATGCGTTGCGGATAGGTAGGGGATAATATATTAAGGGTTCACCTCGGATTTGAAATAATAGATGGTCTAGTACTTTTAAGGAAATGCGGTTTGCTTCATTTCCAATAAGAGGTATTAAGTAACTGAAGGGAGCATTTTTCTTGACATACATTAGGTTAGTCAAAACGGGACGTCGGTTGAGGAATGTCGGTAGACCGTGTCAATATTTTATTGGACCGGTATTTTTGTAGTAGGTCTGGCATATAGGCTATGACCACCAGTGGTCTCGAGCCATCGGTAGTGAAGGCTCGGGTTATGCCTTGACGGATTTCGCTTCTTACTAGTGTAGAATCCATATGAGTTATGCATATATCTCAAAGTTAGTTGTTTAGATGTTTGTTTTTCAGAGGTGGGTTAATTAAATCTTATATAAGTGTTTGAGATGCGTTAGTAGTACGAAAACTAAATTAAATATATTATAGAGCCATATATATGCGCCATTGGTCTATGTAGTTAGGATTTATTGACTAGCGTTTACGTTGTGAAGGACCCGCTTCGAGGACTGAGGTAATAATGGTCGATGGGTCTGCCTCCTCCCTATTTAAGAAGTATTAAGTGGTCAAAGTTTTTGGGTAGTATATACTTAGATTTATATATATGTATATAGACATATATATAGTTATACGGGCATATCGTACGTGCATATAGGATTAAACAGATTAGCCATATATAATAGACAAAACACTTAAATGGAAATCAATCGACATAAATCAATTTTATAGGTAAATTGTTTCATTTTTTCAATCATCGTAACATTGTTTTAACCCCATCCCCTATTAAAACCTATGTGATAGATTTAGTGGGACAAGCTATTAGTGCAAGATGGGAACATTGATGGTGAAGTCTTCTTATTCATGTTATGCACTGATAGGAAAATTAGTTATCCAAGAAATACTATTGATTCCAAGGTAGCAACCTCAGTCGATACTATTTCTATTATATTTTCAGTTCTGCTTTGAGTTTATATTGATCGCATTCTGATATACTTGTGTTTATTAAATGTTACCAAAATCAACGATCCGTACCCTAAAGGACTTGGGTTTCGAGTTAGTTGAAATTTAGGCCAATTAAGGTGCGGGTTGTTGTAGAACCTACCATATATCTCACAGCACATACGATAAAATATAATATTCAATAAAGATATAAAACATGCGAGCAATAATATAATCAAATGAACTATAAATAAGCACATCAGAGTGCAGCAAATTCACAAATTGCACAAAATAGAAATAACAGAGTTTATATATATCCCAAATCTTTAAAATAAACTCTATAACTATCTCTAAAGTAATATAAGTACTAGTATAACTCCGCGGTATTACAAAACGGAACATAACCGATAGTAAGCTCAAACGTATAGATAGATGAAAGTGTAGTCTCCTGCACATATTCCTATAGATCCATGCACTGTCCAGGACTATTATCTCTAATCTACTTATTTAAGAGTACCAGGTATAATAAGAAGCAAAGCATAAAACCTCAGGTCAGACGATAGTCTGGTGTGAGGATACATCTTCTCAAAATAATTTAAAAGCCATATATATAGTAATAAGGACATAAGGTACGTAAAACCGTACCTGACATATCCTTGCATCCAAAGAGTTAACACATAAACATGGTGTATGTTAAACTACTATCACGTATGGGGGTACAACACCAAGTACAATATGGGGTACAAGGGCACGACACAACAATATGACAACCATATTAAGCACACAAACAACACAACAAAACATATCCTTGCGTCTCCCACTCAAGTGCGTTGGATATATGATAACTCTTGTAACCCATATAAATGGTCAATGGCTTTTCAACGCGGCAAATGCTAAACTCATGACCATACAGATGGTAAGATATTGGGAACACACAGGCGTCCAATATATGGGTACATACAGACTTCCCTAAGACGGGACACACGCGGACGTCCAAATTCCGGGTACATACAGACTACCCTAGCCTAACACAACGAGCATCATATCATCATAGTTATTCACCGATCCCTTAACATGCATACTGAAGTAGAACTATGTCATGTTCTATTCCATAACTTATCACATAGAACTTGTCCACTTGGTCCACCACTAGATGTTATAGTCACTCACTACATCGAGTCATAAAAATTGCCATATTAGTATCCATTCAATGCCCCAAAGTCTCCCCGAGTAGTTCTAGGTTTTTTCACTCCAACCCTACGCTAACTTGAAGAAAACAATAATTCACCTAGGCTTGACCCGAAGCAACCTTGAAAACCCAAAGCACCCCTTCTCCATACTCGAAGCCCTTAAAAAAACCAAGTCCTGTCTGACATCACTAAGCTGGACCGAAGCCAAGGCCATCAAATACTCGAAGAAAGTTTCAAAGCAACCTTGAACCCTGTTTCTTGTTCAGCTACCAGACCAATTTCACTGCTCGACATTGGGCAAAAGCATCTTCTATTTTCCTCCATGCTTGACCCGAATTGAACTACTTGACATCATTTACTGTCCGATCCCCCACTACCGAACCAAGGCAACCCCAAGCAAACCCCCTTCTGACCCAAAGCCAATATTCTAATAGCACCAAGCTCGACCCAATCGTCGAACCAAATTTCTGTAGCACCTCTGATGCCTTGATTTCGCGTCAACTCCATATATATGCTCACTACTTCAACCCTGTGCATCCCCTATGCATTGATGTGAACCCAAACACTATAGAGCCATCCTTTGAAGTCTGATTCTACATTTACGGATCTCATTTCCTTTGTGTATAGAATTAGTGAGTGCATTACCTCTCCTTATACACTAAGACCCTCGATCATAGAATTATCCACCTCCTCTATTTCTCTCTAAGGAGTGTTTGCAACCATTCAAGCATAAGAACAACATCCAAGGAAGCATCAATTACATTAAACATCATCCAACCATACAAACATACATCAAATCATTGAAAATCACCTTATAATGTATCTATAACATAATTTAACACTTATATAGGCAATCATACATCAAAATAACTTGAATAAAACACTTTAAACCATTTAAATCTAGTTTTTTCTTTAAGTTAGGTTTAAAAATAGAGATAAAACATAATTTTAACTTTAAAATGGACCAAAACATGTCAAAATCTATAGACACATATATAATATGATGGAGAAGATAAATCACTCGTCAAACACCGAAAAGTGGAATATTTGTATGCAAAACGAGGCTAATCTAAGAACTATAGCAAATCCATAAATTTTCCTCTTTAAAAATGTGGATTTGAAAGTCTCTAACTATGCCCCTTGCTAATCTAACCTAGATCTATGGATATGACTTGATTTGAAAGAGATAAAAGAAGATCATGGGTAAGAAGAAAGTTAATGGAGGTTTAGATCTATTTAGGGATGATCTGGAATGATTTAGGGAAGGCTATAATAGCCAATATAAGCTACAACCTCGACATTGGCTATAGGCTCAGCATAAACCTCTCCAATTATGCATTAAGCTATCCCAAAAACTGCCTAACTTTAAACAACCATATCTCCCAAATAATAAGTCCAAATCGTCATTATAACCACTCTACGAAAATGGAAATCATCGTATCTTTTCCAGTGGAAGTTGTCTCGAGCCCTAATTCGACTCTAACAAAAGTTATAGCCATTGAAAGTTTTCATGGGTAAAATCGCCCAATAAAATTTATAAGGTCAAAAATGTCACTACTCAACATAACTCGAAATTATAGCGTGACACGACCTAATATAAATTTTAAAGTAATATATTACGATCATCTGATATGAAAAGTACGGATCATTGTACTCTCCCCTTTTTAGGAATTTCACCCTCGGAATTCCCAATATAAACAAAGTCGAGTCAAACATAGTAACCTTGCATGCCAAACAACCATAAGCAAGCATATCATACATTAAACGTGCATACATAAGCAAGAGATAATACCTAAGCCTATCCTAGCATGTGAATACTAATCCACTTAATATAAAGCATTAAATATGATATCGAATGCGAAAGCTAATGATAAAAGGTAGTCTTACTAAGTAAAGAGCTCTGAATAAGCTACCATCATGCTCTTCTCACTTTCCCTTGTGTAATCGCCTTCGCTCTCACTCCACTAAATCTTTACAACTCCATCATTTTCCACCTAAATTGTTTCGCATCATGTCCTACGATATAAATAGGTCTACCATATGTCGAAGCTTCTGGTTCAATCTCCATGTCATCAAACTAATTCGGTATAATAGTCAAGCCTAAGCTGTGCATAAACTTTCGCAAATGAGAGACATAGGATACATTATGCACTCCCGTCATCTTCTGAGTTAAATCGACTATATAAGCTAGGTTTCTAATCCTCTCAAGTATCAGAAAAGGACCTATAAATCTCGATGCCAACTTCCCCTTAGTATCGAATCAAACAACATTCTTCAATGGGGAGATCATGATAAACATCATATCACCGATAGAGAACTCTAAATCACATCTCCTATTGTCTACATAGCTCTTCTGCCTATCTTGAGCATCTTACATTCGTTACTGAATGGTCTCGATATTCTTCGAAGTTTCACTAATCATATCTTGCCCAAGTATCAGTTTTTTTCCCGCTTCCCACCAACACGAATGAGTGTTGCACAGTCAACCATAAAACACCTTAGGTGGTGTCATACCGATGTTGGACTGATAACTATTATTGTATGCAAACGCTACTAAATGAAAATTATCATTCCACATGCCTCCAAAGTATAGAATACAAGCTTGCAAGAGATCCTTAGATACAATTCACCCTCTCATCTATCCATCACTTTACAGATGATAAATTGTATTGAGATGCAACTCCATCTCTAACACCTCTTGTAAGATCTTTCAAAATCCACTAGTAAATAAAGGGTCTTAATCTCTCACAATGCTCTTTGGCACACCATGGAAATACACAATCCACTTCACATATAACTTGACCAATTTGAATGCCATTCTTCAGGATTCATGGGTATAAATATAGAACTCTTCATCAATCTATCGACTATGACCCAGATGTTATCATACCCTCATCTGGTTCTTGGCAATTCATCGATATCTGTCCCCATTTCCACTTAGGAATCTCAGGTGGTTACAGCAAACCACTTGGCTTCTTCCGCCCCGCCTTTACCAACTTACAGTTTATGCACTTTGAGATGAATGCCCCAACGTCCTTCTTCATCCTTTTCTAATAAAATGCCTGCCTTGTATCATGGTACATTTTATTACCATTAGGATGTATAGTCAATCTCAAATGATGGCACTCTCGTAGCACCTTATTCCTCAACTTATCGATATCAGGTACAAACAATCTCTCATCCTTTCAGAGCCAACCATCACGGTCGATCATGTACTACTTCATCTCCTCAAAATCTAATCCTTCCTCTATCTTAGCCATGATCTCCACTAGTCTAGCATCTTTCTTATGACTAGTACTGATGCACTCAATCAAAGTAGGTCTGATAGTCAAACTAGCTAACCCATCCGGCGCTAGCTTACATCGAGGTCGGAAGTCGTAACCAACATTATTCTCAAGCTGCATCCACCCTAGGAGTATCGCTCCCAAGCTGGCATGTCTTCTACTCAAAGCATCAATGACTACATTTCCCTTACTAGGTGTATAGGAAATATCAAAGGCATAGGAGGCCAGGAACTCTAACCATCATTGTTGATGAATGTTGAGATTCATCTGTGAGAAGAGGTACTTCAACGATTTATGGTCAGTAAACTACTTGAACCTCTCCCCAAGTAAGTAGTATCTCCAAATATTCAAAGCGAACACTGTTGCCACTAACTCCAAATAATAAGTCGAATACTTCCACTTGTGCATTTTCAACTGTAGACTAACATATGCGACAACTTTTGCATCTGCTTCAACGCCGCACCTAGTCCAATAGTACATGCATCTATGTATACTATCAACTCTTCATTCCCACTTGAAATGACTAACATCGATGCACTTGTTAACCTTTCTTTCAAACTCATGAACACGTGATTGCACCTTGCCTCCCAAACAAAATTCTAATTGTTCTTCGTCAAGTGGGTTAACGATGCCGCTACCTTAGAAAAGTCCTCAATAAAATGCCTATAGTATCTCGCCAGTCCAAGGAAACTTCTCACTCTATAGGATTCTTAGGTCGATCAATCCTGTACTCTGCCATCTTCACAGGATCTACAATATTACCCTGCTTAGAAACAACATCACCCAAAAATCATACTTCTCTCCTCCAGAAGGGACATTTAGAAAACTTCAACATCAATCGGTGCTTCCTCGACACCTCGAGCACAATCCTCAAGTGATCCTTGTGTTCTTCCTCCATCCTCGAATAAATAAGGATATTATCCATGAAACAAGTACAAACTTATTGGTTGATCCCTAAAGATGTGCTTCATAAGATCAACACAGTATGTTAATGCGTTGGTAGCCCAGACAACATAACCAACTACCCATAGAATCCAAATGGTATACGAAACATAGTAATTGGCACACTATCAATCCCTACTCACAGTTGATAAAATCACATCGTAAGGTCCATCTAGGAGAACTACAACACCATAGAGTCGATCGAATAAGCCATCAATACACGGGAGTGGATACTCATTCTTCTTCATCACCTTGTCTAGCTTACAGTAATCAACACATAATCTCAAAGAGACGTTTGACTTAGTGGTGAATACTACAAGTGCCCCCACTTGGAAATACTCCGTTAAAACAACCCTTATCGTAATAGATCATTCACTTACACCTCTAGTTCCCTCTGCCTTATGGACGCCATACACCCCAATAGCTTAACTACTAGTCTGACATCCTTTACCAAATCTATATGGAATTATATCTCCTTATGGGGTGGTAATCAAGTCACCTCCTCAAATTTATCCAAATACTCCCTAGTTATAGGCATATATGAAAACTCATCATGAGGGATCTTGAGTGAACACAAAAAGCTAACAATCACCTCATCGTTAGGTAGGCATCCTAACTCCAATATCCACCCATCATTTATCCTTATTATCACCAACGATCTCTCACAATCCACACTTATTCTGTATTTCTATAGCCCGTCCATCCCTAAAATAATACTAAATCCTAAAAAATCCAATACAAAGCAATCACAAAGAAACAACATCCATGACTCGATAATGGCAAGTCTCGACAAACCATGTATAGGCTAATTGATCCTCCAATAGTGTTCGTCACAATCAAATGTCGATCAACTATCTCTGGTTTCAATCCCAACCTATCTAATAAATCACTAGACATAAAGTGATGTGAAGGCTCAATTCGAATAAAACACATAAAAGTATATCAGAAATATAAAGCATATTATGTATAACGATGCTCTTCCCCTTCTCCTTCACTGATGGAGCACCTGGCGAAGTTGGAACAACATTGAAAGCATAAGCAGACACAACATGCTTGTTCCTAGGTAGCTCTGGACAATCCTTCTTGGTGTGCCCAGACTTGTTGGAGTTATAACATCCTTTCTTCTTGTTTCTACAACATTTACTAAGATGACCCTTCTCTCAATAGTTATAGCAAGTAGGTTCTCACCTACCCTTCTGAAACTGCTTCTTCTTGTTCCCTCGCTTCTAGTTGCCTCCCCACCCAGCTTGCAGCTTTGGCTCATTCTTGGGAACTATAACTAGCCTGGACATCAAATACAAACTCTTGTTTCAAAGACCTTCTCCACCTTTTTCTTAAAGGACTCATCGATACATCCTATTAGCTTTTCTTTGAGATAATATTCCAAGCCCATAACAAAATTCTCATTCTTTTTCAACAGAGTGTCAATAAAAGATAAGTTGTACTTCGACAGCGTATCGAACTCGGCCAAATACTCCAAGATAGTCCTATTTCCTTACCTCAAATCTGCAAATTTGTGGAACATCATCAATTTTTGGGCACTATTATATACTTCCCATCGAACCTCATCTTAAACTATTCTCAGGTAATCTGATCCTTAGGGATAGTAATCTTGATGGTATTCCTCCACACTATCACTTGCCCTTAAAGCTGTTTAATCACCAGTTTCTTCTTTATAGCATCTTTTATCTCCATATCCTCAAAGATACATTCGTAGGTATCCAACTAATCCTGCATTTCGATGGTTGATTCCGTTCCAAGAAATAGTTTATCATCTAGAGTAGAATAATCCTCGTTTAATTTGGCAAAGTCAGCCTTCGGTGCTTAACCAGAGCACCGCCACCAATAGCCACAATAGGAGCAACTCCTTAGGCATTATGCAGCATGTTCTATATTGTTGAACATAGGTTGCATATAGGGGTTCAAAGCAGCCCCGTCACCCTCTCTCTGCTCTATGCCAGAAATATAAGTCATAAGAGCATTCCTCGTTTTCGACTCATTCTTATAAGTTGTAATAAGAATAATTGGTCTCTCGAAAAGGAATAAACAGTGTCAGTGAATGCAACAGACATATGCACATACATACGCACTACTATATAGTTTTGAAAATCAAAATATAACAAGTACGCTCTCTTATATATCACTTAATCTATTCTAAGCTGATAGCTCCGACCTTATCTCTAATGGATTGAAGTATCAACATAGGTTAACTACGCAACCTAAGATCCTATATCAGATATGATGACCACTCTACACCTTATGCACCTAATAAGACCTGTAAAGTGTGCTACGACGGTACCCGATCAATATACGACGATAGCCGAGGGTGTAAAGTAACAAAAATCCAATCATAAAATTTGTCATATATCTCATAACGCATAGGATAAAATATAATATTCAAGATAAATATAAAACAAGAGAGACAATAATATGATCGAATGAACAATAAATAAGAACAATAAGTTCATAGATTATACAAAATAGAAATAAAGAGCTTATACATCAAAAATCTCCAAAATAAACCCTATAACTGTCTTTAGAGTAATAAAAGTACTAGTATAGCTACATAGTACTGCATAATAGAATATAACTGGTGGTAAGCTTCAAAGTATAGATATATGAAAGCGTAGCCTCATGCTCATACCTCGTACAGTTCCATGGGCTATCCAGACTTGTTATCCCTAGTCTACCCATTTAAGAGTACTTGAGATAATAAGAAGCAAAACATAAAACCTTGGGTCAGATAACAGTCTGGTATGAGCGATACGTCATCTCAAAATACAATAAAAATCATATATAATAATAACGACATAGGGTATGTAGAACCATACATGACCCGTCCTTGGATCCAAAGAGTTAGAACATAAACACGGTACATGCTAAACTACTATCACATACGAGGGTACAACACCAAATACAACATGGGGTATAACATAGCAATATGGCATTCAAATCAAGCACACAACAAAGAAAGCAACCATCACACAACCTTGCATCTCTCACTCAAGTGCATTGGATATACGATAACTCTTATTACCCACACAGAGGGTACAACGACTACTCAGCCCCGCGAATGCTCAACTCATGCCCATGCAAATGGGATGAAACTGGATACACATGGACACTTAACATACTGATACACATAGACTTCTCTAAGACTGGACACACACAGACGTCCAAATTATGGGTATACACAGAATACCTTATCTAATAAAATGAGCATCAAATCCTTAGCGTTATCCATTGATCCCTTGGCATACATATCGATAGTAGAACTACGTCTTATTCTATTCCATAAGATATCACATTGAATTTGTCCTCTTAGTTCATCGCAAGATCTTATAGTCACATGCCACCTCAAGTCATCAAAATCGCCATATTAGTTATCGTTCAATACCCTAAAGTTGTCGCGAGCCATTTCAAGGTCGTTCACTTCAACCCTACGAAAACTTGAAGAAAACCCTAAGTCACCCTAAGCTTGACCCAAAGCAAGACCTAAATAAACCCAAAGCACCTCTTCTCCATACTCGAAGCCCCAAAGAATTCAAAGTCATGTTTGACGTCCCCAATCCCGGACCGAAGCAGCACCACCAAAAACTAGAAGCGAGCTCCCAACAACATTTGCTATCCAGTACCCCACCACCGAACCAAGGCGACCCCAAGCAAACCCCCTCTCGACTCGAAGTCAACCTTCTCATGACACCAAGTCGGACCCAGCATAGAACCATGTTCTTCTAGAAGCTCCGATGCTCTGATTTCACATCGACTCTATCGCTACGCTTACTACTACGATTTGCATGTATCCTCTATGCATCGATATAACCCTAACACTCTAGGCCTCATTTGCCGACATTTGATTCTACGTTCATGGAATTCCCGACTTTTGTATATTGAATCAGAGAGTACGTAAGCTCTCCTTCTACAGTAAGACCCTCGACCATATAATCGTCCACCACCTCTATTTCATTCCGATGAGCGTTTGCAACCATTCAAGCATATAAACAACATCCAAACAAGCATCAACAACACTCAACCATCCAACTATACAAACACACATTAAATTATGGCAAATCACCTTGCAGTGTATCTATAACATAGCACAACACTTATAGAGGCAATCACACATCAAAATAACGTTATTAAAATAATTTAAATCTCGTTTTTACTTTAGGTCGGGTTTCAAAATAGCATTAAAACATAAAATTGATTTTAAAAATAGTTTCAAAACATGTCAAAACTATATGTACATATATAATATGATCTAAGATGATAAATTACTCATAAAAACACATATAAATGGAAGATTTGCACGCTAAATGAGGCAATCTGAGAACAGACAGCAAAATCCTTATTTTTCCTCTTTAAAAATATAGATTTGGAAGACTCTAGCTAGTCCTCTTGCCAATCTACCCTAGATCTATGAATTTGGGTTCATGTTAAATAAATTAGAGAAGGTTTTGGCAAAAAAGAAAGTTACTTGAGGTTCGGATCTATTTTGAAATGATGGGGAATGATTTTGGGAAGGCTTTAATAGCCAGTTTAAGATTCAAATGCAAAATAGGCTAGTGAGCATACCCCAAACTTCACCAATTACTCATTAATCTATCTCAAAAATTACCTAACTTCAAATAGCTATATCTTCCATACGGTAAGTCCAAATTGTTATATCTTTCCAAAGGAAGTAGTCTTGGACCATAATTCGGCTCCTATCAAAAGTTATGACCATTACAAGTTCTCAAAGGTAAAATCATCCAATAAAATATCTAAGGGTAAAAAATGTCACTACCCAACATGACTCAAAGTCATATCGTGGTATGACAAAATATGAATTCTAAAATGTTTTATGATTCTTGGATACATAAAATACAGGTCGTTACAAATGCCTAAAATATGGCTAGAGATAAAGCCTTTGAGCTGCCTTTTAGGCATATGCTAATACGTAGAACGGTGGTCAAAATATTACTCTCTCTTTTCTTCAAGAAAACGTGGAACAAGTGTAAACCAATTTGCTACTAAATATGATGATTCGAAGAAACCCGAGGATGATAATTCCTCTCAACCATTATTCCTCTTTCTTTTGAAACTCCATTATCATTGAGAGATAAGGGAATATAAACTAGAGAGGAGGACATCTGTGAGTCAGCGGAATAGAGATCTTAAGGCTAAATTGACACTAGAGGAGGGTGAATAGTGTTTAATTGACTATATTAATGTTTTTTAAATTCTTTAAGATTCTACTTGGAATGATGTTATTAACAATCATAGAATCAAAGAATCAAAGTGCATAAAAAGTAAATGCAGTAAAAGTAAAAAGGAAAGAATGCACTAGGATTTTATAATGGTTCAAAGTTACCCTCCATCCGGTTTAGCACAATTCCATGTATGGATTTCCTTTCCACTAGTAAATGCAAATACAATCTCGATTTTAAGGCAATGAGACACACCCTCCAGAATCCCGACCTCTGGGTAGAGTCACTTGATTTTCGGCTAAAAGCACATCCACTAGATTTACGGGTTATTGAGCACACCTAATTGATTTTACGAGCTACAATCACACCCACAAGTATAGCAGTATGATTTGATAGAGTTTTACAAACTTAGATCTTTGATCTTGATTATAATTGATCTTAAAACTCTTGAATAGCACTTTAGTCTTAGTTTGAATGAGAGAGATGATAGAAATCAAAGAGTAGATAAAGGAGAATCAAAAGTGATGATTAAATTTGATTTTGGTAGAATTTCGGCAGAGTTTGGGTGTTTATTTATAAAATATGAGAGTGGAAAGAGGAGAGAAGAATAAGAAAGTATATGTTAAAAATTCATTTGAAAGTCTGGTATTTATAGCAAAACAACGGTCATGTCCATTCACGAAGAGATACGATGAAATGACACTTCCATTCAAATTTGATTTTTGAAAATTATGACTACTATACCGACATATAGGGATTGGATATGTCGACATATCGTTCAAAAAATTGAAAAACACTTTAAAAATATTATTTTGAAAATCCGTTGCTTTGTAAGATAATTTGATACTTCGTAGAATCATTTAAATATAGTTTATACACATTTTAATCAAATATAACTTAATAAAATTTTATAAAATAATTTTGAAAGATTTAATAAAAGTATTCAATATAATTTATAAAATTAATATAGTTATAAATTATTAGTAAATATCTAAAATCAAAATATAAATATCAAAACTAAGCATAAGGAAGATATAAGCTAAAATACCAAAAAAATAGATTAAAAATACTTAAAAACTTAATATAATATCTTTGTAAATACAAAAGGTTTAGAAATTATTTTGAGAAATATTTTGAAAACATGTTTGAAAAGATTATTTTGAAAACCAGGATATTTGAAAAATATTTAAAACTTATTTGAAATAGAGAGAGAAATCAAGAAAGTGCTATCCGGGTTTTAACAAAAATTCTATGACTCTATAACTTATTTGAAATATCTTAAAATCATGAACTCTTCAATACTTATAAGTCTTCAATTATCATCATCTTAAATCTACTCTTGATATCAGAATTTTGAATCTACACTTGATACTGTACAGTCTTTCTAATTAACAACTGTCTAATATCCTACACTATATACTATATATATCTTGATAAAACATTAGTATCTATATTTTATATAATTTTCTATAGTTATTACCATCAAAACCAAAACCTAAGGTACTAACAATCTCCCCCTTTGATGATGACAACTCTAATATAAAATATATAATATAATTCTCCCTAGGTTAGAGAACTCCCCTTTAATCTATGTCAAGATTTTATATATATTTCTCCCCTTTTGTCATCAACAAAAATAACCATCTAAAATTATAACTCTAACAGTAATTCTTGCTCTAATTCTAACTTTAACTCCCCCTAAATAAAATACTAATTGATATATATAAACTATATATAATGATGATAAGCATGATTGTATAAAAGTAATAAGTGATATGTAAAATTAGATAGTCATAAAATAATCATAATGAATCTAAATATTCATCCGATCCAACAAAGTTAATGTCACACACCATTCAAAAAAATCCAAACAAATCAAACTAATCAAATCCAAACCAAATCAAGCGTTATTATTTATATTGTATACAATCAACCCTATTTAAACTAGATATTGCGAGGAACTTTAACCCATCCATCAGTGCCAAAGATTGGATCCGCTTTAATAGCATCCTAATCTTTATAATCTTTGTCGATGGTATACTCTGGATCGGTGGTTGGTTCTTCTTTGTTCAAGCCAAAAATCATCCACTGAATCACATCGTAATGCCTTTCTTGCTCCTTGATAATCTGTATTTGACTCAATTCTAAGTGCCTTCGGTTTCTTAGGATGAAGAAAGAATGTTTTTAAAAGATTCAAGAGTTTGTTCAAGGTTTTCACAAAGTTTTTGATGTGGAGAATCCATTATTGAAGAGATAAGTTTATATATGAAAAAGAGTGAAGAAACAGGGAGAAAATAATGATATTTTGGAGTGAATAGATATATAGGGGTAAGAAGCCATTTGAAATGAATTGATGTTTGGTAGCTTTTTTTTAATTTAATTTTTTTTGAAATCTAGTTGTTATATATTGACATAGATGATTTGCATATATCGACATATGCAACAAAATTTTCAAAACTACTTTATTTTATAGTTATATTGTCGTGACCTATACTATTATATTTGTATGACTTTCCAAAGATAACCGACAATTTATAATAGCAAGAAATAGATGTTCATTGATAATAAGGATGAGTACAAGGAATAAAAGAAAGGTACATGAGATTCTACGTAAACCTAAAACTAGAAAATTCAAATACCAGGATAGCTTAAACAAACAACTAGAAAGATGTGGATGAAGATGAAAAAGAACCACTAAGCTTGCGGATGATCTTTCTAAAGAATTTATCCATTTTGTTGGAAATTGAGGTAAATCTCTTTGAGAAAGATTTCTTAAGCTTTTTTTGGTTGTGAATGATCTTCTTTTGATTCTTGAGAAGATCTTTGTTGGAAGGATTAGGTGACATATTGACACTTTCAAAGGAAATATCCTCCTCCTCTTCTTGTTCTTCCTCCTATACTTCTATTTCCTCTTCTTCCTCTTCCTCTTCTTCCGCTTCTCTTATTTCTTGCTCCTCTTTCCAAATCAAATTTTATTCCTTTTCCATAAGCGTTCCATAAGGCTCGATAATGGGTGAAATATGCATAAATAAAATATTGGTCTTGTCAAATATTTTTCGAGGAATTGTTTTCTCTCCTTTAAGGTCAACACCAAAATAATTGAAAACACAAGTAAGATACACACCATGAAATAGTGTGTTTTCGTATTTAGAAAGATTTTTAGGAAAAAGTTCATTCAAAATGACTTGAGACCAATTTATGTCATATTGACCATAAATGGCGAAATGAGCTTTGAAAACTTTATGTCGGGTTATTATAATTACCATTCTAGGGATGATACTTTGTCGCAAAAGAAAGCTTCAAATTCTTCCTTTTGGACACAAGTTTTTGTTTTTTAATTCAAAACCATCATCACTTTTGAAAATGTCATGGATTACTTCACGATTTTGAAAATCAATCTGAAAAGTTTAAAGGTCCATTTCACTAAATTTGCATCCAAGAATGTGATTCAGAAGTTCACAATTTAAAATAATTTGTGTCCTCTTGACACTACTTCAAACTTCTCCTTGTCTTCCATTATAAAACTTTCATTTTAAATTTTCATAAAACACCTTCACCAATTTTAGATAACAAACAAAATTATTTTAAGAAGCATCGATTAAACCAAGAACTTCATTTTGCAAAAAAGATTAAAAAGATCATAAGTAGCAAAATCTTAAAAAATAGCAAATCTTTCGGGAAAAACTTTTCTGAAAGACATATACTCAATATAGGTATACATGGCTTCTTTATCATTAAAAAAATATTTTTTTATTTTCTTAGAAAGTTTCATAATTGCCTTAGTATCGCTTGAGGATGCCACTGAAGAGTAGTTTGAAGAGATAAGAGAGTTTATGATTTTTGAATTTGAAAATGAAAGTGAAAATAATGGATGGAGACAGAATAAATAAATAGAGAATCAAAGAACATGTTCTCTAATCAAGAGATATCTTTTCTAAACATAGGAGTTGGTGAAAAGGTCGAGGGAAATTCAACTTTTGAATTTGAAATTCAAAATATATCTAAGTATGTCGACATATGCTAAGGGTGTATATCGACATACATGTCGAGTTTTTCAAAAATAATTTTTGCTTGACAATATCCTATTTTTTTATATGTATATATCTATTTATAGTTATTCTATTTATATAAAAATATTTTTAAAAATATTTTTAAAAATATTTTGTATTATTAAAATATATAAAATATTTAAATTTAAAATATAATCGCACAATATTCAACCAATATTGTTATTAATCTATAGGATATTCCTAACAACCAGTAAAGCAACCAAAAAAATTCATTCAAGAAATTAAAACTTCTGATATATTAAAAGCGTACCTTTTTCTGATACATTTGACCATTTTGTTTTGAATTATGTATTGCTGTGAAGCACATGTTAGCAATTTCTGTATCTGATTTATTATCACTTGAGGATGTGTCTAAATCGTCTAATGTTGCAGTATAGGTTCTTCTCTATTTTTTGGATGAATCAATGTTTGATGTAGTTTTCAATTTATCGAGATGTGGATAGTCTCGTTTTAAATGGCCAGATCGCAGTTATAACATCTAATGCCATTTTCGCTTCCGCTTCCTGGATTTTTGTTGTCATTTATTTTGAAATTGTTCATCTTTCTATATTTTAGAAATTTTCTAAAATTCCTTATCATGAAAGCAATTTCTTCATCGTCATCGCTGTCTGAATCCAGATTATCCATCATTACATTAAAAACAATAGATTTCTTCTCTATTACTTTGCTTTCTCTCTTAAATTTGTGCTTTAAAAGACGTTAAATTGCCAATTAACTCTTCAATTTTTAAAGTACTAACGTCATTAGCCTCTTTGATTGCAAGAGTCTTTTGATCCCATTCAGAAGTAAGTGCATTGAGGATTTTTCTAACTTGATCCTCGGAATAACTTTTACCCACTGCAATAAGTGAGTGTATTATATCTTCTAATCTACTATTCATATCAGATATAGAATCATTTGGAATAATTGGAACCAGTTTGTTAACATGGAAATTCTAGTCTGTTTAACCGTACTTGAGCATTCATGTGTAACTTGCAAAGCTCTCCAAATTCAAATGCAGACTTACATATAGATACTCTATTAAATTCAATTCTATCTAGTAAACAAAATAATATATTCATAGTCGTAGAGTTACTTGGTGCAACTTCTTTTTGGTCAGCATTCCACTGTGCAAAATTAGTTTCGGGTTCAGTGTACTCAGTTTGTGTGATATTCCAAGTGCCTAAACCAATTAACTGTAAATAAAATTTTATTTTATATGACCTATATGTGTAATTAATAGGTCTTACAGTAGATCATCCTTCGATAAATGAGTTACTAACAAGTGTATTAATAGTATTACTAACAGTACAATTGCCAACGTTGTTAGCCATTTAAACTTTTTCAAAAATCAAATGATGAATACTTTGAAAATCAATGCTCTGATACCAAATGCAAGTCAACGGAACAGGGATTTTAAGGCTAAATTAACACTGGAGAGGGGTTGAATAATGTTTAATTGATTATATGAATGTTTTTAAAATTCTTTAAGATTCTGCTTGGGATGATGTAATTAACAATCATAGAAACAATCAAAGAATCAAAGTGCAGATAAAAGTAAATGCAATAAAAGTAAAAAGGAAAGAATACACCAGGATTTTATATTGATTCAAAGTTACCCTACATCTACTCCTACACAATTCCTTGTATGGATTTCTGTTCAACTACTAAATACAAATATAATCTCGATTTCATGGCTACGAGACACACCCTCCAGAATGCCGACTCTGGGTAGAGTCACTTGATTTTTGGGCTATAAGCACACCCACTGGATTTATGGGATACTAAGTATACCCAATTGATTTTACGAGCTACAGTCATACCCAGAAGTATAGTAGTATGATTTGATAAAGTTTTATAGACTCGGATCTTCAACCTTGATTACATTGAACTTATAACTCTTAAATAGCACTTTGATCTTAGTTTGAGTGAGCGAGATGGGAGAAATTAGAAAGAAGATGAAGAAGAATCAAACTAATGATGATTAAATTTGATTTTGGTTGAATTTCGGTAGAGTTTAGGTATATTTTGATTTAGAAAATGAGAAAGTGGGAAGAGGAGAGAAGAATAAGAAAGCAGATGTTGAAAATTCGTTTGGAAGTCTGATATATATATATATATATATATATATATATATATATATATATATATGGAACCAACGGTCATGTCCATTCGCGAAAAGATAGGACGAAAAGACACTTCCACTCAAATTTGAATTTTGAAAATTACGGCCACTATTTCGATATATAGGATTGGATATATCGACATATCCTTTACAAGATTGAAAAACGCTTTAAAAATATTATTTTGAAAAACTATTACTTTGTAAAATAATTTGATACTTTGTAAAATCATTTAAATGTAATGTATACACATTTTAATCAAAATACAGCTTAATAAAATTTAATAAAATAATTTCGAAAGATTTAAGAAGAGTATTCAATATAATGTATAAAATCAATATAGTTATAAATTATAAGTAAATATCTAAAATCAAAATATCAATATCAAAAATAAATAAAGGAAGATATAAACTAAAATACCAAAAAATAGATTAAAAATACTTAAAAACTTAATATAATATCTTTGTAAATATAAAAGGTTAAGAAATTATTTTGAGAAACATTTTAAAAAGATGTTTGAAAAGAATATTTTGAAAATCGAGTTATTTGAAAAATATTTAAAACTAGTTTGAAATAGAGAGAGAGAGAGATCAAGAAAGTGATATCAGGGTTTTAACGAAAATTCTATAACTCTATAACTTATCTGGAATACCTTGAAATTTTGAACTCTTCAATACTCATGAGCTTTCAATTATCATCATCTTGAATCTACTCTTGATATCAGCATTTTAAATTTACTCTTGACACTATACAATCTTATCAATCAACACTTGTGTAATATCTTGCACTATGTACTATATATATCTTGATAAGACATTGGTATCTATATTTTATATAATGTACTATAGTTGTTATCATCAAAACCAAAACCTAAGGTACTAATAACATCTCGGTAACATAAAGATATAGCATATCATAATCACCAACCAGTACAATCCATGAACATACATTTAACTGACCAAGTTAATGAGGTCAATAATTCCCATAATAAATCGTGTGCTAGTATATTTAAATCTTTAAGGCTTAAACACTAATATTATAAGTCAAATGGATAAACTTAATTATATCATTCAAGATCGATAAGAACTTTATTTGGAACTACTTCTGTTATCTAAATAATACCTCGAGGTCTAGCCTTTCAAACAAAGACGGCTAGAGTTTTAGTAACATGTATGGTTATTTCTAGATTACATCAGATATTTATGTTACGTGTTCTACTATATTTTATCACTTCCGCTATGAATTCATAAAGTATAGTTAAGAATATATGTTTGTGTACAGTTTATATTATATTTTACCCTAATGATCCTCCATTTACGATCCTTAGGATTTGAATGTCGATTAAGACATAGAATGAAAGGGTCATGGACAACAGGTTATTACAATTATAAAGTACATAGTAAACAATTAAAAATACAACTTGCAATGTAATACCTAACTACATATGGATCGATCCAGATCTACTATCAATAATGCATTGCTTATATTCCAACCAATACTACATTGACAACGAATCCATTACCGTCAAATCTTTTTCCATAACCATGGACTCTTATTTTGGATGCTCTATCTCGTACCTACCAGCTTCAATTCTGGTTAGTTGTTTCAACACAGCAAGCTGGTTCGCATGACCTTGCAAACATTGTTTCAGATACCTTCGTGCATTTGGTTAATTAGAGAATCCAAAGTCGCATGAATACAATTTTTCTTCTTTGTTGCATGTTGACCCATCGATCTAGCATCCTCATCTGTTCTTGGGGTAACCACTTCAACTTTAGTGTCATCACCTAAGATAGAATATCTGGCTGGAGAGTCTCTCAAACTCGAAATATAAGATGATCTCTGTGCATTTTTCTTCCATTTTTGTTTTGTTTGAACAACTCTTAAGGTCTTGGTGTTGTTAGAGCTTTATTTCTGACAAATAGTGAGCAACTCATAGCAGTTGGCAATTTGTAAAAGTGAGGTTTTTTGATCATTTTCCTTTAGAAATATCTTTAATAATTGGTTATTTGCCACTCTTCTCAAGATTCAATGATTAAATGGATTTTTTTATTTTGAATGGAATGTTTATGAGAAACATACCAACTCAGCTTTTCCTTCCATGCCATTAGGGGTGGTTGCTTTATTTCGCAAATCCAAGATTCATAAAATTGCGTTTGCTAATTATCTTTCCAAAACAATAGGAAATAGCGGACATCGAATGCGTCTTCTCGATATCTTTTTAGTATGAATTCACAACCTTCATCTAGAATGCTTCTCCACTTTGGTCGTTTTCCTTCAATGAGTTGTTAGAATGGTGACAATACATGAAACATAAATCTCTCTCATGACTAGTCCATGCAATGAGGAGTGGAAACTTAATAGAGGAGCATCCTGACCTTGTTTGGATTCAAATTCATACTCAACCATATTTAACGTTGGAGAAAATGAATCAAACGAGTGAGATATAATTTGTTTTGTGAAATTTTGCATGAAAGTTTTATAATGATGGTAGAGTTGGAAATTTTGAGTTTGCAAAAAATAGAAGGTTAAGTAGTGAAACTTCAAAAAAATTGTTTTATGACTGTTGGAAGTCAAATGACCGTTTAATAGATGTCGAGAGTACATGTATCCATTTAAGGAGTATTCAAATATCAGAGGTCGATTAAATATATGAGCATTCGACCTCATGCGTCCATTGAATGGGCATGACATACAAATGGGAGACATTAATTAAATGGGTGTTGTAGTTGCTCTTCATGCTAATTTATTGGTAGGCTAATTCTGTTAGTATGCCGGTTTTTGCATTTCCCACCTCATTAGTTTTTTAAAAAACAATCGACTAATTTGCCTCTTTAATTATTGACGAGTTTGGCTTTATAATGCCGTTGTTTACAGGGTTGGATTATCCAAGAGATTTGAACTACCTACAGTTGTATACGAACGAGGGCAACAAAACACTCACGCTTCTATCAGATGTTGACTCCATCTAAACCACGTAGCATGCCAACGTTATTATTAAAGTGACCATCGCCCCGTCATAACGTGGCTATTATGATGTACATGCTTGTGCTTAGCATGGTTGTTGTTATAAAGCGACATAATACACAGATGTAAACAACTACGTTCCAATATTTATTTGTGCAATCTTACTTATGTTGATAAACAGAAAGACAACCTATATTTAATAGTTATTTGTTAGCTAAACAATGCTGAATTTAAAAACAATATCATGCATCAACCTCTAAGGCTAGTTTTCTTGCACATTGGTAAATTATTACTCAGTAAATCTAATGTGGAAATGAAAACTGGATTGCATACACTACTGCAACTAATTAAACTTTGAATTTACAACGAAAATAGGAAATACATAGAAAATGAAGAAATATGAAACCTCTAGCTCATACGTATTTTGTGGATTAATTTTTGTAAAACCCCGTGTGTCATGGTCACATACAGGTGAACAAAAGGTGTAACGACTACAATTCGAGTTGACAATAAACCATACATATCTAACCCAAAATCGAACGAAGATGCAGATAGTTATGGGAAAGAAAGAAGGAAAGAAGAAGAGAAAAGAAGAAGAAGAAGAAGAGAGAAAGGGAAACTAAAACAACAGAATCTCACAATCGCAGTGGAACAACATATAATATAATATCAATGATTTTTACAAAAAGAGAAACTATAGTATAATTTACATACATCCATCACAGTACAACAGTAAATCACTAATCATCGGTCTGGACAGTTATAATAACCTATCCTTACAAATGCTGATAATTTAAACAACAATGCAGTAGAAAATAAACATATACGTGAATACGACCCAAAGACCTCCAGCTACTCTGCTGAAGTTCCAAAGCATCCAAATCTGAATCTGTAAATATGCTCGGTCTGACCCGAGCATTGACAGGGAAGAATGCCCGGATCAGTCTGGTAAACCAGCACGAGAAAACACATCTCAACTGAATTTAAAAGTTATAAAAAAAAATCTTTATCAAAACAAAGGTATTTTGTAAGACCACGTCGCACATAAACACAGACATGATTTTACCATACGATAACCTAAACATTTCATATCAAATTCTGTTATATTATACTAATGTCTAGTATAAAAATAATATTCAAATAGCCGAAATTGTTACATTGATTAAATTTGACTGAATAATAGGTTTGAAAACAAAATGGAAAGCACGTATTGGAGAATGGATTCCCATACAATGGCTGGTAAGGGACTACCTTCCGTACAATACATCTCTAAAGGAATGTACCGAGGATACACAAATAATCCTCCGTATTTGGCAAGATTGATCTATCCTTATTTGGCACTCATAAATGGTCTGGATAGAAACCGAATATGTTATCACCCCGATCATTATCGACCTATTCAAGACATCTCATAGCATACACCGCAAACCCGACATGTAAAGGATTATTTAGAAAGGTGATGATCATACCCTTATGGTTGCGATCCACATAGCCTCACGGCATACCCGTTTTAAACCATTACCGGGTGATGAGGCTTAAGGTAACATTTACCTTTCACATAGCAAACTCCAGTTTGAATGTCACATTGCGATTCCCACAATCACACAACTGATTTCTACAAACAAATAATTCCTGAGCTCGTACGTCTTAGGAAAGGGTGTAAAATCTTGTTTTTATTCTACTTTTTAATGTATTTAGTGTATTATTCTAATTATATAGTAATTATTAATACAGAATATGTATATATATAGTTATTATATTAATATTTGTTGTTTGCTATGTATATAATTTAAATATAGAATAATACTTAGTAAACAAAACAAATTTCATTTGATCTTGAGATAGACATATAATAAAACAGTTTTAATATTCATTATAATTACATTTTATTTCTTTTCCTAATGGAGAAAATTTTCTACTGGAAAAAGAAATAAAATAATAAAGTTAAGCTAAGATATGACTTAATATAGTTAAGCTAAGAAATAAAACAGTTTTAATATACATTATAATTACATTTGATCTTGAGAACGAGTACAACATTATAGTGTAATATATTGATAGCTTTGGACATGTAAAAATTTATGACATATTTAACGGGGTTTAAATTACGTTATTTTAATAATAACGTCGATTAAAATTTATATACCTTATTTATTGATGTTTATTTGACCAAATAAATTACTGTTGAGTTAAACAGGATCGAATATGGTAATTGGACAACTATTGGTGGACTAAAACACCATTCCGCTAATTAAAATTAATTTGATATTTAATTAGCAGAATAGATCCCCGTTCTGCTGTTCTGTAGATTTGAACATCTGATTATATATCGATAAATTGATATGTCACTTTTAACAAGTGACATGTTAAAAAATGACGGTTAAGTGATAATTTATTTATATAGTCTTTGAGTATGTAAATATTAGTTATGGATTTGGGAAGTTAACTTTGAATGAGATGGTAGCTTGTATAAGTACCAGGGTGATCGTTAAGCCCTTTAAATTTTTAATAAAGTTAAATTTTTATTTGAACTTAATTTAAGAATTTTTATTTTAGTAATAAGATTTTAAAAAGTAATAACTATTTATTAATAATGTTTTAAAGATAATTAATAATTGTTTAATAATAATTTAGGTTACTTATTTTATTTATACGATTCTTAAAAGTTATTTCTTAAATGTTGTTTAAGAATGTTTAATTATTCTTTTAAAGTTATATAGCAATGTTTAAAAATGCTTCAATTATATTTTAATTATTTATTTAAAATTATTTAACTGTACTTTAATTTTTAAATAAAGCTATTCAATTATATTGATTTAAGTTATTTGATTATATTTATAAGTTAATTAATTATCATATTAATGCTAGTTTAAAGTTGATTAATTATTGTTTAAATAACGTTTTAAAGTTAATTATTGTTATATTAATGGTGTTTGAAGTTAATTTATGATCACAATATAATGTTTAAAATTAATTTAATATATTATTAATGAGACTTTATAGTTGTTATTTTAAATAAGACTTAATTTAAATAAAAATAAGGATGTTAAATAATAACCTATCATTTAAAGTTATTTAAAACATCATGATATATCAAAGGAACCTAAGTTTGTTAAATATGGAAGAGTTTTATAAATGGTTTTGGACATTTATAAAAGAATATATAAATGAGATTTAAAGATTTGGAAAGAAGAAATTTTATAAATGGAGTTTTGATACACACACACACACACACACATATATACATACATATAAATAAGATGATTTAAAAATAGATTGAAGATTTATAAAGAAGCTTTCCAATTAGATTTGGAATATTTTTACGATAAAGAAATTTGGAAAGAGATGGTTGATATTCATGGCGTAATTCGAGGGGCAGGGATAGCTATAGTTTACTATGGATTCACTGAGATAACGACGTTACCATTGTGTAAATTGCAATCCATTGATACTGAACGATACTTTCAAAAATATATTTATAAGAGTTTTCAAATTTCAAAGTTTTGGACGTGAACTGGTTTGTGAATGTACTTATACCATTGAGATAAGTATATGGTTATATTTTCTAAGTATCGAAAATTTAGTGATTTGTGAATATACTTATCCCATTGAGATAAGTATATGGAAGTGATTTCCAAGTATTTGAAATGTGAACTTAAATCAATAAAAGATTTTAGAAGTTGTGAGTGGGTTAAAACACTCACCTTTTGAATTTAAATTGAATTTAAATCCAATTTAAACCCAAAAATTGGACAGCCTCCAAATTCGTTCAAACTAGCGCCAAAGAGTCCGGAATCCCAATACGAACCTAGCGGAGAAAACCGCGTGTGATTTGGATTTCGTATGAACAAAATACCACGATTAAAAGTTACACGAATTTAAGTTTAGAAAATAAATAAAATAAGTAAACATCTACATGGCACGTCACCTCAACGCACGCCTTTCTTCCAAGCGCTCAAAGGAAACATGCGAACCCTAAAAGCTTCAGCTCGACACGCAGCCGCCACGGCAATCCTCCAACCGCCGCTGCCGCTCGATCAAACACGTCCATCCGTGGCTTGCACGCGCCGCTCCAGGCAAAACGTCGAAACCCCAAGCCCGTTGCCTCGTCAACGATGACCACAACTCCATCGGCCGCCGTAAATTCATAACCCTAGTCGAATTAATCCCCCCCAATCTAGCCGTTAATTCGACGAATCAACAACTCCGATGAGCAGCACTCGATCCCCCTCCACGTCATGGTACCAACGATTTGCCGATCCATCAAAGTTCATCAACGATCAACGAACGGCCGAAAATTCTTTGATTTTTACTGATCAGACGATGAACCAAAACGAAAAACGAATCATGGATCTGAGTTACGCTCATCGAGAGCTTCAATATATATTTTTTTCAAATTTTTCTGAGGAGTTTGAAATTTCAGCTTTGGATTTGATTTGAAGGATTACAATTGTAATTTGGGTTTGTCTGCCATTGGAAAGGAGGAGTTGAGAATAAGATATACGTACAAACAAATGAGAAAATAAAGGGCTAGGGTTCATAACCGGGATATATATAGGCAAACTGCAATAGAATAGATGGATCGGGTTGCATATACGCGCTAACGACAAAGTGGCCCAAAAGGTCCGTTTCGACTCTGGAATGAAATTGGGTCAACGCATGTATCAAAATAGATGTTTTAAATATTTTAAACGCAATAAAAAAGGTTTCAAGTTCAAAGTGCATCATATGAGGAAGTTATGCTCAAATCAATATTTTTCAAATTGATTTCAATTGATTTTAATTTAATCGATTTCAAGGCGTTTCGAGTCCATACGATCAAACGACAAGTCTGATCGCTACAAAACTTGAAATTCTACAATAATTCACCGTTACGGATCCAATGAAACTAGTTTCGTCAAAATCCGAGTCAATGGCAAAAATGGCTATTTTTATATTAATTAAATAAATTAAAAATTAATTAATTAAATCAACTTTCAATTTCAATCCTATAATCGACAATTCTTGTCATTTTTTAATTTCTTAAACATTTATACTAATTTAACAAATTTAACTGTCGATTTAAAATTTATTAATTCCTCAGTTTCCTTAAATTCAACAATTATAAATTAAATTTCCAAAATTCTATTTAATTAAACCCATCAATAATTATTCCATTCATTATTCTTAAATAGATGACTTAAATATTGGATTTAAAACCATTACATAATTTTTTTTCTCATATTATCTTTGTTTTAAATAATGTAGTAATTAATTTCATTCACAATAAATCCAATGACTTATAATTTATTTCAATAAATAAACTTGATTTAACTCCAAATCCTTTTTGTCTCATCAAAAATTATTTAATAAACAAAGGTAACCTTTGTTTACCCTATTATACATTAGTAAGCTCAAATTTTCATCTTTCCTCTGTACTAACTACCATATTTTCATTTTATTACATTTCTACGAATATACACGCTAATTTCGTTTACATTCTAAATAAATTCATTTACTTAGGTTCATACTTTCCATTATATCGATTACTACACTATGCATAAATTTACAATTCCAATTATTCCATTATTACATTTACATCTTCCGTTATTATATTAATAATCACTAAAGTAACGTATATTATCAACTATAAATATTATAACTACTTAACGGACATTGATTTTATAAACTTACAATTTATTATGTATTCTTCATCAGTTAACATAATTTTGAATTCCTTTCCCAATTTACTTATTTCAATCAATCCTAACTTTACCATCTGTTTCAATTAATAGGGTGTGCAATAATTTAGTTATTGCGTTAATTCTTATTAATATAACATTAAGGTTCCTTTACTCTAATTGATTTCAAATTTTATCATAAACGAAATAAACAGGTAACCTTACAATACACTAAGGTTTATTATTTCCAACAAATTATCATAGTTGCCTATATAATATTTACTCCAATATTTACACACAACCGTTACTATTTTCATATGCCAAGTCCTTATACAATGGTCATTTTATTTTTATTTATTATAACATTTATAACTTAAATGTTTGCCTTGGTTTTCTTACATTAATAGGTTTTTTTATTTCTTACAATATCATTGTTACCATTTATCCTATTATTTCACCCATTATTTATAGTTAAAGTTTCAATTAAATTTATTTATCTAGATTTCACTCTTTTATTACATCATTTATTACTTTACAAAATAAACAAACATTTAACTCATAAATGTAATACCAAATTTTATTTTAAATCCAAATGATTTCCAATTAAAGTTTATACATATTTCAAACAACTATTATAATTACTCCAAGAACATTGGTTTTATTAAATGACCATTTATTATAATTTAATTTCCTTAATTTAATTCAATTAATGTAACAATGTGTTCTTTCATTAACTAATTCAATACCTACTTTATATTTTTTTTTATCCAATTTACATCCATGTATAAGGCTTACACTATTTCATTTATTGTAGTTTCATTCAATCTATAACAATTTTAGCTTTAATAATCATTGTTACACTTCATCATAGTTATTATTTCATTATTCATTTATAAATTTTATTTGTTTCAATATTATTCCATTTATACATTATAAGATTTTTATTTCTATCTAAATTTAATTACAAAATCTCATTAATTTAACCAAATTTATTTACCAAAATTTACGGGTCGTTACAATTAGTAGCGAGAAGTCCTTGCATATCTAAGATTTTCATAACAAAGCACTACTGCCACCATATATATATAATATGCATTGCGGGTCTATTGGCAAGTAGCCCTGCATCATGAAGATCTCTGTCTTCAAAAATCATCTTCACAAACGTGCACTTTCAAATGCATACATTGATCCTAAGTGGTTCTTGAATAAATCCGACACTGGTCTCTCCGGACCAACAACGATAAAGAGGTCCCCAACCTTATATAGAAACCAAGTCCCGTAGACTTATCACATTTCCAAGTCTCAACTTGCTATCCTTTGGCCAAGAAGGAAGTCTGGTAAATTGGAGTACCATAGTCCTCCACACACTCGAATCAAGATTCTTAATCCAAATGATAATTAAGCCTACTCATTCGGCTTTGTGCTAAGTGCATGACTAATCAGTTCCCACATCAAGTTAAGAAACCAAAAATGGCCAAATTTGATAGTCGGTTATTTAACTATCAAAGCAACAAACAATATCTGGCACAGAAGTAGCCACTAGGTCCGTCTAATTAATCTTTTATTAATTAAATTAATTTCCAAATATTTACTTCAAATTATCCTGATAAGGATATATTCTCAAAACCATTTCAATGTTTTGATATTGGAAATATTTTCATATACTTATATCAACGGTATAAGTATATTTAATAACGCTACCATTTTGGAGATACACCAAATAGATTTCTATAACCATACAATATTCGAGTTCATACGCCTCAGAACGAGCGTTAAGTATAAGAAGAAATGCTCCTATACCACCAAGCCTTTAGTACAGTCATAAAAACCAATTCGTCTATTTCACAATGGAATGACAAAACACAATTTATTGGGTCGAAACGAATCTTGTGTAAAACATCTTATGACAACCCGAAACACTAGTATATGGATTTATATATATATATATATATATATATATATATATATATATAATCCCGTATACTATATGAAATATTTTCTTTCGAAAATTATTTACTATAACAACAGTGTTGTAGTCCGTACCTTCCATACTCCACGAAAAAGTCTATTACAACAATAATGTTGAAATCCATTTTTTCATTATTTATCCCATCTTAAATCATTTTTTAAACTATTAAATTCCATTTTGGAAATATTATTTTCAAAACTTTACTTTTAAAGATTTTCACTTTAAAAACAATTAACTTCATCAAAAATATTACTTTCAAAACATTCCTTTAAAAGGTTATTTTAACTCTTAAAAACTAGAATGTATTTCTTATATATAAAAATCCATATTTAAATCTCAACATAAATCATTTTCATATTTATAAAACTATGTTTATAAATCTCCTTTCTATTTTATAAAATCTCTTTATTTTTAAAATTCCATTTATAAATCATTCTTTTATAAAAACTCATTTTACTATCAAAATCCACTTATAAATCCATTTCTTTATAAATCTAATTTATTTATAAAATCCATTTATAAATCTTTTTACCGAATAAATTTCAAATCATTTACAAAATATTTATAAATTCCGACTATAAATCTGTTTCTTTATTTATAAAATATCACTTTTATAAATCCTTTATATAAACTATTCACAAATCTCTATTTAAAGTATTTCTCAAAACCATACTTTATAACATCAAAAATCACTATTTTTTATTTATTTAAAAATAAATTCATGCCTTTTAATAATTTAAAATTATTAAAGCACAAATACTTCCAAAATCACTTTGAAAGTCATTCCAATTCAAATCACTATTTTATAGCATTTCAAAATACTAAAAGTATGGCCCATTGCGACTATATCACTAAATAAGCAAAAACATACCCATGTCATCAAATATGGCATCCAACATATCATATATCAAAATATATGAAAAGTAAAATCAACAGTGTGAGGAATCCAGTTGGATCCTTCCAACTTGTCCCTCTACATCACATGCAGTATATAATATAAATCAACCACTTCGAGGCGAGATCATATACAAAGAGTCATCCGCTCATACACGAGAACGTAATAGGGTCTCATCCGCTCACACACGAGAACGTAATAGGGTCTCATCCGCTCCAATAGGCAGGAATATATCTAAAGCAACTAATAAATATAGTAAATCATCTAAACAAGCAACAGACAGCATAAATAAGATTATCCATGCTTATATAAAAATATAAGTGGGTCAGAGAGGTGAGTTTACTCACAGAAATCGCCAAAGCGCTCCGGTTTGAATCAAAATTGAACGGGCGTTCAATTTTGACCCAAATTTCTACTAGCTCCAAATCCATCCAATCCAATTCCACATCATAGTACTCGCTGATACGACTGCAACGCAACTTGTCACACTTAAGACCGACCTTGTACGAAAAAGTTATGAATTTATAACGAACGTTGAGCTTAATTAAACATTAGTTAACTTAATCACTTAAATCTAAAACTTTAATCGTCTACCCTCCCATCCTCGTATGCGATTTCAGGGCCGCGTTCTTTCTCTCTTTCTTTTTAATAAATCATCGATCGTGATTTCGATTAGCCGCCGCCTCGCCTACCGTTGCTACGCGCGCGTCTAGCCGTGCCTCGCCTGCCCTGCCCCTGCCGCCGCCGCTTGCCTAAAGCTCGAGATCGAGCTTCCAAAACAGGGCATTCGACCCAGATCCATGCCCACTCGGACCTCCGATCGACGATCCAACCGTTGATCTTCTATGTTTCGTCGAGCTCTATGTTTTGTTAGTTGGGGTCGAGGCTTCAAAGTGGACGGAGTGGCTCCGATGAACCATGGCCGTAGGAGGAGGCATAGTTTAATGGCGGCTGAAGCTAATTAGGGTCTGGGTTTTGAAAAATGAAAATTTCAAGTCCTTTTATAGAAATTTTAGTGGCACTATTCACTCGCTAAAATCTCAAACTCCAAACAAAGCATGCCGCCTACCATTCTATGTGTTATACCCATATTCCGAACACAATGAAATATATATCGGGACCCAATTCTATCATATATAGGAGACAACTTTTTAAATCAAATTATATTAACTTAAATTCCTTTAAATAATTTCTATGCATTTCGAGCTCGCATGACCAAACGCTGCATCCGATCGTCAAGAAATTCGATGGCCTATAATAATTCGTTATTATGGATCCAATGAAACTATTTTCGTCGAAATCCAAGATAGTGACCCAAAAGACTATTTTTACACGTTAACTAAAACGAATTATTATAATAACTAGTTCATTCACTTTTAATTCAAATTTAAAAGTTTACCATCTTCGTTCTTATTCAAATAGAATTTAAATTAACTTTCGAAATCATTATCATTTATATTAAATTCAAGATTCAATTATTTAAACAATTCTAAATATTAAATTTAACAATTTAATTATCAAATAATTTGCTATATTTGAAATATAAGTTATTTAACTTATAAAATTAATTCTTTAATATTTGAAATTAATTAAATATTCCAAATTCAAATGACAGAAATTTGGGTCAGTGAAATGCAACACCCACGTTAGTGATGAGCGAAATTGTGGCTGAAACTGCGTCAGTTGTTGGCGAGGTTGTTGCAAAACAACGTTAAACGCCAACGTTGTATGGACAACTAGCACGCTAGCATTGAAACCACGTCCATACCCTTCGTGGTTCGGTAAATTAGTTTTTGTTCAAATAGTAACGCGAACTACATTTTGACGAGCGACGGGGTAGAGAGAGTAATTAGATATGAGAGAAACGGTAGAAGGAATAGAGGTAGTTTTGAAAAAAAATAAATGAAATCTGGGATAGAAAGGACAAAAACCGATGTGCGAATAGGATTAGTCTTATTGTTAATCATGATGTTGGAAAATGAAAACTACAGTTTCATTCTGAATGCCGGTGTAGTTGCTCTTGGAGCAAACAGATAGGCCGTATCTATTTCGCCATCTTAAGTCTGGCTTCGCACCCGTCTTTGACACTTCAGTTTCATCTCTAGATCAATTTAAACGGCGGCCCAGTATGCCCTTAGCCGCCCGAGCGAACATATGCCACCGCCATGGTGTTACCGTCCTCCGCTCCTTATGCTCACTCTACTCCACTTCCCCCTCCAACATCAACAATAACCTAAGCGGATTTGGACCTCCGCCAATCCGAGTTGCGGTCACTGCTTCAGCAGGAAGAGGCGTGTTTGCAACACGTCCAATCACCGCTGGCGATCTTATCCACACAGCCAAGCCCTTCCTAGTTCATCCTAACGCTTTTCTTTCACATAAAGTAAGATCTTTAACCCCTGGACGTTTTCGCTGTAGAAATACATTTCAAGGGTTTAACAAATTATCGGAACGTGTGTTGCTTAGGTTTGCTATAGCTGTTTGCGATGGTTGGGAAGAAATTCTTTGCCTGGACATATTAAGGGGGCATATTTTTGTGGCCAAGACTGTAAAGACCAATCTGAGGTTTGTACTTACTATAAAATGCATCACAGGGGATATGCATCAAAATTCATATTTCATCCGGCATAGCATGCTATCTTCCAAATTTTGAATTCGTGAATGACTATAACACTTGGAATCTGATCTAGTAGCGTTTGGTAACTGTTTTTTTTAACATTTTGAATATCAACTTCTAAGTAGTTTTAAGTAATAAATTGTAAATAGAAATATTTAGATGTAATTTGATCTTTAAGTTAAAAAAAATGATCAAAATTACTTATGAAATCATTCCTTGGTCATAAGCAACAAGTTGCTTCGTACATTCCTACATGAAAGTCACTTATGTAAGCTTCTTATAAAAAAGTTGTCAAATACTAAAATTAAAATAAGGTACTTAGTAGTTTTTACTTATAATCAAACATGCTTTTAACTTTGTCACTTATAATTTTGTATTTTATCTTTGTCACTTACCTACAAGAAAAAAGCTCTCCTTGCGAGGGAGAATCATCCATCTCTAAACTATGGCTGTAATGATTTCGTAGCATATATTTGGGCGTCGAAATTTAGCGGAGGAATAACTAGGAATAAGCAACGTAATTATTAACGAAATAAAGATGAAAAATAAGTGTTTTTTTTTGTTTAATAAATAAAAACCTTACTATTCCCTCGCTAAATATCGATGGAACAAGGATAGATTATTCTTTTTCAGAAGAAAATTTGAGCGAAAAATGAAATTTTAGTTATATGTTTTTAACAATGGTTATTATGTTTGCCAAGAATTTCAAATCCAAGACCTCTAGGTACAAACTCATATTATGCGTATTATCACTATTACCATTTACCAGCAGTTGCTGTTGAAAGTTTTGATGGTAGAACTAGAAAATACGATGAAAAAATTGAAAATGGAGGAATAAATTTTTTGGAGGGAAATTAAATTATTTATATAAATTATCAATCGAAGAGAAATCATCAATATGTGCCAAAGATTCCATGGAGAAGTTTGATTTAAATAGCAGTGATGAGGTAATTCAATAATATTCAAAAAAAACCAATTGATTTGGGATGGTAAGGGCATATGCGTGCGCGCGCATGCTTGTGTGTAGATCCCCTTAAAATTTATCTCTCAGGAAAAAATGGCGTCCCTTTGATATACCCCTAATAAGAATTCTAACAATTACCCTTTACTGTTTTTTTCTAAAAAAAAATATATTTTTGAATTTATAAAAATTGTATTTTTTTTATCCTTTTAGCATAAAATAATTAATATTTTGTTTTTTCAATTCAATTCTACTGGCATAAAAATACATAAAGAAAATATCAAATTGTAAAATATTTTTGATTTATTTATTTAATTTTTTAATGTATCGAAAAATATAAAATAAAGTGTAATATTAAAGCTTGGTTTTTTAAACTTTTAAAACATGTTTTCTTACTAGTTCTTTCAATTATTTTTTAAATGTATCAAACTGTTACTTCGTGTTATATGAAATCAACTATCAGTAATCTCTATCAAATTTGCTTGAGATAATCTAGCACATTTTGAACCTTTTAAATATTTTGTGCGTGTGTTTTTAATTGTTGTTTTATTTTCATTTCTAAGTCATTCGTTGTCATTCACTAGCTAATTTGCTAGAGATAACTACTTTATTTAAATTATAATAAATTATTTTGCTGCTATATCTTAGCAAATTTGATAGGGGCTAGCTATTAGTTTTAATATTGTTTATTAAATACTTGGTCAATATTTTTCTTCTGTTTCGTCACTAACACGTAGCAAATTGCTAGAGATCAGTTACAACACCTTATTTTCATTAATTTGCAACTAAATTTCAATATAAATTCAGCATATTGTTGTAAATTCTTGGTTAATTTATATGCTTCGCCTCCTTTTGACGATTTGATCAATGTTTTGGATTTTCTAGCATTCTCTTCTTAATTCGTCTTTGTTCTCTCACAAGATAGCAATAGCAGAGGAAATTGTCAGTTCAGTTGCTAGATCACTTTTCTCTTGTAGCTTTTTTTTAAGAATAAAACGCAAGCCACACTCATTCACTCATCCCTTGGCTCTCACATTCCCTAGTTTATGTATCGCCTTGCCACGTAAGACAAGCATGATCGCTCATTTCAAACTTAGCACACTTAGTTTGGATTGAACATGAGCTAGGCACAGTTGGAACCAGAAACCAAGCCTTCATTACGCACTTAAACTGGGCTATTGCTGCCAATGTAGAGAAAACTGTGCACCATAGGTGTCAGCACATTATGTGTGCAAGCACATAATATCTTTATTTTTTGCTCCAGTCCTTCTAACATCACTTCCTTGCTTTTCAAATTTTAACTGCCTTTATTAGTCGAGCTCTTGTGTTTTTAATATAGTTTGCACAAGGGCAGAGGCAGTGTTTGCTTAGGTAGGGCACAAGCCCTACCTCAAATTTTTTTATTTCTTTAATGAAAAATGGTAACTAAATTTTGTCTTTGTTCATAGAAAAATACTACTATGCTCTATCTAAAAGCATCAATGAGCAATGCCTGGAACCTTGTCCTATTGGTTAGCTCGGCCACTGAGTTTGCACATTCATTATTGTTGTTGTTATTATCCGTCACAATTTTTGACGATTAATTCCTATCCACCACAATTTTTGACGATTAATTCCTATCCACCACAGTTTTTGGCGATTAATTCCTATTTGCATAGTTTCTAAATATGAGGATTGAGGGTGGGGGTGGGGGTGGGGGAGGGGGAAGGTGAGAAGTCAAATATTAACAACTTTCAGGTATAGTTTTGTTGAGCTTTGGTGTCACACTTGAGAGCTTTGCTTTTTAATTCAAATTGATGGTCATCCAATTGGATTCATTAGTATATCGTGTAACGACCCGTAAATTTCGATAATTAAATTGGTTAATTTAATAAGATTTTTATAATTAAATTTAGAAAGAAATAAAAAACTTTATAATTTAAAATGAAGCGAATGTCAGAAATGAAATGTAGCAATGGTAATTAAAATTAATAATTGACAATTGGAGTGGAATCTCAATAATGAAGCAGTGTAAATTGTTTCACTTGGTTATAAAGTTGAAAATAAGTAAATAAAAGTAAGTATTGAATTAACCAATGAAATAATATATTGATTAATAGTAACTGAATGTAAATTAAGGTAATAATGTTAATGCAAGTTGATAAATAACTAATTTAGTACAATCCCAATTAATTGAAACAATTGTAAGGCTATAATTGATTGTAATTAGTAAATTGGAAAATAAATTCAAAGTTATATTAATTGATGAAATAATACGTAATAAATTGTAATTTGATAGAATCAATGCTAGATAAGTAATTATAATAATTGTTGGTTGATAATAAAGTATGAATGAGATTAAATTAGGCAAATAGTGATAATTATTAATTGTTTACCCATTTATTTAATTTATTGAATCAGATCTAAATCCATTGCAATTAAACGCAATTAAAAACTACGTTAATATGAATTTAGTTGATGACTGTAAAAAAATATTAGGGTAATCGGATATATACTAATGTTAAATTTATCCATAAGATGACGATTGATTGAATAAAGAGATTGAAAACAAATTGAATTTATTTATTTGAATTTACTTAAATTGAAGGTAAACGTTATAAATTTTGCAATAGATCCTTATTTGATTGACATGGAAATTTTGGTTAATGAATTATAAGTTTATTTGTAATCAGAAATGATATGAATGGTAAATAATTAAATTTGAATTGAAGAAGTGATTAATTAATTTAATATTAATTTATTTAATTAACTGAAATATAGCCATTTTGGCCACTGACTCGGATTTCAACGAAACCAGTTTCATCGGACCCGTAACGGTGAATTATTGTATGATTTCATGTTTCGTCGCGATCAGACTTGTCGTTTGATCCTACGGACTCGAAACGCCTAGAAATCAATTTAATCGAAAATAACTTGATTTTAGCGTAACTTCTTCATACGATGGAATTTGAACTTGAAATCTGTTTCATTGAGTTTAAAATATTTGAAAACATCTATTTTGATATATGAGTTGACCCATTTTCGTTACGAAGATGAAACGGGCTTTTCGGGTCGTTTATCGTTCGATCAATGTTGTCCATCTATTCTATTTCAGTTTTGTCTATATATATCTCGTTATAAACCCTAGCCACTCATTATTCTCATTTGTCCATACATACAATTCTTTCTGTTGCTCCTCTTTCTCAATGATAGACAAATTCTCAATTCCAAATCCACTTTAAAATCAAATCAAAAATTTAATCTCCACGAACCCTATCAAATTATATATCGATTTGAAGCTCTCGAAGAGTGCAAGTTAAATATATGATTCATTTCTCAATCGGGGTTGCTGTGTGGCCGAAATTGGCTAGTTTATCCTCGGCCGTTCGTTTTGGGTTATTGGTTTTGACGGTGGATCTTCGTCTTTAGGCCAATCTGAGAGCATGGGTGTGTTGCCGTCGTCAAGTAGGGTGCATCGGTAGGTTTCGTTTATGTCAGGGGGTGGCGAAATGGCCGTGAACGCCAACCATAGTTGGCGGCGGCATGTCCATCTGGGGAACGAGGCTCGTGCGCCTGCCATCATAAGCGTGGGGTAAGGAGCTGGGTTCGCCGACGCCGTTGGATCGGACGTCAGGTCGATGGTTGGGCGGCGTTGTCGAGGGTTTAGTGGCGGCGGATGTTTGAGATGATGGTTCTATTGCTCACGTGCGTTCTAGTGTTGAGACAAACTGGTGACGTGTTCTTCAATCTGATTTATTTATTTTATTTAAATTTCAATTCCATTGTTCTTACACGAATAACTTTTGCGTACGAGGTCAAATTCGCGTGCGGTTCGATCCGCTGGGATCGTATCGGAATTTCAGAGATTTTGACGCTGGTTTGGACGAAATCTGAGACTGTTCAAATTTTGGGTTTAAATTGGATTTAAATTCAATTCAAATTCAAAAGGTGAGTGTTTTAACCCACTCACAACTTCTAAAATTTCTTATGTTTGTTAAATTTAATTTATGATGTGATTAGAAATTTATTTATGATTGTTTGGTATATTTTTAATCATCATCTCAGTTAAATTGAATTTATTTGAATTACATTTTTATTTAATTTATTATTGAATATAAACTGCCAGTTAAATACCTGTTATTTATTATCAGTTTCTATATTGATATTTATGGATTGTTTTGGATGATGACTGTGATGGATATTGATTGTTGATATTGGTTGAATGGATGTTTAGTTTATATCGTTATAAACTGCAAGTTCGCTATGGATTATTATTAATTCGGGATTGCGGTTTGAAATGATATATAACCGTAAAATATTAAATTGCGGATTGAAATGATAAATATCCGTATCACTTGACTATAGGATAGAAAATTATATACAGACACCGTGGTCTATATATATAAATGTTTTGAAATGATTTCTATGGTTTTGTAAAAAAATATGGTTTTATATAAATATTGATTTCAGATATTTTATAAATGTTACTTTATATGTATAGTTAAATTCTTGATTTTAAAGCTATGTATAAATTTGTTTTAATATAGAATAAGTTGATAATAAAGTTTGATTTTACTAAAGATAATATGGTTAAGTATTTATTTAAAGGATTTTTTTCATTTTAGCCTCGTTTTAAAACTTATTATCGCAAATAGTCCAGTTTTAAAACTAATATCAAATATAGCCCTGTTTTGGCCAGCTCAGCGCTGAGCTGACCAAAATGCACTGGCGACTTTTCAAAAGTCACCAATGTAAAAAAATTAAAAAAAAACACTGGCAACTTTTCAAAAGCCGCTAGAAAAAAATATTACACCGACGACTTTTAAAAAGTCGCCAGTGCATTTTGGCCAGTTACCGCTGAGGTGTCCAAAACATGGCTATATTTGATATTAGTTTTAAAACGATGTTATTTGCGGTAATAAGTTTTAAAACGAGGCCAAATCGAAAAAATCCTTATTTAAATTATATTTTAATATAAAGTTTATAATGATTTAAATAAATTAAGGTTGGAAGATAAATTTGAAATTGAATTTATTTAAGGAGAAAACTCAAATAAGTTAATGTGAAATTTATTAAATTTGAAAATTTGAAAGGTGTGATTTTTATAACTTGATTTTGGTTTAAGGTGGATTAAATAAATATATCAAGTATAGATAATTTGAAGGAAACATTTAGTTATTTGTAATTTGGGTTTTATTTAAATGATAATGGATTTATTAAGTAAATGTTTCAAAACTAAATAATAGAAAAATGAATTTGATATATATATGAAATTATCAAACTTAGTTTTGAAATTGTTGAATACTTAAAGTTTGAAATATACTGAATTTGAAATGGTTTATTTTGTGGATCAAATTTGTTTTTGAAATCAACAAAATTTGGAATAGTTTATTTGAAAACTGAATTGAATTGAAATCCATGATTTGAGATTTGGTTAAATCTAAAATTTTGGAATTTGAGTTGTTTTGGAATTGATTTGTGAAATTGAAGAAGCTATTTATTATGTGAAGAATTTTAATATTTAAACCATTTAAGTGGTGGAAATTATATTTCAAAGTTACGAGTTTCAAAGTATTATGATTTGAAAATGTTATAATTTAAAGTGTTTTGGTTTCGAAGTATATAACTTTCAAAATGCTATGATTTTGGAAAAGGATGTATTGGAAATAAAAAAATGATATCGTATCGATTTAGTTTTGAAATGGAAATGGTATTATATTTATATGGTTTTGAAATGGCAATGATAGTTCGGTTTAAAGTATAAATTATTTTGAAATGACCGCGGTGTTATAATAACGTTGGGTTGTTAAAGAGACTGAGATATGATATGGGCATACTCTCCGTCGATACCGAAAATCACTTTAACAACCGTGTACGCGGTGGAGATTCCAGAATGAAGTAGGATGATGGCGGCGTTCCTTTGAGGTATATACGTGGACCCGACTCCCGTGAGTTGGCGTAAGATGGCTAAAACAGAAGCGATCGACGGGCTAAGGAGGTAGCTTCTCTTATCGGACACACTCATTCGATACCATTAAATTACTTTGTGATTGATTGGGGCCCTTTTGATTTTGGGGGTGTGGCTCGATGTGGGCGGTAGTAGCTGCTACGCGTTACCACGGTCCGGAAGCGTAATTGGTATATCTACCCTGACATTGCCTAGTTGTGTCATGTCACCTACCCTAGCGCGCCTTGTACGAGTTTGGTTTTCTTCCGTATCCCGTGGAGTATCCTCTGGTGGCTTCCCGATCAGGAGGAACTATGATACTGGATGTACTACTGGGACTATTACGTGTTAAGGGGGAGATTGGGTAACTCCTTAACGCTATTTAAAAATAAGTTTATTTTACTATAGACATTATTATAAAAGTGAAATATTACTACATAGTAGATAGTTTAACGGATCCTTAAGAGATGTAAATCCTGAGCATCTCTTAAGTTACTGCACTCACGTTTGACACTGGATAGGAGATGTCAAATCCCGTAAACATTTCTGACGCCGTTCCACTCATATTATTTACCATTGATTAAACTTACACAAGATCTTTTAATTCTGACTCGAGTGTTTTGTCTTTTCAATTCGCTCGGGTCAGCCTGAGCATTTCAAGGTTTGAAGACCTTACTTCTGGAGGACGAAGACGAAAATTGCATTACTATTATTTACTATATTGTTCCACTGTATCACATCTTTCCGCTATGTTGTTATTATTTATTCCTTGGTATGTGTAATTCTGATTCTGTGTTGTATAAATAAAATCAAATGTTTTGTAAAACAGCTTCATGAACTGTTATTTGGTTATTATATTTTGTCATTCCGCTATGATATTCTGTTTTGTTTCCCTTCTTCCTTCCTTTTTCTTATTCACCCCAATAACAAATCGTCATTTTGTATGGTTTGAGTCTGATGTGTGTGGTTTATCGTCGATTTACAACGTACAAAAAGACGGGATGTTACATTTGGTATCAAAGCTTTGGTTTAGCGATAAATCTTAGCTTTGTGGGGCCTGACTCTTTGTTAATAGGGTGGCAATACCCTATGATGAGTCGTTGAGTGTATATATATGAGAGAGCGTATTTGGTAGTGTTAAAAAAGGTTTTGATGTTGTGTTAATTTGTTCCGTTTTGTATTCATAAATTCTGGTTTGTGCATAGGACGCTATGACATCAATAGGGATTTCTAAACACTTAATAGGACAGAGCGACACAATATTTGTTTTGAATATTGGTGAATGAAATAATTTTGCATATTGTATATTTTGTATATATAAAATATTGATTTATAAATGATATATTTAGTTGTAATATATTGGTTGTTAGGTAGTGAAATTTATAAATATTGGTTGGGAATAAGATTTAAAAATAAAATAAATGAAAACTGGAAATTTAGAACTTAAGGTTCCGTGGTTTTGAAAATTTCTTTCGAATGATCTTGGAATATAATAATAATATTATTTAGAAGTATTTTCTGATATAAATATTTCAATATGGTTTGAAAGAATTGTTTTAAAGTAATATTGGAAAGAAATAAGTTATGTACTCCCCTCTCTGACGCTGGAAAATAATTTCGATGAGTGCACGCATCATCGACGTTCGTTTTCGAGTTTCTAAGTGGAAATGCCACTGTAGTAGTTTTACTGCAGATTTATTTTGATAAACAAGTATAAATTTTAAATAGTTTTAAATATAATTGGATATATATAAAACTTGTAAGTATATACATTTATTTATTATTTTCAAATGATTCGAAATTTAACCCTGTATTTAGTTCTTAAGTTTTTGTTAATTAATAGTTTCAATTATTGTAGTGAAATAGAATGTAACTAATTAATAATTGGGACCTCTAATTAAAATAAAAGATTAAATGCTACGTTATAAATAAAAAAACAAGAAAGTTGAAATATTGAACATTATATTAATTAAAAGAAATAAGATAAACTTGTGTAATTTTCAGTCACATTCTTAAAGGCATATACATAACTCAGTTAAAAGTGTAATGCAATAAAATATGCCAAGTAACTGAATTGAACATGAATACTATGGATAAATGAATGAAAATAAATGAAATTGAGAAATGAATGAATGTAATGCAATAAAAAAAGAAAATTTATATGATATGAATAAATAAAAATAAATTTATGCAAGTATAAGCGCAAATAAGTGAAATAAATACTGAATCAATGGATGGAAATGAAAATTTACAAGAAATAAATGTAAATTAAAAAGATAAATCATTATATGAATGAAAAGGAAATCAAACAAATATTATGAAATGAAATTAATAAGAATGAACTTGATCTATTGTTTGGAATTGTTGTTTGTTTGGTTTATGGTTGTTTGGGCAAGAATACTTTAAAATTGTTTGCATGAATGAATAATCTATTTAATTTCATCTAAGACTGTTGAGTAAATGGTGCACTTAGTAGTTTATTTTTCGTTATGTACAATTTAAAGTTTTGAACCCGAATAACTATTTGTTTTGTTTGATATGAATGGATAATGGATTTATGTTGATTTTATATGATGATTGTATATTGGTTGCAAGTGATTGTTGTTTATATTGATTTGTTTGCTAGTGGTTGAAACAACTTTAAATGTTTCATTTTATATAATTATTAACTCTTTTTAGATTATATAAGTGAAATACAGGTTATGGAAGCAGTTGCTACTGCTTTTGGTTTCATAATTAAGCGGTAATTGCCCGACAAATATGTACGTTCTCGGATTACGGTTTTATAGCGTTATCATACTGTTTTTCCCGTTGTTGGGATATATTATTTTTAGATATTGTGATATATATTGTTATATTTGATATTATATTTTCTTCCGAGCCTCTCTGTATAAAGGAGATTCTGTCGAAATTTTCCATAAATTTTGTACTTAGAAAAATTTTGAAAAATGTTTTCCAAAGTTTATTAATTTGAGTATAAAAAGATTTAATGATTATAAATTGGTATATTTTATTTAAATTAATTAATTTTGTAAATTTATTTGTTTATAAAGTTAATATTTTGAATAAGATGTGTTGTTTACTCAATTCTCTCTTTTCCCTTTTTCCTTTTCGGAGACGAAAATGAAAAAGTGTGGGAGAGTGTAACGACCCGTAAATTTCGATAATTAAATTGGTTAATTTAATAAGATTTTTGTAATTAAATTTAGAAAGAAATAAAAAACTTTATAATTTAAAATGAAGCGAATGTTAGAAATGAAATGTAGCAATGGTAATTAAAATTAATTATTGACAATTGGAGTGGAATCCCAATAATGAAATATTGTAAATTGTTGCACTTGGTTATAAAATTGAAAAATAAGTAAATAAAAGTAAGTATTGAATTAACCAATGAAATAATATATTGATTAATAGTAACTGAATGTAAATTAAGGTAATAATGTTAATGCAAGTTGATAAATAATTAATTTAGTGCAATCCCAATTAATTGAAACAATTGTAAGGTTATAATTGATTGTTATTAGTAAATTGGAAAATAAATTCAAAGTTATATTAATTGATGAAATAATACGTAATAAATTGTAATTTGATAGAACTAATGCTAGATAAGTAATTATAATAATTGTTGGTTGATAATAAAGTATGAATGAGATTAAATTAGGCAAATAGTGATAATTATTAACTGTTTACCCATTTATTTAATTTATTGAATTAGATCTAAATTCATTGCAATTAAACGCAATTAAAAACTACGTTAATATGAATTTAGTTGATGACTGTAAAAAAATATTAGGGTAATTGGATATATACTAATGTTCAATTTATCTATAAGATGATGATTGAAACAAATTGAATTTATTTATTTAAAGTTTACTTAAATTGAAGGTAAACACTATAAATTTTGCAATAAATCCTTATTTGATTGACATGGAAATTTTGGTTAATGAATTATTAGTTTATTTGTAATTAGAAATGATAGGAATGGTAAATAATTAAATTTGAATTGAAGAAGTGATTAATTAATTTAATATTAATTTATTTAATTAACTGAAATATAGCCATTTTGGCCGCTGACTCGGATTTCGACGAAATCGGTTTCATCGGATCCGTAACGGTGAATTATTGTAGGATTTCAAGTTTCGTAGCGATCGCACTTGTCGTTTGTTCGTACGGACTCGAAACGCGTAGAAATCAATTTAATTAAAATCAATTGAAATCAATTTGAAATAACTTGATTTTAGCGTAACTTCTTCATACGATTGAATTTGGACTTGAAACCTGTTCCATTGAGTTTAAAATATTTGAAAACATCTATTTTGATATATGGGTTGATCCATTTTCGTTCCGAATGCTAAACGGGCTTTTCGGGTCGTTTATCGTTCGATCAATCTTGTCCATCTATTCTATTTCAGTTTTGCCTATATATATCTCGTTATAAACTCGAGCCACTCCTTATTCTCATTTGTCTGTACGTACAATTCTTTATGTTGCTCCTTTTTCTCAACGGCAGATAAATTCTCAATTCCAAATCCAATTGCAATTCAAAATCAAATCAAAATTTTAATCTCCATGAACCCTATCGAATTATATATCGATTTGAAGCTATCGAAGAGTGCAAGTCAAATATATGATTCATTTCTCAATCAGGGTTGCTGTGTGGCCGGAATTGACTAGTTTATTCTCGACCGTTCGTTTTGGATTATTGGTTTCGACGGTGGATCTTCGTCTTTAGGCCAATCTTAGAGCATGGGTGTGTTGCCGTCGTCAAGTAGGGTGCATCGGTAGGTTTCGTTTGTGTCAAGGGGTCGCGAAATGGCCGTGAACGCCAACCCTAGTTGGCGGCGGCGCGTCCATCTGGGGGAACGAGGCTCGTGCGCTTGGCCATCATAAGCGCGGGGTAAGGAGCTGGGTTCGTCGACAGTGTTGGATCGGACGTCAGGTCGATGGTTGGGCGGCGTTGTCGAGGGTTTAGTGGCGACGGATGTTCGAGATGATGGTTCTGTTGCTCCCGTGCGTTCTAGTGTTGAGACAAACTGGTGACGTGTTCTTCAATCTGATTTATTTATTTATTTTATTTAAATTTCAATTCCATTGTTCTTACACGAATAACTTTTGCGTATGAGGTCAAATTCGCGCGTGGTTCGATCCGCTGGGATCGTATCGGGATTTCGGAAATTTTGACGCTGGTTTGGACGAAATCTGAGACTGTTCAAATTTTGGGTTTAAATTTGATTTAAATTCAATTTAAATTCAAAAGGTGAGTGTTTTAACCACTCACAACTTCTAAAATTTCTTATGTTTGTTACATTTAATTCATGATGTAATTAAGAATTTATTTATGATTGTTTGGTATATTTTTAATCATCATCTCAGTTACATTGAATTTATTTGAATTAAATTTTTATTTAATTTATTATTGCATATAAATTGCCGTTAAATACCTGTTAGTTATTATCAGTTTCTATATTGATATTTATGGAGTGTTTTGGATGATGACTGTGATGGATGTTGATTGTTGATATTGGTTGAATGGATGTTTAGTTTATATCGTTATAAACTGCAAGTTTGTTATGGATTATTATTAATTCGGGGTTGCGATTTGAAATGATATACAACCGTAAAATATTAAATCGCGGATTGAAATGATAAATATCTGTATCACTTGACCATATGATAGAAAAATATATACAGACACTGTGGTCTATATATAAAAATGTTTTGAAATGGTTTGTATAGTTTTGTAAACAAATATATGGTTTTATATAAATATTGATTTCAGATATTATATAAATGTTACATTATATATATAGTTAAATTCTTGATTTTAAGCTATGTATAAATTTGTTTTAATATAGAATAAGTTGATAATAAAGTTTTATTTTATTAAAGATAATATGGTTAAGTATTTATTTAAATTATATTTTAATATATAGTTTATAATGATTTAAATAAATTAAGGTTGGAAGATAAATTTGAAATTTATTTGAAATTGAATTTATTTAAGGATTAAACTCAAATAAGTTAATGTGAAATTTATTAAATTTAAATTTTTGAAAGGTATGATTTTTATAATTTGATTTGGTTTAAGGTGGATTAAATAAATATCTCAAGTATAGACAAAATTGAAGGAAACATTTAGTTATTTGTAATTTAGGTTTTATTTAAATGATAATGGATTTATTAAGTAAATGTTTCAAAACTAAATAATAGAAACTTGAATTTGATATGCATATGAAATTATCAAACTTAGTTTTGAAATTATTGAATACTTAAAGTTTGAAATATACTGAATTTGAAATGGTTTATTTTGTGGATCAAATCTGTTTTTGAAATCAACAAAATTTGGAACGGTTTATTTGAAAACTGAACTGAATTGAAACCCATGATTTGAGATTTGGTTAAATCTAAAATTTTGGAATTTGAGTTGTTTTGGAATTGATTTGTGAAATTGAAGAAGCTATTTATTATATAAAGAATTTTAATATTTAAACCATTTAAGTGGTGGAAATTATGTTTCAAAGTTACGAGTTTCAAAGTATTATGATTTGAAAGTGTTATAATTTAAAGTGTTTTGGTTTCGAAATATATAACTTTGAAAGTGCTATGATTTTGGAAAAGGATTTATTGAAAATTAAAAAAAAAATGATATCGTATCGATTTAGTTTTGAAATGGAAATGATATCATATTTATATGGTTTTGAAATGACAATGATATTTCGGTTTAAAGTATAAATTATTTTGAAATGACCGTGGTGTTATAATAACATTGGGTTGTTAAAGAGACGGGATCAGATATAAGCATACTCTCTGTCGATACCGAAAACCATTTTAACAACCGTGTACGCGGTGGAGATTTCAGAATGAAGTAGAATAGTGGTGGCGTTCCTTTGAGTTATATACGTGGACCCGATTCCCGTGAGTTGGCATAAGATGGCTAAAACATGAGCGATTGACGTGCTAAGGAGGTATCACCTCTTATCGGACACTCCTTCGATACCATTCTATTACTTTGTGATTGATTGGGGCCCTTTTGATTTTGGAGGTGTGGCTCGAGGTGGACGGTAGTAGCTGCTACGCGTTAGCACCGGTCTGAAAGCGTAATTGGTATCTCTACCCTGGCATTTCCTAGTTGTGCCGTGTCACCTACTCCAGATTGCCTTGTACGAGTTTGATTTTCTCCCGTAGCCCGTGGAGTATCCTCTGTTGGCTTCCCGATCAGGAGGAACTATGATACTGGATGGACTACTGTGACTATTACGTGTTAAGGGGGAGATTGGGTAACTGCTTAACGCTATTTTAAAGTAAGTTTATTTTACTATAGACATTATTATAATAGCGAAATATTGTTACATAGTAGATATTTTAACGGAACCTTAGGAGATATAAATCTCGAACATCTCTTAAGTTACTGCACTCACGTTTGACACCGGATAGGAGATGTCAAATCTCGTAAATTTCTTTGACGCCGTTCCGTTTGTATTATTTACCATTTATTTAACTTACATAAGATCTTTTAGTTCTGACTCGAGTGTTTTGTCTTTTCAATTCGTTCGGGTCAGCCTGAGCATTTCAGGTTTGAAGACCTTACTTCTGGAGGACGAAGACGAAGATTGCATTAATATTATTTACTATATTGTTCCACTGTATCACATCTTTCCGCTATGTTGTTATTATTTATTCCTTGGTATGTGTAATTCTGATTCTATGTTGTATAAATAAAATCAAATGTTTTGTAAAACAACTTCATGAACTGTTATTTGGTTATTATATTTTGTCATTCCGCTGCGATATTCTGTTTTGTTTCCCTTTTTCCTTCCTTTTTCTTATTCACCTCAATAACAATTCGTTCTTTTGTATGGTTTGAGTCTAACGTGTGTTGTTCATCGTCGATTTAGAACGTACAAAAAGACGGGATGTTACACATCGCCTCGTTGGACAATGTTTGAGTTTGGATACATATGGTGACAAAAAGAAATCTCCACTGTTCATATATGTAACACTGCACGTATTTTTATTTTTCCTGGCATGAGGTTATTATTTCTGACCCCTACTAATTTCCACGCCCAAGGGGAGAAACCCCAATTAATTTCTTTTACAAGATTCGAAAAGGCTTTCCAATTATTCTGTGTAATACTGTCTTCTGAACCTTCAACATTCGGCTACAGATGATATGTATCCATATAATAAAATCTTTATGACTAAATTAGCAGTGTTGATGACATATACATATTTACGTACGTACCTACATATGTATGTATCTATGTATGCGTGCGCGCGTGAAGTTAATATTTATATTATATGTACATATATTTTATTAGTACTCACTTATACGTACAATTGCCAAACACCACAAATCAAAATTTTCAAATCCAACTCAAGCCTTGCTATATGTGTGCTAATTGTACGAATCATGTGTCATTTATTGAGGAATGATTTTAGGCATACCATTTTGCACTGAACAGCTCCTAACAATTTGTTATGAACTGTTAGTATGGTTGATTAGAAAAGCGAATAAGATGGGTTCACATTAGCATTGATTTCATTGTATTTTTCAAATGTATTGGATTTAAGATTGTCAAGGAAATCTTCAAAATCAAAATCTTTTGTTCGCCTTTTCTTTCTTCCTGTTTTGTCATTCGTTCTTTTATTCCTATATATCAAATTGAGCAGGCCAGTTTAAGATGACTTTGAAATAGAGATTGAATCCTTATTGTTTTCTACTCTGAGATGTTTATGTATATGCTAACTTTATATGCGCGCGCGTATGTGCGTGCGTGGGTGTGTGTGTGTGTTGCGCGGGCGCGGACGCGTGCATGTGAGTTGATTACCTTGAGAATCAAGCCTCGCTTATAAATTCCGAGCTGCTAAATACATACTTTGGGTACTGATGACAAGTTGTCAGATCGGGGTTCGAACTCATGAGCTTTTCTCTTGCCCCATTAGTACCATTTAAAACTATAGGAACTCCATAAGGAAGCTTTATTTATATCTATTCTGCAATTAGAAAAAACGTTTCTTACTTCTCTGACCTATTTATTACATTTGCAATAAAGCATACCATTTGTGTTTTTTCACGATCTATATATTTCTTGAAAGGGAAAGAATTGACACAATCTTATGAATATGGGTACATGGATTGAGAAGTAATAATTTTAATAATATGTGAACTTGATTTGTACTGCAGCATATATCAAGATTCAAAAGTAATAATTGCTGGTTAATTTTCCTATCAGAAGATGATTAATATCAACCTGAAGAAGAAATGAATACTTTGCGTTTATCTCCTGTAAATTAATCTTGAAATCATCAACTGAACTCTTCATTTGACATTCAAATATTATAAACACAAGAAATACTGAAATTAAACATAAATTACCTGGCATACAAACAATAACATTTTAATCTTATAATAGAAATGTTAAACTTGCGGAAAATTGTTGTTAGGTATAGGTTTGAGTAATAGATCGCTAACTATTAACATTTTTTCCTTAAGCTAAATATTTTATTCACAGAATCACTTCAGCACCTTGGTGTCAATCTCTCTGTACTTTGTCAAGAAATTTATATTTCTCTTTAAGAAGTGGTCTCAGTGTTAAAGTGTGTTCTGATTTATTGCATTCAAGATATTCTATGAAGTTGAGAGGAAAGCAGATTGGCAGTTGTTTGACAACCTTTGCAGGTATCCAATTATTTTCTTGCTGCACGCTTACTTTTTAGATTGACAAATTTATATGAGTATTATATTTTTTATGGACAATATTTCTTTATTGCATCGATACTACTTTTGCCCATGATATATACTTCTACACTTGATCTTTCTATAAATTAAGTTCGCATTGTCGGTTTGTGTAATATTGCAATAATATCGGATCACTTATCTGACAAGTCAAAGAAATCAAATAGTTTTTGCATCTCACCGTAAATTTTAACCTTTCTTGATCATGATACTCTCTCAAAAAGCTATTTACCCTTGCATGCTAGACAACAATAAGGAATTTTTGTATACTCCCCAACAAAACCAACCAATGCTCTAAACCTCACACCCCTGCAAGAGCTTACCTTGCACTCTTGCAAGAGCCACTGAAATCCTACAGAATTCAGACATTTAGACCAAACTCCCAATTGACCGGATGACAAGAGAAATGAAGAGTTTTTTTCTTCTTCCACACAATTCCGAATACTTCATCCTGTTATGCTTCTGCATGATCTATATTTCCGATTTCCAATCAGAAAAGGAACGGAGCTTTGTTTTCAGGGATTGTAGGCTTGATTTTATGTTTTAGAAAGTTCTATCAGCTACTGTATCATGGGTTCAATAATTAAGCAGTTTGATCGAAAATTGAGCTGAGACTATAAATTCCATGAATTTCTGATTGATGAACTCTCTTGCAGACTACTCTGGTGTAAATTCCATGAATCCCAAATGTATGAATAGCAAACAAGAGCAACATTGATAGTTTCATTTCACTTCTTACGATGTTCAGATTGGAAATTTTTTTATTTCACCCACAAAACTTCAAATATGGAAGTTAAATGTTTTCTGGCATATAAGAAGGAACATAGGCCCTGTGTTGGAGCAATAGGGAGACAGGATCACTGTACCCTATAATCGCATAAATTTCGCAAAATTAAAATCAGTGAGTGAAATAAGTTCTTACAGTACAACACAGAGTTCAACATTGATTTAATAGACTATTCATACGATGATAAACCGTGAATTGTCTAGGCAGTAATTTTACCAGATTATCTCCATCGAATTATATGCATAAATTGGTAGCAAATTCAAAAAAAAAAAAAAAAAAAAAAAAAAAAAGGCAACTTACTTCTATCAACACTTTAACAGAACCAGAGGGCTGAAGTACCCATACGTGGTAAAAAGAATGGCTTGCATGGTCATATCTGGAGCAACACCTTCTGACAGTCTTGACATACTACAACCAGCTAGTTTATATCCTGAGCAAATTTTACAGGTCTGTTCATTTAGTTTAATCCAGTTAATGCTAATTCATCCTCTATCACACAAGTAATTATATCTTATATATACGTACTAATTAAACCATTAGATGGAAGAGGAGTTTAATCTGCTTAAAGAGACCTTAACTAAAGCGCAAATTGAGGAAGAAAAGATGGCATGTATCCTTAACTATATTTGATTAATGTACATGAACAAGCATGTGAAACAGTGAATGTTCGCTTTTCCGTTGCAATCTATTCTTATCAATTCTCCCTCTAGGAGAAGTAACTGGTCATATAACAGTAAGTTTCCTTTGACTAACAGTAGTTCTTACAAAGAATTGGTATGTCAATGTGCTAGCAAGAATCCGTATAAATGCTTTCCGTGTTGAACTGGTCACTGGATCATACGAGGATTTGCTTTCATCTGCATATGCTTCAGTGGAGTCTGCAGCAGCTGCTGGAAATGCTATATACATGCTTCCATCCTTTTACAATCATGATTGTGGTACACTTCAAATATGATCTTCCTCAAGTTCAAAGCTATCATCTTAGTGACCATTTGTTTTTGGTATATGAATGGTTAATTTTAACTAGAAAATTTAATTCGAATGGTGATTAGTCACAAGTTGGTTTTTTTTTTCCTGTGTGTAATTACACAAAATAAAGATGAACGTACCAGTATATTAATTAATATATAATTAAAAGCACAAAATGAGTAATATGCTATGCTGACATCTGAAGTTTCAGATCCTAACACACACATCATATGGATCGATAACGCAGAGGCAAAACTTAAAGCGCTCCGCAATATTGATGAAGGTACACACCAGTATTTTTCTTTCTTTCTCTTTTCAATCAATATTTTAGAATATTTGATGATTTGGGTTTTTTTTTTTTTTTTTTGACATAAATAAATAATAATATGTTAAAGTAGTCTTATTGAAGGAGTGTGTTGTTCTAGTATGAGGTGCAGAAGCTTTTTTATGTACTAATGCAAATTTACTGACAATTGATGCAAGGCGAGGAGCTCCGAATATGCTATATTGATGCAAGCATGGATGTTGAAGCTCGAAAGTCGCTTCTCTCTCAAGGGTTCGGTTTCGATTGCCAGTGTCTTCGATGCACATCAGGGGATTGAAAACCTCATTTTCATGTTATTTAAGTCAAAACCATTCAGAAGAAATAAGCACTTATCTGAAATAGCCTGTAAGTTATGGCAATAGCACTGCTAGTGTCTTCGGTGCTCCTTGGGCTGGTGTAGCTGTTTGTCCGACTTCGTGTCCAAGTTTAGAGATTTTAACAAGTTATAAACCTTTACAATTAGCGTTTAGCTACTAAGTATATGAAGCTAATTATTGATCCACCATCATCGCCTCTTTCAAATTTTGACTGTTCACGTTTGCAAAATTCTTGACACCAATTTGTGCCATCTTGTATGCAGCTTCAATGCATTGGAATGTATGAAATATGTTTATGTAGGCAGTATTTATAAAACTAAGAGTGCATCTCTCTTCGGTAAATGCCTTGTTCTAAGATATGTGATCGATGATCACAGTAAATGTATTATCCATATGTAACTTGCATAATGGTACTTGAACTATGCTCCATATGCACCATATTCTTGTAGATCTGTCGATGGGTATTTTTTGATGCGGATGCTGTCATATTCGCATTTAAAATTATTTTTTGATATCGAATATACGCTTTCGTGATACAGATGGATGTCAAATAATTATCTTATCCGTTGACGATCGATAAATTTAGAGACAAATAAAAATTTTGGTTTAACATAATTTGTTTTTCAATCTTATCAATTACAAAAGTGTGAAGAATAATAAATGTGATGCTAATAAATAGTTTTGAGTAATTAATAAACATTAATTGTATATAATATAAACTACTAACTTAATAAAACTATAAATGTACACTATTCATTATGCTAAAAAAAATACACATGATATAAACTATAATCTTGACAAAAAATGGATGGATGGTTTTTGAATGCGGATGCTTTCATATTCGTATTCATATTCATTTTTTCGAATATCATATATTTATTTGCTTTTCGGGTACGAAGGTGGACAAATTTCGATTTTTTCGAATATCCACTGAAAAGTTTAATTTTTTGCCTTTCAATTTAGCAAAAGAGAGTGGTAGGATACAGAGCGTTTTGTGCTAATTTTTTTATAAAAGGCAACATGAAAATAGATCGAGAAATATACATGGTTGCCATGGAAGATGAAAACGAACATGTGCGTGTGATTAGATTAACAAATATATTAAATAACATTTATGACTAAATTTACACGTGCCTTTGGTGTTAAAGGTTTGATTAATAAAATATATGCACACACATACATACATAGTTACACATATAGTTCTATACACACACACATATATATACACATACATACATATATTATACTATAATGCAAAACCCGTGGTCAAAGAGTCAAAGTGAAGTCTTTTCGGTTTATCAAAACTACCCGTTCTTTGGAAAAAAGGGTAATTGAGAATAAGGGTATGCTTGACTTTCTCGTGTGTGTGTACACATATATAGGTATTATTTAAAATATATTTTATAGTTACATAAAAGTCTATTTTAAAAATTGAAGTCAAAATGGGACACATATATGTTTATTGTAAACAATGTTTTAATATATAAAGCAACATGTGCATTTGAAGATTGCAATTTAATACATGCATATATGAATCAAAGGTTGATAAATTTAAATCCAACTCTCAATTTAAAAAAAGAATTAATTAAATTAATATTTTATATAAAATTCCTCTTCTATGTTTTAATTAAAATAACCCTTACACTTGCGTAAACGACAACTATACAAAATTATTCAAACAACCATGTAATACATGTTTTCATTTTAAAATAAGTTCAAATAGTTAAAATTGATTCAATCAAAAAATGTTTTAAATCAAAAATTAAATGAAAGCTAATCCAAAATTATTTTCAAGTAAAAATTAAAACAACCAAGTAACATGCATATGTTTATATAAAGGAAATTCAATCAAATGATTTCAAAACAATCAACTAAACTAGATCTGACAACTAAGACACAAATAAATTCGTTATAAATGATTCAATTCTAAACCATATGAACAATATGAATAAATAATCACAAAAAAGAATCTAAACTATATCAACATATTTGTCATATGATTAATTGAGGAACAGTAAAAAGGCGGATCCAAATTATATTAACAATAATTAATTGAGATGTAAAAAGGGGATCTAAAATTATATTAACAATAATTAATTGAGACGTAAAAGGGTGGATCCAAATCTAAAATTGAATTTTTTTTTAATTTCCTTTGCATGATACGTTTTATACTTCTGTTTTATATCCAATGAATTTATCATAGATACATTATTTATGTACCAAATACACATGTTCATTTTATGTTAATTCATCTGTGAATTAAACGAAGTACGTGGAATTGTTTTTGGTATCTTCTTTATATACCAATATTAAGAGTTCACCAACTCTTATGTCGCTTCCACAAAACAGGTGCTTTGTCCTTAACTCCAAAATAATTGTAAAAAATTGATAGACCATTCCGTGTTATGTAGCTAATGCAACAAATACAGTTATTCTAATAGATTTATTTCATAACAAATATTCAAAACATTCATAGTAAAATAAAATTATATTCACTTTCACTCAATACTGAAATTAATTATTATTTCATAAATAATATTTGATATATTTACGAAAATAAATTTTCATATCTTGATGCGTCCATTGATAAGTGTTATATGAAATGCTCTTAGTATTTCTACTATCACCATAATAGCATATAAAATATGAACCAACTACTTATTATGAGGTAATTATTTCTTTTACTGTAACTAACTCGTAGAAACGACTTTTATGGAAAACAATTCTCTATATAATAACACAATTTGGAATTGAAATCGTATTTCTTATTCCATATTAAGTATCTTTTAGTATTTTATATAATTCTTGTTTTCGATATCTTTTCATGAAGCAGATTTGACTATTCACTCTCTTCATCTTAACCGTGCCTAAGTTGCATCCACTCTTGTACATTTACTTTCGTTTTCTAAAATGGTCAAACCATTCAAAGGAATCTTTATTGTAATCAATTATCTTAAATACACGATTCCGCATAATGCTTTATTTGTTTATTTCCAATAAACTAATTTCATTTGAAGTTTCATACATTACGAATCGTTCACCATATAATATTTATTTATGATTGAATATGATGCAAATATCTATATTCTTATATTGCTTAAGGGTTCAAAACTCATGCAAACAATACAAAGTCTTAGAAAAATAAACAATTAAGCGATCAAGTTACGAATGTGTTTAGTAGTGTATAGTTAGGATTTTGCATATGTCCTAACTCGACAATAGGCCAAAAGATTTAAGTTAAGTATATCTTATATTATTTGTCAATCTTTAATTTTTTTTTTAATTGTATATTTCAGCTGATAAACATTTTATCAATTATATTAGTTGCACAAATTTACTAGTGTATACTATATTAACTTTATATATAACAAATGTTCTTGTAATATAAGAAATGTTAAATGTTACCCATTCATTTTCATAATAAGGCTCCCACTAGATTCTTATGTTTCTCAAAACTCTAAGAAAAACAAAAAAATCTTTTGATTTCTCTAGTGGGTGCTTGGACTTGCTTGCCTTGAGATTTTGACCTTGAGGAAAGCTCAACAAATCATAGACCCACAAGCGATGGATAACGCCTTATCGATTGTATCATATACAATTTCTAACCCATGGTCTTTGTCCTAGTCTCATCTTGATCTCGAGCAAAGCTCACCAAATCGACAGATTATTCACTCATCCTCACCATTTCATGATGGTTTTGTATAATGCACATACCTTGAGAAAAGCTAAAAAATATGTGCAGTTATCTTACCTCTTCTATTCTATATAATAATAGTACTATACATAACATTCCTAGCTTGAGGAAAGCTCAACAACTAAGGAGTATGGAAATAATCTATTAGTTTATAAATGGTAGAGGGAAACATTTATATTATAGATTCATAATCTTTAATATATTTGTTTAGGTGATATCGGTTTAGGAATAATGTATTTCTTTTGAAATACCCTCCTAATTCAAGTGTCAAACACATATAAAATCTTGATATATGTTCTTAACAAATGTAATTATTCTTTAAATCTCATTTGGGTTTCTTTTTAGTTCTACTTGATTTTATACATTCATATATTATGTAAGTTTATTTCATATATAACCTTTTATAATTTAATTAACTTATATAATTTTCATATGTAAATTATTAACTAAATCATATTTAATCAATTTTAATTCGTTAATTGATTAACTATATTATTCTTAAAATTCAAAATTTTATTTTATTCATCCTAAACAATTTAAGGTGGATGTTAACTATAACACTTATAGTATAACATGCATGTATAATTGTATATGTACATCTTATTTTATTAATTAATATTTAGTTTATTTATTTATCAAATAAGTATTTTATTTGACTAAAACAATTTTAATTAAATATTTCAATAAATTAAAATTATTTTAATCTACCTTAAACAATTTAAGATATATATATATATATATATATATATATTAAAACAATTATAGTTTGATAAGTACATACAACATATATATGTTTTAACTTAATTAATTAACTTTTAGTTTTATTTATTTAATTAATTCGATTGGTTAAATTTCAAATAATTTTCAAAATATTAGTTTACTTTCAACACAATTTTGAAAATGCATTTTATAACTTTATCAATTTTATTTCATATTTTAAATATAACTTTTAAATTCAAAATATCATAAAATTTTGAAAATTAGCCTAAGGCTTAAATTCAAATTGGGCATTTTCTACTATGGATAACCTTTGAGTTCACATCATCTTTTGGGCCACGTCGATAGCCAGGTACGACAGAGTACTTGTATACTCAAATTGTAACATCCCGCCTTTTCGCAGGCCTTTAAATCGACACACGCGTCAATTCAAACCATACGGAAGGGCGGATTGTTATGTGGTAAATAACAAAAACAAGAAAGAAATAAAACAAAACAGAATCTTACAGCGGAAGGATAAAATATAATAATCAAATATACAATTCATGAAGCTGTTTTACGAAAACATTTGATTTTACTTATACAATATATATCAGAGTTACACATACCAAAGAATAATACAATGCAGCAGAACATTATGAATGTAGTGGAGGACTATAATAAATAATAGTAATGCAAATCTTCGTCCTCGTCCTCCAGAATAAAATCTTCAAATCCTAAAACGCTCGGACTGACCCGAGCGAATTGAAAAGGCAAAACACTCGAGTCAGAACTAAAAGATCTTATGTAAGTTAAATCAACAGAAATAAATATGAGTGCAGTAACTCAAGAGATGCTCGGGATTTACATCTCTTAAGGATCCGTTAAACTATTTACTGTGTAGTATATTTAGCTATTATAATAGTTTTAATAGTAAAATAAACTTACTTTTAAATAGCGTTAAGGGGTTACCATATAGCCCTTAACACAAATAATGCCAATGGTCTATACAGTGCCTGCATATCTCCTGATCGAGAGACTACGAGAAGACAACTAGGCAATGCCAGGGTAGATATACCAATTACGCTTTCGGGTCGGTGGTAACGCGTAGCGCGCAGCTGCCGCCCACCTCGAGCCACACCTCCAAATAAAAAAAATCAAAAGTGGCCACCGAATCAATCCAAAAGTCAAAGTATATCGAAGGGATGTGTCCGATCAAAGGTTCTACCTCATTAACCCGTCGAGCGCTCCTGTTTTAGCCACCTTATGCCAACTCATGGGAGTTGGGTCCACGTATTTACCTCAAAGGAAATGCCGCCACCATCCTACTTCATTTTGGAATCTCCACCGCGTACACAGTTGTTAAAGTGGTTTTCGAAGTTGGCAGAGAGTATGACAACTTCCGATCCTTGTCTCTTCAACAACCAAACGTTATTATAACACCGCGGTCTTTTCAAAATAATTTATACTTTAAAACCAGAATATAACATCCATTTCAAAACCATATAAATACGATATCATTTATATTTTATAACCCAAATCAATATGATATCATTTTTATTTCAAATATATCTTTTTCCAAATCATAGTACTTCCAAATCTATATACCTTGAAATCTATAGCTTTGAAAACATAACTCAATATACTTCAATGGTTTAAATATTAAGTTACTTTATAAAATAAAATAGCTTCTTTAATTTTCACAAATAATTCCAAATACCGATTTGAACCTCTCAATAAACCATTTCAATTCATATATTTCAAAGCTTTAAATATTCCACCATTCAACTAATTCTTGATATTCTATATATATCAATTTCAATTACTATTATTTAAATTTGAAATGTTTACTTGATAAATCTAATATCATTTAAGCAAAGCCTTTAAACTTCAAATAACAGGATATACTTTCTATTTAATTTAACTTGATAATATTCATTTAACGCGATTGATATTCATTTAAATCCTCTAAACCAAAATCAAGTTATAAAAATCATACCCTTTAAAATCTCCATTTTTATTTATTTTTCAAATCAAATTTTATTTAAGTAAAATTTTCAAATAATTCAATTTAAACCAATATCATATTTATTTTCCAACTTAAATTTCATTTAAGTCATTTAAAAACTCTATATATACAATATCTTAAGTAGGTACTTAACCATATAATATAAAACAATTAAACTCCATTATTAAACTCATTTTATTAATCAATTTTATACATAGCTTAAACCAAGAATTTTACCATATTTAAAATAACCTTTATCAAATATCTGAATCAATATCTCATAAAAGCATATATATTTCTTTACAAAACCATGGAAAATCATTTCAAAATATTCTATATATAGACCGCGGTGTCTGTATAAAATTTTCTATCCTATGGTCAAGTGATATGAATATTTATCATTTCAATCCGTAATTTAAAATAAAAATTACGGTTATATATCATTTCAACCGGCAATCTCGAATGAAATGAAAATGCATAATAACTTACAGTTTATAACAATATAAAATACAACATCCATTCATCCAAAATCACCCATCAACTATTTATCAGAATCATCACCCAAATTCAAACAATACATCAATATATAACATGTGATATTCAAAAATAAATTATAACTGTTTAACTGGAATTTTATATGCAATAAAATAAATAACAATTTAACTGGCAGTTAATATGCAAGAAATAAATAACAATTTTACTGGCAGTTAATATACAATGAATAATTAAGTAACAATTAAATTAAATAATTTAATTTTACTGGGATGATGATTAAAATATGTCAAACAACCATAAATAAATTTCAAATCACATCATATATAAATTTAACAAACATAAATTTTTTTAGAAGTTGTGAGTGGGTTAAAACACTCACCTTTGGGATTTAAATTGAATTTAAATCCAATTTAAACCCAAAAATTGCAAAGTCCTCAAATTCATCCAAACCAGCGTCATAAAGTCCGAAATTTCAATACGAACCTAGCCGAGAAAACCGCGCGTGAATCTGACATTGTACGTAAAAGTTATGACAATTATCGTGATTGAATTTTAATTTAAAAAAAAACAGAACACATACCTAACTAGCTACGTCACGTCTTCCTTCATCAGACAGCACAACACGCACGCAATATTACAACAAACCCTCACGCAAAAAAAAAAAACACGCGTAGGCCGCCGCCTCTACCACTGACATCGCACGCCCTAGACACGCCGCAAGTTCACCGTGCCTTCAACCCGGTCAGGCCGACCCCCCGCTTCACCTCGCGCGCGAACGCCATCTCCTCAGACACGGTCGCGTACACGCCCAGCCTCCACCAGTATTCAAGCCCTAATCCAATTTTTCCCGAAAATCTGGCCATCGAATTGACGCAAAAACTATACCGATGAACTCCCCATCGTCCCCTCTACAATACCCAGAAATGATTCGACGATCTGACAATGTTCATCGACGCGCGATGAACGGTCGAGAATTGATTTAGAAATTCTGGACACCATTGAGGAAGAGGAGGAATAGAATGTATAGAAATGAGGAACAGAGGCTGCTAGGGTTTATAGCAGGATATATATAGGCAGGGTTGACATTTGAATGGATGGATAAGATTCGATATACGCGCTAACGCCAAAGTGGTCCGAAAAGCCCGTTTCGACTCCGAAATGGAATTGGGTCAACCCATATATCAAAATAGGTGTTTTTAAATATTTTAAACGCAATGGAAAAGGTTTCAGGTTCAAATTGCGTCGTATGAAGAAGTTATGCTAAAAACAATATTTTCAAATCGATTTCAAATTGATTTCAATTTCATTGATTTTTGGGCGTTCGAGTCCGTACGATCAAACGACAAGTCCGATCGCTACGAAATTTGAAACCCTACAATAATTCACCGTTACGGATCCGATGAAACTCGTTTCCGAGTCAGTGGCCAAAATGGCTATTTTTCCATTAAATAAATAAATAAATAAAATTTAGTCAATTTAATGAAATTCTCAATTTAAATTCGATAATTACCAATTCTTATCATTTTAATTTTTTCAATCATTTACAATGAGTTAAACCAAATTTAAATGTCAAATTAGAGTTGATAAATTTATAAATTTCGGTATTAACCTCAATTTCATTAAATTCGAAAATTATAAATTTAATTTCCAAAAAACACGCAAGGCCGCCGCCTCCACCACTGACATCGCACGCCCTAGACATGCCGCGAGTCCGCCGTGCCTTCAACCCGGTCAGGCCGACCCCCCGCTTCACCTCGCGCGCGAACGCCATCTCCTCAGACACGGGCGCGTACACGCCCAGCCTCCACCGGTATTCAAGCCCTAATCCAATTTTTCCTGAAAATCTGATCGTCGAATCGACGCAAAAACTATACCGATGAACTCCCCATCGTCCCCTCTACAATACCCTGAAATGATTCGACGATCTTACAATGTTCATCGACGCGCGATGAACGGTCGAGAGTTGATTTAGAAATTCTGGACAGACGATGCATCAAATCGGAAAACGGGTTTAAGTTTTGAGATGCGTACATCGAAAGCTTTAATATATATTTTTTTCAAATTTTTCTGAGGACTTTGAAAATTTTGCTTTGGATTTGATTTGCAATTGGATTTGAAAATATAGAATTTTGTCTGCCATTGAGGAGGAGGAGGAATAGAATGTATAGAAATGAGGAACAGAGGCTGCTAGGGTTTATAGCGGGATATATATAGGCAGGGTTGACATTTGAATGGATGGATAAGATTGGATATACGCGCTAACGCCAAAGTGGCCCAAAAAGCCCGTTTCGACTCCGGAATGAAATTGGGTCAACCCTTATATCAAAATAGGTGTTTCTATATATTTTAAACGCAATGGAAAAGATTTCAGGTTCAAATTGCATCGTATGAAGAAGTTATGCTAAAAACAATATTTTCAAATCGATTTCAAATTGATTTCTGGGCGTTTCGAGTCCGTACGATCAAACGACAAGTCCGATCGCTACGAAACTTGAAACCCTACAATAATTCAACGTCACGGATCCGATGAAACTGGTTTCGTCGAAATCCGAGTCAGTGGCCAAAATGGCTATTTTTCCATTAATTAATTAAATAAATAAAATTTAGTCAGTTTAACCAAATTCTCAATTTAAATTCGATAATTACCAATTCTTATCATTTTAAATTTTTCAATCATTTGCAATGAGTTAAACCGAATTTAACTGTCAAATTAGAGTTGATAAATTTATAAATTTCGGTATTAACCTCAATTTCGTTAAATTCGAAAATTATAAATTTAATTTCCAAAAATTTCTATTAAATTTACTTTTCATTTTATTATTCGATTCATTATTATCAAACGGATGAGATTATCATCGGATTCAAAATTCATTACATTACTATTCTCACGTTTCATCTAAATTCCCATTTTAAATATTTAGTTCATTTAATTGCAATTAATCCTTTTATTTAATTTTAAATTCTAATAAATTAATAAAGCTTTATTCTCGATCCTTATAACTCAACAAATTGTCCAATATGAATAACCTTAACGTTACTTACAAATATTCCTTAATTTAATTCAATGTTTACATTTGGTTTTCATATATTCAATTTGTCGCTAAGTATACATCTACATTATTTCCACTGATTTGAATTTCATTCAATTAATTAATAATTTCCTCGGTTAACATTAACGTAACATTTCTTTATTTTTATTGAAAATGATTCAAAATTCAATTCCTAATTCTTAATATCCTCTAAATTACAACGTCCAAACATTGTAGTACTCCTCACATTAATGTGACATTTATTAAAATTTATTTCCAATAAACGTACCACTAAATTTCCCATTAATTTCAGTTTGATTTCCAAATTTTATTTAACATACTAAATAAAATAAATAACATATATAGATTGTTACCTATTTTCCTTTACTTGCATTTATAAGTTTATTACTTAACAATCACAGGTTAAAATTCCACATATACACAAATCTTAATTAATTGTCATTAACACTGTATTATTTCATTAATTAATCAAATACTTACATTATCCCTATTTCACTTATTTTGGTCGTTATTCCAAGCATAGGTCGCAAGTTTTTGTTTCATTATATTATCCTATGGAAACAATATACATTTCAATACTTTTTTTTACATCTATTGAGATTTTATTTTCCAAATTTACTACATACCACAAATTATGACCTTACAGTTATTTCAATTAATTTGGATTGCGCTAAATAAATTATTCATTAACTTACATTAACATAATTGCATAATTTACATTCAGTTACAAATAAATCAATATATTATTTCACCCATTAATACACTGATTGCATTTGTTTATACTCTATTCCATTTATTTCATTATTACATTAACACCTTTCGTTACAATTCATAAATGCGTCTGCTTTTATTTAGTTACCGTTACTATATTATTATTATTCCATTAGCTAATTAAGTAATTACATTAATACATCTTTATTTCATTCCTTAAATTTACACTTCAGTTTATGTTCTATTCGACTAATTATCATAACACTGAATAAAATTTACGTTATTTCAATTATTACCCAAATTTATATAACTTTGAATCTATTTCCCTACTTACAAATTTACAATCAAATGAAGCTTTACAAATCTGATTCAATTAATTGGGATGGCATTGAATTAATATTTTTATTGTCTTGCATCAACATTATTATATTTTATTCCCGCTATAAATTCATTAACAAGTTTCAAACTTCTTTTATTTATACAATACTTACCTTAATCTATTTATTTCAAATTTTATACCTAGGTGCAACAATTTTTCCTATTTCATTCAAAATGTGATTTCACTTCAATAGTCAAAATTTAGTTAGTTTTTTTATATAACTATTGCCACATTCCATTCTTAACATTTACTTCGATATAAATTAAAATTTTTATTTCTTCTAAATTTAATCCTAAAATCCTATTAAAATGACAAATTTAATTATCGAAATTTACGGGTCGTTACACTCTCCCTCACTCAAAATTTTTCGTCCCTGAAAAGGAAAAGAAGGGAAAAAAAGAATTATAAATCAATATATATTATTATATTCATAACAATAAGTTTACAGAATTGGATAAATTGAATATAACATATAGATTTATAAACAATTAAGTCTTTTATATTCAAATTAATAAAGTTTGGAAAACATATTTCAAAATATTTTCTAAGTCCAAAAATTTACGGAAAATTTTGGCAGTCTCCTTTATACGGGGAGGCTCTGGAGAAAATATAATATCAAAATAACAATATATAACATACATTTTCCAAAATAATATATTTCCCAACACGAGAAAACAATTTAATAACGCTATAAACGTAATCCGAAAACGTACCTATTTGTCAGGCAATTACGCTTATATTATGAAACCAAAAGCAGTAGCAATTGCTTCCATAACCTGTATTTCACTTATATAATCCAAAAGGTTGCCAATTATATAAAATGAAATATTTAAGGTTGTTTCAACCACAAAAAACAATCAATACAACAACAATCAATTTGCAACAAGGCATCCAACCATTATACAAAATCAACACAAATCAATCAATCATTCATATCAAACAAAACAGATAGTGGTCGGGTTCAAAACTTTAAATTGTACAGAATGAAAAATAAACTATCAAGTGCACCATTTACTCAATAGTCTTAGATGAAACTAAATAGGTTATTTATACATCCAAACAAATTTAAAGTATCCTTACCCAAACAACCATAAACCAAAACAAACAACAATTCCCAACAACAAATTTAGTTTATCCTTATTAATTCCATTCATACATTTGTTGTTTGATTTCCTTTTCATTCTTATAATGATTTGTCTTTTTAATTTTCATTTATTTCTTGCAAATTTTCATTTTCTATACATTCATTTAGTTCTATCCGCTACTAACAAATTCATTTTCTTTTATCCATATACTGCAAATGTCCTTTATTTACATTACATTCATTTATTCATTACTCAATCTCATTTATTTACAGTATTCATCTTCTTATTTATTTTAATTATAAATATTTACTTAAGTTTTACTTACTTTCTTATAATACTTAATTCCCATCAAATTTATTTAAATTAGTAGTTTTTCAATTATACATAAGTTTATAACCATTTCATGTCAAATTCTTATTTATTAAAGAAATTCATTGAACACTTTTCATTCATAAGTTTACTTGTACAACTTCCATTATATTTTCTTCTTAACATTTCAACTTTTAGATTTTTGGTAAGTTATAGATATGCCTTTAAGACTGTAATTGAAAGTTATACAAGTTTTCTCATTTCCTTTAACTAAATTAATATTCAATAATCCTATCCTTGTTTTATATATTACAATTTCACATTTCCTTTAATTTCATTCATAACCAGGCATTTAATCTCTTATTTTATTTAACGATTCCAATTATTAATTAACTACCATTTCACTACCCTAATTAAAACTATTAATTATCGAAACTTAAGAATTAAATACCGGGTTTAATTTCAAATCTTTTAAAATAAATAAATAAATATATACTTACAATTTATATCCAATTATATTTAAAACAATTTTAAAATTTATATTTGTTTATCAAAACAAATCTGCAGTAAACTACTACAGTGGCATTCCCACTTCGAAACTCGAAAATGAATGTCGATGATGCGTGCACTCGTCACCGAAATTATTTTCCAGCGACGGAGAGGGGAGTATAGAACTTATTTTTTTTCAAAGTTTCTTTTAAAATAATTCTTTCAAATTAAATTGAAATATTTATATCAGAAAATACTTCTACCAAATTATTACTATATTCCGATATTATTCGAAAGAAAGTTTCAAAACCCCGGAACTTAAGTTCTAAATTTTCAATTTTCATTTACTTTATTTTCAACTTTATTTGAACTATTATTTATAAATTTCATTACCTAACAACCAATATATTGCAACCAAATATATATATCATTTATAAAAATTTCCTTTATATATATGGAAAATATAATAGGCAAAATTATTTCATTCACCTACATTAAACCAAATATTATGTCGGTCTGTCCTATTAAGTATTTAGAAATCCCTATTGATGGCATAGCGTCCCATGCACCAACCAGAATTTATAAATACAAAACGGAACAAATTAACACAATACTAAAACCTTTTTATAACACTAACAAGTACGCTCTCTCATATATACACTCAGCGACTCATCATAGCATATTACTACCCTATTAATAAAGAGTCAGACCCCACAAAGCTAAGGTTTATCGCTAAACTAAAGCTCTGATACCAGATGTAACATCCCGTCTTTTCGCACGCCTTTAAATCGACACACGTGCCAATTCAAACCATACGGAAGGGCGGATTGTTATGGGGTAAATAAGAAAAACAAAAAGAAATAAAACAAAACAGAATCTTACAGCGGAAGGATAAAATATAATAATCAAATATACAATTCATGAAGCTGTTTTACGAAAACATTTGATTTTACTTATACAATATATATCAGAGTTACACATACCAAAGAATAATACAATGCAGCGGAACATTTTGAATGTAGTGGAGTACTATAATAAATAATAGTAATGCACATCTTTGTCTTCGTCCTCCAGAATAAAATATTCTAATCCTGAAACGCTCGGACTGACCCGAGCGAATTGAAAAGACAAAACACTCAAGTCAGAACTAAAAGATCTTATATAAGTTAAATCAACAGAAATAAATATGAGTGCAGTAACTCAAGAGATGCTCAGGATTTACATCTCTTAAGGATCCGTTAAACTATTTACTATGTAGTATATTTCGCTATTATAATAGTGTCTAATTGTAAAATAAACTTACTTTTAAATAGCGTTAAGGGGTTACCATATAGCCCTTAACACAAATAATGCCAATAGTCTATACAGTGCCTGCATATCTCCTGATCGGGAGACTACGAGAAGACACTCCATAGGTACGACACAAATAGAAACTCGTAGTAAATGCTCGGTATGGTAGGTGACACGGCACAACTAGGCAATGACAGGGTAAATATACCAATTACGCTTTCGGATCGGTGGTAACGTGTAGCGCACTGCTACCGCACACCTCGAGCCACACCCCCAAGTAAAAAAAAAATCAAAAGTGGCCACCGAATCAATCCAAAAGTCAAAAGTATAATGTCGAATGGATATGTCCGATCAAAGGTGCTACCTCATTAACCCGTCGATCTCTCCATTTCGTCCAAACCAGTGTCATAAAGTCCGGAATTTCAATACGAACCCAGCGGAGAAAACCGCGGGTGAATCTGACATCGTACGTAAAAGTTATGACAGTTATTGTGATTGAATTTTATTTTTATTTTTTTAGAAAAAAAACTAGAACATATACCAAACTAGCCACGTCATGTCTTCCTTCATCAGATAGCACAACACGCATGCAACCTTACAACAAACCCTCACGCAAAAAAAAACACGCACAGGCCGCCGCCTCCACCACTGACATCGCACGCCCTAGACATGCCGCGAGTCCGCCGTGCCTTCAACCCGGTCAGGCCGACCCCCCGCTTCACCTCGCGCGCGAACGCCATCTCCTCAGACACGGTCGCGTACACGCCCAGCCTCCATCGGTATTCAAGCCCTAATCCAATTTTTTCTGAAAATCTGATCGTCGAATCGACGCAAAAACTATACCGATGAACTCCCCATCGTCCCCTCTACAATACCCTGAAATGATTCGACGATCTTACATTGTTCATCGACGCGCGATAAACGGTCGAGAGTTGATTTAGAAATTCTGGACAGACGATGCATCAAATCAGAAAACGGGTTTAAGTTTTGAGATGCGTACATCGAAAGCTTCAATATATATTTTTTCCAAATTTTTCTGAGGACTTTGAAATTTTTGCTTTGGATTTGATTTGCAATTGGATTTGGAAATATAGAATTTTGTCTGCCATTGAGGAAGAGGAGGAATAAAATGTATAGAAATAAGGAACAGAGGCTGCTAGGGTTTATAGCAGGATATATATAGGCAGGGTTGACATTTGAATGGATGGATAAGATTGGATATACGCGCTAACGCCAAAGTGGTCCAAAAAGCCCGTTTCGACTCCGGAATGAAATTGGATCAACCCTTATATCAAAATAGGTGTTTCTAAATATTTTAAACGCAATGGAAAAGGTTTCAGGTTCAAATTGCATCGTATGAAGAAGTTATGCTAAAAACAATATTTTCAAATCGATTTCAAATTGATTTCTGGGCGTTTCGAGTCCGTACGATCAAACGACAAATCCGATCGCTACGAAACTTGAAATCCTACAATAATTCAACGTTACGGATCCGATGAAACTGGTTTCGTCGAAATCCGAGTCAGTGGCTAAAATGGCTATTTTTCCATTAATTAATTAAATAAATAAAATTTAGTCAATTTAACCAAATTCTCAGTTTAAATTCGATAATTACCAATTCTTATCATTTTAATTTTTTCAATCATTTACAATGAGTTAAACCAAATTTAACTGTCAAATTAGAGTTGATAAATTTATAAATTTCGGTATTAACCTCAATTTCATTAAATTCGAAAATTATAAATTTAATTTCCAAAAATTTCTATTAAATTTACTTTTCATTTTATTATTCGATTCATTATTATCAAACGGATGAGATTATCATCGGATTCAAAATTCATGACATTACTATTCTCACATTTCATCTAAATTCCCATTTTAAATATTTAGTTCATTTAATTGCAATTAATCCTTTTATTTAATTTTAAATTCTAATAAATTATAAATCCTTATTCTCGATCCTTATAACTCAACAAATTGTCCAATATGAATAACCTTAACGTTACTTACAAATATTCCTTAATTTAATTCAATGTTTACATTTGGTTTTCATATATTCAATTTGTCGCTAAGTATACATCTACATTATTTCCACTGATTTGAATTTCATTCAATTAATCAATAATTTCCTCAGTTAACATTAACGTAACATTTCTTTATTTTTATTGCAAATGGTTCAAAATTCAATTCCTAATTCTTAATATCCTCTAAATTACAACTTCCAAACATTGTATTACTCCTCACATTAATGTGACATTTATTAAAATTTATTTCCAATAAACGTACCACTAAATTTCCCATTAATTTCAATTTGATTTCCAAATTTTATTTAACATACTAAATAAAATAAATAACATATATAGATTGTTACCTATTTTCCTTTACTTGCATTTATAAGTTTATTACTTAACAATCACAGGTTAAAATTCCACATATACACAAATCTTAATTAATTGTCATTAACACTGTATTATTTCATTAATTAATCAAATACTTACATTATCCCTATTTCACTTATTTTGGTCGTTATTCCAAGCATAGGTTGCAAGTTTTCGTTTCTTTATATTATCCTATGGAAACAATATACATTTTAATACTTTTTTTTACATTTATTGAGATTTTATTTTCCAAATTTACTACATATCACAAATTATGACCTTACATTTATTTCAATTAATTTGGATTGCGCTAAATAAATTATTCATTAACTTACATTAACATAATTGCATAATTTACATTCAGTTACAAATAAATCAATATATTATTTCACCCATTAATACACTGATTGCATTTGTTTATACTCTATTCCATTTATTTCATTATTACATTAACACCTTTCGTTACAATTCATAAATACTTCTGCTTTTATTTAATTACCGTTACTATATTATTATTATTCCATTAGCTAATTAAGTAATTACGTTAATACATCTTTATTTCATTCCTTAAATTTACACTTAAGTTTATGTTCTATTCGACTAATTATCATAACACTGAATAAAATTTACGTTATTCCAGTTATTACCCAAATTTACGTAACTTTGAATCTATTTCCCTACTTACAAATTTACAATCAAATAAAGCTTTACAAATCTGATTCAATTAATTGGGATGGCATTGAATTAATATTTTTATTGTCTTACATCAAATTATTATATTTTATTCCCATTATTAATTCATTAACAAGTTTCAAACTTCTTTTATTTATACAATACTTACCTTAATCTATTTATTTCAAATTTTATACCCAGGTGCAACAATTTTTCCTATTTCATTTAAAATGTGATTTCACTTCAATAGTCAAAATCTAGTTAGTTTTTTTTATAACTATTGCCACATTCCATTCTTAACATTTACTTCGATATAAATTAAAAAATTTATTTCTTCTAAATTTAATCCCAAAATCCTATTAAAATGACAAATTTAATTATCGAAATTTACGGGTCGTTACACAAACCCTACATAGACACTACTTTTCTAGATACCCTGCTAAATAGATAAGCTTAATTAGTTGGTCCTAATATGATTAATTTTGACCGCATAGACTATTTGGCTCTGATACCATTAAAAGAACCATACTAGTCGGAAGCGGGTTAAATGAGTGTATTTTAATTTTTTTATACTATTTTTGAGTTTGTTAAGTTTATGAAGCCTAAGTGGATTTTAGACACGATCTAAAATATTTTAAACAAAATTTATTTTATTTAAATTATTAAACTGGAGTTTCTAATTTAATTTGAATTTACTTATATTATAATTAATGTATCTAAAACATTCATATATGTAACGTGTAAGTCCAACATATAAGCACTGTGTAACAGTAGCCTGTAAAAAACATATTTGTTTCTCTCTTAGCTTGTACAATTAATTAAGGGAAGATATGACATTATATATGTATAAAGAGAAACTTACATTTCTTTCCCTATATAATTAGATTAATTGATCTACTAAATGACATTTATGACTAAAGTTACATATGCCTTTATTGTCCATGGTTTGATTAATAAAATATATGTATATGTGTGTGTACACACACATTTTATTAATCAAACCATGGACAATAAAGGCATGTATAACTTAAGTCATAAATATATGTATATGTATGTATGTGTGTGCGCATGTGTATATATAATATAATATAATTAAGGAAGGGTTTTAAATAAATTTTATAGTTTTACATAAAAGTTTATTTTAAAAATTGAAGTTAAAATGGGATACACATGCATCTGTTTATTGTACAAAATATTTTGATATATAAAACAACATATGTTTTTTGAAGATTGCAATTTAATACACACGTATATGAATCAATGGTTGATAAATTTAAATCGAACTCTTAATTTTGGAAAGGAATCGATTAAATTAAGATTTTACATAAAAATCGACTTGTGTGTGCATGATAGATTAACAAATTTACTAAATGACATTTATGACTAAATTTACAAGTGTCTTTGTTGTCAAAGGTTTGATTAATAAAATAATATGCGCATACACATACATAAATACATACACGCACGCACAAGCGCGCACACGCACAAGCGCGTACACACATATATATAACTATATAACTATATATATATATATATGTGTGTGTGTGTGTGTGTTACATGAAAGTCTACTCTAAAAAAATTTGAAGCTAAAATGGGATACATAAATGTTTATTGTAAACAATGTTTTAACATATAAAATAATATGTGATTTGAAGATTGCAATTTAATACATGCATATATGAATCAAAGGTTGATAAAAATAAATCCAACTCTAGATTTAGTAAAAGAATCAATCAAATTAAGTTTTACATAAAAATCCACTTGTATGTTTTAAATTAAAATAACTCTTACACTTGTGTAAGCAACAACTAAACAAAATTATTCAAACAACCATGTAATACATGTTTTCATTTTAAAATAAGTTCAAATAGTTAAATTTGATTCAATCAAAAATTGCTTTCAATCAAAAATCAAATGAAAGTTAATCAAATTATTTTCAAGTAAAAATTAAAACAACCATGTAACATGCATATGTTTATTTAAAGGAAATTCAATCAAATGATTTCAAAGCAATCAACTAAATTAGATTTGACAACAAAGACACATATAAATTCGTTATAAATGATTCAATACTAAACTATATGAATAACATGAATAAATAATCACACGTGTATTAACATATTTATCATATAATTAATTAAGGAATAGTAAAAAGGTGGATTCAAATTATATTAACAATAATTAATTGAGATGTAAAAAGGGGATCTAAAATTATATTAACAATAACTAATTGAGATGTAAATGGGTGAAGCCAAATCTGAAATTGAATTTTCTTATTTCCTTTGCATGATACTTTTATACTTCTGTTTTATGTGCAATGAACTTATCATAGATACATTACTTCTATATCAAATATACATATTCATTTTATGTTAATTCATCTGGGAATTAAACAAAGTACGTGGAAATATTTTTGATATCATCTTTATATATCTATATAAAGAGTTCACCCACTCTTATGTCGCTTCCACAAAATAGGCATTTTGTCCTTAAATCCAAAATAATCGTAAAATTTTATAGACCCTTCCATGTTCTGTTCCTAATGCAACAAATACAGTTATTCTAATAGATTTGTTTCATAACGAATATTTAAAACATTCATAATAAAATAAAATTATATTCACTTTCACTTAATATCGAAAGTAACTATTATTTCATGAATAATATTTGATATATTCATGAAAATAAATTTTCGTATGTTGATGCATTGGTATGCTCCTACTAATTCTTCTATTACCATAATAGCATATAAAATACGAAGCTCCATTCAACTACTTGTTATGGAATATTTTTTTTATTGTAATTATTTATAGTCGAGAGTTTTTGATCAAATGAGAAATATGATTTCAATTTTGAATTGTGTTATGATATAGAGAATTGTTTTCTATAAAATTTGTTTCCACGAGTTTAAGATATTCCATTTTAAATATCTTTTAATATTTTATATAATTCTCATTATCGATGTCCCTTCATGAAGCAGATTTGACCATTGACCCTCTTCCTCCAAACGATGCCTAAGTTGCATCCACTTTTGTACATTTACTTTCGTTTTCTAAAATGGTCAAACCATTCAAATGAATCTTTATTGTAATCAATCGTATTAAATACCTGATTTAACATAATGATTTGTTTGCTTGTTTCCAATGAACTAATTTCATTGAAGTTTCGTACACTACGAACTATGATCGTTCACCATATAATATTTATATGTGATCAAATATGATTCAAATATATATATATATATATATTATTGTATTGTTTAAGGGTACAAAACTCATGCAAACAATACAAAGTCTTAGAAAAATTAACACTTAAGTGATCAAGTTACGAATGTGTTTAGTAGTGTATAGTTAGGTTCTACATGGTACCTAAAGCGCCAACATGCCAAAAGATTTAAGGTAAGTATATCTTATATTTCTTCGTCAATCTTTAACTTTTTTTCAATTGTATATTTCAGCTAAAAAACATTTTATCAATTATATTAGTTGCATAAATTTATCGGTGTAAATTATATTAACTTTATTTATAGTGAATATTCTTACGATATTATAAAGTAAACGTTACCAGTTCATTTTTCTAATAAGGCTCCCACTAGATTCTTATATTTCTCAAAAATCTAAGAAAAACAAATAAATCTTTTGATTTCTCTAGTGGATGCTTGGACTCGCTTGTCATGAGATTCTGACCTTGAAGAAAGCTCAACAAATCATAGACTTGCAAGCAATTGATAACATCTTATTGATTGTATCATATACAACTCCTAACCATGTTCTTTGTCCTAATCTCATCTTGACCTCGAGTAAAACTCAACAGACCAAGAGAGATTATTCACTCTTCCTCACTATTTCGTGACGGCCTAAGTATAATTCACATACCTTGAGAAAAGCTAAAAAAATATGTGCATTTATCTTACCTCGTCTAGTCTATTCTATATAGTATTATATATAGCATTCCTAGTTTAAGGAAAGCTCAACAACTAAGGAGTATGGAAATAATCTATCGGTATAATGGTAGAGGACAACATTTATATTATAGATTCATAATCTTTAATATATTTATTTAAGTGATATCAATTTAGGAATAATGTATTTCTTTTGAAATACCCTCCTGATTCAAGTGTCAGGCATATATGAAACCTTGGTATATGTACTAAACGTATGTACTTATTCTTTAAATCTCATTTAGGTTTCTTTCTAGTTCCACTTGATTTTATACATTCATATATTATATAAGTTTATTTCATATATGACCTTTTATAATTTTATTAACTTATATAATAGTTTTATGTAAATTATTAATTAATTAATTTTAATTCTTTAATTAATTAACTATATTATTCTTAAAATTCAAAATTTTATTTTATTCATCCTAAGCAATTTAAGGTGAATATTAACTATAACACTTATAGTATTACATGCATATATGTTTATATATGTATATCTTATTTTATTAATTAACATTTAATTATTATTTTTATAAAATAAATATTTTATTCAATTAATACAATTTTAATTAAATATTTTAATGAATTGAAATTATTTTAATCTACATTAAATAATTTAAGTTAAACACACACACACACATGTTATATTAAAACATTTATAGTCATACACACACACACACACATGTCAACACATATATGTTTAATTTAATTAATTAACTTTAGTTAATTATTTATTTAATTATCCTATTAATTAAATTTCATATAGTTTTCACAGTACTAATTTATTTTCAAAACAATTTTGAAAATGCATTTTATAAATTTTATTTGATATTTTAAATTTAACTTTTAAATTCAAAATATCTTTTAAATTTTCAAACAAAATTTGAGAATTAGCCTTAGGCTTAAATTTAAATTGGTAGGGATAACTTTTGAGTTCATTTCATCTTTTAGGCCAGGTTGATAGTTAGGTAGGATAGAGTGCTTGGTTACTCAAACCCTGCCTATGCACTACTTTTCTAGATACGCTAGTATATAGATAAGCTTAATTAGTTGGTCCTAATATGACTAATTTAGAATATATAAACTATTTGGCTCTGATACCATTGAAGGAACCAAACCAGTTGGAAGCGGGTTAAATGGGTGAATTTTAATTTTTTTTACTATTTTTGATCTTTGTTAAGTCAATGGAGCCTAAATGGATTTTAGATATAATCTAAACTATTTTAAATAAAATTCATTTTATTTAAATTGTTAAACTAGAGTTTTAAATTTAATTTGAATTTACATATATATTATAATGAACGTATCTAAAACAATCATATATGTAATGTATAAGTGCAACAATGCCAACAGGGTTGGCGCAGTTGGTTGATGGTCCGGATTGCGTGATCGAAGGTCACGAGTTCGAGCCCCGAAACTGACAACCCTGTAACAAGTACCCGAAGTATGTGTTTGACAGGCACATACTTCCCTAGAGTTTACAAGCGAAGTTTGGTTCTCTAGGTAATTCAAAAAAAAATGTATAAGAAGTTTTGCATAAAAGTTTATTTTAAAATTAAAATTAAAATGAGATACACATACATCTGTTTATTGTAAAGAATATTCTGATATATAAAACAACATGTGTTTTGGAAGATTGCAATTTAATATACACATATATGAATTAAAGGTTGATAAATTCAAACCCAACTCTTAATTTTAGAAATGAACCAATTAAATTAAGATTTTACATTAAAATCAACTTGTGTGTTTTAAATTAAAATTACTCTTAAACTTGTGTAAACATCAACTAAACAAAATTATTCAAACAACAACTATGTAATACATGTTTTCATTTTAAAATAACAATTAGTTAAAGTTGATTCAATCCGAAATTATTTCCAATCAAAAATTAAATGAAAGTTAATCAAAATTATTTTAAGAAAAATTAAACAACCATGTAATATGCATAATTTTAATTAAACAGAATTCAACTAAATGGTTTCAAAACAATAAACTAAATTAGATTTGAGAAATAAGGAATATATAAATTCATTATAAATGATTCAATACCAAATTACTTGAATAATATGAATAAATAATCACATGAGATGAACGATCTAAACTATATTAACATATTTGTCATATAATTAATTGAGCAATAGTAAAAGGGTGAATTCAAATTATATTAACAATAATTAATTGAGACGTAAAAGGAGGATCTAAAATTATGCTATAGTATGATTTACAAACATTTGATGTACAACATGTAAGGGATTCAAAACATATTAAAATGGTTAATGTATAAATATATAGAACTAAAGTATTACTTTGGATATTGCTAATAAATCACACCTTGAATGAAGATATCTCTTAAGATCTTCAAGATTCACACCCAATCCTTTCAAAATGGATAAACTACTTATGTTTCAAAAAATTTAATTTTTGCGTTTGATCTGAAGTTGATAAAATTTTGAAGATCTTTTTTTATCATCCATAGTAGGTTAAGAGGAGAGTAAGTGAATGAAAAAAATGAAAATTTGTAGAAAATGAATTGGTGGATTTGTTTTAATTGAAAGAATGAATTCTTATTTTTTAATTAAAACTTCCCTAAAAAATTTCCTTAGTTATCTCTCCCCATTCCTCTCCCTTCATATGGTATGACTAAAATTACATGCCATCAAATGACATAAAATTTCCATAAATCCCTTCATATAATTATCTTTTTATTTAAACCCGTTTAAAATTACATCGATGTTGTATATCGATGTGCGGAAATATAGCTTTTATAATTCATTTGAATAATTACAAACAACTCATAAACATCAATAAAATTAAATAATAGTATACATTTCATAAATATTAATTAATTTATTTAACTTATGGTTTATAAACTAATTAAATCATGTGGTTTTTCGAGGAATTCGTCATTCCAGTTGTACGATTCAAAGGTTTAAATTCAGTCATCTATTAATATCGAACAATTCGAATACTAACTTTCACACACCACCTTAGTTAGTGATGTGACATTTTGGCTAAAATTATCTCTTTCCCATCTTTTGGTAAAATCCAATTTTAAGCGGTACATAGTAGTAATGGTTATCTACACTAACTTATGGAACTCAGTTTTGATCAAAATTCCAACATCATCCACATTCAACTTTGTAATTCCAAACACAAAATCCTTGATTCTATAATAACAATTATTACTATCCAGTATCGCGAGAGACCTTGATTTTGAGTTAACTACGGCTGACCGTGATACTAACCCCATATAATTGAGGAGACAATTTCTCTATTGAATAATGTTTCACTTCCAATGCTTCAACTCAGACCCAACTATACTCGTTTCATGGGCGCCATGCCATGATTCAACTATAATAAAAGTAAGTGTCTGCGTTGAAGTACAACAGTATTATCAAGTTGAGGGAAATGTGCACCATCCTCACTTCGAGATTGTCTATTTAATCTTAGTTATATTAACTATTAAAGAACTCTTGAGTGAGCCATTCCATAAATATCCAATAAATATCAATACGTTACCCCTTGGTGCCCCCCAACAGCCATGAGAAATACACTATTTAATATTTGGAGAGTGTTACGTGCTTAAATCTCAATAGATGAATCGATATCATTTCTCAAAACATCTTGACTAGGAATATTTAAACAATATGTTATTTTCAATGCTATAAAATTCTCATGATTACAACACTTTACAACTGCTATCACATAACATATCATTTAGGAATTTTCCATCTATAAACTTTAAATTAATTACTTAATTATATATATCACAATATAAAAATATATAATAGAAATAAAAACACCTTTATTTTGAAAATGATGGGTCATAGAGTTAGACATATATAACCAATTACATAATTTCCCCTATGGCATACCCTTAGCTCTATCAATTACTCACTTGCACTTGGGGTCAGTTATGGAATCTTATTACAACATTATCGATCAGTTTTCTCAAAAACTATGAGTCGAACCCTTAGTGAACGGATATGCTATTTTGTTTTAATTACCTACACTGTCAATCAATTCACTTCGAAGTCAATAAACTGTCTTTATCGTGTAGAACTATTCAGAGTATGTATCTTGATTTCTGGTGAACTCTTGGTTGTTTTACGAACTATATCGTGGCAATGCTATCATATAACAATGTCATAGGATTCTCAACATTTGAAATGACCATCAATTATAAATTTTTGCATTTATTTATACTTATTACATTGTAGTAGCCTTTGGCTGAATCAGCTACTAGTTATTGTTTGGAATAATTCCAAATTAAAGTTCTTAAATGAAGTTTGAATATGAATCTAGGATTGACATGCATACTCGATATCATTAATGAAGTTCAAGTTTGCATATTCCTTTATAAGAAGTTTGTTTTTTCTATGAAAAATTCTCTAGTATTTCAAAAATACTATTAAACACTCTAAATTATCATCAAGTGATCTTAATTCAAATTTGTTGCTTGCTTTATGTAGCAAATATATAAGCAAAATGTGATATTGTAGACAATATAACATGTATGATAATTCCTATTACCAATGAATAAAGAACTCATCTTACATGCTCCATATTAACCAATTTTAATGTTGTATTTGCATATGTTATTTGGGACAATCTCATCATTTTATGCTGATTATAAAAGATGTCATTTTCAAAACCAGTATCGAGTATCAAACAACCAAACTGAAATGATTGTAACGTGAATACATCATTAACAGTCATAAGTTTTTTGTGTACTTATAGTTTTCAAAACATATTTTAGTACCTATTAATATTCTTTATTATCAACATATGCTTCCTCTACATTTTGATTGGAATTCAAATTATTTGCTTTCTTTATCAAAATACATACTTAACTCTGATCCTTACTGAATAACACTTTTGTATCATTTCTTAGATCATATCCAATACTCATAAAATCAGTCATCACTCCCACTGACTTTGAGACATTTTAGTTGTTATGTGGAAACAGTCTGTTCTAATCGGTATATAGAAATTTTGTTGCAACATATATGTATCAAAAGTCAAAGTCTTACCGAGCAATAAATTTTATGAGTAAAATCCAAATTAACTAAAGCATTTTAAATGATGAATCTGTTACCGTACTTTCAACAATTGAAATTTACGATTTTATTCTTATCAATGTAGCTTATATGCCAACCTCATTGATCTTCTTCTTAAAGACACTTTTGCAGTCGATGGATCATATCCTTTTAAGTACCAATATCAAAATCATTTTTGATAACATGCTTGGAATCCATTCTGGATTTGCACAACGGTCCACATAGTAGAGTCAATACTTTTAATCCCCTACTTAATACCGAGAAAGTTATTTTCTTGACATTAATAAAATTCATAATTTCTTTTGATGTGTGTATCACTAGACATTATAATGTGTTGTGTCTATTTAGTTTGGTTAATTTTGTTATTTCCTTCGTTATCAATTTATCTTTGGATCGTATTCAAGTCCATTTTACAATCAATAATTTCTAAAGGAAATTCCTTCGTTATGATGTTGGCATTTTTTAAAACAACAAATATTTCTCCGTGCAATAGAATATATATTCATAAACATTTTATGAATTGCATATATATATATATAAACTGATTAAGTTTTATATTTACGAACTTATGTTCATAACATTATTTAGTGAATCAACATTGATCGGTCCCAAACTACTTTGAGGTGGTTCATACAAGATCCCTCATGGAAAATATTACATGCAGCCTCTCAGCTCACACAACCTATCAACTCTTTGACCTAGGATATGTAGGGGTTGTTTTATCAACTCTTATCTTGTATGATTTTGTAAACTTTGTTTTACATGAAATAATACTCAACCTTATGTACTAACTCGACCTTATGAAAAAGAAGTTATCTCATCTTTACCCATTAACAGTTGTACTTTGTTCAACAAAGTCCGATTACTCCTTCCTGATACATCATCATGTATTATAGGGAGTTGTGACTTTTGAGATTGAATCTTTCTTCATTTTTATGTACTTTTGAAAACGTTTTCCTATATACTCAACTATTCAATCAAATCGGATTTTATTATTTCCTTTGCATGATATGTTTTATACTTATGTTTTATATTCAATGAACTTATCGTAAATACATGTGTATCAAATAAACGTGTTCAATTTATATTAATTCATCTATGAATTAAATGAAGTATGTGGAATCATTTTTCATATAATCGGACTTACGACTGCATATATCTTTATGTACCAATATGAAGAGTTTACCAACTCTTATGTCGCTCCCACTAAATAGGTGCTTTGTCCTTAACTCCAAAATAATTGTATAAAATTTTAGACACATTTTTGTTATGTAGCTAATGCAACAAATATTGTTATTCTAATAGATTTATTTCATAACAAATATTCAAAACACACATAATAAAATAAAACTATATTCAATACTAAAATTAATTATTGTTTTATAAATAATATTTAGTATATTTACAAAAATAATTTTTCATAGCTTGATGCATCCATTTATAAGTATGATGTGGCATGCTCATACTATTTTCGCTACTACTATAATAGCATATGAAATACGAAGCAACGTTCAATTACTTATCATGGGATATTTATTTCTTTTATTGTAACTAGTTTACAGTCGAGAGTTTTTGATCAAGTATCTTAAACTCGTAGAAACGAATTTATAGAAAATAATTTTCTATATCATAACACAATTTGGAACAAAAATCACATTTCTTATTCCATATTAAGTATCTTTTAGTTTTTTATACTACTCTCATTTCTAATTTCCCTTCATGAAGCAGAGTTGACCATTCACTCCCTTCATTTCAACTATTCCTAAGATACATCCACTCTTATGTATTCACTTTCCTTTTCTAAAATGATCAAACCATTAAAGGAATCCTTATTGTAATTAATTGTATTGAATACACAATTTCGCATAATGGTTTATTTGCTTATTTCCAATGAACTAATTTCATTGAAGTTTTGTACATTATGAACTATAACCGTTCACCATATAATACTTATATATAATCGAATATGGATCAAATATCTATATTCTTGTATTACTTAATGGTTCAAAATTCATAAAGACAATACAAAGTCTTAAGCAAATGAACACTAAAGCGATCAAGTTACAAACGCATTTAGTAGTGTGCAGTTAGGATCTTGTATGGGTCTTAAAGCGACAACATTCCAAAAGATTTAAGGTAAGTATATCTTATATTTTTTTTGTCAATCTTTAGCTTTGTTCAATTATATATTTCAAATAATAAACATTTTAAATTATTGATTTTGATTATATTAACTTTATATAGCAAATGTTCTTACAATATTAGAAAGTTAACTGTTACTATTTCAATTTTCAAATAAAGCTCCATTAGATTTTTTATGTCTCAAAATCCTAAGAAAAACGTCAAAATCTTTTGATTTTCTAGTTGGCGTTAGGACGCGCTTTTCTTGGGATTGTGACCTTGAGAAAAACTTAACAAGTTAAGAGAGATTATTCAGTCATATCCACCATTTCACGATGGCCTAAGTATAATGCATGTACCTTGAGATAAGCTCAACAAATATGTGTAGTTATCTTACCTTGTCTATTCTATGTATTAATAGTGCTACACATAACAACCCTAGATAGAGGAAAGCTCAGTAATTAAGGAGTATAGAAGGGAACTATTAGCATATAAATGGTAAAGGAAAACATATATATTATAGACTCATAATCTCTAATATATTTATTTTAGTGATATTGATTTGTAGAATAATGTGTTTCTTTTGAAACACCTTCCTGATTGAAGTGTCAAACACATCTAAAAGCACGGTCTATGTAATACACATATGTACTTGTTCCTTAAATCTCATTTGGCTTTCTTTCCAGTTCCACTTGATTTTATACATTTATATATATGTAAGTTTATTTCATATATAACCTTTTATAATTTAATTAAATTATATAATAGTCTTATTTTAGTTAAATCATATTTAACTAATTTTAATTCGTTAATAAGTAAATTAATTAACTAAATTATTCCTGAAATTCAATATTTTATTTTATTCATCCTCAAAAATTTAAGATGAATATTAACTATAACACTTATAGTTTTACATGCATATATCATTATATATGTACCTCTTATTTTATTAGTTAACATTTAATTAATTAATTTATCGAATAAATACTTTATTTAATTAAAATAATTTTAATTAAATATTTTAATAAATTGAAAATTATTTTAATTTACCTTAAATAATTTAATATATATATATATATTATACTGTAACATTTATAGTTATATATACATATATCAACATATATATGTTTTAATTTAATTAATTAAATTTTATCTATTTATTTATTCATTTAATTCGATTGATTAAATTTCTAATAATTTTCCAAATACTAATTTATTTGCAAAAAAAATCTTGAAAATGTATTTTATAACTTTTATACAGTTTATTTTATATTTTAAATTTAACTTTTAAAATCAAAATATCTTATAAATTTCAAATAGGTGTTAAAAATTATCCTAAGGCCCAAATACAAATTGAGCCTTTTCTATATGAATAACGCCTTTGGGTTCGCCTCACCTTTTGGCCAGACTAGTAGCCTGGTAGGGCAGAGTACTTGGTTAACTAAATCCAACCTTGACACTACTTTTCTAGACACCCTACTAAATAAGTAAGCATAATTTGTTGGCCCTAACATGACTAATTTAAACCGTATAGACTATTTGGCTCGAATACCATTGAAGAAACCATACCAGTCGGAAGCGGTTTAAATGAATAAATTTTAATTGTTTTCCTCTTTTGAGTCTTTGTTAAGTCTATGAAGCCTAAATGGATTTTATATATAATTTAAAATATTTTTAATAAAATATTTTTTTATTAAAAATTTTAAAATGGATTTTCAAATTTAATTTGAATTTACTTATATTATAATGAATGCATCAAAAACATTCATATATGTAATGTGTAAGTGCAATATATAAGTAGTGTGTAACAGTAACCTGCAAAAATAATATAGAGATAGAAACTTTTCGTTTCACTCTCTTAACTTACACGATTAATTGAGAGTCATTGCGCGCACGCTCTCTCTCTCTTTAGTTAGAATAATTGATTTATTAAATGAAATTTAGGACCAAATTTACACATGCCTTTGTTTTCCAAATTTGATTAATAATATATATATGTATGTATGCATGTATGTGTGTGTGAATATATATATATATATATATATAAATTGAAAACAGGTTAAAAGTTTTATTGCCTCAAAAATATGAATGGGATAAAGCCCACAGTTACAAAACAATCGACAATATAACTATAGACAGTAAACTCAAACATTTCCTTTTCCATCACATAACCTCGAACCTTCCACTTCATGGCGGCTCCAGAGAGTCTCTTAGAGTTCCTGAGCAATCTACCTTCAACTTCATCCTCTCCAGCAGTTGTTTCTCTGGTACCGTTAGACTGGTGAGCTTCTTTTTGTTAATCCAATTGATTATCAAATTCAGGTCTCTATTAATTTGGGAATTTACTAATTGGGATTCCTTTCTCTTGTTGTTGAAAGCCCCATGGTTCCTTTCTCTCCAGATGTGCCATATGGAAGTTGTGAGGCTAATTTTGAGTACTTCTTGCAGCAGGTTCGAACCGTTGCACCTATCGTTCAGATAAAAGATTTCTTCTTTCAGTGTTTTAACATCGTTTGAGCAGATGCATTTCATTTTCTGTAAGCTCCGTATAGTTTTGGTATACGTACATCTGAAAAACAAATGGTCATGATTCTTACCTTTTTCGCTGTAAAGATTGCATGTTGTATCTTCAATTATCCCCTATTTCTGTAGTCGGTCTTTAGTTGGAAGTTTGCCTAAGATGGCTTTATAAGTAGTATGAGCCATTTTAAGATTAACCGATTTGCTCCAGACAATAGGATACCAGTCATCCTTCTGATGTCTATTCCTAATCTCTTCCCACACTCTGTGAAATAGGAACTGCCTTTTATTTGAGTTTTTCATGTACCATACATCATCAGTTCTATCACTATATATTGGTATCCTATGAATCTCTTCAACAAAGTTCCTTGTTGTAAGCTGATTTTCACATTTCCACCTGCCTCCTTCAATAATGCAAGAAACAGCACAACTAGGGTTACCATAGTCTGAGAAACCTTCCCATCCCACTCTTTCAATCATGTTTTTATTGCTAAACCATGGGTCTTTCCAAAGATCTGTTTTTGAACTATTTGCTATTTTTCTTTCAATGATTAACCGATTTGCTCCATAGCATGTTTTTAAACCATGGGTTACCATATCATTATGGAAGGGTTTAAGTTCTTATCTGAATTTCAATATGTTTTTCCAGTTTACTGATGCATTATTGTCAGTGGGGCCTGTCGAAAAATTATTTTTGATATACTTTGCTCTCCCACTTGGGCCATAAGTTTATATTTGTGTGTGTGTGGTGCGCACGTGCTTGCACACACACACACGCGCGTATTTATATAATTATGGACGGGTTTAGCATAAATTTTATTGTTTTATACAAAAGTCCATTTCAAAAAATTGAGGATAAAATGGGATACACATACATATGTTTATTGTAAACAATGTTTGGATATATAAAACAGTACATATTTTTAAAGATTGCAATTTAATACATGCATATATGAAACAAAGGTTGATAAATTTAAATCCAACTCTCAGTTCAGGAAAGGAATCAACTAAATTGAGATTTTACATAAAAACCACTTGTGTATTTTAAATTAAAATAACTCTCACACTTATGTAAACAACAACTAAACAAAATTATTCAAACAACAACTCTGTAATACATGTTTTCATTTTAAAATAAGTTCAAGTAGTTAATGTTGATTCAATCAAAAATTAAATGAAATTTAATCAAAATTAGTTTCAAGAAAAAATTAAAACAACCATATAATATGCATATGTTTAATTAAAAAGGAATTCAACAAAATGATTTCAAAATAGTCAACTAAATTAGATCTAACAACTATGGCACACATAAATTCTTTATAAATGATTCAATACCAAACTGTAAGAACAATATGAATAGGGGCAGCAATTAAGCCCAACCTGATAGACCCGGACCCGACCCGGCTGGTCTCAATTCTAAGCGGGTCAGGTTTTGTCAGGTATAAACTATACAATTCAAAATCTTGATCTGAAACGATCCAAGTTTCGGCTCGAGTCGGGTTGGGTCGAGTCTGTTGAGTGATAATACTAAAATGCATATATTTTGATGTTTTTTGGTTAGGTGTTTCGAGTTGAGTTGGGTTTAACCAGGTCTTCATGGTATTTTTCATCACCTTTACCGAACCTTAGACTTATCGGGTTTGGGTCTTCTCGAATCGGTTGGTTTCGGGCTTTTGGTTCTAATTTTTAGCCCTAAATATGAATAAAAATCACATGAGATGAAGGACTTACACTGTATTAGTATAAGATCCCACCATTTGAGGCCTGAATCTAGACGATATGGATGCTTTAGTCATCCATTGTGTTAATTTCTGATGATAAAATGCGGTCATGTTAATTATATCAACAACATCAGAAGCACATGGATATGAAAATTTTCAAAGCATATTTCATTAATAATTTCCATATTCATTACATAATCCCAAATGTTGCCCAAGTTTAGATAAAATATAATCATTACAATATACTCCAAGAGCGATATATGAAAATGCCTTCTGGCTGATCAAAGTTTACTACTTGATAGATACATATTTCTACCATTACATACATTCAAACAAAATGAAAAGATAACACAACAGACAAAATAACTCCCTAACTTGCCTCTTGCACATCTTCGGAAGCTATATTCATCAACTTAGAAATTGTAAACCTTACTCTTGAACTACTCAAATGAGCACCCGAGAGTTAAAGGGAAAAAACTTCAATTCAGACTAAACTTTTGATATGAATAATAATATGCCATGTTGAAATTAGATATCTAGTGAGACCATGCCGCTGAGCATAACGGGATTTCTCCTCACTCGTATCTTCTGAAAATGTTTCAACCAAAATCATACTCCTGAAATCAAAATGGTTAAACAAACATAAATAATCATATGCAAGCATACCACATGGGTAAATCTGACAGTGTGGCTAAATGAATAAACCCTTTGTTCTTACTTTATAGTTTCTCCACGGTTACTACTAATCTATACGACTGACTCAGGTCCACCAGATAACCAAATTCTCCAAATTACCATTAAGAGAAAACTGGACTGTCTGTCCGAACACAATTTTTTTAGTGTAAACCTGACTATATGTTTATCTCATAGTTTTGCTAGGCTCACTATGAATCAAATGGTTTTGCAGGCCAACTAATAACCTATTTAATTTATAGATTTCCTTTTATGCATAAACCTACCTTTAGTCTTTACCCTCTAAAAAGCCCTACGCACTGGAATTTTGGACCGATATCAACTAGGTGCTAACAGTTGAAGCATAGGGCACGACCCTACACTAGTTCTATTATCTAGTTTTCTAGTCTTTAATCCTTGAGTCAAGATATCTATCACAATTTATCTGATAGTGATAACAATAATTCTCATGTAAAACCTTAGGCTAAAATACCTTTTTTATTTCATTGAAAACTAAGTCTTTATAAATGATTTATTCCTTGAAATCATATTTAAAACAAGGAAAATATAGCCATTTTACTTGGTCAAAGTAGTATGTCAAAATACGTCCTTCTTTAAAATAGCTTTCATTAATTTCAAAATCAATAGGAGGTTGTTGCACCTAGAAAACTTTAGGCTGTCAAACCATCAAATAAAGCTATTTGAATTAATAAAATGCGGCATCAATATGGACGATATATGTTGTTGCTCCCTTTTATATCAAAGTTATAATAAAAAAATTCTAATTTATAAAACTTAAGGCCATAGGACCGAAACCATTCCTGTTGTATAATATAAGTATATAGGTTGTTGGATCTATGAAGCTTATTATTATATTTTCATAGTATAAAGGTTTTCGACTTAGAAACTAGAAATACCAAAATTGATAACCTTCGACATCGATATCTCAAAGGAATTGATGTCGTCCTTACTAAACTACAGTTACAATGTTGCTACTATTAAGTTGTCGAAATTGATAACTTAGGGCATCGTTGTCTTAAAATAATTGATATCGGAAATGTGAACTTGTAGCATCATTGCCTCAAAATAATTCATATCGAAAATAATACTTACGGCATTAGTGCCACAAAATAATTCATACATAATAATTCATAATGGAAATAAGACTTGCGGCATCATTGCCACAAAATAGTTGATATCAAAAATGATGACTTGTGACATCAAAGCTTTTAAGGCATAGGTTTCAAAGTAAGAAGACTTACGGCGTCAATGCCATGTGATACGGGTTTCAAACAAAAGGACAAGGGATGTCAAAATGGTTTTAGTGAGTTATGAAATAACTAATGTCGAAATGAATACGACATGACAATATTGTAATTAATATGGAAACTGTTATATTTCTATGCAAAGGAATTTCTTTTCACCAACTCTATCGCTTCTCAATTTTCTATTGGTTAAAACAAACTTTACCAATTTCTTTCCAAAAAACTCCTGCAAGTAAGTTTTATCTTTCCAAAGATGTTTACCAGCTTAATTAATTAATACCCTTAATTAATATTAATTTAAATGCTTTTCTAGCATAATAAACTCATAAAAATTCGTAATCAATTGGGAAAAATGCCTAAAAATCGCTAAAACTCATAATTAACATATTCTTTCATACATAAAAATTTCAGGGCCAAAATAATTATTTTTAATAATTAAAACCCAAAATAAATCATTTTTCTTACTTAGAAAATTCATAAAATATTTATACAAGCTTGGAAAATTAAGAAACTAAAAAGCCATCTCTGAATTAATGTTTTAAACATCACACCCAAATTTCAAGTTGAATGAAGGTAAAAAAAATAGGTTTCTACACTTCTATCAAATAATTTCATAAATAATCCAATAAATTATCAAACATGCATATAATGCAGCAATCATTAATAACTTGGCATAATACCATCATATAATTCAGGTTTAAGCAGAAAACCGAAACAAAAAAGCAAAAGTGAGATGGATAACTATTATTCACCTAGATTGGATAAAGAGATTTGAGATTAAGTGTCGATTAAATTCCCCTTATCTTTAATTTTGATTTCATCTGCTTTTATCCTCTTGTTTTCCTTAACAATGGCCGGCCTCAAGTTTGTTTTAGTTGTATGAAGTGAAATGGAACGATGATAATGAGAGAGGAACGGTTATGGTTAGGAAATAAGTGATTATTCCTATTTTACTCCTTACATTATTCCTCCTTATCCTTATGGTTTAATTAATCCTATTAACCTATTATTTAAGGCATGAATACATTTAATTATCAAATCTCATTCTCTTTATCTCAATACATAATTTTTTTTAATGTATCTAATTAAATTTTCAAAATAATGTTATTCAAAATTAGAGGTGTTACACACCCTTAAAGAATTTCGTCCTCTAAATTACGTTAAGGTACATAGCAAACATATAACACTGATATAAAACATACCATTAAAAAAATCAGGATAAATGTCTCTAATCTTGTTATTTATTCCCAAGTATAGTCTTTTTCATTGTCACTCCATTAGGCCTTCACTAATCTGACTGTCTTGATCCTTAACTTCTTATTATCCCTAGCTACAATGAGAACTGAATGTCTAACCAAAGTCATGTCCAGTTCCACCACTAAATCTTCCAATGCAGTCAGGGTGATAGTAGTCTCCGGATCATGAACACACTTCCTAAGATGAGATATATAAAAAACATTGGACGATTGCCAAACTGTTTGATAACTATATCATGTAAGTGATTTTTTGATCCTTTCTATAATAGGAAATGGTCCGACAAATCTAGGTGCCAATTACCCGACTTTCCAGACCAAATTACATCCTTCATCGGTGATAATTTGACAGACACATAGTCTCCAACTGAGAACTCTAAGCCCTTACGTCTCTTATTTGCATAACTTTTCTGCCTCATCTAAGCTTCCTTCATCCTTGTCCAGATTAACTCAATCTTTTCTATGGCTTCTCTCACCATATATGGACCAAGAACCAATCCATCTCTGGTCTCTAACCAACGTGCAGGGGATTTGCATAGCCTTCCTAACAAAGCTTCAAAATGTGTCATTTCTATACTACCCTGATAATTATTACTATAAGAACACTCGACTAGGTGCAAATAGTCTTTCCGTGACCCTCCAAAATCTAGTACACGAGCTCTCAACAAATCTTCAAATACCTTATTTATTATCCCCGTCTCCCCATCCATTTGCGGATGGTTAGTGGTACTCATCTTTAGCTTAGTACCTAACACTTCTTGCAGATTCTTCCATAATTCACTAATAAACAAAGTATCTTTGTTGTTGACTCTACTACTAGGAATCTCATGCAATCTAACAATGTTCTCCATAAACAACTTAGCCGATACATGTGTTGTTCTTGTCGACTTAACGAGAATGAATTTTGCAATTTTGTTTATTCTATCCACTATAACCCAAATACTTTCATTTCCCCTATTTGACCTTAGCTACCCGCCAATGAAATTCATAGATGTAAAATCCCATTTCCACACTAGCATATCTAAAGGCTAAAGCAATCCACTTGGCTTCTGATGCTTGGCTTCACTTGCTAGCAATTTAAACATTGCTTCACCCATGAGCCTACATCCCTTTTCATACCTTCACCGAAGAAACTTCTCTTCATATCTTGATACATCTTAGTTCCTTCAGGATGAATAGTAAACTTCGGTCGATGACATTCCCCAAGAACTTCTTATCTTAGATCTCCAACCTTTTGAACAAAAAATCGTCCCTTCTTCCTTAACCATATGTTTCAATCAAGACTAAAACCTTTCAAATCATCACTCTTCATTCCACTTTCAATCCTTCTAATCCATTCTGCTAGTAATAGATCATATTTCTACTTAGAAGCAATCCTTGCAATCATTACGGGTTAAAATTCCAAACATTACAACATGGCAGATTTTTAACTAGAACTAGCCGTCAATCTTAACTGCACAACACAAGTAGTTAATGCTTCCAAATCTTTCCATTCGGTTTACTTTGTTAACATTGCATTCTAATGTTTCCTACTATATGCATCTATGACTTTATTTCCTTTCCCTGGCGTATATTCAATTCCAAAATCATAAGCTGGTATGAACTCTAACCATCTTTGTTGTTTCATATTCAACTGCTTCTGAGAGAAAAAATATCCCAAATACTTGTGATCCGTAAACAACTCGAATCTTTCTCTCAAAAGATAGCTTCTCCATACCTTCGAAGCAAAGATTACAGCTTCCCAATCCAAATCATGAGTCAGATATCTCACTTCATGCGGTCTAAGCTATCGAGAAGTGTATGCAATCATTTTACCTCTTTGCATCTAGACAGCTCCTAATCGTTGTTCCGCATGCATTAGTATACACCACTAAATCCCGATTCTCATCTGAAGTAACTAACACAGGCACATTGGTCAACAAATGTTTCAGCTTTAGAAATACCTCCTCACATTTATCGGTCCAAACATACTTTATGTTCTTTCTTGTTAGTTTAGTAATCGGTGCTTCTATATGAGAGAAATCCTTGATGAAACTTTGGTAATGGAAAACTAATCTAAGAAAAGTCTTTATCTCAGTCACAGTCTCGGGTCTCTTCCAATTATTAACAACTTCGATTTTAGCCGGATCTACTGATAACCCATTCTCCAAAACTACATGACCAAGAAACTTCACTTTTCTCTTCCAAAAATGACACTTTAAAAACTTGGGCTTTCAATTAATGCTACCTCAACATCTCAAGCACTATTCTAAGATGAGTCTCTTGATCTCGCTCGTTCATAGAGTATATTAGAATGTCATCTATAAATACTAACACAAACCTATCCAAATGCTCTTGAAAACTTAGTTCATCAAGTCTACAAAGAAATAAGATGCATTAGTAAACAGAAATGGCATGACTAACCATTCATATGAACCATATCTCGTTCGAAATACCGTCAAAGGAATACTATCCTCTGTTGCCCTCAATTGATAGAACCTTATCGCCAAATCCAACCATGAAAATACTTTGGCTCCACTCAACTGATCAAACAAATCATCTATTATCGACAATGGATATTGTTTCTTTATCATCTTTTCATTCAACTTACGATAACTGATACACATCATTAACAACCCATTCGGTCTGCTCCCTAAGGCAAACTTCTTGGTCTGGTAAAACTCTTCTCTTCCAAATCCATTAGCTGCACCTTTAAATCCTTCATTTCGGTAGGTGTCATTCTGCTAGGTGGTCTACTAATGGGTTCAGCTCTAGGCATAAGATCTATTCTGAACTCGATATCTCTTTTCGATGGTAATCCTATAACCGTTCAAAAACATATGCAAATTATCTTACAAGAAAAACTCGATACACCTCGTCTTCCTCCTCCATTGCACCCAATAAGTGCAAACATCAAAATTCGAGTTCTCTACTGAGTATATAATTCGATCGCTACTATTAGATCGTCTTATCGATATTTTTCTATCTTAGCAAAATATCCTAGTATCATATTTGTTTGACTAGTCTATACCCCAAATAATCCCAAATCCCACAAAATCAAACACATGCAAACTACTGGAAAATATATGACCTAATAACTCAAACTCTAAATAGTCACAACTCGTCCCAAGAGTTTCATACCCTCTTATTGGACTCGCAACCCTTAAGGAAATAACAAAGTATGATGGTTCTAAACTTAGCTTATCTACCAAACAAAGAGAGATAAAAGAATATAATGCACTAGTACCAAACAATACTTTAACAGGTATGCCATTAATCAAAAGCGTACCTCCTATCATAGCCTATCCCTTCTCTTCTGTCGTTGCCTCGAAGTAGATGGTTCCAAAGCAAACACTTTTCCTTTTTCAACCTTGGTGGGTTCTCGATACTCGTTCTTGCAATGCCCTAACTGGTCACAGTTGAAATATCTGACGTTCTTCCTTCCAATGACCTTCTTTCCATCTCCAGAATGACATTCATTTGTAAAGTGCCCCTTCTTATCACATTTGAAGCAAAAAACATTAGCTTTTCCTTTCTTGGAAGCTCCACCCTTCCGAGCTCCATTCTTTCGAAAGAACTTTCTTTTCTGACTTTAACCACTCCAAATCTTTGCCGGTTTGTCGCTACCAAATAACGCAGGAATTTCTTCATTTCTTAGTGTCATCTCCACCACTACATCATATGGGTCTCTAAATGTGGTGGTGTTGCCCTGGCAAGCTCCAGTTTCAACCCTCTAAAAAACTTCTCAGTCCTCCTTATCACCATGTCTACAGTAGCATATCCATACCTAGACAGCTCTTCAAATCAAGTCGCATACTCAAGTACTGACATATATCCTTGATCAATTCAGCAAACTTTTTGAGCAAAGTTGACTTGGATATTTCAAACATAAATCTTCCTTCAAATCTCCTTTTGAACTCAGCCCAAGTAAAGTTCTTTTCTTGTATTCCTACAACACTGCACCAGTACAATGCAGCTTCTTGCAATTCCCTGAATGCCAATCTCCTCTTTTGCTCATTATCTAAGCCTAAGTCTGCGAAAATCCTATCATAATGCAATAGACAATTCTCTACTTTGATAGAATCTTCGGTTCTAATAAACGGCTTTCCTTCGAGTATAGAATAATCCCAAGTCAACACAACATAGCTATTGATAATAGGAACTTTAGTATCTGCTCCTCCTACATTAGCATCATTTCCACCAACCAATCCAGTTGCAACTCCAGCTTACATCATATTAACAGAGAACTGATACATAACTCCCATATCCCTGGTGGTGTTCCAGCACCCACATTTGCAGTTGCTTGTCGAGTCGGATTCCTTCTAGTGTTGGACTTGACATTTCTATTGCTTATGGTGCTTCCTCCAGTAAGATTTAATCTTTCATTTCCTACCTCCATACCTTACTTTCCATCTTTGTAAGATACAGAAGAATGATCTAAGAGATATGGAAGAATAGAGATAGATATACTTATATATAGCAAATATAAGTACGTTTCTATAGCATTATACCATACCCCAATCTTATTCACTGATTTATTCAGATTATGTTTTCAAAACTCTTTTAAGTTCAAAATTCTTTCGGTTTTACATAAATCTTTGCTTTGATACCAAGTTATAACATCCCTTATTCTAAAGCCTGAAACTGAGCGCTACGGATGCTACAATCGTCCATAGCACTAACTTTCGGTAACAAAATGCAGTCAAGTTAATCATATCAATAACATCAAAAGCACTGGAATTTAAAAATTTTCAAAATTCATTTCATTAATAATTTCCATATTCACTACATAATCCCAAATATTGCCAAGATTCGGATAAAATATAATTATTACAAAATACTCCAAGAGCAACATATGAAGGTGCTTCCTTGTTTGATCAGAGTTTACTGCCTGACAGATAGCACAACTGAAAAAATAATTCCTTCGCATAGATAACTTGCCTCCTACACATCTTCGGAAGCTTTATTCGTCAATCTAGAAACTTGTAAACCTTGCTCTCAAACTACTCAAATGAGCATCAAAGAGTTAAAGGAGAAAACAAAAACTTCAGGCCAGACAAAAATCTAGTATGAATAATAATATGCCATCTCGAAATTAGATATCTAGTGAGATCACACTGCTAAGAAGAACAGCTTTTCCCTCACTAGTATCTTCTGAAACCTTGTCAACCAAAATCATGCTCCTAAGTTAAAAATGGTTAAACAAACATAAATTAATCATATGCATGCATGGCATATGGTTAAATCTGAACAGTTTGTCAAAATCAATAAACTATTTGTTTCTACTTTATAGTTTTTCCAGGGTTACTACTAACCTACGTGGCTGACTCGAGCCTACAAGATATACCAAATTCTCTAAATTACCATTAGCATAAAATTAGACCATCTGTCCAAACACAATCTTTTTAGTGAAAACCTAACTACCCATCTATCTCATAGTTTTTCTAGGCTCACTATGAACATAATGGTTTTGTAGGCCAACCAATAACTTATCTAAGTTATAGATTCTCTTCTATGCATAAACCTACTTTTAGTCTTTACCTTCAACAAAGTCCTACGTATTGGAATTGTGGACCAATATCAACTATAGACTAACAGTTGAAGCATAAGGCGCAACTCTACACCAGTCCCATTATCTAGTGTATTTAATCCTTAAGCCAAGATATCCTATCATAATTTATCTAATGGTGATAACAATAGTTCTCATGTAAAACCCTGGACTAAAATACCCTTTTTATTTCCTTGAAAACGTAAGTCTTAATAAATGATTTATCCCTTGAAATCATATTTAAACAAGAAAAATATAGTCCTTTTACTTAATCAAAGTACCTTCTTTGAAATAGCTTTTATTAATTTGGAAATCAATTGGAGGTTGTCGCACTTCTAAAATTTTAGGCTATTAGGCCAACAAATGATGCTATTTAATTTGATAAAATGTGGCATCAATATGGTCGATATAAGTTGTTGCCCCCTTAAATATTGAAGTTATAATAAAGTATTGTGATTTATAAACTTAAGGCCATAGGGCCAAAATCATTCTTTTTGTATAATATAGTTATATAGGTTGTCGGACCAATGAAACTTGTTATTGGACTTGCATAGTATAAAGGCTTTCAACTAGAAAATAGGAATACCAAAGTTGATAACCTTTGACATAAATATCTCAAAGGAATTGATGTCATCCTTGCTAAAATGCTGCTATTATGCCACCACTATTGATCCGTCGAAGTTGATAACTTACAGCATCATTGCCTTAAAATAATTGATATTGGAAATGTGAACTTGTGGCATCATTGCTTCAAAATAATTCATATCGAAAATAAGACTTGCAACATCATAGTCACAAAATGATTATATCGAAAATAAGACTTACAGCATCATTCCACAAAATAATTCATATTAGAAATAAGACTTATGGCATCATTGCCACAAAACAGTTGATATCCAAAATACTTTATGTTCAAACATTCTTTATGTTCTTTCTTGTTAGTTAAGTAATCAGTGCTTCTATATGAGAGAAATCCTTGATGAAACTTTGGTAATGGAAAGCTAATCCAAGAAAAGTCTTTATCTCAGTCACAGTCTCGGGTCTCTTCCAATTATTAACAGGTTCGATTTTAGCCGGATCTATTGATAACCCATTCTCCAAAACTACATGACCAAGAAACTTCACTTTTCTCTTCCAAAAGTGACACTTCAAAAACTTGGGCTTTCAATTAATTCTACCTCAATATCTCAAGCACTATTCTAAGACGAGTCTCTTGATCTCGCTCGTTCATAGAGTATATTAGAATGTCATCTATAAATACTAACACAAACCTATCCAAATGCTCTTGAAAAATTAGTTCATCAAGTCCACAAAGAAAGAAGATGCATTAGTAAACATAAATGGCATGACTAACCATTCATACGAACCATATCTCGTTCGAAATACCGTCAAAGGAATACCATCCTCTGTTGCCCTCAATTGATAGAACCTTATCGCCAAATGCAACCATGAAAATACTTTGGCTCCACTCAACTGATCAAACAAATCATCTATTATCGACAATGGATATTGTTTCTTTATCATCTTTTCATTCAACTTACGATAATTGATACATATCCTTAACAACCCATTCAGTCTGCTCCCTAAGGCAAACTTCTTGGTCTGGTAAAACTCTTCTCTTCCAAGTCCATTAGTTGCACCTTTAAATCCTTCATTTCGGTAGGTGTCATTCTGCTAGGTGGTCTACTAATGGGTTCAGCTCTAGGCATAAGATCTATTCTGAACTCGATAGCTCTTTTTGATGGTAATCCTATAACCGTTCAAAAACATATGCAAATTATCTTACAAGAAAAACTCGATACACCTCGTCTTCCTCCTCCATTGCACCCAATAAGTGCAAACATCAAAATTCGAGTTCTCTACTGAGTATATAATTCGATCTCTACTATTAGATCGTCTTATTGATATTTTTCTATCTTAGCAAAATATCCTAGTATCATATTTGTTTGACTAGTCTATACCCCAAATAATCCCAAATCCCACAAGATCGAACGCATGCAAACTACTGGCAAATATATGATCTAATAACTCAAACTCTAAATAGTCACAACTCATCCCAAGAGTTTCATACTCTCTTATTGGACTCGCAACCCTTAAGGAAATAACAAAGTATGATGGTTCTAAACTTAGTTTATCTACCAAACAAAGAGAGATAAAAGAATATAATGCACTAGTACCAAACAATACTTTAACAGGTATGCCATTAATCAAAAGCGTACCTCCTATCACAGCCTATCCCTTCTCTTTTGCCGTTGCCTCGAAGTAGATGGTTCCAAAGCAAACACTTTTCCTTTTTCAACCTTGGTGGGTTCTCGACACTCGTTCTTGCAATGCCCTAACTGGTCACAGTTGAAATATCTAACGTTCTTCCTTCCAATGACCTTCTTTCCATCTCCAGAATGACATTCATTTGTAAAGTGCCCCTTCTTATCACATTTGAAGCAAACAACATTAGCTTTTCCTTTCTTGGAAGCTCCACCCTTCCGAGCTCCATTCTTTCGAAAGAACTTTCTTTTCTGACTTTAACCACTCCAAGTCTTTGCCGGTTTGTCGCTACCAAATAACGCAAGAATTTCTTCATTTCTTAGTGTCATCTCCACCACTACATCATATGGGTCTCTAAATGTGGTGGTGTTGCCCTGGCAAGCTCCAGTTTCAACCCTCTAAAAAACTTCTCATTCCTCTTTATCACCATGTCTACAGTAGCATATCCATACCTAGATAGCTCTTCAAATCAAGTCGCATACTCAAGCACTGACATATATCCTTGATCAATTCAGCAAACTTTTTGAGCAAAGTTGACTTGGATATTTCAAACATAAATCTTTCTTCAAATCTCCTTTTGAACTCAGCCCAAGTCAAGTTCTTTTCTGGTATTCCTACAACACTACACCAGTACAATGCAACTTCTTGCAATTGCCTGAATGCCAATCTCCTCTTTTGCTCATTATCTAAGCCTAAGTCTGCGAAAATCCTATCATAATGCAACAGCCAATTCTCTACTTTGATAGAATCTTCGGTTCTAATAAACGGCTTTCCTTCGAGTCTAGAATAATCCCAAGTCAACACAACATAGCTATCGATAATAGGAACTTCAGTATCTGCTCCTCCTACATTAGCAGCATTTCCACCAACCAATCCAGTTGCAACTCCAGCTTGCATCATATTAACAGAGAACTTATACATAACTCCCATATCCCTGGTGGTGTTCCAGCACCCACATTTGCAGTTGCTTGTCGAGTCGGATTCCTTCTAGTGTTGGACTTGACATTTCTATTGCTTATGGTGCTTCCTCCACTAAGATTTAATCTTTCATTTCCTACCTCCATACCTTACTTTCCATCTTTGTAAGATACAGAAGAATGATCTAAGAGATATGGAAGAATAGAGATAGATATACTTATATATAGCAAATATAAGTACGTTTCTATAGCATTATACCATACCCCAATCTTATTCACTGATTCATTCAGATTATGTTTTCAAAACTCTTTTAAGTTCAAAATTCTTTCGGTTTTACATAAATCTTTGCTTTGATACCAAGTTATAACATCCCTTATTCTAAAGCCTGAAACTGAGCGCTACGGATGTTACAATCGTCCATAGCACTAACTTTCGGTAACAAAATGCAGTCAAGTTAATCATATCAATAACATCAAAAGCACTGGAATTTAAAAAATTTCAAATTTCATTTCATTAATAATTTCCATATTCACTACATAATCCCAAATATTGCCAAGATTCGGATAAAATATAATTATTACAAAATACTCCAAGAGCAACATATGAAGGTGCTTCCTTGTTTGATCAGAGTTTACTACCTGACAGATAGCACTACTGAAAAAATAATTCCTTCACATAGATAACTTGCTTCCTACACATCTTCGGAAGCTTTATTCGTCAATCTAGAAACTTGTAAACCTTGCTCTCAAACTACTCAAATGAGCATCAAAGAGTTAAAGGAGAAAACAAAAACTTCAGGCCAGACAAAAATCTAGTATGAATAATAATATGCCATCTCGAAATTAGATATCTAGTGAGATCACACCGCTAAGAAGAACAGGTTTTCCCTCACTAGTATCTTCTGAAACCTTGTCAACCAAAATCATGCTCCTAAGTTAAAAATGGTTAAACAAACATAAATTAATCATATGCATGCATGGCATATGGTTAAATCTGAACAGTTTGTCAAAATCAATAAACTATTTGTTTCTACTTTATAGTTTTTCCAGGGTTACTACTAACCTACGTGGCTGACTCGAGCCTACTAGATATACCAAATTCTCTAAATTACCATTAGCATGAAATTAGACCGTCTGTCCAAACACAATCTTCTTAGTGAAAACCTAAATACCCATCTATCTCATAGTTTTGCTAGGCTCACTATGAACATAATGGTTTTGTAGGCCAACCAATAACTTATCTAAGTTATAGAGTCTCTTCTATGCATAAACCTACTTTTAGTCTTTACCTTCAACAAAGTCCTACGTATTGGAATTGTGGACCAATATCAACTATAGACTAACAGTTGAGGCAAAAGGCGCAACTCTACACCAGTCCCATTATCTGGTGTATTTAATCCTTAAGCCAAGATATCCTATCATAATTTATCTAATGGTGATAACAATAGTTCTCATGTAAAACCTTGGACTAAAATACCCTTTTTATTTCCTTGAAAACGTAAGTCTTAATAAATGATTTATCCCTTGAAATCATATTTAAACAAGAAAAATATAGCCCTTTTACTTAATCAAAGTACCTTCTTTGAAATAGCTTTTATTAATTTGGAAATCAATTGGAGGTTGTCGCACTTCTAAAACTTTAGGCTATTAGGCCATCAAATGGTGCTATTTAATTTGATAAAATGTGGCATCAATATGGTCGATATAAGTTTTTGCCCTCTTAAATATTGAAGTTATAATAAAGTATTGTGATTTATAAACTTAAGGCCATAGGGCCAAAATCATTCTTTTTGTATAATATAGGTATATAGGTTGTCGGACCAATGAAACTTGTTATTGGATTTGCATAGTATAAAGGCTTTCAACTAGAAAATAGGAATACCAAAGTTGATAACCTTCGACATAAATATCTCAAAGGAATTGATGTCATCCTTGCTAAAGCGCTGCTATTATGCCACCACTATTGAGCCGTCAAAGTTGATAACTTACGGCATCATTGCCTTAAAATAATTGATATTGGAAATGTGAACTTGTGGCATCATTGCTTCAAAATAATTCATATCGAAAATAAGACTTGCAACATCATAGTCGCAAAATAATTATATCGAAAATAAGACTTACAGCATCATTCCACAAAATAATTCATATTAGAAATAAGACTTGTGGCATCATTGCCACAAAACAGTTGATATCCAAAATGATAACTTGTGGCATCAAAGCTTTTAAGGTGTAGATTTCAATGTAAAAAGACTTACAGCATCAATGTTATATGATATGGGTTTCAAATAACAGGACAAGGGATGTTGGAATGGTTCAAGTGAGTTATGAAATCACTGATGTCGAAATGAATATGACATGGCAATATCGTAACTAATATAAAAACTATTTTGTTTCTATATAAAGGTATTTCTTTTCACTGACTCTAATCACTTATTAATTTTATATTGTTTAAAAAAACTTTACTAATTTCTTTCTAGATTATCGACGCAAGTCAGTTTTATCTTTCCAAAAAAATTTACCAACTTAGTTAATTAATACCCTTAACTAATATTAATTTAAATGCTTTTCTAGCATAAGAAATTCAAAAAAATTCATAATCACTAGGAAAAAATCCTTAAAAATCACTAAAAATCAAAATCAACGTATTCTGTCATAAATAAAAATTTCAAGGCCAAAATTATTATTTAATTATTTTTAATAATTAAAAACCAAAATAAATTCTTTTCCTTATTTAGGAAATTCATAAAATATTTATACAAGCCTGGAAAATTATGAAATTAAAAGCACATCTCTAAATTAATATTTTAAACATTATATCTTAGTTTCAAGTTGATTGGAGGTCATAGACTAGGTTTCTACACTTAAAACCTATCAAATAATTTCATAAATAATCCAATAAATTATCAAACATGCGTATAATGCAACAATCATTCATAACTTGGCATAATACCATTATATAATTTAGGTTTAAGCATGAAACCGTAACAAATAAACAAAAGTGAGATGGATAACTATTATTCACCTTGATTAAATAACGAGAGTTAAGACCAAATGTTAATTAAATTCCCCTTAGCTTTAATTTTGATTTCCTTTGCTTTTCTTCTCTTGTTTTCCTTCGAAATTGTCAGCCTCAAGTCCATTTTAGTTTGTATGAAGTGAAATGGAATGAGAATAATAAGAGAGGAAGAGTTACGGTTAGGAAATAAGTGATTATTCCTATTTTACCTCTCACATTCTTCCTCCTTCTCCTTATGGTTTAATTAATCTTATTAACTAATTACCTAAGGCACGAACACGTCTAATTATCACATCCCATTCTCTTTATCTCAATACATTATTTATCTAATTTACAAATTAAATTTTCTGAATAATATTAATCAAAATTAGGGGTGTTACAGTTAACAAATTTATCATATAATTAATCAAGGAATAGTTAAAGGGTGGATCCAAATTATATTATTAATAATTATTTAAGATGTAAAAATGAGGGATTTGAAATTATGCTACAATATGAATGCACAAACATTTGATGTACAACATGTAAGGGATTCAAAACATATTAAAATGGTAAATATATAAATAAATAGAACTAAAGAATCACCTCGAATGTTGCCTATAAATCACACCTTGAATATAAAGATATCGCTTCAGGTCTCCAAGATCCATACCCAATTCTTGCAAGAGATGGACAAACCACTTATGTTTCACTATTTTTAATGTTTGTATTTGATTTTGGAGTTGTTATAATTGTGAAAATCCTTTTTTTTCTAGCCATTAAAGGTTTGGAGGAGAAAAGAGAAAATGGATGTCTGTAGGAAATGAATTAGTAGATTTGTTTTAATCAAAAGAATGAAACATTTCTTATTCTTTAGTTAAGACTACTCCAATCAATTCCCAAAACTACTCTAATCAATTTCCTTAATTATCTCTCCACTCCTCTCTGTTCACTCGGTATGGCTTATGTTACATGCCATCAAATGGCATAAAATTTCTATAGTTTCCTTCATGTAATTATCTTTTATTTAAACTCATTTAAAATTACATCGGTATCGGATATTGACGTGCACAAATATAACTTTTATACATACATTCAAATAATTACAAACAACTCTCAAATATCAACTAAATTAAATAATAATTAATATTTCTTAAATATTTATTAATTACATTAGTTTATAACATTTTATAAACTAATTAAATCATGTGTTTTTCGGAGAATTCATCATTACAATTGTGTGACCCAAATATGTAAATCCAGTCAGCGATTAACATAGAACAATTCGAGCATTAATATTCATATATCTTACCTAACGGTGTGATAACTTTGCCGAATTCATCGCTTACACGTCTTTTGGTATTTCACTTATTATAAGTGGTATCTGGTACTAACAAGACCAATTCTCTTCATCAAACTATATCACACTAGGACTTATGGAATTTACTTTTGATCAAAACTCCAACATCCTCTACATTCAACTTTGTAATTCCAAACAAAACAATCCTTAGTTCAATAATAATTAATTTTATTAACCATACTACTTTAGCCAAAGACTTTGATTTTAAGCTAACTATAGTGACCATGATACTAACCCCATATAACTAAGGAGGCAAACCTCTTTTGAATATTGTTTCACAACCAATGCTTCAACTCAAACCCAACTATAGTCATTCGATGGATGTCATGCCACGGTAAATATAATCGAAGTATGCATTGAGGTTTTACGGTATTCTCAAGTCGAGGGAATTGTGCAACATCATCACTTTGAGATTGTCAGTTTGACCATAGTTATATTAATCAACGGAGAACTCTTGAGCGAACCATTCAATAGTTTTCCAATAACTATGGATACGTAACCCCTTGGTTCCCTCAGCAGCCATGAGTAATACACTGCCCAACATTCGGAGAACGTCATGTACTCTAGTCCCAACAGATGGATCAATATCCTTTCTTGAAACATCTCTACAAGGAATATTTAAAATAACGGGTTATTTTCAATGCGATAAAATTCTCATGATTACAACACTTTGTAATTGCTATCACATAACATATCATTTAAGAATTTTCCATATATATTTTTTAAATTAATTTTTTATATCACTATATAACAAGTATATAATAGAAAGAAAAATGCCTTTTATTTTAAACAAGATCAATTATGGAGTTAGATATATGTAAAAAATTAGCTCGAAAAGCTTAGTACATAACGCATTACATAAGAACTCCGGGCCACGTATGACCAACTTTAAGTCATGGCATACCATTAATTGGTGGGTTGACCTCCTAAAAGGATTTGATACCAAAATGGTTCATGCATGCTGTTAGATTTAAGATCTAACTATCAACCAATACACTACGTTGAATGATTGCGATGCACTCGTATCAACAAAGTATGGATAGGAGAATTGATGATAACAGCACACCTTCCATCAATATCTGCTTCCACTTCTCCTGGGTTGAAGGGGATGCAACACTAGCGGTCGAAACAACATCCAAAGTTGACCACTTTACCTTCCTATTATAGAGTCTGGCAATCCCTATTCATATAACCAAATTGATCATAGTCATAACACTTCGCCTTCTATGAATTCACCCTATAGTTTTTCACCATATGATCCATCCGGTCACATTTATTACCTAGACCTTTGGTAAATTTGTCCAGTGGTCTTCTGCAATATGACCTACCTTCCACCACCTCCTACGAACGATCACCTATTTTTTATCTTGTTCTCCTTGGGGTCCATTACCATTACACTTATCCTACTTTTGGGTATCTTCCTTCTTAAGCTGCTCCTCCTTAGTCACTTATCCATTGCTTGGGTTTAACAACACTGCTTCAACTACCCTTCAAACGTAGCTCCAAATGTATTTGGTTCAATGTCAACTTCGTTAGTGGTGAGTTCAACCCCTTTGCAAAATTTATTTTTTTCTATCTAGTGTATTTATCAAGTCGAATCCAAACTCAATCAGCTCATTACATTGATTAACATACTCCCTACTGTCCACTCTCCTTCCTTCCTTCAAGTGAACGAACTTCTCCAATAATACACCTTTCTTAGCACCTGAAAAAAAAATTAAATTCAAACTTCTTTTGGAAATCTGCCTAAGTGATAATCTCTTTGTCAAACTCGAAGATAACAATCTTCCACCAATCAGCCGCCTCCACTGTAGGTGCCAGGAAGCCAATAGTTTCTTAATGATGCCGCTCATTCCTAGAAGGCTGGATATCTTTTCACACATGCTCAGCCATGCCTATGTTGTTGAGTAAGTTTAGTTCCTATATATGGTTTCTCAACTAGACTAGAAAATCCATACACATTATCGGGAAATCAACAATCACCGTTGGCTAATAGGTATAGGTTCAGTGGGGTTAACATTATTCTAACCCGTTGCTTGTAGATATCGACTGAACCATATGGGGATATTCATTCTAGGGATATTCACATTATTAACTCTGGTACTTGTCTCGGCCTAGGTCTCTACCCCACCAGTGTTGGTCTTTGTTCCAATTCCAATTGAGTTTCTCATTTTTAACTATGTATACATGGAATTCCAGTAGATAGTAAAAAAAACTGGAACAGTAAATGGTGTCTACATTTGCACTTGGATATATATATATATATATATATATATATATATATATATATATATATATGAAGCTGGGTCAATGGTTTTTTGCTAACAGCGCTTCACGGCCCAAGGGCATTCAAAATAGTTAGGGAACAATACAAATTATCACTTTTCAGCACATTCTATTCATTCTTCACTTTCAACTGAACTTTACTAAATTAGCTCTGAAGCAACTCAATTTCATGGCAGTCATAAAATATCTCATGAAGCTCCCATGTTCACTTCCTTCTAATTCGAACTCTCCAGCAATTTTCATTCTTGTTCATGTGACGACCCACCTTTTCAGATGGTTTAAATCAAAAATAAACCACACATGTCTAGCTCAAACCATTCAAATGGGAGGATTTTCAATGGGGTTTAATAAGAAAATAAGAGAAAAAAGGAAAGCAAACACTGAATCTCGCAGCGGAATTACAAAATATAATAATCAAATAAACAGTTCATAAAGCTGTTTTACAATATACATTTGATTACACAACTTTTGCAACATAAATAGAGTACAACCAATAGACATACCAAAATAATGCAGCAGAATAATAATAGTAAAAACGGTCTAACAAATTTCATCTTCATCTTCAGGGACATAATGTCTTCAACACTGAAATGCTTAGGATGACCCGAGCGTAATGAAAAGACAAAACACTCCATTCAGAACTAAAAGTTCAAATGTAAGTTAAATCAACAACAAGTAAATACGAGTGTAATAGCTTCAGAGATGTTTACAAGATTTTCCATCTCCCATCAAGTGTACAACGTAAGTGCAATAACTTAAGAGATGTTACAGAATTTTCCATCTCCTAAGGATCCGTTAAACTATCTATATATAGTAAGATACGCTATATATAGCGTTTATCAGTAAAGTAAAGTATCAAAATAGCGTTAAGGCTTTACATTGATCCCCCTTAACATATTTTTAAGCATTGTTCTATAGTTTTCCTTAGTAGCATCACCAGTAACGTCGGTAGCCAGGTATGCGCCGTGATAAGACAACACTAAAACAAATTCATAGTGGTCACATATAAGGATAAAAGTATGACAAGGCATGTGAGGCAATGTCTAAGGTAGGATACTACCAGTTCATGTTGCAGGACAGCTGGTAACACATTGTAGCCACGACCGCCCACCGCATCCAACGCCCCCATAATCAATCAAGGTGCACCGATCAAGTCAAAGTCAATATAGTAATACGAAGAGGTGTGTCCACTAGGGGTAGCTAGCCTACTTGGCCCTGATAAGCCATCCTATATTAGTCACTTCAAATTGGCATAAGTGCTGAGGTCATCCATCATCGTTCTCTTTCTTCAAATCCAGCAACCGTTAACCAAATCCAATCGCTTCATTCTGGATCATACATTACGTACACAATTGTTAAAGTGGTTCCAATATTGATAAAGAGTATGCCAATAAGAGGGCCCAGTCTCTTTAACAACCAAACGTCATTTTTCACACCGGTTGGTTCTATTACATTTCAAAACCAATTCATATTTGATATCAAAATATCATATTCACTTCAAAATATTCTTCATTTCAAAATCATCATATTTATTTCATATGTCATTTTCACTTGAAGATATCATTCCATATTCCAACTTTGGTTATAACCTCATTTAACCACATTCACATTCAAATCAACGATTTAAGTCTAAACATTCCAACTTTGCATAGTTTGAAATTTTAGAAAATAGTTTGAATAATTTTAAATAATTTAAAAATAGTTTAAATAGTTTAAAGACTTAAAGCAGTTTGATATAAATTGTTTGAGTATTGAAAGTGGTTTACATAGTAAAATAGTTTGGAAAATCTAAATAATTTGAGTATTAAAAAGATAGGTTTTAAATATTTTATATTAATAATTTATTTTGAAAATAGTATCAAATCAAACTGTTTCCTTCTATTTCAATAAATTTGGACCTATGTTTAAATTTCAAATCAACAAAACTCAACTTCTAATCTTTGATTTCAATTGACTCAATTTCGATTTAGTTTCAAATCAACTCGATTTCAGTTCAATTCGAATCAACTTCAATTTTCGAAAAGTTCATTTTTAACTTCAAATTCGATTCAACAATCCAATTTAGTGATTTAAATTTCAATTCAATTCTTATTTTAAACCATTTCAATTTATATCAATTTCATGTCCATTTTTAATTTACCGATTTAAATTGTTTAAATCAAATTAAACCTCATTGTTCAATTTTAAGGTCCAAATCTTAAAATAATTCAATTTCCAAAATTAAAGTCATACCTCGATTATAACTTCACATTTCCAATTCAATTCTTTAAAACAATTTCTTTTAACCAATCTCAGTTTCAACATTTCAAAGCTTGAATTAGAAAATAATTTAATTCATATAAATCCATAATTTATTTCCTTTAAAACAATTTCATTTAATCAAAATCCAAATTCAAGATTTTAAAACCATTTAATTTAACCAATCCAGTTTCTGTATATAATTTTCTACCATATGGCCAAGTGATCAATTATTTGAATTTTAATTATTGGGATGGATATATATCATTTCAATCCAAATCAAAGTGTTAAAGGTATATATCATTTCAACCTATTTTTTAATTTATTCGAAAAAATTCAAATAACAGTTTATACGATTTCAATTAATATACAGGATGATAGCAGGGAGATATATATAAATAAATAAACATTCAATCATTCAAAATGTCAACATCCAAATCAGCCAATAAATCACAACAATTAACTGGTTATTAATATCAGGTATTTAACTAGCAATTCAAATTCAATATTAATTTAAATGATAATTTAAAATTCAAAAAATTCAGTTTCAATTAAAATGTCAACTTAAACTATCAAACAACAACCAATAACATTATTATCACTTCATAAATTTAATTTAGCTAACATTAGTGTTGCATGAGTGGGTTTAATCACTCACCTTTGATTTAAAGCCGATTAAAAATTCAATAAAAGCCCAAAATTCCAACATTCTTCAAATTCAATCAAACTAGTTTCACGTTGTTCGAAATTTCGATACAAACACAACGGAAGAAACCCGGCATGAATCCGAGTTGTATGCAAAGTTATCGATGTTATAGTGTGTGAAATTTAAAATTTAAATTAAAAGAATTCATAGGAAAAATGGTAAATATGTCCACCTTCCTCAGACCCTACTGTTATCTCCCATAACCCACACGCACCCAGACCCATCACAGCTGCCACTTTGACGTTGCCGCCGCCACCTAGACGTGCTGCCGCTACCGTCCGACACCACCGCCGTAACGCCCATGCCAGGCCGCACCATCGCCCCCCGACTGATCGCCTACGATGCCTCCGTTAGCCTCCATGCCGAGATTGATTTTAGGTCACAAATCATCATTTTCTGGCGAACTCAAGCCTTTTTACCACGATCCAACCGGATAGATCGATAGCCGTCGTCTCCTCTACAAGCCTGTACTCTCCGGTCTTACCATCGTTGCCAATCTGCTGTTGATTTGGGAAACCCTACAACGGACGACTGATAAATATCCTCAATTTCTGGCCAAATCGGGATTCAATTGCAAAAACGAACTGCAGTCGCTGATTACATTCATCGAGAGCTTCACGATGATATAGATAATTCTTGACAATGACGTCTCGTAGTACACCCTGATGTACTTTTTTCTAATTATTTTAAGGACTTCTATGTGTATCTACGAAAACGGATGTATTTTTTAGTTAGCCATAATATCCCTAATAGAATAAATAATGAAATATTGGAGATGAGATCAGTGGTAATCCGCGTATATCTCTCTCTCTCTCGGCTTGCTATCTGGTTCATCCAGTTACTCTGATATAATCTCTACCGTTGCTTGTGTAATTGGACCCAACATAGTTCAAAATTAAAGCAATATGTGATTCACTAGAGGCAGCAAATTACAAGATTTCAGATTCTGAACATATTCTGATCATTCTCAATGGATTAAGTGAAGAATATGAATCTGTTATTGCTGTAATAGCATCACAAAAGGATCTACCATCACTTGATGATGTGTATTCTATATTACTTTCTCATGAAGCAAGAATTGATAATAAAAGACCACAAGAATCAGAACTTGTAGTCAACTACACAACTGCATCAAGAAACAAAGTTCAGAGTAATAACAAGACAGATCAAAATGCACAAAGAGGAGGAACTCAGAGAGGAGGATACTCAAACAGGTCAAGAGGAAGAGGTAGATACATCAACAACAATAGACCAAAATGTCAAATTTGTGAAAAGATTGGGACACTGCCATAAAGTGTTATCTAAGGTACTCAAATCAGAATAACAATCAAAAAGGTGGAAATTACAGTGCAAACATAGCTCAAGCAAGCTCCAACAGTCAATCAGATAACAGAGATCACAATTCTAGTGAAAACAATCAATCAATGAATGATGACTGCTGGTACCCAGATTCAGGAGCTACCAATCACATAACCAATAGCCTAGAAAACTTAAACCTTGGTAATAAAGAATACAAAGGTAATAAATCAATTTGTATGGGCAATGGTAAGTGTATCAAGATCTCTCATGTAAGAAATGCTGTCATTAGAGGAAAAAAACAGTTATTCCTACATAACTTACTAAGAGTCCCAAAAATAAAAAAGAATCTTATTAGTGTGTCTCAATTTGCTAGTGATAATAAAGTTTACTTTGAATTTTTTCCTCAGCATTGTGTTGTTAGAGACATACTAACTAAAGACATCTTATTGCAGGGTGATGCAGAAGGAGGATTGTACAGATTTAGATCTGTGAACTGTGAATATCACAGAGATATTAAAAATTCTTGTAATCATTGTGAAATGAAAAACAATGATAATGTTTTCGACTTGTGGCATTTCAGACTTGGCCATCCTAATGTAAAAGTGGTTAAACAAATTCTTACTGAGAATAATATACTTTACAATAACATATCTATTCCTTATGTATGCACTCATTGCCAAATGGGAAAAAGTCACAAATTACCATTTGGCAACTCCATAACTGAATATACTAAGCCACTTGAGCTTATTGCTACTGATCTTTGGGGACCTGCCCCAATACACTCAGATTATGGATATAAATATTACATATCATTTGTAGATGCACACACAAGACACACTTGGATATACTTTTTGAAAAACAAATCTGACACACATGATATTGTAGTAAACTTCATCACAATGATTGAAAAACAACTTGATACACATGTCAAGATCATACAATATGATGGAGGAACTGAGTATAAAACCCTTAAGGAATACTTCAAGACAAAAGGCATAGTTCATCGATACACTTGTCCTTATACCTCAGAGCAAAATGGTTTAGCTGAGAGAAAACATAGGCATGTGGTTGAAGCAGGACTCAGTTTACTGAGTCATGCAAATCTACTAAAGTTTTGGCCAGAAGCCTTTAGTACTGCTGTTTATCTCATTAACAGGCTACCAACCAAAACTTTAGATGGTACAACCCCTATTGAAAAGTTACAAGGGGTAAAACCAAACTATCATAGCTTAAAAGTATTTGGATGCCTATGTTTTCCATGTTTACGACCTTACAACAGTAATAAACTAAACTTTAGGTCAAAACAATGCACATTTTTAGGATACACCTCTAATCAAAAAGGATACAAGTGTCTCGATGACAGTGGAAAAATTATTATCAGTAGACATGTTGCCTTTAATGAAAAAGTCTTTCCTTTTAAAAATGCTGAAGTAAGAACTACAGCAAAGGTATACAATCCAAGAATTTCTATACCTGAATTACCTGTTATATCAGAAGACAGGAGCACAGTTGAGCTAAAGAGGTCTACTGATGATCATCAAACACATTCACCTACTTCTGATCAAAATACAGAATGTGAAGATGATCTCAGTCATGCCATCAACTCACCTACAACAAATGAGGAAAATCAGCATTACAATTCAGAAAATAATTCTACTCAAAACAACTCTGAATTACCTCAAACTGAAACTCCTGTCAGGCCCAGTCACCACATGATCACCAGAGCCAAAAGTGGGATATTCAAGCCCAAGGCATACATGGTCAACATAAACTTCAGTGAACCATCTACTTTGATCAAGCTGCAAAAAGTAAAAACTGGAAGGCAGCTATGGATGAAGAGTACAATGCTCTTATGAAAAATAAAACATGGAATCTTGTATGTCCACCTGCACACAAAAATATTGTAGGCTGCAGATGGACATATAAGATAAAAAGAAATCCTGATGGATCCATCAACAAATACAAAGCTAGATTAGTAGCTAAGGGTTATACCCAACATTATGGGTTTGACTTTACAGAGACATTTAGTCCAGTAATCAAACCCACTACTATAAGGCTAGTTATCACAATTGCCTTACACAAAGGGTGGAGTATAAGGCAACTGGATGTAAACAATGCCTTCTTAAATGGCAAACTTGAAGAAGAAATCTATATGAAACAACCACCAGGATATGAACAAGACTCAAGTCTTGTATGCAAACTTGATAAAGCTATATATGGGCTGAAACAAGCCCCAAGGGTTTGGTTTGATAGATTGAAATCAACTCTGATGTCTATAGGATATCAATCTATCAAATCAGACACCTCATTTTTCATTAAAAGCAATTCATCCTCAGTTATTTACATCCTAATCTATGTTGATGACTTAATTGTCACAGGTAATAATCAGGATGAAATCAATAAAGTCATATGCTATCTGAACAAGGAATTCTCAATTAAAGATCTGGGAAATCTCAATTACTTCCTAGGAATAGAAGTTCACAAGACATCTAACTCAGATATCATATTATGTCAGAAAAAATACATAGCAGAGTTACTTGCTAAAACAAAAATGGAAGATGCTAAACCTATGGCCACTCCCATGATTAGTCATCAAAATTTTTCAAAAAACAGGGGAGAAGTCATAGATAACATTAAACAATACAGAAGTGTTATAGGGGCATTACAGTATGTCACTATAACACGACCAGATATTACTTTCAGTGTTAACAAACTTTCTCAATTTATGCAGAATCCTCTAAATGAACACTGGAAGGGTGTAAAAAGAGTCCTGAGATATCTTAAAGGAACAATCAATCATGGACTAATATTTAAAGCAAGCAGAAATCTCAACATCACAGGCTATTCAGATTCAGATTGGGCTACTGATCCAGACGACAGGAAATCAACCACAGGATATTGCATATCCATTGGGGGAAACTTAATATCATGGAGTTCAAAAAAACAACCAACTATTTCTCGATCTAGCACTGAAGCCGAATACAGAAGCATAGCCAATGCAACAACAGAAATAATGTGGTTACAATCAATTATTAAAGAACTACAGCTAGACACAAACACCAAAGCAACTCTATGGTGCGACAACCAAAGTGCAGTCTATATGACAGCAAACCCCATAATGCATTTCAGAACCAAACACATTGAAACAGACTTACATTTCGTTCGAGATCAAGTTCTAAAGGGAAGTTTACAAGTAAATCACTTACCTGCAACTTACCAGATAGCCGACACCTTAACCAAATCTCTGTCAAAGAAGAATTTTCTACGGTTTAGAGAGGACCTCAGAGTAGCAGAAAGTAAAGCTTCAACTGAGCAAAACCGAACAAGCTTTCATCCAGATAGGCAACCAGAAAAAGCTCAAAATCCTTTCGGTCACAACAAAGTCAAATCTCAAGAAATATACTCAGATCTGAACAAATCGAAGCTCAAACAACAATCTTCTCCAGAAATAGAAGAAAAAGGCGTCAACTTTCTTCATTCCTCAACTCAACACGACCTGAAATCTCAATCGCAGACTGCAAATCATTTAAAGGATTGATCTGAAATCCCCGTATGATCTACATGCTTTCTCCTTTTCGTCTGCCTCAGAAATTAGATACGAACCCTAAACCTAAATTTTGCAGCTAGGGTTCAAAGGGGGGAAATAATGAAATATTGGAGACGAGATCAGTGGTAATCCGCGTATATCTCTCACTCTCGGCTTGCTATCTGGTTCATCCAGTTACTCTGATATAATCTCTACCGTTGCTCGTGTAATTGGGCCCAATATAGCTCAGCCCACTTTGCATCAAAAGTTTGTATAAATAGCAACTGTAATATACTTTGTAATGTATTCAAGTGAGAATAACAAATTACTTTCTGTTTCAATCTTCTCTTTAATAATACAAACCAAATACATGATCATCTATATCAGATCAAAATTCAACAAGAATTCAACATTGTGTCCGTGTTTATGCCAAATCATGTGTAGGATTATTAACATCTTCTGCACGTACCCTTACAATTACTCAATTTTTCCAACATCCTATTCATACTATCCTCCCTTCCATACATCTGTCATAGTACTGTCAATTTCTTTTTCTCTACACTCAAGCTGCCGTAAAAAATACTTCGCTTAAGCTCAGCAATGCGTAAAAAGGTAAGGTTTGCGGTTTGGGTTATAAATCTGTGCTCCTTCTAACTTATCTCTGCTATATTTCAATCTATTTGTTCTGCGTATTGGAACGCATCCAATTTAAACATGTGTACCTGCTAAGTTTGATATTACTGGATATAAATGTTCAGGAGAGACATTTGTTGATTTGGTTGTCTTACTACACACTTCTTCATGCATGCTTCTAAAAAACTAGGCAACATAAGCCATGACCCCTTATCATATTCTAAGGATTGCGTTAAAAATATAGGTGTGGTTCATCTATACCTGATTCTATTTGGGTATTGAATAACATGTTCATTTATTTTCCCAGATCATACGGTGGATGATTTGCTACTATGGTTAGGAATAGAAAAAATTTCCAGCATGATAGAGCATGTCAAGTTGCGATACTGATCTTTTAAACTTGCTTTAATTTGTAATATGATAACTGCTGAATTTATGCTACAAATTTACGATTGTGTCATGCCATACCAATAGTTTCAATTCAACAGTCCCACTTTGTTGATGTAAGAAACGTTTTATTTTCCTTAAGTTAGCATTTTTGTATCATATTTCTTATTAATTTATCTACGTTATTGAGACTCTACCAAATACAAGTTTTATGCACGTATGTGGTAGTACCACTTGCAAGCTATATATTTACTTCCATGTAAATTTCGGTAATTTTAAGTTCACGCTCTTTGTAGGCATAGACCAGCAACATGTAGGTATTTATACAGCAGCTTAGACACAACTTTACGTTTGAAGTCTTTGCAAACTTGAACTGTGGTTCACTGTAGCTATCATTAGCTTTAACTCAAGTTCTGTTCATTCATATTTTTGGTATATGTTTGTTCAAACGATTCCATCGTTCACTTCTGGACATACAACACTACCATGCTGTAGAACTACTTGATAAATTAGTTGGAACTTTTAAAAGCTTCATTCAGTGGTTGAAACAGTCGTGTACTTCATCTAGGTTTTTCAGCACCCTGCCGATACTATTTATACTACTAATTAGTTGTGCTTCCTTTTTGGTTAACAAATTTGAAGTTACAGTCCAAATCTAGCGCTAAGAGGAGGTTGATACTTGGGAGGTAACGGTTGTTCAAAGGCATTGATGAGCCACTTTTTGCATGTGCAAACTATTCAGTGGATTGTGTAAAATATATTAGGATTTTTTTTTGGTGATACAATATTTCCAAAATTAATAGATTTTGGAGATATTCTCGGTATTTAGTTACCCGTTCTTGCATGAAGGAAATGGAAAGAGAAATTAAAGAGATAGGGATGTGGAGATATTTGTCATATATATTTGATTGCCATATTTTATAAAAGGAATCAAATAGGGAAATAATTGATTGATGGAGAAAATGGAATATTATCAATCAATTACATGGCAAGGCAATTAATGGGAATATTATTATTCCATGAATTGATTTATTTACATAAATCAATTGCTTCATCCCTAAGTAACTTTTCTCTATATATAAAGAGAGGTATAGAGAATGTTAATATATCAGATATGAGATAACAATCTCTTGTTTATTTTTCTTCATTTCTTTACTCTGTAATATCTTCAAATAGTAATAAATCTCTTCCCCATTAAAGTGGACGTACACTATCTCGCGATGGTGGAACCACTATAAATCTGTGTGTTCTCTCTTGTCTCTATATATTTTTTCTGTGATTTATAACTATCTGTTTGTTCTATCACGCCAAATTGCAAGATCCTATTTTTCTTCTGAGAGGGATTGATCACCCCTCCCCCTAACAACTGGTATCGGAGCTAGATTCGCAAAGAAGGTGTTTGGTAGAATGGCAGGAGGAGATGAAAATAGTACAAATAGTACTTTAGCGCCAGTAGTTGCTCCATACGTCAGAGGCTCCTATGTGGCTTCAGGATCACAGTTGACGATAGAGAAGTGGAATGGTGAAGGAGATTTTGAAAAATGGCAATGGATGATGAAAGCAGTTTTGAGGAGAAATCGCGTTCATCGAGTAGTATTTGATACAGAGACACTGCCTGCTGATATTTCATCAGTGGAATTAGAAGAGATGGAAGAATGGGCCTTTACTACTCTCCAGCTTGCTATGGGAAAGAATGTAATTTCTGAAATCAGTCAGGAAACCACAGCCAAAGGCATTTGGAAGAAGTTGGAGGACCTCTACATGAAGAAATCACTAACTAACCGTCTAATCCTATTGAAGACTTTTTTCACTTATAAAATGAAGGAAGGTTCTTCAATTAAAACACACCTAAATGTGTTTGATGACCTGTTGATGAAGATGAAGTCTGTTGAGTTGAAAGTTGATGAAGAACAGAAAGCAATGATTCTGTTGTGTTCGCTTCCAGAACGATACACTGGTTTCGCTAACAGCCTTATCTATGGTAGAGATACATTGACATTAGATGATGTGAAGACATGTTTGCTCAGTGAGGATTTGAGAGATCAGATGAAAGAGTTTGGTGTTGGTGATAGTAGTGGAGGAAGTAATAGTAGTTCAGGTTTATTTGTTGAGAGAGGTAGAGCAGAGAAGAAAGTGAAGAATTACAGGGGGCGTTCCAATTCTAGGAAGCCTCATTGGCGGAGTAAGTCAAGAGATGGAAGGTGTCATCATTGTAAGAAACCAGGCCATTGGAAAAGAGACTGCCCAGATCTGGAGAAGAAGATTGAAGGTTCTTCATCTATTACGATGGAGAAAGATGATAGCGATTTATTGACAGCGGTTGTATCAGATGTTGCAGACCACTGGGTATTAGATTCTGGAGCATCATTTCACATGACTCCTAATAAGGATTATTTTTCTTCCTTTGATGCTAAAGAAGGAAGTTCCATCCTTATGGGAAACGATGCTACATGTAAGTCTATGAGAGTTGGTTCAGTTCGCATTCGCATGTATGATGGGATTGTTCGCACACTTTCAGATGTTCGCTTTGTTCCTGGTCTTCGAAAGTCATTGATATCATTAGGCCAATTGGCATCATTGGGATGCAAGATAACCATTGTCAAAGATGGTTTGAGAGTTTCTAGAGAGGCACTTGTATTGATGAAGGGTGTTATGGTAAGAAATCTGTATTTGCTGATGGGTACCACTGTTCATGGAGAATTATGTGTTGGAGTTGATAGTTCTAAAAGTTTGGATGCTACCAAGCTTTGGCATATGAGACTAGGTCATACTTCGGAGAAGAACTTAGAGTTGCTTCGTAAGAAGAAAAAGATCAAGGGAGAAATCTTCAACAAGTTGAACTTTTGCAAGGAGTGCGTATTGGCAAAGCAAACCAGAGTTTCTTTTGGTGACGGTATGCATACTTCTAAGAGTGTACTTGATTATGTACATTCAGATGTTTGGGGGCCATACCCTACTGCTTCCATTGGTGGGGCTTATTATTTTGTTTCATTCATTGATGACTACTCGCGCAAGGTTTGGGTGTATGTAATGAAAGCTAAGTCGGAAGTATTTCAGAATTTCAAGGTTTGGTTAGCTCTTGTTGAAAACCAAATAGGAAAGAAATTGAAGATTCTTAGATCCGATAATGGTGGCGAATATGTCTCCAAAGAGTTCCTCGACTACTGCAGACAACGCGGTATTAGAAGACATTTTACTACACCTGGTGATCCGCAATCCAATGGGATTGCTGAGAGGATGAATAGGACTCTACTTGAGAAGGCCCGTTGCTTGATATTGACTGCGGGTATGTCTAAGGGTTTTTGGGCTGAAGCTGTTTCGACTGCAGCACATATTATTAATCGGATTCCGTGCTCAGCCATTGGTGGGAAGATTCCAGAGGAGTTATGGAGAGGTAAAAGCACTTTATTAAGTTATTTTCGTATATTTGGATGTCCAGTTTATGTTCACAATACAGGACAAGATAAGTTGGAGCCTAGAGCCTCCAAGTGTGTTTTTATTGGTTATACAGATGGAATAAAAGGATACAGAATTTGGAATCCAGTTACGAAGAAAGTTATACACTCCAGACATGTGACTTTTGACGAGTCAGCGATGTTTAAACCTTTGGAAGGTTTATCAGACGGTTCAGATTCAGTTGATGAGAAGGCCGAAAAGACCGAGATTCCCAACTTTCAAACCCGAAGTATAACTATTACTATTGGCAATAGTGATAGAACAGTTGATGATACATCACATGATAGTCCACAGATTTCCTCTAGTAGTGATGGAGATGGTCATGAAGCTAGAGAGGATTCAGCTCAAGATGGAGCTCAAGGTGGAGCTGAAGGAGAGTCAGGCGATATAGTCATTCGGGCTAGTCAGAGACCAAAGAGAGCTCCAATTAGATATGGAGATTGGGATTATGCAAATTTGAGCCTTGATGATCAGTTTGAGTATGTTTTACATGTTGTTCATGATGAACCATTAAGCCTTGAAGAAGCCATGAAGTCGAATGATAATTCGAAGTGGAATTGCGCCATGAATGAAGAGAAGTTAGTTCGCCTTTAGAAGGTTCATACAAATGACAATGCAGCAGATATGTTTACGAAGACCTTATCTGCTACTAAGTTCGAGCATTGCTCGAACTTGATTCACTTGATGAAGTGCTACGTGCCACATGGTGGCACTATGGGGAAGAGAGTAACTTGGTTGAAGTTAAGAGAAGATGTGGCATTCTTCTTGTATGAAGAGATATGAGTTTATTTTTGGTTGCACAACGTCTGCCTTATTTTTTTTGAGTGTTTCCAACACTTTGTTGGTGGGCGGTGGCCTTGCCGGAGTTCATTAACAAAGTGCAATGAGAGGTGGCTTTTGCATGAACTCATTGGGAAGCATTCATTTTGGAGTATCTTGGTTTGGAAGAGATATTGTATCAAGGTGGAGATTATTAGGATTTTTTTTTTTGGTGATACAATATTTCCAAAATTAATAGATTTTGGAGATATTCTCGGTATTTAGTTACCCGTTCTTGCATGAAGGAAATGGAAAGAGAAATTAAAGAGATAGGGATGTGGAGATATTTGTCATATATATTTGATTGCCATATTTTATAAAAGGAATCAAATAGGGAAATAATTGATTGATGGAGAAAATGGAATATTATCAATCAATTACATGGCAAGGCAATTAATGGGAATATTATTATTACATGAATTGATTTATTTACATAAATCAATTGCTTCATCCCTAAGTAACTTTTCTCTATATATAAAGAGAGGTATAGAGAATGTTAATATATCAGATATGAGATAACAATCTCTTGTTTATTTTTCTTCATTTCTTTACTCTGTAATCTCTTCAAATAGCAATAAATCTCTTCCCCATTAAAGTGGACGTACACTATCTCGCGATGGTGGAACCACTATAAATCTGTGTGTTCTCTCTTGTCTCTATATATTTTTTCTGTGATTTATAACTATCTGTTTGTTCTATCACGCCAAATTGCAAGATCTTATTTTTCTGCTGAGAGGGATTGATTACCCCTCTCCCTAACAAAATATTTGACTGGAAATGGTGTGGAAAATCTATTTACTGTGCATGTACAGTGGGCAGCTCAGATTTTGAGAGTCATGGATCCTCAGAAAAGAGGAGATATTCAGTCTTAAATTTATGTTTTACATTACTAATTTTGTACTCTTTGTATATATGTACAAAACTCGCTGCTGCTTAGTTTTTACTCTATATACTATCAACCGTCTTTGCTTGCAATTTGCCACCTCAATCAGGAGCACAGACATCAATGGTTGAAGCATAAGCATGTGCACATGACATTGTCAAGTATTTATTCCCCTGTTTATCTACGATGTGCTTTCCCTGTTACATGTTCTATCTGACATATGATATATTGAAAAGAGTATTGCTGACATTGTAAATACATATTTGACATCTTCAAGATGAACGTATCAATTAATGTCCCTCCAAGTCGTTCCCAGCATTTGACTATTCCACAATACAATTCATTGACTGTTTGGAAAGTAGTTTAGGGTATGCTTCTGAACTGGTTTTGTTAGCAAACAGGTATATCTACAATATTAGTATAGTAACCGTTAAAACACAAATACCATACTTTTTTTACCTATGCAACCAGCTGCTATCATGCAATAACTCATTTACTTTGGAAAAGGATCCATTATTTCCATATATATGGTTCTGATAAGAAGTATTATTTCACTATACATGCTTAATGTGTCTAACAATGTTGTCGGACCCTTAGTGTGGATAGACAGTAATTGATCATATTAGAGCTAATATACTACTTCTACTATAACCACATATCTTGATTAATGCATGGTTCTGGATTACTTTGCTTGATATTGCAGGAGTTACAGACTGTTGTTAGCCTAGGTTTCAGCCATAGCAACAAACTCCTTTATACGGGCTATTGTTATACTGGTATGAATAATCATTAACAGCTGTAGAAAGTTACAGTACGTAGGACAAGAAATTGCAATTGCTGAGATAGCTGGGAAGCACATTCAACGGATCTGTACTGCTGAGTATTGGAAGTTGACAGTATATGTACATGTGTGACATGTAATAGGAAGATTTCGGTAAAGAACTCCGATGATTTTTATTCGTGGAATGTACGACATTCTGTTAATCAAATATAAAACTCAAAATTGAAATATTTGGAATTGTATTTGTTGTTGCTTTGTTAATGTTTGTAATACACAATTACTACATAATAATTTTTATTTGTACATTGCAGATTAGTACTGTTAGCATAGACATGTAGAAAAAAAGATGGTTGACATGTTCAATTTAGTGTAATCTAAGGACTCTACATATTTGTTTGTGCCCCAAGTGTTTTCTTACGACTTCTTGCCTATGTAAACCATATGACATTACCAACATGCTTAATGTCTGTCCTAATTAACATGTATTTTATGCATTCTGAGTAGTATTGGAAAAGCAAATTCATTATGTTACACTCTCTAGAGTTGTAGGTTGGTAAATGGTTTAGTAAATTTATGGCATACTTCTCCATGGGAGATCATTGACCACTTCCTTGAAAAAGCGAGATTTTGATGATCCACATGCATGGGGTGCAGTAGTGTAAGAATTGTGCAAAATCATCTTATCACAAGTGTTGCGTTAGTTAATTATTTCTTTTTTTTGGATAAAAATATAATGTTTTCTCTATCACTGTCGATTTAGTGTGTACTATGTTGCTTTGAATATGTATCACTTATGCACTGTAAAGAATATAGTAACGCTGTTGTGTTATTCACTACATTTCTTCTCAAAATCTAAAAATACCTCTGCAAATTAAACATTGCTAAAGAATATGTGTTCACCCACATTTCTAGATGGTTTAAAACGACAATAAAACACGCATGTCTAACTCAAACCATTCAAAAGGGAGGATTGCCAATGCGGTTTAATAAGAAAATAAGAGAAAAAAAGGAAAATAAAACACAGAATCTCATAACGGAATGACAAAATATAATAATCGAATAAACAGTTCATGGAGCTGTTTTACAATATGAATTTGATTACACAATTTTTACAACATAATCAGAGTATAGTCAACAAACATAGCAAAATAATGCAGCAGAATAACAATAGTAAATACGGTCTAGCAAACTCCATCTTCATCTTCAGGGAATAATGTATTCAACAATGAAATGCTTAGGCTGACCCGTGTAATGAAAAGACAAAACACGCGAATCAGAACTAAAAGTTCATATGTAAGTTAAATCAAAACTAATATGAGTGTAATAGCTTCAAAGATGTTTACGGGATTTTCCATCTCCGATCAAGTGTACAACGTGAGTACAATAATTTAAGAGATGTTATGGAATTTTCCATTTCTTAAGGATCCATCAAATTATCAATACGTAGTCAGATACACTATATATGTAGTGTCTATGAATAAAGTAAAGTATTAAAATAGCGTTAAGGCTTTACATTGATCCCCCTTAACACATTTTTAAGCATTGTCCTACAGTTTGCCTCAATAGCATCACCAGTAACGTCAATAGTCAAGGAGACGCTGTGATAAGACAACACTAAAGCAAAGTTGTAGCGGTCATGTATAACGATAAAAGTATGATAAGGCACGTGAGGCAATGTACAAGATAGGATACTACCAATTCGAGTTGCCTGACTCGTGGTAACCCCTAATGGACCACTGCGTCCATCACTCCTAAAATCCGAAGGTGCGCATCAATCAAGTTTTAAAGTCAAGATGGTAATATGAAGAAGTGTGTCCGTTAGAGGTAGCTAACCTCAGTGGTCAGGACAAGTCCTCATATTTTAGTCATTTCCAATTGACACAAGTGTCACGGTCTATCAATCATCGTCCTCTTTCTTCAAATTCAACAAACGTTCGCTAATCCAACCACTTCTTTTAGATCATCCACGGCTTACTCATTTGTTAAAGTGGTTTCGATATTGACATAGCGTATGCTAATATTCGGTCTCGGTCTCTTTAACAAACACACATCATTTTTCAATTGGTTCATTTAAATTTCAAGAACAAGTCACACTTCATACCAAAATATCAGCTTCACTTCAAAATCATTTCGAAAATAGGTTATATCTTCATATCAAAGCATTCGTATTTAAACCAATGATTTAAATCTAAATAATTCCCAATTTACAAACAGTTTGAATATTGGAAATAGTTTTGAATAATTAAAATAGTTTGAATATTAAAAAAATAGTTTTGATAATTAAAAATAGTTTATATATTGAAAATAGTTTTTTAATTAAAAATAGTTTATATATAGAGAATAGTTTTCTAAACTAAAAATAGCTTATATATTGAAAATAGTCTTGTTAATTAAAAATAGTTTATATATTGAAAATAGTTTTGTTTTAAAACTGTTTCTGTTTCACAAAAAATTGAACTCATGTTCAAATTCCAAACCATAACGAATTCAATTTTTCGACTTCCATTTCAGGTGAACTTCATATTCGAGGTTAAATAAATCTCAATTCGAACAATTTACAATTTACCTCAAATTCAATTTAAATGGTTTATTCAGAGGTTGAAAGTTTCGATTCAAACTCTCCTTTTTAAGCAATTTAGTTTAAATCCATTTCACGTCCAAACTTGGAAATACCAATTTAAACCATTTTAATCAACGTAAATTCAAAGTTTAAATTAAAATTTCAAACCTTTAAAATAATTCACTTCAGATAGATATAAATCATTTCTCAAATTTCAACTTAAGGTTTCAAATTAAATCCTTTAAACTATTTTTTTTTAAATAGTTTAAATTTCAACCTTCATACTCAAATTAGAAAATAATCCAATTCATATAAATCCAGATTTTATTTCTTTAAAACAATATCACTAAACGAATTTAAATTCAAGATTTTAAAGCCATTTAATTTAACTAATCCGGTGTCTTTATATATTTTGCAACCCTATGACCAAATGATCAATTAATTCAAATTTAATTACATGGATGGATATATATCATTTCAACCCAAAATTAAATGACACAGATATATATAATATGAACCTATTTCTTACTTTGTTTGAAATAATTCAAATGAATATTTATAGGGTGTCAAATAGTAAATAGGATAACTATAGGGATATATCAAAATAATTAACAACCATACATCCAACATATCAATCAATGGGCATTCGATTACAACCAACATCCAAATCAACTGATATGTCATAACGGTTACTAGTTATCAATTGTCTGTGTTTAACTAGCAATTAAATTTCAATACTAATTTAAATGACAATTTAATTCAATATAAAATTCAAATCAATTTAAATATCAATTCAACTACCAAACAACAATTAATAAAAATTTATCACTTCATGCTTTCAATTTAACTAACATCGGAAAATTTAGTATTGCGTGAGTGGTTTTAAATCACCCACCTTTGATTTAAGCCAATTAAAAATCCAATATAACCCTAAAATCTCAAAGGTCTCTGAACTCAACCAAACAGGTCTCATATTATCCGAAATTTCAATATGATTCCATGAAAAGAAATCACACGTGAATCAGAGTTTGTATGCAAAATATATTTATTTTATAAGAAATATTATTAAAATAATAATTGGTACATATTTAAAAAAACAAACAAACTAAGATGAGGCTTCAAGCAAAGATGGAAAAACAAACTAAAATGAGGAAAAACGTAAAATGAAACTCATGTTTCATAAAAGAAGCTTTTGGTTTGATTTATTTTAATTTGCCTCCTTGTTATATTATATATTAAAAGGTTTTAAAAAAAAGGAAGAAGATTTGAAAAAGGAGAATTGGAAAAGAAAAGGATTGAAAATGAAAGAGAAGATGAAGATTTGAAGAAGAAAAAAAAGAAGAAGATTAAAACGGAGGCCAGGGCTTCATTTGCATCATACCTTATTTTTAAGGTTAGAGTTAGATTTAGGGCCATTGAAATTTGAAAAGAGAAGCCGCTACTAGTTTAAAATATATGAAACCGAGGCTTCAGGGAAGGAATTTGAAAAATGAATTTGAAAAATGAACGTAAAGGTAGTAAAGTAAATACGAAGAAACTAAATATTGAAATAAAGTAAATATGAACAGCCCTTTTTAGAAGTGACAGGTATTAAAAAGGGTAAAGGAAAGAATCAAAAGCATGAAAACTAATTCATGTTTGCGAAATAAATAAATAAAACTTAAAACAATGTAAATGGAAAGGAGAAATGGAAAAATTAGGAAACAATGAAAATAGTATGACAATTATTAATTAGAAAGGAAATGAACGGACCAATTCTACACTATAAATAAACTTTTGGAATTCAAAATTTAAAGACTTTTGTTTAGACAGTTAATTTTGTTAACCCCAAACATACTAAAATTGACATCCGTTAAAGATTTAATTAACAAACAATAAATGAAAATAAATTATGTACACAATTTGTGTAATTAATTAAGATAATATACAACATTAAAAATATAACAGCATGAATGAGGTAATATAAAGTAAATAAGAAGGACCGGCCATACACTGCTACCAACTTTTGGGATCTAATTCTAAAATGTATTCTCTACTCAATTAATCCATTAACCTCTAAAATACTCAACTTGCACCCATTTAAGTTTTTATTAACACAAAACAAATAAAATTTGAACACATCAATTAACATCAAAGAGACAGTCGCTACACACAAATAAAGATAGCTCGGGACTCCAAACTCTAATTTAAAAACAACGTCTTTCTCAGGCACAATCAGGAACTTAGATATATTTTTTTTTAAATTTAAGGTTAACATTAAAACTGTTTTTGTACCATCTCCGATTGCCATTTAATGACCGTAAAATGTTGTTTCAAAATTCAATTTTTCTCCTTTCACATAATTATACTTAACTACAAAATGAAAACATTCATTTTATTTTATTTTTCAAAAAAATTCTTTTAGTTTGATTAAAAATATTTCTTTTTATTGCATCAAATTCTCTTTTCAATTGAAACATATGTTCCTTTTAATTTTCTCAAATTTCTCTTTTATTTTAATTCAAACGTATATTTCAATCATTACGTCCATTAATTACAATTAATGTTCTCTTTTCTTTTATTCTAAAGATTTCAATTAGATGAATTGCACATAACCCCAAATTTAAATTTAAAAAAAATGAGACAATTCAATTTCTGTTTATAGTAATTTAATGTATTTATGCAATTATTGTATACAAACCAAAAGTTATTAATTTTTAATTAAATAGTTGATTCCTTACACCTCTAATCAATCTTTCAGCTACCAAACATTTCAAATGAATAAACATATGATTTCTTCTTTAATAAAGAGATATTTGTTACTTTATTAATATTTATTATTCCTACCAATTGAAAATTTACATTCAGAAATTTATCAATTTCATTCAAACCAATATCAACCTTATCCTATTTTATTATTCTTACCTTATTGCAAACATATGTCATAATAGACATTTAAATGAAGCTCATAACTTGTATATTATAATTTAGTTTGTGTCAACGAAATCATAAATATATTTTTTCAATAATTTTATTCAAAAATCTTATTTAATTTAAATTTTTTGAATGGTTTAAATATGGGTCGTTATAATTTCCCCCACTCAAAGCTTTTCGTCTCCGAAAAGGAACAAGAAAGAATCGAGAGGTTTGACATATTTTAGTCAAATAATCAATTTATAACCAGTTAAACTTACTTATTTAGGTTTAATATAAATTTGAAAATAACTTAACTTTCACAAAAAAAATTCAAAGTCCTAAATTCACAAAAAAATTCGGTAGCATCTCCTTTGCAAGGATAGGTCCGAAAAAAAAACAATATCAATAATTACATTGTATATATCATATTTAAATAATAAAGCGTCTCAAACCATGGGAAAACAATAGAATACTGCTACAAAACTGTAATCCGAAAACGTAACTATTTGTCGGGCAAAAAAAACTCTATTTATGAAACCAAAAGAATAACTATTTCTTTCATAAACCCGGATATCACTTATAATCCAAAACAGAGTTAAACCATATTAAAGAGCAATATTTTAGTTGTTTCAATTAATAGCACAAGCAACACACAATATATAATAATCATATGCAAACAAAAGTAGAACAACCATTATATGCAACAAAAGAATCCATCACATATCCATAGCAAACCAAAAACTAATGGTTTGTCTTGGTTCAGAAACATTTCATCGTACAAGAGTGATAAATAAAATACCAATATATATATATATATATGCACACACACTATAAAGCAAAACCTTGGTCAAAGGGGTCAAAGTGAAGCATTTTTGGCATTTCCTGAAATAACCCTACCAAGTGAGAAACTGTTGAGGACACTTTTGTCATTTATCTTTTGCACGTGAAAACAGTTCTCTCTTTGGCCACAATCAGTCCGTTCTCATTTGTCTCCTCCAGTTTTCTCAACTATCCCTCTTCTAATTCGCTTCAATAATGGCGATTGTATTTCCCACCAAATACGCGGTTGTATTCCCCCACCTCACACATACACGTACCACATAACTACAATTACTTCCCTTCAAAGCCCTCTCCTCTCCCAAAACCCATTCGCTATTATCGAAATCAAAACACATAAATTGTCTTTTCATTCTCTTCTTACCTTACCTTCTTTTGAATCAAGTGCTGAGAAATTTTTAAATTTTGCGGCAGTAACTAAAACTTCGACTCAACTGAAGCTCTAGCCTTTGGCTCCGAAGTAGAAGCGCTTCAGTTTTTACGATTGAAGAAACTTAATTTAGTGAGTCAACTAGATCACAAATGTTAATTTCTTTCATAATTACATCAGCCTACAGGTTCGTTAATTATTTATTTTCTATACTTTTTTGTTGAAATTTAGGATAACCGCCACTATTTGGGATTGCATTCATTACCAAAGCGTAACTGTATGGGCAAAAAATGAGGTATGTTTACTGATTGGTTACTGATGCGCTTGGAAACTCAAAGATCGTTGCAGTTTCTGAATATCTAATCATTATTTGTTAAAATAACTTTTGTTTTTGATGATGTTGCACTACTTATTTAGAGATTGGAAGAAGGCGAATGAGGATTAGGGCTGAAGTCAATAAACTCTTTTGTGTGGAAATGCTTTCCTCTACTGTAAGTATGTAATATACATGGAAATTTTTGTTCTTAAAATTTTTTACTTTGCTGTTGTAAGATTTTTTTATACTTTGTTACGAATGTGTCATGCAATGTTAGCATTTACACAATGATCTATTCCTTCAATTATTTGTTCTTTTCTGATGGTGCTAGGGATTCGGTTGAGGAATTTGAAATTAGGGTGGTAAGTACTGATACCGACTTCGGTAAAACTCCTACTGCTATTTTAAAGGTTTAATTTTATTCCAAATCAAAACATTTGCCAATTTAAATTTGACTTTAAGTTTCACTGGATTAATTCGACAATTTACTTATGCAGCAAACCATGTTTGGGATCCGTCTGTACCAAAAGCAAAGATAGAGTTTTGTGCTTTATATTAAGTTTCAATCTCCTGTTGTGTATTTATCAGATGGTGGACTACAACCGTGGCATTTGAAGACTACATCAGAAAAAAAGGTCCTTTTGAACAACCCCTTTTTGTTATTCTAAATAATTTTATAACAGTAGTCATTCAAAATCTTGGTTGTTTTGGTTAGCTCGAGTTAGTAGATAGCCTTCGAAGTCTTCAATTTGGATTTTCCTACAGTATAGCATCTTAGTTGAGCTGAAGACAAAAATAAGAAAGTTTCATCTTATTATTTAAAGTAACAAAGTGAATTTTAGTAAATCAAATAGGTTGAAACACACTGATTGATCAAAATCTAGTTTTTGATCTGATGGTTCGGTCATGCTTTAGTTTCTGAAAGAAGCAGATGAATCCCTTTCATAATAATTAACTGGGAATGTTTAGATTGACAGCAAAACCAGCCAAGGTAGAGAAATATTTGTCCAAATTCATTATTATATGTCACTGTAACCATGAACCCAGACATGCATTAAAAAGTTATAAATTTGTTTCAGCTAAGTTTATAGTTTATATTTTTTGGTCGACTATCATATATTTCTAATTTGTAAGTTGTTTATTTGTATATTTAGGATTCGATTTAATGTGAATTATTTATCCTTTTCAATCAGTTCATACCAGCATGGACAATAATATATTGACTAATAAATTAGTCATTGCTATTGGAATGACGTCCAAAGAAGTGAGGTATTTCATAATTTATTCTTAGGCTATCAGTTATTTGTTTGATACTATATATAAGATTCAATCTACTGTGAATTAATTATCATATTTAGTCAATTTGTTTTTTTCTTTCTAAAAAGCGATATTGTGTCATGTTTATTTCATTCATTTGGCGATGATTATACTTCTTAATATAGGATCAGTATGATAGTTCTTACCGTATTATCCTTCGTTTAGAAAATTTAATCACCTAATGATATCCTTCGTGTCTTCCTCATGAACCGCAAAAATCAAAAGAGAAAAAATTTCGAAATTTAATCACCTAATGATTTTCGAAAACTGATATCAATACTTTTTTGTGGGATGACGACGATTTCAACATCTATTTTGGGAAAGGTAGCTTAAGAGATGTTTTTTTCGATTCATAACAGAAGAGGATTTGTTTTAGGTCTTTCTCTCCTTTTTCGATTGAATAAAGAAATGACTTTCCATGCATGATCTTTTCATAGGACATGGTTTAGAAGGTAATGTTTTTGATTGACTTTTTATTTCTGCCTTACTTTTTTTATTGATTTTAACAACGTAGAGCAGTATCTGAAAATATAAGCTTTTGGTGGTGCAAGGAGAAGAAGATGAGTTTACTCTCTTCTCTGCATTGTTAAAATTTTATTTTCATTTATTTATGACCCACAACACTCCTTTTGCGCATTCATGGCTATTGTTGCTTTAATTATTTTTACTCACGTTTACATGTTTGCTTACAAACTGTTTGACTGAATGTTGCATAACAAGTGTGATCTAAATATACTAACTATATTTTTCCTTCTTTGCTCATTTTTGTGTAGAACTCTGATAGTGGATCGATATGAAGCAGGTATTTTTCTATTCGTTCATACTCCTATGACGTCCTCGTTTACTTTTTCCTCACCTCTATTATATGTAACATTATAGAGCAGTAATACAACTCAAAAGACAGAAGTTAATGAAATAGCAGCGAAGGTTGAAGTAGATGAAACACCTAATACAGATGAAAAATATACAAGACTGTTAAATTAGAAGATGATGAAGTTTTGCACCTTTAGAGTTTGGAAGAATAGATGTGATGATGGAATTAGCTGTTAATCCTCTCCTTTCACACGGCTGAATAATGGTGGAGATCATAATAAGAAATTTTCTAAACAAGAGCAACCTATGCCATTATGCATGCTCAAAGATTTGGAATGACGAATTTGCGGCTGCTTCGATAATACGCAATGCTCTGTGCACCCACTTCCATATTTGTTTCACTATATTAACATGTATATAAAGCTTTTTTATATGTAGATTGAGTGGGTAGAGAAGAATATATATTGATGACTTCTACCTAGATTTGATGTTTACTTCCATTTCCAGTTCATTGTTCTTTTTTTTCTCCATCATTCAGTGGATTTTAGCTGTGTCATTTGATTAAGTTCTTTAGCATTTGTCATTTGCATGCAGATAGTTTATATTTATTCGTATTTGAATTCAAATCATTTTTAATGTTTCAAGTTCTTTTCAATTTTTGTGTTAGTTTGCACTTTTTCACATACACGTTGGAAATGCTTATTTTTCTTTGATAATTTGGCAATCTATGGCGTCCTCTATTTTCGTTGGTTTTATATAGTTATACTACTCATATATTATAATCTTTGCCTATTATGAGTATTTTTTAGTTGTACTACCTATTATGGATTTTCAACTTGACTGCATGATTATTAGTGCATGAGAATGAGGTAAATTGTTTTACCATATATTGAAGTCAGCATGAGAGTAAATTGAGCATTTTCTTATGCATGATTGATAATAGGTTCAAAGCAAATTAGCATAAAGAAGCATTGATTTATTTTCATATATGGCTAAAGTCGGCATCATCTTTGTATACATGGATCTGACTTAAAGTTCTCATTACATAATTAATACCCTTAAAATATAAATAAATTGTTGATTTATTTATATGCATGAGTAAACTGATCATTTTCATTTTCTTATGCACGGGTGAAATGATAATAGATAGGTTGCATAATTTCATATCAAAGCAAATTAGCATGAAGTTGAACACCCATTCAACTATGCGTCCGTCGTTGCACTCAATGCATAATCTACACTGTTAGATCGATAGATAATGAAGTATAGTAATTAAGGCATAATATACACAGGCAGATTAGGAGGTAATGAAGTATAATAATAAATTGCCAATACCATAAACATAACATTTTTACCCCTTGCCACTATAAAATACTCTAGCAAATGGTCGTGAATCGTTTGAAGTTGTTCTGCCATACATATTTTGGTAGTTCACGCTGACACCAAACAAGTGTGACAGCAAAGGTATTACACCTATTATTAAAGATATATAGACACACACATATCCGTGTATATATGTATGTATGTGTCTTTGTGTGTGTGTATTTCACTACCATAACTGCATCGCACACAAAATTTTCACCCTTCCTTCTTGGCACACGTCCATCGGACGTGCCACCATACTCGTATATATATAAGCAAAACCCTAGGTCAAAGGGTCAAAGTGAAGTCTTTTTGGCATTTCCAAAAATATCCCCCTTCATTTAATACTGTAATGCATTCCAACAAGTGGTTAACTTGGGTTATTTAAGTAAATCCCAAAATCTTAGTGGACACAATCCACTTTCACGTTCTCTGTAATGCGTTTCTCTCCCTCAATTGACAATAACTGAGCGACAACGAATCAATGGAGGAAAATACTGGAAAAAATTGCGTCCCTAAATATTTCTCAATCGTACGCTTTCCAACTTTCTTCAATAATTTGGTTACTAGGGTTTCGTTTTCATCCTCATAGGATTGAAATCAATTTTTTATATTCTATTTGGAGATTTATGTTCAACCGCCTCAGAAGAAGGAAAGCAAACTCTAATGGTAATTGTATCACCTTCGTCAATTATTCACCTTTCTTCTATCTCTAATGGTAATTATGTCATCTTAATTTATCAAGTAAATTCAGTTTGAACCCTAATTTGTTTCAGATGAAAATCATAAATTTTTTCATCTACTGTTTTCATATAAAATTGTAGATGAAGAAGAAGCGTCGACTAACAAAGATGAGTTGGAAGATAAAGGGCTTCGTTCAGATAAGTGAAGAATTGAAAGATAAAAGTAGGTGCAATTCTTCATGTATTTGATCAAGGATAAAAGTAATTTATAAAAGTTACAAATTAATAATAAATTAATACAAATGTTGTACTAATATGTGGCTATTTATTTATTTCAAGCTTAAAATCGAAAAGAACATTGTACAAAAGTCATGCGATGGTGTGATTTATTGAGGAGCTAGAAGGTCATTAGTTAAATGATGATTCGAATCAGAGTCAATGGGATGTTTGACCATACTTGGTCCATATAATGGCCGTCCATAATGGGGGGACTTTACCAAGTCTTCAAGGGGTTGAGAAAATAGTGGAGAAAAGGATGCAAACCCTTAGCTATAAATAGGATATCCTCCACCAATACCAAGACACGTTTTTTCTAGTGTTCTACCCTAAACCCTAGATGCCTATCCCTACGTTAGTGAAGACATTTCTTCATCTTTGCAACTTCAAGACAAGGAGGAGATAGTGGTGCTCTAAGAGGAATTTTTGAACAAACAACATACTGACTTTAGATAGGCTTGTCTTGGCAAGAGATAATATTTTAATCTAGTTTCTAGTTGATATGAATATGCTCATATATTTTGCCATATTCTATACTTTATATTCGAGCATAACTAGTTTTAAAAAATGAAATTTAAATAAACTCCATATGTACACATATACCATTATAAATTATATATACGTTATATGCATATGCATACATACATACGTACATATATACATACATATATATATATATATAGACGTTAAATATTTATGCTTGACTTGTATAAAAAAATTAGTATTTCATAGCTAAAATACGAATATATAATTTATTTTATTTACATATAAATAATTTAAACAAATAATTTTTTCATAACTATGCTTTTCATTTTAGATAAAAAATTAAATTAATTTACTATTATAAATTTATACACACACATTATGAATATACCCAATGGATTATTTTATATAAAAATATTCAAATGAGAGTAAGATAATTTTTATAAATATGTAATATATATTTACCAAGTCTAATGAATTTTAAAAAAAATTATAATTTTTATATTCATATACACACACAAATATATATAGATATACAGCCAAAATAAATTTAATAAAAAAATAAAAAAATTGTGGCTATAACAAATTAAATATAAATAAATAAACACACACACACACTTATATATATATATATATATATATATATATATATATGAAAAAGCAATAAACATTTAAAATTTGAATTTGAATTTATAAATAAATAGCTAAAAATATTTATATTTATATAAATATACACATATTTTTTATTTAATATATATCCCATACGTCATCTTATTTATGATATATATATGGATATATGTAAATTATTTAAATTATATATGCGTGTGTGTGTTTATATAAGTTTTAGGTTTGGATATTAAATTATAATATACTGGAATGGTCGAATAAAAAATATATTATCTTTTAATTCTCTTGGAATAATTTATAATATATATATATATATATATATATATATATATCACACTTGGACATTTATTGACTGTAGGATAAAACCATCAATTTTCCCACAAAGCCTAGATAAGGTTATATGTACATATTATTGAAATGTTTATATTGTGAATAAGAATATCATAACGTTTTAAAATATAAATTGAAATAAATTAATTTAAATGAAATTATGAATAAATTTATTTTGAATATTAACATTAAATAAATATTTTAATCATATTAAATAAATTAAAATAATTCAAATTTCATTTATTAATGAAATACTAATTTTGATTCGGCAAAACAAAATATTATTTACACAAACATAAAATAAGATCTTGTGTTATTTAATAAAAGGTAAACTTTTCAGAATTCACTCTTTTAATCCGATGCCAGTGCACTTGATCCCACAATGGTATCAGAGCAAGTAGATGATAGGGATTTCCACAGGGTGATCTATGATGAAGCATTGGCTCTTACCCCTACATATCTTAGGTCAAGGAGTTGAAAGGTTGTGTGTGAGTTAAAAGATTACACTAAAACATCTACGTGATAGATCTTGTTTGGTCATCTCAATGGAGTTTGCACCCAGCTAATAATCCAAGAGTGATATTTGTAATGGTACTAAGCCTGCATTGTGCTCATGTAAATAATTGAATATACTAAAGGCATTACTTTTGAAAAAGTCAAATAGGTTATCTAAGGAGAAGGTGCTAAAACTAAGGAGAATGTTATTCTAATTAAGGACCACTATTGAGCGAAAAACCTCCTAAACTTTTGGCATTTACCCAGCTTGTCGTAATGGTCAAACTCTTGGGTATGCCCCTATGGAAGGCTCAGAAGTGTTTTTGAATCTTAGGTTAATTCATATAGCATATTTAAATACTATAAAATTGATTCTATCAAAAATTATTATAAAATGAATTTAAAATTATTTAAATTAAATAATCAATTACATAATTTTATTCAGGGTCATAAATTGCAACTTTCGAATTGGCTTAAATAGGCCATTAACTGCATAATTTTATAATGGGTTATAAAATATAAATGTAAATTTGTTTTAAAATTAATAAATAAATGTAAATGTTTCATGTATACACTAGTTAAGTTGTTTAATGAATAAAAGGAATATATATGAATATATATAATTAATAAATGTTATAATTAAATGTGTGTGTATGAATAAAATGGGAGGTCACGATAAAAAACACCCGTGTGACCTAAGGGAGAATACATTGGTTGTATTTAAAAGATATATGATATCATGAGTTATAATTGTTATAAACATCTCCCTTATATAGTCAAGGATACTCTACAAAATTAATTTTAAATTAATAATGCTCTTCATCATTTATAATATAAATAAAGTACCTTACATATCTATTATTTTTGTGTACCCTCAGGCTATTGAATATCTAAGATAACGTTTATATTATCATAAATAAGTAATAATGTTTATGTAACTTTGTTGGGTACCTTCAAGGGTTACATAACTCCCCTTAGGATATCACAAAATGATAAGTTTAGGGTATCTAATGTACTTCATGATTTGTTGAGCATCCTCCAAGTCATGAGATGATTAGGAGCATAAATAACAGTATGCAAGGAGTTATATATATATATATATATATATATAATTAGTAATGTGTTACTTACTTTTATGGAGACTATGATTTGTTGAGCACTATCAAGACCGTAGTAATGTGATAAACAGATCTTAACACTCATTGAAGGAATTTATTAAATTCCCATATCTCTTTTAGGGTTTTTGGAGGGAAAAACATTTTAGTAGGAGTCTTATTAGATAAATATAATATACCATTGTAATAAGTAAAAGAACAAAAGCAATGCTATATAATTTACTGAATTGAATTTGTGTTGATCAAATGGAAACAATGAAGCATTTTTTTGAAAAGAACACATTAACTGGCACAACTACAAAGAATGACTAAGGAACGTTAAATAGTACTCACATATGAAAAGTTTTGGTAAATTATCGCTAATGACCCTTTAGCTAAACCCAATAAAATGCCACGCTCGAACAAACTAAGGCATACAAGGATTAGAAAATGAACTATGAACAAGCTCATTATTACGTGTTGTCCACTATGAGCATTAGGTCTAAAGACAACATAAGAATACGAAAACTAATTTTCATGAAATATTAACTCACCTACAAAAGTTGTACCATAACCAGTACCGTATCACGAGGTATGAGGTATTGTGCAAAATGTTCCATGCGAAAATGAGTGAAGGTTCTTTTGTCCAAGACCATATACTTAATATAATTGGGTACATTGAAGGTTGGTCGAGCTTGGTACTACCCTTGATACCGAGCTTTAGACCAATATGATTCTTGGGTCATTAACTCCATAGTTTGACCTATTAATATTGAACACATTGAAGTGTACTATTGTCGAGCTCCTTAATATGTTATCGATTGCTGAGAGTGCATTCCTTAAGGAACTGAGTGTACTACTCACTGCCAAAAGCAGCTCTTCATCGAAAATTTTGAATAAAAGAGAAACGTAATTCAAAAGGTGGAAAGGGTAAGACAAAGGTACAAGAGAAGGGTGATTGTTGCTTTTTCTCGAAGAAGGGACATTTCAAGAGGAACTATATAAAGTACTTAAAGATGCTAATAGGAAAAGAATTAGATTATGCTCCTAAAGGTATTTTCATATAGAAAACTATTTGCTTATATGTGATTCTAGTTGGGTTTAAGATACAGGATCTGGAAATTATATTTGTAATTCTCTACAAGGACTTAAAAGAAAGAGGATCGTCGCTAGAGGGGTATTGAATTTAAGTTACAAACAAAGCCAGCGTAGCTATAGAAGCAATGAGAGAATATTATGTAAAGCTAGCGAATGGATATGATTTAATTTCAAATAACTGTTATTATGTATAAAAATTTATTTCTGGAATAATGTTCATTCCTCGATCGATAGAGGACAAATACAATTTTATTTGTAAAGACAATATTGTGAATATTTATGTCAAAAATAAAATATTTAGATTTGGTGCATTGAATAATGGTATTTATTTCTTAATTTAAATCTATTTGCTGTAGAAATTAATGCATTTAAAGTTCATGATAGTTACCTTAGCATTGTAGACTAGACCATATTAGCAAGAAACAACTTAATGAGTTAAGAAACCAAGGGTTTCTACCATTGTTTGATTTTGAGTCATTCATTATTCATGAGTAATGGATTGAAGGTAAAATGGCTAAGCATCTATTCGGTGGGAGCAACGACAGAATTAGTGGACCCTTGGGACTCTTACATATTGATGTATGTGTTCTAATGTCTACAACGACCAAAGGAGGAACCTAGTACTTCTTTACATTCACTGATGATTTTTCTAGATATTGATATGTGTATCCTGTGAAACACAAATCATAGGTCTATGAAAAATTCATTGAATATAGGAACGAAGATGAAAACCAAAGCAATATGAAAATAAAAATTCTTCGATGAGTATATTTTTTATGCCCGACCCTATACTCATACAATCAGAGTGTAATAACTATTCAAGAGCACAAAGAATAGGACAATAGATGAGCAATCCATCGTACACATTCCCTTAAACTAATTGAATAGGTGTTCTTAGTAATAAATACATGTCGATACAACTTAATACATGTATCTCATATTGGCACAAAGCAATGATATAAAGGAGTTTCCCAGAAAAAAACAACACAAACGCATAAAGCAAGAAATGTCTTAAACACGCAACTGATAAATATAATATACAACAAATACATCAGGTTCCATAACCAGGTCTACTATGCCTCATATAGGATTCGTTGGAGTGATTTTTGTCGTAGTCCTATACCCCAAAGATTCGAAGGTAAGCTCCAAAAAAGTAATAATTCAAAAAGGAAATATGACCAACGATAGAAAGCCCAAACCAAAATAGATAAAAGGTACGTGCCAAAAATAAGAACATAGGGATTTATGGTTGCTCGGGAGCTTATTCCAACATAAGATTCTTTAATGCTTTGTTAATCGAGTAGAAAATGGCTTTAAAAGGTCAAGTTGGCTTTGTCTACCATTAATGATCATTATCAAAAAGCTTAAAATTTGGAAATTCAAAATTATTAAAAATGAGTAAGGCAGTATACTGTTAGTCTTTTAGGAGTCCAATCCCCTTTATGGAAATCTGTGCACTGTATTTATAGACAAATCATAGCTCTATCATCGGTGTAGATATTTTTTCTTGGATTGCTGATTTGGCCTGCCAATGAGGATAATACTGAACGTGTCTCATCATTTGGTTGAGTATAGATTGACGTTAATTAATGATGTGGCATATCAATATATATATATATATATATATATATAGCATTAGGCGCCTTTACCTAAATACTTTGTTTAAGCTTTAGGCTATCTGAACCATCGATGTAGTTAGAGGCCATCTTCCCAACGAGCTATCGATTCATGTATGAGAATCATGAATCACTTCATGACGACATGTTGCAATAAACCTTCTGCCTCATATGAGAATGGAAAAGCGGACTACATCAATGGATAAAGAATCACGAACATTAGAATTTTTGGCTTACTTCTTCCTATAAAAAAGAACTTTTTTGTCTCATTCGGGGGTTGTTAATCTTGGTTTTGTAGAAAGGTTCTTTCGACATTAAGTAGACACAACTTTGGTCCTGTTTTCTAAACTAAGTGCTTCTAGATCATACTCTCAGCCATGACCACCTTAGGCCATGTCTTTATATAATGACCGTAAGGTCCGTCAATATATAATATGAAGGTATTATGTAGCCTTAGGGCTATTAGCATGTCTTGATGATTTTAGTCTTTCGGTATGAAGTTGGTCTTGTGACTTATGCTTTGAAGGCCCGCTTTAAGGCTTATGCTTTCGGTTTAAGTTCAGCTCGGTGACCATTGCTTTCAGCATGAGTGACACTCGTGTTCCTTAATTTGCATTACATTTTTTAGGTCCGTTCTTTGGGCCTTAATATTACGCTTAGCATCTTTCCTTCGAACATTTGTCTATGCTTTAGCATGGAAACTTAGCTTTCAGACTGAGATATTGAAGGGTGTTATACGAAACTATATACAAAGTTCTCATTGATTTTTGATACTTATGGCAAGTTAATTACATAATAGAGCTTTTAAGCTTAAGCCAAAGCGTTGAAACTTTCAGTATTCATGTGCAGTGAGTTCTTTAAAATCTTCCTTTCGGACTTCAGCTTATATAGTTATAGGTTGAATATAACTAAGTAAAAATTATGGTATAACACATATCCTCCCCCAAGTTTAATCTATACGACGAATACTAAGTGGATTTTGTATTTTTTAGGGACAACAAGATCAATGCCCCCAACCCAACTTGCTTTGGTCCCGGGTCCTCACACATCTCTTCCTCAATAACCGGACCGTGGAAGCTGGGGATATCCGATCCGCTTGAGACTGATAAATAACAAAAAATCTATTTTGTCCCTACAGACCGAACCCGCTTAAAAAAGAAAAATAGTGGAAGTCCGATCGCCTACTTTTATAATTTATTATTTCGTTCTTTCTTTAGTCTGTGTTTGGTTCCCAAGACTTTAGAACTATCAAATGTTGGACCAAATTTTGGAATCTAACCCTATTGTATAGTGTGGATTTCGTATATGGATTTGAAAACCTAACCTCATTATATAGTGAGATTTTTGAAATCTAACATCATTATATAGTGGGTATTTGTATATGAATTTGAAAATCTAACATCATTATATAGTGGGTATTTGTATATGAATTTGAAAATCTAACCTCGTAGTATAGCGAGGATTTTGAAAACCTAACATCATCGTATAGTAAGGGTTTTAAAAATTATGCTTATCGTATATTGAGTATTTTGAAAGTCTAACCTCATCATATAGTGAGTATTCTAAAAGTCAAATATTGCTATATAGTGAGGATTTTCAAAGTCTAACCTCGATAATGAGGAGTTGCATATGATTTTGAAAATCTAAACTCATAGTATGTAGAAAGTTTGGAAAACCAACCTCATCGTATAATGAAATTTTTGAAAATATAACCTCATTATATAGTAAGGATTTTGAAAGTCTAACCTCATCATATAATGAGGATTATGAAAGTCTAACCTTGTCATTTAGTGAAGATTTTGAAACATAGAGGACATATCAATTACATCTATATGAAAGATGACTATAGCCTGATGTAATGCAGTCCATGCTAGCTGTTCAAGATTTAGGGGATTCGATCCAAGCAACTTAGGGTATTTCTCCTTGGATTACTTGCCAACAACCGTAAGGATTTTACATGGATGGCTCGATGTATTTTAGCTTTACTTTAGGCAAGTGCAAATTTTTGTGAGGAAGCTGTGTTTCCAGTCCTTTTGAAGGTTCAGTTAATTATTCCGACTAGTGTAAATACTTGTTTAAATTTTGAAATATTATGATAAATTATGGAGTTAACCATGAGTATAATAGTTATCTATCATGTAATAGACTCATCCATTGAATTTATTATGATAATTCATTAATTCAGAGCTCATCAGCTTACTACATGGACTGTAGAGTAAAAAGACAACCTTTAAAAGTTTTTCCATTTAAGGCCGGAGTTGAAATGGTTTTAGGATAAAGTTTTTGAATGACTAATAATATAGAAAGGCTCAATGCTGTTGTTAAAGAGATCCTACTTTCACTAGGATTGTAGTAATCAAAAGCAACATCGTTTTGGATTTCGATGGTTGTGCCAAAAATTGAAACATGGATTGAAACTATATGAAAATAAGCTACCCTAACAACAAGAATTTATTTCATTAATCATTTGACAATATGCTCCGATCATTGAGACCGAGTCTTACATGTATGCCCTTGGAAAATTACTAGTAGAGGTTTGTGCCTATAATTACATGATAGTTCTTTCCTATAGTTCTCTCTTTCATGGCACATTTGGTCGTGGATTACTTTTGCATGGCACATTAGGCCATAGCTAACAACAAAAATGCATCAAAGTCTTTATTATTGCGTGACACTACTCAGCCATGGCTATTAAATTTGATATATTCAAAAGCAATTTTGTTGCATGGTACAACTCGATCATGGCAAAAATATACGAAATAGCTTGAAATCTATTTTTTGCATGATACTACTTGGTCATGGCTAAAATATTTGATATATTCAAAATTACCAATAACTTAAATACATTTAAAATCATTATTTTTTCATGGTACTAGTCCATAGCTAACCAATAGTAAAACTCGCACATGTAGCAGCCTTGTGTTAGGATATGTTTCGAATGCTCTGCACTCCAAGTTGTAGGATCTAGATTAACCCTAGAGGGGGGGGGTGAATAGGGTTATAGCAAATTTTCTTGATATAAACACAGAAACAAAACGCAGAAATAAATATGCTGAAAAAGTAAATCACACACAAAATTTACGCAGCTTCGGCAACCCCTGCCTACTGCTGCATTCCCAGATTTATATTAGAACTAAACAGTATCACGCTTACAAACACTCTACTAGACTCGTAGACATTTGCTCCCGCTCACAAACACTCTACTAGACTCGCAAATATTTGCTCCCGCTCACAAACACTCTACTAGACTCGCACACCCTGCTCCCGCCTATAGAGTTTCGTTTACTCGCAAACTCTGCTCCCGCCTATTAGGCTTCGCTTACTCACAAACTCTGCTCCCGCCTATAGAGCTTTGCAAACTCGCACACCCTGCTCACTGAACTAATTCTAACTAGACAATCTGACACTACCTAAACCCTAGGTGGTGATTTACAAATTCTTTTGATTCGAAAATAAAAAACAACAATTAACAGACAATAAGAGATAACCCTAAACCCTAATTAAAAATACACTAAAGCCTTAAATAATAAAACAAGGCCGGCCCCTATTCTCTTCTTCAACCCGTTCCTTTTTCTTTTTATTTGCTCCGTTCGTTGTTTTGAGATAGTGGCGGCTTTGTCCTTCAATCCAAATTAGGGCTTTCCTTCGTGATTCAAATTAGGGCTTTCGAAGTGCCGACAATATGTTGATTGATTCGATGATTATTCGCGTGTAGCCTTGATCGATTGTTGCTCACTTCGGCTGCTTCGTTGATCGAATTCTTTCCTTGATTCGGTATGTAATTATATGCTTTTGCTTTATTGATTTTATGCTTTCTGGAATTCGATGAATAAATTGTCGATGATGATTGGGCTTATATAGGATTCGAAATCCTATTTTTGCGTTCGTATAAAATTGTTTGAATTTGTCTTTGGCCGTTTGATTTCTCTTTGATGATTGAGATTTCACTGACTTTTTCATATGAATATACTTTCTTTGCTTGATAGTCACGTTGTTGATTCGTGACTTGGTCAATTACGTTTGCTACCACGGTTTTGACTTGCGGCTTTGAATTGGTTATATATTTTGATTTTGTGAATTTCTGATAACATTATTTGAACTTCGACATTTTGACTTGACTGCATCTGTCGGCCATCACTGTGTTCATCCCTGTGAGCTTCATCTCTGGCATTGTAAAGAGCTTGTTGTACTTGGATATTTGCAGTTGGTATTGTGTATGGTTCTCTGTTCATGTTGGCACTGGATTGCTTCTGTTTGATCATTGAAGTATCATTATATGTGTTGCCGTTGCTTGTCTGATTTATCATGCATCATTCTGTGCGTACTCGGTTTGCTTTTGATGTATTCTGTTACGGTCTTTAATGAGCTTGATTCATGCTGTTAGGATTGGCTTGAATCTGTATTCATGTTGCTGTGTTGCTCACTGATGCATTGTTGTAACTGGTTTATTGATGCATTCATTGTAGCTTGTTTTGTTTGCATATCTATGCACATTGTAGCCTTGGTCTTTGTTGCTGTAGCATTCACTCGAGTCATGGTAGCATTTTCTTCTTGTGTTTCACTTGCACTTGTACTTTGATGGCTGATCATTTGTATACATACATTCTTGTATGTATATATGTGTATGGTCACTTGTGTATTGCCTTTCTGAACTGTGCACATTGTTGCATGCATTTAGTATTTCCCTAGCCATTTGTGTTGGGCATTTCTTGCATCACTGGTGCACTTGGTCATTCGAGTCTTCCCTGCATCATTATCTGTTGCATCTTTGGTTTTGGGGCTCCTGTGTTATCATCATGTTGGTTTGGTTATTTGATTTTTACTGTCCACATGTCACTGGTCTTAATCAATGCTCGGCCATGTTGCATCAACTTGTTTTGTACTGATGCACTTCTGTTTGCTGTAATATTGGCTTATGAATTCATGTTGCAACTAGTTTACTGTCTTGTTTATATTAGACTAGTCGACACTTGATTCTTGAGTTTTGGCCATTTGCACCTGTGTTGAATCCAGTTTCACAGCTCGGGTTTGACCTTGTGCTCATGTCGTGATTTTCAATGTTATTGCACGTGAGTTGAACCCGGTTTTTCATTTGGGTTTGACCTGTGCTCACCTGTCCCTGTAAATCAATTAGGTGTATATATCGGCGTGCACGGCCTTGTGGCATATACAGTAATACACTGTGTATGTCACAAGTTGTTCGTGTATGATGAATTCAAATTTAAATTATGACGAACAACCCAAATAACTGAGGTAAATCATATTTTCAAAAATTATCTTTTATTTTTGAATTGCAAAAATATTTCTTTTTCAATTTTACTGCGTTAGTGAATATTTTTGCAGATTTCTCAGATGCTGGATTCAAACTGGAATGTAGTTGAAGATAAATATGAGTGTGAGTGATATGTAGTGAGGTGAACTGTAATATGAAATGTGATGTAATTGCAATCAAAGTTGTATAGTTATAGTGGGAGCTTCAAATTGTACTATTCAAAGTTGTAATAAATATTTGTTTGAATAAAATATTCGTTTGAATTCAAATTCTGTGTTATTTAATTTATTCAACAAATATTTATTTAATCTGTGAAAACAAAATAGTATATTAACAAATACATTTAAACGAATGTATATATGTTTATTATCATCAAACAAAAATCATATAAGCACAGAGCGCATATTCAACAATCTCCCTCTTTTGATGATAACAAACATATATTTAAGATTTTGAATGTATTAAATGTATTTGATCGTTCAATTTGCTCCCCCTATTTAAATGCTCCCTCTCTACACAATACTCCCCCTACATATATGCATACAAATAAAAATATGTAAATGAGCCTATATGCGAATGGAAAATTATTTGACCTTTGCTTGATTCTATTTGACAAAATCTTAACTTTTCTCTCCCCCTTTTGTTATCAGCAAAAGAATAACTGTGTTATAAAAATAGGGATGAAGTGACAGACATGAATCAGACATTTAACTCAATTGAATATAAATATCGAATTTCAATAAAACTCAAACAAAAATCATACCCTTGTCAGACGCATATTCCACTTTCAGAAGTGATGGAGATAAAATCATCAAAAAAAATCATACAGTTCTGTCTATTTGTGGTATATTTATTTCAGGAAATTTGAATATCTACTAACCATGCATAACCGTTAGGGCTTTTAAATGAGATTAGTAGTATTCACAATTTTTATTTAAAAATGAAATCAAGTAACTTCTAACCACGCATGACCGTGAGGACTTTTAAATGGGATTAGAATCAACTTGTCTATTTAATCAATTAATGTTTGATATGCGTTCCATACATGCATAACCGTAAGGACTTTTAAATGAGCATGGAAGCACATAATCAAAATCCCAAGTAATTCACCCATGCATAACCGTGAGGACTTTTAAATGAGAGTGAATACTTTGGATATTTATTTTTATTGAAGAATATAATAAATTGAAGCACAGATAATTTCCTTTATAATAATAAATTGAAGAACGAATAATTTCCTTTGTAAACTACCACAAATTTACATACTATATATGATTTTGATGAGTGATGGTCGATAGAAAGATGGTAGAAATAGAAATGATCATGGAACCTTTACCCAACAAAAAGTTTTTATAACTCTTGTTATGAAATTCTAAAGAATTTTTTCTAAATATATTGTCTTGAGTAATGTATGACAAATATCGACACTCATCACTTTTTCAATCACTATTGATCTTTTCGATAATCATTAGGGAGTTAGATTAGTCAAAATTTGTCATTTAAAATCAAATAAAAATGACTAATCTGAAAATATGGTCAAAAATGATTTTCACGAAGGGGTTATAAAAAAAATTCTGCTATTTGAAAATTATTTCAAGTGAAAAATATGCAGATATTTTCTTTGAAAAACGATGCAGCAAATGAATGTTTCAAAAATTAATCACGTTACACTAATAATTTTTCTATCAACTATCTTATCAGTGTAATCTGCATCTGAATTTAAATTTCACTCAATATTCACTCGTTGGATGACAAAGACCAGATTTGTGAAATTTCAACAAACTATCTCAGAATGAAATTTGAAATGAAGCTATGTTAACACTCAAACAAATATCATAGTGTTAATTTCAGAAACCTTAGGATAAACAGTTATATTCATGAGTAATCAACAGTCAATCAACATCATAATTATTTCAAAAACCAATTTCTTGAAGTTTCAACAATTTCTTAAAATCCTTTTTTTTAACAGCTTTACACATGAAATTTGAAATCGTGCAAATTTACAAGCAGTGACCAAAATGTCAAAACCAATATATCTATGTGTAGCATGAGTAACCATCATTTGACCGAACAAATTCATATGGATTAGTTCAAAGTTGAAAATCTGATTGGTCATCATTTAAGCACAAATCAAGGTCATAAATAAGAACAAGTCAAAAGAAATCATATCAATTAAGTCCGATTCAGTCAACCATCATAATTACTCCAAGTAATTCTATTTAAAGATAATTGGTCAATATTTTGAAAAAGTCATAGAATCAAAATCATCATCTTTTGTTCATCTCAATATTGGTTGATTTAATTCAGATTATGGTGCAGATTATCACATTTAATATATCGTTCAAAACAAAATTACCTGTTTTACCTTTACGATAATTTTTCGTGATTGCCCATTGTGATTCTGTCACCTTTGTACTAGGCTAAGGAACTTTGCTTTGTCGCCCGTTGTGTTTCTGGAACAGCCAAAATCCAGAGAACACTGTTGTTGTTCCTTAGCCTGCCACCACACCTACACGATGAAAGATTTTTGTGACCTATTTGTTTTTATAGGTCCATGATTGTTAGTGGCAGAATATGAAAAATATGTTTATGGAGACCCAAAACTATTTATATATGTTCCTTTTGGCACCCAAATTTGTTTGACTTTCAAAGATTTTATATTTGTGCATTTTGGAACCCAAATTGATATAGTTTTCACGTGTTTGGGTCTATACCAACAATTATTTTGATTGTGTCCAAATTTTCTACAAATTGTACACATTGAATTGACTTGATTAAATTTTGTGTTCTTGTTCCTTTGACTATGATGTCCAATTATTTCAGATCGAGCAAAGACACTTTTACCTTTTGCATTATCATCATCTTGTGATTTCCCAAAACCTAGTCCTTTTCTGTTGTTAGCAAAAATTTGATTTCCCAATAACATTTTGAAAGATTTTTCTCCTTTTGAAAAGTTATTCAGAGATTTCTCAAGATTTTGGACTTTGGTTTTTAATGTTGTGTTTTCAATGACAAGTGAGGTGCATCGATTTATAAAATCCTTTTTCCTAGTGTCGATGGTTTCCTTAAGATTCAAGTTTTCTTTTTCAAGATTTTCAAAGTTATTCCTAAGTTTTGATAATTCTGAATCTAAAATCTTACATTTTTTACATTCTAGGTTTTGAATATTTTCAAGTTCAGTTTTTAACCTAAAATTTTCACGAGCAAATTCTCTCCTATCAGATTTCAGTTTTTCAATTTTAGATTCAAGAGTATCCACTACCTTAGTAAGATCAAGACACATAAAAACTAGATCTCTATAGGAATACTCACCTGCCTCACTAGATTCCTCGGAGCTTGCTTCTGAATTTGATTTTGCCATAAAACACAAGTTAGCTTCCTCTGAGCTGCTATCTGAAACTTCCTCTCCTTATTCATCATCCCAAGTTGCTGCAAAGGCCTTCTTTTTCTTTTTCTTTCCTTTGTTGTTTTTGAGAAGTGGGCATTTTTGTATGAAGTGTCCGGGTTTCTTGCAGTTAAAGCATGTTGATTCATTATCGGAATTGTCAGAGTCTTTTGGCCTATTACGACTTGTTTTCTTCTTGCGTGGCTTGAATCTAGACCATTTTCTAAGATTATTGACAGCCATTGCAAGCTCTTCGATTGGATCTTCTTCATCTTCATCGTTCTCTTCTTTTCTCTTTAAGGCAATCGTCTTCTTCTTTGGTTCGGAGTTGTTGCGTTCTTCCTTTGCTTTTAGCTCAAGCTCATATGTCATCAAGTTGCCAATCAACTCCTCCATGCTTAGCTTACTCAGATCTTTCGATTCTTGTATTGCTATGACTTATGCCTCAAAGTTCATCGGTAAGACTCGTAGTATCTTCCTCACAAGCTCTACTTCAGTGAATACCTTCCCAAGCGCTCTAGCATTGTACACCAAGGTTGAAAAGCGTCCAAACATGTCCTTTATGTTTTCGCCTTTGTCCATCACAATGTTTTCGTATTCATTGCTGAATAGGGCTAGGCGAGACTCCTTGACTTGAGAAGTTCCTTCGTGTGTCACCTCCAAAGTGTGCCAAATTTCCTATGCTGTTGTACAATGAGAAATTCTATTAAATTCATTTTTATCAAGAGCACATATCAAAGCATTAATGGCTTTAGCATTTGTCGTTTTCAATCTCTTATCGTTAGCATCCCACCTATCCTTAGGTTTAGGAATCTCAGTATCACCAACGATTATAGTGGGAGGTTTATAGCCTGTTTCAATAATATCCCAAACATCATAATCAACAGAACTAAGATAGATACCCATCCTAACTTTCCAATAAGCATAATCGTTCGCGTTAAACATGGGTGGTCTAGCAATAGATTGCCCCTCAGAAAAAGCATTATTCGGTGAATTCATGACTCTAGAGTTAAAAACAGAATACCGGGCTCTGATACCACTTGTAGGATCTAGATTAACCCTAGAGGGGGGGTGAATAGGGTTATAGCAAATTTTCTTGATATAAACACAGAAACAAAACGCAGAAATAAATATGCTGAAAAAGTAAGTCACACACAAAATTTACCCAGCTTCGGCAACCCCTGCCTACTGCTGCATTCCCAGATTTCTATTAGAATTAAACAGTATCACGCTTACAAACACTCTACTAGACTCGCAGACATTTTCTCCCGCTCACAAACACTCTACTAGACTCGCAAACATTTGCTCCCGCTTACAAACACTCTACTAGACTGGCACACCCTGCTCCCGCCTATAGAGTTTCGTTTACTCGCAAACTCTGCTCCCGCCTATTAGGCTTCGCTTACTCACAAACTCTGCTCCCGCCTATAGAGCTTTGCAAACTCGCACACCCTGCTCACTGAACTAATTCTAACTAGACAATCTGACACTACCTAAACCCTAGGTGGTGATTTACAAATTCTTTTGATTCGAAAATAAAAAACAACAATTAACAGACAATAAGAGATAACCCTAAACCCTAATTAAAAATATACTAAAGCCTTAAATAATAAAACAAGGCCGGTCCCTATTCTCTTCTTCAACCCGTTCCTTTTTCTTTTTATTTGCTCCGTTCGTTGTTTTGAGATAGTGGCGGCTTTGTCCTTCAATCCAAATTAGGGCTTTCCTTCGTGATTCAAATTAGGGCTTTCGAAGTGCCGACAATATGTTGATTGATTCGATGATTATTCGCGTGTAGCCTTGATCGATTGTTGCTCACTTCGGCTGCTTCGTTGATCGAAATCTTTCCTTGATTCGGTATGTAATTATTTGCTTTTGCTTTATTGATTTTATGCTTTTTGGAATTCGATGAATAAATTGCCGATGATGATTGGGCTTATATAGGATTCGAAATCCTATTTTTGCGTTCGTATAAAATTGTTTGAATTTGTCTTTGGCCGTTTGATTTCTCTTTGATGATTGAGATTTCACTGACTTTTTCATATGAATATACTTTCTTTGCTTGATAGTCACGTTGTTGATTCGTGACTTGGTCAATTACGTTTGCTACCACGGTTTTGACTTGCGGCTTTGAATTGGTTATATATTTTGATTTTGTGAATTTTTGATAACATTATTTGAACTTCGACATTTTGACTTGACTGCATCTGTCGGCCGTCACTGTGTTCATCCCTGTGAGCTTCATCTCTGGCATTGTAAAGAGCTTGCTGTACTTGGATATTTGCAGTTGGTATTGTGTATGGTTCTCTGTTCATGTTGGCACTGGATTGCTTCTGTTTGATCATTGAAGTATCATTATATGTGTTGCCGTTGCTTGTTTGATTCATCATGCATCATTCTGTGCGTACTCGGTTTGCTTTTGATGTATTCTGTTGCGGCCTTTAATGAGCTTGATTCATGCTGTTAGGATTGGCTTGAATCTGTATTCATGTTGCTGTGTTGCTCACTGATGCATTGTTGTAACTGGTTTATTGATGCATTCATTGTAGCTTGTTTTGTTTGCATATCTATGCACATTGTAGCCTTGGTCTTTGTTGCTGTAGCATTCACTCGAGTCATGGTAGCATTTTCTTCTTGTGTTTCACTTGCACTTGTACTTTGATGGCTGATCATTTGTATACATACATTCTTGTATGTATATATGTGTATGGTCACTTGTGTATTGCCTTTCTGAACTGTGCACATTGTTGCATGCATTTAGTATTTCCCTAGCCATTTGTGTTGGGCATTTCTTGCATCACTGGTGCACTTGGTCATTCGAGTCTTCCCTGCATCATTATCTGTTGCATCTTTGGTTTTGCGGCTCCTGTGTTATCATCATGTTGGTTTGGTTGTTTGATTTTTACTGTCCACATGTCACTGGTCTTAATCAATGCTCGGCCATGTTGCATCAACTTGTTTTGTACTGATGCACTTCTGTTTGCTGTAATATTGGCTTGTGAATTCATGTTGCAACTAGTTTACTGTCTTGTTTATATTAGACTAGTCGACACTTGATTCTTGAGTTTTGGCCATTTGCACCTGTGTTGAATCCAGTTTCACAGCTCGGGTTTGACCTTGTGCTCATGTCGTGATTTTCAATGTTATTGCACGTGAGTTGAACCCGGTTTTTCATTTGGGTTTGACCTGTGCTCACCTGTCCCTGTAAATCAATCAAGTGTATATATCGGCGTGCACGGCCTTGTGGCATATACAGTAATACACTGTGTATGTCACAAGTTGTTCGTGTATGATGAATTCAAATTTAAATTATGACGAACAACCCAAATAACTAAGGCAAATCATATTTTCAAAAATTATCTTTTATTTTTGAATTGCAAAAATATTTCTTTTTCAATTTTACTGCGTTAGTGAATATTTTTGCAGATTCCTCAGATGCTGGATTCAAACTGGAATGCAGTTGAAGATAAATACGAGTGTGAGTGATATGTAGTGAGGTGAACTGTAAATATGAAATGTGATGTAATTGTAATCAAAGTTGTATAGTTATAGTGGGAGCTTGAAATTGTACTATTCAAAGTTGTAATAAATATTTGTTTGAATAAAATATTCGTTTGAATTCAAATTCTGTGTTATTTAATTTATTCAACAAATATTTATTTAATCTGTGAAAACAAAATAGTATATTAACAAATACATTTAAACGAATGTATATATGTTTATTATCATCAAACAAAAATCATATAAGCGCAGAGCGCATATTCAACACAAGTAAGGGGAATTATGTTATTGATTGGCCTTTCTAATCGATGTACACTCAAAGGAATGATGCCATGGATGATGAGGAAGCCTTCCCATTCGAGGCACGATTGGATCCTTAGTGATCGGCATGATATGCAAAGGACGAGATTTCCACTATTAAATTTTCAAGTTTGAACCCTCTGGTTGTAGTATCGAGTCATTTGAATGTATTCTGCCGTCCTTAGGGTAGCCTTGTCTTGGAGTTCGGCCAAGAATCTAATGATTCATCTCAAAGCTCTACATATAATTGGGCACTGTAGTAGAGTCTTAGTGAGAAGTTATTTAGAGTTCTATCATAATTATGGCTTTATAGTCATACACTAGAGAAAATGGTGTATCACTTATTGAAGTTTTGGAACGTGTTTGGTAAGCCTGTAATATTAGTGGTAATTCATCCCCCAGTTGACTTTTTCTTTGTTCAAGTGTCACAATAAACAGATTTCGAATGTCCTGTTAGCTGCTTTATAGCTCCGTGCACCTGTGGATGAGCTAATGAAGAGAAAGTCCTGATTATGTCAAGATCTCGGCAATATTAAGTAATTCTTGGCTTTCAAATTCGTTGTCTGTTATGATCTTGTATGGAAGATTAAACCTTGTTCCTATGTTTTCTGAGAAAAAAAATCAATGAACTGATATGCCATTATAGTCACTAGGTGCTCAACTTAAACCCACTTTATGGAGTAATTAATGGCTATAATTGCATATCTTGCCTCTTCTTTCACAGTTGGAAGAAGGCCTATAAGGTCATTGCCCAAGACATCAAATGGCCATGGGCTCATCATTAGAGTTAGCTTGTTTGGTGGAGCTCTCAAAATTTAGCATAAAATTGATATTTATCACATGCTTTGTATATTCTAATGCGCCTCAGTTTAATATGGGCCCATGCAAGTATTGTGTAGGTATCTTTTTGTCTAGCTTAAAGGCCATCAAAATGAACTTTGCGTATGCCATCATGCGCTTCCTTCCATAGTCATTTGCTTTCGATGACAATTTCACATTGAGAACAGGGGATTGCTAACCCCTTGTATATAATATCCTATCTATAATAGATAAATAAGGAACATCATACTTTTTTACTTTTTACTTCAGTGAAATCTAAAAGAAAATTGCTATTAATTAATTATTAAATGTATGGATTCATCCAATTTTCTTCAGCTACTGTGGCTGTGAGGTTTTCGATCAGGCTTCTATAGCTCGAGTTATAACTAGAAATTTCTCTAATATCCACATGCTTGGTTATTCGAGAACCTCTACTGGAATGAATTTGTATTCTTGAACATCCTAAGAGCTTGCATATTTGGCTAAGGTACCAACTCTTGCATTTTGGTCTCAAGGGGATGTTCTCAATTTTGTAGCTTTTGAAAGCATTGAGCAGTTGCTTTATTTATTCTGCTTAGAAAGAGAGGAAGTGTTGAGTCTAAAGCTTGATAGTTGCTAAGAATTGGTTGACAATTAGTTGTGAGTCGCTATAAACCCTGATTTCCAAAACACTAATGGAGATTGAATCTTTAATAGCGCATTAGAGTTTCGTATTCTACAATGTTGTTTGTGGCTGAGAAGGCAACTTTGGTAGCACAGTAGATTTGATGATAGTCTTGAATGGACTAGCACATAGCTAGCTCCTACCCCTCACTCATTGAAGGCTCCACCAACATAAAGTTGCCAAAAATTTGTTTGGCTTGGAGTTCACTTGAGGTTTCAACATCACAACCCATCCATTTAAAAATAAAATCAACCGATATTTACTCTTTGAAAGAAGTTACAGGAATATACGAGAGTCATATTGACTAACTCCTATACCCATTTAATTATCCTTTTAGAGGTCTTAGATTTGCTGAATACTAGCCGTATACGCTGATTTGTAAGACTTTGGTTGGATAAGTTTGGAAAAAAGTGTGAAGCTTTCTTACAATGAATATTAGACAATCATTTGCGAACATAACAAATGGGATGTTGTACATCATCTCTAACCAACACTGAGCTTAATACTTGTTTTGTGGTAGCCAATAAAGGAAAAGGTCTTCTCCATCTATTGGCTTTTATGGAACTGGAGGCTTAGATAAATGTTTTAGAAATATTTGAAAGCCATTTGGCATTTAGTAGTCCATTGTAAAGCAGTGTGCTTTTTAAGTAGATTAAAGAATGTAATGCATTTGTCAGGTCGATCGGCTTGTGAACCTATTAGTGGATGTAATCTTTCCATTTAAACTCATAAGTTTTTTGTCGTTGGTTGGTGCTTTCATATCGATGATAGCTTTGAATTACTCAGAATTGACTACTATCCCTCGTGATCTTACCATGAAGCCAAATAAATTTCGGATTGGATTCCAAAAGAATACTTGTGGGGATTCAGTTTCATATTATATTTTGAAAGGACTTCGAACATCTTGGCTAGATCCAAAACTTGGCTCCTAGATAGCTTTAATTTCACAAGAATATCATCTACATACACTTTCATGTTTCATCCTATTTGCTTTGTGAACATATGATTGACCGGCCATTGGTAAGTTTCCCCAACGTTCTTAAGACCGAAAGGCCTTACTTATAGCAAAGTAATCCTATAGTGGTAATGAAGCTAGTGTGTTTCTCATTTGGTTAAACATTGAAATTTGGTTATAGCCAGAATAGCCATTCATGAATGAAAGCAATTGATGTCCGCTGGTGGCATAAAGGAAAGAAATCCTTTGAGCAAGCTTTGTTTAAGTTAATGAAGTCTATGCAAGTCCTCCATTTTCATGGTTCTCTACCAATACCAAATTGGCAATCCATTTAAGGTAATAAACAACCCTTATGAAATTAGTTCTTAGATATTTTTCAACTCCTTCTTGTAATGCAACATACCGAATCTTATAAAGAGGCTATCTCTTTTGCCTTACAAGAGGATACTTAAGATCATTATTCAAGCAATGGCATATGGCCATAGAGTCTAACCCACCATGTTGTCATAGGATGTGCAGATACATCTAAACTATTAGAAAGGAATGTTATCAGCTCTTAAACTGAAGGGTTAAGTCAAGTTCCAGTCTTAATGGTTATGGCTTTGTCATTTAGATCAATGCAAATTTCTTTAAGGGTTTCGATAGCTTTAGCCTTTTCAGTTTTGGTTCTTAGGTCTAACTCAAGTTCAATGTTTTCTTCTTCCAAAACCGCTTGCACTTTGTGAGCACACTCTCTCGTTCGATCAAAAGACCTAGTACTTTGTCCCAATTATATCTCATTAATTGTTCCCTATAAAATGGCATTCAGACTATCGTTCCTAAATTTTCTTTTTTGAGTCTAGTGGAATTCTTAAGAGCTATTGGCTATTTCTCATAACTACAAACTTAACATAATTAACATATCTTCTGATTTTCATTTTTGACGATGATTGTTTTCTATGTTAGTCTATAAAATGAATTATTTATCTTCCTTTGGTTCTTTCTTTATTTCCAAAAGGACTAACAATTTCTTTCGATTTGATATCATTTTCATACACAAACTTTTTTCTTTTTGAGCACATTCAACCTTGCTAGTATAGTTGCCCGTAGACCACCTTACATATCCCGCACCACACTCGGTGGGAAATTTCAGTAATAAATGTTAGGTCAAAACATATCCATCGGCGGTATCAAAGGTTGGCCTTCCAAAAAAGGCATTAGACACCAGAGGTACGTTCGTTAGAACAAATACAGTTTCAAATATTCTAAAGCATAACCTAGAGCGAACTTTTACCATGATATTGCATTACTCGAGGGAAATTACCCCTTCATCATTGAAACTGTAGAATGGTGTTTAGCTGAGTTTAAGTGCACTTTCAGGTAAGCCCATTTTATCGAATGCATGCTTAAAAATAACGTTCGTCGCCACTTCGGTATCCACCATATTTTGTGAACTTATAAGAGACCAGTTTGACCAGTAATCACAAGGGGATCATTGTGAGGTGACGGACATAGGGGTGAGGTTAGGTCGGTTCGGTCGGTTTTGAGGTAAAAAAATATCTATTACCGGTATCATGACCTATCTATATTAGACTGATTGTAGATGGTAGATTCGTCTGTTATCAAGAACGATGGCCACAGAGCAATGGTTGTAGGACCCAAAAGTAAAGTACATATGGTTATACGAAGCCATAATTGGATGGAGTTGGTAGATAAACAATGTAGGATTCCTAAAATATGGATATTGACTTGGAAAAGCAAGGAATCGGCATGGATTGGTTATATCATAGGGATCAACGTGATTGGATAGGCAAGGGTACGACATGGTCAAAGAAAAGGAGGGATTGGCATAGGTGAAAGCAGGCGAGTCGGCATGGTCAAGGCAAGATGGATCGGCGTAGCCTCAGTATGATGGATCGGCGTAGCCTCTGTAGGATGGATCGACATATCCTCTGAAAGATGGATCAGCATAGCCTTTGATAGATGGATCGTCGTGGCTTGATAATAAGCTAGGGATCGGTATACTCGAGTCCATTAAGAAGGGATCGGTACATACTAGAAACTAAGTTCATTCTTGATTCTAACGATCAATATCTTGGGATCTAAAAGTCCAGCGCAAATAAAATTTGGAGAGTAAGGTATATGGACCTTAGGGAACCTACTCTAGGGATCGCATGTTAAATGGCCTAAGAATAAGGGATCAGCATATGTCCATATGGATGGTTTAGCAGAAATATCTTGCAAAGGGAAGTTGAGCCAAAAATCAATCAAAAGCATGAGCATCACTAGTCCAAGTGACTTGATATTTGACGAGCCAACATATCTAAGCATGAAGAAGCCACCATAGGGATTGCTATCCAAGAATCAACCAATGAAGGGATTGGTACTGATCCCTCTTCAATGGGATTGGGCCTGGTGACCCCTATGGTGGGCCTATATAGATTAGAAGGTCCTATAGCGTCAGACAGATTAATGGTAACATACACCTATAAATACTGGTCTAGGGGGTCATTCTGAGGATCTTTACGCTGCTGGTTACAATGGCCTTTGTTGTAATCAAGTTTTTTCTTACTTCTTATAGTTTGCTGCTGTAATCAAACTATTAATGAATCAATAAAGAAAATCTTCAAAGTGGACGTAGGCATACAACGCCGAACCACTATAAATTCATGTGTTCTTGATCATTGCTTTGATTTGCTTGTTGGTATATTATATTACTCTATTTTAATTTTACTTTCTTCATTTACTTCTCTTTATAAATCCATTCTAGGGTGTTTGTGACCAATTTGGCTGCAAACATTTTGGTGCTTTCACTGAGAACTGATTCTCAGCCTATTAGGATCCTCTTTGTTATTACTGGATTGGACAAATCCCCCAAAGGAGATCCATAGTTATGTTCATAAAGTTGCATGTACCGCTCATATTTACTGAAAACTAAGCAAGGAGATCGATAATGGTGTGACATACTAGATCTACTTCTAAGAATGTGGATGGAAATGAGACTGCTAGCATTCAATAAGGAGGCCCATTCAACCAACCTGCAAATTTGAATGCTAATCCGGTTAAAGTTTAGAACCCTGCTGATTGTATAACCATATCTGAGTTTCACAACCTAATGATATAGTCGATAGAAAGTCATCGGTAACTAAGTGAGCAAATTTAGACCAATATTAGCCTTATGAACCAGATTACTCAACAACATCGTGGGAAGGCCAGAAGGGGTCCCACTCCTCAGCATCGGAAAGCTCATCAGATGAGTACCACAGGCTTAGATGTCACATGGTTGAAGGAAATCATGTAGAAACATCGGAATGTCGCTTGGCAGACTAATATGGTTTGCCAAGATCGATCAGTGTCGTTCCCTCCCTAGAATCGGCACTGATCCCTCCTCTAGATGAGGAATTTCCCTATTACACTTGGGGAATCGTGCTATAGTTATTCCTAGAAGTTTGGATGGTGGAGTTCGATCGAATGCTGACCAGGTACCCCGTTGGAATGAGATGAGATAAATGTTTAAGGTGTGCGTCAAGAGGTTGGTGAACCAAGAAGGCATGAAATGGCCCATAGACATCGATCAGACCATTCATGTGAGGTAGAGCATGACCACTGCTTGGCGCCCCCATCTAGACACCGGACTTATCAGCAATGGTCAGACGGTTGGTGAGAGAGAACTAGGGCTTGACCAATGATGATTGGGGAATTTCGAGAAGCCATACCCCGTTTACTAACTATATTCTGCATGATATCTGATGAGGTTCAACATGCCATCAATGCCTACCTTGAGGGAAAAACCGACCTCATGCAGCATATTATGAGATATGAATGGATGATGGATTATGTAAGAGCCAATGACGCGATGAAGTGCAAATGCTTTCCGATAACTCTTTTCGAGAAAGCAACGATGTGGTTCACGAGACTAGCTCCGCGGTCAATTTTGAAATTCGATGAGTTGGCCACCAAGTTTGAAGATCAATTTCGAATTCACGTGACTCGTCCTATAGACGTGATGTCCCTTTCCAGTGTAATTCAGGCTCTAGGGGAATCATTGAAGAAATACTTAGAGAGATTTCATACCACCGCCATGGAGGTCAGTAACCCAAATGATCATGATATACTTACGGTCGTGATGAGAGGGACTGATCCAGATGAGTTTTATGATTGGGGCAAGAAAACTATTACCACATTAGAGCGCTTCTATCAAAGGTAGCGCAATTCCTGAGGAAGGAGGAGGCCATGTCCTCTTAGAAAAAGAATGTTGCAGGACCAAGTGGAGAAGCAGTACAAAGTAATACTGCGATAAAGCAGTCTGATGATAGTTCCACGAAAATCCAAGTCAAAGTTTAGAATAAACTGAATCAACAAAAGAAAGACGAAGATAGGAATCGAGAGTTGAAGAGGGATATTGGGAGACTAAAGCCTAGGATTCCAATATATGAAAATTACACGTCTCTAAACACGTCCTTGGAGAACATTTATCTATCCACTTGCAATACCATGTAATAAAATGCAATAAAGGAAGCTGTCTCCAAAAGAGTCGTCAGAGAGATAGAAGAAAACTGGGAAATATTATCGGCTTCACGAGTGTTATGGGCACAATACAAATAAATGTAGGAATCTCCAGGATGTTATAGAAAAATTGATTCAGGAAAAGAAGCTACAATAGTTTGTGAAATCCCTGTAGGATGGTGGGTAGGGAACTTCTGACCCCAATCGAGGACAAGCTCCGCGTAAGGCTGAGGAGCCTACATGGACTGGTGGAAGACTGGTGATAAATATGATAGTTGGAGGACCGCACTCTACGGACATGAGTTAGTAAGAGGTGGAGCACAATGCTAGTGTAATAAGGCATGTAGATTTTGAATGTTGTTCGAATACAGAAGATGGAGCTCCGATAAAACAGCAACGTACAATGGCAAGTAATATTGTGTTTAGGAATAGCGATGTGGACAAAGTATAAGCTCCAACAATTGACCTGATGGTCATTTCAGCTATGATTGGTCCCGCATTGGTGAGAAGGATTTGATTGATTATGGAAGTTCAGTGAATATAGTCTTCAAAAAGTCATATGATTAGACGAGAATGGAAGCCAAAGACTTAAAACAATCTAAAGCTTATATTTATGGTTTTAATAACATAGCGACTGAGGCTGTTGGATATGTGGAGTTACTTGTTCAATTGGGAGAAGGTGAACGAAGGAGAGTGCGAATATTACTGTCTATTGTTTTGGATGTTGACTCTCCATACACTGTTTTTCTAGGCCGACCGGCCCTGGCTGAACTCCGGGCAGCTCTTGCCTCATGATGTTTAACTCCAAAGTTTCCAACGGATGATGGTGTAGGAGTTGTTCGTGGCGATCAGGAGACTGGAGTGCCAGTGATGTAGCTGATTTGAGGGAAGCTCAATGTAAGAAGGGAAAGGGTGTGGACATAGCTATCCACATCCGAGCTACTGAAGATTTACAACAAGCGCCTGAGCCTTGGCTTGGGTACCACCATCGGTTCTATGGAGATATAGATCCGAGAGATGATGAAGAGGAGGCCAAAGAGACCAAAGCTGACGATTAATATCACGGTCAGCCATGACGAGCCATCACGAGTCTTGAGGATTGGGTCACAGTTCAGCCCCTAGATGACGAAAGAACTTGATGGTTTTCTCCAAGCAAATCTAGATTTATTCGCTTAAACACGCTCTGACATGTGTGGAACTCGCCTGCTATTGCAAGCCATCATTGAATATTGATCCGAAGTATGTTCCGGTGAAGCAAAAAAGAAGAGGCATGGATCCGCAGAGATCTACCACTCTTAAAGAGGAGGTGGATGAACTAAAAGTCAACGGGTTTATCCACGACGCCCTCTTTCCTGAATGGATATCTAACCCCATACTTGTGAAGAAGGCAAATGGGAAATGGAGAACGTGCATTGACTACTCAAATTTGAACAAAGCATGTCCAAAAGACAACTTTCTCCTTCCGTGGATTGATTAGCTGGTTGATTCAACTATAGGACATGAATAGCTATCTTTTATGGATGCGTATTTGGGATATAACCAAATCCTGATGCATATCCCTGATCAGGAGCACACCGGTTTTGTTACATATGTTAGGCTTTATTATTACGTAGTAATGCCATTTGGATTGAAGAATGCAGGAGCAACCTATCAGCGCTTAGTTAACAGGATGTTTAAAGATCAGATTGGAAAAACAATGGAACTGTATTTAGATGATATACACGTGAAGTCACGATGATCAAGCGACTAGATCAGAGACTTGGCAGAAATGTTTGACATTCTTTGATATTACAAGATGAAAATCAATCCTTTGAAGTGTTCGTTTGATGCTGCGTCAGAAAAATTCTTGGGCTTTATTGTCAATGCTCGTGGAATAGAAGCTAATCCAGAGAAGATTCAGGCTATCCATGATATCCAAGTGCTAAGGACCGTTAAAAAAGTGCAGTGTCTAAATGGCAAGGTTGCCGCTTTAAGTCGATTATCTTCAGAGCTACCGACAAATGCATTCTTTTCTTTGATTCGATTAGGAAGGGAAAAGAAACTTCGAATGGATGCAGGATTGTGAAGACGTGTTTCAAGCTTTGGTGAATCATTTAGAGAGACCCCCTATCTTGTCAAAATAGGTAGATCATGAGGAGTTGTTCATCTATTTGGCTGTATCAGTGCATGCTATAAGTGTTGCCCTGGTTTGCAAGGAGAATCGGATCCAAAGGCTGGTGTATTACGTCGGTAAATGATAGAAAGGAGTAGAAAGGAACTATCCAAAAATAGAGAAATTGGCGTACTCCTTCGCATCACGAAATCTTTGTCTGTACTTCCAGGCACATCAGATCATTATTTACACTGACCAGCCGTTACATGGGTCCTACAACGAGTTGAGATGTTTGGGAGGTTACTCCAATGGAACATTGAGCTCAGCCAATTCGACATTACTTATCTCTCTCGAAGAACCATCCAGGGTCAGGCTTTGGCGGACTTTATAACATAGTTTACTATACAAGATATCTTCTAGAAGGAAATGAAATCCCTACTGTACCATGGAAATTATATACTGATGGAGCATCTAATGATCATTGTTCTGGAGCTGGGGTTATGCTTGTAACTCATGAAAACCAGTCAATTTTATATGCTTTGAAGCTTGACTTCCTAGCAACAAACAACGAGGCTGAATATGAAGCTTTGATTGTTGGATTTTAAACTCGCTAAAGAGCTTGGATTAAACCTCGTGAAATCTTTCATGATTTGTAATTGGTGGTGTATCAAGTTAGAGGAGACTATCTGGCTAATGGACAATGTTTTGCCCCATATCTTACCCGAGTTAAGGAGTTATTGATAGAATTTGAATACTATCACATTTCATATATTTCATGCGATCAAAACAGAGAGGATGATTTGTTGGATAAGTTACCGGCCATGCACAACAGATGGGTTTGGTGACGGTCAAAGTATTAGATACACTAAGTATAAACATGATGGGAATCGATCAAATACTGGAGGCAGAATCTGAAAGGGAATCGTGGATGACTCCAATTAATTACTACCTACTACACGGAGTCCTACCTGATAAAAGAAATGAAAAGCGACAAGTCGTTTGCAAAGCTTCATGATATATTATGCAAGAAGGAGTCATGTATATAAAGGGTTTCTCAGTCCCTCTACTCCGGTATATCGCTCATGATGAGATAAAGCATTTTTAAATGAAGTTCATGAAGGAGAATGTGGCGATCATATTGGGGGGGTAAACTCTGGCAAGGAAAATACTCTGTTATGAGTATTATAGGTCAATCGTAAATCGAGACGCCGCTGATTATGTAAGATGATGTGATAAATACTAGATATATGCAAAAGTCCCAAGAGCTCTACCAATAAAAATCATGCAAATAGTTAGCCCATAGTCGTTCTCTATGTGGGGTATAGATATTATCTATTCTTTACCGATCTCTAAAGGTGGCATGAAATATGCTATTGTAGCATTTGATTACTTCACCAAATGGGCTGCAGTGGAACCTTTAGCTTCAATCACAACCAAGAAAGTAATCAACTTCATCGTGTGGAACATCATATGTCGTTTCGGTCACCCACGAACAACTGATAATGGGACTCAATTCAATAATGTTGAGTTTAAGATATCGTATTGAAAAGAGATCTACAGTGGTTGCTCACCCTTGGGGAAATGGACAGGTCAGATCTCTAAATAAAATCATTATTTCAATTCTAAAGAAGTGTTTGGAGAAGGCTAGATGCAAGTGGGTGGACGAACTCCGTACGGCACTTTGGGCTTACAGAACCACTCACAAGTCTGTGGCTGGTCATACTCCATTTGCCCTCGCTTACAATTAAGAAGCTATTATTCCTTGCTGAGCTCAAAGTCCCTTCTCATCGAGTGACTTACTACGATTCCAAATCAAATCAAGATCTCCTCTTGGAATCTTTGGACTTTATAGATGAGAAGCGTGAAGAAGCCGATCTAAGGGCAGCTGTAGATTGACACCGAGTCGCCCGGTATTACAACAATAAAGTTCGACCAAGAATCTTCGAAGTTGGTGATCTCGTCCTGAAATGGGTCTTTCCTACCCCATCACACATAAATTTGATTTGAGAAGGACCATATGTCATTGAACGGAGGCTTGGAGAAGGAACTTTCAAGCTAGTGACTATCGATGGCATTACACTTCCAAAATCATGGAATAGCGAACATTTATGGCACTATTTCACTTAGTTTATTTTCTTTACATTTCAGTTTTATTTACTTACAAATTTTGCTTTAGCATGTGGTTTTTCGAATATGTAATAAGACGGTTTATGTTGTTCCTTTCCATTAAATGAATAAAGTTTCAGATTTCCTCTATATTTATGTTTTCTATTGCATTGTATGATAATTACATAACGAAACTAATTGATATCGATGTGTATAAACAGGCTCTTAGAGTTTGGAAATAATCAGTCGTGCTAACTCCCGATAGGATCAAACGAGATGAACCCAATCAACTTGTTCGCTTAACAATTCCCATTTTTAACCCAAAGAATGGGATACGAAATAAGGAATGAATGTAGCCGACAATCTGAAGCTTGAAAAGTTCCTGCCTGTACTATGGGACTAAAACAAAAGTCAAAGTGACCAAGATACTATGGATCACTCGATAAATCAAACCTTAAATTCTGTAGGGCAAATTAATCAGCCAAAAAAGGAGCACGACCTGACTTCTCTCTAAAATAACTCTAAGTCCCTAGAGTGTGGACTGGCATATAACATAAACTGGGTGAAAACCGACCGCCCACAAGACATATCTAAGTCTCCAGAGTGCAAAAGGGAATATAAACATAAACTAGGTGGAGATGGACTGCCCGTGAAACAACTCTAAGTCCCCAAAGTGCGGATTGGAGTATAAACATAAACTGGGTGGAAACCGACCCCATGCGAGATAACTCTGAGTCCCTAGAGTGTGAGTTGGAGTATAAACATAAATTGGATGCATACCGACTACCCATCAACTGAACCTTATCCCTAGAGTGTGGATATAATCATGAATGAATAGATGAGTGGACTTCGACCGTTCTCTATTCCACAAGCTCCGGCCTAAAATCGACAAGAGGAGTATAAACTTGTTAAGGATGGAATTCGACCGTCCAGCTTCTGGCCTTGCTAAAATAATATCGGGGGCAGAAGCACATTCATTCCAAAAACCACTAAATCCGGTAGCGTAACAATAAGGCCCCAGTCTGATGTTTGATACGACTCAATGCCATGGCTACTTAAAGGCCTTGGGATGGAGTTAGTGAATTGTTACTAGAATTCACAAGCAACGAATTACAAGTACATTGAATGGAAAGTAATTGTTCAACTACATAAATAACAATTCACATGAAGCATAACAGGAAAAAAGCTTTTATTTACATAATAGGTGTAAAAATTTCAGTATAAGTTATTCCAAAATATTAGGAATTATACCCATATAACTACAACTAGGGAAAGAAAAGATTATGCAAACTATATACATTGAGCTGAAGCAACTACTACATCTTTAACTTCCTCTCTCTTTTATATTTCTCGGGGTAGAATCACCCTTTGCAGCCATTGGTCGGAGAGCTTGAGGAGGTAGGATAAAGTTCATCAGGGATCGACCCCTCGGTGGAATAATTTGCAATGACATATGATGAGAGTCATTGACGCCCACCTCGATGGGTTCAATTTTAACCTTTCTTTTCAACAGTTCCTCTTTTTTGATATGCTCCCTCATGTTGGTCTTATCAGTGTGTTCCGAGGCACATGTAATTATTACATTATCAGATTCGTCGGCCGAGAGTGGATCCTCTATCTTATCTTCATCAAAGGCACCAGACACTTGAGTATTGGATCCCAGAACATTAGCAGCAGCTGGGTCTTCAGCGGTTTTCTCATATTGATCTACAATAGCAACACTTTTAGGAGTTTGACTAGAGCTCAAAAGACCTGTAAGATTTGATAAAACAGGGAGATTAGCTCAAAACCATTGCATGTAAAGAATGAAAACTTTTCATATACTAAGGAGTAATGCGAAATACCGGCATTTGGTTGACTCTCTGTAGTTATCGGGGTGCCTTCTTTTAAAATAAGAGATAACATCTTACATTCGAAGCCGGGCTTGTCCGAATCATTGCCAATTGTCAAGATCCTACTCCGTATCAAGAGAAATTGATGTTACAGTTACTTGGGATGGAGAGGGACCTTTAGGATCAGTACCTAAAGACCCAGCAATATGTTCTCCTCCTACAGTAGGTGCAGAAGCATTGAAATATCGAAGCTCCGTGGCAGCTAGATCCAAAGCTCGTTTCCACGAAGATTTTCCCTCGCTAATTCTTCTTCGTTGAGCTCGGCTTCACCTAGCACCTTTTTCTTCATCTCGACGTTGTGCTTCTGGCTTCATCGAATGTATCGGATAAACTTCTTTGAGAAAACTTAAGTCGCGATGGATTAGGACTTTGGCATTTTATTCAATAATCAATGGGTCGAATAAGTCCTTTATCTCATTCCCACCGGACTCCATGGCAGCTTCCACTTTGGAATTAACTTGTTCGGTCGTCTTTTTCGACCCTTTTCCCGAGCTTCTTCTTTAAGACCTTCGATTTTCACGAATTACTCATCGAGTTTATCCTTTAAGCTTCTAGCCAACAAATTCCTCGCAGTAAATGAGCGATTCCTCTTAAGCTTCCATTTTTTCCTCTCTTTAGTTCTTTATAAGTTATTCAATTTCTCGACGCGGCGAGTCAGAGCATCTTTGTCCTTGTGCAAAGAGTACTTTTCTAAAGCGAATGTCTCGCTACAATGAATTTCTGCTTCGAGTTTCTTTTTGTGAGAAACTTCCAAAAGACCAACTACCTCTACCGTTTCCTTGGCATTCTTCTCCGCTTCAGCAAGTTGGGTTTAAATTATAACAATTCAATGTCTTGATGCTTGATTATATCCTTATTGTGTATAGATTCCAGCTTGAGGCGGTCTATCTCATGCTGACACTCGATGGATACTTCGAAGACTTTTTCCACCAGGTGTATAAATGATTCGTGTTGCACAAATATGTCATTGACGCACGTAAGAGAACTTTCCTTGGCATGCCCTAGAATTATGCGAATGGAAGGAAGGAATTCAAGACCACCAAAGCAAATCTTTGAAAAAGTGGCCTTGAGCTTGGCTAATTTCTCTGATGAGGAAACGTCGAGAGCGGTAGCCAGCAAAGGTGGATTAGAGGTACCAAGTGGATTTTTGCTTGATCGATGCTCATAAGATTGTCTGGAGCTTGAGGTGCCATAATGTTGCTCGTGAGATGCAGCAATGTGAGGGCCATGATAGGAAGGCTGGTCTCTACTTTGAGCTGGAAAGTCAAACTGTTCGCCTTGACGAGATGTCTAGGACTGGTATTTTCGTTTAGAAGAGGAAGAAGATTCTCTCAAGTGATAATTCTTACCCCGTCCCTCGTCCTTCCCCCGGGCTGGGTGGACTCTGAATCCTGGCCAGATTGGTGGTATGCTGAAGAGCTTCTAAGGTGATCGAAGGTTCTGGATTGAGACATTGCACCCGTAAAGACCAAATGAAAGCATATTAGTAATTGTCGCATGAAAGATTAATGAAAAGTGTATAGTGAATTGCATGTGGTTGTGAGTGTCCTAGTTTCACTCCAAAAGATCGATGATTATAGCTTTGCTCATCGATGTTTTCTCTTCTTTATCAGAAGGTCGGATGCCTTCGCCGCCACCACTGGAAGGGTTGAGTCCTTCAATGTTAATGTCTGGAAAGTTGTAGGACATGATGTCATCTGGAATTTGAATATTTCAAAATACTAATAACGAACTTTCCAAGTTTTGAGAGGACGATTCTTCTTCAACGGGAGTAATAATGACCTCTGGATTCGTGGGGGTTTTACTTCTATGAAGCCTATATGCCAACTTTTTCTTTCTTTTTGTGGGTGTTTGGGATTTCCCGACTTGCAACGGCTCAACCATTGGTGTTTTCCCAATGCCTGCATCAACATCACCTGACTTCACAGCTTGAGAATCCTTAATCTCGCCCTCCTCGATATCGTCCCAACTCCCCTCGGTAGGAGGCACGACGTGGTTGACGGTATCCTTTCTTTTTCTACAAATTTTGTTGGCAATGCCGCACTTCTAGGAAGTCCGATACTACGACCATCTTCCAACAACCCAAACAAGGATAGTAACTCATCGGTTACCAGGAGTTTGATGTCCTTATCCTTAACGGGGTAGCGCAGATGGCAGCGACCGCTCTTGAAAATTTAGCGCCTTCAAGATGTGGGCAAACACCCGAAAGAATTTCGGATGTTAGTGGATTCAAAGGTAAATTTATGACTTGAATTAGTGAATTTGAGAGAGAAATGAATGTAATACTTACTTCCTTCTAGCCATCGTCTTGCAAATCCAGGAGGGCAATGCATGTAGAACCATTCATGCTTAAACAGTGAGAGTTTTTCCAAGTGCCCATCAGGATTTGGCAGCTTGGAAAAGTTCGAGAAAGGCATAAGAAGGGATTCTCGATCGTCGTTTGAAGTTGTAGATAAATCTAATATCTTCGGGAGTAGGCAAATGGAATAAAACATTCATGAACAGCAAGAAAGTTCCATGGATAAAAGCATAACTATTGGGATGAAGTTGTATAGAGGTGATCCCAAGATATCTCAACATTTCTCGAACAAATGAATTAGAGGACGGTACGCATCCAGCCCAACACATAAACTTACTGAATTTTATATACCCTACTGGGGGCAAATAAGGTATGTACTGTCTTGAAGGAACTGAGACATCGCCAAACAGAATGCCTTGGATAGAACATAGCCAAAGGAGAGCAGCCTCGCCAATTCGAGAAGCCTGTGAATCCACTATATTATCTAAAAGAATAGCGCCCTCTACAGCATCAGGAGCAGGGATTATGTTTTTAGTTGGAAATACTAGAATATTTGAGAAAAGATCAGCTTGTAGTTTAGAAACTTCTGTTTGTTCCATATGATGGCTAGGAGAAAGCCTTCCAAATATAGTTGCAGAACTTGACTTTGCTTCAAAACCACTATGTTGCATTGCTGAATCGGAAGACATGTCAGCTGAACACTTCGAGCGACTAGAATCTATATCAGCTATACTCGGTAGATAATCAAGATTAGAAAAAATAACTTATTTCCCTCGTGCTAAGTGTAAACTGGTGTAGTGCAGTATATAATAGATATAAATATGTTGAAATCAGAAAAAAGAAACAAAACGATGAGGCATGGGAGTTTTGTCCAGAGAGACCGTCGTCGCTGACCATCTCTACTGGTACGAATATTGATCGGCTACGAAAGCTTTGGGATCGGCTATCATCATATCGAAGTATGAAGTTTGTTACTAAATTTCATTTACAAGTTTGTCAATTAGTCCATATTGAAGGTTCCGAAAATTAAATTGTTCAATCTCAAGTTCAACAGTTTAAGTATGCATGTTAGATTATCCATTGGCATCAAATGTTCAAGGTCAGTAAGGAAAACTATTGGTGATTATTCGAACAAGTTAAGCTGAAATTAGTTTATAAGGTGCATGACGATCCCTAGGATTCAAATACAAATCCCCTTCCCAAGAGCTCCTATGTCGATCCCACTACTTAACCACAACCACTGATCCCTCCATCAAAAGCCTTTATAATGAACCCTATCCTAGAGCTGGGAATGTCGATCCTTATATAACTACCAAATACCGATCCTTTCCTACACCTTCCTTACCGATCCCTCTCCACAACTAAAACAACCGACCTCTATCATTGCCATATCACAATCTACCGATCCCTATGTCACTCAACTTTTAGCCTTTCCTCTATCAAGACCCCTCACCGAACCCTCACTTTCTTTATCCTTTTACACTCTCAACTCCAGAATCAACCACCGATCCCTCCATCAAAGCCTATCCTACCGATTCCTCACCCAGAGTAACCAACACAACTGAACCCTTCATTTCTCTACCCTTAACTGTTCTTCCCTTAGAATCCCTCATTGAACTCTCACTCTATCTCCTCATCCCTTCTTCCTACGCCTAATTCGACCTACCGAAACCTTTGTTCCAATACTCCTTAACCATCCTAAGATCGTTCGCCGCCATATGCTCACATTAACAACTCGAGGCAGATAACCTAACTATGTAATTGAAAGAGTTATTACAAATTCGTACCTGTATGAAAATGTGGAGTTTCGAATTAAGATGGGGATGAAAAATTGAGGATTGTCGAATTGTAAACGAAGGAAGGGCAAGTTTGTGGAATGGCTGGAATCGTGGATGGATTTGAAGTCCAAGTTTGGCGAGCTTGGGTTCGGCAAGGAAGTTCTATGCGAAGAGGGGTAAATAGAAAAAGTGAAGGAGGGAGATAGGAAGGCTCATATTTATATGAATGAAAGAGGGTTCGGCTGTAGGAACATTGAACAAGTCATAAGGGCAAAGGGGTCGGCATAGAAACTTATCGATCCCTATTTGCATAGCTACAAAGATGGATCAGCATAATGAATATCGATCCAAATAGATGATTGAATATAATGAAATGAAAAATGATCATGAAGGTTTAGTTCTAAACATGAACATACCAAAGGTTCTAGAAATTGGCAATGACCTGTGAGTGTTCGAATACATCCGGGAGCCAATAACAGAAACATGTATATGAATATGCATGAGAGTGGTTCAAAAGTTCGACCTTTTGAAATCGGCAGAAATTGAAATCAAACCTGAAACTTTCAATTTGAAGGCTGGACCAGATAAACAAGTTTATAAATCTCGCATAACTGGATTTATATATGTTAATGGCACATGGCTTTGGATTTATATTATTAGGAATCGACCTAGCATCATGTTATCAATGAAGAATTCAATGCCTTAAAAAAATGATTTTACTAGGGAATAGAAATCATTCAGGAAGCTAGATGACCCTCTTTTCGACAATTCAGACTTTTTTAAATTCAAAGCATATCATGTTACTTACAAGAGATACTTTAAGGGCAAGTGTTACCCGGTATCCTGGTCCAGCTATATTGGACTGATGTAGATGGTAGATTTGACTATTATCAAGAACGATGCCATGCAGCAATGGTTGTAAGACCCGAAAGTAAAGTACAGATGCTTATACGAAGATAGAATTGGATGGAGATGGTAGATAAACAATGCAGGATGCTTGAAATATGGATATTGGCTTGGACAAGCAAGGGATCGGCATGGCTTGGTAGTATCATGGGGATCGGCATGATTGGATAGGCAAGGGATCGGTGTAGGTGAAAACTGATGGGTTGGCATGGTCAACACAAGTTGGATCGGCTTAGCCTTTAAAAGATGGATTGGCATAGCCTTTGAAAGATGGACCATCATGGCTTGATAAAAGGAAAGGGATCGATATACTTGAATCCATCAAGAAGGGATCGACATATGCTAGAAACTAATTTCATTTTTGATTCTAACGATTAATATCTTGGGATCTAGAAGTCCAAAACAAATGAAATTTGAAGAGCAACGTATATGGATCGCATGTCAAATGGCCTAAGAATGAAGGATCGGCATATTTTTGTTTGGAGGGTTTGGTAGAAAATAGCTTGCAAAGGGAAGTTGAGACAAAGATCAATCAAAAGCATGAGATCCACTAGTCCAATAACTTGATATTTGAGGAGCCAACATATCTAAGCATGAAGAAGCCACCATAGAGATCGCTACCCAAAATCCACCAAAGAAGGGATCAATGCCGATCCCTCTTTATTAGGATTTTGGCCTAGAAACCCCTATGGGGGGCCCATATGGATTAGAAGGTCCTATAACTGAAGTTTCAAAGAAATTGGTGGTCACCTTCACCTATAAATACTAGCCTAGGGTTTTATTATAAGGATCCTTACACTGCTGGTTACATTAGCCTTCATTGTAATCAAAATTTTCTTACTTCTTGATGTTTACTGCTGTAAACTAACTATTAATGAATTAATAAAGAAAATCTTCAAAGTGCACGTAGGCATACAATGTCAAACCACTATAAATTCATGTGTTCTTGATTATTTGTTTGATTTGCTTGTTAGTTTATTCTGTTCGTCTATTTTAATTTTACTTTCTTCATTTACTTCTCTCCATAAATCTATTCTAGGGTGTTTGTGACCAATTTGGCTACAAACAATATCAAATCAAATTGAAACCAAAAAAATCAAATCGAACCGTATTAATTTCGGTTAATTTGGCTGGTAATCAATTTAACTGAACTAAAAAAGCCAATAAGAGTATTTACCATAGGTAATTATTTAAACGATTGATTTAGCTAATGCAAACATAATTTTTTTTTATATAAACTATTTTGAATATTTATTTTAAGTTTATAGGAAAAATTAAGCCTATGTCAATAGATAATGTTTGTTTATTATTACTAAGCTGATTGTTAAGGGTATTATAATGCTATGAATTTGGATAATATAATAAAAATTTGGTTAATTCGGTTAAACCAATAAACAAAATAAAATAATTTTATGAACCGAATTCAAACCAATATAATTTCATAACCGAACCCAACATATCGAAATGAACGGGCTTGGTTGGTTAATTCGGTTCTAACCGAATATTACTCACCTTTAGTCAGTTACCCTACTTATCAAGATCTCAAAAGGTGATCATTGGCTCAAGCTTCCTCATTTTCGTCGACATGCCTACTTTCAAAACTATTTCTTTGGCCCCTTATGCCTTATTAATATATCTTTTCAAGCTATTTTTGATGGATCCAACAGCATGTGGGCCTTACAAGATTACTTTAACAAAATTATATGATGTTGGAAATGATCTTGACACCCGTGTTAATTGTTGTGCATTTTAAGGTTTAACCAAGGGTGTTCCGCCTGCACGCTCATAAAAACTAATCATATTTTCATGTCTTGACAAGCCTGTTGATAACGGCTTTAAGAAATCGACATTCTTTTGTATGGTGGCCATTTTATCTATGATAAAAACAACACGTTCCCCCTCTTTTGGGTTTTGGATAGTTTATTTATTTTGCCATAAGATAACTTATTCTATTCTAGGTTAGTGCATAGGTCTGGAAATATGAGTGACTTAATGGGAGAGCCTCCACAGCTTAGAACTCCTATCTTGGTTTTTTGGTTGGATGAAGTTCTGGCTTTCGTCTATCCATTCTCGGCCCTTGTCTAGATCCCTCTTCGATTCCTAAATTCAAATTTCTCCCTGATCTCTATAAAAGAACTCGTTTAGGGTCTTGCATTCTTGTCTTACCAATTCATTCCAAAATGGGATGTTTCTCTATAACCCCGAAGAGACAGCTATCAATTTTAACTCTTTAGACATGCCTTTTACTGTAGCAGTAATATCATTAAATCATCTACAATAATCCTTAATAGATTCCCATTTCCCTTATTGAATGTCAGCAAATAGACTCACCTCAGTTCGAATGTCTTAGAAGCAAATAATTGGGTCATAAATTTTATAGTAGATTGCTCCCATGAATGTATTGAATTTGGAGAGTAGTTATAAAACAATTTAAGTGCAGGTCTAGTGAAAGTTGATGGTAAGAATCTACATTTAAACTCATCTATGGCTCGAGTAGCCTATATCTGAATCTAATATGAATAAATATGGTCTTCAAGGTCTGTAGATCTATCGTAAAATAGATTTAGGATCCTAAATCCCATTGATAGTGAAGCTCTCATGAATTCAACGGAGAATGGTTGAATTTCTTAATTTTTGGTTCCATGCAAGAACCAGATATTTCTTCATGAAGCTTCTGTCCTTTTTCATTTAGTTCCAATAGAAACCTTTCGGTATTTCGATCTCCATCAAGACTTAGATGATCAGTAGGTTCAAAATCAACATCTCTGCTTTCAGATCGAACCTTATAGGCCCACCGAGGCTTTCCCTTTTGAAGCCCGAAAACGTAGTCTTTTCGGGTTGACCACTCTTTGGCTATCCGAGAGGACTCTTCCCGAGCTTTGATGGCGGCATCTTTAGCAAATTTAGCCTTAAGTTTTTCCTTAGTCATTTGTCATTGTTAGGATCTCGATCAGCCCTTGGTGGCTGACTCCCTTCATCGATGAAAGCAACAACAGTTCTCTCCATGCTTTCCATTGGATTCTTCATTACGACTTGGTATTCATCCAAGCACATCATAGCATTTTTTACAAGTGCGAGCGTCATTTGTAGGAACTGTTCATTAGCGGTAACTAAAGGAGCGGATCCTTTGGCAATCATTTGGTTTTAGTTCCAACTAGAATTTCAACGATATCTTCCTTATCCATTGGAGTAGAATGTTTTTCCATTGAATAGACTTAAAATTCATTTTCAGGTAATAGGTTGGCTACAAGAAAAGTGAATAAGGTAGTGGATCAAGACTGAGGTTGAATGTGATAGAGTTAGAAGTATGTCCTAGGGGCAATTATGTAATTTGTTACATATATCTAACTCATTAACCGATCTTGTCCGAATTAAAGGTGTTTTCTTTCTATTATATACTTGATAAAATATGGTTATACTAATTAATCAATTTAATTAAAGTATATTTAATAGAAAATCATTAAATGGTATGTTTTGTGATAGTTGTTACAAAGTGTTATAACCATGAGTAATTTATCACAATGAAACAAAAATATCATTTTAAATATTCCTAGTCAAGATGCATCGAGATTGGATATCGATGTATTCATTGAGACTAGAATACGTAACGCTTTCCAATGTTGGGCAGTGTATTACTCATGATTACTAGAGACACCAAGGGGTTACATGCTGATAGTTATTAGATAACTATGGAATGACTCACTTGATAGTTTTCTGTTGGTTAATATAACTAAGGTCAAGTAGAGAATATTGATGTGGCTAATTTACATAGTTCTCTCGACATGAAAACTGTTTATCTTCATGGAAGCTCTGCTTTGATTATATTTAAAACATGGCACGATGTCCATTGAACAATATAGTTGGGTCGAGTGGAAGCATTGGAAGTGAAACACTATTTATAAGAGGATTTTTTCCTTGGTTATATGAGATTAGTATCACGGTCCACTGAAGTCAACTCAAAGTTAAAGTCTCTGGACAAAGCATTTTCATTAATAACAATTGATATCATTGAACCAAGGACTTTTTGTTTGGACTATAGAGTTGAATGTGGATGATATTGGAATTTTGAGCCACTAACGAATTCCATAAATCCAAAGTGATAATAGTTTTGAGGAAGAGAATTGATGTAAATAATTATTAGTATTAGGTACCGCTTATAATAAGTAAAATTGGATTTTACGAAAATATGAAAGCGATACATTCGTCCGAAATGCACACCATCTGCTTAGTGACGTGTAAACATTAATATTTGAATAGTTCGATATTCATGGCTGACTGAATTTACACATTTAAGTCGTATAAATGTAATGATGAATTCTCTGAAACACCACATGATTTAATTAATTAAATTAATTGATATTTGAGAAATATTACTTATTATTTATTTAATGTTTGGAAGTTTTTTATAATTATTTTTAGGCATTTATAAAAACTATATTTGCATGCATTGATATACGATATCGATGTAATTTAAAGATAATTGCATGAAATTATTTATGGAAATTTTATTTCATTTGATGACATGATTTATCGAAATTTTATGTTATTTGATGATATGATTTATGGAAATTTTATGTCATCTGATGACATACATGTAAAGAAAGGATTGGAGGGAGAGAAACGATCAAGGGAATTAGTTAGGGAAACTTTAATTAAAGATTGAGAAAAGTTTCATTCTTTCAGACAAAACATATTTTCTAATTCTTTCCATATGTACAATTCATTCTTGCTCATCATTGTTTTTCTTTCTCTCCACCTATCTGTTCATGGTAAACTAAATTTTCAAAATCTTTCAACTCCAAATAGAATAAAGCAAAAGTGGTTCATCCATCTCTTGCAAGGATAGGATGGGAATCTTGAAGATTTGAGGAGGTATCATCATTCAAGGTGTGACATCTAGGCAATATCCTAATAAGAACTCATTTTCAAGATGTGTTTTGAGGCTTTGGGTAATAAGATCCTCGCAAAATCCGGAGGCTGCTTTTTAAATTTAGGGGTGTTGATTCATCATTCAAGATGTGATTTATTGGCTACATCTAAAGGTAATCTTTGATTAAATTCACACACACACACACACACACACACACATATTATATTTCCTATAATTCACTTCATGTTTCAATTTTTCATCTTGCAACACGTAAATTAAATATACATTTTGTTTACTTTGATTAAATCATGTTTATTGTATTATTTTAATTTAGACCTATGTTTGTTCATCAGTTCCATTTAATGTATGTTCATGATAAATTGACATGTTTTGATTCTCATATCACTTCAAATAAATTATCATCATTCTCTACATTGTTTATATTTGTATATTCTTATCACAATGTTACACATGTCCGCCTTGTCCAAATCCCTTTTATTTTATTTTGAAAACTTATGAAATTGAAAATTTACATTAGATGAAATTTTATGTATACAATGACATAACATTAATTCTTCAGTTGTTAATGAATTACATATTTGGTAAGTTGTTTACCATTCCTTGAAATTTATCTTATTCATATGTTAAATTCGTGTGTACAATTATTTCAATCTTTGTTTTTTAAAAAGGGGAAACTTTGATTTAAGATTATTGAATGGACTTTAGAGCAAATTATAGTTCTCTATTGTTTTCTATATTTAAAGTTTCATGTACAATTTAAAGTATTATTTCATTCCTAAATTAAAAGTTTAATAAAAAATATTAACTTTAAAACCAAAAACCCTTTATAAAAATGTATACATAGAATATCACATGTTACAATGCATGCAAATGTATGTTGTACAGATCTAAGTTATTGAATTGCAATTATCACGTATATAGAATATAAACGTTTAGTTTTATTCAAACTTGTACAAAAGTTATGAGCTATAATTTGACAATTTTGTTTTTAAACCTTTCTTAATTGCAATCATATCTACTTATGTTAATTTTGAACTTCAAGTTATTTAAAACAATAGATAGTTTTTCACTTTATATCTATGTATGTATTTACAATTATTATGAATGTATGCATATATTTCATTAATAAAATTTTGATAACATAGGCGTGCGTAAATTTGATTTATGAGTAATAAATTGTATTAATATATTAATTGTTACAATTAAATAGGGTAAGAAATGAATGGTTTCCTTCCTTTTATATTCTACCATATCTTCTCTCTACTAATTGAATAGGGTAAGAGAGAGAAAGAAATGAAATATTTCCCTTCTTTTGTATTATGTTACATCTTCCCTTTATTAATTGAATAGAGTAAGAGAGAGAAAGACAAATGGTCCCTTTCTCTTAATTCATTTGTACATTTATACGCCACTTGTATGCTGCACTTACATTTCATACAGATGAATGTATTCGATACATTCATTATAATACCTATAAGTTGAAATTAAATTTAAAAGTTCCTTTTTTACAAATAAAATAAAATATTCATTTTATTTAAAAGAAACTTTTAAAAAATTTAAGTATATTTAGACTTCATAGGCCCATTAAAGATCCAAAAATTGTAAAAATTATCAACCCATTTTTTCCGCTATGGGCTGGCCTAGTACTAACAATGGTATCAAAGCCCAATAGCTTATGCGGTCTAAATTAGTCATGTCAGGGATAACTAATTAAGTTTTCCCACTTAGTATGGTGTCTAGAAAGGTAATGTCTAGGACTGAAATTGGGTAATCAAGTAACATGTCCTACCTGGTTATCACACTGGCCTGAAAGGTCAACTAAGTCCAAAGGTTGCTCCTGATAGAAAAGGCCTAATTTGTATTGGGCCTTGAGCTAATTTTCAAAATAGCTTTGAAAATTAAGACAAGATTTTAAATTTAAAATAATAATATGTTTATTATAAAAGGTTATCGTATAACATAAGTTTTCAAAATGTTTTAATATGTGATGAAAAGTTCAAAATTTTAAATATTAATTTCAAAATTTAAAATTTATTAATAAGATTAATAAAATAAATTAATTAAGTGAGGTAATTAATCGATACTTATGTGCACGTATTATATTTGTTGATAAATGTTATTATTTTAAAGTTTTAATATAGCATAAGTATACGTGTACGTATATAAGATAAACTTTCGAAATTAGTATTAATTTAATTAAAATTGTTGAATTAATTAAATAAAAATACATATATATAAGATATATGTGTTATACTATAAAGGTTATAGTACACACTATAAAGGTTATAGTAAATATGTCCAATATAAAAGTTGTGTTAGAATACTAATATAAAATCAATCAAAGAGTTAATTAATTAAAGAGTTGATTAATTAAAATTAATTAACTAATATTTAATTAATAAAATATTATACATAAGACTATCATACAAGTTATATGAAATATAAAATCTATATAATAATAAAACTTATATGATATGAATGTATAAACTAAAGATGGAACATTAAAGAAACCCAAATAGACTTAAGGAATAGATACATATATAAATATGTGTATACCTTGATTTCTGATGTGTCTAACACTTGAATCACGATGATATTTCATAAGAGATACATTATTTCATAAGTCGATATCACACAATATAATATATTGAAGAATATGAATCTTCAATATAATGTTGTCCTCTACCATACACATATTAATAAATTGTTTGCATACTTCTTAGTTGTTAAGAATACTCAAGCTAGGGATGTTATGTGTTGTATCATTAATATATTGAATAGACGAGGTAAGATAACTATATGTATTTGTTGAGCAAACTCAAGATACATATATTATACATAGGCAATTGCGATATGGTAGGTATGAGTGAATAAGACCTTACTATTTGTCAAGCAAACTCAAGGTCAAAATGAGACAATGACAAGGAAACATGGTTTAGGAGTTGTATGTGATACAACCGATAAGGAGTTATCCATCCTTTATGGGGCTATGATTTGTTGAGCAAACTCAATGTTAGAATACTAAGACGAACGAGTCCTAACACCCATTGGTGAAGTCGAAATACTTCAATGTTTCATCTTAGGATTTGAAGAAACATAAAAGACTAGTGGGAGCCTTATTAGAAAATAAAATGGTAACACTTACCTTCCTAATATTGTAAGAACATATGCTAAATAATGTTATAATTATCTACAATGATAGATCTGTGCATTCAATATGATTGATAAAACCATTGTCAATTCATACATACAAATGTACTGAATTGAATATTGACAAATAGATATATGTACTATACTTACCAATAAAAGCTTATTGCATGTTAGTATTTCAATACCCATGCAAGTGCCTGAATTTACAACTACTAAATACATTCGTATTTTGGTCATTTATGTGTTTCTTGGTCGAGACCATGTATTGCACTATGAGTTTAAACTCTAAAATAAATACAAGACTTTGGATATTTGATCCATATACAATCACATAAAAATGTTATATAGTGAACGACCGAAATTTATAATGTACATTGTTTCGATAAAATTAGTTCATACGAAAAATCAAATAAAAGTTAGTGTTTGAGATCGAATATTCAATTTGATTGATTATAAATGGATCATGTCATGTTAAATGGAACAATAGAGCAAAACTAAATATAAATTTAAGAACTCGATTACTAAAATGTCAAATTGATAGTTCATTCAAAGCGCAACATATACGATGTCATCAAAAGTTGAGGATGATCGAATGCATTTTTACCAAGAGATCATTATGATATTGTAGTAAAGGTTTTTCTTTTAATAGTTTGACCATTTAGAAAGAATAATGAATGTAAAAGAGTAGATATGGTTTAAGGTATAGTTGAGATAAAGAAACTGAACGATCACTTTTTCTTCATAAAGAAACATCGGAGACAAGAATTGTAATGATAATAAAAGGTACTTAACATTGGAATTAGAAATATAATTTCTATTCTGAAATATATTTTTGTACAAAAAATTATTTTCTATGAGATTTATTTCTATGTGTTCAGGATATATTATCAAAGAATTATCTACGTAAACTTGTTGTGGTATATGAAACAAGTAATCTATATTAAGTGAATGATGGACCTCCAAATTAAATACTGAAACATCCCACACCCCTTAGTATACCCCAAAAGGATAAGATAGAGTTATAAAATCAAATACATAAGATATCTCAAAATGCCAATACATGTCTTATGAAAATCATAACCTCGATCTCATAAAAATCAAAGTACAAAACTATCCTCCAAAAAATAGCAGTACATCAAATAAGCTAAAAATTGAAAATGAAGAAAACGATACATGAGAACATATCTGCCACTAAAGTCTCCAAGTGTTTGTAATCTACCATCCTTGCCCTTACTGGCCTGTGGGGGAAAAAAGGGAAAATAGAGCAGTGGGTCAGACTAAAAGTCTAGTGGATGATAGTGATTACTAGTATTCTTAAGCAAGGTAAAGATAATAGGCTTTGAAAAAGTTCTAGTATAGAAAGAAATAAAGAAATGCGAGAAAAGGTAAAGCTGGAAATAAATACGATTTAACTATTAGATTAATTCGATCGGGTAACTTTGATTGTTTGCACTTGTCTTAGATAACTGCTTTGATTAGGCTGAATTTCCAATTCTACTTTAATTAGGCTGAAGTCATACTTCTACCTTTCGATCGACCTTCTACTAATGTGTCTACCGTGAGCTACACACCAGTGCATATGAAAGGCACCTACTAAGCGCTTGGAACTCAAGAGCGAATTATATCCCCTGCACCGAGGCTGCACGCTCGACCACCGTTAGGTTCATACTATTTGTTGCTCCCTCTTTTGACTTTTTATTTACCCTAGATAGCATAAGCATGCCCTCATCTCATTTCAAGCTATAGTGAGACACCTGTGTTCATAAAAAATAGGGAATGTTGTTCGTACTGGTCCTTATGAAACAAAATCTAGTTGCGCTCCTTGTCCAAATCCCCTTAATTTGGACTTTTAATTATTGATCTTTTATCTATCCTAAACAACATAAACGTGCCCTCATCTCACTTCAGGCTATTGTGCGACACCTGTCTCCATAGAAAATAGGGAATGCTATTGGTACAAGTCCTACCTTTTCTTATTAACCTGGTGTAAATTGTTTAAATAAGCCTCTACTGTTATCCTTGCTATCTTTGCTTATTAATTTGTTCTAAGTCTCAAAATAAGCCTTTTTGTTCTATTTCTAATTATAACCTATGTTATAATATTGCTTATTAACTTAACCCAAAATCTAAGTATAAAAATAGCACTCTTCTTAATCATAATTGTACATCATAATCAGGCTTAAATTCAGTTCAAGTCCAATTTATTCACATTTTACATCTTACTTTCTGTAATTTCAGTATTCTTATTATTTAGTCCATATTCGTGTTTTAATCTATTCCATTCGCGTAAAAAGAAACAATAGAAAGAAACTGACAATTACATAAGAAAATCCCAATGTAGAAAAGATGTAAATAAAACACAAATGACAGTAAATAATTATAAATACTATAAATAACCGTAGATAAATGGAAAATCTATAATTAACAATAATTAACTATAAATAACTGAAAATAATAGCTAAAAGGAATGGACAAAAAAATAAATCTAAAACTAAAAATAAACTAGTAAAAAGGTTATCACAAAATCGTAGAAAAACTACAACTATTGGAAACCCTATTATTTTAAATTACTTAAAAATATAAAATAATTACTAATCACTCACCTATGGTCATTAGCTCTTCCCTTGGTCTTCCTGAATCTAATTGAGGGTATTAAATATTTTAATTTAAAATGATCTTCCTCTCGGAAAATTATTCCTTTTAGGGTCTTGCTTAAGAAGGTGAACCTAAATGGAAAAAATCTAGAATGAGAAAAATAGCTAGGCCTAGGGTCTTAAGTGTAGCGGCGCTTATGGATCTCAAACCGTCGGATTTGGAGATTGAATTTAATGCAACCACATCATAGGCTGGATAGGAGCCGTCGGATGGAAGCACGGTCGCACCGAATGAGAGGAAATAACCTAAAATGACGTGTTTGAAGCTTAAAGAAACGAAGAATTAAATTCTTCGTTCATTCAACAAGGTGGATCAACCTAGGCGTCGACCGCCCTCCTTGCTAGGTCAGATTCTAACAAGGCGGATTGACCTAGGTATCATCTTCATTCTAGCTCGGATTCTAACGTTCTATATATGGAAATTAACCAGAAAATTACCATAAACACAATGGTGCAACTCCCATGACTCAATTCGGATAATTTCACAAAGTTATTTTATCATTTAATTAATTCATCAATTAATTATTATAGCTTAATCTTTGGGTTGTACATTCTCCTCTTAAGGGATTTCGTCCCCGAAATCTCTAAGGATAGAAGAATGAAATAAATATTTTCATCCAAATCCTACAACCAACTACTCAACCATCATCAATTACATCCATTGTCCTTAAGTCTTTTTAATGCAATTTATGATACTTACGCAATTAGTGTACTGTCAGTGTCCCTAACTAATGCAAAAGATTAGGCGGCTCACTGATTCAATCGACCTCCTTTTATGCAATCATGTATATGCCATGTATCCAAATGAATGCAAATTCCATAATAAGAACTGATAGTTCTATATGCGTGCGACAATCATCATCCAAATGCAACAATCATGTGATAATCATCTATTTATAGCAACCATGAAAAATAAAATAAAAATGCAAATGCACACGCATCCATATGCATATGCTCTAGTGTCCTAGTTAGGCCGATCCCTAAAGGATAATAGTGCCTAGTGTAAGTATATACGTCCATTAGCATCTACTAGCAAACACTTCAAACCACTAGCATCCATTATACATAACATGTTCTAATGACATGTTTATATTAAATCCTATCAACCATAGGTTAAATCCTAATTTCTACCCTCCCAAAGGATAATAAAGGAAAGAACTTATTCAAAACTAAAGATGGAAATAGAAAATTCTAAAACTTACAATCGAAAATATAAGGATACGAAGTACGAATCTTCTCTTGAGCCTCCCATGTAGCATCTACAACATCATCTACCCACTGCACCTTTACTAACCGAACTTCTTTTTTCCTAAGTCTCTTGATGTCTCGTCCAATGATCTTTGTAGGAATACGACGAACCGATGCTTCCTTTTCTACTTCCACTTCCTCCAACTGACTAGGCTCCACAACCTACCCCGAATCATGTAAGGACTTTCTCAAGTGCAAAATATGGAAAATGTCGTGCACTCCTGCGAGCCTCTCTTGGAGCTTCACTCGATATGCCCTCTTCCCTACCTTCTCTACAATAGGGAATAGTCCTAAAAATCTGGGGGCTAACATCCCATTCGATCCAAACCTTACCAACTTTCTTAGTGGGGATACCATAATAAAAACTAGGTCTCCAACCTAAAAATCAATGTCACTCCTCCGCTTGTCTGCAAAAGTTTTTTGCTTATCTTGGGTTGTCTTCATCCTCCTTCGAATCAAATCCACTTTCTTCGAGGCTTCCCTAACAATGTTAGGACCAAGTAATAACTTCTCCGTAGACTTTACCCAACACGAGGGTGATTTTCAAGGTCTTCCATATAGAGCTTCAAATGTTGCCATCCCAATACTAGCTTGGAAACTATTATTATATGCGAACTCCACCAAAGGAAGATGCTCCTCCCAAGTTCCTCCAAAGTCTAGAATGCACATCCGCAATAAATCCTCAAGCACTCTATTAACTCTCTCTGTTGGCCATCCATCTGAGGCTGATAGGCCGTAATCAATCTAAGCCGCGTCCCTAAAGCCTCTTGCAAGGTTCTTCAAAATTCGCTAGTAAAAGGGTCTCTATCGCTTACTATGCTAGAGGGAACTCCATGAAGTTGGACGACCTTGCGACCATATAAGAATGCCAAATATGATGCCTTCCTCTTACTCTTAACTGGAATGAAGTGGATGCTCTTAGACAAATGATCTACGATCACCCAAATGCTAGTATTCCCTTTCCTAGATCGGGGTAAACCATTTATGAAGTCCATCGAAACGTTATCCCACTTCCATTTGGGTACATCCAATGGCTGGAGTAGTCCACCGGGGTGCTGCTCTGCCTTAACCCTTTGTTACACAAGATACTTAGCTACAAAGTACACTACATCCTTCTTCATGCCACTTCATTAAAACATCTTCTTCATGTCCCTATACATCTTATCACCATCCAGATAAATAGTCATACAAGAATGGTGTGCTTCCTCTAGAACCGCCCTCAACAAATCACCAATGCGGGTAACACAAAGCCTTCCATCTCTTCTAAGCCACCCTTTGCCATCAATGGAATAACGTTGGAGATATCTGGAGACCTCTCCTCGGCTAATCCTATCCATAATATCCATAAGCTCTGAATCATCTTGCTGCCTCGAGCCAATCTGATCTATAAGGGTAGGCCTCACCTCAAGTGCCGCTAACAATATAGGGGTAATATCTGTAGAGGGCTTAAAATCAAAAGTGGAAATAAGGCTCCCCCACTTTACGAACAAAGGACTACGGGTTGCTTTCTTTCTACTCAGTGCATCCGCAACCACATTTCTCTTTCCAGGGGTATAAGCGATCTCAAAGTCGTACGACGCCAAAAACTCCATCCGTTGCTGCTGGCTCAAGTTCAACTCCTATGAGAATAGGTACTTCAATGACTTATGGTCAGTGAAAAGCTCGAACCTCTCTCCAAGCAAGTAATGCCTCCAAGACTTAAGCGTAAAAACTATAGCAGCCAACTCCAAATCATTGGTAGGGTAGTTCTTTTCATGCGTCCTCAACTGCTTACTTCCATAACATACTACCTTCCTTTCTTGCATCACCACCGCTCCTAGACTCGTCCCACATGCATCAGTGTATACTGTAAAAGGCTTAGCTCCATCGGAAAAACTAATATTGGTGCACTAGTAAGAGCTCTCTTAAGCTTCTTGAAGGAATCCTCACAATCTATGTCCTACATGAATGCTTTGTTATTCTTAATGAGGCGACTAAGTGATGCTGAAATCTTGGCAAAATATTTGATGAACTTCCTATAATAGCCAGCCAACCTTAGGAAGCTTCTAACTTTGGTAAAGTTCTTATGGGCCTTCCAATCTTGCACTGCCATCACCTTAGCGGGGTCAACAGCCAAACCGTCTCTTGTGACTACATGCCCCAAGAAACGTACCTCCCCTCGCTAAAAGTGACACTTCAAAAACTTTTCCCTCAACCGATGATTAGGAAGTTTGCGAAGAACCTCCTCTAAATAAACAGCATGCTCCTACATACTCTGGGAAAACACCAAAATGTCATCCACCAATAACACCACGCACTTATTTAGGAAATATCTAAAAACATGGCTCGTCAAATCTACAAAATAAGTGGAGCGTAGGTTATCCCAAAAGGCACGACTGACCACTCAAAGAATCCATCGGGTGTCCTAATTGCGGTCTTATCAATGCTATCATCAGTGACCCTAAGTTGATGAAATCCAGTGGCTAAATCAGGCTGAGATAATACTGAAGAGCTAACCAACTAGGCAAAAGGTACATCTAGCCTAGGAAGTGGATGAACGTTCTTCTTCGTGAGCTTATTTAATTCTTTATAGTCTACGTAAAGTCGAAGGAAACCATCCGCCTTAGTAGAGAAGACGACTGGCGCTCCCCGCTCTGATATGCTCCTTCTAACGAAACCTTTCTCCAAAAGCTCACAAACTTGCTTGCTCAATTCCTTCCTCTCCCTAGGTGCCATGTGCCTCATGGGAAATGCTACAGGCTTAGCATTATCAGTCAAATTAATCTTGAAGCCAATCTCTCTCTTAGGGGATAATCTCCTAACCTCCTCAAAGTCGTTCGGAAAATCTCTGACGATAAGAACTGAATTTAACTCCGCTGATGATGAATCAATGGAATTAAGGAAGCGCAACATAACCGACCCTTGCGAGTCACAAGAAACCTTGAGAGTCCTATCGCTGCATGTCTCTAGTCTAACGACTCTCCTCTCATAGTCTAATATAGCTCCATATTTGGATGCCAATCCATTGCCAAAATCATTCCATACCACAAGAATCCCAATATATAGGTGTCACAATCAAATTCTATGCCTAGAATAAAAATTTTCAAACCCCTACAAACCATAGACAAATGTTTCGATTGTCCTTTGACGTTTGAAAAAACAATGGGGTCTACTATTAAAGAGATGTCTAAGTGCAAACAATCTACCAAAGAACTAGAGATGAAAGAGTGTGATGCTCTAGAATCGAGAAGAGTCCGAATGAGAAAATCAAAAATAGAAATCAAACCTTCCACAGTGACTTTCCTCCTCTCTTTGGAACGCTGTTGGACGGTGCTACATCCAATGCCTGCATTTGCGCTACTGGTGCACTCACTCCCTGCCCTATCTTTTGGGGATAATTCCTACTCATGTGACCAGGTTTCCCACAACTATAGCACTTTCCCTTCATCTTCTCCTTCCTACAATCCTTATTCCCAACAATCCCACAACTATGGCACTTCACTCCTTTCTTGATTTGCTTCTGAGTGCCTTCTCCTTCCTTCTTCTCTTTATTGTTCTTCCACCATTTCTTCTTAGGACCTTCCAACTTAACAACTTTTTTAGATTCCCCTCCTTAGCTGCATCATGCATAAGTGCCATCTCCATCGGTGACTCGTAGGTATCTCCCATCGTTTTGTGAGTCAACAACAATCTTGAAGGGGCTGATTTGATTCCTTCATGAAATTCATAGCCTTCTTGTGTGGTGTATTCACCAACTCTATTCCAAACCGTGACAACTCATTAAATTGGTTGATATACTCCTTCATAGACAAACTTCCTTGTTTCAAGCTAATAAACCTCTCCAACTGGACACTTTCTTCTGGTCGAGATAAAAACTTCCTATCAAATCACTCCCTAAACCTATTCCAATCAACGTCTCTTCCTTCCAACTCAATAACCTCCTACTAATTAAGAAGCCTCCTCTTACAACTGCCAAGATGCTACATGAACCCCTGCTAATCCTCCAATCCCAATAGCCTGAATATCCTTTTTGTGTTCCTTAACAAAGCCCGTGCCTCAACAAAAGTCTCTATACCAGAAAAAGTTTTTCCTCCCAAATTCACAAAATCCTTACAAAGCTTAGAGAAATTGACTGCTACAGGTGGGTTGATGGGATTCCCACCCATTGGTACTAGATTGGGTGATTTGTCGTGCACCTCTAGATTCGTGGCTTGTAGATACCTCCGAAACCAGCTTGCGACTGGAATACCCTCGGGAAGATTAGGGGAATCCACCATTCTATGCAAATAAAAGAGAATTTTGAAAAGAGTCGAAGGGAGATTGAACTGGACTTTTAAGGGGATTTTTATAAAAACTCTTTTATACTTGAAAACTATTTCTAAGAGTTCCTTTCTGAAAAATACTTTTAAAACAAGTTATTTTGAAAAATAATTTACTTTTAAAACAAATTTTTAGGAATTTTGTAACCTTAGGCTCTAATACCAAATGAAACACCTCACAACTCTTAGTATACCCCAAAAGGACACATTAAAATATGTGGTGTGTTGTAGGTATAGTTAAAACTTACAAAAATTAAGATTCATAAGACAAAATAGATAAAAGCAGCGGAAACAATTAAAACAATAACTTAATAAAAATCAAACTTCATAAAATAGAGTTATAAAACCAAATACATAAGATATCTCAAAATGCTAATCCATGTCTTATGAAAATCATAACCTCGGTCTCATTAAAAATCAGAGTACAAAACTATCCCTCCAAAAAGCACCAGTACATCAAATAAGCTAAAAACTAAAAATGAAGAAAAGGAATACGTAATAAAATCTCCACCACTGAAGTCTCCAAGTGTTCGTAATATGCCGTCCTTGCCCTTGCTGGCCTATGGAGGAAAAAGGGGGAAAGGGGAAAATGAAGGAGTGGGTCAGACTAAAAGTCTGTTGAATGATAGTAATTGCTAGCATTCTTAAGAAAGGTAAAGATAATAGACTTTGCAATAGTTCTAGTATAAAAGAAAATAAAGAAATATGAGGAAAGGTAAAGCTGGAAATAAATATAATTTAACTATTAGATTAATTTGATTGGATAACTTCGATTGTTTGCACTTGTCTTAGATAATCGCTTTGATTAGGCTATATTGTTAATCCTACTTAATTTGGTTGAAGTTCTAATTCTACCCTTTGATCGGCCTTCTACTAATGTGTCTACTATGAGCTAGATACCAGTGCCTACGAAAGGCACCTACTAAGCGCTTGGAATTCAATAGCGAATTATATCCCTTGCACCGAGGCCACACACTCGACCATCGTTGGGTTCACACTTTATGTTGCTCCCTCTTTTGACCTTTTATTTACCATAGACAGCATAAGCATGCCCTTATCTCATTTCAGGATATAGTGAGACACTTATGTCCACCGAAAATAGGGAATGTTGTTGGTACTGGTCCCTATCAAAAAAAAATCTAGTTGTGCCCCTTGTCCAAATCTCCATGGACTTTTAATTATTGACCTTTTATCTACCCTAAACAGCATAAGGGTTCCCTCATCTCACTTCAGGCTATTGTGAGACCCCTATGTCCATAGAAAATAGGGAATGTTGTTTGTACAGTTCCTACTTTTACTTATTAACTTAGTATAAATTGTTTAAATAAGAATCTACTGTTATCCTTGCAATCTATGCTTATTAATTTATTCTAATTCTCAAAATAAGTCTTTTTGTTCTATTTCCAATTAGAACCTATGTTATTTCATTGCTTATTGAGTTAACCCAAGGTTTAAGTATAAAAATATGCCACTTTCTCTTTTTACCCTTCTTAATCATAATTATTCATTATAATTAGGCCTAAATTCTGTCCAAGTCCAATTTATTACAGTCTTCACATTTTACATCTTATTTTTCTGTAGTTTCGGTGTTCTTATATTTAGTCCATATTTACATTTTAATCAATTCTATTCCATTTGCGTAAAAAGAAAAAATAGAAAGAAACTGACCATTATAGAAGAAAATCCAAATGTAGAAAAGATGTAAATAAACGTAAATAATAGTATATAGTTATAAATACTATAAATAATTGTAAATAAAGGGAAAAGCTATAATTAACTACAAATAACTGAAAAAAATAACTAAAATAAAATAGATTGAAAAATAAATTTAAAATTGAAAATAAATTGGTAAAAAGGTTATTCCAAAATCGTAGAAAAACTGCAACTATTGGAAACCCTATTATTTTAAATTACTTAAAAATCTAAAATAATTATTAATCACTCACCTGTGGTCCTTAGCTCTTTCCTTGGTCTTTCCGGATCCACTTGAGGGTATTAAATATTTTAATTTAAAATGGTTTTCTCCTTAGAAAATTATTCCTTTTAGGGTCCTGCCTGAGAAGGTGAACCCAAATGGAAAAAATATAAAATATGAAAAATAGCTAGGCCTACGGTCTTATTTATAGCGACGCTTGTGGATCTGAAACCGATGGATTTGGAGACTGATTTGGTGCAACCACGTCATGGTTGGATAGGATCCGTCGAATGGAAGCATGGATGCACTGGATGAGAGGAAATAATCCAAAATGATGTGTTCAAAGCTTACGCGAACGAAGAATTATTCTTCGTTCATTCAACAAGGCAGGCCAACCTAGGTGTCGATTGCCCCCTTGTTAGGTCGACATGCTAGTCGACCTAGGCAGTGGGTAGGTCGACCTAGCCCTACACACGTATACATACATACATATATATATATATATACATACATACATACATACATACACACATACACATACACATACATATATTTGTGTGTGTTTCTTCTTTTCTAATTTCTTGTTTATTTTGTATCTTCTTTGTTCTAGCTCGGATTTTAACATTTTATATATGAAAATTGACTAAAAAATTACCACGGACATAATGGTGCAACTCCCATGGCTCAATTCTAATAATTTCACAAAGTTATTTTATCATTTAATTAATTCGTTAATTCATTATTATAGCTTAATTTTCGGGTTATTACAAATACGCTATTATGGTAATGGTGGAAATAGTGGGAGCATGCCATATAGCGCTTACTGATTACATCAAATTATGAAAATTATTTTAGTAAAACATACCGAATGTTACTTATGTAATAATGACTATTTACTCAGTGTACTTGAAAATAGACATAGTATCTTTCATTGTGAATATTCCTTATGAAATAAAACTGTAATGTGGTATTTGTTTTCACAACAAAGGTTATGCATTAAAAATATAGAAGTATCTAAAAATTTTACAATTATTTTGAAATTATACACTAAGTAGAAGTTTTGAGAAATAATTTTTATGATATGATTATGAATCATATGGCACCGGTTAATTATATCTCAAATAATTGAAGAGTTACGCACCCAATTAATGGAAGCATCATTAAAGTTTATGAACTCTTCGAATTGGTACATATAGATGTATGCAATCATCTAACTATTAGTATCAAAACAATTCCACGTACTTCATCATATTCACCAATGAGTTATCACCGACATGGACATGTGTATTTGATACACATCTCATAGAGTATAAAAAAGAAGTAAATAAAATAACATACAATAGAAATGATTCGATTTGATCAAATGAGTGTGTATATTGGAAAAAGTTCCAAACGTACCTAAAAATGAATAAATATTTAACATCAAAAGTCACTCCTCCATGTGATACAAAATGATACATCAATAAGGAGTAATCGAACATTACTGGACATTGTGAGATTAACTATGAGTGAAGTTGAGTTGGTTTCTTTTTATAAGGTTACGTACCTAAGAATAGTATACAAGGTTAACATTATTTCATCTAAATAACAGTACAAAATCACACAAGATGAGGGTTATAAGAAATCCCAACATATCCTAGGCTAAGGAGTTGGAAAGTTGTACAAGTCGAAAGATTGCATGTAATAATTGTTCGTAAGGGATCTTGTATGAATCTCCCAAAAGTAGTTTACGGAAGACTGTCATTGGATGATATATTTTTGTTTTGAACATTAGTTTTGTAAACTAAAGCTGAAACGCCCTACACCCATTAGTATGCCCAAAAGAACACACTAAAAGTTGTGGTGCATTGTGGGTATAGCTAAACTTGCAGAGACTAAGATTTACAAGATAAAAATAGATAAAAACAGAGGAAACAATTAAAATAATAATTTGCTAAAAGTCAAACTTCATAATATGGAATTATAAAACCAAATTCATCATGTAACTCAAAAATATCCATATATGCCTTCAAAAACCTCAGTCTCAATAAAATCAGAGTACAAATCATACCTCAAATAGTGCCAGTACAACAAAAGAACTGAAAGCTGAAAATAAAGAAGAGAAATACATAACAGAATCTCCGCCCTAAAATCTCCAAGAGTCTGCATTCTACCGTACTTGCCCTCGATGGCCTATGGGGGAAAGGGTAAAATAGAAGAGTGGGTCAGACTAAAAGTCGGGTGAATGATAGTAATTACTAGTATATTTAAGCAAAGCATGGATAATAGACTTTGCAATAGTTCTAGTTAAAAAAGGAAAAGCAAAGGAAATAGAAAGAAAGAATAAGATGGAAATAAATACGAATTAACTATTGATAAATTAATATGGTTGGTAAACATTGATTGTTTGCACTTGTCCTTGATAGCTGCTTTGATTAGGCTGAATTCATAATCCTATAATTAGGTTAAAATCCTAATTCTACCATTTGAACGGCCTGCTACTCTATAGTACCTATGCTATAGCTCTCTACACGGAAGGCATTGGTGTCTACGAAAGACATACATACTATGCGCTTGGAACTCAATAGCGACTTATCTCTCCTAATCGATTTCGGATGCTTCGTCATCGTTTGTCACACTATCTATAGCTCCCTCTTTTGACCTTTTATTTACCCTAGACAACATAAGCGTGCCATTATCTCATTCAGGCTATTGTGAGACACCATGTCTATATAAAATTGGGAATGCTGTTGGTATTAGTTCCTATCAAACTAAATCTAGTCGTGCCCCTTGTCCAAATCCCTATGATCTGGTCTTCTAATTATTGACCTCTTAACTACCCTAAAAAGCATAAGCTTGTCCCAAGGGAAATGTTGCTAATACAGATCTTTCCTTTTAACTATTGAACCTTATCAACCTTAAACGGCATGGGGAAAATTCTGTCGGTACGGATCTTTCTTTTTAACTATTGACCACTTATCTACTCTAAACAACATGAGGGGAATGCTGCCTGTATAGATCTTTCCTTTTAACTATTGACCATTTATCTACCCTAAACGGCATGAGAGGAAGGCTTCTCGTACAGATCTTTCCTATTAACTATTGACCACTAATCTACCCTAAACAACATGAGAGGAATGCTTCCAGTACGGATTGTTCCTTTTAAATATTGACCACTTATCTACCCTAAACAGCATGAGGGGAATGCTGCCGGTACGAATCTTTCCTTTTAACTATTTACCACTTATTTCCCCTAAACAACATGAGGGGAATGCTGCCATATGGATCTTACTTTTTAATTATTGACCACTTATCTACCTGGACAGCATAAGGAGAATGTTGCAGGTACAGGTCCTACATTTACTATTGCTTATTAACTTAGCATAAGTCTTTTTAAATAAGCCTCTACTGTTATCCTTTACTATATAACTTATCCTAGGTCTTAAAATAAGCCTCTTCTCATTCTGTTTTTTATTATAACCTACACTACAATTGTGCTTATTACTTAACCCAAGGTCTAAGTGTAAAACCAAGCTTCTTTCATCTTTTACCCTTTTTAGTTATAATTGTAAGTTATAACTAGGCTAATATCTTTAGTTCAGTCCAATTCTAATATTTATATCATAATTAGGCTCAATTTCAGTCCAATTCCATTTTTATTACGGTCATTAAAATTTACATCTTATCTTCCGTTAATTTAGTATTCTTATAATTTAATCCATATTTTCGTTTAATCTATTCTAATCCATTCGCGTAGAAAAGAAGAAATAGAAGATAATTACAGAAGAAAATACAAAATGCAGAAAAAGATGTAAATAATGCATAAATAACACTAAATAAATTAAAATACTGTAAGTAACTGCTAAAAAGGTTATTCCAAAAATCGTAGTAAAACTACAACTATTGGAAACCCTATTATTTAAAATTACTTAAAATATAAAATAATTAAAATCATTGACCTATGGTCCTAAGCTCTTCTCTTTATGTCTTCCCAGATCCAATTAGGGATGTTAAATATTTCAATTTAAAACGATTTTCTCCTTGGAAAATTATTCCGTTTAGGGTCCTTTCTGAATAGATGAGCCCAATTGGAGAAAATCTTAGATTGACTAGAAAATTACCACGGACACAATGGTGCAACTCCCGTGGCTTAATTCTGATAATTTCACAAAGTTATTTTATCATTTAATTAATTTTTTGATTATTGTAGGTTACATTTTGGGTTGTTATATTCTCCCCACCTTAAGGGATTTCATCTCGGAAATCTCTAGGGTAAAAGAATGAGCTAAATGTTTCCATCCAAGTTCTACAACCAACTACTCAATCATCAACCGTTCATCCATTGTTCTTAAGTTTTCGAAAGCGATTTATGTTACTTATACAATTTGTGTAATGTTAATGTCCCTCACTAATGCAAAAATTAGGTGGTCCACTGATTCAGTTGAACTCCTTTTATGCCATTATGCCCATGCTATGTATCCAAATAAGTGCAAAAATTCCTAATGATAACTGATAGTTCTATATGCGTGCTTCAAACATCATCCAAATGCAACAATCATGTGATAATCATCCATTTATAGCAATCATGAAAAATAAAATAAAATGCACACACATCCATATGCAGATGCTTTAGGGTCCTAGTTAGGCTGATCCCTAAGAGATAATAGTGTCTAGTGTAAGTAGATGCATTCATTAGCATCCACTAGCAAACATTTGCAACCATTAGCATCCATCATGCATAACATGTTCTAATAACAATTTACATGAAATCCTATCATCCATAGGTTAAATCCTAAGTTCTACCCTCCCAATGGATGATAAAAGAAAGAACCCATTCAAAACTAAAGATGGAAATAGAAAATTTGAAATTTACTATCAAAGAGAGATGTTGATAAGAAGTACGCATTTTCTCCTAATCAAATTAATCTTCTCCGAAGTCTTTTTAACCTCTGTAGACTCTATCCAACACGAAAGCGACTTGCGCGATCTTCCATAAAGAGCTGTGGAAGGTGCCATTCCAATTCAAGCTTAAGAACTAGTATCTTATGCGAATTCCAATAAAGAAAGGTGTTTTTCCAAAGTTCTTCCAAAATCAGGAATATCCATTCTTAACCATGCGTGTCTTACAATTTTACTAACTCCATTTTACCAATCTTTTTTAGTCTGCTCACATGAATCAACATTCCTAGGTTCTCACTAGGGTCCTATGCACTCTACGGAAACTCTATTATTACTTCCAAAAGTAATTACTGTTGTCTCCTTTATAGCATTACACCTTTTCAATTACACTTAGGAAATGATTCCTATCTACTTCACATTTAGGAGTTTGGTTTGATGTTTATAGTTTTATTTAAAAAATTAAGGTTTCTAAATTTTTAAAACATCAAATCCCTAAACCTTTGTCTTTAAAAGTGTTATCTTTAAGTTTCTATTAATTCATTCTGTATGTACAATTCATTCTTTCTAGTTCATTTTTTATCTTCTTCTAACTTTTCATGGCAGAAAAAAATCAAAATTTCTAAAATCTTTCAACTTCAAATAAAAACATCAAATAGAATATAAAAAAGTGGTTCATCCATCTCTTGCAAGGATAGAATAAGGATCTTGTAGATCTGATGAGATATCATCATTCAAGGTGTGACTAGGCAACACCCTAAGGGGAATTCATTTTCATGGTATGTTTTAAGGCTTTGGGTAATAAGATCCTTGCAAAATCCGAAGGCTGATTTCTAAATCTGGGAGTTTTGATTCATCATTCAAGGTAGATTTATTAGCTACATCTAAAGGTAGTATTCAATTAAATTCACCTATATATTCATATGGTTGGTATAATTAGATTTCCTATGATTCACTTCATGTTTCAATTTTTCATCCTGTAACGTGTAAATTAAATATGCCTTATGCTTAGTTTGATTGAATCATGTTTATTGTATTATTTTTATTTAGATCTATGCTTGTTTATCAATTCCTTTTAATGTATGTTTATGATAAATTGACTTGATTCTCATATTACTTCCGGTAAATTATCTTTATTCTTTATATTCTTTAGATCTGTAAATTCTAATCACAAATTTTCACATGTCTGCCTTGTTCAAATCTCTTTTATTTTATTTTGGAAACTTATGAAATTGAAAATTGACATTGGATGAGATTTTATGTATACAATGACATAACATTAACTTATTCAATTGCTAATGAGTTACATATATGTGAAGTTGTCTACTATTCCTTGAAATTGATCTTATTCATATGTTAAATTCATGTGTACAATTGTTTTAATCTTTGCCTTTTTAGAGGGAAAACTTTGATTTAAGATAATTGAATGGACATTAGTGCAAATTATATTTCTTTGTTGTTTACTATTTAAAGTTTCACATAAAATTTAAAGTATCATTTCATCCCTATATTAAAAGTTTAATGAAAACTGTTAACTTTAAAACCAAAAACCTAAAATGTGTGCATAAAATATCATATGCTACAATGCCTGCAAATGTATGTTGTTCGGATCTAAATTACTGAATTGTAACTATCGTATATATAGAATATAAATGTTTAGTTTAATTCAAACTTGTACAAAGATTATGAGCAATAATGTAACATTTTTGTTTTAAACCTTGCTTAATCGAAATCATATATATCAATATTAATTTTGGACTTCAAAGTATTTAATACAACTGATATTTTTCATTTTATACGTATATATGTATCTATCTCCAATTATTATAAATGTACACATATATTTCATTAATAAAATTTAGATAACACAGGCGTATGTAAATTCGATCGATAAGTAATAAATGTTATTTAATATATGTAAATAGGGTAGGAAATGAATTGTTTCCTTCCTTTTATATTCTACCATATCTTCTCTTTTATTAATTGAATTGAGTAAGAGAGAGAGAGAGAGAGAAAGAGAGAAACAAATGGTCCCGTTCTCCAAATTCATTTGTACATATTTCATTTATACACCACTTGTATACTACACTTACACTTCATACAAATGAATGTAATCGATACATTTATTACAATACATATAATTTGAAATTAAATTTATAATCCCTTGTTGCTAACTAAATAAAATATTGATTTTATTTAAAAGAAACTTATAAAAATTCTAAGTATATTTGAACTTCATAGGCCCATTAAAGATCCAAAATGGTAAATTTTTTGAAATTCACTCATTTCTTCCACTCCGGGCTGGCCCAGTACTAACATGATGGCTCTCCTTCTAGCACCGAAAATGTTAGAATGATTTTTGGTCACGGTCTACACTCCAAGATCCGAAGGTAAGATCCAAAAGTAACTGTTCAAAACGGAAATATGGCCGAAGGTAGAAAGTCTAGACCGAAAGTAAATAAAAGTGAAGTGCTAAAATTAAGAACATAGGGATTTATATATATTTACAGTTTAGAATATTATTTAGTACTTTGTCAATCAAACTGAAGACGGCTTTACAAGGTCAAGTTGTTTTTGTCCACCCTTAATGATCTTTTTCAAAAAAAAATAAAGTTTAGAAAGTTAAAACAAGTACAAATGATTAGGGTGGTATATTGTCACTTCTTGGAGTCCAATTCCTTTTATTGAGATCCATACCATGTATTTATAGACAACTTATAGCTTTGTCATTGGTTCAGAGCTTTTCTCTTGGATTGCCGACTTAGACCGGTTGTAGGGCTATGATTTGAACATGTGTTATCATCTTGTTTCTTGTATATTGACATGGATTGATGATGTGACATATACACATGCATGCAGGCATAGGCGCATGCACGCACATATAACACATACATATACACACATATATCACGGGCCCCTTGACCGACAAACTTTATTTAAGCTCTAAGCTAGCTGAGCTGTTAATGCGGCTAGAAAATACTTTATCCGTTGATCTTGGTTTTGTATTGAGGTTCTCTTGGCCTTAAGTAGCGACAATTTCAGTATCATATGCTAAATAATGTGCTTTTGACTCATACTCTTGGTCATGGCCACCGGGGCCCGTTTCTTTAGGTAACGATCGTCATGGAGTGTCGCCGTATAATGTGAATATAGTATGCAGCCTAGAGGCTAATAACATATCTTTATGATATTATTCTTTCGATATGGATTTGGTCTTGGACTTATGCTTTCGGTTGAAGGCTCACCTAATCCTATGCTTTCGGTCCAAGGTCTGCTTGGTGATCATTTCTTTTGGCATGGGTGACACATATGGTCCCTAGTTTGCATTACAATGTAGGCCCATTCTTGGGTGTTACTATTATGCTTAGCATCCATCATCTAGACATTTGTCTCTCCTTCGGTATGGAAACTTATCCTTCACACTGTAAAAAACTATATACAAATTTTTCATTGATGTTTAATAATTATGAGAAGTTAAATTGTGACGCCCCACCTCTATACCCACGCTAGCCAAGAACACTACGGAGTAATGCTGTCAACTAGCACGGAGAATAAGGCTGTTGAGGAGCGACCATCCGTGTAATTTCTTTGTGCGAGCACCGATATGTCAGATAGTAAAGCATATTTCATTTAAGGAGGAAATCCGACATGCCGATACAAACTCAAAGCTATGATACAATGGCTATATATAATCTTCGAAAACAAATATAGAAATAGAAATAACATAAATCAGTCACAGATAATTCATATCACAAAGGCGGAAACAGATATGAATGTTACATATAAAAGTGTATATCAGAGTAGTGGTCAAACAAGATCCACAATAACACAAAAGAATAGATGCAAGTGCAAGACAAAAGAATATGTATACATCAAGGAGTCAATATCTCAAATGTACACAACCAAAAACTACAAGCTAAGTAGTTAACCAAAAGATCAGATGATAGTCCGATAAGGAGTCAAGCAGAAGCACCTGTAAAATATCAGTCTGACCCGAGTATTATTTAATAAGAAAATAATAAACGGATCAGTCTAGCTATAAATATCAGATGAAATGATATAGAATAAGAGATATAATAAAAAGACGTATGATAACCAAAAATGTCATACTACGACAAGTATACATTAGAAAATCCACAAAAGTCATACAATATCCCAAGAATCTCATAGCATCAAAAGAATGTCATATTCTTTATTTAATTCACCAAACCACAATAAATGACATCCGTATCAATGCCAACTGAAAAAGGTGGTGAAACATAAATTCCAGAAATCATCATATAGAAATCCAGAAATCACAAGAAAAGGTTGGCCGAGACATTGATGTAGTGCAAACGGTACGTCCAATGAATCCAAAAAGCCAAGACATTGATGTAGTGCAAACGGTACATCCAATGAATCAAAAAGCAAAGACATTGATGTAGTGCAAACGGTACATCCAATGAATCAAAAAGCAAAGACATTGATGTAGTGCAAACGGTACATCCAATGAATCAAAACACATTAGAAGTACATGGATTGCTAGTCCACAAAGAAATGAGATGAAGCTCAATGAATTGTGGTACGGATCTCCACATGGACAAAGAGACATCGCACATTGCTAGTCTAAACCATAAAATGATCATCATCGATCATCAAGAAGTGTCAATTACAGTAAGCTAGTAAATATATGAGCTTAGCTTCATGTCCCATGACCATTAGCTTAACTTAAATATTTACGAACAAATTGTAGATCTCCACTAGAAAATTGTCACAAGAGTTTCAATCGAACAAGTCCAAGAATTAACCGATGAAGTAAACGTAAGCGTTTCATACCACTCGTTTTACTAAGTCGTTTAATTAGATTTATCATACGAGTGAGGTAAAGGTTTGTATATACTAATAGATTGGAAATCGGTTTGAGAAAACGAGCTTTGTTATAAAATAGTGTTGAAATCATTTGAAGAAAGAGTTTTGATATTTACTACTAGTATAGAAAACCTTTATATTTTAAAGTGACAAACCATAGAAGTGATTGTAGAAACAATCAATCGTAAAAATTCACATTCGAAGACGTGAATAAAATCCAAAGAAACCGATAAAGAATCCATCGAAATAGATATTCAAAAATCCCTAAAAAGGAGTCATCAAAGTCATAATAAACGATAACAACAAATAGGATCATCACGAATCGGTTCAAATTGGAAATTTAATCCAAAAAGGCAAAGTGGGTGAAATAGCAAATTCAGTTGACTAAACAGAGATTTTCAGTTGACTAAACAGCAAATTCAGTCGACTGAACAGAGATTTTCAGTCGATTAAACCCTGTCTGGAAACTTTCTGTTTCCAGGTTTAGTCGACTGAACAGAGATTTTCAGTCGACTAAACCCTGCCTGGAAACTTTCGGGTTCCAGATTCAGTCGACTGAGCAGAGATTTCAGTCGACTGAATCATGCCTGGGCTGTTTTTCAGCCTATCCAAATGAAGTGCAAACTCTTCCAAAATGCAACCGGACGAACATTGGCTCTAAGGGTTTATGCCAATCGGCAACCTGGCCCATGCTCCTCGATGCATCATCCAAAGCATGATCAAACATCCATAAAAGGATTTTCACACAAATTTGACTTAAAAACCCAAAAAATTGGAATATTCACAAAACCAATCCAAATCAAGAGAAAATGCACATGAAGAAGTGTTAGGAATTCATACCCAACAACCAAAGATAATTATAGTCATAGATGTGAGATAAAAATCTCACCTTTGAACCCAAATCAATGAAGGAGAAGCTTTTAAAACAAGCTAAGATCAATTCCTCTTCAATAACAACTCAAGAAGCTTCAATCTAAGCTTACAAGTAAAATATTTTCTATGTTAGGTTTAGGAATTTCTGAAATGGAATGGAGAAAGAGTTGGAGAAGATGAAGAGGATGCTCACCAATGGGTTCTCTTAGAATTTGGAGCTAGATCTTGAATTTTGCAAATGAACTAGGGGTTTGGATTTCTATTTCCCATTCTCTTCCACCATTTTTGCTTTAGAACTGAAAAGAGGAGGAAGTGAGAGTGAATGGGGAGAAGTGGTTCAGATTTGAGTATTAAGTTGGCTAGTGGGCTGAACCCAAACCCAAAGTGAAAAAGGTTAAATTTTTAGCTAGCTCCAAACATATCAATGTTTATACTCAAAAAGGTTGCAAACGACATTTTGAACTCAATGGGAGGGGTCTCGAGTCCTAATTCGACTATTTGCAAAAAGTAGCTTTTCGGACCAAAATTCGCCGAACGATAAAATATTTAAATATACAATTGATAAATATGCGGTTTGTTACATAAATACAGATTAGAGATTTTGAAATTAAGCCAAAAGGGTTGAAACTTCCAGTATTCATGTGCAATAAATACTTCGAAATCTTCCTTTCCAACTCTGGCTTATATAGTTAGAGGTTGAGTAAAATTGAGTAAAAACTCTGGTATAACAAGACTACATCATTATTAATCATACATACAACTTCCATACTAAGGATAAATGCAATATATAAGTAGGTAATATAAAATTTCACAATTCCACTGTTATACTTTGATAAAAACCAGTAGACCGCACAAGCTACCCTTTTAAGAGTGCCCGAGAGTTATTCTTAGGTAAAATAACACATTGCCAAACTAGGTCTGGTTTGAGCGAAATCTTTATCCAAAATATAATATAGTGCACAATAATATAACATGCTAATAAATAACATAGTTGGCCTACTCCAAATACATGGCACTGGTTGTAACCTGAACTATGTATGAAAAGAAAAGGATAGATACAACATCCATATAAAGCACGTAAATAAGGGAATCATATTGAAACCTACTCTTCTCCTGTTAAGGTAGAATTAGCAGAATAATAATAAGGTAAGTACCAATATAGCACTATATGATGCAATCACTCAACAGTACGCATCCAACTTAATAATACACTGTCACACACTCATAAACCAGCCCCAATCTTGACCATATAGTGGAAATACACATGTTAATCTCTATTGTCCAAGCCTGTTTAATTATAGTTCGTCAAATTCTCTTTTGGAGATTTTATTATCATCACTATGTTTACAACACAACTGTGCCAGAAGATGAGTATAGAAAGTGAGATAATACTCATTACAAAATATTATAAATTATCGCACGTTGTCTCTTTGTTACCCCAAAAAAGACTCAAACCAAAAAAATTTCTTATTCCCATCAATTTCATTGATCTTACAATTCTACTCAATAACTGGTTCTTTATCTCAAGTAATAAGCCATTCGACCAGTGACAATATGGCTAACTTGTCATAGACCCAAGATGCTATCCCGCAGTTAGTCAACTAAGATATTTATTAGCCTTTCTGGTATTAGATATGTCGCATTTCATAAAATCAACTACCTTGGTGGGATCTCACCGGGTATCTTTCAATATGACTTTCTCATCTCAGAGTCTATCACGCTGTACCGATTCATATAACAATAATCTCATTATTATTGTTATTATTTAACTCAAACCCGAATGTCATCTAGGGATAAATTTTAACATATAAAGTGAGCATATAAAAAGACATCAATAATAAGAGATCAATAATTTATTTAATAGTAATCAACATATATATACAACTAAAGAATTTAGTTTGACTTATTCACTTTTCCCAATATTGGATCGTTTCATCACTCATAAGGAATTTGGGATTTGTTCCTTATTTATTATGTCTCGTATTTCTCTTATAAACTAATTATTTAGGATATAAGTAATCTATAATCAATAATATAAAATCTCATTTCCAATTTTCAAATGATCATTAATTCAAAAATTATATTTCCAATTAAAATATTACCTTTCATTAATCCATTGTAAATCGAAACTTCGAATAGGATTTGAAATCCATTAATTATATTATTTTCAAATCCCTATAATTGGGAAATAAACATAGATTTAAAACGATTAATTAATCTATTTTAATATTTCCATTATTAATTTGAAAAAAAGTATTTTGGATATAAAAATCAATTGATTAATTTTTTTCCAGGATTTCTTTATTAATTGAAAACTAATTTGGATATTTGCATCATTTTATTTCCCATTTTTAATATTTTTTTTATTCAAAATTCCGCATTCCAATTATTTCAAGGAAAATTTTGTTAAAATCTACAGCTATGGATAGTCACATTACTGGGCAGACTTTTATCGCAATTGTGAATACCATTAGCGACACAGATGTGCAGTCCTTCGTTATAGACTACTCATTCAAATTTATTTCTTTGTTTTATTTTCTAATAAAAATAAATCTTGATTATAAATTTCAACAAAAATATTTTCAGTAAAAGTGGTTAAATTTGTACATTCTTCGAAAATCATGTTTTAACAAAATCAATTGAAATTCCATTGCTAAAGTTTATCTTTAAAATCTATAAATCCCGTTATAGACTTTAAACATATTTCTAACCTTTAGAATTTTTTTAAAACTTGAGTATTTAAAATATTCATTTATAATTATTGTTAAAATGATAATCCCTTTTTATAAAATAATTGTTCTTACAAATAGTTCCTTTTTTCTTTCATTGCGAAAACCTTTGCCCTAGAAACTCACTTCAAGATTAAAGATTATATAAAGGTTTATTTTTTTCATATGGGGTCCTGGTCCAGTAAGCTATATGCCATTCCCATAATGCACTACAGAGTTGTGAGCTACTTTGTTAGTAGCTAATGTTGGTTCTTGCTGTTGGAATAAGCCTATAGTAAAATGAGTTTCTCATTGCATAAGTTGTGAGAAATCTCAAGTCCTCCTTCGCACATGTGTAAGAGGGGTAGTGGCTTCCGTGAGCACCAATGGGTTACATTTATTTATTTCTTTCAATGCTTGCATTCTCACTCAAGCTCATCACCTGCTAGTCAGATTCCATCCATTAAAATTCATTGTACGGAAAAGAAAATTTTCGTTATAGTTTCTCCTCGATATCATGAAAAAACTGACATCAAAACCATGGGTTTACCATCAAAATTTCATGCCAAATATTCAAAGAACCTAATAATTTAAATTCATAATTCAACCATTAAACTAAAATTTAATCCCATAAAAATGCAATTCAGGCACCACTATTAACATTCCCATCATCAAAATCATATAAACATGTTTATGAGAGAGCGTAGACATAATGCTTAAAGGGAAAAATAAATTTATGAGTGATTTATAGCATTCACTCACCAAACCAATGAAATTCATTTTCCTTTGCCTTTTACAATCAGTGGCATGCAATTCCATAATATGTTCATCTCAAATTTCTCCAATTCACGAATTTAAGGAATTTTGAAACTTCTTGCTCAGGATGATATGAAATATATAATGGAGATTGGCTTTTTGATTCTTAAGTAAGTAGTTTCATGTTTTTCTAATTTTTATTTAATTTTTGATGAATTTTAAATTGAATAGAATGGAAGGGGAAGAAGGATCTCTGGTTGTTTTATTAAGGGAGGAAATGAATGCATGGAAGAGAGGAAGAAACAAGAGAACAAGTACGTAAAACCCCATAAAAATTAATAAGAAATAATTTAATAATAAGGCTAAAAACATAATTTTTATAGGTATCGAAATTCAACAATGGAAGTTGTGTTCGTGCGTTCATAACAAATTTCTGATCAATTTTTCTATACAAAGTTTTGTAATCGGAGCTCAAACAGAAAAGTTATTAACATTTGAACTTTTTGAATTTAAAATAATTCAAATGAAATTCAAATTCAAAAATGAAATTAATATTAAAATTTGAGATTCAAAATCTAAGGGAGATTAGGATTGGGGTTTAAGTAAACGTTAAAAGAAATGTTAAGGATAAAAACTTATTAAGGAATTAAATAATATTAAATGGCAATAATAAAATGTTCCCAAATATATGCAACCGGTCGAATTTGTTCCTAGAGTCGGTCGACCGCTAGTGGTAGATCGCATAGGTAGGAGAGGTCGACCGGTGCGTGTTGTGGTGGCTAAGGTTATTTAGGCCTAAAATGGCCCATATTTTATTATTTTAAACTGACTTAAATTCGACGGTTCTTGTGACTTCTAACCTCTATAAATAAGAGCGTAGCCCCTCACTTTTATTCACAAATTATTTTCGAATGTTGGCGGAGCACTATTACTCTCTTTCTTTCACATGATTCAGAAATTTCTTAAGGTCTTCAAGTAAGGGAATTTAGATACTAATATACAATTTCTAATTATATTCTCCTCAATTTCTGAAATTCTAAATTTAATTAATATACCTTAGGCAGATTTTTCATCTGACTAACACCTTAAATTTTTCGAAAGCTAGTTCCCAAAGGATGTAGGTAAATTAAATGAATACTGAAACTATGCAGAAAATAAGTGTTAAAATGTAAAAGAGACACGAGAATTTTAGTAGTTTGAACCGATTGCGTCCACTTTGAAGATTTTTCTTCTGGCTTTATTCCTCAATTTGGTGTACAAATTCATCTATGACTAATTATGCCATTAACGGACTTTTGATTAAAGCTTTCTAAAAGGAGTAAGGAATACTGAACGATTGTAGAATGTCAAGAAATCTTCCACCAGCCCCTTTTTAATAGCACATGGTCCTCTATTTATAGCAAATTTAAGGTTCTCCCATTAGTGTAGGGGCTTTCGCTTGGATTGATGAGTTGGATTGCTATAGGCGACTTTGATTCAAATACTTATCATCTTCCAATTGAAAGTATTTTGACGTGGATAACTAATGTGACACTTATACATATATAGCCTCTTGGATTCTTGTATTTATTCTAAATTGTTGATCTCGTCTCAGGCCATCTGAGGCATTGGTTGTCGAGACTTGTTTAGATGTCTTTGGTCTCGGCAGTTTGTGCCTCAGCTAAGCTTGTTGTCTTTATTGGATAATGGTCTTAATCTTAGTTGCTACTTTGATTCCATTCTCAGAATACATGCTCTCGGATATAGAGTTTGGTGCTTAAGCTCTCATCGGAACCAAATGATGGGTCTCGAAATTATAAGCCAATTTTTTTTCTTACAAGTATTTGTGATTTATACTTTGTAGAAATTACAGAGTAACACATGCCCTCCAAAATTTGCCTCGTATGATTAATTTGAGGTGGATTTTGGAAAGAATATCATCATATTGTGTTTTACACTTGGCTTGTTTATTTCATACCCATCATGAAGTTGATCCTGAGCTTTTGAGTAAAGTGGTATTGCAAAAACTTTTTGAAGCATCGCTTTATCAAGATAACTTATCTAGAGGATTTTGGAAATGATTTGAAATCTGAACTCATTTAGAGGGTTTCAGAAATAATTGAAATCTAACCTCATCTAGAGGGTTTTGAAAACAACTTGAAATCTAACCTCATCTAGAGTGTTTCAGAAATAATTTGAAATGAGTGCCTAGAGGCAAAAATGCTTCGATAATGCTCCAGTCATCTAGACTTCGTCTTACATGGATATTGGTTTTGAAAACTACTAGTGTGGTATAATGCCTATATTTTGCATGCTACTATAAGAACACATGGCTCACTATATAGCACCATGAATGGTACTTTTGTCCATGACTCACTCTTTTCATGACGTGATTCATTCATGACTTACTCTTTTGCACAACACTTTGGTTGTGGTTAACTAGGTGCGCTCGACATGATCGATTTCCCATGACTCTCTCTTTGCACGACACTATCGGTCGTGGCTCACTATTATTGGAAATCTACCCAATGCATGGTACTACTTGACCATGGCTTGCTATATTAGGAATCTACCTAATTTTCTTGGGAACCTACCCAACTTCTTAATATGCTTGGGAATCTACCCAATGCATGGTACTACTTGACCATGGCTCACATATTATGAGTCTAACCAGTTTTTTGATTTTCTTAGGAATCTACCCAACTTCTTAATCTTCTTAGGAATCTACCCAATGCACGGTACTACCTGACTATGGCTCACTATATTAGGAATCTACCCAGTTTTCTAGTTTTCTTGGGAATATACCCAGTTTCTTAATCTTTTTGGAAATCTACCCAATGCATGGTGCTACTTAGACCATGGCTCACTATATTAGGAATCTACCCAATTTTCTTTGGAATCTACCTAAATTCTTAATCTTCTTGGAAATTTACCCAATGCGTGGAACTACTAGACCATTGCTCACTGTATTGGGAATCTACCTAATTTTCTAATTTTCTTAAGAACTACCCAACTTCTTATATGGTACTACTTGATCATAGCTCACTATATTGGGAATCTACCCAATTTTTTAATTTTCTTAGGAATCTACCCAACTTCTTAATCTTCTTGGGAATCTACCCAATGCATGGTACTACTTGACCATGGCTCACTATATTGGGAATCTACCTAATTTTCTAATTTTCTTAGGAATCTACCTAACTTCTAAATCTTCTTGGGAATCTGCTTAATACATGATACTACTTGATCATGGCTCACTATATTAAAAATCTACCTAATTTTCTAATTCTATATACTTTTCTTAATGATGAAACCAAGTAGTTGTTGTGAGTTCAATTCATTTACTTGGCGAAGCTAAGCAATTACCATGGGGTGATATCATTTTCTTGGTGAAACTAAGCAATTTCCATGAGGTGAAATCATTTACTTGTCTAGGGTGAAAGCATGGCTTTGAAACTTGCATGACGCTATTTGATCATAGTAGTACCATGATTAAAATATTTTGATGAACTTTTTGAAAGTTGCGTGATATTACTTGATCATGACAATAATCACAACTAAAACATTTGATGCGCTATTTGAAAGTTGCATGATATTACTTGATCACGGCAATAATCAAGACTAGAACGTTTGATGCAATGTTTGAAATGCTTAGAACTCTTAAAAGATCGTACTTTCTCACGGCATACCTGAATCACGGCTAAGAGATTTAATTATTGTTCCAAACTTCTGATAAAGCTTTATTCAAATAGTAACCTTGTGCTATGATAATGTTTTAGATGGTCAGCATTCCAAGTCCGAGGTATTATATTGCCATTGGCCTTTTTATTCTATATGTTCCCTAAGGGATGATGTCATGAATTATTAAGGGTCCTTCCCAATTTGGGCTGAGAGGTCCATCTTCTGGATCCTTGGTGTTTGGCATTATCTTTCGAAGGACGAGGTCTCCCTTTTCAAATTTTTTAGTCTTAATCCTCTGGTTGCAGTATCGGGTCATCTTCCAAATATACTCTGTTGTTCTCAAAGTGGCTTGGTCTAAGAGCTTGGATAATGTTTGCATCAAAAACCGGCACAAACACCCAATAGAGTTTTATAGAGAAATAAATAAAGAATTTAAAATGAAAATGGAGGAAGTAAGCAATTGAATAATAGAAAGTAAGCAATAATAAGAAGATAACAATTTGTAGTGGTTTGTCATTGAAAGCCTACATCCACTTTGGGGAAAAGAACTTTATTAAACACTTGAATTGCTGAGTACATGAGGACGGAATGGAGTAAAACCCTGGGTTACAAAGAAATGTGAAGTAACAAGCAGTGTAAAAATCCCTCAAGTGAAAAATCAAGTCTATATGTATAGGGGACTGTGAAATATCTTCCTGAAATTTCGGTAATGGATTTTCCAAATCCATAAGAAGTCATTCTATCGATCGCAGGTCCCACTTCTTCAACAATAACGATCGGTACTGATCGTTCTAAAAGCTTATTTTGGTGTGTGATAAAAACGGTGGGTTCCACTCTTCTATATATTTATATTCCTAAAGTGTCATCTGTATTTGACTTGTAGATTTTGAGATACCGATCGTTTTCCATTGAGCTGAACTGTAATATTTATATGGTATGATCCATAATCAATGAATATGGATCGTACCCGATCCATATTCAGTAGATGGTATATTTTCATACTTCTATCTAACTAATGAATCCATCTTCTTCTTTCACTTCACCCCTAATCCATATTATCATATGTGCCTGATCTTCGGGATTGGTAATTTGTTAACTTGACTCGATCCCTATGATAGTCGAGTCTAACTTGTATAATCAGGTCAAATATATCCAGGCCAAAAGGCTGGATAACACTGGCCTCCCAAAGTACGTCTTGTTTCAACATGACGTGATTTGAATAGATGCAAATTTGAGTTATCGAAATGGAATTCATTCAGCTTTTTGAACAGTTATCAACCCTTTGATGAATCCTTTTCCTTGAAGAGTCATATCTCTTTCTTCTTGATAATGCGATAGAATGGTTTCCGATACAATAAATTTTAACTTGTTATTTACCAGTTAATAACTATTCCCAGTCCCATTAATCTAGTGGACCCCGATCGCCTAATCCATTTCTTTATCTGATAACTTCAGCTGAGAACTCAATTTCTGTCGATATCAAGATATCGAATTTTTAGGATGCATAGGTGCACGTCCATGTATATGTTCTTGTCATTGGCTCCCAAATGTGTTCATAAGTTCATGGATCATTGCAAATTTGTTGGAACGTAACTCAACCATTTTTTTTTTTTTTAATGAAATGGAATAGCATGAATCCATTAGGAAAATGGATCGTACTTGACCCATTTCAGTATGTATTGGACCAAACCTTTATGAGATTGACTCAAGTCCAATCGTTCTCCCCCCTCTTTTTTATTTGAGGATGTATCCACATGCATTCATCACATAATGATTTCACTCCGATTGTTCATTGACTTGGCCATTTAGTTAAAACAAAGGTTAGGAGGAACGGTTCGACTTAAGGCCTTCATAAAACGATCATAACCGATCGTTTATAGGTTGGGCTTCCATTGAACTGCAAACTTATATGGTTCATATCACATCCTTCATATATATACTCATGTATTTAGATTATTTCCTTCACCTCGTTTCATTTTTCATTGCATCTACCCAAACCAACAAAAGAAAAGAAAAAAACCATTTTCTCCTCCTCCTTCAACATTGATCCATCGAACCTTCTGATCCAACCCTCTACCGACTTTGCATCTGTCTCCATTGATCACCATCAACGTCACCATGCCAACCATCACCATAACTATCTCCTACTAATTTTGCTTTGCACTCAAATCCAAGTCGCCACCATTTTCCCACTTCGGTACATAGGTTGGTTCATTTTTCTTCTTATGTTTTAGGATTTTGTGATGAGGTAATAGGATATCATTCTATCTTGCATAATCCAAGTCACTGCGATTCGATTAGTTGGAGTAGAGGGAAGAGATTGTTTTCAACTGATCATTTCTAGTAAGGTCGATGTGGCAAAGTTTATGCATTGGAAAACGAAGCGGAGTATGATCGATCATTATGATGGATTAGTCAATAAAATTTGGACCGGTCGTTATTTGTTAGGGTTAGTGGCCGATCGATTTTGGATCGATGCTGTGAAACATGGACCAGAATTGAAGGTTGGAGAATAATCGATTGTAGATAGATTGACATGAAACAGTTGCGTAAGAAAGATCGATCGTAGCCATTGAGATCGATCAGTTGAACATTATTTTTGGATCGATCATTGGTTTATCTTGGATAATCATACATAAGACCCTCAAATTTCAGTCTAAACTTTGTATTGAGCTTCGACCTTAAATACTTGAGTGCCACATAACTTGCATATGAAATAGACTACGTATTAGATGTACATGACAACCGAACCATGGAACGAACTTGACTAATTCCTTGCATACTTACGTTTGTAACCAATGCCTTAGATAAATTTATAAAGCTCATCCACTTTTAAACGTACAACTCGAACTTTTACATGCCAACAACTAATCTTGAGACTAGATCGAATCCCTTTCCATTGACGTAGAAGATCGATTTGAGATGGTCAGTAGTGATGGTCACTTCGATTCAAACCCCGAAGTCTCATCATAATCATAGTTTTTAATTTTGAATTTTATATATTGCATCGCATGACACTACATCACTCCGCACTAGCATGCACTTCGTATAGGGCGATACATGTTATTTTTTCTAATGATGATTATCTACTGAGTTATGTAGTCCGTGGTTCCAGACGCTCGAGGCGTTTAGCTACCATGTCTTCTGAATAAATTTTATAGCACAATAGTACAAGTGACAAATCGAGCTCCGCAGCCGCTTTCAATAAATCATCCCCCAATCATTAAGCAGAACAACCGAAATCTTCTTGTCCATCATTTAACCTCTTCTTTCTCATTTCCTTCTTCTAGCATAAGTGATAGACCCTGCTCCTAACACTCTAGAAGACGTTATACTTTTGGAAGATCTGGAGGATTCTACGGCTTCGAAGATTAATGAAGCCTCTCTTTGCAAAGTCTACGCCAAACACGAGATTCTATTTGAAGACGTGAGAGTTTCGATATGAGATGATAGAGTTCATATCCCCCTGAAGGGTTCACTGTGTGCAACAAGTTCATTTGTAGGCAAGATGCGTCCCACCCTTTTACTCATTCATCCGAGAACTGTTACATCACATAAGGCTAGCACCGACACAATTGCATCCAAATAGCAATGCCCTACTCAACTATACTTACATGGCATTCATGGATTTTTTGTTCATTCTCTAACTCCCAAAGATATTTGATTCCTTTTCACCTTCAAGCGTCGAAAGGGAAGCCTTTCATTTACATTCCTCGAGACAACCAAGAAGTGCCAGATCCTGACTGATACTTGGAAGAAGCTGAGTGCCTTTAAAAGCGATTGGTTCTATATCTGTTTCCCGCTCAACTTTTCCAGATGGTGGTTGGAAAGACGTATATGTTACTCGTTACTTAATTTCTTGAGTGCTTGTATCCAGGTCATATCCTGAATTAAGCAATTTCTCTAGTTTGTGCAGATTCTTATCCATAACCTAGTGGGAAACAATATTCAGACACAGTCTTGGCTCTAAAAAGGGTTCCATCAAAGATATACATGTTAAGAATCTTCTTACTGGCGAATGTCTCATTACCTACGGCCTGATGGAAGAGAGTCACAGCATAGGACTACTTGTCGCCATTGGAGTTACAATGGCTAAACAGTGGAATGCAGATGGTGATAAAGGCCATCAAGCTAATCATGTCATGCCTCGAGTTAAGGGAGCTCAAAAAGCTATTGATAAAGACACAGTGGGTTATAAGGGTGATGATCTCAACGGCGAGTATGCGGGTTCTAGTTTTGGGGCTACGGCCGGATGTTCGCAAACTTCACAACCCTCCGCTCTTGAAAAATGAAGGAAGAAGCTTATATGCAAGTTCCCCAAGAGTCATCTCTTTAAACTGCCTAGGCTATCCATCGACCCTCAAGTTATTCCCGGTTAGTTTTCTTCTCAGTCGTCAGAACCTTTGATGCAACATTTAAGGCATTATCCGATCTTTCGATACCGAATGGTGTTGATGCCTTTCACTTTACTGACATGAGCATCAGCGGATCAGAATTTCCCTCCAGAGCTAGGGTTGGAATCCCTCCTACCACTGGTGGAGAGGTTACTTCTGCTAGCAAAGCTTCGATAACTGATTCGTAGGGGGACGCAAGGACACATAGTTCGCACGCACTTCACAACATTGCAGTGCACCTATTCCAAGTCCTTTAATACTTAGAACTGGTTCGTTCTTCGTCTTTCTTTACAGAAACAATAATGAGGAAGAAGCATATGATTCAGTCTCTACAGGAAATATCATGCCAAAATCCTAGTTCTCACTCGGGCTTGTATCGTTAAAGCATTGGACGTGAATATGACCCGAACTATCGCTCTAGTCGGGATCGTGAATCTCAGAATAAAGGTAACAGAGACAGATCCTCCTGTGACAGATATCGGTTCGGATCTAGATATCCTCTCCCTAAAAATTCTAAAAGGTAATAAGATCTCCACGACAATGTCCCTCCTATTAACTCCTCCTGCGGTCCCCCTTTTACTTTAGTTTCTTCACAGTCTATTATTCCATTCCATCCTCAGCGACCTAGTGATCGTCGGTGCCATGATGTTCAACAATAGAGATCGAGTAAAGAAAGTATTGTCACCTAAGTTGTCATCGAAGCTCAACAAGCCAATGTCGCCGCTCGCATGGCCCAACTTAAGTCAGATTTTCCAAATGTATGTCTTGATGAATTTTTCTTTGTACCCAATCTTAAGAAAGTTCTTGAAAAATTCCAGTAAATGGCTATTGATTGTGGGACTGATAAGCAATATAATGAGTGGATGAAAGCGGCGGAGAGGATTTTCAAAGGGTCTTGGGAGAGAGCGGCAGAAATTGAAAAACTGAAATGCCAAGAGGTGTAGGGCAAGCGAATCATTGAAACTTTATCCAATGAGCTAGAATCTTTTAAGGAACTTACAAGCAGAAGCTGAGAGAAAAGAAGAGACGACCATCAAGGCAATTGAAGATGAGAATGCCAGGCATTTGACCGAAGTTGAAGCGCTTCATCATCGAAATCATAAATCAGTGTGAGAAAAGGATGCGAATCAAAGAAGCACAGCTATGTATAAAACTAAATTCGAGCGCGAATCCAAAGACAAAGAAGAAGCGTAAAAGATCTGTCAAGACGCCTATGAGGAATTAGTTGCCGTTAGGCTTGAAAGGGAGGCAACTGTCAAAATGGCTAAAGACATAATGCCCTCCTTAAATAAGAGATGGAGGCCACAAAGGAAACGTTAGGGATGAGGTTATGGAGGAATTGGATCCATTGCTCATTCTTTACAATGCCAATGTCTTGAAGTACCGAAACTTAAAGTAGCTTTGGGTGACTGCCTTAACCATCTTGTACATGCTTGGGAACATCTTGTTTAGGAGGTAAGGAGGCTCTCAGCACTGAACAAATTGATTTGATGAGGCTGGAAGGAAAAATCCTACTGGGTGATGATCCCAAAGTTCTTCATGAAACCCGACTTATACCTCAAAAAGAGCATGTCGCAACTTCTCAACATGAAGCTGGTGAAGGTTTTGGGTCCATGTCATACAGTGTTGAAGATGACCAGAATCCAGTAACCCAAGCATTCCCAGCACCATTGTGGGTCCTTTTACTGGTTTCAATCTAGAGAAATCGCATATTGCTACATCTAGTTGGCTCTCCTCGATTGTGGAAGGAGGTTTTGGTTGCACTCCGACTCACATGGGAGATCAACTTGGAGAAGGTGTTTCCTTAGACTTGCATGTCCTCCAAAAAGTAGGAGTGTTACCGGCCGATATATCTAATCTTTTTAGTTATGTTTCCTCGACTTTAGATCCGCTGGCTATAATTCCTCTTCTTCCTGAAGAATCTTAACTAGGACCTCAAGTTCCAACGATGGAGTCTGTTACTATTATGGCTTTGGAAACAACCCAAAATGCCTTAGAGGAGGTAACCTTTATGATCGACAAGTACTTGGTGGATGCTTTATTAAGGAAGAAAGTGATCCACATCAAGAGATTCCTGTCGATGATGATGTTGTGATTAGTGGAACTTCTTAATCCTTGTTAACTCCTTTCCATGTAGGAAATAACACAGAAACCTGAAGTGGACATTGCTCTTGAAGCGAAAGTCAAGCAGGAGTAAATGAAGATCATTTCCCCTCCCATATCAATTATTTTGCCTGGAGAAACTATGGAAGTCTCTGCTCCTCAACTAGAACTAGCTCAAGATGCACCTACTGGGTCGACCCAGTTTACTTCGGTCAAAGGCCAAGGAAGCGGGAAATGAGGGGAGAAGAGGAGTGGAGAAAGCTCGAGTGAAATCTCTCCCAATTCCATGAAGAAGAAAAGGAAGATGAGAAGGAAGCGATTCTTCACATGCCCCAATGCTCTTAAGTCTTTTGGGTTTTTGCTAACCGAATTTGCACGTGATCGGCCCCCCTTTTTGATTCTTTTACTGTGAATACTTATATTTAACTTTCCAAGCTTACGTAAGTGCTTTTACTTTGTTGTACTTTTGTGTGAATTTTGTTTAATTAGTTGAGCTATTACTTTTTCATTCAATGTACTTGTAATTCACTGCTTGTTAACTTGGACAATCATCCATTAACTTTTTACTCAAGGCCTCATTATGGTCATGGCCTTAAGTTGTATCAAACACTAGGCTTGAGCCCTAGTGTTATGTCGTCGGATATAGCAGTTTGAGCGGTCATACTCCTGCCCCAGTCTCAGGTTAGTGGAGTTAGATAGTGGATGGTCAAACTCCATCCTTAGCGAGTTTATTCTCCTCCTATCGGTTTTAGGTCGAAGTTTATGGAGCAGTGAGTGGTCAAACTGTGCTCATCTTATCTGTTCATACTCATACCCACACTTTGGGGATAAGAGTTAGTTGATGGGTGGTCGAATCGCACCCAACTTGTGTTTATACTCCATCCCACACTCTAGGGACTTGTAGTTATTTTGAAAAATAGTCGAATCGTACTTTCCTTAATTGATTGATTAATCCCAAAGTCCAAGATTTAACATAGCAAGAGATCGATTTTTTCACGATCACTTTTGATTCATGTCTGTCCCATCGCTTGGTGGGATTAACTTGGTTATCGGGCGGTCGAGTACATCCATTCTTCGTCGGGTATTCCATCTATCGGGTTGTGAGCGAGAATCATCAAATGAATAGTCGATTTACTTTAATTTTGTTTAGTTCAATCATGGTCTTATTGTTAGCGCCAAAATTGGTCACTAACACCCAAATCCAGATGAAAGCACCAAATCATAGTCACAGATCACAGATAGAATGTATGTGGGGAGTATAAATATGAAGAACAGTCAAAATTAAAAACAAAGCAGTAAAGACACATAATTTATAGTGGTTCGGCCGACTCCGGCCTACTCCACTCCATAAATTTCCTTTTTGTTGTTGTAATAATCGATTATAGTTACAATCCAAAGTTTAACAATGGCTGAGTGCCTTAGCCTTAGAAAAGAGAAAGTCGAAGAGCAGAAAGAAGATCCCTATTCTAAACCCCCACATGCTGTATTTATATGCAAATCCCGAGTTACTGGGCTTCCTGAGTAGCCTGGGCCCATCAGGTCCATAGCCGAGCCAATATCCTTCATTATGACCGACCCATGTTGTCGTGCCGACCGACCTATGTCGATCCACACCACCAAGTCACCGAGTGGCACTCGCCGAACCAACTACGCCGAGCCACGTCCTATGACGTTGACCCGAAAAAACAACTACTTGGACACGAGGCTGCCGAACGATGTCATGCCGAGCGACGTCCTATGCCGAGCAATGTCCTATGCCGAGCAACGTCATATGCTGAGCGATGTCCTATGCCGAGCGACCCATGACTTCCAGATCGAGCAACCGATGCCAACCGACATATGACTTCCTCTCCACTCCTCGACCGATCCATACCTTCTAGGCCGAACGAACTTCCACCAAACCACATTTGCCAAACCCCTAGGCCGAGCCTCCTCCAAGTGCCAAACTACTATTACTGAGCCACCCATGCCGAGCCACTTATGCTGAGCCACATAAAAGACTTGAAGAAATCAACCACACGACTCGAAGCAACTCCATACAACTCGAAGCAAATCCAGGATGACTTACAACTCATCAAAACCCAAGTTTCAACTATCCAATAACCCTCGTCCATTGACTATGCCGAATTTAAGCTATAAATCCATTATTACTATCCATGCTTGACCGTCCATCCATCCAGTTGACTAAAATCCATCGTATATCGATCTCGACAACCGGGCAACCGGTTTAGTTAAATCCGTCTGTCTACAGCCTTGCCAAAAGGCGAGTTAACATTTTCCTCCCAAAACATGCCTTGCTATTGGAAGGTGTGTTTTGAATAGCCTCAAATCTGATATCTAAAGTCCATATATTATCCATAGCCACATCTACGACTGCTTCGAGTCGATATCCGATTCCTATCCAGTACCAAACCCTTATCCAATTCCACATCCATCCGAACCCAACAACCAGTTCTAATCCATCCATATCCAATAACCAATACCTACATCATGACCTCTCAGGGTCGATATCCAAATCTGGGACCGCTTCGGGTCCACGCCCAATTTCTTAGCTATTCATAGCCAATATCCAAATCTGTAACCTCTCTGGGTTCTTGTCAAACGCAACCTGCATCTGTTGACCTATGTCAGTAATGCCTTAGCTTAAGTCCTAGACCGATGGTAACCCTGGTTCAGTGCCCCTGAATGCTGAATATTGCCGTGGCTTAAGTCCTAAGCAGAATCCAGGTCGCTCTGGACTCGTGTCAAGCATAATCCATACTCGACGACCTAAAATAGTAACCGATAGATAATATGGGGCCTAAGTCCAAGGCAGAATCCTAGTCCCTCCGGACCCTTGCCGAGCATAGTCCATTCTCGACGACCTTTTAACCAAAAACTAGACAAAAAGTCAACCAAAGTCCAAAAATCCAAAATCTAGATCCGAATCAGAAAAACGAAAATCCATATCAAAAGTCCAAATGAAAATCCAATTCAAAAAATAAGCATCCAAACCAAAATCCAAACCAAGAAACCAACAAAGCCAGGAGTTCAAACCGAACCCTAAAACCAAAGCAGAAAAAGCAAATGTCCAAGCTAAAAGGAAAAAACAAATTTCACAAACCGGAGTGTCTTGGTAAACCATCATCTTAGAGCATGCCTAAGGTTATCTCTGACCCCATACATGTGTAAGTGATTTAGCCATTTTCCCGAAGTTTGTTACTTATTCCAAACCATCACGTTTAGTTGATGACCAACCGGCCACCATTCCTGGAACTCATGCCTTCGTCTTTTAAGGTATGCGATGGCTGATCTTGTTCCATCGCTGCAATCTGAGTTCCTACATATTGTCGCAACTGACCATTCCTTACATGTTCCTCGATTACATCCTTCAGATGTCGGCAACTGTTAGTATAATGCCCGTCCAGGTCATGAAAAAGATAGTGCCTTCTTGATGCCCTTTCGCGTTTTGAGGGCTCCCTCCTTGCCAACCTTCGGTACGGAAGGCGATCTCGAGTATCCAAGAATATTCGCTCCAATGTTGCGTTCAATCCTATGTAAGTAGAGAATTTTGGTTCTCCCCAGTGCTTCCTTTTCCCTTTATCCTTGTCTTTACCCGAGTTTTCACCATGCGGTCCTCCATCCTTAACCACTTTTACTTCCTTCGACTTCATATCCAAACATGCATCCTCTTGTCGGAGAAACCTCTCAGCTTCATGAAAGAATTCCCTGAGATCCATTGGTGGGTCCATACCAATGATACTTTGAAATCCGAATTATCCCTGACTCCCGATACCGTAGCCATCAAAACCATTGACGGATCTGGCTGATCCACCGAAGCAACTGCTGCATTAAACCAAGTTAAGAATTTCTAAGCGATTCATCCGCCCCCTATTTAATTGACGTTAGCGTCATCACGTTCTTTGGCCTTTTTATGTGAACTCAAAACTGACTTAAGAACTTATCTATCAGTTTTTTCCATGTTCTGAAGGATCCATCCTCCAGCTGTCTAAACCACATAACAGCTATATCAGTCAAGTACAAGGAGAAACATCGGTCCATGACCTCCTCTGGTGCCCCCATCACATCAAAATGCCTTGTGTACCTCATCAAGTGGTCAGTGGAATCCGTCTTGTCATTGTATACTTCCAGAGTGGGTAGCTTGAAATTGGATGGATTCCTAGCTATCCTGATGTTCTGGGTAAACAGATTTTTGTTGACTCCCTCCAAATCCCTTTTTGTCAAAACTCCACGAATAGTCTGCCTAATAATGTCATCTAGCGTTTCCAACCAAGGGTAGCCCATATCCATATTTCCTAGCTGCTCTCCAACTCCACGCGAAAATTCTGGCACATATTACTTGTCACGTACTCCTGTGTTCCAGTTGATGCCGGGTTGCACAGCATCACCTGATATCCCTCAATGGGTTGGTTCAACTTTAGCTAGCAGTGTGCCCCTAAGTCTTGGTCCATTCGAGTTAATAGTTGTTTGTTGATTGGGAGCTTTCCCCTGCCGAATCAATCCATATGCATGTTGGTTGAGTCCCTCTAATCCAGCTCCTAAAACTTAAGCACCTGTAGTTCCTGATTGTCCAAATTGCCTAAGAAGATCCTGCATCATCTTCTCCTACCGTTTCATCATCTACTCTTGCATGGAATTCATCACGACCTGCATCTCGTCCCTAGTGATATAAGCAAAGGTTTGACCTGCTGCAGCTTTAGAGGAAGCATCTTGACTTCCCTCTTGATTGCCTCTTTCTGTCACTTGCTTCCTTGTTGGTGGCCCAGCCATTGCTTCAAAGAATCCAAATTCCTAGCTTCAAAATCCTTGAGTTCAATTCTCATTGAAAGCACCAAAATCTTAGCGCCAAAATTGGTCACTAACACCCAAATCTAGATGGAAGCACCAAATCACAGTCACAAATCACAGATAGAATGTATATAGAGAATACAAATATGAAGAACAGTAAAAATTAAAAAGTAATCAGTAAAGACACAGAATTTTTAGTGGTTCGGTTGACTCCGTCCTATGTCCACTCCAAAAATTTCTTTTTATTGCTGTAATAATCGATTACAGTTACAATCCAAATTTTAATAATGGCTGAGTTCCTTAGCCTTAGAAAAGAGAAATTCAGTGAGTAGAAAGAAGATCCCTTTTTTGAACCCCCACATGCTTATTTATAGGCAAATCCCGAGTTACTGGGCTTTCAGAGTAGTCTGGGCCCATCAGGTCCATAGCCGAGCCAATATCCTTCATTATGACCGACCCACGCTGTCGTGCCGACCGACTTATGCCGATCTACAGCACCAAGTCACAGAGCGGCACTTGCCGAACCAACTACGTCAAGTCACATCCTGTGAAGTTGACCCGAAACAACAACTACTTGGACACGAGGATGCCGAACAATGTCATGCCGAGCGACGTCCTATGTCGAGCGACGTCCTATGCTGAGCGACGTCCTATGCCAAGCGATGTCCTATGCCAAGCAATGTCATGTGTCGAGCGACATTCTATGCTGAGCGACCCATGACTTCTAGAACGAGCGACTGATGCCAACTGACATATAACTTTCTCTCCACTCCTCGACTGATCAATACCTCTCAGGCCGAACGAACTTCCACCGAACCACATTTGCCAAACCCCCAGGCCGAGCCTCCTACAAGTGCTGAACCACCATTATCGAGCCACCCATGCCGAGCCATTTATGCCGAGCCATATAAAAGACTCAAAGAAATCATCCACACGACTCGAAGCTCGACTTCATACAACTCGAAGCAAATCCAAGACGACTTGCGACTCATCGAAACCTAAGTTTCAATTATCCAATAACCCTCATCCATCGACTATGCCAAATCTCGGCTATAAATCCATGATTATTATCCATGCTTGACCGTCCATCCATCTAGTTGACTAAAATCCACCGTATATCGATCTCGACAACCGGGCAATCGGTTTAAATCAATCCGTCTATCTATGGCCTTGCCAAAAGGTGGGTTAACACTTTTAATCAGCTAGCTCCAAACTCTAGCAACCTAATCGGACATGTTAATATCAGTTAGTAGGGTTTCGTAACTAATATGTAATGCTATAGCGATCCCAGATATGAAGGAACTTTCAAACTTTACTCATCAAATGGAAAGAAATGACACAATTTGTCTAATTACATATTTCGAAAATCAAATGCTGAAACAAATTTGAAAATTGGATACAACTAAATGAAAAAGAATAAGCTAAGTGAAATAACGCAAAAATGCTCGCTATTCCATGCTCTTGGGAGTGTGACGTAACCAAAAGTCACTAGCTTGAAAGTTTCCTCCCCAAGCCTTTGTTCAATGACATGTGGTCCTTCCCTAGTAGGATTCATGTGTGATGGGGTAGGAAAAACCCATTCAAGGCAAGATCGTCGATTTCAAAGGTTCTAGGTCAGACTTTAGTCTCATAATATCAGATGAGGCAGCTACCCTCAAATCAGCATTTTTGCGCTTCTCATCTACAAAGTCTAGAGATTTCAAGAGGAGATCCCTGGTCATTTTAGGATCGTAATAGGTAATTCGATGAGAAGGGACTTCAAAAATGAAGGCTTCGAAGCCGTAAGCAAGGGCAAATTGAGTATGGCCAGTCATGAACTTGTGGGTGGTTCTGTAAGCCTATAATGTTGTTGGGAGTTCATCCACCCACCTGCACCTAACCTTTTCTAAATGCTTCTTCAGAATGGACTTTATGATTTTGTTCACAGCTTCGAATTATCCATTTGCTTGAGGGTGCACAATTGCTGCAAAATCTCTTTTCAGTATGATGCTAATGGAAGAAGTCTTTGAATTCAGCACTATCGAATTGGATTCCATTGTCAGTTATAATAGTTCATGGAAGGCTAAAACAACAGCGATGTTCTGGACGATGAAGGTGATTACTTTCTTTGTCATGATCATGGCTAAAGGTTTTTCTTTGGCCTATTTGGTGAAGCAATCAACTACGACGATAGCGTACTTCGCACCACCGATAATATCTATCCCCGTACAGCAAACAGTCATGGACTAACCATTTGTGTGCTTTCTATCGACGGAGCTCATGGAACTTTTGCATACATCTGGCACTTGTCACATCCCGTGGCGTATTTAGAAAAATCTCGGTTAATGACGACCAGTAATACCCATAACCGAGTATTTTCTGTACTAGGGTCTGCCCCCTAGTTTGATTGCTATATTATCCTCATTAAACTTCTCTTAGAACTCATTTTATTTCATCATGAGCAATGCACCTGATCAAGGGAATGGAAAAACTATTTCTATACATGACTCCTTCCTGAATGATATGCTATAAAGCTTTGCGAAGGACTTATCGTTTTCATTCATCCATTCGAGAAGGACTCCCTATAGCAAATAGTCTTTGATCGGAGTCAACCATAACTCCTTCTCAGGCTCCATCTCCAATATCCAGTCAATTTCCATCTGGTTTATACTCGGAGCGTCTAGTATTTTGACTAGAACTAAGCTCATTTGTTGTGCATCCTCCCTGCTAGCAAACTTTTCCAATGAGCTGACCTCTTTGTTTAAATCCCGAGGAATGTGCATGATGTCATAATCCTCAAAGCCAGTCAATAGTTCTTGGACTTAGATAAGGTATGAGCGAGTCGTTGTCCTTTAGCTTGGTAATCCCCCTAACTTAGTATACTGCCAACGATGAATTGCAAAAGATTTTAAGAGATTTTATCCTAGTTCTTTGGCATGTTTGAGTCCAGCAATAAGAGCTTTACATTCAGCTTCGTTGTTCGTTGCAGGGAAGTCGAGCTTCAAAGCGTAGAAAATTAATCGATCATCTGGAGTTACAAATATGATTCCACCTCCATAACAACAATCATTGGATGCTTCATCCATATACATTTTCCACCAATGGTACAGACTCCACCGCTCTCTGAGAGATCATCCTATGCAGTGAATTCTACTATAAAATTTGCCAGTGCTTGTCATTGGATGGCTCTCCAAGGGAGATAGGTAATTTTGAATTGACTCGGTTCAATGTTCCACTTGAGTAACCTTCTAAACATCTCAAGTAGCTGTAGGACCTGCCGTAACGGGTGGCCGGCGTAAACATTGATGTGTTGAGCCTGAAAATAAGGGCAGAGCTTTCAAGAAGCTACGAACAAGCAATACGTTAATTTCTCTATCTTCTGATAGTTCCATTTAGCTCATGTTAATCGCTAGCTAATATAGTAGACCGGCCTCTGGATCTGATTTTCCTTGCGAAGCAATGCATCACTTATAGCATGTACCAACGTAGCAAAGTAGACATACAAGTCTTCAAGGTCCACCAGCTTTGAAAAGATGAGAGGCCTCTCTACGTGGTTCACGAAAGCTCGGAATGCGCCCTCACTGTCCTGCATGTTCCTTTCCTCTCTTCTAATCTAGTCGAAGAAAGGAATGCTTTTATTTGTAGCTCTAGAAATAAATCGACTTAGGACGTCAACATTCCCACTTAAGCTTTGTACTTGCTTGATGTTTTCTAGTACTGGAATGTTGCGAATTGCTTAAATCTTCTTGAGATTAGCTTCAATTCCGAAAGCATTGACGGTGAAACCTAAGAACTTTCCTGATACAACGCCAAAAGAACATTTTATAAGATTGGTCTTTATTTTTTAATATCGAAGGATATCAAACATTTCCATTAGATCCCTAATATGGTCGCTTGATTATCGTGACTTCACGAGCGTATCATTCACGTATACCTCCATCGTCTTTCCAATCTGATCTTTAAACATTCTATTGACTAGGCATTACAGGTTGCTCCTGCATTCTTCAATCCAAATGCCATTACCACTAGCAATACAATCCAACATTAAGAATGGAACCGGTGTGTTCCTGATCGACAATGTGCATCGGAATTTGATAATATCCAAAGTATGCATCGATGAAAGATAGCAATTAGTGTCCTACAGTTGAGTCTACCATCTGGTCGATCCTTGGAAGGGGTAAACTATCTTTTAGGCACACCTTGTTCAAGTCCGAGTGGTCAACATATATTCGCTACTTTCCGTTTGTCTTTCTCACACGTACAGGATTGGATACTCATTTAGGGTAGAGGGAGTCTTGGATAAACCAATTGTTTTTTAGTCTATCCACCTCCTCTTTAAGGGTGAAAGATTTCTTCGAATCCATTCCGTGCCTTTTTACTTCACCAGGACATGCCTTGGGTCAATATTTAGTGCATGGTTCGCAACGGCGGCGAGATCCCACACATATCAGAGTGAGTCTAATCGAACACATCAAGATTTGTTCGGAGAAAACCAGCAAGTTCTTTCATCATCAGGGGGCTGAGATATGATCTGATCTTTAGGACACGTGATGGGTCGTCATGGCTGACCGTAATGTCAATTATTAGCTCAACCGGTGCAACGTTGGTCTCTTTGCACTCCTCCTTGTCATCTGTCAGTTCTATGTATTAATATAATTGATGGTGGCACTCGAGCCAAGGCCCAGGCATCGGTTGTCAATCTTTGGTGGTTTGGGTACGAAGAGACTTGTCCACACCCTTTCCTTTCTCCTTTCGCTAAGTGTCTCTTAATTCAGCTATATAGCCGGCACGTTATGTCGTCTAATCACCATGCATAACTCTAACACCACTATCAGCTGGGAACTTCAAAGTCAAACACCATAGGGCAAAAGCTGCCCGAAACTCAGCTAGGGTTGGTCGGTCCAAAAAAGCATTGTATAGAGAGTCAACATCCAAGACAACAAATGGCAACATTCGCACTCTCTTGCGATCACCTTCCCTCAACTCTACAGGTGATTCGATATATACGATGGCTTTGGTCGAAACATCGGTAAAGCCATGAATGCAGGATTTAGACGGTTTCAAGTCTTTGGCTTCCATCCTTATATGATCGTAAGCCTTATATTTATGTAACTTCCACAATCAACCAAAATCCTCCTCACTAAGGCAGGGCCAATCATGGCCGAAATGACAATTGGGTCAATCATCGATGCCTCCACCTTGTCTGCATCTTTATTTCTAAACACAATGCCATCTATCATTGTACGTTGCCATTTTTTCGGAGCTCCATCTTATGTACTTAAAACAACATTCATAGTTCATATGCTTGATCGTGCTAGCATAGGGCTCTATCTCATAACAACTCTTATCAGCTGGACGTGGTCCTTTGACTATTGTATTGATCACTATCCTTCCATCAATCCGTGCAAGCTCCTCATCCCTATTAGGCACTTGTCCTCGGTTAGGGTTAGATCTTCCCGCCATCTTGCGGTTCTTTCTCGAATCAGTTTCTCGATAGCATCCTAGATATGCCTACACTCATCCGTTTTATGACCATATCATTCATGCAACCGACAATATTTTCCAGTCTGCTTCTCTGTCTTCTTTCGAAGGAGGCTTCATGTGCTACATGATATTGTACGTAGACAAATAGACGTTCTCTAAAGATTTATATAATGTATGTAGGTATCATACATTGGAATCCATGGTTTTTCTCTTCCAGAGTCCCTCTTTCACTCGCAGTTCCGATCACCACCTTTCTTTTGCAGAATCGGTTTATTTTGGCATTTAAGCTTTTTCAAAACTCTCCCTGTACCAGTTCACTGAAATATACTCTGCACTCCCACTCCACTTAGTCCTACAACATTCTTCTTCCTAGAGCATCTAGCTTGCTTTTTCCTCGAATATTGAGCTTCTATAGCATAGAAACATTCCAATGTTGTGGGTGGTTTGCTAGCTAACCATTCGCCAAATTCATATTCTGGATCAATCCCTCTCATTACTGCCATCAATATTTAATGGTCATTTGAATTACTGACTTCTGTGACAGCTGTATGAAATCTCTCTAAGTAATATTTCAGCGATTCTCTTGGAGCCTGGGTCACGCTTGAGGGGGACATTACATCTTTGGGACGAGTTGCATGCATACGAAACTGCACCACAAACTTTGTTGTCAAATCGTCAAATTTAGAGATTGACCGTGGTGGTAATCTTGTAAACCACATTGTTTCCATGCCAAAGAGAGTAATAGAAAATCATCTGCATTTTTTGCATCATCGGCTCATGCAAAGTCCATCATCCATTCATATCTCATGATATGCTTCCCGTGGTCGGTTTTTTCCTCATAGTTTGGCGTTGACAGCATGCTGAACCTCTGTGGATATTCCATGTGTAGGATATTGTCAATGAATGTGGTATGGCTTCTCAAGATACCCCAATCATCGTTGGTCCCACTAGCTACATGACCATAGCCGACAAGTTCGGCATTTAAATTATTGGAGCCAAGTGATAGTCATGCCCCTTACGTGAATGGTTTGGTCAATGTCCACGGGCCATTCCATGCCTCCTTGGCTCAATATCCTATTGATGTATATCGCATGCATTCACTTCATAGACATTCCGTGGAGGTAATAGATCTATATTAACTTGAACTTCAATATCTAAATCAATCACAACATTACCAGTGTGTGCTTTTCCCACTACCTAATGCTACCTGCCTCCAAGAGTTGGACCGGTGTCGACTGTTCCAAATGGATCGGTACCGATCATTATCGGCCTGTTTGGATCAGTCGGGTGATCGGGAGTCGATGTTTTAGCATGGTATCCATCGGTTCTGCGACGTTTATGCCTGTGACAGTCATCTAATGAAGTTGAGCTTTCTAATGCAGAATAGGGAGTTGGCTCCCTCCTAATCTTCCCATGTTGTTTTTCCTGAGTTGATTCATTAGATTGATATTGGCTTGTATCTGCTGGTTCATCTTTCGGCGGCTATCCACTAGCTCTCACATCATATCCTAAAAATCTACTCTTATGATGGAATCGGTCGAGTTTTGGACATTAACTAGATTGGCAGCATCCATGTCTATAGGTAGATTGCTCGGGCCTCCTTGCTGGACGCTAGCATTCTCATTTCCTACCGCGTTCTAAGAAGTAGACCTGATGTTCCTAACCATTATTGATAGCATTCCTTAAACTTTTGCAAATCTGAATAGAATGAATAAGCTTCTTGAGAACAATTAAGGACCTCTTTAGGGGATTTATGCAATCTAGTAGCAGCAAAAGGATCCAAATAGGGATGAGAATCTTCGTCCTCGAAAAGCACCAAAATGTTTTCACCAAAAATCGGCACAAACACCCAATAGAGATTTTATAGAGAAACAAATGAAGAATACAAAATGTAATGGAGGAAGTAAGCAATTAAAGAACAGAAAGTAAATAATAACAAGAAGACAACGATTTAGAGTGGTTTGATGTTGAAAGCCTACGTCTACTTTGGAGAGAAAAAACTTTATTAAACACTTGAATTGCTGAGTACATGAGGACGGATCGGAGTAAACCCTGGTTTACAAAGAAATGCAAAGTAACAAGCAGCTAAAAGATCCCTCAAATGAACAATTAAGTCTATATTTATAGGGAAAAACCATGAAATATCTTTCTGAAATTTCGGTAGTGGAATCACCAGATCCAAAAGAAGTCATATTATCGATCAGGGGTTCCACTTCTTTAATACTAACGATCAGTGTCAATCGTTCCATGGGCTTATTTTTTGGCGTGCGATCGGTATGGTGGGATCCACTCTTCAGTATATTGATGTTCGTATAGTCTCATCTGTATTTGACTTGTAGATTTTGGGATACCGATCGTTTTCCATTGAGTTGAACTATAATATTGATATGGTACGGTTTATAATCGATGAATATGGATCGTACCCGATCCATGTTCAGTAGATGATATATTTTCATACTTCTATCATTCTATTGAATCTACCTTCTGCTTTCACTTCATCCCTGCTCCATATTATCTTCTATGCCCGATCCTTGGGCTTTGTGACTATTAGCCTGACTTGTCGATCCTTATGACAGTCAACTCTAACTTGTATAACCAGTCAAATATATCCAGACCAAAAGGATGGATAACAGATAACAAATCTAATGACTCTTCTTAGAGCTCTACATTCTACTACGTATTATAATAATATCTTTGGTGAGAGGTAATATCTAAATAAATTGGGAGCATGTCTTTTGAACCATAAACTAGAGAGAAGGGAGTATGTCTTATCGAGGTCGTGGAGCTTGTCCTATGGGCCATGCAGAATGAAAAAAAAAATCATTTGCCTAGTTTCCTTTGGCCTTGCTTAGTCTTCTCCTCAAACATGCTTTGATAGTTTTGTTGGTTGCCTCTACGGTTCCATTTTCTTATGGATGGGCTACCGAAGAAAAACTCATAATACTGTGATCTCAACAATGTTCTGCAAACTCTCGGCTTTCAAATTGAGTATCATTATCCATGATAATCTTATGTCGAAGACCAAATATGGATACTATAATTTTCATCATAAACTTTATCACTTGATGGGGGATATGGTAGCCAAGGATTCGGCTTCGACCCATTTTGTAAAGTAATCAATTGCCACTATGGCATACTTTGCTCCTCCTATAGCAATCGGAAGGGGACCAATAAGATCAATGCCCCAGATATCAAAGGGCTATGGACTTATCATTTGGGTGAGCTTGTTGGGAGGAGCTCTCAATACTTTTTCACAAAATTGATACTTATCGCATTTTCTTACATAGTCTAACACATCATGGTTTAGTGTCGGCCAGCAAAGCCTTGCTTGAGTATTTTCTTTGCTAGCTTTTGACCTCCATAGTGGTCTCCGCAAATCTCATCGTAGGCTTCTCTCAATAATTGTTGACCTTCCGAGATTGTTACACATTCAGAGTATGGAGTTGAAAATTACATCCCATAGAGTACTCCATTAATAATTCTGAAATTTATGGCGTTATAGTTAATATGTCTTGCTTTGGTAGTATCCAAAGGTAGAATGTCCTCAATTAAATATCGAAAATACGGCGACGTCTAATTTTCTTCAATTATTACCGGTGTTGTAGATTTACTTTGGTAAGCCTAAGGTCATGTTATACTAATACTTTCCCCAGTACCTGTATACTAGGTTTCTCTAGAATCTCAACTCAGATGAAGTTGAACTCTCTTACATCAATTGAGCTTGCATATTTTGTTAAGGCATCGGCCCTAGCATTTCGATCCCTAGGAATGTTTTCTATATGATAACTTTTGAAAGCTTCAAGTAACTAATTCACCCGTTTAACACAGAGAGTTAACCTCGGATCTAGGGTCTGGTACTGACTAAGAATTTGTTTGACTACTATCTAGGAATCGCTATATATTCGGATCTCCAAAATATTAATGGAAATGGCCATCCTTAATCCAGTGATAAAGGATTCATACTTGGCAGCATTATTGGTTCCTACGAAGGTGAGCTTGATAGCGCAATAAATTTGGTGGTTTTCCAGGGTCGCTAAGATACAGCCGGCCTACCCCTATCTCATTTAAGGCTCTGTCCACATAGAGTTGCCAAGGGAGTTGCTTATTCTCATTCTCTTCTTTTTTTGGACTCGGCTCTGAAACCATTGTATTTAGTAACGAAGTCAGCTAGTGCTTGACCTGTGATTGACGTCCTAGGTTCATATGATATCTTGTACTAGCTGAGTTCTACGACCCACTTAATTAACCTCCCTACAGTTTTGGGTTTGCTAAAAAATTGTCAAAGTAGTTGATCTGTAAGGACTTTAATAGGATGGGCAGGGAAATATGGCCAAAGCTTTCTTGTTATGAACACCAAGCTATACGTGAGCTTTTTAATTATTAGGTAGTGCTTCTCGGTTGGATTTAACCTTTTATTTACATAATATACAGGTCTCTAAGGCCCATTATCATCTCTCACGAAGGTGGAACTTATGGCCTGATCCGAGGCGGCCAAATAGAGGAACGGAGTTTCTCCATCTATTGGTTTAGAAAACACTGGGTGAGAACTTGGGTACTTTTGCAGGTCTTCGGATGCCTTTTAGCATTTGCCTTTCCATTTGAAAGTAACATGCTTCTTTAAGAGGTTGACGAAGGAAATACACTTTTCGGTTGATCGTTTTATATACCTATTTAAAGCAGCAATCTTCCTATTTAAACTCATTAACTCCATTCTATTAGTTGGAGCCTTCATGTTGGTTATAGCTTTTATCTGATTCGGGCTTATCTCTATCCCTCTAGAACTTAATTTAAAAGCCAGGATTTTCTTGGATTGTATCCTGAAGGTACACTTCTGAGGGTTCAGCTTCATCTGATATTTTGGTTAGATCTGAAATATGACTCTCTGGCTACTTAGATTTTACCAACATGTCATCAACATAGACTTCCACATTCCAACCTATCTAATTGGTTCGGTTGACTAACCTTTAATATGTTACCCCTGCATTCTTAAGACCGAAGGGAATTACCTTGTAAAAAAACAAACCCATGTTGGTGACAAAGCTCGTATGTTCCTCATTAGGCTTAACATTGGAATTCGATTATACCCAAAATGAGCATCCATAAATGAAAGCAATTAGTGCCCACTTGTAGCATTTACTAACTGATCGATTCTCGGCAAAGGGAAACAATCCTTTAGGCAAGCTTTGTTTAAATCAGTGAAGCCAATACAAGTCTTCCACTTCCCATTTGTTTTTTTTACTAACATCGAATTAACGATCTACTTTGGATAGCAAACATCTCGAATGAACTTATACTTTAGAACCTTTCGATTTCTTCTTATAGGGCTATATTAGACCTTGTCTGTAGGTCTCCTTTTTTCCTTACGGGAGTAAAATTAGGATTTATATTCAAGCAATAGCAAATAGCTAAGGAGTCGATTCCACCATATCACCATGAGTCTAGGCAAATACATCTTGGTTATGCTTGAGAAAGGAGATTAGCTCTTCTCGGACAGTTGGATGAAAATAAGTTCTTATCTTAACTGTCTTAAACTTATCATTTTCATCGAGGCATGCTTCTTCTAGAGTTTCGGTTGCTGATGTTGTCTCGATTTCTTGTCTAAAGTAAAGGTCAAGCTTAATTTCTTCTTCTATCGGAATTCCTGTACACCATGAACGATCTTTCTCTTTTTCCCAAAAAACTAACTACTTTAGCCCCATTATATCTCATTATATTCTCTTAGATAGCTTGATATGCATATTAATTCCCCATCCATGGAATCTTCTTGCCATGGGAAAATTCTTAAGGGTTTCCTATGGCTTTCCATGAATTTATGACTTATGCATTAACTGTTTTCTTAACCGGAAAGGGAGTGGGTTGGTTAATTTTGACATTTTTTCATAATATGAAGTTTTACCTTTATTGATCATGTTCAGACTTGCATAACACAGTTACCTTGTGATCCACTGATCTCCCCTTATAAGCCCTACTCATATCTCAATGGGAAACTTTAAAAGTAATAATTAGTAGACACATACCTATCCATTGCGTCGAGAGCTGGTCTTCAAAAGAAAGCGTTGTATACCGAAGGGATGTCCATGGTAATAAAGGTGGTTTCGAAGACCTTATAGTAAGGGTCATTTCCAATTTTGACCATCAGGTTACACTCTCCAAGAGGCATGGTTCCTTTATCATTGATTCTATATATGAGAGCATGACTGGATTTGAGCATACTCTAGGGTAGCCCCATCTTACTGAAAGCGTGCTTGAAGATTATGTCAACAACAGTTCCGGTGTCGACCATTATCTTTGCAATTTCCAAAGTCAAATTTGATTCGTAATTACAAGTGGGTCATTGTGGGGATGGAAGACACCTCGCCTATCAAGATCACTAAATGTAATTTCTAGCCTAACCTTATGCTTTTTCTCAACTCTCATCATCTCATAAATTGAGATGTCTCCACTTTTGGCATCATTAAGTCCAACTACCATTATTTGCCCCTACAATGCAGGGTGCCAACAAAAATCCAAGGAGCTGATAAAGATCTCAGAGCCTATGTCTGAAGTTGTGCATTTTCATTTCCTGTTGGAGTGGTGGCTCCCTGAGTGTTATTTTTCTTTAGAAACTCATTTAAATATCCTCCTCTATGCCTATTGACGAAGGACTTCAAAACCAACACCCTTAGCTACTATGTTTGTTTTGCTGACGGTAGTTACAATATTTTCCTCCCCGATTACTTTCTGGCTCCATCCCTCTTCTTAAAAGGTATGAGATTTGGTCCTGAGCTTTGGCATAAATTTGAGCGTATGAATGAGTTAGTGGATATTCTTACATCACTTAAAGTTCCTTCTTAAATCTTTTGGTCGAAGTGAACTTCTTGTTGTCACCACTCCAGTCGGGGTTCTTTTTGTTCCCTTTGATTTCTCAACTTGAATTTCTGCTCGAGCTCGAAAAAACAGCTCGTTCAAATATTTTCACTACTACCTCAATAAATCATCCCATAATGGTGTATTCCTCCAAAATCCTGAAGTGATAGCAACCAACTTGGTTTCATCTGTCATGCCCTTGCATTGGGACACTATATCATTAAATCTTTTGCATAGTCCTTTAGAGATTCTCCTCTTCCTTGCCTAAAGCCGACAAGTAAACTTAGTCATGTTTTAGTAACTTTAAAATAAAATAATTATGTCAAGAATTTTGTGGTTAACTATTCCTAATAACAAATAAAATTTGGTGGATAGATTTGGAACCATTTAAAGGCAGGTCCATTATACATCATAGGCAAGAATCTACATTTGATCTCTTTTAAAGACCAGGTTGCTAACATCTGGGTTTTATATAAAGTGATGTTATCTTCTAGATCGGATGTTCCATCATAAAAAAGTTTTGAGATCCTTAACCCTAAAAGCTTAGGAGCTTTCACGATTTCTTGGGAAAAAGGTTGAACCTTTTAGAGGTTCATTTCGACATCAAGATTAGATCGATCCTCTTACAACTTCTGTACCTATTCTGATAACTTCATTAATAAGGCTTCCATTACATGATCCCCACCGAGTCCTAGAGTTTTAGCTTCAACATTTTGAGTTTATGGCCTATTTTTTGCCTTTGTTAGAAGTTTACCTTTTCAGGACTTAGAGTCACGTCCTTTTGAAAGATCCTATTCTTGTCCTCTTTACAGTCTCGGCTTTCTATGCCACTTCCATGAATCCAGCTTCTAAGGCCTCATAAGTCATTGGTAACTTTTTTGGGTTTCGGCTGAAAGTCAAAGGGACCTCGTCCTCCTCAAGCATAGCCGAAACATTTTTCTCCAATTCAGAAAAAGTGTTATTAACTTCATTCTAATAGTTATTTAAGCATTGTAATGTGTTAGAAACAAACTTCGGCATCATACTTTGTCGATACTCGCTTTCGGTAAAGGTTGGAGGGGTAATTTTCTCGTTAACAGTTTGATTTATTTAGTCTGCTTGATTCCCTTCATTCACATGCAGTTCTTCGACTCCTTCATCCTAGGCAGAGGAGTGAGGTGTCTTTCGAGAGGATGGCTTTGACTTCAGGCTTGATTGAAAGGATTGAGTTTGATGGATTGGAAGAGAATAGAGGTTCGAGAGGGATTTCCTTCTAGCACCAAAAATGTTAGGCAGATTTTTCATCCGACTAATATCTCTAAAGTTTTTCAAAAGCTAATACAGAAAGATGTAGATAAATTAAATGAATGTTGAAACTATGTAGAAAATAAGTGTCGAATGGTAAAAGAGACACAAGATTTATAGTGATTCGGGACCGAGATCTTTACGTCTACTTAAATGGTTTTTGCATTTGGCTTTATTCCTCAATTTCGTGTACAAATACATTTATGATGGATTTCGCCATTAATGGTCTTTTGATTAAAGATTTCTAAAAGGAGTAAGGAATATTGAATGATTGTAGAATGTCAGGAAATCTTCCACCAGCCCATTTGCAATAGCATATGGTCCTCTATTTATAGCAAATGTAAGGTTCTCCCGTTAATATAGGGGATTTTCACTTGGATTGATGACTTGGCTTGCTATAGGTGGCTTTAATTCAAATACTTGTCATCATTTGGCTGAAATGCTTTGACATGGATTTCTGACGTGACACTTATATATATAGCTTCTTGGATTCTTTTATTTATCCTGACTTGTTGATCTCATCTCGAGCTATCTTAATCATTGGTTGTTGAGACTTATTGAGATGTCTCTGGTCTTGGCAGCTGCTACTCTTGGATAAACTTGTTGTCTTTATTGTACAATGGTCATGATCTTAGTTGCTACTTTGATTCATGTTTTCGGAATACGTGCTCTCGGATACTAAGTCTGGTACTTAAGCTCTTATTGGAAACCAAATGATGGGTCTCCTAATTATAAGTTAAAGATTTTTTTTCGAGTATTTATAATTTATACTTTGTAGAAATTATGGTGTAATAATATACAATCCAGTCATTATATATTTCAAAAAGTAAGAGGTTTGAAAAGAGAATAGAGAAGTAGAAGTATTTAAATCCAAAGGAAAACGCTAGGAATTATCTATGAGTGAAAATTTCAGTTTTCTCATTTTAGTAATTGTATAGTGTAGGTTGGATTTGATATATGATTTGGGGAATTTTGTTTATGAAAAAACCAAAATAAAACCCCCAAAATTCCCCTAAAGCAAAATATCATGAATTTGAATCTCAATTATTCTATATTAAAATAGTAGAATTTGTGTAGTTATTGCAATTTTAATATTTTACATTCTATTCCACTTCTCACTTTTCTCTTTTGACGTAATTAAGGGTTAGATATAAAATATGTATCCCCTTTTATTTTATATGCAGAAGTTGAATAGAGTGTAAAATTATTTGAATTGTAAATTCTATTAATGATTACTCTACTATTCTAATATTAAATAAGTGAGGTAGTTGATTCTACTTTCTTACACAAGTCTATTATTGGGTTGAGGATATTAGCTGATTTTTTTGTTATGGTTTGGAATTATACTTGTAAAAATTGGAAGTTTTGACACTTAAACGATTAGTATAGGATGCAATCTTCGCATGCTTAGGAATATTTTAGTTCTGTATATACACACGCGCAGGCACACACACATATATATACATTAGCATATAAATAGCATACAATCCATAAAGTATTAACCGATTATTAAAGATTAGTGATTAGCATTAAAACCCTATAGGAAGGAAGTTAAGGATAATTATGACTAGTGGTGGTATAAAGATTCTTTCTTTATAGCCATAGTAGAGTGCGGTGGGGTATGTGATAATATGATTATGGGAGTGTAAATTATGACTAAGTTATAGGGATGCAATGTCAGTCAAAAGCACACGAAAATTTGCCCGGCTAATCTAGCTACCAACGGTGTGACTTTGGGGCTGATGTGAGACACCACCTATAATAAGTACCTACGAAGGACACGAGGTCAGTCCCAATTTTGTAAGGTAAGTCTGCCTAGTTAATCTAGCTACCAATACCTACGAATTGCCAGACTAATGTGATACATCTCAGTTTGGGTTGCGGGTCATAATACGTAGGGTCTGCTTCGAGGATCAAGGGTAGCAAGTGGATGACATAAGGTCTGCCTCCTCCCTGATCAGGAAGTGTTAAATGGTCGAGGATAGCAATTAGGATTATAGATGGAAATCTAAAAAGGGGTCCACTTCGGGTTTAAGGTACTGAGTGGCTATTGTAGGGTCCACCTCTTCTAAAAAGAAGTATAAAGTGGCTTGATGAGATTCCAAGCAATGTCAGTTAGATTGTACCAGAGAGGGGTCCACTTTGGGTTAGGTATTAATTGATGGGGACCTGCCTAAGATATAGGTATTAAATGGTCAGAGTCTGCCTAATTCCGATTGAAAAGTATTAAGTGGCTTGGGTACTTTCTCTTATGTTTTTAGGACATGATTGACGATTGATACGTGGGACTAGGAATGGCCTTGGGACTACAATTGAAAGTAATTTATAGAGTTGGGTTAATTTTAAGTTATAGGACTAGACCGGGAAAGTTTATGGGCATATAGTTGGAGGCATTTTTAAAATATAGTTAGGATGTGTAAGACATATTCTTATATAAGTCATACTGCCAAATACTATTATGGAAATACTAGAGATTTTTATTCACCAAACACTGTTGTTCTAACTCCCTCCTTATTACAGTACAGGTTAGAGAAGATGATGCAAATTTAAAAGATGAAGGCAGAGACAAAGTCTTGTGGTATACCTATCTACTTATATTTTTGTTATATTTTGATGTACGCATTCTGACATGATGTTATTGTATTTTAAGATATTATGAAGGTCTATGCGGATCGAGTAATATTAATAATTCTAATAATTTTAAACTTATATCAAACTAACAGTATAAAATTTGCAATAGAGGTAAATATAATAAAGTAAAGTGCGCCAGGATTTTTATATTGGTTCAAACTCCCATTCTACGTTCGTCCCGGACTCCTTCTGGAATTAACTAACAAACATCCAACCTAGAGGAATAAGTATTACAGACCGCCCGAGTTGTCGAATGGGACTTATATACTACAAACCACCTAAGCTGTCGAATAGGATTTCGTAGCCGAAGGTCTCTAACAGGACTTCGACTCCAAAGAGTGGTAAAGTGTTTTGACTTCTTATGCTCTAAATAACAAGGATGAGTCGATATAGTTTAACCTTCCTAAAATCTTCTTCTGAGTGGTATATTGAATGTAAGTGAAGCAATGGAAAGGTTTTGATCACAAGAATTGTGCTCTTGAATGAATAAGTGATCAATTATTGAAATTATGTGATAGGACTTGAGAATTCAAAAGCAATATACAGAAAATCAGAGAATGTAATTGGTATTGAATTCAAGAATTTGTTTGCTTTATATAGAGGATGTATGGTTGACTCTTAATAAAGAGGATGTATGGTTGCAATCATTAATGAAGAGGAATAACTCTTCATGGAGAAGTACACCCTTCAAAAAATTTAAAACATATAGTTGTTACGACCATTAACTCGACCGAATGGAGTTAATCAACCGATTGAATTTTAAGCGAAAGGTCATATTTCAAGTCAGAAAAGAAGTAGTGTAAAATAATGCAATTTTAATTGACTGAATCCCTTAGTTTAGTCGACTGAGCTAGTGTTTAGTCGATTAAATTTTATATTTAGTCGACTAAAACTATTAGTATATAAATATATGTATGTTCACGAATTCAGTCAACTGTGGGGGTCTTTTTAGTTGACTTCCTGAAATGGTTTTTAACTTTGAAATTGACTTGTCATCAAATACATTTATGTGTATATGTGTGTGTATACCACTTTAAAGAGATTTTAACATATGCATACTCTAAACATGACATTTTATGACTAATAGTACTTTGTTTGTCATCTTCAACTTGTCTCGATCGTGTATATCTCTTCTCGTACCTAAACACACACACACACACACACACACTTTTATCCTCTTTTACACAGTGTATCTTCATATTGAACTTATTTATGTGTCTCTTTTTGATACCGATGTACCTTTCAGTTAGCCTAGAGGTTGTTTGGTATAATTGTACAGTTGTTGTCATTAAAATCCAAAAAGAGAGGTTCTAACATTCTCCTACTTTTTTATGATGACAACTATACAATTTTTGAAAAATATTCATTCTACATAAACTAATATTATAGTATGATTAAAGCTCCTTGTAACGAATCAGATTTTTGACCCTTGAAAATCGACAGTAATACGTCCATTGTATCACATGCCGAACATTCAAGTGCCATAAATACACATTTTTTATGGTGAAAGAATAAGGTAGCAAACAACATAGAATCCCACAATGCAACGAATAATATATAACACAACAATGACTTTATAAAAATAATTTTTTTTATTCATATAATATCAGAGTACACTGGGCTTATCCTGAATTTGGATAGTTATAGAAACCTGTTCTTACACTGACAAACATACAGACTCTATAATATAGCGGAAGAAAAATATACATGAATATGTCTTGACCATCTAGCTCATCTTCAACTCCAAAGTATCCAGCTAAACTTGGGAAAACAAGCTCGGTCCGACCCGAGCTTTACATGGAATAACGCCAGGGTCAGTCTGGTAAACCACGTGAGTAAAACTTGATAACAAGTAATAACCAACTAATTTCTATATTTGAAAACCTTTCAAACAAAGGGTATCTAGTAAGACCACACTAAACGGATGGGTTTTACCTTAAAGTAACCAAAACATTCTATATTAAAAAAACCAGTGATATATCATAGTGTCTAGGTTTAAAGTAAATAAATAAAATAGCTGAAATGCTTGCATCTTAGATTCTAACATACCAGGGTCTACAATAAAAAAAGTAAGGCACTTATTGGAAAATGGATTCCAACTAATTACTGTGCTATTGGGGTACCGTCCGTCACAGTACACTTCTAGCAAAATGTACCTAGGTCATACCTAATGACCCCGACCAACAAAAAACCGGCCTACCGCTTACTGAATAGTATCGAATATATCATCACCTCGGTTGCTTTGCAACCTTTGACCGAGCGCACCCACGTACACGAATTCATTAATGATTGTGTCTATATCTAGAAGGTGATGATATACCCTAATGGATGCGACCCACATAGCTCTATCGCATATCCCTTGCTTTAGTCATTCCCGGTTGATGAGGCTTGAGGCTATGTTTTACAATTCTGAATAGCAGTTCCTCTTGGAATGCTAACACTGCCCTCCTAGCAGTTATGCAGTGCCAACATTCATCCATACAAGTTGTCCAAGATAAGGATAAACCGAAGGCACTACTTCAACTACACCCATTTTGTAATCACCCTCGAGATTAGTAGTAAGCAGCCCTTGTACTTCAATAGCCTCATCTTCGATCCCATGCCTTAAGGTGCCTTCATTACGAAACGCTTGGGTTGGATCAAAATGGTTTTTGGATAACATATCCGATCCCGATCTCTTCGAAACAATTTTCGATATTTTTCGGTAAACTTAATTACAGTTCTTTAAGAAATAAACAAACAAATGATTAAGAGTGGAGTTCACCTCCTAATCTTTTGGGATGAATTTCCTTATCATTCGTTCTAGAAGAACGAAACAAGTTTATACGTATAGTATAGCACCTTCGACGGTAAATATACCATATAATTTTCGTGTTTCTCCTACATATTTCCAAAGTTGCATTTTGGGCCAGCTTTTATAATCAGTTATTTAGCTATCAAATAAACAAACATCCACTTATGGTTTAATTTCCATATAGGATCCACTAAACCTTTTTTAGTTCTCTTTAATTAATAAACCCACTATATAAAATCTGATCAAAGGATCTTTTCAAAAAACTATTCCCAAACCCCTTACATTTCCTTTATACTTGGAAACCTTTATATACTTATCTCAATGGTATAAGTATATTACCAAAAATTTTACTTTTCATGCCTTGAAACAAAATCATATACTTATCTTATCAGTATAAGTATATTTACAATTTTTTCATAGTTTCCTTCTTCCCAAATCCAAACATTTCTTCCAAATAAAACATTCTGCTTATCGTTCATAAAAAAATTCCTTTTAAAAGCTCATCTCATATTTCAATTAACTTATAACTTTCAAAGTAAAGTTATAATGCACTTTGATAAACCTTTAAGTTAATTTATGAACCTCTTTCTAAATCTCTGAAATGATTTATAAACCTTTTTTATATTTTCAAAACTCTTTATATAAACCTTTCTATACTCCTTTATAAAATATCCTTTATAAATATCATTCACAAAACATCATTTGTAAAACACCTTAATAACCCTTTCATGTTAGAAAAACCTCTTTTTATAAACAAGTTATCATTTATAGATACCTTCATAAGGATTATATAACTTGAAAAACCATTTATAAATCATTTTCCTCAAATTGATTAAAAAATTAAAACAAATACAAACCATACTTTACAAATTCCAAATGAGGCTTGGCAGTCCCAATGATACTAATTTAAGTTACCATTTAATTTCAATTCGATTCCTAAATCACATAACAATTATTTACATAAGCTACCATATATGTATATGCAGTTCATATCCAATCGGGGAATAACACATCAATATAATTAATTGGCATATACAAGTCCAAATAACATAACAACAAGATGTGATTTATCTCGCTAAATAGATGTCCAAACAATTCAATCAATTTATAGCAGAAAGGAGACTTATTCTGCTTAACACATGTCCACACAATCAAATCACTTACACTGTAGCAGAATGGTGTTTTGTTCTGCTAGCGGATGTCATTTAATTCTCCTAATTATATGGTTACTTAAGGGTCTGGACAAGAGATCTGTTGATATAGAATCGATTTACTTTGGATAATTTTTTGATTAAAACACATTATGTTTAGTTTAAAATCACCTTTGAAAAGTTCAAGTATATTTAATTAGCTTAAACCCTAACTAAATCTTAATTAATCCTGATTAAATTAAGATTAAATCAAAATTAAACTCTAATTAGATTTAATGAACATGATTAAGTACTAATTAACTTCCTAATTCAACTCGGTTAAGGTTAAACCAAAAAATTTAAGAGTTAAACCCTAATTAATTAAATAACCCATTAATTAAACAATTAATTAATCTTAATTAAATAATTATTAATCACTTAATTACTTCTTAACCCCATTAATCACAAATTAAAAAATTATAAATCAATTAATAGTCACTAACTAAAGTAAAGTGATGATTAATATCTAACCACCTTCATAATTACCAATTAGGTATTAATTACCTTTTAATTAACTAATTAATTAATTATATTACAACTTAAATACTTTTTGATGTTATAATTAAGTTTGGAAAACTTTGTAAACTAATTTCAAAATAAAACAAATTTTAAATAGAAATTCAAACCTTTGTCGAACTGTGTCTATAGCGATTGTCGTTATGAGTGGAGTTTTCTCTAACCCACCTTTAAGCAAAGCCACTTCACTAAAACCATACTATTTCATGATTGAAACATACCTTAGTAAATTTTTACACTTTAAAACCAATTATGTAAACTTTAACCACAATCTAAACTTTAAACTCTTGAAACGAGTTTGATTTTAAATCCGGCCTCAAATTCGTCGTAACTGCATAAAAAGTTTTAACTTTGTTTTCAACCCATCATGACTATAGTCAAGTTCATCATCAACCCTTTATATTTACAGATCGCATTCATACAACAAACTACATACTTATACCAATATATATATATATATATATAGACACACACACACACACAAACATATAATTACTTACTTTGTAATAACACATCCAGTCGAGTGCTGACACTAACCCATAAATTTGCACTTATCATCACATTCAAACATACCAAGATCCAATATATATATTAAACATAAATATAGCTAAGGATCAACACAACGTATAAAGGAAAGTTCTTTCTAAAAGATTAGGAATTTACTCACCGAAGGCTATTCAAACTCTCGCTAAATTAGAGTATGACACAGCACTTCCATTCCTAAGCAACAAGATGTAGTCTTGAACCATGAATGCACTAGGTAGGCTCAGCCTTAAAGGGAAGAGGAAGCGAGACTTGTTTTGGTAAGGTGGAGCGACTTCAGATAAACATGGAACTCTCAATAATAAACCCAAAAATAGGTAATTTTGCAACTGATTTTTGGGCTAACTACTCATGGAATTTCGAAAAGCACTCAAAGAGGAAGTTATTGGAATTTATTTTATCTATCATTTCAAAAAATAATCACTCGTTTTAGAATTGTTCTGAAGAAGTTATGATTAAAAGAAGAAGGATAATTTTCGGACCTGAAATTCTAGGTAAAAAATTACTTTGCAAAGATTGGATATTTTGACATAGCTATGATAAAAATTTGAAAAAATGGTCAACTAAAATATTGTAGCCATTTAAATTTCACATGGTTTAAAAAATGGAAAACTCCATCTGAGTAAGAAATGAGGAATAAAACGTTGGTGGAAAGAGGAGGAAAAATAAAGAAACATATAGTTTATTTATAGGCAAGATTTCACACCTAATCACTTTGTCAAGTCACATCATAAATCTTTTATAATATATATATAATTAAGTTTAATCATATCATTCCTTTTTATTTATGTATAATATGTTTAGTCACATCGCTTTCTTATATATATATAATTATGTTGTTTAGTTACATCACTTCTTACACACACACACATATATATAATTAAGTTGTTTAGTCACATCACTTTATATATATACGTTTAATTATTAGTTAACTAAGATATGAAAAGAGATAAATATGGTTAATGATTACAAATCTAAGATGTGACAACACTCAATATATATATTTATATAAATGTTTATTATTTTAAAACTATGTCTTATCACATCACTTACTAATCCAAATTAACATAAGATAATTTATTTTTATGTATATTATTATCTAGTTAATTAACTCTTATATATATATATATACATATAGTGCACAAGGACGAACAACATTCCCGATAATTTTCTGATGTCAAAAGATCGAAATTCCGAAAATAGTTCTTCGGCCACATTTTCTGTTTTTTTACGAACTATTTAATTTGGTAAACAAATTTTGAAAATGATTTTACCATCATTATTAATTAATTAAAATGATTTCCTGTTTATTATTAAATATATATACTGAATATTTAAAATTAATTAAAAATTCACTAATCAAAGCACTGAAATTCTGGGTCGTTACATTCTTCCCCCTCGTTACATTCTTCCCCCTTAAAATAATTTCATCCTTGAAATTACAGCTCGACCTATCCTAGAAAACACTTAACGCTATACATTATCTTTTATGATGTACAAAGATCATTCTTATGCAAAATATGATTTGATCTCAACTTGAATATATAATTTTTCTTCTGAACTAGCATTGCTCTCTAGATTCTCTAGTGCGGATTCCGATCAGGCTCTTTGATTTGGAACATTTATTCTCCTTACATAGTTGTATCTATGATAGAAAACTTTGGTCCCGCACCAAAAACCCTCATCAAGTGCTCGCCGTCAAAATTCGAGCAACGGATCCTTATTCGGAATGGTGCAACACCTTAAAGCCATGTATTCGAATCTTAGATCACTCTATATGGAAAGAGAAACGATCCGTCCAGCTTACGCACTTACTTAATTGGTCCTCCCTAATACCAATTCTATTTCCACAAAATTATTTTTGAAAACATTCCATAAACTACACGGTTCAACTTAGATGCTATTCCACTACATCCTAAGATCATATATCCCTATTTGATTCCATATTCCATTTCGAATTTATTTCTTAAAGAAAACTCAAGATCCAAATACCTGGATTTTATTCTAAACTTTTTCAAATAAAACTTTATATTTCAATCATAGAAATAATATCTATAGCCCGAGTAACTCCAAAATGATACTAAGGAACTGAATACTACCTAGAAGTATCCTACATTTCCTTACTAAGAAGGGTAATACTCAAGAAAAGTGTTTACCATCAGAACACATTCCTTCCCTAATTTTAAGTCATTTTTGAGCCACTTGAACTAGTTAACTTAAAAATATTCCTTTTATTTCAAAAATATCATTTTTGGAACAATACTTTACATTTTTGAACAAAACATCTATTTCCAACTTACTTTGGGTTCATTCGGGTTGAGCTTGTTTCGACTATATAATGATAAAGAGAATAATTTACTAAGTGCACAACGTTCGCCTAGGCAAACATCTGATCGTCGCTTAGAAGATTATTCTGATCGTCACAAAACAATCAAGATTTGTTTCTCATACCAATCCAAAGATAACACTTCTTACTTACACTTTCATTCCCCAAAAATTATACTTAAACCAAATTGGTATAAAATATTATTATTACTATTTTTCCAAAATCTTGAAAATCATTTTTCCAAAAGCACCGGGATTTAGGTTCTCAAGCTTTTAACCTAAATTCTTCCAACTTAAACGATACATTTTTATAAATACATTTTCTATTAAACCATTTTAAATATTTATCTCTAACTTTTAAATCAAATTCTACCTCAACATTAACATCGAACGCCCTATAGTCAAACTATGAAACTTAATTCACAAGGTGTTCGTTGCCATATTTTTCCCAATCCTTATCAACCCAACCCATATCTTAAAAAGGGAACATACTAACAATAGTTAATTCTCAATTAAAGGAGCATGACTAAATAAACCCATGATAATAATAATAACATATTATTATCTCCTAACATCCCAACCAATTATACTACATTGTTTGTGAAAATCATTCTTTTTTTGTATATAAAATATATTCCAGGTAAATTTATTTTATTACCTAATTTCGAAACAATACTAGGCCAATTGAACTTGTTCCAATGTTTAGGAAATCCCTATCAATAACGTAGGCCAGACGCATCGATCAGAATTCTTAAGCCACCCAACAGCTCAAACAACACTATACAAAACATTTTTATAGCACTAACAAATACACCCACTTATATAATATACATTCAAACTCATTCTAGAGTCTCACTTACGCTATCTCAAATGAGTATACCCCACTAGGGCCAAGGTTCTCACTTAACCTTCAGCTCTGATACCAAATGTAATGAACCAGATTTTCGACCCTCGAAAATCGACACTAATTCATCCATTTTATCACATGCCGAACATTCAAGTGGCGAAAATACCAATTTGTTAGGGTGAAAGCAGTAGGTAGAAGATAGAAGAAAACTAAACAACACAGAATCTCACAATGCAACGAATAATGTATAATACAACAATGATCTTTACAAAAAGGAAACATTTTTATTCATATAATATCAGAGTACAATAGGCTTTTATCCTAAATTTAGACGGTTATAGAAACCTATCCTTACATTGATAAACATATAGATTATATAATACAGCAGAAGAAAAATATACGTGAATACGTCTTGACCATTCAGCTCCTCTTCAAGTCTAAAGTATCCAGCTAAACCTGGAAAACATGCTCGGTATGACCCAAGCATTACATGGAATAACACCCGAGTTAGTCTGGTACGTGAGTAAAACTCGATAACAAGTAATAACCAAACCGATTTCTATATTTGAAAACCTTTTAAGCAAAGGGTATCTCGTAAGTCCATACTGCATATAAAAACAGATGAGTTTTTACCTTACGATAATCAAAACATTTTATACCAAAATCCATTGATATTATCATAGTGTCTAGGTTTAAAGTAAATAGATAAAATAGCTGAAATGCTTGCATCTCACATTCCAACATACTAGGCTCTACAATCAAAAATGTAAGGCACGTATTGGAGCATGGATTCCAACTAATGACTAGGTTACTAGGGTACCGTCCGCCATAGTACACCTCTAGAAAAATGTATCGAGGTCGTACCTAACGATCCCTGCCAACACAGAACCGGTCTACCACCTTACGATCCCTGCCAACACAGAACCGGCCTACTCCTTGCTAGATAGTATCAAATATATCATCACCTCGGTTGCAAGCAACCTTTAACTGAGCGCTCCCTCATACACGAATTCGTTGATGATTGTGTATATATATAGAAGGGTGATGATATTCCCTAATAGGTGTGACCCATATAGTCATTCCCGGTTATGAGGCTTAAGGCAACGTTTTACCTTTCTGAATAGTGGTCCCTCTTGGAATGAAAACATGGCCCTCCCGACAGTAATATAGTGCCAACATTGATCCATATAAGTTGTCCAAGATAAGGACAAACCGAAGACTCTGCTTCAACTACATCCATTTTAAAATCACCCTTAGCATTAGTAGCAAACGACCCTTTACTTCAATGGCCATATCTTCAATCCCATGCTTCAAGATGGATTTATTACAAAACGCTTGGGTTGGATCGAATTGGTCTCTGGATAACATATCCGATCCCCGTCTCTTCAAAACAACTTTCGATATTTTTTGGCAAACTCAACCCCGGTTCTTTAAGATATAAACCAACAAATGACAAGAGCAGAGTTCGCCTCCTAACCTTTTGTAGACGGATTTCCTTATCATTCATCTTAGAAGAACAAAACGATTTTATACGTCAGTATAGCACCTTCGACGCAAATGTACCATATAATTTTTGTGTTTCTCCTAGATATTTCCAAAGTTACATTTTGGGTACATCTTTTATAGTCGTTTATTTAACTATCATATAAACAAACATCCAATCATGGTCTAATTTCCATATAGGATCCACTAAGCTACATTAATTCTATATAATTAATAAACCCACACTATAAAATCTGATTAAAAGATCTCTTCAAAACACTATTCCCAAACCCCTTACTTTTCTTTATACTTGGAAACCTTTATATATTTATCTTAATGGTATAAGTATATTACCAAAACATTTTACTTTTCAGGCCTTGAAACAAAATCATATACTTATCTCATCAAAATAAGTATATTTAGAAACTTTTCAAAGTTTTCTTCTTTCCAAATCCAAACATTTCTTCCAAATAAAACATTCTGCTTATCCTTTATCAAAAATTCTCCATTTAAAAGTTCATCTCATATTTCGATTGACTTATAACTTTCAAAACAAACTTATAACCCACTTTGATAAACCTTTAAGTTAAATTATAAACTTCTTTCCAAATCTTTGAAATGATTTATAAATCGTTTTCCTATTTTTAAAACTCTTTATATAAACCTTTCTATACTCCTTTATAAAATATCTTTTATAAATAACATTTACAAAATGTCATTTGTAAAACACGTTACTAACCTTTTTCGTTAGGAAAACCTCTTTTTATAAACAAATTATCATTTATAAACACCTTTATAAGAATTATATAACTTGGAACCATTTATAAACCTTTAGCCTCAAATTGATTAAAGAATTAAAGTAAATTCAAACCATACTTTATAAATTCCAAATGAGGCTTAGCAGTCACAATGATACTAATTTAAGTTACTATTTAATTTTAATTTGATTCCCAAATCATAAAACAATTATTTACATAAGCTACCATATATGTATATACAGTTCATATCCAATCAAGGAATAACACGTCAATATGATTAATTGGCATATACGAGTCCAAATAACATAACAACAAGATGATAATTTATCCTACTAAATAGATGTCCAAACAATTCAATCAATTTATAGTAGAACGAAGATTTATTCTACTTAACACATGTCCATATAATCAAATCACTTACACCATAGTAGAATGATATTTTGTTCTGCTAATGAATGTCATTTAATTCTCCTAATCATATAGGTTACTTAAGAATTCAAACACGAGATCCTTTGATGCGGAATTGATTTACTTTGGAAAAAAAATGATTAAAATACATTCTGTTTAGGTTAAAAATCACCTTTGAAAAGTTAGAAGTACATTTAATTATCTTAAACCCTAAATCTTAATTAATCCTATTTAAATCAAGATTAAATCATAATTAAACTTTAATTAGGCTTAATGAACTTGATTAAGTACTAATTTACTTCCTAATGCAACTTGGTTAAGGTTAAGCCAAATTATTTAAGAGTTAAACCCTAATTAATTAAATAACCCATTAATTAAACAGTTAACTAATCTTAATTAAATAATTATTAATCACTTAATTACTTCTTAACCCCATTAATCGCTAATTAAAACTTTATAAATCAATTAATAGTCATCAACTTAACTTAAGTGATGATTAACCTCTAATCACCTTCTTAATTACCAATTAGGTGCTAATTACCTTTTAATTAACTAATTAATTATATCACAACTTAATTACTTTGTAATATTACTAATTAAGTTTAAAAAACTTTGTAAACTAATTTCAAAATAAAAAAAATTGAAATAGAAATTCAATCCTTTGTCGAACTACGTCCATAGCAACTGTCGCAATGAGTGTAGTTTGCTCTAACCCACCTTTAAGCGAAGCCACTTTACTAAAACCTTACTATTTCATGATTGAAACATACCTTAGTAAATTTTCACACTTTAAAACCAATTACACAAACTTTAATCATAATCTACACTTTAAACTATTGAAACGAGTTTGATTTCAAATCTAACCTCAAATCCATCGTGACTACATACAAAGTATCAACTTTGTTTTCAACCCATAATGATTGTAGTCAAGTTCATCATCAACCCTTTATATTCATACATCATATTCATACAAAAAACTATATACATATACCAATATATATACAATTATTAACTCTGCAATAACACATTCATTCGAGTGCTAACACTAACCCATAAATTTGCACTTGTCATCACATTCAAACATGCTAAGTCCAACATATATATAACATACATATAGTTAAAGATCCACACAATGTATAAAGGAAAGTTTTTTCCAAAAGATTGAGAGTTTACTCACCGAAAGCTATCCAAACTCTCGCCAAATTAGAGTATGACATAGCACTTCCATTCCTAAGCAATAACATGGAATCTTGAACCCTGAATGCACTAGGTAGGCTCGGCCTTGAAGGGAAGAGGAAGCAAGACTTGTTTTGGTAAGGCAGAGCGACTTCGGATAAACATCGGATTCTCAATAATAAACGCAGAAATAGGTCATTTTGCAACTGATTTTCGGCTACCTGCTCATGGAATTTCGAAAAGCACTTAAAGAGAAAGTTATTGGAATTTCTTTTCTCTATCATTTCAAAAAATAATCACTCAATTCGATTTGTTTTGAAGAAGTTATGATCAAATGAAGAAGGGTAATTTTCGGACTTGAAATTCAAGGTGAAAAATTGCTTTACAAAGATTGGATATTTTTACATGGTTATGATAGAAATCTGAAAAAATGATCAACTAAAATGTTATAGGCAATAAAATTTCACATGGTTCCAAAAAAATAAACTCCATTTGAGTTTGAAATGAGAAAGAAAATGTTGGTGGAAAGAGGAGGAAAAATGGAGAAACATATGGGTATTTATGTGCAAGATTTCACACCTAATCACTTTGTCAAGTCACATCCCAAATCTTTTATACTGTATATATATAATATTTATGTTTAATCACATCACTTATATATATATATATATAATTATGCTTTGTCACATCACTTCCATATAGATATATAATTATGTTGTTTAGTTACATCACTTCTTATATATATATATATATATATATATAATTATGTTGTTTAGTCACATCACTTTATATATATAAGTTTGATCATTAATTAACTAAGATGTGACAAGAGATAACTATGGTTAATGATTACAAATCTAAGATGTGACGATACTTAATATATATATATATATATATATATAATGTTTATTATTTTAAAACTACATCTTGTCTCATCACTTACTAATCCAAATTAACATAAGATAATTTATTTCTAAGCGTATTATTATCTGGTTAATCAACTCTTATATACATGTACATATTGTGCACAAAGGAAAATAACATTCCCAATAAGTTTACGATGTCGAAAGGTTGAAATTTCGAAAAACGTTCTTCGGTCACATTTTCTGTTTTTCTACGAACTATTTAATATGGTAAACAAATTTTGAAAACAATTTCACCATCATTATTAATTAATTAAAATGATTTTATTTTCATTATAACACTTATATATTGAATATTTAAAATTAATTAAATATTCATTAATCAAAGTAGTGAAATTCTAGGTCGTTACACTCCCCTTAAGTATAATATCTCCCCCTATCAATATGCATATAAATTGCTCTCCCTTTATCATTATCAAAAAGAATGAGGGAAATACAACAAATTTTATAAAATATCTTATAAAGAGAAAATATTTAAATCTTCTCTAAACTATAATATTTCTAAATACAAATGAAAATTATTTATGTTTGTATATCTTTCTTAGAAAATATTGTTAACAAATATATTGTAACAACCCAAAATTTAAGCTATAATAAATAATTAAAAAATCAATTACATAATAAAATAAGTTTGTGAAATTATTAGAATTGAGCCAGGGGAGTTGCACGATTGTGTCCATGGTAATTTTCTGGTCAATTTTTATATATAATTTGTCAAAATCTGAGCTAAAACAAAGAAGTTACGAAATAAACAAGAATTAAAGAAAAAGAAGAAAAAAAAGAGCCTAGGCCGACCCAAGGTAGGGTCAGGTCGACCCAACTGTACTCAGGTTGACCAACAGGTCGACGCTCAATGATGCAAGGTCGACCCGCTTTTGTTTATTTGACATATATCTTTCCAAAACGAAACGATGACGTTTTTTGCAAGTTATTTTAAATCCTGTGCGTTCATGCTTCCATCCGACGGTTCCTAGCGAGCCTATGAGGTGGCTGTACCAGATTTAATCTTCAAACCCAACTGTCTGACAAGTGACACTGTAAATAAGATCCTAGACTAGCTATTTTTCTCATTCGAATTTTCTAATATTTGGGTTCATTATCAAAAGTTGGACCCTAAATAGAAAAAATTTCTAAAAAGGAAATCTTTTTGATAAAAATATTCTACATTCTAGAAGTGAATCAAGGAAGACCAAGGACTAGAGATGAGGACCACAGGTGAATGCTTTGTAATTATTTTAATTTTTAAGTAATTTAAAATAATAGTGTTCTCAATAGTTGTAGTTTTTCTGCAATTTTGAGACAATTTCTATATAAGTTATTTATAACTAGTTTTTAAAGTTCTTTTCAGTCTATTTTATTCAGTTATTTTTATTCAGCTATTTTATTCAATTATTTACAGTTATTTACTGTTTTTATTTATTTACATCTGTTTTAAATTAGAATATAACCTGTAAAATTTAATATTTGTTTATTCCCTTTTACGCGAATAAAACATTAGAAAGAGAATAATTCACAAATAAAAAACATTAAATTTACAGAAATTAGATGTAAAATAAGAAAAACTGTAACAAGCAAAAGATAGACTGAAAAAGGAAAATTTGAGACATTTGCAAGCATGTTTATAACTAGTGGTTATAACTAAAAAGATAGAAAATAAGAGTAACATTTATAACGTAGGTTATAATTAAGCAGAAAGAACAAAAAAGGCTTATTTTTAAACATAGACTAAGTTAATAAGTAGATTATAATATAGGTTATAATTAGAGATAACAGAAAAGGCTTATTTTAAGACTTAGATTAAGCTAATAAGCAAATATAGCAGAAATAACAAAAGAGGCTTATTTTAAAACTTACACTAATAAGCAAAGATAGAAGCAGACTCGTACCAATAGCATTCCCTTTCAGATCAGGACTGATGGTCTCACAACAGATAGGGGAGGAGGGGCAGGACCCTTTTAGACTAGGACTGATGGTGTCACATAGTTAGGTGAGGATGTGACACGAGATAAATAACATGCCAATAGACATAAGCTCAAATCAGGGGATTTGGACAAGGGGCGCAACTAGATTTTGTTTGTAGGACCCATACCAATATCATTCTCTTTCAGACTAGGATTGATGGTCTTATAAAACACTTAAGTGAGGCTGCACAGGACCCTTTCATATTAGGACTGATGGTCTCACAATAGATTAGGTGAGGCTGGGCACGCTTATGCTGATAGGGTAAGTAATAGGTCACAAGAGGGAGCGACTGTTAGTATGTACAGACGACGACTAAGCATGCAACATCAGTAGGCCGCTACTGCGTTCCAAGCGATAAACATGTGTCTTTTGTTATGGGACAATAGAATGAGACTAGCTCACAGTGACATAACAGAGATAAAAGGCCGATCAACGAATAGAATTAGGATTTCAGCCTAATTAAAATAGGATTAGGGTTTCCACCTAATCAAAGCAGTAATCTAAGATAAGTGCAAACAATTACAATCAAAGCAAATAGAATCAATTCAATAGTATATTCCAGCTTTATCTTTTCTCCATTTCCTTTTTATACTAGAACTATTGCTAAGTTTATTACCTTTATCTTGCTTCAAAATACTAGTAGTTTCTTTCACTCACTACACTTATAGCCGGACCCACTCCACCATTTCCCCTTTCCCCTCATTGGCCAGCAGAAGCAAGGATAGTTGATTCAGATTTCTTGGATACGTGTTTGCAAAGCTTTCTCATTCTTCATGTATTCTTCTTCTTTTAAGTTTCATTTTCATTTGGATTTTGCTGTACTACTTTTCAAAAGGGATGACTTTCATTATGTTATTGTACTTTTATTTTACGAGACTGAGATGTACTTTTCATAAGACATGTGTATTTGGCATTTGAGACATGTGATGTTTTTCAGACTTATTTACGAAGTTTTATTTTGAAGTAATAATAAGCATTTAATTATTTTCGCTGTTTTTATTATTTTGTCTTGTGAATCTTAGTCTCTGTGATGTCTTTAGTACGCCCTTTTTAGGTATACTAAGGGGTGTGGGGGTGTTTCACTTGACATCAGAGCCTAAGGTTATAGGATTCCTAATAACTTGTTTTAAAAAATAAAGTATTTTTCAAAGGTAACATATTTTAAAAGTATTTTTCAGAAAGAAACTCTTAGAAATAGTTTCAGGTATAAAACAGTTTTTATAAAAATCTCCTCAAAGTCCAGTTCAACCTTCTTTCAAGCCTAAATTTTCTTTTCTTTGCATAGTATGGCTGACTAGTCCCTTAGAGCTACAGTACTAGAGGTGCAAGGGTAATCGTCCAACACAACACCAGCAGGTGGAGATCCCAATAATCCACCCGCAGTAACCAATTTTTTTAAGCTATGCAAGGACTTCGCTAGTCTAGGAGGCAAGACGTTTTCTGACATAGAGGATTTCATGGAGGCACGAGCTTGGTCAAGGGATACAGAGCAGATATTTGGGCTGTTAGGATTGGAGGACCGATAGAGAGTTCAGCTTGCATTTGGACAATTGAAGGAAGAGGTTAAGGAGGTCCCTAAACCAAAAAATTCTAAGAAGCAATGGTGGAAGAATAAGACAGATAAGGATAAGAGGAAAGAAGGAGGAACTCAAAAGCGGATCGGGAAAGGCGAGAAGTGTCATAGTTATGGATTGGTTGGGCTTTTCACAAAGGATTGTAAGAAGGACATGATGAAGGGGATGTGTTAGAACTATGGCCAGCCTGTTATTAGAGCTTGTCCTCAGACGAGGAGGCAAAGAGCAGGTGCGATGCAACACCTTCTAATAGTGGACAAGATCGAGGTAAGAAAGTCTTTATAGAACGTTTGACCTCTATTTTGGATTTTCCTATTCGGACTCTTTTTAACTTCGGAACATCGCATTCTTTCATTTCTAGTTCTTTAGTTGATTATTTGCACTTAGATATTTCTCTTGTAGTAGACCCTATAGTTGTTTCAATCCCCATAGGAGGATCAAAAAATGTATCCATGATCTGTAGGGGTTTGAAAACTTTTATACTGGGCGTAGAGTTTGATTGTGATGCCTATGTACTAGGATTTTCGGGATATGGGATAATTTTGGGGATGGATTGGCTTCCACTTATGGAGCGATACTGGACTGCGAGAGGAGAGTCGTCAGACTAGAGACAGGCAGTGGTAGGACTCCCGAGGTTTCCTACGACCCACAAGGGTCAGTCATGTTGAGCTTTCTATATTTCCTTGATTCATCACTAGGAGAGTTAGATTCTGTTCCAGTCGTTAGATATTTTTCAGACGTTTTTGAGAAGATTAGGGGACTACCCCCTAAGAGAGAGATCGACTTTAGGATCTACCTGAATGACAATGCTAAGCCAGTAGCATTACCCGTGAGACATATGGCTCTTAGGGAGAGGACAGAGTTAGCAAGCAAATTGGTAAGCTATTGGAGAAAGGCTTCAACAGACAGAGCATATCCAAGTGGGGAGCACCAGTCGTCTTCGCCATAAAGGTAGATTGTTCCCTTCGAATTTACGTATACTTTATAGAGTTGAATAAGCTCACGCAAACAATCGTTACCCACTTCCTAGGGTAGACGATCTTTTTGATCAATTGGTTAGCTCTTTGGTATTTTCTCAACTCTACTTAGCCAATGGATTCCATCAGCTTAGGGTCGTTGACGATAGCATCGATAAGACAGCATTTAGGACACCCGATGGACTCTTTGAGTGGTTGGTCATGCCGCTTGGGCTGACCAATGCCCCAACCTATTTCGTAGATTTGATGTGCCGTGTTTTTTGAGATGTTCTAAATAAGTTTGTGGTAGTATTCGTGGACGACATTTTGGTATTTTCCAAGAGTATGAAAGAGTATGTTGTTCATCTAGAGGAGGTTCTTCACACACTTCGTGTTCATCAGTTGAAGGAAAAGTTCTTAAAGTATCACTTTTGGTGTAAAGATGTGCATTTCTTGGGGCATGTAGTCTCAAGAGAAGGTTTAGCTGTTGATCCTGCTAAGGTAGTAGCAGTACAAGATTGGAGTGCCCCTAAGAACTCTATCGAAATTAGAAGTTTCTTAGGTTTGGCTGGCTATTATAGGCATTGTATCATAAATTTCGCTAAGATTTCAACACCACTTACTAGCCTCACTAAGAAGAATGCGGCATTCATGTGGGACATCGATTGTGAGGATTCCTTCACGATGCTAAGAGGTCCTTACTAGTGCACCAATGTTAGTTTAACCTGATGGGGCTAAGCCTTTTACAGTATACACCGATGCATGTAGGACTGGTCTTAGAGCAGTATTGACGCAAGAAGGAAGGGTAGTATGTTATGGAAGTAGACAGATGAGGACTCGTGAAAAGAACTACCTTACCCATGATTTGGAGTTAGCTGCTATTGTTTTCACACTCAAGTCTTGGAATCATTATTGTCTAGGAGAGAGGTTCGAGCTTTCACCGACCACTAATCATTGAAGTACCTATTCTCACAAATGATTTAAACTTAATGTGGTAGCAATGGATATAGTTCATCGTATGACTTTGAGGTAGCTTACGCCCCTGGTAAAGGAAACATGGTTGCGGATGCATTAAGTAGGAAGAAAGCAACCCTTAGCCCAATGTTCGTGAGTGGAAAAGCCTAGAGTTTATTTCCACCATTGATTTTAAGCCCTCTACGGACATTACCCCTGTATTGTTGGCAACACCTTAGGTTAAGTCTACCCTCAGAGATTGAGTTGGCTTAAGATAACGACAAGATTTAAAGCTTATGGATATTTTGGATAGGATTAGCAGAGAAGAGGTCTCTAGACATCTCCAACGCTATTCCATTAATAGTAACGGGTGGCTAAGTAGAGACGGAAGACTTTATGTCCCCCGCACTAGTGATTTGATAAGAGAATTTCTAACAGAAGTACAACATTCTTGAATGACTATTCATTCGGATGGTGATAAGATGTATATGGACATGAAGAAGAGTGGCATAAAGAAGGATGTGGCAGAGTTTGTAACCAAGTGTCTTGTTTGCCAAAGAGTTAAGGCGGAGCAGCAGAAGCCCGATGGATTGCTTCAACCATTTGATGTATCCGAATGGAAGTGGGATAGTGTTTCGATGAACTTCATAGATGGTTTACCCCGATCTAGGAAGGGGTATACCAGTATTTGGGTGATTGTAGATCATTTGACTATGAGCGCCCACATTATTCCGATCAAGAGTAGGAGGACAACACCTTATTTGGCATCCTTATATGTTCGTGAGATAATCCGACTTCTTAGAGTTCCCTCTGGCATAGTGAACGATAGAGACCCTATCTTTACTTATGAGTTTTAGAGAAGCTTGCAAGAGGCTTTAGGAACACAACTTAGATTGAGTACAGCCTATCACCATCAGACAGACGGCAAAGTGGAGAGAGTTAATAAAGTTCTTAAAGATTTGTTGAGGAGTGCATTCTTGATTTTGGAGGAACTTGGGAGAAGCATCTTCCTTTAGTGGAATTCGCTTATAATAATAATTTTCAAGCTAGCATTAGGATGACACCTTTCGAAACTCTTTATGGAAGACCTTGTAAGTCACCTTCGTGTTGGTTGGAGTTTACAGAGAGATTGCTACTTGGTTCTGACATGATTAGGAAGACTTCGGAAGAGATTGATCTGATTAGGAGAATGATGATGGCCCATGATAGACAGAAATCCTATGCAGATAAGTAGAGAAGGGACACTGAGTTTAGGGTAGGAGATTTAGTTTTCATTGAAGTGTCTCTGCTAAAAAAGGTAGTAAGATTCGGATCAAGTGGGAAACTTGCTCCCAGATTTATAGCACCGTTCCCCATTGTGGAAAGGGTAGGGAAGATGGAGTATTGGATAAAGCTATCGGAGTGGCTCGCAGGAGTTCATGATGTTTTCAATGTTTCATACTTGAGAAAGTGCTTACATTACTCAGTAGAGGTAGTGGAACCTAGCCAACTTGAAGAAGTTGAAGTGAAGAGAGAAACATCGATTCATCGCATTCCTACCAAGATCGTTGGGCGCGATATCATGAAGCTTAGGAATAAGGAAGTCCCTTTGGTTAAGGTGCAGTGGGGAGATAGTATGGAAGATGCTACGTGGGAGGCTGAAGAGAGAATACATATCTCTTATCCATTTTTTTTCAATGGTATGTTTTGAATTTCCTATTTCCATCTTTAGTTTTGAGTAGGTTCTTTCCTTTAGTATCCGTTGGGAGGATAGATCTTAGAATTTAACATATGGATGGTAGGACTGAATGTAAACATGTTATTAGAACATGTTATGTATAATGGATGCTAGTGGTTGCGAGTATTTGCTAGTGGATGCTAATGGACGCATATATATAGACTAGGCACTATTATATCTTAGGGATCGGCCTAACTAGGCCACTAAAACATATGCATATGAATGTATGTGCATTCGTAATTTTATTTTATTTCCATAGTTGCTATAAACGGATGATTATCATATGGTTGTTGCATTTGGATGATGGTTGAAGCACGCATATAGAGCTATCAGTTGTCATTAGTGAATTTGCATTCATTTGAATACATGACACGAACATGATTGCATAAAAAGGAGGTCAACTGAATCAGTAGACCGTCTAATCTTTTGCATTAGTTATGGACATTGACACTACACTATTGCATATATCATAAATTGCATTAGAAAACTTAAGGATAATGGATGTAATGGATGGTGGTTGAATATATGGTTGTAGAATTTGGATGAAAATATTTATTTCATTCTTCTGTCCTTAGAGATTTTGGGGACAAAATCCTTTAAGGAGGGGAGAATGTAACAACCCAAAATTTAAGCTGTAATAATTAGTTAAGAATTAATTAAATAATAAAATAAGTTTATGAAATTATTAGAATTGAGCCACGGAAGTTGCCCCATTGTGTCCATGGTAATTTTTTGGTCAATTTCGATATATAATTTGTCAAAATCCGAGCTAAAACGAAGAAGTTACGAAATGAACAATAATTGAAGAAAAAGAAAAAGAAATAGAAGAGCCTATGTCGACCCAAACTAGGGTCAGGTCGACCTTATGGTCGACCCAACTATACTCAGGTCGACCTAGGGGTCGACCCTCAAAGATGCTAGGTCGACCCGCTTTTGTTTATTTGATGTATATTTTTCCAGAACGAAACTATGACGTCTTTTGCAATTTCTTTTCAATCCCGTGCATTTATGCTTCCATCTGACAGTTCCTAGCGAGCCTATAACGTGGTTGCACCAGATTTAATCTTCAAATCCAACGGCTTGATAAGTGACACTATAAATAAGATCCTAGACCTAGCTATTTTTCTCATTCGGATTTTCTCATATTTGGGTCCATTGCCAGACGCTGAACCCTAAATAAAAAAAATTCTAAGGAGAAAATCTTTTTGATAAAAATATTCTACACTCTAGAAGTGGATCAAGGAAGACCAAGGGCTGGAGGTAAGGACCACAGGTGAGTGTTTTGTAATTATTTTAGATTTTAAGTAATTTAAAGTAATAGGGTTCTCAACAGTTGTAGTTTTTCTGCAATTTTGAGACGATTTCTATATAAGTTATTTACAGCTAGTTTTAAAAGTTCTTTTCAGTCTATTTTATTCAGTTATTTTTATTCAGCTATTTTATTCAATTATTTACAAGTATTTACTGTTATTTTTATTTATTTGCATCTATTTTACATTAGAATATAACCTGTAAATTATAGTTTCTGTTTATTCCCTTTTACGCGAATAGAACATTAAAAGGAGAATAATTCACAAATATGGATTAAAATAGAACTGAATTTACAGAAATTAGATGTAAAATAAGAAAAACTGTAATAAAAAGAAGAGAGACCGAAATAGGCAAATTTGAGACATTTGCAAGCATGTATATAACTAGTGATTATAACTAAAAAGATAGAAAAGAAGAGTAACGATTATAACATAGGTTATAATTAAGTAGAAAGAACAGAAAAAGCTTATTTTTGAACCTAGACTAAGTTAATAAGCAGATTATAACATATGTTATAATTAGAGATAATAGAAAAAGCTTATTTTAAGACTTGGATTAAGTTAATAAGCAATATAATAGTAATGATAGAAGAGACTTATTTTAAAACTTACACTAAGTTAATAGCAAAGATAGAAACAAAGCCCGTACCAACAACATTACCTTTCAGATTAGGATTGATGGTCTCATAACAGATTAGGTGAGGCTGGGCAGGAACCTTTCAGACTAGGACTGATGGTCTCACAATAGTTAGATCAGGTTGGGACATAGGGTAAACAAAGGGCCAACAGATAGAAGCTCAAATCAGGGGATTTGAGCAAGGGGCGCAACTAGATTTTGTTTGTTAGGACCCATACCAATAGCATTTCTTTTCAGATTAGGACTGATGGTCTCACAAATCTCTTAGTGAGGCTGGGCCGGAACCTTTTAGAATAGGACTGATGGTCTCACAACAGATTAGGTGAGGTTGGGCACGCTTATGCTGATAGGGTAAGTAAGAGGTCACAAGAGGGAGCGACGGTTAGTGTGCACTGGCGATGATCGAGCGTGCAACATTAATAAGTCGCTACTGCATTCCAAGCACTAAACATGTGTCTTTTACTGTGGGACCAACATGATGGGACTAACTCACAGTGGCATAACAGAGGTAGAAGGCCGATCAACAGGTAGAATTAAGGTTTCGACCTAATTAAAATAGGATTAGGGTTTCGGCCTAATCAAAGCTATAATCTAAGACAAGTGCAGACGATCACAATCAAAACAAACAGAATCGGTTAAACCGTATTTTATTCCAGCTTTATCGTTTCTCCATTTCCTTTTTATATTAGAACTGTTGCTAAGTCTATTATTTTTATTTTGCTCAAAAATACTAGTAATTACTTTCACTCCCTAGACTTATAGTCTGACCACTCCTTTATTTCCTCTTCCCCCCATAGGAAGGCAGAGGCAATGATAGTTGATTCAGATTTCTTGGAGACTCGTTTGTAGAGCTTTCTCGTTCTTCATATATTCTTCTTCTTTTCAGTTTCATTTTCATTTGGGTTTTGATGTACTGGTACTTTTCGAAAGGGATGATTTTTATTATGTTGTTGTACTTTGATTTTATGAGACTGAGATGTACTTTTCATAAGACATGTGCATTTGGTATTTGAGACATGTAATGTTTTTCAGACTTATTAAAAAAATTTATTTTGAAGTAATAATATGTATTTTAAATGTTTCCGCTGTTTTTATTATTTTATCTTGTGAATCTTAATCTTTGTGATGTTTTAGTTATACCTATAACGCATACATTATTTAGTGTGCCCTTTTTGGGTATACTAATGGGTGTAGGGTGTTTTATATATTCTTTCAATATATATTCTCTTCATATCATAAAAATATGGACATTTCGAAAAAAATCAAGTTATACTATGTCTAAAGTACGAGTATTATTATTTTAGAAATAACATAGCATTCCTTAAAAATAAAAGATTAACCCAATATTAATTATAGAGGAAATAAGTTAGATTTTACCAAATTAGCTAAAGTCTTTATTTCATTGTAAGCACATAAGTCCATCAAATGTATGGAACATCCTTAAAATTCAAAATATATCATTTTCCTTTCATTTCTCCAAGTAATGTTTTAATCAACAATGGTAACTTAATCAAAGTGCTATAGAGATTGTACCTTTTAAAGCATTTCGTAGTAATTGCTATGTTTTAGCGCATAAGTAGGACTGCCAATCATTAGTAAATAACTACTGCTCATAAACTAAGGCGTCAGTACAAAAAATTAACGTTTAAAGCATGTGATACGCAAGGTTCTTGCAGTTCTCTAAGTTTTAGGAAACCATATTCATTTGGGTATGGTTGAACCTTTATAGATATAGTTTTCATTACAAGTCACGTTCTTATAATAGTTACTAATATAAAGTTGTTTATCATGATCAATTGTATTAGCCGGAATCCATATTCTAATATTTTTAGTCATTGGTTTAGTACTTGAAAAATACTTTCTATCATTTCTAAACAAAGTACTATTATAATCGTAAGTAGTTTTAGGACTATCATGTTTACTAGTGCTAGCACTAAAATTAATATACATTATTGCATATCTAGTACTATATTTACTTTTAGCTTGTGTTTATAGCCTAAACCACTTTTATCATTTTGAGCTTTCGAATTTGTAACTAAGAAAGATAATATATCTTTACCATTATTAATATTTATGATTTTTTCATTTAATCTTTCAAAATTTGCTTTAGAATCATAAACTTCTTTTTGCATAATATTACTATCATCTTTTAAAATCTCATGTTCTTTAGATAATTCTATGTTCTTTTTAATTAAATCTTCATTCTTTTTTTCAAGAGACGAAAATAAAGAGCTAAAATTACTAAAATAATTTTCTAAAAATATATTTTTATTTTGCAAAACATTGATTTTCTCCAAAAGATAATTGTTTTTAACTTCTAACTGCTCATTTTCTTTTTGTGGTTTGTAAAACAAGTTGTTCTACTGTATTTTCAAAATAATTAGTTTGTTTTGCTAGAAATTTATTTTCCACTTTTAAATTGAAAATTGCTTGCTCACAATCTTTTAACTTAGCTGATGCAACTCTCTTAACTTTATTCAAAGTTTTAAAATCTTTAATAATTCATCATGTGCTATCAAAAGTTCATTATATAAAGAATCTAAACATACTGATTGCGTTATGAGTTTAGCCCTGAAGCATTTTCTTATTTGCTCCTTTGATTCTTCTTTATTGCTCTTTCTCTTTCTATTGCCATGACTAGATTTTTTTATGGCCTATTCTAATATGTTACGGTCTCTAGAATCCCAAGCTCGGATACCAAATGAAAATCTATGCGGATCGAGTAATATGAACAATTGTACTAATATAAACTTATATCAAAATGACAGTATAAAAATTGCAACAGAAATAGATATAATAAAGTAAAGTGCACCAGCAATTCTTATACTAGTTTGAACTCTCGTTCTACGTCCAGTCCCAGACTCCTTCTAGAATTAACTAACAAACGTTCTCACTTAACCTAGGGAATATGTATTATTAATCGCTTGAGCTGTCGAACAAGACTTCTATATTAAAAGCTTCATAAGTTGCCGAATAGAACTTTGTGCCTAAAGATCTCCAGCAGGACTTTGACAACAAAGAGTAGTAAAGTATTTTCTTGTGCTCTAAATAACACGAATGAGTCGATATAGCACAACCTTCCTATAATCTTCTTTTGAGTGGTATATTGAGTGTATGTGAAGAAATGGAAAGGTTTTGATCACAAGAATTGTACCCCTGAATGAATAAGTGATCAATTATTGAAAGTATGTGAAAGCACTTGTGAATTTAAAAGCAATGTATAGAAAATCAGAGAATGTAATTGATATTGAATTCAAGAATTTATTTGCTTTATACAAAAGATGTATGGTTGCAACTTCTAGTAAAGAGGATGTATGGTTGCAAGCATTAATGAAGAGGAATAACTCTTCATGGAGAAGAGCACCCTTTAAGAAAGTTTGAAAAATATAGCTTTTATGACCATTCAGTCGACTGAATGAAGCTAATCAACCGACTGAATTTTAAGTGAAAAGTGACATCCCAAGTCAGAAAAGAAATAATGTAAAATAAGGCAGTTTTAGTCGTCTATATTCCTTAGTTTAGTCGAATGAACTAGTGTTTAGTCGATTGAATTGTATATTTAGTCGACTAAAACAATTAGTGTATAAATGTATGTATGTACACAAATTCAGTCGACTGCCTATAATGATTTTTGTTTTTAAACTTTGAAATTAACTTATGATCAAAAACATTTATGTGTATATGTGTGTGTATATCACTTTAAAGAGATTTTAACATATGTATACTCCAAACATGACACTCTATGATTAATACTACTTTGTTTATCATCTTCGCCATGTCTTTGTCATTTATATCTCTTCTCGTATATATATACATACACACACACACACACACACACATACGTTTACCCTCTTTTATACTGTGTATCTTCATGTTGAATTTATTTGTTTGTCTCTTTTTGATACTTATATACTTGCAAGTTAGCCTAGAGGTTTCTTGGTATAACTGTGTAGTTGTTGTCGTTAAAATCACCAAGAGAGGTTCTAACATATTGTACCACGGATATTGAGATGTCATGTTTCGTTATAATATTTCAATTTTTATAAAATAGGTATTGTTTCTGATATTATATTTTATCCTTTTCTCTGTGAGATTCTGATAGCATTAGTAGATAACTTCGTGTATTGTTCACATTATCAACCAACAAGCAGTTTTGGAATGGGTGTAATGTTGGATGGTCCTTCCCTGGGTCGAAAATTAGGCCTGTTTTCAAGCATGTTGTTACAATGTCTAGCCTAGGGAAGAAAATATGACTACGGGTATTAGGATATTGGTTACAAAATTATTCAAAAGTCCCTTCACTCTAAAATAACCTTCTCTTATATAATACACCCTGAAACTCCATCTTTTAGACAATAAAATTTGATAAAATTTAAAATTTTAATTCTTTGCAAAGTTCTCTTCTTTTAAAAATAATTTTTCCAGAAGAATAAACTCATTTTCTATTTTTAATAATCTTATTATTAGAGAAAAACCTAGTTTTACATTAACGAATGGATCAATTATTACAATCAATTAAATAAAATATTTTCATAATTTTCACCCCAAAATAATATTTTCAACCCAAAATAAATAATATAAAATTATAAATATCATAAAATAAGAAAATTTTCTTTTCTTTATTAAATAACTCATTTTATCAGATCCAAAAAAAAAAATCATTTCCCCCCATAATTTAATTTATGTTCAACATTAAAAATTATATTTTCACCAAAACATTTTATTAATATTTTCACAAAATATTATCCTCGGTAAAATATTTAATTATTCACAAAAATCCCAGATTTCTCTAAACCAATGTTTTAAGTAAAATCTATACCAAAAAATTATTTATCCCCTCAATCTATAATCAAAGCCTTAGATGAAATTTGTTTTTTCTCGAAAGTCTGTATGATATTCAGGTAATTTACATCGTCTCTTCATATTTAATTCCTCCATTTAGCTTTTTTTAATAAAATATTAATATTCAAAAATCAGGTTGTTATATATCCCCATTTTCTATAAAAAATGCATCCACACAATTTGTAACTGAGGAAATTACAAACTCGTATATAAGCCATGTATCAAAGCATGAAACACACAACCATACATAACATCCATCATAATCAATACATCATCCATATATGTATGTATGTAATAATTACATATACATAACTAAAGCAAGCACCATGCCTCGAATTTTAACGAAGCACCAATAACTCATGATAAAACCATTACATCCTTTCCTTGGTCTTCCTACTGCGATCATTAGCATCATCATGTCATTGGACTTTTACTAACAGTACAACTTTTCTCCCAAGCTTGTATCAGTAGCAATGATATGAACAAGTTCTTTCACTAAATCATGTTAGGTTCAATGGTCAAGTCCTCGGTCTGCTTTGGTTCTAACAAAGCATCGGGGTTTTGTACCAATTTCTCAAATTAGAAATGTGAAAAACATTATGTTTCAAAAAAATTAGTAAGTAACTCAGCTTTTAATGCAAGCTTACAAACTCGCTCAAGTATGCGATATGACCAATATATTTTGGTGCTAACTTTCCCGTCTTGCTAAATCTTATGATACTTTTCATCGATTATACATCAACAAACACTTAATCTCTAACTAAGACTTTCAAATCTTTTCTTCTTTTATCAGCATAAGGTTTTTACATGTCTTAAACCATTTTCATTCTGTCATGGATTAATTCAATATTCTTATTAGATTCTTGAATCATATTGCGACCCAAAACTAATTTATCGTTGGTTTCTAACCAACAAGTAGGTGAACAGCATGGTCTAGATTAGGTCTATTCGATGCTAGAGTGAGAGCTATCATTATACGCAAATTCAAAAGATGGTAAAATATCTTTCTATCATCCACCAAAATCCGATATACAAGCCAATAACAAATCTTCTAAGGTGGTATATTTTTTTAACGCGGTAAATGACGGGGATAATTTTTGGTTTCTCCGTCTAAACTTTTCATGAAAAACTCTGAGTACGTACTCTTCTTTTTTCATCCCTCTTCTCTCCGCTTCGTAATGTCTCATCCGAAAACCCTAAATCTCCATCTTCAAACTCATTGCTACTCCACCTTCAAACAAAAACCCAAGAAACCACATCGTCGATCTACTCCACCTTGAAACCCGTTGTTCAAAAGCATCTATATGGCCATCAAACTACACGCATCGAAACCCTAATCAATTTTCATCGATCTACTTGGTTGTGATTTTGACGAACTACACTCAGAAACCCTAAATTGTCATCTCACTGGCGTTGACCAGCTTCTCAATAGACCTACTCTACATAAGTGTCGATTTTAACTTTAGTTCGTACTGCTATTGATAATGATACCGATGGTTCACAGAAGAAAATTTTATTTGGAATTTTTTATTACCAGATTTGGAAGTGGTTTATTGAAGCTCTTATGTATCAGAATTGGTTTATTGAGAAGCCTAGGCATTGATTCCTTATGATTATAATGGTGGAGATGAAGAGGAGCAGAACACTTGATTGAAATGGGGCCTGTCGCTGAAGAAGAAACATTGGAGAATGAAAGTTAAAGGCATGGATTTGGTAGAGTGCATCCCTACAATTGGGCCAGACTTTCATTGGAGGTATGTTTTTTTACTGTATTTCGGTTTAAGATAGAAATATGTGAAACATCCTCCTCCCACACATGAATCTGTTCTCATTTAGTTTAGGAGGTTATATTATACTTGCTATTTTTCAGAAATCAACCGTTAAAGTATTGGTATGCTAGTTCTGACACTGTTAAGGGTTTATGGTTCATTTATTTTTAGGACAACCAAATGGTTGTACTGCTCAAATTATCTAAGATATTGGCAATTGTTCTATTTTCAACAAGATTTTTATATTTACTAGAACGGGAGATAATAGTTAACATTTTTATTATGCGTCTGCTAAATCAACATTTGGTTTACTTTATCCTATAGCTAATGTGAGATGATATAGTTTTACCAGTAGAACAACATTTTTGGAGATGCATTCAAGCCTTGCGAGGTCTATTAACGCTTAATTCGTAGCTAGCTTTGATTATTGTGTGTGTGTGTAATATCATTTTTTATATCAGAGATGGAAATAAGCCAATGATTATTTTACGAAATTAACCTTAAAAGGAAACAAAATTTGTAATCCAACATAAATAAATCGATGATTTTTAAATTTAGCATGCATTTAAAACGTAAACTTTTTACATCAGACGTATAATTTACATTATCGGTCTGCAGGGCCGATTCTGAGTTGGGTTACTTAAGATGAGATTTTGTTTTCTTTTTTCCAATAAATAACATCCTATTCTTAACTAATATTATAGCCATTTTCCTATAAGTTCATATGTATACCAAAATACTTTAAAAGAATATTATCTTTGTGTCTATCCATGGAGAAATGCTTTTTTGTTACAGCTTACAACTTGTTATTTCATGCATTGATGTGAATAAATCATAAGATTGATGGTAACTTCTAGTTAAGTTTGTGTTTCCATCTCCAAGGAAAAAAGAATATTAATTGTTTATTAAGAGTAGTATGTAGGATTAATTTACTATAGATCTCCATACTTCTTAGGTTATCATAACACCGAGCTTAGAGATATAGCTATAAAGATGAAACAATTTTTAATTTTGGAACAGTCATTTTCTTTACATTCATATATAAATTACTATTAAAACAAGTTTTGTAATTGACATACTCGGCATTCATTAAAATAATTCAAATATATAGTTAGCATTCAAATTAAAGCAATAAACAAACATAGAATCATTTCAAATTCTATCTCAGAATAATTGGCAAAATATGCAACAATACCATTTTGTTTGATTTATACTGGTGGAGCATTATTGGATTAGAGTCTGCTGCAGTTGCTGGTTTCAGGATGGTTGCATGATACAGTTGAACACGACTTGGCTTTATTCATCCTATTCTTAGCTGGGATGAGAAGGGCTTCTACTGGAAGTAGAAATGGTTGATGGTTTTGGTTGCAAGGAATGAGATGTCAATCCACAAGGATCAGGATAGGTTGAAACAGGAATGAGCCTTAAATGGTTTGTGTTTGCGTAAAAAATGGTCACGAACACCCAATACCGTGAAAGCACCAGTGTATGAATATAAATCAGCGATATTCAAACACAAATCACAGATCTCAGCAAATAACCCAAATACGTTTGCACAAAAGATGGGCAAACAACTCCAAGTTGTATGATTTAGTTGATTTTATGTTGTTCGTAATGATTTAGGTGGTTTATGCAAATACGTAAAAAGCAGGGACTGAACTATAAAAGACACACAGATTTATAGTGGTTCGGCCAAAATGTGCCTACGTCCACTTTATATGTTATTCTCCTTTTCCAATCCGATTACGAGTACAAAGCTTGTAGTACAAGTGTATGAAAGTTGTTTGAAAGTTCCTTCCAGGTTTGAGCTCTCAAACTTCTCCCCCATTGTTGTACCCCTACCCCTTTATTTATAGAGTGAGGCTGGGGGCGGAGGTCTTGGATGTATATAGCTGCTGGTGGGCTTGGGCTGATGCAATCTGGCCTTGCAGCATTCTGGTTCGGCAGCGTCTTGGTTCGGCGGTGAGTGGTAACATGGGTGATTCGGCAGGTAGTGGAGATAGGGGTTCGGTGGTAGGTTGGACCGGTGGTAGCGTGGAGATGGAGCTGGACCGGTGGTTGGTTCGGTAGTATGGTAGGTAGAGGAGGTTGGTTCGGCAGTAGTTAGTCCGGCAGCTGGTTCGGTATGGTTGGTTCGGTAGGTAGTGGAGACAAGGGTGATTCGGCAGTGGAATGGAGGCAGGGGTGATTCGGCAGTGGCGTGGAGAGGTGGTGGTTCGGTGAGGGTACTACCGAATGGAGCTTATAGAATGCCGAATGATCCCTTCATATTCGAGAATGCCGAATGAGCCTTCGGATCCGAGAATGCCGAATGAACCAGGGGGAGTTCGAATACCGAACGAACTCTTGCCTCGCTTCCAATCGATTTTCAATCCCGACATCCATCATTCCTTGCCAGTTTGTTGATATTCTAGTTTTGACCAAAAAAGGGGATAACACTTTGCCCCCCAAAACATGCCTTGTGATAACAAGGCGTGTTTTGAATAGTTCCGAATCCAATATCCAAGGTCCATAGCCATATCGGCAGAGTAGATCATCCTTGACTGCTCCGAGTCGATATCCAATTCCAAATCCAATAACCAAAGCTTGAGCCAATTCCATGTCCATCCGAACTCGACAACCGAGCCCCAAACCATCCTTATTCAATAGCCAATAACCGAATCCAGGACCTCTCTGGGTCGATATCCAAATCCATAACCTCTCCAGGCTCTTGCCAAGCGCAATCCACACCTGACGGTCGTGATCCAGTGTCCCTAGACGTCAAGCTAGCCTCTTCGTGTTCTTGTCGAGCGTAATCCAAACATGACGACCTTGGTCCAGTGTCCCTGGATGTTGAGCTAACCTCTCCGGGTTCTTGCCAAGCGCAATTCACACTTGACGATCTTGGTCCAGTGTCCCTGGACGTTGAGCTAACCTCTCCGAGTTCTTGCCAAGCGTAATCCACACTTGACGACCTTGGCCCAGTGTCCCTGGGCACTGTACAATGCCATGGCTTAAGTCCTAAGCCGAATCCTGGTCTCTCCGGACCCTTGCCGAGCATAGTCCATACCCGACGACCTGAAAATAACAATTGATAATATAGGGCCTAAGTCCTAGGCCGAATCCTGGTCACTCTGGACCCTTGCCGAGCATAGTCCATACTCGACGACCTGAATGAGTCAATTTACCACGTTCGGGCAAAGCGACTCACCCCTTGCCAGGCATAATCCATACCCGACGACCGTTTATCAAAAATCAGATAAAAATCCAATCAAAATCCAAATCCAAATCCAAAATTCAAATCCAGAATCCAAATCCGAAAATCCAAATCCAGAATCCAAATTCAAAATCCAAATCCAAAACCAGAAAACTAGAAATCCAAATCAGCATCCAAAGTTGAAAATAATCGTCCAGAGGAAAATCCAAATCAAAAGGCGAGAAAAACCAGGAGCTCAATCCAAGCTCCAAAACCGAAAACCAAAAAGAAAAGCAGTGTCCAATCCAAAAGCAAAAGATAAATTTCACAAACCATAGCATCGCAGCTTATTATCATTCAGAGTATGCCTAGGGGCCATCTCCGTCCCCGTACATGTGTAAATGACTTGGTTGCTTGCCAATAGTTTGCTACTTATTTCATATTAACCTGGTCAAGGGACGATCAACCGACCATCATTCCTGGGCCTCCCACCATCGTAGCTTGAGGCAGGCGGCGGTTGCTCCTGCCTCGCTGTTGCATTCCGAGGTCCAACATATTGTGGCAGCTGTCCATTCCTCACATGTTCCTCAATTATGTCCTTTAAGTGCCTGCAGTTGTTGGTGTCGTGTCCATCCAAATCATGGAAGAGACAGTGCCTTCCCGATGTCCTTTCCCGTTCTGTTGGTTCTCTCCTAGCCGGCCTCCGGTAGTGAAGGCGATTTCGAGTATTCAGGTATATCCGCTCCAGTGTCTCGTTCAATCCTGTGTATGTGGAAAACTTTGGATCCTTCCATTGCTTCCTAGCATTTCCAGAATCACCGTCCAACTTCCTTTTTCCTTTGTCTTTATCCGAACCATTGCTGGATGGTCCTCCCACCTCAACTGCATTAACCTTTTTCAATTTTGAATCCGTACTCGCATCTTCTTGTCGAAGGAACCTTTCTGCCTCATGAAAGAATTCGTCGAGATTCCGTGGGGGATCTCGTATCAGAGATACCTTGAAATCTGAGTTCTCCCTGACTCCTGATACTGCTGCCATTAAAACCATCGATGGATCGGGCCGATCCACCGAAGCAACTGCGGCACTGAATCGAGTTAGAAAAGCTCTAAGCGATTCGTCCATCCTTTGCCTTACCGATGTCAATGTCATCACGTTCTTCGGTCTCTTGACATGAACCCGAAATTGTCCTAAAAACCTTTCCACCAATTCCCTCCAAGTCCTGATAGATCCTTCTTCCAGCTGCCTGAACCACATCGCAGCTAAGTCCGTCAAGTACAAAGGGAAGCATCGAGCCATCACCTCCTCTGATGCCCCCAGCACCTCCATGTGTCTGGTGTATCTCATCAAGTGATCCGTAGGGTCTTCCTTGCCATTGTATACCTCCACGCTAGGTAGCTTGAACTTAGGTGGATTCTGAGCCATCCTTATTTCCCGAGTGAACGGACTCCTGTTTACTCCTTCCAAGTCTCCGTTGGTCAAACCACCTCGCACAGTCTTTCTGATTATATCTACCAATCCACCGTTGTCTGTCGGATGTTGCCCCCGAGGGAACTCCGGTACATACTCTTCGTGTAGCTCGTTAGTAGCAACGTTGGTTCTAGCCTGTTGAACTCCTTCCAAAGGTTCTCCTGTGTTGAATCCTGTGGGCCTGCCCCCAAGCCCTTGTTGATTGCCACCTGGCTCCGTATCCTGTCCTTCATTGGGTTCCGTAACCCTAGCTTCTTGTCCTGCATCCACAGCCGTTGTAGCTGTTCCTAAGTTCTGCATCCCTGCAGCTCTCATTTGCTCCAAGAAAGTTTGCATCATTTCCTGTTGACTTTTCAACAACCTCTCTTGCAGTGAATTTGTTATGGCTTCCATTTCATCCCAGGTTATGTAGATCGAAGCCGGTCCTTCCTCACCTCCGGAGGATGCTTGTTGACTTCCTCCTTGTTGGCTCCTCTCAGCCCTTAGCCTTCTACTGTTTTGCCTAGTCATTGTCTTCCAAATCCAAACTTCTATCCGATGTAGCGGGTGCTGGTCCTTCTCAGTGAAAGCACCAAAATGTTTGCGTAAAAAATGGTCACGAACACCCAATACCGTGAAAGCACCAGTGTATGAATATAAATCAGCGATATTCAAACACAAATCACAGATCTCAGCAAATAACCCAAATACGTTTGCACAAAAGATGGACAAACAACTCCAAGTTGTATGATTTAGTTGATTTTATGTTGTTCGTAATGATTTAGGTGGTTTATGCAAATACGTAAAAAACAGGGACTGAACTGTAAAAGACACACAGATTTATAGTGGTTCGGCCAAAATGTGCCTACGTCCACTTTATATGTTATTCTCCTTTTCCAATCCGATTACGAGTACAAAGCTTGTAGTACAAGTGTGAAAGTTGTTTGAAAGTTCCTTCCAGGTTTGAGCTCTCAAACTTCTCCCCCATTGTTGTACCCCTGCCCCTTTATTTATAGAGTGAGGCTGGGGGCGGAGGTCTTGGATGTATATAGCTACTGGTGGAATTGGGCTGATGCAATCTGGCCTTGCAGCGTCTTGGTTCGGCAGCGTCTTGGTTCGGCGGTGAGTGGTAACATGGGTGATTCGGCAGGTAGTGGAGATAGGGGTTTGGTGGTAGGTTGGACCGGTGGTAGCGTGGAGATGGAGCTGGACCGGTGGTTGGTTCGGTAGTATGGTAGGTAGAGGAGGTTGGTTCGGCAGTAGTTAGTCCGGCAGCTGGTTCGGTATGGTTGGTTCGGTAGGTAGTGGAGACAAGGGTGATTCGGCAGTGGAATGGAGGCATGGGTGATTCGGCAGTGGCGTGGAGAGGTGGTGGTTCGGTGAGGGTACTACCGAATGGAGCTTATAGAATGCCGAATGATCCCTTCATATTCGAGAATGCCGAATGAGCCTTCGGATCCGAGAATGCCGAATGAACCAGGGGGAGTTCGAATACCGAACGAACTCTTGCCTCGCTTCCAATCGATTTTCAATCCCGACATCCATCATTCCTTGCCAGTTTGTTGATATTCTAGTTTTGACCAAAAAATGGGATAACAGTTTGTACAGGCTGAGTTGGTTCATTCTAAGAATTCTATGATCAAATTCTGCGATCGATGGTAATGAATTGCAATTTTTTTAAAACAAACTCAGTTAGTTTTATACTCAGTTGTAATGATTCTCACATTAACTAAACCTCACCATCTCCCTCATTCAGATAATGAAGTTAGTTTATCATCTCATTCTTTATTATTTAGCTTCAGTTTACTTCGGTTAGGTTTAGTGTGAGTAGCGAATTTATTTTAACTTATTAGTTTAATTCTACTTCAATTAAATGAAGCTAAAGTATTTTTTATAACTAAATAAATCGGTGTATACCTTAGAGGAGGTAAGTACTTTACTAAAGCTAAATTAAATTAATAGGAGTATCACTAATCCATAAACTACCTAACTTTACTATCTTATTTGCTAAAGTTCAATAAAGTGACCATCTTATTTGTTATTGTTTGCTACAACAGGCTAAAGTAAATCTATATGGATTTGCAGTATTTAGTCAATACTTATAAAATATATGATGCGAGCAACGCATTTATTGTGTTATCGACAATAATTTGTTGATTTAGGGAAGAAAAGTCAAATAAAAATAAAACAAACATAGGTGTTGCTGTCTTTGACTGCAATTACTACTACTATTATTTTAAATATCTTTTCAACTTTATAAAACCGGATTTGATGTTCTGTTCCGGCCTTTCATTTGGTATGTATTGCTTGTGCTGGGTGTGCTATTCATTTTAGAAGCAGCTGTAATTTGTTCACCAACTAAGGACTTACACCATTATCCTTTCATTTACATGCAGGATTACTGGGATCAGAAGGCTAATACTAGTAGTGCAACAGAATTTCAAATACATTCCAGATCATAGTAGTAATCTTCAGTTTGTATCTTACTCTTTTATAAATATATGTTGTATTTTCAACTTCCAAAAAAGTGTAAAAGAAAAAGTAGAAGAGAAGAGCATAAACGTTTGTACTCTGCGTTAAGAAATGGATCGCAATAGTAATCTTATGTTTGTAAACTATCGTTGCTCACAGGTACCTAGGTGGACCATTGCTGAATTCTTTGGGCTTGGCCAAAGATATACACAGTGCAGATGAACCAAAACTAAAGGAGATTAAAAATGGTGAGAACCCTGATTTCTCGAAATATTTAATTTGAAGTTACTAGACGTAGGAATTTGCATTTGACTATGATATATTGGTTGTAGGGAGGCTAGCAATGGTAATTATGCTAGGATTACAGTGAGCATAAAACTAATCGAGTTCATGTTGTTCGTTTCAGTTCCGTTGAGCAATGACTGGTTCACAGAGTGGACTCTAGTGAACAAAAAAGCTAAAAAGTACAAATTCCACTTTGTTTTTTTAATTTTTAATTTTTTTAGATTAAAAGCATGGTATGAGATCCGGCCGGAACCACGAAACTCCGATGAACTCGAACCTGTTCTGGCCGGTGGCGGGACGGGACCGGGGCAAAATCCCATCCCGTTCAAACCAGTAGTAAAAATAAGGGGGAATTGATAATTGTAAGCAGAGAAGTAGACCGACAAAAAAAAACACGAAGAATCATGAAAAATCGAAAAAGTGAAAAACCTTAGTTTGATTTTTGCCTATAAATCGCATGCTTGAACAGTAAGGGAATAAAATATTTGCCTATAAATTCATCGTTCGAATACAAATTACCACAACCGATCTTTGTCTTCTCCAATTCGACAGTTCGAGAATCCAGTTCGACTTCCCCATAGCTAAACCCTAGTTCGAGTTCGACCACGACTTCAACAAGGTTTGACTTCGAGTTTAATGGCAGAAGCTCCTTACACGATATGGGTCTAGGCAGATGCAACGTTAAAGGAAAAATTAGCACTAAAACCCATATCACATTGTGCATCTAATAACAAGGAGTCAGAGGCAGAAGCAGTCTCTACATCTCATGAAGAAGAAGAAGATGATCTAGTTTGGAGAACTTCATTTGCATCCTCTTACAACCAAGTGTGGTACCATTTTTAGCCCTTAAATTTATTTCTTTGGATTGAACAGCAGATGATGAAATAGTCTGAGTTTGCTCTAAGGCATTTAAAGAGTTCATTCTTTAGAATGATGTCGTTCTTTACTAAATTTATAACTGAATAAAAGAGTGTATCAAGTTGAAAGTTGTGTTTTGCACATTAGAACTAACATTTTGAATGCTATGCAGTTGTCCAGAGTATTGAGTTTGTAATCTAAGTTTGAATGCTGTGGAAATGCATGGTGCATGGAATGGTTATTTTGGTTTACTGTGATTGGGGATGGGATTTTGAATGTTGATGTGTTGCTTCAGTGATGTTTCTAAAGCACTTCGGGCCATGCATTTGCTTGAATTTGTAGTAGTGGTACATGATACTTCATTATGCACGCTAGTGTTGGGGATTTGATACTGATCTTGCAAGTTTGGATTAGTCTTTGTCGTGTTTTGGAAGGTATAGTTCCTATCTTGCTGCTTAACAGTGTCTTCAAATTAACAATGATTTTTCTCGCAACATGCACTACTTGTGATTAATTTGTCCTTATTCTTCACTTAATTCTGCCAGATTTTCTTCATTAATTTGCAGGGAAACAAATCTGTATTTAGAAGCTTGAATCAGTGTTACTTTGTGCCTGCTTGCATGGTTTAACTGGTAGGAAGTGGGCAGATGCGATTGCTGCATGTGGGAGTTATTGGAATTTTCCAAAATGGGACAGGTGGCGGTTTACATGTTGGGGGTATGAGTAGACCTGTCAAAATATGACCCAACCCATTGACCCAACTTATTTACCCTACTTTTAAGTGGGTTGGGTCAACCCATTTATGAATTTTATTAAATGAGTTATGGGTTGGGTTGACCCATTTTTAAAAGCGTTATAAGTGGGTAACCCATTTACCCATTTATTAAAAACATTAAATTTTAATATAAATTTGAAAAATAAGAATTTTAAACATACAATGTAGTTTCCATGAAAATTGATAGTTGTACTTAAAAAATAACAGGCCACTGCATCTTCATATTTGATCTTCACCGACTGTAGAAGCCGCTATTTTTTCTGTTCAGACTGCAATTAAAATTTCTAATTCCAAGTTATAAATTCGAAATTTCCAAAAATTTCAAAATTTAAATTTCAAATTTTCATATTCCAAATTTCAAATTCGATATTTCCAAAAATTTGAAAATTTAGATATCAAAATTTCAAATTTCAAAATTTCCAAAAATTTCAAAATTAAAAATTTCAAAATCCGAAATTTCCAAAATTTTCAAAATCCAAAATTTCCAAAAATTTAAATTTCAAATTTCAACATTTAAAAATTTCGAATTTCAAAATTCGAAATTTCCAAAAATTTCAAAATTTCCAAATTTAAATTTCGAAATTTCGAATTTCAAAATTTAAAATTTTCAATTTTTAAATTCAAAATTGAAAATTTAAAATTTCAAATTTTAAAATTCAAATTTTCAAAATTCGAAATTTCAAATTTTCAAAATTCAAAATCAAAAATTTGAAAATTTAAATATCAAAATTTCAAATTTCAAAATTTCCAAAAATTTCAAAATTAAAAATTTCAAAATCCGAAATTTCCAAAAATTCAAAATCCAAAATTTCCAAAATTTAAATTTCAAATTTCAAAATTTCGAATTTCAAAATTCGAAATTTCGGAAAATTTCAAAATTTCAAATTTAAAATTTTCAAAATTCGAAATTTCCAAATTTAAATTTCGAATTTCAAAATTTAAATTTTAAAATTTTCAATTTTTAAATTCAAAATTGGAAATTTAAAATTTCGAATTTTAAAGTTCAAATTTTCAAAATTCGAAATTTCAAATTTTAACAAATTTCAAAATTTCAAAAATCGAATTTTGAAATTTGAAATTTTAATTTGAAAATTGGAATTTGAATTTTTAAAGTTCAAAATTTTAAATTTTCAAATTTTAAAATTCAAAATTCGAAAATTTGAAATTTGAAATTTTGAATTTTGAAAATTTGATATTTGAAATTTGAATTTTGTACTGTGAAATTTTTAAATTTTGAATTTTCGAAATTTGAAATTTTTAAATTTGAATTTTGAAATGTGAAATTTTGAAAATACATTTTTTTTAGAATTTTTTCATATAAAAAATCGACTTATGTGAGTCGAAAAGGAAAAAAAAATTGCTTTTGCAATAAGTTGAAAAATGACTTTTAAAAGTCGGTAGATTTTGTTTATCCATATTGACTTTTTAATTTTTTCATTTTATAAACAAAAAACAACTTATTTTTTGTAATTCAAACGGTCCCTAAATCTTTAAATGGATTAAATGGGTAACCCGCTTATTAAACGGGTTGTGTTATATATGGCTAGGGTCATAAGTGGGTAAAAAAGAATGGGTCATAAATGGGTTGGGTCAAACTCAACCCAACCCATTTTGACCCAACTCAACCCATTTGACAGGCCTAGGTATGAGGTAGATGGAATTTCTTTATTGAAGCTTTGCACTGAAGATCCCTATTTTTGATGTTGTAAGAAAAGTCACTATGATAATGAGTATGTAAATTAAGTCCCTAATTTTTTTAAATCAGAAAGCACAAACTATTTTGTGCTTTTCTTATAAATAGTGCAAGTTAACTTGCGCTTTTTAAAAATTTAATTTTTTTTGAAAATTTCAAAATGAAAAAAATGCAAACTAGCTTGCACTTTTTATTAGAAAAGTGCAAGTTAATTTGCGCTTTTTCAAAATTTCAAATTTTTTGAAAAATTTAAAAATCAAAAAGCACAAAATAGGTTGAACCTGCATTTTTCAAAAATTTTAAAATTTTCAAACATTTAAAAAAAAATCAAAATAAAAGCGCAAATTAGATTACGCTTTTTTGATATAAAGGCGGATTAACTTGCGCTTTTCAAAAATTTTAAAAGTTTTAAAATTTTCAAAATTTTTAAAAAAATCAGAGTCTAAAAGTTGCAAGTTAGCTTGCATTTTCTGTTAAAAAAGTGCAAAGCACCTTGCGTTTTTTATTTTTCAGAAAATAAGGACTAAATTTACATATTTACATCTACATTGACTTTTCTTATAACAACATAAAAAATAAAGACCCGTAACTCGTTTCTTGTTCTTTATTTACGGCAACATATATTTTGTCTTTTTTGGTGATATTTGGGTTCACCGATTGGTGGCATGTTTTTGGAAGTTCCGCCTCTTATGAATTATGGCCCAATTATGATGTCGTGAAATTGTTGCTTTTGTTCAGCTGTTAATATCTTTGTACAGGACCACAAGTAATTAAGCATTTTTGAAGAAAAGAGCAGTTGCAACAAAAGAATGGTAAATGGCTTCAACTTGTGTTTTTGAATGTAAACTTGTCTATTTTGTCTACAGCCTTTTGTATTTGATTAGTTATGGATATCGTATTTTGTTATGTGATTAATATGTTTTGTCAATTGTTTGAGTATTATCTGTACAATTGTATTATCAATGAGTTGTATTTCAAGAGCATGCATGCTCCTGAAGTATTTTTTGAAATGAATAGTCCTTTTTTATTTTCTTACATTCATACCTTCTATCTTTTTATTGCTCCACGCATCTCCTTCTTTGCCTCTTTCCATCCTAAACTTAACCTAAATCCAACATTTTCTTTCTTCCGTCCGCATGTACTTCCATGTTTCTTCATGGATCGTCGAATCCCTATCCCTCCATTGCTACATCAGCACCACTCCTTTTACTTAAAAATCGCCTACGACGCTTTTAAACCCATCCTTTTTATTTTCCTCAAACCGTCATCGTACACCTTAACTTTGGAAAAGAGTATCGACCGTCTCTTCCAGATGAACGCATCGCCTTGCTTCTTGCTACACAAGCGTATTGCTAAATTCTTTCTTCTTTTCCGTCTTCTTTCTCTCTACTGTGTATAATTCAGGTATTGATTCTTCCTTAATTTGAATTCATTTTTGTTCCTATTGTTGATCCACTTATACACATTATTATTTTTTCTCGATTTTATGTTGCAGTTTCGTTTCGTCCATTCAATTGCAGTTTCATTTCGTCCATTCAATCGCTGCGTCCAATCATCAATATCTTATTATACAAAGGTATGATTTTGGTGCTATCCTTTTTTTGATTCAATTTGTTTAACTACCGACGTAAGTTATGAGATTTGATTATTTACAAGGACAGTGTTGTTTCTGCTTATGTTGGAATGAAAATTATTCGTTTTTCAGCACCTACTGCGTTTTTCGGCAATGTCCTCCATGCCTTTTTTCGGCTGCCAAACTTATTTCTGCTCAGTTGTGTTAATTGACATGTAGAATGTGCGTTTCTTTTACTGTTATGCCTCTATTCCCATTATCCAATCCTCTATTCAATTTATACCTTAATGTGCAATCGATATTAGTAGATATATTGTTATTCCTTTTAGAATAGCTGTCATAAATAATGTGCAGTAGATATCTGTTGATATCAATGCATATAATTTTATGACCTTGCATTCCTGCAATGTTCTTAAGCCTATGCTAAAATAATTGTTATTCTTCATTTGATAATAGGTTGTGATTTCCTTAGAAGTACTAATTTCATCAGGCATTATGCGTTGTCCCAGTGTATGTATTTTGCATGTAATTACTATAGACCTTTATGCTTGAGTTGAAAATGCACCGAAGCGAGTAAAATTTGAGCCACTGTTATTCCTTTAACTAAATTTAGATAATTTAGTGTAACGACCCAGAATTTTCGAAGTTTGATTTGGAAAATTTAAATGGTTTTAAAATATTTATTTGGAATATAAATTTATTTTTGGAATATGAAGATTTTTTTTGAAAATATATGGAATGAATTTAAAATTCAAAATAAAACGATTTTCGTAATACGAAAATAAGGGAAATAATTGAAATTGAGTTGAATATAAATCGAAATGATTGAATTAGTAAAATTTTAAAACTGAAAATTCAAGTAATTTCGTAAACTTTTGAAAATCGTCGATTTAGTCGACGCGTTAAAATAGCGATACAGGACGGAGGGAAGTTCGTCGGAGTTCATTGAGATGTTTGCGTTGAGGAATGATCGAGGGAGGGGGAGAGGAGGTTGGTTAGAGCTCGACTATAGCGGGTTTGATTTGGGGAGGTCGATAATTAAGGGCAATTTTTAAGTTAGTTAAAATTTTAATTATCAGTTGATTAATTTAGCTCATAAATTATTCGTAAGAGGTCTAAAAAAAATCACGAAACCAGTCATATTGGATTGGTAGTGGTGAAATAATCAATTTGGGATTAGTTTGAGATTTTTGAAGTCAGCTAGGATTTTAAAATTGGAACAGATTGCAAATAAAAATAAAGGTGAGTAAATCTCACTGTAACAACCCGCATATTTGTCGATTTTATATTTAAATATTTTATCGTTAATCGGATTTTGGTCCGAAAAGCTACTTTTTGCAAACAGTCGAATTAGGACTCGAGACCCCTTCCATTGAGTTCGAAATGCCGTTTGCAACCTTTTTGAGTATAAACATTGATATGTTTGGAGTTAGTCGAATTTTGCTATTTTTCACTTAGGGCTTTAGATTTGGGTTTGGGTTCAGCCCACTAGCCCAACTCTGGTTATATCATTATTCCACCCCCTCTCCTCTTCATTACTTCACTTTCATTTCCTAATACATTCAAGCTTCATCAAAAATGGGGGAGGAGAAAAAGAATTAGAATTCCTAAGTCCTAATTTACATTTGCAAATCCAAGTTCTAGCTCCAAATTCTAAGAGAAGCTTTGGTAAGTATCATCATCTTCTTCTTCAACTCATTCTCACTTTGATTTCAGAAAATTCCTAAACCTAATTTAGGAAATGTTTCTCTTTTAAGCTTAGATTCAAGCTTCTTGTGTTGAGATTGAAGTGTGGTTGATCTTCCTTCGTCTTCAAGCTTCTCATTCATTGTTTTCGGGTTCAAAGGTGAGATTTTTATCTCACATCTATGTCTATAACTATCTTTGATTGTTGGGTATGAATTCCTAACACTTATTTATGTTCATTTGCTTTTGATTTGGATTGAATTGGTGAATATTCCAATTTTTGGTGTTTTGTAGTCAAATCTTTAAAAATCCAATCTTTGATGTTTGAACATATTTTTGGTGATGCATCGAAGAGCCTATAGTGCTGGATTGTCGATTGGCATAAATCCTTAGCATCCATCGCTCGTTCGATCGCATTTCGGTTTGGATTTGCCATTTTTGGTCTAGGCTGTTTTTTTGCCTAGCAGAAGATTTCAGACGTCTAAAATTAATTTCAAACGTCTGAAACCAAATGCAGACATCTGGTTGAATAATCCAGACGTCTGAAAAGAGGTCTGAAAAAGGCAGAGGCTAAATCCAGACGTCTGAAACAAAATTCAGACGTCTGAAATCAAATTCAAACGTCTGGTTGAAAATTTCAGACGTCTGAAATAGTCCAGGAATTAAAAATAGAAGGGAGAAAACACATATACTTCCAGATACTAGGGCCAGACGTCTGGAAACACCTACCAGACGTCTGGAACTGTTTAATTTGCCTATTTTGGCTATTTTTGAGTATATTTCCAACTTTAATCGATTTGTGTTGATTCCCTTTTTGTTGTTATCATTTATTATGGACTTTGATGACATTTTCATCGTGATTTTTGGGAATATCCATTTTGATGGATTCGGTATCGATTTCTTTGGATTTTATTCACGTCTTCGAATGTGAATTTTTATGATTGATTGTTTCTACAATCAATTCTATGATTTGTCACTTTAAAATATAAAGGTTTTCTATACTAGTAGTAAATATCAAAACTCTTTCCTCAAAACGATTTCAACTCTATTTTCAATACCAAACTCATTTATAAAACCGTTTTCCAATCTACTAGTATATACAAATTTTTACCTCACTCGTATGAGAAATCTAATTGAACGACTTAGTAAAACGAGTGGTATGAAACGCTTGCGTTTACTTCGTTGGTTAATTCTTGGACTTGTTCGATTGAATCTCTTGTGACAATTTTCTAGTGGAGATCTACAATTTGTTCGCAAATATTTAAGTTAAGCTAGTGGTTATGGGACATGATGCTAAACTCATATATTTACTAGCTTATTGTAATTGACACTTCTTGATGATCAATGATGATCATTTTATGGTTTAGATTAGCAATGTGCGATGTCTCTTTGTCCATGAGGAGGACTATACCTCAATTTTATTGAGTTTCGACTCACCAGGAGGAGCTTCGGCTCAATGTCCGCAATGGGGGACTATATCCTGTCAGGAGGAGTTTCGACTCACTCGAAGAAGCTTCGGCTCAATGTCCGCAATGTGGGACTATACCCTGTCAGGAGGAGCTCGGCTTATTTTTATGGGATTGGCCATCCTTTTATTGTGATCTCTGGATTTCTATTTGATGATTTCTGGAATTTATGTTTCACCAACTTTTACAATTGGCATTGATATGTATGTCATTTTTTTGTGGCTTGGTGAATGAAATAAAGAATATGACATTCTTTTTCATGCTATGAGATTCTTTGAGATATTGTATGACTTTTATGGATTTTCTAATGTATACTTGTCGTAGTATGACATTTTTGGTTATCATACGTCTTTTTTATTATATCTCTTCTTATATCTCATTTTAAGTGATAATTATAGCTAGACTGATCCGTTTATTATTTTCTTCTTAAATAATACTCGAGTCAGACTGAGATTTTACAGGTGCTTCTGCTTGACTTCTTATCGGACCTCCATCTGATCCTTTGGCTAACTATTTTAGTTTAGTAGTTTTTGTTGTATACTATTGACATATAGACTCCATGATGTATACTTATTCTTTTGTGATATTGTGGATCTTTTTAGACCGCTACTCTGATATACACTTCCAAGTGTAATATTCATATCTATTTCCTCCTTTGTGATATGGATTGTCTGTAACTGATTTATGTTATGTTTATTTCTATATTTGTTTCTGAAGATATTATAGCCACTGTGTAGTAGCTTTGAGTTTGTGTCGGTATGTCGGATTTCCCTCTTGATAAAGAAATGCATGTTATATTATCTGACATATCGATGCTCGCGCAAAGCAATTACCCGGATGGTCGCTCCTCAACAGCCTTATTCTCCGTGCTAGTTGACAGCATTCACCGTAATGTTCTTGGCTAGCGCGGGTATAGAGGTGGGGCGTCACAGCTAGGTATCAGAGCCAAACTTCGGAACAATGTAGAATAATTTAACAAGGATCACCGTCCTAAGTCCATCTTAAGAGTCGTGCTTTAGGATTTAATTCGAGTCTTCATACCGATTCATCCTATTTTCTTTACGATTCCTTATTTTATCAATCAAGTTTGACTGAAATTTATTTTGAGAATAACTTTTTCCTCTTCTTTCTTTCTTTCTTAAAGAAGAGAAATGGTTAGGCCTGGCCGTCCCAGCGCCGGTCAATCTAGTGCTACTCCACCGTATGAAGTATTTATGTCTGCCCAGCAGCTTCTTGATCTAGTAAAGAATGCTCAAGCTGCCGGTCCCATTCTAGAGCCTACTCATCCTAGATCCGGTTTTGCACGCTTGTGCAAAGACTACAATGATTTGGGTGGAAGGCCATTCAAGGGATCCGAAGGTGTTATGGAAATTCAAGCTTGGCTCAAATCATGCGATCGTATCTTTTCTCGCATGAACCTTATTGATCTACATCGAGTCCAGGTGGCTTCTAGCATGCTCCAAGAAAGAGCATTAGATTGGTATGAGCTTTTAATTTCTGAAATCGTTGAAGCGGATCTCACTTGGGAGCAATTCCGAGAAAGATTCGAACTGAAATTTGTGCCGGAGGCTGAAAAAGTAACTTTGGCCCGGCGTTTTATTGACCTTGTTCAAGGTGAATCTTCTGTGACAGACTATGTCGCATCTGTCGAATCTCTTTCTAAGTACGGGGTCGAGTATATAAATACCCCATTGAAGAAAAATCAGAGATTTGTCTATGGCTTGAATAAGAATCTTAAGAAGGCATTACTCCTGAAACTTGAGGTTTCATTTGATCAGCTTATTGATATCGCTCTTCGTCTTGAAGAGGCCGATGGAGAAAGTGATGTCAAGGTTGGGAGTGCCAAACCGAGCGCCAGCAACAACAAGAAGAGGCATCCCTTTATTAGGTTCGAAAGTCCTAATCCTAACAAGAGGGCGAAGCAAGAGACTTTTATAGCAAATACTCCCATCTCTAATCGTGGAGAATGCTACAATTGTGGCTCTAGAGACCACTATATAAATAAGTGTCCAAGGCCTATTTCTTGCCGCTATTGCAAAAGTGCGGATCATTATATATCTTCGTGTCCCAAGCGTCAAAGCAGGAGAGAAGGAAAGCTGCAAGCCCCTAGCAACTCTTCTCTCAGTCAAGGTATTTTACACTCAATCCTTGATGGCATTGTTTTATTTCGTGATCTTCTTATTTGAGTTCTTGTTGATACGGGTTTCATCTCATTATTTTTATATCAAAAGAACTTGTGATTCTTCTTCTTTAAATATTTCTGGGCTTGATGACTTCTTTGAGGATTGTGAATCCGGATGGTAGATCCGCAACACTCAATTTGTCTTTATTGATGTCGAAATTATTTTATGTGATTTTTCTGTCCGAGCCGATTTTTACTTAGGCTTCGGAATTTACTTTTGTAAGGATTGACTTAATTATTATGAGGCCATATCCTTTGTCCCATGTGGACTATTCATCTTTGACATTTTCAATCTGTTAAGCAGATTTCTATTTTTCCTTTATGATTTTGATTCCAACTTGATGGCATCATTTTATTCCTTAAGCCCACTAAGGAAAGTGTTATTTCTCTCATTCATGTAGTTTGAGAAATTTTCCGGTATTTTTAAGCTTGTCTTAGGATTATCACCAAAGTAATCTTTTGTGTGGTGCTAATGTCTTTTCAGTTTGACCTTACCACCGGTTTTCATTTGCTACGAGTTGCGGAAGTTAGCATTCCACTTACCGCATTCCGCACTTGTTATGATTCTTATGAATGACTTATTATGTCATTCAGTTTGCCCATCTTGTTTCATCCATTTCATAAATCGAGTATTCTATGAATATCTCGATAAGTCCATTTTTGTATTTATTGATTTTGGATGAAAATAGAAATTTGAAAATTTGAAAATCTTTTTCATAAGATTTATTTATAAGTACAATTTGATTTTTTGTTGTTAAAATGAACAAAGAATATTCTTAAAAGTTTTTAGAAACATGTTTATCATATAAAAGATGGTTTTGTGATTGTATTGCCCATTGAGTGCTTTAAGAATTCTAGTCGATGCGCTTGATCAACGTTATCGATAGGAATCTCCTAAACGCTTTGATGAGACAGTCAGACACGATATATTGACTTGGAAAAATGTAAATTTTTGTAGAAAGATTATTACATAAAAATAAAAATGTAGTTTTGAAAGTTTTAACTTTTCGGGAAAGAGAACTATTTAAAAGAACTCTTCCTTTCGATACTCTTATTCTTGTGATTCCTAAAAGGGAATCAAGACTTTGCTATTTGTACCGATACTAGTCGTATTGGTTTGGATGCCGTTCTCTTGCAAAGGAGAACGTGTTATCACTTGTGCTTCTAAATCATTATAGCTTATCGAGACTAGATATGTCACTCGTGATCTAGTGCTCGCGGCCATTGTTGGTACTTTTGGAATTTAGCATCATCATATTTGGATGAGAAATTTGTTCTCTACCTTGATCATAAATTTTGGAATATTTATTTTCTCATAGGGAACTTCATGTTGACTCGAGTTCCTAGCATCTTATGATCTTGATATTCTTTTTGTTCCCGAAGGGAAGTCTTGTTGCCAATACGTCTTGTCGTAGGCAACAAGGTGTCGATTCTTTGATGATGTCGGAATGGAATTATCTTTTTATCAAGTTCATCGGGCGTTTTGATGTACTTCGTTTTATTGAGTTTCATCTCATTTCTTTTATGGACTTGCGTCTGATGTTCTTTTATGGTGTTCGGTTCATCGGATGTACTATTATTATACTACATCGATGTTCCGTCTTATCTGGATCAATGGATGTACCATTATTATACTATATCGTTGTTCCGGTTTATCGGTTCATTGGACGTACCGTTTTTGTACTACGTCGGTGTTCCGAAATTATTCGGGCTTTGGTTCATCTGGCGTACCGTTTTGTACTACGCCGTTGTCCCAAATTATTTGAGTTTCTCGTTTTTCGGGCGTACTGTTATTATACTACGTCGTAGCACCAGCTCAATTTTCTAATATTCATGACGTTTTCTCACGTCTTTCTACTACGGAAATGCCTTAGGGATTCCGATTTTTATTCTTGAGCCCGGTGTTATTGAGGGGTTGAAGTTTCACCAAATTTGACTTTTGAGCAACATTCTATTCGCATCATTGCTTCGGAGGTTGAGCGCCTTCGATATAAAGATATTCTTTTTGGTAAAAGTTCGATGGTTCTCAAATCCTAAGGATTGCTCTTGAGAAATCTTGAGAATTCATCGAACGAAAACTTTCAGATTTACTCCTTCGTGCTCTTTATGGTGAACTTCCTGATTCAAATTTTCTTTTGTGTTGATATGCTTCCATGGTTGTTAGTTTTTATTTTCCTCTTAAGTATTGCGAGAACGCAATTTCTTTAAGGAGGGGAGTCTGTAACAATCCGCATATTTGTCGATTTTATATTTAAATATTTTATTTAAATATTTTATCGTTAATCGAATTTTGGTCCGAAAAGCTACTTTTTGCAAACAGTCGAATTAGGACTCGAGACCCCTTCCATTGAGTTCGAAATGCCGTTTGCAACCTTTTTGAGTATAAACATTGATATGTTTGGAGTTAGTCGAATTTTGCTATTTTTCACTTAGGGCTTTAGATTTGGGTTTGGGTTCAGCCCACTAGCCCAACTCTGGTTATATCATTATTCCACCCCCTCTCCTCTTCATTACTTCACTTTCATTTCCTAATACATTCAAGCTTCATCAAAAATGGGGGAGGAGAAAAAAAATTAGAATTCCTAAGTCCTAATTTACATTTGCAAATCCAAGTTCTAGCTCCAAATTCTAAGAGAAGCTTTGGTAAGTATCATCATCTTCTTCTTCAACTCATTCTCACTTTGATTTCAGAAAATTCCTAAACCTAATTTAGGAAATGTTTCTCTTTTAAGCTTAGATTCAAGCTTCTTGTGTTGAGATTGAAGTGTGGTTGATCTTCCTTCGTCTTCAAGCTTCTCATTCATTGTTTTCGGGTTCAAAGGTGAGATTTTTATCTCACATCTATGTCTATAACTATCTTTGATTGTTGGGTATGAATTCCTAACACTTATTTATGTTCATTTGCTTTTGATTTGGATTGAATTGGTGAATATTCCAATTTTTGGTGTTTTGTAGTCAAATCTTTAAAAATCCAATCTTTGATGTTTGAACATATTTTTGGTGATGCATCGAAGAGCCTATAGTGATGGATTGTCGATTGGCATAAATCCTTAGCATCCATCGCTCGTTCGATCGCATTTCGGTTTGGATTTGCCATTTTTGGTCTAGGCTGTTTTTTTGCCTAGCAGAAGATTTCAGACGTCTAAAATTAATTTCAAACGTCTGAAACCAAATCCAGACATCTGGTTGAATAATCCAGACGTCTGAAAAGAGGTCTGAAAAAGGCAGAGGCTAAATCCAGACGTCTGAAACAAAATTCAGACGTCTGAAATCAAATTCAGACGTCTGGTTGAAAATTTCAGACGTCTGAAATAGTCCAGGAATTAAAAATAAAAGGGAGAAAACACATATACTTCCAGATACTAGGGCCAGACGTCTGGAAACACCTACCAGACGTCTGGAACTGTTTAATTTGCCTATTTTGGCTATTTTTGAGTATATTTCCAACTTTAATCGATTTGTGTTGATTCCCTTTTTGTTGTTATCATTTATTATGGACTTTGATGACATTTTCATCGTGATTTTTGGGAATATCCATTTTGATGGATTCGGTATCGATTTCTTTGGATTTTATTCACGTCTTCGAATGTGAATTTTTATGATTGATTGTTTCTACAATCAATTCTATGATTTGTCACTTTAAAATATAAAGATTTTCTATACTAGTAGTAAATATCAAAACTATTTCCTCAAAACGATTTCAACTCTATTTTCAATACCAAACTCATTTATAAAACCGTTTTCCAATCTACTAGTATATACAAATTTTTACCTCACTCGTATGAGAAATCTAATTGAACGACTTAGTAAAACGAGTGGTATGAAACGCTTGCGTTTACTTCGTTGGTTAATTCTTGGACTTGTTCGATTGAATCTCTTGTGACAATTTTCTAGTGGAGATTTACAATTTGTTCACAAATATTTAAGTTAAGCTAGTGGTTATGGGACATGATGCTAAACTCATATATTTACTAGCTTATTGTAATTGACACTTCTTGATGATCAATGATAATCATTTTATGGTTTAGAATAGCAATGTACGATGTCTCTTTGTCCATGAGGAGGACTATACCCCAATTTTATTGAGCTCCGGCTCACCAGGAGGAGCTTCGGCTCAATGTTCGCAATGTGGGACTATACCCTATCAGGAGGAGTTTCGACTCACTCGGAGGAGCTTCGGCTCAATGTCCGCAATAGGGGACTATACCCTGTCAGGAGGAGTTTCGACTCACCAGGAGGAGCTTCGGCTCAATGTCCGCAATGGGAGACCATACCCTGTCAGGAGGAGTTTCGACTCACCAGGAGGAGCTTCGGCTCAATGTCCGAAATGGGGGACCATACCTTGTCAGGAGGAGTTTCGACTCACCAGGAGGAGCTTCGGCTCAATGTCCGCAATGGGGGACTATACCCTGTCAGGAGGAGTTTCGACTCACCAGGAGGAGCTTCGGCTCAATGTCCGCAATGGGGGACTATACCCTGTCAGGAGGAGCTCCGGCTCATTTTTATGGGATTGGCCATCCTTTTATTGTGATCTCTGGATTTCTATTTGATGATTTCTGGAATTTATGTTTCACCAACTTTTACAATTGGCATTGATATGTATGTCATTTTTTTGTGGCTTGGTGAATGAAATAAAGAATATGACATTCTTTTTGATGCTATGAGATTCTTTGAGATATTGTATGACTTTTATGGATTTTCTAATGTATACTTGTCATAGTATGACATTTTTGGTTATCACGTCCTTTTATTATATCTCTTCTTATATCTCATTTTAACTGATAATTATAGCTAGACTGATCCGTTTATTATTTTCTTCTTAAATAATACTCGGGTCAGACTGAGATTTTACAGGTGCTTCTGCTTGACTCCTTATCGGACCTCCATCTGATCCTTTGGCTAACTACTTTAGTTTAGTAGTTTTTGTTGTATACTATTCAGATATAGACTCCATGATGTATACTTATTCTTTTGTGATATTGTGGATCTTTTTAGACCGCTACTCTGATATACACTTCCAAGTGTAATATTCATATCTATTTCCGCCTTTATGATATGGATTGTCTGTGACTGATTTATGTTATGTTTATTTCTATATTTGTTTCTGAATATATTATAGCCACTGTGTAGTAGCTTTGAGTTTGTGTCGGTATGTCGGATTTCCCTCTTGATAAAGAAATGCATGTTATACTATCTGACATATCGATGCTCGCGCAAAGCAATTACCCGGATGGTCGCTCCTCAACAGCCTTATTCTCTGTGCTAGTTGACAGCATTCACCGTAATGTTCTTGGCTAGCGCGGGCATAGAGGTGGGGCGTCACACTCACTCCTTTTGAATTGCTGGATTTAACTTATAATAATAAAAATTAATTATTGGATGTTTGGTTGAATTTATAAATAATTTATAGTAATGTATATATTAGTAGTTGGATATATTTCCCGTCGATTGGAGCGGATGAGATCCTATGCGCCCCGCATAATAGCGGATGACTCTATATTACCGCGATACCCCCCTCGAAGTGGGATTGGAATTTTTATGTTATCTAACATCTGTGGATGCATGGAACGGGTTGGAGGGATACAACCAGATTCCTCAAAATGTTGATTTTAATTTTATAGATAGTGATATATGATGTGTGTATAATCTGATATAGATTTTGTTATGATTGAATTTTTGGATGCTATAGTAGCACTGGCCTTAAATTTGGTATTATAAATACTATAGATGATATTTTTGAATTTTAAAAAGGAATTAAATGAGAATTTTGGATATAAAAATATTTATATTGGAATTCAGTTTATTTTAAAGGAAACTGGGTGGGATAAAAATATATTTGATTTTGGTTGTACTTACTATTCGTAAATTTTTTTAAATAGAGATTTTTAAAATGAGTTATATGAAGGGATTTGTAAATGATATTCTCCAAAAAAATGAAAAGGAGTTGGAATCAATATTAAAAATAGATTTGAAATATAAATGGAATTTATAAAGAAATGGATTTATAAAAATGGAATTTTATAAATGAGATTATTTTTATAAATATGTAATCCGAAATGAGATGTAAATTTATAAATGATGTTTATAAGCAAGGGAAATGATATCAGTTAATAAATTGAGAATATATTTCCAGAATGTGAATTTATATCGAGATATAAAAATAGATTTTTGGAAAAATTGGTGGATTCAATTTTGAAATGTGAGAATGGTTTGGGAATCAGAATGAAATCGATGTGTTATGAATCGAGAAGGATTTATAAATTGAAATTGGTTATTGGAATTTTGAAAATATATTTTTATCGAGAAGTTATGTAACGAACCAGAAATTCTACTAATTAAAATTTGTATATTTAATTGATTTTAAATATTAATAAGTGAAATTTATAAGTCGAATAATTTTATTTCGAATAATAGTATTTAATTGGATAATTAAATCGATAATTTAATAGTTGAAATTACAGAAATAATTGGAAATTAGGTTAAATATGATTAAAATTGATTTGTAAAATTTTATTATATCATATTGGAGTTAGAATGATGTTATAGAACTTTTAAAATTGAATTTAAAGTTGATTTGTGAAAATTGAATATTTTAATATTTAAATTTAAGAGTTAAAATAGCCATTTTTCAAACAGTCTCGAATTTCGACGAAACCAGTTTCATCGGATCCATAATGTGATATTATTGTATGATTTCAAATTTCGTGTCAATCGGATTTACAGTTTGTCCGGGGCAAGCCAAAACGCATAGAAAATCGTTTAATCGGTTTAATTTAAGATTAATCGTTTATTACCGTAACTCGCACAGATGATCGAATTAACCTCCGAAACACGTTCCATTGTGTTCGTAACGCGGGGTAAACCTTAGAAACGCCGACCGGCATGCTTCGTTTGGAGTTCGGAAATTTTTTGATGAATAGTGTTTGGCGAATTTTCTATAAAAGGCCCCTATTTCACAATTTTGCAAGAAACCCTAGCCTAAGTGTTCAGCCGCCACTTGATAATTAATGGCTGAAATTCTCTTAGTTTCTTCTTCAATTATTTTAAAATCCACAAATCGATTCAAGAAAGTTTCAACTGCAATGTTGTAGATCGTCTCGAGATCTACGACTTCAACGGTGGTGATCGAATTTGGTGAGACGAATCAACGACAAATGGCATTCAAAGGTTGCACGTTGTAGGGCGTTTTGCACGGCAGAGATTGAGCCGAGCTTCATCATTGCCTGGTCGTAGGTGGCTCGCGTTGCGAGCTTCGTCGTGGTGCTAACTGATCGTCGTAGAAGGTGCTTGAGATGGGCGCGTATATTAGGGTTTGTACGTGAGTTGGGTTCGGCCGTGCGTGATTCACCTGGGAGGATGTACGTGAGGGAGAAGAGAAGAGGGGGAAATGGACGGCCTGATCTGTTTGGGATGGAAATGGACAGCCCGGATGGTATAGGGTTTAAAATTAAAAAGGATTTGTAAATTTATTTATATTTTAATGTGCACAAACTTTGAAAAATCATATCTTTTTCATACGAGGTCGAAAACGCACGAAATAAGTTTCGTTGGGTTTGTATAGACGAACACTACGCAATGGAACTAGTTTGGAGTCGTTTGGAGTTAGTGAAAATTTCGGGTAAAATTAAACGTCCGTTTAATTTTATTCGAAATAAAACGCTGGAAATTGAAATCAAGGTGAGAACTTCTCACTCAATCGAATTGTTTCAATTTAAATTTTAAATAGTTAGATTTAAAATTGTTGATTGTATGCCTGGATGGTAATTGTTATCTATTGATTGTTGAAATAGACATTATACGCCGTTAGTAAGCGGAGGTTATTTATTAAAAACATATACCGCGAATATTTCACCGTATAGTGAAATTGGTATTATTTATGTACTTGGAGTTGATTTTCCCGCATTATATAGCGGATGAGACCCTATTGCGCCGCCTATTAAGCGAATAATATTTTTATAAATCTCATATACCGCGATAATTCCGTACTGGAACGGAATTGGTATTGTGCTAACATCTGTGGATGCAGAGAAACAGGTTGGAGGGATCCAACTGGATTCCTCACCAGTATTTATTTGATTACAGATATTTTGATGTTTGTTGATTATCATATGATGATATATGATGTTTGTTGTCGTGATTGACTATTGGGTGCTGTTGCATCATCGGATCCATTTTTAAAGTTTAAGGTAACGATTTTGATTTTAAAAGGATTTTTAAAGTGATTTTTTGAAAGTATACGTCTTGTTAAATTTTCGAATTGATTCAGTTTAAATAATTAAAACGTTACAAATTTTTATGTTATTAAAAATTATGATTTTTGAAAAATATAACCAAAATGAGATTTTTGAAATAAATAGTGATTAAATTATAAAATGCTTTAATTTGGAATTTTGAGTCATTATAAAGGATGTATATAAAAGATTTTTAAAATTGATATTTATAAATTAATAATATTGGAACTATAAAACGAGTTTGTTAAGTGTTAAAATGAAGTAATAAAATGGATTTTTAAGTGAATGAAATTATAGACTTATAAATTGAGAAGTTATAAAATGAATAGATGTTGTAAAATAAAAGATTATAAGTAATTAACTTATAAATCGGATTCTTGCATTTAAATTGAAATCTTTGATGAAGCATAAATGGTTTATAGATGAGATTTATTAGATATATATTTTATAAATCGAAAATAATGGAATATTAAAAGGAGTTTTGTTAATGTTGAAAATAAGGCTATAAATGAAATTTTATAAGTAATCAGATTTTTAATTTGTGAAGTTTTAAAAGAACGATTTGTAAATAAATGAATTATAAGTATTTAACTTATAATATAGACTTTTGTTAAATAATTGAGTTATATAAATTGAATTGGATTAATAAAGGAGATTTATAAATCGAAGTTTATAAATAGAAATGGAATTTATAGACATTGTTTATAAATTCGAAATCAATGGAATTTGATAAATTGAATATAGAAATTTATTAAAGGAAGTATATTCGCGACTTTGGATAGCGAATTATTCTTTATGTAAAATGCGTAGAAATGTTGAAATTTGGTTAGTGAAGTATATTCACGATTTTGGACAGTGGATATATTATTAAATAAAATGGTTATTTTTGGGAAAGCTATATTATAAAATGAAGTTAATTATTTTAAAAAGATGTTTTAAAATGTATTATGAATCGAATACATAGATTTCAACATTCATTGTTGGAATAGACGTTTTCGAGAAATAAGTAAATGGTGAACTATAACACTGTTGTTATAGTAAATGATTTCCGAAAGGAAATGTTTTGTATAGTATTGGGATTTATATATCTATTTTAATTTCGAATCCCTATAATAGTGATTTTGGGTCGTCGTAACGATGTTTTACGCAACATTTGTTTTGGCCCAAATAAATATGTTTAAGAGAATGATTTCCTTAAAGAATGAAATATATACTTAATTTCGATTTAAGTATATTGAATATTTTCCAACTGTTGAAAATAATGGATTTGTGAATTACTTATTATTAAATAAGTATGGAAGTGTTTTCCAATATGAAGTGAATATTTTAAGATTTTATCTTTTAAAGATAAATTGAAAATGAATATTAGAAATCGATTTGAAAATCGTATATTCATAGATATTTTGGGATTGTAAATTCACTATGGAATTTACAAAAGAAAGGGGAATTTGTTTAAAAATAAACGTTGATTTATTTTTGAAGTGTGGGACTTAATTTACGGATTTGGAATGTAAATATAAAGTAAATCGTTAAGGATTTATTTAAATGGTTTGAATGAACCATGTTGAAATGAAAGTATTTCCGCGTAAGTAAAAATGTTTGAAATTTGTTTTCAAAAGTGGTAAAAGTGAAAAGTGATTTGAAATTTGTTTTCAAATGGTTGAAGTGTGGAAATTATATATCTAGTAAAAATATTTTTGGAAAGTAAATAATTAGGGAAATTATTTAGAATTTGGTGATGTTGAACACGCATATTGATAGTTAAATAATCCTACTATCAATATTTACCTTTAAATAGGTATTTGTTGTGATTTCTTGAATTTGAATGCCACACTTATTTTTTTTGAATAAGCGCTCACTATTCGGGTTAGCCGGGAAAGGACCTTGGGGTCGTATAACCCATTCTGAATATGTGATACGTCGTTATGGATTGCATTTGATGACCGGTGTTGAAGACCGGATATTTGTGAAAACAGAAGGATTACCGTCGAATATTTCTGCATCGGCTGATCTCTGATATTGAAATTTATTACCCTTTGTGATGGGAAGTCCGGTCGTGATTAGTGAATATCCGGATTGCAAGGACTTCTTTGTAAGTGCCTTCGGTTCCGTTCGATCCTGGAACGGACTTGTATGGATGTGTGTCTGATGTTACAATTTGAGATGTAAAGCTGCTTTCTATCAAATATATTACCGTTGGTGGTGGAGAATTTATTCTCTTAGCTTAACACCCTTAGAGGTTATATAGTTGATGGTTACCAGTGATACATTCCCAAATTGGTAATGTGGCATACGAAGTGCTGTTGAGCATTTGACGATCAAAGCACAGCTTTTATATAAAGCGTGGCTTTATGGACGAGACTTCGTCGAACCTCACACCCAGAAATGGTCAAAACAGGAAGGATGCAGCAAGGTTATTAGGGGGTAGCGCCCCTTTAGTGTATGTCATTCCTTCTGGATAGAGGTGGTATCATGGTATGGAGCCCAGAAATTAACCTATGTTGTTGCTGCAAATTTATTGCTTTGTGCTTGTTGGAAATCGAGGATCCTCGGATATAGATCGATTACAATCGGGGAATGACATATTCGTGTCAGTAGTTACCCATTTAGGGGTAACCCGGCCTTGTGTTGGCAGAGATTCGGTTAGGTTTTCGGGTCGTCTTTCCAGAGTCGTACCCATGTGGCAATGGAAAATTCCTTGGTCTGACCATTTGTTGGAAATCCAAAGAAACAATACGATCTTGTACGGTTTTAGTTGTATAACCTTCCATGAAATGTGGCGGTAACCTGCTATTGAACATGGTATCTATAGTGGGCATAAGTGCGGAATGCCTATGCTGGCTAAGATTTATATTTTTACATTCGAAATGATTTTTTCCTACACTATGCACTAGTAATAATATCAAATGTTTTTTTTAATGCGTATCAAGCATCTTTGACTATCATAAGGAGAAATCTCCTCCGATTCTGCGTTTGTATTGTGTGTGTGTGCGGGAGACCTTATGGTAGTCTCATTTTCTAAAAAGCATTGCGAATCTATTTTAGAATTATCCTGTACTTTGTTTAAAAAAAAATAAACTTCTTTAGTTCTCACACCAGTCACATGACTGACTCGGAGTTTATTGTTTTCCTTCCTAAACTCTGGGTGCCCACCAATTTCCACACGGGCAGTCAAGAGTCAGGTTTATTAGGATATTCTGGAATTCAGGAGTTGCTGGAGGCAAGCTGGATGGCATGGCGTTTTCACTAGTATATAGTATTTCTTTTCCGCTGTTTATTGTTGTTTGTTATTGTACACTCTGATGATGTAATGAAATGTAATATGATGTAATGTGATAACTGATATAGTTCTTTGTTTTAAAGATTATTCATTTATCTATTATATGTTGTTCCGCTGCGATTGTGAGATTCTGATATTGTTCTGTTGTTTCTTTCTGTTCTATTCTATCTTTTCTCTCTTCTTCTATCTTTTTCTTCTTCTTTAACCATAACGGTACGGTTTTCCGACATTCGATTGCTCGGCAGTTGATACAGTGGACGTATTGATGTCGGTTTTCTTGCGTCGAAAAGTTGCAACGTTACATTTGGTATCAAAGCATATGGTTAAGCGACAGCCATGGCTCTGTTAGGAATTACTCATTAGAGATAGAGTCAGCAGTACTCTAGAATGAGTGTGAGTTTAATAATAGATACGAGCGCGTATTTGTTAGTGAATATAAATTGTTTTGTATTGTGTTGACTTATCGGTTGATTGTTTATGAATTCTGGTCGGTGCGGGAAGTACAACCATAATCGATAGGGGTTTCTAAACTCTTAAACAGGATAAATTGACACAGTATTGTTTTAAATTGGGTAAATGAAATAATTTTACCTTGATTATATTTTGTATATAAAGGAATAATTTTCTGAAAATATTATATATCCTTGGATGTTTGGTTGTTAATGAAATAATCAAATATGAGAACTTAGAGTTTGAAAAGGTTTATAACCAAATAAAATTCTATAAGTATGATTTATCCAAAGGAAGAATAATTAAATTTGATTAAAACCAGAATTTAATCCCGGGAATTTTGAAAAGTGTTTTAAATGTAATGAAAACAAGTGTTTTGGGATTTACAACTCTTGGGAAAGTTGAAATGTTTTCCAAAGTACTGAAGGAAACGATTGAATATTATTTTAGGAAATATTTTTGGAGGAAAATTGTTTTAAAATGAATTCGTGGAAGTTAGGAAGCACTGAACTCACTTCGGTCGCTGGAAAATAATCCTGATGATGATGGTCACATCATTAGAATTCATTTTCAAGTTTCTAAAGTGATGGATTGCTTCCATAGGAAATTGGGTTCGAGTTGGTTATAATTTCAAAAATGGTTTTGGAGTAAAAACCGGACAATTGAATTCTGGAAACTTTATCTAGATAATGTGAAAAGTTAAAATGAACCAACTATTGAACCTATTAAGTGATGTTGATATTAAGTGATGTTGATATTAATAAAATAAACAAATGATGGTTGAAATGGAATATAACTTAAGTGAAGTTGAATAAGGTTGATTTTGGTGTCAAAGTAAATTAATAAGTGAATTAATGAGATGAAGTCATTGAGAATATGGACTTGAGTTATTTAAAAGAAATTTAACCTTATTTGTTAAATAAATTAGTAATTGAATGTAAATAAAATTGATATGGGATAATGGATGAAAGTGTTAATTCATTGAAAGCCAATGTAATTAGAAGTTGAATAATTGAATGAAAATCAATTTAATATAAACCAATTTGAATTAAAAGTGTTGGACCAAATTGAATGTAAATTGAATAATTTGGTTATGTTAAATAAACATGGGTTGTTATTTGATTGTTAATTAATTGTATATAAATTCATTAAGTGTTAATGAAAGTGAATTAGCGAAATTGTAAGCTAAAGAAATTGAATCCAACTTGGAAGAAAATGAACTTAAATGGAATTGAAATTTGATTTGGAAATGAACTAACTTGAACGTAAATTAGTGAATGTAAACTAATTGGAAACGAATGAATGAATGTTAGTAAAAACATCCAATGTTAATGAATCAAATGTGATTAAAATGGAAACCAATTCATTAAATGTTGATGAGAAGTAAATTTATATTGATTTGGTAGTTGCATTTATTGCTTTTGATTTCATTTGCTATATTGGCACATGTAGTTGTTATGTTGCTATATATTGTATATTGATGTTACTTTCATATATGCATATTTCTCATTGTTTGTTGAGTGTTTAGTAGGTGCGGATTGCGCTTGCTTCGCATTTGGAGCTCGCTTTCGCGCTATATTAGCCATATACGCTCGCTAATAAAATATAAGGTACATATCTCGGATTACATACCGTACTTTTACACTTTTTTCCCTGTGGGATGCCTCATCACTTGATGGGATGCATATTTGTGATATATACACTGTCATTTTTCTTTTCGGATCGAGCCGCGCAAAGGAGACTCTAGCGAATTTTTTCGAAAATTTAAGGCGTCAGAATATTTTTGAGAAAATTGGGAAAATTTTGAAAACTATAAATTTGAATTGGAATTGGAAGTTAAACGATATAGTTGATTTTGAAAAAGATAACTAAGCATGATTTGAAAACATAGTAAAGTATTGTAAGAAGTTTAACTATAGATTTTGGGAAAGTTAATGGATTCTGTAACTTTTTCTTACTTGGTAATTTCGACGACGAAATTCTTTTAAGGGGGGAAGATTGTAACGACCCAGAATTTCTATTAATTAAAATTTGTATATTTAATTGATTTATAATATTAATAAGTGAAATTTATAAGTCGAGTAATTATATTTCGAATAATTGGATTTAATTGGATAATTAAATCGATAATTTAATAGTTGAAATTACAGAAATAATTGGAAATTGGGTTAAATATGGTTAAAATTGATTTGTAAAATTTTATTATATCATATTGGAGTTAGAATGATGTTATAGAACTTTTAAAATTGAATTTAAAGTTGATTTGTGAAAATTGAGTATTTTAATATTTAAATTGACGAGTTAAAATAGCCATTTTTCAAACAGTCTCGGATTTCGACGAAACCAGTTTCATCAGGTCCATAATGTGATATTATTTTATGGTTTCAAATTTCGTGTCAATCGGATTTACGGTTTGTCCGGGGCAAGCCAAAACGCATAGAAAATCGTTTAATCGGTTTAATTTAAAATTGATCGTTTATTGCCGTAACTCGCACAGATGATCGAATTAGCCTCCGAAACACGTTCCATTGTGTTCGAAACGTGGGGTAAACCTTCAAAACGCCAACCGACACGCTTCGTTTGGAGTTCGGAATTTTTTTTGGTGAATAGTGTTTGGCGAATTTTCTATAAAAGGCCCCTATTTCACAATTTTGCAAGAAACCTTAGCCTAAGAGCTCAGCCGCCACTTGATAATTAATGGCCGAAATTCTCTTATTTGCTTTTTCAATTATTTCACAATCCACAAATCGATTCAAGAAAGTTTCAACTGCAATGTTGAAGATCGTCTCGAGATCTACGACTTCAACGGTGGTGGTGGTGATCGAATTTGGTGAGACGAATCAACGGCAAATGGCATTCAAAGGTCGCGCGTTGTAGGGCGTTTTACATGGTAGATATTGAACCGAGCTTCATCATTGCCTGGCCGTAGGTGGCTCGTGTTGCGAGCTTCGTCGTGGTGCTAACCGATCGTCTAGAAGGTGCTTGAGATGGGAGCGTATATTAGGGTTCGGACGTGAGTTGGGTTCGGTCGTGCGTGATTCACCTGGGAGGATGTACGCGAGGGAGAAGAGAAGAGGGGGAAATGGACGGCCTGATCTGTTTGGGCTGGAAATGGACGGCCCGGATGGTATATGGTTTAAAATTAAAAAGGATTTGTAAATTTATTTATATTTTAATGTGTACAAACTTTGAAAAATCATATCTTTTTCATACGAGGTCGAAAACGCACGAAACAAGTTGCGTTGGGTTCGTATGGACGAACACTACGCAATGGAACTAGTTTGGAGTCGTTTGGGGCTAGTGAAAATTTCGGGTAAAATTAAACGTCCGTTTAATTTTATTCGAAATAAAACGCTGGAAATTGAAATCAAGGTGAGAACTTCTCACTCAATCGAATTGTTTCGATTTAAATTTTAAATAGTTAGATTTTAAATTGTTGATTGTATGCCTGGATGATAATTTTTATCTATTGATTGTTGAAATAGACATTATACGCCGTTAGTAAGCGGAGGTTATTTATTAAAAATATATACCGCAAATATTTCACCGTATAGTGAATTTGGTATTATTTATGTACTTGAAGTTGATTTTCCCGCATTATATAGCGGATGAGACCCTATTGCGCCGCCTATTAAGCGGATAATATTTTTATAAATCCCATATACCGCGGTAATTCCGTACTGGAACGGAATTGATATTGTGCTAACATCTGTAGATGCAGAGAAACATGTTAGAGGGATCCAACTGGATTACTCACCAGTATTTATTTGATTACAGATATTTTGATGTTTGTTGATTATCATATGATGATATATGATGTTTGTTGTCGTGATTGACTATTGGGTGTTGTTGCATCATCGGATCCATTTTTAAAGTTTAAAGTAACGATTTTGATTTTAAAAGGATTTTTAAAGTGATTTTTTGAAAGTATACGTTTTGTTAAATTTTCGAATTGATTCAGTTTAAATAATTAAAACGTTATAAATTTTTATGTTATTAAAAATTATGATTTTTGAAAAATATAACCAAATTGAGATTTTTGAAATAAATAGTGATTAAATTATAAAATGCTTTAATTTGGAATTTTGAGTCATTATAAAGGATGTATATAAAAGATTTTTAAAATTGATATTTATAAATTAATAATATTGGAACTATAAGACGAGTTTGTTAAGTGTTAAAATGAAGTATAAAAATGGATTTTTAAGTGAATGAAATTATAGACTTATAAATTGAGAAGTTATAAAATGAATAGATGTTGTAAAATAAAAGATTATAAGTAATTAACTTATAAATCGGATTCTTGCATTTAAATTGAAATCTTTGATGAAGCATAAATGGTTTATGTATGAGATTTATAAGATATATCTTATAAATCGAAAATAATGGAATATTAAAAGGAGTACTGTTAATGTTGAAAATAAGGCTATAAATGAAATCTTATAAGTAATAAGTCTTATAATTTGTGAAGTTTTAAAAGAACGATTTGTAAATAAATGAATTATAAGTATTTAACTTATAATATAGACTTTTGTTATATAATCGAGTTATATAAATTGAATTGGATTAATAAAGGAGATTTATAAATCGAAGTTTATAAATAGAAATGGAATTTATAGACATTGTTTATAAATTCGAAATCAATGGAATTTGATAAATTGAATATAGAAATTTATTAAAGGAAGTATATTCGCGACTTTGGATAGCGAATTATTCTTTATGTAAAATGCGTAGAAATGTTGAAATTTGGTTAGTGAAGTATATTCACGATTTTGGACGGTGAATATATTATTAAATAAAATGGTTATTTTTGGGAAAGCTATATTATAGAATGAAGTTAATTATTTTAAAAAGATGTTTTAAAATGTATTATGAATCGCATGCATAGATTTCAACATTCATTGTTGGAATAGACGTTTTCGAGAAATAAGGAAATGGTGGACTATAACACTGTTGTTATAGTAAATGATTTCCGAAAGGAAATGTTTTGTATAGTATTGGGATTTATATATCTATTTTATTTTCGAATCCCTATACTAGTGATTTTGGGTCGTCGTAACGATGTTTTACGCAACATTTGTTTTGGCCCAAATAAATATGTTTAAGAGAATGATTTCCTTAAAGAATGAAATATATAGTTAATTTCGATTTAAGTATATTGAATATTTTCCAAGTGTTGAAAATAAATGGATTTGTGAATTACTCATTATTAAATAGGTATGGAAGTGTTTTCCAATATGAAGTGAATATTTTAAGATTTTATCTTTTAAAGATAATTGAAAATGAATATTAGAAATCGATTTGAAAATCGTATATTCATAGATATTTTGGGATTGTAAATTCACTATGGAATTTACAAAAGAAAGGGGAATTTGTTTAAAAATAAACGTTGATTTATTTTTGAAGTGTGAGAATTAATTTACGGATTTGGAACGTAAATATAAAGTAAATCGTTAAGGATTTATTTAACTGGTTTAAATGAACCATGTTGAAATGAAAGTATTTCCGCGTAAGGAAAAATGTTTGAAATTTGTTTTCAAAAGTGGTAAAGGTGAAAAGTGATTTGAAATTTGTTTTCAAATGGTTGAAGTGTGGAAATTATATATCTAGTAAAGATATTTTGGGAAAGTAAATAATTTGGGAAATTATTTGGAATTTGGTGATGTTGAACACGCCTATTGATAGTTAAATAATCCGACTATCAATATTTATGTTTAAATAGGTATTTGTTGTGATTGCTTGAATTTGAATGCCACACTTATTTTTTTTGAATAAGCGCTCACTAGTCGGGTTAGTCGGGAAAGGACCTTGGGGTCGTATAACCCATTCTGAATATGTGATACGTCGTTATGGATTGCATTTGATGACCGGCGTTGAAGACCGGATATTTGTGAAAACAGAAGGATTACCGTCGAATATTTCTGCATCGGCTGATCTCCGATATAGAAATTTATTACCCTTTGTGATGGGAAGTCCGATCGTGATTAGTGAATATCCGGATTGCAAGGACTTCTTTTTAAGTGCCTTCGGTTCTGTTCGATCCTGGAACGGACTTGTATGGATGTGTGTCTGACGTTACAATTTGAGATGTAAAGCTGGTTTCTATCAAATATATTGCCGTTGGTGGCGGAGAATTTATTCTCTTAGCTTAACACCCTTAGAGGTTATGTAGTTGATGGTTACTAGTGATACATTCACAAATTGGTAACGTGACATACGAAGTGCTGTTGAGCATTTGATGATCAAAGCAAAACTTTTATATAAAGCGTGGCTTTGTGGACGAGACTTCGTCGGACCTCACACCCCGAAAATGGTCAAAACAGGAAGGATGCAGCAAGGTTATTAGGGGGTAGCGCTCCTTTAGTGTATGTCATTCCTTCTGGATAGAGGTGGTATCATGGTATGGAGCCCAGATACTTAATCTATGTTGATGCTGCAAATTTATTGCTTTGTGGTTGTTGGAAATCGAGGATCCTCGGATATAGATCGGTTACGATCGTAGAATGAAATATTTGTGTCAGTAATTACCTAGTTAGGGATAACCCGGCCTTTTGTTGGCAGAGATCCGGTTAGGTTCTCGGGTCGTCTTTCCATAGACGTACCCATGTGGCAATGGGAAGTTCCTTGGCCTGACCATTTGTTGGAAATCCAAAGAAACAATACGATCTTGTACGGTTTTAGTTGTATAACCTGCCATGGAATGTGGCGGTAACCTGCTATTGAACATGGTAGTTATAGCAGGCATAAGTGCGGAATGCCTATGCTGGCTAAGATTTATATCTTTACTTTCGAAATGATTTTTTCCTACACTATGCACTAGTAATAATATCAAATGTTTCTTTTTAATGCGTATCAAGCATCTTTGACTATCATAAGGAGAAATCACCTCTGATTCTGCGTTTGTATTGTGTGTGTGTGCGGGAGGCCTTATGGTAGTCTCATTTTCTAAAAAGCATTGCGAATCTATTTTAGAATTATCCTGTACTTTGTTTAAAAAAAAATAAACTTCTTTAGTTCTCACACCAGTCACAAGACTGACTCGGAGTTTATTGTTTTCCTTCGTAAACTCTGGGTGCCCACCAATTTCCACACGGGCAGTCAAGAGTCAGGTTTATTAGGATATTCTGGAATTCAGGAGTTGCTGGAGGCAAGCTGGATGGCATGGCGTTTTCACTAGTATATAGTATTTCTTTTCCGTTGTTTGTTGTTGTTTGTTGTTGTACACTCCGATGATGTAATGAAATGTAATATGATGTAATGTAATAACTGATATAGTTTTTTGTTTTAAAGATTATTCATTTATCTATTATATGTTGTTCCGCTGCGATTATGAGATTCTGATATTGTTCTGTTGTTTCTTTCTGTTCTCTTCTATCTTTTCTCTCTTCTTCCATCATTTTCTTCTTCTTTAACCATAACGGTACGGTTTTCCGGCATTTGATTGCTCGGCAGTTGATACAGTGGACGTATTGATGTCGGTTTTCGAGCGTCGAAAAGTCGCAACGTTACAAGTTAAGTTTGTTTTTAAAAGGAAAATTTTATTTATTCGAACTATGTAATTTAAAGCTGCTTTAGTAATTAAATATTTCGAAAAGTAAATTATTCAAATATTTAATATTAATTGAAATAATTCAAAATTTTATAATAGGCTTTGTAATCGATTAGTTTTATATAAAAATAATTGGAAACGAGCTATCGATGTTTTATTTAAAATGTTTTTAATATTTTTAAATAATTACTTAAACATGTTTTTTTAAAAAAAAAATTATTCTTTAAAAATACTTATATATATATATATATAGAGTTTTGAAATGATTATAGTTGATTTAGAAATCCTCTCGAGATTTGTAAATGGGCTTTAGTTAACGGGTATGATTTTGATAAGAGAAATCTTATAATGGGAGTCTAGGAACTTAAGGAAATTCCCAAAGTGTTTAAATACAGAAACTTCGAAAATGGATTAGAATTCATAAAAGAAGTTAGAAATGGATAGTTGAGATATAGACAAGCATAATCGATTTTGAAAATTTTAAAGGATATTAATTTATGAATTTCCCGGAACCTAGAATTAGTTATAAATGACTTATGGAAATTGCGAATGAATTGCAAAGGATCTTAAAAAATTGGAATAAATGGAGTATTTTCTAAGTAATGGAAATAAATAATTTAAAAAAAAAATATACTTATAGATATTTCCTAAGTATTGAATTGGAAGGGTTTGAAATATTTTAACTACGAGATTACTATTATAGAAATATTTTCAAAGTGTTGAATTATAAATGGAATTTGAAGAAAATATTTCTAAGTATTGAAATAATTCGAAAATAGTATGTAGTGGATATAAGTATTTGAAATGTTTCATTGAATATACCGAAAGAGATGTGAATATAGATCTTCGTTAAGATATTCTGAATAATGTTTTGAAAGATTCATAAAATCAGGCCTAGTGACTGCTTATGTGTGTAATTTGATAGTTAAATAATCGACTATCAAATTTCGCCAAATTCGTTGATCGTTTCAAAGAGACAGGGATTGGATTTAATTATTCGAAAACCACTTCGACCTGATTTCTGCGTTACGAATTGTGATATCTTGAAAACAATGGGGATGGTGATTTGGAAGGAGTTTTTCAGTTTGTCTAAACTCATGACAACTTGTATGGATGAATGCTATCATTGTATTGTTGTTTGGAAGGTAGTGTTAGCATTACAAGTATGAATGCTATTCTAAAGATAAAACGTAGCCTCAAGCCTCATCAACTGGAAATGACTAAAACATGGGAGATGCAGCATGGCTAAGTGGGTCGCACCTAAGTAGGGCATGTTATCACTTTCCTAGATACCCTCGGATATATATTATAAATTATGGATATGGCTGTGCATGGAAAAGAGAGCGCTCGATTAGGGTGGGAACACCTGGGGTGATAACATATTCGGTACTATCCAGCAAGGGATAGGCCGGTCTTGTGTTGGCAAGGATCATTAGGTACGATCTCGGTACATGTTTCTAGAGGTGTATTATGGCGGGCGGTACCCCATTACCCTAGTCATTGTATGGAATCCAATATCAACTATGAGCCTGTACGGTTTTGATTGTATACCAACTATGTTGAAACGTGAGATGCAAGCATTTCAGGTATTTTATAATTTACTTTCTATAGACACTATTATAATATTAGACGATTTTGACATAAAATGTTTTGGTTATCGTAAGGTAAAAACCCTTTGTGTTTATGTATGACGTGGCATTAAGAGATACCTTTGTTTTTCAAAGGATTTTGATCACAGTAATAATTCAAATTGAGTGTATTTTCTTGCTTTGGTTTTTCAGACCGACTTAGATGTTATTTTATTATAATGCTCGGGACAGATCGAGTATTACAAATTCACGTTAGGATGCTATAGATCTCAGGAGACGAGCTGAAGGAGACTCAGGCATATTCCGCGTACTTAATTTATATTCTGTTGTGTGTGTTAAACCGAATGTTCTGTATTTGTAAGGATAAGTTAGTATAACTGTCCAGATTGATTGTTGATTGTTATATCTGATGATTGTATATATATTGACAGCTACAAATTCATTTGTATAAAAATATGTTATTATATATTATATTATATTATATTATATTATAATTTGTGTCGCTGCAATTGTGAGATGTTGATGTTGTTGTTTCTATTTCTTCTATCTTTTTCTTCTTCACCCCTAAAGATTCGTATACCCGTTCAATTTGAGTTGGACACATGTGATTAATTGTCGGCTTAAAGAGTATGGAGTATGGGACTTTACACTTGGTATCAGAGATGAAGGTTAAGCGAGAACCTTGTCTTTGGTGGGGATTACTCATTAGAGATAGGGTTAGTATTACCCTAGAATGAGTCTGAGTGTTTAGATATGAGCGCATATTTGTTAGTGAATATAAATTGTTTTATATCGTGTTGATTTATCTAGTGAGTGACATATAAATACTAGTCGAATAGTGGGATGCCACCAAATCGATAGGATTTTCTAAACGCTTAAACACGGTAAACCGACACAATATTGTTTGAGGTGGGTAAATGAAATAATACTCAAATTATATTTTGATATAAAAGAAATAATTTTCAAAAATAATTATAGTATATTTGGAGTGTTTGGTTGATATTATTATAATCTAGGCAAGATTATGAAAATTTGAATGGTTTGCATAACCAAATAGAAATTATATGAATATGATTTATACAAATGAGTTAAAACTAAAATTGTATTCTAACTGGAATTTGGAAATTTAAACCCCCATGGATTTTGGAAATGTTTTTCAAAGTGTTTGCAAAGAATAATAGTTTATTTTGAAATATTTTGGAATAAGAAGTGTTTTAAATGGATTTTTAAATTGAGAAAGCACTGAACTCACTTCAGTCGCTGGAAAATAATTCCGATGATGATCGCGACATCATTGGTGTTCATTTTCGAGTTTTTAAGTGACAAATTGCTACCATGATAAATTATTGTGGAAATCTTTGACGAGAAAAAAGTGTTGTCTCAGAAAATCCAAAGAAAATTTGTTTTGAATGAAACCAAGTTGATTTTGGGAATTCCAAGGAGTTGGTTTGTTAAAACGAAGAGTTATATATATATTGTTTCAAAATGATTTGAATTAAAAACCGGGTGTTAGAATTCTGGAATTTTAATTTAAATGTTGGGAAGAACATTGGACAATAAGTTGTGAACTTATAAATTCAGAATTTTTTTAATAAGGAAGCATGTGGGATTTGAACTTCGGAATTAAATTTTAACTTGAGCAAGTAAACTGAATGGAATTTAACTTAAGCTAAGTTAAATAAATTGAATCAGATTTGAATTGAATTGAATATAAAGTTGGAATTGTAAAATGATAAGTTATGATTATTGAATGGAATTAATAAAATAACTTGATGAAATGGTGAGTTAACATAAGCAAAGTCAAATGAAGTGATGTATGAGATTAAAAAAAAATCAGATTTTGAAGATGGAAATGAACCAGTTGGATAAATTAATTAGTAAGTTTAATATTGAAATGGGACTTTATTTGTAAATGGAATTCGACTTAAATGTAAGTGAAATAAATATACTTTGGAATGTTGTCGAATAAAATAAAAATTGATTGAAATGGTGATGACTTAAGTTATAAATAAGTTTTTTTAAGTGTAAATAAGTTGAATATGGTTTGGAATATTATTTAAATGAAGTCGAGTATGAAATTAAGTTTTGCAGTTGAAAATGAATATTAGTGCTATAATGCAACTTAATATAAAATTTATGAAATGGTTCATAAATAAAATGGACGTGAATTGGATTGTTGTTGAATATAAAATTGAGGAAACAAGATTTTGTGAATAAATTAAATGTGGATTAATAAAAAATTGATAAATTGATTTGGAATCAATTTAATATAACTATAAGCTTAAGCAGTTATTGTATTAAATGGATATCACCAAATCTGCATGGAAAAATTTACATTTGACGTAAAAGGAAGTAAACAAAAATTGGTGAATCAATAGAAAGTGAATAAATTGATCTGAAATGAATATGGGCATAGTAGGTGTTGATATGAAATGAATGCTCATATATAGGTTTTAAAGCATTTGGAATGGTGTAAATGGTATATAAATCAATTGGAAATTGAATATACATTGATTGAAAATGGACAATTGAACGTTTGAACCTTATATTCGTTTATGCACCTAAAATATACATATTATGACATGTTGCGTAATGAACATATGTGTTTAGATGGTAAAATAAATGAAATGTTATTAAATTTCATATTTTGGTACTTGCGTGTTTAAATCAAGTAAGTACAGGTAAAAAAGGCCATTGGACTAGATTTGGGTTGCAAAATTGCATATAAAGTAAGCTCACTCGCTTAAAAACGCTAAATAAAAGTACGTTTTTGGATTAAATACCGCGATTAAATAAATATTGCTATATATTGTGTTTTTTGTCCGTGTGGGTTGATGATATATTTTAATCATTTTTTTCATATTGCAGAAGGCTCTCTATACAAGGGAGACTCTGGCAAAAAAATTCGGAAACTTAGGGTCTTAGAAAAATTTTGAAAATTTTTTGTTAACCAAAATTTGATTTCAAATTGAAATCGAAATAAGGAGTTTTGGTTTAGAAATGAAAACTAATTATTTTGGCTTGAACTAAAGGATTTAGAAAAGTGAGATATCGAGTTTTAACTAAGTGGGTTTTGTTAAGTTAACGGGTTTGGAGCATTTTTCCTACCTTAGCAATTTCGGTGACGAAATTCTTTTAAGGGGGGAGTGTAACAACCGGGATTTTTCGACGTTTGATTTGGAATATTTAAATGATTTTAAAATATTTATTTGGAATATAAATTTATTTTTGGAAAATGAAGCTTTTTGTTGAAAATTTATGGAATGAATTTAAAATTCAAAATACTACGATTATCATAATACAGAAATAAGGGAAATAATTGAAATTGAGTTGAATATGAATCAAAATGATTTCTAATATTGATATTAATTCTATTGAAATTGTAATTGAATTAGCAAAATTTTAAAACTGAAAATTCAAGCAATTTCGTTAATTTTTGAAAATCGTCGATTTAATCGACGCGTTAAAATAATGATCCGGGGCACAGTCTCGAAATTTGACGAAAATAGTTCCATTGGATCCGTAATAATGTATTATTGTCAGATTGTAAATTTTGTAGCGTTTGGTTTACCATTTGATCGTGCGATCTGAAAACGTTTAGAAATAATTTAATTGAATTTATTTAAATAGTCAATTAAAAAAATATCTTCCACCCACGGTCGAATTAGGCTTTGAGACTTGTTCCACTGGATTCAGAATAGCGGTATAACATAGATACGCCAGTCAACACACCTCAATAGGAATTCGAGGTTTCCTTGAATATAATACAGAATATTTTGAATGGGTAAGTAAGAAATCTAATCAAAAGTCATTTATAGCCTCACTAGCCATGTTACGAGGCAACCTATGTCTGATCCAGCCACCATCATTCTTCATTTATATCGCGTCTCTTCTCCCTGTATTCTCCTTCAGCTTGAAAATCAGAAAAAAAGGGAATCGATCGAATCGATTCATTCATAATAATAAAAAAATGTCGTCCAGATAGTACGAAGTCCCTCGCAACTTGGAAGCTAGATCGATGTTTCCCCAGTGGCTATTGTATCTGAGGTTGCAGCGTTGGTTCGTGCATGTGACAATAGGGGGGTTGCAAGCTAGGGTTTGCTCCGGGCGATTCGTGAGGCCGAGTTTGGCAAAAAGGGCGAGCACAGATGAGCTAGTAGTGAAGCGTGGCACCTTGGGTCCATGGTTAGGAGGTGTGGTTGCTTTAGAGGTCATGATCATTTGCTATAGTGAAGACTTAGGAACACGATCGCGATCTGCCTAGGGTGTTCGGTGGTGATGTGTTGATGGCTGGGACGTTGCTGTGGCAGAGGGAAGTTCGTCGGAGTTCGTTAAGAAGTTTGCGTTGAGGAATGATCGAGGAAAGGAGAGAGGAGATTGGTTAGAACTCGGTTGTAGCGGGGTTTGATTTGGGGAGGACGATAATTAAGGGTAATTTTTTTAATGTTAATTAAAATACTAATTATCGATTGATTATTAACTCATAAATTATTCGTACGAGGTCTAAAAATATCACAAAACCAGTCACGTTGGATTCGTAACTGCGAAATAATCAATTTGGGATTGGTTTGGGATTTTTGGAGTCGGCTAGGATTTTAGATTAAATTGAACGTCAGTTCGATTTAATTTAAAATTGGAACATATTGCAAATAAAAATCAAGGTAAGTAAATCTCACACCTTTCCGATTGCTATATTTAACTTATAATAATAAAAATTAATTATTGGATACTTGGTTGAATTTATAAATAATTTATCAGTTGGATGTTATGTTATTTATAGTAGTGTATATATTGGTAGTTGGATATATTTCCCGCTGATTGGAGCGGATAAGACCCTATGCACCTCGCATAATAGCGGATGAGCCTATATTACCGCGATATCACCCTCGAAGTGGGATTGGTATTTTTATGTTAACTAACATCTGTAGATGCAGGGAACAGATTGGAGGGATCCAACTGGATTCCTAAAAAACGTTGATTATAATTTCATAGATAATGATATATGATGTGTGTGTATAATCTAATATAGATTTTGTTGTGACTGAATTTTTGGATGCTATAGCAGCACTGGCTTTAAATTTGGTGTTATAAATACTGTAGATAATATTTTTGAATTTTAAAAAGGTATTAAAAGGAGAATTTTGGATATAAGAATAATTATATTGGAATATGGTCTGTTTTAAAGGAAATTGAGTGGGATAAAAATATATTTGATTTCGGTAGTACTTACTATTCGTAAATTTTTAAATAGAGATTTTTTAAAATGAATTATATGAAGGGATTAGTAAATGATATTCTAAAAAAATTATGGAAAGGAGTTGGAATTGATATTAAAAATAGATTTGAAATATAAATGGAATTTATAAAGAAATGGATTTATAAAAATGGAATTTTATAAATGAGGTTATTTTTATAAACAAGTAAAACCCAAATGAGTTTGTAAATTTATAAACGATGTTTATAAATAAGAGAAATGGTATCAATTGATGAATTGGTATATAATTCCACAGTGTGAATTTATATCGAGGTATGAACATAAATTTTTAGGAAAAATAGTGGATTCTATTTTGAATTGTGAGAATGGTTAGGGAATCAAAATGAAATCGTTGTGTTATGAATCGAGAAGGATTTATAAATTGAAATAGGTTATTGAAATTTTAAAAATATATTTTTATCGAGAAGTTAAATTTGTTTTGAAAGGGAAAATTTATTTATTCAAACGATGTAATTTAAAGCTGCTTTAGTAATTAAATATTTCGAAAAGTAGATTATTCAGATATTTAATATTAATTGAAATAAGTTATAATTTTTATAACAGGCTTTGTAAATCGATTAGTTTTATATAAAAATAAATTGGAAACGAGTTTTTGATGTTTTATTTAAAATGTTTTTAATATTTTTAAATAATTACTTAAACATTTTTTAAAAATAAATTATTATTCTTTAAAAATAATTATATATATAGAGAGAGTTTTGTAATGATTATAATTGATTTATAAATCCTCTCGACATTTATAAATGGGGTTGAGTTAACGGATATGATTTTGATAAAAGAAATCTTATAATGGGAGTTTGGAGACTTAAGGAAATTCCCAAAATGTTCAAATACAAAAACTTTAGAAATGGATTAGAATTCATAACAGAAGTTAGAAATGGGTAATTGGGATTATAGACTAGTATAATCGATTTTGGAAATTTTAAAGGATATTAATTAATGAATTTCCACGAACTTATAGAATTAGTTATAAATGAGTTAGGGAAATTACGAATGAATTGCAAAGGATTTTAAGAAATAGGAACAAATGGATTATTTTCTAAGTATTGGAAATAAACAATTTTAGAAAAATATTCTTATAGATATTTCCTAAGTATTGAACTGGAAGGGTTTGAAATATTTTAACTACGAGATTACTATTATAGAAATATTTTCAATGTGTTGAATTATAAATGGAATTGGAAGAATATATTTCTAAGTATTGAAATAATTTGAAAATATCCTGTTATGGATATAAGTACTTGAAATTGTTTCAATTATTGAATATACTGGAAGAGATGTGAATATAGATCTTCATAAAGATATTTTGAATAATGTTTTCGAAGAAACTAGGATCAAATTTACTTATTCGAAAACCACCTCGATCTGATTTTTGTGTTACGAATTGTGATATCTCGAAAATAATGGAGATGGTGATTTGGAAGGAGTTTTTCGGTTTGTCCAGACCCAGGACAACTTGTATGGATGAATGCTATCATTGCGTTGTTGTCTAGAAGACAATGTTAGCATTCCAAGTATGAATGCTATTCTAAAGGTAAAACGTGGCCTCAACCCTCATCAACCAAGAATGAAGAAAACATGGAAGATGCAGCAGGGCTAAGTGGGTCGCACCCAAGTAAGGTATGTTATCACTTTTCTAGATACCCTCAGATATATATATATATATATATATATATATATATATATATATTATAAATTATGGATATGGTTGTGCATAGAAAAGAGAGCGTTCGATTAGGGTGGTAACACCTGGGGTGATAACATATTCTGTACTATCCAACAAGGGGTAGGCCGGTCCTGTGTTGGATGGGATCCTTAGGTATCTCGATACATTTTTCTAGAGGTGTACTGTGGCGGACGATATTCCAGTAGCCTAGTCATTGTATGAAATCCAACATCCACTACGAGCCTGTACGATTTTGATTGTATACCAACTATACTGAAACGTGAGATGCAAACATTTCAACTATTTTCTAATTATTTTCTATAGACGCTATTATAACATCAGAGGATTTGGATATAAAATGTTTTGCTTATCATAAGGTAAAAACCCGTCGTGTTCCACGTACTTGGATCAGAGGATTTGGATATAGACTGACTCGAATGTTATTTTATTATAATGCTCGGATCAGATCGAGTATTACTGATTCAGGTTAAGATGGCATGGAGCTCAAAAGACAAGCTGGAGGAGACTCAGGCGTATTCCACGTACTTGATTTATATTCCACTATGTGTGTGTTAAACCGAATGTTCCGTATTTATAAGGACAAATTATTTTAACTGTCCAAATTGATTGTTGATTGTTGTACTTTAATGATTGTATATATATTAACAGCTACAGTTTTTTGTATAAAAATCTGTTGTTATATATATATATATATATATATTGTGTCGCTGCGATTGAGAAATTATGATGTTGTTGTTTCTATTTTTCTATTTTTTTTCTTCACCCCTAAAGATTCGTATACCCATTCAATTTGAGTTGGACACGTGTGATTTATTGTCAGCTCAAAAAGTACGAAGATGCGTGCCTTTACATTTCGGTTTCTAAATTCCATATAAGATTGAATTTATATTCTTCTCATCAAAACAACCATATGTTAAACTAAATCAATGTTAACTATACAAAGCATTGTAATTGTACTAATAAATGCTGTAGGGAGCCATGTTATTTATAATATACTCTAGCTCGCTTCCGTTCGTGCTATTAAGTACCCTAATGAGTTCAAATTAATAACCAATGCAAATCACACATAATGAGTTAGTTGTTAAGATGCATAATATATATAGTATACTGCTAGAAAGGCTTCGTTTAGCGACGGACCTTTGCGACGGCTAAAAAATGCGGCCGTCGCTAGCCGTCGCTAAACGCAATATACACCCGCGAACAAAATTTCATTACTTTTCCACCACAATCAAACCCTCCTTCCCCCAATCCGCCGCCCCCCGTCACCGCAGCCGATGCCCCGCCTTCCGCCGCCCCCAAATCACCCAAATTCGCCTAGGTATGCTTCTAATCTCTATTTTGAACGTAAATTTAATGTTTTTTAGGTTTAGTTTAAAACCTAATTAAATTAGAATTTGTTGTTAAATTAGTATTTGTTGTTAAATTAGGTATTAGTAGTGTTGTTAAATTAGGTATTAGTAGTGTTGTATGTTGATTTGGTAGATTGATTAGTTTATTATCATGAAGTTAAATTAGGTATTAGATTAATTAGTTTATCATGAAGTTGAATAAATGGTTGATGTAGATAATTAGTGTTGGCGATTAACATGGTTAGTTGTGTTAGGTGAAAAATTAGTGTATATTAATGATTAACTTGGTTATTGATAAATTTACATGAAAGTATTTCATAGTTTATGAAATTGATAAATTACAAATTTAATTTGTTAAGTGAATTTAAATTGACAAATTTTTATTTAATAATTAGATTTTTATTGTTTTCTAATTATCTATTTGATAATTAGATTTTGTTATTTTCTAATTATCTTCGTTGATAATTCTTCTATTTATCTTGTTGATTGAGCGACGGCTAGCGGCGACCATTTTAATTATTTTAGCGATGGCTAGCGACGGTTAGCGACAGCCAAAATACAAAAAGTTGTATATATTGTACAAAAATAAAGTTTATACAAAAAATTAAAAAATGAATATGAGAACATTAAAAATTCTGCAAATATGTAATTTTTTTTAAAAAATATTAGGAAATGACTTTAAAAACAACTGATATTGTACTAAAATCGATTTTGTAAAGAAATTAAGAAATAAGTGTAACAACAATAAATTTTCCGCTAAAATCTATGTCGTAAAAAAATAAAGAAATGAGTATTGAACTAAAATTGTTAATTGAATGTTGAACTAAAATTTAAATACACAAATTTGAAAAGAACAACAACATTTGATAAAATTTAAATAGTTGAAATATTGTCAAAATTTGAAAAGAAAAACAATATTTGAATAATGAATCGAAGTCTAATTTGATGCATTTGAAAGTACCGAAGAAAATGAGATAGAATACGAGACTGAGCCTGAATCAAAAAATGATGAAGACTGATCGTTATTGATATAATTGTTATGTGATAGTGATTGAAACATGCTATGTAATAGTAAATTCCTGTAATTGTTCTGTGATGATCATTTAGTTAATTTTTATCCATGTTTTGTACTAGTAAATTTCTATAATTGTTCTGTGAAAGTGATTGAAACATGCTATGTAGTGGTGAATTTCTGTTATTGTTCTGTGATGATCATTTATTTAATTTTTATCCATGTTTTGTACTAGTAATTTTTTTAATTGTTTCTGTGAAAGTGATTGAAACATGCTATGTAGTAGTGAATTTCTATAATTGTTCTGTGATGATATTGTTTTTCTATAGTAGATATGTCTGGCAGGAGACGAAGTATGACAGACACGCCATCACCATCTCCCGATGCAGGTGGTAGTGGCATTGCACCGGACTTACGTCCGATGGCAGAAGTTGTTCCTAAAAGTGCCGGGTAAGTATCAATTTTATTTAAAGTATAAGTTTTAAAATCCACTAAACATGTATATCATAACTTTTGCAGGGGCTTCGAGGTGGAGCCATCAGATTATATTCTACAGGTTTCGAGGAAGGCTTTTCAGAGCCGGATGGATGGTTGTTGGCCTCGCTGGGACGACATCCTCTTTCATGTCAAGAACTCAATACAGGACGATTTACTTGTAAGTAGTAGTTTGAATTTCAGTTGTAAATTAATATATTCTATATAACTTAAAATAATTTTAATTTATAGGTTGCAGTCCGCGTTGACCCTGACGACATGGACGTTTTCTTAAATCACTGGAACAAACACGAATGAGGAAAAATTACAGGGATGCATTGTCCAAGGCTAAGAATTCAGGCAAAAAACCGAACTGGATGGGTGACGGTGTATGGGCTGAGTTTCTTCGGCTTTGGGACAGTCCGACAGCAAAAGTAAGTAATATATGTTTGCTTCGTTATTTAAATCTAATATAAATCTCGCAAGATATATACGTGATGATTTATCTTAATTTGTAGGAATTATCTGCGCGGAACCGGGCTAGCAGGAATAAAAATCCTACATTGCACCGTGGTGGCTCCAAATCCTTCCAGGAGCATAAGAGAGAGCTGATAATTAAATTTATAAATTGTGTTTACATTTTATTAAAATATTTTATAATCAGATTAGCAATAATATTTATATATTTTCAGGCCGCGAGTAACAACCGCGAGCCCACTATGGCCGAGTTGTTCAAGGTGACGCATGTCGTGGAGAGGACTGATGAAGAAGGCAATGTTTCGTACGAGTGGACGGATGACAAATCTCAGTCCGTAATGGTAAACTAATTTATTGTTAATAAAAATATTTTATCTTATTTTATTTTCAAAAACTTGAAATTCGGTTTTTATCGTGTAAAACAATTGTTTGTAATCGCAGGAGAGGTACGAAGCTGAGCGGGCTCGTGTAGCACAGTCCACTGGTCGGAAAGAGCTTACGCTAGAGGAGGAGAACACTATTTGGGATGCTATTATGATCCGCCTTCTCGGACCAATCGACGGTATAGCTATGGAAATCTGGAGGTAAATTTTGACATGTACTAATATATAAATTTACACATGCATATGAATAGTTAAATAATTTTAATAATATTATGTATATATACTAATATATAAATAATTATGAAATATTTTACAGGTGATGAGAATGCAGAGTGCATACAGGAGGTCCCAGCAAGAAGAGGAGATTGCCCAGTTGAAGAAAACAGTGGATGAAATAAATGATTGGAGGAAGAGTTTTTTCGAGCAACAGCTGGATGAGCGGATTGCAGCTTATTTTCAACAGCATAGGAGGATGCCTGGAGAGGATGGCAGCGATGGTGAGGAGTAGGTATGCTTGTTTGCTCATGTTATAGTTTGGTATATACACATTTTGGTTGGTTTGGTGTGTATATATTTGGGATATTATGTACATATTTTGATGACTTCTAGTTGTGTTAACGGTTTGTTTGGGTTAACGGTTTGTAGTTGTGATTGGAAAACTACGTACACATTTTGGTTGAGAAACTATGTACATATTCTGATGACTTGTATTGGTTCGGAAAGTATGTTCGGTTTTGTTGGATTTTATATTGTTTGAATGTATATTGATGTTATATGATGGATATATGATGGTTATAGTTGATAAATATAGTGTATAGGGCTGTGATGATGGTATTTGGTAGTTATTGTTTGAAGTGTATATGGGCTGTGCAAGTGCACATAATTTTCTTCAGTATAGCGACGGCTAGCGACGGCCATTTTGCACAGGTTATCGACGGCTAGCGACGAGCATGTTGCACAGATTAGCGACGGCTAGCGACGGCTTGCGACGTCTAATTAAACGTTGAAAAATTTCCACGTGGCACATTTGCAGTCGCGAGCCGTCGCTATTTATGTGACGAAGGCATCGCTAAAGCCGTCGCGATTCTGTTGGGCGACGAGGTAAATAGCGACGGCTTTTAGCGTCGGCGGGCGACGGCTTGCGACGGTCGACGACGGCTAAAGGCCGTTGCTATCTGATGTCGTTCTTGTAGTGGTAGCTCCAGGATATCACTTCCAACAAGAAGAGCAAATTTATAACTAACCAACTTTTGTCACATAACGGTAACACTTAAAAATATATGCTTTCAACTGGCTGGGTATTCCGAGGGGATACGCCTGAATGTATAATGCATACTTTTAGGTAATTAAAATATGAATATTAGTCAGCATAATTCTTTTAATACTGATGGTGAGTTTTCTAACCATTAACAGTGAATAAATAGCATAACAAAGCCATAAACTTAATAGCATATGTTTGAAACTAACTGGGTATTTCAAGGGAATAAACATGAATTTAATTATGCTTACTTTTAAGTAAATAAAATACAAATCTTTATCAACTTACTGCTTTTAATGCTGGTGGTGAGTTTTCTAATGTTTAACAGTGCATAAACAACATACATGTATCTATTAGTATGTACGATTTTTTATACGATAAATGACGACCGTATAATACCAAATCTTTTCTCTCGCGATTCACTGAATTCATCAGTATTTTTTAAATTAATACTTCATATCTATTTCTACTACTAATAAAGAAAATTGGTTGAACTAATTTACTTGGTGTTTTTTTGAAATTCCAACAATGCTCCTCCTTTCCGCTTACATGTTTTGCAATTAAACAAAATATTATATAATAATACAAACACCCCGTGTACGAAGCATGGGTCTATATTAGTTTGAATAAAAGTGAATACATAACGTTTAAGTTTCCATCGATACTTTTTTAAGATACAGGTAACCCAATTGACTCAAACGGTGAAAGGTGTGCATCAGTGGTTAATATATTTAGAAAGGCAAGTATCCTTCAAGTTTGGTTTGCGGCTCCAACCCTACAACATTCATTACCCAAATGCTTCTATTCTGCATCAAGCTAATGTTCTTCCCATATTGGAATGTTTTTATTAACTTTAACGTCACATGGTCTACTTGCAAGGATAGGATTGGCCTCCCATAAACACAATCTGTTCTAGTTTTAAACATTATTTACCAACTAACTATTCATGTAAATTAAGATTCTCAGCAGCAATGCAACCTAATCCGTTTAGCCAGCAAGAAAATTCAAATTTAACGAAAAAAGATTACAACATTTGAAGACCATCAAATCTAAAAAGGCTAGCTGTAATGAAAAAATATACACGGTTTCTACCCCATCTGATATAAGTAACCTTTTATAATCTAATATCAAATCACCAATAACTTGCAGCTGTGGGATTTGGAATATGAAAAGATGAACCTATCAATCATAGTAGAATGCATGAGCTGCCAACATTTCAATGAGTGTAAAGCATCTTTACAATTTTGACGTGCTTACTTTTTTCCCCCTTAAATGGAAGAAATAGATTGTAGTTTGGATTAACAGCTCTGATACAATGATTAATACTGATAGTGCTACATTTGCATGCGTTTTAGAATCCTATTCTTTTTCTGCAAATAGAGCAACAATAAATGAAAGGTAAAGATTTTCTACTACATCACTGTTAAATTTAACCCTCGTTATTTAGCTTCTATAAGCACAAAGCAGCTTAGTTGAACGTTGTGTCACTACGCTACATTAGTTAAAAAATCCATCACATAAATCTAACAAGCTGTTTGTCATGCATAGATTTGGTTCTACCATCTACCTAAAAATCTAAAATTTTGCATCTTCTGTTTGTTTGCTTTCCACAACATAAGTATGTGACCACAATTATGTCCTTAATTATCAAAAATATGTTTTCATTGCTAAAATTGTACAGTTCAACGATTACACATTTTTATTTGTTTTTTTACTGTGTATTTGCTAATTTACCCCGACGACACCTTTGTTTCCCTACACGCTAAAAATCCATGACACAAACCTAACAAGATGTTTGACGTGCATAGATTTAGTTATAGCATCTACCTGAAAAATCCAGAATTTTGCATCTTCTGTTTGTTTGCTTTCCACAATGTGACTACCATTATGTCCATATTTACCAAAATTTGTTTTTATTGCTAAAATTGTACATAGTTCAACGACTACACATATTTATTTGTTTTTTTACCGTGTCTTCTGCTAATTTTCCTTTACAGCACCTTTCTTCCCCTGCACGTTATTCCTTAACTACAGAAGATCTAAAACATATTTATGTTTTGCAACATTTATTTAATCGTTATACAGTATTAAATAGCTAGATAATTGTTACTTATACATCTAATATGTGTTATATTAGTTTCCATTTCTCACACAATCATGCTTTTACGAAGTACATTTTGATTATACAATCTGTGTGCATATAGAAAGGTTTCAAGATGTTACACCAGCATTATTATAATATATTTCAATTTTATGCTGTTCGTAACAAGATTCGAGTGCCGATACTATTTATGTATGCTATATATATTTTTAATAGTAATAGCATCACATTATATTTTCTTACCTTAAAAACTGAAAGTACAAAAATGGCATGAAATTTCAAATACTAACCCACATTTATAAGATAGTTCTGCTACTAAGCTACAAGAAGTAGTCAATTTAAAAGTTTAAATGGTAGTACATTCAGAGATTTTTACTCACTTTGTGTAAGATACTATAAATTGAAAACGATAGATAAAGGCTTCAAATACTAAGGGTCCGTTTGGCAAACAAAAGCAAAAGGATTTTTGCTTATTTCAAAAGTCCTTTTGCTTTTAGAAAGTTAAAAAGCATATTTGAAAACTTTTGACTTATAAGTCAAAATTGAAAAAAAATTCAAAATCCAAATTTGAAAATTTGAAAATTTAAATTGTAATATTTCGAATTTGAAAAATTCAAAATTCAAATTTTGAAATTTGAAATTTTAAAGTTCAAATTTTGAAAATTTTAACTTTTAAAAATTCGATATTTTAGAGTTCAAAGTTTTGAAATTTCAAATTTTGAAGTTCGAAAAATTGAAATTTGAAATTTTAAAATTTGAAATTTGAAAATTTGATATTTTGAAATTCGAATTTTGAAAATTTGAAATTTTGAATTTTGAAATTGTGAGATTTGAAATTTCAATTTTGAAATTTTAAATTATCAAAATTTCGAAATTTGAAAATTTGAATTTGTGAAAATTTGAAATTTGAAATTGGAAGTGTTAGTTTGAAAATTCAAATTTGAAATTTGGAATTTGAATTTTTAAAGTTCATATTTTTGAAATTTCAAATTTTAAAATTCGGAATTTCGAAATTTGATGTTTTGAAATTATGAAATTCGAATTCTGAAAATTTGAATTTTTTAAATTTCAAAATTTCAATTTTGAAATTTTGAATTTGTAAAATTTTGAAATTTGAAAATTTAACTTTGAAATTTTGAAATTTGAAATTAGAATTTAAAATTTTTGAAATTTGAAAGCTTGAAATTTGAGATTTGAATTTTTGAAACCGAAATTTGAAATTGAAAATTTTGAAATGTGAAAAATTTGAAATTTGAATTTGAAATTTATAAATTTTGAAATTTGAAATTTGAAATTTTAAAAATTTGAAATTTGAAAATACATTTTTTTGAGTATTTTTTCATATAAAAAATCGACTTATGTAGGTCGAAAAGCAAAAAAAAATTGCTTTTGCAATAAATTGAAAATTGACTTTTAAAAGTCGGTAGATTTTTGTTTATCCATATTGACTTTTTAACTTTTGCATTCTATAAGCAAAAAATCAACTTATTTATTGTCATCCAAACGGTCCTTAATTAGGAGTTTAAAAATAAAGCCTTTTCGGCTTACTAATCAATCAACAGAAAATTAACATAAAATCACCTCTAACCTACTTCAAAAGGCAAATCGTCTTCCCTGTTGCCGCGTCCTACACTGCTCATTTTTCAAGAATCTCTAACCCACTTCAAGACATGCATTGGTATCATATTGCTGTTGTTAGCTGTTTTCCAAGGAACTGATTTTCAAGATATAAGAGACAGTGATCTAAAGCAGACCGCTTTCCTTACTCTCCTACTACGGTATGCAATAGTCTGCAAGTTAGAAACTGAATCATATAAGCTAAAATTTTACTATGAAGTTTACATATTATTACGAAGACTGATAATATGTTGAATATCATAACAGCGAACAATTGTCAACATATTATTACAAACGGTTGTAACAAAGATCATAGAGTTTGCAACACGGATTATTACAACTATTATATTGACCACTGTAGCAGTGAACAAACATTGGTGTTAAATATCATAATTTTTCCCTAGCGACAATTGTGTTTTACGGGATATTGTAGATAATTAGTGTCGGTGGTTGTAAAGTTCATAAGGTGGTTTTAGGAGACAAAACATTGGTGATACACTTCAATATAAACCCAATGCCTCTATATTATAACTGTGATGTGCCTTAGTGCAACTCCAATGGATTCGGGGTTGAACCCTAAATTTGGATTGGACACTCAGTGGTCAGGCGTCCATTTAATGGGAGCCTGATGCCAGGCTTCCATAAAATGGGAGCCTGATGCCCTTCAAAATTGAGAGGCATAGGCGCCCATTTTATGGGCGCCAGAAGTCTGGCGTCCATAAAATGGACGCCAGGGCTTGGGCGTCCATTAAAATGGACGTCCAAGTCCAGTTCAGGATCCTGAACGTTAAGCTTAATATTCAACTTGAATTTGACGATTGAATATTTTTTTTTTGATGGATTCAGCAAATAATCCAACCACTGTAGTTGCCCTTAAGGTCCACAAACTTTGCTTCATCTAAAGATAATTATCCTGAATTTACCAAATGCTAATTTTTGCCCAAGTCTTATTTTATTGAACAGGTTTAACCTTTATCATTGTCAAATGACAACGCACTTAACGATTTAGCTTTGCTTAATAATTTGTGTTCATTAAATAGTTAACAAAACATACATAGACAACAAACTGTTTCACCTTAACTGTACTTCCCGTTGTACATGGTAGGGATTAAGGCTTATGTATCAAGTGTTGGTTTTGCAATGAAGTTTGATGTTAGTAGGACGTGTTTGTCTTTGATTTAACCATTGACATTTATTTATTAAGTTGGCTATGTAAAACTTCATATAACAACTCTAAAACCGCTAACATCTTAACATATTATTGTAGTATTTACTGTACATTGTCTTCATAATCTATATTAGAACGTTAATTCAAAGAATATCCATCTGTTTGATCACAGCAGAAGCAGATACAAGAAAACAAAAGCATCACATCAATCGTATCAAGCTATGGATACTACTTGCTTTAATTGAAGAATATATGTTTTAGTCTATGACAATATCATATGCTTTCAGCATTTGTAAGAATTCATCAAATGAGTAAATACCGCTCAAGCATTTTTACTCAAAAGACAGTACCAATAATTTAATGCATTTCTTGCTTTGTCTTTGTTCGTTTAAATTGATATTCGGCAATATAAACATGCAGCAGTTAAAATGGACTAAGTGGCTTTTGGAAAATTCACATTTTAATTTCTTGTGGTTCCATGCGTTTGGGAAAAACGACTAAGTCGTAGCGTTTGGTCTTTGATCATTTATTTATTTATTATCGTTATTGTTATTTTTTTTTACATTTGTATTTCTATCTTTATTTTTATTTTTACTTACTCACTATTATTACTAATTTACTTATTTGACTTTATTTTATTATTGCTATTGTTATTGTTATTATTGTAACCTGTAAATTACTCTTGTCACTTAGTTTCGGGTCCATCTCTAGCCGACCTCAACTTGTTTGAGAAAAATGGCTTGATTGTTGTTGTTGTGGTTCCATGCAGTGTTTTGAATAACGGACTTGCCCACGGTTGGATCATGAAAAGCCGTGGACCGTGGAGCCAGGCGGTCCGGAGCCAAGTTGGACCTCTTGTACGCACGAACCGTTGGTCCAACCGTGAGTTAGGGTTGAACCACCAGCCATTTGAACCGTTGTATACTCAAATCACGCAATAATTTTTCTGCTCAAAACTAAGCATGGCGGAACCCTAAATCACACCAAATCTAGGCCTACTTCCTTGTCGTCAAAACTTCTTCCTCCGTTCCCGTAACCAGTTTCCTCCACTTCCACCGCAACCTGCTGCCTCAGCCTCCATCGTAGCCAACTATGTTAATGTCACAGCCACAAACTGAATCAGGCATCAGGTTCCAGGCATGCAGCAGAGCCCAGCCTGTTTTCGTCAGAAAATTCATCAGAGGATGTTGCAGAGGATCACCAGAGACAAGCCAGAGGAATAGCAGTTCATCCTAGTTCAGCAGCGTCGAGTTGTTTGTAAATGTGTAAAATTTGTTATGCATGTACACGGGTGCACAGTGTGCATCTGCACAGGGCTGGGTTGATATTTGGATAAGATTGTATTGTGTGGTTTGATAAATATGTGGGCTGGGTTGGGTAGTATGTTAATGAGGGCTGGAAATGCCCATTCAAGTATGCTATAAATATGTATCAGCTGTGAGTTGTAAAAATGTTAATGAGTGAAATTGTTTAATTTGAAACCGTGTCATTTCCTTTACTTTCAAATTTTGTTTCCCTCTCATTCAAATCTCTGTACAACTCCTACCTGTTAATTCTTGAACTATAATCAAATCGCTACCTAACCTATGGCTGGACCAAGAAACACTATCAAGAAGAAGGATCATGCCAAAGTGGTATCAGAGCAAGCTGATGAACCACCTCCTCATCGACATAACGATCCAGAAAATGATAATCAGGATGACAATCATCTATCAATGCCTGGTCTGGATGATGAAGGTGAGCTATGGCAGCGGCAAGAGAATATTAATGAGAGAACCAATCAAATCTTATCACAGCTTCAAGAAGCCCATCAAGAACTACATAATTCTCACCAAGAACTCCATCAAGGCTTGCAAGATACAACCCACGTAATAAATCTCAAGATGGATCAAATTACAGAAACTCTAAATGAAGTGTTACTGGGAATGAAGAGCAATCAAAACTTATCTCCACAACCCTCACATCAATCAAAATCCCAACCCTATATACCTCCATTCCAGAGAAATACATCAAGAAACCCCTCTGACCTGAGTTTGAATCCTCAACAGACCCTAAGCATGCCATCTACCCACAAATTACTCCAACACACCACCATTAAACTCGAGTTCCCTACATATTCTGGCGATGAAACAGTGATGGAATGGTTAGAGCAAGTAGAACAACTTTTCAGGTATCACCAATCTCCCGAAACTGAATGGGTTCCTACATGTTCGTTTCACCTTAAACAAGATGTTCAAAAGTGGTTTAAATGGTTGTCAAAGAATGTCAAGGACTATATGCAGTGGAAGGTTTCCAAAGAAGAAATCATTATAAGATTTACTCCTCCTGAATTGAGGAAACCATTCGATGCCTTTGCAAACTTGAAACAACTAACAACAGTACAGGCTTACCTTACCAAATTCGAATTACTACAAGGTTTACTTGATCATTTACACCCCGATTATGTTTTTGACAAATTTATGGATGGTCTTAAAGATGAAATCAGGTATGATGTTGAGGCTTCAAGGCCAACTTGCTTTAAAGAAGCTGTGAAGTTAGCTAAAATTTTTGCAGGAAAATATAACAACACCAAGAAGGCCGCAAGAACCTTAAATTATTCCTACCCCAATTCCAATACCAGAGGTAATCCTTCAAAAACCATTTCTAATTCCTCTCCCACCTACCAGAATCCAGCAAGGAGAAATGCACTGAATGAACCTGCTAGAATTAAAGGTTTGACACCTAAAGAGATACTTGAAAAAAGGAGAAAAAATTTATGTTATGGGTGTGATGAGAAGTGGCATGCTGGCCACCAATGAAAAAACAAACATGTATATATTCTTGAAGGGGTTATGGAATTAGATGGAGAAGAAGTAAATGGTGAAAATCTGGAGACCAAAACTGTAGAAGGGCAAGAAGTAGAAGAAGGTGAAGAGAACCCAGCCATTACATTCCATGCTATGTGTGGAATTCCTACTTCACACACTATCAGAATTACTAGGATGATTCTAGGCAAACAGGTGCAGATTTTGATAGACTCAAGGTCCACCCATAACTTTATTGATGTAGCATTGGCCAAGAAACTGGGGTTACCTATGGATGGTTCAAAAAGTATGATGTGGTGATAGCTAATGGAGACAGATTACAGGGATCAGGAATCTGTAAGCAAACTATTCTTAAATGTCAAGGTTGTAGTCTACCAATTGGCTTACTACTTTTGCCACTGGATGGGTGTCAAGTGGTATTAGGTGCACAGTGGATGAAAACCTTGGGTGAAATTACTTTGAACTTCAACGAGATGCAGATTAAATTCACTTACAAGGGCAGGGATTATGTTTGGAAGGGAATTCAACCTGGTGATGTGCAGCTAGTTAACCAAAAGAAATTCAGCAAGGAGAGTAATGATGGTCAAATAACTGTGATGCTGTGTGCTAATGAAGTGATTCATGAAATTCCAGACCCATCATATATACCACCCACTGTAGCTACCATTCTCCACCAGTACCCAGAAGTCACTAACCCACTCACACACCTACCACCAAAAAGACCACAAGACCATAAAATTCCCTTGCTACAAGGCTCCAAACCCATTTGTCTCAAACCTTACAGGCACTCCTTTCACATTAGGAATGAGTTAGAAAAGATCATACAAGACATGTTGGATTCGGGAGTGATCAGACCTAGTTACAGTGCTTATTCCTCACTCGTTGTCATGGTCAGAAAGAAGGATGGTTCCTGGAGGTTATGTGTTGATTACAGGAGCTTAAATAACATTACAATTAAAGACAAGTTTCCAATACCACTAGTGGATGACTTATTTGATGAGCTACATGGCTCGAAATATTTTTCAAAATTGGATTTGAGGTCCGGCTATTATCAAATTAGAATGAACGAGGAGGATATACATAAAACAGCCTTCAAAACCCATGAAGGCCACTATGAATTCACTGTCATGCCCTTTGGGTTGTCTAATGCACCCTCCACTTTTCAATCTTTGATGAACACCATATTTAAGCCCTATTTAAGGAAATTTGTGCTCGTCTTTTTTGATGATATTTTGGTTTATAGCCAGACCATTAATGATCATTTAAATCATCTCAAGCTGACATTTCAGGTGTTGAAGGAAAACTCACTGGTTATCAAATTGTCGAAATGCACATTTGTTAATGATTCAATTGAATATTTGGGACATGTTATATCAGGAGATGGGTTAGCTGTAGATCCCAACAAGGTGGAAGCTATTAGACAGTGGCCTCTTCCTGCCAATCTTAAAGCACTGAGGGGGTTCCTAGGGCTTACAGGGTATTATAGAAAGTTTATAAAAAAATTATGGGGTGATTGCAAGGACCCTCACTGATTTGTTGAAAAAAGATGCATTTAATTGGAGTGATAAGGCCACAGAAGCTGTGGAACACCTAAAGCAGTGCCTTACTAACCCTCCAGTACTATGCATGTCAGACTTTGATCAGAAATTTATAGTAGAATGTGATGCAAGTGGTGTTGGAGTTGGAGCAGTCCTACTACAAAATAAGGGCCCTATAGCCTTCTTAAGTAAAGCCTTACATGGAAGAACACTACACTGGTCTACATATGAAAAGGAGTTGCTTGCTTTGATCTTGACTACCAAGAAATGGTCACAAACCTACTTGGAAGACAATTCATCATAAGAACTGACCATCAGAGCTTAAAATATTTATTGACACAGAAATTACACACTGGAATTCAAGCCAAATGGTTGGCTAAATTGCATGGATTTGATTATGTGGTTGAGTTCAAGAGTGAAAGGGAGAATATTGTGGCTGATGCCTTATCACGAAGAGATGGAGATAATGATTGCAATGACACAAAATATCATTCCCTTTCGTATGTACAGCCTGACTGGTTACAGGAACTGAAGGGTGCACTTGCCAATACTACTTTTTATACAGAGCTCATTAAACAAATTGAGGAAGGAAGCAAGCCATCCAATAAATATAAGATAGTTGATCACCTGGTTTTTTACAAGGGAAGGATATTGATTGATCACCATAATCATGCTCTTATTCAAATATTGCTGAATGAATATCACTCTACACCATTGGGAGGCCATTCAGGAATGAAAGGAACATTAAAGAGAACAAAACCAGTTTTTTATTGGAAGAAAATGAGGAAGTATGTGGAACAGTTTGTCAGAGAATGCGAGACTTGTCAAAGAAATAAGGCAGAAAATATAAATATACCAGGGTTGTTACAACCATTGCCAATACCCAAGAAGATTTGGACATATATAAGCATGGATTTTGTTACTAACTTGCCAAGAAGCCAGAAGTATACGGTTATATATGTTGTAGTTGATAGATTATCCAAGTATGCTCATTTCTTCCCACTGTCACACCCATATTCTGCCAAGGATGTAGCTCATACATTTTTCAATGGAGAATTTAAACTACATGGCCTGCCTTCCTCTATAATTAGTGACAGAGATGCCCTATTTACAAGTTCATTCTGGCAGGAATTGTTCAAGCTGCAGGGTTGTTCACTAAAACTCAGTTCTGCCTACCATCCTCAAACGAATGGGCAAACTGAAGTGGTTAATAAAATAATGGAAGGGTATTTAAGGTGCTTTGTATGTCATAAACCGCATGAATGGTCTAAGTGGCTTACATTGGCTGAGTATTGGCACAATACCACATGAAGGACATCTACTAACACTACCCCTTTCAGGCTGTGTATGGAGTGCCACCACCTACACTACTAACCTATATTCCTAATACTGCTAAGGTACAATAAGTCGAGGAGGAACTATTTTCTAGAGATATAGTTATTCAAATGTTAAAAGACAGCCTGGTATCAGCCAGAGATAGGATGAAAAGATATGCAGACTTGAGAAGATCAGAGAGAAGTTTCCAACTTGGAGACTGGGTCTATTTACGGTTACAACCTTACAAACAGATCACTGCCAAAAATTATAAGACTCACAAGCTTTCTCCTAAATTCTATGGTCCCTATGAGGTTGAAGAAAAGATTAGAGAAGTTGCATATAGGTTGAAGTTGTCGCCTACTGTCAAAATTCATCCCGTTTTTCATGTGTCGCAGCTAAAAAAAAAGTGGGGCAATGAGTAATGATTCACGTGGATGTGCCTTCATTTGTTGACGAGATTGTTAAGGAGCCAGAAAAAATCTTGGACAGGAGAATTGCGCCAAAGAATAACAGGCTTGTAGTGGAAACACTGGTGAAGTGGAAGGGACAACCTGAGGAGGAAGCCACGTGGGAAGAATATTGGAAAGTTTCCTACTTTGGACCTTGAGACAGGGTCCATTATTCAAGGGAAGGGGAGATGTCACAGCCACAAACTGAATCAGGCATCAGGTTCCAGGCATGCAGCAGAGTCCAGCCTGTTTTCGTCAGAAAATTCATCAGAGGACGTTACAGAGGATCACCAGAGACAAGGCAGAGGAATAGCAGTTCAACCTAGTTCAGCAGCATCGAGTTGTTTGTAAATGTGTAAAATTTGTTGTGCATGTACACGGGTGCACAGTGTGCATCTCCACAGGGCTGGGTTGATATTTGGATAAGATTGTATTGTGTGGTTTGATAAATATGTGGGCTGGGTTGGGTAGTATGTTAACGAGGGCTGGAAATGTTCATTCAAGTATGCTATAAATATGTATCAGCTGTGAGTTGTAAAAATGTTAATGAGTGAAATTGTTTAATTTGAAACCGTGTCATTTCCTTTACTTTCAAATTTTGTTTCCCTCTCATTCAAATCTCTGTACAACTCCTACCTGTTAATTCTTGAACTATAATCAAATCACTACCTAACCTATGGCTGGACCAAGAAACACTATCAAGAAGAAGGATCATGCAAGTTAATCAATCTGCTAAAAATTAGGTAATTGGGTGTTTTAAATTACTTTAATTTTGGATTAATGTTAACGGTATTGATACTGAACTATACTGAGTTATATGATTTGGTTAATTATTTGGTATAATTTTTTTGTGGCTTGAAATGGATGATAATGAATACTCTGAATGGTGAACATAGGAAATGAATAATGGACAACTTTGAAATTACCTAACTGGCGACAAATTTCACAATATTGGAAAGTGTGAACGGTGAACAATGGACACAGATAATTTTTTCCATGCTGCTATGAAATTATGAATGGTGAACTACTGTGTTATAGAAATTAGCAACAACTGACTTTTTATATATTTATTTTTGATGAATTTGCACTTGTTACATGATGCTATGAATGGTGAATAATGATCTTTCTTTTTTAGTAAAAACAGAATGACATCAATTCTAAGTTTTGGAGAATGCCATAAAACCATGTTGGAGGTTCATGTTATTTTGTTATTTATATGTAGGGGACAACTATTATATATGTTAACTTTAATGTGTGATTGAGGTTAAGACCATGATGAAATGTTTGAGTTTATGTTATTGTGGTGTTTATATGAAGTTTTCAACTATTATATGTGAATTATTATCGGTCTGTATGTTTAAGATCATGTTATATGAGATATGCTGTGCTTGTGTTTGAGTAATGATACGTGTTTGGTATTTTTTATGATATGAGTCAATATCATGTAGTAAGCAACATGAATTTATAGTTTTCGATTTTGAATGTACAAATCGTTAAAAAAATAAAAATGCATGGTTTCAGTGGTCTGACCGGTCCGACCTTCAAAACCTTGAACCTTGAGATACAACGGTCCGACTTGCGGTTCGATTTTCAAAACATTGGCTCCATGCATACTGCGTTTTAAACAGTGTTCAGTCTAGCATTTAGTTTCATCATACTGATTAGTCATAATACATACATTACTTTATCACTGCAGTATGTTCTTTTAAACTATTATATGTTGGAATGGCAGGTCGATGAAATACTTTTCAAGCTACAATTCACAGATGGTTTTTTTTATTGATATCTATATTTTGATATCAATCCCACCAAGTTAACCAGTAGCACATTCGTACCTATATATCTGCTTAAATGTATAAAACTTATTAAATCATTTTTTGAACAATGAAAAATTAACTCCAACCAAATCTCTTGGCACCACACCATTCCTTTTCACAATGTTTTTGGTATTCCTCTATAACCTCAACTATATTACTTAATAAATTGTGTTGTGAATTCTATGTGCATAGCACAGGTTCGCAATCGTGATTACTTAAGTGATAACTTTTATATACCAAAATCGTTTAATTACTAGTGTATAACATATGCAGCTAGCAAAATGTAGTAGAAACCGAACAAACAACCAACATGGAAAAGTAGCGTGTAAAAAATGCAGGAAAATAATCAACAAATTTTAGCAGTGTGTACTAAACGCTATAGAGATTATACAATAGCATTTTAAAAACACAACTATAGTCTTTAGTTGAATTTATTGGATGTTAGAAAGAAGTTTTCTGTTGTGCACAACAAACGTTGGTTTTATGGTAGCGTCATAAAAAAACAACATAAAGTTCTGAATTTTTAATTGCATCTTCTATAGTGACATTTACTAAAACCCTACTATTGGCTTTGATAGCATTTTTCGGATGCTACCAAGGCCCATTTCTAGTGTAATGACTCTTCCAAATGCACTAGATCACACACAATATTTGTAGGTACTACATGAAATCGAATGATTTGCTTCAAATATAACTTAGCCAAGTTTGCTATAGTTTTTTGTTTTGTTTGTAGTGGAATAAAATGAGCACACTTCTTTAGTCTATCAACTCTTACCCATTTACATTCATTTCTTTATTTAGACTGTGGAAAACCATCCAAGAAAAATCCATAAAAATTTGATCTCATTTTCATTGTGGTACTCCTAAAGGTTGAAGTAATCCACGAGGTTTTTTATGCTCAGATTTAACAAGTTGATAATTTATACATTTCTGCACATACTCACCAATGTCTCTTTTCATGCCTTCCTAGTAGAATGAACACTTCATGTCTTGGTATGTTTTTCTGCCTTAGGGATATATAGAACAATGACATTCATCAATGACTCCTTTACGAAGATTTCCAACATTCGACAAATACAACCTTCCATTCTTTATCAAGCAACCTGACGAGTCAAGCTCAAAATTACCATCTAAGTTATCCATTTATACACCATTTTGCAAACGATGGATTCAATCAACAACAATAGGATCATCTTTTTGACTTGGGGACATTCATTCGATCATACTAGGCCCTGTTTCAAGACTGGTTAATGTCAGCAAACAAGGTTGCCGTAAGAACAGTTATTTTGGCGATAAATTCCAACCCTAACGCTGTGAGATTGAGCGCTTACGTTTCACTTTCCCAGAGCGCTTACATTTTCACTTTCCCTCCCTCCATTTCTATTATTGCTTAGGAGAAACTGTCGCAAGATTTTAAAATATCGTTCTAGAAAACTAAAATAGTTTCAATCAACAAGAAATTTTTCCTCCGAACTAAAATTCCATCGCCTGTAGCTCGTCGGTCTAAGCGAAACAGCGCCTTCGTCATCATCTTCGTTGCAATCGATTAGCTCCGTTCATACTCATCCCAGTCGCAGTCGATCGGCAGCCATTATTTCCAATGGCCATCGCCAGTAGCCATTAGCTGGCAGTCATCATCGCCAACCGCAGTTGATTTACAAACTGCTCTTCATGTAAGATTTTATGATTTAAAATTATCGTTATGTCAATTTAGTCTAGTCACTGTAGTTAATATCGAAGTCTGATTTCAAATTAGCATTAATTTCTCTAATTTACCGTTAATGCTGAAGTTTGATTACAAGTATGTTTAAAAAATATCTCGTCTGTCATGATTTCTAAAATCAATGCTAGTTAAGTTCTCTTCTGACCTCTAACCTTCTTTCTGCCTGGTTTTGCTTTTATGATGTAAACCTAGTTATACCAATAGCAAAGTTTGATGATGTTTGAACATATATGCATCCCATAATAAAGATGTAAAAGATTAGTCACTATGAACTACTATTATCTAACCAGCTTCTAATCACATTCGAAATGATTTGTTGCAACAACTTATATGATCTTATCATATTTTCTACGTTTAAGGAGTATATACAGATAACAGATGCATAGGTCGTTGTGGGTTTTCATGTGCATTTATCTCATAGATTATTTTCAAGTTATCAACGTTGAATGAAAAAAATCAGATGGAGAAGACAATTGTTCTACGTTGTATATATATAGTTTAAAGTTACACAATTAAATTAAAGTTACCCAATTGTTGTGCGTTGTATATATATGCTCTTTGGTACAAATCATAACATGAATAATTATCTATTTTCAATAGCTCTTTAAACTGTTAATAACAGCAAATTCTATCCGAACAACCATATGGAATCATTACATATAAGTTCAACATCTAGCCTTAAAGACGACTACACTTTTGGTTAGATTGTTGACATGAGTCTACTCTAACCATATCGTTTGTTTTTTGTTCATAATATGGTATTAGTTCTCATTCATTATGTTGCTTTATTTTGCTGACTTCGATCATTTTCCCAATGTTCTTGATGCGGTTGTGGGTTGGAACAACTAATAAAATGGTATTTTATCCCTCATGTTCTTTCATCTACGTCTTGTATATCTTTAAAGTAAATTCGGTTTCATGAACAAATTTTTTTATAGTCACCTTTAATTCTATAAATGCATTACTAACTTCTTTTTTACAAACAGATTCTATGACTTTTAATAGAAGGCTAAGAGTATTTAAATTAACTTTATGTTATAATAATAAGTTCAAAGTCCGTACAACACAATTAAATCTGTAAACAATCTTCTTCCTCACAAAACATTATTGTTAGTTCAAGTATAAATCATAATATTTCATTGGCATATGAGTGGCATCTCCATCTTTTACCTTCTTACCAAAGAATATTTTGCACTTAGCTTAACTGGTAATTCAAAAAAATCTTCAAATGGTTGTTTTTATTGAACTTTAAAATATATGAAATAACCAACAGAGCTTTGATTAGTAATTGGTTATTTTTTATATTGAGTCATATGTATGTGATCATAGAGGGAAAACTTCTAGACATCAATTGAAAACCATACTCAAATATTTAGAGGGTGCACATGAGAACGAAAGCAATGAAGGCAGTAATCTTTTGATTCCTATTATACGTTAATTAATAATCAGCTAACATTTTTTTTATGAAATTTCAATTTTCAAAGTAGAAATGGACTTCAAGTAGGCTACTTGTAAAATGTTTGGTTTGATAACTTATTTAAGAAAGTTAGAAACCTAGCTTATGAGAGCGTGACTCTATAACTTACAAAAACCACAAGTTTTATGATCACACAGCATCTTGCTAAATATAAGTTTTTTAATCATAGGAAAATGTAAAATGTAGTAGTTTGGATTTTGGAATAATAATGTAAGACAAAACATAATTTTGCTTCTTCAGAGGCTATTTTTATTGATATCATTAGTCTTATCAGTTCATAATGGACGATTGTGGTATTCTTTTTGAACTTGTATGCCAATAGCACTTGTGATCCTCTATGATTGATATTGCATTTAAATACTAGCTTCTGTAATCAATGTGATATAAATAAAATATAGTTTGATAATTGATTATGAGATTGAGTAGTGGCATGCTGGCCTTAAAACTTTTTATTCTACAGCTTGCAAACAATTTGAACAATCCACTTTGTACTTGAACTTAATAGATTAAGTATGATTGATATTAAAGTTATAGTATGATTGATAAACATTGACATATTGTAGCCAAAAAATATCATATGGTAGATTATAATTTTGATAAATTCTGATTTACCACCTATTATGAGAAGTCTTCCACTCCGGTTATTTAGTTTCCTTTAAATTTTATCAAGTAGCCTATAATAATCAACTAGTTTCAACTATGAGTTACTTAATGGGGCACCAAGATAAATAATTGGCTTCTTAATGGGACACCACTCCTCTACTAAAGTAAATTTTGGATTTTCATTCATTAATAGCCAACTTAGTTTTTCCTTTTAGATTGCACATAACACGCTTTACAGTGTTATAGTTTTCTAGACTTGCATTGGAAAATATGAATAAATAATCAGCATAGATAAGGTGATTTAAAACAGGATTGTGTCTGTAAATTTGGGTAAGATTACCATATATGTGTTCCAGTTCAAGCAAGATTGAAAGATATTCCATTGCCAAAAAGAAAATAAAAGGAAAAAGTAGATCTCCTTGCTTTAGTCCTCTAACACTTTTATAACCATATGAGCTACTCTTAATAAGAATAGAAATAGCTGGAGAGGAAATACACGTGCAGATCAAATTCACCATTTTTAGTGGAAATCCAATGTGACATATAAATTCTTTGTTATTCCTATCAAAAGCTTTTTGGAAATTCACTTTCAAACACATGTTATTTGACCCCTTCCTATTAAAGTTCGAACTATTTCATGTGTAAGAAGATAATACTCACTTACATTTCTTCATGGAATAAAGGAATTTTGTTTTGTAGATATTAAGTCATTCATGAGTCCTTTAATCCAGTTACAAATCACATTTGCAATGATTTCGTACATGAGATTACAACATGAAATTAGACAGTAGTCTTATATGGAACAAGAGGTTTTTCGGCACCAATGTAATAAAGCTGTGATTTACTTCTTGCATTATATGACCACTTGCAAAGATGCCTTCAATAGCCACCGTTCGATCTTTTTTGATACTATCCCAACGATAGTTATAAAATTTAGCACCCATACCATATGGATCTGGGCAACCATCATCACAAACTTGGAAAGTTGCATTCCTGAACATGCTACAAAAGCTCAGTTTACATCATTGTGATTAATGAATGAAAATAATTACTATGTGATAATGTAGACTTGCGTGTTTTTTTTTCTCTTTTTCTTGCCTATCCTTTCATTTTTTTTTATTTGTTCTCTTTTTCTTTGCCTAGCAGTGCTATAAAAGCTCAGTTTACACTAACATTTCAGTTACAAAACCTGTGATACACCATCGTCTGAATTTTGGAACATTTAGTTTTAGGCATCACAGTAGTTTATGTAATATGCATTAACTTCCCCATATACACATTATGATTTTTGTTCTTCCTTTTTTGTTATGCGTTATTTTTCTCTTCATGTAAAGAAAATTCCCATGTGCAATTTTGGTATTTAGTCTGGGAATTTTGAGCACTTTGTGAACTGTGCGTGAAGTTGGTTCTATGGTAGTAGTGGGGGGTTGCAGTGATAGTGTTTTGTTGTGTTAAGCTTTGTGATAATCCTTATTGATTTGTTTACTTTTAAAAAAAAAAGCAAATTAGTTACTAAATTTCATTCAACTCTATTGCAGATGTAAATGCTACTCGCAGTAAAGAAGAGTTGAGGACCTTCATCTAGTAGAAAGGTATCTCTTCTCATCTGCATGTACATGCATGAATACTAAAGTGATGCATTATCGTCTGAAATCTGAAACACACTGAGATTTTCATGACCAAGCGATCTTTGATTTATTTTAGAACAAATAAAAATGCACAGTATTCCTCAGTTCTTTTTAACATCGGTTGTCCATGTTTACTTAATTCCTCAGTTCTTTTCAAATTAAACCTATAGATGTTTGTTTAATGTGTTGCATTTGAATGTTTCTGTATGATTACTACTTTTAATTTGGGGGGCTTGTCTATTAGTTGTTCTCAGCAAATGTTAAATCTGATTAAATGTATATAATAAATTGAAACACCATGCCTAGTAACTAAAGTTAGTTGTTAGACATTATATTAGCTTTTTCCAGAAGAAATGAGTGAACTCTTGTTCCAAATCTTTGATATATATCAAGATCGGCTATTTCTAAGAACGATTTTTGTATGACTATGAATGTTATTAGGAAGTATTTGCAGTTTTAAACAGGGTTATGTTGATCAAACAAGGTTAAATTGGGTTGTATTGGATGAACAGCTAAAGAACATTCTGCTCTTTTGCTCGTGATGACATTCTTGTCATATCCACGTGACCATGAATACAGTGTATATTGGAATAATCTTCATGACAGTTATGCAAAGTTACACACTGTAATTTGGAATAGTCATCATGACACTTTCTTTGCAGAGTTGGTCTGTAAAACACACTATATTTTGGAATAATCATTATAATTAGCATATAGTTTCCTTTTTATGCAGTAATTCTAACAGAACTTGGCCAAGAGATCTTTTTCCCTCTCTGTTCATGGCTAGTAATATGTTCAATGTTTTCGTATTTATTTCCAACTGTATACTTTCGTTTTTCGGTACGTTATTGTTCTTTCGTGTCTAATCTAAATTGGTGTGCTTGTTCTTTATTGTAAGGCTAGCAATTTATGACTTTATTCAGCTAAAACTAATGTTATGTGAACATACAGGAGGAAAAACGTTTTGAATTTGAATGGACATGTTTCAGTCTGATAGTTACGTGAAGCACTGTTAACATCAGTCACCTGTATTCGCACTGGCTCTCGTTACTTCACACTTGCTCACCTGATTGGCTGATTGTTAATAAGTAAGAAATTTATGGGTCTCTCAGCCTATGTTTCTTTTGTTTAATTTCTTTTTCTTACACTGAGCTTGATCTAAAAACAATTTTTTTACTTTGAATTATGCAAATATGTTGTGCCTGATGTTACATTATCAATAAGATCAACTTTATTTTATTTTATTTATGATTCAAATCAATGATTGATATAAGTTTAGTATGGCAAATAATACAAAATCATATTTTTAGTATGGTAATGACATAATATATTCTGGCTCTAGCATCATCATCATCTGCATAACACTAAACAGGAAAAAGACATGGTGAACGAAGGATGTTTGAAAGAACGAACAACTGACAGTATGGTATAACTAATTTTATCAGCCCATTTTATTTCCATCTGTAAGTTCTTTCCTTTCAATAAATATAATTCTTTGAAAGAGCTAGTCTTTGCTCATAAAAAGTGTATTTATACATTTTTTGTTTGCTTTTATTTTTTTGTTAGATTTTGAAAATGAAAATGTAAAATTAGACAAAAATTGAAATTCTGGCTAGATTTCATTTCGGTAATCACTGGAACAATCAATTCTTTAAATGCTGGTCAGAATCTTGAAAGTATATATAAATTTGGAGGCTATATGGGAACAATTAGGGAAATGATTTTGAAAGTAACCTTTGAACACTTCCATTAAAAAAGTTAGTTGTGCATATGAAAATTGTGTTCAGCCAATTGTGGTACCAGTGAACTATGATTTAACAAACCGTGATTCAACAAATTTGCGTTTTTGGACATTTTGAATGGTGGTAGAAATTTGGATGTAAAACATAAACTCTGGATGGTGGTTGAAGTTTGGATGTAAGATATATTTATTTTTTGCATGTATAGTAATATAACGTGTGTTATTATGTTATGTTATTCTATTTTAATTTTATTATTATATAAATGATTGTAGTTATTTGATTGTTATAATAGTTACTAGTTAACTAAGCAACTGATTAATTATTTATTAAAATATAATCTATAAATTATAATAATTGCATAAATTGTACAAGAAATCTATGCTGCAGGCATCAGCAAATAAATCCAGCAGTTCTGATATATTGTACAAGAAATCTGTGCTGCAGACGTGGCCCGAATCGAGGGTGGTTGTGGAGCAGGTTAATATTGTAGCGTCTTCTACTCATACGGTTACTACTGTAGTTGTCGGAAAGGTTAACTTACTTATAATTAATTCATTTATTCGTCTTACCAAGTATTTAATCAGATAAAATAGCATATTCTTAATTCATAGGGTACAAATTCAATGATAAATAACAAGTTCAAGTTGATCGATTTGGATCGAAAGGGAGAAATTGTAGCTGAAGGACGTGTCTCTTTATTCGATCCAAAAGTATTGGTTCATTTTGTTCCTTTAGGGATAAATGCAGTTAAGGTTTGGGTTGATGTTGCAAATGCTCTAAATGCAGTCTATGGAGACCAACATCCAACTTACAAAATATTGAAGATGCCATCGGCACTACAATTGCTTGGCATGCTGATAAAGTTATAATGGACGCAAGTTCTGATAAGTCCAATTTAACTTAAGGTATAATCAATTATTTGATGGTTTCGGCAGTTATTCGCCGATCGTAGTTAAAAAATGAAAATCTCATGACGGTCTGTAGCAATCAATTGGGTGCATATTAAAGTACATAATTCATAGAATAATTTGATAAATTGTTTTAAATAATTACCGCAGGCAAAATATTTTATACTTGTTAGTAGGCATCGGAAATTCTAGTTATGTTTGGTAAATAAGTATTTTTTTTTTGTAAAAGAGAAAATGGCCTCGTCCATAGTAGCAATAAATTAATGAGAGGGGCCGCGACTAATAATTATGGAACCATTTTCAATTAAAAACTATCTAATATGTGCATGAAGTCTTGTTACCTTAATTTACTTAACCTCCCATTGCCATTTCTTTTGCACTTTTAAGTTGCATGTTAGTTGAAATGAGCTAATTATTTGAGGTAATCGCTATTACATAAAGATTATATCTTTATACTATGATTTTGGCTACTTCATGACCCTGACTGGATCTTTTTTTTTGGGTTGATTGTTATTTTGTTAGAACCTTCGGTGCAAGTACGTTTCTTTAAGTAACCTTGTTAGTCTTCGCGGTCATATCCTTATTTAAACGGGTCGTTATTCTTGACAAATAAAAATTTACAAAATGGCTCAATGGTATACTGGTTAGCACACAATATTTTGTGCTGGTAATGCCTCTTTTAATCATAGGAAGACTTATTTTTGTCTTAAATGATTCTTTTACAAGATATGGTAGTAGGCAGCACATAAATACGTATATGCATAAGTTATATATGTATATGTATGTGGGCGTTCGTTTCAATATCCTCATCAGCATTATGTTGGCAGTTTTTGATGTAAAATATAGATCCAGTAGCCTATCATTTTCATACTTGTTTGTCAATTAATCTCGTATCACAACAATAAAACATTAACCCTTAAGGTTATGTTTTTGTTATGTTTTGTGATGTGATCAAATAAATTATAACCAATATTATATATATGGAAGATGTCAGTTGGTATATCGGTAAGGCTATTTCAGTTCTTTCTTTCCAAGACATGGTAGCCTCTGTATGTATACATGTAAATGTATGTGCTTGTGTTAATCCAAAGCAATTGATTTTTTAAAGAATGGAAGAACAATTTGTGTTTTGCTCTAAAAGTAGTAAAAAATGACCTCAAAAAGTATAATAAGCCCACTTATTTGTGTTCATGTCACATTCACAAAGATAAGAAGAACAAAGCAAAAAAAATTTAAGCCAAGGCCCTAAAACTTCCCTTGTCTCTTTACAGTAATAAGAAAACCCTAACATTTCTGGACTAAGAAACCTGCTAGTAAAATTCCTCGCTTCATATGCTAGTTTCATAGTGGAGGTAGGAAAAGATTCGATTACGCATGATAAGCAAATTCATTCTCAATTTGTTTTCACTAATTTGTTGATTGCAAAATTTTGCTGTTTTCTACATTAGTAACCCGTTCAGTTTTATTTCTCGCTGTAATAATAGTTTAATTATTTCGTATTGCCTTTCATCCTTGAAAGGGCAGGCTACTTAACTGAAAAGATGATTATTAGCAAATCCGATGCTTGTTTTCTTTGCTTACAGGTAAGAATTAGTTGGATTTTGGGAACTCGGTGAGTTTGTTTGGGCTGAAAATCCTTTCAACTTCTGAAAACAAGTTGGGTTATTTGATGGTTGATTTCAGTCACTAAAACAAATGCATTATTATTTTCAAGCAAATAACAGAGTTGGATTTTGTAATGGTTTAGACTAATCAGTGATATAAAAAAATAATTTTAGTTTTAGTTAGATTATCAGAATATTATTTGTATTATTTTTTGCATACATGCATTGGATATTTGTTCATACTCCCAGTCCATTGATCATATTAATGGTTTTGACATGCTAATTTTCTGAGCCTACAAAGTTAACGTCATGTATACTAAAATTTTAAATACAGCAACTGTTATTCTATGGCTCGTTCTAATCTTTTTACGAGTTGTAAAGAGATTTAAAGCATTTATCCTCCATCTTTGTATTGTTATGTAGTGATGTAGACTTATGCACATCAATTACACTATCATTTGAGATAATTCCATTACTTTTGCTTTACTGGTAGAAAGATGACTGTGATGCAAAAAAAGTTTGCAACAAGTTATGGATCGAAGTTATTTTTACTGCTAGAACTACTTTTTGGTTTTAATGTATGTACTACTTGCTTTTGTTTTGCTATTGCTACAGGTTCTGTATTTTGTTTATGAACTATTGATGACGAATTATTTATGTTTGGTGTAAGAATATTGTGTATTTTGATTATGAAATTTCATACGTTGGTTGTCAAATATGTGTCCAAAATGTGGTATTGATACAATATGTTGATTTTGAAATGTGATATTGATATAATATGCTAATTTTGAAATGTGGTATACACACACATTGTGACTGATGTTTGCTGAAATGGAACAGAAAAGTAGAAAAAGCCTAATTGACTTAGCTTTGTATACAATTTAACGGCATTTTTAAAATGCTGTTAAAACATTCAACGACGTTTAAAAAAACGGCGTGGAATGTTTTAACAGTGTTTTAAAAACACCATTAAATTGTATCTAAAAACATAAAGCATGATTTATTGCAACAGGTAAACGCTGTAAATAAATATCACAACAATGAAAAAACACTATAAAAATAGACATTTAAAAGGTTTTTGAAACGCTGTAAAAAAGTTCTACCACATTAAAACAAACGCTGTTAAATGATTTCATGACACCAAGAAAACGCTGTAAAAAGGACGTTTAACGACATGTATTCCTTGTCATTGTATATCTCTGACATATAACTTCATGTCTATAAACAACGTATGTAGAAACGCTATTAATAGCTTTTATAGCGTTTTGAAACACTGTTAAAGGTCCTATTTGTTGTAGTGATTAGATACTTCACTTTTGTGCTGAATTTTACAACTAGTTAATTTTTCAAGTACTTATATTATAATATATTCACGGACACCGCTACTTGTTGTTCACGGCTTAATGTATCTACTAGCCGATTTCCCATTTAAGGTGTATATTGAATCTCAAAATCATAAGCGATTAAATTTTTTAATCATCGTTGTTGGCACATATTTAATTCATTTTGAGAGTTTTGAGAGAATATAAATTTAAGTGATTTATGATCAGTGTAGAGTACAAATCTCTCGCCTAAAAGGTAATGATGTCAAATCTTAAAAGTTAATACAACTGCAGTTAGCTCCAAATCATGTGTTGCATATCTTACTTCATTAGGTTTTAATTATCTCGATGCATATGCTACAACTCTATCATTTTGCATTACTACTCCAAGACCCAATCCAGAAGCATCCATGTAAATAACAAGATTCTGATTACCTTTGGGCACAATAAGAAAAGGTGCTTAGTTATCTTTTGACATTTGGAATGCGTTTTCACACTTTTCATTACATTTATACTTCACTCCATTCTATATCAATTGAGTTAATGGAATTACAATCTTCGAAAAGTCTTTAATAAATATTCATTGATATCCAACCAAGCCCAATGACCTTATTATCTCAATAAATATTTAGGATGCTTCCAATTATTTATGGCTTTAATATTTGAAAGATCCATAGAATTTTTTTTTCCAGATACAACATATCTTAGGAATTTTACTTTCTTTTTCTAGAAATGATATTTTGAAATTATTTCTTTCAGTTGACTTTCTCTCAATGTCACTAAGACTATTCTCAAGTGAACTTAATGTTCATGCTTGTTCTTTGAATATACTAATATGCCATTAATTAAGACTAAGAAAAATTCATCGAGAGAACTACAGAAAATAAATAAGGGAATTCATTAACTCAAAAGAAACTACTAAATATTCATAAGATCTATTGCGAGTTCGAAACCTTGTAAGTGGGATACTCTCTTTTATCGCCCTTAACTGGTGAAACCCAATGGCTAAATCAAGTGGAGAATGTTTTTTAGCCCCACTTAATTGGTTAAGCAGATCATTGATCTTGGGGAAAAAAATACTTATTCTTAATAGTTAGATCACTCAGTCTTATTAATAAATTCACAATCTTGATGAGCCATCTACTTTCTTTACAAGTACCATATAGCAGCACCCTAAGACAAATTGCTTGAGCGGATAAATCATTTGCCTTCCAACTTTACTAATTGCCTTCTTAGTTCTTCCATTTCATGAGTTGAACTACTGTGCTCAAGAATGCCAACTCAAATAGGCTTTCTTTACTTTTTGCATGAATCTCAACCATTGAACTTCTCTTATTTGGGTATTTTGCCCATTAGTCATGGTACTTTCTCTTTGGCCAGATTGCTTCTAAGACCTATTGCTTATGTCTAACCATTTTGTAACTTGGTCACCACAATTCATACTTCGTAAGTAGGGATTTAGAAGTAGAGATACTATATAGTAGGTGAAATAACATATACTATCCCAAAATGATCATCCTAATAACCATTTTTGTATACCTACTATTCCATTTACATTGACAATATCTACCCATAGGGATAACTACCCTAATGGAACCTTGTTTTAAGATAATCTATTATTAACTCATGTGTTCTTCTAAACCATAGAACTATACCATGCTATGAAAATCGACCTGTAACGACCCGAATTTTCCTTAGTTTGATTTTAAATATTTAAATGATTTTAAATATTGGATTTGGGATAGAAATTGATTTCTGAATATGAAGATTTTAGTTGAAATCATAGGACGAATTTAAAATTTCAAATAAAGCGATTTATTGTAATACGAAAATGGTAAATAATTGAAACTGAATTGAAGCGATTTTTTATGATGATATAAATTATATTTGAATTAGAATTGAGTTAATAAATTTTTAAAACTGAAATTTCAAGTGATGATGTAAATTTATGAAATCATCGATTTAATTCACGCGTTAAAATAGTGATTCGAGGCATCGTATTGGAATTTGATGAAACTTGTTCCCTTGGATCCGTAATAGTGTTTTATTATCAGATTTCAAATTTCGTAGCATTTGGAGTTATCGTTTGGTCATATGGGATAGAAACGCGTTGAAATTAATATTGAAAATTTAATAATTGGGTTCAAAAAGCCATCTTCTGCAAACGATCGAGTTAAGTCTCGAAAATTGTGCCATTGCGATCAGAATAGGGGTATAACATTAGGAATGCCTGGCGGCACGTCTCAATAGGGATTCGGGATTTTTCCGTATATACTACGAGATATTTTGAAATAAAAAATAGTATATATCAAATCACTTCTGCCGACCTAGTTTCAGATGCATCCACCCTATACTCTGATCAAGCCGCCTTCTTCTGTTTTATAATCACGTATCCTTTTTCCTTTAACTATGAAACCGAAATTGACTATAAAAAATATATTCATGGCTCTTCCTCGTACCATTCATGAATCAAAATTCAAAGAAATAGAAAAAGGGTCAGGCGATCGAATAGCGACGGAGAAGAAGCACGCGTGTGCGCCGCACTAGGAGATTGGGCAAGGCAAGGGTCGTCATTCTAGCAGTGATTGGAGGCTGGATGCATTCTCTTGTAGGAGTCGCGAATGTAAGCGGCATAATCGAGCCTAGGGTTTTGGGTTGCTGACTGGACGCGCGCAAGGTGGCGCATGTGTTAAGGACGATGGTGGTTGTGCTAGGCGCTAGCGATGTCTTAGCAGTGAATTCGTGCGTTAGGGCTTGTTGCGACTGGGATGGACGCATTCAATGGCTGTGCAGACGATAGGAGGAGCGGCAGTCAATGAGTGGAGTCGAAGTGGGGTTGCGAGGTGGATTCGAGCGTGTTGTTGAACCTAGAAAGGAGGATCGCAGCACGATCTGGGGATGTTATCATGATGGGTTAGGGTTTTAGTTGAGGTTGCTTAACCGTTAATGCTTATAATTAATTTAGATAATTATATTATTAAATTCGAATGCTTATAAAAGGTATAACTATTTCTTACAAGGTCAGAATTTCGCAATAAAAATTGGTTCGGAATTTATTGAAGATAGCTGGAATTTTAAATTAATTTGGAAGCTGTTCAATTTGATTTAAAATTGGAAAAGACTGCAAATAAAAAATGAAGGTGAGTTAATCTCACTCATTTTGGATTACTGAAATTAATTTATTATAATTTAAATTAATTATTGGATGATTGGTTGAATTGATATATTACTATTAGTTGAATGCTATATTATATATATATGTGTGTGTGTATTAGTATGTATATTAGTAGTTGGATATATTTCTCGCTTATTGGACCGGATGAGACCCTATGCGCCCCCATAATAGCGGATGATCCTATGTTACCGCAATATCCCACCTCCAAATGAGATTGGTATTTTATGTTATCTAATATCTGTGGATGCAGGAAAATAGGTCGGAGGGATCCAATTGGATTCCTCGATTTTTTTCTTCATACATGGTGATATATAATGTGATTAAATAAATCTGTTATGGATTGTTGTGATTTGAATTATTGAATGCTATAGGAGCACTGGCCTTAATTTTGGTATTTAAAATATCATAAACACTATTTTTGAATTTGAAGGAATTTAAAAGAGGTTTTGGACATAAAAATATTTATATTGAATTTTGGGATTAATTTAGAAAGGAAATCGGGTTGGATAAAATAATAGTTTGATTTTGGAGTTTGTACTTAACTATTCGCAAAACATTTCAAATAGAGATTTTAAAATAAATTATTAAAGGATTTTTAAAAATGGATTTTAAAATTGGAAAGAATATGGAGAGAATCGATATTTAAAATAGATTTGAAAAATAAATGAAATTTATAAAGGAATGGATTTATAAAATGGAATTTTATAAATGAGATTATATTTGTCAACAAGTAAAACCCAAGTGAGTTTATAAATTTATAAACGATGTTTATGAATAAGAGAAATGATATCAGTTGATAAATTGCAAATATATATATTCAATGTGAATTTATATCGAGATATGAAAATTGGGTTTTAGGGAAAAAATAGTGAATTCTATTTTTGAAATGTGTGAATGATTATGAAATTGAAATGTAGTCGATGTGATATGAATCGAGATGGATTTACAAATTGAAATTGGTAATATTAAAATTTAAAAATAGATTTTTGTCGAGGATTTAAAATTGTTTGAAAATGGGATTTTTATTTATTAAACTATATAGTTAAGCTATTTTAGTATTGAACTAATTTGGAAAAGTGGATTATTCAAATATTTAATATTTATTGAAATAAAATTCTAATTTTTATAATCAACTTTGTAAATCGATTCCTTACATTACCTTAAGTTTTCCTCTTCCGAGGATCGTCAGCTAGTTCTTGGTGCTGAGCCTTTTTTCTTTGCGGGTAGGCCCTTTATTATTACTCCTTGGTCTCCCACTATGGCGAGAGCTCGCGAGCAAGTGCTTTCCATCCGCGTTTGGGTGTACTTTTCGCAAATCCCCTCTGCGCTTCAGCCTTTGCTTGGGTTGAATTGGTTAGCCTGCAACGTCGGTAAATTGAAATGCTTTGACACTAGTACGATTGCCCGAGAAAAATTGATGTATGTAAAGGCTTTAATCGAGATATCCCCCTTTAAGCCTCTCCCTGCTTCTATTCCTGTTTAGCTTGCTATAGGGCATGTAGCGGAGGTCCGTGTTCGCTATGGTTGGGTTTCAAATATATGCTCCTCCTGTCACTCTTTTGGCCACCTGCCTATCTCCTGCATGCACTCCAAATCCTTTGTGGCTCCTCCAAAGATTCCACTGCATAGAGCCCCGCTCCAGAAATGGATTCCTAAGGCTCCTTCCACTGTCTCTCAGTCGCCCCCCTCCTGCGGCTCCCATGTCTGATCTGGGTCCACCTTCTACTATTGTTAGGCCTGACTCACCTTCTGTTGCCCCAGCTATTCCTTTAGCTGTTCCAGATTCTAGCCGGTATCCTATTGATTGGGTTGAGTCTGAGAGGTGTTGGGTTGATCGCATTTCTGATGTGAAATTTAACCCCGTGAATGGTTCATTTTTCATATTTGTTTCCGATGATCAGACGGACCTTAGATGCCTTTATTACAGACCGTCTGGTGATTCATTAGTTCTTGATTTGGATGGTGTGTATGCGAGTAAGAATTCTGGCATGCTAGCTGATACTTCTTGGGATCGCTCTTTCATATACTCTCCTGATGCTTTGGGTTACGACCCTAGACTTGCTATCCAATTCAACCCCTTTGCTGGTCTATGTGGGAATGTCCCGTTGGATTCTTCAAATGATGGTGATTCTTCCTCTTCAGAGTAGACCTAGTTTAGGTGATTATTTTAGTTACTGTGACATGCCTGTCACATACCTGTACTGTATTTTCCTATTTTCTTAGTAGTTTAGGTGTTTTTACCTATCTCCTGTACTTCAACTTTATTACTTTGGTGATAAAAGTGGACGACCCATTATAAAACCGACTTGCTTTGCCAAAAAAAAACTTTGTAAATCGATTAGTATTATGTAAAAATGAATGTGAAATGAGTTATAGATGTTTATTTTAAGTTTTGGATATATTATATAACTAATTCATCGTGTTTTAAAAAATAATATTATTTAAAAATACTTATTACACACACATATATATATGTGGAGTTTGGGAAGTAATTGGAATTTAATTATAAATTCTCTCGAGATTTGGAAATGGAGTTTATTTAACGGATAGGATTTTCATAAGAGAAATCTTATAACGGAATTTTGGAACTTAATTTTTTTCCGAAATGGTTAGATAAGCGAACTTCGAAAAATGAATCTGAATTCATAAAAGAAGTTATAAATTGGTGAACAAGATTTTAAATAGAAAAAATCGAATTTTGGAAATTGTAGAAGGGATTTCGAAAATTCTGGACATTTAGGTGATGAATTATAGTGAGTTGTGACTTTACAAAAGCGAGTTGTAAATGGTTTTATGAAGTTGGAATAAAAAGGAGATTTCCTCGTTTATGAATATACTATATAATCGTTAAGATATAAATATTTCCTAAGTGTTGAGAAGTAAGTGATTTAGGGATATATATATATATATATATATATATATATATTTTACTAAGTGTAGAGCCTAGTATGCTGAAATTTAATTAATGTGACAATTTCGGCTATTTTAATAAGTACTTGTACTTAGACACTATTATAATACCGTAGGATTTTCTATAAAAGTGTTTTGGTTATCGTAAGGTAAAAGCCCATCTTTTTTATGTGTGGCATGGTTTTACGAGATACCTTTGATTTCAAAGGATTTTGATAATTGTAATAATTCAAATTGAATGTTTTCTCACGTAGGTTTTTCAGACTTACTCGGATGTCACTTAATTATAATGCTCGGGTCAACCGAGTATTACAGATTTAGGTTAAGATGCAATGAAGCCCAGAAGACTCAGGCCTATCCCATGTACTTGATTATATTCCGCTGTGTGTTTTAAACTGAATGTTTAGTATTTGTGAGGACAAGTTATTATAATTGTCCAGTTTGATTGTTGATTGTTGATTGTTGATTGTTGTACTCTGATGATTGTGGGTATATTAACAACTACAGATTCTTTTGTATAAAAACCTAGTATTATATATTATATTTTGTTCCACTGCGATTGTGATATTCTATGTTATTTTTACCGTTTCCTTCTATCTTTTCTCCTTCATCCCTAAAGATTCATATTTCCGTTTAATTTGAGTTGAACATGTGTGATATATTGTCGACTCAAAAGGGTGGAGATACGATCCTTTACACGACCCCTATGCCCATGAAATTTGAGAGATATAGAACATAGAGAATGTGATACTACATGAGTGCTTTGTCTACACACTCCCTTAAGCCATTAGGGATACATGTTCTCAATAGTAAATACATCTTTATATAACTCAGTACACGTATCTGATCTCAGCACAAAGCAATGTCATGAATTAGTTTCCCATAATGGGTAGACTCGAGAACATACAATAAGAAATATCTCAAACACGCAGTAGATAAACATAATATACATCAAGTTATGGGTGGGCATGGTCGGTTAATCGACCCGATCGGTTAAAATTTTCGATTAACCGTTTGGTTAAGTTAGTTCGGTTAACCGTTATTCGGTTAATTTATGATGAACAATGTCAATCGACCCAATTATATTTACCCATGGTCATCCAATTTAATAGGTTAATTGTTTTCTAGTTAACCAACTACATTGAGCGGTTAACCGTTTAAATCAAATGGTTAGTTGTTATAAACTGGAGAGCGGTATAAAATAGTTATGTAACAAGTTGATAATTCTATACGTACATGCATAACTAGCTAATAATTTCATGTAATAAATTGACATATTAGTAATAGTAATACTAATACAAATATAAATAATGCAGCTAGCCAGCTACAATTACAAGGTCCAGGATTCAAATATAAATAACACTTAACAGTCCAAACTCCAAAGAAAATACAATACAAACAAATAAACGGCTATAATCTACAAAGTCCATTATCCATTACTAATAGTGATAAGCGTATATTACTAATACTGATACAAATGCATTGAAACTAAGATTAATTGCTGGCAATGCTGGCAATGGTCTCCATTCTCCAAGCTAGTCCAAAGCTCACTAGTGAAGTGAAGATAATACAAAGTAACATATTAGTATAAATCGGTTAAGGAAGTACTCAAAGTGGGGAAAAACATAAATAAATGTGAGACAATGAATCCATGTTAAGCCTGGCACTAGATTACATGAGATGGTGGCCTGTGGCCAGTTGGATACTCAACGCCTATTAAATTCTTGTTAATTCTGACACCACATAATATGAGACAATGAATTCATGCTAAACTAAATGACTATACACTACAATCATTATTCATTAAGCAACATCTAGTTAAATTATAAAAGAAATTTGTAATAAAACATAGGCTTATGGATACATCATTAACCAACATCCACCTAAATGTATACACTAGTTCAATTATTTTTTGGTTGATAAAATACAACAAATATTCATTTAGTGAACAACAAAAAAACATAGGTTAAAGAATCTACTTGTATAAAAACTTACCAGCAAGAAAAGAATCAACTGACATGCTCGTATGACTACGTCAACGTAGGCCTAGGATAGCGATCAATTCTCCATTAACATTTCCATAGTTAAAGAAGTTTCCGAACCATGCCCATGTATGAACTCTATAGCCAAATAAGTCAATGATAATGTGTATTGTATGTAATGATCAAATAATAATAATTTACAGACCAAAGAAATACTAACATTACCTGAAAAAAGCCCATCATAATAATTGACATTGTCGAAAGGAACCTCAATTTGGTGGTTTACAAAAATAGGTTTAGACCTTACCCAATTTTCCATAGTAACCAATGCCTCAACCATCCTTGGAGTTAAAGTTCTACGAGGATCCGTAACCCTGTCCTCCAGTGCAAAAAGCAGATTTTGACGCGACCGTAGATACCGAAATTGCAAGAAGATCTCGTGCAACTAGAGATAAAATACGATACGCCAGACTATTTACCTTCCATCATAATAAAATATCAAAGTTACTTTTTAGCAATTCAACTGGCTCATTTAAATACCTTTCCAATTCGTTACTTTCATTATCTTATTGTTGAACTTGTTTTATAAAATTATTGATTCTTTTAGAATAAACACTACCACCACTATCGGTACTACCAATAGCAATGGATGAACTAGGTTATTGTTCATCACAACTTTGCATCCCAAATGTAGAATCGGTGGCGTAAAAATCAAAAAAATCTTACTAGACTACATTTCACGTCAGCTAACTAATCTTGTGCCACTTCTTTATCATACATGTCTTTAAGACATAACTTTAAAAAATGTAATTTAAATCTAGGATCAAGCACACAAGTAATAAATAAAACTTTGTTCATGCTACCATCATTCCTCCAATATTTGTCAAACTTCTCATTCTTACTTCTAGCCGTTTGTGAAAGATTAAGATCCATTTTTTCCACCAACTATTGCAATTCTTCTTAAATTCTACTCAACTCCAAAAAATGGACATTTGAGGTAATAGATAAAGAGCTGTAGAATTTAAAAGTAATTTATTAGCATTTTTCCAATCTAGCGAATTCGAAGGTTGGGTTTAATTATTATGGCAACATAAATACCATTACTTTCTTTCATCTAATCAAAAGCTTTTTTATATTTCAAAGTGGCTTCCAACATCAAATATGTAGAATTCCACCTAGTAGGCGCATCTAAAGCAAGCATAAACTTACCATCAATTCTCAAATTAATATAAACCTCTTTAAATTTAGCCAATCTAGCCGGAGACGATCTTACAAATCTAACGGCAGCACGAATCTCGATAATTGTGCTACTAATTTCTTTCAAACCATCATTAACAATTAAATTAACAATAGGAGCATAACAACGTATATGAGGGAATTCACCATTCAAAACACAACTATTGGATCCATTATAATCATTCATGCATTTTTCATATAATTAATTGCCACTTTGTTAGCACTAGCATTATCGACTATGATAGACAATATTCACTTAAGTTTCCATTGTTTGATGCAAGTAACCATAAGTTTTTCAATGTTTTCCCCTTTTTGAATAGCGATCACTCAAAAGTTTAAAATCCTTTGTGCAACTTCCAATCGTTATCAATGAAGTGTGTGGTTAAAACCATATAATTCACCTTTTGACAAGAAGTCCATGTATCGGTAGTAAGACGTACTCCATGCAAACAATTAGAAAACATGGTTTTAAGATAATCTTTTGTGTAGCATATAAGTTAAGCACATCCCTACAAATTGTTCCATATGAAGGCACTTCAAAACTAGGGCACTTTTTTGACAAAAATCAAGAAACCCTTCACCCTCAACAAAACTAAAAGGAAGCTCATCAATAATTAATATTTAAGCTAGAGACCATCTGCACTCATCTTTATTAAATGTCCATGAAATAAGGGTGTTACTTGCTTCACTTTCACTATTTTTTGTAAAAGCTAAATTTTTTTGTTTCTTATTTTTCTCTCGAGGAATTAACCTACAAGATTGCCTTATATGATAGATTAAATGTGAAGTACCACTCGCTTTACCATCATAAGCAAATTATGCATAACAATAATTGCAAATACCCTTGGGATTCAAAGGGTTTAACAGATTCTCTTCACTGAATTATTCTCATACAATAGGTGGTTTTCTAGTGGAGGCTTTGCGCTTAGGATTTAATGGAGGCTTACTTTCATTGTTAGGCTCTACAATAGGTTCTTCTTCATCACCATTGTCCTCATGATTTGTTTCTTTCTCCACCCAATCGGTCCAATAAATCATCAGCGTTGCCAACTTCCACCTGAAAGTAATAGTATAAACATCGATCAAATTAAGAGTAAGAAACATTAAATTAATAAATTGACTAAAATTAGCAATATATAAATAATTCAAGAGTATATAAATTTATTTTCATGTCGCTATTCAGGTGGAATAAATTGTTGTATTATCATACGTTTGCATATAAATTTACGTCCATTCATATTTGGAATAGACTCTATTCAGGCGGAATGACAGTACATGATAATTCAACAATATATATACGAACGTATATGATAATTCAACAATATATATCCAAATATGTTAACATACTGCTATTAAGGTGGAATAGTTGCTATTTAGGTGAAATAGTAGTATATGATAATTCAGCAATATACAAATAACAGCATATAATTTTCATACTGCCATTCACGATGTTATAAATTTATTTTGTTACTGCAATGATAGTTTATTTAAACTAATAAACAACATGAAAATTAGACAATACATCAAGCAAATTTAAAATCAGTGTTGCAATCTTCAAATTAGAACAAATCAACAATTACTTTAACTTAATAAATCATACCCACATGCTTTCTCTTTCTCATTGATCTCGATGTCATGTTATTTCTGCAATAGTCAACCCAAACTCGAAGTCTTGAACAACTATTAAAGCTGCTTTGAAGGCTGCATCAATCGATTTAGGGTTTTGACTGATTGACGAACAGATTAAGATTTTTGATTCCTAAATTCCTTCTTTCTTTTTTAATTTTTTTAATGTATTATTTGTAAGGGTCGGCTGTGCCTAGGACATGGATGTAGAAACTAGAAAGCAGGTATAGTAATGGGTTTGGACTGTAATACTATTGGGCTGTGTCGAGTTTTTGGTTGGGCCACGTACATTAAAGAGCGGTCGGCTAACGGTTAACTGACCGACCAAATTTTTGTTAACCGTTAACCGAATCGAAAGTATTCGGTTAAGGTCGATTGGTTAACTAATGATGTTGGTTAACTGATTTTACCGGCTAAATCGGTTCGATATAGGTCTGTTAAGGCAGTTAAGTCGGTATGGTCGGTTAAATTCTCACCTCTACATCAGGTTTCATAATAAGGTCTACAATAACTTACATAAGACTATACCATGATAATTAATACATATAACTACCATTCTAAGGGTGAAATATAAAATATATAGGTAGGTAATATATAACTTAGACTTCCTCCAATCCAGTTTGCTACTCAAACAAACCCTGTAAACTCCTTAAGAAACCCGTTTAAGAGTACCAAGAGTTATTCGTAGGGGAAAACGCGCGGGTCACAATAAGTTTGGTATGAGCAAAATCATTATCCAAAATATAATATAGTACACAACAATATAACATGCTAACAAAAATATAGTTGGCCCACTCCATAAATGTGGCTCTAGTTGTAATCTAAACTATGTATAAACAAAAAAAAGATAGATATAACATCCATATAAAGCGTGTAAATAAATGAATCATTCTGAAACCTTCTCTTCTCCTACAAAGATTTAGTTAGCACAATAATGATAAGGTATGTTCCAATTTGACACTATATGATGCAATCATCCAACATAATAGGGTAATGTCACACACTAATAAATTACCCCTAATCTCAAATATATAGTGATAATAAACATGTCAATCTCTAATGCCTACACCTGTATAGTTATAGGTTGTCAAATTCCCTTTTCAAAAGTTTATTATTATCACTATGTCTACAACACAACAATACTGGAAGATGAGTACAGAAAGGGAGATAATACTCATTACAAAATATTATGAGCATTTCAACATGATCTCTTTGTTACCCTAAATAACACTCAAATGAAAAAGACAATTATTCCCATCAATTTAATTTATCTAATAATTCTACTCAATAGCCTATTTTTTGGCTCGAGTAATAGACCGTTTGACCAGTAATAATAGGGCTTACTTATCACAAACCTAAGGTGCTACCCTATGGTCAATCAACTAAGATTATTATTATCATATCTAGTATAAAACACATCAAACTTTTTTTTATTAATTTCATCAAAAATCACCTATATTGATGGATCTCACCCGATCTCTTTCAATGCGACTTTAGTCATCTCAGGGTCTATCTCGGCATACTCACTCCTATCCCTGTTACTTTTATTATTAAACTCAAATCCCGACATCATTTAAGGGTAAATTTCAACATATAAAGTGAGCACATAAATAAACATAAATAATAAGGGACCAATAATCAACGCATATAAAGGCAATTAAAGAATTCAATTTGACTTGTTCTCTTTTCCAATATTAGGCCGTTGCCTCACTTATAAGGAATTTGGGATTTATTCCATACTTATTCTATCTTATATTCCTCTTATAAATTAATTTCTTAAGAAATAAGCAATCTATGGTCAAATTATATTAAATCTCATTTCTAATATTTTAGGTGAAAAGTAATTCAAAAGATATATTTCCAATCAAAATATTACTTTCCATTAATCCATTATTAATTGGAAATTCAATTAGGATTTTAAAATCCATTAATTATACTATTTTCAAATCTTTATAATGGGGAAATAATCATGGATTTTAATCCGTTAATTAAACTATTTTCTTATTTTCATTATTTATTTGGGGAGCTCATTTTGGATTTAAAAATCCATTAATTAAATTATTTTCCAAATTTTCATTATTAGTTGAAAACTAATTCGGATAGTTACATCGTTTATATATTACCCATTTTCAAAACATTTCGATTTAAAATTCCATATTTTAACTATTTTTTATGGTGAAATTCATCAAAATCTATAATTGCTAATAGTCATACCGATGGGCAGAATTCTTTCACAATTATAAATTCTGGTAGGCACATGGATGAGTAGTCTTCCGGTACAGATTTATTATTCAAATTTATTTCCTGTTTTATTTTCTTATAATAAATATAGTTAATTTAAATACATTTCTTAAGTCATCTTTAAAAGCCCATTATAGATTTTAAATATATTTTAACACTTAATTTTATTTCTAAACTTGAGTAGTTAAAATACTCATTTACAATTAGAACTAAAATGATACTCCCTTTTTATAAAAATAAATTTCCTTTCTAATGACTTTTTCCCTTTCATTCTCAAAAACTCAGTTAAACAATTACAAAAAGATTTTCTAATTATTTTTTATATGTGGAGTCCTAGCCCACTAAGTTGTGGACCAGACACATAAAATACTGTAGTTGTAAGCGTTGGTTCTACTGTGGGACCACAATATAAATGAGATTCTCATTGCATAGACGGTGAGAAATCTTAAGTCCTCCCTTGTAGGGCTGTATATAGGACAAAATAGTCCGTTGTCTAACTCGTTCCGAGGCCGTAAGCCTCCTGTTCGTGTTCGTACGATTCTCATTTAGGACACGAATTAGGACAAAAAAAAGTAGAAAAAATGTCTTTCCGGAAATGTTCGATGTTTTTCTATTGTCCGAACATTGTCCGTCCGTTTTCCAACTTGTACGAACAATGTTCGAAGTTAAAGTTTGTCCAGTCCGTATCCGTTCGAATCTCTTATAGGACAGGACTAGGACACACCTTCGTCCAGTCCGGTCTCACCCGTTTACATCCTACTCCCTTGCGCATGCAAAAAGGGGACAGTGACTTTGGTGAGTACTAATTTTGTTAATCATGGTTGCATTTTTATTTTCTTTCAATGCTTAAGTACTCACTTAAGTTCGTCCCATGGTAGTCGGATTCTAGCCATCAAAATTCACTCTACGGACCGGAAGAATTTCACCATAGTTTGCCCTCAATATCAAGCAATCAACCAACATCAAAATCGTGGGTTACCATTGCTAGTTCATGCTAAATAATCAAAGAACCCAACAATTCAAATTCACAAATCCATCCATTTAACTCAAATTGAATCTAAAAAATGTAACTCATGCATCACTATCAATTTTCCCATCATTAGAAATCAAAAAACATGCTTATGAGAGAGTATAAATATTATGCAATAGAGGAAAACATAAATTTATTAGTGATTTATAGAATTCACTCATCAAATTGATGTAATTTCTTTTCCTTTGCCTTCTAAAATCAATAACATGGAATTCTATATCCAATTCATCTTAAATTGCTCCAATTAATCGATTTCTGGAATTTCGAAACTTCTCCCTTCGGTCGAAGTTGACGTATGTAATGGAGATTGGCTTCCTGATTTCGAAATGAGTGGTTTCATATTTTCCTAACTTATCTTCTTTTGGTGAATTATAAAGTGAGAAGAATGAAGTGGAAGAAGAAACTCTGGTTATTTTATTAAGAAAGGAAACGAACGCGTTGAAGTGAGGAAGATAGAATAGAAAACATATGCAAGGAACGACTGTTAAGTCCCTATAATTGAAAGATCATGGAAGAAAAGTCTCTCCCCAAAAAGTTATGAAAATTTGGTCCCTAATTTTAGTTTTTGACTAATTTATGCTACTTTTACCCTTGATTTCAATGCTGGGGCGATTTTCTACAAAGAGACAATTCAGTAAAAAATAACAAAACAGAGACCTAATTTACATGGGTTTATTAGTAAGGACTTTTTGTGCATGTGCTTTGAGAATAGTGACCTTTGGTTCAAAACCCCAAACATGTGTGGCCTACGAGAGAAAATGTGATCGTGTTTTTAGGATGTTAGTTGCAAGATTGGAAAAAGTCCCTCGTTCTTTAAGTCTCTTAAAAACAACCTTTTCTTATATAAAACAACTCAAAATTCCATCTTTTACACAATAAATTTAACAAAATTTATATTTTTAAATTTCTTACCCAATCAATTATTTTAAAAATAATTTTTCTTCCAAAATAAATTCATTTTCTATTTCTAATAATTTTATTACTAGTAAAAAACCATGTTATACATTAATGAATTGAATAATTACGACAATTAATCAAATAAAAATATTTTCACAAACTATATTTATTTTCCATCCCAAAATATTATTTCCAACTCAAAATAAAATATTAAAATTTTTAAATATCATCAAGTAAGAAATTCCTCTTTTTCTTTATTAAATAACTCATAATATAAAATCTACAACGTAAATTATTTCTTATATTTTCTATATGCGAAATAATTGCGGACTTCCACGAACAATTAAAAAAACCCTTCCCTTTTGCTTCCTCCTAAAATTTCAATATCCCAATTTTCTTAGAAACTGCATTTGTCCAATTCTACCAAGTAATGGGGATTCGTACTCTAGAATCTGATCTTATGCAAGTTTTATGAAGGAATTAAATTCTCATATTTCATCGCATAACGCATCACAACAATAAAAAATAACTCGTTCTCAGATTAACCGAAGGTAGGATCGTTTCTTTTGTCTTAGATGTGGTGATAAATCTCATTTGTAAAAGATAGTCGCGATCTAGGGTGTTGCTTCTTCTGTGGAGTTTTTGGTCACAAGAAATACTCATGCCTTAGATTGCATATCCACCCTTTACCCAAACCTACAAAAAGGCAGAGAATGGGTTTTATTTTAATATGGAATTCTTGATGATTAGAAGAATGATTATTGAGAGTTGCTCTAATAAGAAAGAAGAAGGTGGGTATCTTTTCCCTAAACTCTTCTAGCATTTTCAATCTTATAACAAGGGTTTATCTTAAGTGGCTTCATCTGTTTTACAGAAAGAGGAGAGTGTTAGTGTGGAAAGTATTGGTTTTTTTACCACTTTAAAAAAAACGATGGGATGAGGAAAAAATGAAATCTTTGGTACATGGTGTTAACAAGAAAAATTGAATATGCCCACTGTTGATAAACAGAAAATTTTAACAAGTTAAAAAAGGAGGAATTTGATATAAAAGAGTCTTCGACTCTTTTAGATGCCAATGTTAAGAGTTCTCTTCACAAAGTTAAACTACTGACATTAAGTCTTCCATTATTGAATGTCAGAATAAATTTGAGGCTATAGATTGGATTGTACATGATTTTGTCGAGCTTGTTGAAGGAGAAATTGAAAATAATGTATTAAATATCGGTTTAGATTATAAATACTAGTATATATGCACGCCTAGATGGGCGTGGATTTAACCACAATGTCATGCATTTATAGTTGTACCCGTGGAAGTAGATTTGGCAGTACCGTTGTAAGCATAAACTAAACCTTTGCTCGAAAAGCCGGAGATAATTGAAGAATATTCGTGGAACCAGTAACTTGAAAGCATTCATAGTTTTATCATTAGTTTCTTTTGTTTTAGTTTATTTTATACTATTGAAAATGGAAATAATACTTGTACTTTACATGCATATGCTTTTTAGTTAATGGGGCTGTAGGCAAAAAATGTATCTAAATACATCAGTGATTAATTGTTTATTTACTACTTTTTTGTACATTTCTATTTTTTATGCTTACAAATTACTATTTTATTTAATAGTTAGAAATATTTAGAATAAGTTGTACGTACGTGCATCTAATAGTTAGAAATATTTGCATTTTATTTAATAAAAAATAGAGTGAGCGGATGTATGTTGTAAGTGTAAATGCTTTGGTAGTCACAAAACTTATATTCTAAGTTGTTTTGTTAGCAATGCAGTGACAAATAGGAAACAAAATTTCATTGATAGGTATTTGGGGATAACCGCTTCACGTTTTAAGGGTCATACAGTGCAGATTTTTAGGACTCGAACCCGCGACCTCAAGGAACTTTGTTCCATGATCGCTAGGCAGCCCTGTTCAATGAGTTGTGCATGCAAACAAAATTATATTAAATATATTATTATGCATTTAATGCATAATGACTATTAAAACTATTTATTATCATTGTATGTGTTGATTTTGAATACTTTAATATCAATGCGATTATAAAAAATATATTAAATCAAATTCTTTTATTTACGTTTCTTGATTTATTGATTTTCAGCAAATATGCTAATCCGTTCGTATCTGTGAATATTTGATATCCGAAAATGATTTTGGATGCATTATGAAACTATCCACCCCCGAAAGTATCCGTTTACATGCTATTACCCCACAAAAATTCCTATGTTGCATATGTCTTTCGGTTTTAGTTTTCCATCAGGAACTAATAAATCATCGACCTTAAAATAAAGTTTACATAGCAAAATCCGAAACAGTGCATGCTCAATCAGAACATCAATGCCTTGTTCATTTCAGAAAAAACAGTTTATTTATTGTTAATAAGTGTAGTGATCATTTTCACTATTTCAGAGGCACACAATATGTGCATATATCATCACCGTCCTACACATTATATACCACGTATGATTAAAAATATGTAGTTGTATCTATACTTCAAGGGACATTTTTTTGTTTCTCCAAAAGGGAAAAGATGTGGATACATAGGAAGTAAAAGAATCAATTCCACCGAGATGACCTATTTAGTTATGGTTCAATTTTGGTGTCATCAAGGTGTTTGTATTTGCAAAGAATTTCACCAATTCAATCAAACAAATTTGGAATAAATGATGTAGCTTTTGACAATAATGATATATCTAAATAGTGCAGTAAATTTTTTACTTTTAGCAACATATTACAATAGTTTCCTTTAATAAAATACATCGATACTTAATAAATTATATACATGTGTTAATGTGTGTTATTAATAAAATCTGACAGCATTATTTCCTTCACAAACACTGCAATTCCACTCTATTGAAATGCTTGATGGATTGACAATGATTTAACAATATCGCATGTAGTTACTACATCTGTAAAGAACAATAGAATACCCAACTTTACAAAGTACAAAAATGACCACAATGGTTAACTACATCAGTATTTTTTATTTTGTTTCTATTTGAGACAATGATTATATATAACACTGTGATTAACTATAAAAAAATAAAAGGAAGTGTGTGCATATATGTAGTGAATTTTTTAATTTGAGCGAAAGCGGTTTATTTGTTCAGAATCTAGTATTGCCTATTTAGATACCAATGATACTTAAAAAGAATTATGCAGTCTCATAGAAAAATAACAGAAATAAGAGACACAGAAGATTTAACGTGGTTCGAATATGAATATCCTACGTCCATGGAGACCCAACAACTTTTTATTTCAATAAAGAAAAGAGTACAAAAGAGAGGAAAGAATAATGGTGGATACTACACTTGCTTGTACATATGAAGATGGAATTCCTTCATTTAAATAGACTTGATAATGAAGGGTTGCTTGGAGATTAAGAAAATCAATTTCCCGATTACCCAGATATCTTTCAAATTTGCATGATTTGATTTTAGTACAAATGGATGGTGTAATCTTCATTTCCATATCTTTCCTTTATTCTCCATGCCTAATCATTTATTTCTTCATATAGAAAATATACATTGACTAATTAATTAGTTTCCTTCAAAATATCCTTCCATATATCATCCAAATTAATTGATTTGATTGAATCAATTAATCAATTTCTTACCTCTTTAACAAATATTTGAATCATCCAAATTCAACACTCCACCTTGATTCAAATATAACAATCTCTCTTCATCACCTTATCATCAAGTAATCAACATAGAAGTTGTTGAGTCTAGCGCCCCATGGCGCTCAAGTAACAGGTATCAAACTGATCAAGTTTGAGCAATGCTCAAACTTGTCCTTTGCAAGTGACTTAGTCATCATATCTGAAGGATTATCCAAAGTACTCACCTTCAACTATTTGATCTTGCTTCATTCTTCCTCAACCATAAGAAAGAAACCTCTAACATCAATGTGCTTCGTCTGTGAACTATAAGCTTGATTTTCTACAAGATGAATCGCACTCTGACTGTCCGAAAATAGATCTACTGTCCGCTGCACTATTGAAAGATCATCCAACAACTAAAGTAGGTATATTCCTTCCTTTTTGCTTCCACAATCGATATCAACTCTGCTTCGGTAGTCGATAAAGCTACGATAGATTGCAGCTTTGATCTCCATGAAATCGAGCCTATGCCAAGTGTAAAAACATAGCCCAACACTGACTTCCTATCATCTCTATCCCCGGCGCAATCAGAATCACAGTATCCTCTAAGAAAGATGTCACCATCCACTCCACCATATAACAAGCCCACCGAAGAAGTGCCTCGAAGATATCTAAGAATCCACTTCAGAGCTTACCAATGCTCTTTGCCTGGGTTAGACATATATCGACTCACAACACCCACTGCATGGGCCAAATCCGGTCTTGTGCACACCATCGCATACATAAGACTACCAACAACACTAGAATAAGGTATATCAGGCATATACCTCTTGTCTTCTTCCGATGAGGGAGATAAGTCTTTTGACAACTTAAAATGAGAGCCTAATGTAGTGCCAACCGATTTAGCTTTCTCCATTCCAAATCGAGCGAGGACCTTCTCGATGTACTGCGCTTGAGTGAGCCTTAACTCTCTCCGCTTCCTATCCCTGCTTATCTCCATACCCAATATTCTTTGTGCCTTTCCCAAATCCTTCATGTCAAACTACTGAGCTCCGCTTTCAACTCCTTAATTTTGACGATACTCCGAGATGCAATCAGCATATCGTCAACATATAACAACAAATAAATCATATCACCATCACATCTTCTGAAATAAATACACTGGTCTTTGAAACTTCTGGAGTATCCCTGTGAAAGCATAAACTTATCAAACCTCTTATACCATAGTCTAGGGGACTGCTTCAGTCCATATAGAGATTGTGGAGTTTGCAAACATAGTCTGGCCTGCTACTATCAATGAACCCTTCCGGCTGCTTTAAATAAATCTCCTCATCCAGATCACCATGCAAGAATGCAGTTTTGACATCTAGTTGCTCTAATTCCATATCATAATGAGCAACTAATGCCAAAAGAATACGAATAGAAGTATGCCCAACCACTGGAGCAAAGATATCATGATACTCTACCCCCTTCTTTTGTACCTGCCCCTTTGCGACTAACCTTGCCTTGTATCTGAGATTACCATTTTCGCCGTCTTTTACTCTATAGATTCACTTGCATCCAATAGCTCTCTTGTCGGTGGGCAGAGGCACCAAATGCCAAGTATGATTTCTCTACAATGATTCAATCTCCTCCTCCATAGCAACTAACCAACTGGAACTGTTAACTGATGCGATAACTTCTCTATAATCACAGGGCTGACCATGGACAACATTCAAAGCATATGTTGCCATATCATCGAAGTTAATATCTTCGATGCTCAATCCAACAAACTCATCAAGCCACTTGGGCTTTCTTCTTTGTCTGACAGGCCTAGGTTCCGAATGAGCTCCACCTTGAGTTTGATCCTCTGTACCAACATCAATATTATCCTCATCAACCACGGTGTCATCGGAAACACCATTTGAACGTCTATGCAAAGAATCAACAGATGACTTGCTTTGTGTCTGGTATTCTTCATATGTTCTCTCATTGTCATCCAATGAGGAAGGATCCACCTTCAACATAGCCTTCTCATCAAAAGTCACATCTCTTCTCATAACGATCTTCTTGCTAATAGGACACCATAACCTATATCCCTTTACTCCTCTCCTATAACCTAAAAAAATACACTTGCGAGCTCTAGGTTCCAGCTTCCCTTTGCTCTCATGCACATAAGCTGGGCAACCAAACACTCTGAGAAATGAATAGCTAAAAGGCTCTCCTTTCCATACTTCTTCAGGGATCTTCATATCTATGGCAGTAGAAGGTGTGCGGTTGATGAGGGAAGCCGCCATAGATAAAGCTTCAGCCCAAAATCCCTTCTTTAATTTAGGAGTCAGTCTAAGGCATCTTGTTCTCTCCAATAATGTTCGATTCATCCTTTCTGCAACTCCATTAGACTGGGGTCGCCTGGTGTGGTGTAATGCCTCTTAATGCCTTCAGACTCACAATAATCGATGAATTCCTGTGATACAAATTCACCTCCATTATCTGAACGGAGAACTTTCAATTTCTTCCCTGACTGCTTCTTAACCATAGATTTCCACTTCCGAAACTTGGCAAAGGTTTCACTCTTTGACTGAAGAAAGTATACCCATACTTTACGAGATAAATCATCTATAAATGAAACGAAATATCTGGCTCGACCTAAAGACTGACAAGGGGAGGGACCCCGGACATCTGTGTAAACATACTCCAAGACAGCTTTTGCTTTATGCTCTTCTGTACCAAAAGAAATCTTCGTCTGCTTTCCAAGAACACACTCTTCACAAAAACCAAGTTTTGAATGATGAACTCCATCAATCAATCCTTGTTTTCTCAACTCATCCTTGCCGCGCTCACCGATGTGACCCATCCGTAAGTGCCATAATCTAGAAGAATCTGAATCAACAGATGTTACAGAAGCTGATTCACCAATCATAGTAGTTCCCTTTAATAGATAAAGATTTCCTGCCCTCACACCTCTCATAACAATCATGGAACCCTTCGATATCTTCATTTTCTCTCCTTCCACTACAATCTTCAAACAAAGTCTACTCAACGCCCCAACAGAAATCAAGCTCCTCCTCAAATCAGGTACATGTCTAACATCGATGATCGTACGAATAACACCATCAAACATCCTAATCATCACGCTACCAACACCCACCATACGACAAGAAGAATCATTACGCATCAGAACTTCTCCTCCATCAATTTCACGGTAAGTGGAAAAGCAGTTCCTATCAGGTGTCATATGATAGGATGCGCCAGAATCGATCAGCCATAAGTTGCTCTTCCCAGAAGAGCCAGAAGCTGTAAATACATCAGTGTCACTTTCTGTATCTTATTTCTCTGCTGTAGAAGCTGAGGCTTGCATTGGATCTTTTCTTCTACCTTCAAGCTTGGGACATTGTGCTATGAAGTGCCCTGGTTTCTTACAATAACGGCAAGTCAAATTCTTAGGCCCCCTAGACTGAGACCGTGAATAATTCCGTCCTCGACCTTTCTTCGACCTGCTTTGGCCTCTACCTCTCTGAACAGATAAGCCTTTGGTATCACTATCCAAGCTAGTGCTCGCCAATCTACCTCTTAATACTTCATTATAAAGACCAGCCTTTACATTAGATAGGCTAATTTTACTGCGGCCATGAATCATGGAATTAACAAAAGCAGTATACTCCTTAGGCAAGGAACATAAGAGGATCACAGCTTGAGCCTCATCGGTAATATCAACTTCCGCTGCCTTCAGATTCATAATCAAAGTTGAGAAGCGACCATCCGTGTAATTGCTTTGTGCGAGCATTGATATGTCAGATAGTAAAACATGCATATTATTTCAAGAGGAAATCCGACACACCAATACAAACTCAAAGCTACTACACAGTGGCTATAATAATATTCAGAAACAAATATAGAATGAAACATAACACAAATCAGTCACAGACATCCATATCACAAAGGCGGAAAAAGATATGAATATAACACATGAAAGTGTACGTCAGAGTAGCGGTCAAACAAGATCCACACTATCACAAAAGAATAACTACAAGTGCTGGACAAAAGAATATGAATACATCAATGGTTCTATATCTCAAATGTATACACCAAAAACTACCAATCTAAGTAGTTAGACAAAAGTCAGGGTGATAATCCTAGATGTGAAGTCAAGCAGAAGCACCTGTAACATCTCTGTCTGACCCGAGTACTATTTAATAAGAAAATAATAAACGGATCAGTCTAGCTATAAATATCAGATGAAATGATATAGAATAAAGGATATGGTATAAACTTATAATAACCATAATGGCATACTATGATAAGTATGTAAATGAACATCAACAAGAGATTAATCAATATCACAAGAATCTTCTCAAAGATCAAAAGGAATGTCAAACTCCTTATATTATTATGCACAAAAAGTTAATGATACACAAATTCACCAATGCACAAAAATTGATAAAACTTATCAATGAAAATCACGAAAATTGGTGAAACACAAAATTCTAGATATCTACATAAGAAATCCAGAAATCACAAAAGGGGGAGGCCTATCACAAAACGGGAGTGTGAAAACTCACCAACACGTGTATCACAAAACAGAATGCTATTCCATGGTAGCTAACCATTAATTTTTGAGCCGAAGCTCCACAAGAATGGCCCGAAGACCATGGGTCGCTACCCCATATATGTGAGTCGAAACATCACACAAACGGGGTTTAGTCTCCCTCGCAGACAAAGAGACATCGCACATTGCTAGTCTAAATCACAAAAATGATCATCATTGATCATCAAGAAGTGTCAATTACAGTGAGCTAGTAAATATAAAAGTTTAGCTTCATGTCCCATAACCACTAGCTTAACTGAAATATTTACGAACAAATTGTAAGTTTCTACTAGAAAATTGTCACAAGAGATTCAATCGAACAAGTCCAAAAATTAACCGACGAAGCAAACGCAAGCGTTTCATATCACTTGTTTTACTAAGTCGTTTAATTAGATTTCTCATACGAGTGAGGTAAGGGTTTGTATATACTAATAGATTGGAAAATGGTTTAAGAAAAGAGCTTTGTAGTAAAATAGTGTTGAAATCGCTTTGATGAAAGCGTTTTGATATTCACTACTAGTATTGAAACCTTTATATTTTTAAAGTGGCAAATCACAAAAATGATTGTAGAAACAATCGGTCACAAAAAATGCACATTCGAAGACGTGAATAAATCCAAAGAAATCAATTCCAAAGCCATCCAAGTGTAAATACGCCTGCGACATAACATAGTTCAACACAAGAAATTGGCGCGACCTAACAGGGTGCGGCCTAAGGGGGGTGAACGACCTAACACGATCGAGCTAAGTAGTGGTGCGACTTACCAGGGGCGAGCGACCTATTGTGGTGGTAAGGCCGAGCGACCTAACAGGGTGAACGACCTAGTGCCGAGCGATTTAAGGTGGTACGAGCCTGTGCCGAGCGACCTAAAGGTGCAGGAAGCCCGAGCGTTATAGCCGAGCGACTTAAAGGGTTGCGCGACCTAGTGATAAATAAGCCTAGCGACCTAAGGTGTGCGACCTAAATGGTTGCACAGGACGAGCGACCTAAAGTGGAACGACTTAACTGAAATGAGCTAGCATTGCCGAACGACCAAAATGGTGACACGGGCCGAGCGACCTAGGGGCTAACGACCTAAGTACGTCGCGACCTATAATGGTCGAACGACCTAGGGGCTAACGACCTAAGTACGTCGCGACCTATAATGGCCAAACGACCTAAGGATGGAACGAGCTAAATGCAGGCCGATAGGCTCATGTGTGCAGGCCGAGCGACCTGAGCTCCAGAAATGCCAAAACTCACTCAATTTGCAACCGATCGAGCATGGACGCTAGGGGATTACGCCTATCGGCTACCCGGTCGTATTGGCTACTCTGTGCATCACCAAAAACGTGTTCAAACATAAAAGTTAGGATCTTTTTGAAGATTTGAACATAAAACACTAAAAATTGGGACTTTCACCAATTCAATCCAAACCAAAGCAAATGCATATGAATAAGTGTTAGGAATTCATACCCAACAATCAATGATAGTTATAGACAAAGATGTGAGATAAAAATCTCACCTTTTCACAAAATCAATGAAGAAGAAGCTTGAAGACAATGGAAGAATCAACCACAAGCTTGAATCAATGGCTTCTCTATGGATTTAGAGTTGGATGTTGAATTTGCAAATGAACAAGGGCTTGGAGTTTTAATTTCCCATTCCACTCTCCATTAATGCTAAAGCTTGAGTTGTTAGGAAATTATGAAGGAATAAAGAGAAGAGGGGGTTGGGACTGAGGTAATAAGTGGGTAAATGGGCTCAGCCCAAACCAAAGCCCTAAGTGAAAAAGTGGCAAAAATCAACTTACTCCAAACATATCGAAGCTTATACTCAAAAAGATCGCAAACGTCATTTTGAACTCAATAGGGGTGGTCTCGAGTCCTAATTTGACCGTATGCAAAAAGTAGTTTTTTGGACTAAAAATCCAACGAACAATGAAACATTTAAATAAAAATATTTAAATACTCAATCGTAAAATATACGGGTTGTTACAGAATGGGTGACCTAAATATGGAAGAAGAATAGCCGAAAGCCATCCCACAACATGAAGGCTTTCTATGAAAGAGCCAGTGGATACAACAAAATGGAAGAAGCTGGTTCTACCATACAGATCCAGAAGTCTTCTGAGCCATGATAAGAAAAAAGAAGCAGAAGAATATCGCTTGTTGATTAAGAGACGGAAGGAAGTTAACTTCATAGTAGAAACCCCACTCACTCAACAATGAGGGCACAAAATAAGTATGCACAGGAGGCAAGGGTCTAGCAGAAGTCAATATTCCATATCAAGCAAGAGACTATTCTAGAGATAACGTCCACAATAGTTGACGCAGCGGGAATTGTCTTCCCTCAATATGACCTACTCATCATTATATTATAAATATAAAACTTATAAAGAAGGTTTTCATTGACTCTGGGATCTCAGTCAATTTCATCTTCAAATCTGCATACGATCACACGAGACATCCACCAAAAATCTTAAAACCAAGTCCTGAACTGATTTTTGGCTTCAACATTGTTGCTACCGTCCCAGTGGGATCTGCACATTTGCTTGTTACCATCGAAACTAGCCCACTGCACAACTCATTTTATACCATCATTGACCAACCATCACCATACAATGCCTTCTTGGGAAGACCTGCTTTGATAGACATGGGAACTACAGTGTTCCAGAAAGATCTGCTTATGAATTTTAACACTCGTGCAAGTTTTGGGTCAATAAGAGGCGAATAAGTTTTAGCTAGAGTTATACATTGTAAACCTTACTTCTAGAAATAAAATTATTTGAAATTATTTCAGTGCCTCTTCTAGTATGTATAATGACAATAACAACAAAGAAGGCGAACCGGTTCATAAAACTACGCTTGCCCAAACTAGCGCAGAAATGGGTAATCTTGCACCATTGGAACCAGCAAAAAAGGAAATGAAAACATATATGTACATGATCAGCACTGATGAGTATAATCCAGTTTATGCATGACACTTCTCCAAATAATCCCAAAAATAAGCATCCTTAATAAATTAATCACCGAAGGAGCAAAATAGAAAGTGAAATAGACCCGAGATCAGGGGAATCAAAGAAAGAGCTAGAGCCGATAGATGATCTCGAGGATGTACAAATAGATCCAGAGGACCTCATGAAGATTCTCAAGATCGAAAAGAACCTCGGTGTAGATGCCGGTATTGAGCTTATAGACTTTTTGAAAAAAATTAGCAGATGTGTTCGCTTGGACACACTTAACCATTGTACGAGTTGATCCATCCATAATTTTTCATGCATTCAACATTGACCCCGACGTTCATTTGGTCAGACAAAAGCGTAGAACTCTAGACTAGGAAAGGTAAACGCTTTGCATAAGGAAGTTAAGAAGTTAAAGGAGGATGCATTCATTAGGGAAGTATACTGTTTGCACAAATATTGGACAAACACCTCTAAGTTCGATTTTAGCTAGGTCACATTTAGGTTGATTGATTTGGAGTTTTTAATGTTCCAACACGTTAGGGGATAATTTTTGTAGTTATAGAATAATTCACAGGCTCAAAGTCGGAAAGTAGTAATGAAAGTAAATCACATAGGGTATTATAGTGGTTCAGCCAGAATGTGCCTACATCCACTGCCCATCTTATTTTTACTTTGATTTGATTACAAAAATACAAGTTTGTTCGGAAAGAGTAAAAACTTGAAGTAGCTAGAGTGACCGAGTCTCAGTAGAGTTTTCCCTCTTTTCTCCCAAAATCCGTCCCCATTGTTGTTGAGAAGCTCTGGTATTTTTAGAGTGGAGTTGTGAAGTGTGGAGGTGGAGATTATAACTCTGTAAATCTGGTTTGAAATCTAGGCAGGGCGTTTGGATCGGTATTTAGGTCATGGAGCGTGCCTGGCCTGGTTGTTCTTCCTTGTCTGGTTAGGTGCTTCTACTCTGGAGCCTCCAATTTGCTGGATCAAACATTTGATCCGGCATGCATGTGTACCGAACCAAATGTTTGATCTGGTGATGGATGTTTCGTGCCAGACCAAATATTTAGTCTGGCATATTAGAGGATGCCGGACCAAACATCTGGTCCGGCATGCCAGGCCATAAATTTGGTTCGGCATTTTAGTGAATGTCGAACCAAGCATTTGGCCCTGGAGTTCTGTCATACATGCCTTTGTCTGCTTTTGCTTCCTTTCTTCTTTTTTCTCTGCTTGCTGGAAAACCAAGCCAACACTTTCCCCTAAAGTATGACGTGTAATTACACGACATGGTTTGTTTGGTTCGGCACCGAGTTCCTACCACCAATCAAAAACTTACAACAGTTCCTCTTCCTTCCTTTTCCCTCTTTAAATACTACCCTCTCTCCTATTATTTTCCTCCCATTTTCTTGATTTAATTTCTCTAACTTATTTTCGATCGATTGGGATCCTCTTTGAACTCGTTTATATTGCTTGGATTCAAATATCTCTGTGCCTTTACATTTGTGGTAAGCTTTTCCAAAACCCGTTCTTTTGGCCTGGGGTTTTGGTTTCAGATTTGGTGAAGAACGGGATCATGCTTGGTGAAGGTGGGTTTTGTTTTGATTGTCTGCAATATGTGATTGGAATTTTTATGATAAGTCAATGAAGTTTGAACAGGCTGGTGGTCTTGACCCTAAGGTTCAGTATTAGACTGGAGAGAAATGGAGAGGGAAAGTGGCTAATCGAGGAATTGCTGTGGATATGAGGAAGATGAAGCAGATGATGTAAATGGAGATGGTAAGGATGGAGTGGTGAAGTCTAGGCGTCTGGTTATGGACCTGTGATTGATTATTGTGCTAAGGGTGGATTGGTAGTGTTTGGTTTGGCATTGGGATGCCATTCAGCTTTCGGTACAGGATAATGCTAGACCAAATAGTCCGAGCATATGGTTCATAGGTATGCCGAGCCAAAGGTGGAGTTTCTTGAGATGGTTAGGTTAGGAGTATGGTTTCAACTGGGCTAGATGATAGGAGGATCCCCGTAAATGTTTTAACTTCCATTTGCGATTGTACCTCTGTTGGACCTACGCTTGTCTTTTATTTCTTTGTGCTGGAATATGTTGTCTAGTTACGAGCTTCGGTCCAAGCATGCGTCTTCATAGCCTACCGAGGCTGGTCCTTCTTCTTCTGAAGTTCCTGCCAATCCTCCCATACAACCCAGTTCTGCCTATTCTTTGGTGGAGGGCTATGCTCCTAATCAGACGCTGGTTAGGCCTTCAGAGTGTTACCACATTGCGCTGATGATAGAAAATCTTAACTCCGTATCTACTACGTTCGGGATAGCTCGTCGGGACATGATACTACCTAGCCCGGATGATAGAGTCTGCTTTCCCCTAGGTGGATATATGGCATACAGTAAGTACCATTATATGTGCGGCGCAATTCCTTCGCTTACCAATTGGATTGCCAGCTTTGTGATTTATTTGAAAGCCGCTCTCATGCAGCTTCATCCGAACTCTTGTGCCATCCTGACATGCTTATACCTGATATTCGTGAAGTGTTATCAAAGACCCCCTATCCATAGAGAGGTCATATACTTATATAATGTGAGGAGCTACCGAAAGGGGAGTCCTTCATCAGCTTAGAGTTTGCTTACAAATTTAAGCATGTCCTTGATTTATACTCCAAGTTTAGCATGTTCAAGAAGGAGTATTTCTTTGTGCGCGTTGATGTCATTTCCCAACACGCTTTCACTTCTGGCTGTAAGTCATCATTATATCTTTTCTAAGCTTTTTATCGATTCAGTTCCTTATTGCTCCATATTTTTCAGGTCGTGTGAAGGCGGTGGAGGATGAAGGTTTGAAAAATATGGCCAAAGAAATATTGGCTATACCGAAGGTCGAGAGGGAAGCCTCGTTCCTACTCCGTGATACAGCCTTTCGCTTTTATAACTAAATCGACCCTTGACAATCCATGTACAAGATTAGACCAAGCTCAACTGAGAAAGCAGTGGGAGCCGGAGGAGACGAGGGAGATGTGGATAAAGGCAAGGCTCATGAGGAAGAGGGTGTTGGGGTTGGAGCCTCGAAGAAGTTGAGGTGTAAGAAGAGAGCGGTTCGTCCTCCCCGTTCGAGGAAATCTTTACGTATACGGGATGCTCCTTTCCCCGACGACGAGGAGGGTTCTCATTTAGAGGGAGAAAGTATAGAGGAGGAAAGGTTAGAGGGAGATTCTAGTGCAATGGAATCGGAGGCTCATGCTTTTCCAAATGTGGAGATCATAGGTAGCGAAGGCTTGGGTGCGACCCCCTTGAAGAATGCCGAATCTTTGCGGGAGTGGCCCGAGCAGTTAGATCAACCTGAGCCGGCTCTTGGGCCAATTTTTGTTGGCGACCCCTCCTGAGGGAGTGTAGCTCTGGGTGACTTGGGTGGAATGTCGCTTTTTCCAGTGCAAGGCGGAGCTGGAGTTAGCGAAGCATTTTGGCTTTCCCCTGGTACTATTGATTACTGTATGGATTTTGGGATACTTCTTGAGATTTTTTTTTAATGAGTCCCAGTCTCCACCTGCTCCTCAATTCAGCAAAGCCTAGTCACCATGTTTCCTCCTTCCTTCGAGTGGAGTCCCGTTCTAGTGTATTCCTTGCTTGAGTAAGACCCCGTCCCGACCACTTGATCCAATCCACCCTAAAGGTTTGTAGTAGCTTGTAGTGTCCCAGTGTCTTGCACGTTTTGTTTTTATGATTTCTCATTTTCTCTATTCTAATGTAATTATTAGTATTGCAGGGAAAAAGAGGAATCCGAAGAGTAATGAAGTATCTCGGTGGCTCGAGCAGTTCAGACGGATGAAAGGTGCTTACGTTTCTTCCAAGATGGCTTTTCAGGAGGAAAAGACCATGCGAGGGAATATCAAGGATACTCCATCAGGTTTGGGTAAAGGAGAGAGTCATGAATTGTCTCAGAAACATGCAAGGTCTCTAGATAAGGATCCCACCTCCCCTGGTTCCCAAACTTCTTCTCAGCTTCATGGCCAAAATCCAATGAGTTCTAGCAGCCGATGCGGAATCCTTTTGAGAGCCATCAAGATATTATTCGCGACTCTACAAGTCGTCATCCAGTGGATCCTGATACCAAGTTTCTTCTGCCTCAAAATCTATGTAGTTAAAGCGCTCGGCAGATTCAATGCTGTAGAGGTGCAAAAAGTCATAATGGGGATACATTAAGGATATGGCGGGATATAGCAGATGAATCTAAAATAGCATATAAAACTCGTACTTAATTTTTAAAATATATATAAACGGTAATTAAATGAAAAATTAACAATCATTTGAATTATAATTAATACATAAATAATTTTAAATAAAAACATGTGCGAATATACTGTAAATAAACATAGAACTGTTATATAACGTAATTGAATTTAGTAGAATATTAGAGTATTTTCATTTCTAAAATATATTAAAAATTCTTATAAATTAATTTCATAATTTTTATAATATACAACCGTTATTTTTCAGTTCATTTTTTTAAAGAAGATATAGTGGAAATAGCGGAATATAATGGGAATAACGGGATATAGCGGAATAGCGGGGCATAAAGCGGAAATGCTATATTTGGGGCTATATAGAAAAATCATAGCGGTAGAAATCCGCTATGAGATTCAACAGGGTCATAGAGGGGTAATAGCAGGGCATTAACTGCACAGCTCAAAATCCTTTGGTCTGGATCTTGGATGAGGCAAAGACTCTTGATTTTGCCAACTTGACAACGAGGATGGTCCAGATTATGGATGAGACCAGAAACATTGTTAATTTTCAGTCCCGCTTAGCGAAAGCTAGTGAAGAAGTTGAGAGCACCAATGTACGATTGCTTTTGGAGGTAGAGGATCTTTACAAGGTGCTCAGGGAGAAGGAGGCTAAGTTAGAGGCGGTCGAAGCATCTCGCGCATCCGAGATATGGAAAGCCTAGGAAGAAGCAATGAGAGACACGGCCGACCTATGCAACGCATAGATTCACGAGGCTGTCAGCTCAATAGATGAGGCTCGACAGAAGGATCAAAAGTGGATCTGCTAACTCAAGGGTAAGATGAAGAAATCGAAGGAGGCTTTGGCTAAGCTAAAGGAGTCTCAGGGCTAGTGGAAAAAGGAAAAGGACTCATACCAGGCCGAGATTGAGAGGTAGAAGGTGGAGCAGGCCGAGTTGAGAAGGGATAAGGAACAATAAATGAATAAGGTGGTGTCTTTCTAGACCGAAGTTGACAAATTCAGCGACTTTTATGACACAATCAACCAGATGCTAAAGGATACTTATTATATGTTTTGGAAACAGAGGAACCTTCGGTGGATGGATGATTATCCTCAGCTGATGGCAGGAATCCACTGTCGGCTCATCGAGGAGACTAAGGCTGTGGTCGCGTAGAAGGGAGGAGCTTTGTATGATGTTACGATGGTGAATAGCCAGTTCACAGTGGAAGAGACCGAAGCCGTCATCAAGGGTTATGAGTTGCTGGCAGAGGATAAGGACGATGAGGATGGGTCGGATTTTGAGGGGACTCGTGATCTACACCACATTACCGTAGGTATCTTGTCTTTTTTGCTTTAGCTATGTTATCATTTATCTTGGAATGTGAAGCTTATGATTCCTCTTACTTGCATCATACAGGGACTTCTTCGAGACAGGTTAGGCCTTCGCAAAAGAGGGGTGAGTTTCTCGAGCGGTCCGAGACTTCGAGAGAGATGGTCGGAGGGAGCAAGTCAAGCGACAAGGTCGTTCCTCCTTACTAGTCGAGAAAATTTTCTTTTCACTTTTTGCATGTATTTTAGAAGGATGTACGGTGATTCAGTATTTGTATATGTAAACAAAAAGCTCTGTACGTAAATATTTTAATGTTGTAATGTTCAACTTCTATCTTTTGCATGTTTATCTGGAATGACTTTCGTGATGCGTGATTTTTATAGTCTGCTCCGTCTATTTATGAACTGTTTACGACTTAGTTAATCGTTATAGTGTTCAAAGATGCAGAAAACCATAAAAGCACTGTTATATTCACGGCCGATCGCCAATGATAACTACTCAGGATATTGCCCGTGTTGTGAGTGATATTCGATTTATCGTTGTTGGCGTGCGTAATGCCGATTGTCAAATACGAACAACTCCTGGCTGCAGCCACGCCTTAATCATGGGCTTTATAATCGGTTCGCAGTTGCGGACGAGACGAACACTAATGATGAACTCCCTTGGTTATAAATCATGCCTAATCCATGGCTTATGATCGGTTCATCATTGTCGGCTTGGGGGTGCCGATCGTCAGTGGTGATCTTTCAAGGCTTGCTTCATGCCTCTTATCGTGGCTATCTTACTTTCCACTGTGGGCAAGCACTTGTGATTGCTCACAGTGGGATAGTCATCAAATAAATAATGAAATGAAAGAATGTTCAAATAAGACAAGTAATGCAAGACACCAAATTTTATAGTGTTTTGGTCGAAATATGCCTACATCCATTGTCTTTTTTATTGTTTCATTCAGTACACATTTCTTTACAACTCAAGAGAAATAGCGACACTGATGTTGGAGATTCCATGCTTTCCTAAACACCTCTCCATTTACCGTTGACAAGATGTAAGCTCCATTATAAAGATCCTTATGAACGATAAATAGACCTTCCCAAATTGGATCCAGTGCTCATGGTCAAGGGAAGACTCGCTTGAGTACCAAGTCTCCCTCCCTTTTGCAGCGCTCGAGGCTTCATCTTAGAGTTCTATTGCCTTGCCACCTTCTATCTATTAGTGGCAGCTTTGAGGGCAGCGTCGTTTCTTTTTCCTCGATCAGCTCGAGTGATATGTTTAAGAGCTTCTCGTTTTCTTCCGAATCGTAATGCATTCTTCGGTGCGAGGGGACGACTGTTTCGTTGGGAAGCATGGCCTCGGTTTCATATGCCAATGCGAATGGTGTGTGCCCTATTGCAGTCTTGTAAGAAGTTTGGTAGGCCCATAAAACAGTAGGCAGTTCATCGACCCATGCCCCTTGGACTTTTCTAGCTTCTTCTTGATCAATGTTTCCAACACCTTGTTTATTGCTTTGACTTCCCCATTTAGCTGGGGATATACCACAGCCGAGAAGCTTCGGGCAATCCCATGTTCACGACACCAACTGGAAAATTCTTCACTATCGAATTGGAGTACGTTATTCGATATGATCTTCTGCGGCACCCCATACCTGCACAGGATGTTATGTATTAGGAAGTTTATCACTTTGGTAGATGAATTTTTTTTCAAAGTCTCCGCTTCCACTCATTTGGTGAAATAATCCACTGCCATTATATCATATTTTACTCCTCCTCGACCCATCGGGAGTTCCCCGATCAGACCAATTCATCAGATGGCAAAGGGCCAGGGGGCTGACCATCTGGATTAAACCGGTAGGTGGTAATCTCAGGATTTTGGCAAATCTTTGGCATTTATCACATTTCTTAGCAAACTCGGCCGCGCCCTTTTTCAGTGTGGGGCAAAAGTATCCATTGCGTAAGCTCTTTCTGGCAAGAGTTTGCCCTCCGGTGTGATCACCGCAACTCCCTTGATGAATGTTATTAAGGATATCTTTTGCTTCGTTCCCCACGACACATCTTAGTAGTGGGTTAGAAAAGCCGCAACTGTACAGTTTGCCGTTCTGGATGGTGTAGCGGGATGCCCTTTTTAGGATTTTCCTAACTTCGTTCCGATCTGCTGGTAAGGTTCCTTCTTACAAGTGTCTAATGATGGGGGTCATCCATGTCTCCTCCTTGTTTGCGATCGTATGATTTTCGGACACTCAAATCTCGGTGCGGATTGTCTCACGATGGGGGTTACCCCCGGCATTGGCTCGGTTCTTATGCTAGCCCCTTTGGCGAGGGCGTCTGCCTCTTGATTTTCCCCTCATGGAATGTGTTTTATTACATAGTAGTCTAGCTCATTAAGGAGGTTTTTTGCCATTTTTAGGTAGGACGCAAGCTTTTATCCACAAGTCTGAAATTCTCCAGGAATCTGGTAACAATTAGTTGTGAATCACTGTGTATACATATCGACTTAACTCCTATTTCGTTAATGATTTCTAAGCCGGCTATTATTTCCTCGTATTCAGCTTCATTATTGGTTGCAGCGAACTCTAGTCTCAATGCATATCTTAATTTCCTCCCTTAGGGTGTGACTATTTGACACCTTCCTCCGAGCCGAGCTCGTTCGATGCTTCATCAACGAACATATTTCATTTGAAAGCTTCCTCAATCCTTGCCGCAGCCTCCTCCTCTTGCATTGTGAACGCAGCTACGAAATCAGCCAAGGCTTGTTCCTTAATTATGGTGTGCGAGTGGTAGGTAATGTCATACTAGCTCAGCTTAATGCACCATTTTAATAGGGACCCTGACGTATCTGGTTTATGTAGGACTTGCCTCAAAGGTTGATCCATTAGAACTCTAATGGAGTGCGATTAAAAGTAGTGTCGTAATTTCCTAGATACTATCAGCAGACAGTAAGCCAATATTTTGATTTTTGGGTATCTAGCTTCTACCCTCATTAATCTTTCGCTAGTGAGTACATCGGTCTTTGGATACGATAATCTTCTTGTACTAATGCAGCATTTAGCGCATGAGAGGATACAGCTAGGTATAGGTAGAGGCTCTCTCCATCTATCGGAGTGGGCACTGGCGGCTTCTGTAGGTGTTCTAGCAGACTCTGGAAGGCTGAGTAGCATTCATCAGTCCATTCAAATTTTCATTTGTCCTTTTTGAGGGCTTCGAAGAACGAGACGCACTTGTCCGTTGCCTTAGGTATAAACCCGCTCAAAGCAACTACCTTCCCGTTTAGGCTGTGCATTTCCCTTCGCGTAGCTAGGATTTTGATGTCTTTCAAAGCCTGTACCTTTTCAAGATTCATCTCTATTCCTCTAGCATGGAAAATAAAACCTAAGAATTTACCCTAAGACACCCCAAAAGAGCATTTCAGGGGATTAAGTTTCATTTGGTATTTTCATAATATTTGGAACATCTCGTCTAGATTGCTCAAATGATCTGTTGCTCTTCTTGATTTGACAAGCATGTCATCGACATAGAGTTCCATGGGATGACCAATTTACTGCTCAAACATCTTATTAACTAGACGTTGATAGGTAGCGCCGACGTTCTTAAGCCCATAGGGCTTAACCTTGTAGCAATACAGGCCTAGATCCGTGATGAAGCTAGTATGTTCTTGATCCAACACATGCGTGAGGATCTGGTTGTATCCTGAATATGCGTCCATGAATGACAACAACTCATATCCTGCGGTTCCGTCTACCACTCGTTCAATTCAGGGCAAAGGAAAACAGTCTTTAGGGCAAGCATCATTGAGGTTGGAGAAGTCAATGCAGGTCCTCACTTCCCATTAGGATTTTTCACTAAAATTGGGTTGGAGATCCATTCTAGGTAAATGGCTTCGCGGATAAAGCCGTTGGAGAGTTGGTTCTTCAATCGTTGAGAGCAGTTAACCATTCTATCCCCGTGCTTCTTTTCTTTTGTTTGATCTAGATCTTGGTTGGTCAATATTGAGGGAATGACAAGCTATTTCTGGGCATGTTCCCACCTTGTCTTCGTGGGTCCATGCGATTACGTCCAAGTTCTTGCGTAGAAATCCTATCAGCTGGATTTTTAGGTTCTAGTTCAACTGAAAACCTATCTTTAAAAGACTTTTTTTGTCATGTTCATCTAGCATCACATGTTCCATAACCTCCATGGGCTCGACATTGACCTTCTCCTCTCTATCTCTGGGGTCCAACTCGTTAAATGGGCCACCAATATATTCGATAGGAGGGCCCTTCTTTGATTGCTATGCTTCCACACTTTTGGTGTAGAGGGTGACCCTTATGCCTTTTCCTTTTTCCTTCTTCTTGTTTTGGCGGAGTTCTGTCACGTAGCAATCGTGAGCCGTGTCTTGGTCTCCTTCTACTTCTTTTATTCCATTATCAGTTGGGAATTTCATCTTCAAACACCATGGTGCTAAGACTATCTGGATATCTGATAACACAAGCCTTCCCAAGAATGCATTGTAGGTAGAGTGTCCATACACTAGCACGAATGTTTGCTTTCAAACGATTGATCGAGATCGACTTCCTTGCTCAACGAACAAGTCTAGTTGTCCAAGAGGCATCGTGGCTTCCCCAGTGAACCCGTGAAAAGGCTTATGGTATGGGGATACATCTTTCATTGATAACTTCATTTTGTCAAATGCATGTATGAATAAAATATTCACTGAGCTTCCTGTATCGACTAAAATGCGGAACACCGCCACCGGGCCGATCCAGGTGGAGATAACCATGGGATCAGTGTGCGGATATTGCTTTCCAACCAAATATTCATCGTTGATGGTTATGTCGAACTTTTCTCTCCGTTTAGCGATGCGTCCTTCAATTACGGAATGGACATATCCTTCCCTATCTTTCAAGGATCTCTCTAACCTCTCCATTTCGGCCAATTTTCGTTGAATATATGTGGGACTCCGGATATGGTGTGGATAGTTATTTTCTCTTAGTTAGTGCAGTTCGTACTTGCTCCCTCCTTATTGTTCCCTTACGAGTGTTTCCCAGATCCTTCATGGACCGGTGCCGTAGAGTTGCGCGCTTTCTGCACGTATCATCCCAGTTTCTTTTTTCGAATATATTCCTCAATGAGATCTCACAAATGCTGGCATTCTTCGGTGTTATGCCCATGAGACTCGTGAAAGCGATAATATTTTATTATTTTAATTATGACTTCTGACTCTTTTGTGTACGGAGGGCATTTGTATTTCAACTTATGTTGAGTAGCTATGTAAATGTTTTCCGCAGTGTCATTCAGAGGAGTGTGTGAATCGAATCTCGGTCCAGGCCTATATCATCGCTTATTGTCGTTCTCAGTTCCAGAGTTACCTTGGTGGCCATTCTTTCCTTCATTGTTCGGTTTATTCCCTTCCCCTCGGAGTGGGGAACCCATGTTTCCTTGGGCGCTAGAAGCTTTTGTGGGTTGCTCGCTATGTCGGTGGGCCATTGCGTCCTCCAATCTCATGTACTTTCCAACTTCATGAAAAAAATCCTGAAGAGTTAGAGGCTTTTCCTTCATCAATCTTCTTGCAAGCTTTGAATCTGGGTGGACTCCTCACCACAGCGCCATCGATGTAAGCCTTTCATCGGCATTTTGCACTGTACTGCGGCAGCATTAAAATATGTAAGATATTGCTGCAGTGGTTCTTCTGCATTTTGTTTTATGTCTGATAAGGAATAGGCATCCTTGGGTTGTTCCACGTGGATTTGAAATTGAATTATGAACTTTTCCTTCAACATTTTCCAAGAGCTAATGGAGCCATTAGGAAGGCGACAAAATCATGTGGTTGCTAAGTCTGACGGGAACAGTGAAAAACATTTACATAGCACACCTCTTTTGTTCCATTCATGTCCATGTGCTAGGTGTAGCGCTGCAAGTGGATGATTGGGTCGAATGTGCCTTTGTATGGATCCATAGTGGACATCTTCCATTCTCGAGGAGTGGCCGTCGCTTCTATATCCCTAGTGAAGGGGCTAGACACCCTTGTCCCTCTCCCTTTTTCAAGTTGTTCATGCCTAAGATATTCCCTGAAGAGGCATGTCGTCCTCTCCTCGGATTCTAGGGCATCCCTAAGAGAAGTGGGGGGCTCCCTTGATATTGATGGAGTCTGGAACCTTGGTTGAGGCTGCATTGGCGATGGTTGGCTCCAAGCATGACAGGATCAGCCACAGTCGGTCCTTGCCTAGTGGCTCCTTGACTGGGCCCAGCTCTTGATTCTCTTCAGGATCGGCTTCGGGCTGGGTCCTGGCTCGGCTTCGAGTTCTTGTATCTTCTTGATTGAATTCTTTATTTCAAGGGATCTGTTCTGTCTACGCGACTCTCTAGATTGAGACTCGCCTCGAGATTTAGTACTGTGAGTGGATTCCTCCGTGCCTCTTAAGCGTGTCATGAGTTGGTACACTAAAGCTTTTTGCTAGGCAGCGAAGCGGTCGGTCATCTCATTCACAACCCTATCTAAGTCTTCTCAGGTGACAGCTGAGTTTATAGGTTGAGAGTGGGTGGTTGGGTTTTCTTGATCTTTTTAAATGGGATTGAGTGTACTGGCAATGACCGCTCTCTTACCCTTATTGGTGTTATGCCTAGAGGGAGCCATGTTCTAATGTTGATTTAAGGTTTGGAAGGAGTGTGGACAAAAGAGTTCGGCTCTCCACGCCGTTCTCAATGAAAGCACCAAAAATGTTTGCATAAAAATTAGACAAACACCTCTAAGTTCGATTCTTGCTAGGTCACGGTTAGGTTGATTGATTTGGAGTTTTTAATGTTCCAACACGTTAAGGGATAATTTTTGCAGTCACAAAACAATTCACATGCTTAAAATCGAAAAGCAGTTAAGGAAAGTAAATCACACAGGATTTTATAGTGGATAGGCTAGAATGTGCCTACATCCACTGTCCATCTTATTATTCTTACTTTGATTTGATTACATATACAAGTTTATTCGGAAAGAGCAAAAACCTGAAGTAGCTAGAGTGACTGAGTCTTAGCAAAATTTTCCCTCTTTTGTCCCAAAATCCATCCCCACTGTTGTTGAGAAGCTATGGTATTTATAGAGTGGGGTTGTGAAGTGTGGAGGTGGAGATTACAACTCTTTGAATCTGGTTCGACATCTGGGCAGGGGCGTTTGGAACGACATTTGGGCTATGGAGCTTGCATGGCCCGGTTGTTCTTCCCGGTCAGGTTCGGTGCTTCCGCTTTAGAGCCTCTTATTTGCCGGACTAAACATTTGATCTGGCATGCTTGTGTACGGGACCGAATGTTTGGTCTGGTGATGGATGTGTCATTCCTGACCAAATATTTGGTCTGGCATATCAGAGGATGCCGGACCAAACATCTGGTCCGGCATGTCGGACCATAAATTTGGTTCAGCATTTTAGTGAATGCTGAACTAAGCATATGATCCAGAAGTTCTGTCTTCCATGCCTTTGTCTGCTTTTGCTTCCTATCTTCCTTTTTTCTCTGCTTGCTAGAAAATCGAGCCAACATATACTACCCGAAATGGATTTCCAATCCAGTACTTTTAAGGAAGCCAGATGAGAAAGGGAGAACTTGCATAGAGTTCACCAACCTCAACAAGGCTTGCCCAAAGTATATTTTTTCCTTGTCTAGAATTGATCATTTAGTAGACGTGACCAGTTGGCAAAAACTGCTCTCTTTCATTGATGCATATTCAGGGTATAATTAGATAGCTGTGTTTGAGCCAGATCAGGAGTATACTAGTTTCATAACTGAAAAAGGGTCACACTTCTACAAAGTCATTCCATTCGGGATCAAGAATGCGGAGGAAATCTACCAAAGGTTGATTAATACGATATTTGTAGAACAAATTGGAAAGAATGTTAAAGTTTATGTTGAAGACATGCTGGTCAAGCCTAAGATTGCATCAAGGCATGTCCAAGACTTAGAGTAGACATTTGGAGTCCTAAGGTAATACAATATGAAGTTGAACCCATTGAAATGCACTTTTGCCATCCAATCACGCAAGTTCTTAGGATACATAGTAAATACACATGGCATTGAAGAGAATCCTGAGAAGATTGAGGCAATAAGCGGAATAGGAATCCCAAAGAAGCCAAAGTATCTGATGAGTGTAAATGGTAGGGTAGCGGTACTAAGTAGATTTATATCCAAACTAACTGACAAGTGCATACCGTTCTTCGACTAAGTGAAGAAAGGGCGAAACTTCGAATGGACCGAGGAATGTAAAGCTACATTTATAAACCTAAAATATCATCTTCTCAATACTCTTATACTATCAAAACCCAAGTGAGGACTTGTACATTTATTTAGCGGTAACTAATAAAGTTGTTAGTGCTGCAGTGATAAGAGAAGACGAAGGGACCTTAAGACCCTTCTACTTCACAAACAAGCGACTATTAGGGGCAGAGCTAAATTACTCAAGTGGTTGAAAAAATACCCTACAACCTACTCCTTACAACAAGGAAGCTACGAACCTATTTCCAGGCGCATCCCACCAAATCCTCATAGACAAACCCCTTAGGCGGATACTGTAGAAACTAGAGACGTCGGGCCGCCTATCGAAATAGGTGATGGAGCTTAGTCGGTATGACATCACCCGTAGTCCTAAGAAAGCAATAAAAGGCTAGGCTGTTGAATATTTCATCATAGAGTGCACCTTACCAGCTCAACCCCAATCAAAAGAAGAAGAAAACATCCCATAGTTCTGATAGTTGTACGTAGATAGAGCATCAAATGAACAAGGGGCATGAATTGGGTACATATTGATCGCTCCAAATGGACAGAAGATGTATGGAGCAGTGCAGCTTGGCTTCAGAGCAACCAACAATGTGGTAGAATATGAGGCTCTCCTCGCAGGCCTAAGAATGGCCTAGGTCATGAAGGTAACCCAAAATAAAATTCATAATGTTCCCCAACAGGTTGCAAACTAAGTGCAGGGCAATGACCAAGAGAAGGAACCAACCTTATCCAAACGAGTACATATGCACGCCCAGATGGGCCTGCGTTTAATCACGACGTGCATGCATTTTTAGTTGTACCTGTGGAAGTAGATTTGATAGTAACATCCCTATATTTGAACTCCTCCTATGCAGAAGCGGCTATTTGTTTTGTTCAAACTGTAATAACTTCATCATACTAACTTGGAATCAGGTGAGACTTCGACCGATTAACTCCCATCTAAATTCAGACAATAAAGAACACTTGAATACTTCATCTAGTAAACATATACTATAGTTCTCCATGATGACTAATAGTTGTACTTAAAAAATAACATGCTGCATCCCATATCTTGTGAACGCACACAGATATCACCTAAATAGTTACATAAAACCGAAATAGTTTTTTTATTTAATGATTACCTGACGTTGGATGAGATATTTTAATATTATGTTTATTTTAAAGGTGTTATTAGTGGTTACGTTGATGATAACATTCAGAACCATGCGGTCGTTATTTAATTATGTGGTCACAGCCATTAATAGCAAAAAGTTATTTATATACCTATATATCAAAAACATTTTTTTGTTAGGAAATGCATCGCAATGACAGTTCGGTGTAGCGTGCAAGTATCAAGCAATGGGCGATAGATAGATGGAATATACAAAAGTGGCTTGTTTAGAAAATGAAGCATATGCAAGAAGTCAAAGAATTAGAATAGATGCAGCAATTGAAAAATAAATATCATATGTTAACTGGAGCAACTGTCCTTGGGAAAACAGAAAGCGCGAAGCTACTCATGTAGGCGAATGGAAATTAAAGATTTGTGTTTGGAGCTAAAGTTGAAAAATCTTGATGTAACATCCATTTTGTCAATGTTCAAAATGGAGTTAAGTGGGCTGGTAGTCTATGCAGACGGACACTATTATTTTATACATAGGCATAACTTAATTTAAAGTCAACTGTACTAATCATAAAAATATCACATATACTCCATCAAAACAAAACCCATCAATTGTCAGACAGAACAAATATGAGTGATGATATTTCAGTAAACTCAATACAAATGATATCACTTCCATCAATAGGCCGAAACTGACTTTATCTGCAGCTAGCAAAATAGTAAACTGGCATAGTTGAATAATACATTCCCACAATAATTAAAGTTAAAAAGCACAACGCATCTGCATAAATGTGCTTCAAGTAATCAAAAAACGCAGTTCAGGCACAACAAATTTTACATAGCAGCGCTATACAAAAAATTAACTTTTGCACATAGTAAACATTTGTACTGACGCTTAAAACACAGCATGAACAACAGTGTATACGGTCCGCTAGAGAATGGAAGTTCAGCACTACAATGACCTCTGATACTTCTCATTAGCTTTGGCAAAATCAGGAACATAATGCACCCTGTGGACAAAACAATGTAGCGAAGAAGGAAAGAAATTGTCAGTATTATGCAGTGCTGACCCAAATGTGAATCATTGGTTCAAGAAATAAAATCAGTTCAAGCCATCATAAACACTAAATGTATATATTGAGCATCTTTTCAAAATTAATAATAGAAAAAAGTGTATAATGTGGATATAACATAATTGGGTAATTATTGGATCTTAAATTGAGAATTCAGTAAAGAGAGTTGTTGTGCATATGCAAATAATTTACAAATAAAGTGATAGAGTTTCATCATTTTAAAGTGATTTGAATGTTAAGTTGGTTAACCGTGTATCATATAACTTCCAACAAATGTATGCTTTTGCGATTAAAGTTGAAAATTTATATAGTAACAGAGCAATTAGCTGATTGGTGGAATCATGGTGCATGTCAAGGCAAAGGGTAAAATATGTTAAAGGAGTTTCCAATTACTATAAAGTCCTTTTTCTGTCATTAGTTCAGTGCGCAAGTGCATGCAAGAATACAGTTCACTTTCCATTAGTGTGAAAGAAGATTCCAGGGTAACTCCAAATGGATCAAATTCAAATGCTTGGTCATGAAACTTTCAAAATTTAATTTCAAAGTTGCTTTCCTCTACAATCAAGTAGTAAGAAAACAATAAGCTTGTTGATGGTGTAATTAAATTATAATTTTGTTGTAACAGAAGCCAAACATCCGGAGTGTAATGAATAGAGAAATTATTAACCAACTTTTCAACTTTGGTAAATATATCTTATATTTCTCCTCAATATTTAGTTCTTTCCGTTTGACATCTCATAAATTCTTTAAAAATTTAAAATTCCAAATCAAATATAATTAGCAATATTTATTATACCTGAAATAAACTTTGAAGAAAAATTTGAGAAAATGATAAAACAAATTCCATGTGTCTTTTGTTTTCTTCTTTATATAAGTTCAAATTAATTAATAGTTACATACATCTTTTATACAGGCAAACATACCAAAAGTAGCGTCAAGTCTTTAGGAGGTCACAAATAATTCTGTGTATATCTTTTTGTTATCTACAGACGATTCTTCACCTTTTTAGATATTCATTAAATCTGCTCTATTTTTTGCGCAGCATTTATTCAATTCTTTTTCATAGACTTTAAGTAACAGAACACACAATTCCCAAATACTTATCTGCATATAACCACCATTATGTAATACGTATTCACGAAATAACAAATAGTATCTATGAAGTTCATCGAGCATAAAACAACCCGCTAACCTAGTAAAAATAAATAAAACCAAAAAGTTTAACATTATCTTCAAAAATGCAAACATTTTGGTACAAAATGCTTGTTCACCAAATCTTCTTGCTGTGCTCTACATACAAAATATGAATAGGGTTACTTTATAATTACTACAAACAGAACCATATAAAACCGTATCCATTTCCAAACAACCTTCATCCAAAGTGTAAATTGGTAGAATATTTGGTCTACCCAAACCAAAAATTAAAAGGTATAATCAGTACAGGTGGACAAAAGGAACCAAAATTTATCTATTCATAAATCCTAGGTTAGGTATAGATATAGTACAGTCATGTTAAGAAGTTAGGGATGCTGACAGTATGACTACTTAAATACTAATCGTTGCACATGTCGATGATAAATTTTTACAGAACATCAGTGTATTCATGACCACATTTCACATAACATAGATTGGAATGAACTTATTATCATGTTTTCAATTGGTAGACAATGAGTAATGAATATTAGGTTTTGACTGATTATCGCATTACACAAAACTACAATATTTAGTGCTGATAATAGTTCTACCAGTCTATAAGCTAATGATTTATGAAAGCATATTGACGATTAAAACAAACATTACAAAAGGGACTCATTCAAATAATGTTTTATTATATAAAGGCGTGTTCTTATCAAGACTACTCAATTTTAGAAGGTTAGCAAGTAGAGGTAAATGATCACTTGTAGAGCAATTTAGATTCTAGAACTCATCTTCATCGTGAAATGATCATCAACAATTGAAGGCACATGCAATCCAGCAGTGAGAATACAATTATAAAATTGATCTTCATTGCATAAGCTGCTGCCACTACCTCCAGATCTATCATCTGCAAAAATAACACTGTTTAAACCACCCATTATCAATCTAGTATCCTAAGCTTCATTCATCATGTAATGCCACAATAGCTTTTCAGTTTTACCGATGCTGATACTCAAAATGAAGTTTCTTTTAGGTCATTCAGCCATAATGAAGTTGCAATTCCTTAAATCGTTTAATGCTGGCATATGTCATTATGATGTCATAATTAATAATAAAATCATTCCGGCTTCAAAAAAAACTTAAAAACTTTTATCTAAAGACATTTGGATAAATGCATTTGACTTGCGATACCCAGATCATACCGTATGGTATATAGAGAGAATGATGTCGAAACATAGGATTAAAGTTTAATATATAATATAAATATTTTCTCAGCTTATGTAAATAGATGTACTTTAATACAATGTAAGAGTAAGTATTTTAATAGGTTAGTATTGATTCCCTAACGTATTTTTGGAATTGGTAGAGCATCCATTTCACTCCTGGTTCTAAAGTAGCATTGACTCATAGTTATTACTGCATGAAAAATTTTCAAAGATTTTGCAAGCAGATATTGTTCAACATGTACAGAGAACAAAATCCACAAAAACCACAAAAATAAACTGCCTTTAAGATCACTGTATTTCATGAGCATATGCAAAATAAGATCAGTTCTTCCTAAACGTGATTAAGGCTTGACAATTGGCCAACAATACTTCATCAAGGAACATTTTGATTAAATTAAAGGATATACGGCTTTAGCGATTCAAATGTACTAAATTAAGCACATGCAAACTAAAAATATGTTCATTTAGAGAAATCAAGGACCTGTTTTGACAGTAAATCTTAACAAAATTATGGAATGTGAGATTGATTTGCTTTTTCAAAGGTATGATGAAATAAATGACATTTAAATGAAGTAAGATACGATTTTGAGTAAGAAAAAGAAATTATATTTACATAGATGTTGGAAACACATCCTTTCTCTAAACAGTTGACATGAAAAAAAATTAAAATTTTCCGCATTAAATGTCAGTTAATACCTTGACAGTGACCTTATTATTTTTTATCAAGTAATTGCATGATTACTAATGATGTTAGTTTTTCAAGCTTCAAACGTGACAATTATAAACTATATAATGAAGTATAAGTATTGTCAATTGAAAAAAGAATACAAAGCTATGGTCAAAATTAAGAAGAAAAAACTAAGGAATGAATAATAAACAGAACAATATGTTGTCAACATGCAACTTTAAACGTTCCTTTTACATGTCATAATAATATTTACCTTGGGAAACACGGTTCTATTAGTTTTTCTTCAATATATGTAAACTCTTCAAAAGGATACATTAGGTCCACAACACAAACTCAGGGTAATAAGCAAATTACAAAAACTTGCAATTTGAAGTTAGGTGATAAAAGTGTACAAAAGTTTGAGGAAGTATTTTCCTACCGAATATCTCGGAGCCTATAGAAATTCAGATTTGTTAACTGCTACTCTGTTACCCACTATTTTGGAGCCTGCAAAAACAAAAAATAAGGATAACAGGTTGAGAAAGCAAAGAGGTTCTAGCAGAAAGGTATGAACAACATCAAGATGCAATTTCACCCGTTCAAATCGTTAGTTTATTGACATTCTTGACCTTAGGATGGTGTTTTCAATTTGCATGGATCACTTACCAAAATTTACTTACGGTGGTTATCATAAGAGCAAGCTAAATTCGTATATACTTTATGAAAAAATTGATTGTTTTTCCCCTTGTTTAAACAAACTTCCTACGTGTTTCCGATTTTCGTGATACCAATAAATGATATAATAAGGAAATCTCTTTGAAATTCTTATTTTCTATTAAAGGAGTAATTACGACTTAATTTACTAAAGTAATTTTCCTTCTTTCTTTGTTTCTTGCAAAGTCAAAAGGAAATTTGCAGTAATGCTTTTCCAATTGCTTACAGTACTTTTGTCTACTTCTTAAAGGATTTTTCCAATTACATACATACTGTTATCTAATAATAGTATATTCTAAACGCAATGCACTAATTTCAAATTCTAATATTCATAAGTTATGTGAATATGTATCTATTTAACGACAACATTTCATATATTGATAAATGTGGTATTGTTCATATATTCAAGTATTACAGACAAACTTTCACTAAATTTAATATTAATAATCTCAATTATCATAATGTGTGTCAATTTGATCTACTGTAGCAAGCATCCAACAATATTAAAATCGATCTACTGAAACAAACAAATCTATCCTGACCAAATAGCAAAAATACAAATCGAAGAACTAACTTGATATAACAACCATTTAATTTCTTTAATTTGAAATAACCGTGTCTACGGAAACTTAATGAAATGTTGTTCATAAACTACCTATCATACCATAAAGTCTCCCAATAAATAATGATATATCAAAGGGAATACAAAAGGTAGTAATGTTGGTTATAAAAAAGGTGCTAACTTATTGGATTATTATACCTTAATTATGACAAATATAAATAAAATGAATACTGTTTAAGTGTAAAATCATAAATATGGCTGCTAAGCATCTTTTTATATCAGTGGTTAAATCTTTTATATTTGTGTGTGTCAATTAATTTTTGCATGTCATTAAATTATTACACCTTAATTGTGACTAATATGAATACAGGTTAAATGCAATATACACAAATTATGACAAACATTCATTTTTGATTCATGAACAGATTTGGTTTGAAACTTATTGCAAATACAGGCTTGTCTTGGAATCAATAAGTGCACGTATGAAAGTATACCGTTAACATCTCCGTGTATATTATTGTCAGTTTTAATTAAAATTAACCTTCAACAATTTCATCAATTGTAATAAGTTCCCATAATTTGATAATGAAAATATGTAATTAATTTCACATGAACATTCAAAAATGAAGTAAATACTATAAATCTAGCTAAATTCTTCTAACATTTTGAGGCCTTATGTCTTCCTTTTCTATTTGCAAGAAGCCTAACTACTAAATTTCTAAATCAGACATTGTAGATGAAATAGTAGTGTATCAGTTCAGTGATACAAATCAATGACATTGAAAAAACAGTGTAATTAATGCTTAAGTTAGAAACTGTGCCCAAGTTATGAAAAATATATTTGTAACAACAATTAGTGGAGAATTTTAAAAATGATTTTGAAAGGAAATGTTATTAAAAAACGGAACCTATAAAGTCATTAGTTAATAATTATGTGCCAATTTAATCAAACCCAGTAATAAAATCAAAATTAGCTAGGAGTATAAATGCACAATAGTGGTGAATCAATATGCTCAAGATAAAACATTAAGAATACTACTAAATTATACATGTTTAATTTATATACCATCAAATTGTTCAAATTTTAAATAGCTCTAGAGAAAACATTTCTTGAAAAATAATACCAACGGAGTTATTAATTAGCGTTCTCCGCTAATTGAATAGCGAAATAATGATTCCATTAAACTGTGTTCATCAGTATGGTAAAGCTGAATCAAAGACGTGTAACATTCATGGAAAGCAAAACCCATGCTACACACACGACATGCTGCAATTTTATTTTTCTTAATTTAGCTTGTTAGGAGAACGGGGTATTCTACAGTTATATAATTTACTGCTTCCTTCTGCTATACAGCAGGGTGTATGTTCCAAATTGTAGCTAGTTTGGCATATTAATAGCCAATGTTACATATATGCATGTGGTACAGGTAGAAAAGTGCGAATTATATGAACAGATTTTAGCTTTGCAATATCTAAACCTATGTTCGACCAAATTTGAAATTTTCCTTTTAAATCAACATTTTCAGCTAATAAATAAAATAGCAAACAGAGGTGAACAAAGATATTGCCACTTTTACTCAATAACATGTAATGAATGATATGAAGTTAGTTACCAATCAATGTTGCATAGAAGAAAGATGGTGGGAAGGGACGATACAAATGTTTAATAGATAGGAAGTGTTTTCATGAAATTTAGTTGGAAGATCGTAACGATATGGAATTTAAAACCAAAAGCGTACAGTGTAGACACTATTGTAAAGGAAAAAACATGTATATGAATATTAAAGTTAATGCCCAATATGATCTTTTCAGTATGCAATCTGTGCTATACATTTCTTAGCAACAAATTGTCTGTTTTTCTGTAATTTATAACATTCAAAAACATGAATCACTTAGTTGTGAGTTCAATACACTAAACTACAATAGTAAAAGCACTACCGACATCATTAAAGCAGGATAGCACATTTTTTGATGAATTAGCGCACTCAAACATCATTCAATATCACTAGCCCAAGCTAAGTTCAAACATGATTATCGCTTGGATACTGTGAAATTAGCCATAAAATCCATAACCAAATAGTTCGAACAGTCATGATGAAACCTCTATTTAATATCTACAGTTCAAAATAGTGTAGATTTTAAATTCAACATAAAGAATTTTGGAATCCAGTATTCTCTTCTTTGGGGTTAACCCAACTCTTGGGTTTGTAGTACAAATCTAAAATTTGAAGCATGTTCCTCAATACAATTTCATTTGAATGGAAATTCCAAATCTATAGCAAAAAGATTATCATATCACTAATGGTATATGACTTAGGGGTCAAAATTCAGTATGCATTTACTACGTCGATCAAAGCAAAAAAAGTAGGTAAAATATGCAATGATGATTACCTGATTTGAAATTCTAACTCTGATCTAAAATCAGCATCGCAACACAGCAATTCAATTATCAATCAAAGCAAAATAAAAAGCCTTAATATCCAATCTAAATTTATTAAAATATTAGAAGAGAAAGATACCTTCAACAAAATCGAACAGCCATGACTGAAGCATTTCCATTGTCTCGGAGTTCATCACAACTACTGAATTATCATCATAGACTGCACCATTGACGACTAACCTAATCACTGCCTTCTTCCTTCCTGTATCAAAATCCATCTTCCCTTGTTATTATGAAATAACATAACAAATTGTAAGGAAACTCAAACAAAAAAGTAGTAAGGTCGGAGTACTTAAATTTTATAAATCGTACAGCAGTTGGTAGTAACGGCTAGGGTTGTTGCTGCCGATGAAATCAGTCGATGAAATTAGCGATCTAGTTTGAATTAAGCTAATGGGGAAGATGGTGGATTTCGAATGGCGTTGGATCTACAGTCACGCCATTATTGCAATGAGAAAATGAGAGTTGGGGCTTGTTGCGGTGGGAAAGAAAACAAACGGGGTTAAGAAAGGGCATTTCGGGAATTCCGAAAAGACACGGTTGATTTGCAGTTCATTGAATTGTTATTATTAGTAGTAAAGATATGTGGAATTATCTAAAAATTGCTAGAAAGTTTGAACAATCTGAGATATAATAAATTCCACATGAAAACAACATATCCGCCGACTCCTTAACAAAACTTACTAGTACCAAAGTGGCTAGTGAAATGAAAGCAGCACCAATTGGGCATCAAGCAAAGCCAAGTATAACAGAATCAAATCAGATACTGGTCTTGACTTAAGCCCAGTGGGCCGCCATTCAAGGGACATGAGATAAGGAGGCATGGGAGAATCAAGAACAACCCTAGTTGAACCCTTGCCTCAGCAAACCAAGCAGAATAATTGGATGACTCATGTCAAGCAATTTCTACTGAACGAAACCATACCCCCGATCCAGAACAAAGCCTGAAAAATAAGATACCACGCTTCTAACTACTTATTCTTTAATCGCACATTATACAAGAGAGGGTATTCAACCCATTATTCTTAGGTGCGTTTCTAAAGAACATAGGGAATCAGTCATGAGAGTAATACATGAGGGCCAATGCTGAGATCACTCAAGGGGGAAAAAATTAGCAAAGAAAGTGTTAAGTAACATTTACTATTGGCCTACGATGCTTCAAGTTGCAAAAGAGTTTGTAAGGAGGTGTGACTGATGTAAACGATTTGTAAGTATCCCCATACAACATTCTCATGAGCTCATCCCACTTGTAAGCCCATGGTCGTTCGATATATGAGGCATAGATCTAACAAGACCGCTTTCAATGTCAAAGGGAGGAGCTAAATATGCCATGGTGGAAATAGACTGCTTTACTAACTGGGTAGAGGCAGAACCTTTGGCCACGATCACTTCTGTGGTGAGGAACATAATCACTAAATACAGGATTCCCTATGAGATCATTTTCGACAATGGAACCCAGTTCAAAAATAAAGAGTTTACTAAGCTTTGTGAGAAAAATTACATAATAAAGTGTTTTTCTTCAGTCACCCACCCACATGCAAATGGGCAAGTAGAAGATGCAAACAAAACAATCAAGAAGTTACTAAATAGAAGGCTGCAAAAAGCTAAAGGAAAGTGGATAGAAGAACTATCATTAGTACAGTGGCTTACCGAACTTCAACCAGATCCCCAACTGGGCATACCCTTATTTCGATGATCTACATTTATGAGGCCATGCTTCCTGTCGAAGTAGAGATCCTGTCACATCTGTGTAGTTAATGCCCCACTATTACCCCACTACAACCCTGCTATATCTCATAGCGAATTTCTACCGCTATGATTTTTCCATATAGCCCCAGAATGTAGCCTTTCCGCTTTAATCCCCCTATTTCCGTTATATCCCATTATTTTCGCTATATTCCGCTATTCCCGCTATATCTTTTTTAATTAAATGAACTGAAAAATTGCATTTATACATTATAAAATTATGAAACTAATTTATTTGATTTAATTTTTAATATATTTTCAGAAATGAAAATACTCGAATATTCTACCAAATTCAATTATGTTATAAATAGTTTTTCGTTTATTTAAAGTATATTCGCACATGTTTTTATTTAAAATTATTTATGTATTATTTATAATTTAATTGAATGATAAATTTTCACTTAATTACCATTTATATATTTGTAAAAACATTAAGTACGAGTTTTATATGCTATTTTAGAGCCATCCGCTATATCCTCGCTGTATCCCCGCTATGACTTTTTGCACCTCCACCGCTTTGAATCTACTGAGCGCATTAACTGCACAGTGTCACATAGAAGAATATCATTCACAACAGAAAAGAACAAGAAATTGAAGGAAGCTGCCTTAGATATCATTCAGAAAAGAAAGGACAAAGTAGCGGTAGTATCGACTGCATGTCGACAAAAGATGGAAAGAAATTATAACGCTAGGACTAAGGAGATTTTTTTTTAGAAAGGAACTTAGTATTGCGAAGAGTAATGGCCAACGTAAAGGATCTTGCAGATGGAGCGTTGGGTCCGAATTGGGAAAGTGTATCAGTCATAGTAGAAATCTTAGCAAATGGGACATATCGACCATCAAGGCCTGATGGCAATCTAGCTCCGAGGACTTGGAACTCAGAGCGTCTTAGACCTTACTTTGTATGATCCATATTGCTTATGTAATGTACATTGTAATTACTATAAAAAAGTAATAATACAATGAAATGGGCGTAGGGATATTAGACTGTCTTAGCTAGTCATCAAAACAGAGTCATTAGCAATGCAACTTGGCTTCTTCAGCCAACTAATTGGACATAAGGATATTGGATGGTCTGAACCAGTGTAAAAACCTTTCTGTGTTGATGCTGTTAACATAACGCACTGGACGTATGAATACTAGACTACCTAAACCAGTACGAAAAACCATGCTCATGATTTAAAAGGCTGCAAACACACGACCGGACTTCACAGTGAAAATTCAGTACTCCCAAAGTTATGGGGAAGACCATGCTAAGAGCATGAAAAATACCTTTCATTGGTCACCGCCGTCATTCGACAATGCAGCATACGAATGACAACGACAATCTCAGTAATGAAAACGGTGATGCTAAACTAAAAGCAAACGACACTCCATAACTTACCGCCGTTGTTCAACATTTTTATTGACAACGCAACATATGAACAACAATGGAAATCTCAAAAATGAGAGAGGTAGCACTAAACTAAAAATAAACAATTTCTTGTAGATCAACACCGTTATTTGATAGTCGTATCGACCACATAGCATATGAATAACAAACGGCCTGTGCCCAAACTGCAGGGTAGACCATCCTAAACGCACGAAAAAGTTTACATGTGAGGAAACATCCAGAAAGCAGCTCATAAAATGCAATGACCAGAAATGAGTAGAGATAAATACACATCGACCTACGATCACTGCAAACTTGGAAGGCAAGATGTTACACCCGTATTTCTCGAGCTCAATTAAAGGATAACTAAATAAGGCATGGGGCTAAAAAAGCCACCCTCATGATAAAATTTAAGACGAAAAAGAGAGGAGATTGAAGTGATCCAACTAATACTGGAAAAAAATAGGTATGCGGTCACTATATTTGAGCCGACCAAAAGAACTACAGCCAAAAGGTAGGAAGTTGCAACAGAATTAAATACTACACACATCATATGAGCCACTAAGATACTAGATCTGCACCCATTTCCTAATTTTAATATTACATTAAGATACCATAACCAAGATTCGACATAGTCTCTAGAAATAGACGATGAAGTGTTGTACCTTTAAGCCATAATAAATGAATGATTGAACCACACTACCAACTCTCGTAGAACTCATACTTCATTAATGTCCTTAAGACGAATTTTCATTACACATACCAAGGATTACCTAAGAAGAATCGCATGTGGTCAAAACCCAAAGGGCTACACATAGTGCCACTCAAGCAATGTCCCCTCATAGGTCCACACTTACAGGAAAATAGCGAAGATATGAGATCACCCTTATCAATAACCCATGCAACAAAGGCAACCCAAATCACAATCAGCCCAATCACAGATCACATTCACACATAAATCAACCAACTCCCAAGTTAGGCAAACCATAGAAGGATCACACCTAGGTATTAGAAAAAAACTGCATCATCATACAAATATCACACACCAATCAACATGGCCTCACTCTAAATGTTCCAGAAGCACCCCAAAACCAACAAGTAACTCTTATTATTCTCCCAGAGACCCATATGCAAGGCCAATTCAAATTTAAGGTCTCCCGCCAAGATTTTGAATATTCCCGCCATGATTCTAGGAGTTCCAGCTTTCACCTCAAACTTCCCATCAAAAACACATCAGAAATCATGGTATATCAAAATGATAACATGGATAGATTGCACTAGATATGATCCAAGGACAGAAATACAATGACAAGAGACAGATTGTGGCGATCTGCGTACGCTATCATGCTATAAATTGAAAAAAATTATACCAAGAAATGGACTTTTACATTTTTCACTTTTTGATACTTTTAAGCCTTTATTGTATTCTTTTCCATGAAATCCTATACTAAAATATATAAAGGAAGAATGATTTCTCTCATGGAAATAGGACTTCTTAACATCTGAAACACGTAAATTCCTTGTTTCCTTTACTATTTCTGCATTTTATTATTTACATCTAGTTTTCAGCACCAGATCTTACCTTTTCTATACTAGATTTAAATACTAGTTAGTTTTGACATTTTAACAAATAGTTAAAGTGTAATTATCTAATTGTGTAATCATGTAGCGGTATGATTACTACTTAATGGAAAATTTAATACTACTAAACTTTGTTAATTTAAAATCATTGAGGTAATTAGCACAATATTTACTTCCTTTTCAGTTGAAGTGTTGTAAGATTAGAAAATCTTACTAATAAGAGCCCCATCGGGTCTTGGGGTGGGGCAAGTCTAACTTGACCTATATAGGTTTCAGGTTTAGGGCAAAAATATGGACCCACATTGGGTCTACGAGTTGGGTTCGGGGCATAAAAAGCTTGCCACAACCCGCCTTATTGCCATTGCTACATGTGAGATTATTTCTTTGGTGGGTCGGAGTATTGAACAAGGTAAAGTGAACTATATACTTCGTATTAAAGTAGGCAAGAACAATGATTATGATATAAGGTAGGATTCAAAGACGATGGACTTGGATTTTCACTTTTGTTTGAGTTCATGCAGATCAGTGAGGAGGAATGGTCATCTTCATAGAGCGACTACTAGAGCATTCGATAGTTATAGATCTGGTTTGTCGAAACTTTTAGGTAGTACTTATTGTCCCATTGCGTTGAGTAGTTTATCTACTAATGCTACATGTGAGTTAGCTAAGAGTGCGGGTTTATTTTGATGATGTCCAATAAAACACTGAGTGTATTAAGAGTAGAGAGTTAGAGCGGGTTAGATCACTTAGATCATGAGATACATCAGGTGGAACATCAGAGGTTTACATGATTTATGAAAATATAGTAAAGGTAAGTCTTTATTTAAATAATAACATCGATATTACTTATTATAAGAAATACAATAGAACGTCCTGATCATAGATTATACATGAATTTAGGGGAACTGCACTTAAGTCGTTGGGTTCACCACTCAGCTAAGGGAAGTTTAGAAGATTTGAAGGTGGGTTGGGAAGAAAATTGTTAAGCTTTTACAATCTGTTATTTAAGTTCATTCAACGCATCTTATATTTACAAAGCTTAGTGATGGCTCATTTCTAAATATTGCTAATGTATATGGACCGAATTCTTAGATTAATCGAAGGATTCTTTGGAGTTTAGAACAGTTGCTCCAGTCCATGGGTAATGGGTGGAGATTTTAATGTTACTAGATTTCTAAGTGAACGCTCTTCTAGAGAAGGTGGCTTTACTACTGTGGAGGAGTTTGATCAGTTTACTATAGATGTAATTCGATTGAGTTATAATTAAATCATAAATTATTCACTTGGTTGAACAATAGGGGTACCCTTCAAGGTTATTTTTAGTTGGTTTTTTTAATTAGTGATGAAATGGAAAATAAATTTCTAGTTTGTAAGATCGTTGGACTTCCGAGTGTTTACTCGGATCATTGCCCTATTGTTTTATCTTACACTAACCAAACTGGTGGGAATAAAAAAAAATAGATTTGAAAAGATGTGTTCGGTGGAAAATAATTTTAGAGATTCAATTACAAACAAATGGCTTTCTATGAGTAATTATAATTATAGATTTCTAGGAAATATAGCTAAAATATTTTTGTAAGTAAACTTAGAGATTTAAGAATTTTTCTTAAAAAATGAAACAAAAATGTTTTTGGCAACATTAGAGTTGAAAAGGATAAATTACCAAATGAAATTTTGTAGTTAAATAAAATAGAAGAATCTAGATATTTAAATATATATAAAAACATGCTTTCTAACTCAAAAGAAGAATTAAATAGAATTATTCCGCAAGAGGAAGTGACTGGAAACAAGAATCCACAGTCTAATGGATGGATGAGGGATAAAAATACCAATTTTTTTCATAAGCTTGCAAATGGTATAAAATGTAGTATTGCCACTAATTCTATTTTTAATTCACAATGTTGAGATTTTTGATCAGAAGGAACTACACAATTCGTTTATTGATTATTATAAAGAAATTTTTGGAACTAAGAAAGGCCATAAAATTAGGGCTAAATTATATAATTTATTTTCTAAAGACATTAAATTTTTGATGACCCATTTATGGAAGTGGAGATTTTAAGGAGTGTAAAGGATACGACTAGTGATAAATCGTCTAATCCCGATGGGTTTCCCATTTTGTTTTACGAGTTTCTCTAGAATGTTTTAAAACATGATATAATAAAAATGTTTGTTGAATTTTATAGTTTTTTTATTATCATTATGTAGATTTAATTTCGCCAAAGTAATTTTACTAAACGAGAAAGTGGGGGCGAATGAGCTGAAAGCATTCGAACCTATTTCATTATTTAATTGTTTTTTAAAATCATTTCTAAGATTTTAGAAAATATGTTAGATACTAAAATTAATGTATTAATTGACAATACTTGAACTGCTTTTATCAAGGATGGAACAATTACATATGAGGTAGTGGTTGTTCAAGAATTTACTGTAGAAATGATAATGTATATGCGCTTTTAAAACTTGATTTTGCAAAAGCTTTTGATTCAATTGATTGGCCACCAATGTTATATGGGTGGTTGGGATTATGCCTTTACTTAAAACTGGAAATTCAAGTATCATGGTTAATGGTATATTAGGAAATAAAATCCAATCGAAACGTGGACTTAGGTAAGGTGGGTCATTGTCACCTCTTTTGTTTGATCTAGCCGCTGATTTTTATGCTAGGATTTTCAAACTTTCCACTAGTAATGAGATTTTGGACAATGTAGAAAATCGGATTACAAGTAATGGACCCTCCATTCTCTAATTTGAGGATGTTACCAAATTTTTTACATCTTATTTGCCCAGGCACATCATAGCGCTTAAGTTTATTCTATACGGATTTGAGTTGCTTTTTGGATAAAAGATTAATTTTGATAAAAGTTTCATGTTAGTACTTAATGACTTATATATGGTAAAGAACCAAGTTACTAGTACGTTGAACTATAAAATTATAAAATTTCCCATAGAATACATGAGGTTATTGAAAATGGCCATCTATAATTTAGCAATTAATAACTTAGTACACTTAAGGAATAAGACCACATTCTAGCATGATTGCTGGATACCAGTTATTCCATTTAAAGTGGAATTTAGAAAAATGTATTAAATTTGTAATTTTATAAACGAGTTGATTTAAGAAATATATAGACCAAATATGAATTTTTCATGGGATTTTAAATTTAATCATACATTAGTTGGAGTTACTTTATCACAGTTTTCTTTACTCTATGCTAAACTAGAACTGTACAACATTGATAATGAAAATGACATTAAATATGGTATTGGGATAAGAGTAAAAATTATACATCTCATTCATTCCATAAATTTCTAATTTTTTCAAGAAAAAATCCGAACATATTTTAGTATGTGTGGAATGGGAAATTTTCACTCAAATGAAAAGTAAATATGTGGTTAATTCTACATAAGAAATTAAATAGTATAGAACTTTCAAAAAAGAAAAATTATATTTATGATAAAAAATGTTTTTTCTACAATATGGAAACATATAATATTTTGCATCTATATTTTGAATGTCATATCACTAGGTTTATTCTTCTAAACATCCTTAGTATTTTTTATTTTAATATAATAATAGAGATATTAATATTGAGCTATATTAGCATAGCGTTATATTTTATTTTACTAAATTTCATATATTAGCACTTGATATTACTTTTACTATAATATGTTGGTATATTTGATGCGAAAGCAATCAAAGAGTTTTTAATAATATAAGTACTCTAATGGATAATTTAATATATGTATTTGCCTTGTTTTTTATTAGATTTCAATCCTAGCAGCAAAATATTTAACAAAATTAGTGTCAAAAAATTATCTTAAAATGGTAAAATAACATATTGACCTTGTTAAGGATAAATTTGTTTCAAAAATAGAAATAATAATAACACTCTAAATACCTCTTTAATAGATATGTGTGCTAATGAATCTTCCGATATGATATTTTTAATAGAAAATTAGTTAGACTATATATGTGGTTGTTTAGTAGTTATTTTTCATCGCATTACTATACAAGTTCATCATATTGTATAGTATAATGTTTAAACTCACTCTTTTACTTGATTATCATTTAGATTTATTCAGTTTTGGTGGTTAGGTTAAGTTGTCTATTTTAATTCGTATATTTTTTTTATTGGCAAGTTTACTTCTTATGTTTATAGTTATATAATATCTCTTACTTAATTACTACTTATTAAGTTTATTTTATTTAGGAACATATATATACACACATTTATATACATACAAACATGCATATATATATATATATATATATATATAGATCTGATCATACGGTTGAGTTTTTGTTTTCAGATTTAGCTGTACCAATGTTTGGATGGATATAGCGGACTTATACTATCATGGGTGGATTATACATATTGGAGCATGTTTAGGGTTCAGCTTAGTTTTCTTGTTTTGTTTTATTTTATCTTTATTTTATTTACAGTATGGACTCTATTCGTTAGGATTGAGGGGAGCTTTTATTTTACTTTCTTATATAGGTAGGAGGGGTATTGCTACCTGCCATGCTAATTGGTAGCACTATTTTTTTAGTCTAGAATAAAATACATGAGTGTTCTCCTCCTCGAAAATATGATCACTCATTTTTCTCAAAAAAATATTTATCCTTCAAAATTAAGTTTCTCTTTACATTAAAAATTCAGTTTTCACCAGAACATTGTTCATAAATATTTTCACAAAATATTCTCCTTAAAATATTTAATTATTCATAAAAAATCTCAACTTTCTCAAAAACAATGTTTTACCTAAATTCTCTTTCAAATAATTTATTTATTCACAATAATTAAAGCCTTCAATGTAAATTTGTTTTCTCTCGAAAGTCCTTACATTGTTTTAGTAATTTACGTCGTCTCTTCATATTTAATTCCTCTATTCAACCATTTTTAGTTAAATATTTATATTTGAAAACTGGGTTGTTACAAAATTGGATGTGAACTACAAGAGCACCTAAAAGAAAATGGGATTCTCTTACAAGTCACCTTAATATACTTTGCAATACAATGGTATTTCAGAGAGGGAAAATTAAACCTTTTTGGACATGGTTTGATCGATAATGGGTGTTGGTGAGTTAATTCTTTCATTTATGGGATATGTGTATAAACTGCTGCATATATATTGAGTAGTGTACCGTCTTAGTCTAACCTTAAAACAACATACGAGTTATGGAGAGGGATGAAACACTACCTTAACTACATTATGGTCTGGGATTGTCTAGCTTGCATTAAGAAATAAATTGCAGTATGTTAGAGGCATGATCAATCTTATGTAAGTTTATAGGGTATCGAACAAAATCTTATGGATACATATTTTATCATACGGAGAAACAAAAGATTTTGTTTCTAGTTACGCCACTATATGGAAAAGTAATTTCTCTCTTGAAAAATTAGCGACAGTAATATAGAATTGGATGAGATTTGTAACATCTCTCGTTCTAAAATCCAAAGACGGAACACCAATGTGTTGCAGTCACCTTGGAATTATCTGATGATAGAAATGAGATCAGTTATATTGTACAGTCTTAATTAAACATAGTAGATATTAACTAAAAAGCAAGAAACGCATCATTAATATTCGAGTTCAACAATTTAATTCTCAATATTCACGCCCATGCAGGGGTATAAAATATAATACAACATAAATAATAGAGTTATACCTAACATATGAAGATGTTGACATAAGCACTTAGTACAGCAAAATCAAAATCACAAAATAATACTCCGAATTCTCTTGCTTTGTCTTCGACTCTTTTATTTATCCACCCTCGAAATGCACCCTTTCTAAACCCATATGTCAACCTACTCGAAGGAGTACCAATGAGTTGATAGGGAAAACAATGATAAGAACATGGGTCAAACATAATGTCTAGTAAGAGAAATATATTACCCTAAACACAAAACATAGTGAAACCACACAACTAAAGCACGGAACAGGTTTCCCTTCACTATAAAAAACGTTTATTCGAAACAATGTAGAACACAAAAAAGGCATATCCTAAATTTCTATTTCACACAATCTTCCATTAGTTATCATGCACATTCTAACCAAAACCTAAAATATTCTATTTTAGGCTACCATAAGGCCTTATACCTTCTAGAATAGACTAAAGGTTCTTATCTAAGCATTCAGCTACCACTAAGGCCATATGCCTTCATTGCTTTGTAAATTCTAATTACACTCATTTTTTTTAGTTGCCACTTAGGCCATACACCTTTGCTTTCGTATTTCAACCGCCATAATCGACCTCACGCCTATTTTGTTTTCATTTTCAGTTGCCACTTCATGCCTTACATCTGCACTTTCGTATTTCGATTGCCACTAAGGCCTTACACCTATATTGCTTTCGATACTTGACTTCTACATTAGGCCTTCCGTCTCCTTCTAGATTTTCGGTTACCACAACAAGTCTTACACCAGTTTTTCTTTCATGTCTTGGACACCACCATGGGTCTGTTGAATATGTGGTTATATGATGTTTATTTGATGATAATAAACATATTATTCATTTAAATGTATTTGATAATGTACTATTTTATTTTTCACAGGTTAAATAAATATTTGCTGAATAAAATTAAATAACACAGAATTTGAATTCAAACAGAAAGTTTATTCAAACAAATATTTATTACAATTTTGAATAGTACAAATTTAAGCTCTCACTATACATATACAATTTCGATTACAATACATCACAATTTCATATTTACATTTAACCCCACTACACATCACTCATTCGCTCAATTCTTATTTTATCTTCAACTTCATCGAGTTAGAATCCAACATCTGAGCAATCTGCAAAAATATTCACTAACGCAGTAAAATTGAAAAAGAAATATTTTTGCAATATAAAATAAAATATGGATTTAAAAAATAATATTTGCCTTAGTTATTTGGGTTGTTCGTCATCATTTAAGTTTGAATTCATCATACACGAACAGCTTGTGACATACACAATGTATCACTGTATATGCCACAAGGCCGTGCACACCGATATACACTTGATAATGTCACAGGGATAGGGAAGCACAAGGTCAAACCCAAAATAAAAGGACGAGTTCAACTCAGGTGCAATGTAAATAAAATCTCGACACGAGCACAAGGTCAAACCCGAGCGTTTAAGCTGGATTCAACTCAATGTATAAATCATAATACAACAGTGCCAACAGACCAGAGAAGAAAATGAAATGGCACTTGTATATACAGTGCATAGTCGCATTCAAGTCATAGAAACAAATGACACAATGTTAGAACATACGAGCAGCAGCCTTAAAAAGCAAAGACCACAGGCCAGAAGCTCAAGTCAGTGCACAACAACCTCGGCAAACAACGACACAGTCTCAAATTCAAATAACAAACAGGTGAACCAAACTAGCCAACATGAAATGAGACCAAGTCCAGCTACCAACTGTGTATACATGAATCAAGCTACAAAATGAAAAAAAATGCACAGATCACATTCGAGTACACATACTCGAAGCACAGTGGCTCAACAACATAAAAATACACAAGCAAGGCTACTGCATAGTGCAGCAACAATATCAGTACAACAATGATATTAAATTCAAGCACCAGACTCGATCGCACTCTAACAAATGTACATAAGTGAATGTAAAATGCAAACTGCACATGAACTACATGACACGAACAATGCAACTGATCAGAGAATATCACTGACTCAAATGGACAGATCAAATGATCACTAAATACATGTACTTAAGGCAATATGCACAAGTGAAGAACCAAATGCATTAGACTACATGAACACTATAGGCCGAGAACCAGACCAGGTAGTACAAGTATCAAGACTAGTGACATGATAACAGGAACCAAGGCTATGATATGCAACACTCAGATGAACACATGGCCGAGGTCAAGTACATGATCAGATCAAACTCAATTCAATATAACTGTAAGCAGTGCCACAAGACCACCAAGCAAAACACTGACTCAAGTACACAAGTGACACAACAATGCATATAACCAAGACACAATGGAATGTCAAAATAATACAAGTAGTGAAACCATGGCATGAACCGAGTACAAAGCATTTATTGATGAACATGTTTACATATGGTGATACATCAAGTTTATATGCAAGTAGTGCAAGATCAAATGCCACTAGACAAACAGACCAGTGAATATCAGGTGCATATGCATGTCAAAGTACAAACTGCACATGAGATAGCAAGCTACATGAAGACCGGAAAATAAATGAAACAACACGTATACATATACGCAGCTTGAATAAGAATACATCAAGCCACGGTCCAAACTAGTAAACACCGTGAAGCCATAAGGTTCCAAATTACCAAAGTCAGATAATACGAAGAACAGAATCATTATCACAGCACCATGACCGAAGTCAACAAAGTACCAGATGTTTCAAAGCCGTGGTGGCCATGAAAGAATTCAATCGAAACCGTGAAACCGTGAGAATAAAGCAACGAAAATATAGGAATTGAAAAGGTCAGAAATCATCACAAGCTTTTATACAATATCAAATGGCCGAGGAGAATTATTGACAAATTCAAATGATTTTATACGAACGCAAAAATAGGAATTCGAATCCTACATAAACCCATTCATCATCGGCTTTCAAAACCATCGATTTCAAGCATTCAACTAGGAGAGCAAAAGGCATAAATTACATACCAGAGTTAAAGTCGAACTCGATCAAATCGAGAAGCCGTGTTCGAATTGAAGAAGGAGTCGATTGCCGAAGCAAGACAGAGAAATAGCAATTGTAATTGACCAATTATCCATCGGCTTCATCGATCTACTCCAAAGCCCTAATTTCAGAATCTAAAGGAACGAACAAGCAAGGAACGGCCGACATTATTTTTACAGAACGAATAGAAAAAGAAGAAAATGGGTCGGCATATATTAAAGAGGGAAATATATTTGGGCCGGTTATATTAACAAAGGATTTTGGTTTATAAAATTAGGTGCTTTGGTGTTTAATTGTTTTATAAATTGTTGTTTTTGTATTTTCTCCTTTAAACCATTATAATTACTAGCCGTGTGACTAGGGGACAAACTACATGGCGTAGTTTGAGAATTCGCAACTCAGTGGTTGAGTCGTGGCAGGGTTTTGAGCGTAGAGTTAGGTTTAGTCGATAGCGGGTGTCGCGAGTTTACGTATGCAAGCGTCTGACTATCTAATTTCTAGTAGAAACCTTGGGGGCAACACGTAGGCAGGGTTTTGCCGAAGCTGGGTAAATTCTGTGTTGTTCTGTTTCTGTTATTTATATTCTGCAATATCTGTGCTGCTATTATTCTGCTGTGAACTGTGTTGAAATCTGAATTGAATATTTTATAAGCTTCCGCAATAAATTTTTATAATTGATAGTATCACCCTATTCACCCCCCCTCTAGGGTGAAATCGATCCTACAAGTGGTATCAGAGCTAGGAATAGAAGTCAACTCTTGTTTTAAAAATTCGTTTTTTTTCAAAAAATCAGTTTTTGTTTTTAAAATGGCTTCTTTTAATAATACTTTTGTTGAGGGTCGTTCCAATATTATTCCTTCTATTTTCGATGGAACAGATTTTTTGAATTGGAAATTGAAAATGGAATTTTATTTAAAATCTGTTAATATTAAATGTTGGGATATTATTGAAAATGGGTGCGATTTAACAGATAAGAAAATTATCTCGATTAATGCTCTTGCTATGCATATATTATATTCTCATATTAATCAAGATAATTTTAATTTCATTTCTCATTGTGAAAATGCACAGGAAATCTGGAATACTTTCAATGCAATATGTGGTGCAAAAGTCAACAGCAATGAGAAATCCTCCACAACCGACTCAGTTAAAGAAATGTGCTTAACAGGATTTGTAAAAAGCAATTATGATGAGGATGATGATAATGGAGCAGCTGAGCTGGCGTTAATAATGAAGAAATTCAAAAGGTGGAATCACAAATACCGAAATCCAGCTCTAAATCAAAAATTAAAAAGTAGAATAATCAAAGCACTAGACAACTTGGAAGAACACGAGATCATTTGCAACAAAGCCAGTGATATCAAGCCCAATTATCCCCGATTTCAACTTGACAAAGAAAAGAAATCAAAATGAAGATGTTTGGCAGCCACGTGGAAATAAAAGCATAGCAGTGACAGTGAGAAAGCAGATATGTGCCTTCATGGGAATATAACCGATAGCGACGATGATGAGCCAAGCGAGGTATCAAAACTTACTCACTATGAATTACTTATTTATTTCCACGAAGTAAATGGCTGTTTTGAACGACTTAGGGATAAGTATGCCAAACTTGAATCACAAAAAGATACTTTGATAGAATTAAATGAACAACTTGACCAATTAGTTAAAAACTAGCAACGTAGGATCCCTAAGTGTGATAAGTTTCCAACATTCGAAGAAGAAATTCAAAAATCAGAAATTAATATAAAATCACTTGAAAATGAAATTCTGATTTTAAAAGAGAGTGAAAATACTAGGAGAGAGAATTCTATTAAAAAGTGCACCCAATTGTTAAACGAAAATGAATCTCTCAAAACACAAGTCCAACAATTGTCAACGACTTTAGATAAATTCTCAAAAAGTGAAAAATCGTTGAATATGCTATTAGGAAAGCAAACAATTAATACGGTTAGACAAGGACTTGGATTTAATAAATCAAAAATTGTTGAATGCAATATTAATCAAGTTAATTCTATGTGCACAATTTGTAGAAAATATGGACACAATCACAATAATTGTTGGTATAGACCCAAACATGTGAAAACTACACCGATTTGGGTTCCAAAAGGCACAAATATAAAGTCTCTCAAAGTTAAACAAATTTGGGTGCCGAAGGGAACAATTATAAATAGTTTTGGGTCTTTACAAAATTATTTTTCTAAATATTCTGCCACTAACAACCATAGACCTATAAAAACAAATAGGTCACATAAATCTTTTCCCATGTAGGTGTGGTGGCAGGCTAAGGAACAACAACAGTGTTTTCTGGATTTTGGCTATTCCAGATACACAACGGGCGACAAAACAAAGTTCCTTAGCCTAGTATAAAGGTAACAGAATCACAATGGACAACGACGAAAAATATCGTAAAGGTAAAAACAGGTAAAGGTATATTTATTTGAATGATATATTAAATGTGATAATCTGCACCATATTCTGAATTAAAATCAGCAATATTGAGATGATGAAAAGATGATGATTTTAACTCTGACTTATTCAAGATAGTTGGCCAATTATATTCTTATGCCAAAAACACTATAAAATTCTCTAGATTCTTTGCATTACTTCATATATATTAGTTTGAGTTAAAAATAGTGTTTTGTTGGATGATAATACATTTGGTTATAATATGGCTAACTCTATATTCACAGTTTTCTGATTATTTACACGGCTTCAATTCAAATTCAAAAGAATGTCATTTAAATTGTTGTTAAAATTGAACTTGGAATTTTTGGTGCACACTTCAAGGTTTGGTCGATCAAATTCAATCAATAATAATTTTCAGTGAAAGAGAAATTCTGATGCAGATTACACCTGTAATCTAGTTGATAGAGAAATTACTAAAGGAACATGATTTTTGTTGAAACATTTAGTAGCTGCATCATTCATTCAAAGGAAATATCTGCATATATTTTCAATTCAAATAAATTTTCAAATCGTAGAAAATTTTCTTATAAAACCCCTTCTAGAAAATCATTTTTGACCTTGTTTTTCAGGTTGGTCATTTTTTTTAAATTGATAATTATTTTTGAATTTGATTTTAAATGATTACATTGACTAATCTGACTCCCTAATGATTATCGAAAAGATGAATAGTGATTGAAAAAGCGATGAGTGTTGATATTTATTATATATTATGACTCGAGACGGTATAATTAGTTAATTTCTTTAGAAATTTAAACAAGAGCTGTAAAACTTTTTGTTGGTAAAAATTCCATGACCATCTCTATCTCTATCATATTTCTAACGACCATCACTCATCAAAATTCTATATAGTTTGTCAATATGTGGTACTTTAAACAGGAATCGTTCGTTTTTCATTTTTTCATTTTTTTTAAGATAATAATAATTATTATTATATTATAAAAATAATAATGAATAAATACCAAAGTATTCACTCTCATTTAAAAGTCCTCACGGTTATGCATTGGTGAATTACTTGGAATTTGTTATGTGCTTCCATGCTCATTTAAAAGTCCTCATGGTTATGCATGTATGGAACGCATATCAAATGTTGATTTTTAAAATAAACAAGTTGATTCTAATCCCATTTAAAAGTCCTCACGGTTATGCGTGGTTAGAAGATACTTGAATTCATTTATTTTTTTTAAAATAAAGTTGGAATACTACTAATCTCATTTAAAAGTCCTAACGGTTATGCATGGTTAGTAGATATTCAAATTCCTGATATAAATATACCACAAATAGACACAACTGTATGGTTTTATATGATGACATCATTCCCATCATTCTAAAAAGTGGAATATGCGCCTAACAAAATATTTATGATTTTTGTTTGATTTTTTATTGAAATTTAATATTTATATTCAATTGAGTTTTAATGTTGGATTGATATCGATCACTTTATCTCTATTTTCTCTAACACTATTACTCTTTTGTTGATAACAAAAGGGGGAGAGAAAAGTTAAGATTTTGTCAAATAAAATCAAGCAGAGGTCAAATAATTTTCTATTTGCATCTAGGTTCATTTGCATGCATATATGTAGGGGATCTTTTGTGTAGAGAGGAAGCATTTAAATAGGGGGAGCAATTAGAGTATATCTATGATCAAATACATTTAACATATTCAAAATCTTAAATATATGTTTGTTATCATCAAAAGGGGGAGATTGTTGAATATGTGGTTATATGATTTTTGTTTGATGATAATATATATATATATATATATATATATTCATTTAAATGTATTTGGTAATGTACTATTTTATTTTTCACAGGTTAAATAAATATTTGCTGAATAAAATTAAATAACACAGAATTTAAATTCAAACAAAAATTTTATTCAAACAAATATTTATTACAATTTTGAATATTACAAATTCAAGCTCTCACTATACATATACAATTTTTATTACAATACATCACAATTTCATATTTACATTTAACCTCACTACACATCACTCATTCACTCAATTCTTATTTTATCTTCAACTTCATTCGAGTTAGAATCCAACATCTGAGCAATCTGCAAAATTGTTCACTAACGCAGTAAAATTGAAAAAGAAATATTTTTGCAATATAAAATAAAATATGGATTTTGAAAATAATATTTGCCTCGGTTATTTGGGTTGTTCGTCATCGTTTAAGTTTGAATTCATCATACATGAACAACTTGTGACATACACAATGTATCACTGTATATGCCACAAGGCCGTGCACACCGATATACACTTGATAATGTCACAGGGACAGGTGAGCACAAGGTCAAACCCAAAATAAAAGAACGGGTCCAACTCAGGTGCAATATAAATAAAATCTCGACACGAGCACAAGGTCAAACCTAAGCGTTTAAGTTGGATTCAACTCAAGGTACAAATCATAATACAACAGTGCCAACAGACTAGAGAAGAAAATGAAATGGCACATGTATATACAGTGCATAGTCGCATTCAAGTCATAGAAACAAATGACACAATGTTAGAACATACGAGCAGCAGCCTTAACAAGCAAAGACCACAGGCCAGAAGCTCAAGTCAGTGCACAACAACCTCGACAAACAACGACACAGTCTCAAATTCAAATAACAAACAGGTGAACCAAACTAGCCAACATGAAACAAGACCAAGTCCAGCTACCAACTGTATATACATGAATCAAGCTACAAAATGAAAAAAAAATGCACAGATCACACTCGAGTACACATACTCGAAGCACAGTGGCTCAACAACATCAAAATACACAAGCAAGGCTACTGCATAGTGCAGCAACAATATCAGTACAACAATGATATTAAATTCAAGTACCAGACTCGATCGCACTCTAACAAATGTACATAAGTGAATGTAAAATGCAAACTGCACATGAACTACATGACACGAACAATGCAACTGATCAGAGAATATCACTGACTCAAATGGACAGATCAAATGATCACTAAATACATGTACTTAAGGCAATATGCACAAGTGAAGAACCAAATGCATTAGACTACATGAACACTATAGGCCGAGAACCAGACCAGGTAGTACAAGTATCAAGACCAGTGACATGATAACAGGAACCAAGGCTACGATATGCAACACTCAGATGAACACATGGCCGAGGTCAAGTACATGATCAGATCAAACTCAATTCAATATGACTGTAAGCAGTGCCACAAGACCACCAAGCAAAACACTGACTCAAGTACACAAGTGACACAGCAATGCATATAACCAAGACACAAAGGAATGTCAAAATAATACAAGTAGTGAAACCATGGCATGAACCAAGTACAAAGCATTCATTGATGAACATGTTTACATATGGTGATACATCAAGTTTATATGCAAGTAGTGCAAGATCAAATGCCACTAGACAAACGAACCAGTGAATATCAGGTGCACATGCATGTCAAAGTACAAACTGCACATGGGATAGCAAGCTACATGAAGACCAGCAAATAAATGAAACAGCATGTATACATATACGCAGCTTGAATAAGAATACATCAAGTTACGGTCCAAACCAGTAAACACCATGAAGCCACAAGGTTCCAAATTACCAAAGTCAGATAATACGAAGAACAGAATCATTATCACAGCACCATGACCGAAGTCAACAAAGTACCAGATGTTTCAAAGCCGTGGTGGCCATGAAAGAATTCAATCGAAACTGTGAAACCGTGATAATAAAGCAACGAAAATATAGGAATTGAAAAGGTCAGAAATCATCACAAGCATCTATACAATATCGAATGGCCGAGGAGAATTATTGACAAATTCAAATGATTTTATACGAACGCAAAAATAGGAATTCGAATCCTACATAAACCCATTCATCATCGGCTTTCAAAACCATCGAGTTCAAGCATTCAACTAGGAGCAAAAAAGGCATAAATTACATACCAGAGTTAAAGTCGAACTCGATCAAATCAAGAAGCCGTGTTCGAATTGAAGAAGGAGTCGATTGCCGAAGCAAGACAGAGAAATAGCAATTGTAATTGACCAATTATCCATCGGCTTCATCGATCTACTCCAAAGCCCTAATTTCAGAATCTAAAGGAACGAACAAGCAAGGAACGGCCGACATTATTTTTACAGAGCAAATAGAAAAAGAAGAAAGTGGGACGGCATATATTAAAGAGGGAAATATATTTGGGCCGGTTATATTAACAAAGGATTTTGGTTTATAAAATTAGGGGCTTTGGTGTTAAATTGTTTTTTAAATTGTTGTTTTTGTATTTTCTCCATTAAACCATTATAATTACTAGTCGTGTGACTAGGGACAAACTACGTGGCGTAGTTTGAGAATTCACGACTCAGTGGCTGAGTTGTGGCAGGGTTTTGAGCGTAGAGTTAGGTTTAGTCGATAGCGGGTGTCGCGAGTTTACGTGTGTAAGCGTCTGACTATCTAATTTCTAGTAGAAACCTTGGGGGCAGCACGTAGGCAGGGTTTTGCCGAAGCTGGGTAAATTCTGTGTTGTTCTGTTTCTGTTATTTATATTCTGCGATATCTGTGCTGCTTTTATTCTGCTGTGAACTGTGTTGAAATCTGAATTGAATATTTTATAAGCTTCCGCAATAAATTTTTATAGTGGATAGTATCACCCTATTCACCCCCCCTCTAGGGTGAAATTGATCCTACAGGGTCTTGCTTTACACTTTCGATTATGGTTGCCACTTTAGGCCTTACACCAACGCTATCATTTATAGTTGCTACACTAGGCTTTACATCTGTGTTCACGGTTTTGGTTGCCACCAAGACCTTACACCTACATTTTCGTTTGCGGATGAAAATGAGGCCTTACTCCTTCACCTTTCAGTCTCTTGACTGTCACTTTAGACCTTACGTCAACTACCAAATACGTTAGTTAACCATTCATTATTCATCTTTTCACTTAGCTATCCATTAAGCCATGTTACTACATGATCACCGATGTTCCTATATTAATTTCGACCATTTTAACCCTAGCATATATCTCCACCTTTGAAATTCTCTAGTTCTAGTCCAAATATCTTGCCGAGAGCTGCACCGCACTCGATAATCGTTACCACTCTCAGTCTCGTTTGGGGAACTTATCTTAATTTAGCTTTGGTGACTTGTGACATTTAAATCTTTAAAATTTAGAATTTACTTCCTCTACCAAAAATTCAACCTCAACCATTAGCCATCTTAGCCATTGGCCGACTTAGGCCCTTGGCTATCAACTTCAGTTTATTAATCCTAGCCTTTTACTTAATCTTTCTTTGCTTTTTACTTAAGTTTTTGTAATGACCCGTAGATTTTATGGATTTAATTTGGTTAAATTAATAAGTTGTAATTAAATTTAGAAGAAAAATAAATTAAAAACCTACTTATAGTAATTCGAAGTTAATTCAAATGATTTTAAGTGGTGAAAAGAATTTTACCTATATATGAGTTGAATATGAGGAATTTGAGGAAAATATTAAACTAATATAATGTAATAAACATTGTTAACAATAAATGGAATATGATAATAAGAACAATTGCAAGTTTGTATTTATGGGCGAAATAATATTGATAGGTAATAATTGTTGTAGAGAATAAATTACAAATGTTATAAATTGTATAATGGTGACAGATATTGTTCGTTACCAATGCATTTAATTTATAGCGATTAAATGTAATTAATCATTGCCTTTTTGTAAGTTTAGAAGTAACTGAAAATTTTGAAGGAAAAATCAATAGAAAGGTTAACTATATGCATAAGATGGAAAGTTGAATAGAATTCTAATAAATGATAATAATGGAAAACGTATACAATCAATGTAGGTAATTTGAAATTACAATGTTGTTGAAATGATTAAACGTTTCTTGTGATAATTAATAAATAACGAAAGGAGTAAGCGTATTTATTTAGAGTATTAGTTACTATTGGGTAGAGATTTAAGTAACAACGTTTAATGCAATGTTAGTAATGCCAATTTAAGTCAATAATAAGGAATTGGGAATCATATCTATGAAATGATAACGAGAATACAAGGTGATAAATGCCAATTAAGGGTAATAATTAATAAACTTAATGAAATCCCAATTTTGTATAAAATAATTTAAAAGTCAGGTTTGGCTACAATTTGAACATAAGTAAATTGAATTTGTAGTATGAAAATATATGCAAAAATTGATTTTTGTAATAAAAGATTTTGTATGTGACAAAAAGGTAACGGTAATGTTTATGGTAGGTTGCCTATTCATTTATTTAGATTTTTAGTTGGAATTGGAAATAAGTTTGTAATAAATGTAAATAAATGATACATTTATGTGAAATGTAACCAATGTAAATTTTATTTATAATATAGCAAAGGGTGGATTTAAGAAGTGAAATTGCAGAATTTGAAGCTAATTAACAATAGACATAGTAAAGATGGCAATCCAATCAAATACTTAGGAATAAAATTTATTGGAAGGTAACCTAATTTATAAATAAATGGTAAGTATTTAAGATATAATTCTATATTAATTGAAACTGATTGTAGATTTAGTGTAGTAATGTTAAGGCTAACTAAATTTGCTTTATAGATGGAATTTTAATCAAGGTGGATAGGTAACGAACTTAAAAATATAATTAAGAACTAATAGGTGGCAAATTAATATAGTTTGTATTATGTAAGTAAACTTCGGTAAATCAAATTCTACCAATCCAAAGCTAACGTTTTGTTAATATAGATTTAAGTATAGAGAGCAATATTTATTAATTTAATTGAAGTATTGCAAAATAAATGAGAATTTAACATCTAAATATTACGTTAATAGGAAGTAATTGTTCTACTTATCATTACATTCATTTAGCCCATTTTGAAACTTAATCAACTGAAATTAATAGGAGAGAGAATACTAATTGTAATAGGTGCAAATAAAAGCAGCTTATGTTTTGTGAAATATAAGAAAAGTTTTGATTCAAAAAAAAAAAAAAAAACATTTACATCAATAAAATGAATGTTTCATCTATGAATGTAGGTTTAATTTAATTTAAATAAAAATATAGAAAGATTGATTTTTAAAGAAAGAAATATATGTTTATTTGAACTGTGTTTAGCTTACAAACTAATTACAAGAATAGGAAAATAATCTATTTATTACTCTTATGTATAAATAATTTTTCTATATTTTTTTATGCAATTTAGTTGTCTGTTTTAAAATTTAATTTTGTGTGATTGCAATTAATGTAGTTCAAATATTTCAATTAAAAGAAAAGAAAACGGTGATTGCAATTAATAGATTTAAAAAAAAAACGCGCGTTTTATGGTAAACAAAAAGGGTGTTTTAATGGTAATTAGAGATCATTTTGGGAAAAACAAATCAAATGTTTTCATTTTTAAGGTAATTATAAAAAAATTATTATGCATAGACAAAAACCCGAATGCGTAGAAATTCGAATATTACTTGAGTTAATGAAGTTAATTTTGGTGTGTTTAGGGTTAACAAAATTCATTAAGTAAACAATTGTTTTGAAATTTGAATCCTAAAAGTATGTTTACAGTATAGAGTTAGTCCATTCATTCCCTTTCTAATAAATAATTACCTCTTTTTAATACCTTCTACTTTTAAAAAGGTTGTTCATATTTACTATATTTCAAAACCAAGTTTGTTCATATTTACTTTATTTCTTTCCATTCATTTTCCAACTTCATTTTCTGAAACGTCATTTCATTTATTTCTAATTAATAGCGGTCTCTCTTTCCAAATCTCTTTGATCCTAAACCTAACTCTAACCTTATAAATAAGATATGACGCAAATGAAACCACAGCCTCCATTATAATCTCTTTTTTTTTTCCTTTTTTTCCTTCAAATCTCCTTATTATCTCTGATTTTAATTTTTCCTTCCTCTTCAAATATACTTCTTTTTCAAATTTTCTTCTATTTCAAACCTTCTTCTTTCTTTTCAAATCTAGATTTTCTCTTCCATTTTCAGTTTTTATTTTAATCATTTTCTTTTTCAATTCTTCTTTTTCAAATCTTTTTTTTTCAAACCTTTTAAAAATGCATACATTCATATAATAAGGAGGAAAATTAAAGTAAATCGAAATAAAAGAAAAATTACGGAATAAAGTTAGCAATCAAGAAGAAGCATACGCGTTTTTCACGAGGGAAGAGTGCATGTGGCACGGTATTTTATTTTTGTTTAATTTATTTTTGTTAATTTTGATTTCAATTAGTTCTAATAATCATAACTCGTACATACGGAGTCCGTTTCACGCAATTTTTTTTGTTAGGATCGAAATTAAATTCCAGATCTTTTGACACTGGTTTGGACAGATTTGGAGATAGTCGAATTTTTGGGTTTAAATCGGATTTGAATTCGATTTAAATTCAAAAGGTGAGTGTTTTAACCCACTCACAACTACTAGAAGCTTTTATGTTTGTTAAATAAATTTTAGAAATGAATAGAATTTATTTATGAGTATTTGGCATGCTTATTTCATTCATATCTGCTGAATTGCATTTATTGAATTTAACTGTTAATTTAATTTATTTATTGCGTATTAATTGACAGTTAGAAATTGTGTTTGCATGAAACTGCTAGTTAACAGTTATATAATTTATTACTGAATATAAACTGTTAGATTTATGGTCGTTAAATTTAAATTGAATAAAATTGCCAGTTATTACCTGTTATATATTATCAAATATAATATTGTTATTGATTGATGATTGCGATTTGGATGATGGATGATGTTGGTGAATGGATGTTTATTGTATATCATTAAATTGCAAATTATCATGCATATTTCATTTCATTCGGGATTGTGGTTTGAAATGATATATAACCGCAAAATTTTATATCTTTTAAATTGCGGATTGAAATGATAAATATCCGTATCACTTGACCATAGGATAGAAAATTATATACAGGCACCGCGGTATATATATAACTATTTAAATGTGATTTCTATGGTTTGGATGGAATACGGTTTATAATAATCTTAAATTTTATATTGTATAAATATTTTTCTTCCATATATATATACATATGAAGTTGAAAATTTTGAAATTAAAAGGTGTATAAAAATATTTATTAAAAATGGAAGAAAATTAAGAAAATGGAGTTTAATAATTTATATCATATGTTTAAATGTTAAGTTTGGAAATTTTAAGATATGATATTTATAATTGGATTTTTCCCAAAATAAATTGAAATGAATATTCTAGTATAATTTGAATTGGGAAAAATATATATATATTATTACTAGAAATTGAAGTCTTATTATTTATGGATTTTATATGAATATTCAAGACTAATTAATAGAACAATTGATTTGTTGAAAGAATAAAATCCAACTTTAGTTTGAAATATTGATACTCAAAATGGATATACGTATATATAAATAAATTGAAGTGGTTTTGGAACTTGAGAGAGATAATATAAATTTTGGTTTAGACTTTAATAAAGAAATGTATTTGTAAAGCCATGAGAACTATTTTCTTTACAAAGTAACATTTAAGTTAAACCTTTTAATTCATATACCGTTGAATATCCAAACCATTCAAGTTTTAAAAGTTATGGTTTTAAATTATGAATTTCGAAATATTATGCTTTGAAAGGATATTTGGCTTTCAGACGCTATAAATTTTAAAGCATTTGGATTTTTGAAAAGGTTTATATTTGGGATAAAGGATATCATATTGTTTTGGGTTTTAAAATGATATCGTATTCATAATTTTAAAATGGAAATGTTTATTCTGATTTTTAAAGTATAACCTATTTTTAAATGACCGCGGTGTTATAATAACGATGGGTTGGCAAAGAGACCGGGATCGGATATGGACATACTCTCTGTCGATACCGAAAACCACTTTGACTAACCGTGTACGCGGTGGAGATTCCAGAATGAAGTAGGTGGTGGCGACGTTTCCTGTAAGGTAAATACGTGGACCCGACTCCCGTGAGTTGGCATAAGGTGGCTAAAACAGGAGCGATTCTCAGGCCAATGAGGTCATTCCTCTGATCGGACCCTCCTCTTCGATATTATACTTTGATTTTGGATTGATTCAGTGGCCACTTCTATATTTTGATTTTGGGGATCCGAGGTGGGCGGTAACTGCGGCTACGCGTTTCCACCAGCCTGGATAGCAATTGGTATATCTACCCTGGCATTGCTTAGTTGTGCCGTGTCACCTACCATACCGAGCCTTTACTACGAGTTTCTATTTGTGTCGTACCTATAGAGTATCCTCTGGTAGCTTCCCGATCAGGAGGTATTACGGTACTGTATAGACTATTGGCATTATTTGTGTTAAGGGCTATATGGGTAACCCCTTAACGCTATTAAAAAGTAAGTTTATTTTATAAATAGACACTATTATAATAGCGCAATATACTACATAGTAAATAGTTTAACGGATCCTTAGGAGATGTAAATCCCGAACATCTCTTGAGTTACTGTACTCATATTTATTTCTGTTAATTTAACTCACATAAGATCTTTTAGTCTGACTCGAGTGTTTTGTGTTTTCAAATTCGCTCGGGTCAGTCCGAGCGTTTCAGGATCGAAGATTTTAGCTTTGGAGGACGAAGATGAAGAATCCGTATTATATTATTTATAGTATTGCACCACACTCTAAAATTTCCGCTGCAATGATTGTATTCGTATGTGTAACTCTGATATTCATTGTATAAGTAAAATAAATATTTTGTAAACAGTTGCATGAACTGTATATTGATTATTATATTTTATCCTTCCGCTGTGAGATTCTATTTTGTTTTATTTATTCTCTGTTTTTCTTATTTACCCCATAACAATCCGCCCTTTTCTATGCTTTGAATTGGCACGTGTGTCGGTTTAAAGTGTGCGAAAAGGCGGGATGTTACAGTTGGTATCAGAGCTTTGGTTTTAGCGATAAACCTTAGCTTTGTGGGGTTTGACTCTTTGTTAATAGGGTAGTAATACCCTATGGGAGTCGCTGAGTGTATATATATAAGAGAGCGTATTTGTTAGTGTTATAAAAAGATTTTGATATTGTGTTAATCTGTTCCGTTTTGTATTTATAAATTCTGGTTGGTGCATGGGACGCTATGACATCAATAGGGATTTCTAAACACTTAATAGGACAGACCGACATAATATTGTTTTAATATAGGTGAAATAACTTTGCCTATTATATTTTCTATATATAAAATAAAATTTTCAAATGATATCTATATTTGGTTGCAATAGATTGGTTGTTAGGAATAAAATTTATAAATAATAGGAAAAATAAGATTGAAATTTGAATCAATGAAATTTGGAAATTTTAGAACTTCAGTCCGGGATTTTTGAAAATTTGCTTTCAAAGGATTTATGAAATATAATAATTTTGTTTATAAGTATTTTCTTATATAAATATTTAGTATAATTCGGAAGAATGGTTTTAAAGAAGATTTTGGAGAAAATAATTTTTGTACTTTCCTCTCTGTCGTTGGAAAATAATTTCGGTGATGGCGGCCGCATCATCGACTTTCATTTTCGAGTTTCGAAGGGGAGAGGCTACTGTAGTGAATTCTACTGCAGATTTGTTTTGGAAATAACTAAAGGTTTAATTGTTTTAATTATAATTAGAGGTATATAAGTTATAAAGGTATATTTATCTATTGAAATTTAACCCAGTATTTACTTCTAAAATTTCCATTAATTAATTGTTTCATTTATGGTAGTGAAACAGAATTTAATTAAGAATTGAAACCTAAATAGAATAAGAGACTTTAATGCTAAGTTATAAAGGAAGTTAAAATTTTAACTTATAAGAAAAGGTAAAGATTTATTGAACAATGAACATAATTAAAGGATGAGATAAAACTTGTATAATCTCTTTTGCATTTTCTTTAACATATATAACTTACCAAATATTAAAAGTTGAAATGTTAAATAAGTGATTGGAATAGAATATTATACAAGTAGAAATTTTGGAAATAATGAAGTATTCAATGAATTGCTATTATAAATAAGAATTTAATGGTATAAACTTAAGTTATAATTGAAATTTTACCAAAATTAAAGGTAAGTATTATAAATAGGTGATTTTAAACTTAAGTGAATAAAATGAAATTCTTTAATAAATAAGGATTGATGTGTAGGGTTATTAACTTAAGTATGAATTAAATACTACTAGCTAAATATAATGGAAAGTAGGTAATATAAATAAATGACTGCAAACCCTAGTTAAAGAATTTGTAAATTCCTTTACTTATAAGAATGGATATTTTAGGGTTAAGAATTTAAGGGAATTAAAAAGGGTTACTATAAATAAGTAATAGAATTGTAAGCATGGAATAAAAGATTGTAATTTAGAAGTGTATTAAATACAATACATATAAAAGAAACTTACATGACCGGAATAAATAAATAATAAAAGTGAATAAATTGTAAGTAATAAGTAAAAATCAAGGATACAACCACTGACGAGAAAATAAAATTTGAAGTTGTTAGAAATAAATGTAAACTATAAAAAGGAAAATTTATGCGGTTTGTATAAAAGAAAGGAAATCGAACAACTAAAGTATGTAATGAATTTTTATAGGTTAAATTGATTTGTTGGTTTAAATCGATATTATTTGCTTTATGGTTGGCTGGGTAAGGAAATTTGAAGTTGTAGGATGAATAAATAAGCTATTCTGTCCCATCTAACACTGTTGAGTAAATGATGCACTGGATAGTTATTTTTCATTCCGTACCATTTCAAGTTTTGAACCCGAACAACTATTTGCTTGTTTGATCGAATGGTTGTTTTGTTGTGTATGTTGTTTGTTGAAATTTATGATTGTATATTTGGTGTTGTTAGTAGTTGAAACCATGAAAATATTTCGCTTTATAGAAATTGTTAAACCTTTGGATGTTTATAAGTGAAATGCAGGTTATGGAAGCAATTGCTACTGCTTTTGGTTCCATAAATTAAGCATAAATTTCCCGACAAATAGGTACGCTTCGGATTACGATTTATAGCGCTATTTTATATATTTTCCCGGGTTGAGATATAATATTTTGGATAAAATATGTAATATAATTGTTATATTTTGATATTATATTTTCTCCCGAGTCTCTCCGTTCAAAGGAGACTCTACCAAAAGTTTTCCGTAAATTTTGAACTTAGAAGTATTTTGAAATGTTTTTCCAAACTTTAATAATTTAGATATAATTTTTTTTATGGTTATAAATTGATATATTTTATCTAAATTAATTAATTTTATAAATTTAATTGTTTATAAAGTTAATGTGTGAATGAGGTATATTGATTTCTTAGTTCTTCGTTTTCCCTTCTTTTCCTTTTCGGGGACGAAAAGTTTTGAGTAGGGGAGAGTGTAATGACTCGTAGATTTTATGGATTTAATTTGGTTAAATTAATACGTTGTAATTAAATTTAGAAGAAAAATAAATTAAAAACCTACTTATAGTAATTCGAAGTTAATTCAAATGATTTTAAGTGGTGAAAAGAATTTTACCTATATATGAGTTGAATATGAGGAATTTGAGGAAAATATTAAACTAATATAATGTAATAAACATTGTTAACAGTAAATGGAATATGATAATAAGAACAATTGCAAGTTTGTATTTATGGGCGAAATAATATTGATAGGTAATAATTGTTGTAGAGAATAAATTACAAATGTTATAAATTGTATAATGGTGACAGATATTGTTCGTTACCAATGCATTTAATTTATAGCGATTAAATGTAATTAATCATTGCCTTTTTGTAAGTTAAGAAGTAACTGAAAATTTTGAAGGAAAAATCAATAGAAAGGTTAACTATATGCATAAGATGGAAAGTTGAATAGAATTCTAATAAATGATAATAATGGAAAACGTATACAATCAATGTAGGTAATTTGAAATTACAATGTTGTTGAAATGATTAAACGTTTCTTGTGATAATTAATAAATAACGAAAGGAGTAAGCGTATTTATTTAGAGTATTAGTTACTATTGGGTAGAGATTTAAGTAACAACGTTTAATGCAATGTTAGTAATGCCAATTTAAGTCAATAATAAGGAATTGGGAATCATATCTATGAAATGATAACGAGAATACAAGGTGATAAATGCCAATTAAGGGTAATAATTAATAAACTTAATGAAATCCCAATTTTGTATAAAATAATTTAAAAGTCAGGTTTGGCTACAATTTGAACATAAGTAAATTGAATTTGTAGTATGAAAATATATGCAAAAATTGATTTTTGTAATAAAAGATTTTGTATGTGACAAAAAGGTAACGGTAATGTTTATGGTAGGTTGCCTATTCATTTATTTAGATTTTTAGTTGGAATTGGAAATAAGTTTGTAATAAATGTAAATAAATGATACATTTATGTGAAATGTAACCAATGTAAATTTTATTTATAATATAGCAAAGGGTGGATTTAAGAAGTGAAATTGCAGAATTTGAAGCTAATTAACAATAGACATAGTAAAGATGGCAATCCAATCAAATACTTAGGAATAAAATTTATTGGAAGGTAACCTAATTTATAAATAAATGGTAAGTATTTAAGATATAATTCTATATTAATTGAAACTGATTGTAGATTTAGTGTAGTAATGTTAAGGCTAACTAAATTTGCTTTATAGATGGAATTTTAATCAAGGTGGATAGGTAACGAACTTAAAAATATAATTAAGAACTAATAGGTGGCAAATTAATATAGTTTGTATTATGTAAGTAAACTTCGGTAAATCAAATTCTACCAATCCAAAGCTAACGTTTTGTTAATATAGATTTAAGTATAGAGAGCAATATTTATTAATTTAATTGAAGTATTGCAAAATAAATGAGAATTTAACATCTAAATATTACGTTAATAGGAAGTAATTGTTCTACTTATCATTACATTCATTTAGCCCATTTTGAAACTTAATCAACTGAAATTAATAGGAGAGAGAATACTAATTGTAATAGGTGCAAATAAAAGCAGCTTATGTTTTGTGAAACATAAGAAAAGTTTTGATTCAAAAAAAAAAAAAAAACATTTACATCAATAAAATGAATGTTTCATCTATGAATGTAGGTTTAATTTAATTTAAATAAAAATATAGAAAGATTGATTTTTAAAGAAAGAAATATATGTTTATTTGAACTGTGTTTAGCTTACAAACTAATTACAAGAATAGGAAAATAATCTATTTATTACTCTTATGTATAAATAATTTTTCTATATTTTTTTATGCAATTTAGTTGTCTGTTTTAAAATTTAATTTTGTGTGATTGCAATTAATGTAGTTCAAATATTTCAATTAAAAGAAAAGAAAACGGTGATTGCAATTAATAGATTTAAAAAAAAAACGCGCGTTTTATGGTAAACAAAAAGGGTGTTTTAATGGTAATTAGAGATCATTTTGGGAAAAACAAATCAAATGTTTTCATTTTTAAGGTAATTATAAAAAAATTATTATGCATAGACAAAAACCCGAATGCGTAGAAATTCGAATATTACTTGAGTTAATGAAGTTAATTTTGGTGTGTTTAGGGTTAACAAAATTCATTAAGTAAACAATTGTTTTGAAATTTGAATCCTAAAAGTATGTTTACAGTATAGAGTTAGTCCATTCATTCCCTTTCTAATAAATAATTACCTCTTTTTAATACCTTCTACTTTTAAAAAGGTTGTTCATATTTACTATATTTCAAAACCAAGTTTGTTCATATTTACTTTATTTCTTTCCATTCATTTTCCAACTTCATTTTCTGAAACGTCATTTCATTTATTTCTAATTAATAGCGGTCTCTCTTTCCAAATCTCTTTGATCCTAAACCTAACTCTAACCTTATAAATAAGATATGACGCAAATGAAACCACAGCCTCCATTATAATCTTCTTCTTTTTTTTTCCTTTTTTTCCTTCAAATCTCCTTATTATCTCTGATTTTAATTTTTCCTTCCTCTTCAAATATACTTCTTTTTCAAATTTTCTTCTATTTCAAACCTTCTTCTTTCTTTTCGAATCTAGATTTTCTCTTCCATTTTCAGTTTTTATTTTAATCATTTTCTTTTTCAATTCTTCTTTTTCAAATCTTTTTTTTTCCAAACCTTTTAAAAATGCATACATTCATATAATAAGGAGGAAAATTAAAGTAAATCGAAATAAAAGAAAAATTACGGAACAAAGTTAGCAATCAAGAAGAAGCATACGCGTTTTTCACGAGGGAAGAGTGCATGTGGCACGGTATTTTATTTTTGTTTAATTTATTTTTGTTAATTTTGATTTCAATTAGTTCTAATAATCATAACTCGTACATACGGACTCCGTTTCACGCAATTTTTTTTGTTAGGATCGAAATTAAATTCCAGATCTTTTGACACTGGTTTGGACAGATTTGGAGATAGTCGAATTTTTGGGTTTAAATCGGATTTGAATTCGATTTAAATTCAAAAGGTGAGTGTTTTAACCCACTCACAACTACTAGAAGCTTTTATGTTTGTTAAATAAATTTTAGAAATGAATAGAATTTATTTATGAGTATTTGGCATGCTTATTTCATTCAGATCTGCTGAATTGCATTAATTGAATTTAACTGTTAATTTAATTTATTTATTGCGTATTAATTGACAGTTAGAATTTGTGTTTGCATGAAACTGCTAGTTAACAGTTATATAATTTATTACTGAATATAAACTGTTAGATTTATGGTCGTTAAATTTAAATTGAATAAAATTGCCAGTTATTACCTGTTATATATTATCAAATATAATATTGTTATTGATTGATGATTGCGATTTGGATGATGGATGATGTTGGTGAATGGATGTTTATTGTATATCATTAAATTGCAAATTATCATGCATATTTCATTTCATTCGGGATTGTGGTTTGAAATGATATATAACCGCAAAATTTTATATCTTTTAAATTGCGGATTGAAATGATAAATATCTGTATCACTTGACCATAGGATAGAAAATTATATACAGGCACCGCGGTATATATATATAACTATTTAAATGTGATTTCTATGGTTTGGATGGAATACGGTTTATAATAATCTTAAATTTTATATTGTATAAATATTTTTCTTCCATATATATATACATATGAAGTTGAAAATTTTGAAATTAAAAGGTGTATAAAAATATTTATTAAAAATGGAAGAAAATTAAGAAAATGGAGTTTAATAATTTATATCATATGTTCAAATGTTAAGTTTGGAAATTTTAAGATATGATATTTATAATTGGATTTTTCCCAAAATAAATTGAAATGAATATTCTAGTATAATTTGAATTGGGAAATATATATATATTTTATTACTAGAAATTGAAGTCTTATTATTTATGGATTTTATATGAATATTCAAGACTAATTAATAGAACAATTGATTTGTTGAAAGAATAAAATCCAACTTTAGTTTGAAATATTGATACTCAAAATGGATATACGTATATATAAATAAATTGAAGTGGTTTTGGAACTTGAGAGAGATAATATAAATTTTGGTTTAGACTTTAATAAAGAAATGTATTTGTAAAGCCATGAGAACTATTTTCTTTACAAAGTAACATTTAAGTTAAACCTTTTAATTCATATACCGTTGAATATCCAAACCATTCAAGTTTTAAAAGTTATGGTTTTAAATTATGAATTTCGAAATATTATGCTTTGAAAGGATATTTGGCTTTCAGACGTTATAAATTTTAAAGCATTTGGATTTTTGAAAAGGTTTATATTTGGGATAAAGGATATCATATTGTTTTGGGTTTTAAAATGATATCGTATTCATAATTTTAAAATGGAAATGTTTATTCTGATTTTTAAAGTATAACCTATTTTTAAATGACCGCGGTGTTATAATAACGATGGGTTGGCAAAGAGACCGGGATCGGATATGGACATACTCTCTGTCGATATCGAAAACCACTTTGACTAACCGTGTACGCGGTGGAGATTCCAGAATGAAGTAGGTGGTGGCGACGTTTCCTGTAAGGTAAATACGTGGACCCGACTCCCGTGAGTTGGCATAAGGTGGCTAAAACAGGAGCGATTCTCAGGCCAATGAGGTCATTCCTCTGATCGGACCCTCCTCTTCGATATTATACTTTGATTTTGGATTGATTCAGTGGCCACTTCTATATTTTGATTTTGGGGAGTTAGTCCGAGGTGGGCGGTAACTGCGGCTACGCGTTTCCACCAGCCTGGATAGCAATTGGTATATCTACCCTGGCATTGCCTAGTTGTGCCGTGTCACCTACCATACCGAGCCTTTACTACGAGTTTCTATTTGTGTCGTACCTATGGAGTATCCTCTGGTAGCTTCCCGATCAGGAGGTATTACGGTACTGTATAGACTATTGGCATTATTTGTGTTAAGGGCTATATGGGTAACCCCTTAACGCTATTAAAAAGTAAGTTTATTTTATAAATAGACACTATTATAATAGCGCAATATACTACATAGTAAATAGTTTAACGGATCCTTAGGAGATGTAAATCCCGAACATCTCTTGAGTTACTGTACTCATATTTATTTCTGTTAATTTAACTCATATAAGATCTTTTAGTCTGACTCGAGTGTTTTGTCTTTTCAAATTCGCTCGGGTCAGTCCGAGCGTTTCAGGATCGAAGATTTTAGCTTTGGAGGACGAAGATGAAGAATTCGTATTATATTATTTATAATATTGCACCACACTCTAAAATTTCCGCCGCATTGATTGTATTGGTATGTGTAACTCTGATATTCATTGTATAAGTAAAATAAATATTTTGTAAACAGTTACATGAACTGTATATTGATTATTATATTTTATCCTTCCGCTTTGAGATTCTATTTTGTTTTATTTCTTCTCTATTTTTCTTATTTACCTCATAACAATCCGCCCTTGTCTATGCTTTGAATTGGCACGTGTGTCGGTTTAAAGTGTGCGAAAAGGCGGGATGTTACAGTTTTGGTATTTAAATTTTCGTAACTTCCCATATTTTGATCTATCATAATATGTGTAATTAATTAAATAATTAATTAATCAAATTAATCTATGAGATAAAAGTAAAGACAAGTTATTTAAAAGGGAATGAATTTTAGATAAAGAGTTAGGGTAATTAATAATAATATGCTATAATGGGGGTTTTATCCCAAAGCCCAACTTACTCACCCCTAACTCTCCCAATCTTCATTCATTCGTAACTTAATCTAGAAGCAAAAAGGAATTAGAGGCCGACCATAACTTCAAGTGGAAGAAAATGGCAAATCAAGCAAAAGAACGAACTTTCATCACTAAGGAAAAGAGAAGACATATTAATCAAGTTTGAACCTGACTGATGTGCACGTGAATGTGCATATTTTTACCCCCAAAAATCAATCTACTTAAATTGAATAAATGATCATATTGAGAATTTCAACTTGTTTAAACCAAAATTCAAATTATTTGAAATTGTCACATATTCATCTTCATCCAAAGGCAAAATGGTCATTTTTTGTGCATATATTAAATTAAGAAAATTTAATTGGGAATTTCTATATTAATTTGTAGTAAATTAAACTCAATTACAAGTGGTTTCATGAAGGAATATGCATGCACAAAGAAGATACAAAAGAATGAAGATGGAAATAATTCAAAATGAAGAACATGGAAGACCCCACCCATTTACCTTGATTTTCAATTGGGAGCTAATGCACATGCTAAAAGGCTATTAAAGCTTCATGTACATTTAAGTGAGGGATTATTGAAGCTAATGATAACTTGGCGACCACACTTCCTACAAGGGCGTTTTGGGCATTCACCAAAAATATGAATTAGGGTTTAACACATGTATATATACCCCTTATGTTTCATGTAACCTTCTTCTTACTTAGTCTCTCTTTAGTTTAGTTTAGGCTCAAAATAAAAAAGAAAGCTCTCTTTCCCTTTTCATGGCTACTTAGCCATTTTTACTTCATGTTTTTTCATGAAATGTTAATTAATGTTTCCTTTTTAATTACATGTTTGTTTCCTTTCATGTTGTAGTGTAGATCTCTTTTATTTTATGCAAGTAGAATAGTAGTTCTCTTTTCCATTAGTTTTCATTTTTCTTTTGTTTTTGCTTTCGTGTTGCTAGCTACATTTGTTAATCAAATGACAAATATGAGAGGCTAAACCCCTTCAATTTATGGGTAATAAAGCTCTCTAATTATATAGCTTCAACTATTTTCTAATTCATGCTCTCTTTTTGTGCTTAATGATGATCAATGAAGTGTTTTATTTGTTGTTATTATTTTGAATTTGATAGCCTATATTGTTGACACCAAATAGGCTATGCTTAAACAATCACTAACACAAATGCCTCTTCATTAAAATATGATTATGGAATAAGCAAGTGATTTGAAATAAAATTTTGATGGTCTATATTTCTAATCAATAGTTAATAGGCCATACTTAAAATTGATTTCATTTTTATTTCCTTTGTCAAGTTTCATGAAAGTTAGTAAGTGCTTTAAGGGATGTGTTATAGTTTGATGGCTTACGTTGTTTAATCAATAACACAAATATGCAATACTTATGATAAACACATCAATTAAAGCACTAATGACCATAAAAGAGAGATCGCGATTTCATATGTGTTGACTACATGATCTAGAGTGTGGATTTATTCTCTAAATTGTCATTTAACTCTTATATTTGCATCTCTTTTCTTTTAGTTAGTTAGCGAATTTTCTAATTCTCTAGCTTAACTTTCACTCAACTTTGGTATAATTTGATTGAGTAGAATTTTTAAAATCATCAATTCCCTACGGATCGACCCGTATTCGCCACATACTACAATAGTACGCCATGCGCTTACGGTTAAATTTATTTCAAAAAATTTCAACTATTTTCTAAACCAATAGAAATATAGTCAATTAACACTGACTTATATGAGTAATTCTTTTTTTAAAACCCTCCAAATTGTATGTATTTGGGTTGTTTTGAATGTTAATGAACAAGTTTAGGAAGATTGGAAAGTATTTGTTCATGTTTAAGAATTTAAAGACGATGATTTTTGATGTGTTCAAGGAAAAATATGAATCAAACCTTCTCGAAATCGCTTATAAAATTTATATGATGTGTAGAATGCTAATGTGGAGATGGATTTTTAATTTCATAATTTTATGAAATTATTTAGAATTTATTTGAATTTTCTACGTTAAGAAAATGCTTAATTTCAAAAATAAATTATTTAAAATATTAAAATAATTATTTTGGCTTAAAAACATTATATGAGGCAAAATATGATGATTTAAATTTTGATGAATTTTTGGAATTTTTTCCATGCCTTCTCAAATTTATATGAGTTATTTGGAAAAGGGAAGAGCTAATAACAAAAGGGTGATTAATTAATTAATTAAGAAGGTAATTAATAAAATAAAACTTCATAAAGGCCTTGCAAACCAATGTTAATTTGAATATAACTGAATTAGGGGGAAATTATCTTCTATGAATGGAAATGAAATAAATTTCAGGATAGTTACCAAATTACCATATCAACTAGAGATATCAACTTGCGATAGTTGATATCTAATGGAACTATCAACTTGTGACAGTTTAATGTCAACTAGAGATATTATCGTGTGATAGCCAATATCAACTGAGGATAGCTAATATCAACAAGAGATATCAAATTGCGATAGCCGATATCAATAAGAGATATCAATTTGCAATAACTTAGTTTAGCCGGAGATATCAACTTAGAGATAGCTGATATCAACTTGCGATAGCTGATATCAACTGGAGATATCAACTTGCGATAACTTAAGGTCAACTAGAGATCTCAACTTGCGATGGCTTAAGGTCAACTAGAGATCTAAGCTTGCAATAACTGGTATCAACTGGAATATCAACTTATGATAGCTTAATGCAAGCTAAAGGTATTAACTACAAATGGCTAATATCAATTGGAGATATCAACTTTGATGGCTGATACCAACTAGAAATATCAACTTGTGATAGCATAATGTCAATTAGAGATATCAAATGGAGATAGGTAACGTCAACTAGAGATATCGACTTGCGATAGCTTAATGTCAAAAAGAGATTTCAAATGGAGATAACTAACGTCAACTGGAGATATCAACTTGCGACAGTTTAATGTTAACTAGAGATATCAACTGGATATAGCTAATATCAACTAGAGATATCAATTGGAGATAGTTTAATATCAACTAGGGATATCAACTGGAGATAGCTTAATGTCAAATTGAGATGGCTATAAAACTCATCAACTTGCTATAGTTTGATGTTAACTTGAGATAGCTATAAAACCTATCAAATTGCTATAGTTTAATATCAACTAGGGATGCATATAAAACTTGTCAACTTGCATTAGCCTTTTATCTGCGATGGCTATGTACTGACAATCTATGGTAACTGTAAGAAACTCTAACTAAATAATGAGCTTTTTATAGCACTTGGGAAGCCATCTTCCCTGATGATGGTTGAGAATTCCAAAAAGATGAAATGGCCATAGAGAATAAGAAGTTAAAGAGGAATAACTTATTTAAAGAATGAAAATTGAGACTAAACTTAAGCAAGCTATGTGATGATAGGTTGAATCGTTAGAAATAATAAAAATGTAAATTTATGGCTGCTGTGAAAATAAAATGTCGAAACACGACATTATTTTCGATAATTTTGATCGAAAATTTTTATGGCTAAGAAATTTATGAACGTGACATTATATTTGGTAACATGACGGAAGGCCTTTATGGCTACCATATGCCTGAACATGACATTATTTGCTATCGTGACGGAAGTCCTTTGTGGCTACCAAATGTCCGAACACATCATTATATTTGGTAATGTTGATGGAAGGCCTTTGTGGCTATCAAAATGTCATATCACGACATTAAATTTGGTAACATTGGTAGAAAGCCTTAGTGGCAAACCCTTGATTATTCATGACAGTATACATGGATGAATGTACATCGCTTTTGTAGCATCCACATATCTGTTCATGACAACATATGAGAGTATGAGGCCTTGGTGGCAAATTATTAATCTATTCATGGTAAAATTGACAGGAGTGTAAGATAAACACCTAAGTGATAACGTTAAGTGTATAGTACCATTATTTAACCGGTAAGAGTGAGGCCTGAGTGGCAATTTTAAATGAACTAACTATAGCAACTAGTCGAAAATATCATGAAGGAATATCTCCAACTTATGATGAAAGTGATGACTTGTGTTTGATCATGCTAGTATGTTGTTTATATAGTATTATGTAATTGATGATTGATTGTAACAATGAGGGAAAGCCCGATTCTGTGCTTTAGCGGCATGATCTCACTGTATGATTGTTTATTTAGGGTAAAGTGTTACTCATACCAGACATTATGTAACAACCCATCATCTTAAAATATCGTAACTATAAAATGAAGTCCCGAAACGGCTAGTCATTAGGTAATGATACATGTTGACATATAGAGATAGCATAAGATAAAAACTATGATAATCGATAGCTTTCAGAGTCTCCCAACGGATGGTCATATAAGATATCATATTACACCAATATACATATATTTATTTACATATCTGATACCACTGCATAAGTCTATACAATCCAAACCCAATCAAATCCACAGAAACTGTAACATCATGTCTTTAATACACAATTTATTTTACAACATTTATATACAATATTTACAATATATACAGGCCCATGCCTCCCAGTCCATCATGTCTCCTACCTCCATCATCCTATATGATATGGATAAAAGAATTTGTATAAGCGGGTCAGACATACATCTGAATGAGTGAAGCCAATCTAATACACGTATACTACTATGACAGTGATATAACATGCTTAAACCTAAAGTATAACACTATTTGGTCCCGCGTCGCATGCTACATAATAATATTATACTATTTAAAAATGATCCGGTCGCAAACACCTATGGTAAATGATCCTCTATATGAAATTCTCTCTTGCCACCTACGGTAAGGATTTCACAGTACATAACAGGTCTTTCCACCTACGGTAAAGGATTACAGTTCTACATCTATTATCCGGTCTCATTGAAGGATATGAATACACATTGTACTGATGATTGGTCCTACCACACGCACTATACGTCGACTTTTGTTCATGTCAAAACTCCTGGAGCAGCCTCGTTGCTCTATAAGAGGACGCTCGTCAATTTTATGAACCATGGACCCACCGCATGCTCTATATGATTAATATATTCGTTCATTGTTTCCAAACTACATACACTACATTCTTTCATTGTTCAAAAGCCATATGAACTACACCCATGCTTCATCATTATCACCAAACTACATATCCAAACAACAACCATACAAGTCATAATGTCACCATGGGGTCGTTAGAGAGCACCATGCAGAGTGTTGAAATATCACACATCGATTCAGGCGCTTAAAAGCCCTTACACCCAAATATGGGTCGTCCATCGATGCACTGATGCACAATCTAAATATAGATTGCTTCCTCATTTTTGAATTTTTAGGTTCTAGACTCTGATTATTTACTTCATTCTTTATTTTGGTGATTCTATATCATATACATACATATACATATATTATATCTACTATGTTTCTATGGCCCTGACCTATTCAACACATCAGATTATGGTTTCTTTAAGGTTTTGATTTGAACTGGTGTCAAACGGGTTTTTCTATTGATTTCTTAAAACCAAGTACGTATTTTCAATTTCATGGTTTTAGATTTCATTATTTAGACAATTATACATCAAATTAGAATCCTAAAATAGCCATAAAGCACCTTTAATTATCATCAAAGCAATAAATCATGATAGAAAAGGATAAATCATCGAATCAAGCCAAAAGAACCCAATATTCATTTTATGTCAATTTATTAAGCTAGAAAAGCTTATAAATAAGAACTAAATAATTAATATTATTTAGTTGGTTTTTTTTTTGGGAAAAGTAAATGGAGTTGCAGCAGATTTTTGAAAAGAACTTAGGAAGGCAGGTTTTCCACCAATATAAAATCGACAAAGAATAAGAGTTGCTGAAAAGAGATTACTTTATATGGAAATAAACCAGTTTTTATGGTAATTATGGTATTATCACACTGCATATATCAACGTCGACGTCCTGATAATGCTGCAGCTATGGATAGCGACATCGCCATGGAGGGAGGCATACGATAACTACTCAAGTAGTTATGGAATGATTCAATCCATGGTGAAGTGATCAGTGTCGACATCCTATCAATGTTGGCTTGGTAATCTCTTAATATACCTGGGTAATGTCAACCGCCCTTATTTCCTTGTTTTGATAATATACGACATTCATGCCACAATTAAGTAATGTTGCAATCCTTTAGTTTCGTTATTAAACTTTTTACGGTGCTATTGCCGCTATATTTTTGACGTCACAATGATGCCGCATGTCATCTATTTTAATAACTGGTTTTAAAGCGATGATGCTGCAAACCCTACTTTCAATATTGAATTTTTTCCCACAATGACGCCGCTATGTCATAGGTTCGATGACCCTAGTTGTGGCATAGTAGGAGCTATTTTAGTAGCACCCAAAAACAAAGTTTTATGATATTGATACTGCAAGTTATCAATGTCGGCTTTAAGGCATATTCATAAATAAAAGGCTAATAGGTTCGTCAACCTATAAATTTCCATATTACGACAATATTTATTTTGGCATTATAGCTTTATGTTTTTATAAAATCAAATTTATTTTAAAGACTTTGATACAGAGGGATGCGACATCACATGACGGCTATATAAATGCCGCTAGTCTTTGAAAATGAAAATATTCTAATTTATGGTGTTAATCCCCATAACGAATAGGTGCGATATCCTCCTATTATTTCCAACGTATACATTGCAGTATTAAAATGGTTTTTTAAGTGGCATGAGAAATTGGTAAAGTAAGGGGCCATATTTTACTTAATTTAAATATGAATTAAAGGGATTAATCATATATAATGATAAATCTTTTCAAGGAATAAATTATTATTTATTCCATTTGAAATTACCAATGAGGTTTATTACTTAAGGTTAAGTAATTATAAGATGCCAATTGATTGAATATATTTGATGATGGACGCTATATGTTCTTATTTTATTTGATTAGTTATTTTGCCTGATTATTATTGTCACACTCTCGTAATCATGACCTATAACTGCATTTTTTGGATATAAAAGCGGCAGAATAACCAGCTAGGTTGATCCATTAGTGGGTATAATTAGATCTAACTCCTAAGTGAGTAAAATTGCATCCCGGAGATCAGATGGATCAGAAGAGTAAGAATGCCCAAAACTGATCAAAGGATTATGATATAAGATATGGTATTGGAATGGTCTAACAGTTTCATAGTGATCCTATAAAAACTATAGTTTGAGTAGTGTTACTGGAGGATATCAATTAGGTTCTTAGTTATCCTATGAAAACTATGATTGGAGAGATGGTATTGGAGAGTTCTAGTAGGTTCATGGTGATCTCTTGAAAATTATGATTGGAAATTGTTATTAGTAGAAAGAAACAGATTCACAGTGATCCCATGAAAATTATGATTAGAGAGATGGTATTGAAGATCTCCAATAGGTTCATAGTGATCCAACGAAAACTATGACTGGAAATTGTTATCGGTAGAAACCAATAGGTTCTTAGTGATCCCATGAAAACTATGATTCCAAACATGTTGTCCTTAAGGGCTTCGACAGTTTATTAGTTAGCCCATAAAAACTAATAGGTTCATAGTGACTCTAGGAAAACTATGGATTGGGACAGATAGTCGGCTTTATAAAATGGTTACCTTAGGGTAGATATAACCCTATGTTGACAGATGAGTCAGATTTACCCTCATTTCATACTTGTATACAATTATATCATTATGTTGTAACCATTGTGGATGCAACAGCATAGTATGTGGTTGATATGTTAGTTAAGATAATAGCAAGGGAAAAATCCTTCTCATTTAGCGGTATGGTCTCATTAGATATCTAGTTTTGGTTTGAGATGTTAGGTTATTATTCAAGGTAGACTGTAGTCTGACCCAAATTTTTTGTTTTTTCCTTAATATCTTAGGTGCTCATTTGAGTAGGTCGGAAGTAAGCGTTTCTCGGGTTATAGTTAGACAAGTAAGCTTACGGAGACGTGCAAGAGACAATTTAACTATTTAGGAGTTATTTTCTAATCCACTGTGCTGTTTGATTTTGTTTGTATGGATTTAATGGCAAGATATATGATTGTTAAGTGTTAAACTCTTATCAACCAAGGTGCATCTTCATATGTCTTACTTGGAGTACTTTGTAACAATTATACTTTCTTTGAACATGGGATCGTGAATGTGATTATATATAATGATCCTAATTTTGATTAACATTATTTAGTTTATATAATTGGATAAATAAAATAAAGTAATGTTGATAGTTAAGAAATTGAGATTTGTTAATTAAGAAGTACCCATGCCTTAGTGAATGTATTAGCAAAAGAGAACTAAAAATAAGTAAGTAGGCAGAATATGGTAAATGTAAAATGGGGATACCCCTTATTCCAATACCCTAAGCCCTTCCATTCATCATTCCTCATTCATTTTAGCTATCATAAGTGAAATTAAAACCCTAAAGAAACTCGATCGACCACCATAAAGAAGATCTAAAGGTTAGAAAAGCTAGGATTCAAGTGGAAAGCTTAGGCAAATCAATCTAAAAGCAAGTCTCAACCTTCTTAACACAAAGCCAATGTGAACAATCAGTTTACATCTCTATTTTTACTGAATGATTTCGGTTTAAAGGTGTTATAGTGATTAAATGATTACATGTTTTAAGTTGATGATTTATGGAGATTTAATAAGAATTTTATCATATGTTTAGATTAGAAAACCTGTCAAATGGCATCCAAAGTGTTGTATTTTTTATGTATGGTCAAATATTATTTTAGAAGTGGGTTTCAAATTTCATAATTTTTTACATGACTGTGGATTTATTATGAATTTTTTATAATAGAAAATAGTTAACCTTGGGCTTAAATTATTTCAGGCAATTAAATAATATTTTCGGGTCTGAAATTTATATATGTTAGAAAACATATTTAAATCAAATTATTATGATTTTTGGGGATTTTTCTTAAGTGTTTTATTAAGGAAAATAAATAAATTAAGGTAGAGTGGAATAATTGTTATTTAAGATTTTTAGGCTATTTTGTTAGGTATATAATGTTTTAAATATTTTAAGCTAATGTGTGCAGCATTTTTTCAGAAGAGTATGTGATAAAGATTTCATAGCCAATGTAATTTTGATAACATTGAAGGTTTGTTAAAAAGAAATTACTTTAAAGGCAAAAATTGTAGTTTTTATTTTAATTACAGCTTTACCTCTTAGCCTGCTTGCTCCCATCACCACACTCCTACTTGTAAACCTTCCACACCTATTCGAAACCAATGCACATGATATCAAGCAACTGGTACATAGTGAACTGGATTTAGGCGCATGGGAGTGATGGTGGCGAAAGCTTGCTTTCGTAAGTGTTAAAGCAGCTTTCGCTAGCTTTTCGAACCTATTGAAGGCGCCTTTAAAAGCTTTCGACTCTATAGCTGCCACATTGCAACCTTTCGTCTTTGTTAAAGGCCGCCTTTTTAAACCCCTAAACCAATATGTGACGAGGGTATGTTTTGAACCAATACCTCTCCGCAACCATTGAGCCGCTTTTCTTTTAACTTATACATGCGAAAGGGTGGGTGCTGCTCCCACACCTTTCGACATGGTTGAAGTGGCTTGTTTAAACCTAAGTATACATGTAGAAGTATGTCATCATCACCCTAAGTATTTTGAAGGAATAACTTTACCGTAAATTCCCTTAAGGGCTATGTATTTTGTTTTGTTTTCAAAATATGATTTCGAACGTAATACTTTTAATTGGTTTCGAAGTTATGCTTCCATAACTTCTGACTTGAATCCAATGCCTTCGAAAGGTTTGATTTAAGTATTTTAAAAGGTTTTTTTTAAGTGTTTCGAAAGGTTTGCTTTACATGTTTCGAAAGATAGGATTAATGGTTTCGAAAGAGGACGTCTAAGGTTTTAAGCAATGATTTTGAAAGGGATGCTTTCTAGAATGTTGAATGGGATTTTTTTAGGTTTTAAACAATGGTTTCTAAGGTGTGGTTTTGGCTTTATAGCCTAAAGTTTTATAAGTTAAAAAGGGCTTTAACTTATTTCAAAGGGATATAGAAGCCTATTGATTTTAGGTTTTCATCATTGTTTTGTAAAGCATACCATGACATAAGCATTTTGAGTGTATTTTTTCCTTATTTAGATATGATTATAAGGGTTAAATCAATTTGAAAGAAATGTTTTCAAGGAAAATTGAATCAGGTAGTTAACCTAAGTATATGATTCAGATATTAGAAGACCAGATGAGACTAGTGTGGGGTCGTGCCCTATACTTTTGCTAGTAGCCCCTAACTGATATAAGTCCAAAATTCTAGTGTATAGAACTTTGTCACGGGTAAGACTAAAATGATGTTACAATCAGAAAGGGATACACATAATAGAGATAGGTTATTTGTGAGCCCGCAAAACCATTTGGAACAGTTGACCTTAGGAGAAGTAAGTTAAGGGCAGATTGTCCAATATTGTATCTAACAGAGGTTGGAATGTTTATTAGTCTGGTAGGCCCGAGTCATCCCGTGGTTAGTAGTCAGCCTGATAAAACTATATTGTTCGGACAGATAGTCCACTGATTACCTGATTTATATGCATATATGCTATTACTATTGTGTTATAATCATTTTGATTGCAAGATTTTGATTTGCAAATGATACGATTTTAAAAGGATATTAGTGAGGGGAAACCCGTTCTGCTAAGCGGCATGGTCTCACTTAATATCAATAAACAGAGATGTTATAGAATTATTCATACTAGGCTTTATGTCTAACTTGAAGTTTATGTTTTCTCATATAAACTCTTGGGTGCTCAAAATTAAACTTGAGTAGATTGAGAGTTAAGGATTTTTCAGTTTAGTAGGTTAGACGAATAAGCTTCTAAAGACATGCAAGAGGTAAAGCTGGCTATGTAGGAGTTATTAAATATTATTTCCTCTGTGATGTAATTATGAATGATATGTCTATCTATCTAGTACTTTGAGCATCAAAGGAGGCATCTTCATATGTCGCTCTTGGCGTACTTTGTAATAATTATGTTTGATCAAAACCTAGGAATCTTTTTGGAATTATGTAATTGAATATGAAATATTGATTTAAAATGTAATCAGAAAATCTATTTTTGAAATCTATGTTATTTTTGTTTCATACTCATGTGCTTCTGGTATTATGGATACCATTAATATTTACCGTATTTTGTCACCAAAAGTTAATACTATAGATGATTGCATCATCTGTAGCGCTTAGCTTCGAGCCTCAAAATAGGGGATGTTATAACTTGGTATCAGTGCATATATTTATGAAAACTTAAAAGAAAATTTTAATTTAAAATGATTTTTGAAAACATAATCCTAAGGAATTAGAGAAAAGATTGGGGTATGGTATAATGCTATAGTAACATACTTGTATTTGTTATATATAATTATACGCTTTATCTCTATTATCCCATGTCTCTTAGGATACTCTTCTGTATCTTACAAAGACTCAAATTTAGATATTAAGGAAGTAAGATATGGATGCTATGAATGGAAGAGTTAACCTTGATGGAGGAAACACCATAACCAATGGAAATGCCTGACCAAACACTAAAAGGAATCTAGGTTAGGCGCAAGCTGCTAATGTAGGTGCTGGAGAGCCGCAAGTTGATATGGGAGCTATGTATCAGTTCTTCTAATATGATTCAAGTTGGAGCTACTACAGGAATAGTTGGAGGAGGAAATTAAGAAGCTTCGGCGAACAATAACTATGCAATATTGAGCAAAGACTGTGCTAGGTTTGGAGAAAAGCCGTTTATCGACACTGAGAACGCAATTAAAGTAGAGAATTGGTTGCTTCATTGCGAAAGGATTTTTGCTGCTTTAGATTGAATGTTGAGCAAAAAAGGAGATTGGCATCTAGACAGTTGCAAGGAGCGTTATTGTACCGGAGGAGCAGTGTTGCTGTAGGAGTAGCTGAAGAGGCTATAACTTGGGTGGAATTCAAAAGGAGGTTTGTGGAAAGATTCATGTCGGAGTTCGCCAAGTTAACTCTGCTCAAGAAGTTTGCCAAGTTGGTGCAGGGGGACATGACGACGCTTGAGTATGCTACCAAATGAGGAATTATCGAGATACGGATATGCTATGGTTGATATAGTTGTCAAAAGGAATGAGAAGTTCATCCGTGGATTAAGAACCGAGCTTACTAAAGAAAATTTACCATATATTAGGGATCTGTGCAATGTAGTTGTTGAGATGGCTTTGAAGAATGAGGAGATGCTCGTTTTCTTTAATGGTAACAAAGCAGTGGAAACTCAAGGTGGTCGGAACCGGAAGAGAAATTTTTACCATAAGAATGGAGCTCAAAAAGGATGAGCAGCCAAGAAAGGGAAGGCCGATGTAGTTTGCTACAAGTGCGATAAGAAGGGACATTTTTCTCACAAGTGTTGGACGGGAAAAGCAAAGAATGTTGCTGACAAGAAAGGATTGAAATGCTTCAACTGTGTTCAGATTGGACATTATAAGAACCAGTGTAAAGATCCGACCAAGGATGGAATGGGTAAAGTGTTTGCATTGGAACCAGCTACCTCAAGACCAACAGTAGAGGAGAAAGGAGAAGCTGTGTTGGAAGGTACGCTTTTGATTCATGGCGTGTCAATGACACTGGTGCATCGCATTTTTTATATTTCATTATTTGATATATAAGCTTAACCTTTATACCTAGTTACATCCTTAAGGGCTGTGAATCCGATAGGAGGATACGTGAAGCTTGGGATGAGATGTGACCTATTAGAGTTTGAGTTGTTAGGTCATATATTTGCTAGCAATTTGCATGTATTTGATTTCGAAGGATCCAGAACTATTTTGGGTATGGATTGGTTTAGTAAGTACGATGCTAGGATATTTTGCCATGATAGGAAAATATCACTTAGACACCTTAGTTGTAGTGATCAGATTATATATTCCATAGAAAACCCTAGTTCTGAAGTTAATGCTTTATTGGTTGCCATGGAGGCAGAAGATGAGTTGAATCGAGTTTTCATTATTAGAGAATTCGTAGATGTTTTTGAGCCCGTGATAGGACCACCCTCGAAACGAGCTATCGAATTTCAGATAGATTTAGTAGCAAGAATCGAACCTGTGAGTAGACCGCTAAATAGAATGACACCCACCGAGATGAAGGAGATAAAGGTAGGGAGGGTGGATCTAGAGGGTTATAATTTCATCAAACCATGCAGTTCGCCTTGGGGAGCAACCGTAGTATTTGTTAAGAAACCAGATGGATTGTTGAGATCGTGCATCGATTATCGTAAGCTGAATGAGAAGACAATAAAGAATCGATATCCGTTACCTAGGACTGAAAATTTGTTCGACCATTTGAGTGGAGCCAAAGTATTTTCTCTGTTGGATTTGGCAACGGGGTTCCATCAACTTAGAGTAGTAGAGGATAGCATTCCTTTGACGGCGTTTGGGACGAGATATAGATCGTACGAATGGTTAGTGATGCCGGTCGGACTAACAAATGCGCCAGCATTCTTCGTGGACTTAATGAACAGAATCTTCCGAGAGAATCTTGACACATTTGTATTAGTATTCATAGATAACATATTAATATATTCCAAGGATGAAACAAATCATGAAGTTCATCTTAGGATTGAGACATTGAGGTGGCATTAGTTGAAAGCAAAGTTTTCAAAGTGTCACTTTTGGAAGAAGGAAGTGAAATTTCCTGGTTGTAACAACCCGCATATTTAACGATTTTATATTTAAATGTTTTATTTAAATATAGCGTCGTTAATCAGATTTTTGTATCCGAAATGTTACTTTTTGCAAATGGCCGAATTAGGACTCGAAACCACCTCCATTGAGTCCAAAATGGCGTTTGCGATCTTTTTGAGTATAAACTTTGATATGTTTGGAGTAAGTTGAATTTTGCTACTTTTTCTAGTTGGGTTTAGGGTTTGGGTTCAGCCCACTAACTAACTAAATACCCTAGCTCAGCCCATCTCTTTCCATTCACTCATTTTCACCTCCAAACTTAAGCTAAAACTGAAAATGGTGGAAAGGAAAGGGAATTAGAAATTTCAAGCCCTAGTTTCTTCTTGCAACTTGAATTCTTGCTCCAAAATCAAAGAGAAGCTATTGGTAAGCCTCTTTTTCATCTTCTCCAACTCTTCTCCTCTTCAATTTCAGAAAGTTCGTCCTTGTCTTCATTGATGATATCCTTATTTATTCTAAATCTGAAGCTGAGCATGCTAATCACTTGAGAATTGTCTTGAGTACTCTCCGTCATCATTAGCTTAGAGCCAAATTCTCCAAGTGCCATTTTTGAGAGAATAGGGTTAAGTTCTTAGGCCATGTTGTATCTTCCGATGGCATTTCTGTCGATCCCCCAAAGATCGAAGCCATCCAGAATTGGAAGATGCCTGAGAATATTCATGAGATTCGTAGTTTCCTTGGATTGGCGGGTTATCACCGGTTCATTAAGGATTTTTCCCGTGTTGTGCTTCCTCTCACCAGCCTTACTCGGAAAGGCATTCGTTTTATTTGGTCCGACAAGTGTGAAGCTTCCTTTCAGACATTGAAGGAACTTCTCACTAATGCTCCTATTTTGATGGTTCCCGAGGGGAATCAGGATCTTGTTGTCCACGCCGATGCTTGTGGTAGTGGTCTCGGTGCTGTTCTTATGCAGAAGGATCGGGTAGCTGCTTATGCTACTAGGCAACTGCGTCCGAATGAAGTTTGCTATGCCACTCATGATCTTGAGTTAGCCGCCATTGTCTTACCTTGAAGATTTGGCGACACTATTTGTTGGGCGAGCGCTTCATTCTCTATACCGATCACAAATCCTTGAAGTATTTGTTCACTCAGAAGGAACTCAATATGAGACAACAGCGTTGGCTCAAGTTTCTTGCTTCCTATGACTTTGATATCCAGTATACCCCTGGAAAGGGTAATCGTGTTGCTGATGCACTTAGTCGCAAACATTTAACTGTTATTTCTACGATGCTTTCCGAATGGGATATTCTTGAGACTATCTATTTGTGAAATTCTTGATTGAGGTTCATCTTCTGATTCTCCTATTCTATTTTTTAGTTTGGAAGCTCGACCCATTTTATTGGATCGTATTGCCGATGCTCAGCGGCGTGATCCTGATTTGTTGCATCTTATTCAGCTTTGTGAGTCTGGATCCTGTGATGAGGCGTTGCGGGATTTCGGCATTGATTCTCATGGGTGTCTTCGCAAGAAGAACCGTCTTTTTGTGCCTTCTGATTTTGCACTTAGGCATGACATTCTTGATGACTGTCACCGTTCTAAGTATACCATTCATCCTGGTAGTAGTAAGATGTATGCCGATATGCGTCGTCTTTATTATTGGGAAGGCATGAAGCGCGATGTGGCGAGTTATGTGAGTAATTGCATAACTTGTCAGCGTTTTAAGGCCGAACATCAGCGTCCTTCGGGTCTTCTTTAGCCTCTAGAGATTCCATTGTGGAAATGGGATTAGATTTCTATGGATTTCATTGACGGCCTACCTCGTTTGAGATCATGCCATTCTAGCATTTGGGTTATTGTTGATCGCCTCACTAAGTCTGCTCATTCTGTTCCTATTAAGTCTAATAGGACTGCTCGCATTTGGCTAAGTTATATGTCAAGGAAATCGTGAGACTTCACGGTGTTCCTAGTTCTATTGTGAGTAACCGTGATCCTTTATTAACGAGTCATTTTTGGCAGAGTCTTCAGCAAGCTTTGGGAACAAAGCTTAATTTTAGTACAGCTTTTCATCCGCAGTCTGAGGACAGACTGAACGGGTGAATCGTATCTTGGAAGATCTTCTCCGTATTTGTATTTTTGATTTTGGTGGTAGTTGGGGGGATCATCTATCTCTTGTAGAGTTCTCTTACAATAATAGTTTTCAATCTAGTATCGGTATGGCTCCTTTCGAAGCTTTATACGGAAGACCATGTCGATCACCTTCTTATTGGTTGGAATCTGGGGAGAAGCTTATTCTTGGCCCAGATTTTGTTCGTGATTCTTCTGAGAAGATTGATCTTATTTGGTTGAGAATGAAAGAGGCACAAAGCCGCCAGAAATCCTATGCTGACAGCCGTATGAAGCCTCTCGAGTTCTCGATTGGTGATCTTGTTTTTATTCGTGTTTCTCCTTTGAAAGGGGTGATGCGCTTCAGTACGACTGGGAAATTGGCTACTCGCTTTATAGGACCATTTTCTATTACTGAACGTATTGGCCCTGTGGCTTATAGAGTTTCACTTCCAGATCATTTATCTGGCATTCATGACGTGTTTCACGTCTCTCAACTTCAGAAGTGTCTTCGGGAGTCGGATTCTGTTATCGCTTCTCCTGATTTGCAAGAGCTTGAGGTCTCACCGGACTTATCTTTTGTACAACAACATATTCGCGTACTTGACACGGAGGTGCGACACCTTCGAAACAAGGACGTGCCGCTCGTTAAAGTTCAATGGTCCGCTAATCCCAACGACTGTACTTGGGAAACCAGAGAGTATATCGAGCGATCTTATCCGGGTTTTCTATCTTTGCTTGGGAATGGTGAGAACATCTTTTCGTCTTAAGCTTATTACCTTTTCTTTTGAATGTTGTATGTATGTAGTTGTTAAAAGTATCGTCTCTAGGAATTGCAAGGACGCAATTTTGTAAGGAGGGGAGATCTGTAACAACCCGCATATTTAATGATTTTATATTTAAATGTTTTATTTAAATATAGCATCGTTAGTCGGATTTTTGGATCCGAAATGTTACTTTTTGCAAATGGCCGAATTAGGACTCGAAACCACCTTCATTGAGTCCAAAATGGCATTTGTGATCTTTTTGAGTATAAACTTTGATATGTTTGGAGTAAGTTGAATTTTGCTACTTTTTCTAGTTGGATTTTGGGTTTGGGTTCAGCCCACTAACTAACTAAATACCCTAGCTCAGCGCATCTCTTTCCATTCACTCATTTTCACCTCCAAATTTAAGCTATAACTGAAAATGGTGGAAAGGAAAGGGAATTAGAAATTCCAAGCCCTAGTTTCTTCTTGCAACTTGAATTCTTGCTCCAAAATCAAAGAGAAGCTATTGGTAAGCCTCTTCTTCATCTTCTCCAACTCTTCTCCTCTTCAATTTCAGAAAGTTTCCTAAACCTAATTTGGAAAATATGTGTTTTATTCTTAGATTGAAGCTTGTAGAGTTGAAGTGAAGAGTAGTTGGTCTCCTTCTTGTGTTTGCGCTTCTCATCTTTGTTTGTGTGTAAAAAGGTGAGTTTTGAACTCACATCTACTTCTCTTGATTTCATGGGTGATGGGTACGAATTTCTATTACTTATTCATATGCATTTGATTTTTGATTGGATTGGTTTTATGAATATTCCAATTCTTGAGTTTCAAAGTCAAATTTTTATGAACATTCTCTTATGAATGTTTTGATCATGCTTTTTGAGGTGTATTGATGAGCATATAGGCCGGGTTGTCGTTGGTAAACCCTTAGTGCCATTAATCGTCCGATTGCAAAATCGGGAGAAATTTGCTCATCATTTGGGTAGGATGGAAACAACCCAGGTTGCAGGGTCGGCCAACCAAAGACCCTGTCCGGTCGACCGAACCTGTATCCTGAAAGTTTCTAGGATCAGGGTCCGGTCGACCGAGCCCTGTAGCCGGCCGACCGACCTGCTGTTGTTTTGCCTATTTTTGCCGTTTTGTGCGTTTTTCAAATTTTATCGATTCAAGTTGGTTCTTAGTGGTTGTTATTGCATCTTTGGCTTTGATAACTTATTTTTGACTTCATTCATGGGTTTTTATAAAATAATCTTCTAAAATTACATTAAAAGCTCGTTTCTCTAATTTATAAATTCTATTTAAACACACACGGTTTCGCACTTCGAACGGAGTGGAAGGGAGATTAAATGGTTAGGTAAAACACAGAACATGAATCCATGCGTTTGTCTTTCCGATTAATCCCCGACCTATTCGATTGATTGTTTTGACCTTTTGGTCTGGTTTACCAATGAGATGAGGTGAACTTTGTACTGCTTTGAGTGTGAAATTAACTAACGGATAGTAAATCGTTTAGTGCGAACGAGTGGTTATGGGACTCACGTTATCACTTTTCGGATTCCTTTTTGAGAGTTATGACACATTCTGCCAGTTAGTGTGTCCAGTACTGGGCCTCCGGACCTTCACCACTACGGTTTGTTGCCTTCGAGTGTGTTGCCTTCGGGTTTGCACCTTCAGGTTTGTTGCCTTTGGGTATGTTGCCTTCGGGTATGTTGCCTTCTGGTTTGTACCTTCGGGTTTGTTGCCCTATTGTATCGCTTTCGGAGTTAGGTCTTTATGAGCCGCTCGAGTGATATTTGGGTTTGGAGTCTTCGGGCTCATGGATCCTTGTTTATACGGTACTGAGCACGTGCAAATTTTATGATGTTTCATTGATATGTATATTCCCAAGGTATCTCCCTTCGGTGTTGGTCTTTTTGAGCCGCATGATATGTAGCGATTACCTTGTGGAACTTGTGTTACCTTCATTGGTATTTGTTATTGCATTTTTGGCTTGTTTTGGGATATTCATATCCTTTGTTTGTTGTGTTGCTGATGATATGAGGCTTGTCTTGTTATGATATAATTCATCTTTTGTTAGATGATTGTGTTATCTCTTTCAGAGATATTTGTTACATTGTGACCTTGCAGGTTATTGTTGTTCAGTTTATCTAACTGATTTGTTTAGCTAGACTGACCCGTTTATTTATACTCGGGTTAGACCAAGATGTTTCAGGTTAGGTGCTTTTGGACTTAGCCTATTTTGCTTACGCATGGACTATCCATCTTATTCCTTTTTGTTAAAGCTTTTTGTGTAGTCCTTTTTATTGTAACTTTGATATATGTATTCTTTTGGATCCGTCTGTATATTGTGGTTTGCTATACCACTTGACATGTGTTAGTTTGTATACTCGGTTATGTATCTGCATACGTGTATATGATGATCTACTGTTCTGTGATGTTTATTACATTTGAGTTGTTATATTCTGTTCTGATAGATCCTCCAACCACCTATGGTTTTGTTTTAAGTATTCATTGGGTTTGTCGACCTGCTTGGTATGTCTATTGTCGATGTATTCAATAGATAGTTAGGGAAAGGCTATAGATGGTCGCTCCTAACCATCCTTATTCTCCGTGTTAGTTGACGGCATTACCTTATAGTGTCATTAGCTAGCGTGGGTATAGAGGTGGGGCGTCACATTGGTCTTGTAGTCTAAGAGAAAGGGTTGCCAGTAGATCTGGCTAAGATTGATGCAGTGAATAATTGAATGAGACCCTAGACAGTGGCTGAGATAAAGAGTATTCTTGGGTTGGCTTGCTACTTCCAGAGATTCATTAAGCATTTCTCACGGATAGCAGCACTGACGACTAGGCTAAGTCGAAAAGATGTGAAGTTTGTTTGGACTGATAAGCGTGAGCAGGCATTCCAGAAATTGAAACATTTATTGACTAAAGTGCCTTTATTAGTTGTTCCAGAGGGGAATTATGACTTAGTGTATACATAGATGCATATGGAACATGATTAGGAGCTTTATAAATGTAGAGAGGTAAAGTGATTGCATATGCTTCTCGTCAGCTCAGACTGCATGAAGTTAAATATCCAACGCATGATTTGGAGTTAGCAGCGGTAATTTTCACATTGAAGGTGTGGGGACATTACCTTTTGGGAGAAATATTCGACCTGTTTACAGATCGTAAGTCACTAAAATATTTATTCTCTTAGAAGGAGTTGAATATGAGACAGTAAAGATGGTTAGTGTTCATAGCTGCGTAGGACTTTGTTATTGAGTACACACCAGGAAAAGGAAATAAGGTTGCAAATGCACTTAGCAGAAAACATTAGAATGTAGTATTGGCAATGATTGCTAAGTGGAAAGATTTAGAAGCATTGACTACATGCAGAGTGCAATGGAGATCTAAGGCTAGTTCTAGTCGAGAAACCACTATGCTATCATGTTTAGAAGTTTGATCGATGACGATCGAAAGGATTGCATCTAAGCAAAAAGATGACCCAATGTTGGCTGAGAAGATTAGAAGGCTAGAGATCAGAATCAAGGTTGATGATCTGAAGGATTTTAGTCTTGACTAGAGAGGGTGGGTGAGAAAGAAAGGATGATTTTATGTCCCAAATGTAGAAAACCTAAGGAAGAAGGTCCTTAGAATGTCAATGATCAAAATTTATGATTCATCCTGGAGGGACCAAGATGTATCAGGATATGAAGAGGATTTTCTACTGAGAAGGTATGAAGAGAGATGTAGGCTTATGGGTGAGGCAGTTTTTGAACTATCAACAGGTAAAACTTGAACATCAAAAACCAAGTGGATTACTTCAGCCTTTGAATGTTCCAATATGGAAATGAGATTCTATCTCAATGGATTTCATAGATGGGTTGCCAATGTTGAATTGAGGAAATGGGAGTATCTGGGTTATATTGGAAAGACTGATTAAGGATGCACACTTTATACCTATTAAGTTGGCCAGGACAACACCATATTTAGCTAAGTTATTTATGAAAAATATAGTTAGACTACATGGAATTCTGGCACTATAGTAAGTGATAGAGATTCCTTAATCACTAGTGATTCCTAGAAGAAACTACGGGAGACTTTAGGTACCAAGCTCAAGATGATAACGTTTACCATCCACAGACAGACGGAAAAATGGAGAGAGTTAATAAAGTCTTAGAGGATTTGTTAAGAGCTTACATGCTAGATTTCGAAGGATCATGGGAAGACCTTCTGCACTTACTTGAGTTTTCGTATAACAACGGTTATCAGATTAGTATGGGGATGGCACAATTTGAAGCTTTGTATGGAAGGCCATGCAAATCTCCCATTTATTGGTTAGAGACCGGGGATAGATTAATGTTTAGTTTAGATTTGGTTAAAGAAGCTGCAGAAAAGATTGAGTTAATTCAGGCTAGAATAAAGGAAGCTCAGTCTAGGCAGAAGAGTTATGCTGATTAAAGAGGGAAAGACTTAGGAAATCATCGTAAAAATGTCAGCGATGAAAGGTGTGATCAAATTGGAAAATTAGGAAAATTGGCACCAAAATTCATCGGACCATTTCCTATTATAGAAAAGATGGAGAAAATCGCGTATAGAATAGAGTTACCGAATAGTTTGGCACGAGTCCATAATGTTTTCCATATTTCTCATCTAAGACAGTGTATTCAAGATTTAGAGACTACTATTACACCAAATGTGTTGGAGGATTTAGTAGTGGAACCATATATGACTATAGTTAGAAAACCAGTTAGTATAGTTATGAGAGATGATAAGAGGTTAAGAAAGAAGACATTCAAATTAGTCAAAGTCCAGTGGAGTGACGACGAAAGAGACTGTACTTAGGTCTCCGAGAGTAGGATCAGAGATACTTATCCTGACATGTTTGATGGTAAGTTTTTCCATTATGTTTGATTGTTATGAGTACCTTAACATTATTTTGAGGACAAAATTCTTATGGGGGGAGTCTGTAATGACCCTAATTTTGATTAAGATTATTTAGAATATTTGATTGGATAAATAAAATAAAATAACGAAGATAACTAAGAAATTGAGAATTGTTAATTAACAAGTTGACGTGCTTTAATGATTGTATTAACAAAAGAGAACCAAAAATAAGTAAGCATGAGGAATATGGTAAGGGTAAAATGAGGATAGCCTTTATTCCAATACCCTAAGACCTTCCATTCTTCATTTATCATTCATTTTAACTATCACAAATAAAACAAAAACCATAAAGGAACTCGGCCGGCCACCATTAAGAAGATTAAAAAGGAAGAAAAGCTAGGATTCAAGTAGAAATCTTAGGCAAATCATCCAAAAGAAAAGCTCAACCTTCTTAACACAAAGCCAAGGTGAATAATTTGTTTGCATCTTTATTTTTCATGAATGATTTCGGTTTAAAGGTAAACCTATTTTCTTTTTCAAGTATATGTCTTGTTATAGTGATTAAATGATTATATGTTTTAAGTTGATGTCAATATGGAGATTTAATAAGAATTTTATGACATGTTTAAATTAAGAAACCTATCAAATGACATCCAAATAAGTTTTACTTTTGATATATCATCAAAAATATTATTTTAAAAGTAGGTTTCAAGTTTCATAGTTTTTTATGTGATTGTGGATTTATTATGAATTTTCTATGAGAGAAAATAGTTAATTTTGGATTTAAATTATTTAAGGCAATTAAATAATGTTTTCAAGTGTTATCCCGCTTTTTGGCAAAGCCGTGATACCAAAAGATCGATCAGAAACCGAAGATAGTTCGTCTCAAAGTTCAGTTATACTTTACTTTACCATGGATACCGACGAATTTTGTCCGAGTCCGGATCGGGCCGCAATCGACAAGACATGATGACCAAAGCTGTAGAAGCCAGCGTTTCAAATCTCAAGTCAATCCGAGCTCGTATGTGCAAGTTATGATCGATTCAATCTAAGGAAAGAGCATGTTGTTCGAATCCATCAGCATGACATCGCCTCGCTCCATTCGAATCCATCAGGTTCGAATCCATCAGAAGTTAGTCGCTTCGAACCGATCTCGTTCGTATCGATCGAGTTCGAACCCATCAGGATGCCTTAGTTCGAATTGATCACGCTCGATTCCATCGGCTCCCCCTGCTTCGTATCCATCACGGAAGTCCCTCTGCGAAACCATCTAGGCAGAGCTTTTCATAACCATCGATTGTCATTGGTTCGAATCCATAAGCACGGCCTCCCTTCGAATCCATTATCCTCGTATCGATCAGAGGCGCAGGTCCCTCGCATCCATCTATCTCGAGTTCATCAGGTGACTTCGTATCCATTAGAAAGTTTCACTTCGCATCCATCAGAACCTTTGTTCGAATCCATGAACAATCACTTGTTCGTATCCACTAAGTCAACTAGCTTGGATGACGTGTCACTCCATGATACGAAGTCGGCGAGATCTAAGGGATCGAAGCGTTCAACTCGGAGAGAAGACCGGATCGACTCGAAGGACGCGCGCCACCTCATCACAGAACCACGTGAGCTGATGGAGTCGAAGGCATCGATTCAAAGGAATCAATTCGAACCAAACAGCAATCGAAATACTCTATTTCGAATCGACCATATCTCGAGATCCGTAAGTCCAAATGCCACGAAATTTTCACAGTAGCTTCCATACAAGGTAAAGATTGTTCCTGCCAAGTTTCAGCTTGATTGGGTCATTTTTTGATGGATACGAAACCACTTCGTATCGATCTCAGATCGAGTCAAAACTTGGTGGGGTTGGTCGCGTGGGCACACTAACGTGCGAGAAAAAGTCTCCCAAAGTTTGAGCGAGATCTGGGCCTCCTACGCCTATAAATAGCAACATGAAGCCTTCAGAAAAGAGGATCTTTGGCCATTCAATGTCCAGACCCTGCCGAATTGGATCCTACTCTTCATTACTGCTGTTGTAATCGAATTTCAGAGCTATTATCAACTGTAATCTGCTGTAATCGATTGAAATCATCAAGTGAATCAATAAAGACATAAACTTCAGAGTGGACGTAGGCAAGATCGCCGAACCACTATAAATCCCGCGTTTGTGATTGTTATTTCTGAATCTCTGTGATTGTTATTGCTTAGACCTGAGTTTTGTGTTGATAATTGCTGATTTGTATTTATAAACGGGTGCTTTCACGATATCGGGTGTTTGTGGTCAATTTTTACGCAAACATTTTGGCGCTTCCACTGAGAAATAGCTGATTCAGGAGAAGTGGAATTTGAAGACTTAAGAATTTAGATCTAAGAACCATGACGAGACAAACAAGTAAGAGACAAAGGCCAGAGAGAAGTGAACACCAAGGGAGTCAAGAGGCTTCTTCAAGAGCGAATCAAGCATCGGTCTTCATCACTAGGGACGAGATGGAGACAATGATGAAGAAACAGGAGGAGTTGATCCAGAGTTTATCTCAACAGATAGGACAACTTGCAGCACAGAATAGAGAAGCTGATGGAATTTAGAACGGAGTAGGACCATCCGGCGTAGCACCTGGATTAGGAGGCACGCATACGGAGAATGTTGATCCAATCTCGGAGAGAGAGAGAGAGGAGCATCTGCGCAACCTGGGAGTAGCAAAGGAGTGAACGCTCAGTCAAGGGGGCAGATCTCAGAGTTCCCTCGTGAACTCGGGGGGGGGGGGGGGGGGGCAGTTTGAAAGTGATGAACGAAGATTGCATCTCGGAGACAATGACAGATTGGCGGAGATGGTTAGAAGAGCTATGAGAGGCGGTTTGGTAAACAAAGATTTGGAGGATGTTAATAGGAGTCCTTTTACTCCAGCAATCAGACGAGCTAGGAACCCGCCGGATTTCAAGTTACCATCGTTGGACATGTATAACGGGAGAACGGACCCCACGGTTCATCTGACGAAGTATATGAGGCATATGGAAGTGCTGGGGGCATCAGAGGAGGTTATGGCCCGGTGCTTTCCATTGTACTTAGCGGATATTGCAGCGTTATGGTTTAGAAAATTAGAGAGTGGATCTATCGAAACATGGAATGAATTAACTGAGAGATTTATGAGGCAATTCAGGGTTCACATTACAAGACCCAAGAATGTGACGACTTTGGCAACTCTAAAGCAGAAAGCCGGGGAGACTTTGAGAGATTTTCTGGCGCGCTTCAATGCGGCAGCAGCTTCAGTGGATCGACCAGATCCATCTATGGTTGTGTTGGCAGCTGTGTCCGGAGTAGCTGATGGCACAGAGTTCAAAAATTCATTGACTAAAGATCCACCTGTGGATCTAGGGGAGTTCTACGACGAGGCAGAAAAGTTTTTACGATTGGAGGATGCGAACGCTGAAAGAGAGGAAGGAGAAGGAGTCGATGTTTTCGCAACCAAAGGCGGGAATACACCCGGAAAGGGTGCGGAGACTAGTAGAGGTAAAAGAAAGACTGAGAATGACGGGGACAGATCAAAGCGACAACGGAGGGAACCGAGATTCACCACATACATAGAGTTGAACGAGACTTTGGAACAGATCTACCAGGACACTAAGGGGCAAGTCCCTTATCGAAAGCCAACGAGAAGAGATCTGACTAGCAACGAGCGAAGGTCGGACAAGTGTTGCTCATTCCATGAGTTGAACGGTCATAACACAAACGACTGTAGGCATCTGAAGGATGAGGTGGAAGGGCACATCAGGAATGGCATGCTGCTTCAATACGTGACGAGGCGAGCTCCAGCGGTGGAGCCGGAGCGACCACCGTCTACATCGGCCAGGGGTGGCCCTGAACCGGGACACCGTATGATTATCAATTGATTGAAATAACGATGAACAAGTCGTAAGCTTCCCACTAACACAATTAAATCATTTACACATGTATGAGATCACGAACGTTCCCCAGGCATGCTCTGAATGATCATTGACCGTTTCGTAGTGGGAACTTACACTTTGACATCCTTGCTTTGCTTTTGTTTCGTTTTGACTTGGACATTTCTATTTTAAAACTCATCTGTTGAATAGATATTTGGTTCTGATAATTCTGAAATGGCTAAGCTGCTTACACATGTATGGGGTCGCGAACGGTCCTTAATCATGCTCTGAGATGGCGATAAGCCGCCCTGACAAACGATCCAGGGACCCACTCGAACGTGAGCCTGGTATCGATAATATTAAGCCCCCCCGGGCATACTCATTCGCCTCGAACGGCACCCGACCTCAAACGGTCACAATTCGCCTCGAACGGCACACGATCGCGAACGATCACAATTTGCATCGAACGGCACCCGACCTCGAACGGTCACAAATTCGCCTCGAACGGCACACGATCGCGAACGATCACAATTTGCCTCGAACGACACCCGATCGCGAACGATCATAAATTCGCGTCGAACGGCACACGATCGCGAACGATCACAATTTGCCTCGAACGGCACCCGGCCTCGAACGGTCACAATTCGCCTCGAACGGCGCACGATCACAACTTGCCTCGAACGGCACTCAACCGCGAATGGTCACGATTTACTTATTATGTCCGACCTCGAACGGTCACAATCAGCCTTGAACGACACTCGAGAGCGAAAGATCGATACCCGCCGCGAATGGCATACGACCACGAACGGTCCTATTCCATCCTTCGCCGCGAACGGTCCCGGTTCATCTCAAATGACACACGATCCCGGATGATCGTCATTTGAGATCATATGAAACTATCAAGTTTTTTACAGGTCGCTGACAGGATACGAACATCCAACTCAAGGCATTACAAAACACACCTTCCTACCACAAGGCATGTTTTGGGGGGCAAATGTTATCCCGCTTTTTGGAAAAGCCGTGATACCAAAAGATCGATCAGAAACCGATGATAGTTCGTCTCAAAGATCAGTTATACTTTACTTTACCATGGATACCAACGAATTTTTCCCGAGTCCGGATCGGGCCGCAATCGACAAGACATGATGAACAAAGCTGTAGAAGCTGGCGTTTCAAATCTCAAGTCAATCCGAGCTTGTATGTGCAAGTTATGATCGATTCAATCTAAGGAAAGAGCATGTTGTTCGAATCCATCAGCATGACATCGCCTCGCTCCATTCGAATCCATCAGGTTCGAATCCATCATAAGTTAGTCGCTTCGAACCGATCTCGTTCGTATCGATCGAGCTCGAACCTATCAGGATGCCTTAGTTCGACTCGATCACGCTCGACTCCATCGGCTCCCCCTGCTTCGTATCCATCATGGAAGTCCCTCTGCGAAACCATCTACGTAGAGCTTTTCGTAACCATCGATTGTCATTGGTTCGAATCCATAAGCACGGCATCACTTCGAATCCATTATCCTCGTATCGATCAGAGGTACAGGTCCCTCGCATCCATCTATCTCGAGTTCATCAGGTGACTTCGTATCCATCGGAAAGTTTCACTTCGCATCCATCAGAAGCCTTTGTTCGAATCCATGAACAATCACTTGTTCGTATCCACCAAGTCAACTAACTTGGATGACGTGTCACTCCACGATACGAAGTCGGCGAGATCTAAGGGATCGAAGCGTTCAACCCGGAGAGAAGACCGGATCGACTCGAAGGACGCGCGCCACCTCATCACAGACCACGTGAGATGATGGAGTCGAAGGCATCGATTCGAAGGAATTGATTCGAACCAAACAGCAATCGAAATACTCTATTTCGAATCGACCATATCTCGAGATCCGTAAGTCCAAATGCCACGAAATTTTCACAGTAGCTTCCATACAAGGTAAAGATTGTTCCTGCCAAGTTTCAGCTCGATTGGGTCATTTTTTGATGGATACGTAACCACTTCGTATGGATCTCAGATTGAGTCGAATCTTGGTGGGGTCGGTCGCGTGGGCCCACTCACGTGCCAGAAAAAGTCTCCCGAAGTTTGAGCGAGATCTGAGCCTCCTACGCCTATAAATAGCAACCTAAAGCCTTCAGAAAAGAGGATCTTTGGCCATTCAACGTCCAGACCCTGTCGAATTCGATCCTACTTTTCATTACCGCTGTTGTAATCAAATTTCAGAGCTATTATCAACTGTAATCTGCTGTAATCGATTGAAATCATCAAGTGAATCAATAAAGACATAAACTTCAGAGTGGATGTAGGCAGGATCGTCGAACCACTATAAATCCCGCGTTTGCGATTATTATTTCTGAATCGCTGTGATTGTTATTGCTTAGATCTGAGTTTTGTGTTGATAATTGCTGATTTGTATTTATAAACGGGTGCTTTCACGATATCGGGTGTTTGTGGTCAATTTTGACGCAAACATCAAGTTTTAAATTTATATATGTTAGAAAACATATTTAAAATGAATTATTATGATTTTTGAGAATTTTCCTAAGTTTTTTATCAAGGTAAATAAATTAATTAAGCTAGAGGGGATTAATTGTTATGTAAGATTTTAAGGCTATTTTGTTAAGTATACTTTTTTTTAAACATTATAAGCTAATGAGTGCAATGATAAAGATTTCATAGTTAATGTTATTTTGACAAATATTGAAGGTTAGGCAAAAAAGAATTACTTTAAGGCAAAAATCACAGTTTGTATTTTAATTACAGCTTCGCTCCTTATCCTCTTGCTACTATCACCATATTCCTAGTTGTATACCTTCCGCACCCATTTGAAACCAATGCATATGGTGTCAAGTAACTAGTACGTAATAAAGTGGAGGTAGGCGGAAGGAAGTGATGGTGGTGAAAGCTTGCTTTCGGAAGGGTTAAAGCCACTTTCGTTGGCCTTTCAAACCTATTGAAGGTGCCTTTAATAACTTTCGACTCTACAGCTGCCACAATCGATACCTTTCGCCTTTGGCCGTCTTTTAAAACCCCTAAACTAATATGTGCGAAAGGTAGGTTCTGAACCAATATCCCTTTGCAACCATTGAGTTGCTTTTCTTTTAACTTATACATACGAAAGGCTGGGTGCCGCTCCCATACCTTTTGACATGGTTGAAGCCGCTTGTTTATACCTAAGTATACATTCGAAAGTATGTTAGTGTCACCCTAAGTATTTTGAGGGAATAACTTTCGCGTAAACTCTTAAGGGCTATGTATTTTGTTTTATTTCAAACTATGATTTCAAAGGTAATACTTCTAATTAGTTTCGAAGCTATGCTTCCATAACTTATTACTTAAACTCAACGCCTTTGAAAGGTTTGTTTTAAGTGCTTCGAAAGGTATGATTAATGGTTTCGAAAGAGGATGTCTAAGGTTTTAAGTAATAATTTCAAAAGTGATACTTTCAAGGATGTTGAAAGGGATTGTTTAAGGTTTTAAACAATGGTTTCAAAAGTGTTATTTTGGCTTTATAGCCTAAAGTTTTCTAAGTTAAAAATGGTTTAACTCATTTCAAAGGGAAAGAGAGCCCTATTGATTTTAGTTTTTCATCAACATTGTTTTGTAAAGCATATATCATGGCATAAGTATTTTGAGTACAGTAAAAATTATATTTTCCTTGTTCAATTATGATTTAAAAGGGTTAAATCAATTTGAAAGAAAAGTTTTCAAGGAAAATTGAATAAGGTAGTTAGCCCTAAGTTATTACTCGGATATTAAAAAACCAGATGAGACCGGTATGGGGTCGCACCTTATACTTTTGCTAGTAGCCCCTAGCTAATATAAGTACAAAATTCCAGTGTGTAGGGCTTTGTCAGAGATAAGACAAAAATGATGTTATACATAAAAAGGAGTACAAGGAATAATGATAGGTTATTGGTGAGCCCGCAAAACCACTAGGATCAGTTAACCCTAGGAGAAGTAAGTTAAGGACCGATTATCCAGTATTGTGTCTAACAAAAGTTAGAATATTTATTATGTTAGGTTGGCCCGAGTTAGCCAGTGGTTAATAGTCAGCCTGATAAAACTATATGTTTGGACTGATGGTCCATTGATTTCCTAATTTATATGCGTATATGTTATTGCTATTGCTATTATAATCGGTTTGATTGCATAATTTTATTTGCAAATGATATGATTTTAAAAGGATATTAGTGAGGAGAAACCCGTTCTGCTAAACGGCGTGGTCCCACTTAATATCAGTATACCAAGATGTAATAGAATTATTCACACTGTCCTTTATATTGGACTCGAAGTTTATGTTTTTCCCTTAAAATCTTAGGTGTTCAAACTCAAATTTGAGCAGACAGAGAGTTAAGGACTTATCAGGTTTAGTAGGTTGGACGAATAAGCTTCCGAAGACATGCAAAAGGTAAAGCTAACTATGTAGGAGTTATTTAGTATATTTCCACTGTGATGTAATTATGAATGATATGTCTATTTGTATAGTACTATGATCTTCTAAGGGGGCATCTTTATATGTCGCTCTTGGCATAATTTGTAATAATTATGTTTGATCAAAATCTAGGAACTGTTTTAGGATTATGTAATTGAATATGAAATATTGATTTGAAATGTAATCAGAAAAGCTATTTTTGAAATCTTTGTTGATTTTAATTTCATATTCATGTGCTTTTGGTATTATGGATACCGTTAAAATTACCATATTTTGTTACCACAAGTTAATACTACAGATGACTACAGCATTTGTAGCGCTTAATTTTAGGCCTCAAAATAGGAGATGATACATTATATAATGAAAATGAAGTGTTATTTATAAAATGAAATGTTAAAGTTTCTATTAACTTATGTTTCAAAAATTTCATATCCACGTGCTTCTGATTATTGATATGATTAACATAGCCACATTTTGTCATTAGAAACGAACACTCTGGATGACTACAACATCCATAACACTTAGTTTCGAGCCTCAGAATGGAGATGTTACAAGTTGGTATTAGAGCATAGGTTTATATAAAACTTAAAAGATTTTAAAAACATAATCTTGATGAATCAGAGGATAAGATCGGTGTATGAGATAATACTATAGTAACGTACTTGTATTTGCTATATATAAGTGCGTATTCTCCCCCCTCTTAGACCATTCTTATGTATCTTGTTAAGGCTCATACATAGATTACGAGAAAGCAAGTTATGAAGCAGAAAATGAAAGAGTGAATCTTGATGGAGGAAGCATTACAACCGATGGAAATGTTCGACTCAATACCAGAATGATCCAAGGTCGACAAGCAAATGTTAATCAAAATGCAAACGATAATATAGGTGCTAGAACTCCACCAATAGATATGGGGACTATGTATCAGTTCTTTGTCAACCTGATGCAAGCTGGAGCAGCTGTAGGAGTGGCTGGAGGACATGCTGCAAATGCGGAAGGAGTTAATCTCATGGGGCTGGTTGGTAATAATTATGTTAAGCTGAACCAAGATTATACTATTCTTGGAGGAAAGCCTTTTCTTAGAACCGAGGATGCGATTGAAGTGGAAAACTAGATGTTGCATTGTGAGAGGATCTTTGCTGACCCTGATTTGAATGACGAGTAGAAAAGGAGACTGGCTTTAAGGCAGTTGCAAGAAGCATCTTTATACTGGTGGAATGGAGTGGCCTTTAGAGTGCCAGAAGAGGAATTAACTTGGGATGAATTTCGAAGGAGATTGGAGGAGGGATTTTTATCTGGAGCACCAAGTCAACATAGCTTAGGAAATTTGTGGAGTTGGAGGAAGAGGAAATATTGATGTTAGAATATGCTATGAAGCTTGATGAGCTGTTTATATATGGATATGCTTCCATCGACAGCATGATTTAGCAGAATGAGAAGTTTGTCCGGGTTTGAAACCAGAGATTGCTAAAGCGAGCATGTTACATCTTCGAGATCCGAGTAACGTAGTGGTATAAATGGATGTAAGGAATGAGGAGATGCTTGCGATTTTTGAGAAAGAGAAGTCAGCGGAGGCTCAAGGTTTTCAGAGTAAGAAGAGAAAGTTCTTCAAGAAGAAAGAAGCTCAGAAGGGTGGAGCTGCCAAGAAAGGGAAAGTTGATGTTGTCTGCTTCAAGTGTAAAAAGAAAGGACATTTTGCTTATGATTGTTGAACCAGTAAGGGAAAGAAGGTTGCGGAAAAGAAAGGTATGAAGTGTTTTAACTACGAATAGTTGGGGCACAATAAAAATCAGTGTCCAGAGCCGGCTAGAGCTGATAAAGGAAAGGTCTTTACTTTGGAACCATCATCTTCTAGACCGATTGCTACTGAAAAAGGAAAGTCTTTGGTGGAAGGTATGCTTTTATTCATAACATACCAGTTAAAGTATTGTTTGATACTAGTGCGCCACATTCTTTTATCTCTCATTGCTTGGTAGATAAGTTAAATCTAAAACCATCATATCATGTTACTTCATTATGGGTAGCTAATCCAATATAAGGGTGTGCAATTCTGAGGATGAGATGTGACCATTTAGAAGTTGAGTTGCTAGGTTGTACGTTTGCCTGTAATATGTTTGTGTTTGATTTTGCAGGTTTCAGAATTATTTTGGGTATGGATTGGTTGAGTAGATATGATGTTATGATATTTTGCCAAGATAGAAAAATAGCATTGAGATAGATAGTAGTGAATGAATCATATACTTAGTTGAGAATTCACTTTTAGAATTTTGGGCTTTGTTGGGCGCCACAGAAGTGGAATATGAGCTAAATCGGGTTTATGTTGTAAAATAATTTGCAAATGTTTTTGAGCCAGTGATAGGACTACCACCAAAACAAGCTATTGAGTTTCGAGTAAATATTGTGCCAAGAGCTGAACCCATGAGTATAACACCTTGCATAATGATACCTACTGAGATAAATGAGTTAAAGGTGGGGACATAGAAGGAAGTTTTTTTATTAGACCAAGCCGTTCGCCTTGGGGAGCGGTCGCGATGTTCGTAAAGAAATCGGATGGGCCGTTAAGATTATGCATTAATTATGATAAGTTGAATGAGAAGATGATAAAGAATAGATATCCTTTGTTGAGAATTAATGATTTATTTAGTTAGTCGAGTGGAGCCAAAGTATTTTTTAGTTGGATTTGGCGATAAGTTCCATCAATTGAGGGTGGCAGAAGATAGTATTCCTTTAATGGCATTTCGAAAGAGACATGGTTTGTACGAGTGGTTAACTAATGCGCCAGCTTTCTTTGTGAACTTGATGAACTAGATTTTCTGAGAGCGCTTGGATTGGTTTATATCGGTGTTCATTGAAGACATTTTGATATATTCTAAGGATGAAAGAGATCATGAGATTCGTCTTAGAATAGTGCTTGAGACGTTGAGGCATCAACTAAAAGTGAAGTTTATGAAATGCCATTTTTGGAAAAGAGAAATGAAATTTCTTAATCAGAGTATTTTCAGAGGAAGGGTTGTAGTTAATCTGTCTAAGATTGAAGCTTTAAATAATTGGAAGAGACCTGAGACGATGATCGACACAAGGAGTTCACTTGGATTAGCTGGCTATTACTTGAGATTTATCGAGGATTTCTCGAGGGTAGCAGCAACCTTGACTAAACTAACTAGGAAGGATGTAAAGTTTGTTTTGTCCAACAAATATAAGGAAGCATTCCCAATGTTAACGCATTTGTTGACCAATGCGCCCATGTTGGATGTGCCAAATTGTAATCATAGTTGGTGGTGTATACAGATGCATGTGGAGCAGGATTAGGAGCGTGTTAATGCAAAGAGGTAAAGTGATTGCCTAAACTTCTCGACAGCTCAGACCACATGAAGTTAGATATTCGACTCATGGTTTGGAGTTAGCAGCGGTGGTTTTGGCATTGAAAGTGTCGAGACACTATCTCTTAGGAGAAAGATTTGGTTGTATCGAACCCTAAGTCTTTGAGATATTTATTCCCTCAGAAAGTGTTGAATATGAGATAATAGAGATGACTGGAGTTTTTAGCAGCTTATGATTTTGTATTGAATATACGCCAGGAGAAGGAAACAAAGTGGAAGATGGACTTAATAGAAAACATCTGAATGTGGTATTAGCTATGTTAGAAGAACGAAAGGATTTAGAGGCGTTGAAGTGTGCAGTTAAGATCGATTGTTAGGTCTAGTCAGAATACCACCAGGTTGTCATGTTTAGAAGTTTGACCAGCATTGATCGAAAGGATTGCTCCTAAGCAGAGGGACTATCCATTACTAGCCGAAAGGATCACAAGATTGAAAAGTGGAACTGCGATTGATGATTTGAAGGATTTTAATCTTAACTAGAGGGGATAGTTAAGGAAGAAGGAATGATTATGTATTCCATATGTTGGTGACCTAAGGAAGGAAGTTCTTAAGGAGTGTCATTGATCGAATTTTATTATTTATCCTAGAGGAACCAAGATGTATCAGGATATGAAAAGGAGTTTCTCCTAGGAAGGTATTACAAAGGATGTAGGCTTATGGTTGAAGCAATGTGCGAACTGCCAGCAAATAAAAGCCAAACATTAAAAGCCAAGCGAATTACTTCAACCCTTAGATATATATACAAGTGTAGAAGTGGGATTTGATATTCATGGATATTGTTGATGGGCTGCCATGGACGAATAGGGGAAATGAAAGTATTTGGGTCATAGTGGATAGACTGATCAAAAGTGCACATTTTATTCTCGTTAAGTCAAATAGGACGACACATGTATTGGCTAAGTTGTTTATGAAGAATATTGTTAGACTACATAAGATTCCCAGTAGTATAGTTAGTGACAGAGATGCTTTGTTAACTAGTGAATTCTAGAAGAGTCTATAGGAAGTGTTAGGTACCAAGTTGAAGATGAGTATACTTATCAACCACAGATGGATGGGTAGACAGAAAGAGTCAATAAGGTACTTGAAGATTTGTTAAGGGTTGTGTATTAGATTTTGGTGGGTCATGGAAAGACCATTTGCACGTAGTTGAGTTTTTCTATAATAATAGTTGTCAAACTAGTATAGGAATGGCGCCACTCGAAGCTTTGTTTGGAAGGCCATACAAATCACTAGCGTGTTGGTTGGAGAACGGAGACGGATTGGTCCTTGGTCCGGATATGGTAGAAGATTGAGTTAATCCGAGTTAGGATAAGGGAAGCTCAGTCTAAGCAGAAAAGTTACGTAGATAAGAGGCATAAAGATTTAGAGTTCTCAGTTGAAGATCATGTTTTTATTAAAGTATCACCAACGAAGTGCGTGGTGCAGTTTGGAAAGATAGAAAAGTTGGCATCGAGATATGCTGGACCATTCCCCATCATAGAGAGGATTAGGAAACTCGCGTACCAAGCAAGTTACCGAGTAGTTTGGCAAAAGTCCATAATGTTTTTCATGTTTATCATCTTAGAAAGTATGCACATGGTCCAAAGACTATTATTGCTTCGACTTCTTTGGAAGATTAGTAGCAGAACCAGATCTAACTTTTGTTAAGCAACCAGTTCGTGTTTTAGCAAGAAATGAGAAGAAGCCAAGGAACCAAACAGTTAAGTTAGTGAAGGTCCAATGGAGTGACAATGAGAAAGACTATACTTGGGAGACAGGGATATGATTAGTGATACTTATCCTGAGCTGTTATGATAATATTTTTTATATTTGATATATTTAGATTTAGTAGCTAGTAGGATATACTAGCGTTGTTTACATGTTTGATATGCTTGTTAGGTAGTCCTTATTGAATTTTGAGGTCGAAATTCTTTAAAGACGGGAGCCAGTAATACTCTTAATTTTGACAAACATTATTCAGGAGATTTAATTAGATAAATTAAATGTAATAATGTGATGTGTAGTAAGTTAAAAGGGATGATATTTGATAATAACTAGGTCAAGCCTTAACTAATTGATTGTCAAGATTGTTTTAGAACTTAACACATAAAAGAATGCATGAGAGGCGTAAAGTAGGAATAGATCTATCTATTATCCCTTAAACCCTCACCCCTCATTCATTCTCATTTGTTTTTAAATTCACCAAGTAAGAACCAAGAACATGATCGACCATTAACAAGCCAGAGAAGAGGAAATCTGAAGGGGATTTAGGACGCAATGCTAAAGAAAACATTCTCCATCAAATCTCAACTCCACTATCCAATCTAAGGTGAATAATAGTAGACCATCTCAATTTTATATATGTTGATTTTGAATCTTGATGGATTTTGATTCGTGATGATGCTATGATGTGCCATTTTGATTTTATCATTGTTTGGATGGAATAATGATTTATTGGAATTTTTTGTGAAATTATTATAATATATTTAAAAGGAAAAACCTGAAATTTTCATCTCGAAATGATTTAATTTTTTAATATGTAGTGTAAAACATAATTTTGGAGATGGGATTTTAATTTCATAATTTTCCAAATTAATAAGAATATTTTATGAATTTCTTAAGAGAAAAGGAAATTATTTCGTGTATTAATTATTAAAAATAATTAAATAATGATTTTGGCCTTGAAATTTTTATTCATTAAAGAACATGTTAATTCTGATTTTGGATGAATTTTGGGGATTTTTCCAAAAAAAGAATTTTATGTGAATTTATTAAACTAGAAAAGCTTATAAGTATTAAATTATTAATATTATTCAAAGGGTGCAAAAATTGTTTTGGAAAAAGAAAATAGGGTTGCAGCAGATTTTTTGAAAAGAATTTTGGAAAGTATGTTTTCAACCAGTAGAAAACTAACAAAGATAAGTGTTGGTGAAAGAGATTCTTTATATATAAATAAACCATTTTTTATGGTAATTATGGTATTGCCACCTCGTATATATCAACATCGACTCCTAGATAATGCCAAAGCTATGAATGGTGAGATCAATATGGAGGGAAGCATATGATAACTACTCAGGTAGTTATGGAATGATTCCATCCATAGTGATGTGATCAGTATCGGTATCCTGTCAATGTTGGCATGGTAATCTCGTAATATACATGGACAATGTCGACCGTCCTTGTTTCCTTGTTTGATAATATACGGTATTGATGCAATAATAAGTAATGCCACAACCCTGTAGTTTCGTTATTTAAACTATTAGTCCGTTGATGTGCGGGTTACAGCGCTCTATTAGTCCATTGATGTCAGAGTTTTAATTACTAGTTAACCGAAGCAATTCGAGAGTACACGCTAAAGGAGGGAGCGTACTTAATGAAGTTATTAGGCTATATAATATTATTATATATTATAGTATGCACGTGAGTACCATTACAACTTCTCTTGGAATGAGGAAAATAATTCTTATTATAGATAAGAATGAACCGGGACACAGGGAATGCTATTAGGAGCTCTACTCCGGGATTGGAAGAAGGAGCGGGATTGGGAGCTGTTACACCCGATTTTCAAGCCATGTTCGATGCAGTGATGGATTCACTGATGAGGAGAGCCCAAATTACTCCTCGTATGACTTTAAGTGGTGATGCTCCTTTGCAATTGCCCAGGATTGACTTCACCAAGCTTTGAAAGGATTATTCTACTCTTAGAGGGAAGCCATTCTTGGGAACAGAATCAACTATTGAAGTGGAAAATCGAATAGATACCCATGAACGCATTTTCAAGGATATGGACGTGGAAGATGCTATGAAGTGGAAGCTTGCTTCAAGATAGCTATAGGTCCAAGCAATGAATTTGTGGAATGTTGTTACCATTGCTACTCTAGAGGATCAGATTTCTTAGGATCAGTTTAAGACTAGATTTGAGGATAAGTTCATTCTTGCGGCTTAGAAGTCTGTGCTGTTCTAGAAATTTACTGAGCTGTAGCATGGAGATATGTCTATTTCTGAGTATGTGGAAAAATTTGATTCTCTATCGAATTGTGGGTTGTCTATTGGTACACCTTTGAAAAAGAATGAGAAATTTATTGCTGGATTGAATGATCACTTGGGAGAAAAGCTGTTGAACCACATTGAAGTTTCTTTTGAGAAGTTGGTTGAGAAAGCACTTAGACATGAGTGTCTATACCCAAAGAATAAGACTACTATTGTTGCTATTGCTAAGAATGAGAAATGAAAACCACAACAGAGTAGTGAAGGTAAGAAGAAATGGAATGGAAAAAGGAAGCAACAACAACAAGGAAAAGGGGGCCAAAAAAAGAATAAGATCGAAATTGTTTGCCATGGTGGCATGGAACATGGACTATATTAAAGAATGCAAGGCTGTTAAGAAGTGCTACAATTGTGATAAGCCATGGCATATTAAGAAGAATTGTCCCGAACCGCCTAAGGATAAGCAGATTGTGAAGGCATATACTTTGGATGTAGTCCCAATTTCATCTTGTGCTCTGCTCTCTAAGGATAAGGGGAAAGAAGTCATGGTGCAAGGTATGATTTCCATCCAAGATATTCCTATTAGAGTACTTTTTGATATTGGAGCTTTGCATTCTTTCATCTATGGTAATTTAGTATGCAGAATAGGCTTGGAACACAAGATAGTAGACCGACCTTTGATTGTGACAAAAGTTTTTGTATGATTTGTTGAGGTTTAGTTTTATCTAGTCATGGATGTTCTTTTACCTATGGTTGCTTTGTTATTAATTTTGCAGGGTATGGAACTATTTTGAGAATGGACTAGCTTAAGAGGCTGCGGCTGTTGTGGATTGCAAGAAGCTAGAGTTGACAATTGGGATTGTGGAAGGGCGAAAGGTAGTGATACGCTGCTTACCAAAGGATGAGGTATTGGCCAGCTTTCTATATTCGCTTATGACTCCATAGGAAGGATTCTCTTATATGCCTATCTCTATAAAGTACCCTAATGTCTTCAAGGAAGTGATAGGATTTCTGCTGCATAGAGAGATTGAGTTTCGAATCGACTTTCTTGATGGAGCCACACCCATAGTGATGCCTTTAAGGCGTATGCTACCAGAGAGAAAAAAGAGTTAGAGGTGCAAACAGATGATCTACTGAAGAAAGGATTCATTCGGAGAAGCATATTCGAATGGGGTGCACCTTTGTATTCGCAACGAAGGCGGATGGTTCTTTGAGGTTATATGTGTATTATCACAAGTTGAACAAAGTTACGAAGAAGAATAACATCAACTTCCATGGATTGATGACTTGTTTTATCAGCTACATCATGCAAAGCTGTTTTCTCAGATGGATTTGGCAACGATATTTCACCTGTTGAGAGTGGCTAAAGAAAGTGTGTCTATTTCTGCATTTCGGACACCATTAGGTTTCTACGAGTGGTTGTTGATTCCTTTTGGATTGACCAACACACCGACATATTTTGTGCATCTTATGAATAGAGTCTTTAAAGATCAGTTAAACAAGTTCGTACCTGTGTTCGTGGATAGCATTCTGATTTATTCCAAAACCAAGGAAGAGCGCAAGACGTACTTGAGGATTGTGCTTGGGATATTAAGAAAGCTAAGTTGAGAGCTAAGTTCTCAAAGTGTCACTTCTGGAAGGAAAAAGTGAGATTCTTGGGACATATCGTGTCAGGACAAGGAATAACAGTCGAACCTGCAAAGATGGCAGCGATCCAAGATTTGAACCAGCCCAAGAATGCTACGGATGTGAGAAATTTCCTAAGATTGGAAGGATATTACTAGCGCTTCTTAAAGGACTTCTCAAAAATTGCAGGACCGTTAACCAATTTTACCATGAAGAATCATACTTTCACTTGAGATGCTAGATGTGAGCATGCATTTGTGGTTCCAAAGGAGAGATTGACGAGTGCACCAGTATTGGTTATTCCGTACGGGAATAAAGAGATGACAGTATACACCGACGCTTGTAGTATTGGTTTTGCAGTTGTGTTGATACAGAAAGGGAGAGTTGTCACTAATGCTAGTCGACTGTTGAAACCACACGAAAGGAATTCCAACCCATGACTTGGAATTGACGGCGATTGTATTTGCTTTGAAAATGTGGAGGCACTATTTGTTGGGAGAAAGATGATGCTCAGAAAATCATACAAGATGCTTGTGATGAGCTAGAGAATGTTAGAATTGAGAGAGATATGGCCATTGAAAGGCCAAAGATGTTGGTGTACTCATTCAGCGTGAAGTAGAAGCTACCAAGGATAAGGCTAGGGAAGATATAATGAACGAGCTTGACCCACTTCATATTCTTTACAATGCCAGTGTTCTCAAGTATAGTAATTTAACATGGCTTGGTGATGATTATCCCTACCAGCTTTGGCGCACCTGGGAATTCCTTGTTGCATAAGAAAAGGGACTCCTTAATACCGAGGAAATTGATCTGTCTAGGCTTGAAGGTGAAATGCTACTGGGTGATGAACCCTAAACATTGCATGATATCCAGCTTACCCTTCAGAAAGAATTTGCTGCTGCTTCTTCACATGAAGTGGGTGAAGGATCTAGGTCGGCACAACCGATGTTACAACTGAATTGCCCCCAGCATCCCAGGCTATCCTTAGCTCCATGATAGATTCTTCAACCATCCTCGGGTATAATTCGGACAAGACTCAGCCTTCTCCACTTCCTGAACGCAGTTCTGAGGATATTTCGGCTCAACTTAGGAGCCATATTAAGGAAGATATTTCGCCCATCTTCCATCTTTCAAAAAGTTGGCGTGTTATCGGTTGGTATTTCTGATCTTTTTACCTATTTTTTCTCAGCTTTAAATCTATCTAATGTCGTTCCTCCTCCCTCACAAGAGCCTCAATGGGGATTACAAGCGGCCGCGACACATCTATAAAAGTTACAACTTCGGCCGCTACTCAGGGTGCTCAAGAGAAAACCTTTGTTATTGATGATCAATTCATTTAGGCATTGTTTGAGGAAGGAGGTGACTCACACCATGAAATTCCCTTTGATAAGGATGTCATAATCACAAGCTCTTCCGACCCTATCGATGAACTTAGCATGAAAGAGTACGTTGAGAAGGAAGAGTTAATGAAAAAGAAGGCAAAAACTAAGCCTATTGATATGGATTTCAACGAGCCAATTCTTAACCCGCTCCAGATAATCCCTCATGCCGGGACAATTCATCGAGATGAGGCCCCCCCTGCTTCTGGTGTTGAGAGTGCCTCGATCCCTCCTGCTTCTAAAGATGATGTCCCTTCGATCCATATAATTGAAGATGTATCTTCGAAGAAAATTCAAGGCGGAAAAGGATCAAAGAGAGGATCGAGTGGTAGTTCAGATGGAGCTACTCCTAAGAAACAAAAGAAAGATAGGAAATCTAAGAAATAATCATTGGGTTGGTGTGATGTGTAAATAGCATGGACAGTAACTTTTTCTTTTTGTCGGTCGTGTTTGTTTGGGTACGACCCTCACTTTTACTTCTCATTTTGGATAAACTCGTATTGTGAACAACAAGTTTAGTATCAACAATAATTCTTTTATTTTTGTATATAATTCTCATGCACGCTTGTTTAAATGATCAATCTATCATGTTTTACATTAATGTATTTGTGATGTATTGCTCATTGGGTCGGATTTTGATCCGATTTATCTATCCCAAGGCCTCCCTAAGGTTGTGGCCTTGAGTCGTACCAAACACTTGGCTCGAGCCTTAGTGTTACACCATCGAATACAAGAGTTTTAGTAATTATACCCTTACCCCTAGTCTTAGGTTAGAGGAATTAGATGGTGGATGGTCAAAATCCATTCTTAGCGAATTTATACTCCTTCTCTCTATTTCAGGTCGGAGTTTATAGAATAGTGAGTAGTCGAATTGCACTCATATAATTGTTTACACTCATATCCACACTCTGGGGATAAGAGTTAGTTAATAAGCGGTCGGATCACACCCTTTTAGCATCTATACGCGCATCTGCACTGTAGGGACATGAGTTATTACATAGGTGATCAGTCACACCCACTTAGCATTTATACTCATATCCGCACTGTGGGGTGTGAGTTATTCAGAAAACTATCAAGCTTAGTTCTCTTTAGTTAGTTGTTCTGCCATCAAATATATGGTTTGATTCGTCAAGTGATTGGTCAAATCTCAATTTCTTCGAATTATGTCGGTCCCATCGAGCAGTGGGATTTAGTTGGTCATATAATGCAACTAACATGTACAACAATGGTAGGTCACAAATATGATGGAAAATTCATAGTTCTATTGCTGAATGGAAAGAAATAACATAATTTGTTTTATTACACATTTGAAAAACCAAACGCTAAAGCAAATCCTGAAATTAAATACAACTAAATGAAAAAGGAGAACCAGGTAAAATAGCATCGTAATTGCTCTCTATTCCAAGCGTTTGGGAGTGTGACGCCGTTAATAGTCGCTAGCTTGAAAGTTTCCTCTCCAAGCCTCCGCTCAATGACACACGGTCTATCCCAAGTTGGACTCATAGGCGATGGGATAGCAAAAACCTGTTTTAAAATAAGATCTCCGACTTCAAAGGTTCTAGGTTGGAATTTAGTGTTGTAGTATTAGGCAACTCGGTGCTAGTGTGCAACTGGCCTCAAATCCGCTTCCTCATGCTTAAGTCTAGAGATTGTTTTAGGATCGTAATAATTTACTTGATGAGAAGGAACTTCGAGCTTAACAGGAATAACGGCCTTGGAGCCGTAAGCGAGGGAGAATGGAGTATGGCCAGTCACAGACCTATGGGTGGTTCTATAAGCCCGTAGTGCTCTCAGTTGTTCATCGACTAACTTGTCTCTAGCTCTTTCCAAATGCTTTTTTAGAATGGATTTTATGATTTTGTTCACAACTTCAACTTGTCCATTCGCTCGAGGGTTAGCGACTGCCGCAAACCTCTTTTCAATATAATATCGATGATAAAAAAAATTTAAATTCGATACTATCGGATTGAGTCCCATTGTATGTTACAATAGTTCGAGGAAGACAAAAATGACAGATGATGTTTCAAACAATGAAGTTGATTACTTTCTTAGTCGTGATCGTAGCCAAAGGTTCCGCTTAAACCCTTTTAGTGAAATAATCAAATTCGACAATAGCATACTTTGCACCACCTTTAGAGATCGATAAAGAACCGATAATATCTAACCCTACATGGCAAACGGCCATGAGTTGACCATTTGTGTAATTTCAGTCAGTGGAGCTCTTGGAACTTTTGCATATATCTGGCACTTGTCGCATTCCCTTACATAATTGGCAGCATCTCGATTAAGGATTGGTTAGCAATACCCATAATGTAGTATTTTCTTTGCTAGGGTTTACCTCCAGTGTGATCGCCACATTCCCCATCATGAAATTTCTTTAGGACTTGTTTTATTTCATCATGGGTGATACACTGGAGAAGGGGAACGGAGAAACCCTTTCTGTAAATAACTTCTTCTTGTGTAATATACGGTGAAGCTTTGCTTTCTATTCCTTCATTCGGGAAGAACCCTGTAGCAAATAATCTTTAAATGGAGTCATCCACGATTCCTTCTTAGGCTCCGTCTCTAGTACTTGGTCAATTTCCATCAGGTATATACTCTAGGCATTTAACATCTCTACTGGAACCAAGCCCATCTGTTGTGCATCCTTAGTGCTAGCAAACTTTGCCAATGAATCAACCTCTCTGTTCTAGTCCCTAGGAATGTGTGTAATGTTATAATACTCAAAGTCAGTCAACAACTCATGGACTTTGGTAAGCTATGGAGCAAGCCGTTGTCCTTTAGCTTGGTAATCTCCCATGATTTGGTATACTACCAATTGCGAGTCGCTAAAGATTATAGGAGATTTTAATCCCGGTTCTCTGGCGAGCTTAAGTCCATCAATTAGAGCCTCATACTTGGCTTCGTTGTTTGTTGCAGGGAAATCAAGCTTTAAAGCATAGAATTTTGACCGATCTTTGGGAGTTACAAGCACAGTCCTAGCTCTAGAACAATGATTGTTGGATGCTCCATCTGTATAAAACATCCATCTATGTTAGGAATTTCGCTGCTCTTTTGAAATGATCCTGTGTGGTAAATTCTGCTATAAAAACTGCTAGTGTATGACCCTGAATAGCCCTCCGAGGAAAGTAAGTGATATCAAATTGTCTAAGTTCGATATTCCACTTAAGTAACCTTCCAGATGTTCTAGGTCGCTGCAAGACCTGTCATAATGGTTGGTCGATGTAAACATTAATAAGGTGCACCTGAAAGTAGTGGAAAAGTTTTTATGATGTAATCAACAAGCAATATGCCAGTTTCTCTATCTTGGGATAATTCCTTTCAACCCCTGTCGATCGCTTGCTAACATAATAGACCAGTCTATGAATTCATTCTCTTCTCGAAGCAATGTCACACTTATTGCTTATACCGACATAGCTAATTAGACATATAAATCTTCATGATTCACAAGCTTCGATAAGACGGGAGGTTTCTCCAAGTGGTTCACTAAAGCTTGAAATGCATCTTTACAATCTTGTGTCCATTCAAAATTCCTTTTTCCTCTCCTGATTAAGTCAGAAAGGAATACATTTATCGGTAGCTCTAGAAATGAATCGGCTTAAGGCAGCGACCTTCCCATTCAGGCTATGTACTTGTTTGATAGTCTTTGGTGATTTGATATTGCCAATAGCTTGGATCTTCTCGAGATTAACTTCGATTCCATGGGCATTAATAATGAAACCCAAGAACTTTCCTGATGCAATGCAAAGGAACATTTCATAGGATTTATCTTAGTTTATAATATCGGAAGATGTTGAACATTTCTACCAAGTTTTTAATGTGGTCACTAGACTTCGTGACTTCACGAGCATATCATCCATACATAGCTCCATCGCTTTCCCAATCTGATCTTTAAATATTCTATTAACTAGGCGCTGGTAGATCACTTCTGCATTTTTTATCCAAATGGCATCAACATATAATAGTATAGACCAACATCGATAATGAAGCTGGTGTGCTCTTGGTCAGGAATACGCATCGAAATTTGGTTATATCCTGCGTATGCATCCATGAAAGATAGCAATTCATGTCCCATGGTCGAGTCTACCAGCTGGTCGATCCTTAGAAGAGGAAAGCTATTTTTTTGGCTTGCCTTATTCAAGTCCGAGTAATCAATGCATGTTCTCCATTTCCCGTTTGCCTTTCTCACAAGTACATGATTGGGTACCCATTTAGGGTAGAGGGCACCACGAATAAACTCATTGTCTTTTAGTCTATCCACCTCCTCTTTAAGAGTGGCAGGCTCTCCGGATCCATACCATGTCATTTTTGTTTTACTGGGACATACCTTGGGTCAATATTCAATGCATGGCTCACAATAGTGGGTGAGATCCCAAACATGTCTGAGAGCGTCTAAGCGAACATGTCAAAATTCGCTCTGAGAAATCCAATAGGTTCTTTCATTATCTGGGTTGAGCTGTGATCCGGTCTTTAGGGCCCAAGATGAGTCATCATGGCTAACTGTAATGTCAATCGTTGGCTCAACCGGTGCAGCCTTGGCCTCTTTGGGCTCCTTTTCATCATCTCTCAGATCTATATGTTTATAGAACCGACCGTGACGCTTAAGCCAAGGCTCAAGAACTGGTTGTCAATCCTCAATGACTTGGATGCGGAGTGACTTATCCCCACCTTTACCTTTCTCCCTTCGTTGGGCATCCCTAAACTCAACTACAAAATAGGCATGTCCGGCCACCTGATCGCCATGAACAACTCCAACTTCATTATCTGTTAGGAACTTCAAAATCAAACGTCACGGGCAATAGCTGCTTGAAACTTAGATTGGGCCAGTCATCCCAAAAAAGCATTGTACGGAGAATCAACATCCAAAACAACCAAAGGCAAAATCCGGACTCTCATGCACCTTCTCCCAGCTCTATAGGTAATTCAACATAACCAACAGCTTCAGTTGCAGCAACGTTTAAGCCATGAATGTGGCCTTAGATGGTTTCAAATCCTTTGCTTCCATCCTCATCTAATCATAAGCTTTCTTGAAAATTATGTTTATAGTTTTTCCACAGTCAACCAATATCCTTCTCACAAAAGCAGATTCGATCATCGCCGAAGTGACCATTGGGTCGACCGTTGGAACCTCTACCTTGTCTGCATCTCTATTTTTTAAACAAGATATCATCTGCTATTGTACATTTCTGTTTTGCTGGAGCTCCATCCTCTGTGTTTGAACAACATTTAAAATCCACATGCTTAATCGTGCTAGCATAGCGCTCCATCTCATATCAACTTTTATCAATCGGATGTGGTCCTACGACTATTTTATTGATCACTAATCTTCCACTGGTCTGTGTAGGTTCCTTGGCCCTGTGTGGTGCTTGTCCTCGGTTGGGGTCGGATGTCCAATGCCCGCCATTCTACGGGTTTTTTACGAACTTCTATAACTACCTTTCTCAAATCAGGTTTCAATAATATCCTAAAGACGCTTGCATTCATTGGTGTTATGCCCATAACATTCGTGAAATTTACAATATTTCCTGGTTTGTTCCTGCTTCTCTGTTGATTCTTTTGGAGGTAGCTTCCTATACTGCATAGTATTGCAGGTAGACAAATAGACATTCTTCAGGAATGTATTCAGTGTCGTGTAAGTGTTGTACATCGGAATCCTAGGCTTTCCTCTTCTAGAATCCCTCTTTCCTTCTTGGCTCATATCTCCTCCTTTCTTTTCCTGATTTGGTTTGTTATGGACATTCACTTAAACTTTTCCAGAGCTTTCATTAGACTGCTTTACTGTAATATTAATCTTTTCTCCATCTCCACTTGGTCCTGCGACATTCTTCTTCTTGGAGGATCTGGCTTTCTCTTTTCTTAAATATTGTGTCGCCTTTGCATAAAAGCATTCCAACGTTGCAGGTGGCTTGCCGACAAACTAATCGCCAAAATATATTTTGGATCAATCCCTCTTGTCATGGCCATCAATATTGCATGGTCATTCGGATTACCGATTTCTATAATAGATGTATGAAATCTCTCCAAATAATCTTTTAACGATTCTCCTGGAGCCTGGATCAGGCTGGACAGGGACATTACATCCTTGGGGCGAGTTGCGTGCATCCAAAACAGCTCCACAAACTTTATTGCCAAATCATCAAATCTAGATATCGACCATGGGGGTAACCTTGTGAACCACATCGTTGCTATCCTAGAGAGAGTTATGGAAAAAAATCTAACTTGGTTGCATCATTTACTCGTGTGGAATCCATCAGCCATTCATATCTCATGATGTGTAGCCTAGGGTCGGTTTTCCCTTATAGGCAGGCATCAACGGCTTGTTAAACCTCCTTAGATATTCTAAATGCAAAACATTATAAACAAACGGGGTATAGCTTCTTGAGATTTCTCGACCATCATAGGTCAAGCCTTGGCTTTTTCTCGTTAGCTATCTGACCATAGCCGACAAGTCTGGCGTTTGGATTGTTGGTACCAAGCGGTGGTCGTGTTCCACCTCACATGAATGGCCCGGTCGATGCCTACGAGTCATTCTTTCCTTCTTGGTTCAACATCTTCTCGATGTGTATCTCGTATATTCACTTCATCATCATTTTGGGGAAGCATTTGGTCAACATTTAACTGAACTCCATCATCCAAATTAGCCGCAACAGCTCCAGTTTGAATCCCAGTGTGCATATGTAAGTTCCCATCTCTGGTGGAGGGATTAGCACTGATCGTTCCTGGTAGACCATGATGGTCTGCCCGTTGATGCCCTAAAGTTTTTGCATGATATTCATCTGTTCTGCGACACTTACGCCTATAGTACTCATCCAATGAACTAGAACTCTCTGATGCCAAGTAAGGGGTAGGATCCCTCCTAGTCTTTCCTCGCTGTTACCGATTGAGTTGGTTGATTGGGTTGATATTGGCCTGGATTCGCTGATTTAACTCTTGACGGCTATGCATTAGTTCTCTCATCAGATTCTAGAATTCAGTTCTCATAAGAGAATTAATTGGATTCTAGAATTCAACTGGTTCGGCATTCACATCCATTGGTTGACTGCTCGGGCCTCCTTGCAGGATAGTAGCGTTTTCGTTTCGATCCATGTTCTAAGAAGTAGATCAAGTATTCCTTGCCATTATTGATAGCTTTACTTAGATTTTTGCAAATCTGAGTAGAATGAGCAAACTTCCTAAAGATAACTATGGATCTCCTTCGGGGATTTATGTAATCCAGTAGCAATAAAGGGATCCGGATAAGCTAAGAATCAAGGTTCTCAGCGGAAGCACCAAAATGTTTGCACCAAATATGGTTACAAACACCCAAGGATAGTTTTTATTGAGAAGTAAATAAAGAAAAGCAAAATTAATCTGAGAAAATAAACAAGTAAGCAATAGAGAATAAGCAATAATCAAATATACAAAGGTTTGTTATGGTTCGGTGTTGTATGCCTACTTCTACTTTTAAGTTTATCCTTTATTACTCTCTTTTGAATCTGATTACAACAGTAGAACAAAGTTAACACTTGATTATGACAGAGTTTTAAGTAAAAAGCAGCATAAAGATCTTGAAAATGAACCCATAGGTTTGTATTTATAGGTTGAGATAACGAAATATTTCACAAAGATTTCAACAGAAGGCTCTCCAGGTCCATAGGGGACCATCATAACGATCGGTGAACATTACTTATTGTTTTAGAATGATCGGTATAAATTATACCTATCATTGTTTTTGTCTCTAATTGCCATGTGATCATTTGTGAAGGGTCCCATATGCCTTTATACCTTGCTCTTAAATATGAAGTCATCCTAAGTAGTGGATCACGCGATATGGTTCAATCCTTGTTGCATTTGGATCATGCACTGAGCTACACTGATTGTTATGAAGGATCGACATAAAACGATAGGATTCTTGAACCTTAAAGTTTTGACCTGCAACCGTTTTTGTGGGATTCACTCTTTAATATACTAATGCTTTAATTGTTTCAAGTGAATTGGCCTTGTGGATTTTGAGAATTGATCGGTCTTCATTGATTTGAGCTGTTTTATGAATCATTCCCGATAGATCCATATAAATCCTTGCTTTTCCCGTAACTCGAGCGTATGAACTCCGATTGACTTGAAATTTGGAATGTGGCTGCACAGGGATACTCCAGTTACTCTATATCAATTGCACTCGATTGGGTCTCCGTCCAAATTTGCCTTACCATCGTTCATAGTATTGTAGACAATTGATTCTCAAAGCTACCAACTATCCGTTTCTAACCAAGTTGATGATGTCACGACCTTGCCGAAATTTGGGATAACAATGTGCTTTGCCTTTTATTGTTTGAGATATAACTCACAAGTACCATATGATTCATAATTATATAATTAAAGAATTATTTCCCCAAATCATGGCTTAGTTCATAATTCCAAATAATTACAAATAATTTTAGATACTTCTATATTTTACAATGCATCAATTTTGTTATGAAAATAAATACCATTATTATAATTTTATTTTATAATGAATATTCATATTGAAATAAAGTTATCTTTATTTTACAGCCAACACTAAAAATCGGTTATTATCTCATAAATAATGTTTGGTATTTTTATGAATTTTTTTTCGTAATTTAATGTGATCAGCAAGTGCCATATGACATGCTCCCACTATTTCCAATATTACTATAATAATGTATGAAACACAAAGCTCCATTCAACCACTTGGTATAGTTATCCCATCTACTGTAACCAATTTACAATCCAGAGTTTTTAGATCAAATATCTTAAACTTGAAGAAATAAATCTCATCGAAAATAATTTTCTGTATGAAAAACATTATGAAATAGGAATTATATTTCTCATTCCATGTTAAGTATCTATTATTATTTTACAATTCTTGTATCTGGTGTCTCTTCATAAAGTAGAAGCAACTTATTTTTGTCCTCACTCCATATATGCCTTGAGTTACAACCACACTCGTACATTCGTTTTCCTTTCAAAATGGTGAAACCATTCAAAAGGAAACCCTTACTATGATATTGTAATGAACTCTTTACAAAAGTGCGTTTGATCATCCTTAAGATTTAAGGACATGAAATAAGTTGCATTTTACATAAACCGTTCAAACTGACATTTCAATGTTCGAACTCTTAGATCCACTTTGAAGCCCTTGGTCTAGTTTTACTCCTACCATAATAAGGTCATTATTGTAATCAATCATATTAAATACACGATCTCACATTATGGCTTATTTGCATATTTTGAATGAACTTATTTTATCAAAGTTTCGTACATTACAAATCGCGACCATTCACCATATAAAAATTTATATGTGATTGGATACAGATCAAATATTCATATCCATGTATTATTTATAGAGTTTGAAACTCATAAAAGATAATATACATTCTTGAAAAAATAAACAAGTGACTAAATTATAAACGTATTAAGTAGCTGTATAATTAGGCGCTTACATGGGTCTTGGATTGACAATATGAAAAATATATTGGTAAGTATATTTTATATTTATATTTATCAACCTTACTTTAGTTCATTACTATATTTTAATTGATAGATATTTTATTAATTATATTGAATGCACAAATTTACCAATGTAGATTAATTTAATTTATATATAGCATATGTTCTTGAAATATTAGAAAGGTTAAATGTTACCATTCTATTTTTCTGATAAAGCTCCCACTGGACTTTTATGTTACTCAAAACCCAAAGAAGAAATATAGAAATCTTTAGATTTCACTAGTACGTGTTAGGAGTTGCTTGCCTTGGGATTCTAACCTTGGGTTTTCTCAATAAATCATAGGTCTGCAAGCAATGGATAAAAAATTATTGTTCGTATCATAAACAACTCCTAACCATTAGTCTTTGCCTTAATTTCATTTTGACCTTGAGTTTTCTTAACCAATTGAAAGAGATTATTCATTTGTACCTACCATTTCATGACGACCTAAGTATAATATATATATATATATATATATATCTTGAGTTTTCTTAACAAATACATATGGTTATCTTACTAGTCTATATATTAATAATGCTACACATAACATCTTTAGCTTGAGATTTCTCAACAATCTAAGAGTATGAAAGTGATTTATTAATAGGTAAATGGTAGAGGAAAACACTTATATTAAAGATACAAATCTTCAATATATTTAACTGAGTGATATAGACTTATGGAATAACGTATATCTTATGAAATACTCACGTGATTCAAGTATCAGACATATCTGAAATCACGATATACAAATGTCTGCACCAAAAGTAGGACTAACACCTAATCAACTAATAAGTTATGATTATATAGACAAAGAATCAAGTAATGAGGTAGAACACATAGAATTTAAAGTGGTTTGACCAAAAATCAATAACATACATCCATTGTCAACTTTGTTGCTGATTCTTGCCTTTTTTTACAATAGTATTTTTTTAACTCAGGTATGAACCCAACATAGTATCATAGTACAATCAATTAATTTAGAAAGGATCTCGTTTATGTGCACTTTTCCTCCTATTTATAAATGAAGATCAATGACTCTAGAAATTTCTTTTCATGTTCTCTACATCTGATGTAATACTCCAAAGGAAGATCGTGGCCATTTCTGCAATTGATTATCAACTTAGTACCGAGTTGTGCTTCATAACTCGGTGTCGAATTATAGGGTTTCCACTTTCGAATACTTTGCTTCATTCTTATCTTCATTGCCTTAAAGCCATTATGCTAACTCATCAACCATGACATGGTACCAATTTGAGGTAGGACTCTGTGCCGAGTTATGACTTCCACTTGTAATTTTCTATTTTTCTTTTCACTACTTGACTTATTTGAAGAATGGCTAAGTATCGTTTAGTAGCAAGCAGGGTTCAACACTGATTCTTTGGACTTCACCTGAATTTTGGTTTCTAGATTTGCACTTTTAGACTTTTGTTTTATTTCACAAACATTCAATGGTTTTGACTCATCGAGATATTGCTTGGTAAAAAATCAGGATAACACTTTTCCCTCAAAATATGCCTTGTGTTAACATGGCATGCTTTGGATCAAGACAAGCTATCGACTTTAAACTCTGATATGAATAAATGTCCTCATCCTTTGAACTTTTTCCACAATGTACTGTGTCTCCTCTAGATCATTACCTTGCTTTGAACAGTTGTGAATTAATATCCTTTAGATGACGTAAGAGCTGAAGTATTCTATTCGGTTTCACTATAAAAATCTAGAAATTCTAAATTGTTTCTCCTTCTAACATTCGATCGGGTAGTATTTAATCTTCCCACTTCATTTGTTTTTACTTTTATTTCCATGGCTTGTTATTCCTTTTCTTTCTCTTTTTTTACAACTCAGTACTGAGTTATGGGCTATAACTTGGTACCAAATTTTTAGCTAATTTTTTTACTTAAGTAACGTTTGAGCAACTTTCTCTTTCACTTTTATTTTTATTGCTATCTTTATTAGTGACTTCAATATTCTAGCCCTCTTCAACTTCGATTCAGATCATCACTAACTCTGCCATCGACTCATGACTTTGCCATCTCTATCCACAGTCAGTGTTAACTCGGCCAACTCGACTCTGGCTTGTTCGAATTTTCCCCAAATCAATTTAAGCTCCAATTTGATTCTCTTGTCTTGACACCGCGTTGGTATCATCTTTAAGCTAAGGTAGGTGGCCACCAATTTGGGGGTTGGCAACGTCAGCCATTATTCCATAGCTACAATTGGCTTCAACGTCACAATCCATCTTCCTTCTTGAACTTAGCCATGATTTTCAAGGAACTCGAATCCAAGGAGCCTTAAACACTCGAGAGTGACCCGAGTTTTTTGCGCAAATTCCTTAGGCTTGACTTGGGTATTCTTCTTCATTCAAGTGCTTGGGGCCAGCTTCAATATTTTCAAGATCTTGCTTTGGTTTTTTTGCATGTCCAAGGATTTTGCCATTTGGTTAAGTCATTCAAATGCAAGGACGAAAATTACTAGCTTTAACAATTCTTGGTCGAGTGTTGATCGATTGTTGAGTCTTGGTGAGACAGTTTTAGATAAAGGTCACATCGAATTAGGTCCATCATCCAATGGATTCATTCATTAGTCGAACACTTCATTCTAGTGTCCTTGCAAAGAGTAGTTCCATGTTCTGGATGATGGTTTTGTTATCATAAATCGTACAATAATGGGTAAAATCCGACATGTTGTTCCATAGTGCGAAGGAGCTCGTTTGACACCACCAGGAGCTATTTACATAAAGCGTTCATGTTAACTTTGCTCTGGACATAGGGACACACACTACATTGACTGAATTGCATAGCACTTCCCCCATCAATGCATGAGATATGGTTAGTCAATACACATTGACATCCATTTAGTCTTATACAACGACTATAAAGGTCTCAAATTCTGCATGAAGATCAAAGCTGCATCTTGTCTAACCTTTCTTATTCATCAAGTTTTTCAATAGTTATGAACTGTAGATGTTTCACTGGTCTCCCTGCTATGGGTGCAGGTCCATCCACTTCATAGTTCATCTCATCCACAAAATCTTCGAGTTCAGCTTCAACATTTGCCTCATCGTCTACTACATAATCTACTTCCTCTTCCTTTTGGCTCTAACCATCCCATTGTCAAGCTAGACAGTCCTTACAAACAGTTCTCTAGGTAATGGAAGGCAAAGTCAATGCAAGGTTACCCCCAATATCAATCTCGAGGGTGTTGTAATTCTCGATATTTCTCTAGATTCTCCAGCAACCACATTATATGAAGTAGGTGTTAAAAGAATTTGTAAAGGCGTGATATTCCTTTTTAGGACATTTTAGTTCCAAAACCTTTAAGTAGGCCAATGACCACCTAAACGCCCATGATCCACTTAAACGGCATACAACTTGCAATCGTTATATATGCCTTTCTAGTCGAATATCTTCATTTAATGTTTCCTCTAGTTCAAGAAGCTTGCTTCTATTCATCTTTACCCTAATGTCTATGTTCTTCTCAAAATAGTATTTATATGGCTTGCGTTCACCATCTAGGTAGTGTGCCTACACTGGAGAAGATAATATATTTATTCAATTTCAAGAAGCGACAAGATACCCCATCTCTGACTTACATGGAATCATCCAAGTATTAGCATGTGATCATTGGTATTTGGAACAAGCTTGGCCATTTCAAAGATGAATATTTCTTTATGCGTTATCCACCTGGCCTCAATCAGAAGTTGTTATCGGTACGTAAGTTCTACCTTTACTCTGATCATGTCAGAGATTATTCTATCTAAATTGTTAACTTTTTCGTCTCATTAATTACGTATATTCCTAGGAGACCAGTAGTGCAACTCTAGCAAACACCCTCCAAGCTCTTCAAAATATTCCCATCGATGAGTAAAAAAAATCTTTAATGTATGATAAGTGTGACAATTTCAGCTTTTACCAAAAGATCGTAGGCTTGGTATCATTCCTATTGTGAATAGATGTGCCTAGCCTTCTCAAGAGGCTAAGGTCGAGCACCTAGTGGTGAAAATAAAGAAGTTCCCTTCGTAGTTCAGGATCCTCCAATTGATCAAAGGGAAGATGAGGGTGGTAATGACATAGAAGACAGTGATGAAGGTGGAGATGATAATGATGAGGAGGATGGGGGTAATGGCGAGAATGTGAATATTGATCATGAATCCACAGGAGAGATGGGTGGTGATGTTCAACTACCATTGAAACACCCTACCTCTATAGCCATACTACCCAAGAGTATTAGTAGGTGAAACTGTCAAATAATATGGAGAATGAGGCTATAAGCTAACACCTGTACGTATTTAAACATCGAATAAATAACTCACAAGTTGATCTCATCATCCATAATCTAAAGTGTCTTGGACTAATTCGAGTATTATGTAAATAACATATGGGTCAGACTATATCTAAATCAAGGGGTTGCACACACACATATATAGATGAAAAGTATATGCATGGAATGATAACAATAACACAATATCAAAACATCCCAAATATGGAAGACACAATTAAAGCATGCATAAAGATGTCATCACCCATATAAATCAAATCAATAAGAAATCTTGAAATCAGTACCCAACGGGTGAATTATTCATACATAAGATCAAAATCAATAAAAAAATCTTCAAGTAGTGTAGAGTTAATACAATAACGACCAAAATGGATAGAAATAGACATTCTCGGATCCGTCAAAATAAATGGCGCCTCCCTAAAAATTATGTATATGGCATAACCCGCCTAATAAAATGTAAGGGGCGTAACCCACTTATATAACAATATAATTGTAAATAATATAAATCAAATCCAATAGTTACGAGAATTGGTTGTACAATAGACACGATGTCTGGAGTTGAGTCATATCACAACATGACTATTCACCATCTCCAAGAGCACCTGAGTTATCAACCCAGAACCTCTCCTAATACTTAGGTGAGGTATACAAATAATATGTATTTATCAACTACTCCATATAGAACCAAAAGGGAGACACGGTGTATTTATCATGAACTACACTCAATCTCCATGATATTCTATATAACGAGTCTAAAGAATAACCGGAGAAATATTACAGAATACCCATCCCAAACGGTATTTTAACTCCATTTATTCAAATTTCTCATCATACAGAATTAAATTTCTCAAAATCATAAAGAAGAGTGTCATCGCCATATCGTATCAAAAACACAAATTAAATCAATGTCAATGGTGAATCATTCATGATATCAAAATCAATAAAGGAAAATGAGAAATAAAAAAATATAGAAATCATACATAAAATTCCCAATTTAATTCAAAAATAAAATAATAATAAAGTTCAAGAAAAATCTTTCTTTAAACAATTAAAGCAAATATTCATATATATATATATATTTGTGTGTGTGTAGAGCACACTTTAATAATTCATAAGTAATCATATTGTTAGTGATATACACTTTAAAATACCTAAAATATTAATTAGAAAATATTTCATATTTTTCATAATTTTATAAGCTTTTAACTAATTAATTAAAAACAATTATAAAATTTTATTTTCAATAATTGCTAATTTTAAGTAATACTATTCTTCAATCAATTTATATTCTAGAACTAATAAAATTAGTAAATATTTATTTATATTAAATAATTTCACCTCGTTTATATAATATCATATATAAAAAATTTAAACATTATAATTTACTTTCGAATCCTTGTTCATACATATATATATATATATATATATATATATATATATATGCATGTATTTATGTATGTATATGTATATGTGTTTAACATTCAAGTCACTTTATAAATAAAATATCCTTTATAGAAGTCTTTCCTTAATTTTCTATAAATAGCTACTGTTATTAAATATATATATAAACTTGAAAATAAATTATATTTATTATAAACAATAGAATATAATTCAATATTTTCACTTTATACTCAAACTAATTTGAAAATAAAACATTTTCTTCTAAATTATACCATATTTGAAATCCTCATATTATAGAAAGAGATTTTTATTTATTCAAAACATATCCAAAGTCATTTAAGTATTTTATAAATGATTTCTATATTTTCCTAAGGTTTGAAAGCACTATAAAAAATATTTAAATAACCTTCATAATAAAAATCTCTATGAGATAATATTATTTTCATATTTTATAAAATAGCTATACATATATTATTTTGCCTTTAAAGCAATTCCAAACTTATAATATATTATAATATTGATTCTAAAAAAAGGTTTTATAACCAAAAGAAAACTAAATCTGTACTTATTATGTAACCAAAAGGTTTTATTAAATGCTTTTTTTTAAACATTTCCAACATCCTTTTAAAACCGGAAAGTAAATAAATATCTAGATGTATAAATTATGTAGTAAAATTGCTGTAAGAATATTTATCAACCAATCAATACTATGAATTTACCGTATGATCCAACTCGAGTTCTATCGAACTCCAGTCATCCACAAAATATACACATATTGACAAACAATTGTATATGTAGTTCAATTCACAATCGAACAAAGTTTCGTTTTCAAATTGACACTTTCAATCAGCACAACCAACTAACATCTAACAATAACTAATCCCAAACCAATATTCCAATAATTTATTCAACAAAACAATGCATGCAATATATGAGTTAAGTACGCATCAAACCATAAAATATAGACATATTTGTGAGTTTAAAAACTCACCAAAAAATTCCAAGTGAAGAGTTTAGTGTTTTCATCGTTGAATCATGTATCAACTACCTCCTATATCAGTCGTTGTCTTCACTATCGCCAACACCACATCGCACACCTATCCATCATCGGCCACCCTCATCCTTGCTTCATCACTAGCACACCAGCAAAAACATGAATACCATTCGCCAATTTGCAGTTAATGCCCCGCTAAAGTCCCGCAAAATCCCCATAATAGCGCACAGTTCTTTTTTACCACTACATTATTTTGATTTAGCGCTATTGACAATAGATCCATTTTAAGCACCGCTATTTTCCGCTACACCCACTAAATCAAGGCTATTTAGCACACATTTTAGCAATACTAACATATAAAGGTTGATTTGACTATTTCTCTTTTAAACAAATCAATAATTAGAGTAAAGACATAATCTTAAGGCATAAATGCTCAATATAAGTTAGAAATCTATTGTAGTCACCAAATCCGGTGTATAAAATCATGATATTCTTAGGATTTTTTATATAAGATTAAATAATATTTCCTTTTCCTACAAAATGATGTCAGAGTAAGAATAAATTAAATTAAATAATTAAATTTATATCTAACGGAGTTTTGTGTACCTTTGCTAATACCCCACTATAGTTTTGTGCACCTCCACTGCTATAGAACCACTAAGTGCATTAATTGCATAGATTCGCAATCAACGCATCTCATTCTCCTCCCTGTCAACAGCAGCTGCTATTGCAATCGAGCCTTCTCCCCCTTGCTAGCTTCATTCACTATGCCAGGTCGTGCAATAACAGAAGGCCACATAAATTTTTTCTCTCTAACCGAATCAATTTGGGAATTAAAGGCTGGAGGAGATGGAAAAATAGGATACGGGTTTTGGGTCTTCGAACCAAGTAATTAACAAATGAAGATTTCTAGAATGAAGGAGAGATAAGTGGACATTCTTATTTTTATACTTCTTCCTAAGTTTTACAATTAAGCCCTTATGCAAGGTAGATTTATATTTAATCTCTTTTAATTACAAACTATAATAACTTTACTCATATATAAATATTCTATCAAATATTTATAAATATTTCCAATTTGAATTGATTTTCTATGTTGTCTAAAATATATTTTGATAAACTTTCCTAAATATTAAAATGAATAATTTCTCATCTTAGCTGACATATCAATTTTTTTACTCTCGAATAAAACCCATTTTCACCTATATTGATTACATAAAAGTCGTTTAAGCAATAAAAATTATTTTATGTTCATTGTAAATATTTTATTCAAATTCAATATATTTTCTAAAAGAATTTATTTATTAATTCAATTTATTAAAAAAAATCTTTTATTAAATGGAATTTAATTAAGTAAAAATCTCTTTTAAAAAATAATAATTACTAAAAATAATATTCAAACGTTTCATTTTAATTAATTATATATTTATTATTACGGCGTAGAAAGCAGAGTTGTTACAAACTCCCTTTTATGAAAATTCTATCCATGCAATTTTACAGAGAAACGTCAAACAACTCATATCCTGACTTTCTTTGTGTCTACATGCTTCTATCAAACTTAAACCACTCAATCCTCGATGTGGCTCTTTCTTCAGTTTCTCTTTTTGTATGCTATAATCTAAATTGATTCAATTCAACGACTTTCTATTTTCACATATTATAAAAATTCACAAAATTTTCTAAGTTTTACATTTTTCAATTTTTTTGATAGAGTCTCCTTTTTATGGAGATGTTTCAAAAAAATTATAATACAATAATATCACAATATTTATACATATGCACACACATCCTAACAGGGGGTATCTCTGAACATGGCTAAATAATATAATATCACATCATATATCAATATAGCGCAAAAACATGCCATTATTTAGCATTTAAAGCAAGTTACCTTATTTTTTTGTGAGCAAAAATGAACTAATCTTGCCGACCAATCCAAGTTTGCTTCATAAATAACTATTCTCAATCTCAAGTTCAAATAGTAGTCGCATATAAAGATGTACAAGAAGCATGTATTAATTAAATGTAGAAACAACATCATTTTTATATTTAAACCACTTTCTAACTAAATTTTGAAGACAAAAATGACTAAATTAAGTAATGGTTTGAGGATAAATTGTTACGTAGTGAATTAACTTTCCAAAGCAACTTTCAGATTGCAAAAATATGGATTACAACTCGAGTTATGGGGTATTTTTGAAAAGAAATCAATTTAGGTTTTATGATAAATACGTAGGCCAAATTTAGTAATTTGCATTTTTAGCCTAGAAAATATCAAAATTTTGCTAAATGCTTAAAATGAAATTTGTTTCTTAGGTTCTTAGCTGTGATGACCAGGAATTTTGAAAGTAGTATCAATTTAATAATCTGAAATAAAATTAAATTGATTTGATAATCTTTGTAATGAGATTTGAATTAATTTAATAATTCAATAAAATAAATAGTTAATTGATAGATTTTATCCTTTTAAATCTAATATTTGTTTTATATTTATAATATATATAGAATATTGTATATATTGTAAATAGGTATTGTTTTAAATGAATCCTGTTTTCTATAAAATTCGTATCTTTAGTAAATTGTGAATTATGATTTTATTTAAAAATTAAACTTTTAAAAGGTTATTTCATAAATAAATATGGTTTTAAATACATAAGAAAAATATTGAAATGACTTTAAATATGTGTAACTCAAGTTTAAAATTTAAATAAATAACAATAAGGTTCATTTTCTTTTAATATAATGTGATAAAATAAATAATTTATTAATAAGAAGAAAATTTCTTTTAATAGTTATTTATGGTTATTAATTGTTATTTCTAAAAATATAATAATACATTGTTTCAACAAATAAATTTTTAATAAAAATTATTGTTTTTCAAAATTCAAATTTGTAGTGGCATTTGTAAATAAACTGGATTTCAAAAATTTAATTTGAACTTGAACTCAAAGCTTTTAAAATCTAAAGTATAAATGTTTTTAATTTGTTTTGATTTTGAAATATTTGCATAAGTTTAATTTTATAAATATAGTTTGATTAATTCATTTTAATATATATATATATATATATATATATATATATATATGAATAAATTTATTTAAACATAGGTTTACATTTATTTTGTACTAACATTTAATAAAATACAAATTAACCTAATTATAACAGATTATCATTTAATTAACATTTGTGACAAATGTAAACATCTTACAAATTAAATGAGCACGTGTTAACTAATTAACATCTTTACTTGACAAATGTTAGAATGTAAGACAAGTGGCAATTGAATTTAGCTTTTTCTTTTGTTTTTGTTTCCAAATAATTTCAGCTTATATAAAATTTTCTTTTCCTTATTTTTTTTCTTTTCTTTTCTAAATCTAAAGCCAAGATGACAACTAAAACCAAAATTCTGAAAATCATTTCCAACAAATCCTGTAATCTCCAACAAAACCCTGTAAATCACGTTACAATTCAAATTTGCAAATCCACTCCACAAACCTGAAACAAAGCCTGCATGCAAATCATTTTTGTTCAAATCAAAATCTGTTCAAAACAAAAATCTGTAAGATTCCCTTCAAAACCCAAACCATCTTCAATTTGAAAATGCAAGTAAACCTGAGATTTATTTTGCAAATCAAATTTCTTCAATCTGGGATGCAAACCACTTGTTTCAAAACAAGTTTTGTTTGAGCCTGCATATTTCAAAAATCTGGAGTCTTTGAGGAGCTTCTGCATTCTCTAGAATTCAAGGCAATCTGCGCATTTGCAAGTTAAAAGCACCTACAATTTCAAGTTTAAAAAAAAATAATTTAAGAAAGCAACTCAGTTCCATTAACAATTCAAGATTTGAAGCATAAGGAATTTCCAGTTTTTAAAAGCACAAGTTCTTCTCAAATTCATGGCACTGTCTTCTGATTTTATAAGGTGAGTAACATTTCTATTCCAAAAAGTAACTTATGAACAAGTTTGCATGTTTGATATCTGTGATTAAAATATGTTGAATGCTTATTTGGATGAAATCTGCTGTGACTTGCTTGTGATATCCAAACAGTACTCTCTGTTTATATAGGTCATATGATCAGGTTTAATTTAAAGTCTAAATCTATAGCTTGGAGTCTCTGATTTAACTTTAGAATATATTCAAACTTGTTGTTTATGTTAAGCTTTAATTAAGATTTTAGTTAAGTTAAAATAACATATAAACATCTCTGTAAACCAGTGTTTGATCAATCAAGTTTAAATATGTGAAAATTTATATTGAATTAAGTATAAATTCAGTATTCAGATTTAAATACCAAGATCAAAACTCAATTTTTAGAACAAAAATTGAGATTTTTAGTGGAGGGGTATAGTATTGTTCTATGTTGATCTGTATAGGGAATTTTTGAATTTTTGGGGGAATCTGGGCAAATGTATGGGTCGGGGTCTTTCAGATAGGTGGAGGAGCTGTCGTTGATGAATGGAGAATTATTAGGTGTTGATGGAAATCAACATGAATACAGTAGTGGTGATTTTCTTTCTGAAGCCCTAGTTGAGTTAGGAAATTTAGATTTGGGTCAGTGTTCTAATAGAAGGGATCGAGTGGATTGAATCTTTGGGGAATGATAATAGGTTGAAGGATGGACTCGTGGCCGGAGTCACTGACATGCCGGTGATCAGAAGGTGGTGGATGAAGGTGATACAGGTTTGGGTAAAAACCTGTTCTTGCACTTTCAGGTTGGGAGGAGAAACTCAAATTTCAAATTTGAGTTTAGGAAGGGGAATTTGAGGGTGGAGATAGATAGTGGGTTGTTTGTCGATGTCAGGAGGTCGCCGGAAGGAGGTGATGGTGGCTGAAGGCACGGTGCACGTGCACCGTGCAGAAAAATTTGAGTTTGATGTTTTTTGGGTATAGTGGAATTTTGAGCTCGGGATATAACTCGGGTATTTCTATGTTTTGCCCGAAGATTTTGGTTAGATGACTCGAAGTAGTCATAAGGTTGACTCGGGAAATTTTATATTACAGTTTTTCTTGAAAACTGTCTGCAGGTTTAAATTTAAATCAAAATTTAAATGAATAAGTTATTATGATAAGATTTAAACAAAGTTTAAATTTTCAGTTAGAATTATAGCTTTAAAAGATTTGAAATCTTATAAGTTTTCAAATTTGAAAATGGTTTTCTGTTTTAAATAATAAAAAGAAACCTGGTAGTTTCTGAAAATTTAAAATTTCCATTTTGAACCTGAAACAAAAATTTTAATAGTAAATTTGAATTTCAAATTTAAGTTCAGTTTTTTTTAAGGGTTTGAATTTTCAGTTTCTTTTTAAAATAGAATTTGAATTTTGAATAAAAAGTCTTAAAATCAAGGTTCAAATCAAAGGTTTATTTTAAATCTAAAATATAAATGATTTGAATAAGGAATGGTTTCAAGCATATTAAAATTAAAAATCCCGGATTTGAATAAGTTTTAAAATTTGAATGTTTTCAAACTAGTTTAATTTAAATTGTTTATTAGAAGTAAACTTGTTTTCAACAAATATTTTAAATTTGATTTTCTTTATGAATGAAGCCATTATATAAAAAAAAGTTATAAAAGAAAGTTAAGTGATTTTTAACTTGAATTTGAAATTTTAAATAATAATAGTTTAATCTAAATTTTTAATTAAATTAGGTATGTTAAGATTTATGTTATATAAGTTTTATTACAAGTAATAAATGTGATTTACATTTATTTTAAAGAATAATAAATGAAATTTAAATTGGATTAATTCTTAATATCATTTTGAATTTTAGTTCAAATTGGGATTTGAATTTAAATTATAAAAATGAAATGTTCTAAGAACACTTAATATTTATGGAATTATTAATAAGAAATGGGTTATCTTAGAAATTATTAAGATATTAAATATAATTAAATAAATTGGATAATTAAGGATTAACTTATTTATTTAATTTATTTAATTAATAAATTGGATCAATTCAAATTAGAGATTTATTAGTAAGAAATTAAAGAAGTGATTAAAGGATTAATAATAGTTAACAATGATCATTAACTAAGGTTTATTTAGTAATTAATTAATATAATTAATTTTTAATAATTAGTTATATTGATTAATTAATGATAATAAATTGTGTAATTTATTTTAGTTTAATTACTCAATAAAAATAATCAAGACATTAATTACTTAATGTAATTAATGAGTTTATTGAGATTGGTTTAAATTAATTAATTAAGTTTAATTAATTTTAAACATGGGATTTGATAATAATTACCTGATGTAATTAATGAAGTGAAATTACCCAGTGAAGTAATTAAAGATAATTTCTGAATGTAATTAATAGATGATATTGGGATTGTGAAAATATTTTGGATTAAATTATTTTGTATAATTAATCAAGTGATTAATTAAAGAAATTAATTAAGGAATAATTAATTTGATAAGTAATTAGGGGTAGTTAATTACGGAATGAGATTAATCAAAGGTGATTAATAATTATGGATTAAGTGAGATTAATTACTGAAATTAATTAATTTAATGGAGTAATTAATTAAATATAATTAAGAATCATTAATTAATATAATTAATGATGTAATTAAGATTGAGTAATTAATATTAATTAGTCAATAATAAGTAATTAAGGATAATTAATTAATTGTAATTAATTAAGGTTAAATGTAATTAATTATAGTTAATTAATTAATGAAGTAATTAAAGGTTAATTACTGTATTTGGTTTAGAGTAATTAATTTTGTGAAATTAATTAAAGTATAATTAATCAGGGGTGATTAATTAAGATGATAAATTAGAGGTTAGTTAATTAATTAATTTATAATTAATTAATGATGATGTAAGCAAGATTTATATTGTGTAAGTAATTAATTTAATTCATTTTAAATTAATTAAAAATAATGTAGTTAATTTAATTCATTTTAAATTAATTATAGATAGTATGATTATAGATCATTGCTTATGAATGATTGTTATTGGTTGCCTTGAATGGTTTGGAAAATCTCAACTATGAGATTAGTATTGTTGATTGCTATGGATGCATTGGTTGCATTGTGATGATGATTTGGATATCTTTTGATAGTGATAATGTGGATTGTCTGTGGTTATGATAATGATAATTATCTATTATGAATCTATGAATTATCTATCTGTGTGTATATAGATAATGTTATTAAATTTTTTTAAACTCTAAAACAACTTGGACCTAAAAGACACGCTTTGGATTTCGATGAGACCGGGATCGGGTTTCCATATTTGGATATCCGAAAGCCACATCGATCCCAATTAACGATAGGTCGTGAATCTTATATGAAGAGTGGAGACTCGAGGTGTAAGGGCTATACGTCAGTATAACTCTGTGGGTGATTCCGTAATGAGTTTGACGGAATAGTACTTATAGATTCGAGATGGAGATCCAGAGTGCAAGGGTTATCGTCGTTAACTCTGAGGGTGATTCCAAAATGAGTGTAACGAGGTAATGCCTTCGGTTTCGTTCGAACCCGGAACAAACTTGTATGGATTGAATGCTTTCAGAACATCGTCAGGTGGATGATGAGCATTCTAAGATAATGTGTCCTATAAAGGTAATCGTAGCCTCAAGCCTCATCAACCGGGAATGGCTAAAACAGGGGAGGTGTAGCAAGGCTTCGTGGGTAGCACCCACCGGAGAGCAAGATTTATCCATGTCTAGAGGTCCCTTTTTATTCGGCTTAGTGGGCAGTTGGAATTGCGCACCAACTGCGGGATTGTCTTGTTCGGAACTATTCAGTAAGGAATGGGTCCGGCCTTATGTTGCAGGGGAGTGGGAGTACTCCTCGGTACGTTGATCTAGGCCACGTACTGTGACGGGCGGTACCCCAGTAGCCCTGCCATTGTATGGAATCCAAAATCCAATAAGTGCCAACAGTTTTGATTGTATTACCCACTTTTGTGGCTAGTAGCTGGAATTTAATCATGTAACAATTTCGGCTATTTCTTATTTACTTGAAAACCCTAGACCTATTATAGTATCACCGGATTTCCTATCAAATGTTTTGGTTAGCGTAAGGTTAAAACTTTTCCATGTTTATGTGTGGGAAGTCTTACGTGATACCTTTCTTTTCAAAAGGTTTTTGAAGTTAAGCAACTTTAACCTGTTACTCACAGCAGACCCATGTCTGACCCGGAGTTTATCTTTGTTTCCATAAACTCTTGGGTACTCAAATTTTTACGAGTAGCCAAGGGATTCAGGTTAGCTTTGACGAATATTGGAGGAGCAATGGAGCAGGAGGCTTCTGCGTTAGATATTAGTATTCCGCTGTGTTCTGTGTTGTCTCTGAGTTGTATTATGTTGTAAATACTAGACAGGTGTTTATAACTGTCTAGTATGTGTTGTATTATCTGTGTACTCTGATAGTGATTGTAAACTATGTAATATTTTATGTTATTAATATAATTTATTCGTTCCGCTGTTTAGATTCTGATGTGTTGTTTCTTCTTTCTTCTCTTTCTTTCTATTCTCTATCTCTTTCTTTTCTTATTAGCGATGCGACTTCCTGGTGTTTGGAAGTTGGGTCGCTACATTAGCTTTCCTAACCAAACACAACACTCTATTCAGACTAGAAATTAGATCAGGCTTAAAGTGATGGAGCAAGTGGATGTGTACTACACATATATGCATAAACTAGTAAGGAATGCATAAATCAAAGCCAACATACAAAATAGTTTAAGAAATCAAACCAAAACCGTTCTAATCAAGGCAAGTTGCACGTACACTAGATCAGGTGCAACACAAACCAAAATACACATATAGGTGACATGCAAAAGAAAAGCAAAGGCAACATTACACAGGCACACAGGCCATAGATGGAATGCATAAGGACGTTTATAGTGCAAGTGCATAGGCAAAATATAGGTCAGGTTAAAGAACAAATGCACTAACAGCAACACACACTGGCAATTTAAACAAGGCAGACACACACAAGGAGAAATGTGTTACTTAGAGATGCAACTGCACTCGAAGGCAAGCATGCCAAGGCTAGCAACAAACACTCACACAATCAAGTGCACAAGTAAACACAAGCACATTAAATAGATTTTGAAGTGTAGATGACCATACATGCACATGGCAAGTCCACATCAGGACAAACAAGCAAATGCACACGCGCACAAGGAAAACAACCCATACACAACAATGCATACTCTTATACATACATGCATATATATTCAAAATCTTCAAAATCACTTTCCAAGTTAAAATATAATTTATAAATGTCTTCCTTCAATCACTCACATTTAAATACTATTTAAAATAAATTTTTAGACTTCAAATAATTTCTGATAAATTTCTTTTTAAAAATAAAATATTTCATACTAAATTCAAAAGCGACAACATGTTTTATTTCAAATTATCAACATTGTTTGAATTATTGTTTTAATAATGGGATAATCTTGGCTAACATATTCATTCAATTTTAAGATTGAAATTTCAGTTCATCTCTTTTTTCCCATTATCACTTCATAGTTGAAAAGCTTACTCATTAAATTTACTTTATCGATTCTAAATTATCTCTTTTGAAAATTTATTTTCAATTCAAAATAAATCTATTATATATCCATATATATATATTTCATTAGATAATTCTTTTAATTCAATCATAAACTAATATATATTCTCTATATATTATAATTCATAAACTAATTTATATTAAAATATACGACGTTGTCGTGCTAGAAAATTTAGTGATTCGTTTCGTCAATTGACTGCAATATTGACTACCTAGAATAATATATCAACATTGCCTCGCCAGTGATCTCAACTTCACACTAATATACAATGGCTACATACAATGTTCAAAATATTTGTACTTGGAAAATTAATATTTTTCATTTCTAAACTAATAAAAATTACTTTATACAATAGTGTATAGCTTTAAATAAAATATTTCTTCTACCATTTCCAAAATATTGTGTCGGACTGCCTTATATAAGAATTTAGGGATCTCTATTGATAATGCTAATCAGATGCATCGACTAGAATTCTTAAATCACTCTATGGACAAACCAGTACAAAAATAAACAACTAAAATATTTTCAATCACTATATAAATATTAGGGATACTTTGGCTCGCATCCCTGTTCAGTTTCAAAATGGAGAAAACATCTTCCAAAATAAACTAACGTTTCTAGTCCCTATTTTCAAATCCACCTACAACAAAAGACCCAAATATCGTTTACGTTTTTAGCATTTCAAACGCGCATAAATTTTTATAGAAACATCGCATCAACATTTACAATTTTTAAAATGAGATCCGTTGTTGATACCAAAAAAATCATATTTGCAATAAGGCTGCAATTATTCCACACATTTGCAGAGAATTCTGCAATTTTTGAAAAACATCAATTTTTCTTCAATTATCAGCAATTATTCCATGTAATTGCATACTTTTACGCAACTATATGAAATAATTGCGGACTTTTATGCAATTATATGGAATAATTGCAGACTTCTCTACTGTTATTCCATATACTTAGCATTTTCTGCAATTATATGAAATAATCATCAATTTTTCTTCAAATGTCAGCAATTATTCCATATAATTGCAGACTTTTATGCAATTATATGAAATAATTGTAGACTTTAATGCAATTTACTGGATAATTGTAGTTTTTTCTGCTATTATTCCATATAACTGCAGAATTTTCTACAATTAAATGGAATAATTGCAGACTTTTCTGCAGTTGTTCCACATAATTGTAGACTTTTTTGCAATTATATTGAATAATTGCATAAAAGCCTGCAATTATTCCAAGTAATCACATAAAGTGCAACTATACAATATAATTGCCGACTTTTCTATAATTATTGCATATAATTGCTGAATTGTCTGCAATCATACCATATAATTGGCCTACCGTTGTTTTTCATATGCGTAAGGACACTTATTAGAAAGATAATAAAATTTGTGATTTAATGGTGAAAATGGTTTGTTAATCCGTCATTTCTACAAAAAGTTGCTGCGTTTTAAAGATTGATAATTAATGGGGTGAAAATTTTAATTATGGATGTATCCACATATGAAGAACCAACGTTTAGCCATGACACAAAGGGGTATTTTATGGAAGAAAATTGCAGTATTTGAAAATAGGGATGTAATTTATATCTTTTTTTGGGAAGGATGTTTGTGTATTAAGTTTGATTTTAATGATGTGTCCCTTATTTTCACTAAATATTATTCCTATTTATTGATTCATATGCGTATTTGAAATAAAATATTAAATTTCAAAATTTGTATATTCATTTAATTAAGCAATCATTAATAACAATACAAATCATCACACATTTATAATATCAATCAAGCATTCAATTGATCTAACTTAATTTTTATTCCCATATTTTTAATTATATTTTGTTGTTATTATTATTATTATTATTTCTTAAATGGATTTATTATCCCCTAGTGGTTCGGATTTGGATAAACTACTAGTTTCTATTAATATTTGGCTATGTCCAGATTCAAGTGGGTTTAGAAATATTTGAGTGATTACTCCTACTCGGTTCCTATGTTCTAGACCAGGACAATTGGAAACAAAAATTAATACAACCAAACGCACATATAATCAAACAAGCAAACACCTTCAAGGGAAAGCTATTTTTCAGGATCTCTAAGCACTTTGATCTCTACTAGATCAGGCTACTCTATCCAAAGCCACAAAGAGGTCTATTCATCTTCACCAATGCCAACACTACTGGTTTGACTAACCATCCCTTATATCTCTATCACCATCAACAACTTAAATTCCATAAGAAAACAAACACATGGAAGTGACAAGGATAAAAGGAATATATATATATATATATATATATATATATATAGTATGAAAAATAACAACTACGTCCCCAGCATATTACTCCAATAATCATCATATACTCCTATTATCCATTTAACATAGGGTAACGACCCAACACACGCAAGAGGACAGAGGCTGTAAGTCTCATCGAAGGTCAGGACTCATGTCTCTTATATATAATGTATTTTTTTGAACCTACTTTGATACCAAATGAAACATTCCACCTCCATACCCATACTATCCAAGAGTATTACTAGGTAATACTGTTAGATAATATGGAGAATGTGGCTATATGAGGTACATATGTGAATATTCCCTTGGACTAATACCGATTTGCATTTAAACAAACGTACACAGTATAAACAAAAAGCAATAAACATGTCTACCTCCAGGATAGAACAATATATAATATACAGTAAATATCAGAGATCATAGAGTCAATATCATAATGATGATATATATAATATAAAATATAAAACATATGTCCAATATACATCATAATGATACACACATAAGAGACTATACAATACATGACGATAATCTACAACACTGGATGTATTGTCATCTCTACGCCCAGAAAACACAAGCTAATCTCATTGTCCTTGAACCTGATATGTCTTGGACCGACTCGAGTATTATGTAAATAACACATGGATTAGACTATATCGAAATCAAGGGGTTGTAGGCACACACACACATGTATGGATGATTCACCCATAGAAATCAAATTGATAAAAAATCATGAAATCGATATCCAATGGGTGAATCATCCATACATAAAATCAACAATAAAAAATAATAAATCTCCAAGTAAAATAGATTTAATGCAGTAATGCCCAAAATAGATAGAAATAGACATTCTTGGGGTCATCAATATAAATAGCGTCACCGGCCTAAAAAATATAAATGGCATAACATGCCTAATAAAATGTAAGTGATGTAACCCGCCTATATAATAATATGTAAATGTAAATAATATAAATCAATTACTATAGTGATTGAAATTGACCCTACAATATATATATAACCCAACTAGAATCATATTAGAACATGGCTATTCGCCATCTCCAAGAGCACCTGGGTTATCCATCCGGATCCGCTCCTAAGGCTTGGGTGAGGTATATAAATAATATATACTTATTAACCATTTTGTGTAGAACCAGAAGAGAGATTAATAGTTACTAGCCTGCTCAAGGAGCCCTGGGCTACCCACCCGGATTCACTCCTATAATCTTTAGTCACCTCTTTGGTAATCATGATAATATCCATCTAATGTGCTCGTCAATGCGAGAACTCCTAGTCATGATCCCAGATCATGCCCCTGTGGTAACAAACTGCTGACTTAGGTGACAAAGAGGGACTAGGACTACCCACACTAAGGGCTAACCACCGTTTACTAAAATCACGTGATGCACATCTAATATATAATAAAGGTGTCACAAATCTGGGTTGCAACCCCATGGTCAGCCGCTAGGGTGTACACTAGCCATTTGATTCCCCTAACACCTAATCATATCCCGGAACACTTCATGGTAAATAATTAGATAATATCTACAAATAAACACATATACATACACATACACATACACATACACATATGGGTACACCCTCATATCTAAATCATCCATTAGTTTGCTCTACCCGAGCATCACTTCACGTAAGTATAAACATATCCATATTTCCGTCACTTGAGTGACATCTACTTAATATGAATAAATGAATAAGTATCGCATTTGTGTCCCATTTCACTACGTTACGCTCAATCATTTATTTAATGCTAATAAACTACACTCAATCTCTATGATATTCTATATAATGAGTCCAAAGAATAATTAAAGTATTGAATGCCTGTAACATCTCTATCTTGAGGCCCAAAGCTAAGCACTACAGTTGATGCAGTCATCCATAGTATTAGCTTCCGATGACAAAATATGGTAATGTTACTGGTATTCATAATATCAAAAGCACATGAATATGAAATAAAATCAACACGGGTTTAAAGAAACTTTTCTGATTACATTTCAAATCAATATTTCATATGCAGATACATAATCCCAAATGATTCCCAGGTTTTGATCAAATATAATTATTACAAAATACGTCAAGAGCAACAAATGAAGATGCCCACTTGGATGATCAGAGTACTAAATAGGCATATCAGTCTTAATACATAACAACGGAAATAAAACAAAATATCTCCTACATAGCTAGCTTTGCCTCATGCACATATCCGAAAGCTTTATTCGTTCAACCTACTAAACCTGAAAAATCTTAACTCTCAATATACTTAAATTAATTTTGAGCATCTGAGAGTTTAAGGGGAAAACATAAACTTCGAGTCAGACATAAAGCCTATTGTGAATAATACTATTACATATCAGTTTACTGATATTAAGTGAGACCACGCCGCTTAGCGGAACGGGTTTCCACTCACTAATATCCCTTTAAAACATATCTTTTTACAAATTAGAATCCTGCAATCATACTGATCCAAGCAATAATAACAATATCATATATGCTCATAAATCAGGTAATAAATGGGCTATATTTTCGAAAATATAATTTGTTTGCCTAACTATTAAACAGTGGTTCACTCGAGCCAACCAGACAAAATAAACAATCTAACATCTGTTAGACAAACTTTTGGACGGCCTGTTCTTAACTTACTTCTCACAGGGTCACCTGATCCTAATGGTTTTGTGGGCTCACCAATAACCTATCCTCCTTCTCTGTATATATTTCTTTCTGTGTGTAACATCATTTAAGTCTAATCTATGATCAAACCCTACATACTGAAATTTTAGACTAAATTAGCCAGGGGCTATAGCTAGTATAGGGCGCAACCCTATACCATTCTCATCTGGTATTCAAATATCTGGCCATTTTCTTAGGGTTAACTACCCATCAAATTTTCCTTGAAAACGTTTTTCAAATTGATTTAACCTTTAAATCATACTTAAACAAGGAAACATACTATTTTCTTTACTCAAATCACTTTTCCATGATATATTTTTACTCAAAACATTGTTGATGAAAACCTTAGAAATCTTTGTTTAAAATCTTTAAACAATCTCTTTGAAACCTTTGAAAGTACTCCTTTCAAAACTATTGAAAGTACCCCTTTCATAATAAGTTAACTACTTTACTTTGTAACATTAGGCCAATAGGCCAAAACATATCTTTAAAAACAATTTACAAAAGACCTTTCAAAAACATTGTAAGCATCCATTTCAAAAGCTTAATAACACTTAGACATCCTCTTTTCAAAACATTACAAACTTGCCTTTCGAAACCACTAGAAACCTTCCATTTAAACACTAAAGGTAAACCTTTCGAGGACATTATGGAATCACCCCTTCGAAACCTTTATCATATACCTTTCAAAAGCATTGAAGTCTTTACTTAAAACAAAGCTTTCAAAAGCATTGGGTTTAAGTAAAAATATATGTAAAAATATATGGAACATAGTTTTTAATTAAAAACATTCCTTTCAAAACCTTTGGGTTTATCTTTCAAAATATTAAAAGGGTCTTAAAAGAACTAGGTCGAAAGTAACTCTTTCGAAAGCAATTACCTAAGTAAAAAATGTAGATGGCTTCGAAACCATCCCTTTCGAAAGCATGGAGAAGCAGCTTCTTATTTAAAAGCGAAAGCATTCTTTAGAAACCAATATTCGACTGGGTCGAAAGGTAGAATGCATTAGCAAGTGTTTCGACCCTATCGAAAGATTATTTAAAACAAAAGGCGACAACCTCTTTCGAAAGACCTTTCCTTTAAAACAATTGGCCAAGTCAAAAGCCATCTTATTTGAAAGCTTCATTTACAACCAAATTAGTTCTAAGTTTTCAGAAGCTACTTCAACCCTTCGAAAGCCCTGGTTCGACTCCATACCATTCGCCCAACTTCAGCCCACTATGTGCCGATGCTGATACCGTGTGTATTGGTTTCGACTTAGATGGAGGTGGAAGTATAAGGTCGAAAGGTGCTGTCATAAGTGGAAAAGCAGATAAACCTTACAAAACTTATTTTTATCTCTATAAAGTAATTTCTTTCTAACTAGCTTGCTTTGTTTGCCAACATATGATCGGTTGCCAATTACATTTCAAAATCTTTTCTGAAAATGCTACCGCAATTTACAAATTTCCCCTTCTCCTTTTATAAACATATAAAACATATAAGTCTCCTACCTTAAATAATTTTATATACTTATTACAAAACTTAAGAAAATTCTCCAAAAATTCCCTTAAATAACTTTTAATATGTTTTCAGACATATATAAATTTCTGACCCAAAGCTAACATATAATAGCCGTAATTAATTTAAACCCAGTTTAACCATTTCTTTACTAGAAATTTCATAATAAATCCACATTAGTTCAAAAAATTATGAACATTCAATCCTATCCCTAAAATAATATTTCCGACCTTATGTCAAAATTGCAAGGCATTTGGGTGTCATTTGATATGTTTTTCAACCATACCTTATCATAAAATCGATATGAACAAACAAAATTCATCAACAAGCATATATATATATATATCATTCAAAACACGATGTAATACTTTACGAAACATTTTTGGATCTGATTTAGAACCCAGAATAAGAAAATATAAGATGTAATATATTATTCACCTTAGCTTATAGTTAAGGAGTTGAGATTTGCTCTTGAATTAAATTGATTAACTTCTTCCTCTTGATTTTAGCTTATCCTCCCCTTGCTTTCTCCCAATGGTGACTGGCCTCTCTTGAGTTAATTTTGTTTTTGAACGTGTAAAATGAGAGAGCATGAGTGTTTAGGGCATAAGAATATAACTTTTTCCGATTTTTCCCTTATGTATTACCCTTACTTATTTCATTTTAATCCCCCTTTTATTCATTAGTTTATTAGGCACGACTACTCTTTAATATCCAAATCTCAATGTCCTTAACCATTTACATTATTTAATTTAATTTATCTAATTAACCGTCCTAAATAATGTTAGTCAAAATTAAGGTCGTTACAATATCATGTTACAATACCCTATTGCAAACTGTATTATAACTTCGTTTACTCGGATTTCTCATCACACAGAATGAAATATCTCAAAATCATCAAGCAGGGTGTCATCACGTGTCATATCAAAATCACAAATCAAATCAATATCAATGATGAATCATTCACGATATCGAAATCAATATAAGAAAATGAGAAATCGAAAAATATATAAATAATACATAAAAATCCAAATTTAATTCAGAAATGAAATAATAATAAAGTTCAACATAATCTTTCTTTAAACAATTAAATCAAATATTCATATATATATATATATATATATATGTATGTATGTATGTATGTATGTATATCTCTATGTGTATGTATAGAGCATACTTTAATAATTCACAAGTAACCATAATATTAGTGAAATACATTTTAAAACGCCTAAAATATTAATTAGAAAATATTTCATATTTCTCATAATTTTATAGTATTCTAAACAATTAATTAAAACTAAATACAAAATTTTCTTTTTAATAAATTACTAATTTTAAGTAAAACTATTATTCAATCAATTTATATTCTAGAACGAATAAAACTAGTAAAACAATTATTTACACTAAATAATTTCACTACGTTCATATCATTGTATAATATCATAAATAAAGATTTTAAACACTATAATTTAGTTTCAAATCCTTGTCCATATATATATATATATGTGTGTGTGTGTGTGTGTGTGTGTGTGTATGTGTGTGTGTATAACATTAAAAATCACTATATAAATCAAATCAAACATCCTTTATAGAAATCTTTCCATAATTTTCTACAATTATTTATTATTTTTAAATAAATATATATGTAAAAATAAATTATATTTATTTCAAACCATAAAATATAATTTAATATTTTCGCTTTATACCCAAAAATAAAACATTTTCTTTTAAATTATACCATATTTGAAATCCTCATATTATACAAAGAGATTTTTATTTATTCAAAATATATCAAAAATCATTTAATTATTTCATAAAAAGTTTTCTATATTTTCCTAAGGTTTGAAATCTCTTTAAAAATATTTAAATAATCTTTATATTAGAAATCTCTATGAAATAATATTATTGTTTTAATATATTTTAGTTATATATTTTATTTTTCTTTTAAACCAATTCAAAACCTATAATATATTATAATATTGATTTAAAAAAGGTTTGATAACCAAAAGAATGTTGAATATGCGAGTATATGATTTTTGTTTGATGATAATAAACATATATGTATTCATTTAAATGTATTTGATCATTCAGTTTGCTTCCCCTGTTTGAATGCTTCATATCTACACAAAACTCCCCCTTTATATATGCATACAATCAAAAATATGCAAATGAGCCTAGATGTGAATGGAAAATATTTGACCTTTATTTTCCAAAATCTTAACTTTTCTCTCCCCCTTTTGTTATATCAAAAGAGTAATAGTGTAGAAAAATAGAGATAAAGTGATAGACATTAATGCAACATTAAAACTCAATCGAATATAAATATTAAATTTCAATAAAAAATCAAACAAAAATCATAAATACTCTGTTAGTCGCATATTTCACTTTTAGAATGATAGGAATGATGTCATCATAAAAAACCGTATAGTTGTGTCTATCTGTGGTATATTTATATCAGGAATTTGAATATCTACTAACCATGCATAACCATTAGGACTTTTAAATGAGATTAGTAGTATTCCAATTTTATTTTTAAAAATGAATTCAAGTATCTTCTAACCATGCATAACTGTAAAGACTTTTAAATTGGATTAGAATCAACGTTTTTATTTAACAAATCAATTTTGATATGTGTTCCATACATGCATAACCGTGAGGACTTTTAAATGAGCATGGAAGCACATAATCAAAAATTCCAAGTAATTCACCCATGCATAACCGTGAGGACTTTTAAATGAGAGTGAATACTTTAGTTTTTTTTTAAAAAAAAATATATAAAATGGAAAACGAACGATTCCTGTTTAAATCTCCACATATTGACATAATATAATGGATTTTTATAAGTGATGGTTGATAGAAATATGATAGAAGTAGAAATGGTCATAGAATTTTTACCAACAAAAAGTTTTATAACTCTTGTTTAAATTTCTAAAGAAATTTACTAATTATACTGTCTCGAGTTATAATATATGATAAATATCAACACTCATCACTTTTTCAATCACTATTTATCTTCTTAATAATTAGTTGGGAGTCAGATTAGTCAATATAGTCATTTAAGCTCAAATTCAAAAATAGTTATCAAATCAAATTTTCAAAATGACTAATCTTAAATAGGGTCAAAAATTATTTTCTAGAAGGGGTTTTATAAGAAAAATGTCTGCTTTTTGAAAATTATTTGAAATGAAAAATATGCAGATGTTTTCTTTGAAAAATGATGCAGTTACTAAATGTCTCAACATAAATCACGTTCCACTAGTAATTTTTCTATCAACTAGATTCCTGGTGTAATTTGCATCTGAATTTTTCTTTCACTCAAAATTATCATTTTGTTAATGCTATAGACCAGACCGTAAAGTTGCAACAAATTTATTAAAATCATATTTAATAGCTTTCACATGAAATTCTCTAAAATTTTAATTGAAATCGTGCAAATTTACAAACAGTGACTGTAATGTCAAAACAAATATATCCACGTGTAACATGAGCAATCAGAGATCAATAAGACACCACCATTTTACCGAACAAATTTATATGGATTAGTTCAAAGACGAAAATATGATTGGTCAACATTTAAGCACAAATCAAAGTCATAAATAAGAACAAGTCAAAAATCATATCAATTAAGAATAAGTAAGAATTAAAATCAACATTTATTTATTTATTTTCATCATATAATTGGCTGAATTAATTCATATTACGGTGTTGATTATCACATTTAATATATCGTTCAAAATAAATATACCATTACCTGTGTTACCTTTACGATATTTTTCATTGTTGCCCATTGTGATTCTGCCACTTTTATACTAGGCTAAGGAACTTTACTTTGTCGCTCGTTGTGTCCCTGGAATAGCCATAATCCAAGTAATACTGTTACTGTTCCTTAGCCTGTCACCACATCTACACGATGAAAGATTTTTATGACCTATTTGTTTTTATAGGTCCATGGTTGTTAGTGGCATAATATTTTGAAAAATAATTTTATGGAGACCCATAACTATTTATATATGTTCCTTTTGGCACCCAGATTTGTTTAACTTCAAAGATTTTATATTTGTACCTTTGGAAACCCAAATTGGAATTGTTTTCATGTGTTTGGGTCTATACCAACAATTATTTTGATTGTGTCCATATTTTCTACAAATTATGCACATTGAATTGACTTGATTAATTTCATTTCTAACATTTTCAGATTGGTTATATCTAAGTCCTTGTCTAACTGTATTAACAGTTTGTTTCCCTAATAGCTTATTCGATGATCTTTCATGTAATGAATCGATATCTATGATAAACTCAGTTCCTTTTCGCTTGCGGCTGCTCCCAATATTGATCGTGTTTGGCTATAATGGTATGTGATTTGTTCCTTTTGCTTTACTGGTTAAATGCTTGCTCGAACTCAATCAATGATTCGATTTATTAATATAATCTTCTCTATTATTGCTTGAACTCGAATTTATATTGCTGATGATGTTTTAGGGTTTTATATAGGAATCGAATTCCTTATTTTTCGTTCGTATATTCTCTCTGAAATCGTCTGATAATTTTTGGACTGTCGTTCGATATTGTTTGACCGCTGGTGATTATTTTTGACTTTGTCACTTCGTATATTTTTTATTTGTTCAAATTCATATATTTTCTGGTAGCTTGATTCACATTGCATTGATTTTGAAGTTGCGATTTCTTGATTACCACGGCTTTGAATTCTCTGGTACTTTGACTTTGGTCACTTTGATTTTGTGAAAATATTTTGGGTTCGGCACTGTCTAGATTTGAAACTGCCGTTCCATGATTTTTTGAACTCGTTTTCGACTATGACTTCGGAATTACTTTGAACTATTGTTTGAAATTTGCTCTGTCTTTGTTCGAACTAGCTGTGTCACTTGCTTATGCTGGTACTGTTTCATTTGATATAGATATGTATGTATGCATATATATGCATACATTACTTGTATTTGTATTGCTTGCTTGTCTTGACTTTGGATTAAAAGGGAGAGATTATTGAATATGCAAGTATATGATTTTTGTTTGATGATAATAAACACACACACACACACACAGATATATATATATATATATATATATTCATTTAAATGTATTTGTTAATGTACTATTTTATGTCTCACATAATTAAATAAATATTTGCAGAATAAAATAAATAACATGGTGTTTAAATTCAAACAGATATTTTATTCAAACAAATATTTATTACAATTTTGAATAGTACAAATTTGTACTCTCACTATATATATATATATATATATATATATATATATATATATATATATATATATAATTCAATACAATTTTGATTACATCACAAATTCTAATTTACAAATACACCTCACTACATATCGCTCATTCACTCGTATTTATCTTCAACTTTATTCCAAACTGAATCCAGCATATGAGCAATCTGCAAAAATAAATACTGACGCAGTAAAATTGAAAAGGAAATATTTTTGCAGTATAAAATAAAATGTGGATTTTGAAAATAATATTTGCCTCGGTTATTTGGGTTATTCGTCATCATTTAAATTTGAGTTCATCCTACATGAACAGCTTGTGACATGCACAATGTATCACTGTACATGCCACAAGGCCGTGCACACCGATATATACACTTGATAAAATTACAGGGACATGTGAGCACAGGTCAAACCCAAATGAAAAGTCGAGTTCAACTCAAGTGCAATAAAAATAATGTCACGACACGAGCACAAGGTCAAACCCGAGATATAAGCTAGATTCAATGCAGGTGCAAGTTCATGAAAATGGTCAAGACAACTAAAACAAGCCTCGACCAAAAATCCAAATGTACAAAACCATATGCGAACTGAAACAGGCAGTGGCAACAACAACTATAAAGTATGAAGGCAATGCACATGTCAACAAGACAAGTGGACGAATACATATGCAAATGCCACTGTGGTTTCGACAAACCAAGACAAGCTTATATATCAAAGTGTAGACGACATTGAACAGCAAATGACCAAAGCAAAACACAAGCCAGTGAAACAGCATAAACAAGCTTGGATTCAAATACAACATAGCAATGTACGGACTTGCAGATAACACTCCAGATTCAAATGAAAACAACGTGACACACACATACATCTAGCAACTAGAGGCAAAGCTCATACACAACATATAGTGGCAATATGATTGTAGTAAAGACTACAAGTACAAAGCATGCACCAGTTCATATGCACTGGCTCGAAGTAACAACACAATGCAAACCAGAAAGGAGTACTAGTCTTCATAAAACACAAGACTCAACCAAGGCTACAATGTGCACATTGCAGACTTGAATGTATAGATCAAGTGAAGTATACAAGAGAAGCCTACAAACTACCATGAGCAACCAGTACATCAAACCAGAACAGCAAGTGTAACTGACCACACAAGAAAAGCTTGACCAAGTGGCAAACAAACAACACATGAAAATGAACAAAACCTTCTGTAGTGAACAAAGCAACAACAATGATGAACCAACAGAGGCAACTACAAGCATCAGGTTGAAAACATTATAGGGATGAACACACTTGACTATAAGGAGATGTACAAACAAGTGATACTAAGTGCAACAGAAAATCAAGCAGAGATGAACAACCATGGTGGCAAGTTCAAACAAATCCAAAGCTGACAAAAGCAAGTGATAAAAATACAATTATACACATATATATGTATACACATACATATCTATATCAAATGAAACAGAACCAGCATAAGCAAGTGACACAGCTAGTTCGAACAAAGACAAAGGAAATTTCAAACCGCAGTTCAAAGTAATGCCAAAGTCACAGTCGAAAACGAGTTCAAAAAATCATGGAACAACAGTTCCAAATCAAGACAGTATAGAACCCAAAATATTTTCACAAAATCAGAGTGACCAAAGTCAAAGTACCAGAGAATTCAAAGCCGTGGTAATCAAGAAATCATCAATGTCGTATGAATCAAGCTACAAGAAAATATATGAATTTGAACAAATCAAAAATATACGAAGTAACAAAGTCAAAAATAATCACCAGCGGCAAACAATATCGAACAGCAATCCAAAAATTATCAGACGATTTCAGAGAGAATATACGAACGAAAAATGAGGAAGTTGGGCCGAACAAAATAAAAGAAGAAAGGGAATTATCAATGTATTTTGTTTGGGCCGACTATTAATTATGGGCCTTTAAAAAATTAGGGTTTCATTATTTTATTGTTTAATTTGCTTTTTAAATTTGATTTGTTCTTTTAAACCATTGTAATTTCTAGTCGTGTGACTATGGGACAAGCTACGTGGCGTAGTTTGAGAATTCGCAACTCAGTGGCTGAGTTTTGGCAGGTTTTGAGCGTAGATTTAAGGCTGGTCGATAGTGGGTGTCGTGAATTTACATGTGTAAGTGTCTAACTGCTCAATTTCTAGTAGAAACCTTAGGGGCGGCACGTAGGCAGGGTTTTGCCGAAGCTGAGTAAATTCTATGTCGTTCTATTTCTGCATTTATTATTCTGCTATTATCCGTGCTGCTATAATTCTGATATATCTGTGTTGAAAATATTTTATAAACTTCCGTAATAAATTTTTATAATTAATAGCATCATCCTATTCACCCCCTCTAGGGTGAAATCAATCCTACAAAGAAAACTAAATCTATAGTTATAAATAAAATAAATTTATAACTTTGAAAATAGCTAAATTGATTAAAATATTTATAAAATACTTTTAATAAAATTTTAAAACCCTTAAATAAATTTTTTCTAAACATTTCAAACATCCTTTTAAAAAAAGAAAGTAATTAGATATCTAAATATATAAATCATGGACTAAAATTACCCCAAGAATAATTATCAATCAATCAACACTATGAATTTATCATGTGAACCAAGTAGAGTTCCATTGAACTCCGGTCGTCCATAAAATATACACGTATCGACATACAATCATGTATATAACTCAATTCACAATCAGATAAAGTTCTGTGTGCAAATTGACACTTCCAGTTAACCCAACTAACTAGCATCCAACGATAATTAACCCAAACGAATATTCCAATAATTTATTCAACTAAACAATTTAAGCAATACATGAGTTAAACACACATCAAACCATAAGATATAGACATAATTGTGTGTTTAGAAACTCATTAAAAGTTCCAAGAAATTTTTTTACCATCTTCATCGCTAAATCATTTATCAACTACATCCAACATCAGTCACTGCCTTCACTTTCACCAGCACCACATCGCACACCTATCCATCACCATTTACCCTCATCATCGCTTCATCACCAGCACCACAACAAAAACCTGAAAGCCATTCACCATCAATGCATCATATTCTCCTCTCTATCAACACCAGCCGACATCACCATCGAGGTTTCTCCCTCTTCCTGGCATCATTTGCTATGCTAGGTCACACGACATTAGAAGGCCACACAATTTTTTTTCCTTCTCTAGGCGAATCAATTTGGGAATTAAGGGCTGGGAGAGATTGAAACTAAGATACGGGTTTTGGGTCTTCGAACCAAGCAATGAGCAAATGAAGATTTCTAGAATAATGGAGAGGTAAGTAGACATTCTTGTTTTTATGACATTAAATTTTTTAGCCTCCTTGATATTGATTCTCCGGTTCGCATAGCTGTAGACGTACCTTCGACTGGGCTGCGAGGGAGATCGCTCCATTTAGTCTACTTTATGAGCATGATACATGGGGAACTAGGGCACAATGAAACTCTACATGATGTCCATATTCACTATACGTCTACGTTGCTTATATTGTTTTTTGACTTATAAATATTAACTTAACCATGTTCTCTTTGCAGGTACAATGGTAAGTCATAATCTCTATGCTGATCACCATGGCTTAAGTACTGATTTTCTCAAGCTTAACCCTTCATGCAGCCATTGTGAATCTTCCTATGAATCAGACTCGATGAGACATCGGAGGAAAGATTGGGAAAGGAAAGAAGAGGAATATAGTCACCATGTTGATCGTGAGCGAGAGTCTCGCGATCACTCTAGATCGGACATGATATTTCCCTCTCAACATCATGCTCATTCCCCTCTCCTAAAAAATTTAGATCCATATTTTTCAAAGCCCGATCCTATTCCTTCTTATAAGGCCCCAACGTCCCTTCTTCAGTAGTTCCTTCCACAAGAATAATGATGTCCTCCCATAAATCTAAACAAGCAATTTGCCTAATGGGCTTGGCAACTTTGGAGTCCACCAAACAAAGGCCTGGTAAGGTGCAACCTTCCGCTCATGTTTCTATAGCAGTCATAGAGTGTGCTCCAAATCCACAACTTACTGCACTTCGGAGGGACTTACATTCTACTTTAAAGGGGCTATGTTTGGTTATCCTTAAAGGACTACTATATCGAAAAACACATCAGACGATATATATGCCCCATTGTCTGAAAGCACACACACACACACACACATATCGATAAATTTGGTGCCGCTCATTACACATCAGACCACAAATATGCCCTATTATCCGATATGCACTGACAAAGACAAGGAAAAAAGTCATATGTTGTCTAATGTTGTAATATCATTCCTAGAATTTTCTATTAGACAACATATAAATATTTACTAATATGAATACCAGTTACACTTATATGTTGTTCACCACTAAATAAATATTTGTATGATGAAATAAATGAATCTCAAATTCAAGTAGTACATATTTGGCTTCCACTATATTTACATTTTCAAATGTAATGCAACTTTCATCATATACTATTTCACACTTTCATATGCAACATTTTTACTCTCACTTGAATTTGTTTTTAACATCTTCCTGCTCCAGCCTGTGTCTGGTCGTCCGTTATACCTATCAAATAAACATCATAGTAAAATGTTAAAAGAAACAAATAGAAATACAAAATAAACTTATAATTGTGATTTAATATTACCACAGTTATTTGGGTTGTTTGTTTTCATATTTTAGAGAGGGAAAAAATTAAGTGTGCACAAATAGCTGATGACATGCACAATATATCATTATGAATACCACAAAGCCGAGCATTAATTATCTCTTAGGGACAAATGCAAAGGTTAAGCCCAAAGGCTCAACGTAGTGCAGGTGTGCACAAGGTCAAGCCAAAGTGGGCTCGGGCTCAACTCAGGTGCAACACATATCAGTTTTAAAAAGCACGATCAAGGCTGAAGTGTAGCAAAACAAGACCAGGGTGGTTAAGTATCACAACCAGACCAGAACTAAAGTCAAGAGCACATAGTCAGGAAAAAACTATTCAAAAAAGGTGCACTACTTTGAGCAAAAGCAAAAGAAAGTTTCAACAGTTCAACAACATGGACCAGCAAGCCCAAAGAGATCAGGCAACATAGTGAAAACCATGATAATATTTCACATGTATATACATACATATGTACATGCATTATATATGTATGTATGTATATACTCAAGCAACTGGAGATATTTCACACATATATACATACGTATGTATGTATGTATGTATGTATGTATGTATGTATGTATGTATATACATGGAAGAGCATCACGTAATAATAGGTCATGTAGGCAGTTCAACAGATATACTTAAGTTTGTGCGCATGGGTTCAACAAGTGCATGGGTTCAATAAGTGCAAGTTAACAAGAGCAACAAGGCAAGGATGTGTGCATGGGTTCAACAAGTGCAATACTCAAGTTTAAACTTGCATATAGTAGCAGCTCAAGACAACAAGTACAAGTACAGACATGCAAACTAGAAGTACTAGTGTAGAGGTCTGTGCACAAGGAAGGATCAAGGGAACAATAAAGCACCCAAGCAAACCGAACATACGCAAACAAACTAAGTTTTTGCAAGCTATGAAAACATGCACAAATTACTAGCCAACAAAACAAGATCAACTAAGTGCATTCATATGCAAGAAAATTCGTACAAGTCAAGGTATATACATTCCCGAAGACACAAAAAATCATTAAATATGATTTAGAAATTCAACAACAACAGGCATATACATGGGTAAAGAAATTTTAGGAAAATGAAGCAATAGTTAGCAAACTACAAGCTACAGTGAAGCCACACAATAGATTTGAACAACTGATTTGAACAAGCCATAGGAATCAGAAAATAGTGAAAACGAAAGCCAAAACCAAAATCAGAAAGTCAACCAAACGTCAAGAACATATATCAATATATTGGAAAATAAGTCACAAAGTAACGAATCAACCAGAGACTAGGGCAAATAAATGGAAAAGAAACCAAGTAAAAATTCAAATTATAGAAGATTAACCAGGGAAAATATATTCGAAGTATATATGCAAAATAATCGAACAAATATCTAAGAGTATATTAGAGCAAAGATCAAGTCAGAATTAAAACCATCATCCATCGAAAATCCACGGCCGAGCAAATACTTTAAAAAATTCAATTGAAGTATATATTCAAAAATACAGGAAAGTGATTCCTATATATAACTATATCATCATTGGCAAAAAAATCAAGTCGAATTTGAGCATAAAATTGAAAAGGGGAAAAACTATTGAATATACCAAATCGTCAACAATCTACTCAACATAGAAGCAAGCGAAAGCAAATCCAAGCAACAAGATTTATAGGCTAGGCAAGCAAGGTGAATGAATTACTTTAGTCGATTGACAAGTAAATCAACGGCTTCTAAAAAAGGTAGAAACAACTAATAGAAACCAATAAAAATTGTCAAATTTATCATCACAATTTCACAAACAGAAGTTGGGTTATGAGATTGAGTACCGTCGAGATTAGGTTTTGAGAGAGAGATTATTGAATTAAGAGGGAAAACAGCTATAAGTGGGAAAATAATTATAAGAGGGGGTATAATTATAAGAGGGAAAATACATCATGTTGAAAGGGAAACCATAATAATTAATATGGTGCCAAAATTAAATTTTTTGATAACTTCAATCAAACAAGATAAATATTGTCTGAAAACAAACGATGTATGATCACTATTATGTCATACAATAGATGATTTCTTCATATGTTGTGTGAAAAAGCGGGATAATAGAAAATTTACCATATGTTGTGTGATCAACGTTACCTAATTCATTTTGTGGCATTGTGGACATTTCTATTAACATGGAAAAGGATGTCACAGCTTGTGTAAACGATGCACACGACCAATACTACATATGGAGGAAGTTCCCTCAAGCTTTATTTGAAGTTAATAAGGACAATCAACTATTCCATTAAGAGAAAGTGATAGAGAAAGAGGATAATAAATCGCTCAATATGATTGAGACCAAAAAATCGCTTGCAGTTGCAGAAAAATGTTATTGGACGAGAGGAAAGCTTTTAAGGATAAGTTTAAGATTCAACATGAGTATCTTGAACTGCATATCATAGGAATCATACTCTTGTCATAGAAAAGGAAGCTCCTCTAGCCATAGTCGATGAACAAATCTTGAAGATTTTGAATCTAGAGACTGTGTTGGAGGATAAAATGAAAGAAAAGAGTAAAGCTTTGTCTATGGTCGATGAATATAAAGGTAAAATGCTTGATGCCGAACATGTAGAGATGGAAGTAGAAACCCATGCGATAACTATAGAAGAAAAGATCAAGTTGGATATTAAGCCCACTCTTATTCAGTTCTATGTGAATGTTATTTAGTTTGGATATTTTAGGTGACTTCGTGACAAATACCCCAGAGCACTTGCTATGGTATGGGAGGAAATTCTTAGGCGAGAAAGAGAATGCTCAGGCAGGTCAATGAGGATGTTCTAAAGGCCGACCTCATGGATGATGGAGATCTAGATGCTCTTATTGTAGGCCGGGTGATACTAGCTTATAAGGCCTCTAGTCTTGCCTAGGTGCTAACTGAGGATTTTAGTGAATGTTCAATTCCGATCTCTTGGGTACTCACAGCGGAAACTACCAAATCGACAGTGTGCCATCACTTCTATCAAATATGAGCCTCTCATCTCTGAGTCTATTATTCCTTCTTTTGTAGCTTTTGGAACTTCAACTACTATAGTGAACTCGGTGACAGTGAATTCATCAGCATCCTCGGCTCATGTTCAATATAATCGTAAGGATCCTAGTCACACATTGCCCAAGTCTACCCCGAAGCTACCTACTTTATCTACTACCGTAGCGGAAAGTCAAATGGGTCCTTCTTCCCAAACTACTTTTATTTATCTTGGAGTTACATCACTAGTTTCTCTATGTTCAAGAAGGCTCGGATGACACTCGTCGATGTTTCTTATCCTTTTTTCACTTTCTTTAGCTTTAGGTACACATGCTCTTGCCCCTATCAAAAGTGAATCTAACTTCAGGCACTCGACCTTCAGTGATTGAATATACCATTATCTTTAATCTGCCTTTAATTCCAACCTCTTTAATTGGGTCTGCTCTGAGTCCCGATGTCACAAATATTCATGCGTTGATCGAACAGGCTATGGATGATCCTAGTATGATGAAGGGTGATAAAGACTTTACTATCATAGGGACAAGGACATGGTTCTGGACGATCAATGTAAGAAATTAAAATTTATTATCTATGATAAATGAAGAATATTAAGATAGAAAAAGGTGTTGATGATGTTCCACCCCACTCTTAGTAGCTCTACCGACCCCATCACTTGTCGTTCCAACTTCTGCTCTTGCGGAGACCGACATTCATGCGGAGGCCCCTGAATTTAATGAAAGTGATTACAATTGAGATGAGTATCCTAAGGGTCACCTATGTTAGGAGAAGGATGTTACATCTAAGAAAAAGCATGCTTAAGCCTCTTCGTAAGGCAAGAGGAAGAATATGAGGAGGAGGAAGCACGATTAGATGTCATTTTCTTATGCATTTTTGGTTTTAGTCTTCTTTTTTTTTGGCATGTATTTTTAGACCGTTGTTGTATAGGTACATCCCCCACTTTTTCTTTCGAAAATTTATATGTTAATAAGCTTTTTTTCTTCTAGACTTTTGTCACATTTTATTTTGATGTCTCTGTGCCTATTCGTCTATATACTTTGATTAACTAATTTTGTGATAATCATATATGAATTATTGCAATGTTGTTATTCACCATAACTCCATGTGCATGAATAGGCTTTCGTAATTGCTTAACAGTACCTTGTTATTTAGTCCTATTTATCACTGCCAAAGTACTTCTTTTTGGCTAGATGAAACTATAATCGTTTGGCGAACTTCGTGGCCTATTTTGTTTATCCTCGATAGGGTTCTGTTTTACCATAAACAAGGTTATGGGCTCAAAGGTTTCTAGCTTCACATCGTTTCCTAACATTTTAGACGCCTATCTCTAGATAGCCATCTTGATCCCATCTATCTCTAGGCATGGATCAAAAGTATTCATTGACCATCATCGCTAGTCATTAACTGAGCGTGTCTTGCCAGGTTATAAGCGTGGTTGTATATGTAAAAGGTTCAGTCACATACTGGTTCCTATCTCCAGGACCCAGTGTTTCAGATCCTCCAAGCATAGACCTTAGACCATGCCTATCTTTGGACACCTATCAAAGATCAAATGTATAAGGCAAATCATCCAATTGACCTTGATATAATTAAATTTCAATGACCTGATCATGGACCAATGGAGTTTGTTCGTGCTTATCTCAATGTGCCAGTTTCAGATCTTGCTTATCTCCGAGCATTGGTAGATGATTAAATGCGTAGGGATGAATCATGTAATCTAGACCAGTTTGATTATACTCTAATGACCTAATCATAGATCAAAAAAGTTTATCGGTATCTATCTTCAGGTACTTAGATATTGGTGTTTTCAAAACGTAAAATTTTCGATCTTGCCATTATTCATATGGCATGAAGTTAGGTTTTCAAGAATAAAGTTCCATTAGTTACCAATGCCAAATCTATTTATAAGCAAAAGAATGGCATGCTCTTCCTTATTACATAAGATTCAGGTCAACTATTTATAAAGATAAGACTAAGTGAAATAGCGTCTTTGGTGCTCGCTATTCCACGCTCTTTGAATTTAGAGTCCATTGATAGCCACTAGCTTGAAAGTTCCATCGCCAACTTTATATTCAATCACACAAGGAAATTCCGAATTTAGGCCAAGTGCTACCAGACTACAAAAAACCATTTCAAAATGAGGTCGCCTATCTCAAAGGTATGGTTTCCAACCTTGGCATTGAATTATCGCGCTACTCTTTTCTAGCAAGCAGCTACCCTCAAATCAGCTTCTTCTCATTTCTAATCAATCAATTAAATAGACTCAAGCAAGAGCTCCTCACTTATCGTGGGATCATAGTGAATTCTTCAATGAGAAGGGACTTTCAATTTAATTAGAATCATGGCCTTCGACCCGTAGCTGAAGCAAATAGAGTGTGGTTAGTTGTGGACTTGTGGATTGTTCGATAAGCCCATAATGCTAGTGGTAGTTCATTGACCTAATTGCCCTTGGCCTTCATCAATCACTTCTTCAGGATAGATTTAATGATCTTGTTCACTACCTCCACCTATACATTTGCTTGCGGATGTGTTATTGCCAATAATTTCTTTTCAATTCGATACCAATTCTAGAAATATTTGAATTTGACACTTTCGAGCTAAGTTCCACTATCATCGATAATTTTCTGTAGAACTCCAAATTTCTATATAATATTCTTCACAACAAAGTTGATCACCATCTTCGTAATGATCGTGGCTAGTGGTTTCGCATCAGCCCACTTTGTGAAGTAGTCCATAGCTACGATGGCATACTTTGCTCCATTTTTTGACATTGATAGCACATTGATTATGTCAATTCCCTAAAACTGCAAACAGCCTTGAGCTGACTATTGCGTAAGCTCTATGGATGGGGCTCTCGGGATCTTTGCAAACTTTTGGCACCAATCGCAATTTCTAGTGTAATCGGTCGTGTCATACTTGATTGTAGTACAAAAGTATCCATAGCGAAGAACCTTTCTTACTAAAGTCTACCCCATCCCCATGTGATCATCATAGCTTCTCTCATGCATAGCGGAAATTATTTTCTTGGCTTTGTCTTTGGTGACACAACGCAGTAAGGTTGCAGAAAATCCTCTCTATATAGTACTCCTTCCAAAATGAAAAATCATGATACTTGGCACAGGAGTTTTTGTCATCTGTTTCTTCCATTTACGAGAGTTCCCTTTAGTAAATATTCCTTTATCGGAGTCATCCATGACACCTTTTCCTCCTCGGTCTCTAAGATCTAATAGACATCGATCTATTTAATGCGCAAAGCCGACAAAACTTCCATTGGATCGATTTACATGAGCTACATATTCCTAGAGCGACCAATTTGGCCAATGAATTGGCTTTTGTGTTCTCCTCTAGGGGAAAATGCATTATCGTATGATATTGAATATCATTTACCAGTTCCATAATCTTTGTCAGGAAAGAGGTAGGTCTTGCTCCCTTAGCCTAGAATGCCTTCTTTACCTGACAACCCACCCATTGAGAGTCGCTGAATATATGCAATGTTATGACTCCAAATTCTTTTGCTATCTTGAGTCCCGTGATTAGCGCTTCGTATTCAGCTTCATTATTTATTGCCGAAAACTCTAGCTTCAACCTGTAGCATATAATTCATTCCTTTGGGGTCACCAATGTAATGACTTGATTTTTAGTAAAGTATTTTTAATTTAATTTATAGAATTATTCTAAAAAAATTAATTTGAAAAATATTTAAACCATCGTTTGATGCATTTTGCGACAAACATCGATATTTTTGAAGCTTTAAATATTTTCATGGTTCTATCCACCATGTAAGATCTCACCTTCTATAGTAAAATCTTCACCACCATAACACATGTCAAGATCTCATATGTTGCTTATGGGTTAAGGAATAAGGTGTCGCAAGGAGAAGAGGTGATGGAAAGTTTGATTTATGAGATGTGATGGTGAGATGTGATGATATCATAAATGCACATGGAGATGGTAGGTGTGCACATGGGTTAGGAGATTTTTTGGCCAGCCTTAGAGGGTAATGACCAAATTTCCCTAGGCTTGGGTGCCTATAAATAAAGAGTTCATTTGCAAAGTAGAGAGGGCATAACCAAGTTACAAAGATATTTCCAGAAATTTACCACCTCAGTTTTTAAGCCATAACTTTCTTTCCTCTTATCCAAATTAAATGGTTCTTTTCTTATTGGAAAGGAAATTCTGAAGGCAACAATTTTTATTTGTATAACATTTTCTATCTTAAAATTTATCCTTGTCAAAATCGGTTTAAAAAATAGATCATTTTCTAGCTAAAGTTTTAAAACCAGAATGTATACCCCAACTTCCAAAAATCATATCAAATCCAAAAATGAGCAAATCGACCTCAAATTTTCACCAAAACCACTCTAGTTTAACCCTCTGTCTATATCTAACAAGTAGTGTGGCACTACCTTGATATAATTTGAAGGAAAGGAGGCAAGAAGGAGTACAACCATGTGTATGAGTGGGAATGGTGGAGCTTGTCTTGGTTGCTTTGCTTTCGATGATGGTAGGAAGGCTTTGGGTTCTTACTTTGGCATGGGAGGGTGTGGCCACAGATTTTAGGATTTGGCTAGATGTTGGTGAGATACTTACAATTTTATTGAATTATATAATGTCACATACGCAGGTTTGATGCAAGTATAGTAAACATAACACATTAAAAAGTTAAGTTTGAAACCCTTGGCTTTTAAAAGTAAAGAGATAACTCTAAATTAATTGTCATCACTTGTACACCTTTTATAACATGTGATAAGGTCTATACTTAGTATACGAATGCTTGGTTGAATGATATGTGAAGTTAGAAAAGTGTTTATAAATGTTCCATAGAAGGAAGTATTGATTATCGTTTATTGTTGTGTTCATTTCATTGATTGATTGTTTGATATGTCCTAAGCCATTTTTTAAGCAATTCCCTTTTTCACAACATGTGCTGAGTTGAAATAATTGTGAGTATTTAGCAGCCAATTCACAATTTGGCTAAGTTTTTAGTGATAACGTTAGATTGTGGTAGATGATAATTATGAATTAAGAACGAACAATTTGTGATTAGAATCTCATAATTTTCCTATAAAATGTTCGACTATAATACTGGTTAAGAAATTAATTATAATAAAAGGATTTTATTATAATTTTACAATGATATTTATCTTTTGAATGAAATTTTTTCCAAAGAAATATATAGCTATTTTTGGAAATAAATATCTACAAAAGGGTTTTCCCATATTTTGATATAAAAGTTATTTTGGGAATAAATGCTAGTTTTAAATATTTTGGATCAAAGAGGATTTAAGATGCTATTATTTTGAGAACTTAAATGCTGGTAGTTTTAAAATGGCTTTCCTAAGATTTTGAGGAAATAAACAATATTGTGTTTTGGAAGTATTTGTGAATATTAGTGCAAAATGATTTGTCACTTCGGAAAACAAAATGATTTGGTATGTTACCAATGATTCCTGTAACCTTAATTAAAAAGAGGGCAGGAGGGTTCATGTAACCATAAGTATAGTCCACTCTTAGTGTAAAGGGATTTATTTATTTATTTTGGAGAGGCCGAGACCCAGTTGCCTTGTTTATGGAAGAAACCTCCCGATCTTGTTGCATATATATTAATATGCTTTTATAATAGAGTATTTGTGACTTTCAAATAAATATATCAAATACAACACTGTATTCTTATTCATAGTATTTAATACCATTTTCAAAAGCGATTATTTTGAATCCCAAAGAAAAGTATGATTTGATATGAAAGATATATATTGTTATTTCAAATGGATTTGAAATGAAACTGTGGATTTAGTTTAAAGAGATTATTTTCGAAAAGGATTATATCTTGAAAATAATAAAGTTAAATATATTTTTGAAATCCAAATGAAAGGATATTTGCCTAAGTGGGTAGATTCGGAAGCTAATTTGCATGCTATATGCTATTTAATTTCAAAATTGCATCTTTGTCTATGCATCATAGGCTCCTTAAGTTTTAGTTGTGGTAGGAGAACTACGTTGGCTTGATCTTGTATCTAATTGGACATCCTATTAGATATGGGTACATAGGCAGTCATAAGTGGTAGTGACATAGCCCCAGTATATAACATTTTACTGTTTGTATTTGTTATTTATCGTGTATTGATGTTTCTTTCCCACTTGCCATTTCATTCTGTATTGACATGTTTATTAAGTTTGCAAGAATGGATATTATTGTCTCTTACATTAGAGTTGTGCAGCGGTAGATTTGTATATATATTTTGGTATGTATTAAATTACACTCTATAGAATAAATGATTACTCTAAAAAGTTCTATTATTGAAACTGCATCCTATACATTTAGTAGTGTTGCATATTTATCAGATTATGATATGTTAAAATGGTAGTTATCATTCTTAATTTTAGAATAGATGCACCTTTTAGCAATTTTGAGAAGTTCGAAAATCTGGGTTGTTTCAACCAAGATCTCTCCTACCTCTAAGCTATGTTCATTATACGCTCCATCCATGTATAATTTCCATTGAGCTAGCCGAACCACATCTTCCTCCACTTCTCCATCCCAAATGGTAAACTTGACAACGAATTCAGCCAATGCCTATCCACTATCACCTATCCAGGATGGTAGGTTATATCATGTTTTCTTAGCTCAATATTCCACTTCGGTAACCTTTCCAAAGTATCGGGTTGGTGAAACACTTGCCTTAATGGTTGATTAGTTAACATTTTCATTGGATATGCCTAGAATTATGGCACAACTTCCTCGAGCGATCAATGAGGAGTACGTTGGCTTCTCTAACTTTGGCTAATTCTTCTCCGCTCTAGTGAACTGCTTGTTGATACAATATACGAGCCTTTGGATTCTTTATTCCTCATGCACCAAAGCTACACTCAACGCGTGAGTAGACACTATGAAATAGACAAATAAGTCATCTCCTTCCAAAGCTTTGATAAGGCTGGTGGTCTCTCTATCCGACCAAGTAAGTCTTAGAAAGCTTTTCTGACATTCTTCCATCCAGACAAACTCCTTTCTCTTTTTTGAGGGAATCAGAGAATGGAACATGTTTATCTATTGCTTTTGAAATAAATTGACTCAGTGCAGCAACATTTCTGTTCAAGGTCTGCACTTCCCTCCTTGTTCTAGGGTCATCAACATGTTTCAATACTTTAATCTGCTCTGGATTAACTTCAATGCCCCTTGAGTTTACTATATAACTAAATAACTTTCCTGATGCGAATCTGAAAGAGCATTTTGGTTGACTAAGTTTCAACCTATACTTCTAAAGCACATCGAACATCTTTGAGAGATCGCAAATGTGGTTCATCGATTGTCGTGACTTCATAAGCATATCGTCCACATAGACCTCTATCATCCGTCTAATCTAACCTCTAAGAATCGAATTTACCAATCATTGGTAGGTAGCTCTAGCGTTCTTCAAGCCAAACCACATTACCTGATAATAACACAGCCCTAAATCTTTGATAAAACAAGTGTGATGTTGATTAGAACGTGCAATGCTGTTTAATTCTATTTGGAGTACACATCCATGAAGGATAATAGCTCATGTCTAGTAGTTCCACCTATAAGCTGTTCAATTACGGGTAGCAGGAAGCTATCCTTTGGGCATACCTTATTCGGATTTGAAAAATCGATACATGTCCATCATTTTCAGTTAGGCTTCTTGAACAATGTAGGATTCGATACCCATTCAGTGTATATAGCATTACGGATAAAGAAATTCACCTTCAGCTTGTCCGTTTCTTCATTCAATGTAGTGGATCACTCTGGACCCAGGCTGTTCCTCCACTTCTTATAGGATGACATCATGGGTCCACATTCAACGAAAGGCATGTTATATTCGGCTATATTCCACACACATTGGAACATTTCTAGGAAAACACATTCAGTTTTGCCCAGAGAAACCCTACCAACTCCTTCTATAACTTGACACTAAGTCGACCGGATCTTCAGGACCTATGTGGGATCATACTCGTCGATTGGAATGTTGATCGTCAGCCTCGCTAGGGACACCCTTACATCCTCTGGCTCTTTCCTCAGATCCATAGAATTTGTGAAATTTACTATGCCATCCAAGCCATGGCGTAGGTCGTGGTTGCTACACGTCAACTGTCCTGATGCATAGAGCATTTTCTACACCTTTCCTTTTTTACATCACTTCGTCTCTTTGAGATCGACAATGTAACACTCATGGTCAGTACACTAGTCTCCCTGGTTAACCCCTACCCCATTTTCGGTGAGAAAGTTTAACATTAAGCACCATGGGGCAAAAGTTATTCTAAAAATGGTAAGGGTTGGTCGTTCCAAGAAAGCATTATAAACAAAATATGTATCAATCACAATGAAGGTCTGCACTTGCACTATCTTACGGTCGCATTCACCCAACTCCATCGATGGATTGAGACAACCGACAGGTTCCTTAGTGTCTTTGGTAAATCCATGAATACATAATTTACACAGCTTCGGGCCCTGCCCACTCATCCTTATTTGGTAAAACTTTACATTAAATAAAACATTAACCGAGCTCCCATAATTACTCTGGACCTAGTGCACAGTCCCCTGCCAACCACTCTCCTAATCCCTAAGGGGTTAAGTATCGGTTCTTACACCCCATCTATATCTCAATTTCTAAAGACAATATGATCAATCATCATTTTTAGTTGTTTTGTCAGAGCTTCTTCTTCCATTGCAAACTAATTCTCCTGCACAACATGCTTCAAAGAACTTCTATATCTTTCCATCTTATTTTATTTTTTCTCGTCTGGATATGGTCTACCATTGATAGTATTGATTACAATTCTTCTTTCTAGCTACTGAGGTCCTTTTCCTGTTTTCAACACCCAGTGAAAATATTTGGAAAATATTTTATTGAAAATATAGAAAATAGTTTTGAAAATAGAGGAAATATCTTTGGTGAGAATGCTCTGGAAATCATCACCCCCATCCATGGTCGTAGTTACATCCTGGGTTACGTTGCTATCGCAGCAAAATTCCATGTAACTGTAGGCACTCTGCGCCCCTCGATTACGCCATGAAACCAGTCGCAGATCGCAGTTACATTTCAGGGTTACGTTGCCATCACAACAAAAGTCCATGCAACTGTAGGCCTCAGCGCACTCGAATTCCGCTGCCAAAAGAATGAAACTTTTCCACTCCCACATAGGACGCAGTTTACCGATATAAAATCAAACATAGACTATTGGCTCTCAGCAGCACACACGACTTTCGCTATGTCACCATAGGTTACAGTCTACCGATATAAAATCAAACGTAGACTGTTGGCTCTCAGCCGCACACATGACTTTTGCTATGGTCTGCAGTAGATCGCAGTGACATCGAGTTACACTGTCATCACAACATTACCCAAATGCCTTTGTAGGCATCAGTGCCCTCGACTTTCGCTACACACTACACATAATCCTCAGGAACTAGTTTGTCCAGAATCAACACAGGATCAACTTTAGAACCTTCCCCTTTGAGGCTCAAGGCAGTACCAACATATGGCACTCCGGAGAAGTTCATTCCAAGGGAGCGCCTTTTTCTCCAGTGCCATTTTCAAAACACTTAATACTATACATATATAGGATCTTTCAAACCATACACCTAGTATGAATCTCATATAAATCTCCTTTTCACATAATCGATTATTCCAAAATCGATAATTCTCAACTAGGTTTTTCAAATTTCCAAATTGATTTTTCTCTAAAATCAAAAGCCTTTCGAAATTCATAGGTTCCCAAAACCTTTTTCAAAATCATTCCCACAAAATCCTTTACATACATACATACATACATACATACATACAAACATACATACATACATACATACATACATACATATATAACTTTAAAAATCTTTGGATCACTTCAAACTTGTATAAATTCCCTTTTTATATTTAAATACTTTCAAAAATCCTTTCCTTCCGGCAAAAGATTCAACAAGGGGAGATTTATCTTACAGAACAAAGATATATATAACTTTGTTTATTCTAAATCAAATATTCAAATTTGATTACTCTATAAAGTCACTTACCAAATTACTTACTTTCATAAAGTAAAGTTTTACCATAGAAATCTCCAATTTCCACTTTACTTCATTATATATTTCACAAAATATACCTTTCATTTCAAAAACCATTTCACATTTCTTATCCACAAATTCCCAGTATCAATTTCATTCAAACCTGTACGATGTACACAAATCATCCGTACGCTGTACTAATCTGATCGTTCACTCGATCACACAATTTTGCTTCCGAACTAGTATCGTTCACCCGACTTCCTAGTGCGGACTCTGATATGGTTTCTTAATCAGAAACCGACATTCTGCTTTCATAGCCATAACTATGATAGAGAATATCCAGAACCAATCAACAATTCATATCCAGCTTCGCCTTCGAAAATCGAGTGAAAAATCCCAACTCGGATCAACATACTATTCTCGAAATTCTGTATTCGAATATGGATCAAATCACTATGTGAATAGAATAATATACGTACATCCTATGTATTTATCTTTATTGATTATTAACCAAATCAATTCTCTTTTCTATTCACATTCACTTACTCACAATTGCTTAAATCCTCATTTGGATTATCATCTCAAATGGATATTTAATCATAAACAGTTTAAACTCCGTCCAGTTTAAATTTAAAAAAAATATCTTGAAAAATTAAGAATAGATAAGTAGTTGAAAAATAATTATTACTTTGTAAAATAGCTGTAAAATAGTTAATAATTGTAAAATAGTTGGAAAATGGTCAAATAGTTGTAGAAATTTTAAATAATTGCAAAATAGTTGTAAAATAGTAATTAATTTGTAAAATAGTTGAAAAATAGTATTTAGTTTATAAAATAGTCAAAAAATTGGTAAATAGTTCCAAAAATAATTGTAAAACAAGTATAAGATAGTTTTAGGTTTAAAAAGAAAAGTTGTATAGTAAATAGTTTGGAAAAATAGATTTATATTAAAATAATTTAATTTGAAAATAGTCCAGGGTCAAACTGTTCAATTTCCAACCAATTCAATTTAAATTTCCGCTACAATTTAAATTGACTCAATTCCAATCTAAATAACTTCAATTTCCATTAAAATTAATTTAACCCCAATTCAAGTTGAATTAATCCTCGATTTCCTTCCTAAATTCAAATCAAATTCCATTTGAATTTACTTATTCAACTTTAATCAAAATTTCAATTAATTCAAATAAATTTCAAATTGAACCAATTTCAATTCATATCAATTCTAGTTTGAATTAATCCCAATTCCCAATTGAATTTGAACTCATTCAACTTCAATTTCATTTCAATTAATTCAAATCAAATTCAATTTGAACTAATTAATTCAAATTCCAAATTTAAACCAACCCGAATTATATAAATTCGAGTTAAATTTTTAAATGTTAATTTAATCCTTTAAATTAAATCAAATCAACTTATATCTTTAAACCATTTAATTCTGAATCCAAATTCCGTTTTATCTTAATAATGGATATATTACCATACCCCATTTCTTCATTTATTTAAACAAATCCAATTTCAGCTTAAAGATTATTAGTAACAACTGGATGGTATCATTATTTTAAAACATCCATCCATTTCCAATTTCTAGATCTCAAACCCATTTTGAGATCACACAAACTCCCAATCCAAATTAACCATATAACTTCCCAAGTTAAATCCTAATTTCATCTTGAAATTTCCAAATCAAATTGTTCATTCAAACTTATTTAACTTCCTCCGAGTTAAATTCAATTAGTCCCGTTAACCTTACTCAAATTTGAATTCTCCATTTCAAATTTCAAATTTCTTTTCCACTTAAAAAACTTATTACTTTTGGGTATCACATCTCATTCCAAATTTAAAACTCAACATTTAGAGTTTATTTCAAACCATCTTTGATATTATGCATATCCATACATATACATATTTATTTCTTAACCAACCAGGCTATACTTTAAAATTTAAACCACCTTTGGTTTTCTAATCCAAAACAAATTCCTTTAAATCTTCAAACAACTCTTGTTTGAATCAAGCTCTCTCACTCAAATAATATTATTTATTATTCCTTCATCACTTTGGAACAATTTTCAAATTTCTGGACCTAGATTTAAAACTTCACAGTTTAGATCATCTTCAATTCCAATTTATAAGTCATACTTGCCTAATGTTTTACTTTCCTAAAACATTTCATCATTTTAGGATAATACCAAGGTTAGTACAACTGGAAATCAATTCACTATTATCTTATTCTGAAAATTCTTCTCCAAATTTAAATTCAGTTTGAATCTATTTCAAAATTGTCTTTATTCAATTTCAGTTTGGTTGTATTTCTGTTACCACTTAATTTAATTCCAATATTTTAACAACCAATTACCTTAATATTTGTTAGAAAGAAATATTTCTTTATATATCAGAATATAATCATATATTAAATCATTTAAAATCTTTATATAAGAAAATAACAATTACGCTCTCATATACACACACACACACACACACTCAACTCATTCTAGGGCACCATTAACCCTATCCTTAATGGGTAATCCCACCAGAACCAAGGTTCTCACTTAACCTCGCTCTGAAACCAAATTAATGACCCGGAAATTTCGATCCTGAAAATTCAAAATAGTTAGGAAAAGAAGAAAGAGACAGAAGAAGAAGAAACAGAAAACCAAACTCCGAATCTCACATTCGCAGCGGATCAAAATATAATATCATAAAATAACATTTATACAAAGAAGCTGAATCAGTCAATTATATTTTAGTACATCAGAGTTACAACATTTTCACAATCACTGGACACTAAAAGCAATATGTTCCAGATACAAATCAATAATACATAGCAATTACTCTCAATACGTTCCTACCTTCCAGCTTGCCTCCTGAGCTTCAGGAACGTCCTTACCTGAAAATCTGTAATACTCGGTCTGGCCCGAGCATTACATCAAAGTAACACCCAGGTCAGACTGGAAACCAGCGTGAGTATATCCTTCTAAAATGAAATTCCAATGCATAGAACTTATTTAAACCCCGGGCTAACTTGTTCATCACTACAGGTTCATAACTTGTTATAGTCAACACTTAAGAAATTTCTAAGTATCTTTACTTAGTTTTAAAAGGGTCCAGTCATTTAAATCAATCCCATTCCAGCCTATTGATTTCACATACCAAAACTATAAAGAGCCGAAGTGGTTTCGGGTATTTGCTAATACGCGACCCCAGTCTCTTCGATCCCAATGTCATCTTAACCCAAGCTATACAAGAGAAATACAACTCAACTTTAAATACATCGATTCATCTCGATAGATAACCATATTATCACTATTCAATCCAATCTTATCATATCATAAAATATTTCATATCAGAGATATCAATCAATTCAAGGGATTTAACATCGTTCAATCATTCATAAGCAAGATTGATCTCTTCCAACACTAATTCAATTTATCTCTAACTAAATAAATTACTAATCTTCAATCATTTAGATCACCTTTACTTAAAATTAATTAATTACAAACCATTTAATTAATCGTCTTAAATTTACCATCCTAATTAATCATCCTTGACTAATCATCCTTTAATTACAATAAGTAATTAACCTCACAAATTTATTAACCTTTATCCATTCACAATAATTACATTGATCATAAATTAATTACATAAATTAATTTACTTATAATCACTTACATTGAATAATTATCCCATAATTAATCACACTCATTAATTAACTAACCCTCGATTAGTTTCCTTAATCAATCAATCAGTTCTTAATTATTACACTAAGTAATTAATCCTTAATTACTTCCATAAGTAATTTTCCTTCCATTAATCACTTCCATTATGTAATTACCTCATTGGTTAATTATCCTGAATTAATTTACCTTTAATTATTAATTTAAATTAATTAACACATAACAAATTTATCTTTTAATTACTTACATTAAGTAATTATTATTTAAGTAATTAATCTCTAATATTAGTAAATTAACTTTAATTATTAATTAATTAATCTTTGATCATTAATTAATTAAATTAATTAATCACTCTTAAATTACTTTATTAATTTAATTAATCATAAATTATTCAAGACTTTTATTTTGCTTTAAGATAACCCATTTGTCTTTATTAATTACTAAATCATTATTAGGATCTTTTTTAAATTAAATGTTTAAAAGTAATTTACTATTGACAACAAAATTAATTGATCCTTATGATTTATTCAATATATTTATCTTAATTACATACTTAATTATAACTCTTTAATTTGAATGCACTTAAAGAAATAATTAAATAATCCACTAAAAATTCAAACCAAAGTAATCTTAATTTCAAAATACATTTATCTTCATAATCTAAACTTTAAAACATATTTGAATGACTTAATAAATATTATGGCTTGAGAACTTATTCATTTTCCTTTGCTTTGAAATTTTGTTAACGTTACCTTTCTTTTACTTATACTTCGCTAATAACATGCTAACTACCATAACCAAACGAGGCAAAGATAAATTCCTCCGAGCCAACACTCGAGCTTCTTTCCCTCTTCAAAAATCTCGAGCATGACTCGGGCAAGCAGCGAAAACACACGATTACAGTCCAATCCTCTCTCCTTCTTCTCCCTTTTTTTTTTTACTTCACTGTTTCTACAGCAACAAACCACCATCAGATATCAATGGTCACACATGCACATGCACACACATTCTGGCCATCTCCAATCCACGCTCCGGTCACCAATATGACGATGGAAATCACCTCGACTAATACGACTACCCAGAAAATCGCATCGACCCCCAAAATCGAGATCGAGTCAGTCAACACCTACATGCCCCAAACTAAATTGCCAACACTCGCCTCGTATCACCCACTCTGATCACCAGAGTCTTCATCATCACACCTAAAACCTTGCCATGACCAAAGCCTTCGATTCCTCCATGACCGGCTTCCTCCGGTGCTCCCACGATGGAGTAGTAACCATCTTTTCGTTCTTGACAAAAACCACTCGAATACCCTACATCGACCAAAACCCGACGCCACGACAAAATAAAATAACTTCAACTATTTTTCCCAACCTTCTCAAACCCCTAGGTCGCTACAGCCAAGTCCCCAATCATCCCAGAGCCATTGATCACCAGAAATAACTAGAAACCCAAAATCCATTCATCCATCAAAATCTCTCGAATTACCCAATTAAAAACCATGATTTTAATTTTTAAATTCCTAGATTTTGATGATGATTCAGAATATATATATATATATATATATATAACACATTAAATTGTTGAAATCAAAATTTGGACAATTTTGAGATCTACTATAAAATTCCAAATTCTAGAAAATGTACAAACTTATTTAACATAAATTAAGTTTTAAACTTTAGCTCGTGCATTAACAAACATAATTCGTTTAAACACCTAAGCCTAACAGGGATCAGAGAGAGAGAGGAATAGGAATTTTTGGACTAAGTTATAAACTCTGGAACTTAAACAGAGATAATCCCATATATTCAGACATTCACAGTATCTCTATTCATATAACATGTATTCATCTTTAAGACAGCATGCATACATAAATTCAACCATATATCACAATGTTAATTCTAACATTTAATAAGTTAAATTATTTTATATTTAGTTTACTCACCTTCATATGCCTAGAACAAAGAAGCAGTTTTTACTTTGAAAAAAACTGGAAATTGCTTGCCCCAAAATCTGGACTTGAATTTGAATTGGAAGCTGAAGTTGATCTTTGTTTTGAATTTGCATTTACTTGTTTTCTGGAGGCTTTTAATCCTAGCTTGGCTCAAGTTGAAAATATTAGAACAGGCCCTGTCTTAGATGGTCAACCAGCTTTTAGTTTTGATTTTGTTTGCTTTTTTTTTTGTTTTGAAAATGTAACAGGTTTTTGGTTTATAAAGTTTTACAGTTTTGTTTTTAAGTTTTCTTATTTTTGTAAATGAGAAGATAGCAAAAAGAAGTAAAGAAAGGAGATATGTGTTTACATAGATTAATTTGTGATTTATTAAAATTAAAGAAAATAAGAAATAAATTTGACACTTGTTTTCAATTACAAACACTTGTCATTACCCATTAAATTACATGTGTATTTACAAAGTTCATTAACCTAACACTTGTAATTATATCATTTTTTTAAAAGATTTTAAAAGCTTTAATATTCATATTCCTAATTAATAAATACATTTGTAAATTAATTAACGCTTTCTAAATCTTATATAAATAAAATCTTTAAAATACATGAAATAACACCAAATAGATTCTAAGTAAAATTATATAAAATATATTTAATCCATTTTTAAATGTTAATATAAAACTTTTTTTTGTATTTATTTACTATTGAATAAACACTTTTCAAATTTATATAAATAATATTCTTCTAAGGAAAAATAATATAAAACAATTCTTATTCAAATAAAAATCCTTTTTCATATATTTATAACCAAAATAATTTCAAAATATACATATACCCTTTTAATTTCAAATTCAATTTAAAATCAAATTTAATATCAAATTAAATAAATATATAAATTTTAAAAAAACACAAATTGAATTTGCAAAAATAACTTTATTTTAAAAAAATCTATTTTTTTTTAAAATCAATCTCAAATATATATGAAGTGACCCACTTCTTTATACTCAAATTTGTTTGATTTTTAAGTGAGTTTTTTTTATAAACACATAAGTGATCACTTCTTTAAATTCATTCTCCCAAGATCCAGAATTTTACTAATATAAAAATATCAGTATATAAGCTAAATCATGTCATTTATATATGTGAAGATATATAAATGGTTCTTTGCTTATCAGAGCAACTAAAATGGTAAAGAATCTCATTCACACTTTGTTCCTCATAATTGAGGGACTTTAGTGTCACATAGCCATTCATCTATTTTTTTTTAACTCAAACTTGTCTGCTAATCTTAAAATAATCACATCATTTTCTTGTCTTATTTCCTAGCCTGTGCTATAACTCAGATTAATTAATTTCTGGGTTTTACAAGCTAGCCATTTGATCCATAGAATTTTGGGATCTGATAATAGATAATTTGGTTGATACAGGGTATTAGTTCAGCCCATACATGCTTGTCTATCTCGGGGATTCTATTCTTAAACTCAAGCAATTCTTATGTTTAGAAACTTGCTTATGTCATATTTTATAAAGTATGCAATGATCTGATGAATATCAAGACAGTAAATCAGTTTAAAGGCCAAGCAGTGAAAACATTGCACATGAACAAAAAGTTAACTCAATTCATCATGTCAATGTAGGCCAGCATATACTTGAAAATAGTATGATTAAAGCAGCATCAAGATCAGACTGTTGCAAAACTTTCAGATGGACATATAGTAAAGGTTACTGACAAATCCCCAAATTATGAAACAAATGATTGTGATCAATTAAACAGTGGGTTTACTGACATGCTTAGTATCTAGGTAGACTACATGACATTGCATTTTCTGCAGCAGATTTGTTTAAGACCAAATACACTAAACTTAAATCAATTATATGGGCAGCTAAGCCAAGTTTTTTAATGTAGTTGCACCTTAGATTATTATTATATAACATGTGGTTCATTCTGCAATACAAGTTTTTACTGAAAATCAAATATTAAATAAGGATTTTCAAACTAAGACTTCAAGCTTTTCATGGCCTTATATCAATTTATAAGTCATGATCAAGCCTTCCTGGCTAATTCAGATCAGGTTCAACCATCACCTATCATTTCTTCTATATGAATTTTCAAAAGAAAACCACTGCAATTTCACTATTTAAAAATTTATCAATTATACTAAAGAAAGTATGTCCACATATCAGATTACATGGCATAACTTTCTTCATCACAATCCACCAGAAAACATCAAGATCAGTTACTTGAATCAGTAGCTCCAGACACATATAATACTTAAGTTTTACAAATTCTTTTCAGATGGACAAAGCTATTACAATACTGAAAGGTCTGCATAGACTTAAGAGAGTTTGTCTAGCTATCTTTATTACAATGAACTACTGCATTTTAAAACTCAAGTAGGTCTTCTAATTTTTTTTTCAGCAAGCAAGCTATTCATACATCTCTATCTGCAACAATATTTTGAGTTGCCTCAATAAAATGAGACACCCCAAATATTGCAAAGGCAATAAATAGGGTCAGAATAAAATTCTGGTATGAGTGAAATCAATATTAAAAATAACTTGTAAAATTCTTTTAAGACTGTGCAGAGATCATATAGAGTTTGATGCCTTCCAGTTCCATAATGAGCTTTAGCATATATATAATTAAACCTATACATCAAGCATACATTCAAGCAATCATTCATCCAATTTGTTCAAATGTACATGTACAAAACTCCTATGGATTTAAACTCTTAAATTCCACAGCCTTCATTTCCAGTTCTATTTTACATTTTTATATGGTCTAAACTCTTGCCTTTGAACACAAAGTGTGCATTGCAAAGGACTCAATTCTGTTAACCTTTGCACAGAGGCCTTCAGGACTTGAACAAGTCATGCACATACCCATCATCCACCTAATGATGAATAGATCAAGGCAACTCTCCTAAATTACTTTGTTATTTAGAGACCATGCATATTCATTTATTTAAGGAATTTTCCTTTTTAACTCCAGAAATACTCTTGTAATCCTTTCTCCATTTCATAAGTAAGGAACTTAATTTCCTTACAAACCATATCTAAACATACCAACCATTCATACCAAATTTTACAACCCATTTCAAAGTCATTTGTGTTTGATTACATTTTCTAATAACCTGCTAGTACAATAGTTTCTAGAACTTTTCCTCTGCTTAAACAAATCCACTGAAATCATAAGAAATGCCATATTTGTTTTTTTGCTGTGAACATAAGATGTGGTTTTGAGAAAAACCCATAAACATATTGGATTTTGATCTGAACAAATCAGCACATTTTTACAATATTTCTTTGTTCATAGCAATTTTTAAATGAACTAGACATGAGCATAAACCTCTCTGTCCATACTGCCTAATCCATTATTATTCAATACCCTACTTCTCAGTAAATTAATCAGATTATTTTCTTATAAAAACTGAGTCATAAACTCATTTCTGTAATCAGGTTATATGATTGATTAAACAATTTTCAAAACAAAATTAGTCAATGCCAAAAACAAATCAAAACAGCAACCAAAAATTCAATCAAAATGCCATTCATGATCATCATATATTTATTCAGAGAAATAAAGATTAACAGAAATCATAATACGATTTTCATATAAAATAATTGGCTGCCCTTACTTGGGAGTTTATGCCATAAATCTCATAAGTGATTATCACTCACCTTTCCCTTCTTTTCCCGGAGAATGCCTAAGCTTGAAGATTGTGTGAGTTTCTCCTTTCTATCATTTTTTTTTTGAATTGAACTTCTGTTTTTTTTTCCTCAGAGAAAACCTCTGCCTTACCCCTTGATTTAAATCATTTAACTAGGGTTTTAATAGAGGAAACACCCATTCTATCCTCATATAATTTAGAGGATCATGTGTATATGCTTATGGCTAATCTTTCCATTTTCTTCTCTTTTTTTTTAGTTTCCATTTCTGGTAAAAGCAGTTATCTCACTGCTTTTCTGTGCACATGCTTTTTGCATGATTTTATCTGCACATTATTTTTATGTGACTTAATTTCACAATGTATCTTATCATACCCGAAATAATTCTCATGTCTCTTCCTATAAGTTTTATTTTTGACTGACATAATTTACCATTTGCTTCTTTCTTGATTTATTTCAAAAATGCATCCACACTCATAAATATTGCTTGACTGACTTTTATGCATTTTAATTATCAAGAGAATTCTTATTTTATCATCCCATACTTCTCTAATCATATGTATATATTTTCTATACAATATTCACATATATATACAAGTCATGTGAATTTTAGAATTCATTTTATACTTAATCATTTTCCTTTCATCACTGTGTATATAAAAATAATTATCCCCTTGCACAACTATTTCACTCACTTCTGATATTCATTTTCAAGCTATTTTTATCCTTTGGTTATGTATATAATACATATATATATACATAAAATATGTGAATATAATACTCCTCTTTACTCAGCTATTTTTCTTCCTATTATTATCTTCTTTAACTATTCTCTGTTAACTAATTTAATATTATATATTTTTTTTCAAAATAATTTTAATCTCAGAAAGAAATTTAGGTCTTCACAATATATATAAACAAATACCTTATTAACTCAAAAATAATAATACTATTTTAAAATCCATTTATAACTCTATTTAAATTCATCAGATCATTAATTAATTTGGTTAGTTATATTTGAAAATAACAATTTTACCAATTTTAATAAATTTATAAAAGAGATTATCACATTTTAAATTCCTCGAAATTTCGGGATATTACACAGAGTTTAGAAAGGGAATAATAAACTCCAGGTCAGTCATGGGACTGGTGTGAGAAAACAAAAACAGTTGTTTAAACAAAAAAAATTACAAAAAGAAATTCGATATGCTTTTTGGAAAATGAAACTACCATAAGGCCTCCCACCGTACACTCAAATGCAATCTCACACATGGGGGAGATTTCTCCTTATAATAGTCAAACATGCTTGATACGCAAAAATCCTTTTAATATTATTATTAGTGCATAGTGTGGAAAACATTTTGAAAGTATAATATTAATCTTAGCCAGCATACATACCATTATAGTATGCCTACTATAGCTACCATGTCAGATGGAAGGTTCTACAACTAAAACCGTACAGGGCTCGTATTGGGTGATTGGATTTTCAACAAATGGCCAAGGCTAAGGAACTTCCTTTCCGAATGGGTACGCCTCAGGAGGGACGCCCCGAGAACCGAACCAGATCTCTGCCAACACAAGCCCGGGTTACCTCCGTAACTAGGTAACTAACTGTCACGAGTATGCTATCCCCCGGTCGTAACCGACCTTTATCCCTGTATTCCACAAATTCCAACAGCCACATAAGTAAAATATCTGGGCTACGTACCATGATACAACTTTTTATCTAGAAGGAAATGCACATACCCTACGGGGTGCGACCCCCGTAACCTTGCTGCATCCTTCCTGTTTCGACTATTTCCGGGGTGTGAGGTTCGATGAAGTCTCGTCCCACACAGCTACACTTTTCACAAAAGCCATGCTTCAATCAACCAATGATCAACACTTAGCATGCCACATTACCAAATTGAGAATATATCACTAGTAATCATCAACTACATAACCTCTGAGCTCGTATGTCTCAGAGAATGGTGCTAAGCTAAGAGAATAAATTCTCCGCCACCAAACATAAATGTATTTGATAGAAAACCGCTTTATATCTCAAAGTGTAACATCAGACATACATCCATACAAGTCCATCCTGGGTTTGAATGGAACCGAAGACACTTCGAAAGAAGTCCTTGCAAATACGAATATCCACAATCCCGACCGGACTCCCCATCACATAGGGAAATCTCTATACCGAAGCAAATCGGTGCAGAGACAATCGACAGGTAATCCTTATGTTTTCGAAAATACCCGGTCTACAACCACCGTCTTCAAATGTTATCCATTTCGTCATATCATTATTCGAAATGGGTTTGATGACTTAATGTCCTCTTCCAGCTAATTTGATAATGAGCGTTTATTTTAAAAGCATATGGATACCTTCGGATCTTAGTTAGGTCATAACTTATTTCGCAAAACCTTTCCTTTTGAATAGCTTAAACAGATTTCCATTTTTAACCCTTTTAAACAAAAGATCCATCTTCATGATCCTCTTCAATTTAAAACAAGGTTTATCATATCTTTATTAAAGATTCATTCATAGCTTTCAAAACTTTTTCAATTTCAAATTTGATTTACCCATAACTCGAAATCCTTTCAAACAAAATTGGAAATTCTTTGCTTATATGAAAGCTGTTATCATTTGAAAACGAAGGTCTTTTGTTCTGAGAAAATCTGGTTAAATCAGCTCAAGTTATAGCCTTTTAAAGCATAAATCGGAAAATCAGCGAACTGTCGTACTCTTGGCAATCTCTATTTAAATTCGCAAAATAATTTCAAAACTTCCATTTCAAAAGTTTTTTATATTCAACTCAATTCCACTTCCAAACCATTTTGGATTCAAAATTCAACTTTTAAATTCTTTTCACCATTTTGAATAAAATAATATTAAATTCAAAATACACGTGACTTAACCAATTTTCGTGAAATCCATATTTGTGTGTGTGTGTGTTTTGTCTAGGGGTTTTCCAAGCAACAATCAAATATCACAACCATCCCAAATTCAAGAACAACAATATCAATAAGCGGTATAATCCTATAACGCTTATTTTCCAATCACAGATATATATATGTAAATTCATCACAGATAAATAACTTACATTTATCATAGCTCAATCCAAAGCAATCCATATCACAGAATATTACATATCAAAGATATCAAACAATTCAAGAAATTCAATATAATTCAATCATCCATAAGTAAGATTAATTAGTTGTTCAATTCCTAATTAATTTAATTTTAATCACCAAATAAATTAAATCAATTACCCCTAAATCTTTCTTAATTAACATTAATTACAAACCATTCGTTATTAATTAGTGAGATTAATTAATCATCATTAATTACTCATCTTAATTAATTATCCTTAAAATTAATTAATTACCCCTAATTAATTAATTATCCCTTAATTAATCACATAAATTAATTAACCTTAAATTAATTACATGAATAAATTAACCCTAAATTAATTACATTAATTTATTTTTCTAGAATCCAGAAGGATGTAATGACCCATATTTTTCAACCATTTAAAAAATATTTGATTTAATGTAATTTTTGAATAAAAATGGTTGGAAGCAAAAAAATATAATGTTGCAGAAACAAATGAAAGTGAGCGAACGTGTAATAGGATAAGGGGTGATAGTAATTAAAATAAGATAATAAACGTTTACATCTAATACTAAATTTATCGCGCCTTTTTGTTGAAATGAAATAAATATTTTAACAAAAATAAAATAATATTTTGATAAAAATAAAATATACGTTTTCATCCTAAAGGTAAGTAGAATTTAAAAGAAATGTTAGGTTTGGCGACAATATTTTACGGTCGTTGAAAAACAGTCGTAATCGATATAGAATTTATTTTAACACGTAAACTCAAAATTTCAATAAATTGAAGTTGTATAATTAAAACGTGTTTTTAATAAGTTTAATATATGAATTTAGATTTCAAATTTGATGGAAATTTGTGTCGTTCAAATTTAAGTAGAACCCGGTAAATAAATTTAAGCGTAAAATATCATTTTTCGACATGTGGGTATTTTTTTCATAAAAAGATCTAAAAAATTCTCTGATTTGAATGACTTGTTCCGTCCAACTTTGATCTTTCTAGCTCCATTTATCAAGAATTGTCATCGTCGTCCAATTTCGAAGCGGTAACAGTAGGGACAAATAAAATATTACTGCAAATGTTATAACACGAATACATCGTTGGATTGCCGCCATTGCGCTGATCTCCGCGGTATATTCATTTTTGTATTTTAGCATTTGTTGCAAAATGCTAAATGGGTAAAATAGTGTGCGTAACCATGCCACACGGTGCATTAAATACCATCATTTTTTTTATTTTTGGAATGGCTGATGTATGTTGTGCGCAGGCAAATCTTCTCAGTATTTAATGCTGCATTAAATGGATTACTGTGCACCCTTATTTATTAAAACTGTGTTCTTCCTCCTCCATCCGTTCACTACTATTTTTGTTTCTTCAAGCTATATTTTAAGCTGAAAACAATGAAGCGTTCTCTAAAAAAAGTAGGTGGAAAACCAAGATCAGCAGCTGTGCTTGCACCCACCTCAGTCCATGCCGCCATCGATTCCGTTCCATAAATGGAAATGTGAATGCTCTATAAATTCGCGGCTAGAGTTTCATTTTCCCAAACATTTGAACACCTCCATTGTTAGCTAGGTTTCATGCTATGTTTTCAAGACTGTAGGAGCATAGGTTTCATGCTAGATTTTGCTGTGTGTTTTTTGTTGTAGAATAAAGTTAAAATATATACCATTTAAAATATATACTTTGAACAATTTTCAAAAGGAAGTATGCATAGTGTCTTATCATGATTCATATTTCCATGCTTCATGCACTATATAATGGAGTCACATTCATGTTTCATACTCGCTGTGTATTGTATGATTTTAAAGTATGTTCATGCTGTGAATCCCATCATTTTATTGCATACGTGAACATGTTGCTCAATATGTTTCATAGTTTGGGTTCATGATTAGGAAAGTATATTTTAAAGCATACGGTAAGGTATATGTTGTCAAAAAAAATTATAAGTAAGTATATGTAACATCCCACCTTTTTGTACGCTTTAAATCGACGATAAACGACACACGTCAAACTTAAACCATACAGAAGGGCGAATTGTTATGGGGTAAATAAGAAAAGCATAGAAAGAAAAAAAGAAAAAAATAGAATCTTTCAGCGAAATGGTAAAATATAATAAACAAATAAATAGTTCATGAAGCTGTTTTACAAAACATTTGATTACACTTATACAATACATATCAAAGTTACGCATGCCAGAGAATAATAAACTACAATGCAGCGGAACAAATGTGATGCAGTGAAATATAATAATTAGTAATAATACAAATCTTCGTCTTCGAACTCCAAAATAAAGTCTTCAAATCCTGAAATGCTCGGACTGACCCGAGCGAATTGAAAAGACAAAACATTCGAGTCAGAACTAAAAGATCTTATGTAAGTTAAATAAACTGAAATAAATATGAGTGTAATGGCGTCAGAGATGTTTACGGGATTTGAAATCTCCTATCCAGTGTCAAACGTGAGTGCAGTAACTTAAGAGATATTTGGGATTCACATCTCCTAAGGATCCGTTAAACTATTTACTATGTAGTAATATTTCGCTATTATAATAATGTGTAATAGTAAAATAAACTTACTTTTTAATAGCGTTAAGGCTTTACATTTTCCACCTAAACACATAATAGTCCCATTAGTCCATCCAGTATCATGGTCCCTCCTGATCGGGAAACCACCAGAGGATACCACACGGGCTACGGGAGAAAACCAAACTCGTACAAGGCACGCTAGGGTAGATGACACGACACAACTTGGCAATGCTAGGGTAGATATACCAATTACGCTTCCGGACCAATGGTAACGCGTAGCAGCTACTACCGCCCACCTCGAGCCACACCCCAACAAATTAGATGTCAATTTAAAATTGATTAATTTCTCAATTTTAGTGTTTAATTTCAATTTCATTAAATTCAGAAATTAAAGATTTAAGTTCCAAAAATCCATTTAATTTGACCTTCATCCTATTATTTAATCTATCATTATCAAATGGATGAAATCAACATTGATTCATGGTTTGTTACCTTATATTCTCAATATTCAACTTAATTTCTATTAACATAATATTTAAATATTAAATTTCAATTATTTTCAATTAATCCAATTATTAATTTTAAATTCCAATAAATTAATAAATCTTGGTTTTCCATTCTTTTTATCAACCAATTGTCATACTACAAATGGAATTGACATTAATGTCAAATATCATCTTAATTTACCTTAACATAATTTTTAACTATACTTATTGAAATTTATTTCCCAATTTGCTAAATACAATCAATTATAACCTTACAATTGTTTCAATTAATTGGGACTGCACTAAATTGGTTAGTTATTAACCTGCATAACATTATCACCTTTATCTTAGTGGCTTCATTATTAAATTACAAATTTTATATTTTTCCGAGTTAAATTACCAAAACTTATTAAATTAACCAAATTTAATTAGCAAAAATTACGGGTCGTTACACTCTCCCCCACTAAAAACTTTTCGTCACCGAAAAGGAAAAAGAAGGGAAAAGAAGAATTAAGGAATCAATATATCTTATTCAAAATATCAATTTTATAAACAAATAATTTTACAAAATTTAATAATTTAAAGTAAAACATACTAATTTATAACCATTTAAATCTTTTATACTCAAATAAATAAAGTTTGGAAAACATTTTTCAAAATTTCTCCAAGTCCAAAATTTACAGAAAATTTCGGAAGAGTCTCCTTTGTACGGGGAGGCTCAGGAGAAAATATAATGTCAAATATAACAACATACAACATATATTTTCCAAAATAAAATATATCCCAACATGGGAAAATAGTATAATATCGCTAGAAACTGTAATCCGAGAACGTACCTATTTGTCGGGCAATTTACGCTTATTTTATGAAAAGCAGGAGCAATTGCTTTCATAACCTGTATTTCACTTATATAATCCAAAAGAGTTAATAATTATATAAAATGAAATATTTAAAGTTGTTTCAACCACTAACAAATAAATCAATAATAATTACTTGCAATCACAACATACAACCATCATATGAAGCCAATAAAACCAACCATCCATATATCCATTGCAAACAAACAAATAGTTGTTTGGGTTTAAAACTTTAAATTGCAAAGAATGGGAAAATATACTACTAAGTGCATCATTCACTCAATAGTCGTAGGTGAACCTAAATAGATTATTCATACATCCAAACAATTTTAAAGAATCCTTGCCCAAACAACCATAAACCAAACGAACAACGATTCCAAACAATAGATCAAGTTAATTTTTCAATTTCATTTCATAACATTTGTTGTTTGATTTCCTTTTCATTCATATAATGGTTTATATTTTAATTTACATTTAACTTCTTACAAATTTCCATTTATTTCCATTTATTCATATTATGTAAATTTTCTTTTCATTGTAATACATTCATTTATACACTACTTAATTCCATTTATTTACAGTATTCATCTTTCTACTTATTTTGATTGTAAATAACCTCAACATTTACTTAAATTTACTATCATTTCTTTATAACTTTTCTATTATGTTTAATTAGTGGCCTTTCAGCCATACTTAAATTTATAATAATTATAACATTAAATTCTTATTTATAAAAAAAAATTCATTGAATACTTTCATTACTTCAAGTTTTACTTGTAAAATTTTCCATTACATTTCTTTTAACATTTTAACCTTTTTATAGTTGGTAAGTTATATATATGTTAAAGAATGCTAATGAAACTTACACATGTTTACCTCATTTCTTTTAGTTTAGTTTAATGTTCAATAATTATATCTTTTGTTTTATAAGTTACAAATTTCAAATTTTTGGAAATCTCATTTATAACCTAGCATTTAATCTCTTATTTCATTCAGAGGTTCTAATTATTTATTAGTTACATTCCATGTTACTATAATAATTGAACTATTGATTAACTGAAATTTAAGAACTAAATACCGGGTTTTATTTCAAATCATTTAAAATAATAGATAAATGTATATACTTGCAACTTATATATCCAATTATATTTTAAACAATCTGAATTTTACATTTGTTTATCAAAATAATTCTATAGTAGAACTACCACAGTGGCCTTCCCACTTAAAAACTCGAAAATGAATGTCGATGATTCATGCACTCATCACCGAAATTACTTTCCAGCGACAGAGAGGAGAATACATAACTTATTTCTTTTCAAAGTTTCTTTAAAAAAATTCTTTCAAATCATATTGAAATATTTATCATAAAATACTTCTAACTAATATTATTATAATATTCCAAAATCCTTTTGTAAGAAATTTTCAAAACCCGGAACTTAAGTTCTAAATTTCCAGTTTTCATTTATTTTATTTTCTTCAAATTTTGTTTTCAATCAATATTTATAAATTTCATTACCTTAACAACCAATATATTACAACCAAATATGTATCTTATTCATAAAAATTTATTTTATATATGGAAAATATAACAGGCAAAATTATTTCATTCTCCTATATTCAAAACAAATATTGTGTCGGTCTGTCCTATTAAGTGTTTAGAAATCCCTATTGATGTTATAGCGTCCTATGCACCAACCAGAATTTATAAATACAAAATGGAACAAAGTAACACAATATCAAACTTTTTATAACACTAACAAATACATTCTCTCATATATATACTCTCAGCGACTCATCATAGGGTATTACTACCCTATTAGTAAAGAGTCGGACCCTACAAAGCAAAGGTTTATCGCTAAACCAAAGCTCTGATACCAGATGTAACATTCCGCCTTTTTATAAGCTTTAAATCGACGATAAACCATACAGAAGGGCGAATTGCTATGGGGTAAATAAGAAATCAGAAGAAGAAAAAAAGAACAAAATAGAATCTTGCAGCGGAACGATAAAATATAATAATCAAATAAACAGTTCACGAAGCTGTTTTACAAAACATTTGATTATACTTATACAATACATATCAGAGTTACACATGCCAGAGAATAATAAATAACAACGCAGTGGAACAAATGTGAAGCAGTGGAATATAATAATTAGTAGTAATACAAATCTTCGTCTTCGAACTCCAAAATAAATTCTTCAAATCCTGAAATGCTCAGACTGACCCGAGCGAATTGAAAAGACAAAACACTCGAGTCAGAACTAAAAGATCTTATGTAAGTTAAATAAACTGAAATAAATATGAGTGTAACGGCATCAGAGATGTTTACGGGATTTGACATCTCCTATCCAATGTCAAACGTGAGTGCAGTAGCTTAAGAGATATTCAGGATTCACATCTCCTAAGAATCCATTAAACTATTTACTATGTAGTAATATTTCACTATTATAATAATGTGTAATAGTAAAATAAACTTACCTTTTAATAGCGTTAAGGCTTTACATTTTCCACCTAAACACATAGTAGTCCCAGTAGTCCATCCAATATCATGGTCCCTCCTGATCGGAAAACCACCAGAGGATACCACATGGGCTACGGTAGAAAACCAAACTCGTACAAGGCGCGCTAAGGTAGGTGACACGACACAACTTGGCAATGCTAGGGTAGATATACCAATTATGCTTTCGGACCAGTGGTAACGCGTAGCAGCTACTACCGCCCACCTCGAGCCACACCCCCAAAATCAAAAAGGGCCCCAAACAAACACAAAGTAATAAAATGGAATCGAAGGAGTGTGTCCGATAAAAGGTGCTACCTTCTGAGCCCGTCAACCGCTCCTGTTTTAGCCACCTTATGCCTACTTATGGGAGTCGGGTCCATGTATTTACCTCAAAAGAAACACCACCACCATCCTTCTTCATTCTGGAATCTCCACCGCGTACACGGTTGTTAAAGTGGTTTTCGGAGTTAGCAGAGATATGACAACTTTCGATCCCAGTCTCATCAACAACCAAACGTTATTATAACTCCGCGATCATTTCAAAATAATTTATAATTCAAATCCAGAATGTAATATCCATTTCGAAATGATATAAATACGATATCCTTTCCATTTCAAAAACCCAATCATTATGATATCATTTTAATAAAAACCCAAATCAATATAATATTTTTTTATAATTCAAATATATCACTTTTCGAAAATCATGACACTTTCAAATTTATAATATTTCAAAACCAAACGCCTGAAATATAACCTTTCAAAACATAATACTTCGAATTTCATAGAATCCAAACTATAGCTTCCAAAACTTAAATGGTTTGGATATTTAAACGGTATATAAATTAAGATAGCTTGAATTTTAAAATTACTTTATAAAGTAAAATAATTTCCTCGCCTTCACAATTTTATCCACTTTAAATTAAATCTCAATTCATAATTTTCAACTCACTTTCAGTTTCAATAAACCATTCCAATTTCAATATATTTCAAACTTTGAGTATTAAACAATTTCAAAACTAAGGTTGGTAATTACGATTCAACAATTCAATGTTCTATTATTTAGTTTTGTAGTATTTGCATAATAAATCCATTATCATTTAAATAAATCTCGAATTACAAATAACTAAATATTTCCTTCAATTTATTTACACTTGAAATATTTGTTTAATTCATCTTAAACCAAAATCCAATTATAAAATCATACCTTTAAAATTTCAATTTTATTATGTTTCAAATTAGTTTCATATTTATATTCCCACCTTATTTTCATTTAAGTTATTATAACTCCAGAAATATAATTTAAGTAAATACTTAATTATGTTATATCTTAATAAAATCAAACTTTATTATTAAATTTCTTTTATACTTTAAACCAATTTTATACATAGCTTAAAACCAAGAATTTAGCTATATATATAAAATAACATTTATAAAATATCCAAATCCATATCTCATAAAACTATATATTTCTTTACAAAACCATAGAAAATCATTTCAAAATATTTTTATATACAAAACCAAGAGATATTCGGGATTCACATCTCCTAAAGATCCGTTAAACTATTTACTATGTAGTAATATTTCGCTATTATAATAATGTGTAATTGTAAAATGAACTTACTTTTAAATAGCGTTAAGGCTTTACATTTTCCACCTTTACACATAATAGTCCCAGTAGTCCATCTAGTATCATGGTCCCTCCTGATCGGGAAGCCACCAGCGAATACCACACGGGCTACGGAGGAAAACCAAACTCGTACAAGGCGCATTAGGGTAGGTGACAAGGCACAACTAGGCAATGCCAGGGTAGACATGCCAATTACGCTTCTGGACCGGTGGTAACACGTAGCAGCTACTACTGACAACCTCGAGCCACACCTCCAAAATCAAAAAGGGCCCCAAACAATCGCAAAGTAATAGAATAGTTTCGAAGGAGTGTGTCCGATAAAAGGTGCTACCTTCTTAGCCCGTCAATCGCCCTTGTTTTAGCCACCTTATGCCAACTCATGAAAGTCGGGTCCATGTATTTACCTCAAAGGAAACGCCACCACCATCCTACTTCATTCTGCAATCTCCACCGCGTACACGGTTATTAAAGTGGTTTTCGGAGTTGGCAGAGAGTATGACAACTTCCGATCCCGGTCTCTTCAATAACCGAACATTATTATAACACCGCGGTCATTTCAAAATAATTTATACTTCAAACCCAGAATTTAATATCCATTTCGAAACCATATAAATACGATATCCTTTCCATTTCAAAAACCCAAATCATTAAGATATCATTTTTATAAAAACCCAAATCAATATAGTATTTTTTTTTATTTCAAATATATCTCTTTTCTAAAATCATGGCACTTTCAAATTTATAATATTTCGAAACCAAACGATTGAAATATAACCTTTCAAAACATAATACTTCGAATTTCATAGCTTCCAAACCATAGCTACCAAAACTTAAATTGTTTGGATATTTAAATAGCATATAAATTAAGATAGCTTGAATTTTAAAATTACTTTATAAAGTAAAATAATTTCCTCGACTTCATAATTTTATTCACTTTAAATTAAATCTAAATTCATAATTTCCAACTCACTTTCAGTTTCAATAAACCATTTCAATTTCAGTATATTTCAAACTTTGAGTATTAAACAATTTCAAAACTAAGGTTGGTAATTACGATTCAACAGTTTAATGTTCTATTGTTTAGTTTTGAAGTATTTTCATAATAAATCCATTATCATTTAAATAAAACTTGAATTACAAGTAAGTAAATATTTCCTTCAATTTATTTATACTTGAAATATTCATTTAATTCATCTTAAACCAAAATCCAGTTATAAAATCATACCTTTAAAATTTCAATTTTATTAAGTTTCAATCAATTTCATATTTATCTTCCCACCTTATTCTCATTTAAGTTATTATAACTCCAGAAATATAATTTAAATAAATACTTAACCATATTATATCTTAATAAAATCAAACTTTATTATTAAACTTCTTTTATACTTTCAACCAATTTTATACATAGCTTAAAACAAAGAATTTATATATATATATATATATAATAACATTTATAAAATATCCAAATCCACATCTCATAAAACCATATATTTCTTTACAAAACCATAGAAAATCACTTCAAAATATTTTTATATATAGACCACGATATCTGTATATAATTTTCTACCCTATGGTTAAGTGATACAGATATTTATCATTTCAATCCGTAATTTATAATAAAAATACGGTTATATATCATTTCAAACCGCAATCCCAAATGAAATTAAAAAATACATAACAACTTGCAGTTTATAACAATATAAAATAAACATCCATTCATCCAATATCAATCGTCAACCATTTATCACAATCATCATCCAATTCAAACAATAAGATCATTATAGAACAAATGATAAATAAAATATATTTACTGGCAGTTTATATTCAATAATAAATTAAATAACAATTTTATTCAATAAATTCAATTTAACTGGAATGATGATAAAAATATGCCTAACAGTCATAAATAAATCTCTAATCACATCAGAAATTAATTTAATACACATAAGAAATTTTAGAAGTTGTGAGTGGGTTAAAACACTCACCTTTTGAATATAAATTGAATTTGAATCCAATTTAAACCCAAAAATTGGACAGTCTCAGAATCCGCCCAAAGCAGCGCCAAAAGTTTAGAATCCCAACACGAACCTAGCGGAGAAAACCTCGCGTGAAAAGGACCTCGTATGCGAAAGTTATGTACGTTAGAACATTTGAATTAAAATTTTAAAACAATAAAATGATTATATTAAAAGACATGTCACCTATCCCTTCTTCCACGACACAGACCAGATCGAACGCACGCAATAATCATTCGAACCCAAACGCAGCCCGTTGACCAAGCTTTGACCACGCCGTACGATCGCCACTGACCACCGTTGCGATGCCGACCACCCTCATCCTCCTCGTCTCGGCGAGCCGAGCACACCCACCCCACCCAGATGACCTCCGACCGCTTGTAGCGCCATGCGCCGCCACCTAGGGTTAAACCCTAATCCAATAAAATCTCCACCTCTAGCCGTTGATCCACCAAATGAACACCAGTGATGAGAAGCACTAGGCAATCTCTACACATCGGTAACCTCCAATTGACGATCAGGCGAAGTTGATTACGACTCGATGAACGACCAAGATTTATTCGTTGAATTCCGGCCACTCAAAAGTCTAGATTGAAAAATGGATAGCGGAATTGATATGCGCTCTTCGAAAGCTTTGAATCCATATAAAATTTGATATTGTTTGGGAGTTTGAATTTTGACATTGAATTTTATTTGAAATTGCAATTGGTATTTTGGTTTGTCTGCCATTGAGAAAGATGAAGAACAGAATGAATTGTACGTACAGACAAATGACAATGAGGAACAATTAGGGTTTATAACGAAGTATATATAGGCAAGGCCGAAAATAGAATAGATGGACTAGATTTGATTGAATGATGATGGCCCGAAAAGCCCGTTTCGACTCCGAAACGAAATTAAGTCAACCCATATATCAAAGTAGATGTTTTTGAATATTTTAAATTCAATGGAACAGGTTTTAGGTCCAAATTCAATCGTATGAAGAAGTTATGAAAAAATCAAGTTATCTCAAATTGATTTCAATTTCGTTGATTTCTAGGCGTTTCGAGCCCGTATGATCAAACGACAAGTCCGATCGTTACGAAACTTGAAATCCTACAATAATTCACTGTTATGAATCTGATGAAACTGGTTTTGTCGAAATCCGAGTCAGTGGCCAAAACGGCTAATTTCCTATTAATTAAATAAATTAAAAATTGATTAATTAAACCAAATTTTCGATTTCAATTCTAAAATTGACAATTCTTATCATATTTATATTTCTAAATCATTCACTAATTTAGAAAATTTGGAAGTCAATTTAAAATTGATTAATTCCTCAATTTCAATGTTTAATTTCAATTTCATTAAATTCAGAAATTAAAGATTTAAATTCCAAAAATCCATTTAATTTGACCTTCATCCTATTATTTAATCTATCATTATCAAATGGATGAAATCAACATTGATTCATGGTTTGTTACCTTATATTCTCAATATTCAACTTAATTTCTATTAACATAATATTTAAATATTAAATTTCAATTATTTTCAATTAATCCAATTATTAATTTTAAATTCCAATAAATTAATAAATCTTGGTTTTCTATTCTTTTTATCAACCAATTGTCATACTATAAATAGAATTGACATTAATTTCAAATATCATCTTAATTTACTTTAACATAATTTTTAACTATACTTATTGAAATTCATTTCCCAATTTGCTAAATACAATCTATTATAACCTTACAACTATTTCAATTAATTTGGATTGCACTAAACTGATTATTTATTAGCCTGCATAACATTATCACCTTTATCATAGTGAATTCATTATTAAATTACAGATTTTTATATTTTTTTGAATTAAATTACCAAAACTTATTAAATTAACCAAATTTAATTAGCGAAAATTGCGGATCATTACAGTATAGGTTGTCCTTTTAGGTTCATGCCTCATGTTTACATGCTATATAGACATATATAATGAAGTATATTGTCCTTTCATGTTTCATGTTTGTATTGTGTATGTCATGTTTCATGTTTCCTGTTGCATATAAGAAAGGCCATAATTTGTCATGTCCGCATACTTCAAAATTTGGAACAAATGATTTTTTAAGTTAATTATTTGTGTTAATTAAAATTTTAATTATTTTGTTACATTAATAAATTTGTAACTTTTTCATGCGATGTTCGTTTCGAGTGAAACAAGTCATGTTGCGATCGTATCGACGAAGGGTAGGACATAGACTTGGATTGGAATTTATTTGAAGCTGAAAAAAATTTTAGTTTCAAATAAAAGTGAGTGTTTTATAATGCTCACAACGTACTAGAATATTTTTGTACTAATTAAATTTGGTATTATGAAGTGATATAAATTTTATTGGTCGTTATTGGGTAAATTTAGTTGTCATCTATATTGTCCTTGAACTAACTATTAAAAATTAAAGTTATAGTCAAATTGAAATTGGGATTTCATTGCTAGTAAAATACCGGAAATTGACAACTATGAAATTGCTATGAATTATATTTTCTATTTGTATGATTGATTGTGATGGATGCAAATTGGTTGATATTTGGATGTTTGGGTGTTTATTTGTTTATATATATCATGTTATCACCCTGTATATTATTTACAGTGTATAAAAATATAAATTGAATTATTTCGAATAAATTAAGAAATAGGTTTAAATGATATATACCTATGACATTGAGATTTAGATTAAATGATATATATCCATCCCTAAAATTAAATTGAAATAACTAATCACTTGGCCATATGATAGAAAACTATATACGGACACTAGATTGGTTAAATTGAATGATTTTAAAAAATTTGATTTGAAATTATATAAATGGTTTTGATTTAAAAGAAATAAAAATCCAATTTATAGAAACTATTTTTTTTGTATTTGAGCTCTGAATGTTGAAATTTAAATTTGGTAATCGAAATTGTTTAAATAATCAAAGTTGAGATTTTGAAGTTATAACCGAAATATAATTTGAATATGTGGAAACCGATTTGATTTTAAAAGATTGAACTTTTATTCGAACTTGAATATTACTAAGTAAAAGTGGTATGAAAACGGTATCTCGAAATTGAGCTCGGAATTGAATTATATTTGAAAATTGGATTTTAAACTGAATATTTAAGGATAATTTGATTTAAATGTTTTGAATCGATATTTGAAAATCGAGCTCGAAATCGATATAAATTGAAATTGAACTAATTGGGTTTGAAAGTGAAATTGAATTAATTTGAAATTGAAGTTGAAATTGATTTGAATTGAAATCCAAATTGAATCGATTGAATGAAAATTGAAATTGATTTGAATTGGGAAGTTGGAATTGGACCGGTTTGACTTCGAAACTATTTTCAAATAAATAATTTAATATAAAACTATTAAAAAGCTATCTTCATAAATATACAAATTATTTTGGTTACCAAATTATTTTGCTATTTAAACCATTTTAATACTTAAACCATTTCAACTGTTTAAAATATTTTAACCATTTACACTATTTTTTGACTATTTTAATTATTTAAACTATTTTAAAGCTATTCAAACCATTTTTCAAAAATTCAAACTGGTCATGGGTGAAATGTTTATTTAAATGATGGATTTAAATACGAATGAGGTTAAATGAAGTTATAATCCAAATATAAATCTGAAACAATTTTGGAGTCAAAATCGAGATATTAAGACGAACATGACTTTTGAACTGGATTAATTTATTTTGAGTAAATATGATAATTTCAAAGTGGATCTAATTTTGAAGTGAAGATGATATTTTGATATCAAATATGAACTGTTTTCGAAATGTAAAAGTACCAACCGGTGTGTAAAACGACGTTTGGTTGTTAAACAGATCGAAGCTGGATATGGGCACAATCTCTGTCGATACTGGAACCACTTTAACACTGTGTACGCGGAAGAGACTCAGAACAAAGTGGTTGGATTTGACGTCGTTTGCTAGATTTGAAGAAAGAGAACGATGATGGTTTTTCCTGGCACTTATGCCAATTTGAAATGACTAAAATAGGAGCCGTACCGGTCAAGTGGGTTAGCTACCCCGAGTGGACGCACTTCTTTGAAATATCGTCATTTACATTGTGATTGATTGGTGCACACCCTCCAAATTATGAGAGTGTTGGACACGGTGGGCGATCATGGCTATAACGCATTACCACCAATCGGGAAGGGTAAACTAGTAGTATCCTACCTTGGGCATTGCCTCACGTGTCTTGTCATACTTTCATCCCTAAACGAGACCCATATGATTTTGGTTTAGTGTTGTCATATCACGGCGCATCCCTATCCACCGACCGTTTAACTGGTGTTTTATATGTAAACTGTACGACAATGCTTAAAAACGCGTTAAGAGGGATTAATGTAAAGCCCTAACGCTATTTTAATAATTATTTTACTGATTAGACATTATATATATAGTGTATTCTACTACACATAAATATTTTGACGGATCCTCAAGAGATGGAAAATCCCGTAACATCTCTTGATTTATTGCACGCATGTTATACATTGGATAGGAGATGTAAAAACCGTAAAAATCTCTGACGCCATTACACTCATGTTTATGCAATTTTGATATGACTTACATAAGGATATTTTAGTCCTGACTCGAGTGTTTTTTCTTTTCATTTTTCTCGGGTCAGCCTTGAGTTTTTCAGCTTATTGAAGATTTATTCTAGAGGATGAAGACGAAGATTAGGTATATTACTACTATTATTATCCCTGCATCATGTTGTATGCTACATTATTTATTTATCTCTGATGTTTGTGTGTGTGTGTATAACTCTGATGAATGTTGTATAGATTATAATCAAATGTAAAATATAAATAGCTTCTTGAATTGTTTATTTTATGATTATATTTTATCATTCCGCTGCGAGATTCTATGTTTGTTTACTCCTTCTTTTTCTCTTATTTTCTTATTTACTCCATTAACTATCCTCCCTTTTGAATGGTTTGAGCTAACATGTGTGGTTTATTGTCGATTTAAATTGCCCAAAAAGGTGGGCCACAAAGGATCTTCTAGAAAGTTTTGTGTCCATTACGTAAACAATGGATCAACAGTGGGCTACTGCTATCGTAACATCATCATTTGACATCATATTTTGAGCAGTACTTCTCATACCTATTTTTAAGTATTTTCGCTGGGTTTGAAATAGGTCTACTAAGTACTAGGAGATTTCTAGTGTTACGCCTGATCAACGTACGACTAGAGTGTGTAAGAACAAGGATAAACTTGTTAAAACATCGAGTTATAAAATTATTTTGACAAAGTATTATATAAAAGATAATTTGGTCATTATTTTTATTTCTAGATACTTTAAAATGTTTAAAATATTGTTTATTTTTGTACAGCATGATTTAATAGTTAACTGTTAGTGTTGTAAATTTTGTGAGAAATTATTAATTAAATAAAACATATTTAAAGTTAATGGTTATTGACTAATTCAAGATGTTTGAAAAGTATTTTTATTTTTAAACGGATAAATTTTTTAAATAATGGATATAAGGTTTTCAATAACCCCTTTTAAATATAAGTAATGATGTTATTTTAAATAGTTACATATATTTACAAAGATGTCATTTAAGAATTTAAAAAAGTGGTATTTATAAATGAAGAAAGAAATTTTGCGGATGAATTTTTGTAAAGTATTAAAGTCTTAAAGATGATTGATTTTCAAATGAAGTTTTCAAATGAATATTTCAAGTAAAATTTATGTAAGTTTCTTTGAATGTATAACTGTAAAGATATTAAATGATTTGGGAAATCTATTATAGTAATATGCTTGAAAAATAAATTGGAATTGCTATTTTGAAGTATGCTTTGAAATATTTACTTGATTTCAAAGTACTGATAGTTGTATGTAATATATTTGTTTGATAGGAAGTGAAATTTTATGAATAAAAGGAATTTAATTGGAACTTGAGAACTTAATTTTTGGGGTTGAAATTTGTTTCCAAGGGATTTTGGAATATAGTACCAGTATTATTTGGAAGTATTTTGGATAAATATTCTCAAATGTGAGTTGAAAGAAATCTTTCAAAAGAAATTTTAAAAGGAAACAAGTTCTGTACTCCCCTCTCTGTCGTTGGAAAATAATTTTGGTGATGAGTGCACGCATCATCAACATTCATTTCCAAGTTTCAAAGTGGGAAGGCCATTGAGTATTTTTTTTATTGCACATTAGTTTTGATAAACAAATCCTAATTTTGTATGTCTAAATATGATTTGATATATATAAAAGCTATGAGTATATATATATATATTATTTCATATGATGTGAAATGAACCCGGCATTTAGTTCTTTAAGTTTCTATAAATTAGAGATTTCAATTATTGTAATGAATGAAATCTTGACTACATTAATAATTGGAAACTTATGAAATGAGAAATAAGAAATTTGATGCTAAGTGATTAATGAAACATATAAGGAACTGGAAATTTTAAACTTGTAAATAAAAGGATATTAAATTTAGAATATGTAATCATTGAACATTTTTGTTAACTAAAATGAATAAGATAAACTTGTGTAACATTCATATGACGCCCCACCCCTGAGACCCACATTAACAAAGAGCATTATGGAGTAATACTATATGTTAATGCAAAGAATAGTGCAGGTTAGCAGCGACCATCCGTAAGCTTTGTCTTAAACAAGCATTGAATACGTCAATTGGGTGCTCTAATTTTTTTCCTTTTACCTGAACAACATACTCAATAAATGTTTAATACAAAACTTCGGTGGCTAACGGATCTATCGGAAAAAAATATAACAACAACAAATACTACAAGTCACAGAACAACAACACACATATATGTATACATATATACAGATACATCACAGTACACTATATAGTGATACAATAGTGGTGGTACATAAACCACAATATATACATCGAGTTAAATAGAATATATACATATCAGAGTTCACAAAATAATTACAAGGCTACACAAAAGATGACTAGCATCCAAAAGAAAGCAAGAAAATCCATAGCGGAAGCAGTATAGCACTAATCTACAGCAAGTGACTAACCTGAAATAACTCGGTCTGACCCGAGTACATAAAATACACAGGCCAGTTTAGCATTAATAAACTGACTAGTATATGATAGATGAAGTATAGAGATAAATGATAATATTTCTTCTCAAAAGAGAAGAAGCAACACTAAACATACATATCAACTATGAAAATATCATATGAGGGTTTCTTGAAAGAGGCAAGTTCAATTACAACATCAATTAGTCATAAATATTCGCCTCATATCATCGGCATTAACAACAACTAATATAATGGCGTCCATTAACACCATAACTCCTAAATGGGAAATCAAAAATATCAAATAAACGCCAAAGGATGGCAACCTGAAATAACTCCTAAATAGGAAATCACAAATCTCAAAAATACGCCAAAGGATGGCAACCACAAATCACAATATGTAGAACTCGGTTAAGAGTTCAAAACTCCAAAATGTAATCACCATATAATAAATCCTCAAATGGTTCAATGGCCCAATAATCTCGAAATGGCGAAAATATTTAGAAATCACAAATAAATCAAGAACTATAACAAAAGATGGATCCATATCACAAAAGATGCACGTGCTCAGCAAAACGGCCAAAGCTCGCAAAGTACTGTATCACAAATATGGCGCCTAATACGACCTAAAGGTCAAATATCCCGAAGGACAAACATCTCGAAGGACAAACAACTAAAAGCCCAAATGACCCGAAGGTCCAGTACTAGCAATCAACCGAAAGGTCCATGAAATTTGTATAGCTTCAAATGAACAAGTTCGAAATTAACTAAAAAAGAAAACGCATGTGTCGCATACCACATGTTTTACTAAATCATTTAAATCTCTTCCTCGTTCGCTCGAAGAGTGCAAACATGTGTATTTATATATAAAAGATTTGCTTCGAGAAAACTAGTTTTTAAAACAATTTTTTGAAATCGTTTGAAAATCATGGCTTTGAAATTCTCTTTATTATAAAGATTATATATTTTTAATAGCTTCAAAAATAATTATAAATGTTGTAAATATTTCTTTTGAAAGCTTTTTTTATTATAAAAATCATTTCAAAATCGGTTTAGAAAACCCGTGCTCGAAAACAACAAAAATAATCGAAAACCCATAAATTCGACCTATGAAATCTACTCAAAACACATCAACCTAGAGTACGGATCAACGATAATGTTGGCTTACCTCTTGATAGGTTTAACCCCCTTAAAACACTTCAAAATATGATAGGAATTGACCACAAGAATCATTGGAATAAGCAAACTAATCAAAAAAGTGCACAGGAACTCAACAGAAATCGACCTGGACAAGTTAGAAAGGCATAAGTCGACCCTTAGATGGCTTCGGTTAACCCTAGAAAGGCGTAGGTCAACCTATATAAGGGTTAGGTCAACCCTAGGGAAGCATAGGTCGACCTCCTAGTGTTCCTAGGTCGACCTAGAGGTCGGGAATGCTACAGGCCTTTTGCCTGTTTCGTTTGCAACTTTGGACACTGATTTCAGGCACTTTCAGGATGAATCTGTCACGACCCACTTTTCCGTAGCATTTAAACTGACAATAAACCACACATGTCTAGCCCATATCGAACGAAAAGGCGGATAGTTAGGAAAAAGAAATAAGAAAGAAGACGGAAGAACTAAACCACAAAGAATCTCACAACGGAACGAATAATTTATAATATATAACAATCTTTTACACAAAATCAAAACCGTAATTCATATACGTGTAGACATCAATCAGAATATACTAACCTATTCAACACGGACAGTTATAATAACTTATCCTTACAACTGTTGATAAACACAATTAAAATGCAATGGAAATATAATCATTGACGTGAATATTGTAGGATCGATTTCACCCTAGAGGGGGGGTGAATAGGGTGATAGTGTAAATTATAAAAACTTAATTGCAGAAGCTAGTTAATATTAACACAGATCACAGAATAGCAGCACAGATATAGCAGAATATAAATAACAGAACAGAACAACACAGAATTTACCCAGCTTCGGCAAAACCCTGCCTACGTGCTGCCCCCAAGGTTTCTACTAGAAATTAGATAGTCCCTCGCTTACACACGTAAACTCGCTATACCCTCTATTGACTAATCTAACTCTACGCTCAAAACCCTGACCACAACTCAACCACCGAGTTGCGAATTCCCAAACTACACACCGTAGTTTGTCCCCTAGTCACACGACTAGAAAATTACAACGGTTTAAAAAAGAATTTTAAAATTAAAAGAAACACAAACATAAAAAGTAAATAACCCTAATTAAAAACAACTAAGCCCAAAAAATAAAATGGCCCACTAATTAAAAATATGTCTCCCTTTTATTTTATCGGCCCGGTTCTTTTTCTTTGCTTGAGTATAATGGCGACCGTTCCTTTTGCAAAATTGGGGCTTTCGTTCTTGATGCCGTGCTCTTAAATTAGGGTTTTAAGTTGCTGCCTTTGTTGGTTGATTGCAATTACTGTTTCTGATTTGCTTCAATTTGTTTGCGGCTTCTCCTCCTTGATCGAGTTCGATTGCTTCGGTATGTATTTTCCTCCTTTTGCTTTGCTGGTTGATTCTTGAACTCAATACTCTTGCCGATGATGATTTTGGGTATTATATAGGATTTGATTTCCTAGAATTACGTTCGTATATGTTGATTTGAATTTGTCAAATTCTTTATCTAGGCCACTTGATGATGCTTGAATGATTGAGATCGATTCTGACTTTTTCATACGCGTATAATTTTATTTCTTGCGTCCCACGGCTTTGAATCGATTTCATGATGACCACGGTTTTCGTTCCTTTTTCTGTTGACTTGTTAAAACACACGGCTTTGACAAATTTGATGATTCCCTCTGATGCTTTGACTTTGGTCACTTGTTTTGAAAACTGCAACTTGATGCTTGCATCCCTCTTGTTGTTCACAGCCATTACATCCCTACTGCCATGTTTTGATGTCACTGATTTGTTTAGTCTCGGCATTGACTAGTTTCATGCTTGTGTTGGTTCATTGGTGCATATATGTTGCTTGTGTATACTTGTGTGGTGGTGCACTTGCCTTGTGATTCTGTTCATTCCTAGTTGCCTTGAGTAGCAGTGCTTCATGTTGTATTCATTTTTGAGGCAGTTTGCATTAGAGTGTACTTCGAGTTATGTTGAACTCCGTTGTGATTTCAGATCCCTCTGTGTTGCTTTGACACTGCTTTGACCCATCTTTGTGCTGTTGATGTTGTCTTAGTTGTATTGTCACTTGGTCGACACTTGCAGTTGCACATTGAGTTGAATATGTTGGCACTGGAACTAGCTTGTATCTGTTCTCATTACTGTGTTGCATTCTTTGATGGTTCACTGTAGTATGTTGGTCTGTTTTGAATTTGATATTTGAACTTCAGTAGTTTGTTGGTCACTTGATTCACCTGTATTTGTGCATTGCCTTACTGTTGCTGTGCACTTCTGTTTGCTGTCATGTTCTTGTGCTCGAGCTTGCATACTGTTATGTTGTTTGCAACAGTGTTTCATTTGCATAGCTGAACTTCACTGTTGCACTTGAGTTTTTGCTTCTGGCCTGTGCACATTGTTGCTTGGTTCTCATATTTGTGAGTTGTTCGGTGCACTGTTCATTTGCCTCTGGTTTAAACTATGCTTTGATTCATTTTCATTGTCACTGAGTTTATTTGAATGGTCTGACTTGAACTCGATTCACTTGTGTTGAATCCAGTTTCAAAACTCGGATTTGACCTTGTGCTCGTGTCCTATTTTTGAATTTATTGCACCTGAGTTGAACCTGTCCATATATTTGGGTTTGACCTTGTGCTCACCTGTCCCTGCAGCATTATTAAGTGTATATATCGGTGTGCACGGCCTTGTGGCATATACAGTGATATACTGTGTATGTCACAAGCTGTTCGTGTATGATGAATTCAAATTTAAATGATGACGAACAACCCAAATAACTGAGGCAAATATTATTTTCAAAAATCATATTTTATTTTACTTTGCAAAAATATTACTTTTTCAATTTTACCGCGTTAGTGAATATTTTTGCAGATTTCTCAGATGCTGGATTCAAACTGGAATGAAGTTGAAGATAAATACGAGTGTGAGTGATATGTAGTGAGGTGAATTGTAAATGTGAAATGTGATGTAATTGTAATCAAAGTTGTATATAGTGAGAGCTTGAAATTGTACTATTCAAAGATGTAATAAATATTTGTTTGAATAAAATATTTGTTTGAATTCAAATTTCGTGTTATTTATTTTATTCTGCAAATATTTATTTAATCTGTGAAAAAATAAAATAGTATATTATCAAATACATTTAAACGAATGTATATATGTTTATTATCATCAAACAAAAATCATATAAGCGCATATTCAACAATCTCCCCCTTTTGATGATAACAAACATATATTTAAGATTTTGAATATGTTAAATGTATTTGATCATTGATATGCTCTAATTGCTCCCCCTATTTAAATGCTTCCTCTCTACATGATGCTCCCCCTACATATATGCATACAAATAAAAATATGCAAATGATTCTAGATGCAAATAGAAAATTATTTGACCTTTGCTTGATTTTATTTGACAAAATCTTAACTTCTTAACTTTCTCTCCCCCTTTTGTTATCAGCAAAAGAATAATAGTGTTAGAGAAAATAGAGAAAAAGTAATCGATATCAATCCAACATTAAAACTCAATTGAATATAAATATTAAATTTCAATAAAAAGTCAAACAAAAATTATAAATATTTTGTTAGGCGCATATTCCACTTTTAGAATGATAGGAATGATATCATCATATAAAACCATACAGTTGTGTCTATTTGTGGTATATTTATATCAGGAATTTGAATATCTACTAACCATGCATAACCGTTAGGACTTTTAAATGAGATTAGTAGTATTCCAAATTTATTTTAAAAAAAATGAATTCAAGTATCTTCTAACCACGCATAACCGTGAGGACTTTTAAATGGGATTAGAATCAACTTGTTTATTTTAAAAAAAAATCAACTTTTGATATGTGTTCCATACATGCATAACCGTGAGGACTTTTAAATGAGCATGAAAGCACATAACAAATTCCAAGTAATTCACCCATGCATAACCGTGAGGACTTTTAAATGAGAGTGAAAACTTTGGTATTTATTTATTGTTATTATTATTATTATTATTTTATTTTTATTTTAAAAAAAAATGTAAAAATGAAAAACGAACGATTCCTGTTTAAAGTACCACATATCGACAAACTATATAGAATTTTGATGAGTGATGGTTGATAGAAATATGATAGGTATAGAGATGGTCATGGAATTTTTTACCAACAAAAAGTTTTATAACTCTTGTTTACATTTCTAAAGAAATTTTCTAATTATACTTTCTCGAGTTATAATATATAATCAATATCAACACTCATCACTTTTTCAATCACTATTTTTCTTTTCGATGATTTGTAGGGAGAAAAAAATGTTAAATATTCAGCAAATTTCTAAAACACCTAGACTGAGTCGTAGTTTACAAAAACTATTTTCTGGTAGGGGTTTTGTAAAGATGTCTGCCAATTGAGAATCAGTTGAAATAAAATTTATGCAGATATTTTCTTTGGAAATATGATCTCTAATAAAATGATGTCTTACATCTATATGTTTTGTTCGCGAATGATGTACAGGATTATTTGTGAGATCAATTGCGCTTTTGCTATCACACATTAGTGGTACACGTTTAAAATTTAGGCCATAGTCATGCAAAGTTTGTATCATCCATAAGATTTGAGCAGAGCAACCGCTCAAAGCAATATACTCTGCCTCTGTTGTGGACAATGCAATACAATTTTGTTTTCTACTCGACCATGCAACTAATGAATGTCCTAACATAAAACATGCTCCACTAGTACTTTTTCTATCAACCAAATTTCCAGCATAATCAGCATCTGAAAAACCTTTCAATTCAAAATTATCATTTGATGGATACCAAAGACCAAATCGTGGTGTGTGCAATAAATATCTTATAATTCTTTTAACAGCTTTTAAATGAGATTCTTTTGGGTTAGATTGAAAACGCGCACATAAGCAGACAGAAAACATGATGTCAGGTCTAGAGGCGGTAAGATAAAGGAGTGATCCAGTCATACCTCTGTACTGCTTTTGATCAACTGTCTTACCCTTTTCATCTTTGTCAAGTTTAAGTGTTGTACTCATGGGAGTTCTTGCTGGTTTAGCATCTTTCAATCCAAATTTGTTGACAAGTTCCCTAATATATTTTGTTTGAGAAATGAATGTGCCTTTAATGCTTTGTTGGATTTGAAATCCTAAAAAGAATTTTAACTCTCCAACCAAGCTCATTTCAAATTTTTCCTGCATGACTTTTTCAAATTTCTCATACAATAACTTGTTAGTAGCACCATAAATGATGTCATCAACATATATTTGAACAATCAAGATATCATTGTTTTCATGCAACAGAAATAGTGTGGTATCAACACATCCCTTTTTGAACCCATTTTCAAGGAGATAAGAAGTAAGACATTCATACCAAGCTCTGGGAGCTTGTTTTAATCCATATAATGCCTTCTTTAGTTTGTATACATGGTTTGGATATTCATGACTTTCAAAACCTTCTGGTTGTTCAACAAACACATCTTCTTTTAAAACTCCGTTAAGAAAAGCACTCTTAATGTCCATTTGTCTTAGTTTAAATCCTTTGTAACAAGCAAAAGCTAACAATATTCTAATTGATTCTAGTCTAGCTACAGGCGTAAAAGTTTCATCAAAGTCAACTCCTTCAATTTGATTGTATCCTTTAGCAACTAGTCTAGCTTTATTTCTAATTATATTTCCAGATTCATCATATTTATTTTTAAAAATCCATTTTGTTCCTATAACTGGATAATCCTTAGGTCTAGGTGCTAGACTCCAAACATTATTTCGTTCAAACTGATTTAGCTCTTCTTGCATGGCCATGAACCAGTTTTCATCATTAAGGGCTGAATCTATGTTATTTGGTTCTATTTCTGAAATAAATCCACTATATAAGCACAGATCACATAGATTTTTAAAGGATGAACGAGTTTGTATACCTGCTATAGGGTTTCCAATTACCAATTCTGGTGGATGGTCTGTTTTGTATTTCAGCTTTTCTGGATCCAGATTTCTTCGGACTTCTTGAGTTGTGGTAGTTTCTCTAGCATCAGCAGTTTCTTTTGGTTTTTCGAACTCATCTTTTTCTTTCTCCTCTTCAACGTTGCTTTTGGATGTATCCTGTTCGTCAATGCCTTCATCAAATTTCACATTGATTGACTCTACGATTGTTTTAGTCTTTTTGTTGTAGACTCTATAAGCTTTGCTTCTCGAAGAGTAACCCATGAAGATGCCATCATCAACCTTTGCTTCAAATTTTCCTAACTGATCACCTGTATTAAGAATATAGCAAGGACATCCAAACACTTTGAAGTAAGCGATGTTTGGTTTTTTGTTGAACCATAGCTCATAGGGGGTTTTGTTAAGAATCGGTCTGATGATAACTCTATTCATTACATAACATGTTGTATTTACAGCTTCTGCCCAGAGATGCAGAGGTAGTTCATATTCATTTAACATAGACCTAGCCAATTCTTGTAAAGTTCGATTCTTTCTCTCAACTACCCCATTTTGTTGTGGAGTACGTGGTGCAGAGAACTCATGTTTGATTCCGTTTTCATCACAGAAAGTTTCAAATTCATAATTTTCAAATTCTCCACCATGATCACTTCTTAACGACAATAGAGACTTCTTTTTCATTTTGCACAAATTTTGCGAATCTTGTGAAGTATGAAAAAGTTTCTATTTTTTAGCTAAGAAGTATACCCATGTATATCTTGAGTAATCATCAACTAACACAAAGCAATATTTCTTACCTCCTAAGCTAGCAAGGTCATTAGGTCCAAATAGATCCATATGAATTAGTTCAAGAACTCTAGAAGTGCTTACATTGTTTTTGGCATGAAACGATGATTTTCTAAGTTTTCCCAAAGTACATGCTTTACAGATGTTTTCAGTTTCAAACTCATGTGATGGCAATCCTCTTACCAAACTTTTCCTTTTTAATTTGTTTAATAAGTTCATACTAGCATGCCCTAAACGTCTATGCCATAAATTCACTTCTATATCCTTAGCTACCAAACATTTAGAGAGGATGAGATCATCAAAAGATAGAGAATATATATTACCTTTCCTTTTTCCTGAAAATAAAATTTCTTTTGATGATTTGTCAACAATTTTGCACATGTCAGAATCAAAGATAACATTCATACCTTTATCACATAGCTGGCTGATTGATATCAAATTGTGGTGCAGATTTTCAACATATAGTACGTCATTCAAGGTAAATGTATTGTTACCTACTTTACCTTTACCGACAATTTTACACTTGTCATTGTTCCCCATTGTGACTCTGCCACCTTTGTACTTTTCTAGGCTAAGAAACTTCGATTTATCGCCTGTCATGTGCCTGGAACAGCCAGAATCCAAGTACCATTGCTGTTGTTCCTTAGCCTGCCAGCATACCTACACGGGAAAAGAATTTAGTGACCTATTTGTTTTTATAGGTCCATGATTGTTAGTGGCAAAATATTTAGAATGATAATTTTGTGGATACCCAAAACTATTTATAATTGTTTCCTTCGGCACCCAAATTTGTTTAACTTTGAGAGATTTTATATTTGTGCCTTTTGGAACCCAAATCGGTATTGTTTTCATATGTTTGAGTCTATTCCAACAATTATTGTGATTGTGTCCAAATTTTTTACAAATTGTGCTCATAGAATTAACTTGATTAATATTGCTTTCAACAATTTTCGAATTTTTATATCCAAGTCCTTGTCTAACCATATTAACAGTTTGCTTTCCTAATAGCATATTCAACGATTTTTCACTTTTTGAAAATTTATCTAAAGTCGTTGACAGTTGTTGGACTTTTGTTTTGAGAGATTCATTTTCGTTTAACAACTGTGTGCATTTTTTAATAGAAATCTCTCTCCTAGTATTTTCATTCTCTTTTAAAATCAGAATTTCATTTTCAAGTGATTTTATATTGATTTCCGATTTTTTAATTTCTTCTTCGAATGTTGGACACTTATCACACTTAGGAATTCTACATTGATAGTTCTTAACTAATTGATCAAGTTGTTTATTGCATTCTATCAAAGTATCCTTTTGAGATTCAAGTTTAGCATATTTTTCCCTAAGTCGTTCATAACAGCCATTTACTTCATGGAAATAAATTAGTAATTCAGAATGAGTGAGTTTTGATACCTCGCTTGGCTCGTCGTCATCACTGTCTGTAACTTCACCATGAAGGCACATGTTTGCTTTTTCACTCTCACTCTCGGTGTTATCACTTTCATCTTCGTCAGTTTTATCCCAAGTAGCCGCAAAGCTTTTCTTCTTTAGTTTCTTTCCTTGATTTGATCGTTTTTGAGGACATTGTGGCTTGATATGGCCGGGTTTGTTGCATTTGTAACAGATGATTTTCTGATCTTCTGGGTTGTCTGGTGCTTTGCCTATTTTGCTTTTCAATTCATGATTTCGAGCTGGATTTCCGTATTTGCGATTCCACTTTTTGAATTTCTTTATTAGTAGCGCTAGCTCTGCTGCTCCATCATCATCATCATCATTCTCATCATCACTTTCAGTTGTTCCTTTGAGAGCTATTGATTTTTTTCGAGTATCTCCACCTTCACGCTCTTCCTTGAATTTCATTTCTAGCTCATAAGTGGTGAGATTTCCGATGAGTTCTTCGACTTTGAGTTGTTTTAAATCTTTCGATTCTTGAATGGCAGTTACTTTTGCTTCAAAGCTTCGTGGAAGGACTCTGAGGATTTTACGGACTATTTCCAATTCGGTGTATGTTTTTCCGAGAGCTTTCGATTTGTATACGATGTTGGAAAGTCGTCCGTACATCTCTTTGACATTTTCTTCTTTCGCCATTGTAAAGTTCTCGTATTCGCTGCTTAGCATGGCAAGGCGAGATTCTTTGACTTGAGATGTTCCTTCGTGAGTCACTTCTAATATGTGCCATATTTCCTGCGCAGTTAGACAATGTGAGACACGATTAAATTCAAATTGATCTAATGAACAGATAATAGAATTCATAGCTTTGGCATTAGTATTCTGTAATTTATTTTCTAGTTCTGTCCATTGTTCCTTTGGTTTCTCTATTTCCTGATCATCTACAGTTATAGTTGGTATTCTATACCCTGTCTCAACAATATCCCAAGCGTCAATGGTTTTCAAAAAAAATTTCATCCTATTTTTCCAAAAAGCATATTCACCATTGAACATTGGTGGTCTAACTATGGATTGACCTTCTGCAAAAGCATTATTAAAAGAAGCCATTTTAAAAAAAAATTCAAATTTTAAATAAAACTGATTTTTTTAAAAATAGATTTTTTTTTTAAAAACAAATGTTGACTTCTATTCCAAGCTCTGATACCACTTGTAGGATCGATTTCACCCTAGAGGGGGGGTGAATAGGGTGTAGTGTAAATTATAAAAACTTAATTGCAGAAGCTAGTTAATATTAACACAGATCACAGAATAGCAGCACAGATATAGCAGAATATAAATAACAGAACAGAACAACACAGAATTTACCCAGCTTCGGCAAAACCCTGCCTACGTGCTGCCCCCAAGGTTTCTACTAGAAATTAGATAGTCCCTCGCTTACACACGTAAACTCGCTATACCCGCTATTGACTAATCTAACTCTACGCTCAAAACCCTGACCACAACTCAACCACCGAGTTGCGAATTCCCAAACTACACACCGTAGTTTGTCCCCTAGTCACACGACTAGAAAATTACAACGGTTTAAAAAAGAATTTTAAAATTAAAAGAAACACAAACATAAAAAGTAAATAACCCTAATTAAAAACAACTAAGCCCAAAAAATAAAACAGCCCACTAATTAAAAATATGTCTCCCTTTTATTTTATCGGCTCGGTTCTTTTTCTTTGCTTGAGTATAATGGCGACCGTTCCTTTTGCAAAATTGGGGCTTTCGTTCTTGATGCCGTGCTCTTAAATTAGGGTTTTAAGTTGCTGCCTTTGTTGGTTGATTGCAATTACTGTTTCTAATTTGCTTCAATTTGTTTGCGGCTTCTCCTCCTTGATCGAGTTCGATTGCTTCGGTATGTATTTTCCTCCTTTTGCTTTGCTGGTTGATTCTTGAACTCAATACTCTTGCCGATGATGATTTTGGGTATTATATAGGATTTGATTTCCTAGAATTACGTTCGTATATGTTGATTTGAATTTGTCAAATTCTTTATCTCGGCCACTTGATGATGCTTGAATGATTGAGATCGATTCTGACTTTTTCATACGCGTATAATTTTATTTCTTGCGTCCCACGGCTTTGAATCGATTTCGTGATGACCACGGTTTTCGTTCCTTTTTCTGTTGACTTGTTAAAACACACGGCTTTGACAAATTTGATGATTCCCTCTGATGCTTTGACTTTGGTCACTTGTTTTGAAAACTGCAACTTGATGCTTGCATCCCTCTTGTTGTTCACAGCCATTACATCCCTACTGCCATGTTTTGATGTCACTGATTTGTTTAGTCTCGGCATTGACTAGTTTCATGCTTGTGTTGGTTCATTGGTGCATATATGTTGCTTGTGTATACTTGTGTGGTGGTGCACTTGCCTTGTGATTCTGTTCATTCCTAGTTGCCTTGAGTAGCAGTGCTTCATGTTGTATTCATTTTTGAGGCAGTTTGCATTAGAGTGTACTTCGAGTTATGTTGAACTCCGTTGTGATTTCAGATCCCTCTGTGTTGCTTTGACACTGCTTTGACCCATCTTTGTGCTGTTGATGTTGTCTTAGTTGTATTGTCACTTGGTCGACACTTGCAGTTGCACATTGAGTTGAATATGTTGGCACTGGAACTAGCTTGTATCTGTTCTCATTACTGTGTTGCATTCTTTGATGGTTCACTGTAGTATGTTGGTCTGTCTTGAATTTGATATTTGAACTTCAGTAGTTTGTTGGTCACTTGATTCACCTGTATTTGTGCATTGCCTTACTGTTGCTGTGCACTTCTGTTTGCTGTCATGTTCTTGTGCTCGAGCTTGCATACTGTTATGTTGTTTGCAACAGTGTTTCATTTGCATAGCTGAACTTCACTGTTGCACTTGAGTTTTTGCTTCTGGCCTATGCACATTGTTGCTTGGTTCTCATATTTGTGAGTTGTTCGGTGCACTGTTCATTTGCCTCTGGTTTAAACTATGCTTTGATTCATTTTCATTGTCACTGAGTTTATTTGAATGGTCTGACTTGAACTCGATTCACTTGTGTTGAATCCAGTTTCAAAACTCGGATTTGACCTTGTGCTCGTGTCCTATTTTTGAATTTATTGCACCTGAGTTGAACCTGTCCATATATTTGGGTTTGACCTTGTGCTCACCTGTCCCTGCAACATTATTAAGTGTATATATCGGTGTGCACGGTCTTGTGGCATATACAGTGATATACTGTGTATGTCACAAGCTGTTCGTGTATGATGAATTCAAATTTAAATGATGACGAACAACCCAAATAACTGAGGCAAATATTATTTTCAAAAATCATATTTTATTTTACTTTGCAAAAATATTTCTTTTCCAATTTTACTGTGTTAGTGAATATTTTTGCAGATTTCTCAGATGCTGGATTCAAACTGGAATGAAGTTGAAGATAAATACGAGTGTGAGTGATATGTAGTGAGGTGAATTGTAAATGTGAAATGTGATGTAATTGTAATCAAAGTTGTATATAGTGAGAGCTTGAAATTGTACTATCAAAGTTGTATATAGTGAGAGCTTGAAATTGTACTATTCAAAGATGTAATAAATATTTTTTTGAATAAAATATTCGTTTGAATTCAAATTTCGTGTTATTTATTTTATTCTGCAAATATTTATTTAATCTGTGAAAAAATAAAATAGTATATTATCAAATACATTTAAACGAATGTATATATGTTTATTATCATCAAACAAAAATCATATAAGCGCATATTCAACAAATATGTCTCTGGGCCTCAACTCCTCTCTTAAAGCTCCAAATGTCCATGTAAACCTAGAAAATATGTTTGATCTGACCCAAGCATATAGGAAAAACAACGTCCTGGTAATTTTGGTCAAACCAATGTGAGAAAACACAATCAACATGATTCTTAAACTTTTCATGAAGCACAAAAAAAAGTAAAGATTATCAAATTACGTTGAAGCTACATGATTAGAAAGCTTCATTACCCCTAAATTGAAGGGGTTTAGCCTCTCGTATTTATTATCAAATCAATAAATGTGCTTGTAACATGAAATAAAAAGAAGAGGAAAATGATCTAAATGAAAAAGAAATAAAACTAATCTACTTGCATGAAAAATAAACTAACTACTAACAAGAAAGAAAAAGAAGCATGTAAAAGAAAAGAGCATGTATTAAATTGCATAAGAAAGAAAAGAAAATTACATGAAATAAAAATGACTAAGTAGCCATGAAAAGAAAATGGAAGCTTTCTTTTGTTTCTAAGCTAAAAACTAAAGAGAAGAGAGCTTGAGAGAGACTAAAGAAGAGAAGTGTTACATGAAACATAAGGGGTATTTATACATGTATGAAATCCTAATTTATTTTTTTAGGGAATGCCCAAATTGCCCTTGAGGTAATGTGGCCACCAAGTAATCATTAGCACATGTTAATTCTCCACTTAAATGTGCATGAAGCTTTAATGGCCTTTTTGCATGTGCATTAGCTCCTAGTTGAAAATCAAGGTAAGTGGATAAGTGGGGTCCTCCATGTTCATGAGTTTAAATTGTTTTCATCTTCAATTGCTTTGTTTTCTTTTGTGCATGCATATCTTCATGAAACCACTTGTAATTTCCATCCAATTCTTCTACAAAATAATATAGAAACTTCCAATTAAATTTTCTCAAATTAATATTTGCACAAAATGACCATTTTGCACTATATGAAGGTGAATATGTGACGTTTTGGAACTAATTTGAATTTTGATTTAAACATGTGAAAATACCCAATATGATCATTTATTTAATTTAATTTGATAAAATATGGTATTAAAAATTTGCAAATTTACATGCACATCAGGGATCACTCCCTAACTGTTTAAGTGGATGGATCTTCTTATCATTTGTCCTAGAAGATCCACAAGTTTATACGTACAGTATAGCAACCCGATGGTAACCATGCCATATAATTCTCGCATTTCTCCTAGATATTTGCAGAGTTAAAATCCTTCAGTGTTAAGTGGGGAATAATTCTATACCACCAGAATTAAGAAGTATTACATATTTTGGCCAAGATTTGATAGTTGGTTATTTAACTATCAAATACAAAAAATTTAAACAAAGATTTCATTTCCCACTGAAATCACTAAGCCTCATTTAATTTAATTTAAATAAATTAAATCTCTTTCAACAAAACCGTCATATACTTGTCTCACCGAAATAAGTATATTAACAAATCATATTTTCCAAAAATATAAACATTTTTAAATTAAATATGGAAAGCACCATTCGTTATCGACAATGGATCATAGCTCAATGATTACGTCTCTATCCCGGAGAAATCCAAACTTAACTTACGCAATCTCTACCTCCTGATTTCCGCCATGAAATCAATCATAGATCGCAGTTTGCACAATGGCTACGTTGCTATCCCAGCGAAAACTTAACAAACCGTAGGCAATCTCTGCCCCTCGAATTACACTATGAATATATACCATTACATCCCAAAATAATTATCTCAAAATAGCGTTTATAAAGTTCTAAAATAATTTCCAAGTCTAATTTAGGAAAATACTCTTTGATAACATTTTACTACAATATAATATTTATAAAAACAATATTAATATTTGAACAAATTATCTTTGAAATAATAATATTTTAATACTGATTAATTCTTAAATAATAATTAACTTTTAAATCAAATCATTATAAGATAACTTTAACTAATAATTAGAATAAACTTTTAAACATTTTAAATAATTAAATAACTTTGAAAACAATAATTATGTACTCTTAAATAATTTTAAGGAATCATAAAATAATTAACTTTAAATCATTATCAAATAATTATTAAGTATCTTTAAAAAATATCATTAATAAATAATAATCATTCTCAAATAACTTTGTTTCAAAAGTCAACTTCCAAATTTTGAAAGAGGCTTGGTAACTCCAATGGTACTTAATCAAGTTACCATTAATTCCAATAACTACCTAAGTTATAATTCCAGTATTTACATAACATCACATATGTAAATTTACTCACAATTAACAATTAATTGTCAATACATTACTTATCCAATACTAACCAACTGGAATGTAAGTACGTGTCCACATTAATGAAATAGCAGAACGGGGTTTATTTTTGCTAAATATATGTCCAAATTAACTTATCTAATTAATAATAGCAGAACGGTGATTTATTCTGCTAAAAAGGGTCCAACTAATTTAGTTATCAATAAAGGAATTTATTTCCGCTAACAAATGTCCAATTAACCATATTCAGTTCAATTTAACTTAATAATGTTATCTGGCTACTTGATGGCACAGACAAAAGAATGATTAAAAACAATATCTAAGTACAAGTCAAACATAGATCATTAACTACGATCAACGATTTATAATTAATATTAATTCAATTTACAAATCAGAACTGGGATGGTTTCAATTAACTAGGTCAAGTGATATTTTTAATCCAAATTACTTGACAATCTGAGAAATTTGTAAAATGATTTATTCTTTGTTAATTTAAATTAAACCATCCATTAATAATTAATTAATTAACTAACATATAATTGATTAAATAAAAATTACTTATTTATTCACTTCAACTTTTTATAAATCATTAAAATTTTACATTGCAGAAATTTCGACGATATTAGTTTAGATGAAAATACATGACAATAGGGTTCTGACGCAACAATCTGTTTGTCGATTGGATTTAGAACGAATAAGAAATATTGTTTCAAATTTTATATATCTTTAAATACAAAATTTAATTTAATTTTCCTTCAAAAAACATCTAGCCCATCTAACACAAACCCGACCAACCCAATAACTTATTTCCTTTTTCCTACTCTCCCTCTCTATGTTTTCATTCCAGAGAACAAGACGTGCACGAATTTGTGCACGTAAGTGTGCACATACACAACGCCTCTGGCCTATGTAACTTGCCGCCGACCATCATCGTTGATCGCCCATGACACCAACACCTCGACTGTCCCCTTGAAACGTGATCAAAAGCTTTGACACGAAATTTGAACTCACTCATAAAAAAACTGCAATGAGGCTCTGCCACTAAATCACCTTGCCACACCCCTCAGTTGATCATCGACCACTAAAACTCACCCCTAGCTCTGCCATCACCAACTTTACCCATTCCCCCTCATGCGCGCTCCCCCTCTCTCCTGATTACCATTGAACATGAACCAAAACCAAACCCAAAACACCTCTAAACTCTAGTTTGATTACGTACAGCCCACTCACGCAACTAAAATCGTTGCGCCATTTTTCTTGGATGCCCCACCACCCAAGCCTCCTCCACGACCAACGATTAGCCACAAAATCAACTACAATGCTTGAATTTGCCAAAATCCGCAAACCCATTCATCTCCTAATTTCTCCTTCCACTCAACCTTAAAAATCCTTAAACCCACTTCCAAAAATCATGTTTCTCAATGATGAACACATCTATTATTCCATTCTTTAAATTATGATATTCGAATTTTGGCTATAACTGACCAACTCACTATAAAATAAAGTTTTCTTCCTCTCGGCTTGATGAAATCTAATGAAACAAATTGTAAAATGTTTCGCATCCGAAAACGAGCAACTTTTGTTTTGGTATCATGTTTTAAAACTAAAGGGATGTTGAGATATAGATTTTTAAAAAGGAAAGTTTTAACTATTTTATGAAGAAAAAAATGAACAGAGAACTTCTTTAGGAAGAAGTATAGCGTTATAGATGTAAGTGGAAACTGAACATATCTGTGACGCCCCACCTCAATAGCCACGCTAGCCAAGAACACTACGGAGTAATGCGGTCAAATAGCGCGGAGAATAAGGCTGTTGAGGAGCGACCATCCATGTAACTTCTTTATGCGAGCACCGATATGTCAGATAGTATAGCATGCATTTCATTTAAGGAGGATGTCCGACATACCGATACAAACTCAAAGCTATCACACTGTGGCTATAAATAAATCTTCGGAAACAAATATAGAAGTAAACATAACACAATCAGTCACAGACATCCATATCACAAAGGCAGAAAAAGATACGAATATATAACTAACACATGAAAGTGTACATCAGAGTAGTGGTCATGAAAGGATCACATATACAAAAGAATAGCAACACGTGCTATACAAAAGAATACATCTATGAGTCTATATCTCAAGTGTAAATGACAAAAACTGCTAATCTAAATGGTCAGCCAAAAGTCAGAGTAGTAAATCCCTGTGGGAGAAGTCAAGCAGAAGCCCTGTAACATCTCGGTCTGACCCGAGTATTATTTATAAGAAAATAATAAACGGATCAGTCTAGCTATAAATATCAGGTAACATGATATAAAACAATAGATATGGCAAGAACATATAGTAACCATAAAGACATACTATGATAAGCATGTAAATGAAGATGATCAAGAGATCAAAAAATATCAAAAGAATCTTCTAAAAGATCCAAATTCACCAAAACATAAAAGCTGGAAAATCATAACAATGAAAGTCATGAAAATAGGTGAAGCACAAATTCCAGAAGACTACACAAGAAATCCATAAATCACAATATAGGAGCATGAAAACTCACCTACACGTGTAACACAAAGCGAGACGCTATCTCATGGTTGCAAGCCATTAATTTTGACACATGAATGGCCCGAAGACCGTAGGGCGCTACCCCACATATGTGATGGCGAAACATCACACAAATGCGATGGCGAAACATCACAAGAGCGGGGTCTAGTCTCCCTCGTAGACAAACAGACATCGCACAATTGCTAGTCTAAATCACAAAAATGATTGTCATGATCATCAAGAAGTGTCAATCACATTAAGCTAGTAAACATATGAGTTTAGCTTCATGTCTCATAACCACTTTCTTAACTTAAATATTTACGAACAAACTGTAGATCTTCACTAGAAAATTGTCACAAAAGGTTCAATCGAACAAGTCCAAGAACTAACCGACGAAGCAAACGCAAGCGTTTCATACCACTAATTTTACTAAGTCGTTTAGTTAGATTTCTCATCCGAGTGAGGTAAAGGTTTGTGTATACTAATAGATTGGAAAAGGTTTAGGAAAAGAGCTTTGTTATTGAAAATAAAGTTGAAATCATTTTGTTGAAAGAGTTTTGATATTTACTACTAGTATTGAAACCTTCATATTTCTAAAGTTGTTATCCCGCCTTTTTAGCAAGGCCATGATACCATAAAATCGACCGAGAAGCCAAAGATAGTCTGTCTCGAAGAATGGTCAACTCGACATCTCAACAAAGCAAGTTCTGTTGAATGTTTTTCAGATAAGATCCCCAACGGAGGAGGGGTCCGGGGGGTGGGGGGAGGGTGGCAACCCCCCAAGGTGGGGGTGAGGTGGCAACACCCCCGCTAAGGGGTTCGACCTGCCCGGTCAGGTCGCGGGGGTCCAGTGGTTACGACCTAACTGCAAGCGACCTAAGTGAGGAAACTGGTCAAACGACCTAGTGGTTACGACCTAAAGGGTGTTCGCGACCTAAGTACGTGACCTAACATGGTCAACGACCTAACTCGGTCGTGACCTAACGGAGCAAAGGGGCGAGCGACCTAACTAGAGTCATGGTCCTGTGACCTAAAGGGGGTCAACGACCTAACCACATGGAGGCTGAGCGACCTAAAGGAGAACAAGGTCAAGCGACCTAAACGGGGTACGCGACCTAGTGGAGTAAGGGGGAAACGACCTAGGGGCTTATAGCCTAAAAAGGAACAAAGGCCAAGGACCTAAAGCCCAAACGAGTTAACATATGTCGCGACCTACGTGGTAACGACCTAACGGAGAAAGGCAGAGCGACCTAGTGGCCAAAGCGACTTAATGTTAAACGAGCCATGCGACCTAAGGCATTAACACGCGAGTGACCTAAGGCGTTAGCTCGCGAGCGACCTAACTCCGAACACGCACAAATGGCCAGAACGACCTAAATGCAGAAAATTCACCAAAATGCTAAAAATTGGAGTTTTTCGCCAATTCAACCCAAACCAAATGCAAATGTACATGATAAAGTGATAGAAAATCATTCCCAAACATCCGTGGTAGTTATAGACAAGAATGTGAGATAAAAATCTCACCTTTTCACCAAATTATGAAGGTAAAGCTTGAAGGTGAATGGAGAAGCAACTACAAGCTTGGATCCAATGTTTTTCCTTGAATTTGGAGTTGAATGATGGAGTTGGAGTTGAAACCTAGGCTTGGAGTTTCTAATTTCCCTTTCCACTCACCATTGATGTTAAAGTTTGTGTTTAGTAGGAATTTATGAAGAGTGAGGAGAAGGAGGGAAGTGGGTTTGAGTTATAATGGCTAATCTAACCCAAAGTCCAAAGCGGGAAAAGTAAGTGAAATTCCACTAACTCCAAACCTATCAATGTTTATACTTAAAAAAGTTGTAGACGACATTTCGAACTCAATGGAAGTGGTCTCGAGTCCTAATTTGACCGTTTGCAAAAAGTAGCTTTTCGGACCAATATCCGATTAACGACAAAATATTTAAATAAAATATTTAAATATAAAAACGATAAATATGCGGGTTGTTACAATATCGAGCACAACATACATACACCTATCCACATGGAAAACACATATACAATTTGCATAGATCAAAGATTTATCCATATTCATAGTTCATATATATATATATATGAAATATCCAGTAAAAAAAATTGTTTACTCACTATAATGGATGAACACCGCCAGATCCCTCCCTCTAAGCTTTGAACACTTAACCGGATTTTGCTTTAATGGCAGTTCTGTTGTTTGCTTCTTCTATTTTTATAAGTATGAACAAGTATGGCTGCATATATATAAGAGAAGGGAAGTGTCCAGTGCAAGCAAGAAAGAGGCTTGGTAGGGTGGCCTGATATTGTACAAGCTTCTTCATTTTCAATTTTCTTTTTTTCTCTTATGGCTGATTTGATCTTTATTTTGGGCTGATTTGATTTCATGGCTTGATTTGATTTACTATGTGATTTGATATTTTGTGTGCATGATTTAATGTTTTCCTTCATGATGTTTCTATGTGTATGACAACCTAGGTTTTCTGGCATTAATTGTGAATATTTAAATGGTTTTAGATATTTAATCCGAATTATAGATTGATTTTGAATATGAAAGAGTTGGTTTTCATTTATAAAATAAATGCAGAATTTAAATATAGCAGGTTATTGGACAATTCAACTTTTAAATTTAATAGTGAATCCGGAGTTTTAAGCCTAATAAACATAATCTAAAGGCTTGTAAAATTCATATTGATAGTAATGAAGATAATAAAAATTTTAAATTTGAAATTAAAAGTAGTTTGTTAAGTTTTAAAATATATCATTTAATTTGATATCCAAAAATAACCTTCCGAAGTCTCGAAATTCAACAAAACCAGTTCCATTGGATCCGTAATATTGTATTATTATTGGATTTCAAATTTCGGAATGTTTGGAGTTATCGTTTGGTCATACGGGATATAAACGCACTAAAATTTATTCCGAAAATTCAATATAATATCTGGGTCCAAAAAGCTATCTTCTCCATACGATCGAATTAGGACTCGAAACCTTTTCCATTGCATTCGGAATATCAGTATAACATTACAAACGCCTAATGGTACGCCTCGATAGGGGTTCGTGATTTTAAGCTACGTAAATCAAGATAATTTGTAATTACTTAATATATACCTTAGTCAACAGCCGAATTCCCTTCACATATATCATTCTCTTTCATCAGCCATTCCATCCATCAGCCACCCTAGCAAGGAGACCTAGCACTGTACACATCTCATCCAGCATGCTACTATCTTCAAATCACGCAGTATTCTCTTTCCAAAGTCAGTTCGAAAATTGTCCATAGCAAGCTACCCTATTCCTTCTCTTTTATAAAAAGAAAACCCGAGCCTTTCTTTTTCTTCAGAAAATTTAAATGCAACGAAAAATTGGAAGATAGAATCGAACGCGTTTCCTCTTCAAATTCAAAAGAATAAAAAATCTGTTCGTTCCTCAAAATAAAATAAAATAAAATGGAGCCGCGTTCGAATCGGAGCGGCGAGGCCAATGATTGTTTTAGCTGCTCTTATCCCAATTTTAATCGCGACTTTTTTTCTCAAATCATATAAAAAGGGGGTATCGACGGAAGAGCGATTCGGCGAATCATGAATCACCTGGAAGCAAGCCGGAGTCATCGACTTTGGCTATTGAAGCGCGACGATGCTGGTTGATCGATTAGGGGCATAGGGATACTCGAGAAAGTTTGGTACGGTGTCGAATCAGTGAGGCCATGGTTTCTAGTGGGAAGGCAAGTTCGATGGGAGGCTGCTACCGTAATCGAGTGCTCAACGCGGCAGTGGAGGTGACGCGATGAAGGGACGGGGGTCGTGGATTTGAGTGAGCATTGTCGTGTGAAATCAGAAGCGAGGCAGTGAGGTATATCGTTTTTTTATTGTATTAAATAAGTAGATGTTTATATATATACAGGGAAAGAAATTCTAAAATCAGATTTTTTATTTTTACAAATATGCATATATTAAATAGAAAAAGTTTTACAGTAAGCAAACTACAGTTTTGTTATTTGCAGAATAAAATGCACACATACACCTATTTTAATATATATAGGAAACAAAAATTATTATAGATTTTGGAAAAAATATAGGGATTCATATAAAAATTAGACTTTTAATCCATATAGGTTATTTCTTATAAGTATATATATAAAATTTCCAAATAAAATAAATATACATATGCACATTTTAAATCGATTAGTTTATTTAAAAAATAATATGTATTAGGGCGATTAACCTGTCTAATTAACTTGTTTAATTATTTTTGTCACTAAAAATATTTTATTAAAAGAAAATTAGTTTAAATTAAATTATTAGTTTAAAATAAAATCATTGGTTAATTAAATTTATCAAATGGAAATTTAATTGTTCGATTTGTTCGAATATTAATAAAAATCATCTAATGTTTATACAAGGTCAAAACCGTGAAACCAAGTCGGGATTGAAGCGGATTGCAAACAAAAACAAAGGTGTGACATTTAGATTACCTTATTATAAATAAAATATTAAATTTAAATCATTGGATGTTGATTGATTTACCTGTTGGATGATATTATATATATAGTGTGTGTGTGTGTGTATATTGGAGTGACTGATATTCCTGCATTATATAGCGGATGAGACCCTATGCGTCCCACATAATAGCGGATGACCATATATATTGTGATATCCCCCTCGAAGTGGGATTGGTATTTTATTTATTGACTAACATCTGTGGATGCAGGGAATACCAGGTTGGAGGGATCCAACTGGATTCCTTAAAAATTATTGTCGTCGTATATATATATATTGATATATGATAGGGTGGATAAATTGATATGGATTGTGTGAATTGAACCGTTAAATGTTAAATAGCCTGGGAATTTAATTTGGTAAATTTTAAATACCATAAATGATTAAATTTGAAGGATTTTAAAAAGGAAAAGAAATTATTTATACATAAAATTGGATTTATCTTAAAAAGGAATTAAGTAGATAAAAATATATTAGCCTGAGTTATACTTAACTACTTGTTAATTGGTTTAAGTAAAGATTTGAAACTAAAATATATTAAGGGCTGGAAGAGATATTGGAACTGGTATTAAAAATAGTTTTAAAATAAAATGGAATTTTATTAAAGGAAGATTATAAAATGGAATTATAAATAGAATTATTTTTATAAATGAGTGAAAAGCTCGGGGGGGTTTATAAATTTATAAACAGGGTTTATAAATAAGGTAAAATGATATCAGTGGATATGTGGAAAATATAAGTTAATGGTGTGAACTTATATTGGGCAGTGGAAATTGTTTTGAAAAGAAATCGTGGGATATTATTTCAAATAAGAGAAGGGTGATTAATTTGGATATGGTTGATGTGATATGAATTCAGAGGAGTTTTGGTGGATATTGGATTTTCTAAAGATAAACTTTTTTCAAGTAAAATTGTTTTTAAAGTGAATTTTAATTCTACCATACTATATAACCTTTATAACTATTGTTGGAATTAGAATATTCCGAAGTTAGTTTTCTTAAAACATATTTTTGAAAGTAAAACCTTTATTCTTATTTTATAAGCATAAATGTTTTTAAATGTTTTAATTCAATTAAAAATGCTCTTGAGATAGGAAGCGAAGTTTATTAAAAAGGATAAGATTTTAGGGGGAAAATCTTATAGTGGGATTATGGAAAACTTAAATAAAATTCTAAAGCATAAGAGAAGTGAACTGTGAAAGGTGAAATAAAATTCACAAAAGAAGTAGAAGTGAAACTGCAATTCTAAATAAGCGTAAATGGCTTTAGAAATGTTAAAGGAAATTGAATAAGAAATTCTGGGAGTTATAGAATTCAAGTGAAACGGGTTGGGAATTTACAAATGAAATTGTAAATGTTATATTTTTTAGAAAGAGATAGAAAATAAATGAATATTTTCCAAGGGTTAAGCAACAAATGAAATGGGGAAAATATGCTAAGTAATGGACAAAAGTGGAAATCTGTAAGATTAAAAGAGATTTAAAACTATTTTCAAAGTGTTGAAATGTGAAAATAAAATCTTGGGAAGATATTTTTGAGATAAATAATTTATGAAATTATTTAAAATCAGATGGCTGATTGTGAATGTTAATTCATAGTTAAATAACCGACTATCAATATTGGCAAATGCGCTGATCGTTTCGAAGAGACCGGGATCGGGTTTAATTATTCGAATACCTCTTCGATCCGGTTTGAACGCTTGCGAATGAAAACTGCAAAGATGACGAAGCTGAGTCGTCGGACTTATCCACCTCAGGGATTCGTGGAATTTCTACTACCTCGGTCTATGAAAGTCAGTGCCAAATGCTTGTCTAAGGAAAAGAGGGTGGGTAGGATCACAATCGACTGCAAAATTAGATTCCCCTAGGGAGGACTCTTGTTTAGAGACGGTGATTCGGTTTATCCAGACCTAGAGCAAATTGTATGGACAAATGCTATCAGAACATCGTCAGTAGGAAGATGAGCATTCTAAGTGAATACGTTCTAAAAGGGTAATGCATAGCCTCAAGCCTCATCAACTAAGAATGGCTAAAAGAGGGGAGGTGCAGTAAGGTTAAGTGGCTAGCAACCAATTAGGGTAAGCTTTCCCCTATCTAGATGTCTCTTTATTCGGCTTAGTGGGCGGTTGCTGATCCCAATTGTGAGGTGATCTTATACGGACTATCCAGCAAGGGGTAGTTCCGGTCTTGTGTTGTAGCGGGTCGAGAGTGATCCTCGATACTATGATCTAGACCAGGTACTGTGACGGGCGGTACTCCAATAGCCCTACCATTGTACGGAATCCAATCTCCAATAAGCGCCTGTAAGATTTTGATTGTGCCCAAGTATGCTGGAATGTGAGATGCAAGCATTTCAGCTAGATTCTATTTTACTTTCTATAGACACTATTACAAAATCAAACAGATTTGATAAAAATGTTTTGGTTATCATAAGGTAAAAACCTGGCATATTTATCCGTGGCGTGGTCTTACGAGATACATTTATTTTTCAAAGGCTTTTCAAAACTTTAATAATCCAATTGAATGTGGTTTTCTCATGCTGGTTTTCCAGACTGATTCGGGTGTTGTTTTATTTTGATGCTCGGGTCAGACCGAGTTTAACAGATACAGGATTATATGTTATAGAGCTCAAGAGGCGAGCTGGATGAAAAAGACGTATATCTCGTACTTGATTATTATTATTTCCGCTGTGCAAGGACAGGTGTAGGCTGTGCAATTTGGTGAATGATTGTTGTACTCTGATAATGGTATGTATATACGGCAATACCGTTTTCTTTATATTTAAAGCTGTTGTTATATATTGTGTTTTATTCCGCTACGATTGTGAGATTCTGATGTTTTTTTCTATTTTCTTCTTATATCTATTTCTTCTTATATCTATTTCTTCTTTTACCCTAGTTATTCTCTCTTTCGTACACTTTGGGTTGAATGAGGAAGAATTATTATCAACTCAAGGGGTACGAAACTGCGGGTCGCTACACTTAGTATCAGAGCTGAAGGTTAAGTGAGAACCTTGGCTCTGGTGGGGATTACTCATTAGAGATGGAGTCAGTAGTACTCTAGAATGAGTTTGAGCATATTAATAGATATGAGCGAGTATTTGTTAGTGACTATAAAATGGTTTTATTTTGTGTTGATTGATTTATTGAGTGGCTTATAAACCTTGGTTGGACAGTGTGCACAACTGTATCGAAGGGGTTTCTAAACACTTGAATACAAAATTCGACACAGTATTGTTTTTGAAAAGGGGAAAATGAAATAATTTTACCCAAAAATATATTTTGATATAAAAGGAAATAATTTTCTGAAATTATTATTATATATAGGAGTGTTTGGTTGATAATATTATAGTCAAACGAGATTATAAAAATTTGAAATAGTTTACATAACTAATATGAGAATTTGTATAAACACAAATTGTACAAATGTATTATAATTAAAATTGGAATTAAACCGAAAGATGGAAGTCTTAATTTCGGGGAGTTTGACAATAAAATAAAATTCTGGAACCCTTATTTAAATAATTTAAAAATCATTAGAAGATAAGTTATAAGCTTTTGAAAATAAGAAAGTAAAGTATGGGATATGAAGTATGGAATTAAAATTTAAAGTGAAAGAGTTAAAAATGAAATTAACTTAGATTGAGAAAGAAAATTGAATCGAATTAAATTACATAAAGCAGAGTTTTTTTGGCAAGGATTTATTAAATAAAGTAGAGTTGATAATAGAATTGAAATAAAATTCAGTTGAGTTATAGATGATAGTGGATGGAATTAGACCTTACTTAAATAAATAGAAGTAAGTTGAATAAAAATTGAATGTGAATAAATAAGCTTCGATAGCTTATAAGAGGATTAAAATGCATGAATAAAATATGTTTGGACAATAAATAAGCGTAAACCTTATGTTAAAAATAAAAAAAGGTGAATATATTCGAGTATAAATGGATGGAAATATGGAAAAATTATAAGTTGTGTGACTCATAGAAGTTAAGAATTGAAATAGGAAGCCAAAATAAAATTTGTTTAATATTATGGAAATGATATATCCAAAACTTGAGTTATAAAATAAAATTTAACTCAAGTAAAATAGTGAAGAGATTTTTGAAGATAAAAGTCAAATATTGAATTGTAAATTTGAAATGAAGTAATTTGGAATAATTAGTTAATTAAATATGTTAATGGGGTTTAAATTGGTTAAATAAAGGTTGAATTGGGAGTTATTAATGGAGTTTGGAAATAAAACTCGAGTTATAAATAAAATTTGACTTGAAGTGTTAGTATTAAATATAATTGAAATAGTGTCGAATGAAAGGAAGTTGGATTAAAATAGAAATGGTTTGAATTGTAAATAAAATTCAAGTGAGTAAAAATAAATTGAAAATGGCCTTGTTATTAGTAAAATAAATTCAGAAATGAATTGTGAATGCGAATTAGAATCTATAATGGATTAAATGAATAAACTAATTGAACTAAAATTAGTAAAACGGATTGGAATTTGATTGGATGAGAATTCATTTGAAAATGGAAATGAACTTAAGTTGTTAACTTAAGTAAATTTTTGAATGAAACCTTAAATCAAATAGAAGTGGGGATTAATAAATTGAGAAGTGATTATGGGATGTTTTCGGGTTTAATAAAATTGGTTTTGAATGAAACTTGTTTGGTTAATGAAATGAAATGCAAGTGAATGGATTAAAATTAAAAATGCAATGAAAATGAGAATGTATGGAATGTGAATAAATTAGAAATGGAATGAAATTAATATAAATTGATTTGGAATCAATTTAAAATGGTTATGAACTAAATGAATATTCCATTTAATAAGTGGCGTCGAAATTGCATGGACTAAATTGTCATTCGACGTAAACGAAAGTAAATGAATTAAAAGAAGTGAATAGAATTGATTTTGAAATTAATTGGATTGAATATTAGCTCGTTTGGTTTAAAAATGAATTAAATTTAAGCAAGTGAGTTGTAAATCATTCAAACAAAATGAAAATAATATGTAAATTGGTTGAAAGCAATTAAAATTAGTGTTGGAATCTTAGAATTGCTTATGAATATGGTTTAGTATGCATTGCTTGTGTAAATTCATGTGTTTAACTAATGCAAATAAGTTAAATATTGTTAAATTTCGTATATTTAGTGCATATGTGTTTAAACCGAGTAAGTACAGGTACCTGAAAGCCGTTTGGCTGGATTTTGGTCGCGCTAGTTGCTAAATATATAAGCCGCTTGTTTAGAAATGCTAAATAGAGGTACGCCTACGCAATAGAAGATAAGAAATATGAAATATTGTTTTTTTTGACCATGTGGGTTGATGTATATATATTTTTATCTCCTGTCAAATTGCAAAAGCTCCTCCGTACAAAGGAGACTGCCAAAAATTTTCGAAAATTTTTGTTAACGAAAAGTTGACTTTTCAAAAAGTAATGAAAATGTAGGAATCGAACTAGAAGATGAAACCAATTGTTTTGGGAATAAAAAAAAAGGTTTAGAAAAGAGAATATCGGATTTTAACTAAGTGGGTTTGTTAAGTAAATGGGTTTGGGGCATTCTTCTGCCTTAGCAATTTCGGGGATGAAATTCTTTTAAAGGGGAAGGAATGTGACGACCTGGATTTTTCTGGCATTAATTGTGAATATTTAAATGGTTTTAGATATTTAATCCGAAGTATAGATTGATTTTGAATATGAAAGAGTTGGTTTTCATTTATAAAATAAATGCAGAATTTAAATATAGAAAGTTATTGGACAATTCAACTTTTGAATTTAGTAGTGAATCTAGAGTTTTAAGCCCAATAAAAATAATCTAAATGCTTGTAAAATTCATATTTATAGTAATGAAGATAATAAAAGTTTTAAATTTGAAATTAAAAGTAGTTTGTTCAATTTTAAAATATGTCGTTTAATTTGAAATTTAAAAATAGATTTCCAAGGCACAGTCTTGGAATTTGACATAACCAGTTCCATTAGATCCGTAATATTGTATTATATCGGATTTCAAATTTCGAAGTGTTTGGAGTTATCGTTTGGTCGTAAAATGCACTAAAATTTATATCGAAAATTCAATGTAATATCTAGGTCCAAAAAGCTATCTTCACCATACGATTGAATTAGGACTCGAAACCTTTTCCATTGCATTCGGAATATGGATATAACATTATAAACGCCTAGAGGCACACCTCGATAGGGGTTCATGATTTTAAGCTACGTAAATCGAGATAATTTGTAATTACTTAATATATATACCTTGGTCAACAGCCGAATTCCCTTCACGTCTGTCCTTCTCTTTCATCAGCCATTACATCCATCAGCCACCCTAGCAAGCAGACCTAGCACTGTACACATCTCATCCAGCACGCTACTATCTTCAAATCACGCAGTATTCTTGTCCCAAAGTCAGTTCGAAAATCGTTCATAGCACGCTATCCTATTCCTTCTCATCTATAAAAAGAAAACTTGAGCCTTTCTTTTTCTTCATAAAATTTAAATGAAACGAAAAAATGGCAGATAGAATCGAACGCATTTCTTCTTCAAATTCAGAAAAAAAATCCGTTCGTTCCTCAAAATAAAATAAAATAAAATGAAGCCGCGTTCGAATCGAAGCGGCGAGGCCAATGATTGTTTCAGCCACTCTTATCCCAATTTTAATGGAGACTTTTTTCTCAAATCATATAAAAAACGGGGGTATCGAGGGACGAGCGATTGGGAGAATCATGAATCGCCTGGAACCAAGCCGGAGTCGTCGACTATGACTATTGAAGCGTTGCGATGCTGATCGATCGATTCGAGGCATAGAGATACTCGAGCAAGTTTGGTACGACATCGAATCAGTGAGGCCATGGTTCTAGTGGAAGGCAAGTTCGATGGGATGCTGCTGTCGTAATCGAGTGCTCGAGTTTGAGGGCGACGTAGGCGCAGTAGTGGAGGCACGCGATGAAGGGACGGGGGTCGTGGGTTCGAGTGAGAATTGTCGCATGAAATCTGAAGCGAGGCAATGAGGTATATCGTTTTTTTGATTTAATTAAATTAGTATATGTTTATATATATATATATATATCTGTATGTGTGTGTGTGTGTGTGTGTGTGTATATATATATGCGACGACCCGAAATTCAGCATCCGAAAATCGACATTCAATACATCACTCGTATTCAAATGCTTTAGATTCAAATGTTGGAGTTCGATTCGCTGAAGCGTATAACACATTAGGTGATAACAACACAGCGGAAACAAAAGAATAACTTTTATTGATACAACATGGATATAATATAGATAACAACATTCTGATAACAATGCCCCACAATATCAGAGCCAAAATAGATACAACAGCAGAAAGATATAACTTCAACAGAGTCTTCCAAAAGAAAGAGAGCGAGAGCGAGAATCTAACAGACGGCATCTTCATTGCCAAAGTTCCAAAACTCCAAACCAAAAGCTCAAAACCACTATCATGCTGTAGTGAAGCAATTGCAATCCCCAAATCCACAAACTTCAAGGATTCCAAAATCTACATCTATTGATAACCTGACTCTAGGCTGCCCGTGTGGAAAATTATGGGCACCCAGAGTTTACAAAGGGAACAATAAACTCCAGGTCAGTCATGGGACTGGTGTGAAAAAAAACAATTATTTGAACAAAAACAAATAAAAAGAAATCAGTTATGCCTTTTGGAAAATGAAACTACCATAAGGCCTCCCACCACACACATAATGCGATCGCACACTTGGGGGAGGTTTCTCCTTATAGCAGTTAAACATGCTTGATACGCGAAAATCCTTTTGATATTATTATTGGTGCATAGTGTGAAAACATTTCGAAAGTATAATATTAATCTTAACCAGCATGGATACCTTTATATTATGCCTACTATAGCTACCATTTACGAATGGCGGGTTATACAATTAAAAACCGTACAGGGCTCGTATTGAGCGATTGGATTTCCAACAAATGGCCAAGGCTAAAGAACTTCCTTTCCGAAGGGGTACGCCTCTAGAGGGACTCCCCGAGAACCTAACCGGATCTCTGCGTACACAAGGCCGAGTTGCCTTTATAACTAGGTAACTAACTGTCACGAGTATGCCATCCTCTGGTCGTAACCGACCTTTATCGAGGCCTCGCCAACAAATTTCAACAACCAAATAAGTTAAATATATGGGCTCCATACAATAATACCACTTTTTATCCAGAAGGAAATGCACATACCCTAAGGGGCGCGACCCCCGTAACCTTGTTGCATCCTTCCTGTTTCGACCCTTTCCGGTATGTGAGGTTCGACGAAGTCTCGTCCCATAAGCTACGCTTTTCATAAAAGTCATGCTTCGATCAACCAATGATCAACATTTAGCTTGCCACATTACCAAATTGGAAATACATCACTAGTAACCATCAACTACATAACCTCTGAGCTCGTACGTCTCAGAGAAGGGTGTTAAGCTAAGAGAATAAATTCTCCGCCACCAAAATAGAAATGTATTTGATAGAAACCAGCTCTACATCTCAAAGTGGAACATCAGACATACATCCATACATGTCCATCCTGGGTCTGAGTGGAACCGAAGGCACTTCCTCCAATTAAGGAAAGAAGTCCTTGCTAATCCGGATATTCCCCAATCACGTCCAGACTCCCCATCACTTAGGATAATCTCTATACCGGAGCAACTCGGTGCAGAGACAATCAATAGGTTATCCTTTCGTTTATGAAAATACTCGGTCTTCAACCACCATTTTCAAATGCTATCCATTTCGTCATATCATTATTCGGAATGGGTTTTATGACTTAATGTTCTCTCTCGGCTTAACCGAATAGTGAGCGCTTATTTTTAAAATGTATGGATATATTGGGATCTTAGTTAAGTCATAACTTATTTCCCAAAACCTTTCCTTTTGAACGGTCTAAAAAAATTTCAATTTTTAATCTTTTAAACAAAAGATTCATTTTTAAGATCCTCTTCAATTTGAAACAAGGTTTACCAAATCTTTAATAAAGATTCAATCATAGCTTTTAAAATTATTTCCATTTCAAATTTGATTTACACATAACTCTAAATCCTTTCAACAAAAACTAGAAATTCTTTCTTTATATGAAAGCTATTGTCATTTGAAAATAAAGGTTTTTCATTCTCGGAAAATCTGATTAAATTTTCTCAAGTTAAAGCCCTTTAAAGTATAAATCGGACAATCAGCGAAATGTTGTATCCTCGGCGAGTTCTATTTGGGTTAAATTTAAATTTCCAAAATAATTCATTTAAAATACTTTAAAAGTGGTTTAAAATCCATGTATATATATATATACATTATATAACCTGTATAACCCTTTTCAAACCATATTATTATTTTAATTCCAAAACTTTAACAAACCATACTATATTCAAAACAATTTTAATTACAAAATTTCTTTTTCAAAAGTTTTCAATACTTAACCCAAATCACTTCCAAACCATTTTGGATTCAAAATTCAACTTTTAAATAAAATAATAATAAATTCAAAATACCCATGACTTATCCAGTTTCCCGTGAAATCCATATTTGTGTGTGTTGTGTGTAGGGGTTTTGCATACAACAATGAAATATCACAACCATCATAAATCCAAGCACAATAAAATCAATAAGCGGTATAATCCTATAACGCTTATCTTTCATTCATAGATAAACATGTAAATTCATCATAGATAAATAAATTACATTTATCACAGCTCAATCCAATGCAATTCACTTCACAGAACATCACATATCAGATATATCAGACAATTCAAGGCATTCAATATAATCAAATCATCCATAAGCAAGATTAATTAATCACCTAATTTATAATTAATTTAAACGAAATAAATTAATTACTTAACCTTGCTTAATTAACATTAATTAATTATAAACCATTAATCATCCTTGATTATTCGCCTTAATTAATTCTCCTTAATTAATTAATTATCCTTAATTAATCGCATAAATTAACCTTAAGTTAATTACATTAATTAATTAACCTTTAATTAATTACATTAATTAATTAACCCTTAATTAATTACATTAATTATTTACCCTTTAATAATTAATCAATTAACCTCAAATTATAAATTAATTAACCTTTAATTATCCTTTAATTACTTACCTTAAGTAATTAATCTTTAAGTAATTAATTATCCCTTAATTAATCACATAAATTAATTAACCCTTAATTAATTATTCTATAATTAATTAACCGTTAATTATTAATTAATTAACCTTTAATTAATTCCATTAAGTAATTATCCTTTTAATTACTTCCATTAAGTAATTATCTTTTAGTACATTAAGTAATTATTCTTTTAATTACTTACATTATTCAACTAACCCTTTAGTTAATCACATTAATTATCCTTTAATTAATTATCTTAATTAATTAATTGATTAATTAATCCTTTAAATATCCATCTTAATTGATTAAAAATAAACCTTTGTATCTTAATTGATTACTTAATTATAATGTTTAAATCTTAAATAAACCTTTGAAATAATTTATCATTAACATATGAATTAACTTAAGTTTTTTAAGTTAATTAACAAATTAAAAACATTATTTAAGACAAACCTTTTATCTTAATCACAATAATTAATTATCTTTAAATTGATAAGACCTTAATTAATCAAAGACAAATCATTAACCTTAATTAATCACTTATCATTTATATCTTATTCAAATTAGATATTTGAATATCAATTTATACAAAAACTTTTGAGAACTTTTTGATTAATTAAGGTTCAATACACTTACCATAATCACTTCTTAATTACATAATTTTATTTTTGAAAACAATCAGAGATTAAATAATCAACCAAATATTTAATTATCCAAACCAAAATAGTTTTTAAAAACATTTAACTTTAAAATTAAATCCTTAAAACTTAATATTTTGTTTTAATAAATTCATTTTGGAAACTTGGTTCTCATTTCTTTTAAAAAAATTACTCATTTTAATATGCTTTAAAGCTTGATTTAAAACTTGCTTTCTTTTAAAACTTGAACATTTTCCTTTGCTTTCAAAAATTTATCAGCTTACAAAGTAAAAACCAGAGCCCACGCTCATATTTCCCGAGCTAATACCCGAGACACTCGCAAACTCACCTTCCTTCGAGATAAACACGTGAAAACTTCGAGCTTGACCCGAGCATCTACCTTCTTCCCCAAACACCCAAAAACACCATATACAAGTGATACTTCGTGTACGTGCACAGAACGTTCGACCATCTTCGATCGACTTCGCTGCCATTTACAAGTCATCGATGATCTATTCGATTAGCCCGAGCACCCAGAACGATCAATTCATCTGAAAATCGAAATCGAGCACTCGGTCAAACTGGAACCCAAAAACCGGATCGACCAAAAAATCCTTACGCTGATGATCCCGACCATCTGAGACCACGCTATCACGATCAGAGCTGCGTCACTCATCTACATTTCTAATCCTCCTGGTCCGATCGCCTCCGATTCAGCCTCAACGACGAAATCACCCCAAGAACCACCTCGACCAAAACTGGGCACAAAACCCTAAATCAACACCGACCACCCACCTCGATGATCTGAAATTCCTACGGTCATTTTTTCCATGATCCTCATCCTTCCAACTACCACCAGACTCAAGCTCGACGAACATCACCTCGTCGATCATCAGAGTTAGACGAAAAACTGATCATCTCAAGAAATCTCGACATATACAAACTTAAAAATCATGAAACCATTTTCTAAAATCATCATTTTCTAATACGAACTCGATTATGAGATCCAAAAACGAATTTATGATCATCGCATTTTGACTTATATTTGATTTCTACTGTAATTTATCATTTTTGAAATAGTTACTTAATATAAATTCTTAAAACCATTTTTACAATTGATGTTATAGTCTTACATTCAAATTTCATTTAGAGATCAAAGCCTAAAAAGAATTAGAGGAAGAGTTTTATGGATTTTGAATATATTTTGAAACCTGTAATCAATAGCAGAGGCATATTTGCCTATTCCCAAACATGCACACTCAAATTTTTGCACATCTATATACATACAAGCATAATATATATCATACAAACATTTTCCACAACTAAACTTCAAGTATTAATCACATGCATCAGGTTATTAAAAAAATAAAGGGTTTTAAAAAAAATAGTTTACTCGCCTATTTTTTTTAAATGAACAGAGGATGATTTTTGAAACTAGAAGTTGTATTTGAACTTCGAAAACTGGAAAATTATTTCACCCTTGAATCCTTCCAACTGGAAACTAATTTTGATCTTAAACTTTTCTTTGATGTTTGATCTTGAAAACTTAATGTTGAGTTTGAATTTTTGCTAAGATGATCTGGCGGAGATTTGTGAAAAAAATTTGTTTTGATTTTCATTTCAGGTTTTAAGTTTCTTTAGTTTGCTAAGTACTATTTGGTTTGAATAGAAGAAAATGAGAATAGATGGGAAGTAGTGATATATATATATATATATATAACTTTGTTTTTATTTTAATTATTATTTAAAAATAAGAGAAACTAATGACACTTGTTTATTATGCATGTTATTATTCTTACAAATGTTAAAGTGATGATAAAATTAACTTACACTTGTAAATACGAATGTCTTAATGTCTTTTATATGTTTTAATATTAATTTTATATTATATTTATCATTTAGTTTTGTATTTATATATATTTACATTTTATTATATTTAATTTTATGTTTTTTTATATTAATATATATATATATATATACAAACCATATTTATATCATGTATAAATTTAAAAGAAAGTATTTAAGCCTTTTATTAAATCTTTTTCAACTAAAGCTATTATATCTAATATTAATAAATATTAGTCTATAGAGTTTTTAAATGTAGAATTTAACTTTCAAATAGCTTTTGAAAATTATTATATTAATTTTTAAATATAACTTCCTAATCACAATGTATACATACACACACACACACACACACACACACACACACACATATTAGAAAACCAATTTTATTAATTTTAAAATACAGAGTTTTTCAAGATGTTTATTTTTGGATTCCAAATCAAATTTCAAATTACAATCTATTTACATATATAAATAAACATATATCTTATTTATTTTTGGAAAGTTCAAATTAATTCACAATTTAATCAAAAAATTCATACTAATTACTAATTTAAATTTGGCTTAAAAACGGGATCCTTACAAATCCCCCATAAGAAAATTTCGTCCTCGAAATTTGCTAGAACATATGAATACATCAAAGATAGAGAACTGGTTTACTAGATCAAGCTAAAATATTTATTCTACATTTGGCTTACCAAATCAAAATGTCATCAATAAATAAAAGATCAAACTTTTTCAATACTTTACGAATTACTTGGGTCATCAGGTCTACGAAATATGCAGGGGCGTAGGTTAGTCCGAAGGGATAACTAACCATTCGTAGAATATACCGGGATCCCAAAAAATAGACAAATGGATACAATCTTTCGAAACTCTCATCTGATGGAACCCTTGGGCTAGATACGTCATGGAAAAGAATCAAACACCTTGCAATTGATCGAACAGGTAGTCGATTCGGGGCAAAGGAAATTTATTTTCAAAGAGTTAACTTTATCAATTACGACCGGAAATTTTCAAACAAAAGGTATAGATTTCAAACTCAGGTCGGAATACCCTAAAGTATGCATTAGCTTGTCCCTTTTTGGACTTGGATCCACACAAGAAATCACAACAAAATTCCAAAATCTGGTTTTAACCGAAATCGTTTTATTAATACAATCTAATTTAGCTTCATATTTTATTAACCAATTTATTTCAAATAAAATTTCAAATTAAAGACAAAAACGAAAAGGTTGATAGGAAACTATGAAGAGAATACGAAATAGGAACCTTTTTACAACGCAAACAAAGATTCGTAGGGCCACCACCATACCAAAGCTTCTTCTTGTAGCTTCCAGGAAGAAATCAAAAGAATTGAAATTGGATGATGAATAAAAGAGGTTGATAGGAAAGGTTGTTCCCGTTATTGCAGGGTCTCGACCATTTGTAGTGGTACTCTCTTGTCCCCTACCTTGTCCTCTTCTTGCACTTAATTGACTAAGGCATATAGACAAGATATCTTAGGGATACTCATTCCATGGCATTTGTAACCCTATCTCTAGTGAGTCACCTAATTGTGTTATACTCCAAAGCTAAAGTTCTTACTCAACCTTCAGCTCAGATACCACATGCGACGACCCAAAATTTAGTGTTCTAAAATCGACATCCAATACATCACTCGTATTCGAATGCCGAAGATTCAAACGTTGGAGTTCGATCCGCCGGAGTTTATAACACATTTGATGATAACAATATAGCAGAAACAAAAGAATAACTTTTGTTGATACAACATGGATACGATATAGATGAAAACATTCTGATAACAATGCCCAATAATATCAGAGCCAAAATAGATACAACAGCGGAAAGATATAACTTCAACAGAGTCTTCAAAAGAAGGAGAGCGAGAGAGAGAATCCAACAGACGGCATCTTCATTGCCAAAGTTCCAAAACTCCAAACCAAAATCTCAAAACCACTATCATGCTGTAGTGAAGCAAATGCGATCCCCAAATCCACAGACTTCAAGGATTCCAAAACCTACATCTACTGCTAACCTGACTCTAGGCCGCCCATGTGGAAAATTATGGGCACCCAGAGTTTAGAAAGGGAACAATAAACTCCAGGTCAGTCATGGGATTGGTGTGAGCAAACAAAAAAATTATTTGAACAAAAACAAATAAAATAAATCCATTATGCCTTTTGGGAAGATGAAACTACCATAAAGCCTCCCGCCACACACATAATGCGATCGCACACTTGGGGGAGATTTCTCCTTATAGCAGTCAAACATGCTTGACACGTGAAAATCCTTTTGATATTATTATTAGTGCATAGTATGAAAACATTTCGAAAGTATAATATTAATCTTAACCGGCATAGATACCATTATATTATGCCTACTATAGCTACCATTGAAGAATGACAGGTTATACAATTAAAACCCTACAGGGCTCGTATTGAGTGATTGGATTTCCAACAAATGGCCAAGGCTAAGGAACTTCCTTTCCGAATGGGTACGCCTCTGGAGAGACGTCCCGAGAACCTAACCAGATCTCTGCCAACACAAGGCCAGGTTATCTCTGTAACTAGATAACTTACTATCACAAGTATGCCATCCCCCAGTCGTAAACGACCTTTACCGAGGCCTCACCAACAAATTCCAACAACCATATAAGTTAAATATCTAGGATCCATACCATGATACCACTTTTTATCCAGAAGGAAATGCACATACCCTAAGGGGCGCGACCCCCGTAACCTTGCTGCATCCTTCCTATTTCGACCATTTCCAAGGAGTGAGGTTCGATGAAGTCTCGTCCCACAAGCTACACTTTTCACAAAAGCCATGCTTCGATCAACCAAGATCAACACTTAGCATGCCACATTACCAAATTGGGAATATATCACTAATAACCATCAACTACATAACCTCTGAGCTCGTACGTCTCAGAGAAAGGTGTCACGCTAAAAGAATAAATTCTCCTCCACCAAAACAGAAATGTATTTGATAGAAACCAACTTTATATCTCAAAGTGTAACGTCAGACATACATCCATACAAGTCCATCCTGGGTCTGAATGGAACCGAAGGCACTTCCTCCAATTAAGGAAAGAAGCCCTTGCAAATCCGAATATTCCCTAATCACGTCTGGACTCCCCATCACTTAGGATAATCTGTATAGCAGAGCAACTCAGTGCAAAGACAATCAACAAGTTATCCTTTCGTTTTCGAAAATACCCGGTCTTCAACCACCGTCTTCAAATGCTATCCATTTCGTCGTATCATTATTCGAAATAGGTTTTATGACTTAATGTCCTCTCCCGGCTTAACCGAATAATGAGCGCTTATTTTTAAAAACGTATGGATATATTGGAATCTTAGTTAAGTCACAACTTATTTCCCAAAACCTTTCCTTTTGAATGGTTTAAACAAATTTCCATTTTTAATCTTTTAAACAAAAGATTCATCTTTAAGACCTTCTTCAATTTGAAACAAGGTTTATCAAATCTTAAACAAAGATTCATTCATAGCTTTTAAAACTATTTCCATTTCAAATTATGTTTACCCATAATTCGAAATCCTTTCGACAAAAACTGGAAATTCTTTCTTTATATGAAAGCTATTATCATTTGAAAATAAAGGTTTTTCGTTTTGGGAAAATCCGATTAAATTTGCTCAAGTTATAGCCTTTCAAAGTATAAATTGGAAAATCAGCGAACTGTCGTATCCTCGGCAAGTTCTATTTGGGTTAAATTAAAATTCCCAAAATAATTCATTTAAAATACTTTAAAAATGGTTTAAAATACATATATATACATTATATAACCTGTATAACCCTTTTCAAACCATCTTATTATTTTAATTCCAAAACTTTAACAAACCATATTATATTCAAAATAATTTTAATTCCAAAATTTCTTTTTCAAAAGTTTTTCATACTTAACCAAAATCACTTCCAAACCATTTTGGATTCAAAATTCAACTTTTAAATAAAATAATATAAAATTAAAAATACCCATAACTTAACCAATTTCCCATGAAATCCATATTTTTGTATGTGTGTTGTATATAGGGGTTTTGCGTACAATAATAAAATATCACAACCATCATAAATCCAAGCACAACAATATCAATAAGTGGTATGATCCTATGACGCTTATCTTTCATTCATAGATAAACATGTAAATTCATCACAGATAAATAAATTACATTTATCATAGCTCAATCCAAAGCAATTCACATCACAGAACATCACATATCAGATATATCAAACAATTTAAGGCATTCAGTATAATCCAATCATCCATAAGCAAGATTAATTAATCACCTGATTTATAATTAATTTAAACCAAATAAATTAATTACTTAACCCTGCTTAATTAACATTAATTAATTACAAACCATTAATCATCCTTGATTATTCACCTTAATTAATTCTCCTTAATTAATTAATTATCCTTAATTAATTACATTAATTAATTAACCTTTAATCATTAATCAATTAACCTCTAATTATAAATTAATTGTCCTTTAGTTATCCTTTAATTACTTACCTTAAGTAATTAATCTTTAAGTAATTAATTATCCTTTAATTAATCACATAAATTAATTAACCCTTAATTAATTATTCTTTAATTAATTAACCATTAATTAATAATTAACCTTTAATTAATTCCATTAAGTAATTATCCTTTTAATTACTTCCATTAAGTAATTATCTTTTAATGCATTTAGTAATTATTCTTTTAATTACTTACATTATTCAACTAACCCTTATTTTATCACATTAATTACTCTTTAATTAATTATCTTAATTAATTAATCAATTAATTAACCCATTAATTATCCACCTTAATTAATTAAAAATAAACCTTTTTATCTTAATTGATTACTTAATTATATTATTTAAATCTTAAATAAACCTTCGAAATAATTTATCATTAACATTTGAATTAACTTAAGACTTTTAAGTTAATTAACAAATCAAAAACATTATTCAAGATAAACCTTTTATCTTAATCACAATAATTAATTATCTTTAAATTGATTAAGACCTTAATTAATCAAAGACAAATCATTAACCTTAATTAATCACTTACTTATCATTTATATCTTATTCAAATTAGATATTTGAAAATCAAGTTATACAAAATCTTTTGAGAACTTTTCGATTAATTAAGGTTCAATACACTTACCATAATCACTTCTTAATTACATCACTTTATTTTTGAAAACATTCAGAGACTAAATAATCAACCTAATAATTAATTATCCAAACCAAAACAATTTTTTTATAAATTTAACTTTAAAATTAAATCCTTGAAACTTAAAAATAATAAATTCATTTTGGAAACTTGGTTATCATTTCTTTCGAAAAACTTACTCATTTTAATATACTTTAAAAACTTGATTTAAAACTTGTTTTGCTTTTAAAACTTGAACATTTTCCTTTGCTTTTGAAAACTTATCAGCTTACAAAAGAAAAACCCGAGCCCACACTCATATTTCCCGAGCTAATACCCGAGACACTCGTGAACTTACCTTCCTTCGAGACAAATACATGAAAACTTCGAGCTCGACCCGAGCATCGATCTTCTTCCCCGAACACCCAAAAGCACCAGATACAAGAGATACTTCATGTAAGTCCACAGAACGTCCGACCATCTCCAATCGACTTCGCCGCCATTTACAAGTTATCGATGATCTACTCGATTAGCCTGAGCACCCATTTCAATCAATTCGTCTGAAAATCAAAATCGAGCACTCGATCAAACTGGAACCCAAATACACGATCGACCAAAAACTCCTCACGCTGACGATCCCGACCATCTGAGACCACGCCATCACGATTGGAGCTGCGTCACTCATCTACGTTTCTTATCCTCCTGGTCTGATCGCTCCGATTCAGCCTCGACGACGAAATCACCCCAAGGTCCACCTCGACCAAAACTGGGCATAAAACACTAAATCAATGTCGACCATCCACCTCGACGATCTGAAATTCCTATGATCATTTTTTCCATGATCACCATCCTTCCAGCTACCACCAGACTCAAGCTCGACGAACATCACCTCCCTGATCGTTGGAATTTGACGAAAAACCAAAAACCGATCATCTCATGTCATCTCGACATATACAAACTTAAAAATCATGAAACCAGTTTCTAAAATCATCATTTTATAATATGAACTCGATTATGAGATCCAAACATGAATTTGTGATCATTAAATTTCGACTTATATTTGATTTCTACTGTAATTTATCATTTTTGAAATAGTTACTTAATATAAATTATTGAAACCATTTTTACAATTGATGTTATAATCTTACAATCAAATTTCATTAGAGATTAAAGCCTAAAAAGAATTAGAGGAAGAGTTTTTAGGATTTTTGAATATATTTTGAAACATGTAATCAATAGCAGAGGCATTTTTTCCTGTACCCAGACATGCACACTCAAATTTTTGCACATTTAAATACATACAAGCATAATATATATTCATATAAACATTTTCCACAACTAAACTTCAAGTATTAATCACATGCATCAGGTTATTAAAACAAATTAAGGGTTTTAAAAGAAATAGTTTACTCATCTGTTTTTTTAAATGAACAGAGGATAATTTTGATACCGGATGTTGTATTTGAACTTTGGAAATTGGAAAATTGTTTTGTTCTTGAATCCTTGCAACTGGAAACTAATTTAGATCTTAAACTTTGCTTAGATGTTTTATCTTGAAAACTTTATGCTGAATTTGAATTTTTGCTGAGATGATCTGACTGAGATTTGTGAAAGATTGTTATTTTGATTTCCTTCTTATTTTCATTTCAGGTTTTAAGTTTCTTTAGTTTGCTAAGTTTTTGGTTTGAATAGAAGAAAATAAGAATAGAGGGGATATATATATAGCTTTGTTTTATTTTGATTATTATTTAAAAATAAGAGAAACTATTGACACTTGTTTATTGTGCATGTTATTATTCTTACAAATGTTAAATTGATGATAAAATTAACTTACAATTGTAAATATGCATGTCTTTATGTCTTTTATATGTTTTAATATTAATTTTATATTATATTTATCATTTAGTTTTGTATTTATATATATACACATTTTATTATATTTAGTTTTATGTGTTTTTATATTAATATATATATATATATATATATATATATATATATATATATTTACACACCATATTTATATCATGTATAAAATTAAAAGAAAGTATTTAAACATTTTATTAAATCTTTATCAACTAAAGCTATTATATCTAATATTAATAAATATTTATCTATAGAGTTTTTAAATATAGAATTTGGCTTTTAAATAGCTTTTGAAAATTATTATATTAATTTTTAAATATAACTTTCAAATCACAATGTATACATACATACATACATACATATATATATATATATATACTAGAAAACAAATTTTATTAATTTTAAAATATAGAGTTTACTAAGATATTTATTTTTGAATTCCAAATCAAATTTCAAATTACAATATATTTATATGTATAAATAAACACATATCTTCTTTATTTTGGAAAATTCAAATTAATTCACAATTTAATCCAAAAATTCATATTAATTACTAAATTACATTTGGCTTAAAAATGGGACCGTTACAATATACAGAGAAAGAAATTCTAAAATTAGTTTATTTTTACAAATATACATATATTAAATAGAAAAAGTTTTACAGTCAGCAAGCTACAGTTTTGTTACTTGCAGAAGAAAAATATACACACGCATACCTATTTTAATATATATAGGAAAATAGAAATTATTATAGATTTTGGAAAAAGTATAGGGATTCATATAAAAATTAGTATTTAATATGTATAGGTTATTTCTTATAAGTATATATATAAAATTTCAAAATAATATATATATATATATATATATGCAAGTTTTAAATCGATTAGTTTATTTTAAAAAAAATATGTATTAGGGTGATTAACCTATCTAATTAACTTGTTTAATAATTTTTGTTACTAAAAATATTTTATTAGAAAAATTAGTTTAAAATTAAATTATTAGTTTAAAATAAAATCATTGGTTAATTAAATTTATTAAATGGAAATTATATTGTTCGATTTGTTTGAATATTAATAAAAATCATCTAATGTTTATAAGGTCTAAACCATGAAACCAAGTCGGGATTGAAGCGGATTGTAAACAAAAACGAAGGTGAGATTTTCTCACTTATTTGGATTACCTTATTATAAATAAATATTAAATTTAAATCATTGGATGTTGATTGATTTACCTGTTGGATGATATTATATATATATATATATATATATATATATATATATATATATATATATATATATATATATAGACACACACACACATATGGTGCGTGTGTGTGTATTGGAGTGATTGATATTCCCGCATTATACAATGGATGAGACCCTATGCGCCCCGCATAATAGTGGATGACCCTATATACTGCGATATCCCCCACGAAGTGGGACTTGGTATTTTATTTGTTGACTAACATCTGTGGATGCAGGGAATAACAGGTTGGTGGGATCCAACTGGATTCCTCAAAATAATTGTTCTATATATATATATATATATATATATATTGATATATGACAGGGTGGATAAATTGATATGGATTATGTGAATTGAACTGTTAATTGTTAAATAGCCTAGGAATTTAATTTGGCAAATTTTAAGTACCATAAATAATTAAATTTGAAGGAGTTTAAAAAGGAAAAGAAATTATTTATACTTAAAATTGGATTTATCACAAAAGGAATTAAGTAGATTAAAAATATATTAGCCTGAGTTATACTTAACTATTTGTTAATTGGTTTAAGTAAAGATTTGAAATTAAAATATATTAAGTGCTGGAAGAGATAATGGAACCGATATTAAAAGTAGTTTTGAAATAAAATGGAATTTTAATAAAGGAAGATTATAAAATGGGACTATAAAAAGAATTGTTTTATAAATGAGTGAAAAGCGCAGGGGAGTTTATAAATTTATAAACAGGGTTTATAAATAAGGTAAAATGATATCAGTGGATATGTGGAAAATATAAGTTAATGGTGTGAACTTATATCGGGCAATGGAAATTTTTTTGAAAAGAGATAGTGGAATATTATTTCAAATAAGAGAAGGGTGATTAATGTAGTCGATGTGATATGAATCAAGAGGAGTTTTGATGGATACTGGATTTTCTAAAGATAAATTTTTTGTCAAGTAAAATTATTTTAAACTAAATTTTAAATCTTCTATATTATATAATTTTTATAAACAATTATTGGAATTAGAATATTCCGAAGTTAGTTTGCTTAAAACATATTTTTGAAAGTAAAACATTTATTCTTATTTTATAAGTATAAATATTTTTAAATGTTTGAATCAATTAAAAATTCTCTTAAGATAGAAAGCGAGGTTTATTAAAACGGATGAGATTTTAGAGGAAAAATCTTATAGTGTGATTAGAAAACTTAAATAAAATTCTAAAGCTTAAGAGAAGTGAACCGTGAAAGGTGAAATAAAATTCACAAAAGAAGTAGAAGTGAAACTGGAATTCTAAATAAGCGTAAATGACTTTGGAAATGTTAAAGGAAATTGACTAAGAAATTCTAGGAGTTATAGAATTCAAGTGAAACAGATTGGGAATTTACAAATGAAATCGTAAATGTTATTTTTTTGAGAAAGAGATAGAAAATAAATGAATATTTTCCAAGGGTTAAGCAACAAGTGAAGTGGGGAAAATATGCTAAGTATTGGACAAAGGTGGAAATTTTTAAGAATAAAAGATATTCAAAACTATTTTCAAAGTGTTGAAATGTGAAAATAATATCTTGGAAAGATATTTTTGAGATAAATAATTTGTGAAATTATTTAAAATCAGATGGCCGATTGTGAATGTTAATTGATAGTTAAATAACGACAATCAATATTGGCTAATGCGCTGATTGTTTCGAAGAGACCGGGATCGGGTTTAATTATCCGAATACCACTTTGATCTAGTTTGAATGTTTGCAAATGAAGACCGTGAAGATGATGAAGATGGTGATTCGGTTTGTCCAGACCCAGGGCAACTTGTATGGACGAATGCTATAAGAACATCGTCAGGAGGATGATGAGCATTCTAAGTGAATACGTTCTGAAAAGTAACGCATAGCCTCAAGCCTCATCAACCGAGAATGACTAAAATAAGGAAGATGCAGCAAGGCTAAATGGCTAGAAACCAATTAGGGTAAGATTTCCCCAGTCCAGATGTCCCTTTATTCGGCTTAGTGGCAGGCTGTTGATCCCAACCGCGGGGTGATCTTATTCGGACTATCCAGTTAGGGGTAGCTCTGGTCTTGTGTTGCAGGGGGTCGGGAGTGATCCTCGGTACTCTGATCTAGACTAGGTACTGTGACGGGTGGTACCCCAGTAGCCCTGCCATTGTATGGAATCCAATCTCCAATAAGCGCCTGTATGATTTTGATTGTGCCCAACTATGCTGGAACGTGAGATGCAAGCATTTTAGCTAGATTCTATTTTACTTTCTATAGACACTATTATTATATCAGACGGATTTGATAAAAATGTTTTGGTTATCGTAAGGTGAAAACCCGGCATATTTATTCGTGGTGTGGTCTTACGAGATACCTTTGTTTTTCTAAGGCTTTTCAAAACTTTAATAATCCAATTGAGTGTGGTTATCTCAAGCTAGTTTTCCAGATTGACTCGGGTGTTGTTTTATTGTGATGCTTAGCTCAGATCGAGTTTAACTGATACAGGATAATATGCTACGGAGCTCAAGAGGCGAGCTGGATGACAGTGAAGTGTCTCTCGTACTAGGTTATTATTATTTCCACTGTGTAAGGACAGGTGTAGGCTGTCCAATGTGGTGAATGACTGTTGTACTCTTAGAATGGTATGTTATATGGCAGTACAGTTTTCTTTGTATTTAAAGCTGTTGTTATATATTATATTTTGTTCTGTTGCGACTGTGAGATTCTGATGTTGTTTTCTATTTTATTCTTCTACCTCTTTCTTCTTTTACCCTAGTTATTCGCTCTTTCGTACACTTTGGGTTGAACAAGGAAGAATTATTATCAACTCAAGGGGTACGGAACTGCAGGTCGCTACAATGTGTGTGTATATATATAGATTTACAAGTATATATATATATATATATATATATATATAGATTTACATGTACACTATTTTGACCATACATGTATTTACTACCTACCTATACATATATATAGGTATATATATACATATATATTTTCTCACAAGTTTGAAAGTTGCCATCATGAATTTTTATACATACACATACATACATACATACATACATACATACATACATACATACATACATACATACATACATACATATACATTCATGTACTCTATTCTTATAGCATACACACACACACATATATATACACTTATATATATTTTTAAACATCACAAAGCTTTGTGTATATATCTTCATATAGAATTTTTTATCATAAATTTGAAATAGTGAAGTTTACATACATATATCTATTTTATTATTTTCATAAATTAGAATTTAAATTTTAAATATAGTTTTAGAATTTATATATTCAGTTATAACCTATATCAAAAATTTATTTTATTCGACTGATAAAAATTAATATTTCAATATTTAAAATTAGTTAACTATTCTAATAACAGATGATTAAAAATCCAGGTTGTTACAGAATCAGACTAAGAAATTTGACATGCGCATACAGCTAAACATGGTCTATGATCCGAAAAGGATTTCACTCAATTCCGGTATGAAACCAAAGAGATATGGGTTCACAAAGTTGAACCCAGACAAGAATTTCACTGTAAACTACATATTTCAATCTACAGTTTACAGTAAATCAACAACGTAAACTAAAACCAGATTTTTACACGCAGATTATTTTGCTAGAAATGTGAGTTAATACTCAACTTGATAAGATTTAGCAATTTTAAATAGCAAGCAGTAGTCTTTTGGCCTTGAAATAGCTTCAGATACCTATAGAAAGAGGAAAGGAAACATGCAAACAAAGAACTGAAGTTACAGACACTGATTTTCTCAAAATCAGAAAATGGATGAAATAATTTGTGGTTTTGAGATTGATTACCTACTAGGAATATGATTTACTAAACTTCTTTGAATTTTCCTTTTGATTTTGGAGAGTTCGCTTATTATTATTTTTCCTTTTTTTAAAAGAAGGCCATTGTTGGAGTTCTAGATAGAAGTATGAGGAAGGAGGAGAATGGGATGTACGTACAGACTTTTCTCACCTCCAGCCCTTTTCCAGAAATTTCATTTGGGTTTGGTTTTGAACCCAAAAACCGCCCGATAAGGCTATGTTAAACACTTAGACAAATTTAGGCTATGGTTCATTTTTTTCATATTTTACCACATATTTACACTAATCACACTATTTAACCAAATAATTATCATAACTTCATGTTTCATGTTTAATAAATTGCTAGACAACGTATACAAGTTATTTTAGCTATTGAAAACTAATTTCCATTGCTAAATTCCATTTTTACATAAATGCTTTAATTTTCCCTTTTATTTTCACAAATTAATATTTTTAACAACAAAATTATATAAAATTATTTCTCTTGTTTGTATTATCCTAACAAACCATGTTAAAAATATTTTTACATCTCAATATTGATTTTAATCAATATTCCACATTTTATTTACAATATTATCCATATTTAATTTTTAACACATCATTAAAATTAACAAAAACCACCGTTTGGGAATAATTTCCAAAATTATTGCATTTTATCAAATTAAAACCATATAATGCTCATTTTTACCCCAAACTAACATAATAAAGTTCTTAAAACTTTATTTTCAACATTTTATATTTATTTTAACAAATTAATGTTAAATTAAATTCTATTACCTTTATTTAATTCAATTAATCACCGAATCAACATATTTCTTTTATTAAATCTTAATTTCCAACCAAACCAACTCAGCTCCATTTTATTTTGGTCCTCCATTATTAAATTATAACCATCGTTATAATTTAATTTTAGGTAATCGCCAAAACCAGAGTTTTTATAATTCAATTATATTCTAAAAGACATATATATAACTTACCAAATATCTAAAAAGTTGTAATGTTAAATAGGAACATGTAATGGAATATTATACAAGTAAAACTTAAGTGATGGAAGTGTTCAAATGAATTATTTCTATAAATAAGAATTTTGTTGTTACGAGAAATGTAATAAACGTAAGTTAATATTGTGAAATGCTTGTAATTAAATTTAATAGTAAAAAGTAAATACTGTTTAGTAAATGGTTATAAACTCAAGAAAATGACTGAAAGGATTTACTGATGAATATTAATATTAAATGGATATTAAACATTATAAGTAAATAATACATTTGAAATAAACTTAATAAAATGTATGTAATACTTAAATAATGAATTCATTGATCATTTTAGATATTAAATATGAAATAAATTATGTAAGTACATGAAAAGGACATTGTATGAATTAATGGAAATAAATAAAAAGCAAATAATGATATGAGAGGAAACTAATAAGAGTGAACTAGAAAAATACTTGAAATTTTGGACGCTTTGGCTTATGTATGCTTGGGAAATGGTACTTCTAACCGTATAAGGATGTATAAATAATCTACTAAGTTATAACCAAAGGCTGTTGAGCATAGGGATGCTTGGCAGTTCATTTTTCACCCTTGTACGATTAAAGGTCTCTGAACCTAAACAAACCATTGATTTTGGTTATTATGGATGTATGATGGATCCATTGAAATTAAACTGAAAATCAATTGCAATTAATCTAATTAATTATTGCAGTTAATAAGAATTAAAATGGTAACTGTAGAATATTTATGTAATAAATGGTAAACTAATGTTAGTTATATTCATAAGATAATAGTTAATTCAATAATAAGAGTGAAATCAAAATAAATGGATTTATTAGAATTTAAATTTTAATTAACTTAAAATTTATTGCAATTTCCATTGAACTTTGAAATTTGTGCAATATTTAGATTGAAATTAACATGGAAAGTTTATTAAAAAGATTATAAATTTAAACAATGATGAAAATTGCTAATATACTTTGAATTTGAAAAGTGATTTAATCAATTTAATAATAATTTATTTAATTAACGTGAAAATAGCCATTTTGGCTATTATCTCAGATTTTGACGAAACTAGTTTCATCTTATCCATAACAGTTAATTATTGTAGGATTTCAAGTTTCGTAGCGATCGAACTTGCCGTTTGATCGTGCGTGCTCGAAACGCGTAGAACTCAATTTAATGAGAGCAATTTGAAATAAGCTGATTTTAAAAGCTAACTTCCTCATGCAATGGAATTAGGACTTGAAACCTATGCCATTGAGTTTAAAAATATCAAAAACATCTATTTTGATATATGGGATGACCCATTTTCGCTTCCGAAGCGAAATGGACTTTTCGGGTCGTTATTGTCGTTTCGGACCAATTCGATATGTTCATTCTTTCTTATCAGGCTTTGTCCGTATAAATAGATTTTTTCTAACCCTATCCATTTTTTTTATTTCTTATTCCTATGCGTATAATTCTGTCTGTGTGTTCCTATCTCCTCACTCCAATGGCAGGAACCTATTTCAATTCCAAAAACCCTATTTCAATATCAAATTCAAATCGAAAATCAAACTCCTCAAAACTATATCGAATTATATATCGTTGGAAAGCTCTAGATGAGCACAATCGACTACAATGATTCATTTTTTGATTCGAATCACCGTTTGATTAGAAATTGGCGATTTATTCCCAGGCGTTCATATTAGGGTTTGAGATTGGATGGTGGATCTTCGTCCTGGGAACGATTGAAAGGCAATGCATCGGAGAGGACATTGAGGGGAGTCAATCTGTATGGCTACTTTAGGTTGCAGATCATCAGATTTTCCACAATTTGGTTTTATATGGCGATGGCGGCGGAGTACTTTGGCTGAGGCGTAGAAGTTGCGAGGCCTAGGGGAGGGACGGCCGGAGTCGTGCATCTCAATGGTGGTCGTTGATCTGGTCGATGTCGACTGTAGAAGGCATGGTTTTTGCTTGAATTTGTGGCGGCTGTGCATGTCTAGGTCGCGATCGTGTATCGTGCGTGAGCCTAGGGTTCACTGTTGAATAGGTGACGTAGTTGTAACGCGTATTCCTTTTTTTATTTAATTTTTCAACGTTCTAACTTACATAACTTTTACATATGAGGTCGGATTTACGCATGGTTTGCTCCGCTGTAACCGTATTGAAATTTCGAACGTTTTGTAACTTGTTTGGTCGAATTTTGAGACTGTTGAATTTTAGGCCTTTGTTTGGGTTTTAAACTGATTGAAAACCAAATGTGAGTGTTCTAACCAACTTACGAATACCAAATTATCTTGTGTTGGTCAAATTAATTTTTTGATGTGATTTGAAATTTATTGATTGTTGTTTAGTATTTTAAATTTTCATTTACATTAAATTTGAATTTATATTGCATTGAACTGCCATTTAATTAATATTGAATATAAATTACTCGTTAAATTCCAAATAATGATAACCAGTATTGTTATGAGTTATTGGCCGATTTGGATGTTGAATTTATGACGGATGTTATTGGTTGACATACTGGATGATTGTATGTTTATTTATGTCCATATCTCTATTATCCCCATGGGTTGAAATTACATACTTGAACGATCTTATAGATTATGGAAATCGTTATGGGTTGAAATGATAAACCCGAGCAGTTTCCATTGATTTGGAAATGTTGATTTTAGATACTAGTTGAGATGACATATACCCATATAATTTCTTGAATTTGGTTTATTTATCGGAATTGAATTATTTGAAAGGTTTAAGTTTTAATTTTAACTTCGTGTTTATTTTAATTAAAATGGTTAAAAAATAATATGTCGAATTATTTAACTCTCTAAAATAATTATATTCATGTTGTACACTAGATAAGAGATGGAAAATCCCTAACAACTCAGAAGCCATTGTACTAATATTTTTATTATACTTATTTCTATCTGACTTACATAAGATCTTTTAGTTCTGACTCGAGTGTTTTTTCTTTTCATTACGATCGGGTCAGTCTGAGCTTTTCAGTTTATTGAAGATTATTTTCTGGAGGACAAAGACAAAGATTCAGTATATTATTACTATTTATTATAATTATTCCACTGCAACCTATGTTTCGCTGCATTATTTGTTTATTTCTGATGTATGTATAACTCTGATTAGAAATGAAAAGGTGTAATCAAATGTTATTTGTAAAACAGCTTCATGAACTGTTTATTTGATTATTATATTTAGTCATTCCGCTGCGAGATTCTGTGTTTTGTTTTTCTTTCTTTTATTTTATTTTCTTATTTACCTCATTAACAATCCTCTCGTTTGAATGGTTTGAATTAGACATGCATGGTTTATTGTTGATTTAAACCGTCCAAAAAGGTGGATCGTTACACTATGAGTTTTGAACTCTAAAGGCACTATATTTGATCCATATACTATCATTTATAAATATTATATGGTGAACGGTCATAGTACGTAATGTACGATACTTCAATGAATATAGTTCATTGCAAAAAGTCCACTAAATAGTATTTTGAGATCATGTATTCCACTTGATTGGTTACAAAAGGATCATATTGTATTAATGTAACACAATACCAAAAACTACAAGATAGATCTAAGAACTCGATCGCTGAAATGCCATTTTGACCGGTTCACGTGAAGTGCAACATATTTGATATGCTTAAATGTTAAGGATAATCGAATACAATGTAAATAGTTTGTTAAGATATTGTAGTAAGGTTTTCTTTTGTATTGTTTGACCATTTGAAAGAAAGATGATTAGATGTAATTTAAGGTACAATTGGGATGAAGGGAATGAATAATCACTTCTACTTCATAGAGAAACATTGGAAACGAGAATTGTAATAATAATTGATACTTAATATTAGAATAAGAAACATGATTCCTATTCCAAAATTTATTTACATATAGAAAATTGTTTTCTATGAGATTTATTTCTTTGAGCTCAAGATATTTGATCAATGAACTCTCCATTATAAATAGTTATAGTGTATGAAATAAACAAATTATATTAAGTGAATGATGGACCTTTGAATTTAGTACACTATTATAGTAATGGTGGAAATAGTGGGAGCATGCCATATAGCACTTATTAATTGCATCATAGTATGAAAATTGATTTCGTAAAACTTACCATACATTATTTATGAATAATGATTATTTTTTGGTATCGACTGAAAAAAATAAACATAGCTATATTTCAATATGAATTTAATGAATATTCTTTGTGAAATAAAAGTATAATATGGTTAAAAAAATTATAACAAAAGTGATGCATTGGAAAATACAAAAGTATCCAATATTATTTATAGTTTTTTTTGGAACTATAGACTAAGCCGAAATTTTGAGAAATAATTTTATTGTATAATTTTGAATCATATGATACCTGTTAATTATATATCAAACATTAAAGGGTTATGCACCCATTTAGTGGGAGTATCATAAGAGTTGATGAACTCTTCGGATTGATACATATAGATATATGGAACTGTAATTCTATAAATACCAAAACGGTTCCCCGTACTTTGTCATATTCACCGATGAGTTATCCCCAACATGGACATATGTATTTGATACACATGTAGTATGTCTATGGTAAACTTACAGAATATAAAAAAGAAGTAAAAATAACATACGATAGAGATGATTTGATCGAATGAGTGAGTATATTGGAAAATGTTCTAAATTAATCTAAAATCAATAAAGATTAAATCTCATAATTACTCCTCCATGTGATACATAATGATGCATCGATAAGAAGTAATCAAACTTTGCTGGACAATGTACGATTAATTGTGAGTGAAGTTGAGTTAGTTTCTTTCCATAAGTTTATGTACTTAATGGTAGTACGCGAGGTCAATATTATTTCATCTGAATAATAGTCTACAAATTTTACAAGATAAGGGTTTACAAGAAAATCCAACATATCCTAGGCCAAGGAGTTGGCAGGTTGTGCGAGTCGAAAGATTGCACGTAATAATTATTCATGAAAGTTGGTAGGATTTTGAAAAGACTGTCATTGGATGAAACATTCATGTTTTGAACATAATTTTTGTAAACTAAAATCAAATCAGTTTTATAAATAAAGAAATTTATAAAACATTTATGAATACCTATTCTATTGCACTGAGAAACAATTGTTGTTTCAAAATATACCAACTTCATTATGAAGAAATTTCTTTGAGAAATTATTGGTAGTAAAATGAAATTGGATACAATCCATAGATAGAACTGATTATATGAGATGAAATGAAATTAACTAACCTAAATAAACACATATCATTAGAATGTCTAATAAGTATTCTTGCACATCGATGAGAAACTATGAGTTTCTTATTAATGTCAAAAATATATAATCCTAGATTGTTTAATTAAACCATTGTTAGTGTTAACTCTATATGGTATGATTCGCAAATCCGAAAGAATTCTTAGTACACTACCAAAATACAGATTTTGATGGTCGTAATTACAGGGATATGATCTATCGACAATGACCGTGTCTATATGAGTAAGACTAATGCAATTGGAACTAAATAAGAAATGTAGATAAGAATAATATTGTAAATTTCAATTGTTGAAATTAGTTAATAGATTCGATATTGAACATGTTCAAGTCAATTCAAATTTACTCACAAAATTATTATTTGATAAGTCCTAGTGTTTTGGTACACATGTATTGAAACAAAAAAATTCTAAATAACGATTTCGAGTAAGCTATTCACATATATTAACTAAAAATGTCTCAAAGTCAGTGGGAGCGATATTGAGTTTATGAGTCTTTGGATATGATCCAAGAAATGATATGAGGTATCATTTTATAAGCATCAAGATTGAATAAGTATTTTGATAGAAATATCAAATAGTTTTATTTTCAATCAAAGTGCAAAGGAAGGATGTGTTCATAAGAAAGAACGTTAAAAGGTACATTGATATTTCTAAACTATAAGTAAACAACATGTTGTTGATTTTAACGATGTACTTATGTTAAAAAAGCCTAAGTTTCAATATTCAACATTGGATTAATAAATGATGTCTTTTATAGTAAGTATAAAAGATGTTTGGAGCGCCCAAATGATATGAAAGGATACCTTATTAAAATGTTTAATACAGAACATGTAAGATTGATTCCTTTGCATTGGAAAAAGGAATTATCATACATATTATGTCGTCTATGATATCATGATTTGTTTACGTATTTGATACATGAAGCAAGTATCAAATCAAAATTGATATCACTAAATGGTTGTTTGAAGTGTTCATGTGTATTTATGAAATACTAGAGAATTGTTTATAAAAACCCAAACTCCTTATGAAGGAATGTCTGAACTCAAATTTCACAAGTCATATTGAGTGTAGTATGTCAATAATAAATTCAAGTTAAGAATCTTCAAGTTGGAAATGTTCCAAATAAAAGACTATGGATTATTAAATGAAAAAAGGCTACATACGTCGCGTTGAATATTCTGCAATAAAAATAATGCATACAAAATTATAAGTGCATAAATTTATAACTGAGCTGATTCCAAATGTTGGGAGTTTAATAACATTGTTATATGATAACAATGTCGTGATACGGTTCGTAATAGAACTTAGAGCTCAGTAGAGGCCAAGAGACATACTCTGTATTGTTCCACGTAATAAAGCAGTTTATCCCATCAGAGAGAGTTGATTGACAGAGTAGATAATTAAAAAAATAGCATACCCGTTCACAAAGGGACTGACCTAATTAGTTTTGACAAAACCGATTGGAGAAGTTGGAATAAGATTCCATAATTGACTCCAAGTGCAAGTGGGAGATTGATAGAGTTAGGTTTATTCCCTAGGGGCAGTTATGTAATTTGTTACATATATCTAGCTTGTTAACCAATTGTAACGACCCAGAATTTTTGATAACTTAAATTGGGATATTTAATTTATTTTTAATATTAATAAGTGGAATTTTTAAGTCGAATAATTTATTTTTTGAATATTGGATTTAATGGGATAATTTAATCGATTTATTTAATAGTGAAATTCCACAAATAATTAGATATTGGGTTAAATATGATTGAAAATGGTTTGAAAAATTTTGTTATATCATATTAAAGTTATAGAAATATTTTAGAACTTGTAAAACTGAATTTGGAGTTAATTTGTAAAAAATTGAATATTTTAATATTTAATTATCGACTGAAAAATAGCCAATTTTTGAACAGTCTCGGAATTGAACGAAACGAGTTCCGTTGGATCCGTAATAGTTAATTATTATCGGATTTCAATTTTCGTAGCAATCGGAGTTGTCGTTTGATCGTGGCAGCTCGAAACGCATCAATATCGTTTTAATATAAATTCGGCGAGTAAAAATAGCCATTTTTCAAACGGTCTCGGATTTCGACGAAACCAGTTTCATCGGATCCGTAATGTGATATTATTGTAAGATTTCAAATTTCAAGTCGTTTGGATTTGCCGTTTGTCCGGTACAAGCCAAAACGCCTAGAAATCGCTTAAATCGGTTTAAATTTAAATCGACTGTTTATTGCCGTATCTCACACATACTTCCGAATTAGCTTACGAAACCTGTTCCATTGTGTCCGGAATGCGGAAAAACCTTAGGATCGCCTGGCGGCACGCGTCGTTTGGAGTTCGTTTGCAAAAGTGTTAAATTGGAGATTTTATTATTATAATAATAATAATAGTTGTTTATAAATGCAAATTTTCACCAAAACCCTAGCTCATCATGTTTATGGCCGGCCCTAATTATTCAAAGGCCAGAAATCACCCAACTTCCACCTCAAATCCACACCAATCCGTCGACATTTTCCACGAACTTTCTAAACGGAAATCGAAGAGCACGCTGTGAACTACGTATCCAACGGTAGTGATCTGAATCGGAGTTGCGTGGTGGTCGTTAGGGGGCCATGAGGGCCGTGCGTTTCGTGCATTCCTCAAGGTGGAGGAGGGGGCCGAGTTTGGCCTAGCTCTGGCCGAAGGTGGCTCTTGTCGTGGGCTACGAGGTGGCGCTCTCTGATCGATGCAAAGGCGAGTGTGGTGGTCGCGAATTCAAACCCTAGGTGTGGATGTTTGGGTTTCTCGTGCGCGCGTGTATACCTGGGAAGAGAAGTGCGAACGGGAGAGAAGGTGAGGGTGGGGGCCGCATGCGTGTGTGAGTGGTGAGGTGGATTCTTTTTTTTTTATTTGTTTTGGTTAGTTTAAATTTAAAGATTCAAATCGTGTAACTTTAAAACGTGATATCTTTTGCATGCGAGGTCGGATTCGAACGAGATTTTTTGCGTTGGCTTCGTATCGCCGAGCTCTTCGCAATGCAGCTGGTTTGGAGTCGATTGGAGCTCGTTTGAATTTCGGGTAAAATTAAACGTTCGTTTAATTTTATTCGAAACGAACGCCGAAACCGGAAGTAAAATCAAGGTGAGAACTCCTCACTCAATCGAAAGGTTTTGTTTAAAATTTTAAATAGTTATTATTGATTGTTGATTGCTGTTGATTGTGCTAGTAGATATAGTAGGATATATACTATATATAGCGATATATATATATTGGCATATGTATATATCGGATTTGATTTCCCGCCTCGTATAGCGGATGAGACCCTATTGCGCCGCCTATTAAGCGGATATTTTATAAAATCCCATATACCGCGATATTCCACCTTGAAGTGGAATTGGTATTGTGCTAACGTCTGTGGATGCAGGGTAACAGGTTGGAGGGATCCAACTGGATTCCTCGCATATTTATTTGTTTATAAATATTATGTTGATTGTTGATAACCATATTGATATATGACACTTATTCCCGTGATTGACCATTCGATGTCGTTGCATCATCGGATTCTAATTTTTAAATTAAAAATAACGGTTTTGAATTTAAAAGGGGTTTTAAATCGATTTTTCAAAGAATATGGTTTATTAAAAATTTTGAATTGATTAAATTTTAAAATAAATAGATGGATAAAATTTTATGTTTTAAAAATTTATATTTTTATAAAATATAACTTAAAAGAAATTTTTAACAATAATAGGTTTTTATAAAATAGTTAAATTTGGTTTTTTGGGGAGTTATTATTATTAATGGTTTATATAAAGGATTTTATAAATGGATGTTTTTAAATAAAAATTATTGAAGTTATAGAATAAATTTATAAAGTGTTAAGTTGATGTATAACATGAATTTCACTAGGATTTATAGATTAATAAATGTGAAATTTATAAAACGAATGGTTCTTGGAAAATTTTAAGTTTATAAGTTATTAACTTATAGAAATGGATTTGGGCATTAAAAAGGGGAATTTTATAGAAATTGTTAATAAATGAAGATTTCATTAGTTGAAATTATTATAAACCATAAAGAAATCTTGTAAGTGATAAGATTTTAAATTGGTGAAGTTCAAAGGAACGATTTGGTAAATAAATAATATTATAAGTATTTAACTTACAATATGGCTTTTGGGTATGAAATTGGGTTATGTAAATTTCATCGGATTAATAAAGGAATTTATAAAATTGGGGTTTATAATAGAAATGGAATTTATAAACTATGTTTATAAATTTGAAATTCATCGAATTTGATAAATTGAAATATGGGAATTTGTTAAGTGGGCTATATTCACTATTTTGAATATTGAATAGATTATTAAATAAAATGGGTTTGTTTTTGGGAAAGGAATGTTTTAAATGGAATTTAAAACGAATTAAAGGTGTTTTAAAATGTATTGAGTATTGAAAACATAGATTTCAACATTGATTGTTGAAATAGACGTTTTCGAGAAACAGAAGGGGATAATTTGTATAGTATTGGATTTATATATCTATTTTTAATTTCAAATCCATATACTAGTGTTTTTGGGTTGTCGTAACGATGTTTTACGCAACATTCGTTTTTAACCCAAATAAATGTGAATAAAGGAATGTTTTCTTAAAGAGAATGGAATAAAATACTTAACGGTAACTTAAGTATGTGGAATATTTTCAAATCGTTGAAAATAAATAAATTTGTGAATTACTTATTTTTAAAATAAGCATGGGAATGGTTTTCTAATATGAAATGGAACGGTTTTTGTGAATTCACCTTTAAGGTAATTGAAAGCAAATAACTTGAAATCGATTTGGGAATCGTATGCTAGTAGATGCTTGGAATTTAAATCCACTTTGGAATATATATATATGAAGGGAAATTTGTTTAAAATATAAATGTTGATTTATTTTTAAATATGAAAATAAAATTTACGAATTTGGAACGTAAGTAAAATAAATCGGTAAAGATTTATTTGGTGGTTTGAAATTTGTTTCAAAAGGTATATATGGTTAAGGTAATTTGAAATTGGTTTGCAAATGGTTAATGTAATTTGAAAATTGGTTTTCAAATGGTAAAGGTAAATTGAAAATTGGTTTTTCAATTGGTTAAGTGTGGAAAATTTTATCGTGAAGGTGTTTTGGTAAAGCAAATAAATTGGGCAATTATTTGAAAATTGTGTATATATATCTTGTAAAGATATTTTGGGACTTAATAATTTTGGAAAAATTATTTGGAATCTGATGATGTGGCGCATCTTTATTGATAGTTAAATAACCGACTATCAATATTTACCCTTGGATGGTATTGATTGTGTTTGTTTGGAATTGAATGCACACTTATTTTTAAAATAAGCGCTCGCTATTCGGTTTAGCCGGGAGAGGACCTTTGTGTCATATATCCCATTCCGAATATGCGATACGTCGTTTGGATTGCATTTGAAGACCGGTGTTGAAGACCGGGTATTTGTGAAAACGATAGGATGACCTATCGATTGTCTCCGCATCGTTAGCTACGATATGGAGATTTCCTTTGTGATGGGAAATTTTATCGGGATTGTGAATACCCGGATTGCAAGGGCTTCTTTGGAAGTGCCTTCGGTTCTGTTCGAACCCGGAACAGACTTGTATGGTTACGTGTCTGACATTACATTTTGAGAGATAGAGCAGATTTCTTTCAAATACATTTCTGTTGGTGGCGGAGAATTTATTCTCTTAGCTTAACACCCTTCTCTGAGACGTACGAGCTCAGAGGTTATGTAGTTGAAGGTTATCAGCGATATTTCCCAATCTGGTAATGTGGCATGCTGAGTGCTGCTGTGTGATGATCATTGGTTGATCGTTTGGATATGATCATTTGTTTGATCATTTATCTTTGTGATTATTGCTTTGGTCATCTGTGGACCCAAAGCATGGCTTTGTTGCACAAAGCGTAGCTTTGTGGACGAGACTTCGTCAGGACCTCACTCCCCGGAAATGGTCGAAACAGGAATATGCGGCAAGGTTATGAGGGTCGCTCCCTTTAGGGTATGTCATTTCCTTCTGGAAAAGGGTGGTATCATGGTATGGAGCCCAGATATTTACTCATGTTGATACACTATATCTATTACTGTGTGGTGTTGTTGGTATCGAGCGCTCGGATAAAGGTCCCAAAGGACCGGGGGATGACATATTCGTGTAGTAGTTACCTAGTTACAGAGGTAACCCGGCCTTGTGTTGGCAGAGATCTAACCGTAACGTTAGTTTCTCGGGACGTCCCGCCAGAGGCGATCCCATGTGGCAGTAGGAAGTTCCTTAGCCTGACCATTTGTTGGAAATCCAATCAAAACAATACGCGCCCTGTACGGTTTTAGTTGTATAACCTGCCATGGAATGTGGCGGTAACCTGCTATTGAACATGGTAGCTATAGTAGGCATACGACGAAATGTCGTATGCTGGCTAGGATTTATATTCTACTTTCGAAATTGTTTTCTACACTATGCACTAGTAATAATATCAAAAATGATTTGATTTTCGCGTAGTAAGCATCTTTGACTATCATAAGGAGAAATCTCCTCCAATTCTGCGTTTGCATTGTGTGTGTGGCGGGAGGCCTTATGGTAGTTTCATTTTCCAAAAAGCATTGCGGATTTAAAAATTTAAATTTTCTTGTTGCTTGTTTAAAGATAAACTGTTTTTGAGTTCTCACACCAGTCACATGACTGACCTGGAGTTTATTGTTCCTTTCCTAAACTCTGGGTGCCCACTATTTTCCACACGGGCAGTCTAGAGTTAGGTTATCAGGTTATTCTGGATTCGGGAGTTGCTGTGCAGATGTTGGAGGCGAGCTTGGATAGCGTAGTCTATTATCTATTGTATATAGTATTCTTTCCGCTGTTTTATTGTTGTACACTCTGATGATATGATGTATTGTGATGTACGTATGAAATGTATAGTTCTTTTGTTTTAATGATATTCATTTATCTATTATATGTTGTTCCGCTGCGATTGTGAGATTCTGATATTGTTTCTCGTTCTGTTACTTGTTTTCTGTTTTCTCCTCTCTTTCTTTTCTTTCTTCTTCTACCTCTTTCTTCTTCTAAAACCCTAACGGTTCGATTTTTCGGCAACGGAAAATCTCGATCGTTACATTTGGTATCAGAGCTTATGGTTAAGCGACAACCTGCTCTGTTGGGTGTTACTCATTAGAGATAGAGTCAGCAGTACTCTAGAATGAGTGTGAGTGTAATAATAGATATGAGTGCGTATTTGTTAGTGAGTATAAAATTGTTTTATATTGTGATGATTGGTTTGTTGAGTGGTATATGAACCTTCGTCGGCGCAGCCTCGAAAACTGAATCGAAGGGGTTCCTAAACACTTGAATAGAACAATTCGACACAATATTGTTTTAAATTGGGTAAATGAAATAATTTTGCCTCGATTATATTTTATATATAAAAAGAAAATAATTTTTCAAGAATTATTGAAGTGTGTATATAATTGATTGCTTGGTTGTTGTAAATGATATATATATATAAAATAATTAAAAGTTGTTTGAATAAGCTGATAAAAGCAACTATTGTAAAAAGAATAATGGTATAAACCAATGAATCATAAGATGAAATTATAATTAATAATGATTTACAATTGTAAGATAATCATGTATGTATATAAGGAGTAAAATTATATAAGTAAAAGGGTTATAAAAGTGATTTATGAATAGAAAGGAAATTTTTGAAAGAATATTTAGCATTGATTTCACTATTGTCACTGGGAAATAATAAGGGTGGTGACTGCAGCATCATCAGTATCATTTTCGAGTTTCTATGTGATGGATTTGCTACAAAAATGAATTTAAAATTGAAGTTTTGTTGTAATAAATCAATTTGAAATTAAAATTCAATTTGAAGTTGATGAGTATAAGCGAAATAAGTTTTGAACTTATAATATAAGTTAGAAGTTGCATAATAAGTTTTATAACTTATAGAATGGGAAAATGTAAGTGAAACCAGTTATTGAAGTGGTTAAACAATTAAGTTAAGTAAAATGGAATATGAATTTGAATATTGATATGAATTTGGCTTAAGTAAAAGTTAAATAGGATTTACTTTAGAATTGAAATCCGAATTGAATTGATAAGTAAAACTTAAGTTTAATTAACAAATGATGTTTAAATGGAATAACTTAAGTGAAGTTGAATAAAAAATCGATCTTTGCATCAAAGTTAAATAATCAAGTGAATTAAATGATGTAAATAAAGTTGAAATGGAATGCAAGTTAAGTAATGTTGAAAGAATTGATGTTAATATCAAAATAAATGAATAAAGTGAGTAAATGAAATTGTTAAAGATGTGAACTTAAGTTATATAAATGAAATTCAATTTTATTTGTAAAAAAGAACTAGCAATTGAGTTAAAGTATGAATTGAATGTTAATCAATAGAATATGAATAAGTTGATATGAAATGATGCATGCAAGTGTAAATTCATTTGAAAATAGTTTAATAATAGAATGAAAATCAGTTGAATGTTAAATCAATTGGAATTAAAACTGTTGAACCAAATTGAATGTAGTGAGAGAAAAACTAATAATTTGGCTCTATTGGATATTCATTGGATGTTGTTTGTTTGTTGATTGATTATATGTAAATCCATTAGGTGTTAATGGAAATAAACTAGCGTAATTGGAAGCTATGTAATTGAATTCAAATGAAATTGAATAGAATTGAATTGGAATTGAAACGAATGAAAATGAATATGCAACTTTAATAGTAAACTAAAAGTGGTATAAGAAGCATGTATTGGAAATTTTATAATTGAATTGGCAAATTGGTTTGAATATTATAATTGGATATTATGCTAGCAGGATATACAGGTTATAAAGGAATTGGGATTTTGATTTCAAAGTTAAAAAATTTGTAACGCTCGACAAAAAGGTACGTATTTCAGTTTTTATATGAGATTTGATGATTTCCTTCTCTAGCCACTTGGCTTTCTCTTTTCTTTTTGATTCTGAGGGGCCGTAGAGCCGTTTTGTAGTCGTACCGATCTAGCCGCGCAAAGGAGACTCTGGCGAAATTTTTCGAAAATTTAGGGAGTTAGTAAAATTTTGAGAAATTTTGAAAGTTTGAAATTTGAATTTAAATTTAAATTTGAATTGTTGAGTAAACAATGTTGTTTGAAACCTATAATTGAAGTTGGAAAGCTAATTGAAATGATAGTAAATCTTTAATAAAAAGATTGGTGTTAGAAGGTTGATAAAACTATTAGTTTTGGAAAAATAATAAACGGATTATGAATTATTCTCCTTAACTTGCAATTTCGAGGACGAAATTCTTTTAAGGGGGGAAGATTGTAACGACCCAGAATTTTTGATAACTTAAATTGGGATATTTAATTTATTTTTAATATTAATAAGTGGAATTTTTAAGTCGAATAATTTATTTTTCGAATATTGGATTTAATGGGATAATTTAATCGATTTATTTAATAGTGAAATTCCACAAATAATTAGATATTGGGTTAAATATGATTGAAAATGGTTTGAAAAATTTTGTTATATCATATTAAAGTTATAGAAATATTTTAGAACTTGTAAAACTGAATTTGGAGTTAATTTGTAAAAAATTGAATATTTTAATATTTAATTATCGACTGAAAAATAGCCAATTTTTGAACAGTCTCGGAATTGAACGAAACGAGTTCCGTTGGATCCGTAATAGTTAATTATTATCGGATTTCAATTTTCGTAGCAATCGGAGTTGTCGTTTGATCGTGGCAGCTCGAAACGCATCAATATCGTTTTAATATAAATTCGGCGAGTAAAAATAGCCATTTTTCAAACGGTCTCGGATTTCGACGAAACCAGTTTCATCGGATCCGTAATGTGATATTATTGTAAGATTTCAAATTTCAAGTCGTTTGGATTTGCCGTTTGTCCGGTACAAGCCAAAACGCCTAGAAATCGCTTAAATCGGTTTAAATTTAAATCGACTGTTTATTGCCGTATCTCACACATACTTCCAAATTAGCTTACGAAACCTGTTCCATTGTGTCCGGAATGCGGAAAAACCTTAGGATCGCCTGGCGGCACGCGTCGTTTGGAGTTCGTTTGCAAAAGTGTTAAATTGGAGATTTTATTATTATAATAATAATAATAGTTGTTTATAAATGCAAATTTTCACCAAAACCCTAGCTCATCATGTTTATGGCCGGCCCTAATTATTCAAAGGCCAGAAATCACCCAACTTCCACCTCAAATCCACACCAATCCGTCGACATTTTCCACGAACTTTCTAAACGGAAATCGAAGAGCACGCTGTGAACTACGTATCCAACGGTAGTGATCTGAATCGGAGTTGCGTGGTGGTCGTTAGGGGGCCATGAGGGCCGTGCGTTTCGTGCATTCCTCAAGGTGGAGGAGGGGGCCGAGTTTGGCCTAGCTCTGGCCGAAGGTGGCTCTTGTCGTGGGCTACGAGGTGGCGCTCTCTGATCGATGCAAAGGCGAGTGTGGTGGTCGCGAATTCAAACCCTAGGTGTGGATGTTTGGGTTTCTCGTGCGCGCGTGTATACCTGGGAAGAGAAGTGCGAACGGGAGAGAAGGTGAGGGTGGGGGCCGCATGCGTGTGTGAGTGGTGAGGTGGATTCTTTTTTTTTTATTTGTTTTGGTTAGTTTAAATTTAAAGATTCAAATCGTGTAACTTTAAAACGTGATATCTTTTGCATGCGAGGTCGGATTCGAACGAGATTTTTTGCGTTGGCTTCGTATCGCCGAGCTCTTCGCAATGCAGCTGGTTTGGAGTCGATTGGAGCTCGTTTGAATTTCGGGTAAAATTAAACGTTCGTTTAATTTTATTCGAAACGAACGCCGAAACCGGAAGTAAAATCAAGGTGAGAACTCCTCACTCAATCGAAAGGTTTTGTTTAAAATTTTAAATAGTTATTATTGATTGTTGATTGCTGTTGATTGTGCTAGTAGATATAGTAGGATATATACTATATATAGCGATATATATATATTGGCATATGTATATATCGGATTTGATTTCCCGCCTCGTATAGCGGATGAGACCCTATTGCGCCGCCTATTAAGCGGATATTTTATAAAATCCCATATACCGCGATATTCCACCTTGAAGTGGAATTGGTATTGTGCTAACGTCTGTGGATGCAGGGTAACAGGTTGGAGGGATCCAACTGGATTCCTCGCATATTTATTTGTTTATAAATATTATGTTGATTGTTGATAACCATATTGATATATGACACTTATTCCCGTGATTGACCATTCGATGTCGTTGCATCATCGGATTCTAATTTTTAAATTAAAAATAACGGTTTTGAATTTAAAAGGGGTTTTAAATCGATTTTTCAAAGAATATGGTTTATTAAAAATTTTGAATTGATTAAATTTTAAAATAAATAGATGGATAAAATTTTATGTTTTAAAAATTTATATTTTTATAAAATATAACTTAAAAGAAATTTTTAACAATAATAGGTTTTTATAAAATAGTTAAATTTGGTTTTTTGGGGAGTTATTATTATTAATGGTTTATATAAAGGATTTTATAAATGGATGTTTTTAAATAAAAATTATTGAAGTTATAGAATAAATTTATAAAGTGTTAAGTTGATGTATAACATGAATTTCACTAGGATTTATAGATTAATAAATGTGAAATTTATAAAACGAATGGTTCTTGGAAAATTTTAAGTTTATAAGTTATTAACTTATAGAAATGGATTTGGGCATTAAAAAGGGGAATTTTATAGAAATTGTTAATAAATGAAGATTTCATTAGTTGAAATTATTATAAACCATAAAGAAATCTTGTAAGTGATAAGATTTTAAATTGGTGAAGTTCAAAGGAACGATTTGGTAAATAAATAATATTATAAGTATTTAACTTACAATATGGCTTTTGGGTATGAAATTGGGTTATGTAAATTTCATCGGATTAATAAAGGAATTTATAAAATTGGGGTTTATAATAGAAATGGAATTTATAAACTATGTTTATAAATTTGAAATTCATCGAATTTGATAAATTGAAATATGGGAATTTGTTAAGTGGGCTATATTCACTATTTTGAATATTGAATAGATTATTAAATAAAATGGGTTTGTTTTTGGGAAAGGAATGTTTTAAATGGAATTTAAAACGAATTAAAGGTGTTTTAAAATGTATTGAGTATTGAAAACATAGATTTCAACATTGATTGTTGAAATAGACGTTTTCGAGAAACAGAAGGGGATAATTTGTATAGTATTGGATTTATATATCTATTTTTAATTTCAAATCCATATACTAGTGTTTTTGGGTTGTCGTAACGATGTTTTACGCAACATTCGTTTTTAACCCAAATAAATGTGAATAAAGGAATGTTTTCTTAAAGAGAATGGAATAAAATACTTAACGGTAACTTAAGTATGTGGAATATTTTCAAATCGTTGAAAATAAATAAATTTGTGAATTACTTATTTTTAAAATAAGCATGGGAATGGTTTTCTAATATGAAATGGAACGGTTTTTGTGAATTCACCTTTAAGGTAATTGAAAGCAAATAACTTGAAATCGATTTGGGAATCGTATGCTAGTAGATGCTTGGAATTTAAATCCACTTTGGAATATATATATGTGAAGGGAAATTTGTTTAAAATATAAATGTTGATTTATTTTTAAATATGAAAATAAAATTTACGAATTTGGAACGTAAGTAAAATAAATCGGTAAAGATTTATTTGGTGGTTTGAAATTTGTTTCAAAAGGTATATATGGTTAAGGTAATTTGAAATTGGTTTGCAAATGGTTAATGTAATTTGAAAATTGGTTTTCAAATGGTAAAGGTAAATTGAAAATTGGTTTTTCAATTGGTTAAGTGTGGAAAATTTTATCGTGAAGGTGTTTTGGTAAAGCAAATAAATTGGGCAATTATTTGAAAATTGTGTATATATATCTTGTAAAGATATTTTGGGACTTAATAATTTTGGAAAAATTATTTGGAATCTGATGATGTGGCGCATCTTTATTGATAGTTAAATAACCGACTATCAATATTTACCCTTGGATGGTATTGATTGTGTTTGTTTGGAATTGAATGCACACTTATTTTTAAAATAAGCGCTCGCTATTCGGTTTAGCCGGGAGAGGACCTTTGTGTCATATATCCCATTCCGAATATGCGATACGTCGTTTGGATTGCATTTGAAGACCGGTGTTGAAGACCGGGTATTTGTGAAAACGATAGGATGACCTATCGATTGTCTCCGCATCGTTAGCTACGATATGGAGATTTCCTTTGTGATGGGAAATTTTATCGGGATTGTGAATACCCGGATTGCAAGGGCTTCTTTGGAAGTGCCTTCGGTTCTGTTCGAACCCGGAACAGACTTGTATGGTTACGTGTCTGACATTACATTTTGAGAGATAGAGCAGATTTCTTTCAAATACATTTCTGTTGGTGGCGGAGAATTTATTCTCTTAGCTTAACACCCTTCTCTGAGACGTACGAGCTCAGAGGTTATGTAGTTGAAGGTTATCAGCGATATTTCCCAATCTGGTAATGTGGCATGCTGAGTGCTGCTGTGTGATGATCATTGGTTGATCGTTTGGATATGATCATTTGTTTGATCATTTATCTTTGTGATTATTGCTTTGGTCATCTGTGGACCCAAAGCATGGCTTTGTTGCACAAAGCGTAGCTTTGTGGACGAGACTTCGTCAGGACCTCACTCCCCGGAAATGGTCGAAACAGGAATATGCGGCAAGGTTATGAGGGTCGCTCCCTTTAGGGTATGTCATTTCCTTCTGGAAAAGGGTGGTATCATGGTATGGAGCCCAGATATTTACTCATGTTGATACACTATATCTATTACTGTGTGGTGTTGTTGGTATCGAGCGCTCGGATAAAGGTCCCAAAGGACCGGGGGATGACATATTCGTGTAGTAGTTACCTAGTTACAGAGGTAACCCGGCCTTGTGTTGGCAGAGATCTAACCGTAACGTTAGTTTCTCGGGACGTCCCGCCAGAGGCGATCCCATGTGGCAGTAGGAAGTTCCTTAGCCTGACCATTTGTTGGAAATCCAATCAAAACAATACGCGCCCTGTACGGTTTTAGTTGTATAACCTGCCATGGAATGTGGCGGTAACCTGCTATTGAACATGGTAGCTATAGTAGGCATACGACGAAATGTCGTATGCTGGCTAGGATTTATATTCTACTTTCGAAATTGTTTTCTACACTATGCACTAGTAATAATATCAAAAATGATTTGATTTTCGCGTAGTAAGCATCTTTGACTATCATAAGGAGAAATCTCCTCCAATTCTGCGTTTGCATTGTGTGTGTGGCGGGAGGCCTTATGGTAGTTTCATTTTCCAAAAAGCATTGCGGATTTAAAAATTTAAATTTTCTTGTTGCTTGTTTAAAGATAAACTGTTTTTGAGTTCTCACACCAGTCACATGACTGACCTGGAGTTTATTGTTCCTTTCCTAAACTCTGGGTGCCCACTATTTTCCACACGGGCAGTCTAGAGTTAGGTTATCAGGTTATTCTGGATTCGGGAGTTGCTGTGCAGATGTTGGAGGCGAGCTTGGATAGCGTAGTCTATTATCTATTGTATATAGTATTCTTTCCGCTGTTTTATTGTTGTACACTCTGATGATATGATGTATTGTGATGTACGTATGAAATGTATAGTTCTTTTGTTTTAATGATATTCATTTATCTATTATATGTTGTTCCGCTGCGATTGTGAGATTCTGATATTGTTTCTCGTTCTGTTACTTGTTTTCTGTTTTCTCCTCTCTTTCTTTTCTTTCTTCTTCTACCTCTTTCTTCTTCTAAAACCCTAACGGTTCGATTTTTCGGCAACGGAAAATCTCGATCGTTACACCAATCTTGCTCGAAATAACTGTGTTTTATTTCTATTATATACTTGATATAATGCAGTTATATTAATTAATCAATTTAATTAAAAATATATTTAATATAAAATCCATAAATGGTATGTTTTGTGATAGTGGTTACAAAGTGTTGTAACCGTGAGAATTTATCACAATGAAACAAATATACCATTTTAAATGTTCTTAGTCAAGATGCATTGAGACTGGATATCGATGTATCCATTGAGACTGGAGTACATAACGCTTTCCAAATGTTGGGTAGTATTACTCATGACTAATAGGGGCACCAAGGAGTTACATATAGATAGTTATTGGATAACCATGAAATGACTCACTCGATAGTTTTCTTTTAGTTAATATAGCTAAGGTTAAGTCGAGAATATCGATGTGACTAATTTACATAGTTCTTTTTACTTGAGAATACTGTTGATCTTCAATGTGAAAGCTTCACTTTGATTATAGTTAAATCATGGCATGACATCCATCGAATGACTATAGTTGGGTCGAGTGGAAGCATTGGAAGTGAAACACTATTCAAGAGAGGATTTGTCTCCTAAATTATATGAGGTTGCTATCATGGTCAATTGAAGTCAACTCAAAGTCAAAGTCTCTGGCCAGAGCATTTCAGTTAATAATAATTGTTATTATTGAACCAAGGATGTTGTGTTTGGACTATAAAGTTGAATGCGAATGATATTGGAATTTTGACCATTACCAAATTCCATAAATCCAAAGTGATATAGTTTGGATGAGGAGAATAGGTATAAATAATTGTCACTATTATTCACCGGTTATAGTAAGTAAAATTAGATTATACCAAAGGAAGTGTAAGCGATAAATTCGATGAAAATGTCACTCCACTTGCTAAGTGACATGCGAACGTTAATATTCAAAATAGTTCGATATTAATCGCTGACTGAATTTACACCTATGAGTCGTACAGCCATAATGATGAATTCTCTGAAAAACCACATGATTTAATTAATTTATTAAATGTTTTTAAATTGATTAAACTAATTGATATTTGAGAAATATTAATTATTATTTGTTTGATGTTTGGAAGTTTTCTTGTAATTTATGTTAATGCATTTATAAAAGTTATATTTGCGTGCACTGATATACGATATCGATGTAATTTAAAGATAATTTGATGAAATAATTTTGGAAATTTTATGTTATTTGATGACATGATTTATGGAAATTTTATATCATCTGATGACATAGTTTGTGGAATTTTATGTCATTTGATGACATACGTGTAAAGAAAGGATTAAGAGAGAGAGAAACAATAAAGGAAATTAATTAGGGAAGTTTAATTAAAGAATGAGAAATGTTTCATTCTTTCAAATAAAACATATTCTTTAATTCATTCTATACGTACATATCATTTTCCTTCTCATTCATTTTTTCTCTTTCTCCACTCCTAACTTTTCATGAAAGAAACAAAACAAAGAAGATGAATATCCAAAATCTTTCAACTCCAAATATAAAGATCAAATAAAATAAAACAAAAGTGGTTCATCCATCTCTTACGAGGATAGGATGTGGATCTTGAAGATCTGAGGAGATATCATCATTCAAGGTGTGATTTCTAGGCAACATTTAAAGATGATTCAACCGGATCTAGAAGCATTCTTCGTTCGATGTGCAAATCAAAGGCAACATCAACAAGGTGTGTTTTAAGGATTGGTTATTAAGGTATGTCATTTTCTATATATAGATAATGATTTTGCAACGTTTGATGGAAATTTAATTTGACTTTCATAATTTGAATGATGTATTACGGTCTTAATTAAAAAATTATTTATGAAGATTAAAATTATTTGTTGAATGATATGATGAGTTTTCATTTAATAGATAAAAATTAAATTTGTTTATGTTTTAAAATTTCATTTAAGTGTAGATATGTGTTTTTAAACATTCTAACTAAATTGTATTTCTTCAGATCTGAATGTTTACATGTTCAAATTGATTAGCTACTTTTCTTCACTTTGTTAAATTGGAACTAAATCTATATATTTTAAAATACAATGTTTTATTTTAGTTCTATGCTTTAACATTTAATTTAAATTCCATTTCTTTAAATCTAGAAATTTACATTTTCATGTTGATTGATTGAATTATATTTAAAGTTAAAAAGGAAATTTATATGGAATCAATACAATGTTTTAATTGTAAATCTATATTTTAATCTTTCATCAAAGTGTAATTTTAGTTTTGAATTTTAATGCATGTATGTATGTTTGCATGTATTACTTTTGTTTTTATTGCATTAGATATTTACATATGAATAAAAGGAATTTTAACAACAAATTGAAGTTTAAAATTGACGGTAATAACTATCTAATTTATATTATTCGAAAGCTTTGATTGAATTCAATATATACATATATGGGTCTACATGTATGTGTTCATATCAAATTTATTTTCTTTACATATATTGTCATAGTATGAAATCTTTTCTCTTTTTTAATTAAGACAATAATGTATACATACAATATCTTCAATATTCTTTCATTAGGGTAGCTATTGATTGTCATTAATATGTTGCATTAATTAAGTTTACTAAAAGGAAAACTGCATTAATCACCCTTGTCATCCCTTATTTATTTCAATTTTCAATTCCTATGTAATAACCATTGAAATTGTTCTTGTTTATTTTATGTATACATATCGGTTACCGCTGAATGTGCATACTCCCTGTATGTTGCACTTGCACAATATTTACTGTGAATATATTTACAATTCATGTCATATTTAGATTAGTCGTTGATGTTATTTTATTAATCAATTATTTAATTTAACTAATAGAAGGAAATGAAAAGTTTCCTTCTCTAACTAAATTTATGATCCCTCATTAATTGAATAATTTAAGAGAAAGGAAATGAAAAGTTTTCTTCTCTAAATAAATTTATGCCCCCTCAATGAATTTAGACTTCATAGGCCCATTAAAGATCCAAAATGATCAAAATCTTTGATATTCACTCATTTCTTCCACTGCGGGCTAACCTAGTTCCTTTAAAACATATATACAAATATACTTAACCCGTATGATGCACATGAATCAATTGTACGCAATATCTGATATGACCACTTGCTTGGATACATAGACTTTACTTCCAAATTAGCATTTCTCACTCGACCTCCCTAATGTGGACCCCGATAAGTTTCCTTGATTAGAAACCTTCGTTCTCCTTACATAGATATATGTTATGATAGAAACATCAGTATCATATCAAGAATCCAAATCAATTGTTTGCTAACGAGAATCAATTGAGAAATCTTTTTCGGTTTAGTGTGGCTCACCCTAAAGTTATCTATTCGAATCATAGTTTAAGAACGGTGCGAATAAATTGATTTATGTATAACTTACATACTTAATGCAATTGGTTTCTTAACTACACCAATATCTTTCTAAATTACTTCCATTTTCATCTATAGTATTTCATTCAAAACTAAAAAATTTATGAATTACTTCATAAATTTTAATTTTAGTTTATAAACATTTTATGAAGACATATTTTTATAAAATATTGAACTAAAAAATACTCTACTTTTTTTACTTGTATAATACTCTTCTATATCCTAAGAGTACATACAAAACGACAATTTTTTATTTTTTGTTTTTTATTATTAGTCAAAATTCAAGCGGAGGCCCAAAAAAAATATGGGTCTTATGTCTGAGTCAACAACTTCGAGCTTTTTACCTATCTGGTCTGATAAGCAGTTAAAAAGAGTAGGATGCAGGTATTCAAACTTAGTCCCAGGGTCTACTTTCCTTACACCCCTAAGGTGAAGATGTTTATTTCGTCGGTCCAATAACATTAAATAGTTTATGAGACTTAGATGTTTAAATAATAACCATGGTTTTAATAAAACAATACTTACTAAAACCCTCCTATCCAATTTAACCCGTTTAAAACTTAAGTTAAATTATCTCTTTTGTGTCTAAGAGTTAAAAAAATTCATTAATCAAAATACCTTTTTATTTTAAATCAATTTTCTTTAAGGAAACTTAAGAACTAAATACTTGGTTTTTATTTCATACCCATTTTGAAATCATAGTACATATAATTTTATATATAAAATAAATTTAACAATTTATTAACTAACGCTCGCTTTGGGTTCATTCAAATTTAAATTTGATCACAAAATGATAAATAAAATAGTTTACTAAGTGCACTACAACATTCGCCCAAGCAAAATTCGATCATCACTTAGAAGATTATTCAGATTACCACAAAACTAGTCAAGATGTTTTCATCGAACTATCCAAGGAAAATGCATTTTCTCAAAAATTCCCTATGACATATTTATTCTTACAAATACTACCAAGTAATACTACCGTTACTTTTCTCAAAATCTTTTTAAAATCATTTTAAGCAATAACGGGATTTAAATTCTCCAAAAATTCTTCTTACTTTTAAAACACCCTTTTTAAATTATATAAATCGTTTCATCTGCCAAACTCATACAAATGTATCTTTAAATCATTTTATAAACCAAATTTATATAAAATTGCCTTTATACAAAATCATCTCATATTATAATAATTCTGCTTTATTATAATAATATTTTCACAATTATTCATCCTCTAATCGTCTTATATTCCTATTAAGATAATATTAAACAACTTTATTAAAAGATGACTGAACTTAACATTTTCTCCAAACCCCTTGTAGTTAAATTATGAAACTTAATTCACAGGGGATTCATTTTAATATACTTACAATTATCAATAAATGTTCATAAGCTGGTCAAGCATAAATCAGCAATCAACAAACGACGGTCAATGTGGCTAAATTACTCGAGCATGACAAATCAAACAATAATGATAATAAGTATATGTTATCATTACCAAACAGATACACCTTGGATAACTATATAAATTTGAAAATTATTTCTTTACATATATAAAATAGATAACCCTAGGTAAAATGTTTGATTTCCCAAATTTCCAAAAACCAATATCATGTATATTTGCCATATTTAAGTGCTTAAAAATCCCTATCAACACCGTGGCATCCCACGTCTCGACCAGAATTCATAAACAACTCAATAGACCAATTAACATAGTGCGTTTTTATGTCAATAACACATATGCTCTCGTATACAATACTCTCAACTCATTCTAGATTGTCACTTTTACTATCTATAATGAGTTTACCCCACCAAAGCCAAGGTTCTCGCTTAACCTTCAGCTTTGATACCAAATATAATTACTCAGCTTTACGACCATCAAAAGTTTGCACTAATGCATCTACTGTATTCCTGCATCGAACATCCAATCACCGAAAAGGTGGATCGATCGGGTAATAGAGAAAAAAGAATACGGGAATAGAAGCTTAAGGCATAACGGCAACATATAATGTAACGAAGATAGTAAAAGCCGTCACTTTAAAATACTAGTATATCGAAGTTAAAAACAAACCTCATCAGCATGGATGGTTATAACTTCCTGACCGCACAATTGATGATGGGTATATATAGTAATATAGTGGAAATAAAAATACTACAATAGGTGAACATCCAGCTCTACTCCAAGCTCCATGTCCAACCAATGACAGCTTAGAAAAATACTTGGTTAGACCGGAGCATTATATCAAAATAACTCCAGGTCAGTCAAACCAGCGTGAGAAAATTCAAGAGATATGGTGAACATACAGTAATTCTATGAGACTACATCGTTAAACATGGAACAGGTTTTACCTCACAAGAACAACAACCATACATGGAAGAATGGAAACAATTTAAAACAAAACCCGAATTTGAAAGAAAGGGAGTAAATAAGATCAAAATCCATACTTAAAGAATGTATACAAATAATTAAACATCGAGAAGATGTGACGACCCGGGTTTTTGATGACGGTTAATTGGGTAATTAGTTGTTTTTATTATTTTTGAGATATTGATTTATTAATTCGAACAAATAAATTTCTGATATTTAAATGTCTGAATATATAAATTGATTTAAAACCTATATTAAGTGTTAGGGTATGAATTCATGGATATGATGAGTCCTATATAAAATAAAATATTATAGACTTCACCATTTAAATTCAAGATAAAATATCCACAAATACATCTACATATATAGACAATTTTATGATGTTTAGAGATAAATATATAAGTACATAAATGAGAATTAAAAGATATATAAGTATGGGTGTGTGTGTGTGTGTGTATAATGGTTAGGTGAAAGAGTGGACAGGTAAATGAACATGTTGTGAAACATTGTGTATGAAAGTAAGTGTGTATACAAAAGGTACAGGTTTCATAGATGATGAATTTCAAGGCATACGAATATAATATTTAGACATATGTTCATATTAAATAGCGAAATGCAAGCATATATTTATATTAACAACAACATTATGGATAAAATATATAACTATATATAAATATACATACATACATATAAAATCTATATATATATATATATATATATATAATAGTATTTGTAAATAAAAGAGGAGACAATCATTTAAAGCCAAGCTTACAAAACATAACATCAAAGTTTTTATTTAAAATCAAATCACTTTTCATAAGAAATCAAATCATAGGAAAAGGGAAATATAAAATAAAAAAATAAAAATAAAGAAGCTTGCTGTGTACTACAGCCTATACTCCTTAAATACCTCCACCGTCCATTTTTCCATTCATTCAAACCAAGAGAAAAAAAAAATACAAAGCTTGTAACAAACCAGTAAACAAAATCCTGAAATTAAATCAAACCAGGAATTAAGGAAATTAGGCTAGATCAAGGCATGTAAAATCATCTTAACAACAACCACATGAAGCAAACCAAGATTCAAATTCAAGTTTTAAATAAGAAGAGCAAAAGAAATTCTAGCAGCTTTTCAAAAATAGGAGTTTGTTCTCTGTTCAAACTTTTTACAGGTGAGTAAACACTTAAAAAAAACAGGTTTTAGAAATCTGTGATTCAACTTTGATGCATGTGATGGTTTGTGCTGTGATGATGCATATATGTTTAAATGAATGTCAATTGTGAATGCATGTTGAATTGTGAAATGTTTGTGTATATTTGGGTTCCTGTATGTATATATCCACCCTGTTTTTACTTACATTAGTTGATTTCCTTAAGAAAAATTCAATTCTCTTAATAGGATCAATATCAGACTTTGATATTTAAATGAAAACTGATAGTTAAAGTATGATAATGATTTTAAAAATAGTTCCAGGATTTTATAATTTGAAATTACTTCAAATTTGAAGAAAATACAGTGGAAATCAAAATTGGACGAAAATAAACCAATCTAAATTCTGATTTAAATTGCATAGGTGAATTCGTGATTAAAAATCATGATTTTTAACATACATTACATGATTTTTAAATCGATATCCGATTAGAATTTCCGTGATGAACGGTTCTGATATTTTGAGTGACTGTCGTTAATTGGCATGGTGGTGGAGGCAGGGTTGTAGCTAAAGGTGGCTGGGAGATTGCCGAGGGTGGAAAAAATACTTTGGTATTTTTCTAATGGTTGTGGTGGCCGGAATTGAGCGAAGTAGGGTTTTCGGTCTGTTTTGTTCATCGATGGGTTTGTGAGTTTTGCGTTGCCATGGAGATGCCGGAGTGGTTCGCGATGGTGCGAATGGGTGCTGGGTAGGATGACGAAGCTTCAGTGATGATGGTCGACGATCTCGAGGTCAGAGGCGTCGGGAAGGAGGAGTTTTCTGTCCATGGGGTTTTCAAGTATGGTCGAGAAGGCTTGATTTTGATTTGTGTGGGTTGCATGCCATTTGGATGTTCGAATGTGGTCGCATGAGTTCGTGTGATGGTCGAACGTCGCCGCGACGATCACCGGAGGTGGGAGGTGCTGGTGTACGTGCACCACATGCACGTTGTATCTGGGAACAATGGAGTTTGGGGAAGACGAGTTCGACTAGGTGTTGTGCACGTGTTTTTCAGAGGTGCGACTCAAAGCAAACGAGATGATGGTTGTCTCGTGATAGACTCGGGATGCAGTAGGGTGGTCTCGAGTTGTTCAAGTGTGATCTGGTGTAACAACTCGCATATTTTACGATTGAATATTTAAATATTTTATTTAAATATTTTATCGTTAGTCGGATTATAGTCCGAAAAATTACTTTTTGCATACGGTCGAATTAGGACTCAGGACCACTTCCATTGAGTTCAAAACACCGTTTGCGATCTTTTTAAGTATAAACTTTGATATGTTTGGAGTTAGTGGAATTTGCCACTTTTTCACTTTGGGCTTTGGGCTTTAGGTTTGGTTTAGCCCATTAGCCTAAACTATTAACTCTAGCTCAACCCCTCTTCTCTTCATTACTTCACTTTCATTTCCTAACACTCAAGCTTCATCAAAAATGGAGAGAGGAATAGGAAATTAAAACTCCAAGCCCTAGTTCATTTGCAAATCCAACATCTAACTCCAAATCCAAAGAGAAGCCATTGATTCAAGCTTCTTGCGTTGAGATTGAAGTGTGGTTGATTCTTCCTTTGCTTTTAAGCTTCTTCTCCATTGATTTTGTGAAAAGGTGAGATTTTTATCTCACATCTTTGTCTATAACTATCTTTGATTGTTGGGTATGAATTCCTAACACTTATTCATGTGCATTTGCTTTTGGTTTGGATTGAACTGGTGAAAATCCCAATTTTTAGTGTTTTGGGTTCAAATCTTTAAAAAATCCTAACTTTGATGTTTGAACACGTTTTTGGTGATGCATCAAGGAGCCAATAGGACCGGCTAGCCGATGGGCATAATCCCCTAGCATTTGTGCTCGACCGGTTGCAAATTGAGGGAGTTTTTGCATTTCTGTTGCTTAGGTCGCTCGGCTTCCCCCGGTACCTTAGGTCGCTCGGCCTGTTAAGTCGCACCTGTTATGGGTCGCGCCATACCTTTGGTCGCACCTGCTATATCTCGCAACCAACTTAGGTCGCGCCATGCTTTAAGTCGCACATGCTATGAGTCAGCCATGTTAAGTCGCACCACCTAGGTCGCTCGGCCTGTTAAGTCACGCTCCTTAGTTCGCTCACCTTGCTAATGAGTCGGCCTGTTAGGTCTCGTCTCCTTAAGTCACTCGGCTTGCTTTAAGTCGCAACCAGTTAGGTCGCTCGTTCCTTAAGTCACTCTGCCTGCTATAGGTCGCGCCATGGTTAAGTCGCACCTGCTTCTAGTCGGCTTGCTGCTAAGTCGCGCCATGTTAGGTCGCAACCACTAGGATGCCCGGCCTGCTTTATCTTACAACCATTTAGGCCGCTCGGCCTGCCGCTATAGGTTGTACCAACTTAGGTCGCTCGGCCTACTTTAAGTCGCACCTGCTTTGTTGCTGATCGCTTATGTCGTATGCCGCTAGCTCCTTAGGTCGCTCACTTGTGCCGCTATTTTCTTAAGTCGCTCAGTTAGGCCACATGCTATGTCGCTGATCCCTTATGTCGTATGCCGTGGAGTCGCATGAGTTGAGCCGCTGATTTCTTGTGTTGCATTGTGTTAAGTCGTAAGTCGTGGCTGTTAAGTCACAAGGGTATTTCCACCTTGATGGATTTGGAATCGAATTCTTTTGGTTTTATTCACGTATTCGAATGTGAATTTTTGTGACTTATTGTTTCTACAATCATTTTTGTGATTTATCATTTTAAAAATATAAAGGTTTCAATACTAGTAGTATATATCAAAACTCCTTCATCAAAATGATTTCAACCCTATTTTATTACAAAGCTTGTTTCTTAAATTGTTTTCCATTCTACTAGTATATATAAACCTTTACATCACTCGTACGAGAAATCTAATTAACGGCTTAGTAAAACAAGTGGTATGAAACGCTTGCGTTTACTTCGCCAGTTAATTCTTGGACTTGTTCGATTGAATCTCTTGTGACAATTTTCGAGTGGAGATCTACAATTTGTTCGTAAATATTTAAGTTAAGCTAGTGGTTATGGGACATGAGGCTAAGCTTATATATTTACTAGCTTACTGTAATTGACACTTCTTGATGACGTTGATGATCATTTTTTTGATTTAGACTAGCAAATGTGCGATGTCTCTTTGTCTACGAGGGAGACTAAACCCCGTTTCTGTGGAGCTTCGGCTCAATTTGGTGGGGTAGCGACCCATGGTCTGCGTGCCGTTTTGTGGAGCTTCGGCTCAAAATTAATGGTTAGCAACCATGGAATAGCGTTCCGTTTTGTGATACACGTGTTGGTGAGTTTTCATGCTCCCATTTTGTGATAGGCCTCCCCCTTTTTGTGATTTCTGGATTTCCATTGATGATTTCTAGAATTTGTGTTTCACCAATTTTCGTGATTTACATTGATAAGTCTTATCAATATTTGTGCATTGGTGAATTTGTGTGTCATTAACTTTTGTGATTGGCATTGATATAATGATCAATACTTATGGTTTTAGTGAATAAAAATAAAGAGTATGACATTCTTTTTGATCTTTGAGAAGATTCTTGTGATATTGATTAATCTCTTGTTGATTTTTAATTACATACTTATCACAGTATGGTTTTATGGTTATCATACGTTTTTGTCATATCTCTTATTCTATATCATTTCATCCGATATTTATAGTTAGATTGATCCGTTTATTATTTTCTTATTAAATAATACTCGGGTCAGACCGAGATGTTACAGGTGCTTCTGCTTGACTTCACATCTGGGATTATCACCCTGAATTTTGGCTAACTACTTAGATTAGTAGTTTTTGTTGTATACATTTGAGATATAGACTCATTGATGTATCCATATTCTTTTGTCTAGCATTGTAGCTATTCTTTGGTGATATTGTGGATCTTGTTTGACCACTACTCTGATACACACTTTTAAGCGTTATATTCATATCTATTTCCGCCTTTGTGATATGGATGTCTGTGACTGATTTGTGTTATGTTTATTTCTATATTTGTTTCCGAAGAATATATATAGCCACTGTGTAGTAGCTTTGAGTTTGTATCGGTATGTCGGATTTCCTCCTGAAACCAAACGCATGTTGTACTATCTGACATATCGGTGCTCGCACAAAGCAATTACACGGAGGGCGCTCCTCAACAGCCTTATTCTCCGTGCTAGTTGACGGCATTACACCGTAGTGTCCTTGGCTAGAGTGGGTATAGAGGTGGGGCGTCACAACTTGGTATCAGAGCCAAACTTTGGAACAATGTAGAATAATCTAGCAAGAATCATCGTCGTAAGTCCATCTTAGGAGTCGTGCTTTAAGATTTAATTCGAGTCTTCATACCGATTCATCCTATTTTCTTTATGATTCCTTGTTTTATCTATCAAGATTTCTTGATATTCATTTGGCGAATAACCTTTTCCTTCTTCTTTCTTTCTTTCTAAAGGAAGAGAAATGGTTAGACCAGGTCGTCCCAGCGCTGGTCAATCTAGTGCTACTCTCCAAGATGGAGTATTTATGTCTGCCCAGCAGCTTCTTGATCTAGTAAAGAATGCTCAAGCAGGCGGATCTAATCCGGAGTGTACTCACCATAAGTCTGGATTTGCACGCTTGTGCAACGATTATACCAACTTGGGTGGGAAGACATTTAAAGGTTCTGAAACCATTATTGAAGTCCAGGCTTGGCTAAGAACATGCGATCGAATCTTTTCTCGCATGAATCTTATTGATCTTCACCGTGTTCAGGTGGCCTCTAGTATGCTCCAAGAAAGAGCATTAGATTGGTATGAGCTTCTTATTTTTGAAATAGTTGAAGCGGATCTTACTTGGGAGAAATTCTGGGAAAGCTTCGAATTAAAATTTGTGCCAGAAGCTGAGAAGGTGACATTGTCTCGTCGTTTCATAGACCTTGTTCAAGGTGAATCTTCCGTAGTAGACTATGTCGCATCATTCGAGTCACTTTCTAAATACGGGGTCGAATATATAAACACCCCATTGAAGAAGAACCAAAGATTTGTCTATATCTTGAACAAAAATCTCAAGAAGCCATTACTTCTAAAGTTAGAAGTTTCTTTTGATCAACTCATTGATATCGCTCTTCGTCTTGAAGAGGCAGATATGGAGAGTGATGTTGAAGTTATGGGTGCCAAACCAAACTTCAACAACAAGAAAAGGCCTAATAAGTTCAGAGGTCCTTATCCCAATAAGAAAGGGAAGCAAGCAACTTCGGTGGCAAAGACTTCTACCTCTAGTAGTGGGCAATGCTACAATTGTGGTTCTAAGGACCATTATGAGAACAAGTGTTCAAAGCCTCGTACTTGTCGCTATTGCAAAAGCCCAGATCATTATTTATCTTCTTGTCCCAAACTTCAAGGCAAGAAGGAGGGAAAGCTTAATGTTGCTCAAGCCCCTGGTAACACATCTCGTGGTCAAGGTATTTCTCATTCTATCCTTGATGGCATTATTTTATTTTGTGATCACCATATTAGAGTTCTTTTTGATACGGGTGCGTCCCATTCTTTTATATCAAAAGAACCTGTTGATACTTTTTCTTTGAGTGTTGTCGCTTTAATAACTTCTTTGAGAATTGCGAATCCGGTTGGTGGATCCGCAACAATTAGTTTGCTTTGTAAAGATGTCGAGATTATTTTGTGTGATTTTTCTTTCCGAGCCGATTTGCGTGTTATGCGCTACTTAGGCTTTGGAATGATTTTGGGAATAGATTGGCTTAACCGCTATGAAGCCCAAATCCTATGTCTCAAGCGGACTATTCATCTTCGACATTCTCAATCTGTTAAGCAGATTTCTATTGACCTTAAAGATTCGGATTCCTGCTTGGTTGCATCTTTATATTCTTTAAATCCTCATGATGATGATAATGATGATGAGGAAGATATTATCTCTCTTATTCACGTTGTTCATGAGTTTTCCGACATATTTGAGCCCGTTTTAGGATTACCACCTAAGCGAGCAATTGAATTCAAAATTAATCTCATCCCTGGAGCTCAACCTATCACTCGTCCTTCTTATCGCATGTCCAATAAGGAAAATGAGGAGATGCGCAAACAATTATCCGAATTGGAGATGAAGCAATTTATTCGCTCTAGTTCCTTGCCTTAGGGAGCTTCGGCTATTTTTGTGAAGAAATCCGATGGTACACTTAGGCTTTGTGTTGATTACTGCAAGCTTAATGATCTTACTATCAAGAATAAACATCCTTTACCTCGGATTGATGATCTATTCGATCAACTTGGTGGTGCTAGAGTCTTTTCACAATTAGACTGAGCTACCGGTTTTCATCAGCTTCGTATTGCAGAGGATAGCATTCCTTTGACATCGTTCCGTACTCGTTATGGATCTTATGAATGGCTTGTTACGCCATGTGGTTAACGAATGCTTCGGTTTATTTCGTTGACCTTATGAATCGAGTTTTCAAAAATTTCCTCGATCAATTTGTTCTCATCTTCATTGATGATATTTTATGTATTCAAAAACCGAGGAGGAGCATGAAAAGCATCTTCGGATTGTGTTGGAAACTCTTAGGAGTAATCAATTGAAAGCAAAATTTTCTAAATGACACTTTTGGCAATCTCGTGTGAATTTTCTTGGTCATATCATTTCCGAATCCGGAATTTCCATGGATCCTTCAAAGATTAAAGCGATTCGAAATTGGAAGAGACCGGAGAGTGTGACGGAAATCCGTAGCTTCCTTGGATTGGCGGGCTATTACCGTCGTTTTATAAAAGACTTTTCAAAAATTTCCGTGCCTCTTACTAGTTTGACGAAGAAGGGAGTTAAATACATTTGGTCGGACAAATGTGAAGCTTCTTTTCAGAAATTAAAAGAACTACTTTTCGATGCTCCTATTCTTGTGATTCCCAAGGGAAACCAAGATTTTATTGTTTATACCGATGCTATCCGCGTTGGTTTGGGTTCCGTTCTTATGCAAAGAGAACATGTTATTGCTTATGCTTCTAGGCAATTGAGGCTAGCCGAGACTAGATATGCCACTCATGATTTAGAGCTCGCGGTTATTGTTTTCGCTCTTGAAATTTGGCGTCATTATCTTTTGGGAGAAAAATTTATTCTTTACACCGATCATAAATCTTTGAAGTATCTATTTTCTCAAAAGGAACTTAATTTGCATCAACAACGTTGGCTCGAATTCCTTGCATCTTATGATCTTGATATTCTTTATACTCCCGGAAAGGGAAATCATGTTGCCGATGCACTTAGTCGCAAGCAACAAGCGGTTGTTTCTATGATGATATCTGAATGGAATGATCTCGGGGTTTTATCCACTTGTGAGATGTTGAATTTGTGCATTGTTGAATTTGTTTACTTATGCACTTGTGTATATTTGGGTTGATCATTTGTATACATACATTCTTGTATGTATATATGTGTATGGTCACTTGTGTATTGCCTTTCTGAACTGTGCACATTGTTGCATGGTTCTCTGACCTTGTTGCCTCTGTTCATTTGTCGGTTAGCTTGCATCTGCTTGCTGTTGTTTGGAGTTGCACTTCTAGTTGGATATGTTGGCACTGGGATATAAATCAAACTGTTTTGATGTTGCGTCCATTGATTTGAATTATGCATTACTGGTCTTCGCATTTACCAGTTTCATTTAGTTGACAATTGCTGTCATATTTGCTGTGATGTCATATCTCTGGTTTGAGGTCTTTGCATTGCCACACTGAACTTGCTATTGAGTCTGATACTTCATGTAGCTTACTATGTGCATTCATCCTTACTGACTTGATTCACTTCATGTTTGTCCTGTCTCACTTCCATGTATGGCTTGTTCTTGGTCTCTGTTACATGCTTGCTTGTGATATTCATGTTGATTGCTTCATGAATTCGACTGTTTGCATACATTTCATGCAGTCTTCAGTTTGTACTTCTGGAGCTTGTATAATTTGAGTTGTAGCTTGTTGGTTTTGTAGTTGTAACTAGACATTTGAGTTTGTTGCATTTGTGCATTTGCCTTTGATTCATGCTGTATTGTCTCTATTGTTGGGTCAGTGATGCACTTGGTTATTCGTCCCTTGCTGTCGTAGATGTTGCACTGCATCACCACTGTGTTGATCTTGCTTCTGCATATTGTTGTATCCATGTTGCAACTGTTTTGGTCGAGACTTGTTGTTTGTTGGCACTGGACCTGATCTTCATACATGATTGTTGCAGTCCATTTTGATGTTGGTCTTCGTTGCATTCATGTCATGTTTGCATTGTTGACTTGATTACTGAGCTGGTGCCATCTGGTACGTGTTTGCATTGTTGGTTGCATTGTTCATCTCGACTTGTTCGACATACTGACTTGATTCAATTGTGGACTAGGTTTTGTTTTCCTAGCTCAGACTTTTAGTCACATACGGCTATGAATATTTGTTTGCATTTCTTAATGGTGTCACTGTGTTTGACATGGTCTTTGTAGTGCTTGATATTGGTTCCTGTTGCATTTTTGTATACTATTGACAATCATGTTAGGTAGCTTCATCAAGGCTTGTTGCACTTGCAATGATGTTCTCCATTTCATGTTTGAATTCCTACTTGTCTACACTGATGTTCATCTGTTCATGTTGCATATATCACTGAGTTGCCATTTCATATGCTTGCACTACTTCATTTTGTATTCGTTTTGATCCACTTTGTCACTGCATATCTATATATGCTTGACCTGTTTCATTTAGTTGTACTGCCCTATGTTGTCACTTGGTCTTGCTGTGACATTGTGACTTGTTGTTCTTTGACTCTGGTGCCTTGTACAACAATGTTCTCTTGTTCATTGCTTTGTATCATTCTTTTGTTTGCTGTGGCACTGAACTTGATGGCTGAGGCAGTGTAGTATTGTTGCACTTCATTGTGGTCTGGTCTTTGACCTGCATCACTGTATATTTGGTTTGTAGTGAGCTCTGTTGTATTCTTCATTATTGTATCTCACTGTGTTGCATTGCAGCTGATTCATTTGCTTTGGCTTCTCTCTTAGTATACTTCACATGCACAGTTTTTAACTTAAGTTGCATCTGTGGTTTGTTGTATCTTTGAGCACTTGATCATTCAAGCCTTTGTGGTCTTGATTTTGGTGCTGAAAAATGCAACAGGAACCAATCTCAAGCACTACAAAGACCATGTCAAACACAGTGACACCATTAAGCAATGCAAACAAATATTCATAGCCGTATGTGACTAAAAGTCTGAGCTAAGAAAACAAAACCCAGTCCACAATTGAATCAAGTCAGTATGTCGAACAAGTCGAGATGAACAATGCAACCAACAATGCAAACAAGTACCAGATGGCACCAGCTCAGTAATCTAGTCAACAATGCAAACATGAAGTGAATGCATCTACAGGAAAGCAATAAACAAGTCTAGGTTCGAATTCAATGCAGACGCAAACAATTTCAAGTTGAACAAATCAAAGCCGTGAGATGCTATCAAAATTCAAAGCCGAGAATTACAAATCAAGTTGACCGAGTATTTCAAGTATATACGATTGTGAACCAGTCAGACGAAATCAAATCAATACCGTGTGAATCAAGCTACCAAAAATACGAAAGTGACAAAGTCAGAACAAATCCCAAGCATCAATACAAGATCAAACGGCCATTGACGAATTCAAATATATTTAGACGAACGTAATTCAAGGAATTCGAACGCATATATAACCCAATCATCACTGGCAATTTCAAGCATCGAGTTCAAGGATCAACAAGTAAAGCAAAAGGGATAAATTACGTACCGAAATCGCAACAGTGAACTCGATCAAATAGAAGCGGCCAAGAGCGAACGAACGAGAACGAAGCACACGAAAAGGCGCAGCTTCAAAACCCTAGTTTGGATTGAAGAAGAAGAAGCCCTAAATTCGCAAAGAGGAACGAAAGAGGATCGGTCATATTTTCACAAGTCAAAAGAAAAAGGAACGGAGCAACTAAAAGTCGAACGGGCTAGAGAAAAAGAAATTGGACCGGCCTTGTTTATAAAAGGGCTTTTTATTTTATTTCTAGGGTTTAAGTTTTAATTAGGGTTTTTATTTTTAAATTTCTGTTTAAATTTGTTTTTAAACTTTAAACCGTTGTTATTTCTAGTCGTGTGACTAGGGGACAAGCTACGTGGCGTAGCTTGAGAATTCGCAACTCGGTGGTTGAGTTATCGCAAGGTTTTGAGCATAGAGTTAGATTAGTCAATAGCGGGTATAGCGAGTTTACGTGTGTAAGCGAGGGACTATCTAATTTCTAGTAGAAACCTTGGGGGCAGCACGTAGGCAGGGTTTTGCCGAAGCTGGGTAAATTCTGTGTTGTTCTTTTTTTTCCTGTTATTTATATTCTGCGATATCTGTGCTGCTATTCTGTGATCTGAATTGAATATTTTATAAGCTTCCGCGATTAATTTTTATAATTAACACTATCACCCTATTCACCCCCCTAGGTTGAAATCGATCCTACAAGTGGTATCGGAGCTAGGAATAGAAGTCAACATTTGTTTTAAAAATTCGATTTTTTTTGAAAAAATAAGTTTTTGTTTTAAAAATTTGAATTTTTAAAATGGCTTCTTTTGATAATGCTTTTGCAGAGGGTCAGTCGATAGTTAGACCACCAATGTTCAATGGTGAGTATACTTTTTGGAAAAATAGGATGAAATTTTTTCTGAAAACCATTGACGCTTGGGATATTGTTGAGACAGGTTACAGAACTCCAACTATAACTGTAGATAATCAGGAAATAGAGAAACCAAAGGAACAATGGACAGAACTAGAAAATAAATTACAGAATACTAATGCCAAAGCTATGAATTCTATTATCTGTTCATTGGATCAATTTGAATTTAATCGTGTCTCACATTGTCTAACTACGCAGGAAATATGGCACATACTAGAAGTGACTCACGAAGGAACATCTCAAGTCAAAGAATCTCGCCTTGCCTTGCTAAGCAGCGAATACGAGAACTTTACAATGGCGAAAGAAGAAAATGTCAAAGAGATGTACGGACGACTTTCCAATATCGTATACAAATCAAAAGCTCTCGGAAAAACATACACCAAATTGGAAATAGTCCGGAAAATCCTCAGAGTCCTTCCACGAAGCTTTGAAGCGAAAGTAACTGCCATTCAAGAATCGAAAGATTTAAAACAACTCAAAGTTGAAGAACTCATCGGAAATCTCACCACATATGAGCTAGAGATAAAATTAAAAGAAGAGCGTGAAGGAGGAGATACTCGAAAGAAATCGATAGCTCTCAAAGGAACAACTAAAAGTGATGACGATGACGATGATGATGGTGCAGAAGAACTAGAGTTTTTGATAAAGAAATTCAAAAAGTGGAATCGCAAACACGGAAATCCAGCTCGACATCAGGAATTGAAAAGCAGAATAGGCAAAGCATTTGACCACTCAGAAGAGCAGAAGATCATTTGTTATAATTGCAATAAGCCCGGCCATATCAAGCCCGATTGTCCACAAATTAAATCCAGCCATGGAAAGAAACAGAAAAAGAAATGTTTTGCAGCCACTTGGGATGAAATAGACGAGAATGATCAAAGCACTGGCAGTGAAAGCGAAAAGGCAGAATTGTGTCTTCGAGGTGATACAACTGACAGTGACGATGACGAGCCAAGTGAGGTATCAAAACTTACCCATTCTGAGTTGCTTATATATTTTCATGAAGTAAACGGCTGTTTTGAACGACTTAGGGAAAAATACGCCAAACTTGAATCTCAAAAGGATACTTTGATAGAATGCAATGAACAACTTGATCAATTAGTTAAGAACTATCAACGTAGGATCCCTAAGTGTGATAAGTGTCCAACATTCGAAGAAGAAATTAAAAAATCAGAAATCAATATAAAATCACTTGAAAATGAAATTCTATTTTAAAGGAGAATGAAAATACTAGGAGAGAGAATTCTATTAACAAGTGCACACAGTTGTTAAACGAAAATGAATCTCTCAAAACACAAGTCCAACAATTGTCAACGACTTTAGATAAATTTTCAAAAAGTGAAAAATCGTTGAATATGCTATTAGGAAAGCAAACTATTAATACGGTTAGACAAGGACTTGGATATAATAATTCGAAAATTGTTGAAAGCAATATTAATCAAGTTAATTCTATGTGCACAATTTGTAGAAAATTTGGACACGATCACAATAATTGTTGGTATAGACCCAAACATGTGAAAACTATACCGATTTGGGTTCCAAAAGACACAAATATAAAATCTCTCAAAGTTAAACAAATTTGGGTGCCGAAGGGAACAATTATAAATAGTTTTGGGTCTACACAAAATTATTTTTCAAAATATTCTGCCACTAACAACCATGGACCTATAAAAACAAATAGTTCACATAAATCTTTCATCGTGTAGGTGTGGTGGCAGGCTAAGGAACAACAATAGTGTTCTCTGGATTTTGGCTGTTCCAGAAACACAACGGGCGATAAAGCAAAGTTCCTTAGCCTAGTATAAAGGTGACAGAATCACAATGGACAATGACGAAAAATATCGAAGAGGTAAAAACTGGTAAAAGTATATTTATTTGAACGATATATTAAATGTGATAATCTGCACCATATTCTGAATTAAAATCAGCCAATATTGAGATTGATGAAAAGATGATGATTTTGATTCTAACTTATTCAACATAGTTGGCCAAGTATATTCTTATGCCAAAAACACTATAAAAATCTCTAGACTCTTTGAATTACTTCATATATATCAGTTTGGTTAAAAATAGTGTTTTGTTGGATATTACATTGGTTATAATATGGCTGACTCTATATTCACGGTTTTCTGATTATTTACACGGCTTCAATTCAATTTCAAAAGAATGTCAATTAAATTGTTGTTAAAATTGAATTTGAAATTTTTGGTGCACACTTCATGTTTTGGTCTATAAAATTCAATTGATGATAATTTTGAGTGAAAGAGAAATTCAGATGCAGATTACACTGGTAATCTAGTTGATAGAAAAATTACTAGTGAAACGTGATTTTTGTTGAGACATTTAGTAACTGCATCGTTTTTCAAAGAAAATATCTGCATATTTTTCATTTCAAATAATTTTCAAATAGCAGAAAATTTTCTTTTAAAACCCCGTGGAGAAAATCATTTTTGACCATATTTACAGATTAGTCATTTTTGAAAAATTAATTTCATAATTATTTTTGAATTTAATTTTATATGACTATTTTGACTAATCTGATTCTTTAATGATTATCGAAAAGAAAAATAGTGATTGAAAAAGCGATGAGTGTTGATATTGATCTTATATTACAACTCGAGAAAGTATAATTAGTAAATTTCTTTAGAAATTTAAACAAGAGTTATTAAATTTTTTGTTGGTAAAAAATTCCATGACCATCTCTGTATCTATCATATTTCTAACGAAATCACTCATCAAAATTCTATATAGTTTGTCAATATGTGGTACTTTAAACAGGAATCGTTCATTTTCCATTTTCACATTTTTTAAAAAAAAATATTAATTAGTAAAAATAATAATAATAAATACCAAAGTATTCACTCTCATTTAAAAGTCCTCACGGTTATGCATGGGTTAATTACTTGGAATTTGTTATGTGCTTCCATGCTCATTTAAAAGTCCTCGCGGTTATGCATGTATGGAAGGCATATCAAAAGTTGATTTTTTAAAATAAACAAGTTGATTCTAATCCCATTTAAAAGTCCTCACGGTTATGCGTGGTTAGAAGATACTTGAATTCATTTTTTTTAAAATAAAATTGGAATTCTATTAATCTCATTTAAAAGTCCTAACGGTTATGCATGGTTAGTAGATATTCAAATTCCTGATATAAATATACCACAAATAGACATAACTATATGGTCTTATATGATGACATCATTTCCATCATTCTAAAAGTGGAATATGCGCCTAACAAAATATTTATGATTTTTGTTTGATTTTTTATTGAAATTTAATATTTATATTCAATTGAGTTTTAATGTTGAATTAATATCGATCACTGTATATCTACTTTTCCATTACTATTATTCTTTTGCTGATAACAAAAGGGGGAGAGAAAAGTTAAGATTTTGTCAAATAAAATCAAGCAAAGGTCAAATATTTTCCATTTGCATCTAGGCTCATTTGCATATTATTTAATTGTATGCATATTTGTAGGGGGAGTTTTGTGTAGAGAGGAAGCATTTAAATAGGGGGAGCAATTAGGATATATCTATGATCAAATACATTTAACATATTCAAAATCTTAAATATATGTTTGTTTTCATCAAAAGGGGGAGATTGTTGAATATGCGCTTATATGATTTTTGTTTGATGATAATAAACATATATACATTCGTTTAAATGTATTTGTTAATATACTATTTTTCATAGTTTAAATAAATATTTGCTGAATAAAATAAATTACACAGAATTTGAATTCAAACAGATATTTTATTCAATAAATATTTATTACAATTTTGAATAGTACAATTTCAAGCTCTCACTATAACTATACAACTTTGATTACATCACAATTCATTTTTACATTTTCGCCTCACTACATATCACTCACACTCGTATATTTATCTTCAACTTCATTCCGGTTTGAATCCAGCATCTGAGCAATCTGCAAAAATATTCACTAATGCAGTAAAATTGAAAATAAAATATTTTTGCAATATAAAATAAAAGATGAATTTTGAAAATAATATTTGCCTCAGTTATTTGGGTTGTTCGTCATAATTTAAATTTGAATTCATCATACACGAATAACTTGTGACATACACAGTGTATTACTGTATATGCCACAAGGCCGTGCACGCCGTTATATACACTTGATTGATTTACAGGGACAGGTGAGCACAGGTCAAACCCAAATAAAAAAACCGGGTTCAACTCACGTGCAATAACATTGAAAATCACGACACAAGCACAAAGTCAAATCGGAGTTTTTGAAAAACTGGATTCAACACAGGGCAGGTCACAAGTCAAAAACAGTGCAACAAAACTCAATGTCGAGCATGCATGAAACAGTGGAATGAACCAGTGATACAAGGCAACAAGTACAACACTGCACAAATTCAACATAGCACCAAAATCAAGACCACAAAGGCTTGAATGATCAAGTGCTCAAAGATACAACAAACCACAGATGCAACTTAAGTTAAAAACTGTGCATGTGAAGTATACTAAGAGAGAAGCCAAAGCAAATGAATCAACTGTAATGCAACACAGTGAGATACAATAATGAAGAATACAACAGAGCTCACTACAAACCAAATATACAGTGATGCAGGTCAAAGACCGGACCACAATGAAGTGCAACAATACTACACTGCCTCAGCCATCAAGTTCAGTGCCACAGCAAACAAAAGAATGATACAAAGCAATGAACAAGAGAACATTGTTGTACAAGGCACCAGAGTCAAAGAACAACAAGTCACAATGTCACAGCAAGACCAAGTGACAACATAGGGCAGTACAACTAAATGAAACAGGTCAAGCATATATAGATATGCAGTGACAAAGTGGATCAAAACGAATACAAAATGAAGTAGTGCAAGCATATGAAATGGCAACTCAGTGATATATGCAACATGAATAGATGAACATCAGTGTAGACAAGTAGGAATTCAAACATGAAATGGAGAACATCATTGCAAGTGCAACAAGCCTTGATGAAGCTACCTAACATGATTGTCAATAGTATACAAAAATGCAACAGGAACCAATCTCAAGCACTACAAAGACCATGACAAACACAGTGACACCATTAAGCAATGCAAACAAATATTCATAGCCGTATGTGACTAAAAGTCTGAGCTAAGAAAACAAAACCCAGTCCACAATTGAATCAAGTCAGTATGTCGAACAAGTCGAGATGAACAATGCAACCAACAATGCAAACAAGTACCAGATGGCACCAGCTCAGTAATCAAGTCAACAATGCAAACATGAAGTGAATGCATCTACAGGAAAGCAATAAACAAGTCTAGGTTCGAATTCAATGCAGACGCAAACAATTTCAAGTTGAACAAATCAAAGCCGTGAGATGCCATCAAAATTCAAAGCCGAGAATTACAAATCAAGTTGACCGAGTATTTCAAGTATATACGATTGTGAACCAGTCAGACGAAATCAAATCAATACCGTGTGAATCAAGCTACCAAAAATACGAAAGTGACAAAGTCAGAACAAATCCCAAGCATCAATACAAGATCGAACGGCCATTGACAAATTCAAATATATTTAGACGAACGTAATTCAAGGAATTCGAACGCATATATAACCCAATCATCACTGCCAATTTCAAGCATCGAGTTCAAGGATCAACCAGTAAAGCAAAAGGGATAAATTACGTACCGAAGTCGCAACAGTGAACTCGATCAAATAGAAGCGGCCAAGAGCGAACGAACGAGAACGAAGCACATAAAAAGGTGCAGCTTCAAAACCCTAGTTTGGATTGAAGAAGACGAAGCCCTAAATTCGCAAAGAGGAACGAAAGAGGATCGGCCATATTTTCACAAGACAAAAGAAAAAGGAACGGAGCAACTAAAAGTCGAACGGGCTAGAGAAAAAGAAATTGGACCGGCCTTGTTTATAAAAGGGCTTTTTATTTTATTTCTAGGGTTTAAGTTTTAATTAGGGTTTTTATTTTTAAATTTCTATTTAAATTTGTTTTTAAACTTTAAACCATTGTTATTTCTAGTCGTGTGACTAGGGGACAAGCTACGTGGCGTAGCTTGAGAATTCGCAACTCGGTGGTTGAGTTGTGGCAAGGTTTTGAGCGTAGAGTTAGATTAGTCAATAGCGGGTATAACGAGTTTACGTGTGTAAGCGAGGGACTATCTAATTTCTAGTAGAAACCTTGGGGGCAGCACGTAGGCAGGGTTTTGCCGAAGCTGGGTAAATTCCGTGTTGTTCTTTTTTTCTGTTATTTATATTCTGCGATATCTGTGCTGCTATTCTGTGATCTGAATTGAATATTTTATAAGCTTCCGCGATTAATTTTTATAATTAACACTATCACTCTATTCACCCCCCCTCTAGGGTGAAATCGATCCTACATGAGATTCGAGATCGTGTTTCCGATTTATGTTCATCTCTTGTTTTATGTAGCCTTGAGGCTCATCCTTCTCTTATAGACCGCATTCTTGAAGCTCAAAAGCTAGATCCCGAATTGGCTCTTTTTGTCCAAAATTTTAGGGATAAAATGGATATTGAAGGTTTAAAAGACTTTGATATGGATTCTCATGGCGGTATTCGAAAATTTGGTAGACTAATCATGCCAAATATTAGTGATCTTCGTAAAGACATTTTAGAAGATTCTCATCGTTCTAAATTTACCATTCATCCCGTTAATAGTAAAATGTACGTGGATATGAAGCGACTTTATTATTGGGAGGGAATGAAATCTGATATTTCTAACTTTGTTAAGTGTTGCATGACTTGCCAGCTTGTCAAGGCCGAGCATCAAAGGCCCGGTGGGTTATTGCAACCTTTAGAAATTCCAATTTGGAAGTGGGATCAAATTTCCATGGATTTTATTAACGGCCTTCCCCGTTCTCGTTCGGGTCATGATAGCTTATGGGTAATAGTTGATAGACTTACTAAATCCGCCCATTTTATTTCCGTTCGGTCCAATCGAACCGTTCCTCTCTTGGCCAAACTCTTTATTAAAGAAATTGTAAAATTGCATGGAGTTCCTACTTCTATTGTTAGTGATCGTGATCCATTGTTTACTAGTGGATTTTGGAAGAGTCTTCAAAAAGCTTTGGGAACGAAGCTTAATTTTAGCACCGCTTATCATCCCCAGTCCGATGGACAAACTGAGCGTGTGAATCAAACTCTTGAAGATCTTCTTCGTGCATGTGTTCTTGATTTTGGTGGAAGTTGGGAAGATCATATTTCTCTTGTTGAGTTTTCCTATAATAATAGCTTCCAATCTTGTATTGGTATGACACCTTTCGAGGCACTCTATGGAAGACCATGCCAATCTTCTTCTTGTTGGCTTGAGGCCGGTGAGAAGATGGTTTTAGGTCCAGATTTTATTCGTGATTCCACAGAGACGATTGACCTTATTCGTCATAGGATGAAAGAAGCCCAGAGTAGACAAAATTCCTATGTCGATAACCGGAGAAGGAAATTAGAATTTTCTGTGCGAGATCTTGTGTTTATTCGTGTTTCACCTATGAAGGGTGTTGTACGTTTCAGTCGATCGGGAAAGTTAGCACCTCGATATATTGGTCCATTTCCCATCACCGAATGTATTGGTTCTGTGGCTTATCGCCTTTTATTACCGGCTCAGTTTTCCGCTATTCATGACGTGTTTCACGTTTCTCAATTACGTAAATGCCTTCGATATTCCGATTCTATTCTTGAGCCTGGTGTTGCGGAAGAAATTGAAGTTTCGCCTAATTTAACTTATAAGCAACATCCTATTCGTATTATTGCTTCGGAGGTCAAACGCCTTCGAAATAAAGATGTTCCGCTTGTTAAAGTTCAATGGTCCTCAAATCCTAAGGATTGCTCTTGGGAATCTAGAGAGTTCATCGAGCGAACACATCCGGACTTACTTTCCCGTGCTCTTTGAGGTGAATTTCTTATTTCAAATTTCTTTTGTGTTGATATGCTTTCATGTTTGTTACCTTATATTTTCTTCTTAAATATTGCATGGACGCAATTTCTTTAAGAAAGGGAGTCTGTAACAACCCGCATGTTTTACGATTATATATTTAAATATTTTATTTAAATATTTTATCTTTAGTCGGATTATAGTCTGAAAAGTTACTTTTTGCATACGGTCGAATTAGGACTCGGGACCACTTCCATTGAGTTCAAAACGCCGTTTATGATCTTTTTGAGTATAAAATTTGATATGTTTGGAGTTAGTGGAATTTTCCACTTTTTCACTTTGGGCTTTGGGTTTTGTTTTTCCCATTAGCCTAAACTATTAACTCTAGCTCAACCCCCTCTTTCCTTCATTACTTCACTTTCATTTCCTAACACTCAAGCTTCATCAAAAATGGAGAGAGGAATGGGAAATTAAAACTCCAAGCCCTAATTCATTTGCAAATCCAACATCTAACTCCAAATCCAAAGAGAAGTCATTGATTCAAGCTTCTTGTGTTGAGATTGAAGTGTGGTTGATTCTTCCTTTGCTTTTAAACTTCTTCTTCATTGATTTTGTGAAAAGGAGAGATTTTTATCTCACATCTTTATCTATAACTATCTTTGATTGTTGGGTATGAATTCCTAACACTTATTCATGTGCATTTGCTTTTGGTTTGGATTGAATTGGTGAAAATCCCAATTTTTAATGTTTTGGGTTCAAATCTTTAAAAAATCCTAACTTTGATGTTTGAACACGTTTTTGGTCATGCATCTAGGAGCCAATAGGACCGGGTAGCCGATGTGCGTAATCCCTTAGCGTCCATGCTCGACCGGTTGCAAATTGAGAGAGTTTTTGCATTTCTGTTGCTTAGGTCGCTCGGCTTCCCCCAGTACCTTAGGTCGCTCGGCCTGTTAAGTCGCACCTGTTATGGGTCGCGCCATAACTTGGGTCGCACCTGCTATATCTCGCAACCAACTTAGGTCGCGCCATGCTTTAAGTCGCACATGCTATGAGTCGGCCATGTTAAGTCGCACCTGCATATAAGTCTCACCACCTAGGTCGCTCGGCCTGTTAAGTCACGCTCCTTAGGTCGCTCGCCTTGCTAATGAGTCGGCCTGTTAGGTCTCACCTCCTTAAGTCGCTGGCTTGCTTTAAGTCGCAACCAGTTAGGTCGGTCGTTCCTTAACTTGCTCTGCCTGCTATAGGTTGCGCCATGATTAAGTCGCAGCTGCTTCTAGTCGGCTGCTGCTAAGTCGCGCCATGTTAGGTCGCAACCACTAGGACGCCCGGCCTGCTTTATCTCACAACCTTTTAGGTCGCTCGGCCTGTCGCTATAAGTCGTACCAACTTAGGTCGCTCGACCTTCTTTATGTCGCACCTGCTTTAAGTCGCACCTGCTTTGTTGTAGATTCCTTATGTCGTATGCCGCTAGCTCCTTAGGTCGCTCACTTGTGCCACTATTTTCTTAAGTCGCTCAGTTAGGCCACATGCTATGTCGCTGATCCCTTATGTCACATGCCGTGGAGTCGCATGAGTTGAGCCGTTGATTTCTTGTGTTGTATTATGTTAAGTCATAAGTCGTGGCTGTTAAGTCGCAAGGGTATTTCCACCTTGATGGATTTGGAATCGAATTCTTTGGGTTTTATTCACGTCTTCGAATGTGAATTTTTGTGACTTATTGTAACAACCCGCATATTTGTCAAGTTTATATTTAAATATTTTATTTAAATATTAAATCGTTAATTGGATTTTGGTCCGAAAAGATACTTTTTGCAAACGGTCAAATTAGGACTCGAGACCACTTCCATTGAGTTCGAAATGCCGTTTATAATTTTTTAAGTATAAACATCGATAGGTTTGGAGTTGGTGAAATTTCACTAACTTTTCCCTCTTTGGACTTTGGGTTAGTTTAGCCTATTAAGCCCAAGTTCCAACCCCCTTCTCCTCACTCTTCATAAATTTCCTAACTAACTCAAGCTTTGGCATTAATGGTGAAGAGAATGGGAAATTAAAACTCCAAGCACAAATTCAATTGCAAATCCAACATTCAACTCCAAATTCGATTAGAAGATATTGGATTCAAGCTTTGGATTGCTTCTCCTTGCTTTCAAGCTTCATCATCATAAATTTTAGTGCAAAGGTGAGATTTTTATCCCACAAATCTAGTCTATATCTATATTGGACTGTTGGGAATGATTCCCTATCACTTTAGTATGCACATTTGCATTTGGTTTGGATTGGATTGGCGAAAAACTCCAAATTTTAGTGATTTTAGTGAAAAACTGCTACTAGGTCGTTCTGGCCATTTTTAGCTCGTTCGGAGTTAGGTCGCTCGTCCATAGGTCGTAGGTCGCTTACGAGTTAACCCTAGGTCGTTCTGGCCATTTTTAGCTCGTTCGGAGTTAGGTCGCTCGTCCATAGGTCGTAGGTCGCCTACGAGTTAACGTTAGGTCGTTCTGGAAGAATTGGCACTTCGGAATTAGGTCGCTCACGAGTTAACTCGTTAGGTCGCTCGCGAGTTAGTACCATAGGTCGCTGGGCCATCTAAATGCTTGTTCGGTGTTAGGTCGTTCGGCCTTAAGTCGTAGGTCGTATGGCCTTAAGTCGTAGGTCGTATGGCCTTAAGTCGTAGGTCGTATGGCCTTAAGTCATAGGTCATCTCCGACCTAATACTGCTATTTCACTAGGTCGCGCGAGCCTTAAGTCGTAGGTCGTCTCCGACCTAATACTGCTATTTCACTAGGTCGCGCGAGCTTTAGGTCGTAGGTTGTAAGTCACCTTAGGTCGTAGGTCGTAAGTCGCCTTAGGTCGTAGGTCGTAAGTCGCCGAGGTCGTAGGTCGCTGGGTCCTGCTTCTGTCCCTAAGTCGCGAATACCTTAGGTCGCAACCTCTGTTAGGTCGGCCATGTTGGGTCGCGAGTCATCGTTAGGTCGCGAACACCTCTAGGTTGCCCCCGCACCCCCACCTTGGGGGGTTGCCACCCCCCCGGACCCCCTCTCCGTAGGGGATCTTATATGAAAAACATTCAACAGAACTTGCTGCGCTGATTTCCTTGGATTTTTTATCACATCTCCGAATGTGATCTTTGTGATTGATTGTTTCTACAATCGCTTCTGTGATTGGTCACTTTAAAATATAAAGGTTTCAAAACTAGTAGTAAATATCAAAACTCTTTCAATAAAAGGATTTCAACTCTATTTTTAATAACAAAGCTCTTTTCTTAACCCGTTTTCCAATCTATTAGTATATACAAACCTTTACCTCACTCGTATGAGAAATTTAATTAAACGACTTAGTAAAACAAGTGGTATGGAACGCTTGCGTTTACTTCGTCGGTTAATTCTTGGACTTGTTCGATTGAATCTCTTGTGACAATTTTCTAGTGGAGATCTACAGTTTGTTAGTAAATATTTGAGTTAAGCAAGTGGTTATGGAACATGAAGCTAAACTTTTATATTTATTAACTTAGTGTAATTGACACTTCTTGATGATCATGACGATCATTTTTGTGTTTTAGACTAGCAACTGTGCGATGTCTCTTTGTCTGCGAGGGAGACTAGACCCTGCTCTTGTGATGTTTCGCCATCGCATTTGTGTGATGTTTCGCCATCACATATGTGGGGTAGCGCCCCACAGTCTTCGGGCCATTCGTGTGTCAAAATTAATGGCTTGCAACCATGAGATAGATTCTCGCTTTGTGTTACACGTGTAGGTGAGTTTTCATGCTCCCATTTTGTGAGTTTTCATGCTCCTATATTGTAATTTCTGGATTTCTCGTGTAGTCTTCTGGAATTGGTGCTTCACCTATTTTCATGACTTTCATTGTTATGATTTTCCAATTTTTATGTTTAGGTGAATTTGGATCTTTTAGAAGATTCTTTTGATATTGTTTGATCTCTTGATGATCTTCATTTACATGCTTATCATAGTATGCCTTTATGGTTACTATATGTTCTTGCCATATCTATTGTTTATATCATATTATCTGATATTTATAGCTAGACTGATCCGTTTATTTTTTTCTTATAAATAATACTCGGGTCAGACCGAGATGTTACAGGTGCTTCTGCTTGACTTCTCCCCCAGGGATTTACTACTCTGACTTTTGGCTGACCTTTTAGATTAGCAGTTTTTGTCGTTTACACTTGAGATATAGACTCATAGATGTATTCTTTTGTATAGCACGTGTTGCTATTCTTTTGTATTATTGTGGATCTTTTTGACCACTACTCTGATGTACACTTTCATGTGTTAGTTATATATTCATATCTTCTTCCGCCTTTGTGATATGGATGTGTGTGACTGATTTGTGTTATGCATATTTCTATGTTTGTTTCCGAAGATTATTTATAGCCACCGTGTGATAAGAAATCACATGGATGGTCGCTCCTCAACAGCCTTATTCTCCGTGCTAGTTGACAACACTACACCTAGTGTTCTTGGCTAGCGTGGGTATAGAGGTGGGGCGTCACACTTATTGTTTCTACAATCATTTTTGTGATTTGTCATTTTAAAAATATAAAGGTTTCAATACTAGTAGTATATATCAAAACTCCTTCATCAAAACGATTTCAACCCTATTTTATTACAAAGCTTGTTTCTTAAACTGTTTTCCAATCTACTAGTATATATAAACCTTTACCTCACTCATACGAGGAACCTAATTAAACGGCTTAGTAAAACAAGTGGTATGAAACGCTTGCGTTTACTTCGCCGATTAATTCTTGGACTTGTTCGATTGAATCTCTTGTGACAATTTTCGAGTGGAGATCTACAATTTGTTCGTAAGTATTTAAGTTAAGCTAGTGGTTATGGGACATGAGGCTAAGCTTATATATTTACTAGCTTATTGTAATTGACACTTCTTGATGATCGTTGATGATCATTTTTGTGATTTAGACTAGAAAATATGCAATGTCTCTTTGTCTACGAAGGAGACTAAACCCCGTTTCTGTGGAGCTTCGGCTCAATTTGGTGGGGTAGCTACCCATGGTCTTCGGGTCGTTTTGTGGAGCTTCGGCTCAAATTTAATGGTTAGAAACCATGGAATAGCGTTCCATTTTGTGATACACGTGTTGGTGAGTTTTCATGCTCCCGTTTTCTTATAGGCCTCCCCTTTTTTGTGATTTCTGGATTTCCATTGATGATTTCTAGAATTTGTGTTTCGCCAATTTTCGTGATTTACATTGATAAGTCTTATCAATATTTGTGCATTGGTGAATTTGTATGTCATTAACTTTTGTGATTGGCATTGATATAATGATCAATACTTATGGTTTTAGTGAATAAAAATAAAGAGTATGACATTCTTTTTGATCTTTGAGAAGATTCTTGTGATATTGATTAATCTTTTGTTGATTTTCAATTACATACTTATCACAGTATGGTTTTATGGTTATCATACGTTTTTGTCATATCTCTTATTCTATATCATTTCATCCGATATTTAAAGTTAGACTGATTTGTTTATTATTTTCTTATTAAATAATACTCGGGTCAGACCGAGATGTTACAGGCGCTTCTGCTTGACTTCACGTCTGGGATTATCATCCTGACTTTTGGCTAACTACTTAGATTCGTAGTTTTTGTTGTATACATTTAAGATATAGACTCATTGATGTATCCATATTCTTTTGTCTAGCACTTGTAGCTATTCTTTTGTGATATTGTGGATCTTGTTTGACCACTACTCTGATACACACTTTTAAGTGTTATATTCATATCTATTTCCGCCTTTGTGATATGGATGTCTGTGACTGATTTGTGTTATGTTTATTTCTATATTTGTTTCCGAAGATTACATATAGCCACTGTGTAGTAGCTTTGAGTTTGTATCGGTATGTCGAATTTCCTCCTGAAATCAAATGCATGTTGTACTATCTGACATATCGGTGCTCGCATAAAGCAATTACATGGAGGGTCGCTCCTCAACAGCCTTATTCTCCGTGCTAGTTGACGACATTACACCGTAGTGTCCTTGGCTAGAGTGGGTATAGAGGTGGGGCGTCACATCTGGTTTTAATCTTAAGCTAAATGTTTGTATAGAAATTAAGTTTTAAAATATTTAAACAAGTTAAGACAAATTTTTAAGTTATGAAATAATTGTTTTCAAAGATGAATGATTAACAAGTTTTAAATTATATAAACAGATAATTTTGAAAAGTAGAATAAGTGGTTCTTATAATGATTATGTACTAAAATTTTGTTAAACCATTTTGAAAGGATTCAAGGATTTTAAATTTTAAATAAGATGATTTAAATTGTTTTTAATTTAAAATTGATTTCTAAATGTTTGTTTAATTTTGATAAGGTAATGATATAATTATGTAAATAAATTAAAGATAAAGAGTTGTCTTTAAGTTATTAAGGTTTGATTTATTTAAAATAATGAATTAGTGAAGATAAGTAAAGTTAATTAATTTTTGTTATTAACTTAAGAATAGTTAATTAATGTAAGTGATTTGTTAATAAGTAAAAGTTTAATTAAGATAAATGATTTGTCTTAATTATTTGTGAAATTGTTTAAGTATAATTACTGAATGAAGTAATTAAAAGAAATTAATTACTTAGTGTAATTAATTAAGTTAATATGGTTAACTTTAATTAATTAACTAGGTTTAATTAATTAAAGATAATCATTTGATGTTGGATTAGGTATAATTAATTAATGTAATTAATGAGGTGTAATTACTTAGTGAAGTAGTGAATGAATAATTACTGGATGTAATTAGATTAAAGGAAATTACTTATTGGGAAGTAATTAAAGAATAATTACTTAGGGGAAGTAATTAAGAGATAATTATTCGATGTAATTAAAATATTAATTAATATAATTAATCAAGGATTTGATTTAAGGGATATAAGTAATTAAGGGAAGTTAATTGCTAGTGTGATTAATCAGGATTGAATTAATGAATTAAATTGTTGAGGATTATTAATTTGTGTAATTAATTAATTAATGTTAAATAAGAAGGATTAAGGGTGATTGAAGTAATTAATTTAATTTGTTTTAATTAATTAGAAATGGTATGACTAATTTATCTTTCTTATGAATGATTGAATAATATTGCACGATTTAGATTGGTTGATATCTCGGATATGTGATTTGTGATGCTATGTGACATGATATGTTGGGTTTAAACTGAGATAATGTGGTTATCTATCGATGATGAGTTAATGTGTATATGTGACACCTTGTATTTATAGTTTGAATTGTGTTTCATTTGAATAATTTGGGACAAGATGGTATTAAATTCGAAGAGACCGGAGCCGGGTATTAGTAAATAACCGAAACCACTTCAATTCTTTATAGATTGATATGTGAAATCAATAGGCTGGTATGGAATGATTTAAGTGAATTAGACCAGTTAGTCTAGGTTTTGGCACTTATAAATTGATGTGTGAAATAAGTGATGTCTATAACAACTTGTGAAGTTCTAAATTGATATAAGTTACCCCGAGTTTATATAAATTGTATGCTTTTATATTCTATGTTAGATAGGTTTACTCACGCTAGTTTCCAGCCTGACCCGGGTTTTACTTTGACATAATGCTCGGGTCAAACCGAGTATTACAGATTTTCAGGTAAGGACATCCTAAAGCTCAAGAGGCGAGCTGGATGGTAGGAACGTATGGAGTGTACTCTTCTGAGAGATATTATTGTATGTTGAATTAACTGTCCAGTTTGTGAGGGTAACCTTGTAACTCTGATGTATTAAAATGTAATTGACAGATACATTATTCTTTGTAAACTGATATTATTTGATATTATATTTTGATCCGTTGCGAAAATGAGAATCTGTGTTGTGTTTCTGTTTCTGTGACGACCCGCCTTTCTAACCCCAGAAAGACGTATCGTCATTAAGACAGAAAGGGATAGAAATAGAAAGAATAGAAAGAAAGAATAACAACATCAGAATCTCACAGCGGAATGGAACAAAATATAATACATCACATAACTATTACATAGTTATACATACAACAGAGTTATACAATATCATACAACAGAACTGCCATATACATATATGTATATACATACATCCAAAATACAGCATACACTAGCTACACAGCGGAACTACATATATATAGATACATACGTCTGGTCTTCTTCTCCAAAGCTCCTCTAGTAAATCAATACTCCAAATACCTATCACTTGGCTACTCGTAAAAATTTGAGTACCCAAGAGTTTATGAAAAAGAAAATATAAACTCCGGGTCAGACATGGGTCTGGTGTGAGTAAACGGGTTAAAGTTGTTTAACTTTGAAAACCATTTGAAAATAAAGGTATCACGTAAGACTCCCCACACATAAATATGGGTAAGTTTTTACCTTACGTAACCAAAACAATTTATAGGAAATCCAGTGATATTATAATAGTGTCTAGGGTTTTCAAGTAAATAGAAAATAGCCGAAATTGTTACATTCATTAAAATCCATCTACTAGCCACGAAAGTGGGTAATACAAATCAAATCCGAAGGGTCTCGTAGGGAAAATGGGTTTCCAACAATGGCAGGGCTACTGGGGTACCGCCCGTCACAGTACGGGGCCTAGATCACCGTACCGAGGATCACTCCTGACCCCCTACAACACAAGGCCGAAACCATCCCTTACTGAATAGTCCCGAACAAGATAACCCCGCAGTTGTGGCCAACAACTATCCACACAGCCGAAATAAAGGGACATCTAGACAGGGGTATACCTCGTCCTGCTTGGGCATGACCCACCTAACCTTGCTGCATCTCCCCTGTTTTAGCCATTCCCGGTTGATGAGGCTTGAGGCTGCGATTACCTTTAAAGAACATTATTCTTAGAATGCTCATCGTCCGCCCGACGATGTGCTGAAAGCATTCAATCCATACAAGTTCGTTTCGGGTTCGAACGAAACCGAAGGCATTATCTCATTACACTCATTTTGGAATCACCCTCAGAGTTAACGACGATAACCCTTGCATTCTGAAACACCATCTCGATCTCCAATTGATATGTCACGACCTATCGTTTAATTTGGATCGATGTGGTTTTCGGAATATCGAATTGATACCCGATCCCGGTCTCATCGAAATCCAAACGCCATTTTAAGGGCCAAGTTGTCTATTTAGTCTTAACAGTTTAATTCAATACTTAGAATTCACATAACAGATATCACAGATAAATCATATACAGTCATCACAGATATATCCAGAATATATCACAACATATCACAGAATATCATCAAACAGATATTAGAGCCAATCGAACAGAATTATCAATTCATATCAAACAGGTTTGATTTACTTAACACTTAATTAATTACTTAAGAATAAACTACTTTATTCTGATTAATTAATTACTGATTAATTAACTTATTAAATTTGTTGATTATTACTTAATTACTCAGTTAATTAATTGATTCTTAATTATTAATTAATAACTTAATTATTAATTAATAAAATTTAATTAATTATTTAATTATCACAAATTATTTTAATTAATCATTTGTTATCAATTAATTAATCATTTATTATCAACTAATAAATCATTTAATCCTTAATTAATCACTTAAGTTAATTACCATTTATTAATTAACTTTAAGTAATTAATTAAATTTCTTAAGTTAAATTGATTAAACACAAGATTAATTTCTAATTACAAATTTAATTAAAGTTATTAATTTAATTTTAAGTATAAATTAATTTTCATTTTTAATTACCTTATTAACTAATTACCTTTACAAACCTTTCTTTTAATAAAATTTAAATCAAATATTAACTTAAAACTTACTAATATTATTTACTTTATTCAATGTTAAACTTTGTTAATCAAATACTTAAAGTAATTAGGCAAGTCTACAGACCCGAGGCAATCCACATATTTCCTCGTGAAAAACCCGAGCCCTTTTTCCTGTTCCCCCGAGTTACCCTCTGCTCTATCTACTTCTTCTTCTTCATTCCTTTCTTCTTCTTTTTTATAAGCTTAAGTTAGAAAATTTTAAACAACTGCAGTTCATCGACACTAATGCGCGTGAACCAGAACGACTCGAAGCAAAACCCCAAAAATCTCGAGCTAGAGCACGCGACCATCATGACACTCCATCGGACATTCAAACGCCACCGTGCACGTGCATGGTGGTTCGCCGCACCTCCGACAATCCTGTCGCCACCCACAAACCATAAATCGACTCAATATTAGAAATCAAAACTCAAATTATCACGATTGAGTCGAATACAAAATGTCGCCTATAGCTCAAACTCAAGACACGAACGCCCTACCGAAAATCACCATGTACTGCCATAATCCATCACCGGTGGCAAAGCTCCTTCGCCAATGCCATGGCCAGACCCTCGACAACCACCTCCTCGAAGCTCATACGGCTCGATCAATCTATGACGACAAAAACCAAAATTTACAGAGCATCGATAAACATATGAACAAAACCCTACTTTTATCTCAACCTCAAAATCCATGCATTCAAAAAAAATTAAGCATTTTTCCTGTGTTAATTCATCTTCAAGCTTGCTTCATACGAAATTTCAACAATTGAAATAAATCAAATCAACAGATATTGACAAAAATCAAGTTCAGTTCCATTTTAAAACTGCACCTATTATCTTTACTTAAAAATCATAATTCTTATGTTAAAAATCTTAACTTTGTGTATGAAATCAAGATATGTGATCAAATTCACAAATTAAAACTTTAGAATTCTAGCTTTTAATTTATTTCTTACTTAAACCTGTATAAACAGTTTTTATAAGTTACTGTGATGCTTAAAATTCGTTTCAGGTTACAATTAAAGTTTTAAACAACCTACTTATTTATAAATTCTAAGCTTAAGATGTTATATATGAAGATGTATAAGTTACTTTACATTCTTTACTCAGGAATGTTTTAAAAAAAAACTAAAGAACATCAGAGATTCAAGCTTCCGGATAACGTCTTAGAACAACATACTTACAATATGTAATAAACACAAGATTGCATGAACTAATTACCCGATTTAAGCTTTAAAAATAGTTAATTTACTCACCTAATAATCTTTGAACAAAAAGCAAGATGTTGAAGAAACTGCAGATTCGAATTTCCTGAAAGCTTTTCTTTTGTTTTGCTGTAGAACTTAAATGGGGTTTTCAAAGACAAGATGCTACTAATTTTCTTCTTCTCCGGTTTGCTTTACAAGTTTTATAAATGAACATAATAATATGATGGATATATATACAGAAAGAGCTTGGACAGTAGGTAATATCTGGACAAGTTTTACATGTTTTGACATGCTTTTGGTTTGCTTGTATTTAATGCACTGCAATATGAAATGATATAAAAATTTCGCCTATAAGATTTCCTTGGACACAAAGTTGTGCTAATTAATGCATATGCTTTCATTTATGTTAACATCTAATTAATGGTTTCTGATACTTGTAATTTGTACGAAGATATTTGTTTTATTTTTTTAAATAAGATGTGAATTTTTGTCTTCTTGCATTGTACATGTTTACACAGCAATTTGTTATAGTTTTTGTTAAATTTTTCTTTGCATTGTACAAATGTATATACAGGTTATGAAATAGTTTATCTCCTTTTCTAAGCTTATCTTATATGTTGATGTATAGTTATTATAGTTATAATTTCTAAATTTTATTCTATTGGTAATTTAAATTTTCAAACATTTATTTATAACATACTTGTATTTTTATATTTCAATTTATAACTTATATTTATATTTCTAGTTATAACTTATGCTTGTATAGTTATATTTTTAGGTACATCTTATATTTTATATTTATATTTTATTTTTACATTTTTATACTTATGTTTTAATGTTCATGTTTAATATTGATATGATTGTCTATTTTTAAACACTCTTATTTAAAGACTACAATTATATATTCATATGTATATTATCAAATATTAAAAATATAGAATCTTTGATTTTTATTGAATAAGAGAGATTTTTTTATAAACAGTCTGAAAGATTCTATTTTAAATTTTCAAATCAAATTTCCCTTTGCAAAACATATATAACCGATTAATATCCAAAAATCTTATCAGTTTATAAAATTGAAAAGCTTGTATTTCATTTAAATTAGATTAAATATTATTAAAATATATTGCCAAAAATTCCGGGTCGTTACAGTTTATTCTTCTTCCATCTCTTTCTTCTTCTAACTATCTAGAATTTTTGAGATCGAAAATTTCAGGCCGTTACATTTGGTATCGGAGCAAACTCGTACCCCTTAAGTCAACATATATTCACTTGGTATCCGATTCTGATTGTTCTCTTTTCTTCTATCTATTTTCTATTTCTACCTTCTTTCTTTCTTTCACCATCTGTCTTTCTGTGCGATTTAGTTGACTAGTGTGGTTTAAAGTCGTTTTAAATCGGTACCCTAGAATGGGTCGAGTGTATATATATATATGAGAGCGTACTTGTTATTTTTTTTTATATATAAAGATTTTAAATGATTTTATATAAGAATATATTTTGATATTTATAAAGCAATATTTCATTCAAATAAATATTAAGTTAATTGGTTATTAAATCATTGGAATTAAATAGAAACAATGAGAACTAAGTGGTAATAGTAATACAACCAAATTGAAATTAAATGAAAATAAGTTTGCAATAGATCCAAGCTGGAACTAAAATCCTGAATTTGTAGAAGTAAGAATAAGATAAAAATGAATTGGCATCCACATATGATAATTTTGGGTATCATCATAAATAGTTATTGTGTCTAGTAATGATATATTTAAGTAAGCCAAATGAAGTAAACTTTTAAGATGAGTATAATTATAAATTGAAGTAGGTTTTAAATTGTGAAGTTTTAAAACCTAAGTCTAGAAACATTTGAATTGTTTCAAAGTGCTGAAAGAAAAGAATAAATGATATTATTCAGACTATTTTTGAATGTAATCTTATTTTAAAATAAGAAGTTGTTTGGAAAGGAAAATTTGTTCTGAATTAAAAAAATAAAAGTGGTTTAAAATTTAAGTATAACTTGGCGTGTAAAGGAAATAATATGTATATATATGAGGAATATACACAATATCAAGGATGGTTTGAATAAACTCTAAATGGTGAGTTTTAAATTTGGAATGAGATGTGATACCCAAGATGGTCAGTTTTGAACTTATAAGATTATTAATGTGAAGTTTAAAATTTGAAATGGGAATTCAAATTGGGTAAGGTTGGATGGATTAAGAAAATTGAATTTAACTTTGGGAAAATTAAATAAGTTAACAAGCAACCTGAATTGGAAATTTTAAGATGAAATTGGGATTTAATTTGGAAAGTTAAATGGTTAATTTGAATTGGGAGTTTGTGTAATCTCAAAATGGGTTTGAGACCTGGAAATTGAAATGGATGGATGTTTTAAAATAAATTGGATGATATCATCCTATTGTTATTAAAAATCTTTAAATTGCACATTGGATTTGTTTAAATGAATGAGAAATGAAGTGTGGTAATATACCCATTATTGAGATAAAGGGGAAATTAAACTTTAATTTTAAATTAAGGATATGGAATTACTTTGAACTGAAAATATGAATAATTGAATTTGTAAATTAAAATTGTTTAAGAACTGGTTTCAAAAATGAAAGATTAAATTGGGTAATAAGTAGAATTTTTAAGATAAAATTGTTTTGAACTCTTATTTGAACTTTGAAATAAGTAGGTAAAGATAATTTAAAATGGAATTTTGAGAATTGGACTCAGAATTAAATTGTTTAAAGATTTGGATTATTGATTTAAAAATAAAGGTTAATTTGATTTAAGGGATTAAATCAACATTTAAATTTTTTAACTCGAATCTATATAATTCGGGGTGGTTTGAATTTGAATTTGAATTGAATTAGTCTAAATTGATTTGAATAATCTGGAATAGTGATTAAAGTTGAATAGGTTTAAAATTCAACTGGAATTTGATTTGAAAATTGGAAAGAAATTGAGAATTATTTCAACTTGAATGGGGATAAATCAATTTCAATGGAAATCGAAGTTATTTAAATTGGAATTGAGTCAATTTAAATGCAAGTGGAAATTTAAATTGAGTCGATGAAAATGGAGGTTGGGAATTGAACCGTTTGGCTCTGGACTACTTTTAAATAAATCATTTTGATATAAATAGTTTCAAATATACTTTCCTAACTATTTACTATACAGCTTTTCTTTTTAAATTCTAAGACTATCTTATATTTAATTGACAACTACTTTTGGAACTATTTTACAACTATTTTATAAACTAATTACTATTTTCCCAACTACTTTATAATTATTACTAATTTACAACTATTTTGCAATTATTTAAAATTTTTATAACTATTTGACTATTATTCAATTATTTTACAATTACTTAACTATTTTACAGTTATTTTACAAACTAATAACTATTTTTCAACTACTTGTCTAATTTTAAAATTTTCAAGCTATTTTCTAAATATAAACTGATCAGAGTTCAAACTGTTATTGATTAAATACCCAACTTAGATAAGAATTGAAGTGATAATCCCAATGGGGATTAAGGAAAACGTGAATACGTGAATAAAATTAATGTGAGGATGAACATAAAGGAAATTGATTTGGTTAATAATCAATAAAGATAGATACGTAGGATGTACGTACTATTCGCATAATGGTTTGATCCAGATTCGAGCACAGAATTTCGAGATAGTTACATCGATCCGAGTTAGGATTTTTCACTCGATTTTCGACAGGGAACCTGGATATGGATTGTTGATTGGTTTTGGATATTCTCTATAATGGTTATTTCTATGCAAGGAGAATGACAGATTCTGATCAAGAAACCAGATCTGAGTCCACACTAGGAAGTCAGGTGGACAATACTAGTTCGGAAGTGAAATGGTGTGATCGAGTGAGCGATCAGATTAGTACAGCGTACGGATGTTATGTGTACATCGTACGGGTTTGAATGAAATGGATACTAGAAATTTATGGATAAGAAATGTGAAATGGTTTTTGAAGTGAAAATATATTTTGTGAAATATATGATGAAATAAAATAGAAATTGGGTATTTCTGTGGTAGAAATTTACTTTAAGGAAGTAAGTAAACTGGTAAGTGACTTTATAGAGTAATCAAATTTAAATATTTGATTTGGAATAAACAAAGTCATATATCTTTGTTATATAAGATAAACCTCCCCTTGATGAATCTATTGTTAGAAGAAAAGGAATTTTGAAAAGTATTTGAAGTATAAAAAGGGAATTTATACAAGTTTGAAGTAATCCAAAGATTTTCAAAACTATATATATATATATATATATATATCTATGTATGTATATATAAAGGATTTCATGAGGATGATGTTGGAAAGGTTTTTGGAACCTTTGGATTTGGAAAGGCTTTTGATTTTTGGAAAAAAAAATCAATTTTGAAGATTTGGAAAGTCTAGTTGATAATTATCGATTTAGGGATAATCGATTTTGTGAAAAGGAGGTTTATATGAAATTCATACTAAGTGTATGATTTGGAGGATACTAAATGTGTATAGTATAAAGTGTTTTGGAAATGGCTCTAGAGAAAAAGGCGCTACCTTTGAATGAACTTCTCAGGAGTACCACAGGGTGGTACTACCTTAAACCCTAAGGGGGGGTTCTAAAGTTGATCCTATGAGGAGTTCGGACAAAACTAGTTCCTGAGGATTATGTGTAGTGGGTAGCGAAAGTCAAGGGCGCCGATGCCTACAAAGGCATTTGAGTTATGCTGTGACTACAGTTTAACTCGATGCCAGTGCGATCTACTGCAGACCATAGCGAAAGTCGTGTGCGCTGCTGAGTGCCAAAAGTCTACGTTTGATTTTATATCGGTTGACTGCGACCTATGGTAACATAGCAAAAGTCATGTGTGCCGCTGAGAGCCAACAGTCTACGTTTGATTTTATATCGGTAGACTGCGACCTTTGTGGGAGTGGAGAAGTTTCATTTTGGCTACGAAAATCGAGGGCGCGGAGTGCCTACAGTTACATGGACTTTTGTTGTGATGGAAATGTAACCCTGAAATGTAACTGCGGTCTGTTGTTGGTTCCATAGCATAATCGAGGGGCGCGAAGTGCCTACAGTTACATGGACTTTTGCTGCGATGGCAACCCAGGATGTAACTAGGACCATGGATGGGGGTGATGATTTACATAGCATTCTCACCAAATATATTTCCTCTATTTTCAAAAATTGCTTTCTATATTTTCAATAAAATTATTTTCCCAAGTATTTTCACTGGGTATTGAAGACGGGTTTACCAAGTACTTATAGATTTTCGGTCCTATGCCTGATCAACGTATGACCAAATTTCTATGAGAACAATGATGGACTTGTTGAAACATCGAGTTATAAAAGTATTTTTATAAAAATTATTTTAGTAATACTATATAGATTTTTTTTAAGTATTTTAAAAATGATCAAAGAAAATTTATTTGATTTTAAGCACTTTAATAATTCTGGCTTCGTTCTTTTCCGAGGATGAAAAGATTCAAAGGGGGGAGGAATGTGACGACCTGGGTTTTTGATGGCGGTTAATTGGGTAATTAGCTATTTTTATTATTTTTGAGATATTGATTTATTAAGTCGAACAAATAAATTTCTGATATTTAAATGTCTGAATATATAAATTGATTTAAAAACTATGTTAAATTTTGGGGTATAAATTCCCGGATATAATGAGTCCTATAAAAAATAATAATATTATATACTTCACCATTTAAATTCAAGATAAAATATCCACAAATACATCTACATATATAGACAAGTTTTATGATGTTTAGACATAAGTATATAAGTGCATAAATGAGAAATAAAAGATATATAAGTATGGGTGTATACATGTATAATGGTTAGATGGAAGAGTGGATAGGTAAATGAACATGTTGAGAAACATTGTATATGAAAGTAAGTGTATATACAAAAGGTACAGGTTTCATAGATGAAGAATTTCAAGGCATATAAATATAATATTTAGACATATGTTCATATTAAATAGTGAAATGCAAGCATATATTTATATTAACAACAACATTATGGATAAATATATAAATATATATAAATATACATACATACATATAAAATACGTATATATACATATATAAATTTATATAATAGTATTTGTAAACAAAAGAGGAGACAAGCATTTAAAGCCAAGCTTACAAAACATAACATCAAAGTTTTTTTTTCAAAATCAAATCACTTTTCATAAGAAATCAAATCATAGGAAAAGGGAAATATATAATTTAAAAAATAAAAATAAAGAAGCTTACTGTGTACTGCAGCCTATGCTCCTTAAATACCTCCACTTGCCATTTTTCCATTCATTCGAACCAAGAGAAAGAAAAAAACACAAAGCTTGTAACAAACCAGTAAACAAAATCCTGGAAATTAAATCAAACAAGGAATTAAGGAAATCAGGCTAGAACAAGGCATGTAAAATTTATCTCGACAACAACTACTTGAAGCAAACCAAGATTTAAATTCAAGTTTAAAACAAGAAGAGCAAAAGAAATTCTAGCAGCTTTTCAAAAACAGGAGTTTGTTCTCTATTCAAACATTTTACAAGTGAGTAAACACTTTTTTTTTAAAGAAAGTTTTTAGAAATCTGTGATTCAACTTTGACGCATGTGATGATTTGTGCTGTGATGATGTATATATGTTTAAATGAATGTCAATTGTGAATGCATGTTGAATTGTGAAATGTATGTGTATATTTGGGTTCCTATATGTATATATCCACCCTGTTTTTACTTACAGGAGTTGATTTCCTTAAGAAAATTCCAAATCTCTCAATAGGATCAATATCAGACTTTGATATTTAAATGAAAACTGATAGTTAAAGTATGATAATGATTTTAAAAATAGTTCCAGGATTTTATAATTTGAAACTACTTCAAATTTGAAGAAAATACAGTGGAAATCAAAATTGGACGAAAATCAACCAATCTAAATTCTAATTTAAATTGCATGGGTGAATTCGTGATTAAAAATCATGATTTTTAACATACATTACATGATTTTTAAATCGATATCCGATTAGAATTTCTGTGATGAACGGTTTTGACATTTTGAGTGACTGTTGTTGATTGGCGCGGTGGATGGAGGCGGGGTTGTAGCTGAAGGTGGATGGCAGATTGCCGAGGGTGGAAAAAATACTTTTGTATTTTTCTAATGGTCGTGGTGTCCGAAATTGAGCGAAGTAGGGTTTCTGGTCTGTTTTGTTCATGGATTGGTTTGTGAGTTTTGCGTTGACGTGGAGACGCCGGAGTAGTTCGCGATGGTGAGAATGGGTGCTGGGTAGGATGACGAATCTTCAGTGATGATGGTCGACGATTTCGAGGTCAGAGGCTTCGGGAAGGAGGAGTTTCCTGCCATGGGGGTTTTCAAGTATGGTCGAGATGGCTCGATTTCGATTTGTGTGTGTTGCGTGCGATCTGGTTGTTCGAATGTGGTCGCGTGAGTTCGTGTGATGGTCGAACGTCATCACGACGATCACCGGAGGTAGGAGACGCTGGTGTACGTGCACCACGTACACGTTGTATCTGGGAACAATGGAGTCTGGGGAAGACGAGTTCGACTAGGTGTTGTGCTCGTGTTTTTTTGAGGTGCGACTCGAAGCAAACAAGATGATGGTTGTCTCGTGATAGACTCGGGATGTAGTAGGGTGGTCTCGAGTTGTTCAAGTGTGATCTGGATTGAATCTTAAGCTAAATTTTTGTAAAGAAATCAAGTTTTAAGTATTTAAACAAGTTAAGACAAATTTTTAAGTTATGAAATAATTATTTTCAAAGATGAATGATTAACATGTTTTAAATTATATAAAATAGATAAGTTTTGAAAAGTAGAATAGGTGGTTCTTATAATGATTATGTATTAAAATTTTGTTAAACCATTTTGAAAGGATTTTAAAGTTTAAATAAGATGATTTAAATTGGTTTTGATTTCAAATTGATTTCTAAATGTTTGTTTTGTTTTAATAAGTTAATGGTATAATTATGTAAATAAATTAAAGATAAAGAGTTATCTTTAAGTTAATAAGATTTGATTTATTTAAAATAATGAATTAGTGAAGATAAATAAAGTTGATTAAATTTTGTTATTAACTCAATAATAGTTAATTAATGTAAGTGATTTGTTAATAAGTAAAAGTTTAATTAAGATAAATAATTTTTCTTAATTATTTTTGAAATTATTTAAGTATAATTACTTAATGAAGTAATTAAAAGAAATTAATTAATCAATGTAATTAATTAAGTTAATATGGTTAACTTTAATTAATTAAATAGGTTTAATTAATTAAAGAGAATCATTTGATGTTGGATTAATTATAATTACTTAATGTAATTAATGAGGTGTAATTACTCAGTGAAGTAATGAATGAATAATTACTGGACATAATTAGATTAAAGGAAATTACTTATTGGGAAGTAATTAGAGATATTACTTAGGGGAAGTAATTAAGAGATAATTATTCAATGTAATTAAAAGGTAAATTAATATAATTAATCAAGGAGTTGATTTAATGGATATAAGTAATTAAGGGAAGTTAATTACTAATGTGATTAATCAGGATTGAATTAATGAATTAAATTGTTGAGGATAATTAATTTGTGCAATTAGTTAATTAATGTAACAACCCGCATATTTATCGAGTTTGTATTTAAATATTTTATTTAAATATTAACTCGTTAATCGAATTTTGGTCCGAAAGGCTACTTTTTGCAAACGGTCAAATTAGGACTCGAGACCACTTCCATTGAGTTCGAAATGTCGTTTACAACTTTTTTAAGTATAAACATCGATAGGTTTGGAGTTAGTGAAATTTCACTAACTTTTCCCGCTTTGGACTTTGGGTTAGTTTAGCCTATTAAGCCCAAGTTCCAACCCTCTTCTCCTCACTCTTCATAAATTTCCTAACTAATCAAGCTTTGGCATTAATGGTGGAGGGAATGGGAAATTAAAATTCCAAAACTCAAATTCAATTGCAATCCATCTTTCTACTCCAAATTCAAGAAGAAGACATTGGATTCAAGCTTCTTGTGCTTAGATAGAAGAAGGATTGATTCTTGCTTGCTTAAAACTTCATTTTCATTGATATTTGGTGCAAAGGTGAGATTTTTATCTCACAATTCTAGCCTATAACTATATTGGACTATTGGGAATGATTCCCTATCATTTTTGCATGCATGTTAGCATTTGGTTTGGATTGGATTGGCGAAAAACTCCAATTTTTAGCGTTTTGTTGAATTTTCTGCACTTGAGTCGTTCTGGCCATTTTTAGGTCGTTCGGAGTTAAGTCGTTCGTCCATAGGTCGTGAGTCGGTTACGAGTTATCCCGATAGGTCGCTGGACACTTAACTCGTAGGTCGTTGGACCTTATCTCGTTAGGTCGCTCCTGGCCTAACCGTTAAGTCGTATGACCCTTGAGTCGTTAGGTCGTATGACCCTTGAGTCGTTAGGTCGTATGACCCTTGAGTCGTTAGGTCGTTAGACCCTTGAGTCGTTAGGTCGTATGACCCTTGAGTCGTTAGGTCGTATGACCCTTGAGTCGTTAGGTCGTATGACCCTTGAGTCGTTAGGTCGTATGACCCTTGAGTCGAACCCCGTAAGCGGTGGCGTTGCCCCCGCACCCCCACCTTGGGGGGTTGCCACCCCCCCTGGACCCCCCCTCCGTAGGCGATCTTATCTGAAAAACATTCAACAGAACTTGCTTTGTTGAGATGCTGAGTTGACCATTCTTCGAGACAAACCATCTCTGGTTATCTCGGCCACGTTTGGTCGTTGGGGAACTTCCACTTTGATGCTTTTGAGCTGATTTCCTTGGATTTTATTCACATCTCCGAATGTGATCTTTGTGATGATTGTTTCTACAATCTCTTCTGTGATTTGTCATTTTAAAAAAATATAAAGGTTTCAATACTAGTAGTAAATATCAAAACTCTTTTAACAAACAATTTCAACTCTATTTTTAATAACAAAGCTCTTTTCTTAAACCGTTTTCCAATCTATTAGTATATACAAACCTTTACCTCACTCGGATGAGAAATCTAATTAAACGACTTAGTAAAACAAGTGGTATGAAACGCTTGCGTTCACTTCGTCGGTTAATTCCTGGACTTGTTCGATTGAACCTCTTGTGACAATTTTATTAGTGAAGATTTACAGTTTGTTCGTAAATATTTAAGTTAAGCAAGTGGTTATGGGACATGAAGCTAAACTTCTATATTTACTAGCTTAGTGTAATTGACACTTCTCGTTGATCATGACGATCATTCTGATGATTTAGACTAGCAACTGTGCGATGTCTCTTGTTGCGAGGTTAGACTAGACACCACTTGTGTGATTCCACTCACACATACCTTTTTGCTTTTTGGTTAGTCTGGACCTTAATCTGTGTGATTCCATTCACACATGTGGGGTAGCTCCCCTTGGTCTTCGGACCGTCATGTGATAGGCCTCTTTCTCTTTTCTATGATTTCTGGACTTCTTGCATTGATTTCTAGAATTTATGTCATTGACTTGTTATGAGTACAAGTTTGGGGTATGATGCCCTTTCCGAATCTTTGAGAAGATTCTTGTGATATTGATTATCTCTTATTGATTGATCTTCTGTTGATCATTATTTACATACTTATAGCGGTATGTCATTATGGATGTTTATGTTTATGCCATATCTTTTATGTTATCTCATGTCATCTGATATTTATAGCTAGACTGATCCGTTTATTATTTTCTTAAATAATACTCGGGTCAGACCGAGATGTTACAGGTGCTTCTGCTTGACTTCTTCCCAGGGATTCATCACTGACTTTTGGCTAACTGTTTAGATTAGCAGTTTTTGTTGTATACACTTGAGATATAGACTCATAGTTGTATTCTTTTGTATAGCACGTGTTGCTATTCTTTTGTATTATCGTGGATCTTACTGACCACTACTCTGATGTACACTTTCGTGTGTTAGTTATATATTCATATCTTCTTCCGCCTTTGTGATATGGATATCTGTGACTGATTTGTGATATGATTATTTCTATGTTTGTTTCCGAAGATTATTTATAGCCACCGTGTGATAAGGAATTACATGGATGGTCGCTCCTCAACAGCCTTATTCTCCGTGCTAGTTGACAGCACTACTCCGGAGTGTTCTTGGCTAGCGTGGGTATAGAGGTGGGGCGCCACAATTAATGTTAAATAAGCAGAATTAAGGGTGATTGATGTAATTAATTTAATTTGTTTTAATTAATTAGAAATGGTATGACTAATTTATCTTGATTATGAATGATTAAATAATACTGCATGCCTTAGATTGGTTGATATTTCGGATATGTGATTTGTGATGCTATGTGATATGATATGTTGGGTTTAAACTGAGATAATGTGGTAATCTATCGTTGATGAATTAAAGTGTATAGGTGACACCTTGTATTTGAAGTTTGAATTGTGTTTCATTTGAATAATTTGGGATAAGATGGTATTAAATCCGAAGAGACCGAAGTCGGGTATTACTAAATACCCGAAACCACTTCGATTCTTTATAGATTGATATGTGATATCAATAGGCTGGTATGGAATGATTTAAGTGAAATGGACCAGTTACTCTAAGTTTTGGCACTTAGAAATTGATGTGTGAAATAAGTGATGTCTATAACAACTTGTGAAGTTGTAAATTGATATAAATTACCCCGGATTTATATAAGTTGTATGCTTTTGTGTTCCATGTTAGATGGATTTACTCACGCTGGTTTCCAGCCTGACCCAGGTGTTACTTTGATGTAATGCTCGGGTCAGACCGAGTATTATAGATTTTCAAGTAAGGACGTTCTAAAGCTCAGGAGACGAGCTGGATGGTAGGAACATATAGAGTGTACTCTTCTGAGAGATATTATTGTATGTTGAATTAACTGTCCAGTTTGTTAGAGTAACCTTGTAACTCTGATGTATTAAAATGTAATTGGCAGATACAATATTCTTTGTAAACTGATATTATTTGATATTATATTTGGTCCACTGCGAATGTGAGAATCTTTGTTGTGTTTCTGTTTCTTCTTCTTCTATCTCTTTCTTCTTATTCTAACTATCTGGAATTTTCGGGATCGAAAATTTTGGGCCATTATAGAAGAGCTCCAGGCACTTCTCAATGCAATTAAGAAAACAATTTAAAATTTTGAATCAAAAAAGAGGAAAGGGAAATTTCTCAACAATGACTAGGATGGTGCACCTCCTACCAAAAGTATATCTCTAGAAAATAAACCTGAGAACTACGATGACTCTTAATAATGGACAAGCCAGACCCCGTCAACCTTACCGACTATCCGAGTATTTCACGTATCCGCGTGCACACAACTGATTCCAATATAGAATAGATGTGAATATACCATAATGGGAGCAACCCCACATATCTAGACATCCACTCACACTTTGGTTTTAATCATTTTTGATAAAGGATATCAATGCTCAAATGAGTAACAAATCACTTAGATTGATGACACACAAAGAAGATAGCAGAATCGACAGTCAATGAATAAACTATCGAGAATAATTAAAATGATTATGTATGGAAAATAAATCTCATGCCCATACCACTACTCATCTATTTCAAACTTGTATTATCCCTCAGTTGAAAATGAAGGTGGGCAAGTTAAGGTAATGTTACCTCTATGTCTTGCCTTGGTGACATTTTTAACCTTCGAGATAGAAACGAGTTTCCATATCTCGACGTTTAGTGCTAAGAATATGAAATAATCCTTTCCATATAAGAGATATCGTTTACGGAAATTTAATTTCTTATTCTTTCATAAGCGAATCAGACTTTTAAATCTTAAAAAAACAAAACTTGCACTTGGCTTTTTGCATCATAGACATTAACTTTAAACTGCATTATTAAAGTTATTAATTAAATTTAAACATCATTTTAAAATGACTGATTAAATCAATTTATTATCAATATCTCAAAATCGCCTTTTACTTTAAGATAAAATAATAATTTAAAACCCCAAATTTCTTAGAAATGCTTATAAAATCCTTATGAACCCATTTTAAAAGAATTTAAGAAATATTTAAAGTAAAAAACCTTTTATAATTTACGAAAATTGAATATCTCCGAACTGCAGCCATAACGACTATCGGTATACGGGCCATAACTTCTAAATTTATTTTGTAAATCAAAATTGCTTCAAACCTCAGTTCAACTAACATTTTATTCTCTCAAAAGAAAATCAAGCAAATTGCAATACGTTTACAAATATAAACCGATGTTAATCATCTCGAAAGATAATTGATATAACTCTTTTAAAGCCAGATTAATTATCTGACAGAAAATAAATTAAATTTATATTCTTTTATAAATTTAAAATAATAATAATTATCCCAAAATATAATTAATCAAACTTATAATCTTTATAAATTTAAAACATTAATTATCCCGAAAGGAATTTAATCAATATATAATCTTTAATAATATAAAACAACATTAATTATCCCGGAAGTCATTTAATCAAATTTATAACTCATTCTATAATTTTAAAATAACATTTACCTTTTATTTCTTGAAAATATAGTTTAAACAACTTTCGAAGTGCAAAAATATGACTACATATTTATTTTGTAAATATACAAGCACAAGTCCAACACACACAAAGGTTTTAAGGAGATGATATTACATAAGTGATGGTATAGCGATAATCGCTATAACGACACTATCACAAATCAAATAATATGTCATTAATATTTCAACTAAACATCAGTATAAGAAAATAAGAATATAAGTAAGATACGTATAACGGTAAATTAAAAATGGCAAGAAACCCCTTAGGGTCTCCCTACAAAAGTCCTCTACAATACAATGGTTATTTTATGTCATCTTCTTTTCAGTCGGGGATTCAAATCCAAACAAACAAATCAATCAATACTAACAAACATGTGATTATCAACGATTAGCAATCAATGGCCAACATATCATTGTTAATTAACCATATTTTAATTGACTTTAAAAATAATCTTTTCACTTTAACGGTGATTTATTCTACTCAATAGATGTCCAAAATAATTTATTCAATTTAAATATAGCAGAATGGTGTTTTAGTCTGATAAATAGATATCACAACGAAGTATAACTAAGTTAATTACGTTAAACGTAATTAAATCAAATCTCTATAATTTTATCATTAATTTATACTTCTTTAAAAACTATCAACTACCATTCAAGCATTTAGAATCTACAGCAACACAAAAATCATGTACTTTATTTCGAGGTGATTAAATTCACCAAAATTCAAGTACGTTGACGACACTAATACGAGTCCAACGCAACTGACCGCATCTGAATCCAACCTCAAATAAGCAAGATACGAGCATTAGAAATTTTGAAATCAATTAATTAATCACTAAAATAATTAATCAATTAAATAATTACATTTTTTAATCTAAATTAACCCTAGTCCCGCTTAAATCAAAACCTGGCTGCGTTTTTTATTTCCGTTCATCTGCTCCTTGACGCCACCGCAGGTCACCTCCGACCGTCGCCTACCTTCAATCGAAAGCCCTGCCTCAGACCAACCCAACGCCGCCTGATCTGCCTCCTCTCGATGACCATAGTTCACAAATGAATCCAAAAATGACGTCGCGTTCAAACCCAGATCTACGCTGCCTCGCTCTGCCGAGACCTCATCCATCTCTAGCGGTGTACTCCCCAGGACCCTCCCCCTCACAACTTTTTCATGATGGACCCCTTACCTAATTTGGCTTCTAGTGGCTGGGGCATTCTCGGCCATTGGATTAGGAGCTAGGGTTTGGGCATGGATTTTGAGTTTTGGGGGCAAAAAGAGAAATAAGGGTCCTTATATAGAAAATATCTCTAACACTATTCACCCCCAAAAATCAGAAATTCCAATCGAGGCGTGCCCAATGACATTCCTAGCCAAGACCCATATTCTGAACTCAATGGAACTAGTTTCGAGAGCTAATTCCGTCGTATATAGAAGTTATCTTTTATAATCAAATTATATTATTAATTTGGTTTTCTAAAATTAATCATTACTCGTTTCGAGTTCGCAAAATCACACCGTATGTCCGACCGCCATGTAACTCGTGGGCGCACATCATCATATTTTTCCAGTCCCGGTGGTACTAGTTTCGTCAAAATCCGAGACAATGCCCCGAAATGATAATTGCACACGTATCGAGATCGTTTGCCAATAAAAAGAATTCCATTGTCGTTACCGATATGAATTCGATTATGGTAAATAAATTTGCAAAAGGAGTTCACCATTATTATTTATTTATTAAAAGGAGTTAAATAGGCAATTAAAGCCATTTAATTAATATTTAATTCACCATTCAAATATTTAAATAATTCATATATTTTATTATAAATTATTTATATTTTAAAAATAAATTATTTAAATATTTAAAATTAATTAAATATTCATAATTAAAATGAAAAAATTATGTGATGTTACATTCTCCCCCCTTAAAAGAATATCATCTCCGAAAATCCCAAAGGATGAAAATGTCCCCGAACCTTTAAGTTCTAAAAACCATCAATTAAAATGAGCTTTTAAACTCTTAGGTTTCTTATATTGTGAAAAATTTCGACAGCACCTTCTTTGTGCGCTTGATACAAAAAATCTACAACTTGCCACAACTGTCCTAAATCAATAAAGAAAATCCAAGTGGCCTCCTATATCTGGGGATAAAATCATCAATCAATCACCAAGCTTTAAAAATACTACATACTTCTTTTGCATTTTATTCTTTTTATTTTTTTTGCAAGCAATTTACTATCTCGATGCAAATGTAGGTACGAAAGCAATCAAATAGTGATCTCTTGCTTCCCTCTGCCTATCTTATACTCACATAATCCAAAAGCGAACCACTTTGACAAAAGAGCAATACACAAGATATTTCTATCACATGTAATAATAACCTAAATAATGTAATAGCCATATGCAATAAAAGTACAAAGAATAATCTATAATCAAAATAATAAACATGCAAAAAAATTCAAAAGTTAAATTTAGAAATAAATTCCAAGGTTTTTTTATATTCAAAATATATTTTCAAATTCTGCCAAAGAGAAATAAATCAGAACCAAAACCAATTATAACAAGGAGGGGACTCCTCCTATCGATGCACGGTATAACTCTAGAAGAAAAACAACATGGAGCATCCAATGGTATTCTGATTCCTCCAAAAACAATAACTAGAGTAAATTAATATACGTGGCGAATCATCCAAATTGGAACACACCCAGTCGCCCAACTCTAGACATAACAACAATATTCGAAACCCACTTCACAAACACTCCTTTCAAATATCCTAAAATAATAATACAGTACCAAAGTTTTCAGTATAATTTTATTCTTATTTCTTCCATAAATTCTTTCGAAATTATTTCTTCAAAAGCATCGGGATTTAATCCTAATAAATAACAACTTTATAAACTGTAGTCTATAAAATCACACTACCAATCAAATCAAATTCCATAAAAGAATAAACTAACACTTAATCACTATTTAAATTTTCTAAATGAATAATAGACAAGATTTAGAAATTTTCTTGGGTTTACAACTTTATCGATTGTCCAAGGATATCGATAATTTCCTAAGTGTACCATTACGCTCATCGACATTTGTTATTGCTTAGAAGATTATCTAAGCTCCCTTAAAAAACACTCTTAAACTTCCCTAAGCCACAAAACATAGCATACAAATATACTTAATCCCATATGATGTACATGAATCATTCGTACGTAATATACGATTCGACCACTTGCTTGGATACATAGACTTTACTTCCAAACTAGCATCGCTCACTCAACCTCCCTAATGCGGACCCCGATCAGTTTCCTTGATTAGATACATCTGTTCTTCTTACATAGCCATATACCATGGTAGAAACATCAGTATTATATAAAGAATCTGAATCAAGTGTCCGCTAATAAGAATCAAGTGAGAAATCGTATTTTGGACTAGTGTGACTCATCCTATAGTGTATTCGAATCATAGTTCAAGAATAGTACAAATGAAATGATATACGTATAACTTACATACTTAATATGATTGGTTTCTTAACTACACTAATCTCTTTCTAAATCACTTCCATTTTCATTTATAGCATTTCATTCAATACTAAAATTATTATGCATTACTTCATAAATTTTCATTTAAGTTTATAAACATTTTATAAAGACATATCTTTATAAAAAGTTAAACTAAAAACATACTCCACTTGTATTTGCTTGTATAATACTCTTCTACATCCTAAGAGCACAAACAAAATGACAACTTTATTTTATTTATTTACCATTTATTATTATTATTATTCAAAATTCAAATGGAGGCCCAAATAAAATATGGGTCTTAAAACTAATTTGACTACTTCGAGCTTTTTACCTATCTGGTTCGATAAGTAGTTGAAAAGAGTAGGATGCAAGTATCCAAACTCAGTCCCATAGTCTACTTACCTTAGACATCCCTAGGGTGAAGATGTTTATTTAATCGGTGAAATAATGTCAAATATTTTACAAGGCTCGGATGTTTAAACAATAACCATGGTTTTAATAAAACAATACTTACTAAAACCTTCCTATTCAATTTAACCTATTTAAAACTTGAGTTAAATTATCTCTTTTCTATCCAAGAGTTAAAAAAAATTCATTTATGAAAATACTTTTTTATTTTAAATCGATTTCCTTTAAAGAAACTTAAGAACTAAATATTCAATTTTTACTTCTTTTTTTAATGAAAAATGTGTGATCCTCTAAAATAGAGGAGGGCACACATGTAAATATGTATATATCACAGAAGACAAGGTGCTGCCAACATGCTTGGAAGGTAGCTAATCATAGTACAACTACGAAGAAAATAACTCAAGTACCCTTAGAATGAGCTCCGACAAGGCCACCATCCATTGCACCCCAATATCGAGCTCCGGCAAGGCCACCACCTGGTATTGAGGTGTTAGAAGTACCTAAAAAACTATGGAGCATCTCAACGCCAGTGATACTAGAAGCCGACTCCATCTGAGAAGGAAACGCCATGCTGTAGACTCAGAAGAAATGAAAATGTGAATGATCTGGAATGGGAAGTGCCACTCCGTAGGCTCAGAAGAACTGGAGAGAGCAACTTGCTTAAAAGTGAATCATCCAAAAAGTAGAACACCATAATGAAGCTGAAGAAGAACTAAGAAGAACTCCTCCCTGCAAACAGCAATCCTGCCATCAACAATCCTGTAAACCTGCAAAAAGAATCTAGCACCATTTCCGACCAAAGCATGTATCTGTAAAAGGAACTAAAAAAATTATAAGAATAATACACATATATGTACATAAATGAAATTTATGTACATATATATGTATTAATAAAATAAAAGTAAAGAAACAAAAGCTAAGATAATACGACAGAATACAAGAAAAATTAGAAAAATAAAGTAAAAAGAATCCATAATCAAAAGAAGTTAAAAATCTATAAACTAGAAAAAAAACTAAAACCAAAACAAATCAAAACTTATCCTTATAGTCCTTTGATCAAAATGATATTATGATAAATAGTGAAATCATCATTTAAGTTTGAAAAAATGTTAACACTGTAATTATTATTTTAGCTAATTTATATTTAGGATTTGAGATCCAATTAAAACAAAATGAAGAAATTATAAAAATCAATTTGTTAAAATGACTATCATTATTAAAAATTCTCTAATTTCTCTCAAACCAAATGTACCAACAAATAAAGTGTCAAGTAAAAGTCTATTTTCCATTTTAAACTTAAATCTAAAATTATTCCAATAGTGATCACAATCAGAAATTCTAGTTATGAGACTAAAGTTAAAGATTTTGAGAGTATTATCCATAATGTAGTAAGTATCTATGCAATCATAGTATACATGTTTTATATCTTTGAAACGCATGTTACAAAAATAATATTTATTATCAATTTGCATAATTTTTCTTTTTAAAAATTCTATAGTATTTAATTTTCTATGCATGATTAACCACATGAATTTTAGATTTAGGAGTAGCATTTGTTTTCCAAGTAAAATTAAAAGAGTTATTAGATACACTCGAAAAGTTAAGAAATTCATAAAAAGAATTAGAAGTGAATTCCTTACTCTTATCCCATTCCCAACTAATATTATCATTTTTATTATTGATATTATAAAGATTCAATCCAGCATAAAGTAAATAAAGTTGCCTAAGAGTAGTACTTACTAAAATTCTATTAAAACTAAAATTCCAAAGGGGGTCATTTGTGGGAGAATATACATCCATAATTAAAGCATTCTTAAAGTTAATAATTTTGCAAAGGTCTTTAAATTCTATCCTAAGAGGGATAATATGATGACCCACATTTCAAAAGGTTTAAATTGACAATAATCCGCACATGCCTGACTTAAACAATCCGAAACATATATAATCAATGGGGTTAATTAAGAAAAATAAGAAAGGAAGAAGATAACAAACACATAATCTCATAGCGGAATTATAAAATAAATAATCAAATAAACAGTTGATGAAGTTTTTTACTATACATTTGATTATAATTTATAGAACATTTATTAGAGTTATATATATACAATAGAACAAAATATAATGCAGTAGAACAACATGATGCTGGGAATAATATTAGCAATAATAATATATAAATCTTCATCTTTGTCCTCCAGAATAATTCTTCAATGTGCTGAAAAATTCAGGGCTGACCCGAGCGTAATGAAAATACAAAACACTCGAGTCTGAACTAAAATATTCGTCAAATCGATATCGCATATAACGTGAGTGTCGCGGCGTCAGATATGTTTACGGGGTTTTACATCTTCTATCCAGTGTATAACGTGCGTGCAATAACTCAAGAGATGTTACGGGATTTTCCATCTCTTAAGGATCCGTCAAAATATTTATATATAGTAGAATACGCTACGTACATAATGTCTAGCCGGTAAAATAAATATCAAAATAGCATCAAGGCTTTAAATTGATCCCTCTTAATGCGTTTTTAAGAATTGTCATAGAGTTTTCATATAAAGCATCAGTAAACTGTCAATGGATAGGGATGCGCTGTGATACAACAATACTAAACAAATATCGTAGGATCTCGTATAAGGATAAAAGTATGACAACGCGCGTGAGGCAATGCCCAAGGTAGGATACTACCAGTTTACCCTTCCCGGCTGGTGGTAACGCATCATAGCCATGATTGCCCACCGTGTCCAACACTCCCATAATTCGATGGTGCGCACCAATCAATCATAATATAAATGATGGTAATACGAGAAGTATGTCCGCTCGGGGTAGCTAACCCGCTTGGTCGGTACGGCTCCTGTTTTAGTCATTTTAATTTGGAACAGGTGCCGGGCTAATCCATCATCGTTCTCTTTCTTCAAATCCAACAAATGATGCCAAATCCAACCACTTCGTTCTGGAGTCTCCTCCACGTACATAGTTGTCAAAGTGGTTCCAATATTGACAAAGATTATATCAATAAGAGGCTCCGGTCTCTTTAATAACCAAACATCGTTTTACATACGAGTTGGTACTTTTATATTTCGAAAACAATTCATACTTGATATCAAAATATCATATTCGCTTTAAAATCAAATCAATTTCGAAATCATCGTATTTACTCAAAATATACTATTACATTTCAAAATCATTTTTGCCTTAATATCCCGATTTCGCTTCCGAAATTGTTTCAAATTTCATTTAGGTTATAACTTCATTTTAACCTAATTCGTATTTAAATCCGTGATTTAAATATAAACACTCCACCCGTTTGACCAGTTTGTATTAGAAAAATAGTTTCAAAATTTAGATTGTTCAAAAGTAGTTTAAATAATTTGATATAAAATAATTTAAGTACTCAAAATGTTATATAAGGTAAAATAGATTGGAAATCAAAATAATTTAAATGTTTTAAAAGATAGATTTTTAAGTAGTTTATACTAAAATAATTTATTTGAAATAGTTTCAAAGTCAAACTGATTCAATTTCAATTTAAATAAATCCGATTTCAATTTCGAACTAATTCAATTTCACTTTCGATCCCAATTGATTTCAATTTCAATTCGAACTTGAATCAATTTCAATTCAATTTTCAAATTTAAACGATTTCAATTTATATAAATTCAAGTTTGATTTTCAAAATATCGAATTAAATCACTTAAATTAAATTTAACTTCAATACCCAATTTAAGATTCAAATCATTAAAATAATTCAATTCCAAGCTCGATCATTGAAATATCGATTTAAATTACTTTTACCTAGCAATATTTTGAAGTTAGAATAAAAATCCAAGTCCTTTAAAACAATAAATTTTTGAAACTCAAATCATATTCCATTTATACTTCAAAATCTCAAATGTCATTTTTAAACGATTTCGTTTAACAAGGTATAATTCCGCAATTTGGCCTCAAGTTTGAAAAATAATTCAATTTTTTAAATCCAATTTTATTTCTTTAAACCCAAATCAATTTGATAATTTCAAATCAAAATTTAAAATCATTTAATTTAACCAATCCGGTGTCCGTATATATTTTCTATCCTATGGCCAAGTGAATTAGTTATTTCAATATAATTTAGGGATGGATATATATCATTTTAATCCAAAATAAGTGTAATAGGTATATATCATTTCAACCTGTTTCTTAATTTATTCGAAATAATTGGATTTGCAGTTTTATATACTGTAAATAAATTACAACGTGATAACAGAACATATATAAATTAAAAAAACGCCCAAACATCCAAATATCAACCAATTTGCATTTATGACAAGCAACCATACAAACATTCAATATGCTACAAAAATTTCATAGCTATTAATATCTGGTATTTTACTAGAAATTAAATTCAAATTTAGATGTGACGCCCCACCTCTATACCCACGCTAGCCAAGAACACTACGGAGTAATGCTGTCAACTAGCACGGAGAATAAGGCTGTTGAGGAGCGACCATCCGTGTAATTGCTTTGCGCGAGCACCGATATGCCAGATAGAATAACATGCATTTCATTTAAGGAGGAAATCCGACATACCGACGCAAAACTCAAAACTACTACACAGTGGCTATAATATCTTCGGAAACTAATATAGAAATAAGCATAACATAAATCAGTCACAGATAATTCATATCACAAAGGCGGAAGAAGATATGAATACATAACTAACACATGAAAGTGTATATGAGAGTAGTGGTCAAATAAGATCCACAACATCACAAAAGAATAGATACAAGTGCAAGATAAAAGAATATGTATACATCAAGGAGTCTATCTCTCAAATCCATACAACAAAAACTACTAAACTAAAGTAGTTAGCCAAAAGTCAGAAAATGGTTCCAGATAGGAAGCCATGAGGAAGCACCTGTAATATCTCAGTCTGACCCGAGTATTATTTAAGAAGAAAATAATAAACGGATCAGTCTAGCTATAAATATCAGATGAAATGATATAGAATAAGAAATATGACTAAACGTATAATAACAACAATGCCAAGCTGTAATAAATAAGTAATTGAAAAATCAATAAGAGATTAATCAATATCGCAAAGATCTTTTCAAAGGTAAAAAGGAATGTCACACTCCTAATTTCATTCACCAAGCCACAATAAATGACATATATATCAATGCCAATCGTAAAAGTTGGTGAAACATAAATTCCAGAATTCAACGCACGAAATCTAGAAATCACAAGAAAAGGATGGCCAAGACATTGATGTAGTGCAAACGGTACATCCAATGAATCAAAAGCAAAGACATTGATGTAATTCAAACGGTACATCCAATGTATCAAAAGCAAAGACACTGATGTAGTGCAAACGGTACATCCAATGTATCAAGAACAAAGACACTGATGTAGTGCAAACGGTACATCCAATATATCAAAAGCAAAGTCATTGATGTAGTGCAAACGGTACATCCAATGTATCAAAAGCAAAGACATTGATGTACTGCAAACGGTACATCCAATGTATCAAAAACAAAGACGTTGATGTAGTGCAAACGGTACATCCAATGTATCAAAAGCAAAGACATTGATGTAGTGCAATCGGTACATCCAATGTATCAAATAATTCGGAGCATCGACGTCGTACAGCGTGACATCCGATGAACCAAATCAAAAAAACATCGCACAATGCTAGTCTAAAACATAAAAATGATCGTCATGATCACAGAGAAGTGTCAATTACAGTAAGCTAGTAAATATATGAGCTTAGCTTCATGTCCCATAACCACTAGCTTAACTTAAATATTTACGAACAAATTGTAGATCTCCACTAGAAAATTGTCACAAGAGTTTCAATCGAACAAGTCCAAGAATTAACCGGCGAAGTAAACGCAAGCGTTTCATACCACTTGTTTTACTAAGCCGTTTAATTAGATTTCCCATACGAGTGAGGTAAAGGTTTGTATATACTAATAGAATGGAAATCGGTTTGAGAAAACGAGCTCTGTAATAAAATAGTGTTGAAATCATTTGATGAAAGAGTTTTGATATTTACTACTAGTATAGAAAACCTTTATATTTTTAAGTGACAAATCATAGAAGTGATTGTAGAAACAATCAATTCATAAAAATTCACATTCGAAGAAGTGAATAAAATCCAAGAAATCGATACCGAATCCATCAAAGTGGATATATCCTAAATTCCCAAAGAAAATGTCATCAAAGTCGATAATAAATGATAGCAACAAATAGGAAACAACACGAATCGATTAAAGTTGGAAATTCAAGCAACTAGGCAAAAAAAACATAGTAGGCAGATAGGAGCAGGTCGGTCAACCGAACTCCCTGAGTCGGTTGACCGAACCAGAGGTTGGAAGTGCTCGGGCACCAGGTCGGTCGACCGGCCCAGGGGCTCGGTCGGCCAAAGCCTATAACCAGCACTTCCTAAACAGAGGCAGGAAGTGCCTGGGTAGCAGGTCGGTCGACCGGACCCTAAGCTCGGTCGGCCGAACCTGTATACTTGCACTTCCTACCCTATTTCCAAAGAGGTACAAACTCCCTCAATTTGCAAACCGTCGAGCAACGGCACTAAGGGTTTACGCCAATCGACTACCTGGCCATAGAAGCTCTTTGATTCATCACCAAAAACATGATCAAAACATCAAAGTTATGATTTTTAAAGAATTGAACCCAAAGCACCAAAAATTGTAATATTCACAAAAGCAATCCAAATCAAAATCAAATGCACATGAATAAGTGTTAGGAATTCATACCTAACAATCGAAGATAAATATAGACTAAGATGTGAGATAAAAATCTCACATTTGAAGCCAAATCAATGAAGGAGAAGCTTTAAAAACAAGCTAAGATCAATTCCTCTTCAATAACAACTCAAGAAGCTTCAATCTAAGCTTAAAAGAGAAACATTTCGTAAACTAGGTTTAGGAATTTTCTGAAATCAAAGAGAGAATGAGTTGGAGAAGAAGAAGGAGATGCTTACTAATGGGTTCTCTTTGATTTTGGAGCAAGAACTTGAGCTAGCAAGAGGAACTAGGGCTTGGAGTTTCTAATTCCCATTCTCTTCCACCATTTTTGATTAAGCTTGAATGTATTAGGAAATTATGAAGGAATGAAGAGAAGAGGGTTGGAGCTAGGTTGATAAATGGGGTTAATGGGCTGAAACCCAACTAAAGGCCCTAAGTGAAAAGTATCAAAATTCCACTAACTCCAAACATATCGAAGTTTATACTTAAAAAGGTCGCAAACGTCATTTTGAACTCAATGGGGGTGGTCTCGAATGAAATATTTAAATAAAATATTTAAATATACAACCGATAAATATGCGGGTTGTTACAAACTCCCCTCCTTAAAGAAATTGCATCCTCGCAATACTTAAGAAGAAAATAAAGAGTAACAACCATAAAAGCATATCAACACAAAAGAAAATTGAAATAAGAAGTTCACCATAAAGAGCACGAAAGAGTTAGCACGAACGGGATCGCTCGATGAATTCTCTAGATTCCCAAGAGTAATCCCTAAGATTTGAGAACCATTGAACTCTCACAAGAAAAATATCTTTATTCCGAAGGCGCTCAACCTTCGAAGCAATGATGCGAATGGAATGTTGCTCATAAATCAAATCTGGTGAAACTTCAATTTCCATAATATCACTGGGCACAAGAATAAAAACCGGAATCCCTAAGGCATTTCCGTAGATAAAAGACGTGGAGAACGTCAAGAATAGCAAAAAATTGAGTTGGTGCAACGACGTAGTATAATAACAGTACGCCCGAGAAACGAGAAACTCAAATAATTTGGGACATCAGCGTAGTACAAAAACGGTACGCCCAATGAACCTATAAACCGGAACAACGATGTAGTATAATGGTACATCCATTGATCCAGATAAGACGGAACATCGATGTAGTATAATAACAGTACATCCGATGAATCGAACACCATAAAAGAACATCGGACGCTAGTCCATAAAAAAAATGAGATGAAGCTCAATAAAACGAAGTATATCAAAACGTCTGATGAACTTGATAAAAGATAACTCCATTCAGACAACATCAAAGAATCAACCACTTGTTGCTTACGACTAAGCGCATTGGCAACACGATTTCCCTTCCGGGAATAAAAAGAATATCAAGACCATAAGATGCCAGGAACTCGAGTCAACATGAAGTTCCTTATGAGAAAATAAATATTCCAAAGATTTATGATCGAGGTAGAGTACAAATTTCTCATCCAAATATGATGATGCCAAATTCCAAAAGTAAAAACAATAGCCCCGAGCACTAGATCATGAGTGGCATACCTAGTCTCAATCGGCTTTTAATGATTTAGAAGCACAAGTGATAGCACGTTATCTTTTGCAAGAGAACGGCATCCAAACCAATACAATTAGCATTGGTACAAAAGATAAAGTCTTGGTTCCCAACGGGAATCACAAGAATAAGAGTATCGAAAAGAAAGAATTTCTTTTAAATAATCTTCTTTCTTGAAAAGTTAAAACTTTCAAAATTACATTTATCTTTATGTAATAATCTTTCTAGAAAAATTTACATTTTTACAAGTCAATATATCGTGTCTGACTGTCTCATCAAAGCGTTTAGGAAATTCCTATCGATAACGTTGATCAAGCGTATCGACCAGAGTTCTTAAAGCACTCAACGGGCAATACAATCACAAAATCATCTTCTATATGAATGTTTCTTAAAAACCTTTAAGAATATTCTTCGCTCATTTAAGATCAAAATCCAATTGTACTTATAAATAAATCTTATGAAAAAGATTTGCAAAGATTTTAAATTGCTAATTTCATCCAAAATCAATAAACACAAGAATGAAGTCATCGAGATATTTATAGAATACTCGATTTATAAAATGGATGAAACAAGATGGGCAAACTGAATGACATTATAAGTCATTCATAAGAATCATAACGAGTGCGGAGTGCGTAAGTGGAATGCTAACTCACGCAACTTGTAGCCAAATGAAAATCGGTGGCAAGGTCGAACTGAGAAGACCTTATCACCACACAAAAGATTTATTAGGTGATAAATCCTAAGACAAACTCAAAAATACTGGAAAAGTTTCACAAATTATTTAGATAAGAGAAATAACACTTTTCTCATCTTGAGGGCTTAAAGAATAAAATGATGCCTTCAAGAATTTGAAATCGGAATCTCAAGAAAAAATAGAATTCTGCTTAACAGATAGAAAATGTCGAAGATGAATAGTCCACATGAAAAATAGGATATGAGCTTCACAACGATTGAGCCAGTCCTAACAAAAATCAATTCCGAAGCCTAAGTAAAAATCGGCTCGGAAAGAAAAATCACATAAAATAATTTCTACATCAATAGAAAGCAAATTGAGTGTTGCGGATCCACCAACCAGATTCGCAACTCTCAAAGAAGTCATCAAGCCCAAAATATTTTCAAAGAAAAAGAATCAACAAGTTCTTTTGATATAAAATAGTGAGATGGAACCCATATCAAAAAGAACTCAAATAAGAAGATCACGAAATAAAACAATGCCATCAAGGATTGAGTGAAAAATACATTGACCAAGAGAAGAGTTGCTAGGGGCTTGCAGCTTTCCCTATCTCTTGCTTGGAAGCTTAGGACACGAAGATAAAAGATGACCCGAACCTTTGCAATAACGACAAAAGAGGGGTTTCGGGCACTCCCCTGCATAGTGGTCTGTGGAACCACAATTGTAGCATCGTCCACGACTAGTGGTAGAAGTCTTTGCTACCGGAGTTTGTTGCTTCCCTTTCTTATTAGAATTGGGGCCTTTGAACTTGATAGGCTTCTTCAAGTTATTGTCGAAGTTTTTTTGGGCACGCACAACTTCAACATCACCTTCATTATCGGCCTCTTCAAGACGAAGAGCGATATCAATATGCTGATCAAAAGAAACTTCTAGTTTCAAAAGTAATGGCTTCTTAAGATTCTTATTCAAGCCATAAACAAATCTCTGATTTTTCTTCAATGGGGTATTAATATACTCGACCTCGTATTTGGACAGAGATTCGAAAGATGCGACATAGTTTGTCACAGAAGATTCACCTTGAACAAGGTCAATAAAACGTCGGGCCAAAGTTACTTTTTCGGCCTCCGGCACAAATTTCAATTCGAATCTTTCTCGGAATTGCTCCCAAGTGAGGTCCGCTTCAACGATTTCAGAAATTATAAGCTCATACCAGTCTAACGCTCTTTCTTGGAGCATGCTAGAAGCCACTTGGACTCGATGTAGATCAATAAGGTTCATGCGAGTAAAGATACGATCTCATGATTTGAGCCAAGCTTGAATTTCTATAACACTCTCGGATCCCTTGAATGGCCTTCCACCAAAATCGGTATAGTCTCTGCACAAGCATGCGAAACCGTATCTAGGATGAGTAGCCTCTGGATTGGGTCCGGCAGCTTGAGCATTCTTAACAAGATCTAGGAGCTGTTGGGCAGACATAAATACTCCATCCTGGGGAGTAGCACTAGATTGACCGGTGCTGGGACGGCCTGGTCTAACCATTTCTCTTCCTTTAGAAAAGAAAGAAGGAGAAAAAGGTTATTCACCAAATGAATATCAAGCAATCTTGATAGATAAAACAAGGAATCATAAGGAAAATAGGATGAATCGGTACGAAGACTCGAATTAAATCCTAAAGCACGACTCCTAAGATGGACTTAGGACGATGATCTTTGTTATAATATTCCATATTGTTCCGAAGTTTGGCTCTGATACCAAGCTGTGACGCCCCACCTCTATACCCACGCTAGCCAAGAACACTACGGAGTAATGCTGTCAACTAGCATGGAGAATAAGGCTGTTGAGGAGCGACCAACCGTGTAATTGCTTTGCGCGAGCACCGATATGCTAGATAGAATAACATTCATTTCATTTAAGGAGGAAATCCGACATACCGACGCAAAACTCAAAACTACTACACAGTGGCTATAATATCTTCGGAAACTAATATAGAAATAAGCATAACATAAATCAGTCACAGATAATTCATATCACAAAGGCGGAAGAAGATATGAATATATAACTAACACATGAAAGTGTATATCAGAGTAGTGGTCAAATAAGATCCACAACATCATAAAAGAATAGATACAAGTGCAAGACAAAAGAATATGTATACATCAAGGAGTCTATTTCTCAAATGCATACAACAAAAACTACTAAACTAAAGTAGTTAGCCAAAAGTCAGAAGATGGTTCCAGATAGGAAGCCATGAGGAAGCACCTGTAATATCTCAGTCTGACCCGAGTATTATTTAAGAAGAAAATAATAAACTGATCAGTCTAGCTATAAATATCAGATGAAATGATATAGAATAAAAAATATGACTACACGTATAATAATCACAATGCCAAGCTGTGATAAATAAGTAATTGAAAAATCAATAAGAGATTAATCAATATCGCAAAGATCTTTTCAAAGATAAAAAGGAATATCATACTCCTAATTTCATTCACCAAGCCACAATAAATGACATATATATCAATGCCAATCGTAAAAGTTGGTGAAATATAAATTCTAGAATTCAACGCACGAAATCCAGAAATCACAAGAAAAGGATGGCCAAGACATTGATGTAGTGCAAACGGTACATCCAATGAAACAAAAAGCAAAGACATTGATGTAGTGCAAACGGTACATCCAATGAATCAAAAGCAAAGACATTGATGTAGTGCAAACGGTACATCCAATGTATCAAAAGCAAAGACATTGATGTAGTGCAAACGGTACATCCAATGTATCAAAAACAAAGACACTGATGTAGTGCAAACGGTACATCCAATGTATCAAAAGCAAAGTCATTGATGTAGTGCAAACGGTACATCCAATGTATCAAAAGCAAAGACATTGATGTACTGCAAACGGTACATCCAATGTATCAAAAACAAAGACATTGATGTAGTGCAAACGGTACATCCAATGTATCAAAAGCAAAGACATTGATGTAGTGCAATCGGTACATCCAATGTATCAAATAATTTGGAGCATCGACGTCGTACAGCGTGACATCCGATGAACCAAATCAAAAAAACATCGCACAATGCTAGTCTAAAACATAAAAATGATCGTCATGATCACAGAGAAGTATCAATTACAGTAAGCTAGTAAATATATGAGCTTAGCTTCATGTTCTATAACCACTAGCTTAACTTAAATATTTACGAACAAATTGTAGATCTCCACTAGAAAATTGTCGCAAGAGTTTCAGTCGAACAAGTCCAAGAATTAACCGGCGTAGTAAACGTAAGCGTTTCATACCACTTGTTTTACTAAGCCGTTTAATTAGATTTCCCATACGAGTGAGGTAAAGGTTTGTATATACTAATAGATTGGAAATTGGTTTGAGAAAACGAGCTTTGTATTAAAATAGTGTTGAAATCATTTGATGAAAGAGTTTTGATATTTACTACTAGTATAGAAAACCTTTATATTTTTAAGTGACAAATCATAGAAGTGATTGTAGAAACAATCAATTCATAAAAATTCACATTCGAAGAAGTGAATAAAATCCAAGAAATCGATACCGAATCCATCAAAGTGGATATATCCTAAATTCCCAAAGAAAATGTCATCAAAGTCGATAATAAATGATAGCAACAAATAGGAAACAACACGAATCGATTAAAGTTGGAAATTCAAGCAACTAGGCAAAAAAAGCATAGTAGGCAGATAAGAGCAGGTCGGTCAACCGGACTCCCTGAGTCGGTTGACCGAACCAGAGGTTGGAAGTGCTCGGGCACCAGCTCGGTCGACCGGCCCAGGGGCTCGGTCGGCCGAAGCCTGTAACCAGCACTTCCTAAACAGAGGCAGGAAGTGCCTGGGTAGCAGGTCGGTCGACCGGACCCTGAGCTCAGTCGGCCGAACCTGTATACTTGCACTTCCTACCCTATTTCAAAAGAGGTACAAACTCCCTCAATTTGCAAACCGTCGAGCAATGGCACTAAGGGTTTACGCCAATCGACTACCCGGCCATAGAAGCTCTTTGGTTCATCAACAAAAACATGATCAAAACATTAAAGTAATGATTTTTAAAGAATTGAACCCAAAACACCAAAAATTGGAATATTCACAAAAGCAATCCAAATCAAAATCAAATGCACATGAATAAGTATTAGGAATTCATACCTAACAATCGAAGATAAATATAGACTAAGATGTGAGATAAAAATCTCACCTTTGAACCCAAATCAATGAAGGAGAAGCTTTAAAAACAAGCTAAGATCAATTCCTCTTCAATAACAACTCAAGAAGCTTCAATCTAAGCTTAAAAGAGAAACATTTCCTAAATTAGGTTTAGAAATTTTCTGAAATCAAAGAGAGAATGAGTTGGAGAAGAAGAAGGAGATGCTTACTAATGGGTTCTCTTTGATTTTGGAGCAAGAACTTGAGCTAGCAAGAGGAACTAGGGCTTGGAGTTTCTAATTCCCATTCTCTTCCACCATTTTTGATGAAACTTGAATGTATTAGGAAATTATGAAGGAATGAAGAGAAGAGGGTTGGAGCTAGGTTGATAAATGGGGTTAATGGGCTGAAACCCAACTAAAGGCCCTAAGTGAAAAGTAGCAAAATTCCACTAACTCCAAACATATCGAAGTTTATACTTAAAAAGGTTGCAAACGTCATTTTGAACTCAATGGGGGTGGTCTCGAGTCCCAATTCGACTGTTTGCTAAAAGTAGGTTTTCGGAAAAAAACCGACGAACGATGAAATATTTAAATAAAATATTTAAATATACAGTCGATAAATATGCGGGTTGTTACATTAACTGTCAATTTTAATTTCTACGTTAATTTAGATATCAATTTATACATCAATTTAACATCCAAATGAAAGTCAATATAATAAATAACTTCGCGATATTAATTTAACGAACATCGAAAATTTTTAGTACGTTGTCAGCGTTATAAAACACTTACCTTGAGTTTTCGACTTTTAAATAATATCGAATGATGTTAGATTTAACCTAAAATTTCAGCTAGCTCCAATTGTCTCTAAACCTGTCCCTGAATGTAGTACTCATCGCCATGATTCCATCGCCGCTTGTTTCGTCCAATTCTGACAATGTATGAAAAAAATATACGTTTTTAAAGTTTGAAAAAATTTATATAAATAAATTTCTTTCATTTTACCCTAAACGAAATCTGGCCATTAATTCTTGGAGATGAGATTAGGATCACATCCATCTTCTTCCCTTTGTTTCGCTCGCTTCCAGTAATCAATGAACCCATCACGCCGTTCAACATCCCCATGCCGCTCCATGCTCGAGCCATTAGAAATTGATAAAGCACCATCAACTCGAAGCCCTACGTGCACTCCACCTTCGGCCAGCGCTGCGCCCACTCGGTCGTCCCCATGCCTTGGAAACGTGAACGAACTCGCAACCTTCTTGAGCCAAATACGACCGAACTGGTCTACGAAAATCGATCACCATTATATAGATTTGAAGCTCTCGACAACCTCTACGATTTTCTAGTTCGAAGCTTGGCCTGATATTGCTTGGATGAGGAGTCAAAGAGGAAAAGTCTTAGACGATTTTGGCCATTGAAAATAACAAACGGCGGCTAGGCTAATTTCTAGGGTTTACTATGAGGATATGCATATATATACGTGTATATATAGATATTATATTATTGTTTTACTGTTTATGCGAATTTTTGAATGAACTCCAAACAAAGCATGTCGTCTAGCGTTTATAATGTTTACCCCTATTCTGAACACAATGGAACAAGTTTAGAGGCCTAATTCGATCATATGTGGAAGATAGCTTTTTGAATCAAATTAAAATATTAATATTTTGACATTCAAATCAATGTGTTTCTATCACATACAACCAAATAATGACACCAAACATTACGAAAATTGAAATCCGATAATAATACACTATTACGGATCCAATGGAACTGGTTTCATTCAAATCCGAGATTGTGGCCAAAATTGCAATTTCTTACTCGTTAATTATAATATGAAATTTTCAGTTTCTAATTATTCACTTTTAAATCCAATTTTAAATGTTAACAATCTTCATTGTTGTTTAAATAAAATATAAATCAACTACTGATATCATTTTCAATCATATTAAATTTTGAATTCAATTATTCAAAAAAATTCCAATATTAAATTTAAACAATTTAATTATCCCATAAATCATTAAGTTCCAAATAAATTTTAGTTGTCAACATCATTTTATTTCTATCTAAATAATTCACAATTGTTATTCAACTTCAGTTATTGATTATAAACCCAGTTAATATATAGAATTTCATTTCAATACTCATTATCGCCAAATCTTCGGAATTTGTTTAATTTAAGATTTATCCAAGTTCATATTAATTAAACTACACTAATAATTCATTAAATTTTTATTTCTAACCATTTTTATTCAATAATTATATTTAAATTTAACAAATTAAAATAGTTAAAAATACGGGTTGTTACATTCTTATCCAACTCAAAACTTTTTATCCTCGAAAAGGGCCAAGTACAAAATTTAATACTTGATATGTTTTAGTCAAAACAATCAACTTATAAAACATTAAATCGCATTTATAAAACTTTAACTGCGCTTCTACCACGCAACTCCGGTTGGCTTACGGAATTTACAAGTTAGTTATCAAAACAAGTTATAAAATTTTTTAAACTTCAAAATTTTTCTAACATCCGGATTTACGGAAAATTTCGACAGATTCTTCTTTGCATGGCTCGATCGAAAAAATATTACAATTCAATATATAACCCAAATATATATCAAATATACATCTCATCTCGATGATGGAGCATCCCGTAGGGAAAATATAAAAGTGCAGTATTTAATCGAAGATGTGTACCTTATTATTATTAATACGAGCGAGTTCGCTCGTATTAAGCAAGATAAAGCAAAATATAATCCATTTATACGTCCAAACAGTCTTCAAATGTACCTATCTCAATTCAATTTAGAATATTAGCCTTTATATAAGATATAGAAAACATATATGAGTTTTATAAAATCATATAACATGAATTTTTAATCCGAACCATAACATTAGCATTAATATATGACAAACAATCATATACAATAAAACTGTTATAACGACGATTTATAACAAAAGGAATCACTCAATTATTAGTATTCATCCAATTAATTCATAACGATATGAATTTACATTATCCAACGTCAATATTTCAATTTATACACTTCATTTCTTATTAACATTTAAATTCTTCAACATTTAATTCATTTACTTTCAATTTATTCAAGTCTATTTCATTTGCATTCAATTTTATTCAATTCAATTTGTTAAATTTCAATTGTTTCATTTTACGTTTCGCAACATCTCATATCAGTTCATTTATTCAAATTCTTCTACACTTAAGTTCATTTTCATTCCAAGTTAATGTTATTGCATTTACCCATTTTATTAATTCACTAGCTTCCATTTATTCATTTCGGTTAGCATTTCATAAGTTAAAGTTCATTTCATAATTCAATATTAGCTTCCTTCCTTTAACATCCATATTCAATTAATTTAACATATTGTTTAACTAACATTTATCTAAGTTATAATTATAAACTTTACTTTACATTTTCGGTAAACATTTGAATTATAATGTTCATATCTCCATTTTTGGCATCAACATTGTTAATGAATTATTTCTTATATCCTTACTTAAGTTTCTTTACAACTTAGTTCACATTTATTTTTCACAATTTGATGTAATAATAAATTTATTTGTGAAACATTTTATTAACCATCACTTAAGTTATAATCATTCCATAAAAGTCCAACTTCTTATATATGACCTTATCTAAGTTTATAATTATCTCAAAAGTCACACATTCACTTTCAAAATTTCTTTGCAAGATTATATTTAATTCTATAACCAATTTACAAAGATATTATTTAATTCATTTGTCTACTTTCGGAAGTTCCACTTACTTATTCCATTAGTCATTAATCATTTCATAATATACTAATTAAGTATATAACAATTATTATTACACCTAAATTTCCATTTATATGCATTTTAATTATTTTTTGGTTTTTTTACTTATATAATATCCCTTTACATATCCAAATCATTTTTTTAATTTTTAACATTTGGTAAGTCTTATTATATGTTATTAGAATGCAATTTGTATTATACAAATTAATCTGATTCATTTTACTTAATTAGAATGTTCACTATTGTAGCTTGTTTAAATTTTCTTTACTTTCAATTTTAGAGTTGCAAACTTTAACTCTAAAGCCTCTCGAAACATTTAGCTTAGATTTTGTAATTCTCTTATTTTATAAGTTCTGGTTATTAAAATATTTTATTTCATTCAAATAATTTGAAGGTTATTAATTAATAGAACCTAAAAAATTTAAATATAGGGTTCACTTCAAAGCATTTGAAATAAGTATATATACTAATTTCCTTTGTATATCAAATCATACTTTCGGAGTATAAACCAAAATCCGTTTATCAAAAAAAATTGCAGCAAAGCTTCTCAGAACTCACCTCACTTTGAGACTCGAAAATGAACATCGATGATGCTGCACATTCAGCACCAAAATTATTTTCCAACGAACTAAATTCATTCCTCTTAAAATTTATTTGAAAACAATTTGTATTTTTATATACTTTTAAACAATACTAATAATATTTTCCAAACCTTGAAATCCTTTTTCATAAACAGTGGAATTTAAATTTCTCAAATCCTCAATTTTATATTCATTTTACTTGCAAATTATATTTTATAAATCATATTTATACGGTTTCATTTTCTTATAATCATATAATAGTTATAGTTTAGAAATATTGACTAATCAAATAATAAACGATAATGATCAATATTACCATTTCTAACAGCCAATTCATTTAATTATCTAAATTTCAAAAAACCATTCTTTTATACATAAAATATAATCGTAGGTAAAATTATTTCATTTACAAATTTCAAAAACAATATTGTGTTGGTTTACTTTGTTCAAGTGTTTTGGAATCCCTATCGATATAGTGGCGTCCCACGTATCGATCAGAACCCAATTTTCAAACTTAACGATTCAAACAACACAATATAAAACATTTTATACAACACTAATAAATACGCTCTCCCGTATATATACACTCAAAAAGACTCATTCTAGGGTATTACTAACTCTATCCCTAATGAGTCACCCCATCAAAGCCAAGGTTATCACTTAACCAAAGCTCCGATACCAACTGTGACGACCCATATTTTAGAAGGTTTAAATCGGCAAAAATCCACATATGTTCATCTTAAACAATCTGGAACATAGATAATCAGTGGGGTTAATTAAGAAAAAGAAGAAGAAAACAAACACAGAATCTCACAGTGGAACGATAAAATATAATAATCAAATAAACAGTTCATGAAGCTGTTTACTATACATTTGATTATAATTTATACAACATTTATCAGAGTTATACATATACAACATAACAAAATATAATGCAACAAAACAACATGAAGCTGGGAATAATATTAGTAATAATAATATACCAAATCTTTGTCTTCGTCCTTCAGAATAATTCTTCAATGTGCTGAAGAACTCAAGGCTGACCCGAGCATAATGAAAAGATAAAACACTCGAGTCAGTACTAAAATATTCTTATGTGAGTCAAATCAATATCGCATATAACATGAGTTTCGCGGCATCAGAGATGTTTATGGGGTTTTACATCTTCTATCCCGTGTACAACGTGCATGCAATAACACACGAGATGTTACGAAATTTTCTATCTCTTAAGCATCCGTCAAAAAATTTATATATAGTAGAATAGGCTATATATATATAATGTCTAATCAGTAAAATAAATATCAAAATAGCGTTAAAGCTTTACATTGATCAACCTTAACGTGTTTTTAAGCATTGTCATACAGTTTGCATATAAAACACCAGTAAACTGTCGGTGGATAGGGATGCGCTATGATACGACAACACTAAACCAAAATCGTAGGGTCTCGTATAACGATAAAAGTATGACAAGGTACGTGAGGCAATGCCCAAGGTAAGATACTACCAGTTTACCCTTCCCGGCTGGTGGTAATGCATCATAGCCATGATCGCTCACTGTGTCTAACTCTCCCATAATCTGAGGGTGCACGCCAATCAATCATAATATAAATGATGGTAATATAAAGAAGTGTGTCCTCTCGAGGTAGCTAGCCCGCTTGGCCGGTACGGATCCTGTTTTAGTCATTTCAATTTGGCATAAGTGCTAGGCAAATCCATTATTGTTCACTTTCTTTAAATCCAGCAAACGACGCCGAATCCAACCACTTCGTTTTGGAGTCTTTTCCGCGTACACAGTTGTTAAAGTGGTTCCAATATTAACAAAGAGTATGCCAATAAGAGTCCCCGGTGTCTTTAACAACCAAACATCGTTTTACACACCGGTTGATACTTTTATATTTTGAAAACAATTCATACTTGGTATCAAAATACCATATTCGTTTTAAAATCAAATCCATTTCGAAATCATCATATTTACTCAAAATATACTATTTCATTTCAAAAACATTTTCGCCTTAATATCCCGATTTCGCTTCCAAAATTGTTTCAAATTTTAATTTAGGTTATAACTCAATTTAAACCCAGTTCGTATGTAAATCTGAGATTTAAATATAAACACTTGATTTAAATATAAACACTTCACCCTTTTGACCAGTTTGAATTTTAGAAACATAGTTTGATATTTTAGATTGTTTAAAAATAGTTTAAATAATTAAAATAATTTAAGTACTTAAAATGTTTTATAAGTTAAAATAGTTTGGAAATCAAAATAATTTGAATATTTTAAAAGATAGATTTTTAAGTAGTTTATATTAAAATAATTTATTTGAAATAGTTTCAAAGTCAAACTGATTCAATTTCAATTCAAACAAATCCTATTTCGATTTCGAATTAATTCAATTTCATTTTCAATTCTAATTGATTTCAATTTCAATTCAATTTTCAAATTTAGACCATTTCAATTTAGATAAATTCGAGTTTGATTATCAAAATATCGATTCAAATCACTTACATTAAGTTTAACTTCAATGCTCAATTTAAGATTCATATCTTTAAAATAATTCAATTGCGAGCTCAATCATTGAAATATCGATTTAAATTACTTGTACTTAGCAATATTTCGAAGTTCGAATAATAATCCAAGTCCTTTAAAATAATTAAATTTCGAAACTCAAATCATATTCCAATTATACTTCAAAATCTCAAATGTCATTTTTAAACGATTTCGTTTAACACAATTTAATTTTGTAATTTGAGCTCAAGTTCGAAAAAGAATTCGATTTCCATAAATCCGATTTTATTTCTTTAAATCCAAATCATTTTGATAATTTCAAATCAAAAATTTAAAATCATTTAATTTAACTAATCCAGTATCCATATATAATTTTCTATCCTATAGCCAAGTGAATCGGTTATTTCAATTTAATTCAAGGATGGATATATATCATTGTAATCCAAAATAAATGCCATCGGTATATATCATTTCAACCTGTTTCTTAATTTATTCCAAATAATTTGATTTGTTGTTTTATATACTGTAAATAAATTACACGGTGGTAACAGGAAATATATAAATTAAATAAACACCCAACCAACCAAATATCAACCAATTTGCATTCATCACAAACAATCAATAAGTCACAACGATTACATAGCTATTAATATCGGGTATTTTACTAGCAATTAAATTCCAAACTCAAATTTAACTGTCAATTTTAATTTCTATAGTTAATTTGGATATCAATTTATACGTTAATTTAACTACCAAATGACAGTCAATAAAGTAAATACTTCATGATATCAATTTAATGAACATCGAAAAAATTTAGTTCGTTGTGAGCGCTATAAAACACTCACCTTGAGTTTTCAATTTTTAAATCAAATTGAATGACGTTCGATTTAACCTAAAATTTTAGTCAGCTTCAATCGTCTCCAAATCAGTCCCTGAACATAGCACTCATCGCCACGATTCCATCGTCGCTTGTTTCGTCCAATTACGACAGCGTATGAAAAGGATATATGTTTTTAAATTTTGAATAAAATTTATATAAATAAATTTCTTTCTATTTACCCTAAATGAAATACGGTCGTTGATTCTTGGAGATGAGATCAGGGCCACATCCATCTTCTTCCCTTTGCTTCGTTTGCTTCTACTAATCAACAAACTCATCACGCCGTTCAACATCTCCATGCTGCTCCATCCTCAAGCCATTAGAAATCGATCAAGCACCATCAACTCGAAGCCCTACGCACACTCCACCTTCGGCCAGCGCTATGCCCCACTCGATCGTCCCCTTGCCTTGGAAAAGGTGATTGAACTCGCAACCTTCTTAAGCCAAATACGACCAAACTTGGCCACAAAAATCGATCGCCACAATATAGATTTGAAGTTCTTGACAACCTCTACGATTTTCTAGTTGGAAGCTCGGCCTGATATTTCTTGGATGAGTAGATCAGAGGGGAAAAGTCTTGGACGATTTCGGTCATTGAAGATAAAAAGGGTGGCTAATAATTCACAATTATTATTCAACTTCAGTTATTGACTATAAATCCAATTAATATATAAATTTCATTGCAATACTTGTTATCGCCAAATCTTCGGGATTTGTTTAATTCAAAATTTATCGAAGTTCATATTAATTAAACTAAACTAATCATTCGTTAAATTTTTATTTCTAACCATATTTATTCAATAATTATATTTAAATTTAATAAATTAAAATAATTAAAAATACGGGTCGTTACAGATAACAGAAATCCAACGGGCATGTCAAAAAGAAGTACTATTTTCTGAATAGACTATTGTATTAATACCTAAGTTAAAAATCTCATTGCATTTTAAAATTGATTTCCAAAAATTATACAATTTACTAATAACTGTGGGAGTAATTTGATGTAAATTATTACTACCATTATAGTAATATTTAGAAATGGTTTCTTTCCAAATAGGATTATCATTAATATCTTTAAATTTCGATAACCATTTCCCTAACAAAGACAAATTCGTGTTATGCAAATTAATGACTCTTCAACCACCTTCCTTTTTGGATTTACAAACAGTCTTCCAATTAACTAAACATTTAATATTATTGTTAGAGTTTTCCCCACTCCATAAGAAGTCCCGCCTTATTTTATCAATTTTGTTAATCACTCATTCTGGAAAAAGATGCGTAGACATCCAATAGATCGTGAGAGCTAATAAAAACAGAGTTTATAAGAACTAACCAACCCGCTCTTGACAAAAATCTCCCGTTCCAATTAGAAATCCTATTTTTAATTCTATCTATAATAATAAACCAATCATCATGTTTAAGTTTAGTTGGTCTAACCAAGAAACCAAGATAATCAAACGGAAAATTCATAGTTTTACAATTAAGCGTATTAGCAACAAAATTTTCAACCTTTTCAAAATCATGTAAACTAAAATCGAACTTGTATCAAAATTTGTATTTAAAGCTGATAAAATTTCAAAACTATATAAAATAAATTTAAGAGTGATAACATGCCTAGGCAAATGAGAGGAAAATAGCAAGATATCATCCGCAAATTGAAGGACGGATAGACCATTGCGCAAGATATCGTTACCAACATTTCCCAAAGATCCATTATCAACCACTTTTTTAATTATCTTAGTGAATACATCTATGACTAAGTTAAACAAAAGAGGCGATAAAGGATCACCTTGCCTTAAACCTCGCTTAGATTGAATTTTATTACCTAAAATACCATTAGCCATTATACAAGAGTTACCAATTCTAGGTAAATTTGTAACGACCCACCTTTTTGGATAGTTTAAATTGACAATAAACCACACATGTCAAACCCAAACCATTTAAAATGGAACATTGTTATGGGGTAAATAAGAAAAGTAGAGAAAAGAAAGAAAACAAAACACAGAATCTCACAGCAGAATGACAAAATGTGATAATCAAATAAATAGTTCATGAAGCTGTTTTACAAATAACATTGGATTATACTTTTACAATACAGATCAGATTACATATAATAGAAATAAATAAAAATGCGGCGGAACAACATTATGCAATGTAAAAATAAAATAAATAAAATAAATAGTAATAATATACTAAGTCTATGTCTTCATTCCCTAGAAAATAGTCTTCAACACACTGAAAAGCTCAGACTGACCCGAGCGTAATGAAAAGACAAAACACTCGATTCAGAATCAAAAGACCTTATATAATTTAAATCAAAAGTAAATAAATATGAGTGTGACAACATCAGAGATGTTTACGGGGTTTAACATCTCTTATCCAGTGTCTAATGTGTATGCAATAACTTAAGAGATGTTCAGGATTCCATCTCCTAAGGAGATGTTAAACTATCTACATACATAGCACAATACTCTATTATAATAATGCCTACAATGAAATAAAGTGTTAAAATAGCGTTAAGGCGTTACCTATATCCCCCTTAACACATTTTAAATGTCATAGTCTATACAGTAGTGTAAACTCCACCGTAAACTGGTGGGCTATCAGGGAGCACTGTATAGGCATGACATAAACCAAACTCGTAATGGGCATGATAAAGCATGTGACAAGGCACGCGAGGCAATGCCAGGGTAGGATTCCACCCTTTGCACTTCCAGACTAGTGGTAGCGCATAGTAGCTACTACTGCCCATCTCGGAACATACTTCCATAATCAATTCGAGGGGCGGCCACAAAGTCAATCACAAAGTCATAATATGGCATCGAAGAAATGTGCCCGGTCGGAGGAACGACCTCACTTGGCCCGGTATAGCTCCTGTTTTAGCCATATCAAGCTGACTCGCAGGAGTTAGGGCTACGTAAATACCTCATATAGAATCATTCGCCAAACCATCCAACTTCATTCTAGAATCTCCACCACGTACACAGTAGTTAAAGTGGTTTTTGGTATTGGCACACAGTATGACAATATCTGATCCTGGTCTCTTTAATAACCAACGCTTATTCCACACTGGATGGTTCTTTTACATTTCCAAAACCGATTCATACTTGATATCAAAATATCATATTCAATACATACCATATCACTTTCAAAATCAAATTTACTTTCGAAATCATATTCACTTTTGAAAACATATCGACAAAATAGGTTAAATCTTGATTTCAAAATCTCATATTTACTCCAATATGTCATTTCACTAGAAAATATCACTTCAAATCTCAACTTAGGTTATAACATCATTTAACCATGTTCGCTTTTAAATCAATGATTTAAATATAAATACTTCAACTTTACACAGTCTGAAATTTAGAAAATAATGTAGATAGTCATAAATAGTTTAGATGGTTTTAAAAATAGTTTTAAAATAGTTAAAATACTTTAAAGTAATTTAAATGGTTTAAAATAGTTTAAAATAGATTAAATTAGTTTTAAATAGTTAAAAATATTTTAAAATAGTTTAAATAGATTTAATTAGTTTAAATATAGATTAAAAATAGTAAATAGTTTAAAATAGGTTAAAATAGTTTAAAATAGTTAAATAGTTTAAAATAGGTTAAGATAGTTTAAAAATAAATTTAATATAGTTTAATAGTTTAATATAAAATAGTTTGATTATTGGAAATGGTTTACATAGTAAACAGTTTAAAAATGCAAATAAATCCAAATTCAAAATACTATATCTTTAAACAATTTACATTAAAATAATTTGTTTTAAATTAATAACAAATTAAACTATTTCTTCCATTTCAACAAATCTGGACCATATCCAGATTTTAACAAAACTAAATTTTCTTTCAATACAAATACCCAAAATCATTTCAACTTATATTGATTTCAAATTCATGGTTGAACCATAATTTTAAAGCACTTTAAATTCATAGATTTCAAGTTTAGATATTCAAACATTATAATAACTCAATTTCGATAAATTTCAATTATATTTCACAAATCAAACTTTGAAATTTCAATTTAATTTCTTTACGCAATTCATTTAAGCAAATTCCAATTTCAACGTTTAAAGCTTGAATTTTCAAAAATAATTCAGTTTATATAAATCCAAATTTTATGTCAAAATATCATTTAGCCGAATTTCAAAGGTTTAGGATTAAAACCATTTAATTTAACCAATCCAGTGTCCGTATATAGTTTTCTACCATGTGGTCAAGTGAAACAGAAATATATCATTTCAATCCGCAATACATTTAAATTTATGGGTATATATCATTTCAACCCGCAATCTCGAATTTAACTTTAAATCCATGAAATCGCTTAAGTCTATCATTTCAACCCATAACGATTTCTTCCTAATCTATCAGATCGTTTGGGTACGTATCATTTCAAACCATAGGATTTTCTAACAATAACTAAGGAACTTGCAGTGTGATATCAATATATATATAATAACATAACATCCAGTCATCCAATATCAACAATTAAACATCCATTACAATCATCATTCAAATTGACCAGTAAATAATATCAATTAACCGGTGGTCATTAACAGGTATTTAACTGGCAATTTAAAATTCAATACTAAATTAAATGATGATTTAATTCAATAAATTTCAGATTTAGCTAGAATGATAATTTAAATATACCCAACATCAACCAACCAAATTTTAATCCCATCATAAATTTGGCTAAACTAACATAAGATAATTTAGTAGATGTACTCACATTTGATTCAAATTGATTTAAAGTCCAATTATAGCCCAAAATTTAACAGTCTCAGAATTCTGAGAATTCGTCCAAACTAGATTCGTAATGTCCAAAATTTTAATACAATCGTAGTGGAGAAAATCGTGCATGAATCTGACCTCGTATGCAAAAGATATTAGGTTTTGAAGTTATACGATTTAAAATATGAGATAAATAAAATAATAAAACAATTAAACACTATACCCAATCTTGCTTGTCCACGCACCTCAGTTTCACGCGCACGACCATCACTAGTTCATTTGAACCCTAGCCTGCTACTTCGTTCGAAGAAACTACGCCGTCTCCTAGGTCAGTCGCGACCACTTATCGAAGGTCGTCGTTCGTGCGCCACCACCGGCCACGCGTCCCCACCACCTCGCGACGAACGCCACTCCTTCGGTCGAAACCTAAAAGCATAGCCACTGCCCCATATTCAAAACTGTAATCGAATTTCTAGCTAAATCCAACCACCATTCCTGCAAAAGACCATCACTGATGAACTCCCCTCGCCCATCTCCATGCAACTTTACCCTCGAATCGACGATCCATCGTCGTTAATCAACCATCAAATGAACGGCCGAGAATGCTTTAGCCTGTCCTAGACAAACCAAAACTCGATTGCGAAAATGAACAGCAGATTTGGGTTACGCTCATCGAGAGTTTTCGAACGATATATAATTTGATATAGTTTGAGTAGTTTCAATTTTTCGATTTGATTTTGATTTACAACTGAATCTAGGAATTAGGGTTTCTGCCATTTAAGAAGGAGAAACAGACAGATGGAATTGTACGTGCTGTAAAAAGAAATAAAAAGGCTGCTAGGGTATAGAAAAAACAATTCAGATAGACAAGGCCCGATTAGAAAGAATGAACATATCGAATCGTTAAAAAAGACAATAACGACCCGAAAAGCCCGTTCCATTTTCGAAACGGAAGTAGGTCACCCCATATATCAAAATATATGTTTTTGATATTTTTAAACTCAATGGAACATGTTTCAAACCCAAATTCCATTGTATATAGAATTTATCTTTTAAAATCATCTTATTTTAAATTTAATTTATTAAATTGATTTTATCACTATTCAAATTCAAATTTTATAACTAACAAATTTTATCATTTTTTTATTACATGATATTAAATAATCTTTTAAAACAAATTTCCTACATCAAATTCAATATTAACTATTGCACTAATTACAACGTTCAAGTTCAACTGAATGGATTCATTGATTATTATTTTAAATTCCAATAAATCCATTTATTTGATTTTTCATCTTATTATTCAATCCATTATTACTTTATGGATATAATTAACATTGGTTTGTCACTTATTACACCGACACTCTTGCAACGACCTGTATTTTTTGTTGTTCGATTTTAAATATGATTTATAGAATTAACTGAGTTAATAAGTTTTTACAACTGGGATTTCAAGCGATTTTGCAAATTTCTGAAATCGTCGATTTAATCGACGCGTTAAAATAGAGATCCGAGGCACGGTCTCTAATTTTGACGAAACTAGTTCCATTAGATCCATAATAGTGTATTAATACTGGATATCAAATTTTGTAGCTTTTGGAGTTATCGTTTGGTCGTATAGGATAGAAACACGCTGAAATTATATCGAAAATTCAATATAATAATTGGGTCCAAAAAGCTATCTTCTTCATATAATCGAATTGGGACTCGAAACCTTTTCCATTGCGTTCGAAATTAGGGTATATCATTATAAATGCTAGGCGGCACGCTTCAATAGAGGTTCAATTTTGCTTGGTATATTTAAAACGAGATATTTGAAAAATTATGTAATATATATTCATATCAATATCAACATCACCCTATAAAACATCAATTTCAAGTCACCTTACCTTCTGAAATATGATACCCCCTTTATCTTTAAATCACGATAATATCCCTTCATTCTGTTAGAAGAAAAAAGTCCCTCCCCTTCGTATAAAAAAAACCAAGCCTCTTTCATTTCAAAATTCACAAACGAAAGGAAATCGAGACTGCCTTCTTTCAGGAAATCAAATTTATAGAAATCGTGAACCTTTTCTTCCATCAAAACGAAAACGTTCAAAATCAAACGGCGACCCTTCTTTCCCTTTGAAGTTCAAATTGAAATCGCCTCGTTATACAAAAAGTAAAACGAAATCGAAATCTCGAGTTCGTTCGTGATCGAGGATGTGTAACTTGGAGGGGACACGAGAGCGGCACGATGGAGGAGGTCGCGAGAGTTTGGGAAGGTGGTAGGCGAGTGCGTGTGTGAGTGCTAATGGATGTGATGGGTATGTCGTGATCGATTGGGGGTCGGACGTCAGGTAGATGTAATTGCGAATCGAAGAAGCATGTCGCGATTGTGAAGAAGGTGCACGGGAAGAGGGACTGGGGCCATGGCGATGTTGTGACTTGTACGACTCGCGATAGTGGAGGTAAGTAGTAACAAGCTAGCATGGGGTCGGTGATGAGGTTAGGGATTGGTTTGATTAGAGCGACAAGGGTTGTGGGGGTTGTTCGCTTTTTGTTCGGAGCAATGAAGAGCAAGTTTGGTGGGGGATGTTGGCGAGGTCGACGTTCATTTCCAAGCAACCATTGGTGTGGGAGGTCGTGCATGTATGAGCAGGAGGGAGGTTACGGTGTGCAGCCTTTTTTTGTTGAGAAGGTAATGAACTTGTAATGAACCAGAACTTCTGTCAATTAAAATTTGTATATTTAATTGATTTTAAATATTAACAAGTAAAATTTGTAAGTCGAATAAATTTTTATTCGAATATCTAGATTTAATTGAATAATTAAATCGATAATTTAATATTTGAAAATACAGAAATAATTGAAAATTGGGTTTAATATGATTAAAATTGATTTGTAAAATTTTAATAAATCATATTGGAGTTAGAATGATGTTATAGAACTTTTAAAATCGAATTAAAAGTTAAATTTGTGAAAATTGAATATTTTAATATTTAATTGACAAGTAAAAATAGCCATTTTTCAAATAGTCTCGGATTTCGACGAAACCAGTTTCATCGGATCCATAATGTTATATTATTGTAAGATTTCAAATTTCGTGTCAATCAGATTTACCGTTTGTCCGGCGCAAGCCAAAACGCATAGAAATTGGTTTAAATCGATTTAATTTAAATCTAATCGTTTATTTCCGTAACTCGCACATACGTTGGAATTAGCTTCCGAAACATGTTCCATTGTGTCCGGAACATGGGGTAAACCCTAGGAACGCCAGCCGGCATGCTTCCTTTGGAGTTAGGAAAATTTTGGGTGAATAGTGTTTTCGTCAATTTTCTATATAAGGACGTTATAATTCATTTTTGCAAAAATAAAACGAGCCTAGGGTTTCTAAAGCTTCAGGCCGCCTCCATATACATCAATGGCCGAAATGTTATCATCTTCTTCCTCTATTTTCTTCAAATCCACACTTCAATTCGAAAAACTTTCTAAAGCAAACTTGTAGAACACGTTGCGAACTACCTATCCAACGGCCATGATTGGAAACGATGAAGTGGATCGACCAGAATCTTGATGCAAAGTTCATATGGTCGGCATGAATTTCGAGGCCAAATAGGAGGCCGAGCTCCTTGATACTCGAGCTGAAGGTGGAGCTCGTGAAGCTCGTTCGAATGGCACTCGTCGATCGTCTTCGAAGTCAACGTGATAGCTGCGCGAATTAGGGTTTTGGTGGCAGCTATGGGTTCTTGGTCGCGCATACAACCTGGAGATGGAAGAAGATGCGTGGAATGGCCTGGATCCCATTTCTAAAAGCAACGGCCGAGATTAGGTTGATAATAATAAAAGTAAATGTTAATTAATTTACGTTTTAATTTGTACAAACTTTAAAATGCTGTAACTCTTTTATACGAGGTTGAAACATTACGAAACAAATTGCCTTAGCTTCGTTTTGACGAGCACTACGCAATGGAACGGGATTGGAGTCGTTTGGAGCTAATTTGAATTTCGGATAAAATTAAACGCATGTTTAATTTTATTCAAAATAAAACGCTGGAAATTAGAAACAAGGTGAGAACTTCTCACTCAATCGAATTGTTTCGATTTAAATTTTAAATAATTAAATTTAAAATTGCTTGATTGTGTGATTGGATGACGATTATTATCCGTTGTATTCAAATAGACCCTATACGCCGTATATTAAGCGGATGTTATTTATTAAACCCATATACCGCGATAATTCCAACTTGTATGGAATTGGTATTATATATGTATTTGGAGTTGATTTTCCCGCATTATATAGCGGATGAGACCCTATTGCGTCGCATAATAGCGGATAATATTTTATAAATCCCATATACCGCGATATTCCATCTCGATGCGGAATTGGTATTGTGCTAACATCTTTGGATGCAGGGAAACCGTTTGGAGGGATCCAACCGGATTCCTCAAATGATTGAATTTATTTCAATGTTGTGTGTTGATCTATTTGTAATCTGCGTGATTATCTTTGTGATTGAAATTGTTAAAGGCTAAAATTTAGCCGAATATATTTTTGGTATCGTTGGATGCCGAAAATAAATAAAATTTGATATTTGGAAAATTAAGTTGAAAATTCATAATAAAATTTAATTTTGGAATTGATTCATTTTAAATAAATAAACATTGTAATTTTTATGTTATAAAAATTATGATTTTTGTGAAATATAACCGAAATGTGATTTTTTCGAAATAAGTAGTTGATTAAATTATAAGATGGTTTAAATTGGGATTTTTGAATTATTATAAATGATTTATATAAAAGATTTATAAAATTGATATTTATAAATAAAAAATATTGGAATTATAAAACGAGTTTTTATAAGTGTTAAAATAAAGTATAAATGGATTTCATAAGTGGATGAAATCTATAGATTTATAAATTGTGAAGTTATAAAATGAATAGATTTTTGTAAAATAGAAGATTTATAGGTAATTAACTTATAAATTGGATTTTTGCGTGTAAATGGGATATGGATAGAATTTGTTAATAAATTGATTTTATAAGTTGAAGTTGTTATAAAATATAAATGGAATTTATAAACGTTGTTTTATAAATCCGAAATCGACTTATTTTGATAAGTTTAATTACTACAGCTTATTAAAGGAGATATATCCACGATTTTGGGATGGTAGATAATGCTTTAAATAAAATATGTAGAAATTGAATTTGTTTAACGAAGTTGGACAGTGAATAATATATTAAAGAAATATTTTGGGAAAGTGATATTTTAAATAGAATTAAAACGATTCAAAAATGTTTTAAAATGTATTAAGTATCGAAACCATAGATTTCAACATTCATTGTTGAAATAGACGTTTTCGAGAAGTAGAAGGAAATGGTGGACTATAACACTGTTGTTATAGTAAATGATTTCCGAAAGGAAAAGTTTTGTATAGTATTGGGGTTTATATATCTATCTTAAATTTCAAATCCCTACACTAGTGATTTTGGGTTGTCGTAACGATGTTTTACGCAACATTCGTTTTGAAATAAATGTGTTTAAGAGGATGTTTTTCTTAAAGAATAAAATATATACTTAATTTGGATTTAAGTATATTGAATATTTTCCAAATGTTGAAAATAAATGGATTTGTGAATTACTTATTATTAAATAAGTATGGAAATGTTTTTCAATATGAAGTGAATGTTTTGAGATTATATCTTTTAAAGGTAAATTGAAAGTGAATAATTGAAATCGATTTGAAAAATCGTATAAAAAGTGAATATTTGGAAATGTAAATTTACAATGGAAATTTATAAGGGAATGTTTTAAAAATAAACATTGATTTATTTTTAAAAGTGTGAAAATAAATTTACGGATTTGGAACGTAAATTTAAATAAATCGGTAAGGATTTATTTAATTGGTTTAAATGAACCGTTTTGAAATGAAAGTTGTAAAGGTGAAAAGTGATTTGAAATCTGTTTTCAAATGGTTGAAGTATGGAAATTATATCTTGTAAAGTTATTTTTAAAAATAAATAATTTGGGAAATTATTTGAAATCGGGTGATGTTGTGAATATTGATTGATAGTTAAATAACCGATTATCAATATTGACCCTTAAATGGCTATTCGTTGTGAATTGGTTGAAATTGAATGCTACACTTATTTTTAAATTATTGCGCTCGTTATTCGGATTACCCATTCTGAATAGTGATATGACGTAATGGATAGCATTGAAGACCGGCGGTGAAGACCGGGTATTTGTGAAAACAATAGGATGACCTATCGATTGTCTCTGCACCGTTAGCTACAGTATGGAGATTTCCTTTGTGATAGGAAATTCGATCGGGTTGTGAATACCCGGATTGCAAGGGCTTCTTTGGAAGTGTCTTCGGTTCTGTTCGGGCCCGGAACAGACTTGTATGGTTACGTGTCTGACATTACATTTTGAGATATAAAGCGGATTTCTTTCAAATACATCTCTGTTGGTGGTGGAGAATTTATTCTCTTAGCTTAACACCCTTCTCTGAGACGTACGAGCTCAGAGGTTTTGTAGTTGAAGGTTATCAGCGATATATTCCCAATTTGGTAACGTGGCATGCTGAGTGTTGTTGTGTGACGATTATTTATTGATCATTTGTTGATCAAAGTGTGGCTTTGTGAAAAAGAATAGCTTTGTGGACGAGACTTCGTCAGATCTCACACCCCGGAAATGGTCAAAATAGGAATATACGGCAAGGTTATGAGGGTCGCTCCTTTTAGAGTACGTCATTTCCTCCTGGAAAAGGGTGGTGTTAGGTATGGAGCCCTGATGCTTAACCTATGTGGTTGCTCCAATCTCATTTTTCTGTGTGGTTGTTGCTTGGTGATCGAGGGCCCTCGGATAAAGGTCCCAAAGGACCGAGGGGTGGCATATTTGTGTAGTAGTTACCTAGTTACAGAGGTAACCCGGCCTTGTGTTGGTAGAGAGCTGGTTAAGTTCTCAGGACGTCCCGCCAGAGGCGATCCCATGTGGCAGTAGGAAGTTCCTTAGCCTGACCATTTGTTGGAAAAATCCAAAGAAACAATACGAGTCTTGTACGGTTTTAGTTGTATTACCTGCCATGGAATGTGGCGGTAACCTGCTATTGAACATGGTAGCTATAGTAGGCATACGATAATGGTCGTATGTTGGCTAAGATTTATATTCTATTTTCAAAATGCTTGCTACACTATGCACTAATAATAATATCAAAAATGATTTGTTTTGCGTAGTAAGCATCTTTGACTATCATAAGGAGAAATCTTCTCCAATTCTACGTTTGCATTGTGTGTGTGCGGGGAGGCCTTATGGTAGTTTCATTTTCCAAAAGCATTGCGGATATTTTTCACTTCCCTTGTTGTTGTTGTTTTAAAAGATAAATAACTGTTTTAAGTTCTCACACCAGTTTTGCTTATCTAGGTGAAATGTGATGGGGGTTCTCGCTTCGCGGTTTGGTGGCGGACGGGAGACTCTTACCCCTACACGTCCTCTTTACGGGGTTGGTTAGGCGTAAGCTGTGACAGTCGAAAGGCTGGCCGTAAAAGAAAGTTTGGGATACTAGTGTATGCCACGGCGGGACTGGGATGGTTGAAAAGCCTACCAGTCGAGAGAGGCCGCATTCGTTACATTTGGTATCAGAGCATATGGTTGAGCGACAACCATGGCTCTGTTGGGAATTACTCATTAGAGATAGAGTCAGTAGTACTCTAGAATGAGTTTGAGTGTAATAATAGATACGAGCACGTATTTGTTAGTGAATATAAATTGTTTTATATTGTGATGATTGGTTTGTTAAGTGGTATATGGATTCTGGTCAACACGAGTAATTAACGTTGTTGATAGGGATCTCTAAACACTTGTACAGAACAATTTGACACGATATCATTTTAAAATAGGGTAAATGAAATAATTTTACCTTGATTATATTTTATATATAAAGGAATAATTTTTTAGAAATTATTAAAGTGTATATATATGATTGTTTGGTTGTTGAAAATGTAAGAATATATACAAGTTAATAAAGGATATTTGAATAATTTAATAAGAAAACAATTGTAAAAGAATGAAATTATATAAGCAAATGAATTATAAGCGTGGAATTATAATCAATATGATTTACAATTGTGAAATAAGCTCGTATATAAAGGTGAAACTATATGAATATATTTATTAATATGAGTTGTAAATATAAAAATGAATTTGGACTATGAATTTGAAAATTTTGAATCCTGTTTATTTTGGAAGTTATTTTTCAAAATTAAAAGTTAAATAGTGTAATTCTATAAGTAAAAGATTTGTAAATATGATTTATAAATAAAGGAAAAAAAATTGAGAGAATATTAAGCACTGAATTCACTACTGTTACTGGGAAATAATAAGGGTGATGACTGCAGCATCATCAGTATCATTTTCGAGCCTCTATGTGATAGATTTGCTACCATAGTAAATTGGGAATTGAAGTTTGATTGTGATAAACAAATTTGAAATTAAAATCCAAGTTAAAATAAATTTGAGTTGTCATCAAAGGCATGTGATTTGAAATTTAACTAAAGGAAAGTTAAATAAATTGATTTGGATTAAATAAGCGATTGAAATTGATGAATATAAGTAAAATAAGTTTTGAACTTATAATATGAGTTAATAAATTTAGCTTTGGTAAAAGTTAAATAGAATTTACTTTAGAATTGAAATCTGAATTGGATTTATAAGTGGAATTTTAAGTTAAGTTAAACAAATGATGTTTGAAATGGAATATAACTTAAGTGAAGTTGAATAAAGTTGATTTTGGTATCGAAGTAAATTAATCAAGAGAAGTGATGAATATGAACTTGAGTTATATAAATGAAATTCAACCTTATATTGTTAAAGGAATTAGCAATTGAATTGATAAATGGATGGAATATTAATCAATCGAATGTAAAAGAATTGATACGGGATAATGAATGTAAGTGTAAATTCATTAGAAGCTAATGAAGTTGTGAAAATGAATAATTGAAAGGAAGTCAATTTAATATCAACCAATTGGAGTTAAAAAGTGTTAAACCAAATAGAATGTAAATTTAATAATTTGGTTATGATGGTTATGATTTGGTTGTTATATAATTGTTAGTTGATTGTATATAATTCATTAAGTATTAATGAAATTGAATTGATAAATGGAAAGCTATGTAATTGAATTTGAATTGAAAGTAAACTAACTTGAATATAAATTAGTGAATGTAAACTAATTGAACATGAATAAGTGAATGTTAGTAAAAACATCCAATGTTAATGAATCAAATGTGATTAAATGAAAAACCAATTCATTGAATAATAATGAGAAGTGAATGTATATTGATTTGATATGGATTTGTTGGATGATAGTTGTTTGGTGGTTGCATTTATTGCTTTTGTTGCATTTGCTATATTGGCATATGTAGTTGTTGTAGTGATAAATGTTGTATATTGATATTACTTTCATATATTCATGTTTCTCATGGTTTGTTGAGTGTTTAGTAGGTGCGGATTGCGCTTGCTTCGCATTTGGAGCTCGCTTTCGCGCTATTTTAGCCGTATATGCTTGCTAATAATATATAAGGTACATATCTCGGATTACATACAAGGTTTTAAATCTTGGATTTCGGTCACGTCTCGTCTCGAAGAATTTAGAGAGCTTATCTCGTATCGGGTGAGATCTTGAACGAGATGAGTGCATCTCGGTCGTCCATCTCAGATTTACATCTCGGTTTCTAAAATTCATTTCGGAGTTATCTCGGAGTATATGTCATGTCAAAAATTAATTTTCATACACCTAAATTTGTAATACTAGTCACTACCTTAAGGAAAACGCTATGCACTTACCTTGAATATATCACACGCTTATCATTAGTAATTTAGTATGGAAAAATATCACTTGTATCATGTAAAATAAACAAATAACTAGATTTCATTAATAATGTTCAATATAATGTCATATGAGATAAAGTAGACAAGAAATAAACCATAGCATATGCACCTTTACTTTGTTTGATCATTCGCTTAAATTTTCTACACAATATAATGTCTCATTTCTATCTTTTATGATTTATAGTACCGCAAGGGAAATTTTAATTTTATAACTTTAAATACAAAAGTCCACAAATAGAATTAAGATATTCTATGTCTGATTATAGTATTTAATTATTAGCAAACAAAACCTCATTAAGCAACTAATAACATAGATATTTCAAACAAACATAGAAAATAGCATACATAGTATAAACAATTTTCAAACATTTAATAATTTTTATAAAAAAAGCAAAAAAATGATGTACGAATGAACATGTAATCATCAAATGAAATTAATAGATGAAATAGAATTCCTTTATTACTTAATAATAAGCCTTGAGGAAAAAAAATATAGCAGCAAAGACTAAATGAAATCAAATTGGGAATCCATTTGGAACATAAAGTTAAATAAGTAAAGCCCAAAATTTATAGCCACAAAAAAATAGGGTTAGGTAAAAAACTCAAGAAAGTGTCGAAAAAAGAATATTGAAATCGGATGTAAATTAGTTTGGATCAAAAACCTAAATGAAAATCATAAAGTGAAATACCTACCATAATCGATGTAGATTTTATCATCTTCTTACACTTGTCACTGCAGTAAAATAAAAGAGGAATATTAAATGAGATTTATATAAGAAATAAGGGTTAAAAAAGTACAATTAAGAAGGCTTAAATTAAGGTAAAGGATCCGTCAGCCCAATACGGAAAAAGAGTTGATTTTTACCAAAATTCAACAACTCGGCCAATATCTCGCAATTAAGTCTCGTCCGAGATATCGAACGAGATATCGAAATATCGTCCGAGATTTGGGTCAGACGAGATTCAAACGAAATAGCCTGTTTCGAATCGCCTAGGCTTAAAAACGAGATCTCGGCCGAGATGAGCGAGATTTAAAACCTTGATTACATATCGTACTTTTACACTTTTTTTCCTACGGGATGCCTCACTACTTGATGAGATGTATATTTGTGATATATATATTGTCATTTTTTTTCGGATCGAGCCGCGCAAAGAAGACTATGGCGAATTTTTCCGAAAATTTAAGACGTTAGAGTATTTTTGGGAAAATCGAAAAACCTTTGATAACTAAAGTTTTGATTTGAAGTTAAAAGTTAAACGATATAGTTTGTTTTGAAAGGATAACTAAGTATGATTTGAAAACTTTGTAAAATTATTATAAGAAGTTTAACTATGGATGTTTGAAACGTTAATGGATTTTTAGACTTTTTCTTACTTGGTAATTTCGAGGACGAAATTCTTTTAAGGGGAAGTTTGTAACGACCCAGAACTTCTTTCAATTAAAATTTGTATATTTAATTGATTTTAAATATTAACAAGTAAAATTTGTAAGTCGAATAAATTTTTATTCGAATATCTAGATTTAATTGAATAATTAAATCGATAATTTAATATTTGAAAATACAGAATAATTGGAAATTGGGTTTAATATGATTAAAATTGATTTGTAAAATTTTAATAAAACATATTGGAGTTAGACTGATGTTATAGAACTTTTAAAATCGAATTAAAAGTTAAATTTGTGAAATTGAATATTTTAATATTTAATTGACAAGTAAAAATAGCCATTTTTCAAAAAATCTCGGATTTCGACGAAACTAGTTTCATCGGATCCGTAATGTTATATTATTGTAAGATTTCAAATTTCGTGTCAATCGGATTTACCGTTTGTCCGGGGCAAGCCAAAACGCATAGAAATTGGTTTAAATCGATTTAATTTAAATCTGATCGTTTATTTCCGTAACTCGCACATACGATGGAATTATCTTCCGAAACACGTTCCATTATGTCCGGAACGTGGGATAAACCCTAGAAACGCCAGCCGGCACGCTTTGTTTGGAGTTAGGAAATTTTTGGGTGAATAGTGTTTTCGTCAAATTTCTATATAAGGACTTTATAATTCCTTTTTGCAAAAATAAAACGAGTTCCTAGGGTTTCTAAAGCTTCAGGCCGCCTCCATATACATCAATGGCCGAAATGTTATCATCTTCTTCCTCTATTTTCTTCAAATCCACACTTCAATTCGAAAAACTTTCTAAAGCAAACTTGTAGAACACGTTGCGAACTACCTATCCAAAGGCCATGATTGGAAACGATGAAGTGGATCGACCAGAATCTTGATGAAAAGTTCATACGGTCGGCACGAATTTCAAGGCCAAATAGGAGGCCGAGCGCCTTGATACTCGAGCCGAAGGTGGAGCTTGTGAAGCTCTTTCGAATGGCACTCGCCGATCGTCTTCGAAGTCAACGTGGTAGCCGCGCGAATTAGGGTTTTGGTGGCGGCTATGGGTTCTTGGTCACGTATACAACCTGGAGATGGAAGAAGATAAATGGAATGGCCTGGATCCTATTTCTAAAAGCAACGGCCGAGATTAGGTTGATAATAATAAAAGTAAATGTTAATTAATTTACGTTTTAATTTGTACAAACTTTAAAATGTTGTAACTCTTTCATACGAGGCTGAAAAATTACGAAACAAATTGCGTTAGCTTCGTTTTGAAGAGCGCTACGCAATGGAGCTGGATTGGAGTCGTTTGGAGCTAGTTTGAATTTTGGATAAAATTAAACGCGTGTTTAATTTTATTCGAAATAAAACGTTGGAAATTGGAAATAAGGTGAGAACTTCTCACTCAATCGAATTGTTTCGATTTAAATTTTAAATAATTAGATTTAAAATTGCTTGATTGTGTGGTTGGATGATAGTTATTATCTGTTGTATTGAAATAGACCCTATACGCCGTATATTAAGCGGATGTTATTTATTAAACCCATATACCGCGATAATTCCAATTTGTGTGAAGTTGGTATTATATATGTATTTGGAGTTGATTTTCACGCATTATATAGCGGATGAGACCCTATTGCGCCGCATAATAGCGGATAATATTTTATAAATCCCATATACCGTGATATTCCGTCTCGAAGCGGAATTTGTATTGTGCTAACATCTTTGGATGCAGGGAAACAGGTTGGAGGGATCCAACTGGATTCCTCAAATGATTGAATTTATTTCAATGTTGTGTGTTGATCTACTTATAATCTACGTGATTATCTTTTTGATTGAAATCGTTAAAGGCTAAAATTTAGCCGAATATATTTTTGGTACTGTTGGATGCCGAAAATAAATAAAATTTGATATTTGGAAAATTAAGTTGAAAATTCATAATAAAATTTAATTTTGGAATTGATTCATTTTAAATAAATAAACATTGTAATTTTTATGTTATAAAAATTATGATTTTTGTGAAATATAACCAAAATGTGAAGTTTTTTGAAATAAGTAGTTGATTAATTTATAAAATGGTTTAAATTGGGATTTTTGAATTATTATAAATGATTTATATAAAAGATTTATAAAATTGATATTTATAAATTAAAAATATCGGAAATATAAAACGAGTTTTTTTAAGTGTTAAAATAAAGTATAAATGGATTTTATAAGCGGATGAAATCTATAGATTTATAAATTGTGAAGTTATAAACTGAATAGATTTTTGTAAAATAGAAGATGTATAAGTAATTAACTTATAAATTGGATTTTTGCGTGTAAATGGGATATGGATAGAAGTTGTTAATAAAGTGATTTTATAAGTTGAAGTTGTTATAAAATATAAATGGAATTTATAAACGTTGTTTTATAAATCCTAAATCGACTTATTTTGATAAGTTTAATTATTGTAGCTTATTAAAGGAGATATATCCACGATTTTGGGACAGTGGATAATCCTTTAAGTAAAATATGTAGAAATTGAATTTGGTTAACGAAGTATATTCACGATTTTGGACAGTGAATAATATATTAAATAAATATTTTAGGAAAGTGATATTTAAATAGAATTAAAATGATTCAAAAATGTTTTAAAATGTATTAAGTATCGAAACCATAGATTTCAACATTCATTGTTGAAATAGACGTTTTCGAGAAGTAGAAGGAAATAGTGGACTATAACACTGTTGTTATAGTAAACGATTCCCGAAAGGAAAAGTTTTGTATAGTATTGGGGTTTATATATTTATCTTAAATTTCAAATCCCTATGCTAGTGATTTTGGGTTGTCGTAACGATGTTTTACGCAACATTCGTTTTGACTCAAATAAATGTGTTTAAGAGGATGTTTTCCTTAAAGAATAAAATATATACTTAATTTGGATTTAAGTATATTGAATATTTTCCATATGTTGAAAATAAATGGATTTATGAATTACTTATTATTAAATAAGTATGGAAATGTTTTCCAATATGAAGTGAATGTTTTGAGATTATATCTTTTAATGATAAATTGAAAGTGAATAATTGAAATCGATTCGAAAAATCGTATAAAAAGTGAATATTTGGAAATGTAAATTCATAATGGAAATTTATAAGGGAAATGTGTTTTAAAAATAAACATTGATTTATTTTTAAAAGTGTGGAAATAAATTTAAATAAATCGATAAGGATTTATTTAATTGTTTTAAATGATCCATTTTGAAATGAAAGTTGTAAAGGTGAAAAGTGATTTGAAATCTGTTTTCAAATGGTTGAAGTGTGGAAATTATGTCTTGTAAAGTTATTTTTTGAAAATAAATAATTTGGGAAATTATTTGAAATCGGGTGATGTTGTGAATATTGATTGATAGTTAAATAACCGACTATCAATATTGACCCTTAAATGGCTATTAGTTGTGAATTAGTTGAAATTGAATGCTACACTTATTTTCAAATTATTGCGCTCGTTATTCGGATTACCCATTCCAAATAGTGATACGTTGTAATGGATAGCATTGAAGACCGGTGATGAAGACCGGGTATTTATGAAAATCATAGGATGACCTATCGATTGTCTCTGCACCGTTAGCTACGATATGGAGATTTCCTTTGTGATGGGAAATTCGATCGGGATTGTGAATACCCGGATTGCAAGGGTTTCTTTGGAAGTGCCTTCGGTTCTGTTCGAGCCCGGAACAGACTTGTATGGTTACGTGTCTGACATTACATTTTTAGATATAAAGCAGATTTCTTTCAAATACATCTCTGTTGGTGGCGGAGAATTTATTCTCTTAGCTTAACACCCTTCTCTGAGACGTACGAGCTCAGAGGTTTTGTAGTTGAAGGTTATCAGCGATATATTCCCAATTTGGTAATGTGACATGCTGAGTGTTGCTGTGTGATGATTATTTATTGATCATTTGTTGATCAAAGCGTGGCTTTGTGAAAAAGCGTAGCTTTGTGGACGAGACTTCGTCAGACCTCACACCTCGGAAATGGTCAAAACAGGAATATGCGACAAAGTTATGAGGGTCGCTCCCTTTAGGGTATGCCATTTCCTTCTGGAAAAGGGTGGTGTCAGGTATGGAGTCCTGATGATTTGCCTATGTGGTTGCTCCAATCTCATTTTTCTGTGTGGTTGTTGCTTGGTGATCGAGGGCCCTCGGATAAAGGTCCCAAAGGACCGGGGGGTGGCATATTCGTGTAGTAGTTACCTAGTTACAGAGGTAACCCGGCCTTGTGTTGGTAGAGAGCTGGTTAAGTTCTCAGGACGTCCCGCCAGAGGCGATCCCATGTGGCAGTAGGAAGTTCCTTAGCCTGAACATTTGTTGGAAAAATCCAAAGAAACAATACGAGCCTTGTATGGTTTTAGTTGTATTACCTGCCATGGAATGTGGCGGTAACCTGCTATTGGACATGGTAGCTATAGTAGGCATACGATAATGGTCTATGTTGGCTAAGATTTATATTCTATTTTCGAAATGCTTTCTACACTATGCACTAATAATAATATCAAAAATGATTTGTTTTGCGTAGTAAGCATCTTTGATTATCATAAGGAGAAATCTCCTCCAATTCTGCGTTTGCATTGTGTGTGTGCGGGGAGGCCTTATGGTAGTTTCATTTTCCAAAAGCATTGCGGATATTTTTCACTTCCCTTGTTGTTGTTGTTTTAAAAGATAAACAACTGTTTTAAGTTCTCAGACCAGTCCCATGACTGACCTGGAGTTTATTGTTCTCTTCCTAAACTCTAGGTGCCCATAATTTTCCACGCGAGCAGTCTAGAGTCAGGTTATCAGGTCATTCTGGATTTAGGAGCGCTATGGAGCTCAGGAGGCAAGCTGGATGGCGAGATGTATTACTTGTATATGATATTATCTTTCCGCTGTAAATTCACTTGTAAGGACATGTTCGTATAACTGTCCATTGTTTTGTTGTGTTGTATATTGTTGTTGTATACTCTGATGATGATGGGATGTAATGTAATAACTGATATAGTTCTTTGTTTTAAAGATTATTCATTTATCTATTATATGTTGTTCCGCTGCGATTGTGAGATTCTGTTATTGTTTCTATTCTGTTTCCTTACTTCTTCTATCTATTTCTTCTACCTCTTCTTTTCAACCCTAACAATTCGGTTTTCCGGCATTCGATTATGCGGCATTTGATACAGTGGACGTAAGAATGCCCTTCGGATCATGTTAAAATCGCATTCGTTACATAACTCAATTTTAATTAAATTTGATAAAAATATAGTTAACGGACGGTTAGTTCAAAATTGATAAAGTAGTGGATTAATTTTAATCAAAATTGTAAACGCTAATTTATATGGTTCGAAATTTATTTGCGCGAGGTTCAATCAAACGAAAATCAGCCGTATAGGATTCGTAGCTGCGGAATCAATGTGGAGAAAAAAATATAAATATTGGAATGGATCACAATTAAATATCAAGGTGAGAATTTTTCACTCATTTTTGGATTGCCATATTTAAAATTTAAATGTTGAATTTAAATTGGATGCCGATTGGATTGGTAAATTTTAATTATTGGTTGGATGATTATCTAATATATAGTGTATATATATTAGTAATTTGAGTGATATTCCCGCATACTATAGCGGATGAGACCCTACGCGCCCGCATAATAGTGGATGACCCTATATATCGCGATATCTCCTTCGAAGTGGGATTGGTATTATTTTATGTTGTATTAACATATGTGGATGCAGGGAAACAGGTTGGAGGGATCCAACTGGATTCCTCAAATATATTGTTTATTTTTCATATATAGTGATAGATGATGTGTGTAGATAATATATTATAGATTATTGTAGTGCTTGAAATTATTGGATGTTATTGTAGCACTGTCCTAAATTTTGATATTTTAAATACCATCAATATATTTTTTAAAATTGAAGGAATAAAAGGAATTTTTGATACAAAATAGTTATATTAGAATTGGGATTATTTTTATGAAATTGAATTAGAAAACAAAAATTAAAATGAAAAGGAGTTGAAGTCGATATTAGAAATAGATTGAAAAGTTATAAATGAGATTTATAAAGAAATGGATTTATAAAATGAGATTTTATAAACAAAGTTGCTTTTTTTAAACAAGTAAAACTCAATGGAGTTATAAAAATTTATAAACGATGTTTATAAATAAAGAAAATTGATATCAGGAGGATAAATTGGAAATTTAAAACTTACAGTTAAAATTATATTAGAATATGGAAATAAGGTGAAGAAAATAGTGGATTACTATTTTGAAAAGTGAAAACAGTTAAGGAAATCGAAAGAGAAGCGATGTGTTGGAAATCGAGAGGAATTTATAAGTTGAATTGGTTATTGAGATTTTAAAAACAAATTTTAAATTTTAAGAAGTGAGTTTATTTTAAAAGGAAAATTTTATTATTTTAAAACTATGGAAGTTAAAACTAGTGAGACTGAAATACTTCGATAAGTAGATTTTCAAATATTCAGTATTTATTCAATAAGTTCTAACTTTTAAAGTTGGCTTTGGAAATTTATTTGTTCATCTAAAAATGAATTATTGATGTTATAAAAGTGTTTTCAATATTTTAAAAAATAACTTAAACATATTTTGAATAAATTACTATTTTTTAAAGAAAATACTCATTATATATATATAGTTTGAAATTACTGCAAATTTATTCATAAATGCTCTCGAGATATGTAGAGGGGGTTTATTAAAGGATGAAATTTTATAAGAGAAATCTCATAAATGGAATGTTAGAGACTTAAGAAATTTTCGATGTCTATATGCACTAACTTCGGGAAGATTTTGAATTTGTTTAAAGGAGTTATAAATGGTTTGTAACGACCCGAAATTTTCGATAATTAAAATTTGTTAATATAATAAGATTTTTGAAATTTAATATTTAACAAAATAAAAATTAGTGAGTTATTAATAAAAATTATAAGTAGAATGGAATTCAAATTAATTGAAATAGTGGAAATATTATAATTTGTTTATAAATGAAATATAAGAAAGACAAATGAAATTATTGAATTAATGTATGAAATAGTATAATAGATGGAAATTGTTTGTGAAGAATAAACATACAAGTATTATAAAGGGATATTTGTGACAAATGGTTGTTGTTGCCTGTTAATTTACCAATTACAAATATGGGTAATTAAATGTTACTTTAATGATATTAATATAATAGTGGAAAGTGTAAATTGTTGCACTTGGTCGTAAAATTAAAATAAGTAAATAAGAGTAAGTATTGAATTAACCAATGAAATAATACATTGATTAATAGTTGTGAGAAATGTGGATTACGGATCTTAAGGCTAGGATTAACACTAGAGTGGGGGGTGAATAGTGTTTATAAAGAATTACAAAATCTTTTTGAGTTTATGTTAATTTAGACAAAGATGTATGCAATCTACAGATACAGGGATAATCATAGAAACAAACACAGATGCAGAAATAAAATAAAAGCAGTAAAGGAAAGAACACACCGAATTTTATACTGGTTCGAAGTTACCCTACATCCAGTCCCGCAACACAAGTAGGGATTTCCTTTCAAAAGCAATTGTACAATTGCACCCTCGATTTCAAGGCTACGAGGTACACCCTCCAAAATTTCAATCCTCTGGGTAGAGATACTTAATTTCTAGGCCACAAGTTTACCCAATTGATTTACCAAGGCTACAATCACACCTTTTCTCGCTTGATTGATTTTCAAGGCCACAATCACACTTTTTCTCACTTAATAGATTACAAACAAGTCTATAACTCTGAATAGCATTGAGAACCTGTTGAGATAGTGATAGAGAATCGAACTAGAAGTAATCGAGTATGATTCAATATTGATTTCGGTAGAGTAATGGTAAGAGTATGTATTAAGAAATGTGGAAGAAGAAAAGGAGTGAAAAACCAGAAAATATGATATGAAATTCGTTGAAACTAACCCCTATTTATAGAAGAACAATAGCCTGTCCATTCGTGAAGAGTTATGACAAATAGACACTTCTTTTGAAATTTAAATTTTGAACTCAACTGACACCATGTCGACATGGTCACCATAGGCATGTCGACATCCCAAAGCAATTTTTTGATGATTTGATTTTCTTTGAAAATAACCTTTATCTTATATTAAAACTATTTTAAACTTTTCTAATACACTTAACTATAGTTAAAATACATAAGTAAATATAGAGAATAATATATATATAATTTAACTATAATTTTATATTTAAATCTTGAGTATAAATATTTAAAAGTAAAATATATTATATTAAAAGATAGTTTAAAATCAGGAGTAATTTGACTTTGAAATTAAAGATAATTTTGAGGCTAAAATTATTTAAAATCAGGATAGAGGGTTTTGAATCTTTTAAAAGGAAAGTTTTGAAATCATTTTGAAAACAAGATAATTTTGTAAAATCATTTGAATTAAAATTAGTGGATATAAAACAATGTTCCATTAGATTTTTCGTAGGTTCCATCCTACGTAGGGTTCCATCCCTTTAACAGTCTCGAAGCGAATTCCATTACACGAATAAATTGGATTTTAAGTTGCCAGTGCTTTTCTATGAGTTTTAACAAAATTTCTAATTAAAGAATAAATTACTTCAATTCTCGAACTCTTGATAATCTTGATATCATGAGTCTTCAATCTTGATATCTTGAATCTCCATACTGTACAGTCTTCATTCTTGTTACCTACATGGTTAAATCCTGCATATACATACATACATATATATATATATATATATATATATATCTAAACTTATAATATTAGTATTTATATTTTATCACCTATTATAAGGTTGTTGTCATCAAAACCATCATCTCATGGACTAATAATCTCCCCATTTTGATGATGACGGCCTTTGCTTATAAAATATTACTTCCATCCTAATAACTCCCTCTTAATCTATGCCCTAATTACCCTATTTTATATTTCTCCCCTTTTGTCATCAACAAAAACTAACTCCAAACTATATGACTCCCCCTTAATCTAATACTATATGACATGTGATTATAATGATAGTGTTATCATAAATAATCAACACTTAACTCTAAAAACTAAAAATTAATCCTAAATTACTAACTATCCTAACTAAGAATCTATGATAATACTTATAATAGTTAGAAATCAAATATAAGAACATAAATTATTTATTAAGTATATTTCAACACACCTATCAAAACGAATCATGTCAGACAAGTCAAACAAATCAATCAAGTCAAACAAGTCAATCAAGTCAAACAAGTCAATCAAAATATACCGAACAAATCAAAAACTAATAATCCTATATTATAAGACAATACTACAAACTCCTCCTAAATAAAATACACTTTATGTAGTTTGTAATGCAGTACGAAATGTATGACATATGCAATGTAGCATGAGATAATATGCAAAATGAAGCGCAACTTGTGATGCAAAGGATTATGATATGCATTGTAATTTATGACGTAATATGCAATGAAATGTGATATGAAATAGGATGCATAATGATATGTAATAAAATGACAATAAAGTAAAATAATTTGTAGAATGATATGATGATATATATATACTATGGTAAGAGATATTCAGTCTATAATATAAACATGAGTGATAAGTAATATCTAATTGGCAAGCATATATATATATGTGTGTGTGTGTGTGTGTGTGTGTGTCTATATATTTATGTATACATATATCAAACTATTTATTATACTTCAACCACACAAAGGTAAAACTCATTAATTACTAGACTTAAGTTAAGGAAACAAATGAATATAACTGAAAGAGTTGTAAAGAAAGAGTTTGAAGGTAATAAATGATATTAAAACTATAACGTAATTGTGGAAGGTAGTAATCAAACTTAATATTAAAATCAAATGCTAAGGAATAAGGAGTTATACTATACATGATCAAATATGGTTTTTATAAAGATTAATATCCTCCTTATTTAATTCCCTTTTTTTTTAAATAAATTATTATTGGTTTAAATATTTAGAAACATGTTTAAACATCTTTTAAATTTACAAAATATCATAATGAAATAAAATAAAATAATAAAGATTGAAAAAGTAAAATAAACATGTGTTATATTAAGGCCTCTTACTTTACAAAATTTAATAATTACTAAAAAAATTAAACATGAAATTAATTTTTTTAATATAAGTTAGAAAATAATTTCTAAAAAGAATATAGAAAAATACTTAATTTAAATATTATTTTTACATAATTTAAAGTCTCAAACAGAAAAGACAGTATTTACAAAATGCTATAAAAGTTTTTGCAATAAAATATATTCGAAACTTTATAAAACTAAAACTGTAGCTTTTACCAAATGCTGTGTAAAGTTTTTGAAACTCTACAGCGTTTCAAAGCACATAAATGCTATAAAAACGAATTTGTACTTACAAAATATTACAGAAGAAAATAAGCATTTTAGAAATGCTATCTAAAATTTCGGTCATGTGATGTGGTGCAATCTTATTAATTGAAGAAATATATAAATAGAACCTTATTCTAACATTCTAAATTCATTCTCTTAAAGATATAAAATTAGTATCTTAAAAGAAATAGAGTATGAGAAGTAAAAATAACATTGGAAAAGTTGAAATCATGAATGAAGGTATGCTTTTCTACTTAGTATAGTTGTAATAAATTAGTTGTTGTTTGCACGAAAAATGGGCAAACACCTCCAAGTCGTATGATTCAGTTGATTATATGTGGTTCTTAGTGATTTGGGTGATTTATGCAAATATATAAAATAGATGGACTAAACTATAAAAGACACACAGATTTATAATGGTTCGGCCAGAATGTGCCTACGTCCACTTTATATGTTATTCTCCTTTTCTGTTCAGATTACAAGTACAAAGCTTTGATTACAAGTATCTGAAAGTTGTTTGAAATTCTATCCGTGCTTGAGCTCTCAAACTTATCTGCCATTGTTGTACCCCTGCCCCTCTATTTATAGAGTGAGGCTGGGGGTAGGGTTCTTGGATGTATATAGCTGCTGGTGGGCCTAGGCTGATGCAATCTGGCCTGGCAGTGTTGGTTCGGTGGAGAGTTGGTGTGGACGTGTTCCGGTTGTAGAGGGTTGAGGTTGGTTCGGCTGTGGTTGGAGCGGTGAGGCCTTGGATCGGTGGATGTTGATGATTTGGTGGTGAGTGGCTTGGCTTGGCATGGAGTTGGTCCGGTAGTGCATGGAAATGGAGTTGGTTCGGCAGTAGGAGGGAAGTAGGTTGGTTCGGAAGTAGGTGGTTTGGTAGTGAGGGGAATTGGACTGGTGGTGGCTTGGGAGTGAGTTGATTCGGTGGTAGGGATGGAGCCGGTCGAAACACACCCAACATTTACCCCCCTAAAGTAGGGCATATGCCTGTATATGGCGTGCTTTGTTTTAAGTCATTCATCCTGGACGCTATCATCCGGTCTCTAATGCCGAACCAACTGGTCCGGTCATTGATATTTGCTTATAAGTAGGGGCCTAACGCTTTCGTTTTTCCTTATCAGCTGAACCAAACCCCTGTCTTTGCCGAATCAAACTCTCATCTCTGCCGAATCAAACGTGTTAGTCGATCCAGAAACTTACTTTTGCCGAACCAGGTGAGATCCTTTTCTGCCGAATTTTTTCTCTGGACTACCGAATGGTTTCGGGGACTCGACTCACCCAATGAACTTCATGGAGTATAAGTGTCGAATGAACTTATATACTTGGATTACCGGATGAACTCAAATCTTGAATTACCGAATGAACTCGAATCTTGGGTTACCGAATGATACTCGCGGACCTTAAGTATCGAATGAACTCAAACCTTGAATTTTTTTTATGTTTCGAATTACGAGTGAAATTCCAGACTACATAGTTTATATGTTTTAACGATATACTTTCTTGTGTTGCAGATAAATGTCTCATAAAGTGGAAACTCGATCAGATAAGAGGAAATCTATGGACAGAAGAGAGTCCCCCGTTATGCCCCCAGCCCAGCCAGGACTGGGACAACAGGGACCCACCCCGAGATCACTAGTGGATGGATATGGCCCTCAGGAGCTCTTTAACTCTCCTCCTGACTGCTTTCCTAGCTCCCTCAAAGAGAAGCGGCTTGATGTTATCTCTCGCTCCTTTAGGATTGATAGAGCGTGTATGTTGTTGCCGGGGGAAGGAGTGATGCCGTACAACCCCCCTGAAGGATATTTCGCTTATAGTAGGTACCATCGCATGTGCGGGGCCATTCCCCCGATCAATACTTGGATAGTCAGCTTTATTACCTATTTGAATGTGGCCCCTTTCCAGCTTCAGCCCAATTCTTATGCTATCTTGGTGAGTCTATTCATCATTTTCTAGAGAAAATACGGGCGTCCCCCTTCCAACTGGGAGATCCGGTATTTGTACAACTTGAGAGGCTACAAGAAGGGGTCTCCATACATCAGCTTGGAATCGGCCGTGTCCTTCAAGCCGGTCCTGGACTTATATTCGAAGTTCAGCATGTTCAAGAAAGAATGGTTTTTTGTCAAGGATGACTCTGTTTCTATCCGTCGCTTCACTTCTGGCTGTAAGTTGAATCTCACTCATAATTTCCTTCTGACTGCAATGCTTCTTCTTATGTGTTTTTATTTCTTGCTAGCGACAGGTGGCTTTGCGATCGTGGAGAACGATCGCCTGGTTCAGATTGCTGCGGAAATAGAAGCCATTTCAGGAAGGGAGAGGTCAGCTTCTTACCTGATCAGGAATGCTACTCTTCTGCAGCACAACCTGATTCTACCACGTCAGTCTGTGGTCAAGCAGAGAGACACAGCTGAGGAGAGGGCTGCCAAAGCTAAAGGAGGGGCCACGACGAAGAGCAGCAAGAGGAAACCCTTCTCGATACCTCCAGACGTCGGGGGGAAGAAGCTCAAGAAATCCGATGGACCTTCCCCTAGCACATGTCCAGATGTTCCAGAGGAGGAAGAGGTGGAGGAGGAAAGAGGCAAGGAGAAGAGCGGAGGTGATGGAGAAGGTGATGGTGATGATGGTGGCGAAGGACAGAGCGGTGATGGCGCTGGGGCTTTGTCCTCTAGGCAAGCAGGGGAGATCCAAGAGTGGACAGATGATGATTTCCGCTAGGCTTTTGAGGGGTTGGAGGAAGGATCGGTCTTGGTGGAGAAGCCGAAGGAAACTGATAAGGCCGAAACTGGTGCCGATTCATCTTCTAAGAGCATTTCAGCTAAGGCAACCCCAGCGATTCAAGGTGAATTTTTGACTCCTGACGACTTCATTTATGATAAGGATTTAGGAATCTTTTATGGCCAGCTCCTGTCCTGGAATGAGATTCAGGACTTATTGAAATATCCTACTCCTCCCCAGGGTTTGTATAACAAAAGCGTCTTTTTACTATTCTTAATTTAATATGTTTCTTGAATTATAGTCCCATGCATGCTTGTAACACTCGGTTTATATTCCAGGGACGGGTAAGGTGGCCAAGACATCAGATATTTGGCATTGTCTCGAACAATTCAAACTCCTCAAAGCTTCCGCTAAACCAAAGCCTCCGACCAACCGTTCGGGGGACGTAGTCGGCTACGGTCCACTTCTCGGAGTTATTGAAGAGGATATTCAAAAGAAAAAGAGGAGTCGCTCCTTATTCGAACTTTCACCTGGTCCTCAGCCCCCAACCCAGCCTATTCATGATATCACGGAGGAGGATACTGAGTTCATACCCTCTCCGCATCCGTCTGAGAATCCTATCGTTACTCAGATTGATCGTCCCAGCTTGGCTCGTAATCCATTTGCAGGTCATCCATATCTGGATCCAGGTTCTCATGATATTTCCTTTGACGAGGTTACTGGTGAGCACCTTCTCCCCCGCAATCCTATAGTAAAGGTGCTTGATGAGGCCAAGTCCCTGGATCTTGATTTGCTTACTACTCGGATTGTAACTATGGGGGATGAAGCTAAGGAAAATATCGACCAGGTTGCTGAGGAGACTAGGAAGTTGATGGGGAATCATGCCCGACTGGTTAAGGCCGGGGAGGAAATTGGGAGTGCCAACATAAGATTGCAGTTAGTGGTTTCCGACCAGGCCAAGCAACTCGCCGATCAGGCCATCCAGATCTATCAGCACGAGGCTGCCTCCAGACGGCTAAAGAAAACCATGGAAGAGACTAGCAGAGCCGAGCTGCGGAAAATGGAGGCCATCTGCAAGGAACGGATCGATATGGCCATTGCAACGGTGGATGAGGTTCGGAAAGCGGATCTCGAGCGGGTAGAGGAGTTATCTGGAAAGCTTGAAGCCGCGGAGCTTGCTCAAGCCAAGCTGAAGAAGGAGATGGAGGCGATGAGGAAATCTCCTCAGGCTGATCGCTCGCGATGCCGATCAGAGAGGGATGCTACCGTTGCAAAGCTGTTGGCTTCTGAGGTTCGAATGAGGGAATTTGAGGAGAACGAGGGGATGATGGATGAGATGCTCCAGGATATGTATTTCCGTACTTGGAAGCAGGGCAACTTATCCTGGATGGATGATTATCCTCTGATCATGGCTAGGATTTATCTCCGGGCTCTGGAGGAGGCCAAGGCTGATGCGGATAAGGAGGGTGGCATGGCCTTCAGAATGGATGTGGTTACGGCCTAATTCACTAAGGAGGAGAACGTGGCGGTGAAGGAGGGCATGCGGCTGCTCGCTGCTGAGGAGGTAGGTGTGCAGTTGGGAGATGATGATCAAGGAACAGATTCTTGTAAGTCTTCCCTTTTAGCCTTTTCATAGCTTGGTTGTTTATTGTTCATTTAATGAATTCCTCTCCTGAATTGGACAGGCGGGACCTCTGAAGCGCCAGCCACCTCTGGTCAGCACGCTGGGAGCTCTAATCCGGCGGTTAAGTAGATCTCGGAGTGCCAGCAGGATAGAGGTGAAGCCCCGATGCAGTTGGCTCCTTGGCTTGATCTGGACATTTTTCAGTTTACTTGACATCGTTGTCCATGTTAGTCTTAAAACATTAATATAATTTTCAGGCTGTAATTATGTAACGAACAACTCGATTTTTGGCATGTAACTTTATAACATAAGCTGATTTTGTCATGTTTGAATGTTGTCGTTATTTTGATGTGTTGCATAAAATATAGTTGTGCATGTGTTAGTGATTCAATTGTGTTTGACGCTAAGTTCTTGCTTAAAATATAATTTCATGTCTTGCAATGTTAGTGTGATGAATAAATTATAGTTACATATTTGTATACAAGAGAAGAAAGTACCGCCCTTCATGTTTTAGTTGTAGACGGTAGCTTTGAATACCTTGTGTAATCGAATATGGAATGCAGCTGAGTGACCTGTCATTCAGTTGTGAGTCCTTATTCCCATTAGTGAGTGTCTCCTATTTTGTGTCCTGTACTTTAGGGATCGTTATAGAGGATAGGAGGAGAGTTTTTATAAATAAAACGGAAATATAAGAAATAGTAAAACTTCCAATCACGGAAGGCCTTCGATGTGCTTAAGTTCGTGGCAAACGGGTTGTGTAGTCACTTTCCCTAACTGTGGGTCTTAGAGATGTTTGTCACCCATCTTACGCCTCTACGGGGAGTTTTCTTTTTTACCACAGCCGTACTTAAGACACATCGGAGCCGAGATCGTGCATAGTCACTAACCGGGCCATTATGGCCCGTAATCGTGGGTATTATTCGATTTACCGTGGCCGGCTAGCGCGGGTGCCGATCGTCAACTGTGAACTGCCCCTGGCTGGCCATACCTTATGTTGGGGCTTATAATCGGTTCACGGTTGCCGGCGAGCCGAACGCCGTAATGAGCTGCCTAGGCTATTTTCGGCCTCCTCGGTGGCTTATAATCGGCTCATTACAGTTGGCTTTGAGGGCCGTCGCGAGCAATGAGTTAACCCGCAGCAGAGGGATGCTGGAGCAAAAGTGTCTCGTTGGCGAGGGCATAGATTCGTACAGTACCTGGTAGGTCTTGTCCATGTGAGATTGTGCCGTGAAGTGTCTAGAATGGAAATGCTGTTACACAGGATTTTGTTCAACAGAAAAGGATAAAGCTTAACAAGCAGCCAAGATTAAAAGAACAAGTTAAAAAGAGACAAGATTTTTAAAGTGGTTCGGCACGAAAATGCCTACATCCACTGATTCTCTTTGTTAATTCACTTCATATGGGCAGTACAAGTTAAGAAAAGTATCGACGAAGGTGTTGGATGTTCCATGCCCTCTGGAACACCTCTCTGTCCACTGTTGACAAAATATAAGCTCCGTTGTGGAGATCTTTATGAATTACATAGGGTCCGTCCCAGATTGGATCTAGCGCTCCAGGGCGCGGAAAGATCCGTTTGAGGACAAGATCTCCTTCTTGTAAGCTGCGGTGTTTGACTTTGGAGTTGTATTGCGCTGCCACCTTTTGCTTGTGAGCTGCCGCTTTGAGGGCTGCATCGTTTCTTCTCTCTTCAATTAGATCCAAAGACATGTGGAGGAGTTCTTCGTTCTCTTCTAGGTTGTAGTGGATCCTACGGTGGGAAGGCACTACAGTTTCAACTGGGAGCATGGCCTCCGATCCATATGCCAAAGAGAAAGGAGTATGCCCTGTTGATGTTCTGTAAGATGTGCGGTAGGCCCAAAGTGCCGTAGGAAGTTCATCCACCCAAGCGCCTTTTGACTTTTCAAGTTTCTTCTTGATTAGAGTTTTGAGAATTTTGTTGACAGCTTCGACTTGCCCGTTTGCCTGGGGATAAGCTACAGATGAGAAGCTTTTGTGAATTCCGTGCTCTTGGCACCAGTCGGTGAATTCCGCGCTGTTAAATTGAAGTCCATCGTTCGATATGATTTTGAGTGGAACCCCGTACCTGCATAGAACATTTTTGATCAAGAAGTTAATAACTTTTGCCGAAGATATTTTATTTAGAGGTTCCGCTTCCACCCATTTGGTGAAATAGTCGACTGCCACTATGGCATATTTGGCTCCGCCTCGGCCCATTGGCAGTTCGCCAGTCAAGTCAATTCCCCATACTGCAAAGGGCCAAGGGCTGGTCATTTGAGTAATCTCATCTGTGGGTAGTCGAGGAATTTTAGCAAATTTCTGACATCTGTCGAATTTTTTGACGAAGTCCAAGGCGTCTTTGTTTAAGGTGGGCCAGAAATATCCATATCGGAGTATTTTCTTTGCCAGAGTCTTCCCTCTAGTGTGGTCTTCACAACTTTCTTGATGGATGTTGGATAAGATTTCCTTGGCTTCCCTTCCAGCAACACATCTTAATCAGGGGTTGGAGAAGCCGCGCCGATAGAGGATGCCTTCTTGTATTGTGTAGCGGGAGGCACTCCTCAAGATTTTCCTGACTTCGTTACGCTCGTTGGGTAGTGTGCCATCTTGCAATTATTTCCGTATAGGAGTCATCCAAGTTTCTTCTTCGATTGCAGATATCAGATCCTCTTGTTCGAAACTTGGGGCTAGTTGTTTTGCGATAGCTACTGTTCTAGAAATGGTGCTGTTCTTCATGCTAGCTTGCTTTGCCAGTTCGTCGGCCTCTCGGTTCTCTTCTCGAGGAATGTGTTTGATTAAATAGTGGTCCAACTGATCGATTAGCAGCTTGGTTTTCTTTAGATATGCTGTGAGCCGTTCCCCTCGAGTATGAAACTCTCCTAGTACTTGGTTTACGATAAGTTGAGAATCACTATAAAGACATAAAGAACTGACTCCAATTTCTAAGGCAAGTTCTAATCCTGCTATTACTGCTTCATATTTTACATCGTTGTTGGTGGCAGCGAATTCCAACCTTAGGGCATAGTGCAGCTTCCTTCCCCTGGGGGTGATTATCACAATACCTACCCCCGAGCCTTCTTCGTTTGATGCTCCATCTACAAAGAGATTCCACTTGATATCTTTTGTTATTTCAGATTGATCCTTACCTTCGTTAGTAGTGAATTCGACAATGAAATCGGCTATGGCTTGTCCCTTGATGGCGGTGCGAGGATGGTAGGTGATATCATATTGACTCAGTTCAATACTCCATTTAAGTAGTCGCCCAGAAGTGTCGGGGCGACGGAGTACCTGCCTTAGCGGTTGATCGGTTAAAACTCTGATGGAATGAGATTGGAAATAGTGTCGCAGTTTCCGTGACGTGATCAGCAAACGGTATACTAGCTTCTCAAGTTTAGGGTATCTGGCTTCTTCCCCCGTAAACCTCTTGCTTACAAAGTATACGGGCCACTGCGCGCGGTTGTCTTCTCTCACCAAAGCGGCGCTTAGAGCATGGGACGACACAGCAAGGTATAGGTATAGTTCTTCGCCTTCATTTGGAGTTGAGAGTACTGGTGGTCTCTGGAGGTGTTCGATTAGGTTAAGGAAGGTTGTTGAGCATTCGTCAGTCCATTCGAACTTTCCTTTGTCTTTCTTTAGGGCTTCGAAGAAAGGGATGCATTTGTCGGTTTCTTTAGAGATGAATCTGCTTAGGGCGGCCACCTTCCCATTTAGGATTTGAATCTCTCTTCGAGTGGATGGTATCTTGATATCTTGCAAAGCCCGGACTTGTTCGGGGTTTGCTTCAATCCCCCTGGCATGGACGATGAATCCTAGGAACTTTCCCGACGATACTCTGAAGGAGCACTTTAGAGGATTCAGCTTCATTCCTATTGGCGAAGTACTTGAAACATCTCGTCCAGGTGGCTTACATGATCGTTGGCTTTCCTTGATTTTACCATCATGTCATCCACATAAACTTCCATAGTTCGTCCTATTAGTTCCGCAAACATCTTGTTGACAAGGCGCTGATAAGTAGCTCCGGCGCTTTTAAGTCCAAAAGGCATTACTCTGTAGAAGTACAATCCCCGGTCAGTGATGAAACTAGTGTGGTCTTGATCGGGGGCGTGCATAGGAATCTGGTTATATCCTGAGTATGCGTCCATAAAGGATAAGAGTTCGTGCCCAGTTGTGCTATCCACGAGTTGATCGATTCGGGGGAGTGGGAAGCAATCCTTCGGGCAAGCGTCATTTAAGTTGGAGAAGTCAATGCATGGTCGCCACTTCCCATTAGCCTTCTTTACTGGTACCGGGTTAGCGATCCACTCTGGGTAGATGGCTTCTTGTATGAAGTTATTGGCAAGTAGGTTCTTTACTTCTTCCTCGAGGGCTGCTGATCGTTCTGCCCCCATACTTCTCTTTTTCTGCTTTACTGGCACTTTGGTAGGATCGACGTTCAGTATGTGGCATGCGACGTCTGGGGAGATTCCAGTCATATCAGCGTGCGTCCATGCAAATACATCCAAGTTGTGGCGGAGAAAATCAATGAGTTGATCCTTTAATTCTGCTTTTAATTGAGATCCGATTTTCAATAGTCTACTTGAGTCATGTTTGTCTACAGATACAAACTCCACAACCTCTGCAGGCTCGGCAGTGGCCTCCCCTCTTTGTCCCTGGGGTCTAATTCATTGAAAGGATCACTGGTTATCGAAGAGGAGGGGCTTTCTTTAGTTGCTATGCTTCCAAGTTTTCTTGCAGAGAGAAGTCTCTGCATCCTTCCCTTTATCCTTCCTGCGGTTATTGTGAAGTTCAGTCACATAGCAATCTCGAGCGGCGTCTTGATCTCCCTCTATTTCTCCTATTCCGTTATCTGTTGGAAATTTCATCTTCAGGCACCACGGGGCTAGGACAATTTGGAAGTCAGACAAGGCTGGTCTTCCCAAAAAGGCGTTGTAGGCCGAGTGGTTCTCTATTAGTACAAATGTTTGTTTTCGCACAACGGAGCAGGGATGACTTCCTATTTCGACAAAGAGGTCCAGTTGCCCGAGGGGCTTCTTCGCATCTCCAGTGAAACCATGTAGCGGTTTGTTGCAGAGAGACACATCCTTCATTGACAGCTTCATTTTGTCGAAAGCATGCTTGAATAGGATATTTACCGAGCTTCCAGTGTCTACTAGAATTCGGAAAACTTTGGCTGGACCGAACCAGGCAGAGACGACCATAGGGTCCATGTGAGGGTACTGCCTTCCCTCTAGATCACGCCTACTGAATGTGATGTCATCATTCTCTTTCTGTTTCGGGTGGCGTTCTTTTGTAACAGAATTAATGCAGCTTTCATTGTTTCTAAGCGACCTTCCATATCTTTCCATCTTTGCCCAGCTTCTGTCGGCGATATGTGGTCCTCCTGATATGGTATGGACCACTATCTTCTCCTGACTAGAGCCGCTGGTGTTGCAATTTCCTCCGCCTACTTCTGAGAGGGGTAGCCCTAGGTTCTCATTGGCAGGAGTTGGAGTCCTGTTCTGCCCTTTTACATAGCGCTCTAGTCTCTTCCTTCTGATGTGTTCTTCAATTAAGTCCTGGAGATGATGGCATTCATTTTTGTCATACCCATGAGATTCGTGGAAGCGGCAGAACTTTCCGGACTTAACTGCGTTATTTGATTCCTTCTTGTGTGGGGGGCACTTTTATCTAACTTCGTCTTGGGTGGCCAGTAAGATGTTTTCGATTGTTTAATTCAAAGGAGTGTAAGAGTCAAACCTCGGTCCTGGCCGATATAAACGCTTTTCTCCCTTCCTGCCCCCAGCATTGTCTTTAGAGTCATTTCTTCGAACATCCTTTGCTGCAACGGGAACCCTGTCTGGAATTGCCTTAGTCTGTTACCCTGACTGCCTCTCAGTGGCAGCGTCTTCAAGCCTCATATACTTCCCGGCTCCATGGAAGAAATCGGGTAAGGTAGCTGGTTTTTCTTTCGTTAATCTCCTAGCAAATTTAGTATCCGGATGCACACCACTGCAGAGGGCCATTAGGATAAGTTTCTCATCGGCATCTTGGACTGCGGCCCTCGCGGCGTTGAGTCGGGTTAGATATTGTTGCACTGCCTCTCCGGGCTTCTATTTGATATTAGATAGGGAATAAGCGTCCTTGGGTTGTTCCACATGAATGCGGAACTGGCTGATGAACTTTTCTTTCAACATTTCCCATGAGCTGATGGATCCTTGGGGTAGATGGCAGAACTAGGAGGTAGCTAGATCTGCCAAGAATAGTGGGAAGCATTTACAAAACACTCCCTCTGTTGCTCCGCTCATGAGCATATGCTGTGTGTATCTTTGCAAGTGTACAACGGGGTCAGAGGTTCCCTTGTAAGGTTCCATTGTTGGCATTTTTCATTCCCGGGGCGTGATGGTAGTTTTGATATTGCGGGTGAAGGGGCTGGTTACACTAGCGCCTATCCCTTGATCCCTTTGGTCCCGTTGGATGCACTCTCTGAACAATCGCGCCATCCTTTCATCAAAACTTGGAGCGGATAGAAATGAGTTTGGTTCTTTCCTGCGGGATTGATTCCGTCCAGATGACCTGTAGGGATGGTATCGTCTATCACTCCTAACATTCTCCGATGGCTGCCTCTGGTCTTCCAGGGGCACGCTGGGGTCAGCCACAGTTGGCCCTTGCCTTGATCTTCCCCTGCTGGGTTCTGTTCTCAGCACTTCCTCGTGTCCAACTTCGGACTGGACTCCAGCTCGGCCCAATCTATTGGTGTTTCCATGGTTAGGTAGCATGGCAGGCTCAGCTACATCCGACCCCTACCTGGTACCTCTCCTGTTGGGTTCGGTTCCAAGTGTTTCCTTGGGTTGGAATTCGGGCTGAGTCCGGGCTCGGCTCCTACCATTGCTATTTCTGTTGTTAGCCTCTTCGAAGAAGAAAGACCTTTGTCGTCTCCCAGATCCTCCAGACCGGGACTCACCCCATCATTCAGTGTTGCGGTTGGATTCTTCAGCATCCCTTAAGCGTGACATGAGTTGGTCCACCAAGGCTTCTTGTTGAGATGCGAAGCGGTTAGTTACTTCAGCCACAACCCTGTCCAGATCCGTCCTTGTAATTGGTTGTTCCGTAGCAGGGGCTGTCGGGTTTGCCTGATTTCCATTTTCTGTTGCAACCGGACGATTGTCTTGATCTCTGATCACTGGATCTGGGATACTGCTAGTTGCGATGTTTTTTCCTTTGTTAGCATCTTTCTTCCGTCCGGGAGGCATGTTTTCCAAGCAATGAACGATGCTGATAGGAAAAGGGTTAAGTGGGAGAAGCTGAAGCTTCGAGCTCCTGTTCTCAGTGAAAGCACCAAAAATGTTTGCACGAAAAATGGGCAAACACTTCCAAGTCGTATGATTCAGTTGATTATATGTGGTTCTTAGCGATTTGGGTGATTTATGCAAATATATAAAATAGATGGACTAAACTGTAAAAGACACACAGATTTATAGTGGTTCGGCCAGAATGTGCCTACGTCCACTTTATATGTTATTCTCCTTTTCTGTTCAGATTACAAGTACAAAGCTTTGATTACAAGTATCTGAAAGTTGTTTGAAAGTTCTATCCGTGCTTGAGCTCTCAAACTTGTCTGCCATTGTTGTACCCCTGCCCCTCTATTTATAGAGTGAGGCTGGGGGTAGGGGTCTTGGATGTATATAGCTGCTGGTGGGCCTGAGCTTATGCAATCTGGCCTGGCAGTGTTGGTTCGGCAAGGACTTGGTTCGGTGGAGAGTTGGTGTGGACGTGGTCCGGTTGTAGAGGGTTGAGGTTGGTTCGGCCGTGGTTGGAGCTGTAACATCCCGTATTTTTAAGCTATTGAATTTGAACATTTAATTTGTTTTAAATGTTTAATGTGGATTCTTAATTGATTTTGGAATGAATGGGTTCGGGTTCAATCAATGAAATAAGCTATAATTTTTAATTATAGCAATTCCGGTTGAATTTGAATAATGGGAAAATAATAATTTAAATATTCGAAATTGAAATAAAAGTAAATCTGGATGTAAATAGTGATAAAAATGGTTTTAGAAATTATATTGAGTTATTTGAGTGTAAATAGTGCGGTGAGAATTTTAGATGAATTTTAAAGTTGATAAATTAATATTTGGGATTTTATATTAATTTAAAAATGAATTTAATATTATTAAAAATGCAATTAATCAGATTTTGATTCGAAATGAGTCAAAATGGATTTTAATGTAATTATAAATTCAGTATGAATTATACGTAAGTTAATAAAATTTTAAAAAGTAAAAATTTAGAGTAATTTCGACAATTTCGGAAAATCGCTTGATTTAATAGACGAGTCAAAATAGCCTTCCGGGGCACAGTCTCGGAATTCGACGAAACTAGTTCCATTGGATCCGTAATAGTTAATTATTATCGAATTTCAATTTTCGTAGCAATCGGAGTTGTCGTTTGACCGTGAAAGCTCGAAACGCATCGAAATCGTTTTAATCGGTTTAATTTAAAATTAATCATTTAATTCCGTAACTCGCGCGTTTGACCAAATTAGCTTACGAAACCCATTCCATTGTGTCCGGAACGCGGAAAAACCTTAGGAACGCCTGTCGGAACACGTAGTTTGGAGTTCGTTTGCTTATAATGTTAAATTGAGAGTTTTATTAATAAAATAATATTAAATTATAATATATAAATCTATATTTCTATCAAACCCTAGTCTCATTTTCAGGCCGCCGCTAATTTTATTCCATTGGCCGAAAATCACCCACCTTCTCCTCCAATTTGCAATCAATCCACGCGTTATTTCGCAAAATTTCTAACTAGTAAATCGTAGAGATCGACGTAGGCTTCAGATCCAACGGGTGATTCATGCTGTCGTCGTCGATTGAGGCGTGGGGGAGCCGTGTTCATGTACTGTTCGCGCACGGTTTCTGGTGCGAGGTTGCGACCGAGCTCGCGCGCGCGGTGGGTAGAGGTGGATGCCGCGTCGAGCTACGCCGTGATGGGTTTTGATGGTGCTCACGTGGACGGTGGTAGGAGCGGCGGCAAGCCCTAGTTTTACGTTGATGGGTTTCCTTTACTGGTGGATGTCGCGTGCGTGTAGTTGAGAGATGGAAGAAGGGGTCGGCTGTGTTGTTTTGGTAATTAAATAAAGGAAAATTTGTTTTAAATTTAGTTCAAGCTTTAAAAACCGTAACTTACTCATACGTCATCAGATTCGTATGAAATTTGCGGCACCGGATACGCAGAAGCACGTACTACGCAGTGGTGCAGATCCGGATTCATTTCGGGGCAAGTAGAAATTTGAGTTAAATCGAACGTCGTTCGGTTTAATTTAAATTTCGAACGCTCCCCGAAACTCAAGGTGAGTTAATCTCACTCACATCTGGAATGTTAGCTGATTTAAATAGTTAATATTTTAAATATCTTTGTGATTGGTTGAGATGTTTATTTATATCAGCCTGGATTGATATATATTTATAGTGTTGTGCTAATATTTGTGGATGCAGGAAAAACAGGTTGGAGGGATCCAACTGGATTCCTCACAATGTAATAACTATTTTTATAATTGATGATGATGCCTGTTATATATATTGTGATTGATAAATTTGGGATTAAATTGTATTGTTAAATTGTGGGATAAACTATAAGCCCAGAATGTTAAATTATAAAGAAACTTAGAGTTTTAATTATAAAGAAATTAAATTGGGTTTTAAAAGGGAATTAAGAAATTAATAAATAAGGAATATAAAAATTAGATTCTGCTTGAATGGAAAACTGAAATAAAATTGTATTGGAATATTGATGGATAAATTATAAATCCATAATTAATTATAAATGGATAAATTGAATTTTAGAAAAATAAAAGATATTGTTAAATAATGAATTTTAAAGAATTAAAATTTTAAATCTATTTGGAATGAAAAATTGAAAATTTGAAAAAATCTGGAATAATAAACAAAGAGAAACGTTATCAGTTGATAAATGTGAAAGCAAATTTAGGTTATTAAAACTTAAACCTGAATCTAAATAAATTGACAGAATTTATAAGAAGGATTTTTTTTGGATATTTAAGTGGAAATGAGTTCCCTGGGAAAACCAAGTTCGAGTTTAAATAGATTTTATAAAAAGAAAGTTTTAAAAATTCAAACTTGTTTAAAAGGGTGTTTGGAAATTAATATTTTAAAGTAATTATTAATAATTGGCAATAGTAAATTTTATAAATACCTTAATAATTATTTTTACAAATGGATTTGTTTAAAATACTAGTTTTGACCTAAGTTATTGAAATTAGTATTTATTTTTTTTAAAACTTTACTTATAAGTTAGTTTGAACTAAAACCCTAAGTTAAATCAAGTTTTATATCCTAATAAATGGTTTATTTTAAATATTTTGAAATTATATTTTGAGTAAATAACTAGTAGTAAATTTACCTATTTTAAAGTATATTTCAGTATAAAATATTTTAACTGTTTTAAACCTAAATTATTTTGAACTTGGTTATTTCCAATGGGAATATATGGTAAAAGATTTACCTTGTAAAGGAAGAATTTTGGGAAATTGTTTCAAATGAGTTTTGGAAGTTGGAAAATATATCTTTTAAAGATATTTGGGCAAATAAATAATATGGGAATTATTTATTGTGTGATGGATGCTTATGGATGTTTATGAATATAAATTGATAGTTAAATCACCGACTATCAATATTGGACAACTGCGTTGATCGTTTCGAAGAGACCGGGATTGAGATTTATTTTTCGAAAACCACTTCGATCCGGTTTGTACGTTTCGTGAGAGAAACGTGTTCGGAGTCGAAGATGGAGCAGTGTAGTGCAAGGGCTAGTCGCTACTAATCATGAGGATATTTCCAAAATGGATGTAGTAGGAGTAGTGCCTTCGGTTCCGTTCGAACCCGGGACGGACTTGTATGGATGAATGCTTGCGAAACATCGTCAGGTGGACGATGGGCATTCTAAGTGAAAACGTTCTAAAGGTAACGCTTAGCCTCAAGCCTCATCAACCGGGAATGACTGAAAATCAGGGGATATGCAGCAAGGTTAGGTGGGTCATGCCCAAGCAGGACAAGATATTTCCCCTGTTCAGATGTCCCTTATATATTTCGGCTTAGTGGGTAGTTGGTCGCGCCAACCACGGGGTTTATCTTGTTCGAGACTGTTCAGTAAGGAATGGTTCCGGCCTTGTGTTGCAGGAGATGAAGGGAGTAATCCTCGGTACGGTGATCTAGGCCCCGTACTATGACAGGTGGTACCCCAGTGCCTAGTCATTGTGGGAAATCCATTCTCCCTACGAGCCTTATACGAGTTTTGTTTGTATTACCCACTTTTGTGGCTAGTAGCTGGAATTTAATAGATGTAACAATTTCGGCAATTTTATAAGTATTTGTAAATAGACCCTATTATAATATCAGAGGATTTCTATAAAAAGTGTTTTAGCTATCGTAAGGTAAAAACCCGACATGTTTATTTGTGGCGTGGTCTTACGAGATGCTTTTGTTTTCAAAAGATTTTTGAAACTTTAATAATCAATTTGGATGCATTATTATCAGCTGGTATTCCAGACTGACTCGAGTGTTATTTCATTATAATGCTCGGGTCAGACCGAGTATTATATGTTCAGGATAGGTTGCTATGGAGAAGGAGAGGAGCTGGAGTCCGAGACGTATATATGTACCTATGTATCTATATCCGCTGCTGTGATTATATGGTATATCTGATTTGTGATTGTTGATGTATGAGATACTCTGATGATATGATGTATAAATCAGTGATAGTGTTCATTTAGTGTAAAGTTCTATGTTTTCTATTATATTTTATTCCGCTGCGACTGTGAGATTCTGATATTGTTTAGTTTCTTCTTCTTCTATCTCTTCTTCTTTAACCCTAATGGTTCGTAATTCTGTGCCACTTGAGTTAATAGAGGTAGAATAGTGTTGATTCAAGGGGTACAGATTTGCGGGCTGTCACAGGAGCGGTGAGGCCTTGGATCGGTGGAGGTTGATGGTTCAGTGGTGAGTGGCTCGGCTTGGCATGGAGTTGGTCCGGTAGTGCATGGAAATGAGTTGGTCCGGCAGTAGGAGGGAAGTAGGTTGGTTCGGCAGTAGGTGGTTCGGTAGTGAGGGAAATTGGACCGGTGGTGGCTTGGGAGTGAGTTGATTCGGTGGTAGGGATGGAGCCGGTCGAAACACACCCAACAGTTGTAGATTTTATTTGAAAGAAAAAACATTTTAAAAGACTTTTAAAAAAAATTAGACTTATATATCGATATTTATACTATGGTTTGTCGATATATGGACCAAAATATCAAAACTTGTAAAAGAGATAAATTTCTATACCTAACTAAATGCATAGATATATATATATATATTCCTAAATGCAACAATAAAGATGAAATAATAGTAAAGCATATCAATTTTTGCACTCCATCTTTCTAACTTTATTGTTCTTCCATTTTCATGAGTCACACCTTTATATCTTTCAAAATTTAACGACGAGATCTGTTCTATTGCGACGGGCTCGTTTTTCCGATCAGCGTAGTATATTCATTTGCTGAATTTGAATATTGTATGAGAAAGATACATATGATTTAGTAGATTGACTAACTTGGTGCCAAAACTTTGAATTCGAATTTTGAATGAATGGACACTTCAACCACTATAAATAGGCCCAACGGTCACCACTTTTCATAAAGATTCCTCCTCCTCTTCTTCTTCTTCCACTTTTTCTATACACTATCAAACTTCTAGAGGGCATATCTCCTTCGTTTCTTAACGGAATTGGATGAAACCAGCGGCAAATCGAAGAGGAAGGCAAGGACTACGATGTAGTTATAGTTTGGTGTCAAATTTAAATGGTATTGTGATACAATAGGCCGAACAGTAGAAGAAATGTAGAAGATCCCGTACACAGTTTTTCAGTTTTGGATAGCCAATTTCAAACTGTCATATCTCACTCAATTTTGATCGGAATTTGATGATCCACCCATCAAAACGACCGCGAGAACAAAAAATAAAATCTTGAAAAGGAGAGGAAACAAAATACCCAAATTTATGGATGCAATTTGAAGAATACCTTTGACAGTTTTGCCTTCCTTTTTTTGTTCACCAAAACTTCATTTGACCATAACTTGGTCATTTCTTGACGGATTCACACGAAACCGGTGGCATTGCAAAGCAGATGGAGAGAAGTATAGTATCAAATCAAGTTTTAGATGAGAACTAAAAGTTTTGTATTGATCTGGTACCCTTTTCTTTGTCGATTTTCAATATATATCCACTTGTTCTTCTTGATCGATGAATGATTATCTGATATCTTTTAACCAACAGTCATTAGATATATTTCTTCTCCTGCAAAACAACATAACCTTTTAAAGAATCAAGTGACTTTTCAAAATAACTAAATATAGTTTTAAACAAAAATATCATGATGATTCTGTGACATATTCGTATGAAAATAGTGTTAATAAAATCCCCAAAAATAGTCATTTTAAAAACTTTTTCAAAATTCATATTATGAAAACTTTGAAAACCTTGCTCTGATACCAATTGTGAGAAATGCGGATTACGGATCTTAAGGCTAGGATTAACACTAGAAGGGGGTGAATAGTGTTTATAAAGAATTACTAAATCTTTTTGAGTTTATGTTAATTTAGACACAGATGTATGCAATCTACAAGTACAGGGATAATCACAGAAGCAAACACAGATGCAGAAATAAAATACAAGCAGTAAGGGAAAGAACACACCATATTTTATACTGGTTCGAAGTTACCCTACATCCGGTCCTGCAACACAAGTATGGATTTCCTTTCAAAAGCAATTGTACAATTACACCCCTGATTTCAAGGCTACGAGGTACACCCTCCAAAATTTCAATTCTCTAGGTAGAGATACTTGATTTTCGGGCCACAAGTTTACCCAATTGATTTACCAAGGCTACAATCACACTTTTTCTCGCTTGATTGATTTTCAAGGCCACAATCACACATTTTCTCGCTTAATAGATTACAAAGAGGTCTATAACTCTAAATAGCACTGAGAACCTTGTTGAGATAGTGATAGAGAATCAAACTAGAAGTAATCGAGTATGATTCAATATTGATTTCGGCAGAGTAATGGTAAGAGTATGTATCAAGAAATGTGGAAGAAGAAGAGGAGTGAAAAACTAGAAAATCTGATATGAAATTCGTTGAAACTAACCCTTATTTATAGAGGAACAACAGCCATGTCCATTCGTGAAGAGTTATGACGAATAGACACTTCTTTTGAAATTTAAATTTTGAACTCAACTGACACCATGTCGACATGGTCACCATAGGCATGTCGACATCCCAAAGCAATTTTTGATGATTTGATTTTCTTTGAAAATAACCTTTATCTTATATTAAAACTATTTTAAACTTTTCTAATATACTTGACTATAGTTAAATACATAAGTAAATATAGAGAATAATATATATATAATTTAACTATAATTTTATATTTAAATCTTGAGTATAAATATTTAAAAGTTAAATATATTATATTAAAAGATAGTTTAAAATCAGGAGTAATTTGACTTTGAAATTAAAGATAATTTTGAGGCTAAAATTATTTAAAATCAGGATAGAGGGTTTTGAATCTTTTAAAAGGAAAGTTTTGAAATCATTTTGAAAACAAGATAATTTTGTAAAATCATTTGAATTAAAATTAGTGGATATAAAACAATGTTCCACTTGATTTTTCGTAGGTTCCATCCTACTTAGGGTTCCATCCCTTTAGCAGACCCGAAGTGGATTCCATTCCACGAATAAATTGGATTTTAAGATGCTAGTGCTTTTCTATGAGTTTTAAAAAAAATTCTAATTAAAGAATAAATTACTTCAATTCTTGAACTCTTGATAATCTTGATACTCATGTGTCTTGAATCTTGATATCTTGAATCTCTATATTGTACAGTCTTCATTCTTGTTACCTACATGGTTAAATCCTGCATATACATATATATCTCAACTTATAATGTTAGTATTTATATTTTATAATCTATTCTAAGGTTGTTGTCATCAAAACCATCATCTCACGGACTAACAATAGTAACTAAATGTAAATTAAGGTAATAAGGTTAATGAAAGTTGATAAATAGCTAATTTAGTGCAATACCAATTAATTGAAACAATTGTAAGGTTATAATTGATTGGAATTAGTAAATTGGGAATTAAATTCAAAGTTCTATTAATCGATGGAATAATACGTAATAAGTTGTAATTTGATGGAATCAATGCTAGATAAGCTATTATAATAATTGTTGGTTGATAATTAAGTATGAATGTAATTAAATTAAGCAAATAGTGATAATTATTAATTGTTTACCCATTCATTTAATTTATTGAATTAGATCTAAATCGATTGCAACATTTGTTGTTAATAATAGCTTATAAGTGAATTAAACGTTAATGGTAACGATTAGTATAAGTTAACCATTTATTTAGTATGTGAAATTAAAACTGGTAATCAATTGTAATAATTCTAACTTAAAAGTTATGTTAGTATAAATTAAGGAAATAATTGGAAATAATGTCAATTTTATTTGTAATATGACAGTTGGTTGAATAAAAAAGGGATGGAAATAAAGTTTTATCAACATATTGGAATTTAAATTATGTTAACAAGATTAATTGCAATTAAATGTAATTAAATATGTAAATATTGCATAAATGGAAATTTAGATGAAATCTGAGAATATAAATGTAAACAATCATGAACCAATTGTAACTTCATCCTTTTGATAAAAATAGATTGAACAATAGAGTGAAAGGTCAATTAAAGGGAATTATGGAAAATTAAATTTGTAATTTCCATAATTATTGGAATTTAAAATAAATAGTGTAATTAGCGAAATAATTAACGTTGAATTAACATAGAAATTGTTTTAAGTTATTATAATTTTCTAAGAAATCAAAAGTAATAAAATTTATAAATTATAGAATCTGGATTGAAATAGTGATTTAATTAATCAATTATTAATTTATTTAATTAAGTGGAAAATAGTCATTTTGGCCATTGACTCTGATTTTGACAAAACAAGTTTCATCGGATCCATAACGGTGAATTATTGTAGAATTTCAAGTTTCGTAGCGATCGGACTTGTCGTTTGATCGTACGGACTCGAAAGACCTAGAAATCAATGAAATTGAAATCAATTGAAATCAATCTGAAATTACTTGATTTTAGCATTACACTTCTTTATACGATGGAATTTGGACTTGAAAACTGTTCCATTGATTTTAAAAAAATTAAAAACATCTATTTTGATATACGGGTTAATCCAATTTCGTTCCAGAGTTAGAACGGGCTTTTTCGGGCCATTTTATCATTCACCGCATATATCCAATTTATCTGGTCCATTCTATTTTTAGCTTGCCTATATATACCTCGTTATAAACCCTAATTGTTCCTCATTGTCATTTGTCTGTACGTACAGTTCATTCTGTTCCTCCTCTTCCTCAATGGCAGACAAACAAATTCTAGATCCAGTTACAATTCAAAATCAAATCAAAATTTCAAACTCCACAAACTATATCGGATTATATATGGATTCGAAGCTCTCGATGAGCGCAAGTCAAATATATAATTCGTTTTCTGATCTGAGTCTCTATGTGGCTGGAACTGGGTGAAGCATCATCGGCCGTTCATCACGTTCCGATGGACGTCGTTGGATCGTCAAATCGATTGTACCATCGAGTGGAGAAGATGGAACGTAGTCCATCGTCATTGTTCGTTCGTGGTGTTAACGGCTAGATCGACGGCTATTCGTCGATTAGGGTTCGAAACCCATGTGGCAGCGTGGTGATGGGCTTGACCGGAGGCGTTATTAGGGTAGGTAGTGGCGTGGCTCGTTCAGGCGTGGAAGATGGAGTAGGTCGGCCGGCCTCTGATGGCCGTAGGCGAGAGGAATCGATGATCAAACATCGCGGTCAACGGTGAATATGGGTTCAGTTTATCACGTTCGTGCATGCAGTTTTCTGGAAGAACGGTGACGTGGCAGACCCTGTGAGTATTGGTTATTCTATTTTTATTTTATTTTTCTTTTTTGATTTAAAATCTTCTAATTCGAATATCTTTTGCATACGATGGTCGATTTACGCGCCGTTTCTTTTATTAGGATCGTATTGAATTTTCAGATATTTTGACGCTGGTTTGGATGAATTCTAAGACTGTTTAATTTTTGGGTTTAAATTCAATTTAAATTCAAAAGGTGAGTGTTTTAATCCACTCACAACTTCTAAAATTTCTTATGTGTGTTAAAATAATTTCTGATGTGATTAGAAATTTATTTATTGTTGTTTGGTATATTTTTATCATCATTCCAGTTAAATTGAATTAGTTTGTTATTTAATTTACTATTGCATATAAACTGCCAGTTAAATTGTTATTTAATTTATTTTTGAATATAAACTGCCAGTAATTACCTGTTATTTATTATTTGTTCTATATTGATGTTATTGTTTGAATTGGATGATGATTGTGATAAATGGTTGATGATTGATATTGGATGAATGGATGTTGTATTTTATATTGTTATAAACTGCAGGTTGTTATGCATTTTTATTTCATTTGGGATTGCGGTTTGAAATGATAAACAACCGTATTTTTATTTTAAATTACGGATTGAAATGATAAATATCTGTATCACTTGACCATAGGGTAGAGAATTATATACAGACACCGTGGTCTATGTATTAAATATTTAGAAAATGATTTCTATGGTTTTGGAAAGAAATATATGGTTTAATAAATATTGATTTTTTTATATTATATAAATATTATTTTATATACAGTTAAATTCTTGAATTTAAGCTATGTATAAGTTTGTTAAATAAAAATTTAAGTTTACTAATAGAATTTGATTTTTATTAAAATAAATGTGAGTAAGTATTTAAATTTTATTTTAATATAGAGTGTATAATAATTTAAATAAATTAAGGATGGGAGGTAAATTTGAGATTTATTTGAAATTAAATTTATTTAAGAATTAAACTCTAAAAGGTTGATGTGAAATTTATTAAATTGGAAATTTTAAAGGTATAATTATTATAACTTGATTTTGGGGTCAAGATGAATTAAATGAGTATTTCAAGTATAACTAAATTGAAGGAAATATTTAGTTATTTGTAATTTGAGTTTTTTTTAATGATAATGGATTTATTATGTAAATATTTCAAAACTAAATAATAGAACATTGAATTGTTGAATCGTAATTATCAACCTTAGTTTTGAAATTGTTTAATACTCAAAGTTTGAAATATATTGAAATTGAAATAGTTTATTGAAACTGAAAGTGAGTTGAAAGTTATGAATTGAGATTTAATATTAAGTGAATAAAATTGTGAAGTCGAGGAAACCATTTTACTTTATAAAGTGATTTTAAATTCAAACTATTTTATTTTTTATATTGCTTGAATATCCAAACCATTTAAGTTTTGGAAGTTATGGTTTAGAAGCTATGAAATTATGTTTTGAAAGATTATATTTCAAGCATTTGGTTTCGAAATGTTAAAATTTTGAAAGTGTTATGATTTTGGAAAGGATATATTCGAAATAAAAATGATATTATATTGATTTGGGTTTTATAAAAATGATACCATATTTATTTGGTTTTTGAAAGGGAAATGATATCGTATTTATATGGTTTTGAAATGGATAGTATATTTTGGTTTTGAAGTATAATTATTCTGAAATGATCGTGGTGTTATAATAATGTTTGGTTGTTGAAGAGACCGGGATCGAATGTTGTCATACTCTCTACCAACTCCGAAAACCACTTTAACAACCGTGTACGCGGTGGAGATTCCAGAATGAAGTAGGATGGTGGCGGCGTTTCTTTTGAGGTAAATACGTGGACCCGACTCCAGTGAGTTGGCATAAGGTGGCTAAAACAGGAGCGATTGATGGACTAATGAGTAGCACCTTTGATCGGACACATCCCTTCAATATTTTACTTTGACTTTTGGATTAATTCGGTGGCCACTTTTGATTTTTTTTATTTGGGGGTGTGGCTCGAGGTGGGCGGTAGCTGCGGCTATGCGTTACCACCGGCTCGAAAGTGTAATTGGTATATCTACCCTGGCATTGCCTAGTTGTGCCATGTTACCTACTATAGTGCGCCTTGTACGAGTTTGGTTTTCTCCCGTAGCCCATGTGGTATCCTTTGGTGGCTTCTCGATCAGGAGGAACCATGATACTGGATGGACTACTGGGACAATTACGTGTTAAGGTGGAAAATGTAAAGCCTTAACACTATTTAAAAGTATGTTTATTTTACTATAGACATTATTATAATAGCGAAATATTACTACATGGTAAATAGTTTAAAGGAACCTTAGGAGATGAGAATCCCAAGCATCTCTTAAGTTACTACACTTGACACTGGATAGAAGATGTCAAATCCCGTAAACATCTCCGACGTTGTTCCACTCATATTTGTTTCTATCGATTTAACTTACATAAGATCGTTTAGTTCCGACTCGAGTGTTTTGTCTTTTCAATTCGCTCGGGTCAGTCTAAGCATTTTAGGATTCGAAGACTTTATTTGTGAAGGATGAAGACGAAGATTGCATTCTATTATTTATTATGTTATTTCACTACATTCATACTATTCCGCTGCATTATTTATTATTCTTTGGTATGTGTAACTCTGATGTGTGTTGTATAAGTATAATCAAATGCTCTGTAAAATAGCTTCATGAACTGTTATTTGATTATCATATTTTGTCATTCCACTGTGGGATTCTGTTTTGTTTTATTTCTTTCTCTTTTTTTCTTATTCACTCCAATAACAATCCGCTCTTTTGTATGGTTTGAGTCTGACGTGTGTGGTTGAGTTAAAACATACAAAAAGGCGGGCTGTTACATGGTTGGTTGGGATTATAAATAAGTATAATCTGTTTGGGAATCGTAGGAAGAATTTATTAAAATTCAGGAGACTAATGAGATAAGTCATGAAATATTTCCAAGTTTAATATTAAGAGGGTTTTGAAAATTTTACGTACAAATATTTTCCTAAGTATTGAAAGAAAGGTTTTGGAAACATTTTAGTGGAAAATGATTTGGAATAGAAATATTTTCTAAGTGTTATAAAAGTGGAAGTCGTAAATATCTCTAGGTATTGAAAATAGTGGAATATCCTGTTATGGATACAAGTGTTGAAATTGTTTTTGAAATATAGAAATACTGAAAGAAATTGAGCATATATCTCAGTGAAGATATTTTGAAGTAAATGTTTGAATTTTTATAAAATGGGGCATAGCGTCTGCTTATGGATGTTTTATTGATAGTTAAATAATCGACAATCAATACTGGCCAATTTCGTTAATCGTTTCGAAGAGACTGGGATCGGATTTGCTTCATTACAACATGATAGGGAGTTCTCGCTTAATATTTGGTGGAAAGTAGGAGACTCTTTCCCCTACATGTCCCCGAGTGGTTGGTTGCAGTCGAGAGGCTGGCTGCAAAAGAAAATTCGAGGTAACAGTGTAAGCTACGGTGGAAAGTGGTCGATGTCGATGGTTGAGAAGCCTAGACCTTTACATTTGGTATCAGAGCTGAAGGTTAAGCGAGAACCTTTGCTCTGGTGGAGATTAATCATTAGAGATTGAGTAGTACTCTAGAATGAGTTGAGTGTAATAATAGTTATGAGTGCGTATTTGTTAGTGAATATAAATGGATTTGTATTGTGTTGATTTACCTGTTAAGTGGCATGTAAACTCTATTCGAATAGTGGGACGCCACTAAATCGATAGGGGTTTCTAAATACTTGAACACGGTAAACCGACACAATACTAGTTTGAAGCGGGTAAATAAAGTAATTTTACCCAAATTATATTTTGATATAAAAGTGAATAATTTTCTGAAAATTATTATAGTGTGTGTTTGGTTGTTATTATATAATCAAATAAGATTATAAAATTGGAAATGGTTTATATAACCAAACGAAATTTTGCATAAGTATGAATTATAGAAAGGGGTTATAAAATGGATTCAAAATAGAATTTGGAGATTTAAACTCCCGGAAGCTTTGAGAAATGTTTTAAAAAGGTTTGAACTAAGTATTGGAAGAATTTGGAATCCTAGAAGTTTAAAAATGTTTTCCAAAGTGGTTGAAACGAAAATGGAGTTAAATTTGAGATTTTTGAAGAGAAAATTTGTTTTAAATGGATTTTTGGAAGATGATAATAGCACTGAACTCACTTTAGTCGCTGGAAGATAATCCTGATGATGACTGTGATCATCATCAGCGTTCATTTTTGAGTTTTTAAGTGACGGATTGCTACTGAAATTGATTGTTCAGATTTATTGGCCAAACAAGTTTTGTTTTGGAAATTCTGAAGGGAATTTGTTTGGATAAAAACCGGGGTTTGTTTAAAAGTTTAAAAAGTGTGATTTGGGATATTGAGATTTCAAAATGATTTGGAATAAATGCCAGGTGTTTGAATTATGGCAAATCCTTATTTAAATAATTTAGAGATCATCAGAAAATAAGTTATAAACTTATAAATTGAGAATTATTCTAAATAAGAAAAGAAAAATATGAAATTTGAATTTTGGAAATGAATTTTAACTTGAGTAAAACTAAAATGGATAAAAATTGAACTTAAGCAAAGAAAATTAAAATTAAAACGAATTGAATTTGACTCATGAAAGATAAATAGATTGAATTGGTAAAAGAAAATTTGAATTTAATTTAAGCGAAGTAAACGAAATCAATAAATAAAGTGATTATAATAAATGGGATTTCAACTTAAGTGAGTTAAATTAAATTGAACAAATTGAAACTTAACTTAAGCTAAGTTAAAAAAAAATTAGGTTTAATTTGGATTGAATTGAGTTATAGATGATTTTGAATGGAATAAATAAACTTCAATAGCTTATAAAATTTGAAATAAATTGAATAAAAATATAATTGGGCTATAAATAAGTGTATAATCTCAGGTTAAAAATAAAATGTGAATATACTCGAGTATAGAAATTACAGAAATGTGAAAAAATAAGTTGTGTAACTTATAAAATTGAAAAATGAAATAGAAAACCCAAAAATAAAAATGGTGTAATATTTTAAATTGAAGAAATAAAGCCCAAACTTGAATTATAATAAGAAATTTGAACTCATAATAATTAGAAGAAGTGATTTTTGAGATGAAAATTAGATACTGAGTATAAATTTGAAGTGAACTGATTAGATAATTAATTAGCTAAATGATTATGAAGGTGAAAATTTACTTGGTTAAGTTAAAATTGGATTGTGGATTAAAGATGGATATTGGAATAGAACTTGGCTTGTAAATAAAATTCAACTTAAATGGTAAGCGAATTAATTATAATTGGAAATATTGTCGAATAAAATAGAAATGGTTTGAAATAGTGATGACGTGAGTGTAAATAAATTGAATGTGGCCTTGGATATGAATTAAATGAATTCGAGTATCGAATTAAAATTTGAAATGGAATCTGGCTGCAAAGGAAATAAACCTAAGTTATATAGTGAATTAATTGGAAACAGATGGGTTAACTTAAGTAAATATTTGGATGGAGGCTTGATTCAAATAAATTTGTAAAGGGGTCATGGAATGATTCCGAGTTAATAAAATGAATATGAATGTAATGAAAGTAGGTATGAATGGAATTCAACTGAACTGATCGTGAATAAATTTGAAATAGAACGGAGCTAAATAAAAATGGATTTGGAGTCAATTTAAAATAGATATAAGCTGAAATGGTTATTTTATTAAATGAATAATGCCAAATTTGCATAGAAAAATTGTTGTTCGACGCAAGCTAAAGAAAATAAAATTCTATAAATTAATAGAAATGAAATAAATTGATTTCTAAATCATTTTGGAATGGATATTAGTTATTTGAAATAATAATGAATTGAACGTAAGGAAATTTGGTTGTAAATCATTTGAATGGAAAAAATGGTATATGGATCGAATGAAAGTAATTAAAATAGCATCAGAACCCTATAATCGTTATAATACATGTCTAGCGTGATTGGTTTATGAAATCTATGTGTTTTAACTATTTAAATAAGTGGAATGTTATTGAATTGATGTTCTGGTACTTATGTGTTTAAATCGAGTAAGTGCAGGTACCCAGAGGCTGTCGGGCTAGATTTAGGTTGCGTAATTGCATATGAAGTAAACTTGCTTGCTTAATAATGCTTAAAAATGCTAAAATAAGCTACGTTTTCGGATTATGTATCGCAAAAAGATAAAATATTGATATATACATATATATGCTTTTCGATCCTATGGGTTGATGTATATATACTTATCTCTCTTGTCATATTATAAAAGGTCCTCCGTACAAAGGAGACATTGTCAAAAAAATTCGGAAATTTAGGGTGTTAGAATTTTTTTGAAATTATTTGAAATGTTTTTGTTAATGACAATTTGTTTTCCAATTGTAATTGGAATAAAGGATTTTGGGAATAGAATTTAGGACTCATTATTTTAATCGAAACTAAAGGGTTAAGAAAAATCAAATGTTGAGTTTTAACTAAGTGGGTTTTGTTAAGTTATTGGGTTTGGAGCGTTCTTCTTGCCTTAGCAATTTCGGGGATGAAATTCTTTTAGGGGGGAGGAATATAACGATCCAGACTTTTCGTTGTTCGATTTTAAATATTTAAATGGTTTAAATATTTGATTTATAGAATTAGTTGAGTAAGTAAGTTTTTACAACTGAGATTTCAAGCGATTTTGTAAATTTCTGAAATCGTCGATTTAATCGACGCGTTAAAATAGCGATCCAAGATATAGTCTCGGATTTCAATGAAACTAATTTCATAGGATCTGTAATAGGATGTTATTATCGAATTTCAAATTTCATAGCTTTTGGAGTTATAGTTTGGTCGTACGGGATAGAAAAACGCTAAAATTTATATCGAAAATTCAATCTAGCAATTGGGTCCAAAAAGCTATCTTCTCCATACAATCGAATTGGGAATCCAAACCTTTTCCATTGCGTTTAGAATCGGGGTTAACATTATAAATGCGAAGCAGTACGTTTTAATAGGGGTTCGAATTTGCTTGGTATTATTAAAACGCGATATTTGAAAAATTATGTAATGTATATTCATATCAATTTCAACATCAGTCTACAAAACATCAATACCAAGTCACCTTACCTTCTCAAAAATACGCTATCCCCTTTATCTTCAAATGACAATCTTATCCCTTCATTCTTTCAGAAGAAAAAAAATCCCTCTCCTTTGTATAAAAAAATACCAAGCCTCTTTCATTTCAAAATTCACAGACAAAAGGAAATCGAGACTGCCTTCTTTCACGAAATCAAATTTATAGAAATCGCGAGCCTTTTCTTCCATCGGAACCAAATCGTTCAAAATCTAATGGTGACCCTTCTTTCCCTCTGAAGTTCAAATTGAAATCACCTCATTATAAAAAAAAAAGTAAAACGAAATCGAAATCTCGAGTTCGTTCGCGATCAAGGACGCGCGACTTGGAGGGGACACGAGAGCGGTGCGATGAAGGCGATCGTGAGAGTTTGGGAAGGTGGTAGGCGAGTGCGCGTGTGAGCGCTGATGGAGGTGATGGGAATGTTGTGATCGATGGGGGGTCGGACGTCAGGTAGATGGAGTCACAACTCGAAGAAGCAGGTCGCGATGGCGAAGAAGGTGCACGGGGAGGGGGACTGCGGCCATGGTGATGTCGCGATTTGTAAGACTCTGATAGTGGAGGTAAGCAGTAACAAGGGAGCATGGGGTCTATGATGAGGTTAGGGATTGATTTGATTAGAGCGACAAGGGTTGTGGGGGTTTTCACTGGGTGTTCGGAGTAACAAAGAGCAGGCATGGAAGGGGATGTTGGCAAGGTCAACGTTCATTTCTAGACAACGGTGGGTGTGGGAGGTCGTGCGTGTATAAGCAGGAGGGAGGTTATGGTGTGCAACCATTTTTTTTCTTGAGAAGGTAATGAACTCAATTTTAATTAAATTTAATAAAAATATAGTTAGCGGGTGGTTAGTTTAAAATTGATAAACTAGTTGATTAATTTTAATTAAAATTGTAAACGTTAATTTATTTGGTTCAAAATTTATTTATGCGAGGTTCAATCGAATGAAAATCGGTCATATAGGATTCGTAGCTGCGGAACGAGTGCAGAGAAAAAAAATATAAATATTGGAACGGATCGCAATTAAATATCGAGGTGGGAATTTCTTACTCATTTTTGGATTGCCATATTTAAAATTTAAATGCTGAATTTAAATTATTGGATGCTGATTGGATTGATAAATTTTAATTATTGGTTGGATGATTATATAATATATATAGTAGTAAATATATTAGTAAGTGGAGTGATATTTCCGCATATTATAGCGGATAAGACCCTACGCGCCCGCATAATAGCGGATGACTCTATATACCGTGATATCCCCTCGAAGTGGGATTGGTATTATATTATGTTGTATTAACATCTGTAGATGCAGTGAAATAGATTGGAGGGATTCAACTGGATTTGTCAAATATATTATTTATTTTTCTTATATAGTGATATATGATGTGTGTAGATAATCTATTACAGATTATTATAATGATTGAAATTATTGGATGTTATTGTAGCACAAGCCTGAATTTTGATATTTTAAAAACCATTAAAATATTTTTAAAAATTGAAGGAATAAAAGGAATTTTTGATATAAAAATATATTGGGATTAAGATTATTTTAAAGAAATTAAATTAGAAAAGGAAAATAAAAATAAAAAGGAAATGAAGTCGATATTAAAAATAAATTGAAAAGTTATAAATGAGATATATAAAGAAATGGATTTATAAAATGGAATTTTATAAATAAAGTTGTTTTTTTAAACAAGTAAAAATCAAAGGAGTTATAAAAAATTTATAAACGATGTTTATAAATAAAGGAAATCGATTCAGGAGGATAAATTTGAAATTTAAAACTCGTAGGTAAAATTATATTAGAATATGTAAATACGGTGAGGAAAAGGTGGATTACTATTTTGAAAAGTGATAATGGCTCAAGAAATCGGAAAGAAAGTGATGTGTTGGAAATTGAGAGGAATTGAAACAACCCGCATATTTAACGATTATATATTTAAATGTTTTATTTAAATATAGTGTCGTTAGTCGGATTTAGGTCTGAAATGTTACTTTTTGCAGATGGCCAAATTGGAACTCGAAACCATTTCCATTGTTTCCAAAATGGTGTGTAACGACCCGTGAATTAATAATATTTAATAAATTAATTTGATATAAATTTTAATTTGTTTAAGAATAAATGTAGAAATTGATATAGTGATTGTAATTTAATGTTGACAATTAAATACTTATATGGCATGGATTGAATTAACGTAAATTGGTGGGTGGCTATTAGTTATAATTAGCTGATTAAATGGTATTAATGAAATGATAACTGGATTGGATTGCAATTTAATAAACATTAGAAAATTTATTAAGTGAACTAAATTTGTTAAAGTTCATAAGTTGTGTAATTCAATTTAGTAGAAACTCTAAATGTATAAACGAAGATTTAAATAAACGCTAAATTAAACTATGTGAATGGGTGATTTATGTGGTGTAACAGCCCTGGTTTTCAGCTATTTATTTTATTTAATTATTTAATTTTGAAATATATTTTGTATAAATTGTGTTTAACAATATAGTTTAATTATTTAATTTAGAGATATATTTTACATATTTTATATGTCAATAAAATTAAATAATAACTGTGAAAATTTAAGCTATGTTTGAACTGTAAAATTTCGCGTTTAAAAGACGCGTCAAATATAGGGTATAAGTGACGTAACAAAACGTATGTTTTTAAAATGTTATTTTTACAGAAATTTTTGATATTCTAGACTGCGTCTGTTTAACGTAGTGTAAAAAAATCATGTTTTCGAATAATTTTGAAGAAAAAAAAAATATCAGTCAGTGATTTTATAGCAAACGTTGTTTGTTTTAACTGACAGTTTTGACTTTACATATTTGTATACGTTTCTTATGACAAAATTTACCATTTGCAATTAATGTTTTCAAACTAAAAATCAAGTTTATAAACTCAAATGGAATCACACATGATACGTGTAACGTTCGACCTATACTTTCCTCTGGTTGCAAGCAAATCAGTTGCTTAGATCACGCAGTCTACATCAAAACAATAGATATGAAAAATTTGAGTCAGAGTAGATATCAATTCCCTTTGTTTATTTCCTCAATCACGTGTACAAACAATATTCTTATAAAACTGAAAAGCATTGATCTGGCCTTGATGGTATCAGCTACATTTTTATCTCTCGGCCTTCCCCTATTTATTTCGAGTTTTAATTCTTTGAAACTGAAAAGGGAAATCACGCAAGCTTTAAAAGTAGAAGGTAATATGCATTTTTTTTTCCTCTGACTCGATCTCATCAGCTATCAAACTTAAATCATGCATTTATATTTTAACTGATGAGTATGTCACGTTTATACTTTGTAAACTGATGCATTTACTCCCTTGATCAAGTTTTCAAGCCTGGAACATAACTCTCGGCCTTCTCTTTATATATTCCTCTGATCACGCATACATATTTCAAATTTTCAACTGTAATGGGTGTAACTCTCGGCCCCCTTCTTTATTTCATTTATTTTGTGTAACTGATACGTTTTTTTTTTTTTTTTTTTTTTTTTTTTTTTTTACTTCCTCTGAAATTCTTCAACCGCGTGCAAGCCTTTATCAAAGGTAACTGAAGCATGCATTTAATAGAATGAATATATTTGTGATTTCCGTTTCTTCAATCAGCCTTCAAAAATCAACGCAACCTGCCTATTATCTTTCTTCCTCTCAAGTTTATCTACTTATACTTCGATGCATTTACATAAGTTTTTCACATTCTCTTATCTGTTCCTCTCTGATTCAGGCTTCTTTCAGGTAAACTTTTTCATAGCTATTTCTTTATTCTTCCAATTCTTCCTTTTGGTGGTTCTGAATTGACTTGCTCGGCCAAACCTTTAACCTGAGTTTCTTTTATCTGCAAAGCATGGGTAAGGATGGAAAGGGTAGGTTAGGCCTATAGTATGTGGGTCTTCAGTTGCATAGATATCACATCAGGGTTGTTTGCACATTTTTCCCAAAGTTTTGAGTTATAAGTGTAAATCTGTAGGTAGAAAGGTGAAGTAGTTGTAAGTTTTTAAGCTATGTATCATAGTGGGAAGTGTGCAGTTGCATTCATGTCATAGATTTGTCTGCCTATATTGTTCAGATTTGCATTTAGGTCATAGGTTGCATTTGTGTCATAAGTTTGGCCTCAGTGCATAGGAAGTTCTATTGCTTAGCCAGGAGAAATTTTGCAGAGCAGTGTAAGTAAGACCGGAGTTTAGTAGATGCTAGAGAAAAATAAGGTGTAGTGGATCATGGTGAAACACTCACACATTTCATACTGGGTCTGTTCAAAAAGGAAATGCATAGCTCAAGTTTACAGAGAAGATTTCATGAGAAGGGGTCTGCATATATATGGATTGGGAAATAGGCTGTTACCACTGTACACGTTTTGAATCTAACATGGGTTAAGATTGACGACTGGGGTTTGGATGATGCTTAATAGAAGTAGTGGGTTCTGAGTTAAATAATTTTGCAAAGAATTATTGCAAAACTTGAGATGAACTTGCAGTAGAAGATGAATACTAGTAGTGAGTTTTGTTTACATTTATGCATAGAAGAGTCTGCATACAATTGTACTGATCTATCTTGGGTTGCTTGATGCTTAATAGGGAAGATAATTGCATGTTAGTTTAAAGGACTGGAGAGTTCAAGGTAAGGAGCAATATACATCTTTAACTGAGATAGATCCAGGTGGAAAAGGATCAGATAATAGGAGAAAAGGGAAATGTTTGACAGTGTTGGCTAGGACTTTGTGCATGTGTACATCATGATTTAGAATGGGAAATGAAATCTGAGTGATAACATGAGTTGTAAGGATGCATACATATGGGTCTTAGAGTGTGACTGCATACAGTCTCATTTTTATCTTATGATATGCTCCCAGAGGCAGTTAGATATATATATAGTAATAAGGAAAAGCAGAGAAAGTGGAGAAGGGGAGAGGCAGAGAGGTGCACCTGTGCACGATTGTGCACGGCAGAAGTACATGTGGTGCATGATTTGGATTGAAGCTACATAGAGTTGGGGACTGGGCTGATAGTTGTAGATGTGGATGATAAACTGGATTGGGTAGATGTGGAGATGGTGAAGTTTCAGGGTTGAGATAGGTAAGAACTGATTTTCCAGAAGCAAGTTGGGTGGAAATGTTTACCCGAAGCATGAACATATTTGTCTCGAAGCAGAGACACATATGACTCGAAGCAAATTGCATGTTGGCTCGAAGAAGTTGGGTGGGTGACTCAGGGTAGTTGATGATAGTTGTGTCTGCTCTGAACTGGTAACTTGATGTAAGCTGTAGATCTAGTGCAACGAATTAAAAGAGAGGCTTTGGAAACCAGGAAGAAGTTGAAGAGGAAACTGGGAAGGGTTTGAAAAGGGGGAGACTGCACATATATGTTGCAGTGTGCATAAGAAAATTTGGCAGTGGAGAGATGCACGTGCGTGCACGTATCCGTGTCATCGTACATGGGGGAAAAGAAAAATTTGTATGTGCGGGTGTTCGTAGTTAGCTTTTTGTCGTAATTGTTTTAGGGAATATTTTCGTCGTAAGTTTGGGGGGGGTTAGCACGGTTCACAGTTCGGGTATATTTTGGGCACTTTACACAGTGGAGTGGTCGAGCAAGTCAAATCAATTTCCGTTCTATTTTAATCTTTTCTTGACCATAAATTCTAAAGTCGCGTTTCAAAATATTGAATTTGTTCTAGATTTGAATCTAGGCGACATCAGAAGAAATTTGATCGTTATTTTCTGTCGGTCTTTACCAGTGAATCGTCATTTTGAATTCAAATTTTCTGCAACTTTCAGGTGAGTTTTTCTCACCAGACATATGTACATATATTGTGTAAATTTTCGCAAGTGTATGTGTAAACATTCTATTTAGACATTATCTGTCTGTAGTATGATGTAGAATGATGAACCCATTTAAATTGACATCTCATCAGTTATTTATCTGTTATATTATTTCTGCAGTTATATTATTAATTGTTATTTACTGCTTAAATCACCACTGCAAGTTCCCGGTTAAAGTTGGATTGTTATGGGCTGAAATAATGATTATTGTTAAACTAGTCTGTTAACTGCTTAACTGATAACTTGGGATTGCGGGTTTGAAATGATAGAACCCGGGGTTTTGTAAATTTCGGGTTGAAATGATATAAATCCGTATCACTTGACCTAGGCTAGAGAACTATATACATGCCCGTGGTTCTTATAATATTTTCTGAAATATTTAAAAATTATTTTGGAAGATAAATATTTGATTTAATATCTTTAAAGGATTTTTATTGGTTCTGAAGGAGTTAAATATTAATAACTAAATAAATATTTGGATAAAAGTTTGGAATATAACTTAATTTGGTAATTCGGGATTTTCGAAAGAATAAGATTTCAGTTAAGAAAAAATATATAAATAAATAAGTTATATTTGGAAATATTTATTTAGTTAAACAATCTACTACAGCATTCAAATGCTGTCTTTTTGAAATTGGACCAGTTTTACCCGTAACTTTAGATAGCATTTCCTAAGTGCTACAGAATCTAGAATTTGACTGTTTTAAAATTTAAGGAAATTGATTTTGATATTTATAACTGGATTTTTCCTTAATAAAATTTAGATGAACATTCTAGTATTAAGTCAAATTTTGAAAATATTAAATAGCTGAAATTTGGAGTTTTATTTAGGGAACTTATAGGAATATTCAAGACGAAAATATTAAAACATTAATTTGTTGAAAGAATAAAATCCAACCTTAGTTTTGAATATTAATACTCCAATTGGATATATATACATAAGGATTGAAATGGTTTTTGGGAACGTGAAATGATATTTAAATTTTGGTTTAAAACTTTAAATAAAGAAATACAATTGTAAAGCTACGTAAATTATCTTCTTTACAAAGTAACCATAAAGTTAACCCATTTATTTTATATACCGTTGAATGTCCAAACCATTGTGTTTGGGAGTTATGGTTTTAAAGTAAATTTCCAAAAATATTATGTTTGAAGATATAATTCAAATATTTGGTTTCCAGATATTATAAATTTTAAGCCGTATGGTTTTGGAAAGAATTATATTTGAATATAATGATATCATATTGTTTTGGGTTTTAAAATGATCTCGTACTTATAGTTTTGAAATGGAAATGTTTATTCTGGTTTTAAAGTATAAAATGTTTTAAATGACCACGGGTTATAATAACGATGGGTTGGCAAAGAGACCGGGATCGAATATGGACATACTCTCTGTCGATACCGAAAACCACTTTGACCAACCGTGTACGCGGTGGAGATTCCAGAATGAAGTAGGTCGGTGGTGGCATTTCCTGTAAGGTAAATACGAGGACCCGACTCCCGCGAGTTGGCATAAGGTGGCTAAAACAGGAGCAATTCCAGGCCAATGAGGTCATTCCTCTGATCGGACGCTCCTCTTCGATATTATACTATGTTTTTGGATTGATTCGGTGGCCACCTCTATATTTTGATTTTGGGGAGTTAGTCCGAGGTGGGCGGTAACTGCGGCTACGCGTTTCCACCAGCCTGGATAGCAATTGGTATATCTACCCTGGCATTGCCTAGTTGTGCCGTGTCATCTACCATACCGAGCCTTGTACGAGTTTAGATTTCTCCCGTAGCCCGTGTGGTATCCTCTAGTTGCTTCCCGATCAGGAGGAGCTATGATATTGGATGGACTACTGGGACTATTACGTGTTAAGGGCTATATGGGTAACCCCTTAATGCTAAGAAAAAAATATGTTTATTTTATAAATAGACACTATTATAATAGCGCAATATACTACATAGTAAATAGTTTAACGGATCCTTAGAGGATGGGCGGTCCCAAGCATCCTTTAAGTTACTTGCTCTATATTACAGTACACTTGAATTAGCTTACATTATATAAGTATGTATGTCCTGACTCGAGTGTTATGTTTTATTTTACGCTCGGGTCAGCCTGAGTTGCGGTTTTCAGTTCTATCTGGAGCTAGGACATCCCGTAGATCATTCGTGCTGCTGGAAGCCTTTTCAGTCTTTATCTTATTGCAAGCAAGGCTTTGGAAGACTCTGTTCCTATGTATGTCTAAAGCTGTATTGCAGATTCTAAACTATGTAAATTCTGTTGATCAAAGTTTTGTAGTGGCTTCATGAACCACTGAAATTTTATTTCCGCTGTGAGTTCTGATATCTGTGTATGTGATTCTGTGATTTTATTTACTGCATATTCTGAGTTTTGCCAAATTTATTCTACAACGCAGTACTTTGAACATTTCAAGTCCGACATGAGCGGATGCGAAGGGTTGAAAATACTGGGTCGTTACATTTGGTATCAGAGCTTTGGCTCTAGGCAAAACTTAGAATGTATGGTAAATTTGATTTACAGAATCACCTTCATTCGAGTTTGAATCTCTTCCTTTTCGAATTTTGGAACATTCCCTGCGGTTCCGAAGTTCATTCGTGTCCCTCACTATTCATTTTTTTTCGATTCTGGAGTATCCCATAACTCCACTTCGGATGATCTTCATAGTAAATTTGCGGTCTCGCCATCATTCTAATAAAGGGGTGAAACTCCTTTACAATTAGCATTTATTCACCGGAGATTTATATTTATCATTGGTTTATATGCTAGTATCTTTGGTTATTCCGAACTCTACCTCTTCGGATCAAATGTAGATTTACCCCAACCACATCGATCCGATTCTTTAAGTCACGGTTGACCCGGTCAAGGTTGTCCGCGATTATATAGACTTACCCAGTTTCCTTATTCTGATTTTTTAATCACCGGATTTTCTGATTTCAACTCATCTTGAATTCTATTTGATTTGAGTTCATCAAAAATTTGAATCACTATCCTTGACTTGAAAGTTTTATTTCTGTATTTGAAAATAAAATCTAATATATATAAGTATAATTTTCAGAACTCTATAATTAATTTGACTAGTTGTCAAGAGATAATAGTTTTGATTTTATTTATGAGTTTGTAAGCCATGTGTTTTGTCATATATAAATAATTGAACTATAAAACAATGGTTACAAATAGAAATGAAGTTAAAACTAGAACTTGAGAATTAAACTTCCGATGATTTCAAACCTTGTGGTTAAATTTTAAATGGATGTTATAAGTATTTTGTATAGAAATTTGTTTCCAAAGAATTTTAAAATTTAGTGCTCTTCTCTTTGTCGCTGGAAAATAATTTCGGTGATGACTGCAGCATCATCGACATTCATTTTCGAGTTTCGAAGTGAAAGGACCACACCGTAGTCTGGCTACAGTGTTTCCTTGAGATTTTAATTAATTTGAATTTCTAAAAATGACTTAATATATATAGATATATAATTTAAATTTGATTGACATATTATGTATATATATTTATTTATCTCTAAATGATTTGAGGGGAATCAAAAATTTAATTCTTAAAATTTTATCTTAAGAAAATTTCAATAAAAGGAAAATAAATTTTTGAATAAGAAATTCCAATTGGAGATAATTGAGTTTGAAAGTTTTAGATGTATAATACTCAATTCCATTCAATATAACTTACCTTGAGTTTCAAAAGTTAACAATGTAATTGGATAATATACATTATTAAAGGGATTTTATAATTAAAATTTAGGTGGTTATAATAAATGTTATACACTAAAATTTTAGTTGTAAAAGATAAATAGAGGTAGATATAGAAAAAGGAATTTAAGAAATTTATTCAAAGGAACCTAATAATCAAAGTTGATTTAACATGGAACCTTAAATCTAACTAAGAAATTCTAATTAAAGTTATTCCCTAAGTGAATAATTATGATTTAAATAGTTAGGACATATTCTAATATTGCTAAATTTGATAATTGAGATTTTGGGTTTCGGATAAAAAAAATTTATTGAAGGAATATCTTATTTTTAAAATAGGTATTTCAAATAAAGTGGTTAGGTTATTTGTTAAGAATTTAGAGTTAAGAAAATAATAAACTGATTAGGAATACTATCATATCTACTATAACATATTATCAGTGCTGCTGTTCTAAAAATATAATGTTTGAAAATTTATAATTGAATAAATGAAGATTATTTTAAAAGGGTTATGATTTTAGTAGTATGATTTCCAAATGATAATATCTATAAATCGTAATGATTTTCAAAATATTATGATCTCAAATTTATTATCTTATTTTGTTTTGAACTATCTTTAAATGTCCTTGGTTTCCTTATCTGCTACGGATTGGGATGCTATCGCTTATACCAGTCTATTTAGAAATCTTTCTATAATCTTTGAGATCTTTGTTACTCATCGGGACCTGAGCACCGCTGAGCACCCATAGACTGACAGTCAAACTGAAGGGGTAAAACCAATTCTAGAGAACCTTCTTCGTGCTTCAAATCCGGAACTATCCGTTTAAGATTCTTGTCTATCTAGCTTATCTTCCTTTGTTTCCCTTCCTTCGTTCCTTTTCGAGGACGAAAAGTTCTTAAGTGGGGGAGAGTGTAACAGCCCTGGTTTTCAGCTATTTATTTTATTTAATTATTTAATTTTGAAATATATTTTGTATAAATTGTGTTTAACAATATAGTTTAATTATTTAATTTAGAGATATATTTTACATATTTTATATGTCAATAAAATTAAATAATAACTGTGAAAATTTAAGCTATGTTTGAACTGTAAAATTTCGCGTTTAAAAGACGCGTCAAATATAGGGTATAAGTGACGTAACAAAACGTATGTTTTTAAAATGTTATTTTTACAGAAATTTTTGATATTCTAGACTGCGTCTGTTTAACGTAGTGTAAAAAAATCATGTTTTCGAATAATTTTGAAGAAAAAAAAAATATCAGTCAGTGATTTTATAGCAAACGTTGTTTGTTTTAACTGACAGTTTTGACTTTACATATTTGTATACGTTTCTTATGACAAAATTTACCATTTGCAATTAATGTTTTCAAACTAAAAATCAAGTTTATAAACTCAAATGGAATCACACATGATACGTGTAACGTTCGACCTATACTTTCCTCTGGTTGCAAGCAAATCAGTTGCTTAGATCACGCAGTCTACATCAAAACAATAGATATGAAAAATTTGAGTCAGAGTAGATATCAATTCCCTTTGTTTATTTCCTCAATCACGTGTACAAACAATATTCTTATAAAACTGAAAAGCATTGATCTGGCCTTGATGGTATCAGCTACATTTTTATCTCTCGGCCTTCCCCTATTTATTTCGAGTTTTAATTCTTTGAAACTGAAAAGGGAAATCACGCAAGCTTTAAAAGTAGAAGGTAATATGCATTTTTTTTTCCTCTGACTCGATCTCATCAGCTATCAAACTTAAATCATGCATTTATATTTTAACTGATGAGTATGTCACGTTTATACTTTGTAAACTGATGCATTTACTCCCTTGATCAAGTTTTCAAGCCTGGAACATAACTCTCGGCCTTCTCTTTATATATTCCTCTGATCACGCATACATATTTCAAATTTTCAACTGTAATGGGTGTAACTCTCGGCCCCCTTCTTTATTTCATTTATTTTGTGTAACTGATACGTTTTTTTTTTTTTTTTTTTTTTTTTTTTTTTTTTTTTTACTTCCTCTGAAATTCTTCAACCGCGTGCAAGCCTTTATCAAAGGTAACTGAAGCATGCATTTAATAGAATGAATATATTTGTGATTTCCGTTTCTTCAATCAGCCTTCAAAAATCAACGCAACCTGCCTATTATCTTTCTTCCTCTCAAGTTTATCTACTTATACTTCGATGCATTTACATAAGTTTTTCACATTCTCTTATCTGTTCCTCTCTGATTCAGGCTTCTTTCAGGTAAACTTTTTCATAGCTATTTCTTTATTCTTCCAATTCTTCCTTTTGGTGGTTCTGAATTGACTTGCTCGGCCAAACCTTTAACCTGAGTTTCTTTTATCTGCAAAGCATGGGTAAGGATGGAAAGGGTAGGTTAGGCCTATAGTATGTGGGTCTTCAGTTGCATAGATATCACATCAGGGTTGTTTGCACATTTTTCCCAAAGTTTTGAGTTATAAGTGTAAATCTGTAGGTAGAAAGGTGAAGTAGTTGTAAGTTTTTAAGCTATGTATCATAGTGGGAAGTGTGCAGTTGCATTCATGTCATAGATTTGTCTGCCTATATTGTTCAGATTTGCATTTAGGTCATAGGTTGCATTTGTGTCATAAGTTTGGCCTCAGTGCATAGGAAGTTCTATTGCTTAGCCAGGAGAAATTTTGCAGAGCAGTGTAAGTAAGACCGGAGTTTAGTAGATGCTAGAGAAAAATAAGGTGTAGTGGATCATGGTGAAACACTCACACATTTCATACTGGGTCTGTTCAAAAAGGAAATGCATAGCTCAAGTTTACAGAGAAGATTTCATGAGAAGGGGTCTGCATATATATGGATTGGGAAATAGGCTGTTACCACTGTACACGTTTTGAATCTAACATGGGTTAAGATTGACGACTGGGGTTTGGATGATGCTTAATAGAAGTAGTGGGTTCTGAGTTAAATAATTTTGCAAAGAATTATTGCAAAACTTGAGATGAACTTGCAGTAGAAGATGAATACTAGTAGTGAGTTTTGTTTACATTTATGCATAGAAGAGTCTGCATACAATTGTACTGATCTATCTTGGGTTGCTTGATGCTTAATAGGGAAGATAATTGCATGTTAGTTTAAAGGACTGGAGAGTTCAAGGTAAGGAGCAATATACATCTTTAACTGAGATAGATCCAGGTGGAAAAGGATCAGATAATAGGAGAAAAGGGAAATGTTTGACAGTGTTGGCTAGGACTTTGTGCATGTGTACATCATGATTTAGAATGGGAAATGAAATCTGAGTGATAACATGAGTTGTAAGGATGCATACATATGGGTCTTAGAGTGTGACTGCATACAGTCTCATTTTTATCTTATGATATGCTCCCAGAGGCAGTTAGATATATATATAGTAATAAGGAAAAGCAGAGAAAGTGGAGAAGGGGAGAGGCAGAGAGGTGCACCTGTGCACGATTGTGCACGGCAGAAGTACATGTGGTGCATGATTTGGATTGAAGCTACATAGAGTTGGGGACTGGGCTGATAGTTGTAGATGTGGATGATAAACTGGATTGGGTAGATGTGGAGATGGTGAAGTTTCAGGGTTGAGATAGGTAAGAACTGATTTTCCAGAAGCAAGTTGGGTGGAAATGTTTACCCGAAGCATGAACATATTTGTCTCGAAGCAGAGACACATCTGACTCGAAGCAAATTGCATGTTGGCTCGAAGAAGTTGGGTGGGTGACTCAGGGTAGTTGATGATAGTTGTGTCTGCTCTGAACTGGTAACTTGATGTAAGCTGTAGATCTAGTGCAACGAATTAAAAGAGAGGCTTTGGAAACCAGGAAGAAGTTGAAGAGGAAACTGGGAAGGGTTTGAAAAGGGGGAGACTGCACATATATGTTGCAGTGTGCATAAGAAAATTTGGCAGTGGAGAGATGCACGTGCGTGCACGTATCCGTGTCATCGTACATGGGGGAAAAGAAAAATTTGTATGTGCGGGTGTTCGTAGTTAGCTTTTTGTCGTAATTGTTTTAGGGAATATTTTCGTCGTAAGTTTGGGGGGGGTTAGCACGGTTCACAGTTCGGGTATATTTTGGGCACTTTACACAGTGGAGTGGTCGAGCAAGTCAAATCAATTTCCGTTCTATTTTAATCTTTTCTTGACCATAAATTCTAAAGTCGCGTTTCAAAATATTGAATTTGTTCTAGATTTGAATCTAGGCGACATCAGAAGAAATTTGATCGTTATTTTCTGTCGGTCTTTACCAGTGAATCGTCATTTTGAATTCAAATTTTCTGCAACTTTCAGGTGAGTTTTTCTCACCAGACATATGTACATATATTGTGTAAATTTTCGCAAGTGTATGTGTAAACATTCTATTTAGACATTATCTGTCTGTAGTATGATGTAGAATGATGAACCCATTTAAATTGACATCTCATCAGTTATTTATCTGTTATATTATTTCTGCAGTTATATTATTAATTGTTATTTACTGCTTAAATCACCACTGCAAGTTCCCGGTTAAAGTTGGATTGTTATGGGCTGAAATAATGATTATTGTTAAACTAGTCTGTTAACTGCTTAACTGATAACTTGGGATTGCGGGTTTGAAATGATAGAACCCGGGGTTTTGTAAATTTCGGGTTGAAATGATATAAATCCGTATCACTTGACCTAGGCTAGAGAACTATATACATGCCCGTGGTTCTTATAATATTTTCTGAAATATTTAAAAATTATTTTGGAAGATAAATATTTGATTTAATATCTTTAAAGGATTTTTATTGGTTCTGAAGGAGTTAAATATTAATAACTAAATAAATATTTGGATAAAAGTTTGGAATATAACTTAATTTGGTAATTCGGGATTTTCGAAAGAATAAGATTTCAGTTAAGAAAAAATATATAAATAAATAAGTTATATTTGGAAATATTTATTTAGTTAAACAATCTACTACAGCATTCAAATGCTGTCTTTTTGAAATTGGACCAGTTTTACCCGTAACTTTAGATAGCATTTCCTAAGTGCTACAGAATCTAGAATTTGACTGTTTTAAAATTTAAGGAAATTGATTTTGATATTTATAACTGGATTTTTCCTTAATAAAATTTAGATGAACATTCTAGTATTAAGTCAAATTTTGAAAATATTAAATAGCTGAAATTTGGAGTTTTATTTAGGGAACTTATAGGAATATTCAAGACGAAAATATTAAAACATTAATTTGTTGAAAGAATAAAATCCAACCTTAGTTTTGAATATTAATACTCCAATTGGATATATATACATAAGGATTGAAATGGTTTTTGGGAACGTGAAATGATATTTAAATTTTGGTTTAAAACTTTAAATAAAGAAATACAATTGTAAAGCTACGTAAATTATCTTCTTTACAAAGTAACCATAAAGTTAACCCATTTATTTTATATACCGTTGAATGTCCAAACCATTGTGTTTGGGAGTTATGGTTTTAAAGTAAATTTCCAAAAATATTATGTTTGAAGATATAATTCAAATATTTGGTTTCCAGATATTATAAATTTTAAGCCGTATGGTTTTGGAAAGAATTATATTTGAATATAATGATATCATATTGTTTTGGGTTTTAAAATGATCTCGTACTTATAGTTTTGAAATGGAAATGTTTATTCTGGTTTTAAAGTATAAAATGTTTTAAATGACCACGGGTTATAATAACGATGGGTTGGCAAAGAGACCGGGATCGAATATGGACATACTCTCTGTCGATACCGAAAACCACTTTGACCAACCGTGTACGCGGTGGAGATTCCAGAATGAAGTAGGTCGGTGGTGGCATTTCCTGTAAGGTAAATACGAGGACCCGACTCCCGCGAGTTGGCATAAGGTGGCTAAAACAGGAGCAATTCCAGGCCAATGAGGTCATTCCTCTGATCGGACGCTCCTCTTCGATATTATACTATGTTTTTGGATTGATTCGGTGGCCACCTCTATATTTTGATTTTGGGGAGTTAGTCCGAGGTGGGCGGTAACTGCGGCTACGCGTTTCCACCAGCCTGGATAGCAATTGGTATATCTACCCTGGCATTGCCTAGTTGTGCCGTGTCATCTACCATACCGAGCCTTGTACGAGTTTAGATTTCTCCCGTAGCCCGTGTGGTATCCTCTAGTTGCTTCCCGATCAGGAGGAGCTATGATATTGGATGGACTACTGGGACTATTACGTGTTAAGGGCTATATGGGTAACCCCTTAATGCTAAGAAAAAAATATGTTTATTTTATAAATAGACACTATTATAATAGCGCAATATACTACATAGTAAATAGTTTAACGGATCCTTAGAGGATGGGCGGTCCCAAGCATCCTTTAAGTTACTTGCTCTATATTACAGTACACTTGAATTAGCTTACATTATATAAGTATGTATGTCCTGACTCGAGTGTTATGTTTTATTTTACGCTCGGGTCAGCCTGAGTTGCGGTTTTCAGTTCTATCTGGAGCTAGGACATCCCGTAGATCATTCGTGCTGCTGGAAGCCTTTTCAGTCTTTATCTTATTGCAAGCAAGGCTTTGGAAGACTCTGTTCCTATGTATGTCTAAAGCTGTATTGCAGATTCTAAACTATGTAAATTCTGTTGATCAAAGTTTTGTAGTGGCTTCATGAACCACTGAAATTTTATTTCCGCTGTGAGTTCTGATATCTGTGTATGTGATTCTGTGATTTTATTTACTGCATATTCTGAGTTTTGCCAAATTTATTCTACAACGCAGTACTTTGAACATTTCAAGTCCGACATGAGCGGATGCGAAGGGTTGAAAATACTGGGTCGTTACATGTGGATTGAGGAAATTTGTAATTTAATAAATGAATGCACTAAGTATGTAGAAATTTATGCACCAAAATATTTTCATTTATAGGATTATTGCAGAAGTGTACCCATTTATCTAATGTATATAAATGAATCTAATTAATTATTTTGGTTATTGGTGTGTCTAGTCAATAAAAGGAGAACTTTCAGACAATAAATTTATAAACGAATAAATTTATAGAAACGTAGTAACGGAAGAGTGGATATTATAGTAACGTAAACGTATTGTAGGGTAATAATTAAGTATAGGCTTGTAAATTAGATTTTATGACGATAAATGTGGATAATGCAAATTGTCACAATTTGATTTAAAGTTAATTTTAAGAAACAAACAAATGTTGAATCTGTGAATGTAGTACAAATATTAACTTGAATGGTGTTCATTAATACAAAGATGTAATTAGTAAGATAGTAATAATTTATGCCTGTAGTGAAAAGAAATCTAATAGAGACATAAACTCTAATTATATAAAGGAGTATAGATCTGAACAAATTTATGAAGATTGATAAGGACAGTGTTTGTAATCAAGTTTGGTTATTGATATTTGAAAGATAGAGATGTGTAAATACGTTAATGAATTTATAATGGGAAGGAATGGTAGAATGAAAAGAATATATATAATAATAAGCAATTGATTCAATTAAGGGAATTAAATTATAATAAATGGTCATTTAATAAATTTAACGTTCTGTGAGAAATCATAATAATTGTGTAAAATCAGTACAAGTTGGAAATGCATAAACCTTAATAAACATTCTAACTTAATAAATTTATGCAAATGTGGGAATTAGTCATAAGCGTGTAATTATGGGTATGATAACAATTAGTATAAAATACCTATATATTGGAAACACATTTGTAAAGCATAATTAATTGAGTTGGTGAATTGGGAATGAATTCAAAGTATATGAACATTTATGTTATATAAATAAGAATTAATGCAGTAGCTAAATTTGTGAAATCTAAATCTATGGAACAAAGGGTGTAAGATCTTTACTGATGGAAATTAACGTTACAGGTAGTGTAAATTCCTATTTTAATAAGACTATGGGTTATAGTAAAGATTTTAAATCAAGATTTGGCTACGTGAATAAAAAGAATGAAGGTAATTGAGTTATTGCAATTAAGAAAATTTAAACGTTTATTTATACGTTAAGTAAAACTTAAGTTGGGATTTAAAATATTTGTGTATATTAATTTCATGCATTTGGCTATAATGGATTTAATAATAAAAATGAAACAGTGAAATCAAATGGATATAAAGATTTCAATTATACCTTGAAATTCATATTCACCATAAAAGGTTAATTGGAACCAAAGTAGTTAATATAGGAATCAAGCCTTATTTATCAATTTGGATTTATTGCAATAGTTAATTCCATAAAATAAAGTTAAAGCTAATTCAAATTTAGTTGGACCATTGTTGATATAACTTTAGAAAGCAAGATTTTATTTATAATTTGAATATTAAATCCAACAAAGGGTATTTACTACAAATAAAATAGAATTAAACGTAAAATATTACGTTATTGAATTTAAAATGGAATTTGTAAACAATTGAGTGAATTTAATAAATTTATCAAACTTATAATGTTGAATTCGTTAAGATTGGAATTAATAATAGTAAAGAAGAATGAGGGAAGAATAATTTGAAAACATAGCAATAGATATTAAAGTAAGGTTACCTTAAATAAGTTAAGGCAAACCAATGGAGAATAATGTAGATACCTTTATAATACGATGTTTGTGTGTAAAGGAAATGGGAATAAAGTTATTGATAATTTGGAATTTTATTTATGGTAAAAAGTTTATTTGCAATCAAATGAGTTGGAATGGAAGTCAAATCTATTTATCTAATTGGATTTAAGTGAGAGTATAAGAGTATATGATTTAATAATTGGGTTTTTGCGAATAAAATTTATAATTCCCAAATAATAAGAAAACGCAGAAATTAACACTGCAAAATTGATATACTTATAAATTTTAATTCACATCCAAGCTTGGAAAACCATTTGGGATTGTTTGAATTATATAAGTCACAAAATTTGGCTAATATTAGAAGTTGAAACATAAAAACTGGATTTATAATTTATTTTAATTTATTTAATAAATATTAAAAATAGCCATTTTTGGGCCATAGTTTATTCCGTACGTTCGCGTATCCAGTCTAGCTACCCTACCTCTAGCCTATCTATAAATATACAGTTATAAACCCTAGCTCCCTTCTTTTTTCATCTGTTGTACGTTCATTTTCTTCAACCTTCTTTCTTCCTCAATGTATACATCTCAGATCCAATTTCAAATTGCAAAATTCAGTGAAAATTCAAACACCTCAGAAAATTTTCAAAAAAATTTATGTTGATGTTTTCGATACGCGTAATCTCATGGTGAAATTCGTTTTTCAATTGGAGCTGTCGTTCATCCAGAATAAATTCAAATAGCCCCAAAACCGTTCATCATCATCTCACAAAACTTCATCGGATCGAGAAACGGTTTCTGGGTATTGGAGAGGGGACTGAGGGGGTTAGATCTATATGGTTCGTTGGTCGAATCGACGGTCGGATTTTGGTCAAAAAGGGACGTGTTGGGTTCGTTTCTCTCTGTTGCGTGCAAATTGGTGCCTGCGCGTGAAGCCTGGGAGAGAAGGTGACGTGGCGTAGTAAGTTGTTAATTGTGTGTCGTTTCTATTTATTTTTCAATTTGAATTCAATCATCATTTTTCGCCATAACTTTCTCATACGAAGTCGGATTCACACGAAATTTCTTTTGTTAGGATCGTAATTTAATTCCGGACTTGATGACGCTGGTTTGGACGAATTCCGAGACAGGCGAATTTTTGGGTTTAAATCGAATTTTAAATTCGATTTAAATCCAAAAGGTGAGTGTTTTAACTCACTCACAATTACTAGAAGCTTTTATGTTTGTTAAATAAATTTTAAAAATGAATAGAAATTTATTTATGAGCTTTTGGCATGTTATTTCACCCATATCTGTTGAATTGCATTTTTTTTGAATTTAGCTGCTAATTAAATTGATTGATTGCGTATTAATTGGCTGTTAGAAATTATTGTTTGCATAAGAACTGCTAGTTAACAGTTATGTCAATTATCACTGAAAATAAACTGTTAGATTTATAGTTGATAAATATAATTTGAATTAAACTGCCAATTATTACCTGTTGTATATTCCCAAACATATTTTGTTATTGGTTGATATTGCTTGATGTTTGTGACTGGATGATGGATGTGTTGTTGAATGGATGTTTTATTTGATATCATTAAACTGCAAGTTAGCATACGTTTTACATTTCATTCGGGATTGTGGTTTGAAATGATAAAACCGCAAAGTTTTATTTTTTTTAAATTGCGGATTGAAATGATAAATATCCGTATCACTTGACCATAGGATAGAAAATTATATACAGGCACCGCGGTCTATATATAACTATTTTAATGTGATTTCTATGGTTTGGATTGAATACGGTTTATAAATCTTAAATTTATATTGTATAAATATTTTATTCCATATTTATATACCTATGAAGTTGAAATTTTGAAATTAAAAGGAATATAAATTTCTTTATTGAAAATGGAAGAAATTTAGAAAATGGAGTTTGGTAAATTTATATCCTATGTTTAAATGTAAAGTTGGAAATTTTAAGATATGATATTTGTAATTGGATTTCCCCAAAATAAATAGAAATGGATATTCTAGTATAATTTGAAGTGGAAAAATTATATATATATGTGTATATATATATATATTTTACTAGAAATTGAAGTCTTATTAATTATGGATTTTATGTGAATGGTCAAGATTAATTAATAGAATATTGATTTTGAAAGGATAAAAATCCAACTTTAGTGAAATATTTGTAACGATCCAGAATTTTTAATTATTAAAATTTGAATATTTAATTTATTTTAAATATTTATAAGTGAATTTATTAGTCAAATAAATTTTTATTTGAATTATTGGATTTAATTGGATAATTAAATCGATAATTTAATATGTTAAATTATGGAAATAATTAAAAATTGAGTTAAAAATGATTGTAAATAATTTGGAAAATTTTATTTAATCATACTGGAGTTATAGAAATATTTTAGAACTTTTAAAATCGAATTAAAAGTTAATTTGTGAAAATTGAATATTTTAATATTTAATAATCGACTGTAAAATAGTCAATTTTTGAACAGTCTCAGAATTGAACGAAACTAGTTTCATTGGATCCGTAATAGTTAGTTATTACTGGATTTCAATTTTCGTGTCAATCGGAGTTATCGTTTGATCGTGGCAGCTCGAAACGCATCGAATTATTTTTAATTTAAATTTGGCGAGTCAAAATAGCCATTTTTCAAAAAGTCTTGGATTTTGACGAAACTAGTTTCATCGGATCCGTAATGTGATATTATTGTAAGGTTTCAAATTTCAAGTCGTTTGGATTTACCGTTTGTCCGGTACAAATTAAAACGCCTAGAAATCGACTTAAATCGGTTTAATTCAAATTGAGCGTTTTCAGCCATAACTCGCACATACTTCCGAATTAGCTTCCGAAACCTGTTCCATTGTGTCCGGAACGCGGGGTAAACCTTAGAAACGCTGGTTACGGCGTCTAAATCGGAGTTCGGAATTCCCGGGATGAATAGTGTTTACGCTTGCTCGTTCCTTATAAATATGCACACTACCCCCTTCATTTAATAAAAAAAAAAAAAAAATAAAACCCTAATTACATTGCCAGCCGCCACCCTCTATTCTATGGCCAGTATTTCTCCTCTTTCTCCCCTCAATCATTCAAAATCCGTTGACATTCACGCGAAGTGTTCAACAGCAATATCGTAGAGCGTATCAAGAGCTTCAGATCCGTACGGTTGAGATGTGGTTTGGTCGACTCGAGGCGGAGCAAATGGAGGCCGTTCTCATCAGGTTTGGCACGAAATTCTAGGCCAATCTTAGGGCCGAGCTCAGCATGGTGGCAGGTGGAGGTAGCTCGCGTCGAGGGCTTCGTCATGGTGGTTGCGTGATCGAATATCGTTGAGTATGGATGATGTAAATTGAAACCCTAGCTAGCTATAAGTGGGTTCGGCTACGTTGGCTCCTTCCTGGAGATGGTTGCGTGAATGTAGAAGATGGAGGGGAGCCCTTGGATCATGATCTAACGGCATGGATTAGGCATAGGTTAAAATTATAAAAGTTTATGTTATAATTGTTATATAAAATCGTGTATAATCTTGTAAAAATCATAACTTTTTCATACGAGGTCGAAAAAATGCAAACTCAGTTGCGTTGGAATCGTATGGACGAGCACTACGCGATGGAGTTGGTTTGGAGTCGTTTGGAGTTAGTGAGAATTTCGGGTAAAATTAAACGCGCGTTTAATTTTATTCGAAATAAAAGCTAAAACGGAAATTAAAATCAAGGTGAGAACTTCTCACTCAATCGAATAGATTTCGATTTTATTTTAAATAGTTAGATTTAAAATATTTGAATGCATGTTTGAATGATGACTGTAAATTATTGATTGTTAAAATAGACATTATGCGCCGTTAGTAAGCGGATGTTATTTATAAAAACATATACCGCGAATATTTCATAAACAGTGAAATTGGTATTATATATAATATCAATATATATATATTGGCATATGTATATATTGCAGTTGATTGATTTCCCGCATTTTTTGTTTAGCGGATGAGACCCTATTACGCCTTTATTAAGCGGATAATATTTAATAAGAACATGTACCGCGATAATTTCGTACTGGAGCGAAATTGGTATTGTGCTAATGTTTTTGGATGCAGGAAAACAGGTTGGAGGGATCCAACAGGATTCCTCAACAGTTTTTATTCAATTTCAGATATTTTGATATTTGATTGAATTTTCATATTGATATATGATATCGTTGTAGTTGTGATTGACTATTTGGTGTGTAACATCATTGGACCCAAATTTTGGGATTTTAAAATGGTTTTAAAGTGATTTTTGAAAATATACTATATTTCTGGAATTGATCCATTATAAATAAATAAACGTTATAATTTTTAAAGTTATAAAAATTATGGTTTTTGTGAAATATAGTTAAAAAGCTGATTTTTAGAAATACGATTAAAAGTCGATTTTTGAGAAATATGAACTAATGGTTTTATAAAATAGTTAAATTGGATTTTTGAATTTATTATAAAAGTTTGAATGTAAGATTTATAAAATTTGATTATTTTATAAATCAGAATGATGAAATTATAAAGGAAATTAAAGATGTTTTAAAGAATAATATTAATCGATTTATATTAAGAGATTTATAAATGGATATTTATAAATTGAAATATGGACATTATAAAACGAGTTTTTATAAGTGTTTGAATGATGTGAGAATGAATTTCATAATAGAATGAAATTTATAGAATTATAAACTGTGAAGTTATAAATGAAATTTATAAATAGTAAGATTTATAAATTTGTGAAGTTATTTGAAGAATAAATTTTGTTAAATAAATAAATCTTATAAGTTATAAGATTTATGGTTTGGAAAGTCTTTAAAAGAACGGTTTTGTAAAATAATCGTTTTATAAGCAATTGACTTATAATATGAACTTTTAGTTTATAATTGAGATATGAAATCAAATAGGTTAATAAAGGAATTTAAAAAAAAGAAGTTTTTATAAATAAATAGAAATGGAATTTATAAACGTTGTTTTATAAATTCGCAAACGACTTATTTTGATAAGTTAATTGTTATAACCTATTAATGGAGTTATATTCACGTTATAAACGGTGAATAATCCTTTAAGTTAAAAAAAAAGAGAAATAATGGAATTTGTGAACATGGTATATTCACGTTTTGAATAGTGAATAACATGTTAAAGAAAATGTTTGAATGTGATGTTTTAAATAGAATTAAAACGATCTAACGATGTTTTAAAAGGTGTTGAGATTCGAAACCATAGATTTCAACATTCATTGTTGAAATAGATGTTTCGTGAAATAAAAGGAAATGGTGGACTATAACACTGTTGTTATAGTAAATGATTTCCGAAAGGAAATGTTTAGAATAATATTGGGATTTATATATCTATTTTAATTTCGAATCCATATACTAGTGATTTTGGGTTGTCGTAACGATGTTTTACGCAACATTCGTTTTGGCCCAAGTAAATATGTTTAAGAGAATGATTTTCTTAAAGAATGAATTATATACTTAATTCGCTTTAAGTATATTGAATATTTTCTAAGTGTTGAAAATAAAAGGAATTTGTGAATTACTTATGAATAAATAAGTATGGAAATGTTTTCCAATATGAAGTGAATAATTAGAATTTATCTTTTTGGAGGATAAATGGAAATGAATTATTGAAATCGTATATGCACGAATATTTTGAAATATAAATTCATTATGGAATTTATATGTGAAAAGTGAAATTGGTTAAAAATAAATATTGATTTATTTTTGAAGTGTTGAAACTATATATCTAGTAAAGATATCTTGGAAAATAAATAATTTGGAAAATTATTTGGAATCTGGTGATGTGTGCATATCCATTGATAGTTCAATAGCCGACTATCAATATTTCCCTTTGAATGGGTATTTGATGTGATTTGATTGAATTTGAATGCACACTTATTTTTGAATAAGCGCTCACTATTCGGGTTAACCGGGAAAGGACCATGGGGTCGTATAACCCACTCCGAATATGTGATACGTCGTTGTGAATTGCATTGAAGATCGGTGTTGAAGACCCGGTATTTGCGAAAGCGATAGGATGACCTATCGATTGTCTCTGCACTGAGTTGCAACGGTATAGAGACTCCCTAAGTGATGGGAAATCCGATCAGGATTGTGAATATCCGGATTGCAAGGACTTCTTTGTAAGTGCCTTCGGTTCTGTTCGAGCCCGGAACAGACTTGTATGGATTGTATGTCTGACATTACAATTTGAGATATAAAGTCGATTTCTTTCAAATATATTTCTGTTGGTGGCGGAGAATTTATTCTTTGCTTAACACCCTTCTTTGAGACGTACGAGCTCAAAGGTTATATAGTTGAAGTTATCAGCGATATATTCCCAATTTGGTAATGTGACATGCTGAGTGATGCTGAAATGATCATTGTGTTGATTATTGTGATAGGATCATTTATTTGATCGTCTATCTTAGTGATCATTGTGTTGATCATTTGTTGACCCAAAGCATGGCTTTTGTATAAAGTATGTTTTTGTGGACGTGAATTCGTCGAGCCTCACATCCCGGAAATGGTCAAAACAGGAAAGAAGCAGCAAGGTTATGAGGGGTAGCACCCTTTAGGATGTGTCCATTTCCTTCTGGAAAAGGGTGGTATCATGGTATGGAGCCCAGATACTTACTCATGTTGAAAACACTTTGTTATGATTGTGTGAATTGATTAGAGAGCGCTCTCGGAAAAAGGTCCCAAAGGACCGGGGGATGGCATATTCGGTCAGTTGTTACTCAGTTAGGAGTAACCCGGCCTTGTGTTGGTAGAGATCCGGTTTGGTTCTCGGGGATGTCCATCCAGAGGCATTCTCAGTGGCAATGGGAAGTTCCTTGGCCTGACCATTTGTTGGAAATCCAATTCCCAATACGAAACTTGTACGGTATTAGTTGTAGAACCTGCTATTCACTTATGGTGGTCACCACTGTTTGGATAGTAGCTATAGTAGGCATAGTTCAAAATGTCTATGTCGGCTAAGATTTATATCTTTATTTTCGAAATGATTTGTTATACATTATGCACTAATAATAATATCAAATGTTATTTTAAATGCGTATCAAGCATCTTTGGCTATCATAAGGAGAAATCTCCTCCGATTCTGCGTTTGCATGTGTGTGTGTGCGGGAGGCCTTATGGTAGTCTCATTTTTAAAAGCATTGCGAATTGATTAAAAATATTCCTCTATTTTGATTTTAAAGATAAATAAACTGTTTTGAGTTCTCACACCAGTCACATGACTGACTTGGAGTTTATTGTTTTCCTTCCTAAACTCTGGGTGCCCACCAATTTCCACACGGGCAGTTAAGAGTTAGGTTTATCAGGATATTCTGGAGTTGCTGGAGGCAAACTGGATTGGCATGGCGTATTACTAGTTTATATAGTACTTCTTTTTCCGCTGTTATGTTGTTGTATGTTGTTGTACACTCTGATGATTTGATGTAATGAAATGTGATGTAATGTAATAACTGATATAGTTCTTTGTTTAAAGATTATTCATTTATTATTATATGTTGTTCCGCTGCGAATTGTGAGATTCTGTTGTTGTTCTTGTTGTTCTGTTGTTTCCTTTCTGTCCGTTCTATTTTTAAAATTTTCTATCTTCTGTTTTTCTAATTCTCTGTTTTCTAAAAAAATTGTCTATCTTCTTTTCCCTCTATTTTTCTTTTTCTTTCTTCTTTTTCTCTCTTCTTTCTTTTCTTTCATTTTAAAACCCATAACATCTCGGTTTTCGGCCTTTGATTTCTCGACAGTCGATAAAGTGAGTGTCGATGTCGAATTTTCGAAAGTCGAAAATTTTCGGGGCGTTACATTTGGTATCGGAGCTGATGGTTAAGCGACAACCATGGTTCTGTTGGGTATTACTCGTTAGAGATAGAGTCAGCAGTACTCTAGAATGAGTTTGAGTGTAATAATAGATATGAGAGCGTATTTGTTAGTGAATATAAAATTGTTTTATATTGTGATGATTGATTTATTGAGTGGCATATGAACTTTCGTCAGCACAGCCTCGAAACTGAGCCGAAGGGGTTTCTAAACACTTGAATAGAACAATTCGACACGATATTGTTTTTAAATTGGGTAAATGGAATGATTTTGCCTTGATTATATTTTTATATGTAAAGGAATAATTTTTCAGAATTATTAAAGTGTATGTAAGTTGATTGTTAGGTTGTTTGGATAATCTAAATAAAAGAATAATTGTATAAGCAAAAGAATTATAAGAATTGAAATTATAATTAAAGTATTTACAATTGTGAAATAAACTTACATATATAAGAAGTAAAATTATATGAATATGAGTTGTAAATAAAGGTGAATTTCAAGATTAAATGAAATATAACTTAAGTAATGTAAATGAAGTTGATATTGGTATCAAACTAAATTAATTAAGTTAAGTGATGGATATGAACTTAAGTTATGTGAATAGAAATTCAACTTTTGTAATTGAATGGATGAATTGAATGTTAATCGATTAAATGTGAATTAAATTGATATGGAATAATGAATATAAGTGTTAATTCATTAAATTCTAATGTTATTGGAAGTTGAAAGAGTGAATGAAAGTCAATTTAATAAAACCAATTGGAAAGTAAAGATGTTAAACCAAAATGAATGTAAGTGAAGCGAAGAAATTTGGTTGTAATCAATATACTTTGGTTGTTATATGGATTGTTGATTGATTATATGTAATTCATTAAGTGTTAATGAAATTGAAAGCTAATGTAATTGAATTCAAATTAGAAGTAAATAAATTTGAATAGAATTGAAGGTGAATTGGATTTAAATTAGTAAATGATAACTAATTGAATTGAGAAGGAATGTTTACAAAATCCAATGTTAATGAATCAAATGTGATTTGAAGTGAAAACCAATTCATTAAGTATTAATGAGAATATGAATGAATTTGTTGAATGTTAGTTGGTTGATGGTTGAATATATATTGCTATTGTTGCATTTGCTATGTGATATATATAGTTGATATGTTACTATATGTTGTATATTGAGATTATTTGCATATGTGCATGTTCTCATGTTGTTTGTTGAGTTTAGTAGGTGCGGATTGCGTTTGCTTCGCATTTGGAGTTCGCTTTAGCGCTATATTAGCCGTATATGCTCGCTAATAAAATATAAGGTACATATCTCGGATTAAATATCGTACTTTTACACTTTTTTCCCTTCGGGATGCCTCATTACTTGATGAGATGTATATTTGTGATATATATACTGTCATTTTTTTTCGGATCGAGCCGCGCAAAGGAGACTATGGCGAATTTTTCCGAAAATTTAAGGCGTTAGAAAAAATTTGAGAAAATTGGAAAATTTTGAAAATTTTAACTTTGATTTTGGAATTGAAAGTTAAATGATATAGTTTGTTTTGAAAAGATAACTAAGTATGATTTGAAAACTTAGTAAAGTATGGTAATAAGTTTAATTATAAATTTTGGGAAAATTAATAGATTGTGTAACCTTTCTTACTTGTAATTTCGAGGACGAAATTCTTTTAAGGGGGAAAGATTGTAACGACCCAGAATTTTTAATTATTAAAATTTGAATATTTAATTTATTTTAAATATTTATAAGTGAATTTATTAGTCAAATAAATTTTTATTTGAATTATTGGATTTAATTGGATAATTAAATCGATAATTTAATATGTTAAATTATGGAAATAATTAAAAATTGAGTTAAAAATGATTGTAAATAATTTGGAAAATTTTATTTAATCATACTGGAGTTATAGAAATATTTTAGAACTTTTAAAATCGAATTAAAAGTTAATTTGTGAAAATTGAATATTTTAATATTTAATAATCGACTGTAAAATAGTCAATTTTTGAACAGTCTCAGAATTGAACGAAACCAGTTTCATTGGATCCGTAATAGTTAGTTATTACTGGATTTCAATTTTCGTGTCAATCGGAGTTATCGTTTGATCGTGGCAGCTCGAAACGCATCGAATTATTTTTAATTTAAATTTGGCGAGTCAAAATAGCCATTTTTCAAAAAGTCTCGGATTTTGACGAAACCAGTTTCATCGGATCCGTAATGTGATATTATTGTAAGGTTTCAAATTTCAAGTCGTTTGGATTTACCGTTTGTCCGGTACAAATTAAAACGCCTAGAAATCGACTTAAATCGGTTTAATTCAAATTGAGCGTTTTCAGCCATAACTCGCACATACTTCCGAATTAGCTTCCGAAACCTGTTCCATTGTGTCCGGAACGCGGGGTAAACCTTAGAAACGCTGGTTACGGCGTCTAAATCGGAGTTCGGAATTCCCGGGATGAATAGTGTTTACGCTTGCTCGTTCCTTATAAATATGCACACTACCCCCTTCATTTAATAAAAAAAATAAATAAATAAAATAAAACCCTAATTACATTGCCAGCCGCCACCCTCTATTCTATGGCCAGTATTTCTCCTCTTTCTCCCCTCAATCATTCAAAATCCGTTGACATTCACGCGAAGTGTTCAACAGCAATATCGTAGAGCGTATCAAGAGCTTCAGATCCGTACGGTTGAGATGTGGTTTGGTCGACTCGAGGCGGAGCAAATGGAGGCCGTTCTCATCAGGTTTGGCACGAAATTCTAGGCCAATCTTAGGGCCGAGCTCAGCATGGTGGCAGGTGGAGGTAGCTCGCGTCGAGGGCTTCGTCATGGTGGTTGCGTGATCGAATATCGTTGAGTATGGATGATGTAAATTGAAACCCTAGCTAGCTATAAGTGGGTTCGGCTACGTTGGCTCCTTCCTGGAGATGGTTGCGTGAATGTAGAAGATGGAGGGGAGCCCTTGGATCATGATCTAACGGCATGGATTAGGCATAGGTTAAAATTATAAAAGTTTATGTTATAATTGTTATATAAAATCGTGTATAATCTTGTAAAAATCATAACTTTTTCATACGAGGTCGAAAAAATGCAAACTCAGTTGCGTTGGAATCGTATGGACGAGCACTACGCGATGGAGTTGGTTTGGAGTCGTTTGGAGTTAGTGAGAATTTCGGGTAAAATTAAACGCGCGTTTAATTTTATTCGAAATAAAAGCTAAAACGGAAATTAAAATCAAGGTGAGAACTTCTCACTCAATCGAATAGATTTCGATTTTATTTTAAATAGTTAGATTTAAAATATTTGAATGCATGTTTGAATGATGACTGTAAATTATTGATTGTTAAAATAGACATTATGCGCCGTTAGTAAGCGGATGTTATTTATAAAAACATATACCGCGAATATTTCATAAACGGTGAAATTGGTATTATATATAATATCAATATATATATATTGGCATATGTATATATTGCAGTTGATTGATTTCCCGCATTTTTTGTTTAGCGGATGAGACCCTATTACGCCGTTATTAAGCGGATAATATTTAATAAGAACATGTACCGCGATAATTTCGTACTGGAGCGAAATTGGTATTGTGCTAATGTTTTTGGATGCAGGAAAACAGGTTGGAGGGATCCAACAGGATTCCTCAACAGTTTTTATTCAATTTCAGATATTTTGATATTTGATTGAATTTTCATATTGATATATGATATCGTTATAGTTGTGATTGACTATTTGGTGTGTAGCATCATTGGACCCAAATTTTGGGATTTTAAAATGGTTTTAAAGTGATTTTTGAAAATATACTATATTTCTGGAATTGATCCATTATAAATAAATAAACGTTATAATTTTTAAAGTTATAAAAATTATGGTTTTTGTGAAATATAGTTAAAAAGCTGATTTTTAGAAATACGATTAAAAGTCGATTTTTGAGAAATATGAACTAATGATTTTATAAAATAGTTAAATTGGATTTTTGAATTTATTATAAAAGTTTGAATGTAAGATTTATAAAATTTGATTATTTTATAAATCAGAATGATGAAATTATAAAGGAAATTAAAGATGTTTTAAAGAATAATATTAATTGATTTATATTAAGAGATTTATAAATGGATATTTATAAATTGAAATATGGACATTATAAAACGAGTTTTTATAAGTGTTTGAATGATGTGAGAATGAATTTCATAATAGAATGAAATTTATAGAATTATAAACTGTGAAGTTATAAATGAAATTTATAAATAGTAAGATTTATGAATTTGTGAAGTTATTTGAAGAATAAATTTTGTTAAATAAATAAATCTTATAAGTTATAAGATTTATGGTTTGGAAAGTCTTTAAAAGAACGGTTTTGTAAAATAATCGTTTTATAAGCAATTGACTTATAATATGAACTTTTAGTTTATAATTGAGATATGAAATCAAATAGGTTAATAAAGGAATTTAAAAAAAAGAAGTTTTTATAAATAAATAGAAATGGAATTTATAAACGTTGTTTTATAAATTCGCAAACGACTTATTTTGATAAGTTAATTGTTATAACCTATTAATGGAGTTATATTCACGTTATAAACGGTGAATAATCCTTTAAGTTAAAAAAAAAGAGAAATAATGGAATTTGTGAACATGGTATATTCACGTTTTGAATAGTGAATAACATGTTAAAGAAAATGTTTGAATGTGATGTTTTAAATAGAATTAAAATGATCTAACGATGTTTTAAAAGGTGTTGAGATTCGAAACCATAGATTTCAACATTCATTGTTGAAATAGATGTTTCGTGAAATAAAAGGAAATGGTGGACTATAACACTGTTGTTATAGTAAATGATTTCCGAAAGGAAATGTTTAGAATAATATTGGGATTTATATATCTATTTTAATTTCGAATCCATATACTAGTGATTTTGGGTTGTCGTAACGATGTTTTACGCAACATTCGTTTTGGCCCAAGTAAATATGTTTAAGAGAATGATTTTCTTAAAGAATGAATTATATACTTAATTCGCTTTAAGTATATTGAATATTTTCTAAGTGTTGAAAATAAAAGGAATTTGTGAATTACTTATGAATAAATAAGTATGGAAATGTTTTCCAATATGAAGTGAATAATTAGAATTTATCTTTTTGGAGGATAAATGGAAATGAATTATTGAAATCGTATATGCACGAATATTTTGAAATATAAATTCATTATGGAATTTATATGTGAAAAGTGAAATTGGTTAAAAATAAATATTGATTTATTTTTGAAGTGTTGAAACTATATATCTAGTAAAGATATCTTGGAAAATAAATAATTTGGAAAATTATTTGGAATCTGGTGATGTGTGCATATCCATTGATAGTTCAATAGCCGACTATCAATATTTCCCTTTGAATGGGTATTTGATGTGATTTGATTGAATTTGAATGCACACTTATTTTTGAATAAGCGCTCACTATTCGGGTTAACCGGGAAAGGACCATGGGGTCGTATAACCCACTCCGAATATGTGATACGTCGTTGTGAATTGCATTGAAGATCGGTGTTGAAGACCCGGTATTTGCGAAAGCGATAGGATGACCTATCGATTGTCTCTGCACTGAGTTGCAACGGTATAGAGACTCCCTAAGTGATGGGAAATCCGATCAGGATTGTGAATATCCGGATTGCAAGGACTTCTTTGTAAGTGCCTTCGGTTCTGTTCGAGCCCGGAACAGACTTGTATGGATTGTATGTCTGACATTACAATTTGAGATATAAAGCCGATTTCTTTCAAATATATTTCTGTTGGTGGCGGAGAATTTATTCTTTGCTTAACACCCTTCTTTGAGACGTACGAGCTCAAAGGTTATATAGTTGAAGTTATCAGCGATATATTCCCAATTTGGTAATGTGACATGCTGAGTGATGCTGAAATGATCATTGTGTTGATTATTGTGATAGGATCATTTATTTGATCGTCTATCTTAGTGATCATTGTGTTGATCATTTGTTGACCCAAAGCATGGCTTTTGTATAAAGTATGTTTTTGTGGACGTGAATTCGTCGAGCCTCACATCCCGGAAATGGTCAAAACAGGAAAGAAGCGTCAAGGTTATGAGGGGTAGCACCCTTTAGGATGTGTCCATTTCCTTCTGTAAAAGGGTGGTATCATGGTATGGAGCCCAGATACTTACTCATGTTGAAAACACTTTGTTATGATTGTGTGAATTGATTAGAGAGCGCTCTCGGAAAAAGGTCCCAAAGGACCGGGGGATGGCATATTCGGTCAGTTGTTACTCAGTTAGGAGTAACCCGGCCTTGTGTTGGTAGAGATCCGGTTTGGTTCTCGGGGATGTCCATCCAGAGGCATTCTCAGTGGCAATGGGAAGTTCCTTGGCCTGACCATTTGTTGGAAATCCAATTCCCAATACGAAACTTGTACGGTATTAGTTGTAGAACCTGCTATTCACTTATGGTGGTCACCACTGTTTGGATAGTAGCTATAGTAGGCATTGTTCGAAATGTCTATGTCGGCTAAGATTTATATCTTTATTTTCGAAATGATTTGTTATACATTATGCACTAATAATAATATCAAATGTTATTTTAAATGCGTATCAAGCATCTTTGGCTATCATAAGGAGAAATCTCCTCCGATTCTGCGTTTGCATGTGTGTGTGTGCGGGAGGCCTTATGGTAGTCTCATTTTTAAAAGCATTGCGAATTGATTAAAAATATTCCTCTATTTTGATTTTAAAGATAAATAAACTGTTTTGAGTTCTCACACCAGTCACATGACTGACTTGGAGTTTATTGTTTTCCTTCCTAAACTCTGGGTGCCCACCAATTTCCACACGGGCAGTTAAGAGTTAGGTTTATCAGGATATTCTGGATATTCTGGAGTTGCTGGAGGCAAACTGGATTGGCATGGCGTATTACTAGTTTATATAGTACTTCTTTTTCCGCTGTTATGTTGTTGTATGTTGTTGTACACTCTGATGATTTGATGTAATGAAATGTGATGTAATGTAATAACTGATATAGTTCTTTGTTTAAAGATTATTCATTTATTATTATATGTTGTTCCGCTGCGAATTGTGAGATTCTGTTGTTGTTCTTGTTGTTCTGTTGTTTCCTTTCTGTCCGTTCTATTTTTAAAATTTTCTATCTTCTGTTTTTCTAATTCTCTGTTTTCTAAAAAAATTGTCTATCTTCTTTTCCCTCTATTTTTCTTTTTCTTTCTTCTTTTTCTCTCTTCTTTCTTTTCTTTCATTTTAAAACCCATAACATCTCGGTTTTCGGCCTTTGATTTCTCGACAGTCGATAAAGTGAGTGTCGATGTCGAATTTTCGAAAGTCGAAAATTTTCGGGGCGTTACATATTAATGCTCAAAAATGGATATAAATATATATAAAATTGAAATGGTTTTGGGACTTGAAGTAATATTTTGGATTTTGGATTAACTTTAAAAGAAGAAATATTTGGAAAGCCATGTAATTTATTTCTTTATAAAGCAACAGTAAAGTTAAACCTTTTTAATTCGCATACCGTTGAATATCCAAACCATTTAGTTTTGAAAATAATGGTTTTAAAATACTATGGATTTTCGAAGAATTATGTTGAAAGTTACAAACAAAATATTGGTTACATGGGATATTAAATAATAAAAAGTGACATAATTTTTGGAAAGGAAAATTTTATTTGGGAAACGATATCATTGATTTGGGCTTTTATAAAATAATATGAAAATAAATTGTTTGTGTTTTTAAAGAAGAAATGATATCGTAATATTATGGTTTTGAAAGGGATTATATTCTGGTTTTAAAGTATAAACTGTTTTTAAATAACCGCGGTGTTATAATAACGATTGGTTGGCAAAGAGACCGGGATCGGATATGGACATACTCTCTGTCGATACCGAAAACCACTTTGACTAACCGTGTACGCGGTGGAGATTCCAGAATGAAGTAGGTGGTGGCGACGTTTCCTGTAAGGTAAATACGTGGACCCAACTCCCGTGAGTTGGCATAAGGTGGCTAAAACAAGAGCGATTCTCAGGCCAATGAGGTCATTCCTCTGATCGGACGCTCCTCTTCGATATTATACTTTGACTTGGATTTGATTCAGTGGCCACTTCTATATTTTGATTTTGGGGAGTTAGTCCGAGGTGGGCGGTAACTGCGGCTACGCGTTTCCACCAGCCTGGATAGCAATTGGTATATCTACCCTGGCATTGCCTAGTTGTGCCGTGTCACCTACCATATCGAGCCTTTACTACGAGTTTCTATTTGTGTCGTACCTATGGAGTATCCTCTGGTAGCTTCCCGATCAGGAGGTATTACGGTACTGTATAGACTATTGGCATTTTACGTGTTAAGGTGGAAAATGTAAAGCCTTAACGCTATTTAAAAGTAAGTTTATTTTACAATTAGACACTATTATAATAGCGCAATATACTACATAGTAAATAGTTTAACGGATCCTTAGGAGATGTAAATCCCGAGCATCTCTTGAGTTACTATACTCATATTTATTTCTGTTTATTTAACTCACATAAGATTTTCTAGTCTGACTCGAGTGTTTTTGTCTTTTCAAATTCGCTTGGGTCAGTCCGAGCGTTTCAGGATAGCAGATTTTAGCATTGGAGGACGAAGACGAAGAATCAGTATTATTTTACATATAGTATTGCACCACACTCTTTCTATTCCGCTGCATTGCTTGTATTGGTATGTGTAACTCTGATATTTATTGTAAAAGAAGAATCAAGCTTTTGTAAACTGTTTATGAAACTGTATATTTGTTATTATATTTTATCCTTCCGCTGTGAGATTCTATTTTCGTTTTATTTCTTCTCCATTTTCTTATTTACCCCATAACAATCCGCCCTTGCGTATGCTTTGAATTGGGACAAGTGTCGGTTTAAAGTGTGCGGAAAGAGTGGACGTTACATCTGGTATCAGAGCTTTGGTTTAGCGATAAACCTTGGCTTTGTGGGGTTTGACTCTTTGTTAATAGGGTAGAAATATCCTATGGGAGTCGCTGAGTGTATATATATGAGAGAGCATATTTGTTAGTATTAATAAAAAGATTTTTATATTGTGTTAATCTGTTCCGCTTTGTATTTATAAATTCTGGTTGATGCATGGGACGCTATGTCATCAATAGGGATTTCTAAACACTTAATAGGACAGACCGACATAATATTTGTTTTAATATAGGTGAATGAAAGAATTTTGCCTATTATATTTTCTATATATAAAAATATTTTATAAAGATATATATATATATATATATATATATATATTTGGTTGCTATAGATTGGGTGTTAGGAAAAAAAAAATTTATAATAAATTGAAGCTAAGTTGAAATTATAATAAATCAAATGGGAGATTTTAGAACTTAAGTCCAGGATTTTGAAAATCTGCTTTCAAAGGATTTATGAAATATAATGATTTGGTTTATAAGTATTTTCTTATATAAGTATTTAGTATAATTTGGAAGAATTGTTTTAAAGAAGATTTTGGAGAGAATAAATTTTGTACTTTCCTCTCTGTCGCTGGAAAATAATTTCGGTGATGGCGGCCGCATCATCGACTTTCATTTTCGGGTTTCGAAGGGGAAAGGCTACTGTAGTGAATTCTACTACAGATTTATTTGAAATTTTCTAAAAAAAATTTCTTTTATTGCTCTAACTATAATTAGAGATATTGAGTTGTAAGAACTTATTTATCTATTATTTGAAAATAAATTGAAATTTAACCCGGTACTTAATTCTAAATTTTTCCGTTAATTAATTGTTTAAAATTTGTTAGTGAAATAAAAGTTAAGTAATAAATGAATTGAAACCTCTAATTGAAATAAGAGAATAATTGCAAAGCTATAAAGATGAATTTGCATACATATGAGACAAAGAGTAATATGGATAAACATTAAATTTAATTAAAAGAATGGAGATTAAACTTGTATAAGTTCAATTGCAATTTCCTTAACATAAATAACTTACCCAAATATAAAAGTTGAAGTGTTAAATGAGAAACTGGAATTGAATATTTTACAAGTAGGAATTTAGGAAAAATGAAGTATTCAATAAATTACTGTTATAATAAGAATTTAATGGTATAAACTTAGGTTATAATTGAAATTTTACTGAAAAGGGTTAAGAATTATTAATAGATGATATGAACCTAAGTATATAAAATGAAATTCAAAATAAGAATTGATTGTATGATTATTGACTTAAGTATGTTTTAATTTTCCCTATTCTAATATAATGGAAAATAGGAAAAATTAAATGACTGCAATTCATAGTCAATGGATAAATAAAAACTTCCACTTATAAGAATGAATGTTAGCAGATTTAGAATTTAAGGGAAATCTTACAAGTGAAGAGTAAGGAAATGAAGATATTCAAATAATTGTTGTTATTAATGAGAATTTATTTTATAAACTTAAGTAATAAAAAGGAAATACAAATATAATGAATTTTGTGATAGTTGAAAAATAAAACTTGTAAGAAACAAAGAAATTCCTCCATAAATGAAGGAAAGAAAATTTAACCACTGAATTATGAAATAAATGTATAATAAGCTATCTTGATGTTGGTTTGAATTGTTTGGTTGATGTATGATTTCAAAATTTTGAACCCGAACAACTGATTGTTTGTTGGATTGAACGACTGTTCGTTGTGGTGTGTGCTGTTTGTTAAAATGTATGGTTGTTGCAATTGATTGGATATGAAGGATTGAATCTACCCAAACATTTCACTGTAAAATAAATATTTAACTTTTAGATTATATAAGTGAATACAGGTGATGGAAGCCACTGCTATTGCTTTGGTTCCATAAAAATATAAGCGTATTGCCCGACAAATAGGTACGTTTTCGGATTACGTTTAAAGCGCTGTTTTATATATTTTCCCATGTGGGATATTTTATTTGGATAATATGTGTAATATATTTGTATACTTGGATATTATATTTTCTCCAGAGTCCCTCCGTACAAAGGAGACTCTGCCAAAATTTTCAGAAAATTTTGGACTTAGAATTTTGTGAAAATATTTTTCCAACTTTAATAATTCAAGTATTAAAGGATATAATGATTATAAAACAAGTGTATTTCATTAAAGGGAATTAATCCAGTAAAATATTGTTTATAAGTTAATATTTGAAATAAGATGCACTATTTTATTCTTCCTTCTCCCTTCTTTTCCTTTTCGGGGACGAAAAGTTTTGAGTGGGGGAGAGTGTAACGACCCGTGAATTAATAATATTTAATAAATTAATTTGATATAAATTTTAATTTGTTTAAGAATAAATGTAGAAATTGATATAGTGATTGTAATTTAATGTTGACAATTAAATACTTATATGGCATGGATTGAATTAACGTAAATTGGTGGGTGGCTATTAGTTATAATTAGCTGATTAAATGGTATTAATGAAATGATAACTGGATTGGATTGCAATTTAATAAACATTAGAAAATTTATTAAGTGAACTAAATTTGTTAAAGTTCATAAGTTGTGTAATTCAATTTAGTAGAAACTCTAAATGTATAAACGAAGATTTAAATAAACGCTAAATTAAACTATGTGAATGGGTGATTTATGTGGATTGAGGAAATTTGTAATTTAATAAATGAATGCACTAAGTATGTAGAAATTTATGCACCAAAATATTTTCATTTATAGGATTATTGCAGAAGTGTACCCATTTATCTAATGTATATAAATGAATCTAATTAATTATTTTGGTTATTGTTGTGTCTAGTCAATAAAAGGAGAACTTTCAGACAATAAATTTATAAACGAATAAATTTATAGAAACGTAGTAACGGAAGAGTGGATATTATAGTAACGTAAACGTATTGTAGGGTAATAATTAAGTATAGGCTTGTAAATTAGATTTTATGACGATAAATGTGGATAATGCAAATTGTCACAATTTGATTTAAAGTTAATTTTAAGAAACAAACAAATGTTGAATCTGTGAATGTAGTACAAATATTAACTTGAATGGTGTTCATTAATACAAAGATGTAATTAGTAAGATAGTAATAAGTAATAATTTATGCCTGTAGTGAAAAGAAATCTAATAGAGACATAAACTCTAATTATATAAAGGAGTATAGATCTGAACAAATTTATGAAGATTGATAAGGACAGTGTTTGTAATCAAGTTTGGTTATTGATATTTGAAAGATAGAGATGTGTAAATACGTTAATGAATTTATAATGGGAAGGAATGGTAGAATGAAAAGAATATATATAATAATAAGCAATTGATTCAATTAAGGGAATTAAATTATAAAAAATGGTCATTTAATAAATTTAACGTTCTGTGAGAAATCATAATAATTGTGTAAAATCAGTACAAGTTGGAAATGCATAAACCTTAATAAACATTCTAACTTAATAAATTTATGCAAATGTGGGAATTAGTCATAAGCGTGTAATTATGGGTATGATAACAATTAGTATAAAATACCTATATATTGGAAACACATTTGTAAAGCATAATTAATTGAGTTGGTGAATTGGGAATGAATTCAAAGTATATGAACATTTATGTTATATAAATAAGAATTAATGCAGTAGCTAAATTTGTGAAATCTAAATCTATGGAACAAAGGGTGTAAGATCTTTACTGATGGAAATTAACGTTACAGGTAGTGTAAATTCCTATTTTAATAAGACTATGGGTTATAGTAAAGATTTTAAATCAAGATTTGGCTACGTGAATAAAAAGAATGAAGGTAATTGAGTTATTGCAATTAAGAAAATTTAAACGTTTATTTATACGTTAAGTAAAACTTAAGTTGGGATTTAAAATATTTGTGTATATTAATTTCATGCATTTGGCTATAATGGATTTAATAATAAAAATGAAACAGTGAAATCAAATGGATATAAAGATTTCAATTATACCTTGAAATTCATATTAACCATAAAAGGTTAATTGGAACCAAAGTAGTTAATATAGGAATCAAGCCTTATTTATCAATTTGGATTTATTGCAATAGTTAATTCCATAAAATAAAGTTAAAGCTAATTCAAATTTAGTTGGACCATTGTTGATATAACTTTAGAAAGCAAGATTTTATTTATAATTTGAATATTAAATCCAACAAAGGGTATTTACTACAAATAAAATAGAATTAAACGTAAAATATTACGTTATTGAATTTAAAATGGAATTTGTAAACAATTGAGTGAATTTAATAAATTTATCAAACTTATAATGTTGAATTCGTTAAGATTGGAATTAATAATAGTAAAGAAGAATGAGGGAAGAATAATTTGAAAACATAGCAATAGATATTAATGTAAGGTTACCTTAAATAAGTTAAGGCAAACCAATGGAGAATAATGTAGATACCTTTATAATACGATGTTTGTGTGTAAAGGAAATGGGAATAAAGTTATTAATAATTTGGAATTTTATTTATGGTAAAAAGTTTATTTGCAATCAAATGAGTTGGAATGGAAGTCAAATCTATTTATCTAATTGGATTTAAGTGAGAGTATAAGAGTATATGATTTAATAATTGGGTTTTTGCGAATAAAATTTATAATTCCCAAATAATAAGAAAACGCGGAAATTAACACTGCAAAATTGATATACTTATAAATTTTAATTCACATCCAAGCTTGGAAAACCATTTGGGATTGTTTGAATTATATAAGTCACAAAATTTGGCCAATATTAGAAGTTGAAACATAAAAACTGGATTTATAATTTATTTTAATTTATTTAATAAATATTAAAAATAGCCATTTTTGGGCCATAGTTTATTCCGTACGTTCGCGTATCCAGTCTAGCTACCCTACCTCTAGCCTATCTATAAATATACAGTTATAAACCCTAGCTCCCTTCTTTTTTCATCTGTTGTACGTTCATTTTCTTCAACCTTCTTTCTTCCTCAATGTATACATCTCAGATCCAATTTCAAATTGCAAAATTCAGTGAAAATTCAAACACCTCAGAAAATTTTCAAAAAAATTTATGTTGATGTTTTCGATACGCGTAATCTCATGGTGAAATTCGTTTTTCAATTGGAGCTGTCGTTCATCCAGAATAAATTCAAACAGCCCCAAAACCGTTCATCATCATCTCACAAAACTTCATCGGATCGAGAAACGGTTTCTGGGTATTGGAGAGGGGACTGAGGGGGTTAGATCTATATGGTTCGTTGGTCGAATCGACGGTCGGATTTTGGTCAAAAAGGGACGTGTTGGGTTCGTTTCTCTCTGTTGCGTGCAAATTGGTGCCTGCGCGTGAAGCCTGGGAGAGAAGGTGACGTGGCGTAGTAAGTTGTTAATTGTGTGTCGTTTCTATTTATTTTTCAATTTGAATTCAATCATCATTTTTCGCCATAACTTTCTCATACGAAGTCGGATTCACACGAAATTTCTTTTGTTAGGATCGTAATTTAATTCCGGACTTGATGACGCTAGTTTGGACGAATTCCGAGACGGGCGAATTTTTGGGTTTAAATCGAATTTTAAATTCGATTTAAATCCAAAAGGTGAGTGTTTTAACTCACTCACAATTACTAGAAGCTTTTATGTTTGTTAAAAAAATTTTAAAAATGAATAGAAATTTATTTATGAGCTTTTGGCATGTTATTTCACCCATATCTGTTGAATTGCATTTTTTTTGAGTTTAGCTGCTAATTAAATTGATTGATTGCGTATTAGTTGGCTGTTAGAAATTATTGTTTGCATAAGAACTGCTAGTTAACAGTTATGTCAATTATCACTGAAAATAAACTGTTAGATTTATAGTTGATAAATATAATTTGAATTAAACTGCCAATTATTACCTGTTGTATATTCCCAAACATATTTTGTTATTGGTTGATATTGCTTGATGTTTGTGACTGGATGATGGATGTGTTGTTGAATGGATGTTTTATTTGATATCATTAAACTGCAAGTTAGCATACGTTTTACATTTCATTCGGGATTGTGGTTTGAAATGATAAAACCGCAAAGTTTTATTTTTTTTAAATTGCGGATTGAAATGATAAATATCTGTATCACTTGACCATAGGATAGAAAATTATATACAGGCACCGCGGTCTATATATAACTATTTTAATGTGATTTCTATGGTTTGGATTGAATACGGTTTATAAATCTTAAATTTATATTGTATAAATATTTTATTCCATATTTATATACCTATGAAGTTGAAATTTTGAAATTAAAAGGAATATAAATTTCTTTATTGAAAATGGAAGAAATTTAGAAAATGGAGTTTGGTAAATTTATATCCTATGTTTAAATGTAAAGTTGGAAATTTTAAGATATGATATTTGTAATTGGATTTCCCCAAAATAAATAGAAATGGATATTCTAGTATAATTTGAAGTGGAAAAATTCTATATATATGTGTATATATATATATATTTTACTAGAAATTGAAGTCTTATTAATTATGGATTTTATGTGAATGGTCAAGATTAATTAATGGAATATTGATTTTGAAAGGATAAAAATCCAACTTTAGTGAAATATTAATGCTCAAAAATGGATATAAATATATATAAAATTGAAATGGTTTTGGGACTTGAAGTAATATTTTGGATTTTGGATTAACTTTAAAAGAAGAAATATTTGGAAAGCCATGTAATTTATTTCTTTATAAAGCAACAGTAAAGTTAAACCTTTTTAATTCGCATACCGTTGAATATCCAAACCATTTAGTTTTGAAAATAATGGTTTTAAAATACTATGGATTTTCGAAGAATTATGTTGAAAGTTACAAACAAAATATTGGTTACATGGGATATTAAATAATAAAAAGTGACATAATTTTTGGAAAGGAAAATTTTATTTGGGAAACGATATCATTGATTTGGGCTTTTATAAAATAATATGAAAATAAATTGTTTGTGTTTTTAAAGAAGAAATGATATCGTAATATTATGGTTTTGAAAGGGATTATATTCTGGTTTTAAAGTATAAACTGTTTTTAAATAACTGCGGTGTTATAATAACGATTGGTTGGCAAAGAGACCGGGATCGGATATGGACATACTCTCTGTCGATACCGAAAACCACTTTGACTAACCGTGTACGCGGTGGAGATTCCAGAATGAAGTAGGTGGTGGCGACGTTTCCTGTAAGGTAAATACGTGGACCCAACTCCCGTGAGTTGGCATAAGGTGGCTAAAGCAGGAGCGATTCTCAGGCCAATGAGGTCATTCCTCTGATCGGACGCTCCTCTTCGATATTATACTTTGACTTGGATTTGATTCAGTGGCCACTTCTATATTTTGATTTTGGGGAGTTAGTCCGAGGTGGGCGGTAACTGCGGCTACGCGTTTCCACCAGCCTGGATAGCAATTGGTATATCTACCCTGGCATTGCCTAGTTGTGCCGTGTCACCTACCATATCGAGCCTTTACTACGAGTATCTATTTGTGTCGTACCTATGGAGTATCCTCTGGTAGCTTCCCGATCTGGAGGTATTACGGTACTGTATAGACTATTGGCATTTTACGTGTTAAGGTGAAAAATGTAAAGCCTTAACGCTATTTAAAAGTAAGTTTATTTTACAATTAGACACTATTATAATAGCGCAATATACTACATAGTAAATAGTTTAACGGATCCTTAGGAGATGTAAATCCCGAGCATCTCTTGAGTTACTGTACTCATATTTATTTCTGTTTATTTAACTCACATAAGATTTTCTAGTCTGACTCGAGTGTTTTTGTCTTTTCAAATTCGCTCGGGTCAGTCCGAGCGTTTCAGGATAGCAGATTTTAGCATTGGAGGACGAAGACGAAGAATCAGTATTATTTTACATATAGTATTGCACCACACTCTTTCTATTCCGCTGCATTGCATGTATTGGTATGTGTAACTCTGATATTTATTGTAAAAGAAGAATCAAGCTTTTGTAAACTGTTTATGAAACTGTATATTTGTTATTATATTTTATCCTTCCGCTGTGAGGTTCTATTTTCGTTTTATTTCTTCTCCATTTTCTTATTTACCCCATAACAATCCGCCCTTGCGTATGCTTTGGATTGGGACAAGTGTCGGTTTAAAGTGTGCGGAAAGAGTGGACGTTACATGGTGTTTGCGATCTTTTTGAGTATAAGCTTTGATATGTTTGGAGTAAGTTGAATTTTGGCTACTTTTTCTATTGGGCTTGAGTTTGGGTTCAGCCCCAATCTCCTCTTAACCCTTTAGCTCATTACTCTTCATCCATTCACCCTCATTTCATTTCTTAAGCTTAAGAAAACTGAAAATGGTGGAAGGGAAAGAGAAATAGAAATTGCAAGCCCTAGTTTCTTCTTCCAACTTGAATCTTGCTCCAAAAATCAAAGTGAAGCTATTGGTAAGCTCCTCTTCATCTTCTCTTTCTCTCTTCAATCTCAGAAAATTCCTAAACCTAAACTTAGGAAAATACTTGTTTTATTCTTAGATTGAAGCTAGTAGAGTTGAAGTGACGAGTAGTTAGTCTTCTTCTTGTGTTGAGCTTCTTCTTCTTCGTTTGTGAATTAAAAGGTGAGTTTTGAACTCACATCTACTTCTCTTGGTTTCATTAATGTTGGGTATGGATTCCTAACACCTGTTCATACGCTTTTGCTTTTGATTTGGGTTGATTCGGTGAAATTGCCAAATTAAGATTTTTGAAGCCAAACCTATGTAAAACCTTATACGGTTGATGTTTTATGTTGTTCGGAGTGTTTGGGTGTGTCGTTAAGGTTGGGTAGTCGTTTGGCGTAAGCCCATAATCAACACGCATCCAATAGCTTTCGATTTGTTTGGCCATAGTATGCCTAGGTTCAGGAAATGCTTGAACATTGAGTTTCAGACGTCTGAAACCCTTATTTCAGACGTTTGAATATTGTTCTGGGGAATATTTTCATCCCCAGATTCAGACTTCCGAAATTATATTACAGACGTCTGAATTGCCTAAATTTCAATCAGAAAGGAAATGGGCAAAATATTGCCTATTTCAGACGTCTGGAAGTTTGGATTCAGACGTCTGAATTCCCTTTTGAAAAACATTTTAATTTCCAGATTCAGACGTCTGAATCCTTTCTTTCAGACGTCTGAATATGCTGTTTTTTTCCAACTTGCCTTGTTCGTTTAGTTTTCAAAATATAATCGATGCATATTGATTCCAATTAGTTGTTTATGCAGATTTGACCTCAATAATTCCTTTTTGACTTCATTCACGGGTTTTATAAATGATTTCTTCAATGCGTATTAAAACCTTGCTTCTCCGATTTATAAATTCTATTTAAAACACACGCACAATTTTGCACTTCGAGCGAAGTGGAAGGGCGATTAAATGGTTGGGAAAAACACGGACCATGAATCTGTGCGTTTATCTTTCCGATTAATCCCCGACCTATTCAATTGATCGTTTTGACCTTCGGGTTTGGTTTACCGATCATATGAGGTGAACTTTGTACTGCTTTGAGTGTGAAATTAACTAATGGATAGTAAACCGTTTAGTGCGAACGAGTGATTATGGGACTCACGTTACCACTTTTCGGATTCCTTTTTGAGAGTTATGACACATTCCGCCAGTTAGTGATGTCCAGTACTGGGTCTTTGACCTTCACCACTACGGTTTGTTTCCTTTGGGTATGTTGCGTTCGGGTATGTTGCCTTCGGGTTTGTACCTTTGGGTTTGTGCCTTCGAGTTTGTTGCCTATAGTATCGCTTCCGATGTTGGTCGTTATGAGCCGCATGGGTGATATTGGGTTGCCCTTTAGTATCGCTTCTGATGTTGGTCGTTATGAGCCGCATGATGATATTGGGTTTGGAGTCTTCGGGCTCATGTATCCTTGTTTGTACAATACTGAGCTCGAGCAATTTTCTGATGTTTCATTCATATGTATATTCCCTAGGTATCGCCCTTCGGTGTTGGTCTTTTTGAGCCGCATGATGCGTAGCGTTTGCCTTGTGGAACTTGTATACCTTATTGGTATTTGTTATTTGCCTTTATGGATTACTTTGGGATATTCTTATCCTTTGTTTCTATGAGCTGCCGATGATATGAGACTTGTCTTGTTATGATATGATTCGTCTTTTGTTAGATGATTGTGTTATCTCCTTTAGAGATATTTGTTATACCTTGTACCCTTGCAGGTTTATTGTTGTTCAGTTTATCTAACTGATTTGTTTAGCTAGACTGACCCGTGTATTTTATACTCGGGTCAGACCGAGATGTTTCAGGTTAGGTGCTTTTGGATTAGCCTATTTTGCTTCCGCATGGACTATTCAGCTTGTTCCTTTTTGTTAAAGCTTTTTGTATAGTCCTTATTTGGCGTAACTCTAATATATGTATTCTTTTGACTCGGCTGTATATTGTGGTTTGCTACACCACTTGACATGAATTGTTGTGTATACTCTGTTATGTATCAGTATATGTGTATATGATGATTTACTGTTCTGTGATGTATATTGCATTTGAGCTATTATATTTTGTTCTGATAGATCCAACCACCTATGGTTTTGTTTTAAGTATTCATTGGGTATGTCGACCTTATTGGTATGTCTATTGTCGATGTATTCAATAGATAGTTAGAGCAAGGCTATAGATGGTCGCTCCTAACCAGCCTTATTCTCCGTGTTAGTTGGCGGCATTACCCTGTAGTGTCCTTGGCTAGTGTGGGTATAGAGGTGGGGCGTCACAGCGTGGTATCAGAGCTGAGTTTAGAACAAAGTATGATAAACACAGAATAGAAGCACATATTACGATACATCAGAGTGTATAAGTGATACAAATCTTTGAATAATCGTGACTCTCTATTCCTTCTATCATCAAAGGTTAGATAGAATTTGGGGAATACGTCTAGGAATGCATTTTATTCCGTAGTATTCCATCTTGAATTATCTACCTTGTGACTAATCTTGTTCTTATCTTTCTTTCAGCGTATGGCTAGAAGAGGCAGGGGACGACGTTCGGATGTTGGACGATCTAGTGGTTCACATCCGGATGGCGTTTATATGTCTACCGATCAGTTTTTGGAATTGTTTAGGAGCACTCAGCCTCCAGTTCCTCCTCGAGTGTCTCCACCTCGCAAGTCTGCCTTTGCACGCCAGTGTAGTGATTTTGCTCATCTTGGAGGAAAGCCGTTTAAAGGCTCCGAGCCCATTCTTGAAGTCCAAGCTTGGTTTCGCACGTGCGAGCGTATTTTCTCTCGTATGGATCTTTCTGACCATGATAGAGTTCTTGTAACTTCTAGCTTATTGCAAGAGCGTGCTCTTGATTGGTATGAGCTTCTTATAGCCGAAATTGATGAGTCTACTCTTTCTTGGACTCAGTTTCGGGAGCGATTTGAACTCAAGTTTGTTCCTGAATCTGAAAAAGTTTTATTGACCAGTCGCTTCCTTGAGTTGAAGCAAGGGAAATCTTCTGTTTCTAAGTATGTTGCATCATTCGAGGATTTATCTAAGTATGGTCTTGAATTCATTAGCACTACTTATAAGAAGAACTTGAAGTTTGTTTCTGGTCTTAAGAAATATCTTAAGAAGTCTTTGTTGCTCCAGCTTAAGCTTTCTTTTGAGGAGTTGGTTGATTCTGTGCTTCATCTCGAGACCGTCGAGAAGGAGTGTGATAGTGATGTTGATGTTGAGGTTTCCAAGAACCCCAACAAGAGGCCGTCTCCATTTCAGAAGAAACCTTTTCCTTCTAAGAAGAAGAAGACTGGTGGTTCTAGTTCTCAGCCTCAGTCTGTTGGAACACCTTTTATTCGGAAGTGTTTCAATTGTGGTTCTCCTGATCACATTATTTGAGCTTGTCCTAAGCCTCTCTTCTGCCGCTATTGCAAGAAGGAAGGTCATCATGTTTCTGCTTGCCCTACTGTTCCGGCTGGTGCCAAGTCTAGCAGGCTTTATGCTGCTAAGGCTTCTGAAGGTCCCTCTCAGTCGAAAGGTATATCTCCATCTATTTTGGAAGGTTCTATTTTATTTCATGATCATAGTATACGAGTTCTTTTCGATACGGGAGCATCACATTCTTTCATATCGAAAAAGCTTGTTGATGATTTATTTTTGGAGGTTTCTTGTTTGGTTACTTCTTTAAGGATTGCAAATCCTATTGGGGGATCCGCGACCCTTAGCTTGCTTTGTGATGATGTTGAGATTGTTTTATGTGGCTTTTCTTTTCATGCGAGTCTGCACGTTATTTCTTGTCTAGGTTTTGATTTGATTTTGGGTATGGACTGGCTAGTGAGATATGATGCCAAGATTATTTGTTCAGAGAGAATTATATATCTTCGACATCCGGATTCACCTACTCAGTTATCTCTTATTCTTCGAAATGTGGATAATTCTGAAATGGCTTTATGTTCTCTTGATTCGCGACATGATGATGATATATCTCGTATTCCTATTGCTTGTGACTTTTCTGGTGTTTTTGAGCCTGTCTCGGGTTTGCCACCCAAGAGGGCAATTGAGTTCCGCAATGATCTCATTCCAGGCGTGCAGCCAGTTAGTCGTCCTCCCACGAGGATGTCTACAGGGGAAAATGAGGAACTCAAGAAGCAGCTTTTAGAGCTTGAGTCCAAGCAGTTGATTCAGTCCAGTTTTTCTCCATGGGGATCCGCGGTCGTCTTCGTGAAGAAGTCCGATGGAACTCTTAGGCTTTGCATAGACTATCGCAAGCTTAACGAGTTAACCATTAGGGATAGGTATCCATTGCCTAGGATCGATGATATGTTCGATCTATTGAGTGGTCCTAAGGTCTTTTCCCAGCTCGACCTTGCCACAGGTTTTCAACAGTTACGAGTCGCGGAGGATAGCATACCTCTTACCTCTTTCCGCACTCGTTATGATTCTTTTGAGTGGCTCGTTATGCCGTTCGGTTTGACGAACGCTCATGCTTTCTTTGTCGATCTCATGAATCGGGTATTCCGGGAATATCTCGATAAGTTCGTTCTTGTGTTCGTTGATGATATCCTTATTTATTCTAAGTCTGAAGCTGAGCATGTTAATCACTTGAGAATTGTCTTGAGTACTCTCCGTCATCATCAGCTTAGAGCCAAATTCTCCAAGTGCCATTTTTGAGAGAATAAGGTTAAGTTCTTAGGCCATGTTGTATCTTTCGATGGCATTTCTGTCGATCCCTCAAAGATCGAAGCCATCCAGAATTGGAAGAGGCCTGAGAATGTGCATGAGATTCGTAGTTTCCTTGGATTGGCGGGTTATTACCGTCGGTTCATTAAGGATTTTTCCCGTGTTGTGCTTCCTCTTACCTGCCTTACTCGGAAAGGCATTTGTTTTGATTGGTCCGACAAGTGTGAAGCTTCCTTTCTGACATTGAAGGAACTTCTCACTAATGCTCCTATTCTTGTGGTTCCCGAAGGGATTCATGATCTTGTTGTCTACACCGATGCTTGTGGTAGTGGTCTCGGTGTTGTTCTTATGCAGAAGGATCGGGTAGTTGCTTATGCTTCTAGGCAATTGCGTCCGAATGAAGTTCGCTGTGCCACTCATGATCTTGAGTTAGCCGCTATTGTCTTTGCTTTGAAGATTTGGCGACACTATTTATTGGGCGAGCGCTTCATTCTTTATACCGATCATAAATCTTTTAAGTACTTGTTCACTCAGAAGGAACTCAATATGAGACAACAGCGTTGGCTCGAGTTTCTTGCCTTCTATGATTTTGATATCCAGTATACCCCTGGAAAGGGTAATCGTGTTGCTGATGCGCTTAGTCGCAAACATTCGGTTGTTATTTCTATGATGCTTGCCGAATGGGATGTTCTTGAGACTCTATCTTTGTGTGAAATTCGTGAATGAGGTTCATCTTCTATACTCCTATTCTATTATTTAGTTTGGGAGCTCGACCTATTTTATTGGAGGCGTGATCCTGATTTGTTGCATCTTATTCAGCTTTATGAGTCTGGATCCTATGATGAGGCGTTGCGGGATTTCAGCATTGATTCTCATGGGTGTCTTCGCAAGAAGAACCGTCTTTTTGTGCCTTCTGATTTTGCACTTAGGCATGACATTCTTGATGACTGTCATCGTTCTAAGTATACCATTCATCCTGGTAGTAGTAAGATGTATGCCGATATGCATCGTCTTTATTATTGGGAAGGCATGAAACGCGATGTGGCAAGTTATGTGAGTAATTGCACAACTTGTCAGCGTTTTAAGGCCGAACATCAGCGTCCTTCTAGTCTTCTTCAGCCTCTAGAGATTCCATTGTGGAATGGGATCATATTTCTATGGATTTCATTGACGGCCTACCTCGTTCGAGATCGGGCCATTCTAGCATTTGGGTTATTGTTGATCGCCTCACCAAGTCTGCTCATTTTGTCCCTATTAAGTCTAATAAGACTGCTTCGCATTTGGCTAAGTTGTATGTCAAGGAAATCGTGATACTTCACGGTGTTCCTAGTTCTATTATGAGTGACCGTGATCCTTTATTCACGAGTCATTTTTGGCAGAGTCTTCAGCAAGCTTTGGGAACAAAGCTTAATTTTAGCACAGCTTATCATCTGCAGTCTGACGGACAGACTGAACGGGTGAATCGTATCTTGGAAGATCTTCTCCGTATTTGTATCTTTGATTTCGGTGGTTGTTGGGAGGATCACCTACCTCTTGTAGAGTTCTCCTACAATAATAGTTTTCAGTCTAGTATCGGTATGGCTCTTTTCTAAGCTTTATACGGAAGGCCATGTCGATCACCGCCTTGTTGGTTGGAATCTGGGGAGAAGCTCATTCTTGGCCCAGATTTTGTTCGTGATTCTTCCGAGAAGATTGATCTTATCCGGTTGAGAATGAAAGAGGCATAGAGTCGCCAGAAATCCTACGCGGACAACCGTAGGAAGCCTTTCGAGTTCTCGATTGGTGATCTTGTTTTTATTCGTGTTTCTCCTTTGAAAGGGGTTATGCATTTTAGTACGACTGGGAAATTGGCTCCTCGCTTTACAGGACCATTTTCTATTACTGAACGTATTGGCCCTGTGGCTTATAGAGTTTCACTTCCTCTCATTTATCTGGCATTCATGACGTGTTTCATGTCTCGCAACTTTGGAAGTGTCTTCAGGAATCGGATTCTATTATTGATTCTCCTGATTTGCTTGAGCTTGAGATCTCACCGAACTTATCTATTATACAGCGGCCTATTCGCGTACTTGACACGGAGGTGCGACACCTTCGGAACAAGGACGTGCCGCTCGTTAAAGTTCAATGGTCCGCTAATCCCAATGACTGTACTTGGGAAACCAGAGAGTTTATTGAGCGATCTTATCCGGGTTTTCTATCTTTTCTTAGAAACGGTGAGTATATCTTTTCATCTCAAGCTTATTTTCTTTTCTTTTGAATGTTGTATGTATGTAGTTGTTACAAATATCGTCTCTAGGAATTGCGGGGACGCAATTTTGTTAGGAGGGGAGATCTGTAACAACCCGCATATTTAACGATTATATATTTAAATGTTTTATTTAAATATAGTGTCGTTAGTCGGATTTAGGTCTGAAATGTTACTTTTTGCAAATGGCCGAATTGTACCTCGAAACCATTTCCATTGTTTCCAAAATGGTGTTTGCGATCTTTTTGAGTATAAGCTTTGATATGTTTGGAGTAAGTTGAATTTTGGCTACTTTTTCTATTGGGCTTGAGTTTGGGTTCAGCCCCAATCTCCTCTTAACCCTCTAGCTCATTACCCTTCATCCATTCACCCTCATTTCATTTCTTAAGCTTAAGAAAACTGAAAATGGTGGAAGGGAAAGAGAAATAGAAATTGCAAGCCCTAGTTTCTTCTTTCAACTTGAATCTTGCTCCAAAAATCAAAGTGAAGCTATTTGGTAAGCTCCTCTTCATCTTCTCTTTCTCTCTTCAATCTCAGAAAATTCCTAAACCTAAACTTAGGAAAATACTTGTTTTATTCTTAGATTGAAGCTAGTAGAGTTGAAGTGAAGAGTAGTTAGTCTTCTTCTTGTGTTGAGCTTCTTCTTCGTTTGTGAATTAAAAGGTGAGTTTTGAACTCACATCCACTTCTCTTGGTTTCATTAATGTTGGGTATGGATTCCTAACACCTGTTCATACGCTTTTGCTTTTGATTTGGGTTGATTCGGTGAAATTGCCAAATTATGATTTTTGAAGCCAAATCTATGTAAAACCTTATACGGTTGATGTTTTATGTTGTTCGAAGTGTTTGGGTGTGTCGTTAGGTTAGGTAGACGTTTGGCGTAAGCCCATAATCAACACGCATCCGATAGCTTTCGATTTGTTTGGCCATAGTTGGCCTAGGTTCAGGAAATGCCTGAACATTGAGTTTCAGATGTCTGAAACCCTTATTTCAGACGTTTGAATATTGTTCTGGGGAACATTTTCATCCCCAGATTCAGACGTCTGAAATTATATTCCAGACGTCTGAATTGCCTAAATTTCAACCAGAAAGGAAATAGGCAAAATATTGCCTATTTCAGACATCTGGAAGTTTGGATTCAGACGTCTGAATTCCCTTTTGAAAAACATTTTAATTTCCAAATTCAGACGTCTGAATCCTTTCTTTCAAACGTCTGAATATGCTGTTTTTTTCCAAAGTGCCTTGTTCGTTTATTTTTCCAAATTTAATCTATGCATATTGATTCCAATTAGTTGTTTATGCATATTTGACCTAAATAATTCCTTTTTGACTTCATTCACGGGTTTTATAAATGATTTCTTCAATTCGTATTAAAACCTTGCTTCTTCGATTTATAAATTCTATTTAAAACACACGCACAATTTCGCACTTCGAGCGAAGTGGAAGGGCGATTAAATGGTTGGAAAAAACACGGACCATGAATCTGTGCGTTTATCTTTCCGATTAATCCCCGACCTATTCAATTGATCGTTTTGACCTTTGGGTTTGGTTTACCGATGATATGAGGTGAACTTTGTACTGCTTTGAGTGTGAAATTAACTAACGGATAGTAAATTGTTTAGTGCGAACGAGTGGTTATGGGACTCACGTTACCACTTTTCGGATTCCTTTTTGAGAGTTATGACACATTCCGCCAGTTAGTGGTGTCCAGTACTGGGTTTTTGACCTTCACCACTACGGTTTGTTGCCTTCGGGTATGTTGCCTTCGGGTTTGTACCTTCGGGTTTGTTGCCTATAGTATCGCTTCTGATGTTGGTCGTTATGAGCCGCATGGGTGATGTTGGGTTGCCTTTAGTATCGCTTCTGATGTTGGTCGTTATGAGCCGCATGGGTGATATTGGGTTTGGAGTCTTCGGGCTCATGGATCCTTGTTTGTACAGTACTGAGCTCGAGCAATTTTATGATGTTTCATTCATATGTATATTCCCTAGGTATCGCCCTTCGGTGTTGGTCTTTTTGAGCCACATGATGCGTAGCGTTTGCCTTGTGGAACTTGTATACCTTATTGGTATTTGTTATTTGCCTTTATGGATTGCTTTGGGATATTCTTATCCTTTGTTTCTATGAGCTGCCGATGATATGAGGCTTGTCTTGTTATGATATGATTCGTCTTTTGTTAGATGATTGTGTTATCTCCTTTAGAGATATTTGTTATACCTTATAACCTTGCAGGTTTATTGTTGTTCAGTTTATCTAACTGATTTGTTTAGCTAGACTGACCCGTGTATTTTATACTCGGGTCAGACAGAGATGTTTCAGGTTAGGTGCTTTTGGACTTAGCATATTTTGCTTCCGCATGGACTATTCAGCTTGTTCCTTTTTTTTAAAGCTTTTTGTATAGTCCTTATCTGATGTAACTCTGATATATGTATTCTTTTGACTCGTCTGTATATTGTGCTTTGCTATACCACTTGACATGTATTGTTGTGTATACTCTGTTATGTATCAGTATATGTGTATATGATGATTTACTGTTCTGTGATGTATATTGCATTTGAGCTATTATATTCTGTTCTGATAGATCCAACCACCTATGGTTTTGTTTTAAGTATTCATTGGGTATGTCGACCTTATCGGTATGTCTATTGTCGATGTATTCAATAGATAGTTAGAGCAAGGCTATAGATGGTCGCTCCTAACCAGCCTTATTCTTCGTGTTAGTTGACGGCATTCACCTGTAGTGTCCTTGGCTAGCGTGAGTACAGAGGTGGGGCGTCATAGGAATTTATAAGTTGAATTGGTTATTAAGATTTTAAAAATAGATTTTAAATTTGAAGAAGTGAGTTTGTTTTAAGAGGAAAATTTTATTATTTAAAAACTATGGAATTTTAAAACTAATGAGTCTGAAATAATTCGGTAAGTATATTTTCTAATATTTAGTATTTATTCAATAAGTTCAAACTTTAAAAATCGGTTTTTGAAATTTATTTGTTCATCTAAAAATGAGTTATTGATGTTATAAAAGTGTTTTCAATATTTTAAATAATAATTTAAACATATTTTAAATAAATTACTATTTTTTAAAAGAAAATACTCGTTATATATATAGTTTGAAATGATTGCAAATTTATTCATAAATGCTCTCGAGATGTGTAGACGGGGTTTATTAAAGGATGAAATTTTATAAGAAAAATCTTATAAATGGAATGTTTGAGACTTAAGAAATTTTTGAAGTCTAGATGCGATAACTTCGGAAAGATTTTGAATTTATTTAAAGGAGTTATAAGTGGTTGGTTAGGATTATAAATAAGTATAATCGTTTTGGGAATCTTAAGAAGAATTTATTTTTGAATTTCGAAGACTTATGAGATAAGTCATGAAATATTTCAAAGTTTAATATTAAGAGGGTTTTGGAAATTTTACGTATAAATATTTTCCTAAGTATTGAAAGGAAGGTTTTGGAAGCATTTTAGTGGAAAATGATTTGGAATGGAAATATTTTCTAAGTGTAATAAAAGTGGAAGTCGAAAATGTCTCTAGGTATTGAAAATAGTGGAATATCCTGTTATGGATACAAGTGTTGAAATTGTTTTCGAAATATAGAAATATTGAATGAGATTGAGCATATATCTCAGTAAAGATATTTTGAAGTAAATGTTTGAAGTTTTAGAAAATGGGGCCTAGTGGTGGCTTATGGATGTTTTATCGATAGTTAAATAATCTACTACCAATATTGGTCAATTTCGTTAATCGTTTGAAGAGACTGGGATCAGATTTAATTATCTGAAACCACTTCGATCCAGTTTAAAGGTAACGAATGAATACCGTGAAGATGAAGAAGAAGGTGTTTGGTTTGTCCAGTTCCAGGACATGTATGGACGAATGCTATCAGAACATCAGCATTGGAGGACGATAAGCATTCTAAGTTGAATTGTTTCTTGACATGTAACGCTTAGCCTCGAGCCACATGAACCGGTAATCACTAAGATAGTGGAGATGCAGCAAGGCTAAGTGGGTTGCACCCAATTAGGGTATGTTATCACTTTTCTAGATGTCACTAGAAACCTATTTATTATGGATATGGGTGTGCATGAAAGAAGGAGCGCTTAATGGTAAGGATAGGAATACCCGGAGTGATAACATATTCGGTCTACCTAGGCTAGGGGTAAGCCGGTTTTTTGTAGCAGGGGATCCCGACGAGGTCCTCGGTACGTTATTCTAGAGGTTTACTGTGACGGATGGTAACCCAACAGCCCAATCATTCATTGGAATCCATTCTAATACGAGCTTACAATTTTGTTTGTAGAACCTAGTACGTTGTAATTTAATTAATGTGACAATTTTAGCTATTTGAATAAGTATTTTTATTTTGACACTATTATAATGTCACTGGATTTTCTATAAAATGTTTTTGGTTATCGTAAGGGAAAAACCCATCGGTTTATGTGTGACACGATCTTACGAGATACCCTTGTTTTTCAAAAGATTTTGATAACTCTAATAATAGAAATTGAGTGTGTTTTCTCACGCTGGTTTTCCAAAGTGACTCGGGTGTTATTTTATTATAATGCTCGGGTCAGACCGAGTGTTATAGATTAAGGATAGGATGCTATAGAGCTCTAGAGACGAGTTGGATGACAAGACGTATCTCTGTACTTGTTTTATATTTCCGATGTATGAGGACACGCTAGTAAACTGTCCAGATTGATTGTTGTACATTGTACTCTGATAATGGTATGTATATTAATCACACAGTTCTTGTATTTAAAATCTGTTATTATCTATTATAATCTGTTCCGCTGCGATTATGAGATTCTGTTGTTGTTGTTCTATTTTTCGTCTACCTTGTTCTTCTTCACTCTAAAGATTCGTATTTTCTGTTCAATTTGAGTCGAACTGATGTGTCGATTCAAGGGGTACGGATTTACGGGCCTATATAGTTCTACAGTTATCTTTTTAATTCATATTGACTGTAATATTTAAATAGACTAGTTGTAATTGATTTCCAATTAAATTTCAACGGATTAAATAGTGAAATGATAATTAAAAAATTGTTACAACTTACAATTTCAAACACATTTCTATGTTTATTGTTAACAAACAAAACTAATAAATTCACATACTGATTAATTATTCTATATTAACCAATTTCAATTAATTACATACAATTTCACCGTTTAATACAACATTTGGTTTATTTCCTTATTACACTTTATAACCAAATTTAACTTTTACAATCATTTCAGTCAATTGAAATTACATTAAGTAGTTATCGATTATCTTAAATTAACATTATTACATTTCATTCTAGTTATTTTTCTCATTAATAAATCTTAAATTTTAATTTCTCCCAACATTAAATTCCAAAATCTTATGAAATTTAACAATTAAAATTATCAAAATTTACGGGTCGTTACACTCTCCCCCACTCAAAACTTTTCGTCCTCGTAAAGGGAAAAGAGGGAATTAATATATTTTATTCAAAGTATTCGATATTTAAATAATTAATTTTCATAATTAAGTATTTAAATAGAATATACCAATTAATAAACAATTAAATTTTTGTATTCAAGTTTAATAAAAGTTTGAAAAAAATATTTCCACTTTCACTAAGCCAAAACTTCATGGAAAATTTCGACAGAGTTTTCTTTGTACGAAATGGTCCGGAATATAATAATAATATCAATAATAACAAGATATATCATATTGCAAAAAAACATCCCAAACCACGGGAAAACAATATACTATCACGATAAAACCGTAATCCGAAAGCGTACCTATTTGTCGGGTAAACAACGCTTATTTATGAAACTAAAAGCAGTAGGTATTGCTTCCATAAACCTGTATTCCACTTATATAATAAAAAGAAAATAATTAAGTAAAAAGAGAAATATTTAAGTTGTTCAGTTAATAGCAAAACAAACCAACATAACATAACAATAGTCACTCGCAAACAAAACCATACAATCATCAAATGCAACCAAAGAAATAAACCATCCATCCATAGCAACCAATATAAATGGTTTATTCAGGCCCATAAACCTTTAATCGTACAAGGATGATAAATAAACTATATAGTGTATCCTACGCTCAATAGGTTTTTGTAATAACTTAATAGATTATTTATACATCCTTATACAGTTAGAAGTACCCTTTCCTAAACATCAATAAGCCAAAACATCCAAAATTTCAAGTATTATTTAAGTTCATTCATATTAATTTCCTTTCACATCATTATTTACCTTTTATTTTCATTCAGTCATACAAGGTCCTCTTTTCTTCTTTTCATTCATTTACTTACAAATTCACTTTCCATTCATTCATATAATGATTTTTCCATTACATTCATTTACTTATATGAATTATTTCCATTCAGTTATTTAAAATAATAAATGAATTCATTATTGAAGGATTACACACATTTTATTTCAGTTTAATTCACATCTATTATTAAATTATATACTTGATTTCCATTAAATATTAATATTCATTAGTGCATAAATTCATACTTAAGTTCCTTAAATTTTTAATTTAGATTGATCCTTCCTTGTATAGTGTCATTGAATATTAAATCTGTTTCTGAATCATTTCAACATTTCTGAAGTTATAATCATTTACTTATTATAAGATTCACCTTTACTACTCAGTCTGATTATAAATAGCTTAAAATGTTAACTTAAGTTTATAATCATTTACTTATAGTATTCTTGTTAAATTTAATTACTAGCATTCAAATTATTAACTTAAGTTCATATCATTTTTATAACATCAGATTCTTATTTATAGACATAATCCCATTGAACACTTTCATTACTTAAGTTTTACTTGTATAATATTCTATTTCATATTCATATTAACATTTCAACTTTTAATATTTTGGTAAGTTATATATATGTTTTATTGAATGGATTTGAATGTTATACAAGTTTATCTTATTCATTTTAATTAACCAAATGTTCACTAATTATATCTTCTAAATTTTCATACTCTTTAATTTATAAGTGACGGCCTTCAATTTCTTTACATTTCATTAATCACTTAACTCTTGATTTCTCATATTTTTCATTTTAGAAGTTTCCAATTATTAATATAGTCAAGATTTTATTCATTATAATAATTGAAATCTCTAATTTATAGAAACTTAAGAACTAAATATCGGGTTCTATTTTAAATCATATACATACACTAGTACACAATTTGTCTGTTGTGTCGCGCGACGATTTAGGTAAAAACAATAGCAAATAGTATAATATGCAACAGTTCTTCTTGAAAAACATAGTCTATGAGAAGCAGAAGAAAAATTAATAAAAGCAATTGATGTGATTTTTGTCTATAACTGTAGTAAATAGTTGTTATTTGCGACTGTTATTTTCATAACCGTAGCAAATATTGCGACTAAGAAATTAAAAAATCATTTATGATGGTTGTATAATACAACAGGAGAAAATAGATAAGCAAATTGGAACCCTTATGCTTCACACGTAGCAAACAAATGTAGATTTTTCCAAGCCCATGCAAATTGAAATCGCGAATAACCTAATTTCATTTCCCTCTTAAAAGCAACTAAATATGCCCGCTCCTTCGTCTCAAATCGAACTGCAGTTTCAAAGCATGGAAGATCAAATATCGCATATTAACATATCAAATCAAACTAGCGCTCCTTCTTCTCAGATCTCCTTATTTTTTAACGCTTTCTTCCAACTCCGCCGACCTCTTCCTTTACATCCTCCCGCAGCTCTTTCACGTTTCCAATGACCAAGAATCGCTAGGCAAAACCTTGTTTAACGGTGTCCATTGAGAATCACCCCAGTTCACAAACTAGATCTGGTCGCTTCCTTTAAGTGCCTTCTCTACAAACTTTGAGCGATGTTTCTCTTAATGTTGAAATTGCTAGTTCTCTTATGGTCAGTGTCTCTGACATCGATATGCCTGGTTCATCTTCGCCTGCTACTCTTGTCTCTACTGACGATGATGGTGATGGCATTTTCAACTCCTTTGTTACCAAGATCGTCTCATCTCCATCTGATGTTGGCCCTATTTCAGGTATTGTTAAAATTAGCTCAACTTCGGTCATCTCTCCTCTACTCGAGTCTACTGCCCTTAGTAAAGAATCGTAGGTAATTAAAGACCATGTTTTTGATGAATGTGAATCTGGAAAGGAAATGCTCGAACTAGTAGCTGAAGTGGCCACTAAAAATGTAGATTCACTCATGACTATCTCTCCTCTTGGCATTGATAAGATTGTTATTGGTACTTCGAATTCTGGATGTAATGTTACTAGGCAAGCATTTGTTTCAAATGGCCATGTATATAGGTACGCAACTGTGATCATTGTTTATGGCTATGTACATTGAGAAGATATGTGCCATTGGTATAGTAGGTTGATTGTGTTATATATCTAGTATACTAAAACAGATAGCACGCTACAATAAACTCATTGCACAAGTTTATAAATTAGATTTCCACTACGCTGGAATTCTGTTCTAGATAATTTTGCAGCTATAAGTTACGTTGTAAATAATTACAACAACAACGTTGTAGTTTTATTAAAAAAACAATACAACATAGAAATTGGAAAGATTAAGAATAAAGCAGAATCTGACCAGTTAACGTAGGAATTTTCGTCTGAGGTTTGTCGTAACAATTTCCTTAAGAATTTTTATTCAAAATTCTCCCAAGATACAACAGACGTAATCTGCATGAGATTGTAATGGGTATGTCAACTCTGTGATATATTATTTAGAGCAGCAGAGAAGAAGAGAAGAAGCAGAAGAAACTAGAACTGGAATAGAATGAGAATGTGATCAGGATTCTCTTAGATTTATAATTTCGTTCGCATCCCTTCAAACAGTCGTGTCCGCTTGACGGGTTGCACCCGCTGCCTTTTGAACGCTGCTGTTCGTTAACGGGTCGCACCCGTCTGGTACTTGCATCTGCTCACATCGCGCCTGCTTATGTTCGGTCGCGTCTCTTCAGTCGGGCCGCACCCGCTCACCTTTAACGGGTCGCACCCGCTTTTGTTCGCCCATGGGTCACGCCTCTTCAGTTATTCGCGTCCGCTTCTGAACAGTTGCTTCTGTTCGTATAGCCTGCAACTGTTAAAAAATCCAACCCAGTTTTGCAGTAAAATTAGGATCATATTAGACCAAAACCCGAACCCGGTTCGGTTCGGTCGGTCGGTTGGACGGCGGCGGCGCGTGCGCGCATGTGTGGTGGAGATGTATGATCTCCCTCCTCACAACAAAGCATACATTTGGTGTCCCTAGGCTCCAACACCTTCATTGCAAAGCCATATATATATTGGAATAGCTTTGCAAATTTGGCGATGTGGGACTATGTATCTTTTCATTCATTTAGGAATTCCAATAATCCCCCACATGAATGATAATATACATGTCCCCCACACAAAGTGAAATATCACAGAGTACATATGGAATAATGCTTTATCGTGGATAGCTAGATATTTCACTTTGAACTTTCCCTAGTTAAAACTTATCGGATCTACTTGGATAATCGACGAATTATTTCATCTTGAACTGTCGGCCTTTATTGTATATCCAAGCAATAAGATTTACGAAGCATTTATTCCCTTCTCATCCAATCTCTTGGTTGTGTTCATTTTGGTCCTGAACAATTTTTGGTTCTACTAGTGTTTTTAGAAAATATAAGCCTTTAATATTCTCATAGAGCCGACCCTGCTCACACTAACATAGGTGATGGCAACCATTAAGAGTATCCTACATATACCCCACTTGTTATTTCCAAGATATGGTCATCATTAAAAAACATAGTTTTAACCTCTAAATACTTCTGTAGGCATGCATTTATATTATGCACCATAGGAATGGAGTTGGACTATTGTCCACGCAAATGCATTACGTCTTGAGTTACTCAGAACTGGTTTGCCTATTGATCCTAGTCCGTGGGATCTCCAGTTGCTAGGATAGGTTTCCGTATAAGATAACTCTTGGTGGTTTAGGCTTTTAAACCCATTCCCATCGATGCACATTCACTTTTCTCTCTTGATAAACCTTTAGTAAATGTATCCGCTAGGTTATCATTTGTTCTCACATAATCTACGGAAACCGTTCCATTTGAGAGTAACTGCCTAACTGTGTTATGGCGTCGACGAATGTGTCGTGACTTTCCATTATACACAAAATTGTGCGCTCTTCTTAGCGCAGCTTGGTTATCATAGTGTATGCATACGGCCGGTACAGGTTTAGGCCAAAATGGAATATCTTCTAAAAAAAGGCGAAGCCATTCTGCTTCTTCGCCTGCTTTATCTAAAGCGATGAACTCTGATTCTATAGTGGATCGAGCTAAGCATGTTTGTTTAGTAGATTTCCATGACACTACTGCCCCTGCTAAGGTAAATACATAACCACTCGTTGATTTTGATTCCTTTGAAGCAGCAATCCAATTTGCATCACTATATCCTTCTAAGACAGCAGGATATTTTCCATAATGTAAGGAACAATTTGTGGTATTTTTTAAATATCCAAGCACTCTCATTAGTGCTTTCCATTGTTCCTTCCCTGGATTTCTTGTATACATGCTCGGTCGACTTACTGCATAAGCTATATCTGGTCTTGTGCAATTAATGAGATACATGAGACATCCTATTACACGAGAGTATTTCAGTTGCATTACACTCTCATTAATGTTTTTATGTAGTACTTCTGATGGACTAAAAGGTGTTCTCACTCCTTTAATTCCATAGTCTTGGAATTTTCAATCACTTTGTCTACATAGTGTGACTGAGATAATTCAATTCCATTAGGTGTTCTTATTATTTTGATTTCCAAAATAACGTCTGCAACTCCTAAGTCTTTCATATCGAAATTGTTAATTAACATCTTCTTTATTGTCTCTATTACCTGAGTATTTGGACCAAATATTAACATATCGTCTACATATAAACAAATCATCACATATGATTGTCCAATTTGTTTATAATAAACACACTTATCACATTCATTTATACGAAAACCATTTCTTATCATGACACTATCAAATTTTACGTGTCATTGTTTTGGAGCTTGTTTTAGTCCGTATAACGATTTTACTAATCTACAGACTTTGTTTTCATTTCATTTGGAAACAAAACCGTCAGGTTGCTCCATGTAGATCTCCTCATCGAGATCTCCATTTGATGAATTTCTAGATCATAGATTGATGCAATTGCTATTAGCATTCTTATAGAGGTTATTCATGTTACTGGCGAATATGTATCAAAGAAGTCTACTCCTTTTTTTTGACGATGTCCTTTGGCTACTAATCTGGCTTTATACTCGTCGATAGAGCCATCTGATTTCATTTTCTTTTTGAAAATCCATTTACAGCCAATAGATTTTATTCCAGGTGGAATATCAACAATTTCCCAAGTTTTATTACTTAGAATTGAATCAATCTCATTTTGGATTGCTTCTTTCCAACATGAAGATTCAGAAGATGACATTGCTTCCTTGTACATTTGAGGTTCGTGTTCTAACACGTAAGTGAAAAAATCCGAACCAAATGTCTTGGAATTCCGAGCCCTTACGCTTCTTCTTGGTTCAACTTCTTCAATCTCATGATGAGTTTCATCTTCATGTGAATTGCTTGATTCTTCTCTTGTCCTTTTAGGGACATTATTCCCTTCATTCCTTTTGTGTGGAAACACGTCTTCAAAGAATACATAGTAAAATTTCATGTTCAAGCAAGTAAGAAAATTCAATTTTATTAATAGCATAATCAGAATACATAGTTTTATTGCTGATAACGTCTACATTTGCCTTAAATAGGCCATCACATAAATAACCTCTTTCGATATACATAACAGCTTTGGACAAAACCATCTTGTCTAACTCGAACACAATTCTGAAACCTTTCTTTGATAGTACTGCACCAGAAATGAGATTCTTGCGTATGTCTGGAACGTGGAGCACATCATTCAACTTGACAGTTTTTTCAGAAGTAAACTTGACGATTACTATGCCACTGCCTTCGATCATAGATACTACAGAATTCCCATATAGAGTTTTTCTTCGTGATCGAATTTCTGGTATGTAGAAAACATGGATTTGTCAGAACAGACATGACGAGTAGCGCCTGTGTCTACCCACCATTGGTTAGAATTCTGAACTATATTGCATTCAGATACAACTGCCGAGAAGTTGGACTCATCCACTTCCATTTTGTCTACTATATTTGCCTCTTTGTTGCGGTCTTTTTTTAGTCTGCAATCTCTAGCGGCATATCCAACCTTTCCACAAACCCAACACTCACCATTGAACTTTTTGGTTCGTTTGTTGTCTGGAGCTTTCCTTTTCTTCTGGAAATTCTTCCTTTAGTTATTGGTATTTGAAACTTTAGCCACAAATGCCTCCTCGCTTTATTTTGTAATTCCACGGTTATCTGCCTCAATTTTCATTCGGACTATGAGATCCTGTAAAGAGATTTCATTCTTCTTATGCTTTAGATAATTGCGGTAATCTATCCATGACGGCGGCAGTTTTCCCATGATGGCTTCAACCAAAAATGATTCTCCAACCTTATGAAATTCCGCTTCGAGTTCATGAATGATGATTTGTAGTTTATGCAGTTGAGCAGTCGCCGGTTTGGAGTCAACCATCTTGTAGTCCATGAATTTGTCTACAATGAATTTCTTAAGACTGGTATTCTACGTCTTATACTTCGTGGCAAGTGCATTGCAGAGTGTTTTTGCTGTCCTTAGAGGCTGATATAATTTGTATAGCACCTTGTCGAGACAGTTCAGAATATAGTTTCTGTATAGAAAATCGGAATGCTTCCACATATCAACATCGGGTTTCTTGCCTGTTGTAGGAATCGGTTCCACCTTCTATTTATAATTTTGTCTGCATCCCTTCAAACAGTCACGTCCGCTTGACGGGTCGCACCCGCTGCCTTTTGAACGCTGCTGTTCGTTAACGGGTCGCACCCGTCTGGTACTTGCATCTGCTCGCATCGCGCCTGCTTATGTTCGGCCGCGTCACTTCATTCGGGCCACAACCGCTCACCTTTAACGGGTCGCACCCGCTTCTGTTCGTCCATGGGTCGCACCTCTTCAGTTATTCGCGTCCGCTTCTGAACAGTTGCGTCTGTTCGTATAGCCTGCAACTGTTAAAAAACCCGACGCGGTTTTGCAGTAAAATTAGGATCATATTAGACCCAAACCCGAACCCGTTCGGTTCAGTTGGCGACGGCGGCGCGCGCGTGTGGTGGAGATGCACGATCTCCCTCCTCAAAACGAAGCATAAATTTGGATGCCCCTAGGCCCCAACACCTTCATTGCAAAGCCATATATATATCTTTTCATTCATTTAGGAATTCCAACAGATTGTGCCAGCTTGGCTTTAGCCTCTAATCATAAATAAATAAATAAAAGCTTGAATGGAATATGGAATATTAACCTTAGCTGCAATTGACTGTGCGTGGTGAATTGTTTCCCCGGCTACAGTCATATTTTATAACAACCCTATAATACTTGATTTTATCATTTTACATCGTGAAGTAGAGTTCGTTTAAAATAATTGAGGGTATACTTAAACAAGAACAGAACATTTTTTTGGCATATTATTTTGTCTTTATGAATAAGGTGGAAATCAATGGTTAAGATCCAAAACTACCAAGACATTTGCAGTTTTTTATTTGAAAGAAGTTGTCAAAAAAAAATGTTATTTCAAACTAAGAATACTGAGTACCATCTTCTGAATAATTTTGTTAATTTTGGAGGTTTTAACCTCCAAATCCTGAACGGAATGGAATGTTCTATGGAAGCAAGTGTTCCAACCTTCATAACAACTATAGTGGAATAATATTTTGATATCTTATTTATCTCTACTATTAATAAACAAAATTGGTTGAACTAGTTTACTCGGTGTCTTTTTGAAATTTCAAAAATTCTCTTGCTTTCCGTTTACATGTTTGCACTCAAACAAAATACCAACGTATACAATAATTCAAACAGCTCGTATGTGAAGCACGAGCCCTTACTAGTATAAAGAAGTGAAGTTATGGGCCATAAATATATATAACAGATGGAATAATGTGTGATATATTACGAAATCACATAGCTTAGAAGAATTTTTATTAGCTTCATAAATGTACTTGCTCGTGAAAAGATACAACTTATAAACTTATCAATTGTTTAAAGCATACAATTCCAATTTCTTTCTCTTTTGGAAAGATACTGGAAATAAATAATCTGAAAAAATGTTTGCGGATTTTCACTGGATTTAGAAGTGTAATGATGCATGTTTCATTGTAAATCTTTATTTCAAGGTTCATTTACGTAATTATAATAATCAGTCATTTATATTTCATCATTAGTCGCTGTTGCTAAATTTGGAAGGATCTCCGCCATGCAGAACCAAAGTTGCAGACCTACCTTTGGACCCTTTTTTTTTGCTTGACACCGATGTCTTGTTGCCTAGGTGCACACATTTTCTATTAAGATTTCATTTGTAATGTATTTTTGTCCTATGCTTCCAAAATATTTTTGTTTCACAGGAAATATCAATCAACCACAATGACTTGTTTGCCTTTTGATCCTGTAACGAAGGTAACTTTCGTTTTCACTTCTCTTCCTTAATCTGTGTATATTTATGATGCACTGGAAAAAATGACTTGCTACCAGAACCTTTTTTGCACTTGATGCCCGGTGATAAAGTTTAACTGCAATACCTTAGTGTTATCAAATCCTGTACTCTAGCATCCGAAGATGATATAGGAGAATATCAAGCTAACCGTATATGCTGACGTGGCACAGTTTGTTAGCAATTTTATTTGTTTGTTTCAGTTGTTAGGAAATAAGTTTGTTGCATTTTTATTTTTTTGCAATTTGTTATAACCATTTTCTGTTAGCAGCATGTGAGGATGTGCTAGCTTGTTGCTTGTTGCTCAAGTCTAGCCACGTATAAATAGTGGGTTGTATTGTTTTTTTTGGAATATATGAAATACATCAACTTCTTTCCTCCTAGATCTCTGTGCCCTTCTTTCTTTATTTCTATTACTCTCTTCTTCCTGCAGCTTCTATTTGCTATTGTTTTCACTATTATAAATTTCATATCAATCCACTCTTATCAGTGGTATCGGAGCCACCTGCCGCACTACTCTGAGATCAGTCAGTGCTGATTCGTTCTGGCACCTGTAACTAGAAGTGTAACAAGAATGGAGGCAAACCTTGCGGCTTTGGAAAAGAAGGTTGAAGAACAACACGTAGCTACAACACAAAAATTTGATGAAATATTAAGGATGATGCAGAGTATGAAGGAGAGTATGCCAGCTCCAGAAATCAGATCTCCTAGGCCGGATGATCGTTTCAGTCAACCCAGATTGGGATACATGCCTAAGATGGAATTTCCAAAGTCTGATGGTCATAATCCTAGAATGTGGATCAAAAAGTGCTGTAAGTATTTTTCCCTTTGCAAAATCCCTGATGAACAGAAAGTAGACCTAGCTTCATTGAATATGGTAGATAAAGCTGAAAATTGGGTGTCTAGTTATTTATCTACTAGAACGGTGGTGGATTGGAATGATTTTGTGATTGATGTTAATGGTAGGTTTAAAAATGAATCGGGAGTTAATGTAGTAGAGGACTTCAATAAGTTGCAGCAGACTGCAAGCATTGAGTCGTATGTTGATGAGTTTGAAAACCTGAGATCCTTGATGTTGCAGTATGGCCATGTTTTACTTGACAATTATTTGCTTGAGAGCTTCGTTGGGGGCCTTAAACCTGGTATTAGACCCTTTGTTAGGGCTTTCAAACCTCAAAACATTACTGCAGCCATTGAATATGCCAGGTTGCAAGAAGAATCCATCTCCATAAACTCACCAAAGCCACCAAAATTTAGCCCTTCCACCACAAAAACCTTTAACTCAAATCTTACACCCTTAAACACTAAACCACCCTTGCTGCCTACTCCGCAAATGAAGCCGTTAGCACTTCTTAAACCCACACAAAAACCCTATAAACCGACAAAATATGTCCCAGCTGAAGTTAGAGCAGAGAAGATAGCCAAAGGCTTGTGCTATTACTGTGATGCACCATATGACAAGAACCATAATGTCAGTTTAGGGAACCTCAGCTGTTCACAGTTGGAATTCCAGGTTTGGATGAGGGGGATGCCGCAATTGTTGAGATGGTGGAAGAGGAAGAAAACACAGTATTAGACCCTTGCATATCCCAGAGTGCCTTATCTGGCAACCCAAATTATCATACAATGAGGGTCAAGGATATAACTAAGGGAAATCCACTACACATCCTAATAGATTCAGGGAGCACACACAACTTCTTAGACATTCACTTAGCGAAGAAGTTGGGTTGTGAGCTTGAGACTATCCCTACACAATCTATCACAGTTGCAGATGGCAACCACTTATTGTTTCAATCTATATGCAGAAGTTTTACTTGGGTTATTGCTGGTCAAGAGTTCACAGCCGATGTTATGCTTATTCCCATGGGAAGTTGTGACATGGTTTTAGGGGTGCAATGGTTGAGCACCTTAGGAGCTATTTACTGGGATTTTAAGCATTTGGTGATGAAATTCTCCTTCAATGGAGTTGATATCAGGTTGGAAGGGGTACCTAATAAGAGAATGAGAGTGAATGATGAAGGGCCTTCAGTAAAACTCACGTGTAATGCAGCACAGTTATGCTTATTACAGGTTGCAGACACATACCATGAAGTAGCCCATTCTTGTTTGATACATCTTGCTACCGACAGCAATGAGTATGAGGAGCTGGAGTCATTAAAACAACAATTTGCAGCAATTTTTGAACAACCAAAAGATTTACCTCCTCACAGAGGAGTTTTTGACCACAGGATCAATTTGGAACATGGTTGTACTGCTGTGAACATCAGACCATATAGGTATCCTTTGAAACAAAGGGATATCATTGAGCAACTTGTTCAAGAAATGCTTGAGAGAGGCATTATTCAAAGTAGCTCCAGTCCATTTGCTTCCCCAGTTGTGCTAGTTGGCAAGAAAGATGGTACATGGAGATTGTGTGTGGATTACAGGGAATTAAACAAAAGAACTGTCAAGAATAAATTCCCTATACCGGTACTTGATGAACTCATTGATGAGCTTGCAGGGGCCACAGTGTTTAGTAAACTGGACTTAAGAGCTGGTTATCACCAGTTAAGGATTCACCCTAATGATGTCTTTAAAACAGCATTTAAGACACATCAGGGACACTATGAATTCTTAGTTATGCCTTTTGGCCTAACTAATGCACCTTCTTCTTTCCAGAGTTGGATGAACTCAGTTTTTAAACCATTACTCAGGAAATGTGTGCTTGTATTTTTTGATGACATTTTGGTTTACAGCCCTACCTTGACTGATCACTGGAAACACTTGGCTGAGGTATTTGAGCTAATGTCACAACATTCCCTTTATGCCAAACTGAGCAAATGCTCTTTTGTTACAAAGAGAGTAGAGTACCTAGGCCACTTCATCTCAGAGAAGGGCGTAGAAACAGATCCGAGTAAAATCAATGCAATCATTTCATGGCCCACACCAGCTTCAGTTAAAGACTTGAGAAGTTTCCTTGGGTTAGCTGGGTACTATAGGAAGTTTGTTAAGGGGTATGCCATAATCAGCAAGCCTCTAACAGAATTGTTGAAGAAAGGAGCTTTTGAGTGGTCCAATGCTGTACAATCAGCTTTCGAAGCACAAAAAAAAGCATTGGTCAGTGCCCCTGTATTGGCTATTCTAGATTTTTCTAAGCAGTATGTGGTCGAAACTGATGCTTCTAAGAGTGGGATTGGGGCTGTGTTAATGCAAGATAATCATCCGCTTGCCTACATCAGCAGGTCTTTAGGTTCTAGATGGCAGAAATTGTCAGTATATGAGAAGGAATTATTGGCTATGGTATTTGCTATGCAAAAGTGGGAGCAATACCTGATGGGAGCACATTTTGTTGTGAAAAATGACCAAAAGAGTCTTAAATGGCTTTTGCAGCAGAAAATTTCCACTCCTTTCCAGCAATTTTGGCTCTCAAAATTAATAGGGTTTGATTATGAAATTCAGTACAAGTCAGGAAAGGAAAATACAGTTGCAGATGCTCTTTCTAGGGTTCAAGGTTCTGAAATATTCATGATGGCTATTTCAGTGGTTGATTCTGACTTACACGAGGCTCTCAAGTCTAGTTATGCCTTAGATGATAATACTTTGGCTTTGTTCATAAAGTTGCAGCAACAACATACAGTACCTGGGTTCAGCATTCAGGATGGTTTGCTCCGAAGACATGGAAAGATTGTAGTTGGCCCTGATGAGGTATTGAGGAAGAAATTAATGCAGTGGCACCATGCTTCTGTGGAAGACGGACATTCAGGAAGAGAACAAACCCTGAAAAGATTGCAAAGCATATTCTTTTGGAGGGGGTTAACAAGGGATGTAAGTCAGTTTGTCAGGAAATGTGTAATCTGTCAAGCATCCAAGTATGATACTTCAACTAAACCTGGCTTATTGCAACCATTGCCAATCCCTGAACAAATATGGACTGATATTTCCATGGATTTTATCACTGGGTTGCCTATGTCTATGGGTAAAAATGTCATTTTTGTAGTGGTTGATCGGCTGAGCAAATATGCTCACTTTATGGCCCTCAAACATCCATTCTCTGCTGTTGAAGTTGCTCAGTATTACCTTGACAACATTTTCAAACTTCATGGTTGGCCAAGAAGCATAGTAAGTGACAGGGATTTGATCTTCCTTAGTCAATTTTGGAAAGCGTTATTTTCTCTTCATGGAACTGAGTTCAAGCTGTCCTCAGCTTATCATCCTGAGACTGATGGTCAAACTGAAGTGGTGAATAGGTGCCTAGAAACTTATTTGAGATGCATGACTAGTGGTACGCCTAAGGATCGGTGCAAGTATCTTCCTGTAGCAGAATGGTGGTATAACACTCATTTCCACACTTCTACAATGCAAACACCTTATGAGGTGGTATATGGACAGCCACCCCCACTTCACTTGCCATATTTGCCTGGTGAATCTACTAATGCAGTAGTAGATAACAGTATGCAGAAAAGAGAGGAGATGATCAAGTTATTGAAAGCTAATTTGAGTAAGGAACAATTAAGAATGAAGCAGCAAGCAGATAAGAAAAGATCTGAAAGGCACTTTGCAGTCAATGATTGGGTGTGGCTTAAGCTTTAGAATTACAGGCAACATTCTGTGCATTACAGAGCCAACCAAAAGTTGGCTGCAAAATATTTTGGTCCTTTTAAGGTTATTGCAAAGATTGGCAACACTGCGTACAAGTTACAACTCCCTAGTGCAGCCAAAATCCACAACGTTTTTCACGTTTCACAATTAAAGGCATTCAGAGGTGAACTCCCTGCAGTGGCTGTGATTCCTTCATGGTCTGACCACATTGAAGAAACTCAAATGATCCCTGCTGCTGTGTTGGATAGTCGAGTTGTGCAGAGTGAGGGACAGCCTACAGAGCAGTATTTAGTGCATTGGGTTGGCAAACCAAGTCATGAGGCTTCTTGGGTGTACAAGGCTGATTTTGAAGCTCGGTTCCCTGGTTTCTTTCCTTGACTTGAGGACAAGTCATCTTAATGGGGGAGGGTGAATGATATAGGAGAATATCAAGCTAACCGTATATGCTGACGTGGCACAGTTTGTTAGCAATTTTATTTGTTTGTTTCGGTTGTTAGGAAATAAGTTTGTTGCATTTATTTATTTTTTTGCAATTTGTTATAACCATTTTCTGTTAGCAGCATGTGAGAATGTGCTAGCTTGTTGCTTGTTGCTCAAGTCTAGCCACGTATAAATAGTGGGTTGTATTGTTTTTTTTGGAATATATGAAATACATCAACTTCTTTCCTCCTAAATCTCTGTGCCCTTCTTTCTTTATTTCTATTACTCTCTTCTTCCTACAGCTTCTATTTGCTATTGTTTTCACTATTATAAATTTCATATCAATCCACTCTTATCAGAAGATGCTGTCAAACATAAAAAATATCGATTGGGTTTGTTAGTTTCTTTGAGTTGATACCTATCTAGTAATCAGCGTTTGAATTTTAGACTCCTTACCATCCTTTCCTTGTAATTTAGTATAAATGTTTACTAAAATGCTACTATAAGCTTTAGTAGCATTTTTAGGATGCTACGAAATCCGATTTCTAGTGTAGTGACACGGTGCAAAAGGATTCATCATAATGAAAGAGTTACGTAATGTCAACAATATTAGACTACTTTTGTTAAGGTTTGGATTTCAAATGGTTATCTGAAGTAGACACAATTGTTGTAGACATTCTCGTTCCATCAACAGAATCATGCTCACGGACTCTACACCGTCCATACACCAGGTTATTTTGTTAAAGTATTTTTTTTCTTGTATGCAGGTTATTGAAAATTTGTTCTTTCTTCTATCTACATAACACAAAGAGTTGGGTTGATTTATAAAAACAATACTTCTTATAGGTGATTTGTTTATTTGATAATTGAATGAGCCTCTTTCTCAGTCATGTGGAAGAGAATGGTGTCTGCGTCATATAGGTTTTGGAAATACTTTGAATTATTTAGGTTTTGGAAATAGTCTGTGTTATATAGGTCTACCTCAAACCAAGGCATTGCTACAAACAAAGGCATTGCCTCTAAACTGAGCATTCATTTCCTTAATTTATAACCAGAGGCGTCCAGTGACTCGGTTTTTACATTGAAAACAAACTGAGGCATTGCCCTACTTTATACTTATATCAAATTGAGGTATTCTTTTGTTATTCTTTAGTTTGTGCCTGAGGCATTGCACACTGCCTCGCTTTGTATCCCAAAAAATAAAAATAAATATAAAAAAAAGGCAAAATAGAGGCATGCTTTAGTCTGTATGTGAGGCAATGCCTCAATGTAGCATGCTTCTATTTTGAAACTGAGGCATGCCTCAATTTTGAAAACGGAGTTTGGAAACAAATGTCATATTACTGCATTTTACTAGATAACACTTCTTGTTCCCACTTAATACGCTTTTTTTCAAAAGCTAGAAACATATCTGATACTCTATGGTTATTGGATCAAATGATAACAAGAGGTTATGCTCTTGGGCTCATTATATATAATTTCCTTTTATATGCACCAGCGAAAGAAGATTACTTGAAACACGTAAAAGAGCTATCAATTTCATATTTATTCGCTTTACGTTGTTTAACTGATTATATATTTGTATGCGAAATCGTAAGCAGTTGGGGTATTTTAAACTACTTTAAGCAGTTGAGTGTATTTTTAACTACTTTAAACACTGATTATATATTTATTCGCTTTACATGAATTACATAAATCGTAAGCAGTTGTTCATATTCAAATTAAATACGATTTTTTTTGCGTGCACCTTCTAAAGTTGCTTAGTGTTGAGGTGAGCGGTTAAAAAAAAATACTCATTGACCCTCGTTATAGGTTATGTAAGCATACATTGTTGTGTAATTGTATGAATGTGAACCATAATGAGATTAGATCGGTACAGAAAGTAGGGTTTTGTAAATCGTATAGGCCAACGATAATAGTTACATGACTTCAGTTTGCGTGCATGTCTAAATTTAACATCGGATCAATTAGTATGGAAGATACCAAAATTTATCAACCCTTCACCTTCATCATCTGTACTTATTCAGCTCACTACTTGCTCCTAAAAAGCATTTCATACAAACAAAAAAAGTTTTTTTTTTAAAAAGATGGAATTAAGCAAAAAAGAAGTCGATGTTGGTTTCAACTGAAAGCTGCTTTAAATAGATAGTTAGTATAGTGAATGACATGCCTTCGGCTTTCATCAATCTGAAAATGAATACATGGAGACTGTATATCTTTTCTAACTGTAGGTTTGGAGCACTATATGTTTTTACAGTTTAATCAAACTAGGCAGACCATGAAAATTGTAAGCTAAGTAAAATTAGATTGTATACAAAACGAGTTTATGTAACATTTTGGTGACAAGAGTGTTGGATACCATTTGTTAGATTAGATAAATACAGTAATCAATGTTGTAGCATGTTTTGAAAGTAAGCTGCTTACATATATAGAGTTGCTTAGTGTCGGATAAATTTGTTTGTAAATCCGTTTTCTTTTTGACCATTCTATACGATAAATTAAGTAAGACTTTGCGAAACTTCTTCCATGTGAAATGGTGCGAAGAAAAATTCTACGGTGACAGTTTTAATTAAACAATATCAGTGTCAACTTTCAGCTAGCAAATATATAATTAAAAGACGTACAAATCACAGAATGAGATAAGAAACATTGAAAAATATACAAGCACCAATCTTTGTTTGTTAGGATATTTAACGAATAGATTTTCATGTGAACAAAATCTTCAAAAGTGAGGTTTTACTAATATAAAGATATTTATGTCAACAGTATAGAAGATATATATTATTTGCCTACCATTTATATGCCTAAGTGTGTTTTTTTTCTTTTCTAAACACTCAGGTAACAAGATTGATTACTGTTGGAACTTGAAACTTGGAACATGGAAGTGGCATTGAAGTTTATTTACTAGATCTTTTTTGCATGTTTTGTTTTTGGATGTGATGACACAATTACGTAAGGCTGTAAAGACAAGCGTTAGAAGATATTAATATTGCAAGGGTATTATAAGATAATATATGTTATTAAATTATGTGAATTGCTTATATATTTCTTGTATTCATTGTCTTTTATTAGATAATCGTTTACATATTTTTCTATTACTGATATTTTGTAAATACGACCGCGCTAGTTTATAAAAACAATTGCAGCAAATATATTTTTCCCTCTTTTTTGCGGCGGTTGCAACCGTAGCAAAAAGCCACGTTTTTGAAACAACCCAAAGATCTGTTGCTACTGTTATTACGAAAAACCGTAGCATAAAATAAAGTTATCGCGTCGGTTGTTTACGACAACCGTCGCAAAAGGCAATACTTTTGAACTCAAACGACGATTTTTTACTACTGTTGTTGTAAAGAACCGTTGCAAAAAACAAACCTATTGCATCGGTTGTTTAGAAAAACCATAGCAAAAAAGTGTTTTCTACAACAGTACCAACAGGTTTATGCCTGTTGCGACGTCTGCATTTGGTACGGCTGCTGAACCGTCGCAACAGGAGTAAAACAACTGATACAAATGACCTGTTTTGTACCAGTGATATACTCATAGCCTTTATTTTAGAAATTAAAATTAAGATTTATTTATCGAAACAAATGTGCAGTAAAACTAGTACAACATTCTTCCCACTTTAAAACTCAAAAATGAACGTTGATGATACATTTCTTTTAAATCCATTGAAAATATATTTATATCCGAAAATACTTCCAAATAATACTAATATCATATTCCAAAATCTTTTGATAACAAATTTCAAAATTCCGAAGCTTAAGTTCTCAAATTTTAGTTCTTATTACTTTACTTGTAAATTCTATTCTACAATCCAATATTTATAAAATTTCATTACTGAACAACAAACATATCACATATAATTATATACATTTATAAAGATTATTCTTTTATATACAAAAATATAATACTATGTAAAATTATTTCATTTACCCATATTTCAAAACAATATTGTGTCAGTCTGGCCTTTCACTGTTTAGAAATCTCTATCGATGTCATAGCATCCTATGTACCGAAAAGAATTTATAAATACAAAACAGAACAAATTAACACAATATAACAAGTTTATATAACACTAACAAGTACGCTCTCTCATACATATATACACTCAGACAGGCTCATTCTAGGGTATTACTACCCTATCTCTAATGAGTCAGACCCCATAAAGCTAAGGTTATCACTAAAGCTTGCTCTGATACCAAATGTAACGACCAACTTTTTTGGACGGTTTAAATTGACAATAAACCACACATGTCAAATCCAAACCATTCAAAATAGAGGATTGTTATGGGGTATATAAAAAAAAAGAGAAAAGAAAGAAAACAAACACAGAAACTCATAGCGAAATGACAAAATATAATAATCAAATAAACAGTTTATGAAGCTATTTTACAAATAACATTTGATTATACTTTTACAATACAGATCAGAGTTACATACAACAGAAATAAATAAAAATGTAGCGGAACAACATTATGCAATGTAATAAATAAAACAAATAGTAATAATATACTAAGTTTTCGTCTTCATCCTGCAGAAAGTAGTCTTCAACACACTGAAAAGCTCAGACTGGTCTGAGCGTAATAAAAAGAAAAAACACTCGATTATGAACTAAAAGATCTTATGTAAGTTAAATCAACAATAAATAAATATGAGTGTGATGGCTTCAGAGGTGTTTATGGGGTTTAACATCTCTTATCAAGTGTGTAACGTGCATGCAATAACTTAAGAGATGTTCGGGATTCCATCTCCTAAGGATCCGTTAAACTATCTATCTACATAGTACAATACATTATTATAATAGTGTATATAGTAAAGTAAAGTATTAAAATAGCGTTAGGCGTTACCCATATCCCCCTTAACATATATAAATGGCGTAGTCTATATAGTACTGTAAACTCCACCATAAACTGGTGGGCTATCAGGGAGCACTCCATACGTACGACACAAACCAAACTCGTAACGGGCGCGATAAGGCATGTGACAAGGCACGGGAGGCAATGCCAGGGTAGGATTCTACCGTTTGCACTCCCAGACTGGTGATAACGCATAGCAGCTACCACCGTCCACCACGGAACACACTCTCATAATCAAATCAAGGGATGGCCACAAAGTCATAATATGGTATCTAAGAAATGTGTTCGATCGGAGGAGCGACCTCACTTGGCCGGATATAGCTCTTGTTTTTGCCACATCAAACTAACTCGCGGGAGTCAGGGCTACGTAAATATCTCATATAGAATCATTCGCCAAACCATCATACTTCATTCTGGAATCTCACCACGTACACAGTTGTTAAAGTAGTTTTCGATATTAGTAGAGAGTATGACAATATCTAGTCCTGGTCTCTTTAACAACCAAATGCTTATGTCACATCGGATGGTTCTTTTACATTTCCAAAACCGATTCATAATTGATATCAAAATATCATATTCAATTCAAACCATATCACTTTCGAACCATATTTACTTTCGAAATCACATTCACTTTTGAAATCATATCGACAAAATAGGTAAAATCCTCATTTCAAAATCATCATATTTATTCCAATATGTCATTTCACTAGAAAATATCATTTCAAATCCCAACTTAGGTTATAACATTGTTTAACCATATTCTCTTTTAAATCAAGGATTTAAATATAAACTATTCAACTTTACACGGTTCAAAATTTAGAAAATAGTCTCAAATAGTTTAGATGGTTTTAAAAATAGTTTTAAAAATAGTTAAAATACTTTAAAATAATTTAAATGGTTTACAATAGATTAAATTAGTTTTAAATAGTTAAAAATGGTTTAAAATATTTTTAAATAGTTTTAAAATAGATTAAAATAGGTTAAAATAGTTTTAAAATAGATTAAAATAGGTTAAAATAGTTTTAAAATAGATTAAAATAGTTAAATAGTTTAAAATAGGTCAAAATAGTTTAAAAATAGATTTAATACAGTTTAATAGTTTGATTATTGGAAATGGTTTATATAGTAAACAGTTTAAAAATCTAAATAAATCTGAATTCAAAATAATGTATCTTTAAACAGTTTATATTCAAATAATTTATTTGAAATTAATATCAAATTAAACTATTTGTTCCATTTCAACAAATCTGGACCATATCTAAATTTCAACAAAATTAATTTTTCTTTCAATACAAATACCCAAAATCATTTCAATTTATATAGATTTCAAATTCTTGGTTGAACCACAATTTTAAAGCACTTTAAATTCATATATTTCAAAGTTTAGATATTCAAACATTTTAATAACTCAATTTCGATAAATTTTATTTATATTTCACAATTCATACTTTGAAATTTCAATTTAATTTCTTTAAACAATTCATTTAAACACATTCATATTTCAACATTTAAAGCTTGGATTTTCGAAAATAATTCAGTTTATATAAATCCAAATTTTATTTCAGAATATCATTTAACTGAATTTTAAAGGTTTAGGATTAAAATTATTTAATTTAACCAATCTGGTGTCCGTATAAAATTTTCTATCCCGTGGTCAAGTGATACGGAAATATATCATTTCAATCCAATACATCTAAATTTACGGGTATATATTATTTCATCCCGCAATCCCGAATTTAACTTCACATCCATGAAATCGCTTAAGTTTAACCCATAAGATTTCTCCTTAATCTATCAAATCGTTCGGATACTGTGACGCCCCACCTCTATACCCACGCTAGCCAAGAACACTACGGTGTAGTGCTGTCAACTAGCACGGAGAATAAGGCTGTTGAGGAGCGACTATCCATGTGATTGCTTATCACACGGTGGCTATAAATAATCTTCGGAAATAAACATAGAAATAAGCATAACACAAATCAGTCACAGACATCCATATCACAAAGGCAGAAGAAGATATGAATATATAACTAACACGTGAAAGTGTACATCTGAGTAGTGGTCAAAAAGATCCACAATAATACAAAAGAATAGCAACACGTGCTATACAAAAGAATACAACTATGAGTCTATATCTCAAGTGCATACAACAAAAACTGCTAATCTAAATAGTTAGGCAAAAGTCAGAGTAGCAAATCACGGGAAGAAGTCAAGCAGAAGCACCTGTAACATCTCGGTCTGACCCGAGTATTATTTAAGAAAATAATAAACGGATCAGTCTAGCTATAAATATCAGATGACATGGTATAAAATAAAAGATATGGCATAAACATAAAATATCCATACTGACATACTACTATAAGTATGCAAATGATGATCAACAGAAGATCAATCAATAAGAGATAAATCATATCACAAGAATCTTCTCAAAGATCCAAAGAGGGCATCATACCCTAAACTTGTACTCATAACAAATCAATGACATAAATTCCAGAAATCAACACAAGAAATCCAGAAATCACAGAAAAAGGGAAAGAGGCCTATCACATGACGGTCTGAAGACCATGGGGAGCTACCCCATATGGGTGAGTCAGAATCACCCAGATGAGGTCTAGGCTAACCAAAAAGCAAAAAAGGTATGTGTGAGTGGAATCACACAAATGGTGTCTAGCCCAACCTCGCAACAAAAAGGTATGTGTGAGTGGAATCACACAAATGGTGTCTAGACTAACCTTGCGGACAAAGAGATATGTGTGAGTTAGAATCACACCCATGAGGTCTAGTCTAACCTTGAAAACAAAGAGACATCGCACAATTGCTAGTCTAAATCATAAAATGATCGTCATGATCAACGAGAAGTGTCAATTACACTAAGCTAGTAAATATAAAAGTTTATCTTCGTGTCCCATAACCACTTGCTTAACTTAAATATTTATGAACAAACTGTATATCTTCACTAGAAAATTGTCACAAGAGGTTCAATCGAACAAGTCCAAGAATTAACCGACGAAGTGAACGCAAGCGTTTCATACCACTTGTTTTACTAAGCCGTTTAATTAGATTTCTCATCCGAGTGAGGTAAAGGTTTGTATATACTATTAGATTGGAAAACGGTTTAGGAAAAGAGCTTTGTATTAAAATAGTGTCGAAATCGTTTTCGTGAAAGAGTTTTGATAGATAAGATCCCCTACGGAGGGGGGGTCCAGGGGGGTGGCAACCCCCCAAGGTGGGGGTGCGGGGGAAACACCCCCGCTACGGGATTCGACCTGTCCGGTCAGGTCGCGGGGGTCCAAGGGGTAGCGCCCCCGGCAGGGTGTGGGGCAGCGCCCCCGGCGGGTTGCGGGGCAGCGCCCCGTCCAATACGGTACGACCTAGTGAAGACCTAAGGGAGAATAGGATCGAGTGACTTAAGAAGCTCACGACCTATTATTAGCACGGTCTAGCGACCTAAATAGAACGGACTAAGGTTGAAGGCCTAGCGACCTAATGTCCAGCGACCTACGACCTAATGGGTTCAAGCAGGGTCAAGGTGGAACGACCCAACGGCACGCGACCTAAGGGGTTTATCACTCGAGCGACCTAACGGTTTAACCCTCAAGCGACCTAACGGCATATAAAGGTCAACCGACCTAGTGAAAGCAAACAAGTCGTGCGACCTAACGAGTAGACGACCTAAGGTCTTAACGACCTAACGATTTAAGGGTCTAACGACCTAAAAGTATAAAGGTCATGCGACCTATCGGTTTAAGAGGCGAGCGACCTAAGTGTTACGACCTAAGAGTCGAACGACTTAGCGTGGAAGCGACCTAAAAGCCAGAGGACCTAACGACCTAAAGTCATACGACCTAGCGGTTGCCGACCTAAGAGGGAATAAGGTCCAACGACCTAAGGGTTCACGCGACCTAGTGGAACACGCGACCTAAAGGGTAAACGACCTAAGGTCCAACGACCTAACTCATTCGAGCGACCTAATGGTAAAGGCCTAACCCATGTGAACAACTTAAGGTCATACGACCTAAAGGGGAACGACCTAAGGTCACGCGACCACAGGTAGGCAAGGCCGAGCGACCTACGACTTACGTCCTTGCGACCTAACTCCGAGGCGAATTTTCCACCAGAACGACCTAATTCCGAGGCAGTGCGACCTAAATGCAGATTTTCACCAAAATCACTAAAAGTTGGAGTTTTTCGCCAATCCAATCCAAACCAAATGCAAATGTATATGCTAAAGTGATGGGGAATCATTCCCAACAGTCCAATATAGTTATAAACTAGAATTGTGAGATAAAAATCTCACTTTTTCACCAAATTTATGAAGAAAGAGCTTGAAGGCAATGGAGAAGCAACCACAAGCTTGAATCAATGTCTTCTTCTTGAATTTGGAGTTGAATGACGAATTGCAATTGAATTTGAGCTTTGGAGTTTTAGTTTCCCATTCCCTCCTCCATTTTTGATAAAGCTTGAATGAAATGAAGTTATGAAGAGAAGGGGTGAAGGTTGGGTCTAATTAGGCTAAAAGTCCAAACTAAAGTCCAAAGCGAAAAGTAGCGAAATTCCATTAACTCCAAACGTATCAAAGCTTATACTCAAAAAGATTGCAAACATCATTTTGAACTCAATGGAAGTGGTCTCGAGTCCTGATTTGATCGTATGCAAAAAGTAGCTTTTTGGACCAAAATCCAATTAACGATAAAATATTTAAATAAAATATTGAAATATAAAATCGATAAATATGCGGGTTGTTACAGGTACGCATCATTTCAATCCATAGGGAATTTCTAACAATAAACTAAGGAACTTGCAATGCGATATCAATATATATAAAATAACATAACATCCAGTCATCCAATATCAATAATTAAATATCCATCACAATCATCATTCAAATCGACCAACAAATAATATCAATTAACTATTTGTCATTAATAGGTGTTTAACTGGAAATTTAAAATTCAATATTAAATTAAATGACGATTTAGTTCAATAAAAGTCAGATTTAGATGGAATGACAATTTAAATATACCAAACATCAACCAATCAAATTCTAATCTCGTCATAATTCAGTTTAAGTAACATAGGATAATTTAGCAGCTGTGAGTGGGTTAAAACGCTCACATTGATTTTAAATTGATTTAAAGTCCAGTTATAGCCCAAAATTTAACAATCTCAAAATTTGCTCAAACTAGTTCCATAATGTTCGAAATTTCGATACGATCGCAGCGGAGAAAACCGCACATGAATCCGACCTCTTGCGCAAAAGATATTAAGTTTTGAAGTTATACGATTTAAAATACGAGATAAATAAAATAATAAAACAATTAAAATTTATACCCAGTCACATTCGTCCACGCGCCTCATTTTCACGCGCACGAGACCATCACCAGTTCGTTCGAACCCTAGCATGCTACCTCATTCGAAGAAACCTTGCTGCCTCCTAAGCCAGTCGCGACCACTGATAGAAGGCCGCCGTTCGTGGGCCACCACCGGCCACGCGTCCCACCACCTCGTGACGAACACCACTTCGCCAATCGAAACCCAAAATTACAACCGCCGCCCCATATTCGAAACCCTAATCCAATTTTCTGGCCAAATCCAACAACCATGGCTGCAAACGACAATCATTGATGAACTCCACTTGCCCATCTCCACGCAGCCATACCCTCGAATCGACGATCCTTCGTTGTTGATCAACTATCAAACGAACGGCCAAGAATGCTTTTGCAATCCCGGACAAACTAGAGCTCGATTGCAAAAATGAACAGCACATTTGGGTTGCGCTCGTCGAGAGCTTCCCAACGATATATAATTCAATATAGTTTGAGGAGTTTTAATTTTTCGATTTGATTTTGATTTGCAATTGAATCTAGGAATTATGGTTTCTGCCATTTGAGAAGGAGGAACAGACAGATGGAATTGTATGTGACGTAATAAGAAATAGAAAGGCTTCTAGGGTTTAGAAAAATCTATTTTTATAGACAAGCCCCGATTAGAAAGAATGTACATATCGAATAGGTTTAAAAAGACAATAACAACCCGAAAAGGCCGTTCCGTTTCTGAAATGAAAGTAGGTCACCCCATATATCAAAATAGATGTTTTCGATGTTTTTAAACTCAATGGAACATGTTTCAAACCCAAATTCCACTGTATACAGAAGTTAGCTTTTAAAATAAGCTTATTTTAAATTGAATTCATTAAATTGATTTTATCACTTTTCAAATTCAAATTTTATCCTTTTTTTTATTACACAGAAATTAAATAATCTTTCTTTTAAAACAATTTCCTATATCAAAATCAATATTAAATATTGCACTAATTACAGCGTTCAAGTTCGATTGAATAAATTCATTGATTATTATTTTTAATTCCAATAAATCCATTTATTATTCAATCCATTATTGCTTTATGGACATAATTAACAATGGTTTGCAACTTATTACACCAATATTCTACCGTTATCTCTTTAATTCATATTAACTACAATATTTAAATAGATTAATTGCAATTGATTTCCAATTAAATTTCAACGAATTAAATAGTGAAATGTTAATTAAACAATTGTTACAACTTACAATTTCAAACACATTTCTATGTTTATTGTTAACAAACAAAACTAATAAATTCACATACTGATTAATTATTCTATATTAACCAATTTCAATTAATTACATACAATTTCACCGTTTAACATAACATTTGGTTTATTTTCTTATTTACACTTTATAAGCAAATTTAACTTTTACAATCATTTCAATCAATTGAAATTACATTAAGTAGTTATCGATTATCTTAAATTAACATTATTACATTTCATTCGAGTTACTTTCCCATTAATAAATCTTAAATTTTAATTTCTCCCAACATTAAATTCCAAAATCTTACGAAATTTCACAATTTGAATTATCAAAATCTAAGGGTCGTTATAAAATTCATGATCCAGCTAATCCATCTATGACTGAAACCTCTAGCAGAAACATATCAACTAGAATATCCCAATCCACCGAATTAAAAGCTTTAACAAAGTCTACTTTTAAAATCGCACAAGTAATATTATTCTTACAATAGTGATCAATGTATTCTTGAACAACAGCCACACCATCAGTGATATTTCTCCCCTTAATGAAAGCAGTTTGTGAACGGTCAGTTAGATCATTCATTCGTATACTAAGCCTATTAGCTAAAACTTTTAATGTAATTTTAACGGAACAATTAATTAAGGAAATAAGTCTAAAATCTTTTAAATTATTAGCATATATTTTTTGTGCAGTAAAATAACATTTGCTAAATTAGATCTTCCTAATTGCAATTTTCCAAAATATAATTCGTTAAACATGTTAATTAAATCGAATTTTAAAACAACCCAAAAGATTATATAAAAGAAAATGGAAAACCCATCAAGAGCCAGGGATTTATCACCAGGCATTTTATTAATAGCTTTCAAAATTTCCTCTTCGGAGAAAGGATTATCTAACTCAGAAAGGTCAATGCTAGAATCAGATGGATAAAGATCATTTCATCTAGCATTAATTCTATGCTTATTCTTATTACCAAAAATATCTCTATAATAGTCGGTAAAAGTCTTACTAAGATCTCTTTGGTCGACCAATTCCTCGTTATTCACAAAATATAATTGATTTTATTACTACGTTTTCTACCATTGGCCATATTATGAAAAAAAATTGGTATTATTATCACCTACATTAATCCATTGAATTCTAGGTCTTCATTTTCACTAAACCTCCTTTATTTGTAAAATAATATTAAGTTCTTCTTTTAGATTAGCAAGGACGTTACGCTCACCTAGGTTTAGTTGTCTAGTTTCTTCTATCTTGTTAATCTTAAGCATTTCAGGAAGGATGTTTTTTTTATTTTAATAATACCAAAAAAATTCTTACTCCAATTTTTAAGAAAGTTTCTAAGACTGCTAAGCTTTAAAACAATTTTTTTTACAGAATTATCCATATTTCTAATATTATAAAAGCTCATAGAAATCCATTTAATTAAATTCGAAAAATTGGATTCTAATAACCATATTTTTTTCGAATTTAAAAGATCTATTAATAACTCTATGATGATCACACGTAAGAATTATAGGACAAGATCAGAATAAGTATAAGGCAAACCAGAAACTCTACATATATGAAATTTATCATCTATTTCATCACTAACGAAAAACCTATCAAGAAGAGTCATAGATGAAGAGTGCCTAGTATTATTCTATATTTCTATTTTTATTTCAAAACCCATTTTGAAACCATACTACATATATTTCTATATATCAATTAAATTTAACTCCTTTCCAAAAAAAGTAAATTTAACAATTTATTAACTAACGCTCACTTTGGGTTCATTCAGATTTGAATTTCAATCGCACGATGATAAATAGAATAATTTACTATGTGCAATACAACATTTGCCTAAGCCACATTTGATCGTCACTTAAAATATTATTCAGATTACCATAAAATTAATCAAGATGTTTTCCTTGAACTATCCAAAGAAAATGTATCTTTCTTAAAAATTCTCTTTGAAATGATTATTCTTACAAATACTTTGAAGTAATACTACCGCTACTTTTCTCAAAATCTTATTAAAATCATCTCAAGCAATAACAGAATTTAATTCTCCAAAAACTCTTCTTACTGATCAAACACACTTTTTAAATTATACAGATCATTTTATATACCATACTTATATAAATGTATCTTATTTTATAAACCAAATCCTTTCCATATAAATGTCTTGCCTTGACGACATTTTTAACCTTCGACATAGAAACGAGTTTCCATACCTCGACATTTAATGCTAAGAATATGAGTAAATCTTTTCCATATAAGCAATATCGTTTATGGAAATTTAATTTCTCAGACTTTCCATAACCGAAGCAGACTTTTGAACCTTTAAAAAAACCAAACTTGTGCTTGGCTTTTTACATCACAAATATTAACTTTAAACTGCTTTATTAAAGTTATTGATTAACTTTAAACATCATTATTAAAATGATTGATTAAAATAATTTACTATTAATATATCAAAATGACCTTTTACTTTAAGATAAAATAATAATTTAAAATATGTTTGAAACCCCCAAATTCCTACCAAATACTTATAAAATATTTATGAACACATTTGAAAATAATTTACAAAATATTTAAGTGAAAAAATCTTTAATGCTTTGTGAAAACCAAATATCTCCGAACTGCATTCATAGCGACTATCGCTATATAGACCATAACTTCTAAACTTGTTTTGTAAATCAAAATTACTTCAAACCTTTGTCCATCCAACATTTTATTATCTCAGAAGAAAATAAATCAATTTACAATACTTTTATAAATATAAAACAATGTTGATCATCCTGAAAGATAATTGATATAAATCTTTTATAAATTTAAAACCATATTGATTATTCAAAAGAAAATTAATCAAATTTATAATCTTTTATAAATTTAAAACAACAATAATCATCCCCAAAAATAATCAATCAAATTTATAATCTTTTAGAAATTTAAAACAACATTAATTATCTTGGAATATATTTAATAAAATTTATAATCTTTTGTAAATTTAAAACAACATTAATTATCCCGGAAGACATTTAATCAAATTTATAACTCATTTTATAAATTTTAAATAATACTTATTCTTTATTTCAAAATTATTAAAAATACTTGAAAATATAGTTTAAACAACTTTCAAATAGCAAAAACGCGACTAAATGTTCATTTTTAAAAAATTACAGGCGTAAGTCCAACACACAAAGGTTTTAAGAAGATGATATTTCATAAGTGATGGTATATCGATAATCCCTATAACATCAGTTTCACAAAGCAAACAGTATGTCACATATTACAACCAGACATCAATATAAGCACATAAGAATATAAGTAAGATGCATATAACAGTAAATTAATAATGATAAGAAACCCCTTTAGATCTTTCTACAAAAGCCCCTTGCAAAAAAATGGTTATTTATGTAATCCGCTTTTCAAGCGGGAATTCAAATCCAAACAAATAAGTCAAACAATAATAACAAATATATTATTATCAACAATTAGCAATCAATAGCTAACATGTCATTTATTAATTAATCCATATTTTAATTGACTTCAAAACTAATCTTTTCACTTTGCAAGCACAGAACGATGACTTATTCTACTGGATGTCCAAAATAATATATTCAATTTAATTATTGTTGGGCGAATTTTCACCCAGAAGACCTCAAGACCAAGAAGTGTCAGTTTCACCCGGGCTTGCGACCTCCATTCCATCAGCTCCTATGTCCATTCGGCAATTCAAAGGAACAAGTTCCATTCGGCAGTGAAGGTCCATCCGGAGTACATGTTCATTCGGCTATGCAAGCCTACGAGTTCATTCGGCACTAAGGTCACATGTTCATTCGGCACTAAGGTCACATGCTCATTCGGTAGCCAACAGCCTCCTTCTCTCTACCGGTCCACCATCCTTCACACCCCTATGCCGGACCAGAAGGCCTACCGGACCATCTCCACAACCGGTCCAAACAAGCACCGAGCCAACCACATACCTCACCACCGAATGAACCTCCATCCCGCTCCATCACCGGTCCAAGCTCCATACCGAATGGAGGCTCGCCGAACCAGAATTGCCAGTCCAGATTGCTTCAGCCCGAGCCCGCCAGCAGCTATACACATCCAAGACCCCTACCCCCTGCCTCACTCTATAAATAGAGGGGTAGGGGTACAACAATGGCAGACAAGTTTGAGAGCTCAAGCACGGAAGGAACTTTCAAACTACTTTCATACACTTGTACACCAAGCATTGTACTTGTAATCTGAAAAAAGAAGATAATAACATATAAAGTGGACGTAGGCACGTTCTGGCCGAACCACTATAAATCTGCGTGTCTTTTACATTTCAGCCCCTTGCCTTTTTTCATATTTACATAACTCATCTAAATCATTAAGAATCACATAAAATCAACTAAATCACTCGACTTGGAGGTGTTTACCCATTTTTTGTGCAAACAATTATAGCAGAACGGTGTTTTATTCTACTAAAATAGATATCACAAACAAAGTATAAATGTATGTTAAACGTAATTAAATTAAATAACTATGATTTTATCATTAATTTATACTTCATTAAAAATTATCAACTATCATCCAAACATTTAACAATAATCTATAGCTACATATATCATATAGTTTTTTAGAGGTGAGTAAACTCACCAAAATTCTAATACGTAGATGACATTGATGCGAGTCCAATGCAACTGACCGCGTCTGAATCCGACCTCGAATGAGCAAGATATGAGCATTAAAACATTCTCAAATTAATTAAATAATTAATCACTGAAATAATTAAGCAATTAACTAATTACATTTGTTAATCTCAATTAACCCTAATCCCACTTAAATCAAAACTCTGGCCATGTTTTTCATTTCCGTTCATTTGCACCTTAACGCCATCATAAGTTACCTTCGGCTGTCGCCTGCCTCTAATCAAAAGTCCTGCCTCAGACCAACCCAATGCCACCCACGTTGCCTCCTTTCGATGATCGTAGCTCACAAACGAACCCACAAACGATGTCGCGTTCAAACCCAGTTCTATGCCGCCTCGCTCTGTCGCGACCTCATCCACCTCCGGCGATGTACTCCCCAGGCCCCGACACCTTTTTCATGTTGGACCTAGTCCCTAATTCGGCCTTTAGTAGCCGGCGCAATCTCAGCCATTGGATTTGAGGCTAAGGTTAGGGCATGGATTCTGAGTTTTGGGGAAAAAAGAGAAATGTGCGTCCTTGTATAGAAAATATCTTTGACACTATTCACCCCTAAAATCACGAATTCCAATAGAGGCATGCTCATTAACATTCCTAGCCAAATACCCCTACTTCGAACTCAATGGAACTAGTTTCGGAATTCAATCCCATCGTAAACAAAAGTTAGCTTTTATAATCAGATTATATTATTATTTTAATTTTCCAAAATTAACTGTTATGTGTTTCGAGCTCACACAATCACACCGTATATCTGATTGCCACGAAACTCGTTGGTACACATCACCATATTTTTTCAGACTCGATGGCACTAGTCTCGTCAAAATCCGAGACAGTGCCCTGGAATGATAATTTCATGCTTTTCGAGACCGTTTACCAATAAAATAATTTTCATTCTCGTACGGATATTTATTCGAATTATTTATTATTATAGATGAATTTACAAAATGAGTTCACCATTATTATTTATTAATTAAAAGGAGTTAAATAAGGCTATTAAATCCATTTAATTAATATTTAATAAACCATTCGAATATTTTAATAATCCTTGTTATCCCATTTTTTGGTCAAAAATGGAATATCAACAAATTGGTAAGGAATGTTGGATGTCGGGGTTAAGCTCCAATCAGGACGAAATTGATTGGAGATGATGATGAGGATTAGGAGAGGCTATGTTTCAAATTTCAGATTAATCAGAGTTCGTATGAAGGAGATATGATCGATGCAAGGTAGGAGGGACATACTATTCGAACTCCACATGGCACATTCGGCATTCTCAAATATGAAGGCTCATTCGGCATTCCCAACACAAGGGATCATTCGGCATTCTCAGTTACCGAGACCGAACCAAAGTACCACCGATCCAAACCCTTTCCAAGCAAGGCCGGTCCAAAGCATAGCCGAACCAGACCTCACCACTCCACTACCTGCCGAATCAAACCCAAAGTGCCACTGCCGAACCAACTCCTCTACCCTCCACTGCCGAACCAACCTACCTCCAATCACCACCGAACCAGCCTCTACCGAACCATGCTACTACCGGTCCAGCTCCATCCCTACCTACCACCGGTCCAAACAACATACCACTCACCGCCGAACCAAGGTGCTGCCGAACCAGCACTGCCAGGCCAGGTTGCTTCAGCCCAGGCCCACCAGCAGCTATATACATTCAGGACCCCTGCCCCCAGCCTCACTCTATAAATAGAGGGGCAGGGGTACAACAATGGGGGACAAGTTTGAGAGCTCAAGCCTGTAAGGAACTTTCAAACAAATTTGATATACTTGTAATCAAAGCTTTGTACTTGTAATCGGATCGGAAAAGAAGAATAACATATAAAGTGGACGTAGGCACATTCTGGCCGAACCACTATAAATCTGTGTGTCTTTTACAGTTTAGTCCCTGCTTTTTACGTATTTGCATAAACCACCCAAATCACTACGAATAACATAAAATCAACTAAATCATACAACTTGGAGGTGTTTGCCCATTTTTTGTGCAAGCATTCTTGGGTTATTTGCTGAGATCTATGATTCGTGTTTGAATATCGCTGATTTGTATTCATACACTGGTGCTTTCAAGGTATTTGGGGTTTGTGGCCAATTTTGGCGCAAACATTTTGGTGCTTTCACTGAGAAGAACCAGCACCCGCTACATCGGATAGAAGTTTGGATTTGGAAGACAATGACTAGGCAAAGTAGTAGAAGGCAAAGGGCTGAGAGAAGCCAACCGGAAGGAAGTCAACAAGCATCCTCCGGAGCAGAGGAAGGACCGGCTTTGATCTACATAACCCGGGACGAAATGGAAGCCATAACAAATTCACTGCAAGAGAGGTTGTTGAAGAGTCAACAGGAGATGATGCAGACTTTCTTGGAGCAAATGAGAGCTGCAGGGACCCAGAACTTAGGAACAGCTACAGCGGCTGTGGATGCAGGACAAGGAGCTCGGGTTATGGAACCCAATGGAGGGCAGGATGCAGAGCCAGAGGGCAATCAACAAGGGCTTGGGGGCAGGCCCGCAGAATCCAACATCGGAGGACCTTTGGAAGGAGTTCAACAGGCTAGAGCCAACGTTGCTACTAGCGAGCCACATGAAGAGTATGTACCGGAATTCCCTCGGGGGCCACCCCCGACAGACAACGCTGCATTGGTAGATATAATCAGGAAGACTGTGCGAGGTGGTTTGACCAACGGAGACTTGGAAGGAGTGAACAGGAGTCCGTTCACTCGGGAAATAAGGATGGCTCAGAATCCACCTAAGTTCAAGCTATCTAGCGTGGAGGTATATGATGGCAAGGCAGACCCTACGGATCACTTGATGAGGTACACCAGACACATGGAGGTGCTGGGGGCATCGGAGGAAGTGATGGCCCGATGCTTCCCCTTGTACTTGATGGACTTAGCTGCGATGTGGTTTAGGCAGCTGGAAAAAGGATCTATCAGGACTTGGAGGGAATTGGTGGAAAGGTTTTTGGGACAGTTTCGGGTTCATGTCAAGAGACCAAAGAACGTGATGACATTGACATCGGTAAAGCAAAGGATGGATGAATCGCTTAGAGCTTTTCTAACTCGATTCAGTGCCGCAGTTGCTTCGGTGGATCGGCCCGATCCATCGATGGTTTTAATGACAGCAGTATCAAGAGTCACGGAGAATTCAGATTTCAAGGTATCTCTGATACGAGATCCCCCACGGGATCTCGACGAATTCTTTCATGAGGCAGAAAGGTTCCTTCGGCAAGAAGATGCGAGTACGGATTTAAAGTTGAAAAAGGTTAATGCAGTTGAGGTTGGAGGACCATCCAGCAAAGGTTTGGATAAAGACAAAGAAAAAAGGAAGTTGGACGATGGTTTTGGAAATGCTAGGAAGCAATGGAAGGATCCAAAGTTTTCCACATACACAGGATTGAACGAGACGCTGGAGCGGATATACCTGCATACTCGGAATCATCTTCCCTACCGGAGGCCGGCTAGGAGAGAACCAACAGAACGGGAAAGGACATCAGGAAGGCACTGTCTCTTCCATGATTTGGATGGACACGACACCAACAGCTACAGGCACTTAAAGGACATAATTGAGGAGCATGTAAGGAATGGACAGCTGGCACAATATGTTGGACCTCGGAATGCAACGGCGGGGCAGGGGCAACCGCCGCCTACCTCAAGCTATGATGGTGGGAGACCCAGGAATGATGGTCGGTTGATCATCCATTGACCAGGTTAATATGAAATAAGTAACGAACTATTGGCAAGCAACCAAGTCATTTACACATGTACGGGGACGGAGATAGCCCCTAGGCATGCTCTGAATGATGATAAACTGCAATGCTATGGTTTGTGAAATTTATCTCTTGCTTTTGGATTGGACACTGCTTTTCTTTTTGATTTTCGGTTTTGGAGCTTGGATTGAGCTCCTGGTTTTTCTTGCTTTTTGATTTGGATTTTCCTTTGGATGATTGTTTTCGGTTTTGGATGCTGGTTTGGATTTCTGGTTTTCTGGTTTTAGATTTGGATTTTGGATTTGGATTCTGGATTTGGATTTTTGGATTTGGATTTGGATTTGGATTTCGGATTTGGATTTTGGATTGGATTTGGATTGAATTTTTATCTGATTTTTGATAAACGGTCGTCGGGTATGGATTATGCCTGGCAAGGGGTGAGTCGCTTTGCCCGAACGTGGTAAACTGACTCATTCAGGTCGTCGAGTATGGACTATGCTCGGCAAGGGTCCGGAGTGACCAGGATTCGGCCTAGGACTTAGGCCCTATATTATCAATTGTTATTTTCAGGTCGTCGAGTATGGACTATGCTCGGCAAGGGTCCGGAGAGACCAGGATTCAGCTTAGGACTTAAGCCATGGCATCGTACAGCGTCCAGGGACACTGGACCAAGGTCGTCAAGTGTGGATTACACTCGGCAAGAACCTGGAGAGGTTAGCACAGCGCCCAGGGACACTGGGTCAAGGTCGTCAAGTGTGGATTACGCTTGGCAAGAACCCGGAGAGGTTAGCTCAACGTCCAGGGACACTGGACCACGGTCATCAGATGTGGATCACGCTTGGCAAGAACCCGGAGATGTTATGGATTTGGATATCGACCCAAAGAGGTCCTGGATTCGGTTATTGGCTATTGGATAAGGATGGATTGGGACTCGGTTGTCGAGTTCGGATGAATACGGAATTGGCTCAGGCTTTGGTTATTGGATTTGGAATTGGACATCGACTCGGAGCAGTCAAAGATAACATACTCAGGCAATATGATTATGGACTTTGAATATTGGACTCGGAACTATTCAAAACACGCCTTGTTATCACAAGGCATGTTTTGGGGGGCAAAGTGTTATCCCATTTTTTGGTCAAAACTGGAATATCAACAAATTGGTAAGGAATTTTGGATGTCGGGGTTAAACTCCGATCAGGACGAAATTGATTGGAGATGATGATGAGGATTAGGAGAGGCTATGTTTCAAATTTCAGATTAATCAGAGTTCGTATGAAGGAGATATGATCGATGCAAGGTAGGAGGGACATACTATTCGAACTCCACATGGCACATTCGGCATTCTCAAATATGAAGGCTCATTCGGCATTCCCAACACAAGGGATCATTCGGCATTCTCAGTTACCGAGACCGAACCAAAGTACCACCGATCCAAACCCTTTCCAAGCAAGGCCGGTCCAAAGCATAGCCGAACCAGACCTCACCACTCCACTACCTACCGAATCAAACCCAAAGTGCCACTGCCGAACCAACTCCTCTACCCTCCACTGCCGAACCAACCTACCTCCAATCACCACCGAACCAGCCTCTACCGAACCATGCTACTACCGGTCCAGCTCCATCCCTACCTACCACCGGTCCAAACAACATACCACTCACCGCCGAACCAAGGTGCTGCCGAACCAGCACTGCCAGGCCAGGTTGCTTCAGCCCAGGCCCACCAGCAGCTATATACATTCAGGACCCCTGCCCCCAGCCTCACTCTATAAATAGAGGGGCAGAGGTACAACAATGGGGGACAAGTTTGAGAGCTCAAGCCTGTAAGGAACTTTCAAACAACTTTGATATACTTGTAATCAAAGCTTTGTACTTGTAATCGGATCGGAAAAGAAGAATAACATATAAAGTGGACGTAGGCACATTCTGGCCGAACCACTATAAATCTGTGTGTCTTTTACAGTTTAGTCCCTGCTTTTTACGTATTTGCATAAACCACCCAAATCACTACGAATAATATAAAATCAACTAAATCATACAACTTGGAGGTGTTTGCCCATTTTTTGTGCAAGCATTCTTGGGTTATTTGCTGAGATCTATGATTCGTGTTTGAATATCGCTGATTTCTATTCATACACTGGTGCTTTCAAGGTATTTGGGGTTTGTGGCCAATTTTGGCGCAAACAATCCTTATATTTAAATATAAGTTAGTTATATTTTAAAAATCAATTATTTATATATTTAAAAATCAATTCTTAGGGGTTTCTGAGATTAGTTTTTTGTATTTTTGTTTTAGTTACCTGCCAGGAATGTTGGCAGCTCCTTATCCTTGATATATATATATATATATATATATATATATATATATATTCTCACATGTGTGCTCTCCTCTATGCGTAGAGGACCACACATTTTTCTCAAAAAAAATCAATTATTTATATATTTAAAATTAATTAAATATTCATAATTAAAATGATGAAATTTCGCGATGTTACAACTATAAATAGATTCTCATACCCATATGAAAAGGGACCTCTCTCTTCATCTTCTTCCTCGCCTCTCATTTCCAACTTTGAAAATTTTCTAAAAGCTTAGGTTGTCCTTAACACTCAAGTTTTTTTTTTCGAATTCATATACCATATAAAATTTAATTGGATGTTATTCTACCTAAAATTTCCTGGCAATTCTACGAGGCCTAGAAAACCAAAGGTCAAAATAGTCGAGTTAGAAGCAAAAATCAAGGAGCAATAAGTAGGATTTAAAGGCTCCTAGCATATTTTATCTCTATGTTCAACAAAATGAAAAAAAAAAAAATTGGGCCTTCTAATAATGTCTAAAGTATCATTTTGGATCCGCTGGCTAATCAAACTTAATATGCAAAAACTCCATGTTAATATTAAAAATTGGGTCGGGTCCCTAGAATTATTTTCAAAACGCTTTTTATCTATCCAATTATATAAAATCTGTAAGAATTTCCTAAAAAAATCGATTAAAATCTCAAATTTTTCCAAATATTTCCATTTCTATATTTATTTATTCGTAGCCATCGCTACAAATATTTGCATTTTGTACAGAATCATTTTCTACCGACTCGATTCTTTATTTTTATTTTTATTTAGTTAAAATATTTTTGAATAGAAAAACGAATTGAAAATAGTAGTGGCACTACAAGACAATATTTTTTCAGTGATTTGAATGAACTTTGAAATGTAGAAACTCGAACCAAAACTTTCTATTGATTTGAAATTTTTATGTAATTAATTTGAATTCGAAGACCTTAACCAAAGACTTCCCAATCTAAATATAGAAGTTCTCAAGAAATGAATGTGCTTGTAACATAAATTAGGTATAAAGACAAACTTGTGAATTTTTTCGGCTTTGAGGACGTATTTTGGCCTCAAGGATAAACACTCAAAAATGATGATGATGTAACAGAAAGTGGTGGTTGGCGACGATGACCAGAAGCGGTGATGGAGTGATAGAGGTGGCAACAACTGATCGGTTGCTGGTGATGTTAGCAACGGTAATTGTTCTCTCTTGTAAAGTTTCGGCTTAGGAATGCTAATCAATTTTATGATTTTCTGAATTATAGATGAATATAGCATTATATAATGTTAGTTTATGTTAGCAATCTTTTTACTTGGTGTTGTTTTCAGCATTCTTTTTATATAATGCTAGTTTACATTAACATTTTTTAACATTCATTGAATAGTAAATTGAATATAGCATTATATTCATATAACACTAGTTTAATATAGCGGTTTTATTTTATTGTTGATTTTTTTAGTTTGCTATCGATGTTGGTGTACAACAAAAGGTATATCGGTTAGAGCTTTGGTGAAGTGGTGATGGTTGGTGGTGTGACGACGAAATTTGGTGCGATCATGGTTTTCCCATTTTTAGGTTGTGTTGGAGTTATTAGTGATTGGAGGCAACAACATGGCGGAGCAAGCCAAATGAGGGGGCGACTACGATGGCGAATAAGGTCGAATTGGTGAGGCAATAGTGATGGCGGATGAGCTTCGATGACATGGAGGCGTTATTAGGTGGGCGAATTTGATGTCGAGGTAGGAATGGAGACATGTTGAACGAAGATTTGCCTTGAATCTAATTTTTTTTATAAAAAACTTAGATAGACATGTTTAGATGATCAAATAATTACTTTAAAAGAAGTAATTATTTTTCAATCCTTTTAGCTTACAGACCCTTTTATGATATTATTTAATTTGTTTATGAAAAGGAAGGTATCTCCTTTTTTCTAGAAATGGAATTTCTCTTCTTTGGATTTTATTACAAAGCTGTTTCAAATGATAATGTGCCCAACCAGGCAACCTAGGTTCGACTTTGAATTTTTGTATCCAGTGGTATTTTTACTGTTTTCCTTAAAAAATTTGGTTTATCTAGGGCAACCAAGTTAATCAAGCCGGGCCTGCTTCCTAATAGAAGTTCCTGGAAGAAGTATTGCCAAAAGAATTGTCGATCTATTGCATGAAAAACTAAAGATCCATTTGATTTCATTTTGAGTTTTCCGTTTTCAATATTCATTACAAAATATGAGAAGAACGAAGGAAAAGATTTAAAATTCTAAATCATTACAACGACGAAGGAACGACAGAGTGAATTAAAATGACGGAGGGAATGAATTATGTTTTCATGCTCTTGTTATCTTTCAAAACACGAAAAACGACACATTTATTTTCTATTTTCTATATTAACTTTATTTTTGAAATTGGACGTTTTTTAAAAATATATGCATTATGTGCATTTTGTTTGGACGAAAACCCAAAACTGACATTGGCAAATCAAACAGGTTCTAAAATTTTTATTTTAAAACTAAACATTAACAGACATATTAGGCCATCACCATCGACATTGGCCAGAATACCGATGAACGTCTTTTCTTCCTTCAACCTCTGACATCTGTCATCAAGTTTCAACATTCATTGAATTTGCTAAAAAAAGGTACACATTTCCACCAGTAAACTACTACGGGTAAATTTCGATTTTTTAATCATTTCACTTTTATAACAGAGCTCGTTGATTTATATAAACAAGGCAAAAACAAACAAAAATCAATCCATGACAGATACCACTAGCGTTATGTGTAGTGCCTATGGCAGTAATGTACAACTGCACGTGTATATGCTTATTCTCCACAATGTAACATACACATTCTAAAACCTCATGAATTTCTTTTCATAACCTAGTTCTACACAAATTGGTATTACATAGCAGTTGTACTGTACAAGTTACATACGTTAGTTTCAAAGTGCAAAAATGAATCATATGCACAGCTCGGACAAATCAAAAACAGTCTCGTCTTTGACAGCATCTTCATTATCATCGTTTTTGTCATCTCTATCACTGTAAGAGTCGCAGCTACCATCCTCGTCAACTTCATCACTGTCAAAATCAACAGCACCGTCGAACGTTTCAAGATAAGCTTCATCAAATTCATCATCCTACAATGGAGAACAATAAATGTTATAGAATCTGGAACATTTAATTAGGCCATCCCCACTGCAAAAGTCTTGCTAATGCACGCGCAAAGAAAAAACCAAGAAGAAAAAAAGAAAAAAAAACAATGTGGCATGTCGAATAATATATTTATTCATACTAGTATAAAACGCACGTACGTGCATCTAATATTCAGAGATATTTACTTTTTAATTAATAAAAAAATGCATGGAATGATGTGTGTCACAAATGTAAAGATTTTGGTAGGCGTAATACTTTTATTTCAAGTTTTGTCCTCGGTATCGGTTGCAAATTGGTGGTAAAATTTGGTTGATATGTAGTCAGAAAGTGGATGGTGGTGAATGTTGCAAATCGATGGTGAGATTTCGTTGATGGATAGGTATTTTTGAAATTTCAAAAGAACACCGTGGAAATCATGTTGATTGAATTATCTTTATTAATAGTGAAGATAAAATTATTCAATACACCTTTGAAGTATTAAATAAGACACTGTCAAGTGCAAGGTTAAAAATAAGAACATTACCCAACTTATTATAGATTTGACCAATTTTCAAAATATGTTACAGGAATGTACCACTTTCTGTCACGCTGATGCTAAATCAACATTTTCCATTGGTGCAATATCAAATTGCACCGATGTACTTTATTTTACGCATTTATGCTGCCACAATTATTGACATCGCGCATTTACACGATTTGAAATCACATCATAACAAAACACTTTGTACGGACTTAACAGCAACATGGCAAAAAGACACGTGTTCTTGTAATATGTTTTTAAAATGGGTTGAATCTATGATTAATTTTGTAAGACAGGCTACTTTAAATTTTAAAAATATGTAATTTTATGTGTCATATCAACAATGACACGTTGGATTTACAAGAATTTATCAAGATAATAACAATAGAGATTGAACGCTATATGAGCATAAGAAGATGGATATTGATAATCTTTGTTTTCCTGTGATATGCACGAGGAATCAATTTATCACCTTTTTTTTAGGACAGATTTTTAATATAGTCCCCTCAAAAAAACCAACTGCAAGGGTTTGCTTTCATATAACCTGCGCATTTATGAGATGTGCAAGCTATATTTTAAAAACAAATAAACTTGTGCATTTTTGGAATGCGCAAGCTATTTTTTTTAAAAATAAGCTTGCGCATTCCAAAAATGTGCATGTATATATTTTGTATTTGCGTATTTATGGAATGCACAAGTACGTTTTCGAAACTGAAATAAACAGCCAGCTCATTTCTTCCTCATTTCCTCCTCCATCTCACCAAATCCCTAACTCATTCTCCTATCTAATCCATTTTATTTTCCAATTCAAAATAATCTTGTTTTATCCTTTTATTTTCCAATTCAAAATAATCCTTAAATTAGTTTCAAATAATAAGTTGTTTTATCTTGAAATGGATGGTTCTTCATCTTCTCAAACTATTGGTAAAAAAAATTGATTTTGGATTAATTGATTTTTCTGTCACGTATATCTTATTTGAGAAGCGTTCATTGACACCCCAAATAGTGTAGCACTTATGTAGCCCAATGATTTCCACCACCACAATCCGAATTAAATAATATGACACTCTATTCTCACTAGACATATTGTTTAATTCGGATTGTGTGGTGGAAAACAGAAAGCTACAAGGGTGCTGCAAAACAGTGGTGTCATTGAGCGCTTCTCATCTTATTTTAGTTAACATTGATGTAGTTAATTAATTTAACATTGAAATGTTACTTATTGCAAATTGATATTGGTAGTCTTAGTTTTAATTTTGATAGTGAATAATTGAGTAATAATGGCTATGTATTGAATGTCAAGTTTTTGTAGAATTGCCACTCGGATCCGTTAGTACAAGTATTCTTTATCTTCAATAAAAAAATAAAAGTGAAATCAATTGCTTATGAAGGTATTTATTTTACGTACATTGGTTTTTAAACGAAAATGCAATGTAAATATTAATTTTTATTTGTTGTCATAAAATCAAAACGTTCAAACAGTTCAACATGTAGACCATTCTAACAAGCTTAAAGAAATAAATTATAAAGATCATGTATTGAAACAAAATTTAAGATTGATTGGTTTTTGAAAAGCAATGCAAGTTGATTACATTGAACTGAATCATTATTTTTTATGGCATTACAATCGTTAGAGGCCCGAGACAAATACATTTCACTTTAGGGTAGGTGAAATGACTATCACATTATGTGACGTTTACTATTCGTTTGGCTTATCCATGGACGATTTTTCGGTATTTGTTGATAACATGGAGTATGATTATATTGCATTGTGTCATGATTTACTTGGTATGTCTCCTCCTCGAAATGTAATAAAATCTAAAAGTGAGATTAATATGAGTTGGTTAAAAATTGAATTTCAAGAACCGCTCAGAATTGATGCAATGGATATAGAGATATTTCGTCATAGTCATGTTGTAATTTTGTACCTCTTAAACTGTCGGTTTTTTCCGAATCATTTGAAAGGTCGGTGGAACTTGAAATATTTGACATTATTGGATGATTTAGCACTTTGTGGTCATAATTCATGGGCTAGTGCAGTACTTTATTATTTGTATGGTGAGTTGACAAATGTTGCATTACAAGATATAAAATCACTAGACGGTTCTACAACATTAATACAATCATGGCATTGGTCTCATTTAGCTATTGGACATCCTGCTAACAATTCCTGACAATTTAGATTCTAATCTTCCATATGGTTGTAGATGGAATTCTACTAGAAGTTGGCGTGAAACTCCAAAAAATATACTATTTTACCGTAATGAATTAGATTTATTAGTGGGTGATGCCGTAACTTGGGAATCGTATTCGTTGATTGATGCACTTTATGAACCTGTTTACAATCTCTTTCCAGGTTGGATCTATAAGTGTCGACTAATCCTATTTCGGAACTTTGAAAATTATGTTCAAGATCTGGTGATGAGACAATTTGAATTTAATCATCAACACATTCCTCATCTTGTCGTTCCAATAGATCCAAAATCCGAACGATTGGAGATTTTTGCTTGATGAATGTTTAGCGTTATGAAATGCAAGATTTGAGCATAGTGTTCAAGAACGAGATCCTCCGACGTTATTGAGTGAGTATGGATGTTGGTATTGACAAATAACTCGTTGTTACATCTTGAAACAATCTAGGAGATTGGTTGCTTACATTCCTCGAACTTCACTGCAACATGACATAGTTAGTACTTTAATTTACAATATTTGATAGTTTGCATTTTTGATACCAAATGAATCGTTAAATTGTCCTTTTTTATAGGTAAGCGGAGTATATAGTGCTTTAGAAGTGATTGATTAAATTCAAGACAATCGTTTTGAGCCGAAGAAGGTGAAAAGTAAGTGCATCGACTTACGACGTTTGCTCGACTCAATTTTAGATAGAAACAAATTATATCGACCATCAAGACCTTTTGTGACTACACGAGTCGAGACCGGTAGAGAGGTTCAAGACACACATACACAAGTAAAGATACAAGAAACGCATACACAAGTGGAGGTACAAGAGACAAACAAGGGCCGAAAAGGTGAACAAGAGATACATAGCACAATGGCAGGTGAACCACAATGGAATGAAGGTGAACAAGTCATTCCTTCCACCGAATGACCAAAATGGCAGCTACAACAACAACAAGAGCTAATATTCAGTCCCACTCAACAACAAGAATGTCCTCCTTCGATTCTAGATCAATTGTAAAGTTCACATCCAATCACTTATCAAAGGAAGGAAAAAAAAGACAAACACCACTTGAAATTAAAAGGGTTGCGGATTGTGTGGTTATGGTGTTGATGTTTTGGGTTGATATTTTGATGTTGATGTTTTGTTTAATTTGATATTGAGATGATTTCTTTGAAATTAGTGTTGATGTTGTGTGAGCATGGAAAATGATTTAAAGTTGGCATGTTGCACGAATACTTGGCTGTATTACCATCGATATTCACTGTAAAATCAAGCATATTTACATATTTCACTTATCATTATGTTCTGCTATATCTCTCTATAGACAAGTGTCTTGATACTTCCATTCTACTTTTTGCTAATGCTTCCCACTTTGATGTTAATTGGGATGTCCGTTCTTTTCCTTGAGTTCGACGTTCGTAAAAGTAACTGTTTAAACGATGAAAAATACGTGCAACCAATGATCTAACAGATAAATTTCTTATTCCTTTCAACATAGCCTTCTTGAGAATTTGCTCATCCGAACCAAACATGGGCTCGCTGTTTATTTCAGTTCCGAAAATGGTCTTATACATGCGCGTTTTTGGAATATACAAGCTTATTTTTTTATTTATTTTATAAAAAAAAATAGTCGGTGCATTCAAAAAATGCACAAGTATAGCTTGCGCAAGCTATATGAAAGCAGGTCTATTTCTGCAGTTAGTTTTGAGAGGAGCCTATTCTTGCAATTAGTTTGTTTTAGGGGGCTATACAAAAATTTGTCCTCTTTTTTATCGTTGTCTTGTCACTTTCTATATTTGGATCAGTGTTCTTCAGCAGTTTAGTCCAAATCCTCTAGATTGTTTCAATTCTCAGTTTTGGCATTAGGAGGAGGATAGAATAATTGAGAGATGTTTGTACGATGTGGTGAACAAAGGTTATTTGGAATGAGCTTAACCAAAGATGTTTCTGTGAGCGATATAAACACGCTGATATATCGATTAGAAACATTGTTTCTGGATAAGTTTTCACAAATTCAAGGCTGATTTGAAGCCTCGGCATGATGATTTGGTGGAAGTTTGCAAGATAATCCTTGTTCCATTTCTGAAAGAGTGGAACCATTGTTATGATTAATGACGCTGATTAGATGCTTGTGCATTTTCTCTTTTTGTTTGAGGATGTGTTGTATAATCATCTTTAGTATCGTTCTGTTGGTTGTTAATACGTAGTGAGGATGTTGTTGTGTAGTGAGGTGTTCGTAATGTAATTCTACAGCTTGACCAAAGTCGAACTATTTAATTTTTCAGCCAGCGAGGGGTTCAATTCTTCCGTTCTCAAAAGTCATGTGCCCAAGTCTCATGCAATCACAACCCTCCATTCCATCATCAAACCGACCGTTAGGGAGGTTTGCTTACTGTCACTGGCCAAAATCAATTTTTCTGAAGTCAAAAAAACGTGCATCTTGTCTCATCGCGGTTTCTCTAAAAACGCGGATCTTGTCTCATCGCGGTTTCCATAAACTTTCTCATTTTACTTCGTGCATCAAAGATTCCAAATTCAAATCTATTATGATTTTCAAATTCTAAAATTTCAATTTCAAATCGACAATTTTGAATGCTTTGATTAATATTTAAATTTGAAATTCATATTTTCAGATTCAAATCTCAGTTTATTCCTTTCCAACATATTATCCCTTAATGTTTAAGTAATATTAACAAAAAATTTAAATGTATATTTCTTATCAAAGTTATACAACCGAACGGTCGGTTTCTCCACCGTTGTGCGGTTATACTAGTATTAAGCAATTGAATTAATTAATTAATTAATCAACGATAAACGGTGAACGATAATGGTGAAGACTGAGTGGGTTACGGAGGCACGTGGATTTTAGCGACAGAGGAATTGAGTCTGTGGTTAACACCAAGTTAAAGGAAAACATGTGCATGGTTCAAATTCCAATAGTGACATCATACAGCCCTTAAAATATAAAATATATGTCCAACGTATGTTATGAACAGGTATCCATCTTTAGGTTTCCTTTTACAAAACATGAATGAATCTACTTAAACCAAATTCTTAGGAAACATAAATATTAATTATTTAACTTAACAGTCTACCAAGATTCAGTATGCCGACTCGTTTATTGTCAGTGGGAATTATATGTTGCATAATATCATACCTCTGTGTCTTCATCTCCAGTTGCATACGCTGAATCTAGCTTTGAATACAAATCAGCATTGCCTTGATCTTTAGCATCTTCAGTTTGACCCTGAAATTACAGTATATAGGAGCAACGATTATCAGGAATTCAGAACAAGCATAATATAAATGTATAAACATAAATTACCAAGTCAAATAAATTTTATGAAACCAAAATAAATTTTTACCAGTTTAGATCTCAGCTTCTCTACCCGTTTGCGTAAAGTAGTGATATGATGACTAAGAGCCTGATATCCATCCAGTAAGAAACACATGTTAGTAGACTTAAACTTTCCAAATAATAAATAACAATAACAATAGATAAATACATACAACTAAGCTCAAACTCTAAACTTTCATTGGGCCTTAAAAAAACATGTTGATGATATATAACGACTTTATCATCAGTTATTGTCAAAAAACCATGAAGGAAAATATTCCATATCATCAATCACGATCCTTTATTAGACTTGTTTCGTGTCTGAATCCTAAATTTCTTAGTTTTAATCAACAGTTAGCGTACATATCAAAACAAGTGCAATGACAAGTGAGATGATTCAACTTTGCCCAACAAAAACTTAAATAGCTGAATTAAAAGCTAGCAGCCGGACCCTTTTTATAATAAAAATATAACTAGGCATTCAAAACATCAACGTTGTCACTGTATCTTCTGATATGTAGACTATTATTCCAACAACTTCAAGACCAAATGAGATCACATGTACCCATATCTTCTCTGTCTCCTGTCCCCTTGCAATCAACCCGTTCATTCCATTTAATTATATAATGAATCAAATCAATCCATTTGAAATGATCATGTAGAGACATGAAGCAAATGTAGTTGGGGCAAAGGATTTGGTATCCTTCAAGACAACTTGTATTTTCTAGTCTATTAATACCTAATCAAGTATACATTCAATATGATGTTAGGACTAACCTCATGACGCTGAAGCTCTATGGAACGAGCTAAAGCCTTTCTTTTTGTCAAGAGATTTTTGGGCCTCATAATAGGAGGTCGTACATAGCCATTCCCTCGGTACACAATTATAGCAAAGCCTTTTGATATTTTGTCGACGGAAACTAGCACGCCGCCACTTTCAGCTTCAAGAGCTAATGCAATATTTTTAACATGCAAGAAACTTTTTGCTTTCACAAGAATTTTCACAAGTTCACGATATTTCCAATGTAAATGCATGTTCTCAACAGTGCCATCGAAAACTCCCCTCCTCCCTAAATTGGTACAAGAAATATGAATCATTTTAAGACTCTGATAACACTTGATATTTCAAAATAAGTATTAATATCTCGTGGAATTCTTGATAATAGTAATGAAAACTGACAGCATCAAGATTTAGTCATTTCACTAACATGCGCATTTTCACAAAATCAAGGGTCAAGATTATGCGAAATCAATGTAATACTTCCAAGTGATAATTATTACCAGAAAGAAAAGACTGTAATATTGATGAATGAAAAGAGCTTTGATTATTCTTTTTAATGCTTGAATCCATGATCGAGAAGTTCATTTATATGATATTAGCATATCTACATCATATGTTGTTCATTTTATTATTAGTGATGAAGTTTTTTCGAGTTTATAAAGATTTTCATATCTACCAACACCAATAGACACCACAACATGCAAACATATAGTTTGTTGTGGAGAGCTTATTTAACAACTTAGAACCAAATGATCCAAAATGTTTTTACAACCATTGTGGAAAATCTTTTGCATGTGACCCCCATAGAAATGACACTTCTCATTTAAATTATCTTGTAAAATTGTAAACCATGCTCTCAAAAAATCCCTAGAGAAGTTGATTAAAAAAACATAAAAATTGGATATAGAGAAAACCCAAGAAAGTGTATGGAATTACGCGTGGTAATTTGGAAAAAAAAAAGACTAGTGTACAAAAATGATAGCTAAAATGATAATCATTGATTAACTTCATTTTAGCATTGTTGAGAACAAAGAGTTGTTATACTGTTAATATTAAGTGTTCCAGCTTTTGAAGTGCCTTCATGTAGAAATAAATGTATAGAGACATGCTTAATGCATATTCTGATTCATAAGCGCATCTCAAGGACATGTTTTCTAAGCATTAACGAAATTTGTCTCGTTATGGATACTGTCTTCTATTCAAAATAAAATCATTCAGTTTTATTGACAAGGCTTGGAAGTTATATAAAGGAATCTCAGACTTCAGTGGATATACTAGCAGTAAAGCGCAAAAGTGCAAAACAGTGGAAAACTTATTGTTAGTTGTATTACAAAGTTACAATGCAAGTTCAAATGATGTGGCAACTAATAATAATCAATCCGTCTAATTAATGTGATTTGAATGGTCATTTTCTTTTTATATGTTGTTGTGCACATAAGTTAATTTGATTTTAAATAATGGCTTGAAAGAATTAGATCGGTAATATCCATCAAGATAGTATAGATTTAAAGAGGATATAAATAATATAAAAGTTGAGTGTAAATAGATGTTTCTTTAGAGACATCCACTTGGTGGAGTTCAACGTATTCAATATTAGAAGCAGCTACTAAATAGCAAATACTTTTGACCAAATGAAAAGAAGTCGAAAATTTTTGTTCGGTGTTAAAAATAATTTTAAGATATTATTTAAGAATTTAGCTTGTTCTTTTCTCATCAAATGTTTGTTTTACTGGGATGAGGATAAGTCAAGAAGTGCTAAATAAATTGATTTCAAATTATTTGATTCTTCTAGTCTTACTACCGTTACCGAAAGAACAAACAATAGATTGAAATATGAATTTGTAGCCGTTTTATTCAACTCTTCTAGAATCCCACTAAATTCAGGGAAAACAAACATTTAAAGTAACATATGTATAGCTGCTAAAATTTAAAGTAGGACAAATTTTCGAAATTGGCTAATATTCGAATCAATTTCGCAGTCGACGTTGGTTTTGAAACTTATTACCAAAGAGAGCTAGTTTCTGTACAGTCAGCATCTCAGTCACGTTTTTATAACTGCCGCGAGAATGCGCAACTGTTAGTTACGCACATGGGATTTCAGGTTTTTAGAAAGCGCAATTATGAGATGCGCCAATTTGGTTTTGAATTTTTTTAGGAAGCGGAACTACGAGTTGCGCAGGTGGGATTTTGGTTTTTCCTAACCAGCGCAACTGTTATGCGCGACTAAGCGATAATATGCAGGCGCAACTCATAGTTGCGTCTGCTATAGTTTCGTGCAGGCGCAACTATGAGTTGTTGCTGCACAGGTTGCTGCTGCTAAAACAGTTTCAACAACCAAACAAACAATTAAGTAACTGGTAGCTGCATGCTATGGATCCACTCAATCAAGAAACTTACACACATAGTGCTGGGTCTTACACCGCCACAGTTTATACTGTAGGTGATGAGAGCATCCAATTTTGTTTGCTCTTTTTTCTGGCATAACTTTGTATTCTAACTTCAGAATCCATATTCATATTCTAATTCAACTTTATGGTATAACCGCAGGAAATATCTAGATGACATTTTGATTCCTCATTTTTGAAGGGACTTATGCAATAAAAATCATGGTAGGAATTTAGATGTCCACAACAGAGATATTTAGCTTCATAGCTAAAGAGTTTCCAACTATTGACTTCTGCTTTATTTTGGTAGATGACGAAACTATGAGTTTTTTCCCTTAAATTTGAAATCAAGCACGTACATTAGATTTAAAATCCATATAAATTTTATTCTTCCATAAAGAACAATGACTTCAACCTTAAAGCCCCTTTTCCAAAATCCTATATTGTCCATGGATAAGAACTAAAGTAATACCTTAATATATTTTGATTCAAGAGGTGTTTTTGTGCTTCATTATCTACGACATGGGTGGTTAACATTTCTGCACGATACGTCATTTGATTCATCATTTACGTTAGTGTCATTAATTTTTTGTCTTCTTATATTTATGTGGTTTCAAATTTAATTTTCCTTTTATGTATGTATATTTTTGCTCACTAAATAGATTAAAATTAATAGCAATGGTCGTTCCTAAACGTTCCCCACCGGTGGTCCCCAATAGAACCAGAAGCCAGAGTAGCACAATTGAATAATTGTCGCATCCTCTGATTTTGACACCTTTGGATATAGATTTGAGGACTAAAAATTTAGGTAATATTACTCATTGATGGGAGTACACTATCTGATTGTTAGTGAGGTTATCAAGTGGCATTTCAAAAATAAAAAGTGCAAGTAAATCATATTTCATTTTATTGTAATGGTGTGTCCACAAATATTCAAATATATTGAGGTTCTCAAAAAGTAAATTAAAGAATGAGTTTGAGAACTCATGTCATACTAGTTTTATGTAAACTTACAAATATCTAAAAAAAATGAAATAAGTACGACAACTTTTGTTCATTCTTTCATTCGAAGCTTATTACTATTCCTATAAAAAGAATGAAGTGTAATTTCATAATAAAATTTTCCCATTTAATATTTACACAAAAACCAAATCGACGTTCGGAAATATAGCAACAAGTTTTGCGTGTATTTGTTCACACTATTTCACAATAAAATGAAGTTAGCTTGCATATTTATTATTGCTAAGTATTATCTATGCATATGACCATTGTTTTATGATAAATGAATTTGCTCTCGGTTTTCTTTGCACACATAACGTACTGGTGTGAATAATGATGATTGATAAAATAACAAAAAACATCGCAAACTTTACATCATAGCCAGATTCCACCATTCAAAATGTCCAAAATGCATTTTTAAGTAAAGTTTAGAATGTTAACACTTGTGATTTAATTTTTTTCCTTCCACCGTATCGATAAACCTAAGGCTCCGGTCTCAAACAAGCATTGTGGGGGATAGTATGTAGAAAAGGATATTAATTTTATTTGTAAGAACAGTATTTTCACTAAAGAAGAGGTTTAAGTGGTGGTAAGTTGTACCAAATAAATATGGTTTTGATGTTTAAAATAAAGTCAGGGAAAAGTGCGCAAAAACCATAATCCAATTGCAGCATGAAATAAAGCATCCCTCATTAGAAAGATTGGAACTTAATGAAATGATCAAATTGTTATATAACAGCACAGTCTTTCACATAAGTGTAGCAAGGTAAAACATTGCAAATTTGAAGGAAAAAATGGTTCGATATGCTGACAGGGACCAAAAATCAAACGCTTGACCATAGCAACTGAAACTGTAGAACCTATCCAGTATGAATATATGATGCATATCCATTCATGCTATACCTAAAGATCATTTATACTATGACAAATTTGAGTACTAGGCTTGGGAAAAAAAGCTTATTCGAACGTTAGACCTTGCAGAAAACTTATTACAAAAATAAGCTTGATTTTGATCAGGTCAACATTTCATGCTTGACACATTTGAAGTGCACAAGTTCAAGTTTAAGTGTGCAAGCATAAATTGCTGACCTGATCAAAATCAAGCATATTTTTGTAATAATTAAGTTTGCAACAACACCTAAGGATGGAATAAGTTTTCTTCTCAAGTATAATAATAAAATTTGTCCTTTATATTAACAATTAAATAATTAAATAGATAATTTGGTACCCATATTCTGTTTGATGTTGTGCCCATGTTGCGTCAGGGCCAGGACTTTAATGGATGGTCAGATTTGTTTCAATTCATGCATATGTTTATCCTATGCATATCACTATATTTATTTGTCTATGTGTAGGGAACTTAAGAGAGAATTAGGAATTACCCAGTAGTAGAAATGCCTTCATCTTTAATCCAAGCTTCCGAAACATGAATCTCTCCTCGTCTGTTATGCTATCTGGATCTGTTGTATTTTGTACTGGCTTCAATGACTGTTCCACTTTGGACAGAACCTTTTCTGCTTTTGATAATTTCCCTACAGCCTTTACTCAAAAAAGAAAAGGCTGTTTAGGTAATGATGTCCATGCCAAAGGAAAAAAAATATGTGTACTGAGCTACATGCGCATAAACATTTTTACAGTTGGCTTTTACATTAAGTTACTAGGTCATAGTGTCAAATAGTTCATGTTGTGATGTTCACGATATTGTATGATCAAACTACTTGCAAAATGAACCTCAAATGCAGTGTATTTAGTACACTTGCAAGTCTGATTTTATACCTCATTCTTTTGCCTTGGTATATTAGACGAGCATAATGATTGGAATACCATTTTCTCAAATGAACTCCACAATCAGAGTTTCTAATACTATTACCTACTATTATCATTTGTCTGATTACAATGATATGTAAAAATGGAAACTTTATCATGCTAATAGGTTTCACATACTCCTGATTAAACTCTGCTCCAAACAGTAGGAAAAAACCACCAGAAATACAGCATTTTTTAGGAAATGTTAGTTTATTTATTTATTGATGTATGATGATTTTTGCAAAGAGTTTTGAACCTTTCATGTTAGCAACTTGGAGTGTCCATAATGATACAAAAACTATACATCATCTTTTCAAATTTTAGTTCGGCCATATGGGCATACAGAAATTTCAAGAATTTTGCTTGGAACCAGGTCTAATAAACACAGTTGTCTGAAAATGCATGAGACGGTAAAGAAGGTTGAATGGTAGAATAGGCATCAGTGGAAATTAGAATTTGCCCCTTATTTTCAAGTCCGTACGTGAAAAACTCTTCTCAAAAACATGCTTTAAATTACACCTCTATTTTTATTTTCGATTTAAAAAATAGTTTTTTTTTTTGGAAATTAAATCTAAACTTTAATTAAAAATTACTATGATCAAAAATATTTTTATTTTTTTTTGAAAAAGTGTAAATATTTACAGATTTTTCTAAAAATAGTTGCAGTCAAGAAACATCAAATATTTGTAGTTTTATTTGCAGTTTTTTCTGCAAATATACTGAAACTTGAAGACACGGATTTTCTTTTTTTTTAAAAACCACTCCAGAAAGTAGAGCTAGGGAATTCGATAGGCTCCTCAACCGATCTCCTCTTTTAGCCGGGCTCTCGTAGAAGCACTTTTCAACCTCGAGATTTTCAACTCATTTTAAAGGAGTATTACATGCCTCCGCAAATCACAAGTTGCTAAAGTGTAGCTATCGGGGCTCGAACTCTCTCCCTCTGCCGGGGAGCTGGAAAACTCATGCCAACTACACTAAAGCTGCGGACAAGAATAAATCATGGATTTTAAAAAAAATGGTATTTTAAGAGGGATGGATGTGTATTTTGAAACTTAGAAATGATGTTTCACAAAAGTTTCCTTAGCATTATGTTTTACTTATGCTGGAGAATGAAACTGTCCACATAAAACTCTTTTCTTTTTTTCTTTCTTTCCTTTTTTCCTTCTCCTTTTGGATTTAGAACTTGACGTTGACGGATTCAGCAGAACGAAAAACTATAACCAGATTAATGATTTAATCAGTTGCAAACACAGAGATTTTTTTTTTAAGTTTAATATAATGTACGCTACTTACTATTAGAAGTTTCCTTTCAAGCTTTCGTACAAGGTCGGCATGCTTTGCTGCCTCAGCTGCCCTTGTCATCTTATCCGCATGGTCTTCAGCTATCTTATTTCCAAACCTAGCATTTGCGGCTAGGGTTTCTTCCAATGTACCGGTATTGCAAGGTTCTTTACTTTTTTCAGTATTTGAAATGAATGAAGAGGCTCTTAACCTTGCCTGTTCCTCTTCATCTTGAAGTGTTTTTGCCATTCTTTCTCTCTCAAGTAATGCTTCTGTTACTTCTGAGGATAAGAAGTCTTTTCCCCTGTAAAATACGATGAAATCTTTGTTTCTTGAGAGAATGCTACCTCCTGTTAAGTTCTGCAATAAGAGACAATCAAAGAAGATACAGATTTCGGTGTTAATGATCTAGACAGATAAAACTAAATTAAATATTGGAGGGCAAAGGGATGCAACAGTGATGCATGCATCTAAAGGCCATTTAAAATATTCTGTAGCACAGGTTTCACCTTGATATCTTCCGCCATTCTTTCACTGGTCGTAAGCTGGACCCCACGCTTTAAAGCAATCTTTACAATGGAACTACTTTCCCATAGCTTCACAATAGCTGCAGCTAAACCTTGATGTTGCCTACTTCTTCCTATTCACACAGAGAGAAATAAGGCTGCAATAACTTACATGCATACAGCTCGGCAACTAACAAAGATCAAGATAATAAAGCTTAACTTACCAAGTGCAAAATGAGGAGGCAATACTCGAGCGAGTCTCCTCAATGCAGTGCCATCTTTATATCCAAGACCAGGCCTAACTCCATAAGGAAGAACTCTAAAAGGCGGCTTATATCCAGGAATAATTCCTGGAAGCATATCCGCATCTACAGGCAATGGATCGGGTCCTGACCAGTCTGCATATCGTGGTCCTAAAGGATCCAGTAATGCATCCATTTCGCTTTCATATTTGATTTCAGCAGTTGGTTCTATGTTTTCTGTCCTCGTTGTTTCATTTTCAGAAGATTGGTTGACATCTTGCATGGTTTGTTGATTAATTTCTGTACGAAAATATAGAGGATTGTATGTAGATGTCTTCGCTTCATTTAACTGAATATTTTGATATGGTTGCTTAATAGGTTGTGGGGTTTCATATGTTACGCCTCTGTATAATGACATTGAACTACCTGATCTCCATATTACTAAACCTCCTGTTTTTCTCTGATTAAGAAGAGAACTCGTATCAGAATGTAGGATGGTTATTATATCAAGACTTCTATTTTATTACATATATAATCATCTGGTCGAGGAGATAAATTTCATACAGTAGAGATGCATGATAACTAGAAACCAGAAGTTTGATCGTCACTAAGTGTATAAATGCAAAGATATTCCATAAGTTGATTTATTCCTTGCAAACCTTTATAGGGACACATTGATGTCGGTAACTCTTTTATCCATAAGTTGGTGTTGTTAATCCAGGCATTTATTTGTTAATTTATTATGCACATGCAGAAAATTCATAAACTGCAGCACCTAAGAATAGACTGGTGGGTCTGTTCTGCAAACTTTATCTTCCAACAAACCAGTATGTATCAGGAGTTCTCGTGTTAAACAATCTTGTTTCCAAATCACAATTCCTTTTAATGATATAACCACACAGTTTTACGAAAAATAAAAATCGATATATTGTTCCTGTTTGGGTAGTTATTTAATGTACTGTAACCAATGTATAAAAAAAAAAACCAACCCACCCAAAATAAATAAATAAATAAACAAACCCATCAAAATGCCTTAGATATCCATTACTTCTCTTCCCCGTTGTCATAATTAAATCATTTCACAATATACCATAATATATGCCGCAAGCATAGAACTTACAGTACAAATATCGTTATAAAAACAAAACCAAAGACAAAAACATTGGAAGTGTAATGTTCATTATACTTGAAATTTGAATGCAATTGTTCTACATCTTAGTATGGTTCGAGGTTCGAGAACTCGATCTCGGTCAATCGAAATTGTCTTACTTTCGGATGATATCGAAAATTCTGAAAGCTTCGGTTTCGATTTTTAATGACTTGTTAATGAAAATGTAATAATAATCCTTCGAATAAAATATAAAATATAGTTTATAAAAAATATAATGCAACATACAATATTATAAACAAATAAACTAAACCCCAATTACGTTATGGTTCTAATTAACCATTACTTAATTGAATTAGAAAACTAATTGGTAGCCCAACCCAAATCCAAAATAAATCAACGTTGATTTGCTGAAGCTTATATGAAATAAAAAAAAGTTGATGTCCTACTCCCTTTCTTTCAAGCCCAAGCTTAATTTCTTGGCCCAACTTTAACCATAAAGTAATTATTTTTTGCTCAATCTAGTTCATAATGTACCCTAATTCGACTTAACCCTATCCTCCAAAAGCGTTCATACTCTTTGCTGCAAATCAGAAGAACGAAAAGGAAAAAAAACAAATTACAGCGGTCGACGGCAAGATTCGATTGAAGTATGCTAACATAAAGTCGACGACAAGACTGAAGACGATCAATGACGAGATTCGATCCCTCTAGCTAGATTTGATTGATGTTGGCTTTAATTTTCGATTGAAGTTTATAATTTCAGGTAAATATTCAACCAGATGCTTGAATTTCCAAAAATTTCAAAAAATTTCCCTCTTGCCAACCGAAACCGGATTCTTGCTAAGATTTCGTCCCAACTGCACCGAAACCGAACCGAAGTGGCCTGAATTTTGGTCTTCTGACCGAAACCTCAAACCATGGCCACAACGTTAGTTGATTTTCCATGATATCATAAAACATCAAAATTAAACAAAATATTATAATTTATTAGCTAGCCTAAATTAAAATGTTAAAAATTACCTAAACAAAGATGGCCCAATTAATTAGAAAGAATCTAATAGTAATTCAACTTAGCAAGTTCATTACATTGTATAATTCAACTTAGCAGGCCCCCTTACATTGTATTTAATTTAACTTAACAGCCCAGTTAACATCCTACCAATCCAACCCTAAAATTGTAACCCCTTTCTAAATCCCCTCTTCTTCATCTTTCTCAAGCTAAAGTCTGTCGGTTTTTTATTTTTATTTTTATTTTATTTTTGCAGAGTGAGCCAATGTAGACTAAAAAAATAAAATTAAAAGATTTTACCATTCAAAATAAAATAAACTTCAGATCAATTAAGATTTCCGATTTTATTGCGATCAAATGCGAATTGCTCAAAGATCCTAGCCCAATTTTGGTTGAAGGAAATTGATTTTTTTTTATTGGATTGCTTTAATATTTGCTTTTGCTGCTTTTGAGTATCTTCTTACCACATAGGTTCAAATTTTTTGGTTTTTTTAACTAAGTTTACGCGGGATGAGTTTTTTCTCTAATCTCGTACCGCTTCTGTCCGAAACCGAACCGAGGTGGTCGGAATCCCAGGGTTCCGACCGGAACCTTATACCTTGGTATGGTTATAGAAAACACTTGTAGGTCAACAAAATTGTGTGCGCATTTTAGATGCTAAAATAAAATGCATGCATATGCTACATGTTATCAAATCCGAAACACAATTACATAACAAATACTAATTTTCATGCTTCTTAAGTCCCAATAAATAAATAAAATAAAATACAATAAGGAAAAATAGTTATAAAAAAAGACGCACTTTTTGTCATGCCATTTTAACCAAGATAATTACCAAGAGTGTGACATATTGGACATGAATCTAGACCTATGTTTCCTTTTTCTTTCATGCATCTTTTGTATGCACTGTGCCGTAAAAGAACAAGATGCTACTGAAGCATTTCATTGTACCGTGCACCATGACTCACCTTTTATACCATTGGTAATGTTTTAAAAGGTGGACGTGAAGACAATTTTTCTAAAGTTAAACCGAACAGTGACAGATTAGCGTGTGCATGCTTATACACAGACATGTATACATGTTATACGCATATTATATACATACATACATACATACACACACACACACATATATATATATATATATATATTATGTGCAGGCGGTTTCTGGCCATGCATTAATAACTAGGAGAAATTTCTTGGTCGCTCCTCTAAATTGGAAGAACTAAAACCCACTTCATGATATCAAATCTTTCTTTAGATCTCAAACTATTTTAAGATAATTTTGAATATTCGATTTGAAACGATCTTCACCCATCTTTTGAAATGGTGTTCAATTTGAGTCTTTTTAATATTATTAAAATACGAACTAGGTTTTAAGGGTTTTTTTTTGTGTGTGTGGGGGCACGCAATAGGATACAAGCTTGCAAGAAGTGCTCACTTAACCAATATATGCGTTTCAAAGGAAGTTGTAATTTAAAAGTACGTACAATTCAAAGTAATATTCTGTTGCCACCATCAAAAGTTGAGAGAATGTTGGGATCGGTATTATTATGTCTTGATGGTTACAATTATACATGATGATGTATTGTGAAATAATCTAAAAATCCATGTTTTGTATCATTTAAAAAATTGTATCAATTTAGTTCTTGTGATATACAACAAAAAATATGTATATACGGTTTATTCAAATACAGTTATTGTTTGAATAAATACGCAGCAACTCGGAAAGTGTATGGATGTATGTCCTGAGTCCAACGCCAAGATTTCAAGGAGCATTTGCGCTTTATATAAAGTTTTTTGAAGGCAAACCAACATCAATAGGTAGCAGCTCTAATTGTAGTGCAGTTGGACGGCTAGGAAGCCAGTCATATAGGAAAATCGTCGGCCGTAATTTTTTGCATTTGCAAGCAATGAGCAGAGGGATAAAGCTTATAGTGGAGATTTCTGCTTTGGATAATCATCTGCACAAGAGATGATCTTATTATGATAGATGAAACAATTAGTTCTGGCATTCCCTGATCACCTCCAATACTCACTTTGTGTACAAAACTAACATTTCGTGCCACAACACCACTCACCTCCCCCACAAAATCCATCTAGCAAATGTTAGTTTGATCTCTGCTAAATTTTAATGGTTGTTTAATAGAATATAAAGTTTATTTTGTCAAGACTCTTTGTGATTATTTCACTTTTCTATTCTATGAATATAACTAGATATAATTAATACATTTTTTCAAAATCGGTTTTCTCATTTTGTGTTACTGCTCATATTTAAAAGTACTCTTCCCCATCAAAAACTTTCTTTTAAATTACATACATCTCTTCTCAAATCATGAATCAAAAACAAAATATGTTTTTTTCTCTCTTCCTAATGGTCAATCGTGTGAAATAAGAATCGATTATTGCTTTTATTCTTTTCAAGATTGTTTTTCTAAAATACAAAGTTTTTTTTTTATTTTCTGAATTTAAATTACCACATATATTTGAATTTTAGACTAGAATTGTTTCTACTGTTACCATTTCATTATTCTGTTGATACAAATTTGTAGAAAGGCAAGGTCTTTGAATGTTTCTGCTTAAGCTTTTCATAGTAGTAGAAAGGCAAGATTGACTCGATTAAGACTTATATATTCAGACTACTGTCCTGAGCTTAGACAAGTTTATTCTTTTGATGTATTTCTTTTCCTGATGTTCATATATAATTGTTCTTGCTATGTGATATATAGTGAATCGGTTATTATGCGAATAATTATTTCTAGATCATGACTTTAATGAATTTTAGAAAATTGGTTGCATTATTTGTTCAAAATATATCTACATTAAGATGAAGTCATATTCTCTGTCTTTGATCACCTAAGGTCCGCCTGAGCTCTATCGACGATCTGAAAGCCTAATCCTTCACCCCACCCTAAACAATATAGGCGCAAAACATGAGTGGACAAAAATTTGTGAATGGGGTTTACAGAGGGAAATTTTGGCATACATCTTTATAATTATAAAAAATAAGCTTTAGGTCCCTTCTAATTTCCTTTTATAAAATACATCTTTATCCAAATAAAAATAACAATAAAAGAAATAAAAAAAGATGAAATTCAGAGGCGTACTTGGGTAATTTTACTAACATTAACATGTGCGCTCCTATAGTATATGTCAATAACTCATAACCGTCCGCAACACACATCTTGGCGGCCATTTTTAAATTTGGAAACGGAAGGAGTTAAAAAAAGTCCAAAAGAGGGATGTATAAAATAGTTTGTAAAAGAGAGGAATGTAAAACAAATAAGTTTTGAAAAGAGACACGTGTCCCTAATTTTCAATATTTCAAAAGCTATGACACTTAGCTTTTTATTTCTCACTCTTGGCTGGAAGAAACTAGCATGGAGGGAGAGAGAAAATTTACGGGATCCTTGCTAGAAACCATCATTGGAGTCGGTCTTTCAATGCTACACAACTATCAAGGTAAAAAATCTCTTCCATAACAAAATATAATGAGCATATCACTCATGGTATCAAAAATAAAATGGAAACCAAACAACTTGAAACAGTAGAGTATGTTAAGAGCTATGAACCTCCAATATCTCATGCATTCTCTTCATATTCAACGCGGATGCACCTTCACATTTGATTCTAACCACCTCCTCGGTCATCCACCTCTCATGTATTATGTCCACTATCTCCTTCGTAGCTCCAGCACCTTTAACCCTAATTTTAGACTTCATTCTTATCGCCAAATGCCTCAGCCTCCTCAACTCTCCCTCGGGAAGCGTCAACTCCGCAACTGAGCTCTTGCTCCTTTTCTTCCTCTCATTTGCCAAACTCTCCACATTATTCTTTTCCCATGGAAACCTTGCTTCCTCTTCTACATTTATCGATACCCCTCCTCTTGAATTCGGTAGCATACCATCCTCGACATAAAAGATGTCCTCGATCGATCCTTTTTCTGGTAAAGGCTTATCCCTTTTTACTCTAGACTCGTCAATGTAGCCAAATTTCTTCAACTTCTCAACAATTCTTTCCATTGTGCTGCTCCCAGTGCTGCGACTTGTACCTACGACATCTTCATCGTCGCTGGTGGTGGAATTACGATAATCTAAGGCAGATTTGAGCGGTTTTCTCAGGGGTTTTAGGGGAGGCTTCCAGCTCTGGATCCACTTTGGCGGGATCGATTGGATTTTGGCATAGAGGTTTGGTTTGTGTATCGGTTTTGCTGATTTGAAGCGGAGGAATTGGAGGCGAGAGAGTGTGCATGGGTTTAGTTGAAAATTAGGAGAGAGGGCCATGGGTTTGTTAGAAGGAAAGAGATTAGGCGCTTGGAATATTACTTATCGTTTCAGTAATTAGAGTTTTCGGAGGTAGACCGGTAACTACTTGGTCATGAGGAGGATTGCGGGAAGAAAAATCTTGAGGAGGAAACGAGGGTAAATGGGTCAGGTCGGGTTCAGCAAAGACCAACCTTGTAATGGCAATGGAAGAAAATCACAGTGACGATTTGCTGATTTGCGGACAGTGCCATATTCCTATGGCCATTCAAAATAATTGTCGAGGATAGGGATATCAAATACACATCAGTCTGTTTTAAAACTTACTTGTTTTACCTTCCCACGTTTATAAACTATTTTATCCATTCAACTTTTTCTAAAAAAAATTTAACTTCTTTCGTTCCAAATTTAAGAATCACCGTCTAGACTTGTATTGCAGCTGGTTATAAGTTATGAAAGAGCACATGTTAAGATTAATAAAAATGCTCAAATATTCTCGTAATTTCACATATTATTTTGAAAATATGGATACATTTTATAAAAGAAAATCGAGATGGACTTAATACCTATTTTATTTAATTATAATGATGTATGTCAAAATTTTCTTATCGATCCGATCGGCTAAAGATCCATAAGTCAAGAAAAATAAAATAGAAAATTTTGATTTGACGTAATTATTTTTCAATCTCACTGATTATAAAGTAAGAAAAATAAATAAGTACGATAACACTAAATAATTTTGAGTAGTTAATACGCATTAAATGCATACAGTTTAAAATATTAATTTAATAAAATAATAATTACATCTATTTCATTGTGCTAAAATACACATAATACAAACTATAAATTTAACAAAAAATGGATGGATAATTTTTAGATGTTGATGTTATCGTCTCCGCATCCGCATCCTTTTTTTTACTGATATCGAATATCTATTAATTTTTTGGATACAGATGCAGATGGATTTTAGATTTTTTTTTTTTTTTTTTTTTTTTTTTGTTATCCGTCCTTAATCATAAAGGCATGAAACAGACTGCCTCTTATCCACAATTCAACTTAGATTGCGTTTTGACTCAAATGATTCATCTCATGTTAACTTTTACTACCATTGTGATCAAATTATGTAATACTAAATACACTAGTTTGTACGGTTGCGTTGAAATAACAATAAACTTTTTGTTAGAAATATTAGTCACCTCTCTTTTTATATATTATCGGATTCTTCTTTCATTTCCGTTCAAAAAGATACATCAGATTTAATCTCCAAAAACTACAACCATAACTCAAACCTAATCCTAACATTTCACCAATCCTTCAACCCTACGGTTATCACAAACAAAGAGGAGATGGAAGAAGATGGAAGGAAAATGGTACAGCAAATGGCGGAAGTATAGGCAAAAGACAAGGAAAGATGACTAGATCTTCCAAAGACCAAACAAGACAAGATACCCTACCAAGCAAGTAATTCCGAGTAACAGCTAAATCCAAAGAATAATAAATTATTTATCGCTTCCGTTCTAAACATACGTCTTGTGGAGATGTGGTTATTTAAGACTAGAAACAACTACACTATCATATTAACAAAGAAAATCGTAACGGAAAAAAAACCAAATTTTGATAAAATCGAGGGTATGCCCAAGGGATAATTATGTTAATACCACGGCTATTGATTTTGGTGACAATAACCATATAAATATTGGCACTGATACTTTCCCAATTTATATAGAATATTTTACTGGATATTACATAGGTTTATACAAGAACAAGATAATTGAGTTTGAAGACTCAATGGTAAAAAGACAACGGATCAAGGTTCAAAGATGATCGAGATTATTGAAGACTCATAAGTTTGAAGACGAAGATATGAAGAGTTCAAGGCTACAGTTTATAGTTAATAAACATTGGATAAATTTGTTGAAGTCCTTGAATAACAATTTTTCTTTCTTTGAATACCCTCTTATCAAAATATTTATCTTATTTTCAAAATATATTTCTACAAATATTTTATAAAAGTTTTATATGCTAAAAAATATTTAAAAACTATTTTTTTAGATGATTTTACAAAATATTGGAATTTTATAACACTTTAAATATTTTATTATTTTTCCAAACATATGTATGTCGGCATATGTACCGTTGAAGATATGTCTTTTGAATTTTGAATAGTTATGATTTTTGGCTCCATCTCTTCACGAATAGACATGTTCCTTCAAACACCATATAAAGGGGACTAGAAAATGAATTTTCATAATTACTTTCCCTACATTCTTCTTACTCCAATTTTTCATTATGTATTTCACAAAATCCACTTTCTATACTCTTCTATTTCACTCAAATTTAATCTATATTTTATGACTTTCATTCTCTATAATATACTCACTAATTTGCAAGTATTATCTCTTCAATCCAAAGATCAAAGTGCCATCAAAAGGGCTATGGTTATTCTGTATCGAAAGTAGAACTATTTGTATTTGGAATAAAAAAATCTCTACTGCTATTTTATATGGGCGTGCTTATTACCATTCAAATCAAGTGGGTGTGCTTGTTGCCCATTTAAATCAAGCAGGTGATTTTGTTGCCCAGTTAAATCAAGAGAGTCTATTCTGAGCTCGGAAAGTCAAGAGGGCGTATCTTGTTGCCTTGAAATCAAGATTGTATTCTGGTTTGCTTGCTATCTGATTAAAGTAGGCATTTGATAGAAAATTTGTACATACACGGTATAGGACTGGACATAGGATTGGTTAATCCGAACCAGTATAAAACTCTTGGTATCATCTCTCTTGCTTTTGCTTTATTTTTACTACATTTACATATTTGTAACTGCCTGTTATAATAAATCTATGTTTGAATTTAAAACTTGAAAGTATTTAGAAAAGTTCTATATAAGTTATAAAACACTATTTACCCTCATCCCGCTCTAGTGTTAAAGTAGCATTGTAACGACCCGCTATTTTGAACCATTCAAACCGACAATCATCCACTCATGTCAGACTTGAATTGCTCAAAACAACAGATTGTTAATTTATATTTAGCAAAACTTAGCATATACAGTAAATAAATCAATCACAGAATCACAAACACAGAGTCAAATAACAATAAGAAGCGGAAATAGATAAATAGTAGTTCATGAAGCTACTATAATAAACAACAGAGTCTGAAATAAATACAATGGATATCTCAATTACAAAGGAATCTAATACAGAAACAATGACAAGTCTGAACAAATCAACTGGCAACAACCGAGAAGCTGAATAAATAAAGACAAATCTTCAAACAAGCTTTAATTGTGAGTCTCAAATGCTGTGACACTCAGTCTGACCCGAGCATAAAGCAAAACACAAAACGCTCGAGTCAAGATTAACATTCTTATACTAGTAATTCAACTCAAGTGAAATGTACAATTGAAATACAATATAACTTAAAGGATGTTTGGGATTTCCATCCCTCTAAGGATCCATGGAACTATCTACTATGTAATCATATAAGCTATTATAATATGTCTACCAGTAAAGTAAAATATTAAAATAGCGTAACACATTTTTATATTCCCATAGTCTATATAGTACCGTAAGCTCCTCCATGAGGTTTACCCAAAGGGCACTCCATAGGTATGGTACAATACAAACTAGTAGAAGGCACGATAGGGCATGTGAACACGACACTCGAGGCAATGCTAGGGTAGTATTCTACTAATTGCACTCCTGGACTGGTGGTAACGCATAACAGCTACTACCGACCACCTCGAGACACACTCCCAAATCAAAGGTGCACCCAAACAAATCACAAAGTAATAAAATGGTATCGAAGAAATGTGCCCGATCGGAGGTGCGACCTCACTTGGCCCGGTAAATTTCATGTTTTAGCCACATCAAGCTGACTCACGGGAGTCAAAGCTGCATTAGTACCTCATATAGAATCGTCGTCAAACCATCCTACTTCGTTCTGGAGTCTTCACCACAGGCACAGTTATTAAAGTGGTTTACGGTATTGGTAGAGAATATGACAATATCCGATCCCGACCTCTTTAACAACCAAACGCTTATTTCACACTGTGGTCATTTTAATATTTCAAAAAGTTTATACTTCATATTAAAGTATCATAATCCTTTCAAAGTCATATCACTTTCGAAATCATATCACTTTCCAATTAAACGATTAAATATTGAAAAGTAGTTTACATATATTAAAATAGTTTATATTTAAAAATAGGTTATAGTTAAAATATTTTATATATCAAAATAGTTTATATATCGAAATAGTTTATAATTAGAATTGTTTCTTCCAATTTCATAAATCAATTCAAATTCTCATTAAACCAATTTTATTTTATATCGATTTCAAATCCAGGTTTAAATTTCAAATTTAAACCACTTCCAATTCAACATGTTTCAATATTCAAGCAATTTACAATAACACAGTTTGATAAATTTAATTTATATTTTAAAATTCAACTTTAATTCTATTTAAATTTGAAATTATTCACTTAATCATTTTAATAACATTTAAATAAAATCTCAAATTATAAATTTAAATAAAATCAATAATTAAATATTTAATTCAATTATATTAAATTCTAAAAATATTCATTTAATCATTTTTATAAACATTTAAATAAAATATCAAATTCAATTTAAATCAAAGTTAAATATTCAATTTCAATCTTATTTAAATCTGAAAATATTCATTTATTCACCTTTAATCAAAATCAAGTTATCAAGTTATAAAATCATATCTTTAAAGATCTCAAATTAATAAGTTTCAAAACAATTTCTACTTAAATTAAATTACAAATCAATTTCAATTTATCTTTCCAACCTTAATTTATTAAAGTCATTACAAAAATCTATTTTCAAAATATTAATATAAATTTTCATAAATATTTAAAAACATATTATATATATATTAGGTAAATTAAATCTTATTATTAAATTAAATCTATTTTAAATCTTATTTTATATATTTAAAAAAATTAAGTTATAAGTAAAATTTTATAATTTATATTTCAAAACTTAACTTATAATTTCAAAATTCCCAAAACATATAATTTTAAAATCTAAAATTTTTACACATATTAAAATACAATATTTATATTATATTTAGAATAATATTTATAAAACTCATATATTTCCTTTCAAACTTTGGAAGTCATTTTCAAAAACAGACCAACGGTGTCTGTATATAATTTTTCTATCTTATGGTCAAGTGATACAGATATTTATCATTTCAATCCGTAAATTAAATTTTTATATTTATGGGTATATATCATTTCAACCCGTAATCCCAAAATTCAAATTCTTTTCACTTGGGTTTATCATCTCAATCCATGATGATTTTCCCATGATCTATAAGATCGTTCGGGTGTGTATTATTCAACCCATAGGGAACTTCTAAACTAACAGGGAACTTGCAGAGTAAGAACAAATATGTTAATAATATAACATAATAACAACAAGCATATATGATCAGTAACAAATTTAAATAATAATATATATACACACACAACATGTTATGGTGTCATATGTCATAAGTAAACAATTTTAGATAATGGCATATCATATTTTAACAATTAAATAACATAATAATTCAAATTTAACAGCATATTTCATTCGTCATTTCATGTGAATTAAATTTACTAAATATAAGAATGTTAACCGTGAGTGATTTCTCACCTTTCGAGGCTAGAGAAATGACAAGAGTAAGATGCAGACGGACACAGATAAGCACGGATCGACACGCGGGACAATGATACAACTAGAAACTACTGTTGCGACTAATTCTGGACAACAGCAAGACATAAGCAAAGCAAGATGAACTAGATTCGAAATCAATTATATAAGTGAACTTATATATATATAAGCTATATATATATATATATATTTAAAATCATTATTTAATTTAACATATATTAAAATAATATATATATATATTTCAAAAATCGTTGTTTAATCTAAAACGCATATTAAAATCAATATTTATAAAATCCATACATTTCTTTCAAAATTTCTTCAAACACATTTTTTCTATTAACATTAACATTAACATAAATAAACATATTATGTGTGTGTGTATATACACTTTTCAAATTATTAACACTAACATTAACATGACATAACATTATATATCTACAAATAAAATTGTTACAAAAATGTATTTTATGCATACCTTTCAAAAAAAAATTATAAAATAATATATGTTGTAAACATAACATATATACCTTTTATATAAAAGAAGAAGAAGAAGGTTGCTTGGGTTGGAACCCTGCTACATGGTGGCTCCTCAAGCTGTGCGAAGGTGGCTGAGTCGATGTTTGGTTGTGTGCGTGGGTTTGCTCAGTAAGAATGGTGGCTGACGATGGAAAGGTGGAGATGCAAGGTAGGGGCGGAGGTTGCTGGGGTGTTTGAGAGAGGGAAGCTGTGGTTTTTAGCAAGCTGGAAGGGACAGCGGGTGGAGGTAGGTCGGTGGAGAGGCGGAGGCTTGGCGTATGGTTGTGGGCGAGGAAGAGGAGAAGGGGGATAGACTGATGGAGTGTGAGGCCTGCTGCCATGGTGGGGATCGTCAATAAAGGAAGCGAGGCGGGTCAGGGAAGATATTGGGCGTTGGGTGGCTACGGTGGTGGGGATGGGCGGTAGGCATGGGGTGGGAAGTGGAATGATGGGTTGGTAACAAAGATGGACGCCACAGTTAGAATTCGGTAGTGCGTGAAGGGGAAACGACAGGTCGAAGCAATATACACGAACTATCATATATTCGTTGATGTGGTCGTGCTCGGCTAGGGATAGGCACACGATGGAAGGAGCACTAGGGAGGACAACAATTCTCAAGCGAAAAATGAATGCAAGCAATTCGGCAGATAGGAGAAGCAAGATCGAAAAGCTGATGTAAACTTTAGTTATAATATATATATATATATATATATATATATATATATATATAAAGAATGAATAGAAAAAGTAGGAAGAGGGAGAGAAAGAAGGGGATGCAAGAGGACGACTTGGTGATTTTCACTTTCTAGAAAACACTATATGCAAATTGCAACTTTATATATATTTTTTACTTTATTTTATAAATATTTTCTCAAATGAACAAGCAGAACAAAGAGAAGGGACAGAAAATGAACGTGAAGGAGATTTGAATCAACATATTATTAGGACTAGCGGGGAAAAGAAAATGTTACCCCTTAAATTCTGGAAAAATAAAGGCTAGTGGGTGTTAGCTTTACCAGAGGCAAACGAAAGGACACAGAACCTAAAAGGTTAAAATAGGGTACCGATACAGGTAACCGTTTCCGGATTTCACCACGCACCGGACACCGAAATCTACAAATGAATAGACTGCAGAGATCGGCACAACAAGACGAACAGAATGGTACACAGATATGAGCAATACGATCATCCTATCAAACTCGATATTTGCTCAAAAATGCTGCTAAAACGCCGAAAATAAGATAAATGGAGCTATAGCAGTTCAAATTTGACGAAACAAAATATGACATCTCCCTTAGAAAATAGTTTACAATTTTATTATATAAAAATATTCAGATTTCAAAAATATTTTATTTCGATCAAATGAATTGATTTTAAAATTTGAAATTGAATATTACACAACAGAATTAACCCACAAATTTTCTGATGGAAATCTAACATCTGCTATGTTTAAATAGACTCATACCAAATATCAAATTTTCATTTCAAAATTTAATTATTTAATTTCAAGCAAAATTTCAATTAATTACGTTATAAAAACCGTTAAAATTTATGGGTCGTTACAAGAATTAAGATTTATTCACACTAGTATAATTTATACTGCACCGTATCCCACATTCAGTATTAGAGTAGTAGGTTTTCAAATTTTAGTTATTTGATTTGTGTAAAGTATAAACGGCTAGTAGCACCGGTAGTGCACTTATTAAAATTTTTGTGGAAGGACAATCAATTACTAGACCCAATTATTTAATGGTAGTAACTATACTTACTGATGATGTAGAATGAAAATTTATTTACAATATAATGATTTAGATATTTGAAACATTACACAGAGTGAGTACACTTTACCCCAAAACTGCATATTCACAATGGACACCATACCAAAAGACACAAGAACTTAATAACTCAAAGGCCATGAATATTTTATGTTGCTCCTTAGATAAAAATGAGTTTAATTGAGTTTTTATTTGTAAGTCTACGTATGAAATTTGGAGTACATTGCAAGTTACACATGTGGGAACAAGTAAAGAAAAACATGCTAAGATTTCCATGCTATCTAATCAGTTTCAACTTTTTAAAATGAAACCAAATGATTCTATTTCTAACATGTATTCTAGATTTCATGATAGTTAGTTCGTTAGTATCATTAGAGAAAAATTTCTTATAAAAGGATCAAGTTAAAAAAAAGTCTTTAATTCACTCTCTTTTGAATGGGATCAAAAGCCATTAGCAGTAAAGGAAGCCAATGACATTAATACATTAAAAATTAAAGAATTAATTGGTAATCTAGTATATTATAAAGTACGATTATAGGGTAGAAGGAAAAATAAGACAACCAAAAAGAAATCAATTGCATTCAACACAATAACCACTACAAGAAAAATAAATTTTCATAACGCCAATAGATAATGCTTTATTTCATAGTGTTATTATTTGTTTTAATATGTTTTATTTAGGTGAGGGAACACTTTCTCGCTTTTAATTTTCATGTCCACCTCTTTCACAAATTATTTTCCTTCTCCCGCTTCTCCAATCTCTTGTCCTCAATTGTAAGTTGCATGAAACCCCAAAGTCCGAAAAAAAACCACTGGCAAAATCCAATATCTTATCATCGCTTTATTTTTTTTGTCTTAATCGTCTTTCTAGGCATTGGCATTCCATCCAACCCAATCACATACGGTAATTTCTCCTTCCATTCATTCACCTTAACTCAAGCTCATTCATTGCATCAGTAATCTCCTCGACACTTCTCAAGAACTGAATGACAGGGTTTGAGTTAAACTTATCTTACCACTGTTTATTTCCTTGATTCCTCAAGTGTCAAGTTAGGTTTTTCCATGATAAGAGGGTTTGAATTCTTCTCAAGTTTGGAAGCGTGACGGTAATTGCCATGACCTGGAAATTCGAACAGTTCGTCTTCGAATATCGAACCATTTTGAAATATAATTAAGTGTTATAAATATGATTGTATAACCTTGTTAGACATCATTTAATTAATGAATATTGATAAGAAAATTGTTTTTTAAATTTTTTTACAAAAATATATTCTTCGAAGAAAAATCGATAATGTGACCGAAAATCAATTTATTGATAAATAGCTTTTTGATCGATATAAGTTGTTCGCACTCTTATGCACTTGCCTAATGATCAAATGAAAACATTTGAAATTAATTAATACACACACCTCTCCATAAAGCTTAGAATGTTCTAAAAGCTTCCATATGGATAAGAGATATTATCATGAGTGGGGTATAATGGTAATTAACATAAAGGAGAAGAGGTGATTGGAGGTGGAAGCTGGAGAAGTGGTATAATAAAGAGGTGATGGGAGGTGAAGCTTCCATGGCATGGTGCAAGGTGAGTGCAAGCTTAAAGAACACCTTATGAAGCCTATAAAAGGAGGGGGTATACCCTTAGGAATAAATCACAAATTCTTAAGTGAAAACCAAGCTTTTCTAATGGCTTCATCTTCTTCTTTTTCTCTTATGTTCCAAATGAAATAGTTGCAAGTCAACTCCAAATAATTTCAAACTTTGCTACAAACCTTGGTACAATATTAGAACACCTTCCACCATATCAAAACTTGAAGAAGTGAAGCCATACTCTCACCCTATATATAGGCCATGAGTTATATGGTGGTTTGGAGAAGGAAAACAAGTGTGCAAAGTAAGAAGGAGGAGGAGGAAAGGTGGTTGCAAGGAGGGGTTGGACTTAGTTAGCTTGGACTTGGTTGTTTGTTTGGTCAAAGGTGAGTTAACACCTCACTTTGAATGGAAAATATAACATATATATGTTGTATTTTGATTGTGTTTAAATTGTTGAATTGTTGTTGAAATATGTTAAAATATTAGTTTGGGTTCTTACTTTAAAAGTAAGTGACACATGTGATTCATGGATATGGACTTGAACAAACATAGAATAGACTTAATGGATTTGTATGACATAAGACTAGACCTTGAACAAAGCACTTAGTTTATAGATTGACTTTGGTTAAATCAGACTCGGATTTGAAAGTGCACCTATAATGATAGTCACTATAGATGCAGTTTGGAATTGCCTTGTTTTCGGCGATTTCTATGGAATTTGTAAGGAGATCCTTAGGGGTTTCTCACCATATTTATAAAGTTTTATATGTATTTTTGTTGCTATAAAAGCTTAAATAGTAAAATGTTAAGTAACATCTTTAAAATGACCATAACTTCACTTGTTCAAAACTATCCCGTTTAGACTTGATTTTTGGACTTAAAAGATTTGAAAAGATATTTAAGTTTAATAATTTTGTTTCATCCTTTTTACAAGTGTTTACTAACTATAATTCGAGTATTTAAAAAGTGTTTTGAGGTCTTTATGAATTTTAAAGAATTTGTTGCGAATTTTAAAAAAGGGATATTTTGTTAAAAAATATAGAATACATGTTCTTTTTAAGTTTTAAGGAAAATTGTGAAGGTATTATTTTCAAGTAATATTTTGGATAAATGTTTTAAAACCTATTATAAGTATTTTTCAAGTATTTTGAAAGTATATAAAAATGTTTTCGAAAAGTGGTTAGAATTGCTAAATGGCCAATTGTTAATTACTTGTTTAAAAGTAATTAACTTTGCCTAACACTAAATGCCAACAAGGTAATGCTTATCTATTTGTGATAGTTAAGATTGATATCGAGTAGGGACGGAGCAACAAAGCTCTAACCTACCGATTTCCCTCTTGATCGAGAAATAGTAAGTTGGAAACGTTAGAAACATGTTAATCATGTTGATTTCTTACTTGTTTATGGAAATCATTAATACTATACCGAACACTAAAAGCTAACAGGTAGACTTATCTATTTGTGAGATTCAAGAATGAAGTGTTTAGGCAAGGCTTTGATGCAATATGTGCTCTAACTTACTTGGCTTCACTCTAGACGAGAAATGGTTAAGTTGGAATGTTGAAAACGAGTTAAGCGTATGCATCGTGATTTGTATAAGCAATAATTTTTGACTAGATAATTGATTAGTCGATTACCGAACTTGACCAAATATTGAATTAAGAAGTTATCGAAGACTTTGAGATTTCATATCAATGAGAACCCTCGAGGAGAAGTATTTGTACAAAACGTCTCTATCTTTTGCCCATTTCTAAGATAACCGAAATTGAGTTAACCGGAAATTCATCGATTGGTTTTAATCACTTCAAAACCATATACACGATCTATGTTCTGGAAGTGGCTGTGAAGTGGAACATTATGGGGTTGAATTGTCTATCCTAAGGTTAAGTTCAAGGGAAAGGTCAACATGAACATTTTGAACGACGCTAACATGTGGGACTGTCTATCTTGAGGAGTATTCCAAAAGAAAGGACTTCGTTAGCATTTGTTGGAGGTCTTATGCGAGGAACCTATGTGAGATGCTCGAATCCATGTAGTAACTTGTGATCTGTTCGAGATAAAGGAATCTAATGGGGGATTTATGTGCTGCTCGAGTGATGAAGACTCGTGTGAAAGATGTCGAATGTAGCTTCGAGATCGGAAATTACTAAAATCAAAGTAAGTTGCACAATCTCAGGTTTGGCGTACCTATAAGGGTATATCTACTCTAGATCTAGAATATGCTTATTAATATGTTGTGCGCGAGAGTTGTTGATACTTGTTGCCATGCAGTTCATCGTTGGGTAGTTGTGTTTACCTTAGATTATATCCTATCTAGAGATATACGATGCTCGGAGGGAAGTTTCTGATCTTGGTCATAGAGTTTGGACTCATCTTGGTTTGAGGAGATCTCCATGGAAAATCCTTTATGCATATGCTCTGTAACGATGTTGATTGTATACCTATTAGTGTTGGAGTGTTTATACAACAGCTATTTGATATGATTTATGTGCTACCAACTAGACATTGTCTGCCATATTACTGTATGTTAAACTTAATGAATGGTTAGTTTCATTTGAGGGGAAAACCATTGCGGTAATCCATACGGTCTCAAAAAGGTTCTATTATACGTCACTCGTATTGCTTGAGTTTCTCACGCTAGTTTATAAGACTGATCCGGATGTTATTTTCTTATAATGCTTTGGATCAGCCCTATGTATGTTTCCAGATTTAGGTACAGACACTTTGGAGCATATAAAGAAGAGTTGGACGATTACCTTCCATAATATTCTTATTTTCGTTGCATTTCTGTATTGTATATATCGACATTGTAAGGACAGACAGTTATAACTATCTAGGCAGATGATAGTGCTTAGGTTTCAGTAGCTCTAATATTTTTGTATTTTGTGTAATCCTTTGTACCATTTCTTTGATATTATATATTTTCCTTTCGTTTTGAGATTCTGATATTGTGTTCTTCTTTTCTTGTTCTTTTCCTTTTCTTTTCTTTTATCCTAACTTTCTGCCTTTCCCACACTTAGGTGCTAAATACCATGGATGTATTTAGTGTCGACATTCGATGGTCAAAGGTCGAGTCAATACAGTAATCAAGCCAGTCATCGCATATGTAAATGTAATGGTCAAGGATTTGAGAGTAGTCGATGTCATGAATTTGAGATTCATTTGATGAAGTTGATGTTTTGGGATTGGCTTTAGGGATCTTGAGGGACCAAGAGTTAAGATGAAGTTGGGAAAGGAGGAGGGCCTAGGGGATTAAGATGGTTATCTAAATCCTAAGCAGACCAACACTGAAATGATAATTATATTTATTACATTAAGGATATTTATAAATTATATACATTATGAGTCTATAAACCCATCATTATTGATAATGAAAAGGTGATGATAGAGATTAATTGAAAAGGCAATTATATAGATTAACTGTGGTTTATAATCGTTAATCTGATATTGCACGTGGGTTATTATTGAATGTTGATAGCTAGTGTAATAATATTTATTAATTTGAAAACCAATAATGTATTTGTCACACTGGAATAGTAGGACGACGTTGAACAATTTTAAACAATAACATTGCAAAATTGTAATTGTCATAAAGAAATTATAAAGCCGGTAAAGTTTTAATTTCTTAGGCCTATATATACATGTATGCATATATGTTTGTGTGTCTATTAACTACGTGTGTGTTATTGCCCGCAATCCTATATGGAATAACTTTTAATCATACAGTTATCCTGTTTAACAGGAAAATTAATTTAAATCTGACTAAGAGTAAGAACATCTTCAATACGTTTCATTTTCCATATATATTCTTGATCCAATATTTATGATAGAATTTGATATTTTCCAAAATGCTAAAAACATATGAAAATCATTTTCAATTGTATATGTTAGAACCATCTCATTAGACTCGGTCATCTAATGAGATGGTCATCCATCATTCACATCCAAGCACATAGTTAATACAAACTATTTGGGATTCTATTAGTCGAAAAGAGCGATTAAGTAGAATATTTAAAAGAGTTGATGTGTTGATCTTGGTGCGAGATATGAATGCATTCTAGTATTCTACCTTCAAGTAGGAGATTGTTTATGTAGCGATCTTGAAATTTGAACACTTCATCTTCGAATATCAAAATGTTTTGAAATATAATTAAGTGTTATAATTATGATTTTATAACCTATTAAACATCATTTAATTAATTATTAATGACAAGAAACTTTTTTTTGAAATTTGTTTACAAAAATATATTCTTCAAACAAAAATCGATAATGTGACCGAAAATCGTTTTATCGGTAAACAGCTTTTCGATCGATATAAGTTGTTCGAACTCTTGTGCACTTGATTAATGATCAAATGAATACAAAAGTAACTAATTAACACACGCATCTCTTCATAAATCCTAGAATGTTCTAGAAGCTTCTATTAGGATAAGAGATATTATCATGTGAGGGGTAAAATGGTAATTAGCAAATAGGAGAAATGACTTAAAGGGGAAGTGATGGGAGGTGACTCTTTCATGGCATGAAGGGAGGTGAAGGAAAGCTTAAAGAGCATCATTCTTATCCTATATAAGGAGGGGCATAACCTTATATTCATTCACAAATTTACAATGCTTAAGAGTGAAAATCCATGTCTTCTTCTTCTTCTTCATAATAATTTTCTAAAGCAAAATATTTGCAAATCAAATCCAAATCACTTCAAACTTGGAGTGAAGACTTACTACCATATAACAAAACCTTCTACCTAGTTAAAAGTTGAAAAAGTGAAGCACATCAACCCCAATCCATTTAGGCCGTGAGCACTTGGAGGAGTAAGGAGGTGGAAGCAAGGCAAAAGCAAGAGAGGAAGGGAAGGAAAGTAGGTTGCTAGCTTGGGTTTGGACTTGGGTTCTTTGATTTGGTTATTTGCTGGATAAAAGGTGAGACAACCCACCATTAAATATCACATATATATGATGATTTTTTATTGTATTAATGTTGTTGAATTAATATGGACATATATGAAAACATTGATTTTGATTCTTGCTTTGAAAGCAAGTGGCATATATATGAATTTGAATGGACTTGAATGGACTTGCATGACATATAAAAAGTCTTGGAACAAAGCACTTAGGATGTAGTTCAACATAGGTTTGAATATAATCGGATTTGAAAGTGCACATATAGCGATAGTCATTATAAATGCAGTTGTTAATTGCCTTGTTTTTAGCTTTTTTTATGGATTTTGCAGAGATATTCTTAGGAGTTCCCCATCATATTTATAATGTATTATATATGTGTTTGCTGTTATTAAATCTTAAAACAGTAAAAAGTTAAGTAACATCTCGAAAAGTGGCCAAAACTTCACTTATGCAAAACTGCCCCATTTAGCCTTGATTTTTGGACTTTAAAGGTTTGAAAAGATATATAAATTTAAGTATTTTGTGTCATTGTTTTTACAAGTGTTTAATAACTCATAGAGTATTCCAAAAGTAGTTTAAGATATTTATGTATTTTAAGAATAGTTGCGAAATTTTAAAGAAGAGGTTTTTGTAATAAAACATGTCGTTTTCAAGTTTTAAGGTAAGTTGTAAAGTTGTTATTTTCAAATAATATTTTGGATAAATGTTTGAAAACTTATTATAAATATTTTCAAGTATTCTAAAAGTATATACAAATGTTTTTGAAAAGGGGTTAGAGTTGCTTAGTGGTTAAATGGTTAATAATTTGATTACGTGTTTGAAAAGTAATTAACTATGTTCAACACTAAAAGTTGACGAAGTAAGTCTTATCTATTGTGAAAGTTAAGATTAATGTCGAGTGGGGATGGAGCAATAGAGCTCTACCAACTCGGTTTTCCTCTTGATTGAGGTATAGTTGATCAAAAAATATCGAAAACGTGTTCATCGTGTTGATTTACTATTGTTTATGGAAATCATTAATACTATACTTAATGCTAAAAGCCGATGAGGCAGGCTTATCTATTTGTGATATTTAAGGTGGAAGTGTCTAGGCTAGGTTGATGCGACCAGTGCTCAAACTTACCCGACTTCGCTCTTGGCGTGGAATCATTATGTTGGAATGTCGAAAACGAGTCAAGCATACATATCTTGATTTGTATAAGTAATTGTTTTGACAAGATAATCGATTAGTCGATTATCGAACTTGACCTAATATTGAGTCAAGAAGTTATCGAAAGGCTTAGCAATTTTATACTAATAAGAACTCCCAAGGAGGAGTATTAGTACGAAACATCTCTATCTTTCGCTTACTTTTGAAAGAATAGGAGTTGAGTTAACGGAAAATTCATCGATTGGTTTTAAAGTGTCCAGGATTGGTAAGTGCTTTACTTGCCGAATACCACTTCAAAACCATTACATGGATTCTATATTTTGGAAGGGTTGATGTAATTAACTGCCTTTCTTACTCTGAAAAATGAGTCATCAAGGGTAGAAGATAAAGAAAGTTAAGAAGAAAAACAAAACAGTCACAGAATCTCACAACGGAATGAAATAGCACATATTAATCAACATAAGATTTTACATAGATACTGCCATAATAGTTCAACAGAGTCATAATAGTGCAAGTTCTAAACTAAGACAATTACAACTACCTGTCCTTACATTACTAATACAAAATACATATGCACATACACAGTGGAACATGATAGTAGCTGGCTAATGTTGAAGCCGACTGCTCCAGCTCCTCCAAAATGCAGCCATGAGAAACCTGGAAAACTTGGCTACTCATAAAATTTTGAGTTTCCAAGAGTTTTAGGGAAAACAAATAAAACACTGGGTCATACATGGGTCTGGTGTGAGTATATTCGCACAAACTGAATTATTACCTTTAAAACACTTTTGAAATTAAGAGTATCTCGTAGGACCACGCCACACATAAACACGAATGGGTTTTTACCTTATGATAAACAAAACACTTTATATAAAAATCCAGGGATATTATGACAATGTCTAGGGTTTTCAAGTAAAATAGAACATAGCTGAAATGCTTGCATCTCACATTTCAACATATTTGGGTACAACTAAATCCGTACAATACTTATCGGAGAATGGATTCCATACATGACCAGGTAAGGAACTACCTTCCGAAAGGTGCATCTCTAGATTAAATACGGCTGGGGTCTGACAAGAACATCTTGTACTCCTACTACACAAAGTCTGCCTGTTACTTGACTAGTAGTACCAAATTGATCACCACCACGGTTAGGATCAGCAATCGTACCGTAGAATACAAAATGGGTCAAATATCGATTCTAGATATGGTGATGACATACCCTTATGATCAACAATCAGACGTTGACACAATATCAGCACTCATCCATACAAGTCGTTTAAGAGATGAACGAACCGAAGGCACTGCTTCCACAACACCCATTTTGGAATCACCCTTAGGGTTAGTAGCAAATAGTCTTACACTTCAAAGTCCTCGTCTTGGACCTTACCTTCACCATTTCCAATTCGAACGCTTACGTTAGTTCGAAGTGGTTTTCGGATAACAACTGCAATTCGATCCCAGTCTCTTTGAACCAGTATTCGATAATGTTAAAGGGTGAAGTTTTTTATAGTGTACAACTCCACTATCAGGGTGTAAATATTTAGATATGGAAATATATTTATATGCTTAAATTATCATGACCCGCTTATCAAAATTAACTCCCTTGTATTCATCGCCTTTCCGAAATGCGGTATTTGTGATAAGTACAAGTCGACTTATTTCCAATAAAACGTGTCAACGTTTAACTATTTTAATTTGTTTGACTACTTCATGGCATGGACAAAAGATCCTTTGGTACGAAAATAATTCACTGAGAGAAGAAAGTTGGTTTTATATAAAGAACTGTTGGAGTTTAAGATAACTTAAAATAATAAATAAATCATCATTAAATCATAAATTAAAGCTTAACTAATCCTTAATTAATCACACTTAAATCAAAATGTAAACCTTAATTAATCTTAGTTAAGTCTTGATTAGTTACTAATAGTTACCTTTAATTAATTAAAAATTAACTAAATAATTGAACTCTAGTTAAATAATAATTAAACCCTAATTAGTTAAAAATAAATTATTAGACTTTATTTAATAAACATTTATTTTAAATTAAACTCTAATTAATTAATAATTTAGTAAATAAATAACTCATAATTAAATAATTAAATACTAACTAGATAATTAATTTAAAGATAATTAATTTGATTAAATTAATTAATTAAAATAATTACCTCTTAACTTAATTAATCATTGATTAAAACTTTCTTAATTAACCAAAAATAATTAACTTAATTAATTAATTATTAAAACCGAATTACTTAACATTTATTTTATAATTATTTTTAATAAATAAATTAATTACTGGATCCATTAGTTAAGAGTTATTTAATTTTTATAATCTCTAATTATATTTGAAATGATTTTCAAAATAATTTTAAAAGAAAGCTTACTTGAAAACCGTACATTTCTAAACTGCATCCATAGCGACTATCGCTATGGATGCCATAACTTTGAATCACTTCCTAAGCTATTATCCAAATCTCATCTCTTACCTTCCTTACTTTTGAAAATATTGTTTTAAAAACAATTTCGAAAGCCTAATTCATGGTTAGGAACTTTATTTTTTTCTTTTCTTTTTGAAACGCTTAATAAATCAAAAGATAAATAACATGAATTGAACTTTAAAAGGATCTCAATCCCTTTCAACATTTCCAAGTACTAACTTCCATAACCATCTAGCCAAAAATACAAGATTACACATACATAGTATATCATTTCCATAACATAACCTAAAAACACAAACTTTATAACCCAAGGCATCACTTTAGCCTTTCAATTCAAGTTCTAATACAAACCACAAATTAGCACATGCATACACATCCAAACCATGCTATAATTCATACAACAAACATCATATATAGCCAAATAACAACATATATATAAAGTAAGTACTTTCCCAAAAAGATTAGAATTTACTCACCTAGTTTAAATGAAATCTTTTCAAACTTTTGCAAAAAGACTTAGGATTTTTTAATCCTATGGAAAGGCTTTAACTTTGCTTTAAAACTTTGGAAATGTGCTTAGCCTAAGCACAACATGGTTCTGCCATTAGCACTAGGGTACGGCCTTGGCTAATTTGGATGAAGATGGGCTTGACCATGAAAGAGGAAGTGAAGAAGAGGATGTAGAAGTGTTTTAAACAAGTTTCTAAAGAGATTTAAAGTGGAAATGAATATATTTTACAATATAAGAAAATAATTAAGAAGCCATGGAAATATTTTCACATGCTTTAGGAAGTAGTGAAGTGAAAAGGGGAATGAGAAAATGTGAATTATTTAAGGAAAATTGTTTTATAAAATGTTAACAAGTTAAATACCAAACTACCTCCTTGTAATTTGCCCTCCACACAAACACCGCCATGTCATCCTCACCTTCACCTCATCAAAATTCCACCCCTATAGTACATCCCCCTTTTTCTTGTCAAAGAAAACATGTCTGTACTTCTTATGTACTTTATGTTGGAAGAGGCGTCTTATATTAATATATTTTTGAACTTATTTTTAAAATAAAACCCCTTACTTAAGTATAAACACATACTCATGTATTTTCAAGTGCATTCTACTATGATAAACTATATTTATAAATGTATTTATGTGTGTATCAAAGTTTTATGACATCTCGACAACATTTAGCCCACGAAAATTCGAAAAATGAATTTTGGTCACATTTGCAATCTTTCTTAAAGCTAATTATTTTTGTAAACAAAATTTGATACCGCTGTCATTTATTATCATTTAAAAGAAGTTTATTTTAGTTATAAATTCCATTAATTAATTATAAAAATATAATTAAATATCCATATATTTAGTGATCAAATTCTGGGTCGTTACATTCTCTCTCCTTTAAAAGAATTATGTCCTAAAATTAGCAAACAAGGAGATAACTCAACTGCCAAAAATCCATATATTTATATCATAAAGTACAAACAAAAGACATACACTAAGAAACCATAAATACAAGGCATATACTATACATACAAACTAACAAACAACCATCCTAACATCAATCCAGGATTAGCTTCCTATTACGCTCCACAGTCTCTCAAGTGCAGTCCCTTGGATTCTCACTCCACCGAACCTTAATTAACTTCACCACCTTATTGCACAGCCTCTTCTCATCATGATCTGCAATATGAACTAAACGTCTAACCACTGTCAAGTTTGATTTTATTTCCAAATCCACTTGAACCGACGGCTCCACAATCAATGATGGATCATGAACATACTTTCTAAAATAAGACACGTGGAACACCTTATGAACACCTGCCAACCTCTCCAGCAAATCAACCTTATAAGAAAGAGATCTAATCTTTCAAGAATACTGAAAGGTCCAACAAACCTTGGAGCTAACTTCCCAGCTTTCCAAAATCAAACAGCTCCTCTAATTCGTGAAATCTTAACGAACACAAGGTCTATAACGTCAAATTCCAAATCTCTTCGCCTCCTATCAGCATAACTCTTTTGGCGTTCTTGAGCTTCCTTCATTCTTTTCTTAATCACTGCAACTTTTTTAGCAGCCTCTTAGATCAGGTTCGGCCCAAGTACTAGTCTATCTCCCGTCTCAACTCGAAATGTTGGTGACTTGCATGGTCTTCCATATAGGCTTCATAAGATGCCATACTGATGCTTGCTTGAAAGCTGTTGTTGTAAGAGAATTCAATTAGATGTGGATGATCTTCCCAAGGTCGTCCGAAGTCCAAGATGCAAGCCATCAACATATCCTCCACGATGCTGTTAACCCTCTCGGTTTGTCCATCGGTTTAAGGGTGGTAGGCTGTTGTAAACACCCCTAATTTTGGATAACATTATCCAGAATATTTAATTAAATAAATTAAATAGAATAATGTAAACGCTAAGTGTTAAGGGGATTGAGATTTGCGTGCCTAATAAAATAATTAATGGGCTTAAGAATGGTTTTTGAGTTAATCAAATTACATAAGGATATATTAGGAATTTGCCGCCTATAACCCCTACCCTTGTATATTTTCATTCCTACTATTATATTCCTCGTTCATGTCATTTTGAAAACAAAAACTAAAGGTAGGGAGCCGACCATAATCAAGAGAAGAGAAATTAAAAGCTAGAGATTCAAGCCTAGGGGAAACCAATCTCAATCCAATCTCCTTATCTTAATCAAGGTGAATAATAATTTCATCTCCATTTTGTTTTGAATCATATGTTTTAGATTTAAGGGTAAATTCAGTTTTATGATGAACTGGATGATGATATGTTAGAATATTGATTTGTATAATTTAAACAAGATTGTTTTAATGGATTTATACACTATTTTAGGGTAAAATAGATATATGTTGATGTTTAAATGCCATGAAAAATTTTATATTGTATAAATTATGATTTTGGAGTTAGGTTTCAATTTTAATAATTTTCCAAGCTATGGAAAGATTGTTATGAATTTTCAAGGAAAACATGGTTATTTGGGTTTATAAATTTATATTTGAAAACATATTAAGAATTTGGGTCTGGAATTTTGATATGTTAGATAACATAATTAAAGTGAATTTCTGAAATTTTCAAAATTTTTTCCAAAGTAATTTGCTATGCAAATTAAATTATTTTAGAAAAGGGACTTTTTTCAATATTGGGTTTGCTTAATGGAAGGGCTTTTTGATTAACTTAATAATGGTTTAGATTTGAAATTAGTGGCAGTTATTTTAGTAAAGAATTTGAAAAAGTTAAGGCAACAAATCTGATGTTGACACGTGGCCGGTTAGTTTGAAAAAGGTTTGCTTTAAGTAGTATTAAGCCAAGTTTACTTGGAAAAGATGGTTTCGCCTACTTTGGAAGTACCTTTCGACACAAAGCTTCCGCCTTCAATCTAGTCAAAACCTACCAAGCCAAAACAAATACATAAAGTATCCGAAAGATGGTTCGTAGTGTATTGGAGAAAGGCGGAGGGTAGGGTGTCGAAGCATAGCTTCCGAAGGGGTCGAGATCTTTGGTTTATTTTCTAAAGAAAAGCGCCTGCCTGTTTACAAAGAGGTTTCGAAGGGCTCGAAACCAATGCTTATGAAAGAGGTACTTTAAAAAAGTTTTTAAAGTAGAGTTGCCGCCTTTTTAAAGAAGTAGCTTTTGGAGGAGTTACTTAGTTTTTGAAATTTAAGCTTTTGGAAGTGGTGGTTTCAACCAAGTCGAAACTCTTCTGTAACTTTAAGCCTATCGATGGTGTTGAAGATATCAATGCTGTCGAAAGGTGCTTTGTGTTTTCATAAATATATGCCATTTCCAATAGCTTTCAAAAAGGGTTAGGTGTTTCGAAGACAATGTATTTGAAAGGGGTTTTGAAACCAACCTTCCAATATTTCACTCATATGTTTTATGCTTTCGAAAGGGATGGTACCGACGTTATCATATTTTTTCCAATATTTTTACATGATAAAGGATGGTTTCAAAAGAGATGCTTTTGCCTATATTCAATTTGACCTAAATAATATTTTAAGTATAAACCCAATGCGTTCGAAAGGGGGACTCTCAATGATTTAGGAAGGGTTACTTCCAAAGGTTTCGAAAGGGGTACTTTCTTTTGGTTTCGAAGCTATGATTTTAAATGATTAAATGTTAATACTTTAATATGAATGAATGGTTTCGAATGGAAGGTTTAAAGTATTAGCAAAGCAGGTGCTTAATGTTTTGAAGACAGATTTTAATGCTTTCGAAGGAGGTTTTCCTATGAAGTCAAAAGCATGGTTTCGAAAGGTTTAATAACCCAAACTCAATCTTTAGAGGAAAACCTATGGTTAAGTTAAAGGAGTTATGAAATGATTTTAAGAAGAAGCTTTCCTTGATAAAATTATAGGTTAAAGGGATTAACCATGTTTTCCATGAAAAGTGTTTCATGGACATTAAACCTACAGGAGTGGTATTATGTTTGTGATTACATTTACTTCTTCAAATAAAAATATATTCACATTATAATGGACCCATAACTATATTTTGGGGATAAAGGGTAGAAGAACCAGCTAGGTTAACCCAGTAGTGAATATAAATTGATTAAACTCATGGATGAGTATAATTGCATCCAAGAGGTCAGTAAGACCAGAATATAAGATGCTTGAATATAGAAGTTGTCAAAGAGACATGTTCTTAATAATCCCATGAAAACTATGATTAGGAAGTTACTGGAGTTACCAATAGGTTCGTCGTGATCTCATTAAAACTATGTTATAAAGAATGGTTGGCAGGGGCCAATTAGTTCTTAGTAATCACATGAAAACTATGTTCGGATTAAGTTATTGACAGATGTCAATAGGTTCCTAGTCAACCCATGAAAATTAGAATAAGAAGAAAAGATATTGGCAGGGGCCAATAGGTTCCTATTCAACTCATGAAAACTACGATAAGTGAGAAGTTATTGGAGTAACCCATAGGTTCAAGGGAACTCATGAATCAACTAAACCCACAGAAGTGGTAGTGTTAAGTTAATTGGCAGAGCCAATGAAAACTAATAGGTGAATAGTGACCCTAGAAACTATAAATATGGCAAGGATAAAATTAAATAGAGATGGGAAATCCAGTATGTTTTAACATGTTTGCATATCATCATAATATTTTTAAATGACTATGTTTTTAACCATTATGGATGAAAGAGCACAATATATGGTTTTATAAAGGTTTTAGGATACTATTGAGGGGAAAACCTGTTCCGCTAAGCGGTTTGGTCTCAGTAGATATCTAAATGATTTGAGATGGTAGATTATTATTCATACCAGGCTTTAGTCTGACTCGAAGTTTATGTTTTCCCTTTAAACTCTCGCGTACTCAATTGATTTTGAGTAGTTTGAGAGTTGAGGTTTTCAGGTACCTCATTAGAAAAATAAAGCTTCCAGAGACGTGTAGGAGGCATGATAACTATTTAGAATTCTCTTTTATTTGATTCCGCTGTGTTGTTTGTAATGGAAAAGTTGTTATATTGCCTATTTATACTTTGGTCATCCAAGGAGGCATCTTCATATGTCGCTCTTGGCGTATGTTGTAATAAATATATTTTCTCTCAACGTGATTTACTATTGTGGGATTATGTAATAAACTGGAAATATTTTGAAATGGAATGTGATTTTATTCGAAGTTTAAAAGTTTTCCATATTCATGTGTTTTCGTATATCAATGAATCTAACACCGCCGTATTTGGTCGTCGATGATTAATAACTGTGGATGGCTGCAGCATCTGTAGCCGTTAGTTTCAGGCCTCCATGTAGGAGGATGTTACAAGTTGATATCAACACATAGGTTTATGAAACTTCAAAAGAAAAGATAAACATAAAAGTTTTTGAAACATAATTCCAATGAATCAAAAATATGATCGGGATCAGGATAACCCTATAGTAACATACTTGTAATTGATATATATATATAGTAACGTACTTGTAATTGATATATATATATATATATATGTATGTATGTATGTATGTAACAATCCTGTATTTTGTGATTATTTTAATTGTATATTTTAATTATTTTAATTTAAATTCTTGATTTAAAAACTTTTTTATTTATTAAAAGGAATAAATTTTGTTATTTTAAATATAAATTTTAATTTTTATGTGAATTATAATTTCAAACATGAATAAATTGAATATTTTCAGAAAATGTGAATTTTGGTCAATATGGTCAAACTTGACTTTTAAATTTAAAATTTAAAATTTTGAATTTTTTGAATTTTATCTTTTATTATTAAAATAAATAAAATTTTAAGAATACTGCTTTTCGTTTCGTTGAAATCCGATTTATATTGTGAAAGTTATGCATTTTACAATATTGTGTGTAAATTGTTTAATTTAATTTATATAAATAATATTTTTGGTTGTCTAATCATGTTTTAATTTGTGTAATATGTCATTTTATGTATTTATTTTATTTTTAAAACATTTTAAAAGTATATTTGTAATTTTCAAATGTTTATTGTATTTTGTTTTCAATTTTTAAAGTCTAGTTTCAATTATTAAACTATTTCTTTATTAATTTTCTATTTTTCCTTAAAATAATTATTTATTTTATTTTTCACTTTGTTTTGTTTTCTTTCTTATATTTTATTTATTGATTTATTTTAGTTAATTTGATTTAAAAGAAAATGAAATACAAAGAGTCAAAGTCCTTTCATTTTCTAATGACTTTTCATTTACCTTTGTCTTTTCATTCTTACTTTGGCTTTTCCTCTCCTTGCTTTGGCCATCACCATCTCACCCTATAGCCGTGTTTCTCATTTTCATTTCACATGAAAGAGAAATTTTCTCATCTCTAAAACTCACGACTTCAAAAGAAATTTTTTTCTAGTGGTATCTTTTCCACCTTTCTCCTCTTTTCATTTGCATTTTGCCTTCCTCTTCCTCTAGCTTAGCTCGGCCTCTCCACCATCAGCTCCACCATCACAACCACCATCTACAGCAGCTCTTCCTTCTTCCCTCTGACCAAGGCAGGCCGTGACCCTTCACATGAAGCATCACCACAAAAATTGCAAGCTCCACCCCTTGAAACCTTGCCTAGACCACATATTTTCACCAACCTCTCCATACATCACCTCGGCCACCACCTAGAACCACCACCACCTGATCTACTTCACCTCTGGCCACATCTTCAGCCAACTCCACCTCTGTCTAGATCTGAAGACCCCATGGCTGAGCCTATATATGGTCATAGCCGAGCCTAATGTTGAACCAAACTCCACTATTTTTGCCTTTTTCCTATGTATTCTTCATGTTGTTGCACTCCAACCCATCTTCATCCACTTGTTGCTGTGCCTACATGATACCATACCCGAGCTAAAGCACATCATGGCTGAGGATATGTTCTCCTTGGTAAAGCTTTTGAATGGTTAAGGCAAGGTTAAACTATCTTGTCTTTATTGCTTTTATTTTTTTCAATTTGTTTATATGTACTTTGTGTTGTATATTCATGTGTTGTATTGTCTTGTTTGGTTTGTTGCTTACAAAATCATTATCTTGGCTCTTCACTCACTTGAATCATAATCGTTCTGTGTCGTGCCATATCGTGCTTTCTGGAATTTATTCGTGTAGTTTGATTTTCTAACTTCAGCTCGAAAAGGTGAGTCCTTCTCACTCTGATATTTTTACTTATGAAATCGTAAATTGATGTCAAGTGTTTAGTAATTAAAAATGTTTATGCAAGTAAATGATGATTATATGATATGTTATGCCATGTTATTACCATGTTTACTTTGTTAATTATCACATGACATCTGATATATGACAGTATATTGTGATATTGACATGTTAGTATAATCATTTATATTGTTTATGTAAATGTTCACACTGTAAGTTCCATGTTAGAGTAGAATCACTATGGGTTGAAATGATACATACCCGAACGGACTTTAGAATAGAGAAAAATCGTTATGGGCTGAAATGATAGGCCTGAGCGATTTTTATTTACATGGGATTGCGGGTTTGAAATGATAGAATCCGGATTTTTCTTTTTAAATTGCGGATTGAAATGATACATATCCGTATCACATGGCCTATGTTAGAAAATTATATACAGACCCCATGGTATATTTTTAAACGATATTTCTTATGATATGTATTTTTAAAGTATGAAATTTTGATTTAAAAATATCTAGTTTATGGTTTTAAGAAAGCTAAATATTAAGTTTTGAATTTGTGAATTTATGTATGTAAATTTGAAGTAAATGTGATTTTTGACTTTAAATCATATTTTAAAAATGTAAGTAAATAATGGAAATTAAATTTAAAGTTTTGAAATGATATTTGAAGCAAAATGTTAAGTTTTATTAAATTTATAAGTTAATAAACAGTGAAATTTTGACTTAATAAATGAATTGAGTTTTTAATTGAATATTTGATTTTAAATTTTCTTTTGTGATAAATCATATGTTAAAATTATTTAAATGTGAAAGTTTAGAAGCCTAGACATATGATTTATAAGTTTAAAATTCGCTAAAATTGAAGTTTTAAATGTTTCTGAAAGTTATAATAAAATCTGGAATTTTATTTATAGCATTTCCAAAAGTGCTGTGGTCATATGACAACATTTTTAAATGCTATTGCTTTTGAATTTAACTATGTTTGAAATAACTATATATCTATTACAACATTCTATGAATGCCGTTGTTCCTGAACTAAACTATTTTGGAAACTATAAGCTACGATAGCACTTTATAAATGCTGTCGTTGCTATATTTTTGACAACGTTTGAAATGCTATAGATTTTAACACTATTTGAGTTATATTTTAAAGTGATAATGATTTAATTTTTGGAAATTGATTATTTTTGAAATTTAAGGAGTTTTAAATATATTTTAATATTTAAATTTGAATTTTAAGGAATCTAAATTGAATTCGAATTTAAATAATGGTTTTTGAATGGAATTTTTAACTGTGTTTTGTTATAATATTTGGAATAATAAATGAATGACATATTTGATTTTAAAATGATATTTAAATTTGAATATTTGAATTTTAATTCAAATAATGATTTGATAATGAGGTTTTGAAAGGATATGATATTTTGATAATTGAAATGGTTTGGAAATGATTTGATCTTTATTTTGATAAAGAATATGAATTTGGAATGATGTTTGATTTTGATCTATTCGATAAATGAATATTTAAAGTTTATATTAGTATGAAAGATATTTTGTTACTTGTAATTCTGGTTTATTTAAATGATATTGGATTTATGAAATGAATATTTCAAAACTAAGTAGTAATGAAGTTAATTCAGAGATATGTGAAATTGATTAGTTTTGAAATGGTTTATTGGGAAATTGAATTGAATTGAAACTGATGATTTAAGTTGAATTAAATTGGAAATTTTGAAATTTGGGTTTAATTGAATAAATTGTAATTAAGGGAATGCTTCATGATTTCAAATGTATGATTTCGAAATGTTATGATTTCAAAGTGTATTGTTTTCAAGTATTTTGGTTTCGAAAGAGTTATAACTTTGAAAGTATTATGATTTTTGAAAGTGAATATACGTTTTAATGGAAATGATATAGTATAACTATTTTGATTTGAATATAATTTTGAAATAAAAATAGTTTTGGTTTCGAAGTATAAACTATTTTGAAAAGAATATAGTTTGAAATGAAATGATTTGATTTTTTGAAGTATATACTATTTTGAAATGATCACGGCGTTATAATAACGTTTGGTTGTTAAAGAGACTGGGATCAGATGTTGCCATACACTTTTCCAACTCCAAAACCACTTTAACAACTGTGTATGCGGTGGAGATTACAGAATGAAGTAGGACGGTGGCGACGTTCTTGAGGTATATTACGTGGACCCACTCCCTTGAGTTGGCAAAAGGTGGCTAAAACAGGATCGATCTCGGACCAAAAGGGGTAGCTCCTCTGGTCGGACGCACTTCTTCGATACTATACTCTTACTTGTGGTAGAATTGATGGCCATCCTCCGATTTTGATTGGGAGTGTGTTCCGAGGTGGGCGTAGTGGCTTCTACGTTACCGCCAGCCGCCCGTGTGTGTAATTGGTATACCTACCTTGGCATTGCCTTGTGTGCCGTGTCACCTACCATAGAGAGCCTTACTACGAGTTTCTATTTGTGTCGTGCCTATGGAGTATCTTCTCATAGTCTCTCGATCTGGAGATACGCAGGTGCTGTATAGACTATTGGCACTATTATGTGTTAAGGGAATATTGGGTCACTCCTTAACGCTATTTTAAAGTAAGTTTATTTTACTATAGACATTATTATAATAGCGTAATATTACTACATAGTAAATAGTTTAACGGATCCTTAAAGGATGGGGGATCCCAAGCATCCTTTAAGTTACTGATGCATTTTGTTACTGTTCACTTGAGTTGATTTACAGTTCATAAGTATTTATGTCCCCACTCGAGTGTTTCGTGTTTTGCTTTACGCTCGAGTCAGACTAAGTGATTTAGCATTCAAGACTCACCTTCGGAGTTGGAGCTTTTCTTGAAGATCCAGTCATCTATCTTTGCTTCCTGTATCCAGTGTTTCCAATGATGTATTCTGATGTGTACCTGATGTATCTTGTTACTCTTCTGTTGTATCTTGTTTAACTCTGATGTATCTTATATATATAGTAGTTTCACGAACTACTATCTCTTTTACTTCCGCTGCATTATTATTTACTCTGTGTCTGTGATCTGTGATTATTTATTTACTGCATATTCTAAGATTTGACAAATTTTATTTACAACGTGGTATTTTGAGCAATTCAAGTCTGATATGTGCGGATGCGAATGGTTGAAAATATCGGGTTGTTACATGTGATATCAGAGCTTTGGTTTTAGGCAGAACTCAGTATATATGGTAAGCGCATTTACAGAATCATTTACATTCGAGTGTGAATCTCTTTCTTTCTCTTTGACTCGATTCCTTTGAATTTTGGAATGTTTCCTGTGGTTCCTAAATCCATTCGTGTCCCTCACTATTCGTCTTATTTTGATTCTAGAGCATCCTATAAATCCACTACGAATGATCTTTATAATGAGTCGGCGGTCCCGCCAATCTCAAATTGATTTGTAAAGGGGTGAAACTCCTTTAAATAGCATCGATTCACCAAAGATTTATAACCTCGGTTTAGATGCTAGTATCTCTTATAATTTCAAACTCTATCTCTTGTGATCGAATGTTGATTTTCCTAGAAATCCACATCGATCTTATTCTTTAAGTCACGGTTGACCCGGTTAAGGTTGCCCGCGATTTATCTAAGCTTATCCATCTTCCTATTCTGTTAATTAACCATTTCATCTTTGTTTCCAACTTATCTTTAAAACATTTTTAGAGTGTATTAGTAAACTAATATTTAAAATGTATTATATATTGTGTTATTTGAGTTGTCGATGTTGATTTGGTTTGCCGATCGATTCGTCTTATCAACACTATCGATAGGATCTCCAAAACACTTGAACAGAGCAAACTAATACAATATGTTTTTTTTCAAATTTGGTAATAAAATAAATTTGTAACTATATTATAAATATTTTTCTAGATTTTATTTGAATTGGTTGTTAAGAAATAATATTTGATTTTATATATCATTATCTCTTGTTTCATATATAAATAATTGAACTATAAAACATGGTTATAAATTTATTGGAAATTTAAAATGAATTTAAAAACAAGAATTTGAGATTTAATTTCCGATGGATTTCAAACCTTGTATTTAAAGTTTTAAAGGATATACTATTTAAATGTTTTCTAATAGAAATTTGTTTCCAAAGAATTTTAAAGTTTAAAATTAGTGCTCTTCTCTTTGTCGCTGGAAAATAACTTCGGTGATGACTGCAGCATCATCGACATTCATTTTCGAGTTTCGAAGTGAAGAGACCGTTCAGTAGTCTTGCTATAGTTTTGTATGGGGGATTTAATTGATTTGAATTTCTAAAATAAGATTGGCTTTGTAACATATGCTGATATATAATTTAAATTTGAATGGATATATATATATAGAGTATATGTGCATTTATTTATCTCTAAATAATTTGGAATTTATCGGAAATTTAGTTCCTAAATTTTATCTTTAAAGATAATTTTAAGTATAATTTCAAGATTTGTATAAATATTAAAGCTTGAAATGATTGAATTGGAAAGTTTTATTTGTACAATATACAATTTCATTCCAATATAACTTGCCTAAATTATGAAGAAGTTGAACATGTAATTGGATAATATACAATATAAAAAGATTTTATAAATAAAATTTGAGTGGTTATAATAAATTTTATACACTTAAATTTTAGTTATAAAAAGATTAACAGAGGTAAATAAAGAAAAAGGGTAATGGAATAATTTATAATATAAAATGATGTTAAAGGAGCTAAGAAAAATTTAAAGCAGTTATAATAAGTATAAATACATTTAACATAGGTGAGAAAATATATTGAGAGGAATAAATTTACATGTTAATTAGGAATAAAGAAGAATTAAATTTATTGAGTACATTATGAGTATAATAAATGATTTTTCAAATCCATGATTTTAGAGATTGTTTATTTAGATAATTTGATGATAAGATAATGAAATTTGAGATGGTTAAGATTTATTTAACTTATGTAAAATTAATTATCAATTTAAGTTGAAATTTTCATGGTTTTAAATTTATTATCTTGTTTTGTTTTCAAACTATCTTTTGGTTGTCCTTGTTTCCCTTGCCTTGCTACAGAATAGGAAGGCTATTGGTTATACTAGTCTGTTTAGAAATCTTTCTACAATCTTTGATAATTTTTGGTACTTATTTTTTGAATCTGAGCACTGCTTACCATCCACAGACCGTCAGTCAAATGGAAAGGGTGAATCAGATTCTAGAAGATCTTTTTCGTGCTTGTGTTCTTGATTCTGGTGGACTTGGGAAGATCATCTCCACCTTGTTAAACTTACCTATAAGAACAATTATCAGGTATAATTTCAATCTTCTTGTCATCTTGTCTTAATCCTATTTAATTCTATCTTTTTCTGTGTTTTCCCGTACCTCATTTCTTTTCGGGAATGAAAAGTTATGAGTGGGGGAGAGTGTAACAACCCTATATTTTGTGATTATTTTAATTGTATATTTTAATTATTTTAATTTAAATTCCTAATTTAAAAACTTTATTTTATTTATTAAAATGAATAAATTTTGTCATTTTAAATATAAATTTAGATATTTATGTGAATTATAATTTCAAACATAAATAAATTGAATATTTTCAGAAAATGTAAATTTTGGTCAGTATGGTCAAACTTTGACTTTAAAATTTAAAATTTAAAATTTTGAATTTTTTGAATTTTATCTTTTATTATGAAAACAAATTAAATTTCAAGAATATTGCTTTTCGTTTCATTGAAATCCGATTTATATTGTGAAAATTATGCTTTTTACAATATTGTGTGTAAATTGTTTATTTAAAACAATGTTTATTTTAATTTATATGAATAATATTTTTGGTTGTCTAATAATGTTTTAATTTGTGTAATATGATATGTTATGTATTTATTTTATTTTTAAAACATTTTAAAAGTATAGTTGTAATTTTCAAATGTTTATCGTATTTTGTTTTCAATTTTCAAAGTCTAGTTTCAGTTATTAAACTATTTCTTTATTTATTTTCTATTTTTCCTTAAAATAATTATTTATTTTCTTTTTCACTTAATTTTTTTTATTTTTCTATTTTATTTACTGATTTTTTTATTTTATTTTGATTTAGAAGAAAAATAAATACAAAGAGTCAAAGTCCTTTCATTTTCTAACGACTTTTCATTTACCTTTGTCTTTTCATTCTTTCTTTTGGCTTTTTCTCTCCTTGCTTTGGCCGTACACCATCTCACCCTATAGCCGTGTTTCTCATTTTCATTTTATGTGAAAGAGAAATTTTCTCATCTCCTAAAACTCACGGCTTCAAAATAATTTTTTTTCTAATGGCATCTTTTCACTTTTCTCCTCTTTTCATTTGCATTTTGCCTTCCTCTTCCTCTAGCTTAGCTCGGCCTCTCCACCGTCAGCCCCACCATCACCACCACCATCTACAGTAGCTCTTCCTCCTTCCCCTCTGACGAAGGCAGGCCGTGACCCTCCACATGAAGCATCACCACAAAAATTGCAAGCTCCACCCCTTGAAACCTTGCCTAGACCACATATTTTCACCTACCTCTCCATACGTCACCTCAACCACCACCTAGAACCACCACCACCTGATCTACTTCACCTCTGGCCATATCTTCGGCCAACTCCACCTCTGTCCAGATCTGAAGAGCTCATGGCCGAGCCTATATGTGGTCATAGAGGAGCCTAATGTTGAACCAAACTCTACTATTTTTGCCTTTTTTCCATGTATTCTTCATGTTGTTGCACTCCAACCCATCTTCATCCACTTGTTGCCGTGCCTACAAGATACCATACCCGAGCCAAAGCACATCATGGCCGAGCATATGTTCTCCTTGGTCAAGCTTTTGAATGGTTAAGGCAAGGTTAAACTCTCTTGTCTTTATTGCTTTTATTTTTTTCAATTTATTTCTATGTATTTTGTGTTGTATATTCATGTGTTGCATTTTCTTGTTTGGTTTGTTGCTTACAAGATCATTATCTTGGCTCTTCACGCACTTGAATCATAATCGTGCTGTGTCGTGCCATATCATGCTTTTTGGAATTTATTCGTGTAGTTTGATTTGCTAACTCCAGCTTGAAAAGGTGAGTACTTCTCACTTTGACATTTCTACTTATGAAATCATAAATTGATGTCAAGTGTTTAGTAATTAAAAATGTTTATGCAAGTAAATGATGATTCTATGATATGCTATGCCATGTTATTACCATGTTTACTTTGTTAATTATCACTTGACATCTAATATATGACATTATACCATGACATTGACATGTTAGTATAATCGTTTATATTGTTTATGTAAATGTTCACACTGTAAGTTTCCTGTTAGAATAGAATCACTATGGGTTGAAATGATATATACCCGAACGGACTTTAGAATAGGAAAAAATCGTTATGGGCTGAAATGATAGGCCTGAGCGATTTTTATTTACTTGGGATTGCGGGGTTGAAATGATAGAACCCGGATTTTTCTTTTTAAATTGCGGATTGAAATGATACATATCCGTATCACTTGACCTGGGTTAGAAAATTATATACAGACCTCGTGCTATATTTTTAAATGTTTTTTTATGATATGTATTTCTAAAGTATGAAATTTTAATTTAAAAATATATATTTTATGGTTTTAAGAAAGCTAAATATTAAATTTTGAATTTGTGAATTTATGTATGTAAATTTGAAGTAAATGTGATTTTTGACTTTAGATCATATTTTAAAATGTAAGTAAATAATGGAAATTAAATTTAAAGTTTTGAAATGATATTTGAAGCAAAATGTTAAGTTTTATTAACTTTATAAGTTAATAAACAGTGAAATTTTGACTAAATAAATGAATTGACTTTTTAATTGAATATTTGATTTTAAAAATTTTGTTGTGATAAATCATATATTAAAATTATTTAAATGTGAAAGTTTAGAAGCCTAGAAATATGATTTATAAGTTTAAAATTTGCTAAAATTGAAGTTTTAAATGTTTCTGAAAGTTATAATAAAATCTAGAATTTTATTTATAGCATTTCCAAAAATGCTATGGTCATATGACAGCATGTTTAAATGCTATTGTTTTTGAATTTAACTATGTTTGAAATAACTAAATATCTATTATGGCATTTTATAAATTTCATTGTTCCTGAACTAAACTATGTTGGAAACAATAAGCTACGATAGCACTTTATAAATGCTGTCGTTGCTATATTTTTTGACAATGTTTGAAATGTTATAGATTTTAACACTGTTTGAGTTATATTTTAAAGTGATAATGATTTTACTTTTGAAAATTGATTATTTGTGAAATTTAAGGAGTTTTAAATATATTTTAATATTTAAATTTGAATTTTAAGGAATTTAAATTGAATTTGAATTTAAATAATGGTTTTTGAATGAAATTTTTAAATGTGTTTTGTAATGACATTTGGAATAATAAATGAATGACATATTTGATTTTAAAATGATATTTAAATTTGAATACTTGAATTTGAATTCAAATAATGATTTGATAGTCTGGTTTTGTAAGGATATGATATTTTGATAATTGAAATGGTTTGGAAATGATTTGATCTTTATTTTGATAAAGAATATGAATTTGGAATGATATTGGATTTTGATCTATTCGATAAATGAATTTTTTAAGTTTATATTAGTATGAAAGATTTTTAGTTACTTGTAATTCTGGTTTATTTAAATGATATTGGATTTATGAAATGAATATTTCTAAACTAAGTAATAATGAAGTTAATTCAGAGATATGTGAAATTGATAAGTTTTGAAATGGTTTGTTGTGAAATTGAATTGAAACTGATGGTTTGAATTGAATTAAATTGGAAATTTGGGTTTAATTGAATAAATTGTAATTAAGGGAATGCTTTATGATTTCAAATGTATGATTTTGAAATGTTATGATTTCAAAGTGTAATGATTTTAAGTATTTTGGTTTTGAAATAGTTATAACTTTGAAAGTATTATGATTTTTGAAAATGAATATATGTTTTAATGGAAATGATATAGTATAACCATTTTGATCTTAATATAGTTTTGAAATAAAAATAGTTTTGGTTTCGAAGTATAAACTATTTTGAAAAGAATATATTTTGAAATGAAATGATTTGATTTTTTGAAGTGTAAACTATTTTGAAATGACCGCGGCGTTATGATAACATTTGGTTGTTAAAGTGACCGGGATCGAAAGTTGTCATACTCTTTGCCAACTCGGAAAACCACATTAACAACTATGTACGCGGTGCAGATTCTAGAATGAAGTAGGATAGTGGCGACGTTCTTGTGGTTTGTGTCACGACCCGGCTTTCCACTTCCAGAAAATCGCGTCATGAATTAAGAAAGAAAGGGATAGAAGAAGAAAAGAAAGAAGAGAAAGAAGAAACAACACAAGAATCTCAACAGCGGAACGAATAAATTATATTAATAACCAAAGTATTACATAGTATACATTAAATATCAGAGTTACACAGACATATACAACACATACTAGACAGTTATAAACACCTGTCTAGTTATTACATCTCAATCACAAACACAAACACTCAGAGATACCAACACAGCGGAAACTATATAACTATACGCAGAAGCCTCCTGCTCCATTGCTCCTCCACAATTCGTCAAAGCTATCCTGAATCCTAACCTGAATTCCCTTGGCTACTCATAAAAATTTGAGTACCCAAGAGTTATGGAAAAACAGAAATAACTCCGGGTCAGACATGGGTCTGGTGTGAGTAACAGGTTAAAGTTGCTTAACTTTGAAAAGCCTTTAAAAAGAAAAGGTATCACGTAAGACTTCCCACACATAAACATGGAAAAGTTTTTACCTTACGCTAACCAAAACATTTGATAGGAAATCCGATGATATTATAATAGTGTCTAGGGTTTTCAAATAAATAAGAAATAGCCGAAATTGTTACATGATTAAATTCCAGCTACTAGCCACAAAAGTGGGTAATACAATCAAAACCGTTGGCACTTATTGGATTTTGGATTCCATCAATGGCAGGGCTACTGGGGTACCGCCCGTCACAGTACGTGGCCTAGATCACCGTACCGAGGATTACTCCCTTCATCCCCTGCAACACAAAGCCGGACCCGTTCCTCACTGAACAGTTCCAAACAAGACTACCCCGCAGTTGTGATCAGCAACTGCACCACTAAGCCGAAAATAAAGGGACCTCTAGACAGGGATAAATCTTGCTCTCAAGTGGGGGCTACCCACGAAGCTTTGCTGCACCTCCCCTGTTTTAGCCATTCCCGGTTGATGAGGCTTGAGGCTACGATTACCTTTATAGGACATATCACTTAGAATGCTCATCGTCCACCTGACGATGTTCTGAAAGCATTCAATCCATACAAGTTCGTTCCGGGTTCGAACGAAACCGAAGGCATTATCTCGTTACACTCGTATTGGAATCACCCTCAGAGTTAACGACAATAACCCTTGCACTCTGATTCTCCATCTCGAATCTATAAGTGCTATTCCGTCAAACTCATTACGGAATCACCCACAGAGTTATACTGACGTATAGCCCTTACACCTCGAGTCTTCACTCGCACCATTTGGATTCACGTCCTAACGTTATTTGGAATCGATGTGGTTTTCGGATATCCAAATATGGAAACCCGATCCCGGTCTCATCGAAAACCAAAGCGTGTCTTTTAAGGTCCAAGTTGTTTTAAGTTTAAAACAATTCAATTCATTATCTAAATATACACAGATAGATAATTCACAACACAATAGATAATCAACATTATCATTACCAACAGATAATTCATATCATAATCAGATATCCATACTATCATCTAAAAGCAACCAATGCATACATATCACATACACTACTAATCTCATAACTGAGATTACAAACCATACCAATCAATACCAATCATCAAACATAAGCAACTATCTAATGATCATTCCATTCTATAATTAATTTAAAATGAATTAAATTAATTACTTACTCTCTAATTAATTTAAAATAAATTAAATTAATTACTTCATCATCAATCCTGCTTATCTTAATGATCAATTGATTATAAATCAATTTATAAATCATCATCTCAATATTCATTTCAATTAATCCTTATTGATTAATAATTCCCTAATTACAATAAGTAATTAGCATTTAATATTAATTATACCTTAATTAATCAATTCCAAATTACATCATTAATTAATTAATTAATGATTTCTAATTACATTTAATCAATCTCTAATATAAATTAATTACATAAGTAATTAATCTTCAACTTAAACCATATATATTAATCACCCATGATTAATATCCAATTAGTAATTAACTATTTTAATTACTCCTCCCATAACTTAATTACCCTTAATTAATTATCTTCATTAATCACTTGATTAATTTTCAATCAAAATTACTTCTATAATTAATATCTTTAATTACATCATGTAATTATTAATTAATTACTTCTCTAAGTAATTATAAATTCCTTAATTACATAAAGTAATTATCAAACAATCAACAATGGTTTAAATTAATTAAACTTAATTAATCTAAACTAATCACCTTAATCAAATTAATTACACCAAGTAATTAATTCATTAATTACTTTTATTAAGTAATTAAACAATTGATTATTATTAATTAATTAATCTAATTAATTATCAAAAATTAATCACATTAATTAATTGTTAATTAATCTTAAGTTAATGACCTTCATTAACATTTCTTAATTACTTAATTAAGAATTAACTTATAATTAATCATTATTAATTATTAATTAACTAATATTTAATTACAATTTAATTAATCTCTAATTATTAATTAATTAAGTGTTAATTAAAATCTTAATTATCTTTAATCTCTTGATTAAATAAATCTTAATCATTAATTAAAACTTAATTAACCATCCTTAATTATAGATTAATTAATCTTAATTAATTAATCTCAAATCTTAATTAATTAACTTAAAAATTATTAATTACTTAGTTAATCATCCATATTATTAATTAATTAAATAATTAATATTCCATTTAAATTAATTAAATAATTTAAATGAAACTAATTTCTTAAGTTCAAAATTAAGAACATTCTCCTTTATACAAGTATTTTAAATACTTTGTTTCAAATACAAATTCAAATTTAAAAATTTCTTTTTAAATTTCAAACTGAAACATAATTTAAATTTCATTTCAGATTCAAAATTAAAAATCAAAACTTTACTTACATTCCATCTTCATTTCAAATGCAAATCATTATTTAAAAACAATTTAAATTTAAACCTTTATATTTCTTTTTTTTTTTAAAAAACTGAAGTTTGAATTTAAATTCCAGATTTAAATTAAATCAAACTCAGATTCATTTTCATACTTCACTTCCAGATTTAACTTGTTTAAATATTCATTTGCATTTTGAAATTTTACTTTATAATTTAAACATAAAAACAGAAACAGTTTACTGTTTTGGTTTTAAACATATAGAATTCAAAAATGTTTAAATTTCAAGAATTAAACTATTGACTTCAAATTTAAACTTCAGGTTTTAAAACTTCTAGTTGAACTCCATTTAACAATTTAAAATTTACTTTAAAATCTTAACACAGAAAAACAGTTTCTGTTTTTAGATTTAAAACCCAAACTTGAGTTTGAAAACATTTCAAATTATTCAAGACCTGAAATTTTAACTCATTGAATTTGAATTAAATTCCAGGTTAAATCTTAAATCCAGATTTTAGTTTGCAATTGATTTTTACTTCAATTCAATAAACCTGGAAACAGGCTTTCTATTTTTGCTTCAGTACAAATAAAATTTTCAAAATTTAAATTATTTCAAACTTAAAATTTAAACTAATTGAATTTATAGTTAAATTCAAATTAAACTTATACTTATTTCAGGTTTTAAACTACATTTTAAAAACTTTTAAAATATCAAAACCTGAAAAGAAACAGGCTCTGTTAAAACAAAACCTGAACATCTATTACTCGAGCAACATAAATTTTACTTCGGGTAAATCACTACCCTGCTTCGAGTCATTCTTCTCAAATTCCCCGAGACAGTCACGAGCTTCCATAACCCTGCAACAAATAACACACCCCTTCATCACAAACATGCACATCACCTCTGTGCATCCACTCCCCTACTCCGGCATCACTGACGATCAACTCAGGCCATCCTCCATCGACCCAAAATCCCTATACCAACATTCAACCTTCAAATCCCCAAAATCCAACTTGAATTTGAATTCAAGTTTATAAACCAAACTGGAAAACATCTCCCCCTTTCAGTGACCAACCTGTCAACGGCGGATTCATCCAACTCCGGCCACTAATACCCACCAAACTCCGGCAGCAACAACATCAACACATAATCTATCTATACCCAAAAAAGTATTGAACTCGAATCACTGAGGGAACCACAGTCGAACAATCTTAGTGACCCAAATAAACTAGGGTTCTAAACCTGGAAACTCAAATTACAACATCAAAACTCATTTTCAACTTGATCCCATAATTTCCCCATAACCTATGATAGCTATACTATCTCCATAACCAAATTCAATCAATTTAATAGCATGCATCATCAGTACTTAACAAAAATGAAAAATACAGGAGTTTCAAAACTGCATTTTGTACAAAGCATTAAAATTTGTAATTTTTGAGTTAAAATTCTTGAATTCACATATTGTTTTAATTAGTAAACATGAACAATAAATTACAACATCTGAATTTTTCTCTATATTAATTATTGCTCTGTGTAACCTGATTCCCCAGGTTACAGACAAATTTGTTTAGTTTATATGATATTTTTAAAGCTTATCCTATTCTAACATGAACAAGCTATGTCCAATTGTTTTAAATCATAGTAGCAACAAGCTACAGAAAACTCAGGGATCAATATGAGTTTGAAAGTTGCAGAAACCCACATGCACAGCCATCAATTTGAACACAGGCAGATATTCAAAGAAATCTCATATGAATCTATTTGCAATTTTTAAAACATATACACAATTCAATCCATCAGATAAACAAGCAATGAAATCCTACTAAACTTATTTAAATTAGGTGTTACTCACCTGAAGTTGCAGAGTCCAGATTGAGAATTTATCAATGCAGAAAGCTTTAACTTGAATGCTTTTTAACCTTAGTACTTTGACTTAAAATTTCATGCATGTTTGATCTTTGAACCTTAAGCTACTGATGTCTTCAACTTGCATGTTTCCAGATTTAAAGAGTTAAATGCAGACCTCTTTCTTTTAAAATGTTGATGCAGATGCCAATTTCCAGTTTGAAGATTCATGAATGCAGATGCAAATCCCCCCTCAGGTTTTAAAGAAAGTGAATGCAGGCTTCAACTTGAAATTGCAGATGCAACTTGAATTTGTTGCATGCAGTTCAACCCAGGTTGTTTCATGAAAACATGCAGGCTTGATGCTTGGTTTAATGTATGCAGATTTTTAGAAAGAAAATGCAGGTCTTCATGTTTTCCAGATTGAAGAAATTAGAGTGATTTGAAGATGAATATGTTATAGATTTGAAGAATGCAGATTTTCTTGATTAATGCAGATTTGTATTTTTGAGGAGTATGCAAATTTGTTATGCATTGATTTTCAGGTGGAATGTTAATGAAATGAAAAATGAGAAAAGAAAAAGGAAAGAAAACATGCAAGTTTTAAATAACAATATTTGATTTAAATTAAAATTAAAGAAAAACAAATTTTGACACATGTAAAAAAAAATGGACACATGTTAACTCCCTATCTTAAATGCTTAACACATGTCTTTTAAATGGTTATGTTATTAAAATTAAGATTAATGAATATTTAAACTTAGTTAATTAGTAATTTAGATTAATTGTTAAAGAAAATTATACTTAATGAATGCATGTTCATATTTAAAATTGTATTTTAAATTTACAAATTAAATTAACAAATCAAATTTATAAATAAATATTTTAAAAAGAATGACACAAACATTTTGTAACTTATTTTAAAATTCAAACTTAAGTCAAAATGAATTTTAAACCAATAAAATATTTATCTTACATATTTAAAATCATTAGTATTTTATTAAACATTTTTGAAAAGCTTAAATTGAAAATAAATCACAATTCCTATTTTTAAAACATTAAAACTAATTTAACAACTTATCTATTTATAATATATACAAATACATATACATTATTAAATAGAAAACAATTTATTAGTTTATTAAAAATAATTTCACAAATTAAATATTTAAATAAAGAAGATTATTGAAATCAAATCAAATTTATTAACAAAATTTATCAATTCAATTTAAATTTAAACCCAGATTATTAAATTTAAATTGTCCAAATTTCCGGGATATTACAATCCTTCCCCCTTAAAAGAATTTCGTCCCCGAAATTTAAAACAAAGGTAATTTAATAATCTATTTATAGATTTTATTTAAAAACACATCATATGCTAATCATATGCCAACAACCAAAGCAACCAATTCACACAACCAAAACAAATCTAGTTATCCAAAAGAATTTTGGATAAACCATCACGAGTTTCCCCGGTATATATATATCGGGATACTCGCTCTATAGAATCCAATCAATCAATTCTACTAAGCTATAGAGCTCCTAACAACAATTCTATACAGCATATCAGACTACAGACGAGTCTGACTCAACAAACAAACCATCCTAAACTGCTAGTACTACAACCAGAAATATCAAACACGTATTCCCTCAGAGATACGTGAAACACTCCGAATCCCAGTTATCCAAACCGGCAATTCAACTCTAGAAAACCAAACACTGATCTAACCCAAAACACAGAAGAAACCAAAACACTACGGAGCTAGCTTCTCAAACTTATAGCTCCTCGAATCAGAGAAAAACTTATCCCAAATCAAATCTCCGATTCCAGAATCCAAATTCTCTGCCTCTTATCCATAAAAACTTTTCGGACGATCCTGGACTACCAACATCCATCCTGATCAGCTCAACTCTTGCTGATTCTACTAGAAACAAACTGAATCAAAACAATCCAATGATCTTCTCAAGACCAATCCAAAACCAAGAACAAACGCTCTGCTTCTCAACAACACAAGACAGAACAAACTTCTCCTCATCTGAGAAAACAAAACAGAAGCATTCCCAAACTGCTTCCGCTGCACAACTCTGATCCGAAACAGAAGAAAATGCTGACGAACAGCACAAGCACAGACTAGACAACCCAGCGCAGAAATATGGTTCCATATATCCATAAAGAAAAACTCAGATGTTCCTCCAAACCTGAGTTGCTTCACCAACTTCTATCTCAAGGAACCATCCATCTACTAACTGAACCACCAGTTCCAAAGAACACTTAACTATCGCAAGTCACTTTTGCGATCAACTCGGCCTAAATCCAAAGAAACTGCTCTCTCTCAACCAAACAGAACAGCTATGCTGGCCTAGCCAACTTACCAGAGAAAAAGACCCACTCTGCTGCTTCTGAACTCCACTTCAGAAAAACTACTCAGCCAGAAGATTCCTTACCAACACAGAACATTCTACTAAACTCAGCCACATCACCGAGCAGACTCACCTCTTACTCTTGTTCCAAAGAAACATCTTCGGAAATATCCATATTCACTGCATCTCATCACGCAGCTACTACTTCCTGAGATATCAAGATATCTTTACTCACTGGCTTCTGCCCTACCGACAGATCCAAACTCAACTCATCCAACTCTGCATTTCAAAGATGAACTCCGAACCTTTATAGGTTTCCTTCAGAGATCAATGAAATCTCTACACACTGCATAACTCACTTGAGACGGTATTAGGTCTACAGTCTCAACAAATACACTTCCAACCTCAAACATTCAAACTCCAACCAATGGTAGTCGTGTTACACACACTACTACCTCATCTACCTTCATAACTTATATTGGAAAAACCTGAACAGGTAATCCAACAAATAGGGTAGAACCAATTATATATATATATATATTTTTAAAAATACAAATACGCTCTCTCAAGAAAGACACTACTACAGAGCCTAGGTATTCACTCAACCTAACGCTCTGATACCAGCTGTCACGACCCGGCTTTCCACTTCCAGAAAATCGCGTCATGAATTAAGAAAGAAAGGGATAGAAGAAGAAAAGAAAGAAGAGAAAGAAGAAACAACACAAGAATCTCAACAGCGGAACGAATAAATTATATTAATAACCAAAGTATTACATAGTATACATTAAATATCAGAGTTACACAGACATATACAACACATACTAGACAGTTATAAACACCTGTCTAGTTATTACATCTCAATCACAAACACAAACACTCAGAGATACCAACACAGCGGAAACTATATAACTATACGTAGAAGCCTCCTGCTCCATTGCTCCTCCACAATTCGTCAAAGCTATCCTGAATCCTAACCTGAATTCCCTTGGCTACTCAGAAAAATTTGAGTACCCAAGAGTTATGGAAAAACAGAAATAACTCCGGGTCAGACATGGGTCTGGTGTGAGTAACAGGTTAAAGTTGCTTAACTTTGAAAAGCCTTTAAAAAGAAAAGGTATCACGTAAGACTTCCCACACATAAACATGGAAAAGTTTTTACCTTACGCTAACCAAAACATTTGATAGGAAATCCGATGATATTATAATAGTGTCTAGGGTTTTCAAATAAATAAGAAATAGCCGAAATTGTTACATGATTAAATTCCAGCTACTAGCCACAAAAGTGGGTAATACAATCAAAACCGTTGGCACTTATTGGATTTTGGATTCCATCAATGGCAGGGCTACTGGGGTACCGCCCGTCACAGTACGTGGCCTAGATCACCGTACCGAGGATTACTCCCTTCATCCCCTGCAACACAAAGCCGGACCCGTTCCTCACTGAACAGTTCCAAACAAGACTACCCCGCAGTTGTGATCAGCAACTGCACCACTAAGCCGAAAATAAAGGGACCTCTAGACAGGGATAAATCTTGCTCTCAAGTGGGGGCTACCCACGAAGCTTTGCTGCACCTCCCCTGTTTTAGCCATTCCCGGTTGATGAGGCTTGAGGCTACGATTACCTTTATAGGACATATCACTTAGAATGCTCATCGTCCACCTGACGATGTTCTGAAAGCATTCAATCCATACAAGTTCGTTCCGGGTTCGAACGAAACCGAAGGCATTATCTCGTTACACTCGTATTGGAATCACCCTCAGAGTTAACGATAATAACCCTTGCACTCTGATTCTCCATCTCGAATCTATAAGTGCTATTCCGTCAAACTCATTACGGAATCACCCACAGAGTTATACTGACGTATAGCCCTTACACCTCGAGTCTTCACTCGCACCATTTGGATTCACGTCCTAACGTTATTTGGAATCGATGTGGTTTTCGGATATCCAAATATGGAAACCCGATCCCGGTCTCATCGAAAACCAAAGCGTGTCTTTTAAGGTCCAAGTTGTTTTAAGTTTAAAACAATTCAATTCATTATCTAAATATACACAGATAGATAATTCACAACACAATAGATAATCAACATTATCATTACCAACAGATAATTCATATCATAATCAGATATCCATACTATCATCTAAAAGCAACCAATGCATACATATCACATACACTACTAATCTCATAACTGAGATTACAAACCATACCAATCAATACCAATCATCAAACATAAGCAACTATCTAATGATCATTCCATTCTATAATTAATTTAAAATGAATTAAATTAATTACTTACTCTCTAATTAATTTAAAATAAATTAAATTAATTACTTCATCATCAAATCCTGCTTATCTTAATGATCAATTGATTATAAATCAATTTATAAATCATCATCTCAATATTCATTTCAATTAATCCTTATTGATTAATAATTCCCTAATTACAATAAGTAATTAGCATTTAATATTAATTATACCTTAATTAATCAATTCCAAATTACATCATTAATTAATTAATTAATGATTTCTAATTACATTTAATCAATCTCTAATATAAATTAATTACATAAGTAATTAATCTTCAACTTAAACCATATATATTAATCACCCATGATTAATATCCAATTAGTAATTAACTATTTTAATTACTCCTCCCATAACTTAATTACCCTTAATTAATTATCTTCATTAATCACTTGATTAATTTTCAATCAAAATTACTTCTATAATTAATATCTTTAATTACATCATGTAATTATTAATTAATTACTTCTCTAAGTAATTATAAATTCCTTAATTACATAAAGTAATTATCAAACAATCAACAATGGTTTAAATTAATTAAACTTAATTAATCTAAACTAATCACCTTAATCAAATTAATTACACCAAGTAATTAATTCATTAATTACTTTTATTAAGTAATTAAACAATTGATTATTATTAATTAATTAATCTAATTAATTATCAAAAATTAATCACATTAATTAATTGTTAATTAATCTTAAGTTAATGACCTTCATTAACATTTCTTAATTACTTAATTAAGAATTAACTTATAATTAATCATTATTAATTATTAATTAACTAATATTTAATTACAATTTAATTAATCTCTAATTATTAATTAATTAAGTGTTAATTAAAATCTTAATTATCTTTAATCTCTTGATTAAATAAATCTTAATCATTAATTAAAACTTAATTAACCATCCTTAATTATAGATTAATTAATCTTAATTAATTAATCTCAAATCTTAATTAATTAACTTAAAAATTATTAATTACTTAGTTAATCATCCATATTATTAATTAATTAAATAATTAATATTCCATTTAAATTAATTAAATAATTTAAATGAAACTAATTTCTTAAGTTCAAAATTAAGAACATTCTCCTTTATACAAGTATTTTAAATACTTTGTTTCAAATACAAATTCAAATTTAAAAATTTCTTTTTAAATTTCAAACTGAAACATAATTTAAATTTCATTTCAGATTCAAAATTAAAAATCAAAACTTTACTTACATTCCATCTTCATTTCAAATGCAAATCATTATTTAAAAACAATTTAAATTTAAACCTTTATATTTCTTTTTTTTTTAAAAAACTGAAGTTTGAATTTAAATTCCAGATTTAAATTAAATCAAACTCAGATTCATTTTCATACTTCACTTCCAGATTTAACTTGTTTAAATATTCATTTGCATTTTGAAATTTTACTTTATAATTTAAACATAAAAACAGAAACAGTTTACTGTTTTGGTTTTAAACATATAGAATTCAAAAATGTTTAAATTTCAAGAATTAAACTATTGACTTCAAATTTAAACTTCAGGTTTTAAAACTTCTAGTTGAACTCCATTTAACAATTTAAAATTTACTTTAAAATCTTAACACAGAAAAACAGTTTCTGTTTTTAGATTTAAAACCCAAACTTGAGTTTGAAAACATTTCAAATTATTCAAGACCTGAAATTTTAACTCATTGAATTTGAATTAAATTCCAGGTTAAATCTTAAATCCAGATTTTAGTTTGCAATTGATTTTTACTTCAATTCAATAAACCTGGAAACAGGCTTTCTATTTTTGCTTCAGTACAAATAAAATTTTCAAAATTTAAATTATTTCAAACTTAAAATTTAAACTAATTGAATTTATAGTTAAATTCAAATTAAACTTATACTTATTTCAGGTTTTAAACTACATTTTAAAAACTTTTAAAATATCAAAACCTGAAAAGAAACAGGCTCTGTTAAAACAAAACCTGAACATCTATTACTCGAGCAACATAAATTTTACTTCGGGTAAATCACTACCCTGCTTCGAGTCATTCTTCTCAAATTCCCCGAGACAGTCACGAGCTTCCATAACCCTGCAACAAATAACACACCCCTTCATCACAAACATGCACATCACCTCTGTGCATCCACTCCCCTACTCCGGCATCACTGACGATCAACTCAGGCCATCCTCCATCGACCCAAAATCCCTATACCAACATTCAACCTTCAAATCCCCAAAATCCAACTTGAATTTGAATTCAAGTTTATAAACCAAACTGGAAAACATCTCCCCCTTTCAGTGACCAACCTGTCAACGGCGGATTCATCCAACTCCGGCCACTAATACCCACCAAACTCCGGCAGCAACAACATCAACACATAATCTATCTATACCCAAAAAAGTATTGAACTCGAATCACTGAGGGAACCACAGTCGAACAATCTTAGTGACCCAAATAAACTAGGGTTCTAAACCTGGAAACTCAAATTACAACATCAAAACTCATTTTCAACTTGATCCCATAATTTCCCCATAACCTATGATAGCTATACTATCTCCATAACCAAATTCAATCAATTTAATAGCATGCATCATCAGTACTTAACAAAAATGAAAAATACAGGAGTTTCAAAACTGCATTTTGTACAAAGCATTAAAATTTGTAATTTTTGAGTTAAAATTCTTGAATTCACATATTGTTTTAATTAGTAAACATGAACAATAAATTACAACATCTGAATTTTTCTCTATATTAATTATTGCTCTGTGTAACCTGATTCCCCAGGTTACAGACAAATTTGTTTAGTTTATATGATATTTTTAAAGCTTATCCTATTCTAACATGAACAAGCTATGTCCAATTGTTTTAAATCATAGTAGCAACAAGCTACAGAAAACTCAGGGATCAATATGAGTTTGAAAGTTGCAGAAACCCACATGCACAGCCATCAATTTGAACACAGGCAGATATTCAAAGAAATCTCATATGAATCTATTTGCAATTTTTAAAACATATACACAATTCAATCCATCAGATAAACAAGCAATGAAATCCTACTAAACTTATTTAAATTAGGTGTTACTCACCTGAAGTTGCAGAGTCCAGATTGAGAATTTATCAATGCAGAAAGCTTTAACTTGAATGCTTTTTAACCTTAGTACTTTGACTTAAAATTTCATGCATGTTTGATCTTTGAACCTTAAGCTACTGATGTCTTCAACTTGCATGTTTCCAGATTTAAAGAGTTAAATGCAGACCTCTTTCTTTTAAAATGTTGATGCAGATGCCAATTTCCAGTTTGAAGATTCATGAATGCAGATGCAAATCCCCCCTCAGGTTTTAAAGAAAGTGAATGCAGGCTTCAACTTGAAATTGCAGATGCAACTTGAATTTGTTGCATGCAGTTCAACCCAGGTTGTTTCATGAAAACATGCAGGCTTGATGCTTGGTTTAATGTATGCAGATTTTTAGAAAGAAAATGCAGGTCTTCATGTTTTCCAGATTGAAGAAATTAGAGTGATTTGAAGATGAATATGTTATAGATTTGAAGAATGCAGATTTTCTTGATTAATGCAGATTTGTATTTTTGAGGAGTATGCAAATTTGTTATGCATTGATTTTCAGGTGGAATGTTAATGAAATGAAAAATGAGAAAAGAAAAAGGAAAGAAAACATGCAAGTTTTAAATAACAATATTTGATTTAAATTAAAATTAAAGAAAAACAAATTTTGACACATGTAAAAAAAAATGGACACATGTTAACTCCCTATCTTAAATGCTTAACACATGTCTTTTAAATGGTTATGTTATTAAAATTAAGATTAATGAATATTTAAACTTAGTTAATTAGTAATTTAGATTAATTGTTAAAGAAAATTATACTTAATGAATGCATGTTCATATTTAAAATTGTATTTTAAATTTACAAATTAAATTAACAAATCAAATTTATAAATAAATATTTTAAAAAGAATGACACAAACATTTTGTAACTTATTTTAAAATTCAAACTTAAGTCAAAATGAATTTTAAACCAATAAAATATTTATCTTACATATTTAAAATCATTAGTATTTTATTAAACATTTTTGAAAAGCTTAAATTGAAAATAAATCACAATTCCTATTTTTAAAACATTAAAACTAATTTAACAACTTATCTATTTATAATATATACAAATACATATACATTATTAAATAGAAAACAATTTATTAGTTTATTAAAAATAATTTCACAAATTAAATATTTAAATAAAGAAGATTATTGAAATCAAATCAAATTTATTAACAAAATTTATCAATTCAATTTAAATTTAAACCCAGATTATTAAATTTAAATTGTCCAAATTTCCGGGATATTACAGTTTGTTACGTGGACCAAACTCCCATGAGCTAGCATAAGGTGGCTAAATAGGAGCGATCTCGAGCCAAAAGGGGTAGCTTCTCTGGTCGGACGCACTTCTTCGATACTATACTCTTACTTGTGGTTAATTTGATGGCCATCCTTTGATTTTTATTGGGAGTGTGTTCCGAGGTGGGCGTAGTGGCTGCAACGTTACCGCCAGCCCGTGTGCGTAATTGGTATATCTACCCTGGCATTGCCTTGTGTGCCGTGTCACCTACCATAGCGAGCCTTACTACGGGTTTCTATTTGTATCGTACCTATGGAGTATCTTCTCACAGTCTCCCGATCAGGAGATATGCAAGTACTGTATAGACTATTGGCACTATTATGTGTTAAGGGGAATATTGGGTCACTTCTTAATGCTATTTTAAAGTTAGTTTATTTTACTTTAGACATTAGTATAATAGCGCAATATTACTACATAGTAAATAGTTTAACGGATCCTTAAAGGATGAGCGATCTCAAGCATCCTTTAAGTTACTGATGCATTTTATTATTGTTCACTTGAGATGATTTGCAGTTCATAAGTATTTATGTCTTGACTCGCGTGTTTTGTGTTTTGCTTTACGCTCGAGTCAGACTGAGTGATTCAGCATTCAAGACTCACCTTTGGAGTTGGAGCTTTTCTTGAAGATCCAGCCATCTATCTTTGCTTTATGTATCTAGTGTTTCCAATGATGTATTCTGATTTGTACCTGATGTATCTTGTTACTCTTCTGTTGTATCTTGTTTAACTCTGATGTATCTTATATATATATAGTAGTTTCATGAACTACTATCTCTTTTACTTCTGCATTATTATTTACTCTGTGTCTGTGATTATTTATTTATTGTATATTCTGAGATTTGGTAAATTTTATTTACAACGCGGTATTTTGAGCAATTCAAGTCCGACATGTGCGGATGCGAATGGTTGAAAATATCGGGTTGTTACAATATGTATATAAGTACATGTTCCCCTCTCTCTTAGACCGCTTTTATGTATCTTACTAAGGCTCGTACGCAAATTTACAAGAAAAAAGATATGAAACAAGAAACGGAAGAGGAATTCTAGGCGGAGGAAGAACCACAACCAACGAAAATGCTCGACCTAATACCAAAAGGAACCAAGGTCGACATGCTAATGCTAACCAAAATGCTGAAGCCAATGTGGGTGCTGAAAATCCACCAGTAGATGCAGGGATGGTGTATCAGTTGTTAGCCAATCTTTTGTAAGCTGGTAATGTTGGAGGATCTAATCATGTGGCTCCAGTTGGGAGTAACTATCCTAAGCTAAGCAGAGACTACATCAGTCTGGGTGGAAAGTCGTTTGTTGGAATAAAGGTTGTTGTTGAGGTTGAGAATTGGCTATTGCATTGTTAGAGGATCTTTATTGATCTAGGATTGGATAATGGGCAAAAGAGGACGCTGGCCTCTAGGAAATTGCAAGGGGCAACGCTTCACTGGTGGAATAGTGTGACTACTAGAGTTCCAGAAGAAGAGTTGACATAGGCTGATTTCAGAAGGTGGTTTGAGCAGAGGTTTTTATCTGAGGCTGCTAAGGCGGCATTAATGAGAAAGTTCATGGATCTAGTTCAAGGAGAGATGTCAGTAATCGAATATGCTGCTAAGTTTAATGAGCTGTCTCGATATAGATATGCTTTGGTTGATATTGACATCCGAAGGAATGAGTGGTTCATTCGAGGACTGAGATCTAAGCTTGCTAGAATGACCATGATCCATATCCGATAACCTTGTAATGTGGTGGTGGAGATGGCCATTCGCCATGAAGAGATGTTAGTTTGTTATGCAAGAGAAAAGCCAGTTGAATCCCTGGGTCCTCGGGGAAAGAAGAGGAAATTCTTTAAGAAGAAGGGAGCCCAGAAAGGGGATGCTGCCAAGAAGGCAAAGGCTGATTTTGTATGCTTCAAGTGTGACAAGAAGGGTCATTATGCTCATGAGTGTCGGTCAAGCAAGGGAAAGAAAGCTGTAGACAAGAAGAATGTGAAGTGTTTCAACTGTGATCAAGTTGGGCATTATAAGAACTAGTGTTTAGAGCCAGTCAGGGTGAACAAGGGGAAAGTCTTTGTTGTTAAATCATCAGCTAAGCAACTGTAGCTGATAAAGGAAAGACTGTGATGGAAGGTAAATTTTTATTTAGAGTATACTAGTTGGGATACTATTTGATACCGATGTATCACATTCATTTATATCATAGTATTTGGTCAATAGGTTATGCTTAGAACCTGCATACCTTGTTACTTCCTTAAGGGTTGCAAATCCAATAGGAGGATATGCAATTCTAGGGATGAAATGTGACCAGTTAGAACTTGATTTGTTAGGTCATAAGTTTGCATGCAGTCTATAATATTTTAGATTTTGTAGATTTCAGAATCATTTTGGGTATGGATTGGTTGAGAAGGTATGAGGCCAAGATATATTGCCAGGACGAGGAGATATCATTAAGACACCCTGCTAGTCATAACCCAGTTATATTCTCAGTAAAGAATTCTGACCGGAGTCGTTGTGCTTTGTTTAGTGCAATGGAAGTGGAAGAATATGTACAATTACGAATAACAAAAGAGTTTGCAGATATGTTTGAGCTAGTCACAGGACTACCACCGAAACTAGCTGTTGAGTTTGCCAAGAGCTGAACTTGTAAGTTGACCACCTAGCAGGATGACACCGACTGAAATGAAGGAATTGAAGGTGCAGCTAGTGGATATAGAAGGAAGGAATTTTATTAGACTAAGAAGTTTGCCTTGGAGAGCGGCCGCGGTATTCATGAAGAAACCAGATGGGTCATTGAGGATGTGTATCGACTATCGTATGTTGAACGAATGGATGTTAAAGAATAAGTATCATTTGTCGAGGATAAATGATCTGTTTGATCAGTTGCGTGGAGCCAGAGTATTCCCCCCAGTTAGATTTAGCGACAGTGTTCCATCACTTAAGAGTGGCAGAGGACAGTATTCCTATGACAGCATTTCAGACTAGGTATGATTCTATGAGTGTTTAGTGATGTCATTCAAGTGGACGAATGCCTTGCTTTCTTTGTGGATTTGATGAACCGAGTCTTTCAAGAGTATTTGGATAGATTTGTTTTGGTGTTTATAGATGACATTTGGTATACTCTAAAGATGAAAGAGAGCATAAAGATCATTTTAGAGTTATGCTAGAGACGTCGAGGCATAATCAGCTAAAAGCGAAGTTTTCCAAGTGTCATTTTTTGAAGAAAGAGGTTAAGTTTCTTGGTCACATGGTTTCAGAGAAAGGATTGTCAATCAATCTAAATAAGATTGAAGCTGTGAACAATTGGAAGAGACCAGAGATGGTCACCGAGATCAGAAGTTTTCTTGGACTTGCCAGCTATTACGGAAGATTCATCAAGGATTTCTCGAGGATGGCTGCGCCTTTGGCCAAGCTTACCAGGAAGAAGTTGAAGTCTATTTGGTCCAACAAATGCGTGGAAGCATTCATTAAGTTAAAGCGTTTGTTGACCAATGCACCAGTGTCGGTAATTCCAAATGGAAACCAAGGGTTGGTAGTATACACTTATGCATGTGGGACTAGATTGGCAACAGTGTTGATGCAGAAGGGCAAAGTCATAGCCTATGCATCTAGACAGCTTAGACCGCATGAAGTGAGATATCCTACTCATGATTTGGAGTTAGTTGCGGTGATTTTTGCGTTGATGATTTGGAGGCATTGTATCTTAGGGGAGAGATTTGAGTTGTATACCGATCATAAGTCTTTAAGATATTTATTCTCTCAGAAGGAGTTGAATATGAGACAGCAGAGGTGGCTGGAGTTTTTGGCTACTTATGATTTTGGTATAGAGTATACTCTAGGGAAGGGTAATAAAGTGGTTAATGCTCTTATCAGAAGACATCAGAATGTGGCGCTATGTTGGTAGAGTGGAAGGATCTACAAGCATTGCCAGTTGCGTTATGCAGTTAAGATCGACTTCTAGTTCTTGTCAAGTACTGCCATGTTAACCCGTTTACGATCAGTATTGATCGAGGTAATTGCTTCTAATTAGAAGGAAGATCCATTATTAGTCGAGAGGATTAGAAGGCTTGAGATTGGGACAAAGATTGATGATTTGAAAGATTTTTTTCTTGACCACCAAGGATGGTTGAGAAAGAAAGGCCGATTATGTGTTCTAGATTTTGAGAACTTAAGGAAAGAAGTTCTTGAGGAATGTCATCGATCCAAGTTTATGATTCATCTTAGAGGGACCAAGATGTGTCAATATATAAAGAGGAGCTTTTATTGGGAAGGCATGAAGAGGGATGTTGGCTTGTGGGTTAGGCAGTGTGGAAACTTTCAAAAAGTGAAAGCCGAACACCAAAAGCCGAGTGGGTTACTTCATCCTCTAGTGATTCCAGTTTGGAAATGAGATTCGATATCCATGGATTTTATAGATGGGTTGCCAAAGTCAAGCAGAGGAAATGAGAGTATATGGGTCATTGTGGATATATTGACCAAGAGTGCCCATTTTATTCCAGTAAAGTCGACCAGGACGACACCTGTTTTGGCAAAGTTGTTCATAAAGAACATAGTTAGACTTCACGGAGTTCCTAGTGGCATAGTCAGTAACAGAGATGCTTTATTCACTAGCAAATTCTGGAGGAGTCTACAGGATGTGTTAGGCACTAAGCTCAAGATGACATCGCATATCACCTTCAGACGGATGGATAGACAAAGAGAGTCAATAAGGTACTTGAGGATTTGTTGGGAGCTTGTGTGTTAAACTTTGATGGATATTTGGAGGATCACCTACATTTGGTTGAGTTTTCCTATAAAAATAGTTACAGACTAGTATAGGAATGGCTCCTTTTGAAGCTTTGTATGGAAGGCCATGCAAATCACCCATATGTTGGTTGGAGACTAAAGACAGATTGGTCTTAGGCCATATTTTGTTAAGGAGGCGTCGGAGAAGATTGAGTTGATCCAAGAAAGGATAAAGGAAGCTCAATAAAGACAGAAGAGTTATCGAGATGAGAGGCGTAAAGACTTAGAGTTCTCAGTCAAAGACAGGGTTTTCATAAAGGTATCAATGGTGAAGGGTGTGGTATAGTTCGGGAAGTCAGGGAAAGTGGCATTGAGATATGTTGGTCCATTCCAGATTATAGAAAGAATTGGAAAGCTCGCATCTAGAGTAGAGTTGCCGAGCAGTATGCAAGTGTCTATAATGTATTTCATGTGTCTCATCTTCACAAACATGTGCATGATCCAGAGGCTACTATTACTCCGATAAGGTTGGAAGATTTAGTGGCAGAGCCTAATTTGACTTATGTTAGACAACCAGTTTGTGTTGTAGCAAGAGATGAGAAAAGATTGAGGTATATGACAGTCAAGTTGGTGAAAGTTCAATGAAGCGACAACGAGAAGGACTGTACTTTGGAGACAGAGGACATGATTCGAGATACTTATCCTGATCTTCTTTGAGGGTATGTTTATATTAGATTTATATAGATAATTCCCAGTCAGGTAGAATAGTATGGTTGTTATAACTAGTTACAGATGATTGCAATGTTTAGTACTTAGTCCTTGCTGAATTTCGATGATGAAATTCTTTAAAGAGGGGAGCTTGTAACAACCCTAATTTTTGATAACATTATTCTGGAGATTTAATTAGATAAATTAAATAGAATAATGTAAATGCTAAGTGTTAAGGGGGTTGAGATTTGAATAAATTTAATTAAGGTCGTGCTTAATAAAATAATTGATGGGCTTAACAATGGTTTTTGGGTTAATCAAATTACATAAGAGTATTTTAGGAATTTGCCGCCCATAACCCTTACCCTTATATATTTTCATTCCTATCATTTTATTCCGCATTCACGCCATTTTGAAAACAAAAACTGAAAAGGGGAGCCGACCATAATCAAGAGAAGAGAATTAAAAGCTAGAGATTCAAGCTTAGGGCAAACCAATCTCAATTCAATCTCCTTATCTTCATCAAGGTGAATAATAATTCCATCTCTATTTTGTTTTGAATAATATGTTTTCGGATTTAAGGGTAAGTTCATTTTATGATAAATTGGATGATAATATGCAAGAATATTGATTTGTTTAGTTTAAACGCGATTGTTTAAATGGATTTATACATGGTTTTAGGGTAAAACCGATATATGTTGATGTTTAAATCCATGTAAAATTTTTATACGGTTCTAAAGAAAAGCGCCTACCTGTTTACAGAAAGGTTCGAAGGACTCGAGACAAATGCTTGCGAAAGTTGTATTTTAAAATAAGTTTTTAAAGTAGAGCTACCGCCTATTTAAAGAAGTAGCTTCCGAAGGAGTTACTTAGTTTTTGAAATTTAAGCCTTCGGAAGGGGTAGTTTCGACCAAATCGAAACCCTTATGTAACTTTAGGCCTATCGATGGTATTGAAGATATCAATGATGTAGAAAGGTGCTTTGTGTTTTCATAAATATAAGCCACTTCCAATAGCTTTCGAAAGGGGTTAAGGGTTTCGAAGGAAATGGATTCGAAAGGGGTCTCGAAGCCAACCTTCTAATATTTTACTCAGATGTTTTATGTTTTCGAAAGGGATGGTGCCGACACCATCATGTTTTCCCAAATATTTTTATATGATAAAGGATGGTTTCAAAAGTGATGCTTTCGCCTATATTCACTTTGACCCAAATAATATTTTAAGTACAAACCCAATGCATTCGAAAAGGGGACTTTCAATGATTTCAGAAGGGTTACTTCCAAAAGTTTCAAAAGGAGTACTTTCTTTTGGTTTCGAAGCTATGCTTCTAAATTATTAAATGTTAATACTTAAATATAATTGAAAGGTTTCGAAAGGAAGGTTTTAATGTATTAGAAAGGCATGAGCCTAATGTTTTGAATATAGATTTTAATGCTTTCGAAGGAGGTCATCCTATGAAGTCGAAAACATGGTTTCGAAAGGTTTAATAACCCAAACTAAATCTTTAAAGGAAAAAATCATGGCTAAATTAAAGGAGTTTTGAAATGATTTCAAGAAGAAGCTTTTCTTGATAAAATTATAGGTTAAAGGGATTGACCATGTTTGCCAGGAAAAGTGTTTCAAGGACATTAAATCCACAGGAGTGGTATTGTGTTGTGATCATGTTTGCTTCTTCAAATAGAAATAAATTCATATTATAATGGACCCATAACTATATTTTGGGGATAAAGGGTAGAACTAGCTATGTTAACCCAGTAGTGAATATAAATTGATTAAACTCGTGTATGAGTAGAATTGCATCCAAGAGGTTAGGAAGACCAGAATATAGGATGCTTAAATATAGAAGTTGTCACAGAGATAGGTTCATAGTGATCCCATGAAAATTATGATTAGGAAGTTAATGGAGTTACCAAAAGGTTCATAGTGATCCCATGAAAATTATGTTATAAAGAGTGGTTGGCAAGGGCCAATTGGTACATAGTGATCACATGAAAACTATGTCCGGATTAAGTTATTAACAGATGCTAATAGGTTCATAGTCGGCCCATGAAAACTAGAATAAGAAGAAAAGATATTAGCAAGGGCCAATAGGTTCCTAGTCAACTCATGAAAACTAGGATAAGTGAGAAGTCATTGGAGTAACCAATAGGTTCAGGGGAACTCATGAATCAACTAAACCCACAGGAGTGGTAGTATTAAGTTAATTGGCAGGGGACAATAGGTTCATAGAGCACTCATGAAAAATATGAAACTAGACAACGAGTCCATATATTATATAGAGGTTATTAGTAAGCCCATGAAAACTAATAGGTAATAGTGACCCTAAAAACTATAAATATGACAGGGAGCAAATTAAACAGAGGATGGGAATTCCAGTATGTTTTAACGTGTTTGCATATCATCATAATATTTTGAAATGAAACCATTGTGGATGCAAAAGCATAGTATATGGTTTTATAAAAGTTTTAGCATACTAGTTAGGGGAAAAACCGTTCCGCTAAGCTACATGGTCTCACTAGATATCTAAATGATTTGAGATGGTAGATTATTATTCATACCAGGCTTTATGTCAAACTCGAAGTTTATGATTTCCCCTTAAACTCTTGGGTACTCAATTGATTTTGAGTAGTTTAAGAGTTAAGGTTTTCAGGTACCTCATTGGATGAATAAAGCTTTCGAAGACATGTAGGAGGCATGATAACTATTTACAGTTCTCTTTGATTTGATTCCGCTATGTTGTTTGTAATGGAAAAGTTGTTATATTGCCTACATATACTTTGGTCATCCAAGGGGGCACCTACATATGTCGCTTTTGACATATGTTGTAACAAATATATTTTCTTTAAACGTGATTTACTATTGTGGGATTGTGTAATGAATTGGAAATATTTTGAAATGTAATGTGATTTTGTTTGAATTTTTTTTCCATATTCATGTTTTTTTGTGTATCAATGAACTAACACCATCGTATTTGGTCGTCGAGGATTAATAACTATGGATGACCGCAACACCCATAGCCGTTAGTTTTGGGCTTCTAAGTAGGGAGATTTTAGAACTGTGGTCAGACTCGGCTTTGTTCCCAATGCAACTTGCAAAGCTTCCTAGAATTGACTTGTGAAGATAGGATCTTGATTGCTTACTATACTCATTGGGACTCCATGCAGGCGAACTATCTCCCTCATATAAATCTCTGCTAATGAACCTATGGTTCTAGTTGGGTTGACCGGAATAAAATGAGCACTCTTTATTAACAGATCCACAACAACCCATATCCTTCATTTCCTTTTCTGGTTCCGGGTAAACCATCGATGAAATCCATCGATATCATCTCCCATTTCCAATTTGGGATTTCCAAAGGTTGAAGCAATCCATCAGTTTTTTGATGATCCCTTTTGATTTGCTGATAGGTTGCACATCTTCTTACAAAGATAGAGATATCCTTCTTCATTCTTGACCACCAGAATACTCTTTTCATATCCTTGTACAACTTATGAACACTGGGATGTATACTTAGATTTGTGGCACCCTAACAAAACTTCTTGTCTTAATCCATCCACATCTGGAATACATAATCGTCTGTTCATCCTTAAAGCGCATCGACTATTTATCTCAATTTCTGAACGTCAATCCTTCTCGACTCCTTGAATTAAATTCTTCCAAAATTTTATCCTTCCTATAATTGCTTACAGTCCTTTCTTGAAGAGTCGGGGTAAGATATAAAAGAACTAAGACTGCATTCCTACTTTTAGCCTCTGCTACCACATTAGCCTTCCCTTGCATATAGAGAATATCCAAGTCATAGGACGCTAGAAACTCTAACCACCTCTGCTGCTTCAGGTTCAGATCCTTCTAAGTGTAAAGATACTTCATGGACTTATGATCCACGAAAAGATCGAATCTTTAACCTAATTAAAGAAAGAAACTTGCTCCTAAAATCTCTAAAGATTAGAAAGAAACTAAAAGGAATAGAAGGATCCTTACCTAGCAAGTAACGCCTCCTCATTTTCACTACAAAGACAACAACCAGCAACTCCAGGTCATGCATAGCATATTTCTTATCGTGAGGCTTCAACTGCAAAAACTCTACCATGTTGCATCAAAACAATGCCTAGTCCCACTCCACAAGCATATGTGTAAATCATGAATCCACTATTTCCATCTGAAACAGCCAAAACTAGTGCACCAGTCAATCTTTTTTTCAATTCCAAAAATGCTTCTTCACACATTGGAGTCCATACAAACTTCTCTCCCTTCTTAGTTAGTTTGGTCAAATGGGAGGAAATCTTAGAATAATCTTAAATAAACCTCCTATAGTATCCAACCAAACCTAAGAAACCGTGAACCTCATTAGGAGTCCATGGTCACTTCTATTCTTGAACAGCCTCCACTTTTACCAGTTCACCAAAATGACATTTCCCGATACAATGTGCCCTAAAATCCTTACCTCTGATTGAAAAAAAATGGAACATATAAAACTTTTCCTTAAGAACATGCTTCCTTAATGTCTTTATACCACTTCTAAATGATGATTATGCTCCTCTTAAGACTTGGAGTAGAAAAGAATGCCGTTGATTAAAACTAGCATGAACTTATTAAGAACATCTCTGAAAACATGATTCATTAGATCAATAAAATAAGCTGGTGCATTGGATAGCCCAAAAGGCATACTAACCACTCAAAGAAATAGTGAGGGTCCCTAAACGTAGTTAGGGTATACTATCTTCAACAACCCTCAACCAATGAAGCCCAGTAGCCAGATCCATTTGAGATGCCATAGCTCCATGAAGTTGGTCAAAAAGATAATCAACGCAGGGTAAAGATACTTGTTCCTAATGGTCAGCTTATTCAACTCCCTATAATCCAAGCACAATCTTAAAGATCAATCAAACTTAGCCGCAAACACCACAACTAATCCCCAACTTGAACAATTGGGCCTAATCAATCCTCTCCTAACCAGGTTTTAGGTTTGTCTTACCAACTCATCTCTCTCCCTTGGAGCCATTCTTCACTTAGGTTGAACCACAGGCCTTGCTCCAGGGACCAAATCAATCCAGAATTCAACCTCCCAGCGAGGGGGTAAACTTTTAACCTCTTCGAATACATCGTGAAAATTCTAAACAACTTCAGTAGATCCTAAATTTTCTTGGGATGCTTCTAGGGCATATACGAAATTAATATATGAATACCATGTTTCTTACATAATACATTATCTTTCTTCCTATATTGGTCACTAAAGATACAGTTCTCTTATTACATTTTAAGACAGCCTTATACTTTGATAACCAATCCATACCAAGAATAATGTCACATCCTTTAAAGTCTAAGACATATGGGTCGCAAGAAAAGTGACGAGAAATGCAGGAAATTGGCACATTCTTAGAAATCATATTCAAATGGGTTACTCGTCCTATGGGGTTAGACACGCACATACGGTTTTCCATAATACTTGGAATAAGATGAAATTTGCTTTCTGATTTTAAAGAGATAAAACTATGAGAAGCACCAATATCAAATAATGCTCGAACAAAAATACCATTGATCAGTAAGGTACCTTCAAGGATGCCTTTCCCCTTCACATCTGTTGAAGTCGACAGTTCATTCTTAAGAGCATACACCTTAGGCTGCTGCACCTTTTCCATGAGTGGGCAATCCTTTATCATATGCCCGAGCTGATGGCAATTAAAACAGAGAGTCTTCTGGACCATCGGGGATAGGTCCACTTTGCTGTTGCTGCTGAACTCTAGAATTCTTGTAAAACTTTGTGATGTAGCCCTTCTGCTGACAATTATGGTAAACAAAATCCTTAAATGACTCCCTTGAGCCCCACTGCATGGCTTTCCATTTCCTTGATTCTTTTAATTAGGATTAAACTTTCTCTTGTTGGAATTGTTACAATTAGCATTTCCACTGGTTGTTGCCAATGTAGGCTTCTTCTTTTCCAAGACCTTTTACCTGAGACCAATGTCCACTAAATCAAAAAAGAACCTCTAATATGAGCGGTCATCTTCTCATGGAAAGTTTCCCTCATTCCTATAACGAACATCTCATTTTTCTTCAATGGGACATTGATCAATTCTGGTCCAAAACAAGATAGCTCGTTGAACTTTGTCTCATAATTCTGCTATAGACAGATCCCCCGCTTCAAGTCCATGAAGTTCCTGTACATCCTAGTCCTTCTAGCTGCAGGTAGGAACTGATCTTCAAATTCTTCTCTAAATCAAGCCCATGAAAACACTTCAGGAATATTTGCAAAAAGGGAGTGCCCACTAAGCCGATGCCCCTTCTTGCAGTTGCCATGCTGCCAAGAACCTTTTCTATTCATTTGATCGGCCAAGACCTTTAAAAAAATTTCACAAGATCGAAACCAAGCTTGCACTTCCATGATAAACTTAGTTCCTTTAAATGGTTTCCCTCCTAGATTGGTATAATCCTTGCATAAGGTTGCGAAATTCACTCTTGGCTGCTTTGGTGTTCCCCCTTCAACAATCAAAACTCCTCCAGGTTTTGTGGTTCGACCGTTTGCAGTCGTAGTGCTACCTGTTCCCCTACCTCATCTGCCTCTGTTACTCATGTCTTACTACCTAGACATAGTAAGATAATTTTTAGAATACAACCAAACTTATCAAAGCTAATCTAACTATCCAGAATATATATATATATATGTATATGTATATTTGTATACATATATACACATATATACGAATAAAAATTACAAATATGCTATGTCGAAATTGACCTTGACCCAAAGCTTAGGTGTGCGCTCAACCTAAGCTTTGATAACAAATGCAACGAACCGCTTTCTTACTCCGAAAGATGAGTCACTAAGGGTAGAAGCAAAAGAAAGATAAGAAGAAAAAAAACAATCATAGAATCTCACAATGGAACAAAATAACATATATTAATCAACATAAGATTTTACATAGATACTAAATTAATAGTACATCAGAGTCATAATAGCACAAGTTCCAAACTAGGATAGTTATACCTACCAGTCCTTATATCACTAATACAAAATGCATACATATATACACAATGGAATAAGATAGTAGCTAGCTAACGTTGAAGCCACCTGCTCCAGCTCCTCCAAAATGCAATCGTGAGAAACCTGGATCACTTGGCTACTTATAAAAATTTGAGTACCCAAGAGTTTTAGGGAAAGAAAATAAACTTTGGTCCAGACTTGAGTCTGGTGTGAGTAAACTCAAACAACTGAATTATTACTTTTCAAACACTTTTAGAATCAAGAGTATTTAGTAAGACCATGCCGCTATAAACACAGACGGGTTTTTACCTTATGATATCCAAAACATTTTATATAGAAGTCCAGTTATATTATGATAATGTATACAGTTTCAAGTAAAATAGAACATAGCTGAAATGCTTGCATCTCACATTTCAACGTATTTGGGTACAACTAAATCCATTTGGTACTTATTGAAGAACAGATTCCATATATGACCAGGTAAGGAACTACCTTCCAAAAGGCGCATCTCAAGGTATTCATCGCCTTTTCGAAATGCGGTATTTGTGATAAGTACAAGTCAACTTACTTTCGATAAAACGTATCAATGTTTTATTCTAACTATTTTAATTTATTTGGCTACTTAATGGCATGGACAAGAAATCCTTTGGTTCAAAAAAAATTCATCGAGAGAAGAAAGTTGATTTAAAACAAAGAATTATTGGAGTTTAAAATAACTTGGAATAATAAATAAATCATCATTAAATCATAAATTAAATCTTAATTAATCCTTAATTAATCATACTTAAATAAAAATTTAAACCTTAGTTAATCTTAGTTAAGTCTTAATTAATTACTAATAATTACCCTTTTTTTTGAAAATAGGTTAAATCTTTATTACTTTTCTATAAACAGGCCGAAGCCCTAGTTACAAAAGACATCGACAAAATCATTACAAAACTCACATCTTTCCATTTCTATCACTTAGTACTCACTCTTCCAGTTTCATGGCGGCTCCCGATAGCTTGATTGATTTCCTCTAGAATCTGCCATCATCTTCCACCTCGCCAATAGTTGTATTTCTGGTTCCCTTAGGCTAGTAAGTGTTTTTTTGTTTATCCGAGAGATTATCATCTTCACTTCATGATCTATTTAGGAATTGACTGATTGAATGTTCTATTCTCCTTGTTGAAAGTCCTGTAGTTCCTCTCTCTCTCCAGATATACCAAATGGAAGTTGTGAGGCAAATTTTGAATACTTCCTGCAAAAGGTTCGAGCTATTTCTTCTATTGTTCAGGTACAAGATTTCATCGTTCAGTGTTTTCGCTTCATTCGAACCAACACATTTCATTTTTTGTAGACTCCAAACTGATTTTGTAAAGTTACATTCAAAAAATAAGTGTTCGTGGCTTTCATTCTGTTCATTACAAAAATGGCATATGGTTTCTTCAATAATCCCCTAATTTTTTAGACGGTCTTTATTCGAAAGTCTTCCTAGGATAGCTTTGTATGTAGTATGAGCCATTTTTGGAGTTACCGATTTGCTCCAGACTGTATTAATCCATTCTACCTTTTGATGTTTATACCTGATGTACTCCAAGGTTTCGTGGAATTGGAACTTTCCTTACCTTGAGTTTTTCATGCTCCATTCATCAATATCTCTTTCTAAATATATGGGTAGCTTCTGAATTTCTTCTACAAAATTCCTTGTAATAATCTATTTTTCACATTTCCATACTCCATCTTCAATAATGCTTGAAACAGTGCAATTAGGATTGCTATATTCTGAGAATCCTTCCAATCCTACCCCGTCAATCAAGCTTTTATTGCTGAACCAAGGATCTCTCCAAAGACTGTTGTATGGACATTTGCTATTTTCCTTTCAATCAATGGTTTTAATACTTCTTTGTATTTCAGAATGTTCTTCCATGTCACCGATGCATTGTTTTCTATGGGATCAGTCCAAAGCATGTTTTAATGTACTTAGCTCTCATCCACTTGGGCCATAGATAGATGATAGTATATTCCAAGCCAATTTGATGCCATAAACTTTTTTAAGTTCTAAGAGATTTTTTATTCCAACTCCACCCTCCTTTTTTGGTCTGCACAAATCTTTATAGCTGATCTTGTGTAGTTTTCCCCTACATATAAAATCTGCATAAACAGAGTTAATTTTTCCTAGGGAACATTCTAGAATTTTGAAAAATTTGGAGCCAATATCTGACTTTAGAGGTGATCACTGTATTGACTAGTTCCACCCTGCCAGCAAAAGACAGCAATTTAGACCTCCACCCTTGTAATTACTTCCTAATTTTATCTATCAGTTTAGCACATTTTTTGTCTGTAATAGAATTTGTAGACAATGGAATCCCCAAATATTTGACTGGAAGTACCCCTTCTGATACTACAATTCTAGTGAGAAATCTTTGCTTATCTTTGCATAGCTTGTTAAAGTAACATTTTTTTCCTTTCATTTAGTTTCTGCCCTCCATATAATTCTAAGTGATAGAAGATATCGTTAATAGCATCAATTGCATGTGAGGTTGCTTTCATGACCACTATAAGGTCATCTGCATAAATCAGGTGTGTTACCTTTGGTGTTATTCTATGCACAGGGATTATCTTATTTTGATGACATGCTATTTCCATTTGTAGGGAAAACCACTCCATAGCCATTGCAAATAGATAAGGGGATAGGGGATCCCCTTGTCTCAATCCTCTGTTACTAGAGATGTATCCTTTAGAAACTCCATTGATAAGAATTGAGAATGTTGGAGTGGATATATAGAACCTTCTCAGCTTTAAGAGACTATCTAGGACCCCCATAGCTTTAAGCATGTGAATTACAAAGTGTCTATTCACTTTATCATATGCTTTATGTAAGCCTACTTTGAGACATATTTTATCTGCACCTGGTTTGTTGAAGTCTCTGATGAGCTCATGTGCCATCAGAGAATTCTCTGAAATTAATCCCCCCTTTATAAATGCATTTTGATTTTGGGCAATCAAGTGTTGGAGAACTTTATTCAGTCTTGAGCATATTATTTTACTAAGAATCTTGTAAGAAACATTGCAGCAAGAGATAGGCATGTAATCTTTCATTCTATTTGGTTTTTTAATTTTAGGAATTAAAGATATGAAAGTATGGTTCATTTCCTGTAAAAAATCACCACTGTCTAGAGGTTCTTGATACGCTTTTAACATGTTATTTTTCAGGTATACCCAGTGCATTTTGAAAACAGTTGCCCCATACCATCTGATCCAGGACTGGAGTCGATGTGGATGGATTGAACAGCTCTCTACAGTTCCCTTTCAAAAACCCTAGCTATGAGCATGGAGCATCCCTCCTGAGAAATCTTCCTTCTACAATGGACTTCAGGAAGTTCTTGTGTTGAGTTTCCATTATATAATTCTATGAAGTATGATAAGGCTTTGTCTTCTATTTCCTTCAGATTATTCACCACATTTCCTTCCTCATTCAAACAGTTCAATATATTATTATACTGAGTTCGAGACATTTTGGTATAGAAATATTTAGTACATTCACCACCTTGTGTTATCCAGTTTTCTTTTGCTTTTTGTTTGATCTCCATTGCTTGTTTGTGGAGTTCTTCCTTTAATTTGCCCTGCATCTGATAGAATTGACTATTTAGGTTCTCATTTAAGGGATCTTTATCAAGAGATTCTTGTATTTCCTTTAGCTGACTCTGTATATTTATAATAATATCTTTATTTTTGGGCCTCTTCCTGTTCCACTCCTTTAACCTTTGCTTCATGGTTCTAAGCATCATAATAAACTTGTACATATTGTTACGAGAAGGAATTATAATGTTCTCTATGTTTAAGGCCTCCTTATAACCTTCTAACTAGTACCAATTATTAGCATATCTAAATGGTTTACCTTTCCTATTATTGCTTTAATTATTGAATTTAACAAGTAAGGGGCTATGATCACTAGTCGAGCTAGGAAGAACAAAAGTTTGCAAGGCTGGGACTTTGTTAATTAGATATGAATTATAGAGGGTTCTGTCAATCCTAGATGAGATATTTCTACCCTCACTACTTTTCCATGTAAAATGCAGGCCTATATATGATGTTTCCAGTAATCCACTTGCAAGAACACAGTCATTGAACTTTGCTAGTTGGGCCACCTTCGGTGTAACTCCTCCTTTCTTTTCTTTAGTTTTCAGTACTACATTGAAATCGCCCATTACTAACCATGGCTTTTTAATTTTGCAAGAATGATCTATTATTTGTTTCCATAAAACTTGCCTTTCTGATGCAAAGTTTTTCACATAAACAAATGTAATATAAATTTCCAGACCTCCTAAATTTTTTAAAAACATAGTCAGTTGTTGTTCTTTTTTGTCAATAATGGTCCTAGACCAAGCATTCTTATTCCACAACACAGGAATTCTTCCTTTAGTTTATTGTGTAGTATTGTGTTCCATGTTCCATTGATTGCCCACTTGATTTTGAAATATTTCCAAACTACTTTTTGAGAATTTATTTTCTAGTAAAGCTGCTATAGATGGCCTATATAAGGCCATTAAGTTGTGGAGGTCTAATTGACGAATGTCATTATTTAAACCTCTCACATTCCAGCACAATACTGTCATTTAATTTTATTGGATTTGGTCTTAATGATTGGAGCATCTCCAACAGTAGCTTTCTTTGAAGCCTCAACAACTGCTTTCTTATTAAAAATATGTTCATAATGCTTATTAATTTCTGTGTATTTACTAATATCTTCTATATCATCTTCACTTTCTTCTGCAGATGACACCACTTGTATGTTCATCTTTTGAATTTCCTCCAGAGACTCTTGCAGCTTTTCATCCTCATGAACTTGTTCCACAGCAAGGGCTACAGACTGATCTAACTCCAGATCCTGAGCTGGAAGAATTGCTTGCTCTGATACAGAGCCCTTTGAATTAACTTCTTTATTAGGACTAACTACAGCTTTTTGTATGTTATTTTTTGTGGCTGCAACATTACTAGGGTAGATAGATGGAGAACCATTTTGTATCGGGGTGTGAATTTTTTTTTCTCCACCCATATTTGTTCTGGTTTCTCCTTAACGTTATTACATTGTAAAGTAGGATGACCAAAACACTTGCATGCAGTACATCTAGGAGGCACAAACTCGTATTCTATATCCTGTGTGTATACAGGTCCCTTATTGTTTTTTGCTTTAACAGTTGCTGGTAGAGCATCGTCTGCTTTTATTTCAACTAGAACTCTGGCATAGTTAAGTCTTTTAATCTTTCTTGTATTTGCATCTATGGCCAAAGGTCTCCCAATCATACTTGTTAATTTGCTAATGCATCCTGAATTCCAGAGTGCAAGGTCAAGTTTATGCATTTTTATCCAGACTGGGTAAGATAAACAACATTTCCCTTTCAAAGTTGAATTCAGCATCCCGCTTTTTCATTATGATTAATTTACTATCCATAAACCAGGGACCACCTTTTAACACTTTATCAAAGTCTTCTTCTTTTTCGAACTTTATAAGATAAAATCCGTTGTCCCTAGGAAAGACATCCTATGCTCCCTTAGGATTCCATACTCGCTTTATATAAGCATTTAGATGGACAACATACGGTCTCTTTCCTCCATATAGATATATATAGAATTCTTCCATAGTTTCTGAGCTTCTGCATAATCTTCTTCGTCTATAATCTGAAAGATGACTTCGCCGTCAATAATTGGTTCGATAAAGTTCAGTTCACCTTTAATTTCCGCCTGATTACCAATCGCCTCAATCCAGCATTTAGGGTTTATCTTTTGGGGCTTCTGAAGGATTTCGACGAAGGATAATTTATCTCCCTCTTTCTCTATACCCTTCCCCTTACGTTTCATCTCCACCCAATCATCATCGTCACCAGGGTCGAAAGTTGTGGAAGACGCGGGATTCGTAGGAATACTAGGGTTTGCAGACGCCACCTTTTACCCTTGATTAATTAAAAATTAAGTAAATAATTAAAATCTAGTTAAATAATAATTAAACCCTAATTAGTTAAAAGTAAATAAATAGTTAAACTTTATTTAACAAACATTTATTTTAAATTAAACCCTAAATAATTAATTAAGTAAATAAACAACTCTTAATTAAATAATAAATACTAATTAAATAATTAATTTTAAAATAATTAACTTGATTAAATAAATAAATTAAAATAATTACCTCTTAACTTAATTAATCATCAATTAAAACTTTCTTAATTAACCACAAATGATTAACTTATTTAATTAATCCTTAAAAACAAATTACTTAACTTAATTACTTAATTAATTAATTATTATCTTAAATAAATAAATTAATTATTAAATTCATTAATTAAGGGTTGATCAAGTTTTCTAATCTCTAATTATGTTTGAAATGGTTTTCAAAGAAATTTTAAAAGAAAGCTTAAAAACTTGAAAATCGTATATTTCCGAACTACATCCATAAGACTATCATTTTGGATGTCATAACTTAGAATCACTTCCTAAGCTATTATCCAAACCTTATCTCTTACCTTCCTTATTTTGAAAACATTGTTTTAAAAACAAATTCAAAAATCTAATTCAAAGTTACGAACTTTATTTTTTTTCTTTTCTTTTCTTTTTGAAACACTTAATGAATCAAAAGCTAAATAACATGAATTAAAATTTAAAAGGATCTCATTCCCTTTCATTATTTCCAACTACTAATTTTCATAGCCATCCAACCAAAAATCCAAGATTACACATATATAGCATATCATTTCCATAGCAAAACCCAAAATCACAACTTTATAACCCAAGGAATCACTTTAGCCTTTCAATTCAAGTTTTAATACCAACCACAAATTAGCACATGCATACATATCCAAACCATGCTATAATTCATACAACAAACATCATATGTATATAACCATATAACAACATATATATAAATCTAAGTTCCATCCCAAAAAGATTAGAATTTACTCACCTAGTTTAAATGAAATCTTTTCAAAATTTGGCAAAAAGACAGGATTTTTGAATCCTATGGAAAGACGTGAACTTTGCTTTGAAACTTTGGAATTGTGCTTAGCCTAAGCACAACATGGTTCGACCATAAGCACTAACCTTGGCTAATTTGGATGAAGATGGGCTTGATCTTGAAAGACGAACTGTAGAAGAGGATGTAGAAGTGTTTTAAACAAGTTTCTTAAGAGATTTAAAGTGGAAATGAATGGATTTTACAACATAAGAAAATAGTTTGTAAGCCATGGAAATATTTTTACAAGCATTAGGAAGTTGTAAAGTGAGAAAGAGAATGAGAAAATGTGATTTTTTTTTGGAAATTTGCTTTTGCAAAATGTTAACAAGTTAAATTACCAAATTACCCCCTTGTACTTTGCCCTTCACAAAAAAATCACCACCTCGTCCTCACCTCTACCTCATAAAAATTCCGCCCCTATAGTAAATATCCTTTTTTCATGTCAAAGAAAATATATTTGTACTTCTTATGTACTCTATGTTGGAAGAGGCATCTTATTTTAATATATTTTTGAACTTGTTTTTAAAATAAAAACCCTAACTTAATTATAAACACACATTAAGTATACATGTATTTTCAAGTGCATTCAACCTTGATAAGCTATATTTATAAATGTATGTATGTGTGTACCAAAGTGTCACAACATACTAACAACTTTTAGTCGACGAAAAATCGAAAAACGAATTTCGGCTACATTTTCAATCTTTCTTCGAACTAATTATTTTTGTAACAAAATTTGAAAATGATTTCACTATCATTTGTTATTATTTAAAAGTATTTTATTTTACTTATAAATTCCATTAATTGATTATTAAAAATATTATTAAACATCCATATATTAAGTGATCAAATTTTGGGTCTTTATATTCTCTCCCCCTTAAAAGATTTTCGTCCTAAAATTAGCAAACAAAGAGATAACTCAACTACCAAAAGCCATATATTATATCATAAAGTACATACAAAAGACATACACTAAGCAACCATATCAATAAGGATACACTATACATACAAACAAAAAAAACTATCCTAACATTAATCTAGGATAAGCTTCCCTTATATGCTCCACAGTCTCAGAAGTGCAGTTCCTGAGATTTTCACTCCACTAAATCTTGACTAACTTAACCACCTTATTGTGCAGCCTCTTCTCATCCTAATCTACAATATGAACTGGATATCTAACCAATGTCAAGTTTGGTTTTATTTTCAAATCCTTTTGAACCAACGACTCCACAATCAATGATGGATCATGAACGTACTTTCTTAAATGAGACACGTGGAACACATTATGAACATTTGTAAATCTCTCTGGCAACTCGACCTTATAAGTAAGAGACCCAATCACTTCAAGAATACGGAAAGGTCCAATATACCTTCGAGCTAACTTCCTAACTTTTCCAAATCTAATAGCTTTTTTAATTGGTAAAATCTTAATAAACACAAGGTCTCCAATATCAAATTCTAAATGTCTTTGCCTCCTATTAGCATAACCCTTTCAGCGATCTTGGGCTTCCTTCATTCTTTTCTTAATCACTGAAACTTTTATGGCAGCCTCTCGGATCAGGTACAGCCTAAGTACTAGTCTATCTCTCGTCTCAACCCAACATGCTGGTGACCTACACGGTCTTCCATATAGGGCTTCATAAGGTGCTATATGGATGTTTGCTTGAAAGCTATTGTTGTAGGATAATTCCACTAGATGAAGATGATCTTCCTAAGACCCTCCGAATTCTAAGATGCAAGCCCTCAACATATCCTCCAAGATGTGGTTAGCCTTCTCAGTTTGTCCATCGTTTTAAGGGTGGTAGGCTGTGTTCGGACTCGGCTTTGTTTCCAGTGCAACTTGAAAAGCTTCCCAGAACTGATTTGTAAAGATTGGATCTCGATCGCTTACTATACTCATTGGGACTCCATGTAAGCGAACTATCTCCCTCATATAAATCTCTGCTAATGAAGCTGCAGTTCTAGTTGGCTTGATCGGAATAAAATGAGCATTCATAGTTAACCGATCCATAATAACCCATAATCCTTCATTTCCTTTTCTAGTTCTAGATAAACCATCGATGAAATCCATCGATATTATCTCCCGTTTCCAACTTGAGATTTCCAAAGGTTAAAGTAATCCAGCAGTTTTCTGATGATCCCCTTTGATTTTCTAATAGCTTGCACACCTACTTACAAAGATAGAGACATCCTTCTTCATTCCTGGCTATCAGAATACTCTTTTCATATCCTTGTACATCTTATGAACTCTAGAATGTATACTTAACTTAGATTTGTGGCACTCTAACAAAATTTCTTGTCTTAGTCCATCCGCATCTAGAATGCACAACCATCTAGTCATCCTTAAAGCGCCTCGACTATCTATCTCAAAATACGAATGGCGACCCTCCTCGACTCCTTGAATTAATTCTTCCAGAATTTTATCCTTACTTTTATTCCTCACTATCCTTTCCTAAAGAGTTGGGGTAACCTCTAAAAGATCCAAGACTGCATTCCTGCTTAAAGCGTCTACCACCATATCAGCCTTCCCTAGCACATAGAGAATATCCAGTCATAAGATGTCAGACAATCTAACCACCTTTGCTGCCTTAGGTTTAAATCCTTCTGAGTGCAAAGTTACTTCAAGGACTTATGATCCATGAAGAGCGCGAATTTCTCACCTAATTAAAGAAAGAAACTTACTCCTAGAATCTCTAAAGATTAGAGAAACTAAGAGAAATAGAAGGATCCTTACCTAGTATATTTACATGTGTGCTCTCCCCTATTCTAGAGGATCGCACATTTTTCTCAAAAAAAAAGAAGGATCCTTACCCAACAAGTAGTACCTCCATATTTTCAATGCAAAGACAACAACCAACAACTCTAGGTCAGGCTTAGCGTAGTTCTTCTCGTGAGGCTGCAACTGTCTACTTGCATACGCAACCACTCTACTAGGCTGCATCAAAACAATGCCTCGTCCCACTCCACAAGTATCTGTGTAAACTGTGAATCCACTATTTCCACTTGAATGGCCAAAACTGGTGCACTGGTCATTCTCTTCTTCAAATCTAGAAATGCTTCTACATTGGAGCCCATACAAACTTCTTTCCCTTCTTAATTAGCTTGGTCAAATGGGAAAAAATCTTAGAATAATCTTGAATAAACCTCCTATAGTATCCGGCAAAACCTAAGAAACTACGAACCTCGGTAGGAGTCTATGGTCACTTCCATTCATGAACAGCCTCCACTTTTACTAGGTCCATCGAAATGCCATCTTCCGATACAACGTGTCCTAAAAGCCTTGGCTCTGATTGCCAAAAATGGCACTTAGAAAACTTTCCCTTACGAACATGCCTCCTTAATGTCTTTAATACCACTTCCAAATGATGTATATGCTCCTCCTCGGACTTGGCGTAGAAAGGAATGCCATTGATAAAAAGTAGCATAAACTTATTAAGAACATCTCTGAAAAAATGATTCATTAGATCAACAAAATAAGCTGGTGCATTGGTTAGCTCAAAAGGCATAACCAACCACTTAAAGAAACTGTCAGGGTCCCTAAATGCAGTTAAGGGTGTACTATCTTCAGCAACCCTGATGAAATCCAATAGCTAGATCCATTTGAAAAAATACCGTCGCTCCATAAAGTTGGTTAAAAAGATCACCGATGTAGGGTAAGGATACTTATTCCTAATGGTCAGCTTATTCAACTCCCTATAATCCATGCATAATCTTAAAGATCCATCAAACTTAGACGTAAACACCATAGCCGATCCCTAACTTGAATGGCTGGGCCTAATGAATACTCTCCTTAACAGGTCTTCAGTTTAACTTACCAACTCCTCTCTCTCCCTTAGAACCATCCTTCGCATAGGTTGAACCACAACCTTGCACCAGGGACCAAATCTATCTAGAACTCAATCTCCCGACGTGGGGGTAAACTTTTAACCTCTTCGAATACATCTAGAATAATATTAACAACTTCAATAGTCCCTAAATTTTCTTAGGATGATTCCAAAGCATATAAGAAACTACATATATGAATACCGGCTTCCTTTCATAATACTTAAGCCTTTCTTCCTATATCGGTCACTAAAGATAAAGTTCACTTAATATATTTTATGACAACCTTATACTTTGATAACCAATCCATACCAAGAATAATGTCAAATTCTTTAAAGTCTAAGACATATGGGTCGCAAGAAAAGTAATGAAAAAGGTAGGAAATTGGGACATTCTTACAAATCATATTCAAATGGGTTACCCTACCTATGGGGTCAAACACATACATAGGGTTTTCTACAATACTTGGAACAAGATGAATTTTGCTTACTAATTTTTAAAGAGATAAAACTATGAGAAGCACCAGTATCGAATAATGCTCGAACAAAAATACCATTGATCAGTAAGGTACCTTCAAGGACACCTTTCCCCTTCACATTCGTTGAAGTCGACGATTCATTCTTAAATATCATACACCTTAGGCTACTGCACCTTTTTCATGAGTAGGCTGTCCTTTACCTTATGCCCGGAGTGATGGCAACTAAAACAAAGAGTCTTCTGGACCATCGGGGAGATAGGTCCACTTTGCTGTTGCTGCTGAACTCTAGGATTCTTGCAAAACTTTGTGATTTGGCCCTTCTGCTGACACCAAAATCCTTAAACGACTCACTTGAGCCCCACCGCATGGCTTTCAATTTCCTTAATTCTTCAAATTAGGATAAACTTTCTCTTGTTGGAATTTTTACCATTAGCATTTCCAGTGGTTGTTGCCAATGTAGGCTTCTTCTTTTCCAAGACCCTTATACTCGACAGCTATGTCCACTAAATCAACAATAGAACCTTTAATATGAGCGGTCATCTTCTCATGGAAACTTTCCCTCATTTCCATAACGAACATCTTGTTTTTCTTCAATGGGGTATTGATCAATTCTAGTCCAAAACAAGATAGCTCGTTGAACTTTGTCTCATATTCTGCTACAGACAGATCCCCTTGCTTCTAGTCCATGAAGTTCTTATACATCCTAGTCCTTGCAACTGTAGGTAGGAACTGATTTTTAATTACTTCTCTAAAACGAGCCACCAAAAACTCTTCTTCTGGAACATTTGCAATAAGAAAGTCCCACCATATTGTTGCCCCCTCTTGCAGTTGCCTTGCTTCTATGAACCTTTTTGGTTCATCAGATAAGCCAAGACCTTTAAAAAAATTTCTCAAGATCGCGAACAAGCTTGCATTTCCATGGTAGACTATGTTCCTTTAAATGGTTTCCCTTCTAGATTGGTGTAATCCTTGCATACGGTTGTAGAATTCACTCGTGGCTGCTCTGGTGTTGCCTTTTTGACAATCCAAACTCCTCTAGGTTTTGTGGTTCAATCATTTGTAGTCGTAGTGGTACCTACTCCCTTACCTCGTCTGCCTCTGTTAATCATTTCTTACTACCTAGACATAGTAAGATAATTCTTAGAATACATGGAGGAGATTATCTTGAAGGAATGACACCAACCAAACCTATCAAAGATGATCTAACTATATGGAATATATATAGGTATAAGAATAAAATTTACAAATATGCTCTCTCAAAATTGACCTTAAACCAAAGCCTAGGTGTTCACTCAACCTAAGCTTTGATACCAAATGTAACGAATCGCCTTTCTTACTCCAAAAATGAGTCACTATAGGTAGAAGAAAAATAAAGATAAGAAGAGAAACAAAACAATCACAAAATCTGATAACGGAACGAAACAACATATATTAACGAACATAAGATTTTATATAGATACAACATTAATAGTACATCAGAGTTGTAATAATACAAGTTTCAAACCGGGACAAGTATAATTACCTATCCTTACATCACTAATGCAAAATACATATATATACACAGCGGAATAAGATAGTAGCTAGCTAACGTTGAAGCCACCAACTCCAGCTCCTCCAAAATGCAATCGTGAGAAACCTGAATCACTTGGCTACTCGTAAAAATTTGAGTGCCCATGAGTTTTAAGGAATGAAAATAAAACTTCTGGTCAGACATGGGTCTGGTGTGAGTAAACTTAAACAACTGAATTATTACTTTTAAAACACTTTTAAAATAAAGAGTATCTCGTAAGGCCACATCGCATAAAAATTCGGATGGCTTTTTACCTTACGATAACCAAAACACTTTATATAGAAATGCAGTGATATTGTGATAACGTATAGGGTTTTCAAGTAAAATAGAACATAGCTAAAATACTTGCATCTCACATTTCAACATATTTGGGTACAACTAAATCCGTTTGGTACTTATTGAAGAACATATTCCATACATGACCAGGTAAGGAACTACCTTCCGAAAGGTGCATCTCAAGATAAATACACCTAGGGTCTGACAAAAACATCTTGTACCCCTGCTACATAGAACCATCCTACCACTTGATTAGTAGTACCAAATATACATCACGACAGTTGGGATCAGCAACCGTACCGGAGCATACAAAATGGGTCAAATGTCGATTCTAGATATGATGATGACATATCTTGATGGAAGCTACCCACATAGCCCTACTACCTACCCTGTTTTTGTTCATTTTCGGTTGATGAGACATGAGGCTATGTTTACCTTTATTATAGCACTTCCACTTGGGATGCTAACATTGCCTTCCAGATGTTGACACAATGTCAGCACTCATCCATACAAGTCGTTCAGGAGATGAACGAACCGAAGGCACTGCTTCCATTACACTCATTTTGGAATCACCTTTAGTGTTAGTAGTAAATAGTCCTTGCATTTTAAAGTCTTTATCTTGGACCTTGCCTTCACTATTTCTGATTCAAACACTTACGTTAGTTCGTAGTGGTTTTTGGATAACAACTGCTATCTGATCTCGGTCTCTCCAAACCAACATTCGATAATGTACTAATATTAAGTTTTTATAGTGGACAACTTCGTTACCAGGGTATAAAGATTTACATATGTAAATATATTTCATATGCTTAAATTATCATGACTCGCTTATCGAAACTAACACCCTTGTATTCATCACCTTTTCAAAATGCGGTATTTATGATAAGTCGACTTACTTCCAATAAAACGTGTTAGCGTTTTATTCTAACTATTTTAATTTGTTTGGCTACTTAATGGCATGGAAAAGAGATCCTTTGGTTCAAAAATAATTCATCGAGAGGAGAAAGTTGATTTGAAATAAAAAAATATTGGAGTTTAAAAGAATTTAAAATAATAAATAGATCATCATTGAATCATAAATTAAAGATTAAATAATCCATAATTAATCATACTTAAATCAAAATTTAAACCTCAATTAATCTTAGTTAAGTCTTAATTAATTAAATAATTAAAATCTAGTTTAATTAAATCCTAACTAGTTAAAAATAAATAAATAATTAAACTTTATTTAATAAACATTTATATCAAATTATACTGTAATTAATTAATAATTAAGTAAATAAATTACTCTTAATTAAATACTAATTAAATAAATAATTTAAAAATAATTAACTTGATTAAATAAATTAATTAGAATAATTACCTCTTAAGTTAATTAATTATTAATAAAAACTTTCTTAATTGACTACAAATGATTAACTTAATTAATTAATTCTTAAAAATGAATTTGTAACATCCCGCCTTTTCGCACACTTTAAACCGACACACGTGCCAATTCAAATCATACGCAAGGGCGGATTGTTATGGGGTAAATAAGAAAAAACAGAGAAGAAATAAAACAAAATAGAATCTCACAGCGGAAGGATAAAATATAATAATCAATATACAGTTCATGATAACTGTTTACAAAATATTTATTTTACTTATACAATGAATATCAGAGTTACACATACCAATACAATCAATGCAGCGGAAATTTAGAGTGTGGTGCAATACTATAAATAATATAATACGGATTCTTCGTCTTCGTCCTCCAAAGCTAAAATCTTCGATCCTGAAACGCTCGGACTGACCCGAGCGAATTTGAAAAGACAAAAACACTCGAGTCAGACTAAAAGATCTTATGTGAGTTAAATTAACAAAAATAAATATGAGTACAGTAACTCAAGAGATGTTCGGGATTTACATCTCCTAAGGATCCGTTAAACTATTTACTATGTAGTATATTGCGCTATTATAATAGTGTCTATTTATAAAATAAACTTACTTTTTAATAGCGTTAAGGGGTTACCCATATAGCCCTTAACACAAATAATGCCAAAAATCTATACAGTACCGTAATACCTCCTGATCGGGAAGCTACCAGAGGATACTCCATAGGTACGACACAAATAGAAACTCGTAGTAAAGGCTCGGTATGGTAGGTGACACGGCACAACTAGGCAATGCCAGGGTAGATATACCAATTGCTATCCAGGCTGGTGGAAACGCGTAGCCGCAGTTACCTCCCACCTCGGACTAACTCCCCAAAATCAAAATATAGAAGTGGCCACTGAATCAATCCAAAATCAAAGTATAATATCGAAGAGGAGGGTCCGATCAGAGGAATGACCTCATTGGCCTGAGAATCGCTCCTGTTTTAGCCACCTTATGCCAACTCACGGGAGTCGGGTCCACGTATTTACCTTACAGGAAACGTCACCACCACCTACTTCATTCTGGAATCTCCACCGCGTACACGGTTAGTCAAAGCGGTTTTCAGTATCGACAGAGAGTATGTCAGATATCCGATCCCGGTCTCTTTGCCAACCCATCGTTATTATAACACCGCGGTCATTTAAAAATAGGTTATACTTTAAAAATCAGAATAAACATTCCATTTCATAACCATGAATACGATATCATTTCAAAACCCAAAACCATATTTTATCACTTATCCCAAATATAATTCTTTTCCAAAATCAAAATGCTTTAACTTCATATCGTCTGAAAATCAAATATTTTCAAAGCATAGTATTTTGAAAATCATAAATTAAAACCATAACTTCTAAAACTTGAATGGTTTGGATATTCAACGGTATATGAATTAAAAGGTTTAACTTAAATGTTACTTTGTAAAGAAAATAGTTCTCATGGCTTTACAAATACATTTCTTTATTAAAGTCTAAACCAAAATTTGTATTATCTCTCTCAAGTTCCAAAACCACTTCAATTTATATATATATATATATATCCATTTGGAGTATTAATATTTCAAAACTAAAGTTGGAATTTATTCCTTCAACAAATTAAATGTTCTATTATTTAGTCTTGAATATTCACATAAAATCCATAAATAAATAAGAACTCCAATTTCTAGTAATAAAATATATATTTTTTTCAATTCAAATTATACTAGAATATTCATTTCAATTTATCTTGGAAAAAAATCCAATTATAAATATCATATCTTAAAATTTTCAAACTTAACATTTAAACATATGATATAAATTATCAAACTCCATTTTCTTAAATTTTTTCCATTTTTAATAAAGAGATTTATACACCTTTTAATTTCAAAATTTTCAACTTCATATGTATATATATGGAAGAATAATATTTATACAATATAAAATTTAAGATTATTATAAACCGTATTCCATCCAAACCATAGAAATCACCTTTAAATAGTTATATATATATATCGCGGTGCCCGTATATAATTTTCTATCCTATGGTCAAGTGATACGGATATTTATCATTTCAATCCGCAATTTAAAAGATATAAAATTTTGCGGTTGTATATCATTTCAAACCACAATCCCGAATGAAATGAAATATGCATGATAATTTGCAATTTAATGATATACAATAAACATCCATTCATCAACATCATCCATCATCCAAATCGCAATCATCAATCAGTATCAATCAATAACAATATTATTTTTGGTACTACATAACAGGTATTACTGGCAATTTTATTCAAATTAAATTTAACAGCTATTAATCTACAGTCTGTATTCATTAATAAATTATATAACTGTTAACTAGCAGTTCATATACAAACAAATAAATTTTAACTGTAAATTTATACGCAATAAATTAATTAAATGCAATTCAACAGATATGAATAAAATAAACATGCCAAATACTCATAAATAAATTTCTATTCATTTCTAAAATTAGTTTAACAAACATAAAAGCTTCTAGTAGTTGTGAGTGGGTTTAAACACTCACCTTTGGAATTTAAATCGAATTTAAATTCGATTTAAACCCAAAAATTCGCCCTTCTCGGAATTCGTCCAAACCAGCGTCATCAAATCCGGAATTAAATTACGATCCTAACAAAAGAAATTTCGTGTGAATCCGACTTCGTATGAGAAAGTTATGGCGAAAAATGATGATTGAATTCAAAATTGAAAATAAATAAAACGACACACAAACCATATAGATGCGATCCCCATCGTCCACTCTACAAAACCCAGAAAAGGTTTGACGATCCGATGAAGTTTGCGACGACGATGATGAATGGTCACGGACTGTTTGAATTAATTCTGGTCAAACGAATGTTCAAAACAGAAAATGAATTGCACCAGTAGATTACGTGCCTCGAGAACATTAACATATATTTTTTTGTGGAATTTTTCTGAAGTGTTTGCATTTTCATTGAAATTTGGATTGAAGTAGATCTAGGTTTTGCAACCATTTGAGGAGGAGAAGGAGATGAAGAAATGAATATACAGAAAATGACAATAGGATGGAGCTAGGGTTTATAACTGTATATATATATTAAATTTCCAAAATTTAATTAAATTTACTTTCCATTATTTATTGTCAATTAGATTGATTTATCATTGGATTCATATTTCAATATGTAAATATCCCCAATTTCATCTGCACTTATATTTACATAGTTTCTAAATATTAAATTTCAAATATTACTTCATTTAACGTTACGTATTTATTATTTATTACTTGCTGCAGTTGATTATCAATTATACTTAATATACTAAATAGATGGTAAATTTTGAATACTTGTTATCATTAACGTTTTATTTCCACTTACAAAATAAATGAAATTATTACATAAACTCCCTTAATTAAGTCAACCATTATCTTATATAACTTAACTGGTAATATATATATACCCAATTGCCCTAATTGGTTTATAGTTATAAGCTAAATACATACTAACTTGTAAATAAATTCGTTTAATTGCAAATGGATCTGATCAAATTTAATAGATTGAATAGATGGGTAAGCAAATAATAAATTTTCCTTTTTGTCAAATTCAAACCCATTCCTACTTAATTATCAATTACAATTTATTATGAAACATTGATTTTATGCAGTTACCTTTTATTTACGTAGTATTACATCAATTCCTATAACCTTGGATTCATTCCCAATTCACCAAATTCAATTAATTACACTTTACAAATGTGTTTCCAATATATAGGTATTGCCCAAATTAAATTTATTAGCTAACTCATATTAATAAACAAATGACTTATATGAATGATTAAAATTTTCAACTATGTCACTTTACTCCTAAACTTCTGTTATTTAATAATTATTGCTTAGAACCTGATTTTAATCTTCCCATTATCTATTTAATTCCTTCTAGAATCATAGCTAATATTTGTCATCCCTTCATTACCCAAATGTTCTTATCCCATCAAATTTTAGGTTATCGAAATATTAATTGTCAATTTCTTTAATTGCACTAAATTTATCTATTAAAGGTTGCACTTAACCCAAATACATAAAACTTGCCCAATTTCTCCTTAAATCAATAACCTTCATATACAAATATGTTTATCATAAATTTTATCTACTCTTCTTTTTTAGGTAATGTCCTATATATTAGATTTCCATGTAATTTGCAATAAATCATACTCGTAGTTATATCACATTAAATGAATAAATAAGTGTTGACTCTATTCTTTTGATTCAACATTGGTTTATGTTATATTTCATAAATATTTCTACATACATCAGGATTTTTTAAAAATGGTTGTAATGTGAAATCTCGTCTACTTCCCATTTTATATTTAAGGCTTCTAAAACCGATTCATATCATTTCTCTAGTCCAAATTTTATTAATATAACCTTAAATTTAATTTATTCCTATCGATGTAATGGTTAAACACAAATTTCACTTATTTGCAATAAATCCACAAATTGGATTTCAAATTTTCAAATAAATAAATAAATTTTAGTTTATCACTTCTTAAATACCCAAACGTCAATGCCTTAATTTAAACTGCATTTATTACATTTTATAAAAATCCTCCATCTTAAGTGACAAATCAAAACTACCCTAACTACACAAATCATCGTATTATAAAGATATTTACACTATCCTCCATTTATTACCTTAATTTATTTAAGGTAACCTTAAATTAATATCTATTGCAATGATTTCAAATTATTATTCCCCCATTCCTTTTTAATTTCAATAACGCCAATTTTAACCGTCATATTCTCTTTATTTATGCGATAAATGCAATTATTGAATCTAATACTCCATTTAATTAATAGATCCTGCTTCCTAGAATCTATGTCAACAATAGGTCAAATATATACATAGAATTAGCCTTAACTTCACCTAAAAGAATTAGCTATTTCAACTACCGCACAAAACTACGCTACTGCACTATTTAATCAAATAAATTAATTGAACTTAAATCAGCATAAAGGTTATAAAATTATAAATGTAATCTTAATAAATTCATTTATTGATTTAGACTCTTTCTATACAGTAATTAACCTATTTGTGGGTATAAATAACTTTGGAATTATATTACATCTCATTAGTGCGCGTTTTATTTCCTATAACTTCTCCTTATTTAACTATACCCATTAACAACAAAAAAATTAAATTAGCTTTATTTCAATCTATTTCCCTTCTTAACTAAATAAAATAAATGGTTAACCTAAACACTTGTTATCCTTTGATATATTCAAATTCACTTCCAACATTTATTAACAAAATGTTGCCATAGGTTTAGATTTACATAAATAAATTATATGAATAGGTAGAAAAATTGGTAATCCGCAAATGCCCAATATACATGCATTAATTACTACCTATTGTTAGAATCCATTTATTAATTTACTAGTTAATAACGGTCTTTTTATTTCTATTTACTACCAACTCTCTATTTTATTATAGTTCCAATATATTAATACTTAGGCACATCAAGTGCTAGCCCTTTTGTTATTTATATTAAATTGGGTATGCACAAATAAGTTGTTAATTAACTATTTCTACAAAATTATATTCATACATTCAGTTCCATATCTTATAGGGTTAAATTCTAATTACTTACGCTTAATCTATCAATTTAATACTCTATTCAAATATGCATTTAAATTCTTTTTATTCTAAATAAATTTTATTAAGTGTTGACATCCACTAATAGTATTCACCTTTATTACAACCAAAGGTGACATCTTCACTACTGATTTTATATTAATGAATCTCATTTTAGTTAATATTTTTTTATTAATATTCTCAATTCAACATTTATTGATTTCTTAAAATTTACTTTTAACAAAAAGTGACAAATTACATTATCCAAATCTATTGTCATAAAATTTTATTGTTACACTAGGTTACAACTACTATACCAAATTTCTACATTTATTCTTAAACAAATTAGAAATTATATTAATTTAATTTATTAAATATTATTAATTTCAACGGGTCGTTACAGAATTACTTAACTTAATTACATCATTAATTAATAGTTACTTTTAACAAATAAATTTATTAATAAACTCATTAATTAAGTATTAATTAAGTTTTATAATCTCTAATCAAGTTTGCTTTCACAACAATTTTAAAAGATGGCTTAAAAACTTGAAAATCGTATATTTGCGAACTACATCCATAGTGACTATCGGTATGGATGTCATAACTTAGAATCACTTCCTAAGCAATTATCCAAACTTTATCTCTTACCTTCCTTACTTTTGAAAACATTATTTTAAAAACAATTTTGAAAACTCTAATTCAAAGTTAGGAACTTTATTTTTTTTTTTTCTTTTTGAAACACTTAATAAATCGAAAGCTAAATAACATGAATTGAACTTTAAAAGGATCTCAATCCCTTTCAACATTTCCAAGTACCAACATCCATAACCATCCAACCAAAAATCCAAGATTACACATACATAGCATATCATTTCCTTAACATAACCCAAAATCACAACTTTATGACCCAAGGCATCACTTTAGCCTTTCAATTCAAGTTTTAATACTAACCAAAAATTTACACATACATACACATCCAAACGATGCTATAATTCATAAAACAAAAATCATATATATACATATACACACATACATATATAGCCATATAACAACATATATATAAAGGTAGGTTCTTTCCCAAAATGATTAGAATCTACTCACCTAGTTTAAACGAAATCTTTTCAAACTTTTGCAAAAAGACTTAGGATTTTTTAATCCTATCGAAAGAATTAAACTTTTCTTTGAAACTTTGGAAATGTGCTTAGCCTAAGCACAACATGGTTTGACTATAAGCACTACGGATACGACTTTGGCTAATTTAGGTGAAGATGGGCTTGATCTTGAAAGTGGAAGTGAAAAAGAGGATGTAAAAGTGTTTTAAATAAGTTACTCAAGAGATATAAGTGTAAATGAATCAATTTTACAACATAAGAAAATAGTTAAGAAGTCATGGAAATATTTTCACAAGCTTTACGAAGTTGTAAAGTGAAAAATAGAATGAGAAAGTGTGAACTTTTTAAGGAAATTTTCTTTCACAAAATGTTAACAAGTTAAATTACCAAACTATCCCCTTGTACTTTACCCTCCACGAAAATACTGCCACCTCATCTTCATCTCCACCTCATCAAAATGCCGCCCCTATGGTACATCCTCCCTTTTCATGTCATAGAAAATATGTTTGTACTTCTTATGTACTTTTTGTTGGAAGAGACATCTTATATTAATATATTTTTGAACCTGTTTTTAAAATAAAAACCCTTACTTAATTATAAATATATACTTAATTACACATGTATGTTCATGTGCATTCAACCATGATAAACTATATTTATAAATGTATGCATGTGTGTACCAAAGTGTAACGACATCCCGACAACTTTTAGCCCACGAAAATTCAAAAATTCGAAAAATGAATTTCGGTCACATTTACAATCTTTCTTCGAACTAATTTTTGTAAAAAAAATTTGAAAATGATTTCACCATAATTTGTTACCATTTAAAAGGATTTTACTTTAGTTATAAATTCCATTCATTAATTATTAAAAATATAACTAAATATCCATATGTTAAGTGATCAAATTCTCGATCATTACAGTTGAGAAAGGGAATTTATATGGAGATTCGAGATCTGTCCAAGATACTCGAATCCATGTAGTGATTCGTGATCTATTCGAGATGTGGGTATCCATTTAAGGATTCATGTTCGAGTGATGAAGACTCGTGTAAAAGATGTTGAACGTAACATCGACATTGAAAATGCCTAAAAACAACAGGCTGCATAATATAGGGTTTGGCTGACCCACGACAGGATATTATCAACTCCGTATCCAAAGTATGCTTATCGATATGTTTGTACCTATAGTTGATGATATTTGGTACCATGCGGTTCATGTTTATATTCGGACGTAGGCCTTTATGTTTTCTTTATGGTATATTTTATGTAGAGATATACGATGCCTGGAAGGTGACTACAAATCCTTGTGCATAGAGATTGAATTTTTACTCGACCGAAGGGATCTTCATGGAAAATTCATTTTGCAAACGTACCCTAGGGGTTTTGAGTGTGGCTTGAATATGTTATGGTGTGACCAATGTAAGCATCACAACTATTTGATATGATTTATATTCTATAACCTAAACATCATTTATCATATTAGTATATTAAACTTAATGAATGGTTGGTTTCTTTTGAGGGGAAATCTATTATGGGAATCTATACGGTCTCAATAATTACCGTTACATGTTGCATGTATCTTGGGTTTTCTCATACTAGGCTTATGTCTAACGCTTGATTTTTGTTTCACTAAATTTCTCACATATTTTTTCGAGTATGCTGAGTATGGCATATTTTAACTTGGATGCTTTAGAGTTCAAAAGACAAGCCGAAGGCTTCCATTATCTATCTATTTTTATTTCTATTATTCCATATTAACTATGTACATATATCAACAATGTAAGGGCAGTGAGTTATAACTGTCTAGGTTGATGATAGTACTTAGGTTTTGTAACTCTGAAAATCCTATATTCAAAGTGACCCTTTGTACTATTCTTTTGATATTATATATTATAGTTCTACTGTGATATTCTAATGCTTTGCTCTTCCTTTCTTGTTTTTTTCTTTTTTTCCTAGCTTTTTGCCTTTTTGGCACTTAGGTTTCGACATATGAATACCGTGGATGTATTAGTGTCTACATTCTTAGGTCGAAAAGTCGAGTCGTTACATTTGATATCAGAGCAATAAGTTGAGCAAACACCTTAGTTTTGGTTGGGTATGAACATTAAGGATAGGGTAAGCGACACCCTGTAATTATTCGAGTGTGTACATTTGCGTATTTTTAATTTCTATAAACGCATACCCTCTTTTTCAGCTTTCCTTAGGAATAATCTCTTTCTTTGGAATAACTCTAGCCTTTCATATTGTAAATATATTTCGCTATGCTTAGGTTGTACATCATGAGTACTAGAGCCATCAATGCTTGAGGAGGTAGAGGTAGTCGAGGTAGTACCATCACAAATGGTGAAGATTGAGCACTAAGGAATGTTGCTCCAGTCGAGGAACCAAGGGTGGATATTATAGAGGAGGTCGTGCAGGTTAAGCTTCAAGTGAATTTTTCTTCGCTCTATCATGATTATGAGAGGCTAAGAGGTAAGAGGTTTAGTGGTGTAGAGATGATCATAGAAGATCAGACTTGGATCAAATTATGTGATCGAATATTTGGGGATATGAAGCTAGATAATGCGATGAAGCGTCGGTTGGCGTCATGGTATCTGACGGACGCAACCATTGATTAGTAGAGTTCTATAATTACTAATATCAAAGAGAACGACTTCTCTTAGGCCCAATTTTAGGAGGGATTCGATATGAATTTTGTCCCAGAAGCTGGGAAGACTTTGTTGTCTAGGAGCTTCCTTGGCTTGAAGCAGGGGGCCATGACAATGGCGGAGTATGATAATAGATTCACTGCCTTATTTAGGTTCGTACCTAGGTTGGTAGAGACACCGTTAAAGAGGAATGAGATGTTCATTGTAGGGATGTGCCTAGAATTCAAGGGTAATATGACTAATCACATCTCGAGTCTTATGTAAATTTGGTGAACATGAGGTTGAGGTTTAAGAGCCTAGCACTAAAGCCATCTATTCCTACACCACCGGGGAATAACAAAAGGAAGTTTCACCTTTCGAGGGATATTTTTGGTTTGACTTGTCACAAGTGTGAAAAGAAGGGGCATTTCGCCAAGAGTTATACATAGATTGGGGAGAAACAAGCGGCAAAAGCGCCATTGGTTAAGCCATATATTGCTAAGGTATCGAAGATAGAACCATAGACGGCTAGGGCATGGTTTGCACTAAGGATCTGCTACAATTTCCACCGGCCCGATCATCTAGTTAATGGCTGTCTGATGCTTCATAAAGGGAGTAGCCTAGAGTTTTTGCTTTAGCTTCAACACCTTCCACTTCCACCGTAGCAAAGGGGAAACAAATTCTGGAAGATATTCTATCTATTTTTGGCATTCCTATTCGTGTTTTATTTTATACTAGTGCTTTTCTTAGTTTCATATATTGTACACTTGTTAATAGATTAGAACTTAAACTGGTTATAGCTTTAGATTCTATTTGTGTGTCGAACCCTGTTGGAGGCTCGACCAATCTTACTATGGTTTGCTTAGGAGTTTCAATTTCTTATTTTGACGAACTCTTTCCTTACGATATGTATATCTTGGATTTTACGGGTTTGATGCTCTACTTGAGATGGATTGATTATCATGGAATAACACAGTCTTAGGTTGTGATAAGCGAAAGAGAACAGTGGTATGGAAGCAAGGGAGGAAGGCTCTGACTATAGATTGTGAGGGGCCTAGCTTACATATGTATGGTTGCCTTTTTTATCTGGATGTGGCAGAGGAGGAGTTAGGTTCAACCCTATTGTTCAGGAATTTTCGAATATATTTGAAGCAGTGTCAGGTTTACCACCATATCGAGAGATAGAATTTTACATTGATTTAGTGAAGTGTGCAAAACTTATCGTGTTGCCTATTCGTAGACTTGCCCTAAAGGAGAAGTTGGAGCTAACAAATCAAATTAGTAATTTGTTATAAAAGGGTTTGTTCCAACCCATTCATTCGAGTCGGGGAGTGCCCGTCATCTTTTCTACAAAGGCGGATGGTCCCTAATACCGTGTGTAGATTATCACGTAAATTAACAAACGAAATTTTAGGAACAAGTGTCATTTACCTAAGATAGATGATTTGTTTGATAGGCTTCCTAGAGCTTGAGTGTTTTCTCAACAGGATCTTGCTACAGGGTTCCATCAATTGAGCTTGGCAGATGAGAGTGTACCCTTGACTGCTTTTATATCCAACCAATTTTATGAGTGGTTAGTTATGTCGTTCAGCCTAACAATGCTCCAACATATGTCGTAGACTTAATGAATTGAGTTTTTCGAGTTGTGTTGAATAAGTTTGTCCTTGTATTTATTGATGATATTCTAATCTACTCTAAGACCAAGAGGGAACATTCATGTCATCTATGGATTGTTCTAGGGACATTAAGATAGCATGTGCTGAATGCTAAGTTCTCGAAATGTCATTTTCGGTGTTTAAAAGCTAGGTTCTTAGGTCATGTTGTTTCAGCAGATTATATAATGACCCACAGTTTTAACACTTTATATTGGAATACTTATTCAAATATAGGATTATTAAATATAAATAATCATATTCTATGTGATAAATAACAACGGTGATCTTTTTTTTGGAATATTGTTTACAAAAATATATTGTTTGAAAAAATATTGGCAAAGTAATCGAGAATTGTTTTACCGATAAACAGTTTTTTTACCATCAGAAGTCGCGAATAAACTGGGTACATGCACTTATTTCTCCATGTAAGTAAGAATATGTAATAAAATATCTTTATGACATCATCAAGGATGTCATCACTTTTAATTTCAAGATTAAGTTTAAATATTCAAATAATTGTTTTAAAATAATTATAATTCATTTTAACTGGATATATAAGATAATAAGTGATTTATAATGGTTTCATAAATATATATACTTGTTTTATAAAGATATACAAACTTCATCGCATTTGGTAAATGACGTTGTATTTTTATAAATGGATTTTAATATTATTTAATATGGCTTTATAGCTTAAATAATATTGTTTTAATTATTTATAAATGGTAAGAAATTTATTTTGAAATTATGATTACGTAAATAAATAGTTTAGTTAAAAACTGAAAATATTACCGGAAATCGAATTTCGGATTCACAACATTTTAAAAAATAAAAGTTGTTTAAAGTCGTTGCAACCTTGTTTTTGTATCTTATGCACATGTGTACATGTCATACATGCACATGCACATACATACGTATATACACATATCACAAAATATCTAAGATATTTCAATTTTATTCGCCCTTAAGTCATTAAAAGCAAACTTACCATCACATACTCTTGCTTACACATACCTACATATGGAGGAGCACATGAGGAAGGGTGGTTGCATGTGTACTAAGGATGGAAGAGGGGTAGAGATGCGTGTATGACATGATGGATGGGAAGGAAATATTTTTTCTAAGGTTACTTCATATCTATGGCTTGCTACCCTATATATACTCACATTACACCTCCATTATCCAACACAGCAAGTTCTATGCTCTCTCTCCTCTTCTTGCTAAACTCATTAATGGCCCATTCATGAACGCGATGTATCATATACACTCCTAAAAATAATAAACATATCCAAAAGTGATCAAAACTCCTCAAACCAAAGTAAATCACCTCCTCTATCTCCTAGTGGTGCATGACCACCACCACTTCCACCTTTGGCCGATCACACCAACCCCAAAGACATCATGGCTGAGCTTTCATGGGTGAATAAGGAGATCGGGGAAGCTCCAGAGTAAAGAAAAAAGAAGGAAGTGCTACCAGAATACCGCCTGTTTTATTTCTAGAAGCTTCGGAAAAAGTTTGGTGGAGTGAAAACCAATAGCGAGTACTCGACATTCATAATTATTAAATAACATATATAATTATTTCAATTATGATAGTTTGACCATTTAATATCTTAGATGATTTATATGGATGTTTGAAAATTGATTGATTATATGGTTGATAACTTAGTTGTGATAAATATAACAAACATTGGGAAAATCATAATTATCAAAAATAGAAATTGTTAATTAATTAACCATAGTTATTTCATGGAAAAATAAATCCCTATTAATATGTGAATGCGACTTAGTAAGCCTCTTTATGGTTTTGAATATCATAAGATCGAAAAATGAATATATAATATTATAATATGGAATAAAGTGGAAAAAGAGTTTATAAATGTAGTAAAAATAGTTTGTAATGATTTAAAATGGTTTATTATAGTATTTTAAACATTTTAACAAGTTTCAGAAATTTTTAATGAAGTGTGAAAAATAGAGCCAAATTGAGCTCGTCGCGTAGGGTAGTCCGTCATTTTCCGAGCTGAAAAGTTAAATCAATATGTAGAATTCAATATAAGTCCGAACTCTTTGAAATAAGAATTTTCCGAACCCGTATAGGTATAGTTTCCAAATAGAAGAAGAAAATCAAGATTTCATTTAGTAGAGTTTGAAACATGTTCCAATTAAATTTTCAAAAACATCGCGTTTTGGCAGTTCGGAAATCAAAGTAGTAAATTGTTTAGAAATAAATATTTTGAAATCATTAAAAATATGAAATAAATTCCATAAATATATTAAAATATTTCAAATCGGGTTTGAGTTATAAAAATAGACTTATATGAAATGTAAAAAGTATTTGGATCTAAGAAGCTTTAAAAACACTATTCACATCAGTTTTTACAACGGTTCTTGGTAACTTTTGCAAATCATGGTTTGAACTTAATTATTCTTTCCCAAACTTTTTAGCAATCTTTTCAAATGAATAACTAAGTATTTTGTAGATGATTTGGAAGTTTTATGATTATTTTAAAGGAGTTTAAATAAATAGTTAAAGGAAAATTATTTTAAACTATATTTGGAATAGTGTTAAGTAAATGAAAATCATCTCTAAAAGATCATATAAAGGATATTGAATTGATCAAAAAACTTGACCGCCTTATGGGTGACGGAGAGATAGTCTCTACCCGAACTTGGACAACCAGTCTCTGGGTTCTGGTCTAGCTATCCACACTGGCCCGACGGAGGGGATAGTTAACGTGATCTACTCGGATCACATTTCTTCAAGTTAAAAGAAAAGAGATTTAGAGTTTTTTCAAAGATAAACAATATTCTAAAATATAATTTTGGTGGTATAGAGAATGCCTAGTTAAAATCTATATTAAATTCCAAGGAGGGAACTCGTACTACCTATGTGAATTTAAAAGTGATTTCGCCATTATTCGGGGAACAGTACAGGTTGAATACAGAAATTGGTATTGAGTATAATAGTCTAATCTCTATGGATCCTTTTCTACTCAATGATAAATGATTTGGTTTTATAGTAAATGATATCTTAAATAACATCATTTTTGACCCATTTAAAAGTTATGATTTGAAAATAAGGAAATCTTTATTAAGATTTAAATAAATGATTTGGTAACGTTTTCGTAAGCAAAGGTGAAATGATTTGGAATTATTCCAAGATTGAAAAAGTTTGATTAACCAGAGGATTTGATAAATGAGGCTTAGTGATTCCATATACTCTTAATAGATAAAGGAATAATTTAAAAGAATACATCTTTGAAAGATATTTGATTTGATGAAAAATAATTGAGTAGCTGTTGTTTGATAATCACTTGTATACTTGACATCTATTTATTGTTGATTGGTTTGAAGAGGCCTGGATCAGACTTGGACGATTTCTATCCGAAAACCATTTTGAACCAATATATGCATTCGAAAGTGAATAGATGTTGAAGATGATGATTTTTGAAAATGGAGATCTTCATAATGTAGGTCTACTTGACACCAACCTCTAGGGTAATTCCCATGTCATATATATATGGCGGTAGAAGTGCCTTCGTTCTAAAAACATTCTATTCGCAAGGACTACTCACCACTAATCCTATGGATGATTCCCAAATAGGAAGTATTAGGAGGAGTGCCTTTGATTTTTCCTTCACCTAGACAACTTGTATAGATGAGTGTTTGACATTGCATTTCTAAAACCACGTACATTGATCTCTACAAATGTACATCTGTTTGGTGGTGTAGAAGGGAACCCCACCTATAATTAACACCCTTCTCTGAGACATATGAACTCATAAGTAGTACTTTTGTGGAAATCTATAATGTGTTGTTAGAAATGGCAATATGGCATTCTAAGTGGAATTTGCTTTATGAAAAGCAAAGCATGACTTAGTGAAAAATAGAACATAGCCTTATGAGCCTCACATCCTGGAGATGATATATGTAATTATGTGGTCTGCATGACATATTTTGGGCTATTTGTTTTATTGATGATGGAGGAGTCTAGTAGTGTTTGAACCCTTAATGGTTTTAATGGGCATGTATTGGAGGCTTGATTGAGAAAAAGCAAAGCCACTGAAATACGATGTTCCATAGTAGTGTAACAATGTAGTATAAAGGCTTGCTTGAGAAAAGTGAATAGTCACCGTAGACTAGGATGTTATGCGTGGATTTCACATCAGAGGAAATGGAGACTAGTTCCCTATCATGTTAGAAATCCAATTCCAATATGAGCTTTACAGTTTTGGTTGTATTCCCTAAATAGATGTAATCCTTAGCAACATTTCAGCTACCCTTTTCGTATCCTATACACCATTTGACATTTTCTGGGTATTCATACCATCTTTATATATTTATTTGAAAAGTATTTTCAAACCAATATCATTAACGATAATATCAAATTTTTTTTGGTATAAAGCATTTTGGTTATCATAAGGTAAAAACCTATTTTTGTTTATGTCCGATGTGGTCTTACGAGATACCCTTCTTTTTAAAGGTTTTGATTGGCACCAATCTGATCTATGACATTGTCATATATATTTATAATTTGAGTTTTCTCATACTGGTTTATCAAGCTTGATCCGGGTATTTTAATACTCGGGTCAGATCCAACTAGTTTCAGGTTCAGCTAAAGATGCTTGGAGTTTCCAAAGGAGAGCTAGAGATCTTCACCAACGTATAGACGTATTATATTTTTCTGCTGCATTTATTTTGTTATTTTTTAGCATTTGTAAGGATAAAGGATTTATAACTATCCAGGCTAAATCAAGGTTAGTCTCTGATACTGTATTCAAAATTTTCCGCTATAAAAGATTTTATGGTTAATAATACATGATTATACCATTCGTATGAGATTATGTTTTCTACTTTATTCAGTGTTATTTTCTTTTTACCCTTTATCAATCTGCCTTTTCAGTACTTGAATTTATGGCATGTAAATACCGAGGATGTATTAGTGTCGATTTTCAAGAGTAAAAAAGACGGGTCATCACATAATATATTTCTATGGATCCCACTAAGGTTGTGGTCATTCAGGACTGGAAGAGATCGAAAAGCGCAACTGATATTAGGAGCTTTCTGGGTCTAATAGGTTACTATAGGAGATTCATATAGGATTTCTCAAAGATTGCCTCTTGCATAACGAATTTGACGAAGAAAGATTTCAAATTTGTCGTCAAATTTGTGTGGCTGATTGCAAGCAAGCATTCATAGAGTTAAAGGAAAAGTTGACTAGTTCTCCTGTTCTTACTATGATAGATGGGAAGTGTTATTGCTTATGTGAGTCAGCAGCTCAAACCACATGAAGTGAAGTAGGCAACTCATGACTTGGAGTTGCTAGCAGTGGTATTTACGTTATAGATGTGAAGGCATCATTTTCTAGGCGAAAGGTTTGAGTTATATATGGACCATAAATCTTTGAAGTATCTTTTAAGGAAAAAAGACTTAACATGAGGCAACAAAGGTTGTTAGAGTTTCTTACAGTCTATGGTCTAGTTATATTATACACACTTAGGATAGCTAATGCCGTAGATGATGTGCTCAGTAGGGGGTATGCAGTTATGACAAATGTTGAGGTTCGTCTGACTCTGATTAGTTGTATTGAAGAGAGTGGCTTAAAGATCTTCATTTTTAGGGTAACTAAAAATGTAAGCGAGCATGAGGCTCCGAAGAGTTGGTCAGAATTTGCGGTGGATGGCCATGGCATTTTAAGAATGAATGGTAGGTTATATGTCCCAAATGTTGATGAGATTAGGTAGGAGTTCTAGTAGACAGTCCATACTAGGTTGACGATACATCTTGGGGTCACCAAGATGTATTAAGACATGAAGAGGACGTTCTGGTAGAAGGGCATGAAGAGAGATGTTTCTATCATTGTAAGTAGGTGTTCTAACTGCCAACCGATAAAAGGTAGTCACTAGAAGTAGGTTGAACTACTTCAGCCACTCGTGAAATCTAAGTTGAAGTAGGAGTAGATTTCCATGGACTTCATCGATGGATTGCCTAGGTCGAGGAGGGGTAATAAAGGTGTATGGGTTATTGTGGATCGATTGACCAAGAGCGTGCACTTCTTACATATTAAGACTACAAGAACAACTTCTAGTTTGGCTAACTTATATGTTAAGGAAATCATCATATTGCACTGTGTTCCTTGTGATATTGTGAGCAATAGAGATCCAATATTCAAAAGCCAATTCTAGAAAGGCTTGCATGAGGCCTTAAGAACCGAGCTTAGTTTGAGTATCGCTTACCATCCGCAGACAGATGGGCAAACGAAAAGGTGAATCGAGTATTGGAGAACTTTCTTAGAGCATGCATTTTGTCTTTCGAGGGTTCGTGGGAATAACACTTACCACTTGTTGAGTTTTCATACAATAACAGTTATCAGGCCAATATTAGAATGGCACCATTTGAAGCTTTGTATGGGAGGTCTTGCAAATCTCCATCGTGTTGGGTAGAACATGGAGATCATCTTATGCTTGGGCCGAATATGATCCGAGAGGTGTCAGATAAGGTTATAAAGATTCGAAAGCGAATCAACTAAGCGCATAATCGGTAGAAGAGCGATGCCAATGAGAGGTGCATGGACTTGGAGTTCTCAGTTGGTGACTTTGTGTTTGTAAAGGTTTCTTCGATGAAGTGTAGTCCAGTTTGGAAGGGCTGGAAAGTCAGCTTCTCGTTATATAGGATCATTCGCAATTCTAAAGAGAATTTATACACTCGCGTATAGAGTCAAGTTATCGATTAGGCTATCAGGTGTGCACAATGTATTTCATGTGTCGCATTTGCATAAGTTTGTGCATGATCCTTCAGTGATAGTGGAAGCACTTCAGCAGGTGGACTTGGAAATTGAGCCAAATTTGACTGTTTTGAGGTAGCCTGTTCGTATTGTCAATGGGGATACGAAGCGATTGAGGACTAAGGTTGTGATGTTAGTTAAAGTACAATGGAGCGAGGATGCTTGGGATTGTACGTGGGAAACATAAGATAGTTTGAAAGAGTCCTATCTGGATTTGTTCTTGAACTAGAGATTTTTATCTTACCATCGTACATCTTTTGTAGTGTACTCACCGCTTGAGGTAGAGTCACTTAGTTTGCATTTTGGTTGCTGTTAGTTTATATATAGTTCCAAAGGTATGCTATATATACCTTGTTCTTCTATCTTATGTGATTATCGTTCTTATTTGAATTTTGAGGGCATAATGTTCTAGGTGGGGGAGAATGTAGCGACCCTGAAATTCGAACACTTCATCTCCAAATATCAAAATGTTTGAAAATATAATTAAGTGTTATAAATATGATTTTATAACCTTATTAAACATCATTTAATTAAAAATAATGATAAGAAACTTTTTTTTGAAATTTATTTACAAAAATATATTTTTTGAACAAAAATCGATAATGTGACCGAAAAACAGTTTATCAGTAAACAATTTTTCGATCGATATAAGTTGTTCGAACTCTTATGCACCTGACTAAATGATCAAACTAACACATTAACAACTAATTAATATACACACGTCTTCATAAAGCTTAAAATGTTCAAGTAGCTTCTATTAGGATAAGAGATATTATCATGAGAGGGGTAAGATGGTAATTAGCATAAAGGAGAAGTGATGGGAGGTGACTTCCTTGGCATGAAGGGGAGGGGGTGAAGGAAAGCTTAAGGGAACCATTCTTGGCCTATATAAGGAGGAGCATACCCTTAATATTCATTCACAAATTTACAAAGCTGAAGAGTGAAAATCCACGTCTTCTTCTTCTTCTCCATAATAATTTTCTAAAGCAAAATATGTGCAAATCAAAACCAAAACATTTCAAACTTGGAGTGAAGCATTACTACCACATAACAAAATCTTCTACCTAGTTAGAAGTTGAAAAGGTGAAGCATATCAATCCCTATCCATTTGGGCAGTGAGCGCTTGAGGGGGTAAGGAGGTGGAAGCCAGGCAAGAGCAAGAGAGGAAGGGAAGGAAGGGAGGTAGCTAGCTTGAGTTTGGACCTGGGTTCTTTGACCTAGTTGTTTGTTGAATAAATGGCAAGCTAACTTACCATTTTGATTGGAAAATATCACATGTGTACAATTATGTCTTATTATATTAATGTTGTTGAATTAGTAAGGACATATGTGACAACATAGATTTTGATTCCTACATTGAAAGCAAGTGGCATATGTATGGATTTAAATGGACTAGAATGGACTTGTATGACATATAAAAAAGTCTTGGAATATAACACATAGGTTATAGTTGAACATAGGTTTGAATATAACTCGGTTTTGAAAGTGCATTTATAGCGATAGTCACTATAGATGCAGTTGTGAATTGCCCTGTTTTTGGCGATTTCTACAGAATTTTGTAAAAAACCCTTAAGGGTTCCTTGTCATATTTATAATGTCATATATATATATATATATATATGTTTATTTCTATTAAAATCTTAAATAGTAAAAAGTAAAGTAACATATTGTAACGTCCCGCCTTTTCGTACGTTTAAACCAACAATAAACTAACGATAAACCACACAAGTCAGACTTAAACCATACAGAAGGGCAGTTTGTTATAGGGTAAATAAGAAAAGGCAGAGAAAGAAATGAAAAAACAGAATCTTGCAGTGGAACGATAAAATATAATAATCAAATAAACAGTTCATAAAACTGTTTACAAAATATTTGATTATATTTATATAATACATATCAGAGTTACACATACCAGAGAATCAAATAATAATGCAGAGGAACAAATGTGATGCAATGGACTAATATAATATATAATAGTAATAAAATCTTCGTCTTCGTCCTCCAGAGTAAGGTCTTCAAATCCTCAAATGCTCAGGCTGACCCGAGCGAATTGAAAAGACAAAACACTTGAGTCAGAACTAAAAGATCTTATGTAAGTTAAATCAACGGTAAAATATGAGTGGAACGGCGCCAGAGATGTTTACGGGATTTGACATCTCCTATCCAGTGTCAAATGTGAGCGCAGTAACTTAAGAGATGCTCGGGATTCACATCTCCTAAGGATACGTTAAACTATTTACTATGTAGTAATATTTCGCTATTATAATAATGTCTATAGTAAAATAAACATACTTTTAAATAGCATTAAGGGGTGACCCAATATTCCCTTAACATGTAATAGTCCCAATGGTCCATCCAATATCATAGTCCCTCCCGATCGGGAAGCCACCAGAGGATACCACACGGGCTATGGGAGTAAACCAAACTCGTACAAGGCGCGATAGGGTAGGTGATATGGCACAACTAGGCAATGCCAGGGTAGATATACCAATTACGCACACGGGATGGTGGTAACGCGTAGCGCTCAGCTACCGCCCACCTCGAGCCACACCCCCAAAACAAAAATCAAAAGTGGCTACCGAATCAATCCAAAAGTCTGAGTGTAATATCGAAGGGAGGTGTCCGATAAGAGGGACTGCCTCCTTGGCCCGAGATCGCTCCTGTTTTAGCCACCTTATGCCAACTCACGGGAGTCGGGTCCACGTATTTACCTCAGAGGAAACGCCGCCACCATTCTACTTCATTCTGTAATCTCCACCGCCTACACGTTTGTTGAAGTGGTTTTTGGCGTTGGCAGAGAGTATGACAACTTCCGATCCCGGTCTCTTCAACAACCAAACGTTATTATAACACCGCGGTCTTTTCAAAATAGTTTATACTTTTAAAAAAACAGATTAAAATATCCACTTCAAAACCATATAAATACGATATCACTTCCAATTTAAAAACCTAATCAGTATGATATCCTTTTTATTTCAAATCAATATAATATCATTTTATTTCAAATATATCCCTTTTTCAAAATATAGCACCTCCAAATTTTTATACTTCAAAACCAAACATTTGAAATTTTAACACCTTTAAAACATAATGCTTTGAAATTCATAACTTCGAAACATTTCAATTTCTATAAACATTTCAATTCGATATATTCCAAGATTTTAAATATTCCAAAATTTCAAACTAAATTTGATAATTTCAATTCAACATTTAATTTACTATTATTTAGTTTTGAGATATTATACATAATAAACCCCTTATTATTTAAATAAAACTTAAATTTCAAATGACTAGATATTGTCTTCAATTCATTATACTTGAAATAATCATTTAATTCACCTAGACCCAAAAATCAAGTTATAATAATTATACCTTTTAAAATTTCCAATTTAATAAATTTTGCATCAACCCTGTTGGTTTAATTCTTAAATAAATTCAATTTGATAAAATCTCAAATTTATCTAAATTTCAAATCAAATTTTATTCGAGTAAAATTCTTAAATAATTTAATTCACATCTATTTCATATTTTATCTTCCAAATCTTAATTTATTTAAATCATTATAACCTCTATATTAAATTATGATTTAAATGCTTAACCATATTTATTTTAATAAATCGAACTCCATTATTTAACTTATTGTCATTAAACAGATTTATACATAGCTTAAATACATGAATTTAACTATATATAAAATATTTTTTATATAATATCAAAAAGAATCAATATTTATTTAAACTGTATAATTCTATCCAAAACCATAGAAATCATTTTCAAAATATTTAAATATATAGACCGACGGTGTCTGTATATAATTTTATGTCCTATGGTCAAGTGATACGGATATTTATCATTTCAATCCGCAATTTAAAATAAATGTACGATTATATATCATTTCAAACTGCAATCTCGAATGAAATAAAGTGCATAACAATTTGCAGTTTATAACGATATAAAATACAACATCCATTCATACAGTATCAATCATCAACCATTAATCACAATCATCATCCAATTCAATTAATAGCATCAATATATAACGGCTAATAAATAACAGGTATCAACTAGCAGTTTATATTCAAAAATAAATTAAATGAAAATTTAACTGGCAGTTTATATGCAATAAATAAATTAAACAACAATTTAATTCAAATTAACTGGATGATGATTAAAATACGCCAAACAGTCATAAATTTCTAATCACATCCTAAATAAATTTAACAAACATAAGAAATTTTAGAAGTTGTGAATGAGTTAAAACACTCACCTTTTGAATTTAAATCCAATTTAAACCCAAAAATTTGACAGTCTTAGAAATCATTCAAATAAGCACCCAAATGTCCGGAATTCCAATATGAACCTAGCGGAGAAAATCGCACGTGAAATGGAGTTCGTATGCGAAAGATATGTTAGTTAGAGCGACACGAATTATATTTTATAAAAAAAGAGAATAAAATTCACCTTTTCAAAGCCACGTCATCATTCTCCACTCTCATACGCACTCTACCCAGAATACACACAACACAACTAAGATGAACCTAAGGAAAAATGCACGGCTCCCACCTTTGATCGGCCACAGCCTCGCCTCTAGGCCGCCATCGCCCATGCCGTCAGCACCAATGGCCTGCCCACGACGAGCCGCACGCGATGGTCTCGCCCAAACTCGAAAAATTGCACAGTAGCCGCCACCTAATTAGAACCCTAGTTCAAATTTTTCTCCAAATCCAGCCATTGATTCAATGCAAAAACTATACCGATGAACTCCCCATCGTCCACTCTAGCCAATTTTATTAATACGACATTTAATTATCATGCAAGTTGTATTATGACTAGAAAACATAAACAACAAACAATAAATTAATATGTATATAATATTACCTCACTTTCAAATTGTTTGATAATAATAATAAAAATTAAATCATGATTTAGCAATTTGAAATTAAAATATTAAATGTTTATATGTATACACATGCACACAAACACACATACATGTGTGTATAAAGATTAAACCAAAGCTTATTAATTAATTCAAAGCATACTTCCATACCAAATTAAATTGTCTAATGCATTTGTAAACTTATGTATTCTTGAAGTCAAAAATACATATATACATATAAATTAAACCTTTTTAGCTTAATGAAATTTATTTATTTTTTTAACAAAACAAAAGTGGAACACGACAAATTAAGCAATATAGTAACAAACCTTTAAGATCCTTAAATAAGGACATTTGAGATAATAAATTAGGTAACAAATTTAAATATTGTTGTAATCAAAATCAAAGCTTAGATTTATCATCGAAAAATTGTTAAGCATATGTAAACTTCTATTATAATTTATTAGATTAAGAACAAATAATTTATTCAACAAAGTATTCAAATTTCATGATATTTTCAATTCAAGATAAAGTGGCAATATGCGTATACAATATTTCTGTTTCAACACAAATGCAAATTATGTATATAAACTTTCAGATCTAAAAAATTGCAATTTGGTTTAAGAGTTTAAAACATGGATCTATAATTAAAACATTCTTTTAATATATATACAAAAAAAATTTGTTTTGATTTGTCAAATTAAAAGTCAAATTAATTCATTCAACAAAAATTCAAATAACATAACAATTTCAAAACAAATGAGGAAATAACATATGCATACAAACTATGATAATAACATTATACTTAATACAACATTTTAAAATAGAAGACACCTCTTAGATCTAGCTAAAATTCACTCCTTGATTTGTACTTTCTCCTCAGATCGTCAAGACCCACACCCAACCCTTGCAAGAGCTGGATGAATCACCTTTATTTTTATTTAATTTGATGTTTAACATTAAATTGTTATTGGTTTTATTTTGTTTAAATGAAGATGATGGTAGCCCTTTTTTTGGAGAGGAGGAGGAAGGATTTTATAAAAAGGAAAGTAAAATGAGGAGATTTTTTTAATAGGGTAAAAGAATCTTTTTCTATTCTTCTTATTTAACTTTCTTATTTAATTCAATTAACATTTTCATTTTCTCCATGTGTTGGCTGATCTTAGCATGCATTCATAGTACATAAGGTTTCCAACAAAATAAAACATCAATGTAGTTATTTATTTAAAACCTTGTTTCAAAGATGTGTCGATATTGGATATTGATATTTGCATAACTTTTTATACATGCATTCAAATAATTAATAATAACATTCACATAATTTAATCATGATTAACATTTATTGTTATAATCACCATTATTAATTACATTCAAACAATGTCATTAAATACACCTGACGTATGTTATCATTTTTTATCTTACTGTAATACATGTTATTAGTAGAAGTTCAAATTAAGATCATAAACATATCTCTCAACATATGTTAACACAAATAAAATCATAAATTTTTATTATTCTACCATTTATATTCCTCAATTATATTCCTTATTACAATTAGCCTTTGGTATTCCTATCCATTAATTACACAAATAACATAGTTAATATTTGTTTGTCTTTCACTACATTAATACTATCCAATTTTAGTCTTTTATTTATATTAATTACTATATTTCAATTTATATTGATTTTTTTTTTCAGTTTTACATATTAATAAAAATCAAAATCCCAATTAATTATTTTATCTTGGTTTCAATCTTTTTATTACATCAATTGTTAACTTATGAAATAAAATTAACATTTCTATTCATTTTGTTACATTCATAAATTTCAGTTATTGTCTAGATCTTATAAGTGTAACATTAAAGTTCACTTAATTGTAATCTTGGAAAAAATCCAGCTATAAATATCATATCTTTTAAAATTTCAAGTTTAATACATTTACATCAACTTATGGGTTAAATTCTTAAATACCTCTCAATTTTAATTTATTGCCATATAAATATTAAATTGTTAACATTTAATTACAGTTGCTTCATCAAATTTCTACAATGACTCTAATATAAACTTTAAGACTTTTATTTCTTTCTAAATTAAATTAGAAATCCTATGAAATTAACTCTTTTAAAATCATCGAATTCTACGGGTCGTTACATTCTCAGAATTCGTCCTAACCAGCTTCAAAATATCCGGAATTCCAATACGAACTTAGCGAAGAAAACCGCGCGTGAAACGAAGTTCGTATGCGAAAGATATGTTAGTTAGAGCGACACGAATTAAATTTTATAAAAAAATAGAACAAAACTCACCTTTTCAAAGCCACGTCATCATTCTCCTCTCTCATACGCACTCTACCCAGAACGCACGCAACACAGCAAAGGTAAACCCAAGGAATAACGCACGGCTCCCACCTTTGACCGGCCACGGCCTCGCCTCTAGGCCGCCATCGCCCATGTCGTCACCACCAATGGCCTGTCCATGATGAGCCGCACGCGGTGATCTCGCTCAAACTCGAAAAATTGCATAGTAGCCGCCACCTAATTCGAACCCTAGTTTGAATTTTTCTCCAAATCCAGCCATTGATTCGACGCAAAAACTATACCGATGAACTCCCCATCATCCACTCTACAAAACCTAGAAATGATTCGACGATCCGACAATGTTCATCGACGCGCGATGAGCGACTGTGAATGTTTCATTGATTTTCGGCTACATCGAAACTCAAATTGATAAACGAATTATAGATTTAGGTTGCGCTCGTCGAGAGCTTTTCGACGATATATAATATGATATGGTTTGAAGAGTTTGAAATTTTGGTTTTGGATTTGATTTGGAATTGAAATTGGGAATTTTTGTTTTGTCTGCCATTGAGGAGGAGGAACATCTGAATTGTATATACAGACAAATGATAAATAGAGAGACTAGGGTTTATAACAGGGTATATATAGGCAAGGTTGAAATAGAATAGATGGACCCGATTTATAAACGTGCTGAACGATAAATGACCCAAAAAGCCCATTCTGACTCTGGAAAGAAATTGGGTCAGCCCATATATCGAAATAGATGTTTTAAAATATTTAAACGCAATGGAAAAGATTTCAAGTCCAAATTCCAACATATGAAGAAGTTGTGCCAAATCAAATTATTTCAAATTGATTTCAATTTCATAGATTTTAAGGTGTTTCGAGTCCGTACGATCAAACGACAAGCCCGATCGCTACGAAACTTGAAATCCTACAATAATTCACCGTTACGGATCCGATAAAACTTGTTTCATCGAAATCCGAGTCAGTGGCCAAAATGACTGTTTTTCCAGTTAATTAAATAAATTAATATTAAATTAAATTAAATCACTTTTCAACTTTAACTATATAATTAACAAATTTGATCAATTTTAACTTTCTTAATCATTTACACTAGTTTAACCAAACTCAAATGTCAATCTAGAGTTGATTAATTTATCAATTCCAGTGTTAAATTTTCAATTTCATTATATTAACGATTTATAATTTAAATTCTCAATAATCCCATTGAATTTACTTTTCATTCTTATTATTCAGTTCATTATTATCCAACAGATGAAATTTACATTGGTTTATGGTTTATTACATTATTATCCTCAAATTTCATCTTAATTTCAATAATGTAATATTTTTAATATTTAACTCTGCTTATTTTCAATTAATTTATTTAACTTTGGTAACTTTAAATTCCAATAAACTAATAAATCATGCCTTCCATTATTAATTCAACTAGTTATCATATTATGAATAAAATTTATGTTATTTCCAATTATTATCTCAATTTACATTAACGTAACATTTAATTTAGATTTATTGCAATTGATTACTCGTTTATTTAACACATTAAATAAACAAGCAACCTATATTAATTGCCACATATTTACTTTTAATTGCATTCATAAGTTCGTTACTTATCAATCCAGATTTATAATTCCATATATAACGTAAATTTTATTTCATTGCATTAATATACGCCTATTTCCAACTTAATTTGAATAAATATTACATTTCTAAATGTGTATTTCTATCAATTGAACACATTAATTAAGCTTTTAAACCAAATAATGAATTTACCTTAATCCCATTCTTATACCAGTTTATTACTGTACTTACATTACGTATTAATTCATCAATTAACATACTTTGAACTATTTTCTCCAATTCACCAATTACTAGCTTGAAATAAATTTACGTTTCTATTAAATTTATATTCACACTTCCGTTACTTCATTTATTTTCATTAAAGTAATATTTAATTACCTTTATTTTTAATAACCACATATCACCAATATACTCTTTATAATACTTGTATGGTTATTCTCTGCAACAATTACCCTCTATCCTATTATTTCACACATAAATACAATAATTACATTTGTTTTTATTATATTCCATTTATACTAAGTGATAACCTTTAAATTATTTTATTTAATTGGAATATTATATCAAGTTCATGAATTATTAACCTGCATTAACATACTTGCTTAATTTATATTCAATTACTGTTAGCATTGTATTATCTCATTAAATAAATTCAATACTTACTTTTATTTACTTATTTTCCAATTTAACCAAGTGCAATAATTTACACTGCTACACTATTGGAATTTCACTCCAATTTCAATAATTAGTTTTAAATAACCTTGCCACCATTCATTCTTACCATTTACTTCAATATAAATTATAAAAATTTTATTTCTTTCCAAATTTAATTACAAAAATCTTATTAGTTTAACCAATTTATTTATCAAATTTTGCGGGTCGTTACACATCTCGAAAAGTGACCAAAACTTCACTTGTGCAAAACTGCCACGTTTAGCCTTGATTTTTGGACTTTAAAAGTTTGAAAAGTTATTTAAATTTAAATATTCTGCTTCATTATTTTTACAAGTTTTTACTAACTAATATTAAAGTATTTCAAAAGGGGTTTGAGATATTGATGAATTTTTAAGAATTAGTTGTGAATTTTTAAAGAAAAGGATTTTGTAATAAAGCATATCGTTTTCAAGTTTTAAGGAAAATTGTAAATTTGTTATTTTCATGATATATTTAGGATAAATATTTTGAAACCTATTATAAATATTTTCAGGTATTTTAAAAGTATATACAAATATTTTAGAAAAAGGGTTAGAATTACTTAGTGGCTAAATAGTTAGTTATTTGATTACTTGTTTGGAATGTAATTAACTATGCTTAATACTAAAGTCAACAAAGTAAGTATTGTCTATCTGTGAGAGTTAAGATTAATGTCGAGAAGGGATAGAGCGATAGAGCTCCGACCTACCAGGCTTCCCACTTGGCCGAGGAATAGTAAGTCGAAAAATGTCAAAAACGTGTTAATCGTGTTGATTTCTTATTGTTTATGGAAATCATTAATATTATACTTAACACTAAAAGTCGACATATACTTTGGGAAGATAATGAGAAAGCTTGGGGAAATTCTTCTTCTTCATCTTCTTTTTAGATCTACTTATCTATCCTTATGTTCTGTAGTTTTTTTTAGGCAAAGCCAGCCTGTTTTTATAGTGGACAGTCCACTTATATTAAAATTAAAGCAATTACAATACACAAAGCAACAAAGAAAATACAGTAACAACTAAACAACTAAGATAATTAACACAGCGACAACTCAGTTAACAATTTTGAAAAAAAGGGCGGTAATCGAATTAGAAGACATAAGGAATCGACGCGAATTCCTTTCATCCCAAATCACCGCAATAGTCCTCTTGAGAAATCAAAGCAAACGAGAGGTCGAATCAGATTTCCACCTGGTATGTTGAAAGATTCGAACCCATTCGAGAGAGTTATCTTTGTTTGGAGGTCGCTCATCAATATGTTGAAGAATTCTTTTCCACAGTTGATAGGAAAATAAGCAATTGAAAAACAAATGCCCCACATTTTCTGGAGCACGATTACATAAGATGCACACCGATTGATTGATGATTTGTCTCTTAACCAGATTGTCTTGAGTATGTATAGCATTCATTAAGCATTTCCAAAGAAGGAGGTTATGCTTGGGAGACGACCCGCTTTTCCAGATTCGAGCATGCCAAGGAAATGGATAAGAATGTTGCTGTTGAATTATAGATTTGTAGACCACCGACGTGCTATGAAGTTTGCCATTCCAACTCAGTTGTTCCACAAGCTTGTATGAGGCCACAACAGAAGACCAGAGGTTGTTCAACTCTGGGGAACTTACATGAGGCAATAAGAGCTCCTCACCAACAAAGAAAGTATTAACATTAGCTTTTTGAGGTATACCAGAGTTAATTAAAAGATTGTAATCAATCAAATTGGCCAAGATCATACCTGGAGCACACCATGGAGAGTACCAGAAGGAGTTGTTAGTGCTACATTGCACTATAGGAAGGTAGTGATTCCTAAATTTCATAATTCTTTTCCAATAGTAACTAGCATCTTTATTAATCTCCATAGTCCAGAAGTTCCCAGTTTTAAGGTTGTACAATTTATTCCACTTTTCCCATAATCCATTAGTATTTCCCAGTAATCTGTTAACTTGTTGAGATGCAGTGGCTATATTCCAATTTTTAAGATTAATGATGCCTAAACCCCCCTATCAAAGGGGTATATAACCTTCTTATAAGCTATGGGAATTAGTTTGTTTGAATATATATTTCCATGCCATAGAAAGTGATTGAAAGCTCTATTTAACATGTCAATAAGTTTAACAGGGATGATAAAAAGTCTAAAGTAGTAAGCACACATAGATGTGGCAATGCTATTAAGGATAACAATTCTACCAGCTTGAGAGATCTTAGTTGCATTATAATTTTTAAGTCTAGTGGTTATTTTTTCAAATAAAGGCAGGCATTGAGCTTTAGTTATTCTGGACTTGCACATAAGGGCACCCAGGTACATGGCATTCTCATCCATGACCTGCAAGCCAGAAACTAAAAGAATGTTCTGGCAAATGGTATCAGAAGCCCCAGCAATCCGAATATGAGATTTGGATTTATTTATGTAAAGGCCAGTCATCTTCTTAAATTTTTGCAAAGTGGAGAAAACTGTGGTAATAGATTTATTGTTTGGTTTTGTAAATAGTAGAAGGTCATCAGCAAACATTAAAGTAGAGATTTGAAGTTTTTGACATTTAGGATGGAAGTCTATATTTTTATTATTGCATTCAATATTAATGAGCTTAGTAAGCACTTCCATAACTATTATGAAAAGTGAAGAAGAGATAGGATCCCCTTGTCTAATTCCCTTATGAGTTTTGAAATATCCAAAGCATTCACCATTAAGAGATAAAGACACATGAACAGTTGAAATACAAGTGTATATCCAAGCTAAAAAAGGAAGAGGAAAATTCATCTTGGACATAATTGAAATGATAGCCTCCCATCTCACTGAATCATAAGCTTTATGTATATCCAGTTTCAAAAAGCATCTGGGAGAGTTATTTTTTCTATTGTAACCCTTTATGAGTTCTTGAGAAAGTAAAATATTATCAGTGACAGATCTTCTAGGAATGGAACCATTTTGATTAAGAGATATAACATCATTGAGGCATATTCTCATACGAGTTGAAATAATTTTAGCAATACATTTATATATGACATTGCAACAAGCAATGGGTCTGAATTCAGAGACAGTTTGAGGAAGATTAACTTTAGGGATAAGGGCAAGTTTAGTGTGATTAATACCATTCAGTAATGTGTTAGTTTTGAAAAAATGTTGAATAGCTTTACAAAAATCTTGATTAACTAAATGCCAACATTTTTGGAAGAACATAGCTGAAAACCCATCTGGTCCAGGAGAACTAGAAGTTTTCATATTTAAAACAGTAGCATGAATTTCTTCAGGAGTAATGAGTTTAATTAAATTATTGGCTTGCTCATTGGAGATAGAATTTAATGCCAAATCATTAAGGAGGTTAAGATTATCATCAGATTCAGGATGATCAAAAAGATGCGTATAGTAATTAAGAAAGGAGTTTTGTATTCCAGCACGAGTGTTGATTTCATAACCCTGCATATCTTTAATAGAAAGAATTAAGGCAGAAGTCCTTTTAATTTTTAAAGAATTATGAAAAGTTTTAGTATTTCTATCACCTTCAATATCCCATTTTCGTTTATTTTTATCACAAAGCATAAGAAGTTCAGATTTGATAGCTAATTTCAATTTTTTGGTAAGATCATGCACATTTTCTGAAAGAGTTAAATTATTGGGGTCTGACTGCAACAAAATATGCATATTATTTAGTTCAGAGCTAATAGAGGCAGACCTTTTGTTACCAGAACCAAACTTATTTTTAGACCATTCCTTAATAGCTATTTTACAATCTTTACGTTTGGATTGCAAGACATACATAGGATTGCCAAATTTGGAAGAGGCCCAAATAGGAGCAATCAATGGATAAAATTCTGGATCAGAAATCCAACTATTGAAAAAACTAAATGAGGAAGGACCTTTGACATTTGTAACCCTCCAATCCAATATTATTGGGCTATGATCAGAAAGAGAAGGGGTAGGGAAAAAGGATATAAGAGAAGGCCAAGCATTGAAAGCAGAGGAATTAAAGTAAGATCTGTCTAATTTACAAAAAGTTCTAGTACCTGATCTACTGCAATTATTCCATGTATAAAAAACACCTGATTTAGGTACTTCATGCAGCTGAGAATGAATGATGGCATTATTAAGAGGATATTCATATGTTATTTTCATATATTTTCATATATTTTCATTATGTATATGTATCTTTCTATTTTATTAATGAAATTTGCTTTGAGACCTCATTTTTGTTATTGATCATATTCTTTTGTTCTTTAGAATTACCAACTAAAATACTATAAAGTATAAACAAAAATTTAAATAAAAACAAAAACATACTAGTTTCTACATATATGTCAACATAAGTTACATATGTATGTTGACATACTCTAGTATTTCCAAAATTTAAAATTTAAATAAATTAGTTATTTTGGAGGGATTAATCATTAATCCGACTTTTCATTTCTATAAAACCATATTTCTTCTAGAAAAACTCAGAAATCAATTCATCTTCTTATTTTATTCCTCCCTACATATCTTTTTTTCATAAAAATGAATTCAAATATCAATGCATCATACAAAAACTTAATGACAATCTAGAAAAAACTCTTCAATCATTCAAGAATGCTCTTTTCTTTGCAATCAATGGCAGAGTTGTTTTAAAAGAAAATGATCAAAGAAAAAGAAAAAAAATGAATTTCTTTGATGTTTGAGTTCTTCTTTCACCAAAGAAACTCAAAATAATGCCTCAGAATGCTCAAAATCTAAGGCGAAAATAGAACATGAAGATCGGGAATTTATCAACATCAGTCCAATCTTTCGATCCGAAGGATGGGTTGAAATTTCCAAGAAAATATAGTTTTAATTTTTATTTAAACTATATATTTATTTGTAACTTTTTAGTCTAAATTAACTTCATTTCTTGTTTGTGTTTTTTATGTAATTAATTAAATAAGTGTGTATAGATTATGATGTATGGTTGAAACAAATGTAACTATAATTGTGTGTGTAGTTATTTCTAAGAAATATTATTTCGTAATTAATATTGATTTCTGATTCCATATATAACATTATAACATTTCATAGCATTTGATATGTCGCATTTTATGAGGAGTTTATTTTCTTTACCCATTTTTATTGACACGAAGGGAGAGAAAAATATGAGATATAGTATATGCATATACTAATGGGGTTTATTCAAAATAGGGGGAGTTAACCAATTTAAGGGGAGCTACATTATAGTTCATAATAAATATATTTACATGATTGTCATGGTCCAAAAAGGGAAATTGCTAATACTATAGATATTGACTTTAATGACAACAACCATATAAATATAATACTGATGCTTTCCTAAGTTGTATAGAATATTTTACAGGATATTACACAGATTTATACATGAATAGGATAATCAAGTTTGAAGACCGATCAGTAAAAGGACTAGATATCAACATTTAGATATGATCGAGATAATTGAAGACTCATGAGTTTAAGGATGAAGAGATGAAGAGTTCATGACTATAGTTTATTGTTAATAAACGTTAGATAAATTTGTTAAAGTTATTGAATAACAACTTTGTTTTCTTTGAATACTCTCTTATCAAAATATTTATTTTATTTTCAAAATATAATTCTACAAATAATTTATTAAAGTTTTATATATTAAAAAGTATCTAAAAACTATTTTTAAATGACTTTAAAAAATATTATAATGTTATAGCACTTTGAATATATTATTGTTTTTCGAAACATACAAATGTATGTCGACATATGCTTCTTGTGTATGTTAACATATGTACTGTTAAAGAGATATCTTTTGAATTTTGAATAGTTGTGATTTTTGCCCCAATCTCTTTGCGAATAGATATGTCCCTTCAAACACTATATAAAGAGGCTAGAAAATGAATTTTCATAACTACTTACTCTATATTCTACTTGCTCCAATTTCTCTTTACATATTTCACAGAATCCACTCTATATAATCTTCAATTTCACTCAAATTTAATCTCTGCTTTACCACATTCATTACCTACAATCTACATACCAATTTACAAATATTCCCTCTTCAGTTCAAAGATAAAAGTGCTACTAAAATGGCCGTAAGTTATTTTGTATTCAAAGTAAAACTATTTTTATATTTTGTATGTTTGTGCTTGGTGCCCTTTCAAATCAAGTAGGTGTGCTTGTTTCCTATTCAAATCAAGCGAGTGTGCTTGTTTCCCATTAAAATTAAGTGGGTGTGCTTATTGTCCATTTAAATCAAATTGGTGATCTTGTTGCTTGGTTAATTCAAGATAATCTACCCTGAGCTCAGAAAGTTAGAAGGGTATCTTGTTGCCTCCATTTCAGATCATTCGCATTTCCATTCCTCCCAAGTCAATAGCATGGAGTTTCCTTCTTAGATGGAGTCGGCTTCTAGTATCATTGGCTATGTGATATTCTGTAGTTTTTCAGGTACTTCTAACACCTTAATATCAGGTGGTGGCCATGCCAGAGCTCGGTATTGGGGTGTAATGGGCGGTGGCCATGCTTGAGCTCATTATAGGGGTACCTGAATTTTTTCTTTAATACTTGTACTTAGAGTAGCTACCCGCCAGGCATGTTGGTATAACTAATACTACGCCGTATCCCATAAATTATGTGATTCTAATTATATAATTTTACACTGTACTCTTATGTACAAATATTGTTCGAAATAAAAATACATTTTGTGGTTTCTATTTTGATTATGTATGCTTGTATTTATAATACAACGTTGATGATTACGTTTTATACATATAATAAGAAATATCTAAGAGTGGGTATTTAACCAATTGCGACTATGAATATGTTCATAATCATGATTAATGGATCGATATATATATATATATATAAAATATTTCTTCTTAAATACTCATAGTTATGGAGACTCAAGAAAAGGCTGTGGAATCACACGCGAGACTAGTGTATATAATGCTCTCCATACGACGAATGATGAGTTACTGTTGATCATCAGGAAAACCAAGATGTTACATTCTTGTAGATGTTGTAGATCGATTACAAAATGACTCATCGAGTCTTCTATTGATTAGTTATATTTAAGTCAAAATAGAGGATCTTATGTGACGATGTGCAGTGGTCATTTGACTTGAAAGTAAAATGGAACATATTTATCGAGGCTCTACTTTAATAATGGTTAATCACATAATATGACTTCGTGTTAAGACTATAGTTGGGGATTAGATACTTAAACAGAAACACTACTCAAGAGAGAATTTGTCTTCTTTGATATGAAAGGTTAGTGTAACAACCCAAGGTCCGACAACAAATCAAATTTTCTTGGAATAAATTATTCAAATCTGAATTTAGGATGAATTATTTGAAGAATATTTTATTTATGTAAAATTTATCGAATTAAAAGAATTTTATTTTAATGGTTGAAAATTAATTAATTCCTTTTTGGAAATACGTAAGCTCGAACAAATTTAACAATGAATATAAAAATATTTATATGTTGTAAATAAATTATACATGGGTGGATAAATGAAAATAAGAATTATTTGGAGAAAATATCAATAATAGTATTGAGTAAATAATATTCATATTTAAACTGTTAATTACATTTAAGAAGTTAAATATAAAAATAAATATGAAGAGAAAAATTCGAAAATGAGTTTAAATGATATTATCAGATTGTTTTAGAATAAATAGAATAAGGTATCATTTCAGAATAAATAAATTAATAGACAGTGGTGCTAAATAGTTATTGAATTCAAGAATGTAGTATGACTAGACTTATTGAAATATATTTTTGTAAACTATATACTGAATCAATATTTTCTATCAAATGATGATTTATTTTATAAATTCCTAAATATTAAAATAAAAAACAAAAATAATAAAAAGGAGTTTGAAAGTGTAAATAATAATGGAAAAAATTTATTGGTTCAGGGTTTAATTGAAAAGTATTCATTTAAAATAATAATATAAACTCTACATTTTCTTTTCCCCATATTTTTCCAACCGGTTACCTTTCCACCCTAATCCTACTCTCCCAGATTAAACGCAAAATATTAGAAGGAAAAGCAACGAGATCGAAAAACAAAAACAAACGCACTGGGTGGCATAGCAAGTGGGTGAGGGAGACGAAGTAGCCAAGGTAGAGATATGAGCGGTTTTGGAATCACAACCTGGACAACATGCAATCACTTGAGATAATGAATGGTAAAGGTTGAGGTCATGATGTAACAGAACCTGTTGAAAGTGACCGAGGATCGTATAATATGGAATATTAACTAAATTATATACTAGTGCGAAATATAAATGTAAAAGTGGATAATAAAGTAAATAACACCGGAGATTTTTATACTGGTTCGAACTTCCCATTCTACATCCAGTCCCAAACTCCTTTTGGAATACAACTATAAACCCTAACTTGACCCGAAGGAACATGTACTACACTGTCTGAACAAGCGAACATAACTTCTACCGCCTAAGCAACAGAATATGACTTCTACCGCCTGAGCAACCGAACATGACTTCTAATACAAACAATGAAATTACATCTGACTGAGTATACTCTTGAGTAGCACTCATAAGTCAATAATGTACGCCCTTCCTATAATCTTCTCCTTTATGGTATATAGTATGATTCGTGAAGATAGGAAGTTTATTTAATCACTAATGAGATTTGCTTGAATGAACAACTGACTAGAAAAAAAGCATTGGATGCAAATAGCAAGATTGTTTAGACAATAAGAATGAGAAATAGAATCAGAATTAATGATTAGAACAACTGATTTTATAGCTATATATAGTGATTTAAGAGAATCATTCATGAAAAATAGCGAACAAAATATACGGAAGCAACTCTTGAATCAAAAGTTGTTTCTATACGCTGAAGTGAAGCGTCTTTTCAAAATAAAGCCATTATGAAGATTCAGCCGTCTGAGTGGAATAATTCAGCCAGAAGAATCGATTGAAAATCGAGTCAGAGAAAAAATAGTGCAAAAATCATGCAATTTAGCCGGCTTAATTTTCAATTTCAGCTGTATGAATGTTCAAAATTTGTTGTGCACGTTCATAGTCTTTCAGTCGACTAAACTACATGCTTCGGCTGGCTGAATGACTTGTTTTTAGCCATATTAAAGATTTTTTCATTTTTTTTAAGTGAACAACATTATGAAATCTTTAGTGTACGAACTATTTTTTGAAAACAAATTATATTGTGTGTGTAACGATCCCGATTTTTAATTAAATTTAAGTTGATAATTAAAATAAATTTTTGAATAAAAAGTTGTAAATAAATTCGAATTTTTCAAATTAAATAGGATATTTATTTATTTGGACATTGATTTTAAAATCTAAATTGTGGATTTGAAATCCTATATTTAGTATCTATAAATAGAAAGTAACATTCCAAAAATTATCAATTAAAATAAACAATATATTTTAAAACTCTTGGGATTTAATTTGGAAATAAATTGAAAAAAATTCTTAAACAAATGAAATAAGTAAAAATATGATATGAATAGATTCCAAATTTATTTTGAGTTTAAAATATTGAAATAAATAATGTTTTAAAATGTCATTTAAATTTAAAATCTTATATATATGTATATTACGAATATGAGTAAAATTGAATACATATTTAAAATTTAATTTAAATTTGTTAAAGATAAGTGTGAATATAACAAATGGAAAAAAATGTTTTTCAAGTTTAAAATTAAAATTTAAATTTAAAATTAGTATTTTAAAAATAAGTAGCATTTAAAAATTATTAAGATATAATATGTGTAATGTAAATATTGGTTAAATTGTTTTAACATTGTATATATACGGATATATATACAAAAGGATAAAGATATACATTTATTTTTAAAGTGTATAAGATATAAATATAAAATTTATAAAATTTATTTGTCTTGTAAAAATCACAAATGTGAATATACGTTCATATGGAAGAATGGAGTAGAATAATGATTAACAAAAAATCTAGAGTTTAAGATATCCTTTTACAAATGGCACAAACCATCATTACTTTAATAAAATAAAAAAATAAAAAAATTCAAAAAACTATTCACCTTCCCAATTCAAATTTTTAAACCTCCTAATCTCTGAAAAGTTTAGTAACCAAAAGATTTTGCAATCTTTACTTCGACATTCAAGAAAGAAAAAAAAGAAAGTTCAGAAAAAAAAGAGAAAAAACTGCCTATCTTCAATTCAATTCAAAAGAGAAAGAAGAATATCTGAATCATCTTAAAAGATTTAGGCTCAGGTAAGTTTTGTTTTAAACTTTATAGTTTATAAAATTATGATTTTTAAATCATATTTTAACAACAAATTCAAATCAAACTGCAAATTTGTCTTAAAACAGTGAAGCTTCAGGTTTGCCAAAGAGCAGTGCAAAGTTTTTTTCTGGAAATAATTTAAAAGACAGTAACTTTCTTTTTAAAGTTGAACTTGAAGTTATAATCTATAATTAAGCAAGAATTCAATACAATAATAGTCAATTTTTTGCTGGAAGAAGCAAGATCAAAGCTTCATTCTATTTCTGGTTTTCAAAGTTTCAGAAAAAAAATAGCTTCTCTGTCCTATTGAAAACCCCAATTGTAAGTAAAATAAAAAAACCCTGTCATTAATAATTTAAGTGAATGAACATAACAAGAGTAATCATAGATCTGTAACCATCATTTGCAGATCTAAGTTTAAAAAAGAATTAAAGTAGAAAAAGAAGTAAGTTGCCAAGCTTCATCTCTATTTGAAACTGTCAGGAACTTTTGGAAAACATGTGAGTAAACTCCTATTTTCTTTTAATCATTGTTGCTGTGTGTATGCTTGGGTGTTGTAGGAAACTTAATCTTTGTTTGGCATGCAAAAATTTTGGTATATGATTGAAGTCTTGGCTGTGCACGTTGATTATACAAAATGCAATCTCTGTTTAGCTTCAGGAAAACCAAAAAAAAAGAAAAAAATAACCTGTCAAACCTTTTCTTCCCCTCTGTCTCTATTTGATCTGAATGATCAACAATGGTTGGTCATGCATTATGTTTCAGTAAATAAGATGGAGTATTTAAGCTTGTACTATGATTTTTTTTCCAGGAATTTATCAAAGTAAAGTTTGAAAGTTTCTTTCTTTCTAAAAACTGTAAAAACACATAGACAAGATCTAAATCTCTCTCCCTTAATTCTTTTGAAACTGGACTGTAACAAGTTGGAGTTTGTGTTTAAACTTGCACCCTGCTTCAGAAACAAATCAAAACAAGTTCGTGATTTTACTGGAAACTATGAAAAACTTAGTTTCACCTAAGTTCTGTGTTACATGTTAAACCATATCAAAATTCAAATCACTCTTTTCTCATTTCTTCTGGAAAGAATAGATTATAAAACAAGTTAGAGTATTGTTAACCTGCACTATACTTCTACAACAAATTAAAACAACGACCATGTTGTTTTCTTTCTGGAAAGTATGAAATACAGGCACTACTTAACTTTTGGCGAAAATTCGATTATCATGAATTTAAAATCCAATAGTGCTATCTTAATCTCCTCTAAAAATAATGATTTTTGAAACAAAAATTTAGTTTTTTCATTAACTCTTCACTGAGGTAATTGAGATGGTCTGAAAAAAGAGCATATGCCAAAATTTCGGTGACCAAGTGGATCGGGGCCCTCGAATTCATCATTACAGATCGTTTGAATGTTAAACATCACTAGAAAAATATTACTGGAATTTATAAATCATGGATTGTTGATTCGAGGTCAAACTAGGGTGTAAAAACCTTTTTCTGTTCACGTTAGAAACAACGGTGCTGCGCCACCTATGGTTGATTGGACTGCGTATCAGTGGGGAAAATCGAAGCGTCGTGTGATGTTGAAGCTTGAGGCAAAGTTTGGTGGTCGCTAATGGTCAGGGGAGGCGGTGCGAGGCAATTTTCCGATGACGTTCCTGATGATGGTTTGGGTCGTGATGTCTCGATCCTTGTTCTCGAAATGAAATCACATTCTGGGTGTTAGCAACGTTTTGGGGGATGGACGTTGTGACGCCCCACCTCTATACCCACGCTAGCCAAGAACACTCCGGAGTAGTGCTGTCAACTAGCATGGAGAATAAGGCTGTTGAGGAGCGACCATCCATGTAATTGCTTATCACACGGTGGCTATAAATAATCTTTGGAAACAAACATAGAAATAATCATATCACAAATCAGTCACAGATATCCATATCACAAAGGCGGAAGAAGATATGAATATATAACTAACACATGAAAGTGTACATCAGAGTAGTGGTCAATAAGATCCACGATAATACAAAAGAATAGCAACACGTGCTATACAAAAGAATACAACTATGAGTCTATATCTCAAGTGTATACAACAAAAACTGCTAATCTAAACAGTTAGCCAAAAGTCAGAGTGATGAATCCCTGGGAAGAAGTCAAGCAGAAGCACCTGTAACATCTCGGTCTGACCCGAGTATTATTTAAGAAAATAATAAACGGATCAGTCTAGCTATAAATATCAGATGACATGATATAACATAAAAGATATGGCATAAACATAAACATCCATAACGACATACCACTATAAGTATGTAAATAATGATCAACAGAAGATCAATCAATAAGAGATAATCAATATCACAAGAATCTTCTCAAAGATTCGAAGAGGGCATCATACCCTAAACTTGTACTCATAACAAGTCAATGACATAAATTCCAGAAATCAACACGAGACATCCAGAAATCATAAAAAGGGAAAGAGGCCTATCACATGACGGTCCGAAGACCAAGGGGAGCTACCCCGCATGTGTGAATGGAATCACACAGATTGAGGTCAAGACTAACCAAAAAGCAGAAAGGTATGTGTGAATGGAATCACACAAGTGGTGTCTATTCTAACCTTGCAATGAAAGAGACATCGCGCAATTGCTAGTCTAATTCATAAAGCGATCATCAAGATCAACGAGAAGTGTCAATTACACTAAGCTAGTAAATATGGAAGTTTAGCTTCATGTCCCATAACCACTTGCTTAACTTAAATATTTACGAACAAACTGTAAATCTTCACTAATAAAATTGTCACAAGAGGTTCAATCGAACAAGTCCAAGAATTAACCGACGAAGTGAACGCAAGCGTTTCATACCACTTGTTTTACTAAGTCGTTTAATTAGATTTCTCATCCGAGTGAGGTAAAGGCTTGTATATACTAATAGATTGGAAAACGGTTTAAGAAAAGAGCTTTGTTATTAAAAATAGAGTTGAAATTGTTTGTTAAAAGAGTTTTGATATTTACTACTAGTATTGAAACCTTTATATTATAAAGTGACAAAACACATAAGCAAGTGTAGAAACAATCAGTCACAAAGATCGCATACGGAGATGCGAATAAAATCCAAGGAAATCAGCTCAATGTTTTTCAGATAAGATCCCCTACGGAGGGGGGGTCCAGGGGGGTGGCAACCCCCCAAGGTGGGGGTGCGGGGGCAACGCCACCACTTACGGGGTTCGACCTGCCCGGTCAGGTCGCGGGGGTCCAGGGGGCAGCGCCCCGACAAAACGGTACGACCTAAGTGAAGGCAAGAGGCCTACAACCTAAAGCAAAATGAGGTCTAACGACCTAAGGGTTCACGCGACCTAACACAATGGCTGAGGGACCTAACTAAGTGCGCGACCTGGTGGGTAAGGAGGTCGAGCGACCTAATGTTCTTTGCGACCTAACGAGGTAGAGGGGACACGCGACCTAAAGGTACGCGACCTAAGAAAGTTCGCGGGCTAAGGATGAGCAACCTAACAAGGTTCACGACCTAACGGAGACGAGGTCATGCGACCTAAAAGTGAAACGACCTAAGGGCGAAAACAAGGTCACGCGACCTAACAGGAAACAAGGTCAAGCGATCTAAGGGGTTACGCGACCTAACGTAACACGGGTCAAACGACCTAAGGCATCACAGGACGAACGACCTAACTTCTTAAGGGACAGGCGACCTAAAGAGGTTCGCGACCTAATAGGGTTCGCGACCTAAAGGTGCACGACCTAAGGTCTTTCGACCTAGGGGTATATAGGTAACACGACCTAAAGATGTCGCGACCTAAAAATAGAAAGCATGGCCGAATGACCTATCGAAGTAGAAAGGCATGCGACCTAACGGTCAAAAGGCCAGCGACCTACGACCTAAAAGTCATACGACTTACGACCTAAAAGGCATAGGACCTACGACCTAAAAGCCATACGACCTACGACCTAAAAGCCATACGACCTAACGTGAAACGACCGAACTCCGAAGTGAAGATTCAAGGCAGTGCGACTTAGCGCGATAACACGCGAATGACCTAAGGGTTAGGTCGCGAGCGACCTAAGTACTAGGTCGTGAACGACCTAACTCCGAACACGCGAAAAATGGTCAGAACGATCTAGGAGCTATCTCGTACGCGACCTACGACCTAAGACCCACATGACCTAACTCCGAACAACCTAAAAATGGCCAGAACGACCTAAAAATGGCCAGAACGACCTAAATGCAGAAATTTCGCCAAAACGCCAAAAATCGGAGTTTTTCGCCAATCCAATCCAAACCAAAAGCAAATATTCATGCTAAAGTGATAGGGAATCATTCCCAACAACCCAATATAGTTATAGACTAGATTTGTGAGATAAAAATCTCACATTTGCACCAAATATCAATGAAAATGAAGTTTTAAGCAAGCAAGAATCAATCCTTCTTCTATCTAAGCACAAGAAGCTTGAATCCAATGTCTTCTTCTTGAATTTGGAGTAGAAAGATGGATTGCAATTGAATTTGAATTTTGGAATTTTAATTTCCCATTCCCTCCACCATTAATGCCAAAGCTTGATTAGTTAGGAAATTTATGAAGAGTGAGGAGAAGAGGGTTGGAACTTGGGCTTAATAGGCTAAACTAACCCAAAGTCCAAAGCGGGAAAAGTTAGTGAAATTTCACTAACTCCAAACCTATCGATGTTTATACTTAAAAAGTTGTAAACGACATTTCGAACTCAATGGAAGTGGTCTCGAGTCCTAATTTGAACGTTTGCAAAAAGTAGCTTTTCGGACCAAAATCCGATTAACGAGTTACTATTTAAATAAAATATTTAAATACAAACTCGATAAATATGCGGGGTTACAGACGTTGACGTGTTGGTGGTCGCAGCTTCGACCAACGTTGACGAACTTGGCAATGCACGTGCACGTGGAGGAGTTGGTATCAGTTGTGATGGGTTGGGGAAGATAGGAGGTAGCTCGAAGCAGTACGCGGGGGAATTGAGGAAAGACTCGAAGTCTGACTCGAGTTGTTTCGCTGTTGATTTAAAAACTTAAACAAATTTTTTTGGGAAAATTTATCACATGGGTCAATTTGGGGAAGAACTCGAAGCTGGGTGGTGTTATTCTCGGGGATGAGTCGAAGCAAGCCTCGGGTTGGTCAATAAAAACAGCAAGTTTCGGTTTTAACAATATTTTGAAACTCAAGTTAAATAATTTTTCTAAATCCACGTGTAACGACTCGTAAATTTTCGATAATTAAAATAGCTAATTTAATAAGATTTCATGATTTAGTGTTAGAAAAAAATTGTAAGTCGTTTGGAATAATAATAACTAGAATGAAATGCAACAAATTTTATCCAAGTTAATTATTTATGAATTGAATGGATTCCCAAATCAATTGAAATAATATGTAGTCAAAGGTAATTGAATGAATTTGTATTGTATAGGTAATTGTGACACTTGTTTGTAAATAATAAACTTATAAGTAATTAAAAGTTAACGTTGATAATTATTTAAGTTGCCTATTCATTTAGTTAGTCGAATTGAATTTGTGAACCAATTGCAATTGAAATGAAAGATTATATATTAGTTGAGTGCATTATCTCTAACTGTAGTTAAATAATATGTGGAATTCATTTGATGTAATATAGTAAATCGGCTGATAATGAAATTTTATTTAAAAATCCAATATTGAAATCCGTCAAATATTGAACAATTAAATTGTTTAAATTTAATATTTGGAATTTATTGAATAATTGAATAACGGGAATCGAATAACTGTTTTAATGAAAATGGTTGTTCTATAATTTGAATTTGTTAAATTTTATAAGTTCGTTTTGAATATTTCAAAAGATAGTGATTTAAGAATAATCAAATTTGTTTAAATTTAATATTACAAATGTTTGAATAATTAAATTCCGAATTTGATACGATTAATTTGGTATGGAAATTTAATATATGAAAATAGAGTGAATAATTGAAATTTGATTTAACATGATTCAAATTGGTTTCCAAGTGAATGTAAGTTATATTGGGATTATAATAGAGTTAATAATATTTTGAAATTGGAATTTATTGGATAATTGAATAACGGGTTTAATATGATTAAAAATGATTTGTAAAATTTTATTTTATCATATTAAAGTTAGAATGATGTTGTAGAACTTTAAAAATCGAATTAAAAGTAAATTTGTGAAAATTGAATATTTTAATATTTAATTGACGAGTTAAAATAGTCATTTTTCAAACAGTCTTGGATTTCGATGAAACCAGTTTCATCGGATCCGTAATGTCATATTATTGTAAGGTTTCAAATTTCGAGTCAATCGGATTTACCGTTTGTCCGGGGCGAGCCCAAACGCACAGAAATTCGATTAACCGATTTAATTTCAAATCGATCGTTTATTGCCGTAACTCACGCATACGATCGAATTAGCTTCCGAAACCTGTTCCATTGTGTCCGAAATGCGGGATAAACCCTAGAAACGCCGGTTACCGCACGTAAATCGGAGTTCGGAAAATCCGGGATGAATAGTGTCGCGTATTTTTCTATAAAAGGACTTCATAATTCACAAATTTCTAAAACCCTAGGTCAAAGGGTGATAGCCGCCACTTTCATTTCAATGGCCAGAAAATTTCGAAACTTCTTCCTCATTTTCCTCTCAATGCATCAACAATTAGCAAAAACTCTCAACTACAAAGTTGTAAAGGGAGTGGGGATCGAAAACGGAGCCACGGATTGACGGCAAAACGCGATGGAAGCAGCTGCGTTTTTCACGCAATTCGAGGCAGAGGATGAGGCCGAGCTTGGAGCTATTTGGGGTGAAGGTGGAGTAAGGCGGTGGTTTCGAAGTGGTGTAACCTGATCGTCTTCAACATGCCGGAGTTGGTCGTATAATTAGCTTAAGCATCGGCGACTATGGGTTGAAATTGTACGTGCTTTTCACGTTTTGGAGAAGATGGAAGGAAGGACCCCGATCTGCAGTTGAGAAAATGGAGGGCTGAGATTGAAAGTAAGGTTTGAAAAAAAATATGTGTATATATTTATATATATTTAAATTCGCAAATGTTTAAAATGCATAACCTTTTCATACGAGATCCGATTGGAACGAAACTTTTTGCGTTGCGATCGTAATGACGAGAGCTTCGAAATGAGACTTGTTTGGATGAATTTGGAGACGGTGGAAATTTGGGCTAAAATTGGGCGTCGTCCAGTTTTAGTTCCAAACCGGAACGTCTCGGCGACAACATAATATCAAGGTGAGTGTTTTATAACGCTCACAACGTACTAAATATCTTTATACTAGTTAAATTTGACATTATGAAGTGTTATGATTTTATCTGTCGTTGTTTGATAAAATTTAATTGTCATATAGATTGTCATTTGAATTAATCGTTGAAAATTAAATTGACAGTTAATTTGAAATTAAAATTGAATTGCGATTAGATTACCTGACATTGATAACTATGAAATTGCCATGAATTGTATTATCTATTGGATGATGTATTTCGATGGATGCTATTGGTTGATATTTAAATGTTTGGATGTTTATTTGCTTATATATATATATATCCTGTTAAGCATACTTATGAAACTGTGATTTGATTTAAGTGATATATATTCATCCCTGACATTTAATTGAAATAAATAATTACTTGGCCATAGGATAGAAAATTATATACGGACACCGAATTGGCTAAATTAATAATTTTTGAAATCGTCGATTTGAAATTTATTTAAATGTTTTGATTTAAAAGTTATAAATAGAAATCAATTTATAGAAATCGAATTTATCGAAAAATTGAGTTTGGAATGTTGAAATAAATTTTGGTTAATAGAAATTGTTAAATAATTAAAGTGGAGACTTTGGAGTTTAAAATCGGGATATGGTTGAATTTCGAAAATTGATTTGTTTAAAGATTTAACCTTAATTCGGGCTTTGAATATTACTAAGTAAAAGCGATATAAAATGATATATTTGAAATTGAGCTTGAAATTGAATCATATTTGTAATTGGGATTTAAATTTGAATATTGAAGGATAAATTTGTTAAGTGTTATAAATTGATATTTTGAAAAATCAAGCTAAAAATCGATATAAATTGAAATTGAATAAAATGAAGGTGAATGCAAAATTGAATTAATTTGAAGTCAAAGTTGACATTGATTTGAATTGAAATTGAAATTGAATCGGTAAATTGGAAATTGAAATTTGTTTTGAATTGGGAAGTTATAATTGAAATGGTTTGGTTTTGAAGCCGTTTTATTTTGTTTTCCAAATTACTCGGTTATATAAACCATTTTTGAATACTTAAACTATTTTAATCTATTTTAAATCCATTTTAAGACTTTAAGTATTTTTAACTATTTTAATTATTTAAAACTAGTTTTAAACTACTTAAAACTATTTTCAAAAATTTCAAGCTGAGCAATAAGGTGAAATGTATATGTTTAAATCTTGAATTTAAATATGAATTGGGTTAAATGAAGTTGCAACCTAAAGTGAAATTCGTAATGATTTTGGAAATCGAAATGAGATATTGAGGCAAAAATGATTTTTGAAACGGAACCTTACCTTTTAAATAGATGCGATGATATTTGAAATGGATATGATTTTCTTTGAAGCGAATATGATATTTTGATATCAATTATGAATCGATTTGAAATGTAAAAGAGCCAACGGTGTAATAATACGTAGTTATTAAAGAGACCGGGATCGGATATGGACATACTCTCTGTCGATACCGACACCACTTTAATAACTATTATACGCGGAGTGTTGATCCCGAATAAAGTGGATGATTTGGTGAACGCGTTGACTGAAGAAAGAGAACGATATTGGATGACCCCTGACATGACTAAAACAGGAGCCGCGCCAGGCCATTGAGGTTCGCCACCTCTAGCGGACACGCTTCTTCGATACCATTTCTATTACATTTGTGATTCGATTTGGGTGCACCCCTTGATTTGGGAGTGTTGTTTCGCGGTGTTGGGGTAGCTGCTGGCTATGCTTAACATCAGTCCGGATCACGCAACTACTAGTATCCTAGTTGGTATCGCCTCATGTACCTTGTCATACTGATTATCCTATTCGCGACCACTACGTTCGGTTTTGTGTTATACCTATGGGGTACCCTCTAATAACCGCCAGTTTACGGTGGGGCTATAGATTATGGCATTATAAAACGTGTTAAGGGGGATTATGGTAACGCCTTAACGCTATTTTGATACTTTATATTACTGATAGACATTATCTACTTAGAGTACATTACTACATAGTAGATATTTTGACGGATCCTTGAGAGATGGAAAATCCCGTAACATCTCTTGAGTTATTGGACGCACGTTGACACTGGATATGAGATGTCAAACCCCGTAAACATCTCTGACGCCGTTACACTCATATTTATTTACGATTGATTTAACTTTCATAAGGATATTTTAGTCCTGACTCGAGTGTTTTGTCTTTTCATTACGCTCGGGTCAGTCCTGAGTTTTCAGATCTTTGAAGATCTATTCTAGAGGACGAAGACGAAGATTTAGTATACTATTACTATTGTTACCTTTGCATCATGCTATCTGCTGCATTATTTTATTTGTTCTATTGTATATGTATAACTCTGATAAATGTTGTATAAATAATGATCAAAGTATTGTAAACAGCTTCATGAACTGTTTATTCGACTATTATATTTATCGTTCCGCTGCAAGATTCTATGTTGTTTCATTTCCTTTATTTCCCTTCCCTTTCTTTTCTTATTTACCCCAATAACCATCTGCCCTTTTGAATGGTTTGGAATCGGCATGTGTATTTGATCGTCGGTTTAAACTGTCCAAAAAAGCGGGTCGTTACACCACGCTTTAGAAAATAAATGAGGGTTGTTAATTGAATATGAAGTAAATAATATTGAATCAATTATTTAAAATTTATGAAGTTCAAAATTATTTCAAATTGTATATTTTCCTTTAAATAAAAAGTTGTTTTAAATCTAACTTAATAAAATTTAAAAGTAAATCAAATATTCAAGTATTAACTTTAACCAAATTTGTTTATAATGATGAGATAGTAATTAAAAATTAATGTTTTGTAATGATTTTTAAAAAATTAATAATTAATTAATTAAAGAATAGTCAAGTTATAAAACTAATTAAACTTAATCAGTTAACAATTAAGGATTAATAAATTAAGAAAATCAAATAAAGGAATAATCAATTTGTAAAGTTGATTAAGATTGAATTAATTCATAGTTAAGTAAAAAAAATTAAACATTGATTTAAAATAATTAATTGAGATAATTATACGGTTAATTCACTTTAATCACAATCCCCTTAATCAAAGATGACTGACCGTCATCAAATGTTCTGTACTGGATTGACATTTCTGTTGTGATACTGTGATTGCTTTGTGATGTACTGTGATTTGTGATTTGTTCCTATATGTATGTGGAAAACCCTTTTTACCCGTAAAATGACATTTGAATTTCGATGCGACAGGGAGTCAAATTCCAGTTGGTTATCCGAAACCCACATCGAATTGTAATGATGAATCTTTGTGATTGATAAATTTACTTTATCTATGAATCTGTGAACTAAGATAAGCGCTATGGGTTATACCGCTTATCAATATTGATATGATTGAATCTGTGATGATTGATGTTGTGCACTATTGTGTAAAACCCCCTGGACTACACTATACACACACAAATATGGATTGCACGCTGAAATTGGTTAAGTCATAGATTTTTAAAATATTTTTAAAAAAATTTGAATTTTTGAATCTAAATGGTTTTGGAAATAGATCGGATTTAAAGTGAAAAGCTTTTGAAAAAGAATTTCAAAGATAAAAGTTATTTTTGAATAACTTAATTTAGTTTTGAAATCTGATTTAAATTTGAATTCAAAATTTGAAATTGAATTCTATTTTGAGAATTTAAGATGTAAAAAGGTTATACAAGCTTATATGGGTTTTAAACCATTTTGGAAATTTGAAGTTAACCCAAAGATTTTAACTTGTATAACAGAAATCGGATTTTTCCAAAACGAAAACTGTTTGTTTTCAAATGATAAAAGCTTTCATATAAGAAGTGAACTTCCAATCTGAATTGAAAAAACGGTTTTCCAAGTTATGAATGAATCTTTGGAAACGGTTTTGAAAGCTATAAGTTAAATCTTTGATTTAAAGATTAAATGGGCTAATCCAACTGAAATGGAAATTGTTTTGAAATCCGTGAAGGGATCTTTGTGAAACTGGGTAAACTTTGTGAAATAAATCTTTTGTTTAAGGATTTGAAATGGTAATTTGTTTAAACCATTTGGAAGAAAGTTTTGAATTTTAATGTTATGACTTAACTAAAATCCCATATCCATATGTTTTTAAATATTGCGCTCATTATTCGGTTTAGCCGGGAGAGGACCTTGTGTCATATAAACCATTTCGAATAATGATACGTCGTTATGGATAGCATTTGAAGACCGGTGGTGAAGATCGGGTAATTGCGAGAACAATAGGATGACCTATCGATTGTCTCTGCACTGAGTAGCTATGGTATAGAGATTCCCTAAGAGATGGGAAGTCCGATCGGGATTGTGAATACCCGAAATTGCAAGGGCTTCTTGGAAGTGCCTTCGGTTCTGTTCGAACCCGGAACAGACTTGTATGGTTGTGTCTGACACTACACTTTAAGATGTAAAACCAATTTCTTTCAAATACATATCTGTTGGTGACAGAGAATTTATTCTTTTAGCTTAACACCCTTCTTTGAGACGTACGAGCTCAGAGTTTATGTAGTTGAAGGTTATCGGTGATATACTCCCAATTTGGTAGTGTGGCACGCTAAGTGCTGCTGTATGTTGATGATCATTTGTTGATCAAAGCATTGTGAAAAAAGCGTAGCTTTGTGGACGAGACTTCATCGAGCCTCACAAACCGGTAATGGTCGAAACAGGAAAGATGCGGCAATGTTTCAGGGGTAGCTCCCCTAGGGTATGACCATTCCTTCTGGAAAAAGGGTGGTATCATGGTATGGAGTCCAGATACTTACTCATATGGACACTGTAGTATATTTATTACCGTGTGATGTTGTTGGGGGACCCTCGGATAAAGGTCCCAATGGACCGGGGGTGGCATATCTTAGGTTTTATTCCCCGGGAAGGGGGTAGCCGGCCTTGTGGCAGCAGAGAGCTGGGTAGGTTCTCGGGGAGTCCCACCAGAGGCGTTCCGATGTGGCAATAGAAAGTTCCTTAGCCTAACCATTTGTTGGAAATCCAATCATCCAATACGAGCCTTTACGATTGCAGTTGTATTACCTGTCACCTCAGGTTGTAGCTATAGTAGGCATAGTATAATGGTACCTATGCTGGCTAGGATTTATATTATACTTTCAAAATGTTTTTCCACTATGCACTAATAATAATATCAAAAAGAGTTTTCTCGTATAAGCATGTTTGACTATCATAAGGAGAAATCTCCTCCAATTCTGCGTTTGCATTGTGTGTGTGGCGGGAGGCCTTATGGTAGTTTCATTTTCCAAAAAGCATTGCAGATTTGAATTTGAAAAGCTTTGATGTTTAATTTAAAAGACAAAACTGTTTTGTTTGCTCACACCAGTCCCACGACTGACCTGGAGTTTATTGTTCCTTTCCTAAACTCTGGGTGCCCACTATTTTCCACACGGGCAGTCTAGAGTTGGGTTTTCAGATAATCCAATAATAGGTGTAGATTCGATAGCCTTCGAAGTCTTTGGATTGGTAGCTTTCGGTCTTTGGGATCTTCTTCAGTCTTGGACGACTGACCTTGCTTAGCCTAGTTCAACTTGATGGGAGTTCTCGCTAGCTTTGGATTGGAGATGGGAGTTATTGGAGTTCGGTATTGAAGACATTATCTTTCCGCTGCTATTTCTTGTATCTCTGATAGTATTAATATCTATTGTATCATTCATTGTATCATCATTGTATCCGAGTATTGTATCAAATGTTGTATATCAATGTATATTTCATTTCTTCCGCTGTGTTGTACTTAATGTGTTATAAGCTCCAGCGAACCAGGTTCGACGTTTGGATCTGCGGCATTGGAATACGAGTGTCGTATTCGGTGCCGATTTTCAAAGGTCGGGTCAGGATCGTTAGAAGTGGTACCAGAGCTGAGGGTTAAAACTTTAGCTCAGGAGTATAACACATTAAGTGACTCATTAGAGATAGAGTGAAGTATACCCTAGAATGAGTAATCCCTAAGATATTCGTTCGAATGCCTCAGTAAATTCTCTTACTATTCACTGATAGTAAGTATAAGTGTAAGAAGAGAACGAGATAAGGGACAGGGAGATACCTGTACAAATGGTTAATGCCCTGCAACAGTGGAAATAATCTTCTTTATCAATCTCCTTTGATTCGTCTTTTCCATTTCTTTGATTGCTTCGTAGCAGCTCGAGGAAGAAGCTTCGGTGTGATGGTGGCCCTATGAATCCTTATAGATAAGTTTCTATTTCATATTCTCTACGTCAAATTTCTATCAGCTTTTCGTTCTTAACCTTAGAGAAATTGAAATTTGATAGATCGGTTAACTAAAATATAAAGTTAAATAATTTGTATCGATAATACGATTTCGATTAAAACCAAATTTGAAGTTTTATTGTAATTCCTTGTGTTGATTGAAGTCCGAAGAGGGACAAGTTGATGTATACTTTGGGATATTCCGACCTAAGTTGGAATCCATATCTAGTGTTTGAGAAATTGTAGAAGATTGAATCTATCTATCTATCCCTGGGATCGGGTATATTCTACGAACGATTAGTTATCCCTCGAACTAATCAATGCCCTTGCATATTCGTAGACCGGTGAACTCTAGTATCTTGTGAAATAATTGTATGAGTTTGTTCTCATATTGTTGATATTCTGATTTGGTAAGCCAAATACAGAATTGATATCCAGTTTGATTTGGAAAGATATTTCTCTATTTATCATCTATTCTTTGTCATCTTCCTTGCAAATTTCGAGGACAAATTTTTTTAAGGGGGGAATCTGTAACGATCCCGATTTTTAATTAAATATAAGTTGATAACTAAAATAAATTTTTGAATAAAAAATTGAAAATTAATTTGAATTTTCAAATTAAATAGGATATTTATTTATTTGGACATTGATTTAAAAATTTAAATTGTGGATTTGAAATTCTATATTTAGTATCTGTAAATAGAAAGTAACATTCCAAAAATTATCAATTAAAATAAACAATACATTTTAAAAACCTTGGGATTTAATTTGGAAATAAATTGAAAAAAATCTTAAACAAATGAAATAAGTGAAAGTTTGATATGAATAAATTCCAAATTTATTTTGAGTTTAAAATTTCGAAATAATGAATGTTTTAAAATGTCATTTAAATTAAAATCTTATATATATGTATATTACAAATATGAGTAAAATTGAATACATATGTAACGACCCAGAATTTTTATTAATTAAAATTTGAATATTTAATTAATTTTAAATATTAATAAGTGAAATTTATAAGTCGAATAAATTTTATTTTGAATAATTGGATTTAATTGAATAATTAAATCGATAATTTAATAGTTGGAAATACAGAAATAATTGAAAATTGAGTTAAATATGATTTAAAATGATTTGTAAAATTTTACTATGTCATGTTGAAGTTAGAACGATGTTTTAGAACTTTTAAAAATCGAATTTAGAGTTTATTTGTGAAAATTGAATATTTTAATATTTAATCAACTAGTGAAAATAGCCAATTTTCGAACAGTCTCAGAATTAGACGAAACTAGTTCCATTGGATACGTAATAGTTTGTTATTACCGGATTTCAATTTTCGTAGCAATCGGAGTTATCCTTTGATCGTGGCAGCTCGAAACGCATCGAAATTGTTTTAATATTAATTTGGCGAGTTAAAATAGCCATTTTTCAAAAAGTCTCGGATTTCGACGAAACGAGTTTCATCGGATCCGTAATGAGATATTATTGTATGGTTTCAAATTTCGTTTCAATTGGATTATCGTTTGTCCGGTGCAAGCTAAAAGGCCTAGAAAATCGTTTAATCGGTTTAATTTTAAACTGAATGTTTATTGCCATAACTCGCATAGATGACTGAATTAGCTTTCGAAACCTATTCCATTGTGTCCGGAATGTGGGATAAACCCCAGAAACGCCAGTTACGGCGCGTAAATCGGATTCCGGAAAACTGGAATGAATAGTGATTGAGAAATTTCTATAAATAACACCTTATTATTTTCTTTTTTCCAAAATATTTCAAACCCTAAACCTAACAGCCTAGCCGCCACCCCCTCAACCAATGGCCGAAATTTTTCCTTTCTTCCTTCGTTAATTTCTTCAAATCCGTGCAATGATTCAACGAGGTTCCAACTACAAACTTAAAGAGTGATGCGAGATCTTCAAATCTGTACGGAGTTGATGAGTTCTGGAGGAACGTGGAGGGAGTAAAGGGGCCGCGACATCCTGCCGTTCGTGCTCGTTTTTGGGTAGCTAGGCTCGACCGAGCTTGGAGCTAAGGCAGTAGAAGGTGGAGCACAAGTAGGCGAGTTGATTGATGGCTCCTGATCGAGTTTTAGTTGAGTGGTGGAAGCGCGACAAGTGAATGCAAGTGGCGGCTTCATGTTGAGGTCGCGTGAAGCATACTGGAACGGAGGAGAAGATGAATGCCTTGTGCGGCCACGATCTGGGAACAAGAAAATGAACGGCCATGATTTCATTTGGGTTAGAAATTAAAATAGAAGTTGTAAATTTTATAATTATAAATTGTGTAAACTTCTAAATAGCATAACTCTTTCGTACGAGGTCGAAATTCGACGAAACTTTTTGCTTGGAATTGTGTGGTCGAGCACTACGCGATGCAACTGGATTGGAGTTGTTTGGAGCTAGTGAAAATTTTGGATAAAATTAAACGCGCGTTTAATTTTATTCAAAATAAAAGCTGGAAAACAGAATTTAAATCAAGGTGAGAACTTCTCACTCAATCGAATCGGTTTCGATTTTAATTTTAAATAGTTATATTTAAAATACTTGAATGCATGTTTGAATGATGATTGTTATCTATTGATTGTTAAAATAGACATTATGTGCCGTTAGTAAGCGGATGTTATTTATTAAAAACATATACCGCGAATATTTCATAAACAGTGAAATTGGTATTATTTATGTACTTGGAATTGATTTCCCGCAGTATATAGAGGATGAGACCCTATTGCGCCGTTTATTAAGCGGATAATATTTTATAAATACCATATACCGCGATAATTCCGTACTGGAGCGAAATTGGTATTGTGCTAACATCTTTGGATGCAGGGAAACAGGTTGGAGGGATCCAGCTGGATTCCTCAACTGTATTGATTTATTTACAGATATTGTGATATTTGTTGATTATCGTATCGATATATGATATTTGGATGTCGTGATTGACTATTTGGTGCCGCTGCATCATCGGATCCATTTCTGAAGTTTTAAAATAATGATTTTGGTTTTAAAAAGGAATTTTAAAGTGATTTTCGAAAGTATACGTTTTATTTAAATTTTGAATTGTTAAAATAAATAAACGTTAAAATTTTAATGTTATAAAAGTATGATTTTTATGAAATGTAAGCGAAAAGTGATTTTTGAAATAAATAGTTAATAAATTTATAAAATGGTTTAATTTGGAATTTTGAATCATTATAAAAGATTTTTAAATTTATTTTTATAAGTTAAAAATATTGGAATTATAAAACGAGCTTTTATAAGTGTAAAAGGTGACATAAAGATGGATTTCATAAGTGAACGGAATTTATAGATTTATAAATTGTGAAGTTACAAAAATGAATAGATTTTTGTAAAATAGAAGATTTATAAGTAATTATCTTATAAATCGGATTTTGGCATTTAAATGAGATATAAATGGAATTTGTTAATAATTAGATTTATAAATCGAAGCTTATAAATAGAAATGGAATTTATAAACATTGTTTATAAATTCGAGATCGATTGAATTTGATAAATTGAATATGGAAGTTTATTAAAGGAAATATATTCACGATTTTAGACAGTGAATACATTATTGAATAAAATGGTCATGTTTGGCAAAATGAATATTATAAAAAGAAGTTAATTATTTTAAAGATGTTTTAAAATGTATTATGAATCGAAACCATAGATTTCAACATTTATTGTTGAAATAGACGTTTTCGAGAAAGAAGGAAATGGTGGACATAACACTGTTGTTATAGTAAATGGTTTCCGAAAGGAAATGTTTTGTATAGTATTGGGATTTATATATCTATTTAAACTTTGAATCCCTATACTAGTGATTTTGGGTCGTCGTAACGATGTTTTACACAACATTCGTTTTTGACCCAAATAAATGTGTTAAGAGAATGATTTCCTTAAGGAATGAAATATATACTAAATTTTGATTTAAGTATATCGAATATTTTCAAATGTTGAAAATAAATAGATTTGTGATGTACTTATTATTAAATAAGTATGGAAATATTTTTCCAATGTGAAATGAACGTTTTAGAATTTATCCTTGTAAGATAAATTGAAAGTGAATATTGAAAATCGATTGATAATCATATATTCATAAATATTTTGGAATTGTAAATTCACTATGGAATCTATAAATGTAAAGGGGAATTGGTTTAAAAATAAACATTGATTTATTTTTGAAGTGTGGGAATTAATTTACGGATTTGGAACGTAAATATAAAGTAAATCGTTAAGGATTTATTTAATTGGTTTAAATGAACCATGTTGAATTGAAAGTATTTCGCATAAGGAAATTGATTGAAATTTGTTTTCAAAAGTGGTAAAGGTGAAAAGTTATTTGAAAATTAGTTTTCAAATGTTCAAGTGTGGGAAATATATATATCTTGTAAAGATATTTTGGAAAATAAATAATTTGAAAAATTATTTGGAATCTGGCGATGTTGAGCATGCCTATTGATAGTTAAATAATCCGACTATCAATATTTACCTTTAAATAGGTATTTGTTGTAATTGCTTGAATTTGAATGCCACACTTATTTTTGAATAAGCGCTCACTATTCGGGTTAGCCGGGAAAGGACCTTGGGGTCGTAGAAGCCATTCCGAATATGTGATATGTCGTAATGGATTGCATTCGATGAACGGTGTTGAAGACCGGGTATTTGTGAAAACGGAAGGATTACCGTCGAGTTACTCTACATCGCCTGATCTCTGATATAGAGGTTTTATCACCCTTAGTGACGGGAAGTCCGGTCGTGATTAGTGAATATCCGGAATGCAAGGACTTCTTTGTAAGTGCTTTCGGTTCTGTTCGATCCCGGAACAGACTTGTATGGATTGTATGTCTGACATTACAAATTGAGATATAAAGCTGATTTCTTTCAAATATATTTCTGTTGGTGGCGGAGAATTTATTCTCTTAGCTTAACACCCTTCTCTGAGACGTACGAGCTCAGAGGTTATATAGTTGAAGGTTATTAGTGATATACTCCCAATTTGGTAGTGTGGCATGCTGAGTGTTGCTGTGAAATGATCATTGTTTGATCATTTGTGATAGGATCATTTATTTGATCATTTATCTTGGTGATCATTTCTATGATCATTTGTTGACCCAAAGCACAGCTTTTGTACAAAGCGTGGCTTTGTGGACGAGACTTCATCGGACCTCACACCCCGGAAATGGTCAAAACAGGAAGGATGCAGCAAGGTTATTAGGGGTAGCACTCCTTTAGTGTATGTCATTCCTTCTGGATAGAGGTGGTATCATGGTATGGAGCCCAGATACTTAACCTATGTTGTTGCTGCAAATTTTGTGGTTGTTGGAAATCGAGCATCCTCGAATAGATCGGTTACGATCGGGGGATGACATATTCGTGTCAGTAGTTACCCAGTTAGGGGTAACCCGGCCTTGTGTTGGCAGAGATCCGGTTTGGTTCTCGGGTCGTCTTTCCAGAGGCGTACCCATGTGGCAATGGGACCATTTGTTGGAAATCCAAAGAAACAATACGAGACTTGTACGGTTTTAGTTGTAGAACCTATCATTCACTTATGGTGGCGCCCCACTGTTTGGATGGTAGCTATAGTAGGCATAAGTGCGGAATGCCTATGCTGGCTAAGGTTTATATTCTACTTTCGAAATTGTTTTCTATACTATGCACTAGTAATAATATCAAATGTTTCTTTTTAATGCGTATCAAGCATCTTTGACTATCATAAGGAGAAATCTCCTCCGATTCTGCGTTTGCATTGTGTGTGTGCGGGAGGCCTTATGGTAGTCTTATTTTTTTAAAAGCATTGCGAATTGACTTTAAAAATATTCCTCTATTTTTATTTTTAAGATAAATAAACTATTTTGAGTTCTCACACCAGTCACATGACTGACTCGGAGTTTATTGTTTTCCTTCCTAAACTCTTGGTGCCCACCAGTTTCCACACGGGCAGTCAAGAGTTAGGTTTATCAGGATATTCTGGAATTTAGGAGTTGCTGGAAGCAAGCTGGATGGCATGGCGTTTTACTAGTATATTATATTTCTTTTCCGCTGCATGTTGTTGTTGTACACTCTGATGATGTAATGTAATGTAATATGATGTAATGTAATAACTGATATAGTTCTTTGTTTAAAGATTATTCATTTATCTATTATATGTTGTTCCGCTGTGAAGTGTGAGATTCTGATATTGTTCTGTTGTTTCTGTTCTATTCTATCTTTTTCTCTCTTCTTCTACTTTTTCTTCTTCTTTAACCCTAACATTTCGGTTTTTCGGCAACGAAAAATCGCAATCGTTACAACATATTTAAAATTTAATTTAAATTTGTTAAAGATAAGTATGAATATAACAAATGGACATAAATGTTTGTATTTCAAGTTTAAAATTTAAATTTAAATTTAAATTTAAAATAACTTCTTTAAAAATAAGTAGCATTTAAAAATTATTAAGATATAATATGTGTAATGTAAATATTGGTTAAATTCTTTTAACATTGTATATATATGGATATATATATACAAAAGGATAAAGATGTACATTTATTTTTTAAGTGTATAAGATATAAATATAAAATTTATAAAATTTATTTGTCTTGTAAAAATCACAAATGAGAATATACATTCACATGGAAGAATGGAGTAGAATAATGATTAACAAAAAAAATCTATATTTAATATATCTTTTTACAAATGGCACAAACCATCATCACTTTAATAAAATAATCAAATAAAAAATTTAGAAAACTATTCACTTCCAATTCAAATTTTTAAGCCTCCTAATCTCTGAAAAGTTTAGTAACCAAAAGATCTTGCAATCTTTACTTCAACATTCAAGAAAGAAAAAAAGAAAGTTCAGAAAAAAAGAGAAAAAACTGCATATCTTCAATTCAATTCAAAAGAGAAAGAATAATATCTGAATCATCTTAAAAGCTTTAGGCTCAGGTAAGTTTTGTTTTAAACTTTATAGTTTATAAAATTACGATTTTTAAATCATATTTTAACAACAAATTCAAATCAAACTGCATATTTGTCTTAAAACAGTGAAGCTTCAGGTTTGCCAAAGATCAGTGCAAAGTTTTTGTGGAAATAATTTAAAAGACAAGTAACTTTCTTTTTAAAGTTGAACTTGAAGTTATAATCTGTAATTAAGGAAGAATCTAAGACAATAATATTCAAATTTTTACAGGAAGAAGTAAGATCAAAGCTTCATTCTATTTCTGGTTTTCAAAGTTTCAGAAAAAAATAGCTTCTCTTTCCTATTAAAAATCCCAACCGTGAGTAAAATAAAAAACCCCCGTTATTAATAATTTAAGTGAATGAACATAACAAGAGTAATCATAGATCTGTAACCATCATTTGCAGATCTAAGTTTAAAAAAGAATTAAAGTAGAAAAAGAAGTAAGTTGCCAAGCTTCATCTCTGTTTGAAACTGTCAGGAACTTCTGGAAAACATGTGAGTAAACTCCTGTTTTCTTTTAATCATTGTTGTTGTGTGTATGCTTGGGTGATGTAGGAAACTTAATCTTTGTTTGGCATGCAAGAATTTTGGTATATGATTGAAGTCTTGGTTGTGCATGTTGATTATAAAATATGCAATCTCTGTTTAGCTTCAGGAAAACAAAAAAAGAAAAAGAAAAAGAAAACCTGTCAAACCTTTTCTTCCCCTCTGTCTCTATTTGATCTGAATGATCAACAATGGTTGGTCATGCATTATGTTTCAGTAAACAAGATGGAGTTTGTTTAAGCTTGTACTATGATTTTTTTCCAGGAATTTATCAAAGTAAAGTTTGAAAGTTTCTTTCTTTCTAAAAACTGTAAAACACAGTGACAAGATCTAAATCTCTCTCCCTCAATTCTTTTGAAACTGGACTGTAACAGTTGGAGTTTGTGTTTAAACTTGCACCATGCTTCAGAAACAAATCAAAACAAGTTTGTTGTTTTACTGGAAACTATGAAAAACACAATTTCACTAAAGTTCCGTGTTACAGGTTAAACCATATCAAAATTCAAATCACTCTCTTTCTCATTTCTTCTGGAAAGAATAGATTATAAAACAAGTTAGAGTATTGTTAACCTGCACTATACTTCCGCAACAAATTAAAGCAATGGCCATGTTGTTTTCTTTCTGGAAAGTATGAAATACAGGCACTACTTAACTTTTGGCAAAAATTCGATTATCATGAATTTAAAATCCAGTAGTGCTATCTTAATCTCCTCTAAAAATAATGATTTTTGAATTAGTTTTTTCATTAACTCTTCACTGAGGTAATTGAGATGGTCTGAAAAACGAGCATGGGCCAACATTCCGGTGACCAAGTGGATCGGGGCTCTCGAATTCGTCATTACAGATCGTTTGAATGTTAAACATCACTAGAAAAATATTACAGGAATTTATAAATCATGGGATTGTTGATTCGAGGTCAAACTAGGGTTTAAAAACCTTTTTCTGTTCACGGTAGAAACAACGGTGTTGCGCCACCTATGGTTGATCGGACCGCGTGTCAGTGGGGAAAATCGAAGCGTCGCGTGATGTTGAAGCTTGAGGCAAAGTTTGGTGGTCGCTAATGGTCAGGGGAGGCGGCGCGAGGCAATTTTCCGATTACGTTCCTGATGATGGTTTGGGTCGTGATGACTCGATCCTTGTTCTCGAAATGAAATCACATTCTGGGTGTTTGCAACGTTTTGGGGGATGGACGTCGACGTGTTGCTGGCCGCAGCTTCGACCAACTTTGACGAACTTGGTCGTGCCTGTGTACGTGGAGGAGTTGGTGTCAGTTGTGATGGGTTGGGGAAGATAGGAGGTAGCTCGAAGCAGTACGCGGGGGAATTGAGGAAAGACTCGAAGTTTGACTCGAGTTGTTTCAGTGTTGTATCATGTTGATTTAAAAACTTAAACAAATTTTTTTGTGAAAATTTATCTCACGGGTCAATTTGGGGAAGAACTCGAAGCTGGGTGGTGTTATTCTGAGGGACGACTCGAAGCAAGCCTCGGGTTGGTCAATAAAATAGCAAGTTTCGGTTTTAACAAAATTTTGAAACTCAAGTTAAATAATTTTTCTAAATCCACGCTTTAGAAATAAATGAGGATTGTTAATGGAATATGAAGTAAATAATATTGAATCAATCATTTAAAATTTATGAAGTTCAAAATTAGTTCAAATTGTATATTTTCCTTTAAACAAAAAGTTGTTTTAAATTTAACTTAGTAAAATTTAAAAGTAAATCAAATATTTAAGTATTAACTTTAACCAAATTTATTTATAATGATGAGATGGTAATTAACAATTCACGTTTTGTAATGTTTTTTACAAAATTAATAATTAATTAATTAAAGAATAGTCAAGTTATAAAAGTAATTAAACTTAATCAATTGACAATTAAGGATTAATAAATTAAGAAAATCAAATAAAGGAATAATCAATTGATAAAGTTGATTAAGATTGAATTAATTCATAGTTAAGTAAAGAAAATTAAACATTGATTTAAAATAATTAATTAAGATAATTACACGGTTAATTCACTTTAATCACAGTCACCTTAATCAAACATGATTGACCGTCATCAAATATTCTGTACTGGATTGACATTTCTGTTGTGATACTGTGATTGCTTTGTGATGTACCGTGATTGCTTTGTTGTACTGTGATTTGTGATTTGTTTCTATATGTATGTGGAAAACCCTTTTTACCCGTAAAATGGCATTCCAATTCCGATGCGATAGGGAGTCGGATTCCATTTGGTTATCCGAAACCCACATCGAATCGTAATGATGAATCTTTATGATTGATAAATTTACTTTATCTATGAATCTGTGAACGAAGATAAGAGTTATGGGTTATACCACTTATCAATATTGATATGATTGGATCTATGATGATTGATGTTGTGCACTATTGTGTAAAACCCCCTGGACCACACTATACACACACAAATATGGATTACACGTGGAAATTGGTTAACTCACAGATTTTTAAAATATTTTTTAAAAAATTTGAATTTTTGAATCTAAATGGTTTTGGAAATAGATCAGATTTAAAGTGAAAAGATTTTGAAAAAGAATTTCAAAGATAAAAGTTATTTTTGAATAACTTAATTTAGTTTTGAAATCTGATTTAAATTTGAATTCAAAATTTGAAATTGATTCTATTTTGAGAATTTAAGATGTAAAAAGGTTATACAAGCTTATATGGGTTTTAAACCATTTTGGAAGTGTTGTTTTGGAAATTTGAATTTAACCCAAAGATTTTAACTTGTATAACTGAAATGGGATTTTTCCAAAATGAAAACTGTTTGTTTTCAAATGATAAAAGCTTTCATATAAGAAGTGAATTTCTAATTTGAATTGAGAAAACGGTTTTCCATGTTATGAATGAATCTTTGGAAACGATTTTGAAAGCTATATGTTTAATCTTTGATTTAAAGATTAAATGGACTAATCCAACTGAAATAGAAATTGTTTTGAAATCCGTGAGGGGATCTTTGTGAAACTGGGTAAACTTTGTGAAATAAATCTTTTGTTTAAACCATTTGGAAGAAAGTTTTGAATTTTGAAGTTGTGACTTACCTAAAATCCTATATCCATATGTTTTTAACTATTGCGCTCATTATTCGGTTTAGCCGGGAGAGGACCTTGTGTCGTATAACCCATTCCGAATAATGATACTTCGTTATGGATAGCTTTTGAAGACCAGTGGTGAAGACCGGGTATTTACGAGAACGATAGGATGACCTGTCGATTGTCTCTGCATTAAGTAGCTACGATATAGAGATTCTCTAAGTGATGGGAAGTCCGATCGGGATTGTGAATACCCGGATTTGCAAGGGCTTCTTCGAAAGTGCCTTTGGGTTCTGTTCGAACCCGGAACAGACTTGTATGGTTGTGTGTCTGACACTACACATTAAGATGTAAAACCGATTTCTTTCAAATACATATCTGTTGGTGGAAGAGAATTATTTTCTTAGCTTAACACCCTTCTCTGAGACGTACGAGCTCAGAGATTATGTAGTTGAAGGTTATTAGCGATATACCCCAATTTGGTAGTGTGGCACTCTAAGTGCTGCTGTATGTTGATGACCATTTGTTGATCAAAGCATGTCTTTGTGAAAAAAGCGTAGCTTTGTGGATGAGACCTCATCGAGCCTCACAAACCGGTAATGGTCGAAACAGGAAAGATGCGGCAAGGTTTCAGGGGTAGCTCCCCTAGGGTATGACCATTCCTTCTGGAAAAGGGTGGTATCATGGTATGGAGCCCCGATATTTACTCATGTGGACACTGTAGTACATTTATTACTGTGTGATGTTGTTGGAGGGCCCTCGGATAAAGGTCCCAAAGGACCTGGGGTGGTATATCTTAGGTTTTATTCCCCGGGAATGGGGTAGCCGGCCAGCAGAGAGCTGGGTAGGTTCTCGGGGCGTCCCGTCGGAGGCGTTCCCATGTGGCAATAGGAAGTTCCTTAGCCTGACCATTTGTTGGAAATCCAATCATCCAATACGAGCCTTTACGATTGCAGTTGTATTACCTGCCACCTCAGGTGGTAGCTATAGTAGGCATAGTATAATGGTATCTATGCTGGCTAGGATTTATATTATACTTTCGAAATGTTTTTCCATTATGCACTAATAAAAATATCAAAAAGAGTTTTCTCGTATTAAGGATGTTTGACTATCATAAGGAGAAATCTCCTCCAATTCTGTGTCTGCATTGTGTGTGTGGCGGGAGGCCTTATGGTAGTTTCATTTTCCAAACAATTGCGGATTTGAATTTTAAAAGCTTTATTTTTTGTTTTAAAAGACAAAACTGTTTTGTTTGCTCACACCAGTCCCACGACTGACCTGGAGTTTATTGTTCCTTTCCTAAACTCTGGGTTCCCACTATTTTCCACACAGGCGGTCTAGAGCTGGGTTTTCAGACAATCCAGTAATAGGTGCAGATTCGATAGCCTTCGAAGTCTTTGGATTGGTAGCTTTCATTCTTTGAGATCTTCTTCAGTCTAGGATGACTGACCTTGCTTAGCATAGTTCAACTTGATGTGAGTTCTCGCTAGCTTTGGATTGGAGATGGAGTTATTGGAGTTCGGTATTGAAGACATTATCTTTCCGCTGCTATTTCTTGTATCTCTGATAGTATTAATATCTATTGTATCATTCTATTGTATCATCGTTGTATCTGAGTATTGTATCAAATGTTGTATATCAATGTATTATTTCATTTCTTCCGCTATGTTATACTTAATGTGTTATAAGCTCTGGCGAACCAGATTCGACGTTTGGATCTACGGCATTGGAATACGAGTGTCGTATTCGATGCCAATTTTCGAAGGTCGAGTCAGGATCATTAGAGTGTGCGCGTGCATGTACCACTTCAGAGAGATTTTAACATGTATTAGTACCACTTTGGAGAGATTTTAACGTGTATTAACTATCAGACTCAAACCGTGGACTAAATGTATTACTGAAGCTTCAATTTGGAATCTGGCCTATAATCTGTTAGATTATTTCTAGGGTAATACAGTATGTTCTTCTGCAAATATGGTTAGTTCATATAATATTTTCCTATATAGCTGTCACAATCAAAACATCAAAATTCAAGGTCAAACATTCTCCCCTTTATTAACGATGACAACTATGTAAGTTTGTAAGTATATAAAAACATATATATTCCCCCTGAATGAAATGAATACTCCTTCTATCAATCACATTCTCCTCCTTTGTCATCGACAAAAAGGAACAAGTAATCGATATGCGAAATATAGAATATAAAAACACAAATAAGTGTATATTTTAGGAGAAGCAAATAAACATGAACATCATAGATATCAAGCATATAAGAGCATGTAAATATGATAAATAAAGGACAATCTTACTTGGAAACATCATAATACAATAAGAACATAGTAAAATGTCTTAAAATAGTACGACAAGTTGGTCATGAGTGAAATATTATGAAAATTTAGAAATCCTCGCCGTCTTGTACTTCTTTTCTTCTTTTTTCGAAGTTTACCAAGTGAATGGGGTTGGATTTTCAATAACACCGGTCGATGTAGAGCCTGAACAACAGACTTTTTCAGAATCTTTTTCAAAAAGCCTTTGATTAAGTTTAGCTTTTTGTTCGTTTTAGACACATTCTTTTCTACGTTAGCTAAATGTCGTCCAAGCTTGCTTTGATTTTGAGATAATGTTGCAAGATCTTGTTTCGGATGCACGTCAACATTAACTTATTGAATTTCATCGTCATCTTCTTCTTGTTTTTGTTGTGGAGGTTGAGAGGAGGAAGAAGCGATATTGGTGTCTCTCGTTGAGGGATTCCTCGTTTACGATTAGTGTCCCATTGTTGAAAGCTAATACTTTGTTAATGTTCAGGGAATTTTGGAAGACCCATTAAACTTAGAGCCTTTGAGTTCAGCTCTCCGATGGTCGTGAAATCCGAATCGGATAAAGCAACTCCGAAAATTTGTAAAATGCGCATGATATAAGCTCTATAATGAAGCATCTTGTAGCTTCTCTTGTGATTAAAAGTGAGAAATTCATCCAAATAATTTTTCCCAAATTTAATCACTGGGGAGAGTAAATAACATATAGGGCTTGAAAATCCCACTTATATACCTTTTTGTGGCCTTCGATCTGGGTTGTAATGATCAAATGAGTGCATGGTGGATGATTCGTGCCTTCGAACGTTCGACACTAGATTTCAAAATTGTTAAATCGTCCGATACAAAAAGATGTGACACTTTGTCATGATTATACATATCCACCTCAACATCATCAATATTCAATCCTTCAGATGGATATCTTAGTATATGACCTAATCATTGAAGAGGTAAATATATTTTTACTCCACACACTAAGGTCTATATGCAATCATCCTTGTTTCGGGGATCTTAGTGGTCGAGATTCATATTTGCAAAGAAGAGTTTAATTAAGAGAGGATAGATCTTGACATTTTTAGAATAAATACCCATTTATTGAATCTAAGCCGTTAGCTTCGGTTGTTTCTCGAATGGTGTAGCCATTTAAATCAGGGAACTTTATGAAAGCTCCTTCAGGTAATTTTGAATTTCTCATTGTGTTGAATCGATTTACTGTCATTTCATTGTGTAGCCAAGCGTGAATTAGGCTCTCGGATGGTCCGGTAGTTGATTCACGAGCTTTTTTGGATCTTGGTGCCATTTGATTGATGAAAGGTTAAAGAAAAAATATAGTTTTTGAGGAGGCATGGGTTTATATTTGGGTCACTTTTGGAATAACAAGTGTTTAGGTAAAGTGACAATGAAGGAGTAGATAGGAGTTACATAGGGTTTGAGTGAACAGGTGTGTGGGAAATATGTAGAGCTATTTTAAAAAATTGAAAACTGGCGGGTTAGTCGGCTGAATAGAGGAAAACAGTCGGGTGGTGAGCTGGAATTTTAGGCCCTCTAGTTTATAGTGTAAAACTCGTAATTCAGTCGGAATATGGTGGTCAGTCGGCTGTAAAACTTGAAACTTTGAATATTCGGTCGGTTGGGTTGAGGGTCAGCCGACTGATGTGCAAAAAGTTCTTCCCACAGAAATATAGCACAATTTTGATTTAATTCAGCCGGTTGATGGGTAGGGGTCAGTTGGTTGATGTTTGGAAAAATTTAAAAAACTTTGAATGTTCACTCAGTTGAGAGCCTATTAGCAGCCGACTGAAACTATTGTTTGGCTGAGGCCAGGCTTTCTTTTAGTTTATTCTTAAATTAGTTAATTTATAAAATATATATAGGTATATGTTTTTGAGCTTTACATAATTATTATTTCAATAAACACATTACATATTCATATTACAAAATTAAATATATAAACATAAAAAAAATTAATTTCCTGAAGTCTTCGAGTCGTCTGAGCTTGGTTCAACTTTGGTGATTTCACGTAATGGGTGTATATGGCAAGATTGTTTAGATAATAAGAATGAGAAATAGAATTAAGTGATTAGAATAATTGATTCTATGGCTATAGATAATGATTTAAGAGTTGCAATAATTTTTGAAAAGTAGCGATTAAAAGATACGAAAGCAGATCTTGAATCAAGAGTTGTTTATATTCGTTGAAGTGAAGTGTCTTTTCAAAATATAGTCATTATGAAGATTCAACTATCTAAGTGGAATAATTCAGCCAGCCGAATTGTTGAAAATCGAATCAAAGAAAAAATAGATGAAAAATCATGCAATTCAATCGGCATAATTTTCAATTTCAGCCGTCTGAATGTTCAATATTTGTTGTGCATGTGCACAATCATTCAGTCTATTGAACTACATGCTTCTGCTGGTTGAATGACTTGTTTATAGTCATATCAAAGATTTTTTCAATTTTTTTTCGTAAATGTACTACGTTATGAAATCTTTATCATATGAACTATTTTTTGAAAACAAATTAGATCGTGTGTGTGCATGTATCACTTCGGAGAGATTTTAACATGTATTAACTGCTATGCTCAGACCGTGGACTAAATTTATTACTAAAGATTTTGTCTAGAATTTGGTCTTCAATCTGTTAGATTATTTCTTGAGTAACATAGTATCTTCTCCTGCAAATATAGTTAGTTCATATAATATTTATCTGTATAGTGGTCACAATCAAAACATCAAAATTCAAGATCCTAACATTTGTAACTTAGAGAATGACTGGCAAAGGTGGAGGCTGGTGGTGCAATGACCTTAGACTAATGAGGTGTGGTGAAGAGGTTGGAAACTTGGAGCCTATGGTTATGATTAGTGGATTCATCTTGAGGTTTTTAAAATAGCGGTGGTGCATTATTCGATGAGTGATTTTCCATATAAATCTAGTGTTGATAAGTTGCATGAATTTGAATAATTATACTTTAATCAATATATTTGACTGTTGGTGAATTTCGCAACTAAATTGGTATAAATTGGATGAATATATTAGTTAACTAAAAATATTAATAGATATTGTTTAGGAATTAAATATTGAACGATGAATTGCAGTTATTTAAGATGATATGAGTTGAGTAAGTAGTAAATAAAATGATAAATATTTATTGATTAAATAGGACTATGCACATGAGTGATTCGATATTAAAGAGTTCATTATTTAGCTGATTATAAATTGGTATATAGCTGGATATACGAGAGTTAGTGGTATGCCCGAGGGGTTATTACATAATTTGTTACATATATCTAACTCCTTAACCAATCTTGTTCATAATAAAGATATGTAATTATTATTAAATACTTTTTTAAATTGTGACATAACTTATTAAGTAGTTATTGTAAAGTATATTAGTTAGAAAATCTTTAAATAACATGTAAGTGATAATGTTACACAGTTGTAATCGTATGAAACTCATCACAACATAGAATAATATATTATTCTAAATATTCCTGGTCAAGATGTTTCGAGAAAGGACATCGATACATCTGTTAAGACCAAAGTACTAATGCTTTCCAAATACTGAGCAGTGTATTACTCATGACTATTGGGGATACCAAGGGGTTATGACTCGTAGTATTAGATAATTATGAAATGACTCGTTCGAAAGTTTCTTGTTAATTAATAACAACTAATGTAAAATGGGAAATCTCGGAGTGATAATGTTACATAGTTCTCTCGACTTGAGAATACTGTTCGACTTCGATGTGGACACTTCACTTTGGTTATAGTTTAATCATGGCATAGAGACCATCAAGAGACTATAGTTGGTCTGAGTTAAAGCACTAAAAGTGAAACACTATTTCATTGAGAATTAATCTCTTCAGTTATATGAGTTAGTATCATAATAAACTGTACTCTACTCAAACTAAAATTCTTTAGCGAAAGTAGTATGACTAATAATGAATGTTATTATTGAACTAAAGACATTGTTCATAGACCTGCCGAGTTGAATGTATATAATATTGGAATTTTTGACTAAAACCAAATTCCATACGTCCTAAAGTGATATATTTGATGAAGAGAATGTGTGTAAATAATCCTTACTAAAAGGTACCCTTAATAATGTAAATTTTGATTTTACCAATGAGATCTATAAGCGATGTGTTCGACCACACTGTCATGCCACTAGCTAAAATGATGTGTGAACATTAAAACACCATCCAATTTAATCAGTTTATGATTATTTTAAATTAATTAATATCTATGGAATATTGATTACCATTGTATTTTATATCTGGGTGATTTAGTAAATGGAGTAGTCACTAGAAATGTCCAGGGTTCTATTAATAATTAATTAGGTGCATATATAAAAGTTAAATATTTCTATCTCGATATATGAGACCAGTATGCATTTGAACTAGATTTAAATATAGTAATTGCTAAAGGGTTTGAAGTCAATTTAGTTGATTAAAATACCAATAAGAAGGTCGGCCATATGAGATGGAGAGGGAGTCTTAGGGTTTGACTTAACAAGTGGAAATGGTGGAAGATATATCATACTTAATCCTATATATATATGCAACCGTTAGCCTCAATTTTGACCTCTCTTCTTTTTATTCCACTTCCTCCCATCTTAGCCGCAACTATCTTTAGCCCTCCACTCTAGTGCCAAACACTTTCCACCGTCAAAATATAATATAAAACTCGAATTTGGTGGTGATACTTCGAAGCTTGCAACTTTGGGCAACGAAGTAGGAGATTTAGGAGACTTTGTGAGTCGACGTGTATCTCTAACACTACATCTAATCTGGTATATTCTAATTTATATTTCTCTTTTTACTATACTAATTATCACCATTTACACATGTATATATTGTTGCCTTCTTTTGATTTATATTTTATTTAATAATATAGTAATTATGTAAAATGTGAAACTAATAGAACTGATAAAATATTTATTAATTAAAATATATAAATGAACTGGATTAAGATTGAAAATAATATAATATATACTTACCATTAAATCTATGGAATTTCATCACTTTAAGACATATGCAAGAGCCAAATTATACAACTACTAAATACATCCATGCCTTGGTCACTTAGGTGATTATTTTTCTAATACTACGTATTCTCTTAAGCAAGTTTTAACACTAAAGGAATACCCTAATATGGATATTCGATCCATAATCGATCATATATAAAAGTTGTATATTGAATAGTCGCGTTCGTAATATACAAAATCTCAATGAAATTGGTTCATTCAAAATGAGAAAGTAAACCATGGTGCAAGATTGTGTATTCAATAGGATTGATTATGATAAAGATCTTATTATGTTATATATGACACTACCCAAGGGCTACAGTATGGGTCTAGGAATTTGATTACTGAAATTTCTGTTTGATCGGTATACATATAGTGTAACATATTTGATATCCTTAAATGTTAAGGATATCCAAATATACTTTTGTAAGGAGTTTGATGCAGTCTTGTAGTAAGGGTTTCCTTTTTAATGAGTCGACCATTTGGAAAGGAAGTGAATGTTTAAGAATGGATATAACATAGGAATAGTTGGATTGAAAAGTGTGAATGGTCACCTCTGCTTCATGAAGATACACTGAAAATGGGAACCATATAAAATACTAGCAGATACCTAATAATGAATGGGATATATGATTTCTATTTCAAATGTATTTTCATATAGAAAATTATTTTCTATGAAAGCTACTTCTTCGAGTTCATGATATTTGATTTGAAACTCACAACTATAAACTAGTTAAACTGGATAAAATAAAATCATAGAATAAGTGGTTAAAAGGAGATTCGTATTTCATACATTGGTGTTGTGATGACATAAATAATAGGAGCATACTATATGACAGTTATTAGTGAACGTATCAAGTTACGAAATATTGTTTTCGTATACATACAAAGTATTATTTATGAAATAATAATTTTCTTAGTATCAACTGAAAATATATATTATTTTATTTTATTATGAATATTATGAATATTTGTTTTAAGACAAATCTATAATAAAGGTATTTGTTTTACAAATGTGACGCATCAGCTATAGAAAATACAAAAGTATCTAAAAAAATTACAAGTAATTTTGGATTTATGAGGTAAGCTATATCTTTGAGAAACAATTATTCAATCATACGATTTGGTAAATTGTACCACAAACGATTAAGGGTAAAGCGCCCATTCAATGGGAGTGATAAAAACATCAATGAACTCTTCTGATTGATATATAAATATATGTAATCCAAGGTCCAATGATACCAAAAATGGATCCGCTTACTTCATTAAATTCATTGATGAATTATCAATGATATGGGTGTATGTATTTGATATAAAAATAGTAGGTCTATGATAAGTTTATAGAATATAAAATGAAAGTAGAAAACATAACATGAAAAGGAAATAAATCAATCCGATTAAATCGAATATGTGAGTATATTGGGAAAAGTTCCAAATGTACCTAAAATGAATAAGATTCAATATCAAAAGCCACTCCTCCTTATGATACATAATGATGTTTTGATAAGGAGTAATCAAACTTGTTAGACAATGTATGATTGATGGTGAGTGTAGTTAGTAATTTCTTTATGAAAAACGTGTACTTAAGAGGAAGTAAAAATGTTAGATTCAATTTCATCTAATGCATTGTTATTCATATATGACATAAATTGATAACAAACCTCTATCTATAACAGTTTAAGATGCATGGTTGTCTAATTTACGTTATGAACTTACGTTTCGTAAACTCAAACCTGAATCAATTTTATATAGGTATAAAAGTAGTTCATAAAATGTTTATGAACGCCTACTCTGTCGTCTCAGAAACAAATGTTGTTTCAAGAAACACCAATTTCATGGAGAAGGAATCTCGTTTGAAAATTATTAGTAGTACAATGGACTTGGATATGATCTATAGACCTGAACAAAGAAATTTTTTGCATAAGATGAAATAAAATTAACCAAGCTTAAAATGAACACAACACATTACTCGAACATTAAGGAGAAACTATGAGTTTCTTATCAGTGTCAAGAAAGAGAATTGTTAACAATAACTATATTACCTGCTATTTATTCGCCATGAAGGTTATTGACTCTGTCATATAGCATGATGCTTTAAAACCGAGATGAATTCCAAGTAATTACTATTTTGATAGGTGTACCCAAAATGATATGATCCATTGGCAGCAAGTGTATCTTCAAGAAGATCAATGCATTTGGACTATATAAAGCGATGTGGATAGAAATAAACTCTTTGATTCCAAATTTTGAAATTAATAAAGTAATTTTGATAGTCAACATGCCTAAGTTCACTCAATTCTACATGCAATTATTGCATAATTTGGTTTTGATTTTGGCACATTAATGTTGAAACAGAACTTCTAAATAATGATTCAGAAGAGATTGCATGCACATTGTAACAGCCCAATTTTTTTAACAAGTATTTTTCACTTATATTTTTCTAAAAAAAAAAACTTTGGGGTTTATTTAAATTGATTAAAAATAATAATAATAAAAAAAAATTTTGACCGAATTTTTAATAAAATAATAAGATCTCTGAAATTTTGACATGGTTAAGAATCAACTTTAATTTGGAAATTTGGGGTTTTGTCGAAGATGGTAAATAACTTAATGTCTAGCAAAATCAAGTTTTAATTAAGAAAACATTAATAGCTTAGGTGGTTAAGACATCTGGGCTATTCACGACAGGTCACGAGTTCGAGTCTCAGCATGGTCAGAATTTCGAATTTTTTTGTGTATAAATGAACTGTGAAATTACGCCTTAAAAAGGGCGCCTAAATTTAGGGAATAAATACTATATATATATATATATATAAGATTATATATAAGAAAATGTATAGAATTTTAATCCGTTATTTTTCTCTTTCCAGTAAAATTTACTTCCCAATTTATATACATATATAATTTGATTTAAATCATTTCCTTAAAATACTAAATATGGAAATTTAAAGTGTGAAACGGTTAAATTTGTTAAAAGACAACTCCATTTGAATTTTAATAAAAGGAATTTTGTGTATATATATATATATATATAATATGTGAAAACCAATTAAGTTTGTTAAGTAATAATTTTGAAGAATTTAGTGTATTAATGAACTGTTAAATTTCGCGTTTAAAGGACGCGTAAAAATTTATGGTACAAGTAACAAAATAAACGTATAAATTAAAAACGTTATTTTTATATAACTTTGGGTGTTTTATATTACGTCAGTTTGGCGTATTTCAAAAATCATATTGCAACATCGATATGTATTTAAAATATCGTATCAATGGTCTGTATACAAAATCAACGCTTGCTTTAATCACGCATATAAAGTATAGAATCCAAGGCTTTGTATAACTGGAAATTAATATTTTCGCAAGCCTTATCTCAAATCCAGAGGAATAACGTGCATATCCAGGCATCAAAAAAAGCACGCAAATCTGAATTTAAAAGAGAAACGTTCAAATCTGTTTGTAACTGTTCTTTAAAATACAATGATAATAATCAACTCTTCCTTTTTTGATTTAAACATACCATATATTTCTTCTTAAATCACGCATATATCATTTGAGAGAAAATCAATTTTGCATTCCTTTGCGCGTGACACAAAATTTTATTCTTTTAACATTTTTGGCATTTGCCTCTTACCTTTTTGTTTCTTGAGCATGTCACTGTATTCATTTATTCACGCAACCTAAATGGACCAATATATTTGATTGCCTAAAATCAACTCATGCATTCAAATTTAACCTTGCCTATCTTTTCAAATTCTCACATTCCTATTTATATCTCTCTGTTTCCACTGCCTTTATTTTGCAAGATAAAATTTTTCGTTCCTATAATCACGCATAAAAGTAAAAATCATATTTAAATATCTTTATGGATTAAAATATCAGTTAGTGATTTTTATAACAAACGTTACTTTTGTTTTAACTGTCAAAATTTGTTTTAAACTTTTGTATATACCTTTTCATCCAAATATCTTTTGCCTAAAATCAATCTCTTGCCTAATATCAGTTCTTCCAAATGCCGTTTCTTCAATCTACAATCACGCAACTATTAAATGAAAAAAAATGTTGAAATCAAAATTTATAAACTGACAATGAATATCACGCATATAAAATCAAATCTTTTCATTAATTGGCAGTTTTAAATCACGCAGCTTTTAAATTTAGAATTGGACAAATGTATATCTTGCCGTTTCTTCCTTTAATCACGCAGGCTATATTTATTGCATATAAGATATTGGAAATATTAATCACGTACATAATCTTCCATCTTATCTCTCTCGGCCTTTCATCTAAAAGAAAGAAAGATCGATGCATGCATTTAATCTGGATTTTGTATAACTGGCATTTTTAATAACGTGCATATCCTCTGTTAATTTTGCCTTGTTTTTTCGTATCTAATTTGCTCCTTTGCCCAACATCAATTTTTCTCTCTTGCCATTTCTTCTCTACAAAATCACGCAGTCTTATCCATTCAACAAAAAGAAATCTTGCAACAAATATAGTAACTGATCAAACATAATTGTGTAAAACATTATTTCGTTGCCTATTCAGTGCAAAGCAAATTTTAATTGCTTATTGATTATCCACTTTAATCAACGCATGCATTTAATAAAATTTTTGTATAACTGGAAATAAATCACGCGCAACGTTCAAGAAAAAAAATCTTGCTAGATTTCACAAGCCTTAACCGTGTGTACAAAAGAAAAGATAACGTTCAAACATGGAGAACTGGAAAGTAATCACCCATTTTTCGCTTGCATCTTCACCTTTAATTTCGCATGCCTCTCTGTTTATTTTCAATCACACCTTCGTATCCATTTAGTCCTTGATCTCATTTATTTCCTGCCTTGTGATTTACACTTACCATCTTTGCATAATCTCACTGATTATATAAAGCCTTGTACGCATATTTTTTTCTCCACAAATCTCAGTTTTGCCATAGCCTTCTTCGCTTGTTGCTTGCTCCAGGTATGGCATCATAACTTCTCTCTGTTTCCTTTTCTTTTGTTTCTCTTCTATTCTGTGATTCTCATTTGATATGCTCGGCCACTCCAACCCATCTACTTCACCCGATCTAGTTGACAAACTTTGGAAATTTATGAGTCATCACATCTGTAGAAATCTAATATGTGTGTGCAAAGAGATGGTGTAGTTGACCCAGATTTAATTTAATGCTAGCTTAAAGTTTACACGTACTATCACTACGGAAAAATGGGTTATTCATTGTATATATCATACTTAGTTTTGGGTTAAACAAAATAGAAAGTCAACAATGTTCATTGAAAAAAATAGTATTATTTATTTTTCACTTTTTTTCAAGCGACCATTTTCACATGTCTTCTGCTACATATATGTAGCACCGATTTTTTTTTTTTCATATTGCACTCGCTGAAGACATTTTATCCAGTATAACATTTTACACCTTCATCGCTGTTACAAGGGCAATTCATTCTTTAAATCTAAGTAGCCTTTGAATCTTGGTTATGAACAACCATGTCTTTATTTCAAGGAGAGAGCATGCGTAGGCCTGAATGCATATTTCAAGGAGGAAGAGGAACTGAGTGCATGAACGTGTTTTGCAAAGGCATGAAGGCAAAAAATAAATAAATAAATAAATAAATAAATAAATAAAAAAATAAAAAAAAAGAGGAAGGAAGTAACGTGCAGATCAAATAATGAACTATCCATGCATTAGTTCATAGTATAGGCTGGGTGAAAACTTTTGCATGTGTACACGCAAATCTAGTAGGAAATAGGCAGTGTGTTTTTGCGTGAAGGGAAAAAAATAAGGGAGTGAAGTATTTGCATTTCTTTTGGGTTACAGTGAGCGTGCATTCTTAGTTGATATAGGCTTGGGCCGTGACCTTATGCATACTTCCAGTTGAAGTTTAGTAATGTGGTGGTTGTGCGTTTTGTTTAATTAAATAATAGAGTATATATATAAAAGGTAGAGAAAAAAAATTTATTTTTGGGCCGAGTTGTTCGTCAAGTAGGGTGGTGTAGTGGTCGAGCGTATCGTGCCAAATTTCTTTGACTATATTCGTTCCAATTGTTTCAAATATTTGCTTTGACCATAAATTTTAAAAGTCACGTATTCGGTATTTGGATCTTGTTATAGATTTGAATCTAGGCGTGACATTCGGGGAAATTTGATCGCTACCCTCTGTTCGTTTCTTTTCCGGTGGATTTTCGTTTTGAATCAAATTTTTTCTGCAGCCTTCAGGTGAGTTTTTCTCACCAGACAAACATGCCTATATTTCTGTGAATTATCGCAAGTGTATGTGTAAATTATTATTTAACTGTTATCTGTCTGTAATATAACGTAGGATGTTAAACTCCATTTAAATTGACACCTCATCAGTTATTTATCTGTTGTAATATTTCTGCAGTTATATTGTTAAATGTTTATTTACTGATTTAAATCATCACTGCAAGTTCCCTATAAATTTAAATCGTTAAGGCTGAAATGATAGGCCTAAAACGATGATTATTATGCATTTATTCAGTTAACTGTTTAATTTTAACTTGGGATTGCGGGTTTGAAATGATAGAACCCGGGGTTTGTAAAATTGCGGATTGAAATGATGTAAATCCGTATCACTTGACCTAGGCTAGAAAATTTTATACAGACCCGTGGTTCCTATAATATTTTTCTGAAATATTTTAAAATTATTTTTAAATGGAAGTTTATAATATTGTGGTTTAATGTATTTAAAGGAATGTTATAAAGATTTAAAAATGATTTTTGAATGAGTTAAGATTTTAAATAAATAAATATAACTTATTTGGAAAAATTCTGGATTTTTGTTAAGATGAGATTTCAGTTAAGAAATAATTGATAATAAGTTGTATTTGGAATTTAAACTAAATTGATAAGTTAATAACCTATTACAGCATTTAAATGCTGTCTTTTAAAATTGGACTGTTTAACCCATAAACTTTAGGTAGCATTTCATAAGTGCTGCAGAAACTGGAATTTGATTGGTTTAAAAATGTATGGAAATTAATTTTGGGAAAAAGGTGTAAATTTTGGAATTTAATATGTAATTAGAAAAATTTTAAGAAATTGATTTTTTGATGGATTTAAAGGAAGAATTTAACTTTAAAATTTGGTAAAGGCAATAAATTCCAAATAAATTGAATAAATTTAAAAAGTATGTATAAAGTGGAAAGTTTAAATCAATATTTGATATTGAAGGAATATATTTTGATTTTAAAGTACGAATACCATTTTAAACTGTAACCACGGGTTATAATAACGCTTGGTTGGCAAAGAGACCGGGATCGGATATGGACATACTCTCTGTCGATACCGAAAACCACTTTGACTAACCGTGTACGCGGTGGAGATCCCAGAATGAAGTAGGATGGTGGTGACGGTTCCTTTAAGGTAAATACGTGGACCCGACTCCCGTGAGTTGGCATAAGGTGGCTAAAACAGGAGCGATTCTCGGATTAATGAGGTAGCACCTCTGATCGAACGCACTTCTTCGTATGCCATTGTATTACTCCTGTGATTGTTTTGGTGCGCACCTTTGATTTGGGAGTGTTGTTCGAGGTGGGCGGTAACTGTGGCTACGCGTTTCCACCGGTCCGGATAGCAATTGGTATATCTACCCTGGCATTGCCTAGTTGTGCCGTGTCACCTACCATAGCGAGCCTCCTACGAGTTTCTATTTGTGTCGTACCTATGGAGTATCCTCTGGTAGCTTCCCGATCAGGAGGTATTACGGTACTGTATAGACTATTGGCATTATTTGTGTTAAGGGCTATATGGGTAACCCCTTAACGCTATTAAAAAGTAAGTTTATTTTACAATTAGACACTATTATAATAGCGCAATATACTACATAGTAAATAGTTTAACGGATCCCTAGAGGATGGGCGGTCCCAAGCATCCTTTAAGTTACTTGCTCTATATTACAGTACACTTGAATTAGCTTACACTATATAAGTATGTATGTCCTGACTCGAGTGTTTATGTTTTATGTTACTCTCGGGTCAGCCTGAGTTGCAGTTCAGTTTTCATCCCGGAGCTAGGATTTCTGTAGATCACTTTCAAGCTGTTGGCAAACTTCCTTTCCAGTTCTTTATCTAAAATTTTGAAATCAAGACTAGTGGACATTTGGACTGTTTACTGATAAGTTAAAACTATATTTGGATTTAAGACTATGTAAATTTTACTTGAGTAAGAATATTTATAGTGGCTTCATGAACCACTATGTATTTTTAAATTCCGCTGCGAGTATTCTGATTCTGTGTCTGTGATTCTGTGATTAATTATTTACTGCATATTCTGAGTTCTGCCAAATTTATTTTTACAACGCGGTATTTTGAACAATTCAAGTCCGACATGTGCGGATGCGAATGGTTGAAAACACCGGGTCGTTACATCTGGTATCAGAGCTTTGGCTCTAGGCAAAACTTAGAATGTATGGTAAATTTGATTTACAGAATCACTTTCATTCGAGCTTGAATCTCTTCCTTTTTGAATTTTTGGAACGTTCCCTGCGGTTCCGAAGTTCATTCGTGTCCCTCACTATTTATTTTTCTTTCGATTCGGGAGTATCACATAACTCCACTTAGGATGATCTTTATAGTGAATTGGCGGTTTCGCCAATATTCTAATATGCGGTGAAACTCCTTTACAACTAGCATTGATTCACCGGAGATTTATATTTATCCTCGGTTTAGATACTAGTATCTTTGGTTATTCTGAACTCTATCTCTTCAGATCGAATGTAGATTTACCCCATAAAATCCACATCGATCTGACTCTTTAAGTCACGGTTGACCAGGTTAAGGTTGCCCGCGATTTATATAAACTTATCTGGTTTCTTATTCTGTAATTTAACCATCGGATCTTCTGATTCCAACTTATCTTTAAATCAAAATTCTATTTAATTTGAGTCCTTCAAAATTTGAATCTCTATCCTTGTTTGAAAAATTTATTCCTATTTGGGAAAAATCTAATATTATATATATAAGTATAATTTTTAGAATTTAACTAGTTTTTTAGAGATAATAGTGTTTGATTTCATTTATGGTTTTGTAAACCATTGGTTTTGTCTTATATAAATAATTGAATATAAACATGGTTATAAATTTATTTGGAAACAGAAATGAATTTAAAATAAGAATTTAAGAATTTAATTTCTGATAGTTTCAAACCTTGTGTTTAAAGTCTTAAAAGGATATATTATTATTTAAATTATTTTCGAATATAAATTTGTTTCCAAAGAATTTTAAAAGTTTTAAAAATTAGTGCTCTTCTCTTTGTCGCTGGAAAATAATTTCGGTGATGACTACAATATCATCGACATTCATTTTCGAGTATCAAAGTAAAGAGACCACATTGTAGCTTTGCTTCAAAAATTTAATTGATTTGAATTTCTAAATATGACTTACTTTATAATATATATAGATATATGATTTAAATTGATTTGACATATGCTATATGTATATATTTATTTATCTCTAAAGGGTTTGAAGTTAATTGGAAATTTAATTCATAAATTTATGTTAAAAGGTGATTCTAATGATAAAATAAAGTCAAATTTGGAATGAATATTTAAACTTGAATAATATAGTTGGAAAATTTTACTTGTATAAATTGCATGCCAATATAACTTACCTAAATCATTCAGAAATTAACTATGCAATTGGATAATGTATAATATAAAAGGATTTTATAAATAAAAATTTGAGTGGCTATAATAAATGTTATACACTTAAAGTTTCAGTTACAACAAGACAAATAGAGGTAAATAGAAATAAAATAATAATTGAATAATATACAATATCAAATGGTGTTAAAGGAAATTTAGAAATATATTGGAATAGTTATATTAAATATAATCTACTTAATATGTGCGATAAGATATATTAAGCAGAATATATTTAATAATAATCTGGAATAAAGAAAATTAAATTTGTTGAATAAAAGATGATTATTATAAACGACTATACAAATTTCTGATTTTAGAAAATAATTGGATAATAAGATAATTAATTTGGAAATAGTTAAGATTGATTTAACTTCTGTAAAAATCAAATGAATTAAATCAATTATTGAATATTAATTTAAATTGAATTTATATAGTTTAGATATTGAGAAAAATATTTGACATAGATGAGAAAAATATTGAGAAAAATAAATTTAATTATAGTTTGGAATAAAGAAGAAACTAAATGGGGAATTTGGTTTATTTTGGGAAATGGTAAATTTACTTTAATTAAGTTAAATTATCATTTCAAATTTGGACTAAAATTAAACATTTTAAATTAGAATGTTATAATACCTTGGGTAAAATTTGGATTAAAAAAAAAATTGAATGATTTTTTTTTTTTAAGTGTAGGGATATTATACAAGTAAATATGTAAATAAATAAATGTTAAAATTTTAAGTATAAATAGATGAAATCAATGATTAATTTAAAATTGAATTTTTATTGTTTAGATTAATGATTCTAATTTAAGTTTCAATTTAGTTTTATTTCAGGTTGTTTCTATTTCCCTACCTTCTTCCTTTTCGAGGACGAAAAGTTCTGAGTGGGGGAGAGTGTAACAGCCCAATTTTTTTAACAAGTATTTTTCACTTATATTTTTCTAAAAAAAAAAACTTTGGGGTTTATTTAAAGTGATTAAAAATAATAATAATAAAAAAAAAATTTGACCGAATTTTTAATTAAATAATAAGATCTCTGAAATTTTGACATGGTTAAGAATCAACTTTAATTTGGAAATTTGGGGTTTTGTCGAAGATGGTAAATAACTTAATGTCTAGCAAAATCAAGTTTTAATTAAGAAAACATTAATAGCTTAGGTGGTTAAGACATCTGGGCTATTCACGACAGGTCACGAGTTCGAGTCTCAGCATGGTCAGAATTTCGAATTTTTTTGTGTATAAATGAACTGTGAAATTACGCCTTAAAAAGGGCGCCTAAATTTAGGGAATAAATACTATATATATATATATAAGATTATATATAAGAAAACGCATAGAATTTTAATCCGTTATTTTTCTCTTTCCAGTAAAATTTACTTCCCAATTTATATACATATATAATTTGATTTAAATCATTTCCTTAAAATACTAAATATGGAAATTTAAAGTGTGAAACGGTTAAATTTGTTAAAAGACAACTCCATTTGAATTTTAATAAAAGGAATTTTGTGTGTATATATATATATATAATATGTGAAAACCAATTAAGTTTGTTAAGTAATAATTTTGAAGAATTTAGTGTATTAATGAACTGTTAAATTTCGCGTTTAAAGGACGCGTAAAAATTTATGGTACAAGTAACAAAATAAACGTATAAATTAAAAACGTTATTTTTATATAACTTTGGGTGTTTTATATTACGTCAGTTTGGCGTATTTCAAAAATCATATTGCAACATCGATATGTATTTAAAATATCGTATCAATGGTCTGTATACAAAATCAACGCTTGCTTTAATCACGCATATAAAGTATAGAATCCAAGGCTTTGTATAACTGGAAATTAATATTTTCGCAAGCCTTATCTCAAATCCAGAGGAATAACGTGCATATCCAGGCATCAAAAAAAGCACGCAAATCTGAATTTAAAAGAGAAACGTTCAAATCTGTTTGTAACTGTTCTTTAAAATACAATGATAATAATCAACTCTTCCTTTTTTGATTTAAACATACCATATATTTCTTCTTAAATCACGCATATATCATTTGAGAGAAAATCAATTTTGCATTCCTTTGCGCGTGACACAAAATTTTATTCTTTTAACATTTTTGGCATTTGCCTCTTACCTTTTTGTTTCTTGAGCATGTCACTGTATTCATTTATTCACGCAACCTAAATGGACCAATATATTTGATTGCCTAAAATCAACTCATGCATTCAAATTTAACCTTGCCTATCTTTTCAAATTCTCACATTCCTATTTATATCTCTCTGTTTCCACTGCCTTTATTTTGCAAGATAAAATTTTTCGTTCCTATAATCACGCATAAAAGTAAAAATCATATTTAAATATCTTTATGGATTAAAATATCAGTTAGTGATTTTTATAACAAACGTTACTTTTGTTTTAACTGTCAAAATTTGTTTTAAACTTTTGTATATACCTTTTCATCCAAATATCTTTTGCCTAAAATCAATCTCTTGCCTAATATCAGTTCTTCCAAATGCCGTTTCTTCAATCTACAATCACGCAACTATTAAATGAAAAAAAATGTTGAAATCAAAATTTATAAACTGGCAATGAATATCACGCATATAAAATCAAATCTTTTCATTAATTGGCAGTTTTAAATCACGCAGCTTTTAAATTTAGAATTGGACAAATGTATATCTTGCCGTTTCTTCCTTTAATCACGCAGGCTATATTTATTGCATATAAGATATTGGAAATATTAATCACGTACATAATCTTCCATCTTATCTCTCTCGGCCTTTCATCTAAAAGAAAGAAAGATCGATGCATGCATTTAATCTGGATTTTGTATAACTGGCATTTTTAATAACGTGCATATCCTCTGTTAATTTTGCCTTGTTTTTTCGTATCTGATTTGCTCCTTTGCCCAACATCAATTATTCTCTCTTGCCATTTCTTCTCTACAAAATCACGCAGTCTTATCCATTCAACAAAAAGAAATCTTGCAACAAATATAGTAACTGATCAAACATAATTGTGTAAAACATTATTTCGTTGCCTATTCAGTGCAAAGCAAATTTTAATTGCTTATTGATTATCCACTTTAATCAACGCATGCATTTAATCAAATTTTTGTATAACTGGAAATAAATCACGCGCAACGTTCAAGAAAAAAAATCTTGCTAGATTTCACAAGCCTTAACCGTGTGTACAAAAGAAAAGATAACGTTCAAACATGGAGAACTGGAAAGTAATCACCCATTTTTCGCTTGCCTCTTCACCTTTAATTTCGCATGCCTCTCTGTTTATTTTCAATCACACCTTCGTATCCATTTAGTCCTTGATCTCATTTATTTCCTGCCTTGTGATTTACACTTACCATCTTTGCATAATCTCACTGATTATATAAAGCCTTGTACGCATATTTTTTTCTCCACAAATCTCAGTTTTGACATAGCCTTCTTCGCTTGTTGCTTGCTCCAGGTATGGCATCATAACTTCTCTCTGTTTCCTTTTCTTTTGTTTCTCTTCTATTCTGTGATTCTCATTTGATATGCTCGGCCACTCCAACCCATCTACTTCACCCGATCTAGTTGACAAACTTTGGAAATTTATGAGTCATCACATCTGTAGAAATCTAATATGTGTGTGCAAAGAGATGGTGTAGTTGACCCAGATTTAATTTAATGCTAGCTTAAAGTTTACACGTACTATCACTACGGAAAAATGGGTTATTCATTGTATATATCATACTTAGTTTTGGGTTAAACAAAATAGAAAGTCAACAATGTTCATTGAAAAAAATAGTACTATTTATTTTTCACTTTTTTTCAAGCGACCATTTTCACATGTCTTCTGCTACATATATGTAGCACCGATTTTTTTTTTTCATATTGCACTCGCTGAAGACATTTTATCCAGTATAACATTTTACACCTTCATCGCTGTTACAAGGGCAATTCATTCTTTAAATCTAAGTAGCCTTTGAATCTTGGTTATGAACAACCATGTCTTTATTTCAAGGAGAGAGCATGCGTAGGCCTGAATGCATATTTCAAGGAGGAAGAGGAACTGAGTGCATGAACGTGTTTTGCAAAGGCATGAAGGCAAAAAATAAATAAATAAATAAATAAATAAAAAAATAAATAAATAAAAAAAAGAGGAAGGAAGTAACGTGCAGATCAAATAATGAACTATCCATGCATTAGTTCATAGTATAGGCTGGGTGAAAACTTTTGCATGTGTACACGCAAATCTAGTAGGAAATAGGCAGTGTGTTTTTGCGTGAAGGGAAAAAAATAAGGGAGTGAAGTATTTGCATTTCTTTTGGGTTACAGTGAGCGTGCATTCTTAGTTGATATAGGCTTGGGCCGTGACCTTATGCATACTTCCAGTTGAAGTTTAGTAATGTGGTGGTTGTGCGTTTTGTTTAATTAAATAATAGAGTATATATATAAAAGGTAGAGAAAAAAAATTTATTTTTGGGCCGAGTTGTTCGTCAAGTAGGGTGGTGTAGTGGTCGAGCGTATCGTGCCAAATTTCTTTGACTATATTCGTTCCAATTGTTTCAAATATTTGCTTTGACCATAAATTTTAAAAGTCACGTATTCGGTATTTGGATCTTGTTATAGATTTGAATCTAGGCGTGACATTCGGGGAAATTTGATCGCTACCCTCTGTTCGTTTCTTTTCCGGTGGATTTTCGTTTTGAATCAAATTTTTTCTGCAGCCTTCAGGTGAGTTTTTCTCACCAGACAAACATGCCTATATTTCTGTGAATTATCGCAAGTGTATGTGTAAATTATTATTTAACTGTTATCTGTCTGTAATATAACGTAGGATGTTAAACTCCATTTAAATTGACACCTCATCAGTTATTTATCTGTTGTAATATTTCTGCAGTTATATTGTTAAATGTTTATTTACTGATTTAAATCATCACTGCAAGTTCCCTATAAATTTAAATCGTTAAGGCTGAAATGATAGGCCTAAAACGATGATTATTATGCATTTATTCAGTTAACTGTTTAATTTTAACTTGGGATTGCGGGTTTGAAATGATAGAACCCGGGGTTTGTAAAATTGCGGATTGAAATGATGTAAATCCGTATCACTTGACCTAGGCTAGAAAATTTTATACAGACCCGTGGTTCCTATAATATTTTTCTGAAATATTTTAAAATTATTTTTAAATGGAAGTTTATAATATTGTGGTTTAATGTATTTAAAGGAATGTTATAAAGATTTAAAAATGATTTTTGAATGAGTTAAGATTTTAAATAAATAAATATAACTTATTTGGAAAAATTCTGGATTTTTGTTAAGATGAGATTTCAGTTAAGAAATAATTGATAATAAGTTGTATTTGGAATTTAAACTAAATTGATAAGTTAATAACCTATTACAGCATTTAAATGCTGTCTTTTAAAATTGGACTGTTTAACCCATAAACTTTAGGTAGCATTTCATAAGTGCTGCAGAAACTGAAATTTGATTGGTCTAAAAATGTATGGAAATTAATTTTGGGAAAAAGGTGTAAATTTTGGAATTTAATATGTAATTAGAAAAATTTTAAGAAATTGATTTTTTGATGGATTTAAAGGAAGAATTTAACTTTAAAATTTGGTAAAGGCAATAAATTCCAAATAAATTGAATAAATTTAAAAAGTATGTATAAAGTGGAAAGTTTAAATCAATATTTGATATTGAAGGAATATATTTTGATTTTAAAGTACGAATACCATTTTAAACTGTAACCACGGGTTATAATAACGCTTGGTTGGCAAAGAGACCGGGATCGGATATGGACATACTCTCTGTCGATACCGAAAACCACTTTGACTAACCGTGTACGAGGTGGAGATCCCAGAATGAAGTAGGATGGTGGTGACGGTTCCTTTAAGGTAAATACGTGGACCCGACTCCCGTGAGTTGGCATAAGGTGGCTAAAACATGAGCGATTCTCGGATTAATGAGGTAGCACCTCTGATCGAACGCACTTCTTCGTATGCCATTCTATTACTCCTGTGATTGTTTTGGTGCGCACCTTTGATTTGGGAGTGTTGTTCGAGGTGGGCGGTAACTGCGGCTACGCGTTTCCACCGGTCCGGATAGCAATTGGTATATCTACCCTGGCATTGCCTAGTTGTGCCGTGTCACCTACCATAGCGAGCCTCCTACGAGTTTCTATTTGTGTCGTACCTATGGAGTATCCTCTGGTAGCTTCCCGATCAGGAGGTATTACGGTACTGTATAGACTATTGGCATTATTTGTGTTAAGGGCTATATGGGTAACCCCTTAACGCTATTAAAAAGTAAGTTTATTTTACAATTAGACACTATTATAATAGCGCAATATACTACATAGTAAATAGTTTAACGGATCCTTAGAGGATGGGCGGTCCCAAGCATCCTTTAAGTTACTTGCTCTATATTACAGTACACTTGAATTAGCTTACACTATATAAGTATGTATGTCCTGACTCGAGTGTTTATGTTTTATGTTACTCTCGGGTCAGCCTGAGTTGCAGTTCAGTTTTCATCCCGGAGCTAGGATTTCTGTAGATCACTTTCAAGCTGCTGGCAAACTTCCTTTCCAGTTCTTTATCTAAAATTTTGAAATCAAGACTAGTGGACATTTGGACTGTTTACTGATAAGTTAAAACTATATTTGGATTTAAGACTATGTAAATTTTACTTGAGTAAGAATATTTATAGTGGCTTCATGAACCACTATGTATTTTTAAATTCCGCTGCGAGTATTCTGATTTTGTGTCTGTGATTCTGTGATTAATTATTTACTGCATATTCTAAGTTCTGCCAAATTTATTTTTACAACGCGGTATTTTGAACAATTCAAGTCCGACATGTGCGGATGCGAATGGTTGAAAACACCGGGTCGTTACACACATTCCAACCAAAATGTCTCAAAATTGGTGGGAGCAATAACATGAATTATGTGCTTTAGATACGATCCAAAAATGGATACAATGGTGGCATCCAATAAGCATCACGATTGTACAAGTATTTTGACAGAAATATCAAATAGTTTGATTTTCAGTAAAAACTAAAAGGATGCTTGTCTATAAGAAAGAATGCTAAAAAGTACTAAAATATTTCTAAAACTATAAGTAGAAAACCACATTATTAAATATTAACGATGTACCCATGCTAAAATTAGTTTTAGTCGTTTCATTTTTGACATCGAATTTGAAAATGTCTTCCTTTATGATTGATATAAATGGACGTTTGGGATAATACTAAATGCGAAAGCATATTAAAGTGTTTAATGTGGAGCATATGAGACGAATTCCTTATGGACTGACAAAAGGAATTATCATATATGTTATGTTGTCTACTATGTTACATTTCTCTTATGTTGTGCAGTTAAAGCCCCACTAAAGTCTTGCAACATCACCGCTATAGCACATAGCATATTTCGATCGCTATGGTTTTTCAGCATAGTGCTATTAAACAGTACATCTGCTTTAAGCCCAGCTATTTTCCACTATCTATGTTAAATAAAGGTATTTTGGCCCACTTTAGCAATATTAATATAAAAAGGTTGATTTGACTAGTTCTCTTTTGAACCAAATTAACAAAATTTGGGTAAAGAATTAATTCTAAGGCTTAAGTGGTCAATATAAGTTAGAAATCTATTGTAGTCGCCAAATCTGGACAGCTAAATCATGATATTCTTCAGTTTTCTTATATAAGATCAAAATATTTATGTTTCTTGAACAAATGATGTGAGAATGAGAACAAATTAACTTTAAATATTTGTTTTATATGTAATAAAGCTTTTCGCACTTCCGCTCTTTTTTGCTATATCCCCACTTTATCCATGCTAAAACTTTTTTTTGCCTCCACCGCTATGGAATTGCTAAGCACGTTAATTTCATATGAATCTTATGTACTTGGTACATTGAGCGAATATCAAATCCAGGTTAAGATTGTTAAATGATAGTTAAGACTATCCTAAAGTATTTACAAAATATTAAGGAATTGTCTATAAAACAATGAACTCCTTAGGAAGGAGCGTTCAAACTCTAACTTCATAAGTGATATCAAATGTAGTATGTCAATAGTAAATTCATGTTTGATCTTAGTTAAGGAGCTTTAAGTTGGAATTGTTCCAAACGATAGGCTGTAGTGGATTCAAACAACAAGCTATGTACATCGCTTTGAATATGTGTCACAATAATACTAACGTGTGTGTGCACAAATTTATGACCTGTTATACCGCTTTTGACCGGGCAGTATATCATAAAATTTGGCTAAATGGCTTTTGTGATCATCAAGGTAGGAAGCCCAGAAAGACGGTTATCAGGCTTGGAAATCGATGATATTTAGAACTATGGACAATAGTTGGACGAATTCGGACTGGGTCCCAATCAAGGTGCAATTAATATAAAGTGACAAGAAAGAACCCATGAGGCCACATTTCAAATTTCTAGTCAATCGGAGTTCGTATTCTCGAGTTATGGGCAAAGGAAGAATTTATAGATAACGATCGGGAACGATCCATAAAACAGCGTAAATCGACGAAGATCGATCAATATCTCAAAATCTACAAAGCCAATGCAATTGAAACTTTCAAAGAATCATTATATTGAAGAGTGGAGCCAATAAAAATGACCGCATGACAAAAGTACCAAATCTTGGAAAAAGAGGCCGGTCGTTATTGGAACGATCATACAAATCAGCCATAACGATACATAGTTTTACAGAAAATGCGGTATCTCACAAATGGTATGATAGAGTTGCATGAAACGTGGAGATCAAGTGTACTACATCATGGAGCACCACCGTGATTGATCATATCTCAAAAGGATGAAATCTTGGGAAATAAGCCGATCGTTATTGGAACGATCGTACAAATCAGCATAACGATCCATAGTTTTACAGAAAATGGATATCTCACAAACAGTATGTTGGAATTGATGAAATTTAAAGAGAAAGTATCTTATATCATGGAGCACCCTCATGATCGATTGTAGCTCAAAAGGATGAAATCTTGGAAAATAGATCGATCGTTATGGAACAATTGTACAAATCAGCATGACGATCCACAGTCTTAAGAAAATGCGATATCTCACAAACAATACGTCGGAATTGCATGAAATTTGGAGAGCAAGTATCTTACATCATGGAGAACTCCCATAATCGATCGTAGCCAAAAGGACGAAGTCTTGGAAAATAGGCCGATCGTTATTGGAATGATCGTACAAATCAATATAATGATCCATAATTTTACGAAAAACGTGATGTCTTACAAATGTATGTCGGAATTGCACGAAATTTGAAGAGCAAATATCTTATAACATGGAGCATCCCCTTGATTAATCGCTGCTCAAAAAATGAAGTCTTGGAAAATAGGCCGATTGTTATTGGAACGATCATACAAATCAGCATAATGATCCATAGTTTTATAGAAAACGCGTTATCTCACAAACCGCACATCGAAATTGCACAAAATTTAAAGAGAAAGTATCTTGGTAACAGCCTTCCTTTTGAAAGTTTTAAAAGTCACACATGCCAAATCAAACCATACAAAAGGGCAGATTGTTATTGGGGTAAATAAGAAAAAGAGAAGGAAATAAAACAAACAGAATCTCACAGAGGAATGACAAAATATAATAATCAAATAACAGTTCATGAAGCTGTTTACAAAACATTTGATTTTACTTATACAACAGAGTATCAGGGTTACACATTTCAGAGATAAATAAATAATAATGCAGTAGAATAGTATGATGCAGTGGAATAATATAGTAAATAGTATTAATACACATCTTTGCCTTCCCTCTGGAATAAGTCTTCAAATCTCGAAATGCTCAGGCTGACCCGAGCGAATTGAAAAGATAAAACACTCGAGTCAGAACTAAAAGATCTTATGTAAGTTAAATCAACGGTAAATATGCATGTGACGGTGTCAAAGATGTTACGGGGTTTGACATCTCCTATCCAGTGTCTAACGTGAGTGCAGTAACTTAAGAGATGTTCGGGATTCACATCTCCTAAGGATCCGTTAAACTATCTTCTATGTAGTACAATACGCTATTATAATATGTCTACAGTAAAGTAAAAGTATTAAAATAGCATTTAGGCTTTATATTTTCCACCTTAACATATTTTATATATTCCCATAGTCTATACAGTACCGTAATCCCAACCCCATTGGGTGTCGTCAAAAGGCACTCCATAGGTATGGTACAAAAAAAACTCGTAGAAGGCCCGCTAGGATAGGTGACACAACACAACTATACAATGCTAGGGTAGATATACCTATTACACTTCCGGACTGGTGGTAACGCATAACAGCTACTACCTGTAACGACCCAGAATTTTTGATCCCGAAAATTCCAAATAGTTAGAGAAAAGAAGAAAATAGATAGAAGAAGAAGAACAGAAACATCAAAGCATAATCTCACATTCGTAGCGGATAAAATATAATATTAATAATACCAGTTTACAAAGGAAAACTATTCCCGTTAAATTACACTTTAATACACCAGAGTTACAATATATACAAACACTGGACAGATTCAATTAACCCATCCTAGACAAAATACAATATCACAGCGGTATACACTCCGTACGTTCCCGCCATCCAGATCGCCTCCTGAGCTCCAGATCATCCTTATATGAAAAAGTGTAATACTTGGTTTGACCCGAGCATTACATCAAAGTAACACCCGGGTCAGGCTGGAAACCAGTGTGAGTAAACCTATCTAACATGAAATATAAAAGCATACAACTTATATAAACCCGGGTAACTTGTATCAATTTACAACTTCACAAGTTGTTATAGACACCACTTATTTCACACATCAATATTTAAGTACCAAAACTTAGATTAAATGGTTCAATTCACTTAAATCATTCCATTTCAGCCTATTGATTTCACATATCAATCTATAAGAATCGAAGAGGTTTCGGGTATTAACTAATATTCGACTCCGGTCTCTTCGAATTCAATGACATCTTGACCCAAGTAATTCAAGTGAATACAATTTACTTTTAAATACCGAATGTCACTTTACACAGCATTTCATCATAGATAACCACATTATCACTGTTCAACCCAACATATCATATTACAGAAACATTTTATAGCATCACGATCACATACCAGGAATAACATCCAAGGCATTAAATATCATTCAATCATCCATAAGCAAGATAAATTAGTCATACCATTTCTAATTAATTTAATTAACTACCAATAAATTAAATTAATTACTTATAAATCTTGCTTGTTTAACATTAATTAATTATATTCAATTAATTAATCATCTCTTAATTATTCATCTTAATTAATCATCATTGATTAATCATTCCTTAATTACATTAATTAATTTGCCTTTAATTAATTACACAAATTAATTATTCTCAAACCCATTACATTAATTAACCTTTAATTACCATCTTACTTAATTACCCAAATTAATTATCCGACAATCAAATTGGTTAATTATCCTTTTAATTAATTCACACTCATTAATTTCATTAATTAATTAATCTTTTAACTCATTATACTAAGTAATCGACCCTTAATTTCTTCCATCAAGTAATTACTATTATAATAAATCACCTTTTGTAATTAACCGTTAATTACCTATCTTAATTAATGACATACAGTAATTACCTTTATTATTATCACTGATTAATTAAATGATTAACCTTTAATTACGAATTTAAATTAATTATATTCTTAACAATTAATCCTTAGAATTACTTACATTGAGTAATTATCATTACTTAATTACATTAAGTAATTTAGCCTAAAATAAATTCATCATCCTTTAATTAATTTCCTTAACTAAAAAATCACATTAATAAATCAAACTTTTAATTTATTACACAAACTAATTTATCTTTAATAAATAAATCGATTAATTACTCCCTTAACTGATTTCATTAACTAATTAACCATTCCTAAACAATTTATCCTTAATTTAATTACATTATTTAAAACACTTTTGAAAACATTTAGAAATTAACCTATTATAATAATTACCTTTGAACAAACAATTTTAAAAACTTTTTAAAACTTTAAACAAAAACTTGTTTTAGAATTAAATTTGCCTTAAAGCCTGATCTATTCCTATATGATAAAAGCGTCGGTCATCTTGCTTACCTGATAACTCGACCCATACTTCAAACCTGTAGCAACAATCCCGAGACTATTCCTAAATACATCGAGTAAAACTCGAACACAACTCTAAACATATTATAGTTATACCCGAGTTCTCACGAGAACACTGCACGCTCCAGCTTCGAGACAAACATCTTTCCGCTACGAACAAAACCCGAGAAAAACTCAACTCCTTCATCAACATCACACTAGAGCACAGGCACAAAGGTCTCGTGCACGTGCACAAGACGTCGACGATCCTCCGACCACCATCGACCCTCTCCCCTGATCACCGCCGACCTCTTCAATCATTCCGACCCATCGAAAAACTTGCTGAAGCTTAAACCCAAAAATCGATACTTGACACCACCAGAAAAGAATACCCCTACCTGTATTCGCCTCATTCCGCCGCCATTGATCACCAGAATCCATGCGTCAACGTCAGAATCTTCGCTCCGCACCCCGCTATCTTATCCCCTTCCTCCGGCATCACTCGATGCAAGAACGAAGTCGCTATCACCTTGAAATAAACCCCGACCCATACTCGGCTTAAAATCCTAAAAACGTCTCGCCGCGCCACCACGGCTAAAGGTAACCCCTTCGACTATTTGTCCACCCATCATCGAACAACAACCCATCTCTGGCCTCAACCCCATCGCCCCCGATCAACTAGTTCACAAGGAAAAGATGAAAACACAAATTTCATTCAATATACAAAATCTCGTGATTTATAAACCTAAAATTCATGATTTTATTTTAAAAAATCATTATTTCATATTACAAATCAAATTATAAACTTGAATACATGATTTATTTACATTGAGATTTTGATCTGTTTAGACTTTCTACTGTAATTCCTCACTTTATTAAAATCTATCCTTAAATCTTGCCTGAGAACTTTTTAAATCAAATACTTTATCATTTCAACCAAGTTTGACTTATACTTACAGGCTTAAAAAGAATCAAGGAGAAATTTTTTGAATTTATTTGTAACAACCCTGTATTTTGTAATTATTTTAATTGAAATTCTTGATTTAAAAACTTTATTTTATTTATGGATAAAAACTTATTTTATTTATTAAAATGAATAATTTTGTTATTTTAAATATTAATTTTGATTTGTATGTGAATTATAATTTCAAACCTGAATATATTGAATATTTTACAAAAAAGTGAATTTTGGTCAAAATGATTGAACTTTGTCTTTTAAATTTGAATTTTATCTTTTATTATGAAAATAAATAAAATTTCAAGAATACTGCCTTTTGTTTCGTTGAAATCTGATTTATATTGTGAAAGTTATGCTTTTTACAATATTGTGTGTAAATTGTTTTATTTAGCTAAATTGTTTATTTTAATTTTTATGAATAATATTTTGTTTGTAAAATCATGTTATAATACGTATATATGACATGTTATGTATATATTTTATTTTTGAAACATTTTATAAGTGTTGTTATAATTTTCTAATGCTTATTGTATATTGTTTTCAATTTTCAAAGTCTAGTTTCAATTATTTAACTATTTTCTTACTTGTTTCCTATTTTTCCTTAAATAATTATTTATATTATTTTCACTTTATTTTTATTTGTGTTTTTACTTTTTTTCTGAATTTTATTTTTTTAATATTGATTAAAAGAAATAAGAAATTTAAAGAGACAAACCTTTTCATTTCCTAGTGACTTTTCATTGTTTTGTCTTTTCATTTTCCTTGCCTTTTCACCTCATTGCTTTGACCATTCACTTCTTCCTTGTTTCTGTGCATTTTTCATTTCTAAATCACATAAAAAAACTTTCTTATATCTCAAAATTCATGGCATTCCATCTTGAGAAATATTTGTAAGTTTTTATGGCTTCTTTCTTTCTCATTTTTCCTTATTTTCTATTGATTTTACATTGATTCTTCTTGTGTTTTGCTAGGCCTAGCTTCTCCACCATCAACTCCACCATCACCTCCTCCATCTCCAGTTGCAACATCAGCCTCTCCTCTGTCCAGGCGACGGCATCCCAAAGATGAAAACACCACAAAAACAATGTAAAATTCACCAAAACAATGCAAGCCAAGCCTTGATTTCACCACACACCTTCATAGCTTGCCTTTGGCAACCCCTTAGCCACCACCACCATCATCTACTTCACCTCTTGCTACCATTTCACTACTGTCCAGACCTGTCTAGATCTGAAGCTAGTCGGGGATGAGCCATATGATGTCATAGCCGAACCTAAATGTGACCAAACCCTTCACCATTTAGCCTTGTTCCTTTGATTGCTTTATGTTACCACTCCTACCTCTTTAACCACTTGCATGGTCGTGCATTTGTGATGCAAAACCTACGCAAAAGCATGATCATGGCTGAGTATAATGTCCCCTTGGTCAAGCTTTTGAGTGGCTAAAGGAAGGTCTAACTATTTTGTCCTTCTTTGCTTTTTATTTCAATTTATTTCGATATTGTTTTGTGTTATATATTTATGTATATATTGTCGTGTTTTGGGTTGTTTACAAGATTATATCTTGGCACTCTCCACTCACTTGAATCATAGTCATGTTGTATCGTGCTTGTCGTGCCTTTGGAATCGTTTTATGTGTCGTAGTGGTCTTCAGCTTGAAAAGGTGAGTCTTTCTCACTTTGACATATTTACTTATCAATTAGTGAATTGATGGCAAGTGTTTAGTAATATAAAATGTTATGCAAGTTAATGATGAGTATATAATATGCTATGCTTTGTTATTACCATGTTAAAACTGTTAGTTATCACTTGACATTTGATATATGGCATTATATTGTGACATTGACATTGTTTATACTATTTATTATTTATGATCACATTGCAAGTTCCCTGTTAGAATAGAATCACTATGGGTTGAAATGATACATACCCGAACGGACTTTAGAATAAGAAAAAATCGTTATGGACAGAAATGATAGGCCTGAGCGAATTTTATTTATTTTTATTTACTTGGGATTGCGGGTTTGAAATGATAGAACCCGGGTTTTCTTTTTAAATTGCGGATTGAAATGATATATATCCGTATCACTTGACCTAGGTTAGAAAATTATGTACAGACCCCGTGGTATATTTTTCAACGATTTTTCTAAGATATGTATTTTTAAAGTATGAAATTTTGAAATAAAAAAAATATATTTTATGGTTTTAAGAAAGCTAAATATTTAGTTTTGAATTTGTGAATTTAAGTATGTAAATTTGAAGTAAATGTGATTTTGACTTTAAGTTTATTTTTAAAATGTAACAAATAATGGAAACTAAATTTAAAGTTTTGAAATGATATTTGAAGTAAAATGTTAAGTCGTGTTAAATTTATAAGTTAAGAAACAATGAAATTTTGACTTAACAAATGAATCGAATTTTTAATTGGATATTTGATTTAAAATTTTATTGTGATAAATCATATGTTAAAATTATTTAAATGTGAAATTTTGAAGTCTGGAAATATGATTTATAAGTTTAGAATATCAAAAATTTGAAGTTTTATTGTTTTCAAAAAGTTATAATAAAATCTGGAATTTTATTAGTAGCATTTCTAAAATGCTGTAGTTTTATGACCGCACTTTAAAATGCTGTTGTTTTGAACTTAACTGTGTTTGAAATAAATAAATATCTATTATGGCATTTTATAAATGCCATTATTCCTGAACTAAACTATTTTTAAAACTATAAGCTACGATAGCACTTTGTAAATGCTGTCGTTGCTATAATTTGACAATGTTTTGAAATGTTATAGATTTTAACACTATTTGAGTTATATTTTAAGGTGTTAAATGTTTTAACTTTTGAAATTGATTATTTGTGAAATTTGAGGAGTTTTGAATATAATTTAATATTTAAATTTGAATTTTTAAGGAATTTTAATTGAATTTGAATTTAAATAATGATTACATTGTTATGTGTTAAATAGGATGAAATGTGTTAAATGAATTTTTGAATGGAATTTTTAAAATTTGTTTTGGTAATGATATTTGAAAAAATAAATGAATGACATATTTGATATTAAAATGATATTTAAATTTTAATATTTGAATTTGAATTCAAATAATGTTTGATAATGAGGTTTTGAAAGGATATGCTATTTTAATGATTTTGAAATGGTTTGTAAATGATATAATCTTTATTTGATAAAGAATGTGAATTTGGAATGATATTTGATTTTGATAAATGAATATTGAAGTCTATATTTGTATGAAAGGATATTTGGTTTACTTGTAATTTGAGTTTATATAAAAGATAATGGATTTGTGAAATGAATATTTCAAACTAAGTAATAAAGAAGTTAAATTTGAGGTATATGAAATTATATAATTTAGATTTGAAATATGGTATATTAAAGCTTTGAGATATATTAAAAATTGAATAGTTTATTTTGTGAATCAAATCTGTATTTGAAATTTATAAGATTTGAAATGGTTTGTGGGGAAACTAAATTGAATTGAAATTGATGGTTTGAATTGAGTTAGATTGGAAATTTGTCTTCGAAATGTTATGATTTTCAAAGTGTAATGATTTCAAGTATTTTTTTTTAAAAGAGTTATAACTTTGAAAGTATTATGATTTTGAAAGTGAATATATGTTTGAATGGACATGATAAACTATTTTGACTTGAATATAGTTTTGAAATAAAAATGGTTTGGTTTCGAAGTATAAACTATTTTGAAAGGAATATAGTTTTGGAAATGAAATGGTTTGATGTTTGAAGTATAAACTATTTTGAAATGACCATGGCATTATAATAACGTTTGGTTGTTAAAGAGACCGGGATCGGAAGTTGTCATACTCTCTGCCAAATCTGAAAACCACTTTAACAATCGTGTACGCGGTGGAGATTCCAGAATGAAGTAGGATGGTGACGACGTTCTTGAGGTATGTTACATGGACCCAACTCCCGTGAGTTGGCATACGGTGGCTAAAACAGGAGCGATCTCGGGCCAAAAGGGGTAGCTCCTCTAGTCAGACGCACTTCTTCGATACTATACTCTTACTTGTGGTTGATTTGATGGCCATCCTCCGATTTTGATTTGGGAGTGTGTTTCGAGGTGGGCGTATGTGGCTGCTACGTTACCACCAGCCCATGTGCATAATTGGTATATCTACCCTGGCATTGCCTTGTGTGCCATATCACCTACCATACCGAGACTTTACTACGAGTTTGTTTTTCTCCCGTAGCCCATGAAGTATTTAGGGTAGTCTCCCGATCTGGAGATATGCTGACACCGGATGGAATACTGGGACTATTAAGTGTTGGGGGCTATATGGGTAACCCTTAGATGCTGTTTAAAAGTAAGTTCATTTCATTGTAGACATTATTATAATAGCGCAATATTACTACATATTAAATAGTTTAACGGATCCTTAAAGGATGGACGATCCCAAGCATCCTTTAAGTTACTGATGCATTTTTTACTGTTATCTTGGGTGGATTTACAGTTCATAAGTATTTATGTCCTGACTCGAGTGTTTTGTGTTTTGCTTTATGCTCGAGTCCGATTGAGTGATTCAGCATTCAAGATTCACCTTCGGAGTTGGAGCTTTCCTTAAAGATCAAGCCATCTATTTTGCTTTCTGTATCCAGTGATTTCAGTGATGTATTCTGATATGTACCTGATGTATCTTGTTACTCTTCTGCTATATCTTGTTTAACTCTGATCCATCTTATTTTATATAGTAGCTTCATGAACTACTATCTCTTTTAATTCCGCTGCATTATTATTTACTCTATGTCTGTGATTTGTGATTATTTATTTACTGTATATTCTGAGATTTGCCAAATTTTGTTTACAGCGCGGTATTTTGAGCAATTCAAGTCCGACATGTGTGGATGTGAATGGTTGAAAATATCGGGTCATTACATTATTTACGGTTTTAAAACCTATTCAACTAGAACAGAGCAAAAAAAATCTGGATTCAAGCATGCACATCCATATACTAAGATAAATATACATTCAATTATATTATACCATCATGCAAACGAATTTATCACACTTTACTTCAGATATTAATTTCATGCATATAGATTTAAATCAGATTAAAACCCTTTAAAAAGAATGGCTTACTCACCTGCATATGCTTTGAACAGAGAAGAAATTTTACTTTTGAAAAAAATTGGAAGTTGCACTTGGGTTGTTCATCATCAGTTTTGATCTGAAAATCCTTTTGACTTCATATTTGAGCTTACTTGAAACAGATCTACAATTTGCCTCAGGTTTAAAATAATTTGAAGTATTGATTTCTGTTTTGATTTCTTCTTTGGTTTTGATTTAAGAAGATTACAGACTTTGGCTTTTGATTTGTGGAATATTTTTACAGGATTTTAAACTTGAAAAGATTTTCATGTTATGAATTGATGAAGTGATTACTGGCCTGGCCATTGTTTTTCTTGTTTTGAATATGAATAGGTAAGAAAAAGAAATGAAGAAAGACGGTGGAAGTTTTTATAGATTAAATTTAGGATAAATTAAAATTTAAAGAAAAAAAATAAAAACAAATAATGGTACTTGCCTTTACCACTCTTAATTATCAAACCTTGTTACTTATCTCTTGATTTAATTACACATGTAATTATTCATTTATTATTATTATTTTAAAATGATTTTTAAAAGCTTTTATATTAATTTCTTAATGAATAATTTCAGATCTTAATTTATAAAGTAAAATCCTTTAAAAGAAAATAATATAAAACATACTATATTCTAAATAAAATATATATAATATATCTTTAAATCCAAAATGTTTTAAAATATCTATCTTTTAAATCTCAAATTCTTATCCAAATTCAAATTCAAATTCAATTCAAAATCCAATTTGAAATCAACCCAAATATATGTATATATTTAAACAATACAAATTAAATTTTTAAATAATAAATTTTATCTTTAAAACGATTTATATTTGAAAAACATTACATTATTACTATTGTTTGAAAATAACAATTTTGCCAATTTTAAATAATTTATAAAGGAGATTATAACATTTATTTGTTTAATCTATAAATCAGTATTTTCCATTGTTAAATCAGATAATTATTCAATTATCTGTTGCTTGAAAATCTTGGTTATCACAATCCTTTCCCCTTTGGATCTTTTCGTCCTCGAAAAGGAACGAAGCCAGAATTTATTAAAATGATTATTATCAGAAAATTACTCTTTGATAAATTTTACTATAAACTCTTTTTATTAAGAAATTTTAAATTGCCAAAATAGTTTTATAAAAATACATTTTACAACTCAATGTCTCAACCAGTCCATCCTTGTTCTCACAGAAATTCAGTCTTACGTTGATCAGGCGTATGACGAAAATCTATAAGTACTTGGTAAACCCGTTTTCAACACTTTGTGAAAATACTTGAAAAATAATTTTATTGAAAATATGGAAAACATTTTTGAAAACGAGGAAATATCTTTGGTGAGAATGCTCTGGAAATCATCACCCCCATCCATGGTCGTAGTTACATCCTGGGTTACGTTGCCATCGCATCAAAAGTCCATGTAACTGTAGGCACTCCGCGCCCCTCGATTACGCTATGGAACCCACAACAGATCGCAATTACATTCCAGGGTTACGTTGCCATTACAGCAAAAGTCCATGTAACTGTAGGCATCGGTGCCCTCGATTTCCGCTGCCAAAAATGAAACTTCTCCACTCCTACATAGGTCGCAGTCTACCGATGTAAAATCAAACGCAGACTGTTGGCTCTCAACGGCACACATGACTTTCGCTATGTTACCATAGGTCGCAGTCTACCGATATAAAATGAAACGCAGACTGTTGGCTCTCAACAGCACACACAACTTTTGCTATGTTAGCATAGGCCACCGTCTACCGATATAAAATCAAACGCAGACTATTGGCTCTCAGCGGCACACATGACTTTCATTATGGTCTGCATTAGATCACAACGACATCGAGTTACACTATTGTCACAACATAACCCAAATGCCTCTGTAGGCATCAGCACCCTCGACTTTCGCTACATACTAAACACAATCCTCAGGAACTAGTTTTGTCCGGACTCCTCACAGGATCAACTTTAGAACCCCCCTTAGGGTTCAAGGCAGTACCACCCTGTAGCACTCTTGGGAAGTTCATTTCAAGAGAGCGTCTTTTTCCCCAGAGCTATTTTCAAAACACTTTATACTATACACATATAGTATCTTCCAAATCATACACCCAGTATGAATCTCATATAAATCTCCTTTCTCAAAATCGATTATCCCAAAATCGATAATTCTCAAACTAGGCTTTTCAAATTCCAATATTGATTTTACCCAAAAATAAAAAAGCCTTTCCAAATCCAATGGTTCCAAAAAACTTTTCTCAAAATCATTCTCATAAGATCCTTTATATATATATATATAACTTTAAAAATCTTTGGATCACTTCAAACTTGTATAATTCCCTTTTTATGCTTTAAATACTTTCGAAACCGTTTTCTTCTGGCAAAAGATTCAATAAGTGAAATTTTATCATGTATACAACAGAGATACATAACTTTGTTTATTCCAAATCAAATATTCAAATTTGATTATTAACCATTTTACTTACTTCGACAAAGAAAATTTCTACCATAGAAATATCCAATTTCCACTTTATTTCATCACATATTTCACAAAATATATCTTTCATTTCAAAAACCATTTCACATTTCTTATCCAAAAATTCCCAGTATCAATTTCATTCGAACCCGTACGATGTACATATATCATCCGTACGTTATACCAATCTGATCGCTCACTCGATCACACAATTTCACTTTCGAACTAGTATTGTCCACTGACTTCCTAGTGCGGACTCAAATCTGGTTCCTTGATCAGAAACCATCATTCTCCTTGCATAGCCATAACTATGATAGAGAATATCCAGAACCAGTCAACAATCCATATCCAGGTTCGCCGTCGAAAATCGAGTGGAAAATTCCAACTCGAACCGATATAATTATCTCGAAATTCTGTGCTCGAATCTGGATCAAATCACTATGCGAATAGAATAATATACGTACATCCTACGTATTTATATTTATTGATTTATTAATCAAATCAATTCCCTTTCTATTCACATTCACTTTAATTTTCATTCACTTATTCACAATTGCTTCAATCCCATTTGGATTATCACTTCAGTTCTTATCTCAAGTGATTACAAATCATAAATAGTTTAAACTCTATCCAGCTTAAATTTAGAAAATAGCTTGAAAAGTTTAAAAATAGATAAGTAGTTGAAAAATAATAATTAGTTTGTAAAATATCTGTAAAATAGTTAAATAATGATAAAATAGTTCTAAAATAGTTAAATGGTTATAAAATAGTTAGAAAATCGCAAAATAGTTTAAAGTAGTAATTAGTTTATGAAACAGTTGTAAAATAGTAAAATAGTTCCAAAAGTAGTTGTAAAAATAAGTATAAGATAGTTTTGGGTTTTAAAAAGAAAAGTTATATAGTAAATAGTTAGGAAAATAGATTTAAAACAGTTTAAATCAAAATAATTTATTTGAAAATTGTCCAGAGCCAAACTGTTCAATTCCAAATCTCCATTCTTATCAATTCAATTCAAATTTCCATTTCTATTTAAATTGATTTAATTCCAATTTGAATTGATCCCAATTCCAATCAATTGCCAATTTCCAGTTAACTTTCAATTTCAATTCAAATTAAGTTAACTTTCATTCTATATGAAATTCAAATCAATTTCGTATTTGAATTTGAACTCATTCAACTTTAATTACAATTCCAAATTATCTAAATCAAATTTCAATTTGAACTAATTTCAAATTCAGTCTCACTTTAAATCATCTCGAATTATATAAATTCAAGTTAAGTTTCAAATGTTGGTTTAACCTTATAAACTAGATTTTCCTTTATTTTCAAAGTCTTTGATCAATTTAATTCTTAATCCAAAATTCAAAATTCTATTTTAAATTGCCTTTACTACTCCATAAACTTATTTCTAGGTTCAAATAATAATTCAAATCCTTTTTAAACAATTTAATCTTTGAAATCCAATTTTACCCAATTTCAATTTTGAAACCAATCCTTAACAATTTACATTTCCAAGTTATTTAAATCTTAAATTCAAAGTGATTTCATCTCCTTAATTTCAAATTAAAGTTTAAATTTCCCTTTTTCTTCAATAATGGATAAATTACCACAATCCATTTCTCCATTTATTTAAACAAATCCAATTCTCAATTTAAAGAATATTGATAATAATAGGATAATATTATCCAAATTATTTTGAAATATTCATCCATATTCAATTTTCCAGATCTCAAACCCATTTTGAGATCACATAAACCCCCAATTCAAATCAACCATTTAACTTTCCAAGTTAAATCTCAATTTTCATCTTGAAATTTCCAAATCAGGTTGTTCATTCAAACTTATTTAACTTTTTCTAAGTTAAATTCAATTTAATCCCAATAATCCCACTCAAAATTTGAATTCTCCAATTCAAATTTCAAATTTCCATCACTTAAAGTTTCAAAAACTTTTTTCTTTGAGTTTCACATCTCATTCCAAATTTAAAACTCAACATTTAGAGTTTATTTCAAACCATCTTTGATATTATGTATATTCCTCATATATACATATTATTTCCTTTACACACCAAGTTATCCTTAAATTATGAACCACCATTGGTTTTTACTTCAAAACAAATTTCTTTAAATCTTCAAACAACTCTTGTTTGAAATAGGACCCTTTTATTCAAATACATTAAATAATATTATTTATTATTTCTTTATCACTTTGAAACAATTTTCAAATTTTTGGACCTAGATTTAAAACTTCACAATTTAGACCATCATTTTACGATAATAACCAAGGTTATTACAACTAGAAATCAATTCACTATTATCTTATTTTGAAAATTCTTCTCCAAATTCAAGATTTTAATTTCAGTTTGAATCCCTATCAAACTTATCTTTATTTAATTTCAATTTGGTTGTATTTCTTTTACCACTTAATTTAATTCCAACAATTTAACAACCAACTGCCTTAATATTATTAGAAAGAAATATTGCTTTATATATCAAAATATATTATTATATAAAATCATTTAAAATCTTTATATAAGAAAATAACAAGTAATCCTGCCAGAGCCAAGGTTCTCGCTTAACCTCGCTCTGATACCAAATGTAACGACCCGGAATTTTCGATCCCGAAAATTCCAGATAGTTAGAGAAAAGAAGAAAAGAGATAGAAGAAGAAGACAGAAACACCAAGCATAATCTCACATTTGCAGCGGATGAAATATAATATCAATAACACCAGTTTACAAAGGAAAACTATTCTTGTCAAATTACACTTTAATACATCAGAGTTACAACATATACAAACATTGGACAGATTCAATCAACCCATCCCAGACAAACTACAATATCACAGCGGTATGCACTCCAAACGTTCCCGCCATCCAGCTCGCCTCCTGAGCTCCAGATCGTCCTTACCTAAAAAACTGTAATACTCGGTTTGACCGAAGCATTACATCAAAGTAACACCCAGGTCAGGCTGAAAACCAGCACGAGTAAACCCATCTAACATGGAATATAAAAGCATATAACTTATATAAAGCCGAGTAACTTGTATCAATTTACAACATCACAAGTTGTTATAGACACCACTTATTTCACACATCAATATTTAAGTTCCAAAACTTAAATTAAATGGTCCAATTCACTTAAATCATTCCATTCCAGCCTATTGATTTCACATATCAATCTATAAGAATCGAAGTGGTTTTGGGTATTAACTAATATTCGACCCCGGTCTCTTCGAATTCAATGTCATCTTGACCCAAGTTATTCAAGTGAATACAATTTACTTTTAAATACTGGATGTCACTTTGTGACAGCCCGCAAATCCGTACCCCTTGAATCAACACTATTCTACCTCTATTAACTCAAAAGGCACAGAAATACGAACCATTAGGGTTAAAGAAGAAGAGAAAGAAGAAGAAGGAACTAAACAATACCAGAATCTCACAGTCGCAGCGGAATAAAATATAATAGTAAATATATAAATTTACACAAAAATGAAATCTATCACTGTTTTATACATCATATCATCAGAGTGTCTCATACATCAACAATTACCAATCAGACATACCATACAATCATAGTAGCGGATATATATAGGTACATATAATACGTCTCGGACTCTAGCTCCTCTCCTGCTCCAAAGCATCCTGATCCTGAACAAATAATACTCGGTCTGACCCGAGCATTATAATGAAATAACACCCGAGTCGGTCTGGAATACCAGCTGATAATAATGCATCCAAGTTGATTATTAAAGTTTCAAAAATCCTTTGAAAACAAAAGCATCTCGTATGACCACGCCATAAATAAACATGTCGGGTTTTTACCTTACGATAGCTAAAACACTTTTTATAGAAATCCTCTGATATTATAATAGGGTCTATTTACAAATACTTATAAAATAGCCGAAATTGTTACATGATTAAATTCCAGCTACTAGCCACAAAAGTGGGTAATACAAACAAAACTCGTACAAGGCTCGTAGGGAGAATGGATTTCCAACAATGACTAGGCACTGGGGTACCACTTGTCACAGTACGGGGCCTAGATCACCGTACCGAGGACCACACCCGATCCCCTGCAACACAAGGCCGGACCCATCCCTTACTGGACAGTTCCGAATAAGATCACCCCGCGGTTGGGATCAGCAACCGTACCACTAAGCCGAAATAAAAAGGGACATCTAGACAGGGATGACCTTACTCTCCAGTGGGGGATACTCACGAAGCCTTGCTGCATATCCCCTGATTTTCAGTCATTCCCGGTTGATGAGGCTTGAGGCTTAGTGTTACCTTTAGAACGTTTCACTTAGAATGCCCATCGCCCACCTGACGATGTTCCGAAAGCATTCGTCCATACAAGTCCGTTCCGGGTTCGAACGGAACCGAAGGAACTACTCCTACTACATCCATTTTGGAAATATGCTCAGGATTAGTAGCGACCAGCCCTTGCACTTCGCTGCTCCATCTTCGACTCCGAACACGTTTTTCGCACGAAACGTACAAACCGGATCGAAGTGGTTTTCGAGAAATAAATCTCGATCCCGGTCTCTTCGAAACGATCAACGCATTTGTCCAATATTGATAGTCGGTGATTTAGTTATCAATTTATATTCACAAACATCCATCACACAATAAATAATATCCCACATTATTTAATTAACTCAAATATCTTTACAAGATATATTTCAAATTTTCAAAGCTCATTTGAACAATTGCCAAAGCTCTTCCTTTATAAGGTAAATTCTTTACCATTTATTCCCTTTGGAAATAACCACGTTCAAAACATTTAGATTTAAAAACAGTTAAACATTTTATACTGAAATATACTTTAAAATATGTGAAGTAAAATTATTTATTAAGACATAAACTTGATTTAAATAAAGGTTTAGTTAAACTAAATTTAAAAGTGGAGTTTAAAAAAAAAGAATACTAATTTCAAATAAACTTAGGTCAAAACTAGCCTTTAAATAAATCCATTAGTAAAAATAATTGCTAAGGCATTCATAAAAATTTACTATTGCTAATTTATTAATAGTTACTTTAAAATAATAATTTTCAAAACACTCTTTAAAACAAGTTTGAAATTTAAACTTCCTTTTTAATAAAATCTGTTTAAAACCCGAACTTGGTTTTCCCAGGGAAACTCATTCCCAATTAAACATCCCATAAAATCCTTTTTATAAATTCTATCTATTTATTTCGATTCAGATTTATGATTTAATAACATAAATTTACTTTCCACGTTTCAAATAACTTCTTACGAGGCTTAATCATATTTCCATTCCCGGAAATTCACTTCCAAAGTATAAGTTTAAAAGTCTTTTAAATAAACTATTATAAATTTATTTAATGAAAATCATACTTAAGGAATTGCTTAAATAAATACCTACTTAAATTTTAATGGTTTTGAATAATATTTCTGCAACATTCTAATTTGCAATTCATTGCTAATTTAATTTGAAGGGTTTCTTTGAAATCATATTTAATTTCCAAGGAACATTATTATCAAAATAACCCCATTGTTATTTTTAACAATTTATAATTTCTTATCGAAATTATCACCAGAAATCCATACTTTCACATTTATCAACTACTAAATGTTCCACTTATTTATATTCCCAAATTTACAAATTTCATTCTTCACTCAACCCAGATTCCAAATTTATTCCTTTAAATTCTTTATTTATCAATTCCTTTATTTCTTTTAAAATATAATTTATTTTATTTTATTTTTATAATTCTGTGTATATTCTTATCAAGCAATATCACAGTACAATTTAATTCAGATTTATCAATCACAATATATACACAGGCATCATCATCAATTATAAAAATAATTACTACATTGTGAGGAATCCAGTTGGATCCCTCCAACCTGTTTTCCCTGCATCCACAAATATTAGCACAACAATATATATATCAATCCAGACTGATATAAATAAACATTTCAACCAATCACAAAATTATTTAAATATCAACTACTTAAATCAGCTAACATTCCAGATGTGAGTGAGATTAACTCAACTTAAGTTTCGGCGAGCGTTCGAAATTTAAATTAAACCGAACGATGTCCGATTTAACTCAAATTTCTACTTGCCCGGAATGAATCCGGAACTGCACCATCGCGTAGTACTCTTTTCTGCGATTCCAACGCCACCAAAATCGTCGAATTCTGAAATCGTATGCACCAGATATGAATTTTTTTTATAGTTTGAACAAATTTTAAAACAATTTATTTTTTTATAAAATAACACAACAAATCCTTGCCGTTCGTTCAGAGGCCTCAGATCCAAACCACACGCTCCTTCTTCTCAGCACGCACGCGTATAGGAGAGCACCAAACCCAAAATCGAAATCAAGGGCTTCCTGCCGCACGTACCACGACCCACGTGGAACCAATCAGGCACCGCCACTACATTCGCCAACACGCTCTCCACCACCGCCTAGAACCATGTGCCACTCGGCCTCCCTGATGCGTGGGAATGTGCGCACGTAACCCCCACGAAGGCAGCCCCAAAACTCCACCTCCGATCGATGAAAATCCATCTCTACCGTTGACTTCGAAGATCTTGACACTCTCTACGATTTTCCAGTAGAGAGTTTTGCAAATTAAAGCTTGGATGGAGAGAAATTGGTGGGGGAAAGATGATCGTTTTCGGCCATGGAAATAATAAGCGGTGGCCTGAACGTTTCTAGGGTTTTCTTGAATAACGTAATAATATATATATGTTTATTAATATTATTTTATTATTATCTCCAACTCTAACAGCTTTTACAAACGAATTCCAAATTACACATTCCGACCGGCGTTTCTAAGGTTTTTCCGCGTTCCAGACACAATGGAACAGGTTTCGTAAGCTAATTCGGTCGTATGTGCGAGTTACAGAAATAAAAGATCAATTAGAAATTAAATCGGTTAAATCGATTTCTATGCGTTTCGAGCTGCCACGGTCAAACGACAACTCCGATTGCTATGAAAATTGAAATCCGATAATAACTAACTATTACGGATTCAGTGGGACTAGTTTCGTCGAATTCCGAGACTGTGCCCCGGAAGGCTATATTAACTCGTCTATTAAATCGAGCGATTTTTCTGAAATTATCAGAAACGCTTAAAATTTCACTTTTGAAATTTTAATAACTTAACAATAAATCATATAAAATTTATAAACACAATAAAAATCATTCTGGCTCATTCTGGACCAAAATCTGATTAAATTGCAATTTAATAATATTAAATTCATTTTTAAATTAATATAAAATCCCAAATATTAATTTATCAACTTTAACATTCTTCTAAAATTCCCACCACGCTATTTACACTCACATCACTCAAAATAAATTTTTAAAACCATTTTTATCACTATTTACGTCCAGATTTACTTTTATTTCAATTCCGAATATTTAAATTATTATTTTTCCATTATTCAAATTCAACCGGAATACTATAATTAAAAACTATAGCTTATTTCATTGATTGAACCCCAATCCATTCATTTCAAAATCAATTAAGAACCCACATTAAACATTTAAAACGAATTAAATGTTCAAATTCAATGGCTTAAAAATACGGGATGTTACATTCCTTCTCCCTTGTAAAAATTTCGTCCTCGAAATTTGCTAAGATAGTAAATACCATCCAACCCATTTACTTACCCAATTAGCTTAGTTAAAAGCTTATATACTCTTCTCAAAATCCTTTAGCCCAATCCATAAACTCATTTGCTTTACTTATTCTAAGGCTTTAATTTTAACTTATACCTTTCCAAATTAATTTCAAATTTTCAAAATTCCCAAAAAAAATTCTAACTCCCAAAATTTCCGGAAAATTTTGCCAGAGTCTCCCCTGCACGGAGGAGCTTTCGCGATATCGCGATACACATAAATATATATACATCGACCCACACGGTCGGAAACCAAAATATATCACAATATATATACCATTTCCCAATTTTATTAGCGTAGGCGTACCTTTTTAGCAAATTTTAAAAGCAAGTAGCTAATATATAATGCATATACGTGCTCCAACTCTCTCGAACGCCTCCCGCACCTGTACTATACTCAATAAACTCATTATTTTTCAAAGATATGAACTTTTTAACAACATTTCCAATATAAATATAAGCCAAACATAACCATTTCATAATCTAATCAACAATTTGCATGATTCCATAAGTAAACCATATTTTATAACATACACAAGTTCCTTTTCTAATACCAAATTCCATTTTATTTCACACAAAAGATTTACAAACAAGTTTTGCCATTCCAATTCATACTTTACCCAATTTTCGAATTGATTCACCAAGCAAGTTTTACTTCAATTTTCTACATTTGCATTTCTATTATGATTCACTTACATTTATACTCAAATCCATTTACCAAGATTTTTAACCCATTCTAATTTCATCCAAACTAACTTCATTTATTTCACTTGAATGATTTACATTCAAGTTCATTATATACCATTTATATTAATTACAACCGATTCATTTCTATTTCAATATGATTAATATATGCTTCACTAACATCAACTATTTCAATACAATTCCAAATTGATTTACAAACCAATTTTATTTTTAATTTTGAAGCATTTTCATTTCATTTATAACTCATTTTCATTCTGATGCAAAAATTACTTAATAACATTTCAATCCATTCCAATTTGTTCAAAACCAATTCATTTTTTGTTTAAACAACTCAATTCTGAATACATGCAAATATTCATGTCATTCAAGCCAAAACTAATCACCACTTAAAATCATAACCATTAAAATTAATTCTAGTTTAAATTTACATTAATTTTATTCCATTCTGAATCATCCATTTCAATTTTTAAATCACATTCTTAATCTCACTCCAAATTCATCATTTTACTTAAGTTTATATCAACATCATTCCATCCTGGATTATTTACAACTCATACATCCTTAATTTATCACATTAATTAATTAATATCATTTCACTTGCAATTCAATTTCATTATCTAACAAATTTCATTCAAGATTACTTAATAAAGCTCATCCATCATTATTGTTTCCAATTTGCTTATGTTGTTTAAATCATACAATATTTCCATTATCTTCTTATATCAATTTTATTTTTTTCTTCATTTGATTCTCATTCAATTAAATTCCAATTCCATTAAACTTGATTGGTATATTCAGCCAATTCTAGTTTATATCGAATAATTTAAATCTTTTAGTGATAATAAGGTCACTTCAAATCATTTCACACACTTCAATTTATTTACAATTCCAACCATCGCTATTATAATCCAATTCCATTTTTCATTCACACTTCATTATTTGTTATCACAAATTTGAATCCCATGCCATAATTGGATTTCTATTTACCTTCCAAATTTTGTTCAACTATCAAAATTCTATCCATTACAATACAAATCCCATTTAATTTGTAATTCAATTAGTCTCTAACCTAATCCATATTAGGTTTTAATTCACTTCCTCAATTCCCTCTGAATTCATTTATAATATCACCATTTTCCAATTATTTCAGTTAGCAAATTTAAATTTTCTACCCTTCCTTTCCACTCCTTTAAATAGGATCTAAATTCCCTTCAATATAATTTATTACACAACTGAAATTAAATTTCAATTTCATTATTAAAACATATTTATTTTTTTCCCATACATAAATTCAAGATTTATTTGCTAACTTAAGAATATCCACCTTTATATTCTCACTTTGCTTCCTTACACTTTATATTTCATTTATGGTCAAATTCTGAATTTGCCACACCATTCAACTCTTTCCATTAATGAATTACAATTTCACTTCTATTCAAGAGTTTAGAAATTCTGCAGTTATATGCCTGAATCGGTCGAACATTTGTTCTTCGAGTGCGCCTTTATAAAACTAATCTGGATATCCGTGATGGCGAGGCTTCATAGGCAGAATGTATCCCACGACAATCGAACTGAATGGGAAAGAGTTTATTATCATGCTGGAATCAATAACGAAAGAGGAAGAATCTTCAATGTAGTTCTTAAAAGCTTTATTTCTGCTGTTTGGAGGGAGAGAAATGCCAGGCTTTTTGATGTTGTTAATGCTAAAACTGACGTGGTGTTTAAAAGGTGGATAATGTGTGAGATATGTCTTTCTTTGGGGCAGCTGTCGTTCGCAATTGAGCCTGGGATACGAGCTTCCTTTCTACTAAACATTTAGTTGTTGTCTTCCACTCTTTCTTTTGTTTTTGTTTTTTCCCCCGTGCTTGCTATGCCAAGTGTTCCCTGTATTCTGTTGTTTGTGTGTAGTTTTCTCTGGTGTAGTAATAAATGGTCGGGGTCCATTTAACCCCGTCGGCCTTGCCAAAAAAAAAAGAGTTTAGATTGCTTATTTAAGTCCATTTCCATTTTATAATCACAAATTCAAATTATAACACTTAATAACTTAAGAATATGAATTTCATTATGCAATTCTAAGCAATTTACATTCCACCTTATATTCAATTCAAATTCTCAATTTTAATCTCCATATACAAGTTCAAAACATATTTACCAACTTAAGTTCATTCACTTCTTTTATATCTCACTTTACCTTATTTCAATTTACATTTTATTTGAGACTAGGTTTGAATTCACCATGCCATTTAACTATTCCCGTTATGAATTACAATCCCATTTCTATTCATAAGTTCACCAACATATTTATTTTAAAGCTCATATTGTTCTTTTTAATCCATCTACATCATATAATCACAATTTCAAATTTTATACATATGTGTATCACTGAATTTTTAAGGATACAAATCTTCTTTCACCTTAATCCTTTGCAAACCTTTAAATTTATAATCTCAACCATAAGCATAACACTTAATAGCTTGTGGGTATAATCCATTACACAATGACCCACAATCTCAAAGTCAACTTACTTTTTTATTTTATTTAATCCAAATCAATTTAATTCTAAGTCCAATTTATTTAGCTTATCCAAGTTAAATTCCAATTTTCTACTCACTTCAATATATTTCATTTACTTTCATTTACTCAAGTTAAAATTTTAATTCCAAGATTAAAATTTTCTTTTCTTCTACTAATATCAACTTCACCTAATAAGTTCAATAGTTGATTCATTTTAACTTTACACATTATTTAAATAGAATTTTCCAGAATTCAATTACCTGGTTTATTTCAAAACCATTTTGAAATAATAAATAACTCATACACTTCTGGTATCAAATCAAATCTCCCAATTCCCAAAACACTTGGTTTTATTAAAACAAATTTCCCTTTGAAATTTATAAAACCACTTGTATACCCAACAAGTCAAACAAATATCATAACCAACCACTTTGGTAGCAATTCGTCACCTTAGAAACTCGAAAATGAATTCTAATGATGTGGCCAGCATCATCAGGATTATTTTCCAGCGACGGAAGTGAGTTCAATGCTTTCTTACCTCCCCAAATTCATTTCAAAATAGTTCCCATTCAAAAATACTTCCCAAATCAATATTCCAATATACCCTTCAAACACTTTAGCAAACATTTCAAACTTTCCCAGGATTTTAAATTTCCACATTGTTTTCAATACATTTAATATCCTTTCCAAAACTTCCGGGATTAAATTCTGGTTTAATTCAAATTTAGTTATTCTTCTTTTGCATAATTCATACTTATAGAATTTATTTGGTTATAACCATTTCAAAGTTTATATTAGATTTTAGATTCTTATTTAATTATAGATATCCACATCTAAACAATCAAATATATATAATAATATCAGAAAATTATTCTTTTTATATCAAAATATAATTTTGGGTAAAATTATTTCATTTACCCACTTTAGAAACAATACTATGTCGGTTCATCTTGTTTAAGAGTTTAGAAACCCCTATCGATACGGTTGTACTTCCCGCACCGACCGGAATTCATAAACACTCAACCGATAAGTCAACACAGTATAAAAACAATTTTATATTCACTAACAAGTGCGCTCTCATATCTATTAATACACTCAACTCATTATAGAGTGCTATTGACTCTATTTAATGAGTAATATCCCCACTAATGCCTAGGTTGTTGCCAACCTAATCTCTGATACCAAGTGTGACAGCCCGCAAATCCGTACCCCTTGAATCAACACTATTCTACCTCTATTAACTCAAAAGGCACAGAAATATGAACCATTAGGGTTAAAGAAGAAGAGATAGAAGAAGAAGAAGCTAAACAATAACAGAATTTCACAGTCGCAGCGGAATAAAATATAATAGTAAATATATAACTTTACACAAAAATGAAATCTATCACTGTTTTATACATCATATCATCAGAGTGTCTCATACATCAACAATTACCAATCAGACATACCATACAATCATAGCAACGGATATATATAGGTACAGATAATACGTCTCAGACTCCAGCTCCTCTCCTGCTCCAAAGCATCCTGATCCTGAACAAATAATACTCGATCTGACCTGAGCATTATAATGAAATAACACCCGAGTCAGTCTGGAATACCAGTTGATAATAATGCATCCAAGTTGATTATTAAAGTTTCAAAAATCCTTTGCAAACAAAAGCATCTCGTAAGACCACGCCACAAATAAACATGTCGGGTTTTTACCTTACGATAGCTAAAACACTTTTTATAGAAATCCTCTGATATTATAATAGGGTCTATTTACAAATACTTATAAAATAGCTGAAATTGTTACATGATTAAATTCCAGCTACTAGCCACAAAAGTGGGTAATACAAACAAAACTCGTACAAGGCTCGTAGGGAGAATGGATTTCCAACAATGACTAGGCACTGGGGTACCACCTGTCACAGTACGGGGCCTAGATCACCGCACCGAGGACCACTCCCGATCCCATGCAACACAAGGCCGAACCCATCCCTTACTGGACAGTTCCGAATAAGATCACCCCGCGGTTGGGATCATCAACCGCACCACTAAGCTGAAATAAAAAGGGACATCTAGACAGGGATGACCTTACTCTCCAGTGGGGGCTACCCACGAAGCCTTGCTGCATATCCCCTGATTTTCAGTCATTCCCGGTTGATGAGGCTTGAGGCTTAGCGTTACCTTTAGAACGTTTCACTTAGAATGCCCATCGCCCACCTGACGATGTTCCGAAAGCATTCGTCCATACAAGTCCGTTCCGGGTTCGAACGGAACCGATGGCAATACTCCTACTACATCCATTTTGGAAATATGCTCAGGATTAGTAGCGACTAGCCCTTGCACTTCGCTGCTCCATCTTTGACTCCGAACACGATTTCGCACGAAACGTACAAGCCGGATCGAAGTGGTTTTCGAGAAATAAATCTCGATCCCGGTCTCTTCGAAACGATCAACGCATTTGTCCAATATTGATAGTCGGTGATTTAACTGTCAATTTATATTCACAAACATCCATCACACAATAAATAATATCCCACATTATTTAATTACCTCAAATATCTTTACAAGATATATTTCAAATTTTCAAAGCTCATTTGAACAATTCCCAAAGCTCTTCCTTTATAAGGTAAATTCTTTACCATTTATTCCCTTTGGAAATAACCAAGTTCAAAACATTTAGATTTAAAAACAGTTAAACATTTTATACTGAAATATACTTTAAAATATGTGAAGTAAAATTATTTATTAAGACATAAACTTGATTTTAAATAAAGGTTTAGTTAAACTAAATTTAAAAGTGGAGTTTAAAAAATAATAATAATACTAATTTCAAATAAACTTAGGTCAAAACTAGCCTTTAAATTAATCCATTAGTAAAAATAATTGCTAAGGCATTCATAAAAATTTACTATTGCTAATTTATTAATAGTTACTTTAAAATAATAATTTTCAAAACACTCTTTAAAACAAGTTTGAAATTTACACTTCCTTTTTAATAAAATCTGTTTAAAACTCGAACTTGGTTTTCCCAGGGAAACTCATTCCCACTTAAACATCCCAGAAAATCCTTTTTATAAATTATATCGATTTATTTCGATTCAGATTTATGATTTAATAACATAAATTTACTTTCCACGTTTCAAATAACTTCTTACGAGGCTTAATCATATTTCCATTCCCAGAAATTCACTTCTAAAGTATAAGTTTAAAAGTCTTTTAAATAAACTATTATAAATTTATTTAATGAAAATCATACTTAAGGAATTGCTTAAATAAATACCTACTTAAATTTTAATGGTTTTGAATAATATTTCTGCAACATTCTAATTTGCAATTAATTGCTAATTTAATTTGAAGGGTTTCTTTGAAATCATATTTAATTTCCAAGGAACATTATTATCAAAATAACCACATTGTTATTTTTAACAATTTATAATTTCTTATCGAAATTATCACCAGAAATCCATACTTTCACATTTATCAACTACTAAATGTTCCACTTATTTATATTCCCAAATTTACAAATTTCATTCTTCACTCAACCCAGATTCCAAATTTATTCCTTTAAATTCTTTATTTATCAATTCCTTTATTTCTTTAAAAATATAATTTATTTTATTTTATTTTTAAAATTCTGTGTATATTCTTATCCAGCAATATCACAGTACAATTTAATTCAAATTTATCAATCACAATATAAACACATGCATCATCATCAATTATAAAAATAATTACTACATTGTGAGGAATCCAGTTGGATCCCTCCAACCTGTTTTCCCTGCATCCACAAATATTAGCACAACAATATATATATATATATATATCAATCTAGACTGATATAAATAAACATTTCAACCAATCACACAATTATTTAAATATCAACTACTTAAATCAGCTAACATTCCAGATGTGAGTGAGATTAATTCACCTTGAGTTTCGACGAGCGTTCGAAATTTAAATTAAACCGAACGATGTCCGATTTAACTCAAATTTCTACTTGCCCGGAATGAATCCGGAACTGCACCATCGCGTAGTACTCTTTTCTGCGATTCCAACGCCACCAAAATCGTCGAATTCTGAAATCGTATGCACCAGATATGAATTTTTTTATAGTTTGAACAAATTTTAAAACAATTTATTTTTTTATAAAATAACACAACAAATCCTTGCCGTTCGTTCAGAGGCCTCAGATCCAAACCACACGCTCCTTCTTCTCAGCACGCACGCGTATAGGAGAGCACCAAACCCAAAATCGAAATCTAGGGCTTGCCGCCGCACGTACCACGGCCCACATGGAACCCATCAGGCACCGCCACTACATTCGCCAACACGCTTTCCACCACCGCCTAGAACCATGTGCCACTCAGCCTCCCTGATGCGTGGGAATTTACGCACGTAACCCCCACGAACGCAGCCCCAAAACTCCACCTCCGATCGATGAAAATCCATCTCTACCGTTGACTTCGAAGATCTTGACACTCTATACGATTTTCCAGTAGAGAGTTTTGCAAATTAAAGCTTGGATGGAGAGAAATTGGTGGGGGAAAGACGATTGTTTTCGGCCATAGAAATAATAAGCGGCGGCCTGAACGTTTTTAGGGTTTTCTTGAATAACGTAATAATATATATATGTTTATTAATATTATTTTATTATTATCTCCAACTCTAACTGCTTTTACAAACGAATTCCAAATTACACATTCCGACAGGCGTTCCTAAGGTTTTTCCGCGTTCCGGACACAATGGAACAGGTTTCGTAAGTTAATTCAATCGTATGTGTGAGTTACGGAAATAAACGATCAATTAGAAATTAAATCGGTTAAATCGATTTCTATGCGTTTCGAGCTGCCACGGTCAAACGACAACTCCGATTGCTACGAAAATTGAAATCCGATAATAACTAACTATTACGGATTCAATGGGACTAGTTTCGTTGAATTCCGAGACTGTGTCCCGGAAGGCTATATTAACTCGTCTATTAAATCGAGCGATTTTTCTGAAATTATCAAAAACGCTTAAAATTTCACTTTTGAAATTTTAATAACTTAACAATAAATCATATAAAATTTATAAACACAATAAAAATCATTCTGACTCATTCCGGACCAAAATCTGATTAAATTGCAATTTAATAATATTAAATTCATTTTTAAATTAATATAAAATCCCAAACATTAATTTATCAACTTTAACATTCTTCTAAAATTCCCACCATGCTATTTACACTCAAATCACTCAAAATAAATTTTTAAAACCATTTTTATCACTATTTACATCCCGATTTACTTTTATTTCAATTTCGAATATTTAAATTAATATTTTCCCATTATTCAAATTCAACCGGAATACTATAATTAAAAACTATAGCTTATTTCATTGATTGAACCCGAATCCATTCATTTCAAAATCAATTAAGAATCCACATTAAACATTTAAAAAGAATTAAATGTTCAAATTCAATGGCTTAAAAATACGGGATGTTACACACTTTACACAGCATTTCATCATAGATAACCACATTGTCACTGTTCAACCCAATATATCATATTATAGAAACATTTCATAGCATCACGATCACATACTAGGAATAACAAATAATCCAAGGCATTAAATATCATTTAATCATCCATAAGCAAGATAAATTAGTCATACCATTTCTAATTAATTTAATTAATACCAATAAATTAAATTAATTACTTGTTACTTATAAATCTTGCTTATTTAACATTAATTAATTATATTCAATTAATTAATCATCTCTTAATTATTCATCTTGATTAATCATCCTTGATTAATCATTATTTAATTAAATTAAGTAATTTTACCTTTAATTAATTACACAAATTAATTATTCTCAAACCCATTACATTAATTAACCTTAATTACCATCATACTTAATTACCCAAATTAATTATCCGACAATCACATTGGTTAATTATCATTTGATTAATTCACATTCATTAATTTCATTAATTAATCAATCTTTTAACTAATTATACTAAGTAATTAACCCTTAATTTCTTCCATCAAGTAATTACTATTAATAAATCACCTTTTGTAATTACCCATTAATTACCTATCTTAATTAATGGCATTAAATAATTACCTTTATTATTATCACTAATTAATTAAGTGATAAACCTTTAATTACCAATTTAAATTAATTAATTCTTAACAATTAATCCTTAAAATTACTCACATTGAGTAATTATCATTACTTAATTACATTAAGCAGTTTAGCCTTAAATAAATTGATCATCCTTTAATTAATTTCCTTAATTAATAAATCACGTTAATAAATCAATCCCTTAATTTATTACACAAACTAATTTATCTTTAATAAATAAATCGATTAATTACAGCCTTAACTGATTTCATTAACTAATTAACCATTCCTAAACAATTTATCCTTAATTTAGCTACATTATTTAAAACACTTTTGAAAACATTTAGAAATTAACCTATTATAATAATTATCTTTGAACAAACAATTTTAAAAACTTTTTAAAACTTTAAACAAAAACTTGTTTTAGAATTAAATTCGCCTTAAAGCCTGGTCTATTCCTATATGTTAAAAGCTTTGGTCATCTTACTTACCTGATAACTCGACCCATACTTCAAACCTGTAACAACAATCCCGAGACTATTCCTAAATACATCGAGTAAAACTCGAACACAACTCCAAACATATTCTAGTTATACCCGAGTTCTCATGAGAACACTACACGGTCCAGCTTCGAGACAAACATCTTTCCGCTACGAACAAAACCCGAGAAAAATTCAACTCCTTCATCAAATCACACTGGAACACTGGCACAAAGGTCTCACGCACGTGCATAAGACGTCGACGATCCTCCTACCACCATTGACCCTCTCCCCTGATCACTGCCGACCTCTTCAATCATTCCGACCCATCGAAAAACTTGTCGAAGCTTAAACCCAAAAATCGATATTCGACACCACTAGAAAAGAATACCGCTACCTGTATTCGCCTTGTTCCGCCACAATTGATCACCAAAATCCACGCGTCAATGTCAGAATCTTCGCTCCACACCCCACTATCTTATCCCATTCCTCTGGCATCACTTGATGCAATAACGAAGTCGCGATCACCCTGAAATCAACCCCGACCCATACTCGGCTTAAAACCGTAAAAACGTCTCGCCGCGCCACCACAGCTAAAGGTAACCCCTTCGACTATTTTTTCCCCCACCATCGAACAACAACCCATCTCCGGCCTTAACCCCGTCACCCCCGATCAACTAGTTCACCAGGAAAAGATGAAAACACAAATTTCATTCAACACACAAAATCTCGTGATTTATAAACCTAAAATCCATGATTTTATTTTAAAAAAACATTATTTCAGATTACAAATCAAATTATAAACTTGAATAAATGATTTATTTACATTGAGATTTTGATCTATTTACACTTTTTACTGTAATTCCTCATTTTATTAAAATCTGTCCTTAAATTTTGCCTGAGAACTGTGATATCTCGAAAATTCGAGCAATATCAATTTAATAATCAATATAAAAATATTAAATTGATTTGATATATCTTTGTTAATAAGTTATGAATCGATTTAAAAATTTTCTTTTAAATAAATATTTAACTAATAAATTATCTTTTAAAAGCTAATTAAAATATTTTCTATTTATAAATATATATAGCTGTATATATTGTAAATAGATAATCTTTGTTTTAAATTTAATAAATAAAGACAAGTTTTCTAAATCTAATCTTTTTGGTAATTTGGAATTTGATTTAATTTAATATTAAATAAAATAACTATATGGCTTAAATTACTCAAGATAAGTTTAATTTGTTTAAAAGAAATTCTGGTTTAAGTTTAAATTTATTCTAAGGGGTGTTTCGTTCTTTTTATTATATGGTTGATAAATGAGAAGTTTATTAATATAGAGATAAAATCTTTTATAAATTATTTTCATGTAATAATGGGTTATATTTAAACAATACAAAATAAAATATCTTTAGAAATGAGTTATAGTTAGACAATATTAATTTTGGTAATATCTTTACAATGGATTTTTAATAAATAGAATTTGTTATTTTAAACTTATGTCTATACATATACACATGCTTTGGTAAACTACGATTTAAAATATAAAATGAATCTTATAAAAATTTACATAGGTTTGAAGTAATTTTAAATAAATTAAGTATTTAATAATATAAGTTTTAAAAGAAAGTAAAGGAAAGATTTTTAAAATTGTGTTAAGTATAAAATTGTGTTTATACTTGTGTAAAAACTTTATAAACAAATAGCTAATGACTAGGCAAAATATATAAAGTTAACTATAATATGCTTATACAACAAAATGGAGGTATGCTAGACTTTGCATAGTTGTAGTTTTAAATAAAGTATGTTGTTTAGTAAGTGGTTATACTAGAGTTAAATATAGGCTAGGCAAAATGAAATGTATTGTAACCTGTAAGTAGCTTTAGCAAAGCAAGTGAAACAACAAATGATATTTATAACTTGGAAGGAAAAGTATGCAGGCAAGAAAACTTTATTTCAATGCATACGAATAGAAATAGAGTATGTATGCTTAGCATCTAAGTTAAAATAAAATAAAATAAATAAGTAAACAAGAAGCAATCAATGCAAATATCTTTGGTACAACATTATCTTATCAACCTTTGAAATAGCCAGGTAAGTCAATGTATATGCCTGACAAAAATAAACAAAGGAAAGAAAATATCTTAAATACATAAACCAGATAAGTATGAACATAAAAGACACAAAGCAGACAAGTAAGAGAAATATCAACATACCAAATAGGATAAGTATGGGAACATAAGGTACAATTTCATTTAATACTAGCACACCTTTTTGTCAGCCGAATTATATAAAATAAAATAAAATCAATTCAGCCTCTAAAAACAAAGCTTGCTTGGTAAGATATGAAAGGAATCTCTGATACAAACAGATAATGTTTGTACAAGCTTATGCAAACACTGTAGCTCCTTCCTATATATATCTTTTCTTCATATCAGTTTGAGCATCAAACCTGAGTAGATCTGAAATGAGCTCCATCTTAAAAATTAAAACAAAAAGCATCTTACTTTTAAACATAATCTCAACTCAAACAATTCAATGCAAACTGAAGATCAAGATGAGGAAGGTTTCCAGTTGCAAATTTAAAGCCTGATTTTCAAATGAAGGCTCTCTGTCCATTTTCTATTACAGGTGAGTAACTTCTTTTTTTTAAACTTAAGGTAAAAATTTTGTTTGCTTGCTAGTATGTTAAAGTGATTAAGTATTTACAGTGGGATATATGTGAAAATCAGAGGTGAATATTAAATTGTGTGTATGCTGTGTATATGTGTGCTCTGTTTATTTCAAGCGAGTAATCTTTTTTAAAATTTAAAATAAGTAAACTTCTTTAAAAGAAAACAGTTTGATTTGGATGCTAGTGATTATATTGATTCGTATGTGAAGTTCTGCAGCCTGATTCATTTGAAATTTTATATATATGTTTATGTTAGCAGTTCTGTACATATATATAAACATGATAGCCTGATACCTGTTGTTCCATGTTTTGCTGGCTTTCAAAAATTCAAACATCTAAATCAAATCCATATTAGCCCTTATTATTCAAATGAAAATGGTTTGTAGATGTCTGCAGATGATTGTAAAAATAGTTTCATGGAGTTAAATTCAACAAATTATTATTTTTAGTTGAAATAACAGTAAAATACTTATATATGTTAAAAATCAACAACCTTGATTCTTGTTTTGGATTGCATAAATGAATTAGTGGTTCAAAATCATGATTTTTAATATACATCTCATGATTTATAGTTTGGCAATTCATGTGAAATCTGGGGTTAAACGAATTGGGTGTTTTAGTGGGTTGCCGTTGATCGGCGAGGAGTTTGGAGTCGATATTGTGGTCGAAGCAAGCTTTCATGATGTTGATAATGGGAAAAATATAAGTGGAATTTTTAAGTGGATGAATTGCTCGTATTTAATCGAGTTAGGGTTTTATGCTTGCTTATTGTTGGCTTGCTATCGAAGACGATTGCGTCACGTATGATTGACCGAGTTCGATCGTATTTGGGGAAGTTGGCGATCTTGGTCGTGGCATCATGATGGAGTGGTCGGCAAAGATCATCTGCGACGAGATGTCCAGAGGCGATGGGAAATTTGGGTCGAAGTGTTTCTGTAGTTTTCGATCAGGGGTTCGAATTTTGAAGCGCGTCAGGATTTTTGGTACTAGGTTGAGGGACGGCACGTTGGGGTCGCCACCGACTTGGTGATGGCCGGGGAAGGGTTCATCGACGTTGGATTCGCGGTGCAAGGTTCACGCGTGTACGATGTGTACACTGGAGTAAGCAGTTGAGGAAGAAGGGTTTCATCTCAGGGTGTTCAACAAGAAGAAGAAGGGAATGGGTGTTTCGGGTCTGGGTTGCGTGAGTAGGTATTGGACTCGAGTGGGTTATTGGCTCTGTAATTTGCAGTGTAGGTTTTATTTGTATGCAAAGTTTAGGTCAAGTTGAATATAACTTGAGTTTGAACTAATGGAATTTAGCATTAAGTATAAAGAAGTTGTAAAAAGGAAGAAAACAAATTTACAAAGGATAAACTTGTTCTTTGTAAATAAAGGTTACCAACTTTAAAAAAAAACGTGTTAATTGAATTCAATTACAAATTAAAAATGTTTTTAAATGATTTCCTTGAAACAAAGAATAATTGAATTTACTTAAATTGTTAAGAAGTTTGAATTTGAAGGCAATCATCTAAGTAGACTTTGAACTTTAATTTAAAGAAGTGTTTTAAATTTTAATTTAAAAGAAGTGTTCAAATCTCAAGTATTGAATCAAAGCTGAGTTTAAAGGAAAAGTTAAGTTTAAATAAGTTTTAAACTCTAGTTTTATCTGGAGTTTAAGTTTAAATATGGGTTTTCAAATAAGACTAAGCGTTTGTATATTTGAATTGATTTAACTACTTTTAAAGGGGTTAAGTAGTTAGAATTTTAAAAATAAAGTTTTAAATTTGTAAATAGATTTTTAAATCTAATTAGGGATTAATTAGTCTATTAATTAAGGATTAATTAAGTTACACTTGACACTTAATTAATTAAATAATTAGAGATTAATTAATAAATAATCAAAGATTAATAAATTTGTAATTAATAACGATTAATCTTAATTAATTACTTTAGAAGAATAATTAAAGAAATTGTTAATAGTAAATAAATGACATTAACTAGGATTATTTAATAATTAGTTAATGTGATTTATTTTTTAATAATTAATTAGGTTAATTGATTTAAATAATCATTTGATATTAATAAATATAATTACTTAAACAAAGCAATAAGGAATTAATTACTTATTGTAATTAATTAAGTTTAATATGAATTGTTTAAGTTAATTAATTAAGTTTAGTTAATTTAAATAATTATTTGATGATGGGATAAGTGTAATTACTTAGGGAAGTAATTAATGATAATTACCGGATGTAATTACCAAGAACGATTTAATAGTGAAGTAATTTGAGTATAATTACTTTATATAATTAATCAAGGGATTAATTAGAGAAATTAATTAAGAGGTAATTAATTTATTTGATGGAGTAATTAAGGGTAGTTAATTACTGAATGGGGTTAATCAAGGGTGATTAACAAATTTGGTTTAATAGAAGATCAATTACTTAATGTAATTAATAGAGAATGTAATTAGAGATCATTAATTATTATAATTAATGATGTGATTTAGAATAGATTTATTTGGAATAAATTAATAAATGAATTGTTTTATTAATGTAATAATGTAATTAATTTCAGTTAATTAATAAATGAAGAAAGTAAAGATTAATTACTGTAATGGGTTAAGAATAATTATCTTGTAAGATTAATTAAAGCTAATTACCTAAATGTGATTAAAGGTAATTAATCAAGGATGATTAATTAAATTGAATAATTGGATGATGATTAATTAATTGTTGATAATTGATTAATAATGACATAAGTAAGTTTAATAATGGTGAAGTAATTAATTTAATTTACTTTAAATTAATTAGAGATGCAGGTAATTAATTTAATTCATTTTAAATTAATTATACCTGATGTGATTGCTTATAATATTGATTGCTTTGAATGGTTTGATATCTCGAATATGAGTTTGTTGATGCCATGTGATATGGATGCTTTGGTTGCATTATGATGATAATATGGATTATCTGTTGTGGTGATAATATGAATTATCTATTGACGTTGATAATGTTGATTATCTATTGTGATATTGTGATTATCTATCTATGTGTATATGGATAATTGAATTGAAATTGTTTTAAACTTTAAAACAACTTGACCTTAAAAGATGGCGGTTTGGATTTTGATGAGACCGGGATCGGGTTTTCCATATTTGGATATCTGAAAACCACATCGATCCAAATTAACGATAGGCCGTGAATCTCAAGTGAAGATGAAGATTCAGAGTGCAAGGATTATCGTCGTTAACTCTGAGGGCGATTCCAAAATGAGTGTAACGAGATAATGCCTTCGGTTTCGTTCGAACCCGGAACGAACTTGTATGGATTGAATGCTTTCAGAACATCGTCAGGTGGACGATGAGCATTCTAAGTGATATGTCCTGATTAAAGGTAATCGCAGCCTCAAGCCTCAACAACCGGGAATGGCTAAAACAGGGGATGTGCAGCAAGGCTAGGTGGGTCATACCCATTGCAGGACGAGATTTTCCCCTGTCTAGATGTCCCTTTATTTCGGCTGTGTGGGCGGTTGGTCGCGACAACTGCCGGGGTTGTCTTGTTCGGATCTGTTCAGTAAGGAATGGGTCCGGCCTTGTGTTGTAGGGGGTCGGGAGTGATCCTCGGTACGGTGATCTAGGCCGCGTACTGTGACAGGCGGTACCCCAGTAGCCCTGCCATTGTATGGAATCCAATCTTCCATAAGAGCCGTACGTATTAGTTGTGCCCAACTATGTTGGAATGTGAGATGTTAGCATTTCAACTATTTGTGTATTTTACTTGAAAACCCTAGACACTATTATAATATCACTGAATTTCCTATCAAATGTTTTGGTTAGCGTAAGGTAAAAGTTTACCCGTGTTTATTTGTGGGAAGTCTTACGTGATACCTTTAGTTTTCAAAGGTTTTCAAAATTAAGCAACTTTAACCTGTTACTCATACCAGACCCATGTCTGACCCGGAGTTTATTTCTGTTTTTCCTAAACTCTCGGGTACCCAAATTTTTATGGGTAGCCAAGGGATTCAGGTTTGCTTTGACGAATTCTGAAGGAGCAAAGGAGCAGGAGGCTTCAACGTATATATATATTGGTTCCGCTGTGTCAGTGTTTATTCTGTATTTCTGCTGTGTTGTATCTCTGTGATGTTTGAGTTGTATTAACTAGACAGGTGTTTATAACTGTCTAGTATGTGTTGTATTATCTGTGTAACTCTGATGTATATGATACTATGTATTCTCTTATGTGATATATTATATTTTATTCGTTCCGCTGTTGAGATTCTATTGTTGTTTCTTCTTCTTCTTCTCTATCTTTTCTACTTTCTCACCTCTTTCTTTTCTTAATAACGATACGTCTTCCTGGGCGTAGGAAGTCGGGTTATTACAGTGGTATCAGAGCAATAGGTTGAGCGAATACCTAAGCTCTGGAGGGGTATCTTTCTTGAGAGAGCGTACTTGTAATTTTTATCTATATATATATAAATATTATTTCTACCTATCTATTGGGTTACCTGTTCGGGTTTTCCAATATAAGTTATAAAGGTAGATAGGGTAGTGGTGTGTGTATCACGACTACCAATGGTTGGAAGTGTATCTATCGAGGCTGTAGACCTAATACCGTCTCGGGTGAGCTTTGGATGGTGTAAAGGATTTCATCGATCTCTGAAGGTAACCTGTTAGGGTTCAGAGTTTGTTTTTGAAGTGTAAGTTTGGATGAGCTAGAGTTGGAGCTGTCGGTTGGACAGAAGCAAATGATGACATCTTGATACCTCTGGATGTAGTAGCTGTGTGATGGGACACAGTGACTATTGATGTCTCCGAAGATATTTCTTCGGAACAAGTTAAAGAGTGTGTCTGCTTCGGTTGTGGCTGTGTTCAGCTGGGTGTTCTATTTGGTTCGAGGTCCGAGTTTCTCGAAGAGCTTTGGATAGGAAGTTTTTGGGCATCTGAGTCAGCACTGCAGCTCGGAGTGTTCTGTGTGCCGTCAAGGAGATCTTCTGGCTTGGCAGCTTTTCTTGAGGTAATTTCAGAAGCAGCGGTGTGGTTCTATTCCTTCGATAGATTGGCTTTATAAGCATAAGTTGTTCTGTTTGGTAGAGAGAGAACAGTTTTTCTTTGGAATTAGGCTGGGTTGATCGCAAAAGTGACTTGCGATAGTCTGAGCTTTCTCTTGGGTTGCCAGGAATTTTTCGGGATGTCTTCAGGAAGTCCAAATTTTGTTAGCATATGAAGATTGAGTTTGGTATCGACTGGATTCCTGGAGTGGTACCGATGGTTCAGCTTAGTAGTAGGAGGGTTTTTAGAGGAAGATTTTAGTGAAGCAGCTCAGGTTTGGAGGAATTTCTGAGTTTTATTTTTGGAAGGTGTTTTCCAGTCTTTGCTTGTGTTCGTCATCAGCATTTTCATCTGCTCGGATCAGAGTTTTACAGCGGAAGCAGTTTGGAGAGTATCTGTTTTGTCTCTTCCGGGTATGAGCAGTGAGATCTGTCTTCTGATTTTGCAGTAGAGTTTGTGTTCTGAGTTGGTTGATCTTGGAAAGATCATTTTTTTTGATTGTTTTAGTTCAGGGGCATCAGCAAGAGTTGAGCTGATCAAGAAGGATGTAGGCAGCCCAGGATCATCCGAAAAATTTTGTGGATAAAGAATCGGAGATTTGATTTTGGATAAGTATTTGATCTGTTGGAGTGAATTGTCAGTTTGGATAACTGGGATTCGATGTATTTCACGTATCTCTGAGGGAGTACGTGTATGAGTTATCTCTGGTTGTAGAGCCAGCAGTTTAGGGAGTTTCGATGTTGAGTCAGACTTGTCTATAGTCTGATATCCTGTCTTGCTTTGTAGATCTAGATGTGTGTAGCTTAGTAGTATTGATTGTTTGGATTCTATAGAACAAGTAACCCGATATTTATACTCGGGGAAACTCAAGGGAATTCTATCCAGTATTTTGTCTGGATAGTTAGATTTGTTTGATTTGGATGATTGATTGCTATAGTTGTTAGCATATATTAATGATATATGCTTGTGTTTTTAAAATTAAATCTTTAATGAGATTATTAAATTACCTTTGTTTTAAATTTCGGGGACGAAATTCTTTTAAGGGAGGAGGAATGTGATATCCCGAAAATTCGAGCAATATCAATTTAATAATCAATATAAAAATATTAAATTGATTTGATATATCTTTGTTAATAAGTTATGAATTGATTTAAAAATTTTCTTTTAAATAAATATTTAACTGATAAATTATCTTTTAAAAGCTAATTAAAATATTTTCTATTTATAAATATATATAGCTGTATATATTGTAAATAGATAATCTTTGTTTTAAATTTAATAAATAAAGACAAGTTTTCTAAATCTAATCTTTTTGGTAATTTGGAATTTGATTTAATTTAATATTAAATAAAATAACTATATGGCTTAAATTACTCAAGATAAGTTTAATTTGTTTAAAAGAAATTCTGGTTTAAGTTTAAATTTATTCTAAGGGGTGTTTCGTTCTTTTTATTATATGGTTGATAAACGAGAAGTTTATTAATATAGAGATAAAATCTTTTATAAATTATTTTCATGTAATAATGGGTTATATTTAAACAATACAAAATAAAATATCTTTAGAAATGAGTTATAGTTAGACAATATTAATTTTTGTAATATCTTTACAATGGATTTTTAATAAATAGAATTTGTTATTTTAAACTTATGTCTATACATATACACATGCTTTGGTAAACTACGATTTAAAATATAAAATGAATCTTATAAAAATTTACATAGGTTTGAAGTAATTTTAAATAAATTAAGTATTTAATAATATAAGTTTTAAAAGAAAGTAAGGGAAAGATTTTTAAAATTGTGTTAAGTATAAAATTGTGTTTATACTTGTGTAAAAACTTTATAAACAAATAGCTAATGACTAGGCAAAATATATAAAGTTAACTATAATATGCTTATACAACAAAATGGAGGTATGCTAGACTTTGTATAGTTGTAGTTTTAAATAAAGTATGTTGTTAAGTAAGTGGTTATACTAGAGTTAAATATAGGCTAGGCAAAATGAAATGTATTGTAACCTGTAAATAGCTTTAGCAAAGCAAGTGAAACAACAAATGATATTTATAACTTGGAAGGAAAAGTATGCAGGCAAGAAAACTTTATTTCAATGCATACGAATAGAAATAGAGTATGTATGCTTAGCATCTAAGTTAAAATAAAATAAAATAAATAAGTAAACAAGAAGCAATAAATGCAAATATCTTTGGTACAACATTATATTATCAACCTTTGAAATAGCCAAGTAAGTCAATGTATATGCCTGACAAAAATAAACAAAGGAAAGAAAATATCTTAAATGCATAAACCAGATAAGTATGAACATAAAAGACACAAAGCAGACAAGTAAGAGAAATATCAACATACCAAATAGGATAAGTATGGGAACATAAGGTACAATTTCATTTAATACTAGCACACCTTTTTGTCAACCGAATTATATAAAATAAAATAAAATCAATTCAGCCTCTAAAAACAAAGCTTGCTTGGTAAGATATGAAAGGAATCTCTGATACAAACAGATAATGTTTGTACAAGCTTATGCAAACACTGTAGCTCCTTCCTATATATATCTTTTCTTCATATCAGTTTGAGCATCAAACCTGAGTAGATCTGAAATGAGCTCCATCTTAAAAATTAAAACAAAAAGCATCTTACTTTTAAACATAATCTCAACTCAAACAATTCAATGCAAACTGAAGATCAAGATGAGGAAGGTTTCCAGTTGCAAATTTAAAGCCTGATTTTCAAATGAAGGCTCTCTGTCCATTTTCTATTACAGGTGAGTAACTTCTTTTTTTTAAACTTAAGGTAAAAATTTTGTTTGCTTGCTAGTATGTTAAAGTGATTAAGTATTTACAGTGGGATATATGTGAAAATCAGAGGTGAATATTAAATTGTGTGTATGCTGTGTATATGTGTGCTCTGTTTATTTCAAGCGAGTAATCTTTTTTAAAATTTAAAATAAGTAAACTTCTTTAAAAGAAAACAGTTTGATTTGGATGCTAGTGATTATATTGATTCGTATGTGAAGTTCTGCAGCCTGATTCATTTGAAATTTGATATATATGTTTATGTTAGCAGTTCTGTACATATATATAAACATGATAGCCTGATACCTGTTGTTCCATGTTTTGCTGGCTTTCAAAAATTCAAACATCTAAATCAAATCCATATTAGCCCTTATTATTCAAATGAAAATGGTTTGTAGATGTCTGCAGATGATTGTAAAAATAGTTTCAGGGAGTTAAATTCAACAAATTATTATTTTTAGTTGAAATAACAGTAAAATACTTATATATGTTAAAAATCAACAACCTTGATTCTTGTTTTGGATTGCATAAATGAATTAGTGGTAAGTCTTACGTGATACCTTTAGTTTTCAAAGGTTACCCGTGTTTATTTTTAGTTGAAATAACAGTAAAAGCTTACCCGTGTTTATTTGTGGGAAGTCTTACGTGATACCTTTAGTTTTCAAAGGTTTTCAAAATTAAGCAACTTTAACCTGTTACTCATACCAGACCCATGTCTGACCCGGAGTTTATTTCTGTTTTTCCTAAACTCTCGGGTACCCAAATTTTTACGGGTAGCCAAGGGATTCAGGTTTGCTTTGACGAATTCTGAAGGAGCAAAGGAGCAGGAGGCTTCAGCGTATATATATATTGGTTCCGCTATGTCAGTGTTTATTCTGTATTTCTGCTGTGTTGTATCTCTGTGATGTTTGAGTTGTATTAACTAGACAGGTGTTTATAACTGTCTAGTATGTGTTGTATTATCTGTGTAACTCTGATGTATATGATACTATGTATTCTCTTATGTGATATATTATGTTTTATTCGTTCCGTTGTTGAGATTCTATTGTTGTTTCTTCTTCTTCTCTATCTTTTCTACTTTCTCACCTCTTTCTTTTCTTAATAACGATACGTCTTCCTGGGCGTAGGAAGTCGGGTTATTACAAGAACATTTTAAATCAAATACTTTATCATTTCAACCAAGTTTGACTTATACTTAGAGGCCTAAAAAAATCAAGGATAAATTTTTTGAATTTAAGGTTTTAAAACCTGTTCAACTAAAACAGAGCAAAAAAATCTGGATTCAAGCATGTCCATATGCTAAGATAAATATACATTCAATTTATATTATACCATCATGCAAAAAATTTTATCACACTTTACTTCAGATATTAATTTCATGCATCTAGATTTAAATCAGATTTAAACCCTTTAAAAAGAATGGCTTACTCACCTGCATATCCTTTGAATAGAGAAGAAATTTTACTTTTGAAAAAAAACGGAAGTTGCTCTTGGGTTGTTGATCATCAGTTTTGATCTGAAAATCCTTTTGATTTCAAATTTGAGCTTACTTGAAATCGATCTACAGTATGCCTCAGGTTTGAAATAATTTGAAGTATTGATTTCTATTTTGATTTCTTGTTTGGTTTTGATTTAAGAAGATTACAGACTTTGGCTTTTGATTTGTGGAATATTTTTACAGGGTTCTAAACTTGAAAATGTTTTCATGTTATGAATTAAGGAAGTGATTACAGGTCTGGCCATTGTTTTTCTTATTTTGAATATGAATAGGTAAGAAAAAGAAATGAAGGAAGAAGGTGGAAGTTTTTATAGATTAAATTTAGGATAAATTAAAATTTAAGGAAAAAAAATAAAAACAAATAATGACACTTGTCTTTACTACTCTTAATTATCAAACACTTGTTACTTATCTCTTGATTTAATTACACTTGTAATTATTCATTTTTATATTATTTCAAAATGATTTAAAAGCTTTTATATTAATTTCTTAATGAATAATTTCATATTTTAATTTATAAATTAAAATCCTTTAAATGAAAATAATATAAAACATACGATATTCTAAATAAAACCATATATAATATATTTTTAAATCCAAAATGTTTTAAAATATCTATCTTTTAAATCTCAAATTCTTATCCAAATTCAAATTCAATTCAAAATCCAATTTGAAATTAACTCAAATATATGTATATATTTAAACAATACAAATTAAATTTATAAATAATAAATCTTATTTTTAAATCTATTTATATTTGAAAAACATTACATTATTACTATTATTTGAAAATAACAATTTTGCCAATTTTAAATAATTTATAAAGGAGATTATCACATTTATTTGTTTAAACTATAAATCAGTATTTTCCATAGTTAAATCAGATAATTATTCAATTATCTGTTGCCCGAAAATCCGGGTTATCACATTACCGCCCACCTCGGAACACAGTATTGAGTAAAAATCGAAGGTTGGCCACCAAATAAATCAAAAGTCAGAATATAGTGTCGATGAAGTGTGCCCGATCGGAGGAATGACCTCACTTGGCCTGTCGATTGCTCCTGTTTTGGCCAACTTAAGCCAACTCAAGGGAGTCGGGTCCACGTGTATACCTTATATAGGATTGTCGCCACCATCCTACTTCATTCTGGAATCTCCATTGCGTACACAGTTGTCAAAGTGGTTTTCGGTATTGGCAGAGAGTATGACAACATCTGATCTTGGTCTCTTTGATAACCAATCGCTTATTACACACCGGATGGTTCTTTTACATTTCCAAAATCATTTCATAATTGACATCAAAATATCATATTCAATTCAAATCATATCACTTTCGAAATCATTACTTACTTTCGAAATCATATTCACCTTTGAAATTATAGTTTGAAATCATATTTCCTTAAAAAGTCAAATTCACAATTTATATCAAAATATCGTATTCTCAAAACTATATCACTTTCAAATCATTATCGTTTCCAAAATCATGATTTCTTTCAAAAATCATACTTCCAAAATAGGTGAAATCCTTACTCCAAAATCATCATATTCAATTAGTTATAACTTTTAAATCCCAACTTAGGTTATACTTCTTTAACCATATTCACTTTAAAAATCAAGAAATTTGAATATAAACACATCCATTTTACTTTGTTTGGAATTTGGAAGAAAATAGTTTAAATAGTTATAAATAATTAATATAGATTTAAAATAGATTAAATATAATTGAACTAAATTAAATTGCTTTAAAATAGATTAATTAGATTTAAAATAAATTAAAATAGTTTAGTTTAAAATAAATAAATTAGTTCAAAGTAGATTAAAATAATTCATATAGTTAATGTTGGTTAAATAGTTTAATAAATTTGAAAATCTTAATAATTAGAAAATTTAAAATAATATATTTTAAAACAGTTTACTTAAAAATACGAGTTTGAAATTAATACCAAATTAAACTGTTCATTTCATTTCAACATATTTGGACCATTTCACATTTCCAAATCGACAAACCAAATTTCAATAAACTATCGAATCATATCGTGTGACGCCCCACCTCTATACCCACGCTAGCCAAGAACACTACAATGTAATGCTGTCAACTAGCACGGAGAATAAGGCTGTTGAGGAGCGACCATCCATGTAATTGCTTTGCGCGAGCACCGATATGTCAGATGGTATAACATGCGTTTTATTTCAAGAGGAAATCCGACATACCGATACAAACACAAAGCTACTACACAGTGGCTATAATAATCTTTGGAAACAAATATAGAAATAAGCATAACACAAATCAGTCACAGATAATTCATATCACAAAGGCGGAAGAAGATATGAATACATAATTAACACATGGAAGTGTATATCAGAGTAGTGGTCAAAAAGATCCACAATAATACAAAAGAATAGCAACAAGTGCTATGCAAAAGAATACAACAATGAGTCTATATCTCAAGTGTATATAACAAAATAAACTACTAATCTAAGCAGTTTGCCACAAGTCAGAGTAATGAATCCCTGGGGAGAGGTCAAGCAGAAGCACCTGTAACATCTCGGTCTGACCCGAGTATTATTTAATAAGAAAATAATAAACGGATCAGTCTAACTATAAATATCAGATGAAATGATATAGAATAAGAGATATGACTAAACACATAATAATCACAATGTCAAGCTGTGATATATATAAGCAGTTGAAAATCATCAAGGGATTATTCAATGTCACAAAATCTACACAAGAATCACAGAAACGTCAAACTCCTAATTTAGTTCACCAAACCATAAATATTGACAATAATATCAATGTCAACCACGAAAGTCAATGACACACAAATTCACCAATACACAAATAACGATAAAGCTTATCGATGGAAATCACGAAAATTGGTGAAATACAAATTCTAGAAATCATCACAAGAAATCCAGAAATCTCAAAGGGGGGAAGAGGCCTATCACAGACGGGAGCGTAAAAACTCCCTACACGTGTATCACGAACGGAACGCTAATTCCATGGTTGCTAACCATCACGAATTGAGCCGAAGCTCCACAGACGGTCCGAAGGCCATGGGTTGCTACCCCACCAAATTTGAGTCAAAACTCCACGAAACGGGGTTTAGTCCCCCTCGCAGACAAAGAGACATCGCACATTGCTAGTCTAAATCACAAAGATGATCGTCATGATCAACGAGAAGTGTCAATTACACTAAGCTAGTAAATATATGAGTTTAGCTTCATGTCCCATAACCACTTTCTTAACTTAAATATTTACGAACAAACTGTAGATCTCCACTAGGAAATTGTCACAAGAGATTCAATCGAATAAGTCCAAGAATTAACCGACGAAGTAAATGCAAGCGTTTCATACCACTCGTTTTACTAAGTCGTTTAATTAGATTTCTCATACGAGTGAGGTAAAGGTTTGTATATACTAATAGATTGGAAGACGGTTTTATAAACGAATTTGGTATTGAAAATAGAGTTGAAATCGTTTTGAGGAAAGAGTTTTGATATTTACTACTAGTATTGAAACCTTTGTATTTTTAAAGTGACAAAACACAAAAATGATTGTAGAAACAATCAATCACTAAAATTCACATACGAAGATGTGAATAAAAATCCAAAGAAATCGATCCGAATCCATCAAAATGGATATTCCCAAAAATTCCAAAAATAGAAGTCATTAACGTCGTAGCAACAACAAGTGGGAAATAACACGAGTCGATGGAATTTGGAAACCAAGCAAAAATATGCACAAATAGGCATAATAAGGCAAATTGGTGCAGGTCAGTCGACTGAACTCAGTCCCCAAAAATCCGCGGGATACTGGTCAGTCGACTGAACTCAGTGGGTCAGTCGACTGACTGCAGTAAACAGAGCCCCTAGGCTCTGCAGGAAGCCTTCAAACTGCATTTTAGCTTCAGCCAGTCGACTGACTTGGAAGTCCAGTCGACTGACTGGAGCTAAGGCAGTTTTCTCTGCCTAAAAATGGAAGGTGAAACCCTTCCAATTCGTAACCGGAGAAGCTTCGGGCACTAAGGGATTACGCCAATCAGCAACCCAGCCCAATAGGCTCTTCGATGCGTCACCAAAAACAAGTTCAAACTACAAGGCTATGATTTTTGAAGATTTGAACTCGAAACACTAAAAATTGGAATATTCACCAAATCAATCCAAACCAAAAGCAATTGCACACGAATAAGTGTTAGGAATTCATACCTAACAATCGAAGATAAATATAAGCATAGATGTGAGATAAAAATCTCACCTTTGAACCCAAACAAATGAAGATGAAGCTTGAAAGCAAAGGGACTCAACCACTCTTCAAATCCAACTCAAGAAGCTTGATTCTAAGCTAAAAAGAGAAACATTTCCCAAATTAGGTTTAGGAATTTTCTGAAATCAAAGAGAGAAAGAGTTGGAGAAGAAGAAGAGAAGCTTACTAATGGGTTCTTCTATTAGTTTGGAGCAAGAGTTGATTTGCAAGAGAAAACTAGGGCTTGGAGTTATAATTTCCTCTTCCACTCTCCATCAACATAAAAGCTTGAGTATTAGGAAAATAGAAAAGAAGTGAATGAAGAGGAGAGGGTTGGAACTGAGTTAAGTGGGGTTAATGGGCTCAGCCCAAACCAAAGCCCTAAGTAAAAAGTAGCAAAAATCAACTTACTCCAAACATATCGAAGCTTATACTCAAAATGGTCGCAAATGGCATTTTAAACTCAATGGGAGTGGTCCCGAGTCCTAATTCGACCGTATGCAAAAAGTAGCTTTTCGGACTAAATTCCGAGTATCGATAAAATATTTAAATAAAATATTTAAATATAAAAATCGACAAATATGCGGGTTGTTACATATCGTTTCAATCCATATTCAAAATATCAATAAGGATTACTCTAATTTCAAAATATTTCAAAATTATTTTCAAACAAATTCAATAACTCAATTTCGATAGAATTTCATTTATACATAAAAGTTTAGGTTTAAACTTCCAATTTAATTTCTTAAAGAAATTCCTTTTTAAACCAATTCGCATTTCAACACAAAACTTGATTTTTTCTATAACACATTAATTTATATAAAACAAATTTTATTTCAAAACATAAATTGATTAAATTCAAAAATTTAGGGATTTTAAAATCATTTAATTTAATCAATCTGGTGTTTGTATAATTCTCTACCCTAGGGTCAAGTGATGCAGATATTTATCATTTCGGTCCACAATTTAAAATTTTACGGTTATATATTATTTCAGATAGCAATCCCAAAATAAATAACATCCATAAAATCGCTCGAGTCTATCATTTAAACCCATAACAATTTTCCCTATTCTATCATTCGGATATGTATCATTTCAACCCATAGTGTACTTGTAGTTTATAATGATATAAAATACAACATCCATTTATCCAATATCAAAAATCAACATCCATCACAATCATCATCCAAATCCATCAATAAATATCAATATAGAACTGATAATCAATAATAGATATTTAACTGGCAATTTATATTCAATAATAAATTAAATAACGATTTTATTTAAATAAATTCAAATTAACTGAGATGGTGATTAAAATATACCAAACAGTCATAAATAAATTCTTAATCACATCGTAAATTTAATTTAACAAACATAAGAAATTTTAGAAATTGTAGTGAGTTAAAACACTCACCTTTGAATTTAAATCCAATTTTTACCCCAAAATTCTCCAATCTGTCCAAACCCACGTCAAAATGTCTATAATTTCGATATGATCCAAGTAAAACAAACTGCGCATGAATTGGATCTCGTATGCAAAAGTTATGCTAGTTAGAATGGTTAAAAATCAAAATTCAAAATAATGAAATTAAAAATCAAACAAGGCCACATTGCCTCATCTCTACACTCAGGAAAAACCCTAGCCGCATGCATCATCGCGTTCGAACCCAGTAGGATACACATACTAAATGATGAAGCCGCCCGCTAATCGCTGTCGCGTTGTCCCCAGCTCCAGCCGTGATCATGCGTGAATCGCCCGAAGCCTGCCGCCACCATCGGGGATCCCCCTCATCAACATCGCCGATCAACATGAAAAACCCCCAGCCGCCGCCTCGTTTTCAAAACCTTAGCAAATTAATTTGCTCAATCCAACCGTAACGCGACCCTACAAACATCGCTGATAAGCTCGCCAAGACCCCCTCTACAGCTCTGTATCATCTATTCGTCGATCCATCGGCGGGTGATGAACGGACGAAGATTGTTCCTCGAATTCCGTCCACACAAAAATCCGGATCGAAAAACAGACAGCAAATTTAACTTGCGTCTGTCCATAGCTTCAAATCGATATATAATTTGATATGTATTGAGGAGTTTGAATTTTTGATTTGAAATTGAACTGGAAATTTATTTGTCTTCCATTGGAATGAGGAGTTGAGAAGAAACGTACATATAGAAAAATGAAAATGAGGAGTGGCTAGGGTTTATAACGAGGTATTTATAGGCAGAGCTGAAAATAGAAAGAACGGACAAGATTGAATTGAAAATTGGACGATGAACGACCCAAAAAGCCCGTTTTGACTCCGGAATGAAAAATGGGTTAACCCATATATCAAAATAGATGTTTTCAAATATTTTAAACTCAATGGAATAGGTTTCAAGTCCTAATTTCATCCTATGAAGAAGTTATGTTAAAATCGGCTTATTTCAAATTGAATTCAACTAATTTGATTTCTAGGCGTTTCGAGCCCATACGATCAAACGACAAGTCCGATCGCTACGAAACATGAAATCCTACAATAATTCACCGTTACAGATCCGATGAAACTGGTTCGTCGAAATCCGAGTCAGTGGCCAAAATGGCTATTTTCACATTATTAAATTAAATAAATTAAATCACCTTTTCTATTCAAATTTAATCATTTACCATCTCTATCATTTTAAACTACTTATTAATTTTTAATCCTTAAGACAAATTCCCATGTTAGTTTACTATTGAATATTCCACCAATTTCAATGTTAAATTTCAATTTCCATAAATTCAGTAATTAGAAATTGAATTTCCTAAAAATCTTATTTAATTAAACTTTTATCCTATTATTCAATTGTTGTTGTCAAATGGATGAAATTAACGTTGGTTCATGATCTGTTACACTTAAGTTTAATTTCAACCAATTATTATAATTTCTTACATAATATTGAATTCATTCAATTACCATTAATTATATTATTTCATTAGTTAATTCAATATTCACATTTGTTTTCTTATATTCAATTTTATAGCCAAGTGAACATTTTAAATTATTACAACTAATTGGAGTTTCATACACATTGTTAATAATCACTTACATTAACTTTGTTACACTTTATTTTATTGTTCATTTCATTATTAAATTACAGATTTTTATTCCTTCACTATTAAATTACCAAAATCTTATTACATTAACAAATTTAATTATCGAAAATTAAGGGCTGTAACAATCTTAACTCATGAAGCACCCCTATAATTGATTGCAGCTTAAAAAATTCTTGGAAAGTAGTCCGATCATTATTGGAACGATTGTAACGACCCGAAATTTTCATACCCGAAAATTCCAGATAATTATGAAAAAGAAGAAAGAGATAGAAGAAGAAGAAGAGAAACACCAAAACATCTCACAACCACAGCGGATAAAATATAATAATAATAATAACAGTCTACAAAAGGATACTATATCAGTCAATTATATTTAATATACATCAGAGTTTCACATTATATACAGTCACTGAATATTTACAATTATCATGTCACAGATTAACAATAATACAAATACAGCGGAAATATTCTATACGCTCTTGCCATCCAGCTCGCCTCCTGAGCTCCAGAACGTCCCTACCTGAAAATCTGTAATACTCGGTCTGACCCGAGCATTACACCAAAGTAACACCCGGGTCAGGCTGGAAAGCAGCGTGAGTAAACCCATATAATACTAAATTCAAATCTTAAAGGAAAGCCGGGTAACTTGTACTTCCTACGAGTTCATTATACTTAATTACTTAAATCAAATTCTAAGTATTCCTACTTACCCTTTCAGTTTATTGATTTCTCACAGTAATCCATATAGAATCATGTAGATTATAAATCGATGTGGGTTCGGGTATTACTGATACCCGATCCCTGTCTCTTCGAATACAATAACACCTTAACCCGAGTTATTCAAGTGAAAAACAATTTAACTTTAAATACAACAATTCTTCATAGAAGGATGACCATATTATAACCGTTCTTACCAAATCATATCCCTATTATTTCATATCTGAAATATCTAGTAATTTCAATGTATTCAATATCATTCAATCATTTCTGAGTGAAACAAACCAATCCATACTATCTCAAATTAATTTAATTACCATAATTGAATGAAATCAATTTTCTTTACCTACCTTTAAATCCTGTTTACTAATTAATTATAAACCAATTAATTAATCATGCAATGGTCATCCGTTTTAATAAACCTTCCTTGATTGATTATCTTTTAATTACATTACGCCAAGTAATTATTTTATTAATCACTTTTACTAAGTGATTACACTTATTTATCCCATTAAGCATGAATACTAAATCCACCATTAAGTGATCCTCTTTAATTTATATACAAATTAGTTAACTTAAGACAACATTATCTTGTCAATGTCTTGATTTCCCCTTCCATTTCACATAATAATTTATTTTACTTCATTAAATCATTTTTAATTAAGTTGAAATAAAATAATACTTTAACTTAATAATTTAAAGTTAATCAATTTATGACTTCTTTTAAATAATTTTAAACATTTATCAAACAATAGTTTTAAAAACTAATTTAATTTATTTTTATTTTTATTTTTTTATTTTGTTTTTTAAAAACTGTGTTTTGATATCCTTTATAAATCTTGTCAAGGCTTGCTTCGGGCCAACCTGAAGCTTTACACGGGGCTAACCTAAGTTCCCGTCCCATTTAAGATTTTAGTTTAAGTTAGTTTAAGATTTACAATTTAAAACCTGGAACCAAAAAAATATTATCGTCTTCACGGGTGTTTACTCGAGTCCCTCACCCACATACTCGAGCTTACCTTCGAGTCTTCCCCCACACCAATTGACTGACACAACAAGCCACCGTGCATGTTCACCTTCGCCACAGCCACCTCTGACCTTCGGTCATCCCTCCGGCATGTCGACTCTCCATGCTACAACCAATTCCAAACATCAATTCACAATTTCCAGCCTTCGATCAAAAATGAACAATTCATTCGAGCCTGGAATCAAACCTATCACCAGAAAACTCCTCGTCCCATCTATCACGGCCACCAGAACTGCTGCAGCATTGGCCACACATTCATCAAACTTCCATTCAACCCTTGCCAAAACGCAACCCCGCTCGATCATCCCTAGGCGATGTAGTTCACCAAAACCCATTCGTGACCAAAACTAGGTTTAACAAACTAAATTGATTCGCCGCCGTCGACACGATCATCCAGCACCCCAGCAGCTATTTTTACTGAAGCCACCGAACTCCCTGCCACCCCCCCGAAATAGTCTCGACCATCCTAGTGCTGCCGATCACCAAAAATAGTCTAAAAACCCATTTTTGGATACCACTGAAACACGGTCCCAACTTCCATCTAAAATTTATGAATTCATTGTTAAAAATCATGATTTAAGACGAGGAATCAGATTATATAAGTAGATTAGTATATCATGATGCATGAAACTGTTTCAACGTCTGTGACTTATGAAACAAAAACAGGTTCAAGTAAACAATCACGCACACTACAATCTCGTAGCTACAGATAGTATACTTATATATATATATATATATATATATATATATATATATATATATATATATATATGCACAACACCCTTCATCTCATATCTTTAAAAACAACAGTTTTAACTCCTCAAGCTTAATATAAAATGTTTACTCACCTGTACAGAAAGTTTGAACAGAGCAGTGTTTACTAATTTTTTTTTTTTGAAACTGTTTCCATGCTTCATGCTTGAGCTGTTTTGATCTTCTTATGGCTCACAAAGACATTCCCTTTATCTTAAATAAAATTTTTTAAACGTAAATCCATAAAAAAGAAACAACTTTCGTTTAAACTTTAATTCTTGACTAAGATCAAATCAAGTGGAAAGGCTATTTTACCAAAATTTTAATTTTAAAAACATGGACAGGCAAAGCAGGGATGTAGCAATAATCCTTTATGTATTTATATATATATACAGAAGATTCATTCCAATTCACACATTCAAAGCATATTTATTCCCAATAATCCATAAGTAACAAATAGTTAACACTTATGCTTTAAATTGGGGGGCTACTCACCTGAAAACTTTAAATAGGGCAGCCACTTATGGTCAAAATCAAAAATACAGCCTACCTTTGGAAAGCGATCAGCGTGGAGTATTTTCTTCTTTGTTGATGTAGTTGTTGGTGATGTAGTTACAGGATGATACTCTTTTTTTCTTCTTCTTAGTAATTGAGTTAAGTCTGGTTGTAAAGTTGATGAACGAATGAAGTAAAAAGGCGATATATATAAAAGATTGTACAGGTTAATGTATTCTTCTGGTACAATTTGGACAGAGATATTTTTTTCCTCTCTTCAGTTTTTGTCCAGGCAAGATTTATATATATATATGTATGGAGGCTGAAGTGATATCTTTTAGGCTAGCATTTATTAACATTGTCTTCTTTTATAAGCTTGTACTTATCTTTATTTTATAAGTACATTCATATGCAGGTATGGCTGTTTCATTTCATATCACTTGTATCCCAACATATATGTGTTCTAGAATTTACTTATGTGTTAGTTTTATATTTTACATGATTATAACCTTTAAGATATTTATTTTCACATCCATACTTATTTTATTTCTTTGTCAAGGTTAAATTATCAACATTGAATTTCTTAAAATTATTTATTTCTATACTTTTAAAAATATTTAGAAACTCTTTATTTTAATTCCAAACTATATCTTCTCCCAATTACAAATATATTTGTTTTAAAATAATAAGCTGTATTTTAATTAATTTAATTAAGTATTGATTAAAATAATACTGCCAAAAATCCGGGATGTCACATCCCTCCCCCCTTAAAACTTTTCGTCCTCGAAAAGGAACGAGCCAGAATTTATGAAAATGTTTAAAACTAGATAAATATTCTCTGATTATTATTATTATTATTATTATTTTTCTCTAAAATATTTTTAAATATCTATATAATATTATTCCAGCGTAGTTTTTACAAAATACTTAATAAAATAGCTCTTTATAAAAATACTTTTTATAACTCGATGTCTCCATGAGTCCATCCTTGTTCTCACAGAAATTCAGTCATACGTTGATCAGGCGTAGAACTGAAAATCTATAAGTACTTGGTAAACCCGTTTTCAACATCCAGTGAAAATACTTGGAAAATAATTTTATAGGAAAAAAACAGTTTTTGAAAATTAGAGGAAATATCTTTGGTGACAATGCTCTGAAAATCATCACCCCCATCCATGGTCACAGTTACATACCAGGGTTACGTTGCAGTCACAACAAAAGTCCACGTAACTGCAGGCTCTCCGCGACCTCTCGATTACGCCATGGATCCCACACAACAGATCACAGTTACATCCATGGTTACGCTGCTGTCATAGCAAAAGTCCATGTAACTGCAGGCTCTCAGCGGCCTCTGATTTTCGCTGACGAAATGAAACTTCTCCACTCCTACATAGGTCGCAGTCTACCGATATAAAATCAAACGCAGACTGTTGGCTCTCAGCGGCACACACGACTTTCGCTATGGTATACTCTACTCAAAATCCCCAGGAACTAGTTTTGTCCGGACTCCTCACAGGATCAACTTTAGAACCCCCTGAGGCTCAAGGCAGCACCACCCGGTGGCACTCTTGAGAAGTTCATTTCAAGGAAGTGCCTTTTTCCCCCGAGCCATCATCAAAACACTTTATACTATACACATATAGTATCTTTCAAATCATACACCTAGTATGATCTCATACAAAGCTCCTTTACACAAAATCAATTATCCCAAAATTGATAATTCTCAAAATAGGCTTTCCAAATTCCAATATTGATTTTACCCAAAAATCAAAAGCCTTTCCAAATCCAAAGGTTCCCAAAACCTTTTCCAAAATCCTCATAAGATCCTTTATATATAAATTTTTAAAACTTTGGATCTTTTCAAACTTGTATAAAATTCCTTTTATTTCAAACATTTTCAAAAACCCCTTTTTCTTCCAGAAAGAAATTCCACAAGGAAAGATTTATCTTATATAACAAAGATATATAACTTTGCTTATTAAAAATCAAATATTCAAATTTGATTACTCTTTCCAATATCAATTTCATTTAAATCCGTACGATGTACACATATCATCCGTACGCTATACCAATCTGATCGCTCGCTCGATCAACTTCACTTTCGAACTAGTATCGTCCACACGACTTCCTTGTGCGGACACAGATCTGGTTTCTTGATTAGAAACGGTCATTCTCCCTACATAGCCATAACTATGATAGAGAATAACCAGAACCAATCAACAATCCGTTCGCCGTTGAAAATCGAGTGACAAATTCCAACTCGGATCTATATAACTATCTCAAAATTCTGTGCTTGAATCTGGATCAAATCACTATGCGAATAGGACAATATACGTACATCCTACGTATTTAATTTCATTGATTATTAGCCAAATCAATTTCTTTTCTATTCATCCTCACTTTGAACTTTATTCGCTTAATCACATTTGCCTTAATCCCCATTTGCATTATCACTTTAATTCTTACCTCAGTAGGGAATTTAAACCAATAACAGTTTGAACTCCGACCAATTTATATTTAGAAAATAGCTTGAAAATTTTAAAAATAGATAAGTAGTTGAAAAATAATTATTAGTTTGCAAAATAGCTATAAAATAGTTAACTAATTGTAAAATAGTTGAAAATAGTTAAATAGTTTCAGAAATTTTAGATAATTGCAAAATAGTTGGAAAATAATAATTTATTTGTAAAATAGTTGAAAAATAGTAATTAGTTTAGAAAACAATTAAAAAAGTGGTTAAATAGCTCCAAAACTAATTGTAAAACAAGTATAAAATAATTTGGCTTTAAGAAAGAAACATTGTATATATTTAATGGCTTAGAAAAATAAGTTTATATTAAAACAATTTATATTAAAAATAGTCAAGAGTCCACTGTTCACTTCCTCAACAATTCAACTTAAATTTCCATTTAAATTGACTCAATTCCAATTCAAATAACTCCAAATTCCATTGGACTTGATTTATTCCCAATTCAAGTTGAATCAATCTTGATCCCTCTCCCAATTTAAATCAAATTCCATTTGATTTTAATCCTGTTCAACTTTAACCCATCTCGAATTATATAAATTCGAGTTGAATTCTCAAAGGTTGGTTTAACTCTTTAAACCAAATTATCTTTTATTTAAAGTTTTTAAACAATTTAATTTTTGAATTCAATTCTCAAAATTCCATCTTAAATTATCTTAACTTATGTATTTCAAGGTTCAAATAAGAGTTCAATACAATTTTATTTTAAAATTTTAATTTATATTAAATTTTATTTTCTAGTTTAAGCCAGTTCTTAAACAATTTTAATTTACAAATTCAATTATTCAAATTTTTAGTTCAACTAATTCTATACCCTTAATTTTGAATTAAAGTTAGATTTTTTTTCTCAATAGTGGATATATTACCACAGTTCATTTCTTATTCATTTAAAACAAATCCAATTCGCAATTTAAAGATTTTTAGTAACAATAGGATGATGTTATTCAATTCATTTTAAAAACATCCATCCATTTTCAATTTCTAAACCTCAAACTCGTTTAAGATCACACAAATTCCCAAATCAAATTACCACATAACTTTCCAAGTTAAATCCCAATTTCATCTTGAAATTTCCAATTCAAGTTATTCATTCACACTTATTTAACTTCTCCCAAGTTAAATTTCAATTTGCTTAATCCAATTAACCTTACTCAATTTGAATTCCCGCTTCATACTTCAAAATTCTTTTCCTCTTATAAGTTCAAAACTTATATCACCTTGGGTTTTTTACATCACACCTCAGCGAAAAATCAAAACTCAACCTCTTAGAGTTTATTTCAAATTATATTTGATATCATGTATATCCATACATATATACATATTTATTTCTTGGCCCTCCCAGCCATGTTTTAAAATTTGAAACCACCTTTGGTTTTAAATTCAAATCAAATTTCAAACAACCTATTGTTTGCAACAAGTCCAAGTTATCCAAAGAATACTTATTTATTATTTTTCATTACTTTGAAACCAAATTTTCAAATTCCGGGATCAGATTTAGAATTTCATTTTCAATCCGTTAAATTTTAACTGGGTTGTATTTCTATTTATACTTAATTTCAATTCTAGACTTCAGTTTGGTTGTATTGTATTACTTCTTAATTTTAATTTCAATAATTAACAACCAATCACCTAAATATTTATTAGAAGGAAATATTGTATTATATGTCAAAATATACTTTTATATATAAAATCATTTGGAATCTTTATATAAGAAAATAACAAGTACGCGCTCATATATATATAATATATTCTCAACTCATTCTAGAGTACTACAGATTCTATTAAATAAGTAATCCCCACCAGAGCCAAGGTTCTCGCTTAATCCTTTCAGCTCTGATACCAAATGTAACAGCCCTAAATTTTCATACCTAAAAATTCCAGATAGTTATGAAAAAGAAGAAAGAGATAGAAGAAGAGCAACACCAAAACATCTCACAATCGCAGCGGATAAAATATAATAATAAATAATAATAGTCTACAAAAGGATACTATATCAGTCGATTACATTTAATATACATCAGAGTTTCACATTATACACAGTCACTGAATATTTACAATTATCATGTCACAGATTAACAATAATATAAATACAGCGGAAATATTCTATACGCTCTTGCCATCCAGCTCGGCTCGTGAGCTACAGAACGTCCCTACCTGAAAATCTGTAATACTCGGTCTGACCCGAGCATTACACCAAAGTAACACCTGGGTCAGGCTGGAAACCAGCATGAGTAAACCCATATAATACAAAATTCAAATCTTAAAGGAAAACCGGGTAACTCGTACTTCCTACGTGTTCATTATACTCAATTACTTAAATCAAATTCTATGTATTCCTACTTACTCTTTCAGTCTATTGATTTCTCACAGTAATCCATATAGAATCATGTAGATTATAAATCGAAGTGGGTTCGGGTATTACTAATACCCGATCCCTGTCTCTTCGAATACAATAACACCTTAACCCGAGTTATTCAAGTGAAAAACAATTTAACTTTAAATACAACAATTCTTCATAGAAGGATGACCATATTATAACTGTTCTTACCAAATCATATCCCTATTATTTCATATCTGAAATATCTTGTAATTTCAATGTATTCAATATCATTCAATCATTTCTGAGTGAAACAAATCAATCCATACCATCATAAATTAATTTAATTACCATAATTGAATGAAATCAATTTTCTTTACCTACCTTGAAATCCTGTTTACTAATTAATTATAAACCAATTAATTAATCATGCAATGGTCATCCGTTTTAATAAACCTTCCTTGATTGATTATCTTTTAATTACATTACGCCAAGTAATTATTTTATTAATCACTTTTACTAAGTGATTACACTTATTTATCCCATTAAGCATGAATACTAAATCCACCATTAAGTGATCCTCTTTAATTTATATACAAATTAGTTAACTTAAGACAACATTATCTTGTCAATGTCTTGATTTCCCCTTTCATTTCACATAATAATTTATTTTACTTCATTAAATCATTTTTAATTAAGTTGAAATAAAATAATACTTCAACTTAATAATTTAAAGTCAATCAATTTATGACTTCTTTTAAATAATTTTAAACATTTATCAAACAATAGTTTTAAAAACTAATTTAATTTTTTTTTTTTTTTTTTTTTTTTTTAAAAAAAAACTGTGTTTTGATATCCTTTATAATTCTGCTCAAGGCTTGCTTCGGGCCAACCCGAAGCTTTACCCGGGGCTAACCTAAGTTCCCCTCCCATTCAAGATTTTAGTTTAAGTTAGTTTAAGATTTACAATTTAAAACCTGGAACCAAAAAAAAATTTATCGTCTTCACGAGTGTTTACTCGAGTCCCTCACCCACATACTCGAGCTTACCTTCGAGTCTTCCCCCACACCAATTGACTAACACAACAAGCCACCGTGCACGTTCACCTTCGCCATAACCACCTTCGACCTTCGGTCATCCCTCCGGCATGTCGACTCTCCACGCTACAACCAATTCCAAACATCAATTCACAATTTCCAGCCTTCGATCAAAAATGAACAATTCAGTGGAGCCTGGAACCAAATCTTTCACCAGAAAACTCCTCGTCCCTTCTATCTCGACCACCAGAACCGCTGCAACATTGGCCACGCATTCATCAAACTTCCATTCAATCCTTGCCAAAACGCAACGCCGCTCGATCATCCCTAGGCGATGCAGTTCACCAAAACCCATTCGTGACCAAAACTAGGTTTAACAAACTAAATTGATTCGCCGCCGTCGACACGATCATCCAGCACCCCAGCAGCCATTTTTACTGAAACCACCGAACTCCCTGCCACCCCCCCTCCCCTCCAGAAATAGTCTCGACCATCCTAGTGCTGGCGATCACCAAAAATAGTCTAAAAACCCATTTTTGGATACCACTGAAACTCGGTTTCAACTTTCATCTAAAATTTATGAATTCACTGTTAAAAATCATGATTTAAGACGAGGATTCAGATTATATAAGTAGGTTAGTATATTGTGATGCGTGAATTTCAGCAGTGTTAAATTCCAACTGCATATTTCCTGATTTTCCAGAGATATACACCTTATCGTGTTTTAAAATGTATATAATTGTTTTTATTGATGTTTAAAACAACATACTCTACTTGGAACCCAATCCTAACAAAGCTTGAAATAAAGATATTTGAAAATTCTAATTTTATTCTAACCTCTGTGACTTATGAAACAAAAACAGGTTCAAGTAAACAATCACGCACACTGCAATCTCATAGCTACAGATAGTATACTTATATATATATATATATATATATATATATATATATATATATATATGCACAACACCCTTCATCTCATATCTTTACAAACAACAGATTTAACTCCTTAAGCTTAATATAAAATGTTTACTCACCTCTAAAGAAAGTTTGAACAGAGCAGTGTTTACTAAATTTGTTTTTTTGAAACTGTTTCCATGCTTCATGCTTGAGATGTTTTGATCTTCTTATGGCTCACAGAGACATTCCCTTTATCTTAACTAATATTTTTTAAACGTAAATCCATACAAAAGAAACAACTTTTGTTTAAACTTTAATTCTTGTCTAAGATCAAATCAAGTGGAAAGGCTATTTTACCAAAATTTTAATTTTAAAAACATGGACATGCAAAGTAGGGATGTAGCAATAATCCTGTATGTATTTATATATATATACAGAAGATTCATTCCAATTCATACATTCAAAGCATATTTATTCCCAATAATCCATAAGTAACAAATAGCTAACACTTATGCTTTAAACTGGGGGGTTACTCATTGAAAACTTTAAACAGGGCAGCCACTTATGGTCAAAATCAAAAATACAGCCTGCCTTTGGCAAGCTATCAGCGTGGAGTATTTTCTTCTTTGTTGATGTAGTTGTTGGTGATGTAGTTACAGGATGATACTCTTTTTTTTTCTTCTTAGTAATTGAGTTAAGTATGGTTGTAAAGTTGATGAGCGAATGAAGTAAAAAGGTGATATATATAAAAGATTGTACAGGTTAATGTATTCTTCTGGCACAATTTGGACAGAGATATTTTTTTTCCTCTCTTCAGTTTTTGTCCAGGCAAGATTTATATATATATATATATATATATATGTATGTATGTATGTATGTATGTATGTATGTATGTATGTATGTATGGAGGCTAAAGTGATATCTTTTGGGCTAGCATTTATTAACATTGTCTTCTTTTATAAGCTTGTACTTATCTTTATTTTATAAGTACATTCATACGCAGGTATGACTGGTTCATTTCATATCACTTGTATCCCAACATATATGTGTTCTAGAATTTACTTATGTGTTAGTTTTATATTTTACATGATTATAACCTTTAAGATATTTATTTTCACATCCATACTTATTTTGTTTCTTTGTTAAGGTTAAACTATCAACATTGAATTTCTTAAAATTATTTATTTCTATACTTTTAAAAATATTTAGAAACTCGTTATTTTAATTCCAAACCATATCTTCTCCCAATTACATATGTATTTGTTTTAAAATAATAAGCTGTATTTTGATTAATTTAATTAAGTATTTATTAAAATAATACTGCCAAAAATCCGGGATGTCACATCCCTCCACCCTTAAAAGTTTTCGTCCGCGAAAAGGAACGAGCCAGAATTTATTAAAATGTTTAAAACTAGATAAATATTCTCTGATTATTATTATTATTATTATTATTATTATTCTCTAAAATATTTTTAAATATCTATACAATATTATTCCATAGTAGTTTTTACAAAATACTTAATAAAATAGCTCTTTATAAAAATACTTTTTATAACTCGATGTCTCCATCAGTCCATCCTTGTTCTCACAGAAATTCAGTCATACGTTGATCAGGCGTAGAACTGAAAATCTATAAGTAATTGGTAAACCCGTTTTCAACATCCAGTGAAAATACTTGGAAAATAATTTTATAGGAAAAAAAAACAGTTTTTGAAAATTAGAGGAAATATCTTTGGTGACAATGCTCTGAAAATCATCACCCCCATCCATGGTCACAGTTACATACCAGGGTTACGTTGCAGTCACAACAAAAGTCCATGTAACTGCAGGCTCTCCGCGGCCTCTCGATTACGCCATGGATCCCACACAACAGATCACAGTTACATCCAGGGTTACGTTGCTGTCACAGCAAAAGTCCATGTAACTGCAGGCTCTCGGCGGCCTCTGATTTTCGCTGACGAAATGAAACTTCTCCACTCCTACATAGGTCACAGTCTACCGATATAAAATCAAACGCAGACTGTTGGCTCTCAGCGGCACACACGACTTTCGCTATGGTATACTCTACTCAAAATCCCTAGGAATTAGTTTTGTCCGGACTCCTCACAGGATCAACTTTAGAACCCCCCCGGGGCTCAAGGCAGCACCACCCGGTGGCACTCCTGAGAAGTTCATTTCAAGGAAGTGCCTTTTTCCCCAGAGCCACCATCAAAACACTTTATACTATACACACATAGTATCTTTCAAATCATACACCTAGTATGATCTCATACAAAGCTCCTTTACACAAAATCAATTATCCCAAAATCGATAATTCTCAAAATAGGCTTTCCAAATTCCAATATTGATTTTACCCAAAAATCGAAAGCCTTTCCATATCCAAAGGTTCCCAAAACCTTTTCCAAAATCCTCATAAGATCCTTTATATATAAATTTTTAAAACTTTGGATCTTTTCAAACTTGTATAAAATTCCTTTTATACTTCAAACATTTACAAAAACCCCTTTTTCTTCCAGAAATAAATTCCACAAGGAAAGATTTATCTTATATAACAAAGATATATAACTTTGCTTATTAAAAATCAAATATTCAAATTTGATTACTCTTTCCAATATCAATTTCATTTAAATCTGTACGATGTACACATATCATCCATACGCTACACCAATCTGATCGCTCGCTCGATCACACAACTTCACTTCCGAACTAGTATCTTCAACACGACTTTCTAGTGCGGACACAGATATGGTTTCTTGATTAGAAACCGTCATTCTCCTTACATAGCCATAACTATGATAGAGAATATCCAGAACCAATCAACTATCCATATCCAGGTTCGCCGTTGAAAATCGAGTGACAAATTCCAACTCGGACCTATATAACTATCTCAAAATTCTGTGCTTGAATCTGGATCAAATCACTATGCGAATAGGACAATATACGTACATCCTACGTATTTAACTTCATTGATTATTAGCCAAATCAATTTCTTTTCTATTCATCCTCACTTTGAACTTTATTCGCTTAATCACATTTGCCTTAATCCCCATTTGGATTATCACTTCAATTCTTACCTCAGTTGGGAATTTATACCAATAACAGTTTGAACTCCGACCAATTTATATTTAGAAAACAGCTTGAAAATTTTAAAAATAGATAAGTAGTTGAAAAATAATTATTAGTTTGCAAAATAGCTATAAAATAGTTAACTAATTGTAAAATAGTTGAAAATAGTTAAATAGTTTCAGAAATTTTAGATAATTGCAAAATAGTTGGAAAATAATAATTTATTTGTAAAATAGTTGAAAAATAGTAATTAGTTTAGAAAAAAATTAAAAAAATGGTTAAATAGCTCCAAAACTAATTGTAAAACAAGTATAAAATAATTTGGCTTTAAGAAAGAAACATTGTATATATTTAATGGCTTAGAAAAATAAGTTTATATTAAAACAATTTATATTAAAAATAGCCAAGAGTCCACTGTTCACTTCCCCAACAATTCAACTTAAATTTCCATTTAAATTGACTCAATTCCAATTCAAATAACTCCAAATTCCATTGGACTTGATTTATTCCCAATTCAAGTTGAATCAATCTTGATCCCTCTCCCAATTTAAATCAAATTCCATTTGATTTTAATCCTGTTCAACTTTAACCCATCCCGAATTATATAAATTCGAGTTGAATTCTCAAAGGTTGGTTTAACACTTTAAACCAAATTATCTTTTATTTAAAGTTTTTAAACAATTTAATTTCTGAATTCAATTCTCAAAATTCCATCTTAAATTATCTTAACTTATGTATTTCAAGGTTCAAATAAGAGTTCAATCCAATTTTATTTTAAAATTTTAATTTATTATTAAATTTTATTTTCTAGTTTAAGCCAGTTCTTAAACAATTTTAATTTACAAATTCAATTATTCAAATTTTTAGTTCAAGTAATTCCATACCCTTAATTTTAAATTAAAGTTAGATTTTTTCTCTCTCAATAGTGGATATATTACCATAGTTCATTTCTTATTCATTTAAAACAAATCCAATTCGCAATTTAAAGATTTTTAGTAACAATAGGATGATGTTATTCAATTTATTTTAAATACATCCATCCGTTTTCAATTTCTAAACCTCAAACTCGTTTGAGATCACACAAATTCCAAAATCAAATTACCACACAACTTCCCAAGTTAAATCCCAATTTCATCTTGAAATTTCCAATTCAAGTTATTCATTCACACTTATTTAACTTCTCCCAAGTTAAATTTCAATTTTCTTAATCCAATCAACCTTACTCAATTTGAATTCCCGCTTCATACTTCAAAATTCTTTTCCTCTTATAAGTTCAAAACTTATATCACCTTGGGTTTTTTACATCACACCTCAGGGAAAAATCAAAACTCAACCTCTTAGAGTTTATTTCAAATTATCTTTGATATCATGTATATCTATACATATATACATATTTATTTCTTGGCCCTCCCAGCCATGTTTTAAAATTTGAAACCACCTTTGGTTTTAAATTCAAATCAAATTTCAAACAACCCATTGTTTGCAACAGTCCCAGTTATCCAAAGAATACTTATTTATTATTTTTCATTACTTTGAAACCAAATTTTCAAATTCCGGGATCAGATTTAGAATTTCATTTTCAATCCGTTAAATTTTAACTGGGGTGTATTTCTATTTATACTTAATTTAATTTCAATTCTAGACTTCAGTTTGGTTGTATTATATTATTTCTTAATTTTAATTTCAATAATTAACAACCAATCACCTAAATATTTATTAGAAGGAAATATTGTTTTATATATCAAAATATACTTTTATATATAAAATCATTTGGAATCTTTATATAAGAAAATAACAAGTACGCTTATATATATATATAATATATTCTCAACTCATTCTAGAGTACTACAGATTCTATTAAATGAGTAATCCCCACCAGAGCCAAGGTTCTCGCTTAATCCTTTCAGCTCTGATACCAAATGTAACGACCCAAAATTTTCATACCCGAAAATTCCAGATAGTTATGAAAAAGAAGAAAGAGATAGAAGAAGAAGAAGAAGAGCAACACCAAAACATCTCACAATCGCAACGGATAAAATATAATAATAATAAATAATAACAGTCTACAAAAGGATACTATATCAGTCGATTACATTTAATATACATCAGAGTTTCACATTATACACAGTCACTGAATATTTACAATTATCATGTCACAGATTAATAGTAATATAAATACAGCGGAAATATTCTATACGCTCTTGCCATCCAGCTCGGCTCCTGAGCTCCATAACGTTCCTACCTAAAAATCTGTAATACTCGGTTTGACCCGAGCATTACACCAAAGTAACACCCGGGTCAGGCTGGAAACCAGCGTGAGTAAACCCATATAATAATAAATTCAAATCTTAAAGGAAACCCGGGTAACTCGTACTTCCTACGAGTTCATTATACTCAATTACTTAAATCAAATTCTAAGTATTCCTACTTACCCTTTCAGTCTATTGATTTCTCGCAGTAATCCATATAGAATCATGCAGATTATAAATCGAAGTGGGTTCGGGTATTACTAATACCCGATCCCTGTCTCTTCGAATACAATAACACCTTAACCCGAGTTATTCAAGTGAAAAACAATTTAACTTTAAATACAACAATTCTTCATAGAAGGATGACCATATTATAACCGTTCTTACCAAATCATATCCCTATTATTTCATATCTGAAATATCTAGTTATTTCAATGTATTCAATAGCATTCAATCTATTCTGAGTGAAACAAATCAATCCATACTATCTCAAATTAATTTAATTACCATAATTGAATGAAATCAATTTTCTTTACCTACCTTTAAATCCTGTTTACTAATTAATTATAAACTAATTAATTAATCATGCAATGGTCATCCGTTTTAATAAACCTTCCTTGATTGATTATCTTTTAATTACATTACGCCAAGTAATTATTTTATTAATCACTTTTACTCAAGTGATTACACTTATTTATCCCATTAAGCATGAATACTAAGTCCACCATTAAGTGATCCTCTTTAATTTATATACAAATTAGTTAACTTAAGACAACATTATCTTGTCAATGTCTTGATTTCCCCTTTCATTTCACATAATAATTTATTTTACTTCATTAAATCATTTTTAATTAAGTTGAAATAAAATAGTACTTTAACTTAATAATTTAAAGTTAATCAATTTATGACTTCTTTTAAATAATTTTAAACATTTATCAAACAATAGTTTTAAAAACTAATTTAATTTATTTTTATTTTTTTATTTTTTTAAAAAAACTGTGTTTTGATATCCTTTATAATTCTGCTCAAGGCTTGCTTCGGGCCAACCTGAAGCTTTACCCGGGGCTATCCTAAGTTTCCCTCCCATTCAAGATTTTAGTTTAAGTTAGTTTAAGATTTACAATTTAAAACCTGGAACCAAAAAAAATTATCGTCTTCACGAGTGTTTACTCGAGTCCCTCACCCACATACTCGAGCTTACCTTCGAGTCTTCCCCCACACCAATTGACTGACACAACAAGCCACCGTGCACGTTCACCTTCGCCACAGCCACCTCCGACCTTCGGTCGTCCCTCCGGCATGTCGACTCTCCACGCTACAACCAATTCCAAACATCAATTCACAATTTCCAGCCTTCGATCAAAAATGAACAATTCAGTCGAGCCTGGAACCAAACCTATCACCAGAAAACTCCTCGTCCCTTCTATCTCGACCACCAGAACCGCTACAACATTGGCCACGCATTCATCAAACTTCCATTCAACCCTTGCCAAAACGCAACGCCGCTCGATCATCCCTAGGCGATGCAGTTCACCAAAACCCATTCGTGACCAAAACTAGGTTTAACAAACTAAATTGATTCGTCGCCGTCGACATGATCATCCAGCACCCCAGTAGCCATTTTTACTGAAACCACCGAACTCCCTGCCACCTACCCCCCCCAGAAATAGTCTCGACCATCCTAGCGCTGCCGATCACCAAAAATAGTCTAAAAACCCATTTTTGGATACCATTGAAACACGGTCTCAACTTCCATCTAAAATTTATGAATTCACTGTTAAAAATCATGATTTAAGACGAGGATTCAGATTATATAAGTAGATTAGTATATCGTGATGCATGAATTTCAGCAGTGTTAAATTCCAACTGCGTATTTCCTGATTTTCCAGAGATATACACCTTATCGTGTTTTAAAATGTATATAATTGTTTTTATTGATGTTTAAAACAACATACTCTACTTGGAACCCAATCCTAACAAAGCTTGAAATAAAGAGATTTGGAAATTCTAATTTTATTCTAACCTCTGTGACTTAGGAAACAAAAACATGTTCAAGTAAACAATCATGCATAATGCAATCTCATAGCTACAGATAGTATACTTATATATATATATATATATATATATGTTCACACACACAACACCCTTCATCTCATATCTTTACAAACAATAGATTTAACTCCTTAAGCTTAATATAAAATGTTTACTCACCTGTAAAGAAAGTTTGAACAGAGCAGTGTTTACTAAATTTGTTTTTTTTTGAAACTGTTTCCATGCTTCATGCTTGAACTGTTTTGATCTTCTTATGGCTCACAGAGACATTCCCTTTATCTTAACTAAATTTTTTAAACGTAAATCCATACAAAAGAAACAACTTTCGTTTAAACTTTAATTCTTGACTAAGATCAAATCAAGTGGAAAGGCTATTTTACCATAATTTTAATTTTAAAAACATGGACAGGCAAAGCAGGGATGTAGCAATAATCCTTTATGTATTTATATATATACAGAAGATTCATTCCAATTCATACATTCAAAGCATATTTATTCCTAATAATCCATAAGTAACAAATAGTTAACACTTATGCTTTAAACTGGGGGGTTACTCACCTGAAAACTTTAAACAGGGCAGCCACTTATGGTCAAAATCAAAAATACAGCCTGCCTTTGGAAAGCTATCAGCGTGGAGTATTTTCTTCTTTGTTGATGTAGTTGTTGGTGATGTAGTTACAGTATGATACTCTTTTTTTTCTTCTTCTTAGTAATTGAGTTAAGTCTGGTTGTAAAGTTGATGAACGAATGAAGTAAAAAGGTGATATATATAAAAGATTGTACAAGTTAATGTATTCTTCGGGTACAATTTGGACAGAGATATTTTATTCCTCTCTTCAGTTTTTGTCCAGGCAAGATATATATATATATATATATATATATATATATATATATATGTATGTATGTATGTATGTATGTATGTATGTATGGCGGCTGAAGTGATATCTTTTGGGCTAGCATTTATTAACATTGTCTTCTTTTATAAGCTTATACTTATCTTTATTTTATAAGTACATTCATATGCAGGTATGACCGGTTCATTTCATATCACTTGTATCCCAACATATATGTGTTCTAGAATTTACTTATGTGTTAGTTTTATATTTTACATAATTATAACCTTTAAGATATTTTGTGATGACCCGTAGATCCGTACTCCTTGAATATACACTAATCTCCATAGATTAACTCAAAATGAACAGAAATACGAATTATCAATGTTTAAGAAAAAGAAAGAGAGAGAAGAAGAGGGAAAAAGATAGAAAATAGAGAGAAAAGAAAATAGAAAATAGAACGGAATGGAAAACAACAGAACAATATCAGAATCTCACAATTCGCAGCGGAACAACATATAATAGATAAATGAATAATCTTTAAACAAAGAACTATATCAGTTATTACATTACATTACATCAGAGTGTACAACTACAAACAACATCAACAGTGGAAAAAGAAATACTATATACTAGTAATACGCCATGCCATCCGGCTTGCCTCCTGCAACTCCAGAATATCCTGATAAACCTTAACTCTTGACTGCCCGTGTGGAAATTGGTGGGCACCCAGAGATTAGGAAGGAAAACAATAAACTCCGAGTCAGTCATGTGACTGGTGTGAGAACTCAAAATAGTTTATTTATCTTTAAAATCAAAAATAGAGAAATATTTTTAAAGTCAATTCGCAATGCTTTTAAAAATGAGACTACCATAAGGCCTCCCGCACACACACACAATGCAAACGCAGAATCAGAGGAGATTTCTCCTTATGATAGTCAAAGATGCTTGATACGTATTAAAAAAGAACCTTTGATATTATTACTAGTGCATAGTGTAGGAAAAATTCATTTCGAAAATAAAGATATAAATCTTAGCCAGCATAGACATTTCGAACTATGCCTACTATAGCTACCATCTAAACAGTGGTGACCACCATAAGTAAATGGCAGGTTCTACAACTAAAACCGTACTGGGTTTCGTATTGGGAATTGGATTTCCAACGAATGGTCAGGCCAAGGAACTTCCCATTGCCACATGAGAACGCCGTTGGAAGGACGTCCCCGAGAACCAAACCGGATCTCTGCCAACACAAGGCCGGGTTACCCCTAACTGTGTAACAACTGACACGAGTATGCCATCCCCCGGTCCTTTGGGACCTTTAACCGAGCGCTCGTCACCATCATCACACAATCATAAATAAAGTGTTTCAACATGAGTAAGTATCTGGGCTCTATACCATGATACCACCCTTTCCAGAAGGAAATGCACATACCCTAAAGGGAGCTACCCCTCATAACCTTGCCGCATCTTTCCTGTTTTGACCATTCCGAGGTGTGAGGCTCGACGAAGTCACGTCCACAAAAACATACTTTATACAAAAGCCATGCTTTGGGTCAACAAATGATCATAGAAATGATCACAAAGATAAACGATTAAACAAATGATCCTATCACCTATGATCAACACAATGATCATTTCACAGCAACACTCAGCATGTCACATTACCAAATTGGGAATATATCGCTGATAACCTTCAACTACATAACCTCTGAGCTCGTATGTCTCAGAGAAGGGTGTTAAGCTAAGAGAATAAATTCTCCGCCACCAACAGAAATATATTTGAAAGAAATCTGCTTTATATCTCAATTTGTAATGCCAGACATACAATCCATACAAGTCTGTTCCGGGCTCGAATAGAACCGAAGGCACTTACAAAGAAGTCCTTGTAATCCGGATATCCACAATCCTGATCGGATTCCCCTTCACATATGGAGAACTCTATACCGGAGCAACTCGGTGCAGAGTCAATCGACAGGTCATCCTATCGCTCTTGCAAATACCCGGTCTTCAACACCGGTCTTCAATGCTATCCATTACGTCGTATCACTATTCGGAATGGGTAATCCGAATAACGAGCGCAACAATTTAAAAATAAGTGTAGCATTCAAATTCAGCAAATCACAACAAATACCTTTCAAAGGTAAATATTTATAGTCGGTTATTGAACTATCAATGGATATGCACAACATCACCAGATTCCAAATAATTTTCCAAATTATTTATTTCCCAAAAATATCTTTACTAGATATATAATTTTCACACTTCAAAAATAAATCAATATTTATTTTTAAACAGATTCCCCTTTCTTTTATACATTCCATAGTGAATTTATATTCTAAAATATCTATGCATATACGATTTCAATTATTCATTTTCAATTTATCTTCAAAAAAGATAAATTCTCAAAATATTCACTTTATATTGGAAAACATTTCCATACTTATTTAATAAGTAATTCACAAATATTTTTATTTTCTACACTTGGAAAATATTCAATATACTTAAATCAAGATTAAGTATATATTTCATTCTTTAAGGAAATCATTCTCTTAAACATATTTATTTGGGCCAAAACAAATGTTGCGTAAAACATCGTTACGACAACCCAAAAATCACTAGTACAGGGATTCAAAATTAAAATAGATATATAAATCCCAATACTAAATCAAACATTTCCTTTCGGAAATCATTTACTATAACAACAGTGTTATAGTCCACCATTTCCCTTTATTTCTCGAAAACGTCTATTTCAACAATAAATGTTGAAATCTATGGTTTCGAATCTCAACACATTTAAAACATCGTTAGATCGTTTTAATTCTGTTTAAAATATCACATCCTAAACATTTTCTTTAACATATTATTCACTATTCAAAAACGTGAATATACTTGTTAACCAATTTCATCACTTCTATTCATTTTATTTTAAAGGATTATTCACCGTCTAAAACGTGAATATAACTCCATTAATAAGTTATAACAATTTACTTATCAAAATAATTCTTTGCGAATTTATAAAACAATGTTTATAAATTCCATTCCTATCTATTTTATAACAACTTCCTTTTATAAACCTCCTTTATTAACCTATTTACTTTATAACTCACTTATAAACTAAAGGTTCATATTATAAGTTAAATGCTTATAAAACGATTATTTTACAAAATCGTTCTTTTTAAGACTTTCCAAATTTTAAATCTTATAACTTATAAGATTCATTTATTTATCAAAAATTCATTCTTCAAATAACTTTACAAATTTTATAAACCTACTGCTTATAAAATTCCATTTATAACTTCACCGTTTATAATTCTATAAATTTCATTCATTTATGAAGTTCATTCACAATTCATTCTAACACCTATAAAAACTCGTTTTATAATTCCAATACTTTAATTTATAAATATCAATTTATAAATCTTTTATATAAATCAATTTATATTATTATTCTTTTAAACCATCTTTAATCCCCTTTATAATTTCACCATTTTGATTTATAAAATAATTAAATTTCATAAATCCTATATTTCAACTTTTTATAATAAATTCAGAAATCCTAATTTTAAACTATTTTATAAGATTGTTAACCCATATTTCTCAAAAATCAATCTTTAACTGTATTTCTTAAAAATCATAATTTTTATAACATTAAAAGTATAACGTTTATTTATTTAAAATAAATCAATTTCCAAAAATATTTCATAACGTATACTTTTCAAAAATCACTTTAAAATCATTTTAAAATTCCAAATTTGGTCCAATGATGCTACATACCAAATAGTCAATCACGACAACAACGATATCATATATCGATATGATAATCAACGAATATCAAAATATCCATAATCAAACAAATACTGTTGAGGAATCCAGTTGGATCCCTCCAACCTGTTTTCCTGCATCCAAAGATGTTAGTACAATACCAATTCCGTTCCAGTACGAAATTATCGCGGTATATGGGATTTAAAATATTATCCGCTTAATAGACGGCGCAATAGGGTCTCATCCGCTATACAAATGCGGGAAATCAACAACTGCAATATATACATATGCCAATATATATATATATTGCTATTATATATAATACCAATTCACTGTTTATGAAATATTCGCGGTATATGTTTTTAATAAATAACATCCGCTTACTAACGGCGCATAATGTCTATTTTAACAATCAATAGATAATAATCATAATTCAAACATGCATTCAAATATTTTAAATATAACTATTTAAAATAAAATCGAAACCGATTCGATTGAGTGAGAACTTCTCACCTTAGCTTTTGTTTGCAATCCATTTCCAATTTCGGCTTGATTTATACCTAGTATAAATATTTACGCAGTTTGTTAATATTTGAATTAATCGAACTGTTAATTTCCGTTTAATAATTTTAATTGTCTAATGATTTAATTTCAAACTAATTTTCTTTAACAAATTTATTTAACTAAAAATTTAAAAATTAAATTTCCTTTAAAATTTATTTCTACTAATTCTTTTACTTTAAATTAATATCTTTTTAAATAAATTTGTTTTACTAAAAATTTAAACTTGAAACAAAATTTACTTTTTAAAAAAAATTATTTTCAAAATGAATTAGTAAATTTATAATGTATTCATTCATTCATTTTTATTTTCACTTTGAAACTATATCACATATATATATCTAACTAAAACTAAAATAGGTTTACATCTTACTGTAAAACAAATTTTCTATTTATTTACACACATTTATTTTTCATTAAATTCGAACTAAAATCAATAGCATTACCTAATTGCCTTGCACGAAGAAGCCGATCCAATCGATCGCGACGGCCCCAACTCCTCGACGAACGCACGCAGCCTCACCAGAAATCACCGAGCTACCTCTATGCACGCGACTTCACCCAAACCCATCGCCGAGGTTGCGCCGCCACCCTGCTGTGCTCGAGAACCCACGCGAGTGCTTGCGCGAGCCTCCTCTGGCCGTGTGAAAACCCTAGCCTCGCGCGAACAATCGCGAGCCCACCTCGATCGAACTTGAGTTCGTCGTTCCCAAAACCCCTACCTTACGTCGCTCTCCCCCAATCGATCGCCAACATCGCGATTTTTTTTTGCCATCGAGCCTCCCCTGGTCTGAACCCATTGCCCCGCGTCGAGCAATCCTTGGTCGCGAGCTCCCAGTTGACCGCGACCCTCGCGATTATCCTCTCGTGAATTTAACCCCCGCAAGGCTTCGGCCATTTTTTTTTGTTCGTTTTGATTTCTAAATTGAAGATGAAGGACTATTTAAAAACATAGAGGAAGCATGCTCGCATAATCTAGCCGTGATTTTAGGCGGAAACAAGGGAGCGTGATGTTAGGCATAATAGAAGGGATGCTGTCGTTTATTTAGAAATTTAAATTTAAATTGAATTCAATTTGATTTCGACGCGTTTTCTCATCGTGTGTTCACATAACAGCTTCGAAAAATACAAAATTTGAAATCCGATAATAATTCAATATTACGGACCCAATGGAACTGGTTTTGTCAAATTCCGAGACTGTGCCTCGGACGGCTATTTTTAAATATCGATTTAAACGATATATTTTCAAAACTGAACAAATTACTTTCTAATTCAATTCTAAAGCTTCTATTATCTTCAGTATTATCAATATGGATTTTACAAGCCTTTGAAATATTTTAAATCAACTTAAAATTGAAGATTCAAATTTTATTCACTTTCAATGGATTAAATTTTATAATTTAATCGCCAATTCATTCTGATAATTAGAAATTCAAGTCAAACTATCATTCATATATTTAAAATTAATTAAATATTCCATTTTTAAATTGTCCAAAATTCTGGGTCGTTACGATCTTCCCCCCTTAAAAGAAATTCGTCCCGAAATTACAAGTTAGGAAGAATGGTCCTTAACTCGTCTACTATTTTTCACAATCTAAATAGTTTTATCAACTTACTAACCCAAATCTTTTCTACTAAAGATTCATTATTATTTCAACTTACTTTCCAATTTCAATTATAAGTTTCAAATAACATTGTTTACTTCAAAATTCAAACTTAAATTCAAATTCAAATTTCAAATTTCTCAAAAATTTTCTAACACCCTAAATTTTCGAAAAATTTCGCCAGCGTCTTCTTTGTGCGGCTAGATCGGTACGACTACAAAATGGCTCTACGGCCTCCCAAATCCAAAAAGAAAAAGAAAAAGCCAAGCGGCTAGGCAAGAAAGTCATCAAATCCCATATTGAAATTTAAATACGTACCTTTTGTCGAGCAATTCAAATTTATCCTTGAAACTAAAATCCCAATTCCATTTATATACCTGCATATCCTGCTAGTAGTAGTTTCCAATTCCAAATACGATATTCAAACCAATTTGCCAATTCTATTGAAAAATTTCGGTATATGCTTCTTATACCATCTTTAGCTTTACTATTGAAGTTACATATCCAATTTCATTCAATTTTTCCTTATCTTTCAAATTTCATTTGAATTCAATCCACAATTTCAATTCTATTCAAATTCCATTTCCTCTTCCGAATATTGAATTTCATGGATTAACTTTCATTTACAACAGTACTATTTTAAATTAGTTCCAATTACTAATTCATTACTAATTCCAATTTCAATTATTCAAATTTATTTTCAACATTCAGTCTCAATTCCAGTTTTCGTTCCTAACTTTTTTTTTATTTTCAATTCCCTATTTTGGTTTATAACCACTCGTATTTAAACTGGATTTCAAATCCATACGAATTTTAATTCATCTTCCATTTATAATTGTTCAATTCAATTCTATTGCTTACAAATTCGAAATGAATTTCAACATTCAATCTCATATTTTTATTTTACTTGCATTCAATTTGGTTCAACATTTTTAATAACATTAGCTTTTAATGAATTAACACTTATATTCATTATTTCATATCAACTGGTTTACATTAAATTGATTTACATTCAGTTGATTCATATTCACTTACTAAAGTTGAATTTCATTTACATAACTCAAGTTCACATCTATCACTTAACTTTATTGATTTACTTTGATACCAATATCAACTTCATTCAACATCACTTAAGTTATACTTCCACTTTATAAACATCACTTGGTTTTACATAACTTAAATTTTTATTTACAACTCATATTCATAAATGTATCCATATAGTTTCACGTCTTATATATATAAGTTTATTTCACAATTGTAAATCACTTTAATTATAATTCAATTCTTATAATTCTTTTGCTTATACAATTATTCTCTTATTTAGATTATTCAAACAACCAAACAATCAACTTATATATACTTTAATAATTCTGAAAAACTATTCCTTTATATATAAAAATATAATCAAGGCAAAATTATTTCATTTACACAATTTAAAACAATATTGTGTCGAATTGTTCTATTCAAATGTTTATAAACCCCTTCGGCATAGTTGTCGAGACCGTGCTGATGAAGGTTCATATGCCACTCAATAAACCAATCATCACAATATAAAACAATTTTATATATTCACTAACAAATATGCTCTCATAGCTATTATTACACTCAAACTCATTCTAGAGTACTACTGACTCTATCTCTAATGAGTAATATCCAACAGAGCCATGGTTGTCGCTTAACCATAAGCTCTGATACCACCTGTGATGACCCGTAGATCCGTACTCCTTGAATATACACTAATCTCCATAGATTAACTCAAGATGAACAGAAATACGAATTATCAATGTTTAAGAAAAAGAAAGAGAGAGAAGAAGAGGGAAAAAGATAGAAAATAGAGAGAAAAGAAAATAGAAAATAGAACGGAATAGAAAACAACAGAACAATATCAGAATCTCACAATTCGCCGCGGAACAACATATAATAGAATGAATAATCTTTAAACAAAGAACTATATCAGTTATTACATTACATTACATTACATTACATTACATCAGAGTGTACAACTACAAACAACATCAACAGTGGAAAAAGAAATACTATATACTAGTAATACGCCATGCCATCCAGCTTGCCTCCAGCAACTCCAGAATATCCTGATAAACCTTAACTGTTGACTGCCCGTGTGGAAATTGGCGGGCACCCAGAGTTTAGGAAGGAAAACAATAAACTCCGAGTCAGTCATGTGACTGGTGTGAGAACTCAAAATAGTTTATTTATCTTTAAAATCAAAAATAGAGAAATATTTTTAAAGTCAATTCGCAATGCTTTTAAAAATGAGACTACCATAAGGCCTCCCGCACACACACACAATGCAAACGCAGAATCGGAGGAGATTTCTCCTTATGATAGTCAAAGATGCTTGATACATATTAAAAAAGAACCTTTGATATTATTACTAGTGCATAGTGTAGGAAAAATTCATTTCGAAAATAAAGATATAAATCTTAGCCAGCATAGACATTTCGAACTATGCCTACTATAGCTACCATCTAAACAGTGGTGACCACCATAAGTAAATGGCAGGTTCTACAACTAAAACCGTACTGGGTTTCGTATTGGGAATTGGATTTCCAACGAATGGTCAGGCCAAGGAACTTCCCATTGCCACATGAGAACGCCTCTGGAAGGACGTCCCCGAGAACCAAACCGGATCTCTGCCAACACAAGGCCGGGTTACCCCTAACTGGGTAACAACTGACACGAGTATGCCATCCCCCGGTCCTTTGGGACCTTTAACCGAGCGCTCGTCACCATCATCACACAATCATAAATAAAGCGTTTCAACATGAGTAAGTATCTGGGCTCCATACCATGATACCACCCTTTCCAGAAGGAAATGCACATACCCTAAAGGGAGCTACCCCTCATAACCTTGCCGCATCTTTCCTGTTTTGACCATTCCGAGGTGTGAGGCTCGACGAAGTCACGTCCACAAAAACATACGTTATACAAAAGCCATGCTTTGGGTCAACAAATGATCATAGAAATGATCACAAAGATAAACGATCAAACAAATGATCCTATCACCTATGATCAACACAATGATCATTTCACAGCAACACTCAGCATGTCACATTACCAAATTGAGAATATATCGCTGATAACCTTCAACTACATAACCTCTGAGCTCGTACGTCTCAGAGAAGGGTGTTAAGCTAAGAGAATAAATTCTCCGCCACCAACAGAAATATATTTGAAAGAAATCTGCTTTATATCTCAATTTGTAATGCCAGACATACAATCCATACAAGTCTGTTCCGGGCTCGAATAGAACCGAAGGCACTTACAAAGAAGTCCTTGCAATCCGGATATCCACAATCCTGATCGGATTCCCCATCACATATGGAGAACTCTATACCGGAGCAACTCGGTGCAGAGTCAATCGACAGGTCATCCTATCGCTCTCGCAAATACCCGGTGTTCAACACCGGTCTTCAATGTTATCCATTACGTCGTATCACTATTCGGAATGGGTAATCCGAATAACGAGTTCAATAATTTAAAAATAAGTGTAGCATTCAAATTCAGCAAATCACAACAAATGCCTTTCAAAGGTAAATATTTATAGTCGGTTATTGAACTATCAATGGATATGCACAACATCACCAGATTCCAAATAATTTTCCAAATTATTTATTTCCCAAATATATCTTTACTAGATATATAATTTTCACACTTCAAAAATAAATCAATATTTATTTTTAAACAGATTCCCCTTCTTCTATAAATTCCATAGTGAATTTATATTCCAAAATATCTATGCATATACGATTTCAATTATTCATTTTCAATTTATCTTCAAAAAAGATAAATTCTCAAAATATTCCCTTTATATTGGAAAACATTTCCATACTTATTTAATAAGTAATTCACAAATATTTTTATTTTCTACACTTGGAAAATATTCAGTATACTTAAATCAAGATTAAGTATATATTTCATTCTTTAAGGAAATCATTCTCTTAAACATATTTATTTGGGCCAAAACGAATGTTGCGTAAAACATCGTTACGACAACCCAAAAATCACTAGTACAGGGATTCAAAATTAAAATAGATATATAAATCCCAATACTAAATCAAACATTTCCTTTCGGAAATCATTTACTATAACAACAGTGTTATAGTCCACCATTTCCCTTTATTTCTCGAAAACGTCTATTTCAACAATAAATGTTGAAATCTATGGTTTCGAATCTCAACACATTTAAAACATCATTAGATCGTTTTAATTCTGTCTAAAATATCACATCCTAAACATTTTCTTTAACATATTATTCACTATTCAAAAACGTGAATATACTTGTTAACCAATTTCATCACTTCTATTCATTTTATTTTAAAGGATTATTCACCGTCTAAAACATGAATATAACTCCATTAATAAGTTATAACAATTTACTTAGCAAAACAAGTCTTTGCGAATTTATAAAACAACGTTTATAAATTCCATTCCTATCTATTTTATAACAACTTCCTTTTATAAACCTCCTTCATTAACCTATTTACTTTATAACTCAATTATAAACCAAAGGTTCATATTATAAGTTAAATGCTTATAAAACGATTATTTTACAAAATCGTTCTTTTTAAGACTTTCCAAATTTTAAATCTTATAACTTATAAGATTCATTTATTTATCAAAAATTCATTCTTCAAATAACTTTACAAATTTTATAAACCTACTGCTTATAAAATTCCATTTATAACTTCACCGTTTATAATTCTATAAATTTCATTCATTTATGAAGTTCATTCACAATTCATTCTAACACTTATAAAAACTCGTTTTATAATTCCAATACTTTAATTTATAAATATCAGTTTACAAATCTTTTATATAAATCAATTTATATTATTATTCTTTTAAACCATCTTTAATCCCCTTTATAATTTCACCATTTTGATTTATAAAATAATTAAATTTCATAAATCCTATATTTCAACTTTTTATAATAAATTCAGAAATCCCAATTTTAAACTATTTTATAAGATCGTTAACCCATATTTCTCAAAAATCAATCTTTAACTGTATTTCTTAAAAATCATAATTTTTATAACATTAAAAGTATAACGTTTATTTATTTAAAATAAATCAATTTCCAAAAATATTTTGTAATGTATACTTTTCAAAAATCACTTTAAAATCATTTTAAAATTCCAAATTTGGTCCAATGATGCTACATACCAAATAGTCAATCACGACAACAACGATATCATATATCGATATGATAATCAACGAATATCAAAATATCCATAATCAAACAAATACTGTTGAGGAATCCAGTTGGATCCCTCCAACCTGTTTTCCTGCATCCAAAGATGTTAGCACAATACCAATTTCGTTCCAGTACGAAATTATCGCGGTATATGGGATTTAAAATATTATCCGCTTAATAGACGGCGCAATAGGGTCTCATGCGCTATACAAATGCGGGAAATCAATAACTGCAATATATACATATGCCAATATATATATATATATATATATTGCTATTATATATAATACCAATTTCACTGTTTATGAAATATTCGCGGTATATGTTTTTAATAAATAACATCCGCTTACTAACGGCGCATAATGTCTATTTTAACAATCAATAGATAACAATCATCATTTAAACATGCATTCAAATATTTTAAATATAACTATTAAAAATAAAATCGAAACCGATTCGATTGAGTGAGAAGTTCTCACCTTAGCTTTTGTTTGCAATACATTTCCAATTTCGGCTTGATTTATACCTAGTATAAATATTTACACAGTTTGTTAATATTTGAATTAATCGAACTGTTAATTTCCGTTTAATAATTTTAATTGTCTAATGATTTAATTTCAAACTAATTTTCTTTAACAAATTTATTTAACTAAAAATTTAAAAATTAAATTTCCTTTAAAATTTATTTCTACTAATTCTTTTACTTTAAATTAATATCTTTTTAAATAAATTTGTTTTACTAAAAATTTAAACTTGAAACAAAATTTACTTTTAAAAAAAAATTATTTTCAAAATGAACTAGTAAATTTATAATGTATTCATTCATTTATTTTTATTTTCACTTTGAAACTATATCACATATATATATCTAACTAAAACTAAAATAGGTTTACATCTTACTGTAAAACAAATTTTCTATTTATTTACACACGTTTATTTTTCATTAAATTCGAACTAAAATCAATAGCATTACCTAATTGCCTTGCACGAAGAAGCCGATCCAATCGATCGCGACTGCCGCAAGTCCTCGACGAACGCACACAGCCTCACCAGAAATCACCAAGCTTCCTCTATGCACGCGACTTCACCCAAACCCATCGCCGAGGTTGCGCCGCCACCCTGCTGTGCTCGAGAACCCACGCGAGTGCTTGCGCGAGCCTCCTCTGGCCGCGTGAAAACCCTAGCCTCGCGCGAACAATCGCGAGCCCACCTCGATCGAACTTAAGTTCGTCGTTCCCAAAACCCCTACCTTACGTCGCTCTCCCCCAATCGATCGCCAACATCGCGATTTTTTTTGCCATCGAGCCTCCCCTGGTCTGAACCCATTGCCCCGCGTCGAGCAATCCTTGGTCGCGAGCTCCCAGTTGACCGCGACCCTCGCGATTATCCTCTCGTGAATTTAACCCCCCAAGGCTTCGGCCATTTTTTTTTGTTCGTTTTGATTTCTAAATTGAAGATGAAGGACTATTTAAAAACATGGAGGAAGCATGCTCGCATAATCTAGCCGTGATTTTAGGCGGAAACAAGGGAGCATGATGTTAGGCATAATAGAAGGGATGCTGTCGTTTATTTAGAAATTTAAATTTAAATTGAATTCAATTTGATTTCGACGCGTTTTCTCATCGTGTGTTCACATAACAGCTCCGAAAAATACAAAATTTGAAATCCGGTAATAATTCAATATTACGGACCCAATGGAACTGGTTTCGTCAAATTCCGAGACTGTGCCTCGGACGGCTATTTTTAAATATCGATTTAAACGATATATTTTCAAAACTGAACAAATTACTTTCTAATTCAATTCTGAAGCTTCTATTATCTTCAGTATTATCAATATGGATTTTACAAGCCTTTGAAATATTTTAAATCAACTTAAAATTGAAGATTCAAATTTTATTCACTTTAAATAGATTAAATTTTATAATTTAATCGCCAATTCATTCTGATAATTAGAAATTCAAGTCAAACTATCATTCATATATTTAAAATTAATTAAATATTCCATTTTTAAATTGTCCAAAATTCTGGGTTGTTACATTTTTATTTTCACATTCATACTTATTTTATTTCTTTGTTAAGGTTTAACTGTCAACATCGAATTTCTTAAAATTATTTATTTCTATACTTTTAAAAATATTTAGAAACTCGTTATTTTAATTCCAAGCCATATCTTCTCCCAATTACATATATATTTGTTTTAAAATAATAAGCTGTATTTTAATTAAGTATTGATTAAAATAATACTGCCAAAAATCTGGGATGTCAAAACGATCGTACAAATCAACATAACGTTCCATAATTTATGGAAAATGCAATGTCTCGCAAACGGTATGTCGGAATTCCACAAAATTTGAAGAGGAAGTATCCTACATCATGCAGCTCCCCCATGATTGATCACATCTCAAACGGATGAAATCTTGGAAAATATGCCGATCGTTATTGGCAAGATCGTACAAATTAGCATAACGATCCACAGTTTTACGAAAAATGCAATATCTCACAAACTATACGTCAGAATTACACAAAATTTGAAGAGCTAGTAGCTAACATCATGGGATCCTACATGATCGATCACGGCTTAAAAGGATAAGTCAGGGAATGATCTCCTATGATCCAATTTCTAGTCAAAATAGTGAAGATCGATTCAAAAACGGTAAGTCAGAATGGCACAAAACTTTAAGAGCATGGAATAGAGGTATAGAGGACCCTATAAAAACGATCGCAGAACTACTGGAGTTAGTATGGAATAATTGGCATAAATTATTTTTTGGTTCGATCGATTCCAAATTTTGTGGGTCGGGTCGTATGAGCCTAGAGGTTCTCCTTCTGAAATTTCAGCCTGACCCATGCATGTCTTCACCTATAAACACAGTGGACCTGGCTCATTACAAATGACTTTTTTTTCAGCTGGCTTTCCTTCATCACTTCTTATCTCTTCCTCCACTAATTTTCTAAGAAAAAACAATTGTACTTTTAATCCTACAGTACAAATAAAAAGATTATTGGAGTGGATATAGGCTGGATTTTGCCGAACCACTATAAAACTCGTGTGTTTCTTTACTTTTTCTGCTATTTATTTTGGGATTTACGTGCTTATCTTTCAGTTTTGATATTAATTTTGAAAATTGGTGCTTCACATACAACTGGGTATTTGTGACCATTTTTGGCTTAAACATGGCCGAACTAGGGGTGATTTCAAATGTTGAGAATCTTGAAACTTAGTTATATAATAACAATGTCACAGTACAGATTACAAAAGAACCTGGAGCTCATAAGAAGTTAAGAAACATACTCCTAATGTTCTACATTATAAACAAATTTTATAATTCGAGATATGTTGATTGACATAGTAGATAATAAAACATTATAGTATAGCCATTCACTAAGGGACTAATATAATTGGATTAGGACTCATAACTAATCCCAATTGTAACTGGGAGATTGAGAGAGTTAGTGGTATGCCCTAGGGAAATTAAGTAATCCTAACTCTCTTATCAATCTTTTTCATAATTAAGGTGTCTGATTTCTATTAATATTTTATTATCTGGTGATATAATTAATTAAGTAATTAATTAATTTAAAGTGTGTAGATAATTTTTTTTAAAATAAAATGTTATGCGACTATAGTTGCAATCGTGAGTAATTAATCACAATAGATAATATCATTTTCTTTTGAATATTCGTAGTCAATATGTTTCGAGAAAGGATGCCGATATATCCATTGAGACCTGAGTACGTAACACTCTCTAAATGTTTAAAAATGTATTACTCATGGGTGTTGAGGAACTAAGATGTTATGTGCTCATAGTTGTTAGATAACTATGGAATGACTCACATGAGAGTTTCCTATTTGTTAATAATAACTAAGGTCAAATGAGAAATCTCAAAGCGACTATATTATACAATTCTCTCCATTTGAGAATATTTTTGAACTTCAATGTGAATTATCTACCTGAAGTAGTTAAATCATGGCGTAGGGACCATCAAGCGACTATAATTATGATAAAGTTAAGGGCATGCCTAGGGGCAATTATGTAATTTATTACATATATCTAACTCGACAACCAATCTTGTTCAAAATAAATTATGTTTTCTTTCTATTGTATATTTGATATAATGTAGGTTATATTAATGAATTAATTAATTTAATTAAAAGTTTATTTAATAGAAAAACTATAAATGGTATATTTTACTCTAGTAGTTACAGAGTGTTGTAACCATGAATAATTTATCTCAATAAGATTATATATACCGTTTTACATATTCATAGTCAAGATGTATCGAGACTGGATATTGATACATCTATTGAAACTAGAGTGTATAACTATTATCCGAGTTTTTAACCTAGCATAATCCAAAGAAAGTCAGGTCAAAGGAAGTCAGAACATCTACTTCGAGTCAGAAAAAACTGAGAATCAGCCAAAAGGACTAGAACAACAAGCCAAGAAGAAGCTAGAAGAAAGCAGAAAAACGTTAAGGACATGGATTGCTAGTGATCCATATAGTATGGATCGCTAGAGATCCATTGCATTTTCTCATGAACTCATCTATTTTCCTACATCATGATCTATAAGAGAAGACCAAAAAATTGGCTAAGTATATGCATTGCTAGCAATCCATACGTTTTTATTAGTTCGCTGCTACAACAAAGCCTAGGGAATGCACTACGGCATTGGATCGCGTTCAAACCTAATCTATGTATCGCTAACGATCCACAGAGTTAGCTCGGTTCCTAAAACAATTTTCGGTGTGCCTTCATGTGGCCATGTGCAAACATTTTGGCAATTGGGGTTGGCCTAGTAGCTCTCCAACCTCTATAAATACAATCCTACCTGCAACATAATCAGGGGATCCTTCGGACTGGTTGTTGAAAATCTGCTGGAACCTTTCTTCACTCTTCACCTCCCTTGCAACAATCTTCTAAGGAGTTCACTGTGATTCTGCAGTGGGTTCTAACTTTGGAGATTCAATCTAGCTAAGGATAATGAAGAGATTTGTAATCAAACACTTCTTATAGCAACGATCAGTCTATAATAAAACTATAAAGTGGACATAGCTTCATTAACTACCGAACCATTATAAAAATCTCTTGTCTTATTTCTCTTACTGATTTTTTCTATATCTATTATCTATATTATTGCACTGTGAGAACAGGGCTAGTGCTTTCACACTCAAACCAGGGTGTTGATCCATTTTTGGGTAAACATTTTGGTGCTTTCATTAAGAGCCCAACTCAGACTTAGATCTAATTATCTACTTTGGGTCAGATAGGTTCAAAAGTTAGATCCTCAATCTCTGCTTAGAAGTTTTATTGTTGAGAACAAAAGAACGAATCGGCTTATTGAAAGTGTCATTCGAAGGGGATATATTCGATTAAGGCCAAGCCCTCATGGGATATGGTGACCACTCCCAACTGACCAGCTTTTTATCTCATCATGCAGCTCCCATCAAGAATACACGTCATCGAAAATCATCAAAAATAATCAAAATAGTCGTTAAAAACTTACTTCAGGATTGATTCGAAGTCGAACTCGAGTAATCGCCCATTTGGCTTGAAGCAGATTTTGAATGTTCGGATTCGAAGTCGAACTCGGGTAATCACCCATTTGACTTGAAGTAAACCTAGGAAATTCTAGCCCAAAATCAGGCTCGGGTAATACCAAGAGTTTCTCCAAGAAAACACGCAAATGGCTCCAAGTAATGTTTGTCACCAACCTAGCACTTCAATTTCGGTGACTCCAAGCAAACCATGTGCTGACTCTAAGAAAACGACAAATTTTCTTGGGTCGGACTCCAAATGAAATACCACCAATCCATCAATGCTAATCCATCTTCTTTTTCCCATAACTCGAATATGCGAACTCCAAATACCTTGAAATTTAGGATGCAACCTTATGGGGCCTTCTTTGTCACCCTAGATCGACCTCACCTAGTTTGAATTTTTTTGGGATCGTCACTGTTCCATGATCCCATCATAAGTGATTTTTCATTCAATCGTCATTTCCAATCATTCATGCATAGACAATCATGCATATATCATTCTCAAGCATTATAAAAACCGTAATGTGAAAACAACACGATTTGACAACGATTAGAGCATCTTCCCCAATCAAAACCCATTCACCGAAGCCGTTAAATATGCAGAATATCCAAAGAAGTTTATCATGCCAACTATACCTTTTATACAACTGTATAACTGAGCCTAAATTGCTTCTTTACAGGTATGACTAGCATACGGACGAAGTGATGGAAACAAATGCAGTCTACTACAAGGTCCTCAGGAATCATTAAAGGATGAAACAACCTACTGCCCTGGAAGAATTCTATGAGAAGTCAAACCAGTTATAAATACTAGATGTAGTGCAATTGGAAGAAATCAAACCCGATAATTTGCCAAAGAACATACTAAACAGTGAAGGAGCTATAGGACCTCAGCGATCTCCTGCCCAAGCAAGGCCATTATGACCCAATAGAAATCGCCCGGGCTAACTGACGAAATTAGACAAAAGGATGATTATCAAATAACACTGTGGCTAACTAGCTACTAAGGAATGGGGAAGAAACCTAAAGTGATGCCTTCTCATCCATCATCGTTTGCTTTCCTGTTCCAAATGAGCCGTACCAGGACCCTGGGGTCATTGCAGATAGCACGTCGAAAAAAATGCTTTTATGACCTCGACAAGTCATGTCGATCCCCCTTTTGAAAACCGACATTGTTCCGGTAGCGTCGAGAAGTCCTGTCCAAAGGATCATCGAACAAATAGATCCAACCCCTTAATCTACAGGAACCAATAAAACCATGTCCCTGCAAGCCAAATCCCAAAATTCCTCTCAGAATCAATAAATTATAATCCCAAGGCCCTCTGGTCACCAGACATCTGACACAAAACCCTTCGTGAACATAAAGATCTTTCACGAACTAAAGCGTCATGAAGGCGAACCGGTAGATCAATGGTCATCTAATCCAAAAAACCTTTTGTGAATGTGAAGGTCTTTCACAAACTAAAGAATCATGAGGGTAAACCGGTAGATCATCGGTCATCTGATTCAAAAAACCCTTCGTGAACGTGAAGGTGCTTCACAAACTAAAGAATCATGAAGGTAAGCTGTTAGATCAGCTGTCATCTCAATCAAAAAACCCTTCAGGAACATGAAGGTCTTTTATGAACTATAGCATAGTGAAGGTGAACCGGTAGATCAACGGTCATCTGATCCACAAAGCCCTTCATGAACGTGAAGGTCTTTTACGAACTAAAGCATGGTGAAGGCAAACCAGTAGATCAGCAGTCATCTGATCCAAAAACCCTTCGTGAACATGAAGGCTTTTCACGAACTAAAGCACCATGAAGGTAAACAGGTAGATCATCGGTTATCTAATCCAAAAAACCCTTCATAAACATTAAGGTCTTTCATGAACTAAAGCATCGTGAAGGCGAATTGGTAGATCTGCGGTCGTCTGATCGAAAAAAGCCTTCACAAATGTGAAGGTCTTTCATAAATTAAAGTGACATAAAGGTGAACCGATAGATCAGTGGTCACCTGTTTCGAAAAACCTTCATGAATGTGAAGGTCTTTCTTGAACTAAAGCATCGTGGAGGAAAACCGGTAGATCAGCGGATATCTGATCCAAATACCCATTCACGAACATGAAAGTCTTTTAGGAACTAAAATGTCGTGAAGGCAAATCGGTCGATCAGAAAAATTTATGTATGATTGTTATCCGCGAAGGTGAACTGGAAGATCGGCGGTTATCTGATCTAAAGCCCCTGAAGTCAACTCAACGAAGTCACGCTTTGGGGCCACAAATCGACAATCATATCAGTCACTCTGCATAATTAACGGAATCATTTCCAATGGATGATGAAACAAACAGTGCCAAAATATAGACTTCAAATTCACTCAAAGGACTTAAGCCAAAATTGAACCGACCTTGCGGTTAATCAGGTGCTGACTTGAACAAGCCAAGACTTAGAAACCGGGAGAACCACACCCACTGGACCGGGGGCAACCAAATAAGTTGTGGAGAGACCTTGGGATACAGTTGAAGCACGCCAACATCTTTGGGGAATAGGGGGAACATCACACACTTGAATAGCTACAAGAAAGGACGAGACTAATCATACCACAGTTATGTTATGCCCGATCAAAAATTCTGGCATTCTGAAAACTACGGACTTAATGACCTAGCTAGTGTAAGAAATAAAATACTAGCATAATACTTGCCCACTTCTTCCCAACTACTACTTTACCTCTCTTGGTGACCAAATCCTCTTCCTACTAAACCGTATGCCAGTTAAAGACCCATTCTCAAAAGGTAGTTTAAACCAGAAACTGAGAGTCTTTCCTAAAACTCCATAAGCTCTTTCTTCATAACCATCTCCATGCTATCGGCTATAAATCTCTCCACCATGGCAACTTATCTGTTTGGCCGTGCACATCTTCCCAAAATATGAGAGGTTCGTCCAAGCCACGGTTACCCAATCCGAAAACCAATTATCTCTTAGAATCGATGAAACTGCTTAACTGACTAAATCGCGTTCCAGCAAAGTCAAATCGCTGGATTGATAAAAAAACTCGATGCTTACCATCTAAGAACTGGTATCGCTCTTCCAGCATTGAGAAGTCCTAAACCATTGCACGCACTCCCATAAGCCGCCCATCACTTCTTGAGCTGTGGAACCACGCTCTTGAAGCACGAACTTCTCACATTACCCGAAGATTGGCAATGTCGAGAATTTCCAAACCATTCCGGGTCGATGGGTCATCGGGTCGTATCGATCCCATAAGCCACGCATTTCATAAGTCATGCACTCTCAGATGCCGTGCATTTCGTAAGCCACACATTCAAAAAACCATGCATTTCATAAGCCGTGCAATTTCATAAGCCGCGCACTCTCAAAAGCCATGCATTTCTTAAGGCACACACTCTCATAAGCCGTGCATTTCGTAAGACGCGCATTTTTAAGCCGCATATCTAATAAACCATGCAAAAACCACTTGATGTTGTTCTTACATCATCAATGAGCCGTTAAAATTTTCTAAGTACCAGAATTGTCCCGACAACACTGGAAAATTTATCTATTGTAGGATTAAAACGGATCAATTCCCACTACCCGAAAGAACCGACATTGTTTCTATAGTTCCACAAATCTAACAAAATAAGAAGTTGGCGAAGAATTCTGATTTTGGACCAAAGTTAATGTACAAAATGTCAAATTCAAGACATACAAGTCATGAGTTCCCAGAGTAGGAGCTGCGACGTACCTTTGACTGAAGGCATCCAGGGAGCCACCAAGAACATCAAATACCACATTAATTATTAAGAATAATCATCCCTATAGACTGGGCGATACCTAACATACTAACACATGGTCAGGAAAAATTATCACTCCATAGTTCCATTATGCCGAACGGAGAATTTCGATAATCACAACAAGACTAAGTAGTATAGTAGGATGGACAAATGCGGAATTAAAAAGGAAACAACTTCTACCTGCTAGACATCGATATTGCTTCAACAACATCGAGAAATCTAGACCGTTATATCGATAAGAAAATCAAATTCCTTAAAATTCACCATCGCTCGGAAATAGGCGATAAAAGAAGGAACTTACCATCGACCGGAGATGGATAATGATATAAGACATTTCCAGAATCGTGTCATCGACCCAGTGGCTTCCAAAGAAAGAAGCAGGTGCTTGATTGAGGTCTCAAACCCTACCTGTAGAAAACCAGCTGTTATCGAAAGATAGACAATAACAAGGAGAGAATGCTCAAAATTGAGCATCTAAACCATTGATTCTCGAAGATTGGAACCAGCGAATAAGGTTGATATCTACAATAATGTTAGCAGCCTAACATAATGCATATGGCCTGTAGTAAGCAAGGTTAAGCATCACAGATTCAAGACAGACACTACCGAACACTACTTGTCCATGATCAGGATGGGAAAGAGCACAATCGTACCAAGGGCAATGTGATGACTCGCTCCACAATTTCTAATTTTCTATAGAATCTAGAATTTGGCGCCTAGAAATTAGGGGTTCCGTAGATATAAGTTAACTAACCAAAACCGGTTGGAGGAAATCTGTTTTTTCATGAATAAAAATAACCACGGAATTGGTTAAGAAACAACCCTGCATTTCCAAGGGTAACACTTGATGGTGATAAAGAAGGCTAGGCAACGGAAATGCCTGGGACTCCCATCCTTCCAGAACATGGTGTATCTCGAAGTTAAGCAACGTTGAGAAAAACAACCACATTGGGTTGAAAGGGATCAATTCAACTATATAGGATTAGGTGAATGATTCAATCATCACTAACATGACTTTAATACTGCTTGAAGATAGGCAGCACTAAGAAGAGACTTCTCCAATCCAATAATCAAAGTGCTAGTTTCCGAAGACCAAAACGGGTACCCAACTGGATTAAAAGCATCGTCGGGCTGATGGGAAAAATCTATCCCAACCTCTTGAGTGTCAGTGATGCCCCTACAACGCCGAGACCATTTCTCACTTCATAAGTACCAGCATTGCTCTAGCAACGTCAGGAAACTTTATATTTCCTAAGTACTGGTGTTGCCCCGACAGCATTAGGAAATTTTATATTCCCTAAGTACCGACCTTGCCTCAACAATACCGGGAAATTTATCATTCACTAAGTACCGGTATTTCCCCGGTAATGATGGGAAAAATTTAATCTATAGGGCTAGTGAAAAATACTCACCATAGTAAATCATCTATGCACTAACTTTTAGAGATAGAAGTTAGTTCTCGATTGAGTTCTACCCTTGTTTTTAGAAAATTACCGTTGCCCGAAGATAGGAAATGACATGAAGACATAACCTTTCATAGGTCAATCAAATGGTTCAACCGAACATCACAGCAATCAGCCACTGCATGGAAATAAAGCTGCGTAGAAAAGAAATCTCAGGACTGAGTTACTCATGTGCTAATTTCTATGGATGAAAGCCGACGGACAATCGAATTTCCAAAATTCAACTTAGAAAGAATTTAGATATAGCCAAAAGATAGGTATTCTCTAGGAAATGTTGCTCAGAACCAAGCAGCTAGGTTATCAATTCCTAAGTCTGGTGTTGGCAAATGTACAAAACTTTCGCGACGACAGCAATCAGGCAAAGCATGCATGACTAAGGGCATGTAGGGACAATCATGGAAGGTAAGGAACTCAATCCACCGGACTTCCACAATCCTAGAATAGGATTGAGAGCCATACCAGGGATAGACGGACAAATACTTGATCGAAAGAAATGTTGCAAACTCCAAACACGAATAACTGAGAGGTTGGTTAGACATGGTTATATATCGCAAAACAGTGCATTCTTGCAAAAAAATCGCCAATAGGAAATGAAGATTTTAATGTTCAGGAATCAACCACCGCTTATAGTCTAGCAATGACGAGAAGGATTGATGACCTACTTACGGCCTAACTAGGTAGTTCCAAATTGTAGGAATATGCCATTACTCGAAGTTTGGTGATGCTAGGAAGAAACCCCCAGAATGAAACCATCGATACATCCGTTTTCGAAAGTAAAAGTAAGAGTTTGATTGAATCTTTAGCCCAACCTTCTGGCATCTCATGCCATTCGAAGAATCACAACATCAAGGAAAAATCCACAGAGTTGAGTCATCCATGTACGAGTTTTTATAGATAGAAACGAATACATAATTAAGGTCTCAACACTAGACTTGGAGGAATTCAATTACTAACAGGAAACAAACATCATTGAAAAAGTCAAAGCTTGGAATCAAGCAGTAAAGTCCTAGAGATAGAAGCTTCCGTGTCAATCAAACTGAGGTAATCGAACGTATTGCCTAGGAGGCCTAGTCTTCTGAAAACATGTAAACTTAATATTCAAAAAAATCAGCCCTATGGACTAGGGCAGATACACCAGCACTTTGTTGAGGCAAACTCAAACTGAAGAAATGCTTGGAATCGAGCAATTAAACCAATAATCCCCGGAGATAGAGGCCACCATACATTGAATTTCAAAAAACAAAAAGGAAGGATAATCGCAATTGAACAGCTCATGAGTTAGTTTTTGAAGGCTGAAACCGTGCCTGATCGAACTTCAACTACAACTCCACAAGAGCAACCGTGCCTCGTAATTTAACTATAATTAGTCATCCTAATATGATAGAAATAATAAGCGAAGCCTAAGTAACAAAGGGACCAAGATTTTGGAGGAGTGGAAGCACCTACGCTAGAATAAAGATTGGATGACGGAAAAAACATTTTCAATGGTAAAACTTGGCATTCAACCCTCTTAGGTATGTTTTACTTTAAATAATATACCCGTATAACCAACGCTCGGAATCCAAGGGAAGTCAGCGTATATTGACCAGTTGGGTTCTGAGCGTTGACCGGGGCAGATGTCGTGTGTTATCTACATGAGAACAGTTCGGCATCCTGAAGATTGCAAACAAACAATCTAGTGTAAATAGCTTGGTTACATTTGAAAAAACAATCCATATCGTCCTTTGAAATTATCTCTTCCACACATACCCATTAATGATCAACGATCGAAAACGGACTCGCTGTCCGAAGCGACGAGGGAAGCTTCTCTTTCCAGATCATTAGAATATAGAAACGGAAAGAGCGATAAGATTGAATCATTCACTGTATCCGATTTTGGATTAAATCATCATGTTGGAATTCAAAAACATCAATGGGAACTTGACCAAATTCTCGAGAAGAAAAAGCTAAAGCAAAGAGCGAGACTTCGCTCGGAATAGTGTAGATCGTTCGAGACAAAACTTAGCTTCACTTCCTATCGAATTAAAACTATATAGGACAGCTCCAAACCCACATCATGCACTTACTTACCGACCTAATCCCTTTCCTAAAATACGAAGTGAAGATTGCTTCGTCAATACCAGGAATTGAAATTCAGATCAAAATAAAAAACGAACGGCTCTCAAAAGCCACTTAATTGAGAACAACATCTTAAGGTGGACTCTGATGATTCAAATCGAAAATTCAACAGTCAAAGCCAAATTTGCATGGTAACCTCGACACGATCAACTAGATTTCACAAAATGAAAAATCAAAAGAAGTTACTTCCAGAGCATGCCTTATTTTCAACGAAGGAATACTCTGGGGGGCAAATGTTATCTAGGTTTTAACCCAGCAGAATCCAAAGGAAGTTAGGTCAAATGAAGTTAGAACATCTATGTCAAGCTAGAACAAACAAAACCAACAAAAAGGACTAGTATAGCAAGCCAAGAAGAAGCCAAAAGAAAGCAAAAAAATGTTAGAGACATGGATCACCAGCGATCCATATCCTATAAATCACCAGCGATCCATAGCATTTGGTCATGAGCTCATCTATCTTCCTACATCATGATCCAGAAGACGAAGACCAAAAAATTAGCTAAGTATATGGATCGGTAGCGATCCACACATTTTTATTAGTTTGCTGCTACAACAAAGCACGGGGAATGCACGAAGGCATTGGATCGCTTTTGATCCTAATCTGTGGATCGATAGCGATCCATGGTCTATGGATCACTAGCTATCCATAAAGTTAGCTCGGTTCCTGACACAATTTCCAATGCGCCTTTATATGGTCGTACGCAAACATTTTTGCAAATGGGCTTGGTCTAGAAGCTCTCCAACCTTTATAAATACAATCCTACCTACAACATAATCAAGGGATCCTTTGGACTGTTTGCTGAAACTCTGCTGGAAGCTTTCTTCACTCTTCATCTTCTAATAACAATCTTCAAAGGAGTTCACTATGATTCTTCAGTGGTTTCTAACTTTGGAGGTTCAATCTAGCTAAGTATAATCAAGAACTTTGTAATCAAACAATTATTACAATTGCGATCAGTCTATAATAAATTATAAAGTGGACATAGTCTTCGTTAATAGCCGAACCACTATAAATATCTTCTTGTCTTCTTTTCTTACCGCTTTTTTCTATATCTATTATCAATATTATTGTTCTAGGAGAATAGGGCTGGTGCTTTCACACTTAAACTAGGGTGTTAATCCCTTTTTGGGTTAATATTAACGGTCTCCAAATGTTGGACAATGCATTACTCGTGGTTGCTGGGGGCACCAAGGGGTTACGTACTAATAATTTTGGATAACCATGAAATGACTCACTCGATAGTTTTCTGTTGGTTAATTTAACTAAGGTCAAATAGAAAATATTGTTGTGAAAAAATTACACTGTTCTCTTGACTTGAAAATACTATTGATCTTCAACGTGGAAGCTCTGCTTTGATTATACTTAAATAATGGCACGATGTCCATCGAACTATTGTAGTTGGGTTGAGTGGAAGCATCTAAAGTGAAACACTGTTCAAGAAAAGATTTGTCTCCTCAATTATATAAGGTTTGTATCACTGTCAAGTGAAGTCAACTCAAAATCAAAGTCTTCGACTGGAGTAGTATAATTAATAATAATAATTATTGTTGAACCAAACACTTTATATTTGGACTGTAAAGTTGAATATGAATGATATTAGAATTTTGATCGTTACCAAATTCCATAAGTCCATAGTGATATAGTTTTGATGAAGGGAATTTATGTAAATAATTATAACTACCGGGTAACGCTTAATAAAGTAAAATTGAATTTTACCAATGCCAAGTAAGTAATAAATTTGGCCATGATGTCAGACCACCTACTAAGTGATGTTTAAATCTTAATTTTTGAACTGTTCGAAATTAATTATTGATCAAATTTATATTTAAGAGTCACACACTGAAACTTTGAATGCTCCTTTTACCACATGATTTAATTTATTTGCAACTATTATAAATTAATTAATGTTTATGAAATATAAATTATAAAATTTTGTTTGATGCGTTGAACAATATTAAACAGTGTGGTTATAATAGTTATAAATACACCGATCAATATATGATATCGATATGCATTTAAATGAGATTTAAATGTAGCAATTATTATTTAGGGTTGGATTAGTCTTAAGGCTTATAAGGGGAATGGTATTTTTGACTATGATAGGAGCATGAGGTGTTTGCTATATAATGGTAGAGAGGAAAGGAATTTTGAATTCAAAAGTGAAAGAAATGGTAAGAGAAATATGTGGATCTTGATTTGTATTTCACTCCCTAGTCTCTTTTATATAATCCCTCTAACCCTCACTTTGCAGACACTTTTGCACCCTTCCTTGCTGCCTATATCAGACCGCCAACCATCCTATATCAACCTCAAATATCCAAGCACCAATTCACATCAATTTGATTAGATTCGATCGTCCGCGGTAAGGTAGTTTGGAAGCTAATAACTTTGGGATTAGAATCAGATTCACGAAAACTATTTCTTTATTTCAATGGGAAAATTTTAGGCTCTGGCGAAAGGTACTATGTCATCTATTAATATTTACCAATGTTTATAGACTTACTGTTCCATGTGTTTCATAGTTAGAAATATCACGACATGGTATATCGATGGATTGTCACATGGTGATGGTTATGTATATAAGTGTGTGTGTGTGTGTGTGTATGTAATTGAATGTATATATGTTTTCTGCTCACGACTTAAAATAAATTGATTAAATCAATATTATTAAATGATTTTAATGAGTTTAATATAAGCATAAAAGATTAAATCATATAATAAATATATTTTAAAGTATGCAAAAAAATTATGCATATTACAAATGCTTTTGGCATTAAAATAAAAAAATCAAATATATTATGTACTTTAATTATATAATTGATTAAAAATTAGTTAAATAAATAAAACATATGTACACATTTATAAGTAATATAAAATTCTATAAAAAATTACATAATATTAAATTTACATTTTGGTTTTGAAAATGAATTTTTAAAATTTTTATTAATAATTTCCATACGTTTTTAATTAATTATATGTATTTAATTAATAAAAAATTTAAAATGAAAAATATAATTTTTATCCAGCCGAAAGCAACAGCAAAATATACATTTATTTATAAATTTATATATATATATATATAACTGGTTATATATTATATATAATATGTATTCGAATTAATTCAAAAAATTTAAATATATATATATATATATAATAATTTTAATTTAGATTTCAAATTATAAATGTTCTAAAATTATTTTACAAAGTAATATCTCAAATAATTTATAATGTAATTATATATATATATGTATATGTATATGTACTTTAATAATTGCTTTATGCGAATGATTTATAACAAATATTTTATAATAATTATATAATTATACTTTTACACACATACACATTTTTTTCGAATGTGTATACTAGTTCGAAGTGGTTTTCGGATAGGAATCACTTAAATTTGACCCCAGTTCGTTCGAACCAATCATCGATAAAAAGATGTTCTATGATTAGGGAATAATTCTTTAATTGATTAATTTCTTTTTATCATAATTTCTTCCAAAGATATATATTTCTAAAACATTCTATGCAGTATATAAGGAATCATTAAACCTCTCATATCAAATTCTTTGATTACTTAATACCCTCTTTAAACTTTGAAAAATTCAAAATCATTTCATTTTTTACTTAGGAAAATATCTGCAAATCATTTCATTTAAATCTTAACAAAGATTTCTTAATTAAAAACTCATAATTTTGATTTAGTTTAAACCATGTTGTCTAGGATGTTAATAAAAAATCAGCAAATATTAAATGAGTAGAATCTATAGAAATCATCTAATCATACTCGATATCAATTCCCGTATTCAACAGATACTATGGGCGAAATAACGGCGTAATCACCTTTTAAATTCCATGAATAGTATGAGTTCCCTCTTGGGCTTTAACACTAAGTATAAGAAGATCATCTCTATAAAATCAATGTTGTATTTGGTTTAAATTTGAAAATTTTAAATCTTTTTATGCTTAACACCTTACGACATTTCAAAGTTATCTGTCTATCACCCAGGGAAGAGGCCAGGTGAGCCAGGACACTGGTTTCTCCTAAACATCACCTTAGTTTAAGCACCTCACATCTGTATTTCACTAATAGAAAAATCCAATATACTCGTTGGCTTTTAGAGCCAAGATTAAACCACTTTATTTGTAATAGCTTTTCTTTAAATCATTTATTTAAACTCTTGTAAATAAGCTATAAAAACCCTAAATCATTATTAAAACACTTACTTATCCATTTTAAAACGTTTATAAAAGATTTGAAAATGAATTGTTAAGTTTAAGACTATATTACAAAGTTTTTAGAAAAGTGCCGCGGAAAGTGTTGCAAAAAGTGCTTTTAAAGCTATATTGATCAAAATGACTTTTTATCATTTGAAATTTAATTTTTATAACTCAAATTAATTTTAAAACAATTTAAACTATTTTTAGAATTTAATCCATATTTTTATATAATTTTAAATATCATTTTCAAAGAAATCCTTTTATGAATTCCGAACTGCAAAACTGCAATTTTTTCAAAATCTTGTTTTACTCATATTCAAAATCTATTTATCGAAATCTCAATTTCCTTTCTTTATTTGAAAACTATGGATATAATAGTATGGAAAATTCTTATCTCAAAGAATTCCGAGCTATATTCCATTCTATATACTCGTTTTACTTTTATATCGCGAAATCGCGAACTACCGTCACACGACGCGCATATTTTTGACTAAATTTTCAATTATCTTTCAAAATTCACCAAAACATATTCATATGTTCGTAAAACATAACTCATTTTGAAACCATTTTAAAAAGGTTTAACATTCCATATACACTAGTTCATTCAAATAGAGGAAATTGATTTCCTTTGTGCTTATCGACATGTATTTTCGTGACTTGCATATATATATATATATATATATATATATATATATATATATATATATATTCTACATTCATATTTAACAACCATCATCAACAATCAAAATCAAACATAGATAAAATCCAATAGCATATAATACTATAGTTTAGGAGTTCTCACCTTCATTTTCTCTTTGAGCTAATGTTAAATTGGCTACAGCTCCGCTATCTTGAAATCTACACTCACGTTCACTAGCGCTATCGAATTTAAATGGCTTGTCCTAGGTTTGGATGCAAAGAGGAGCTCGCGGCCTTGCTAGGGAAGGAGGAAGTGCTCGGCCTTGCTTTGGGAAGTGGTGGCCGTGGGTATAAAAGAGGTATAGGAGGAGTTTCGCTTTCGTATGAAGTAGAATTGTTAACTTATATATATTATACAATGTTAAATTTCTTTTGCCAAATACTTTGCCGTAATTTTTTTAAGCGTAGAATCCATGAAAAGAAGCTTGAAGTGGAGAAGAAGATGATAAGAATATGGTGAAAAATATGAGAAAGTGCGTGGGTATTTATAAGAGAAAACTTGGAATAAAATATCTAATTGTATAATTATCGAAATTTCTTAGCCCACACCCCTCCTACCTCCCCCTAGCGCATGGCTCCCCCCTAGGACTTATGATGGTGATGTGAGGTGATGGTGTGGTATGGTGAGTTGATGTTTGTTTTTTGGTTACTTAAGTATTAAGTCTTAGGAATTATTTAATTATTTTCTAATATGTATATATTCAAGTGTTCATGTACACATGCATATGTTATCATATGCATGTGACATATATGTGCAAGTAGATGTGTGTGCATAACACTTCAAATGACTTCGAAAAACTTTTGTTTGTTAAATCGTTGAAAACCGAGAAACTGATTATCGGTTATAGTTTCACTTATTAATTAACGCATATATATTTGTAAAAAAAATTTAAAAATAAATTTATTATCATTTTAAATTAATTGAAGTGATAATATTTGAATCATAAAACCATAAAAATTTATATTAAAAATTATTTACAATAATTACTATTATACCGATAAAGCGATATCGATTTTTCCTTATATTTTCAAATCAAATATATATCTTTATAAAACTATTACAAATGATTTATTATCACTTTAGGACTATTCAAAATGAATTATCATTATTTAAAATGATTATTTGAAAAATTAAAATAATTATTAAATTATTAAATCTCAATTAAACTAAAATAAATCAATTATTATATTTAAGGACATTAAAAATGTCATAATGCATTTAAATTTCATAAAATAAAATAAATTACTTTATTACATATTCTTGTTCAATTAAAAAAACAAGTGTATGGATCTAGCTCTGTATACAACATTTAATGATTTTAGAGCTGTTTACCGATAAAACAGTTTTCAGCCATTTTATCGATTTAGATTTCGAGAAAAATATTTTGTAAATATTTATTCAAAATAAGATTACTATTACTTATTATCACTCAAAAAATATTATTGTATTATCCGCTTTTATTTGATTTTTTTTAAAACAGATATAATTTATCAAAGTGATAAATTTGCGAATCGTTACATACTCCCCCCTTAAAAGAACTTTGTCCACGAAATTATCCAAAGAAAAAACCCTATGGTTTTGGCCAATTTTTTTTTTAAAAGTTACACCTGTAGATGTATATAGATCATACGTATTTGATTCGATCTTCTATTCGAATTCACAACTTTACTTCCGAACTAGCATTGATCCCTCCATCCTTTAGTGCGGACTCTGACCAGGCTTTCTGATTAGAACTTTAATTTTCCTTGTATAGCTCTCAACTATGATAGAAAACTCAAGTATCCCACCATAAACCCTCATCAATGTTCTTCGTCAAGAATTGAATGATAAATCCTTTCTCGGACTGGTGTAAGCAGCTCAAAGTTCTGCATTCGCATCTTGGATTAAATCGTGCGAAGAAATAATCCATATACTTCATATGAATTCGTTAATCTTTCAAAAATTTAAAAGTTTCATACTAATGTGAATTTAGAACAACATCATATTATCAATTTCCATACTCATACATCATTCAAATTTAAGCTTGGGTCCAAAAAGAAAAACCCCCTTCCTTATACTAGTACGATACAAAATACTAAATCACAACATCCCATTTAACTTATACGTACATACTAGAACGATCCTTAACTCCCCAATTTCACTTTTACTCCTCCGAGTTCGAAGATGATGGTGGACTCCAGTTACCAAGGTCTATCATCATTTCCCCTTCTCCCTCTTCATCACTACCTAGTTTATCGTCGGCCTCATTGTCCTCCTCTTCCAATATCTTTCCCACTACCTGGGGTAGCCATGGTTGGTTCCATGGGACATGTCCCATGCCCACTGGTATTCCAGTAATTACCCCACCCTCTTTTGGTTTTTCGTAATCTTGCACGTTCTCCTCCCAAGGGTTTTTAAATTCTTGGACTCCTTCCTCTTCCTCTTCTTTTGCTATTTCTTCATCGTTGCTTTCTGTCTCATTCCAGTTTATGTATGAACTGGATGATTCTTCTTGCCACACAACATGCTCCCCATCCATATCTCATGCTACATTTGTAACAACCCATAAATTATAAACGGTTTTTAATAACGTATTTAATTGAATTTTTGAGAAATTTTAAATAATAATATTTTGAAATAAAAATTTAATGTTTGGATTACGTATAATTAAATATAAGTAGTGAATAAATAAGAAAACATATAAATTTAGATTACGTTACTTGTTAATTAATTTGGGCGTACGTTCGTTTTAATTATTGCATCTATTGTACGCACTCTTTGATTTCATATCTTAGCTGTTAAAAATCAAATCAGCATGTGCATTTTTAAAAAAAAAGAATTAAAACCCTGCCTCCAATTCACAAGTAAAACTTTCCACTTTCATTTGCGTCTCCGTATTTAATAGGAATAAAAACCTTTGATTTCCTGACCATTTCAAAAATCTCTTCCCGTCTTCATTTTTGCAATGCATTTCAGATCTGAAAAAAAGGTAATGGGTAACGATCCGAAATTTTAGACCAATTTAAAATTCTAAAATTTTAAAATATTGAATAAAATTTGGTAGAAAAAAAATGATGGGAATAATAATAGTTTATATGAGATTTACAATTTGAATTAAAAACAACAAATGTTAAGAATTTAATAATAATTGTTAATTGTAAATATTGATCTATTGAATAAAATTAAAGAGGAAATAATAGTTTAATTGTATTGTTATGTTTGCACAAAAAATGGGCAAACACCTCCAATTCGTATGATTTAGTCGATTTTATGCCTTTCTTAGTGATTTGGATGGTTTATGCAAATATGTAAAAAAAGGGACTAAACTGTAAAAGACACACATATTTATAGTGGTTCGGCCAGAACGTGCCTACGTCCACTTTATATATTATTCTCCTTTACTGATCAGATTACAAGTACAAAGCTTTGATTACAAGTATATGAAAGTTGTTTGAAAGTTCTATCCGTGTTTGAGCTCTCAAAATTGTCTGCCATTGTTGTACCCCTGCCCCTCTATTTATAGAGTGAGGCTGAGGGTAGGGATCTTGAATGTATATAGCTGTCGGTAGGCCTGGGCTGAAGCAATCTGGCCTGGCGATGTTGGTTCGGCAAGGCCTTGGTCCGGAGATGGTTGGAGTGGAATTGGTCCGGTATCACTTTGGTTCGGCAGGCATGGGAAGGGAGTTGGTTCGGCAGGCATGGGAAGGGAGTGGTTTTGGTTCGACAGTGGTTGGTCCGGTGAAGGGTGGGAACGCACCCAACATTTACCCCTCAAAGTGGGGCATATGTCAGCATATGTTGCGCTTTGTTTTGGCTTGGGGAATTTTTATTCGGTCCCGAGCGCCGAACCAGTTGGTCCAGTCACTTCTATTTGCCTATAAGTATGGGCATTAAGCTTTCGTTATTCCCTACCAAGTGAGATAGCCGAACCAGATTTTCCTGCCGAATCAATCGTATTGCCGAATCAACTTGACTACCGAATCAAGTGATTGCCGAATGACTTTTATGTTTTGAACTGCCGAATGAATCGTAGAGTGCGAGTGCCGAATGAACCTTCAAGCCTTGAGCTACCGGATGAATATGAGAAGCATGAGTGCCGAATGAACCTTTGAGCCTTGAGCTACCGGATGAATCTGAGAAGCATGAGTGCCGAATGGCTTTCGATCCTTGAACTACCGAATGGGCTTGAGTGCCGAATTAAATTTTAACCCGAAACTACCGAATGACATCTTTATGCTTCGAATTACGAATGAGATTCCAGACTGTATGTACTTGCTTGTCTACTTCCCTCGTTCTAACGATGTACTTTTTGTGTGTGTTGCAGATTATGTCGCATAAAGTGGAAACTCGCTCTGATAAGAAGAAATCCAAGGGCAGAGAAGAGTCCTCCGTAGCGCCCTCAGCTCAGTCAGAACCGGGACGACATCGACCCACCCCGAGATCACTAGTAGATGGATACGACCCTCAGGAGCTCCTGAACTCGCCACCTGACTGTTTTCCTAGCTCCCTTAAAGAGGAGCAGCTTGATGTTATATCTCGTTCTTTCGGGATTGACAGAGCACATATGGTGCTGCCAGGGAATGGAGTTATGTCGTATGACCCTCCTAAAGGATATTTGCTTATAGCAGGTACCATTGTATGTGTGGGGCCATTCCCCCGATCAATGCTTGGATAGTCAGCTTCATCACCTACTTGAAGGTGACCCCTTTCCAGCTTCAGCCCAGCTCGTACGCTATCTTGGTGAGTCTATTCATCATTTTCCAGAGAAAATACGGGAGTCCCCCTTCCAACCGGGAGATCCGATATTTGTAAAACTTGAGAGGCTATAAGAAGGGGTCTCCATATATCAGCTTGGAATCGGCCGTGTCCTTCAAGCCGGTCCTGGACTTATATTCGAAGTTCAGCATGTTCAAGAAAGAATGGTTTTTCGTCAAGGATGACTCTGTTTCTATCCGTCGCTTCACCTCTGGCTGTAAGTTGAATCTCACTTATAATTTCCGTTCTGGCTGCAATGCTTCTTCTTATGTGTTTATATTTCTTGCTAGCGACAGGTGGCTTTGCGATCATGGAGAACGATCGCCTGGTTCAGATTGCTGCGGAAATAGAAGCCATTTTAGGAAGGGAGAGGTCAGCTTCTTACCTGACCAGGAATGCTACTCTTCTACATCACAACCTGATTCTACCACGTCAGTCTTTGGTCAAGCAAAGAGACACAGCTGAGGAGAGGGCTGCCAAAGCTAAAGGAGGGGCCACGACGAAGAGCAGCAAGAGGAAACCCTTCTCGATACCTCCAGTCGCTTAGGGGAAGAAGCTCAAGAAATCCGATGGACCCTCCCCTAGCACATGTCCAGATGTTCCGGAGGAGGAAGAGGTGGAGGAGGAAAGAGGCGAGGAGGAGAGCGGAGGTGATGGAGAAGGTGATGGTGATGATGGTGGCGAAGGACAGAGCGGTGATGGCGTTGGGGCTTTGTCCTCTGGGCAAGCAGGGGAGATTCAAGAGTGGACAGATGACGCTTTCCGCCAGGCGTTTGAGGGGTTGGAGGAAGGATCGGCCTTGGTGGAGAAGCCAAAGAAAACTGATAAGGCCGGGACTGGTGCCGATTCATCTTCCAAGAGCATTTCAGCTAAGGCAACCCCTACGATTCAAGGTGAATTTTTGACTCCTGATGACTCCATTTATGATAAGGATTTAGGAATATTTTATGGCCATCTCTCGTCCTGGAATGAGATCCAGGACTTATTGCAGTATCCTACTCCTCCCCAGGGTTTGTATAACAAAAGTGTCTTTTTACTCTTCTTAACTTGATACGTTTCTTGAATTATAGCTCAATGTATGCTTGTAACACTTGGTTTTTATTCCAGGAGCGGGTAAGGTGGCCAAGTCATCAGGCATTCAGGACCGTCTTGAACAATTCAAACTCCTCAAAGCTTCCGCTAAACCAAAGCCTCCGACCAACCATTCCGAGGACGTAGTCGGCTACCGTCCTCTTCTCGGCGTTATTGAAGAAGATATTCAAAAGAAAAAGAGGAGTCGCTCCTTATTCAAACCTTCACCTGGTCCTCATCCCCCAACCCAGCCTCTTCATGATATCACGGAGGAGGATACTGAGTTCATACCCTCTCCGCATCCGTCTGAAAATCCTACCGTTACTCATATTGATCGTCCCAGCTTGGCTCGTAATCCATTTGCGGGTCATCCAGATCTGGATTCGGGCTCTCATGATATTTCCTTTGATGAGGTTACTGGTGAGCACCTTCTCCCTCGCAATCCCATGGTAAGGGTGCTTGATGAGGCCAAGTCCCTGGACCTTGATTTGCTTACTACTCGGATTGTAACTATGGGGGATGAATCTAAGGCAAACATCGACCGGGTTGCTAAGGAGACCAGGAAGTTGATGGGGCATCATGCCCGACCGGTCAAGGCCGGGGAGAAAATTGGGAGTGCTAACATAAGATTGCGGTTAGTGGTTTCCGACCAGGCCAAGCAACTCGCCGATCAGGCCATCCAGATCTCTCAACACGAGGCTGCCTCCAGACGACAAAAGAAAACCATGGAAGAGGCTAGGAGAGCCGAGCTGCGGAAGAGGCTAGGGGAGCCGAGCTGCGGAAAATGGAGGCCACCTGCAAGGAACGGATCGATATGGATATTGCAACGGTGGATAAGGTTCGAAAAGCGGATCTCGAGAGGGTAGAGGAGTTATCTGGGAAGCTTGAAGCCGCAGAGCTTGCTCAAGCCAAGATGAAGGAGGAGTTGGAGGCGATGAGGAAATCCCTTCAGGCTGACCACTCGCGGTACCGATCGGAGAGGGATGCTGCCGTTGCAAAGCTGTTGGCTTCTGAGGTCCGAATGAGGGAGTTTAAGGAGAACGAGGGGATGATGGATGAGATGCTCCAGGACATGAATTTTCGTACCTGGAAGCAGGACAACTTATCCTAGATGGATGATTATTGCCGGATCATGGCCAGGATTTGTCTCCGGGCTCTGGAGGAGGCCAAGGCTGATGTGGATAAGGAGGGTGGTGTGGCCTTCAGGATGGATGTAGTCACGACCCAATTCACCAAGGAGGAGAAAGTGGCGGTGAAGGAGGGTATGCGGCTGCTCATTGTTGAGGAGGTAGGTGTGCAGTTGGAGGATGATGATCAAGGAACAGATGCTGGTAAGTCTTCCCTTTTAGCCTTTTCATAACTTGGTTGCTTATTGTTTATTTAATTGATTCTTCTCCTGAATTGGACAGGTGGGACCTCTGAAGCGCCAACTACCTCCGGTCAACATGCTGGGAGTTCTGATCCTGCGGTTAAGTAGATCTCGGAGGGCCAGCAGGATAGAGACGAAGCCCCGATGCAGCCGACTCCTTGGCTTGATCTGGACATTTTTTGGTTTACTTGACATTGCTGTCTATGTTAGTCTTAAAACGTTAATGTAATTTTCAGGTTGTAATTATGTAACGAACAACTTGATTTTTGGCATGCAACTTTTAACTTAGACCGATTCTGCTATATTTGAATGCTTTTGTTATTTTGATGTGTTGCATAAGAAATACAGCTGTGCACATGTCTGTGATCCAATCGTGTTTGATGTTAAGTTCTTGCTTAAAATATGATTTCATATCTTGCAATGTTTGTATGATGTGCGAATAAATTATAGTTAAATATTTATGTACAAGAGAAGAAAGTACCGCCCTTCAAGTTTTAGCTGTAGACGGTAGCTTTGAATGCCTTGTGTAATCGAATATGGAATGCAGCTGAGTGACCTGCCATCCAGCTGTGAGTTCTTATTCCCATTAGCGAGTGTCTCCTATTTTGTGTCCCGTACTTTAGTGATCGTTATAGAGGATAGGAGGAAAGTTTTTATAAATAAAATGGAAATATAAGAAATAGTAAAACTTCCAATCACGGAATGCCTTCGACACGCTTAAGTTCGTGGCAAACGGGCTTTGTAGTCACTTTTCCTAGCTGTGGGTCTTGGAGACATTTGTCACCCATCTTACGCCTCTACGGGGAGTTTTCTTTTTTACCACAGCCGTACTTAAGACACATCGGAGCCGAGATCGCGCACGGTAACTACCCGGGCCATTATGGCCCATAATCATGGGTATTATTCGATTTACCGTGGCCGGCTAGCGCGGGTGCCGGTTGTCAACTGTGAACTGCCCCTGGCTGGCCACACCTTATGTTGGGGCTTATAATCGGTTCACGGTTGCCGGCGAGCCAAAAGCCGTAATGAGCTGCTTAGGATATTTTCGGCCTCCTCGGTGGCTTATAATTGGCTCATTACAGTTGGGTTTGAGAGCCGTCGCGAGCAATGAGTTAACCCACAACAGAGGGATGCTGGGGAAAAAGTGTCTCATTGGCGAGGGCATAGATTCGTATAGTACCTGTTAGGTCTTGTCCAGGTGAGATTGTGCCGTGAAGTGTCCAGAATGGAAATGCCGTTACACAGGATTTTGTTCAACAGAAAAGGATAAAGCTTAACAAGCAGCCAAGATATAAAGGAACAAGTTAAAAAGAGACAAGATTTTTAAAGTGGATTGGCACGAAAATGCCTACATCCACTGATTCTCTTTGTTAATTCACTTTATATGGGCAGTACAAGTTAAGAAAAGTATCGACGAAGGTGTTGGATGTTCCATGCCCTCTGGAACACCTCTCCGTCCACTGTTGTCAAAATATAAGCTCCGTTGTGGAGATCTTTATGAATTACATAGGGTCCGTCCCAGATTGGATCCAGCGCTCCGGGGTGCGGGAAGATCCGCTTGAGGACAAGATCTCCTTCTTGTAAGCTGCGGTGCTTGACTTTGGAGTTGTATTGTGCTGCCACTTTTTTCTTGTGAGCTGTTGCTTTGAGTGCTGCATCATTTCTTCTTTCTTCGATTAGATCCAAAGACACGTGGAAGAGTTCTTCGTTCTCTTCTGGGTTGTAGTGGATCCTACAGTGGGATGGCACTACAGTTTCAACTGGGAGCATGGCCTCTGATCCGTATGCCAAAGAGAAAGGACTATGCCCTGTTGATGTCTTGAAAGAAGTGCGGTAGGCCCAAAGTGCCGTAGAAAGTTCATCCACCCAAGCGCCTTTTGACTTTTCAAGCTTCTTCTTGATTAGAGTTTTAATAATTTTGTTGACAGCTTCGACTTGTCCATTTGCCTGGGGATAAGCCACAGATGAGAAGCTTTTGTGAATTCCGAGCTCTTGGCACTAGCCGGCGAACTCCTCGCTGTCAAACTGAAGAACATTGTCCGATATGATTTTGAGTGGAACTCCGTACCTGCATAGAACATTTTTGATCAAGAAGTTAATAACTTTTGTCGAAGACATTTTATTTAGAGGCTCCGCTTCCACCCATTTGGTGAAATAGTCGACTGCCACTATGGCATATTTGGCTCCGCCTCGGCCCATTGGCAGTTCGCCAATCAAATCAATTCCTCATACTGCAAAGGGACAAGGGCTGGTCATCTTAATAGTCTCATTGGTTGATAGTCGAGGGATCTTAGTAAATTTCTGACATCTGTCACATATTTTGACGAAGTCCAAGGCATCTTTGTTTAAGGTGGGCCAGAAATATCCATATCGGAATATCTTCTTTGCCAGAGTCTGCCCTCCAGTGCGGTCTCCGCAACTTCCTTGATGGATGTTGGATAAGATTTCCTTAGCTTCGTTACGCTCGTTGGGTAGTGTGCCATCTTGCAAGTATTTCCGGATAGGAGTCATCCAAGTTTCTTCTTCGATTGCAGCTATCAGATCCTCTTGTTCGAAACTTGGGGCTAGTTGTTTTGAGATGGCTACTGTTCTAGAAATGGTGCTGTTCTTCATGCTAGCTTGCTTTGCCAGTTCATCGGCCTCTCGGTTCTCCTCTCGAGAAATGTGTTGGATAAAATAGTGGTCCAACTGATCGGGTAGCAGCTTGGTTTTCTTTAGATATGCTGTGAGTCGTTCCCCTCGAGTCTGAAACTCTCCTAGTACTTAGTGCACGATAAGTTGAGAATAACTATGAAGACATAAAGAACTGACCCCAATTTCTAAGGCAAGTTCTAATCCTGCTATTACTGCTTCATATTCTGCATCGTTGTTGGTGGCAACGAATTCCAACCTTAGGGCATAGTGCAGCTTCCTTCCCCTGAGGGTGATTATCACAACACCTGCCCCCGAGCCTTGTTCGTTTGATGCCCAATCTACAAAGAGATTCCACTTGATATCTTCTGCTATTTCAGATTGCTCCTTACCTTCGTTGGTAGTGAATTCGGCAATGAAATCGGCCATGGATTGTCCCTTGATGGCGGTGCGAGGATGGTAGGTGATATCATATTGACTCAGTTCAATGCACCATTTAAGTAGTCGCCCAGAAGTGTCGGGGCGATGGAGTACCTACCTGAGTGGTTGATCGGTTAAAACTCTGATGGAATGAGATTGGAAATAGTGTCGCAGTTTCCGTGACGTGATTAGCAAACAGTGTGCTAGCTTCTCAAGTTTAGGGTATCTGGCTTCTCCCCCCGTAAATCTCTTGCTTACAAAGTATACGGGCCGCTGCGCGCGGTTGTCTTCTCTCACCAAAGCGGCGCTTAGAGCATGGGACGATACAATAAGGTATAGGTATAGTTCTTCGCCTTCATTTGGAGTTGAGAGTACTGGTGGTCTCTGCAGGTGTTCGATTAGGTTAAGGAAGGCTGTTGAGCATTCGTCAGTCCATTCGAACTTTCCTTTGTCTTTCTTTAGGGCTTCGAAGAAAGGAATGCATTTATCGGTTGCTTTAGAGATGAATCTGCTTAGGGCGGCCACCTTCCCATTATGGCTTTGCATCTCTCTTCGAGTGGATGGTATGTTGATATCTTGCAATGCCTGGACTTGTTCGGGGTTTGCTTCGATCCCCTTGGCATGGACGATGAATCCTAGGAACTTTCCCAACGATACTCTGAAGGAGCACTTTAGAGGATTCAGCTTCATTCCATATTGGCGAAGTACTTGAAAAATCTCGTCCAGGTGGCTTACATGATCGTTGGCTTTCCTCGATTTTACCAGCATGTCATCCACATAAACTTCCATAGTTCGTCCTATTAGTTCCGCAAACATCTTGTTGACGAGGCGCTGATAAGTAGCTCCAGTGTTTTTAAGTCCAAAAGGCATTACTCTGTAGCAGTACAATCCCCGGTCAGTGATGAAACTAGTGTGGTCTTGATGGGGGCGTGCATAGGGATCTGGTTATATCCTAAGTATGCGTCCATAAAGGATACGAGTTTGTGCCCGGCTATGCTGTCCACGAGTTGATCGATTCGGGGGAGTGGGAAGCAATCCTTCGGGCAAGCGTCATTTAAGTTGGAGAAGTCAATGCATGTTCGCCACTTTCCATTAGCCTTCGTTACTAGTACCGGGTTAGCGATCCACTCTGGGTAGACGGCTTCTTATATGAAGTTATTGGCAAGTAGGTTCTTTACTTCTTCCTCGAGGGCTGCTGATCGTTCTTCCCCCATACTTCTCTTTTTCTACTTTACTGGCACTTTGGTAGGATCGATGTTCAGTACGTGGCACGCTACGTCTGGGGAGATTCCAGTCATATCAGCGTGCGTCCATGCATATACATCTAAGTTGTGGCGGAGAAAATCAATGAGTTGATCCTTCAATTCTGCTTTTAGTTGAGATCCGATTTTCAATAGTCTACTTGAGTCATGTTTGTCTACAGATGCAAACTCCATAGCCTATGCAGTCTCGGCGGTGGCCTCCTCCTCTTTGTCCCTGGGGTCTAATTCGTTGAAAGGATCACTGGTATATCGAAGAGGAGGGGCTCTCTTTAGTCGCTATGCTTCCAAGCTTTTCATGCAGAGAGGAGTCTCTGCATTCTTACTTTTATCCCTTCTGCGATTATTGCGAAGTTCAGTTACATAGCAGTCTCGAGCAGCCTCTTGATCTCCCTCTACTTCTCCTATTCCATTGTCTTTTGGGAATTTCATCTTCAGGCACCACGGGGCCAGGACAATTTGGAAGTCGGACAAGGCTGGTCTTCTCAAAAAGGCGTTGTAGGCCGAATGGTTTTCTATTAGCACAAATGTTTGTTTCCGCACAACGGAGCGGGGATGACTTCCTATTTCAACAAAGAGGTCCAGTTGCCCGAGGGGCATCTTCGCATCTCTAGTGAAACCATGTAGCGGTTTGTTGCAGGGAGACACATCCTTCATTGACAACTTCATTTTTTCGAAAGCATGCTTAAATAGGATATTTACTGAGCTTCCAGTGTCTACTAGAATTCGGAAAACTTCGGCTGGACCGAACCAGGCAGAGATGATCATAGGATCCATGTGAGGATACTGCCTTCCTTCTAGGTCACGCCTACTGAATGTGATGCCATTGTTCTATTTCCGCTTTGGGTGGCGTTCTTCTATAACGGAGTTAACGTAGTCTTCGTTGTTTCTAAGCGACTTTCCATATTTTTCCATCTCTGCCCAGCTTCTGTCGACGATGTGTGGTCCTCCCGGTATGGTATGGACCACTATCTTTTCTTGACTAGAGCCGCTGATGTTGCGATTTCCTCCGCCTACTTCTGGGGGTGATAGCCTCGGGCTTTCATTGGCAGGAGCTGGAGTCCTGTTCTGGCTTTTCACATAGCGTTCCGGTCTTTTCCTTCTGATGTGTTCTTCAATTAAGTCCCGGAGAAGATGGCATTCATTGGTGTCATGTCCAGGGGATTCATGGAAGCCACAGAACTTTCCAGACTTGATTGCGTTATCTGGCTCCTTCTTGTGCGGGGGGTGCTTGTATCTAACTTCGTCTTGGGTGGGCAGGAAGATGTTTTCGATTGTTTCATTCAAAGGAGTGTAAGCGTCAAACCTTGGTCCTAGCCGATATAGACTCTTTTCTCCCTTCTTACCCCCAGCATTGTCTCTGGAGTCATTTTTTCGAATGTCCTTTTCTGCAGCGGGAACCCTGTCTGGGGTTGCCTTAGTGTGTTGCCCTGACCGTCTTTCAGTGGCAGCGTCTTCAAGCCTCATATACTTCCCGGCTTCATGGAAGAAATCAGGTAAGGTAGCTGGTTTTTCTTTCGTTAATCTCCTAGCAAATTTAGTATCCAGATGCACACCACTGCAGAGGGCCATTAGGATAAGTTTCTCATCGGCATCTTAGACTGCGGCCGCTGCAGCGTTGAATCGGATTAGATATTGTTGCACTGTCTCTCCAGGCTTCTGTTTGATATTAGATAGAGAATAAGCGTCCTTGGGTTGTTCCACATGAATGCGGAACTGGCTGATGAACTTTTCTCTCAATATTTCCCATGAGCTGATGGATCCTTGGGGTAGATGGCAGAACCAGGAGGTAGCTAGACCTGCCAAGAATAGTGGGAAGCATTTACAAAAAACTCCCTCTGTTGCTCCGCTCATGAGCATATGCTGTGTGTATCTCTACAAGTGTACCACGGGGTCAGAGGTTCCCTTGTAAGGTTCCATTGTTGGCAATTTCCATCCCGGGGGTGATGGCAGTTTCGATATTGCGGGTGAAGGGGCTGGTTACCCTAGCGCCTATCCCCCGATCCCTTTGGTCCCGTTGGACGCACTTTCCGAACAATCGCGCCATCCTTTCATCAGAACTTGGAGCAGATAGAAATGAGTTTGGTTCTTCTCTGTGGGATTGATTCCGTCCGGATGACCTGTAGGGATGGTATCGTATATTACTCCTAGCATTTTCCGGTGGTTGTCTTCGGTCTTCTGGGAGCATGCTTGGGTCAGCCACAGTTGGCCCTTGCCTTGATCCTCCCCTGCTGGGCTCTTTTCTAAGCATTCCCTCGGGTCCAACTTCGGGCTGGACTCCAGCTCGGCCCCGTCCATTGGTGTTCCCGTGGTTAGGTAGCATGACAGGCTCAGCCATATCCGACCCCTGCCTGGTACCTCCCCTGTTGGGTTCGGTTCCAAGTGTTTCCTCGGGTCGGAATTCGGGCTGAGTCTGGGCTCGGCTCCTACCATTGTTGTTTCTGTTGTTAGCCTCTTCGAAGAAGAAAGATCTTTGTCGCCTCCCAGATCCTCCAGACTGGGATTCACCCTACGATTCGGTGTTGCGGTTGGATTCTTCAGCATCCCTTAAGCGTGACATGAGTTGGTTCACCAAGGATTCTTGTTGAGGTGCGAAGCGGTTAGTTACTTCAGCCACAACCCTGTCCAGATCTACCATAGTAATTGGTTGTTCCGTAGCAGGGACTGTCGGATTTGCTTGATTTCCATTTGTTGTTGGAACAGGACGATTTTCTTGATCTCTGATCACTAGATCTGGGATACTGCTAGTTGCGACGTTCTTTCCTTTGCTAGCATTTTTCCTCTGCCTGGGAGGCATGTTTTCCAAGTAATGAGCGACGCTGTTGGGAAGAAGGTTGAGTGGGATAAGCTGAAGCTTCTAGCTCGAGTTCTCAGTGAAAGCACCAAAAATGTTTGTACAAAAAATGGGCAAACACCTCCAAGTCGTATGATTTAGTTGATTTTATGCCATTCTTAGTGATTTGGATGATTTATGAAAATATGTAAAAAAGAGGGACTAAACTGTAAAAGACACACACATTTATAGTTGTTCGGCCAGAAAGTGCCTACGTCCACTTTATATGTTATTCTCCTTTACTGATCAGATTACAAGTACAAAGCTTTGATTACAAGTATATGAAAGTTGTTTGAAATTCTATCCGTGCTTGAGCTCTCAAACTTGTCTGCCATTGTTGTACCCCTGCCCCTCTATTTATAGAGTGAGGCTGAGGGTAGGGATCCTGGATGTATATAGCTATTGGTGGGCCTGGGCTGAAGCAATCTGGCCTGGTGATGTTGGTTCGGCAAGGCCTTGGTCCGGAGATGGTTGGAGTGGAATTGGTCCGGTATCACTTTGGTTCAGCAGGCATGGGAAGGGAGTTGGTTCGGCAGGCATGGGAAGGGAGTGGCTTTGGTTCGGCAGTGGTTGGTCCGGTGAAGGGTGGGAATGCACCCAACATGTTGTAATTCAAATAAGTTAACCTCTAACAAATGAACTAAAATTGGTAACTAATGGATATGTTGAGTTATGTGAAATTATTAAATTATGTTTGATTTATTGTTAATAAAAAGAAGTAGTTGAATTAGATTTTTATTTGATTTTAATACGAAATTAATATTTGTATTTGTTGAAATCTTTCCATTAAGGAAAGAGAATGTATTAAAATGAACATTTAATTTGGTAGTTAACATAATGATATTTTATTTATAAGTTTTAAAAGAGAAAATTATTTCAAATTTTTTTCCAAATATAATAATTATTATAAGAAAGATATTTTGAAATAAAAGTAACAGTTTTGTATTCTGTGAATTTACAATTTTTTTATTTACTATAAAGCAGTAGATAGTTGTTATTATTTTATATGTTAATTTAATGATTTAAAAGTTAATATGGTTTCAATTGGGAATAATATTTATTTTGACGTTAAATAATAAATTTATCTGTAGCCTTGCATTCCAAGTAGGAAAGAAATCAATTCCCTAGACGTTCAATTTCTTTTAAATCTAGTTTTGATAAGTCACGTGTAAATTTCTACGCTTCCCTTTTTCCTCATTTTTATAATAGGAATAAATTCGCATAGCAGTTTCAAGCAAATTTATTTCTCTTTAGAAATTCAAAATCCGTTTCAAGATTGTTTGAAATTCACGTGTATAAGTGTCTCTTCTTTTCCATTTACTCCTTTGCAATTAATAGGAACAAAATCTTTGATTTTCCTTACCATTCAAACGAAATTCTTTTATTTCCTTAATGTTCCTATATCATTAATTAGTACGTTTCTTTATTTAATCTATCCAACACAATTATCTCCTAAATCAAATATCACGCGCAAATTCCTTCTGACAGGAATTATTTCCTACCGTTTCTCCAAGCAATCAATACTAGTTTCATTTAAATACTCAACCTTGTACGCATATAATTTTCACTACCTTCCCATTTTATAAATATTTCTTGCGTTTTAATCAACGCATTTACTTCCTAATAAATTTTAAACGTGTACAAAATGTTTGCCAAAGATTTCTTGCAGTTTCCTTTTGCTGAATTCACGCAATCAATACCACTGTAAATATTCGCTCAAATCTTTCTTGCCTATATTATCTCACCTCAATCAATGCAATCGTGTATAATTGATTTAAATTTTTTTCTTGCCTATATTCTCTCACCTCAATCAATGCAATCGTGTATAAATATAAGCCTCGTACACAAATAGTTTTCAATTGCATCTCAACATTTTCTTCATTTCTTCTTGCGTGCGTGAGCTCTGAAGGTATGGCCTCCATTTTCTTCTTTTTATTTTATATTTTTTTTCCATGCTTTTCTTATCCCCTTCTTGTCCTCTGCTTCCACTATATTTGACAAATCCATCTTTATATTTCAACTCGCGTTTACAAATTTTCACATTATAACAGTCTCCATTTAATTGATATTTTAGCATAAAACTATATCTACATATTTTTTTTATGTTTAATGCTTATGTGAATTTTAAGCCAAGCTTTTCAGAGACGTATATATACGTTAGTCTTGTATCTTATTTGTTATTATAAAATATTCGTAATATACATATGTTGAAAATATAATTAGATTTTTATTCCTGTTCGAATATAACATATTTAGTATGGCAGCTAAGTGTTGTAAAAGCGTTAGTGATTTATGTTGTAAAACTAAAAATTTAAATGTATAATTTTCATCTCGATTCCAGTGTATATATATAAAGCATGTTTTGTTTTTTCTCTTTTCTGTAGTGCTTTCATAATGTATGGTCTATATATATAGATTGATTTTCTTAGTATATGCTTTGAATTTTGAGTAAACTATATATAAATATGTTATTTTAAAATGCGTGTTTCAAATAAGTGATGATTTTTATATATATTATGCCTATATTTTATTTTGTGTGTGTGTTTAAATGCAATATTGATTTAAGAGGAAAAACGTTTATGTGTTTAAATTTAAGTATTCATTTTTCAATAATATGATGATGTTTTGTTTTAATATGTATTTTAAATTTAATATCAGTTTCAAACAATGTGAATATTTTATTTGAATATCCGTCTTAAATTAAGTTTATTGAGATTTTAAGGAAATTTAAATAACACATATAGTATATAATCTGTTTATATCAAACCGATTGATTTTTTTTCCATTGATTTATATCTATCAGCTTTGTCATCAAATTCGTGCCAATTTTGATTTGTTTCAAAGTTCGTATTGGGATCCATAACTGACCTCATTATCATTCTTCTCTAGCCTCGAAAGGTGAGCAATCACTCACGATTAATGTTCTTGTATACCACTAAATTTGATTTCAATTGAAATGACAATTGAAATATGATGCTGTAGTCATTTACATTGTTATATATATGCTATTTTCTGTAACTGTTCACCTGTGGGATATGACACCATATCCTGTTGTTTATATTATATTTTTATTGATGATATATGCCTATTATTTTATTGTATTATCTGTTATCACTCTACAAGTTCCCTATAGTTTAGAATTCACTATGGGTTGAAATGATACATGCCCGAACGGACTTTTGGATAGGAGAATTTCGTTATGGGTCAAAATGATAAACCCAAACGATTTTCAATTAAATTGAATTTGGGATTGCAGGTCGAAGTGATATCTACCCGTGTATTTAAATTTCAGATTGAAATGATAAATATCCGTATCCCTTTACCATAGCGTAGGAAATTATATACAGACATCGTTGGTCCATATATATAAATGTTTTGAAAATAATTTCTATGGTTTGGGAAAGAAAAATATAGTTTTAATAAAGACTGATTCTTAGAATATTATATGTATAAAAATGAAAATTTTATATATAGACCTAATAATAATATTTAATCTAATTGAGATTGATTTAATACATATAAGATGTTTAAGGATTCGTTTAAATTTGTATTTCAAATTAGATTTGGTAAAATTTTGAATAAGCTAGAGTTGTGAAGATAAAGTTGAATTAATTGGAAATGGTATTTAATTAAGAATTATATTCAATTAAATCGATTAGAAATTATTGAATTCGGGATTTAAGATATGATTTTATAACTTGGTTTTGGTAAAAGGGATTAAATTAATATTTTAAGTTTAAATAAATTTAAGGAAATATTCTGTAAAATGAAATCTAAGGCTATTTAAATGATATTGAACTTGTTAAGTGGATATTTCCTGACTAAATAGTAATGATGAAGCTAAATCAAGATCTATATGAAACTGTTAGATTTAACTTTAAAATATTGAATATTAAAGATTTGAATATAACAAAAGTTTAAATGGTTATTGGGAGCTGAATTGAATTAATGAATTGAGCTTTGAATAAATGGGAATTTGGAACTTGAGTTGATTAGAATCAATTTGTGTAGTTGAGGAAATTTCAAATACTTTACTTTATAAATTATTTAATATATATATACTATCTTGGAAAATTGATATATTTGAAAGGGAAATGATGTTTTGATTTTGAAGTATAAATAAAATTGAATGAACACGGTGTTATAGTGTATATTTCTACCTTGTAGATAGTTCCATGGACCCTTAGAGGATGGTTATCCCAAACATCCTTAAGTTATTTGTATTTCAGCTGATATTTCACTTGAGTTGGATTTATTAACATAAGAATGTTATCTTGACTTGAGTGTTTTGTGTTTTTGCTTTACGCCCGGGTCAGACTAAGCGATACAGCATTTGAGACTCGCCTTTGGAGTTTGGAGCTTTGTTTGAGGATCCAACTATTGATTCAGCTTTCAGCTCTTTCAGTTGATTCATTCGGAGAGGTCATCAGTTCATACTGGAGACTTCACTATATTTGAGATATTCTGTTGTATTTTTATTTCTAACTCTGGTATTTATATAGTAGCTTCATGAACTACATTTATCTATTCCGCTGTATTATTTTATATTACTCTGTGTCTGTGATTCTGTGGTTGATTTATTTGCTGTATATGCTGAGTTTTGCCAAAATTTAATTAACAATTCGGTATTTTGAATTATTCAAGTTGGACATGTATGGTTTTATTTTCGATTTGAATGGTTCAAAATAGCGGGTCGTTACAAGTTGGTATCAGAGCTTTGGCTCTCGGCAAAGCTTAGCATGTATGGTAAATTTATTTATAGAATCACTTTCATTCGAGTTGAATCTCTTCCTTTTGACTTGATTTCCTTTGAACTTTGGAATGTTCCCCATGGTTCAAAAATTCATTCTTGTCTCTCTCTATTTATATTCTTTTGATTCTAGAGTATCCAATGACTCCACTGAATGATTTGTAAAGGGGGTGAAACTCCTTTACAATTAGCATTGATTCACCTGAGATTTATGTATCCTTCGGTTTAAATGCTACTATCTCTTGTTATTCCAATTTATATCTCTGGCGATGGAAGGTCGAATTGCCTCAGAATTCTGCACCGATCTAATTTTGGAATCACGTTTGACCGGTAAAGGCCGTCCGCGATTTATAGAAGTATATCCATCTTCTATTTTATAATTTAATTATCTCATCTTCGACCGAGTCTATCGTTGAATCAGGATTCTATTGATTGGAGTTCCTCTAAATTAAATCTCTATCTTTGTTTTGAAATCCATTCTTGAATCATACTTTGAAAATCGGGTTTTGTTTGTATTTTAAAATTGTTTTTATACCAAAATTTTTATTTGGGTAACTATGATTTTATTCTATATATAAAAGAGAAAATGTTTTCGATAAGGATTATATACCTAAAAAAACGATAATTTGAAGTTTCGAAAAGATTTGAAAATTTGAAAATATTATAAGAAAATTTATTTATATAAAAATGACTTATAACTGAAAGGTTTTGAATTTGAAATTCGAGAGATTGGACTCCGGTATTTTTGAAAATTGGTTTAAGATTTTTAAATATATAATAATAAGATTTGAAAGTATTTTATGAATAAGAAATGTTTCAAATGACTTCAAATGAGTTCCAAGGATATCGAAAAAAAATTCAAAGAACTTTTCAAGAAAATAGAAGTCCAGAACTCACTTATGTCGCTGGGAAATAATTTCGATGATGAGTGCATGCATCATCGACATTGATTTTCGAGTTTCAGAGTGGGGAGAGGCCACTTTAATAGCTTTGCTATGCGAGTGACTTTGTGAAACCAATTTTGATTTCAAATTCCGAAGTATGATTTGATATTCGAAAGATATAGGTATATATATTTGAAATAATTTAAAGTAAGCCGGTGTTCAATCCTCGAGTTTTCGATTTGATTTAGTATAACCCTTTTATAAAAAAAATTTGATTTACTGATTTGTTGCTGATTTCCAACTCTTGGATTTGAAATTTGATTTCACCGACTATTTTGAAGGTTCGAGCACTTCCAAATCAAGGTTTAAAATTTTAAAACTAAGAAATTTCGAAGAGTATAAAATATTTGATAAAGAATATAAGTTTAGTTTTGTATGTTTAAAGTATGAAGAGTATGACTGAAGTAAATTTGAAACTTTTGTTAAATAAGTAATTTGAAAAAGGGAAATTGGATTTTTCATATAGAAATAAATAGTTTAAAGGTTTTAAAGGGATAATTATAAATTTAGAAACCATTTTGAGTATAATTGATTTTGAGAAGAATATTTGGCTTTGAAATTAGATTGGAATTAAAACCAGTACTTATATGGTGATTTTGGAAATGAATTTATTTGACCTAAATTTTCTTGATTTGAAAATTTGGATTATTTTCTAAACCTATTGTTTAAGAAACTTTGAAACTGAATATATTTAACTTGGGAGAAAATTTGGTGAAATCATATATGATCTTGAAACTGAAATGTTGTTGAAACGAGAACGAATTTGAGAACCTTGATTTACTAAATACTTGATTTGGGAGTTATCGAACTTATATAAAACTGATTTGTATAGTAAGAAATTGATTTGAAACCTATTGATTTGAAAGGTACTCAATTTGGAAAGAGAAATTTTATATAATCGAAGTCTATATAAGTGTGATTTGATATACTATTGATTGGGAAAGTATTCGATTGAAAATAGAATCCTATATATAATGGACTTTATATAAGTATGATATTTGAAAGTGATTTGAAAATGTACAATATGATATATATTTTCGAAGTAAAGATATGCAAAGTTCCTTCTGCTTGATATCCGCTTTGTGGTCACATTGTGGATTCATTCTAACGATATTATTCTCTTTGATTTTTGGTTTTCTGGATGTGATACTCGAGTGTCCCACCGTGGCGTAGCCCATGGTTTTTTTCTCGCGACTGCATAGCGCAACTGCCTGGCTGAGACGGCTTAGTGTTACGGATTGTTTCCTAGAGGATCCAGGTGTAACCATTGTGTATCCTGCAATCTATGTAGGTCGCATTAGTAGCGAAACTGCCTGGCTGAGACAACCTAGGGGTACGGATTGTTTCCTGGAAGATCCTACTAGTCAACATTGCGTATCCTGCACCCTACTAGTCATCATTGCGTAACTCGCAGGGCTGAGAAAGCTTACAGATACAGATTGTTTCCTGGGGGATCCAAGCTTAACCATTGTGTATCTGCAAACCATGGTTAGACAAAGGTTTTGGTTTGGTTATTTTGTTTGGATTGTACTTTCCATATCTGTTTTTAAAGGTTTTTCAAGTATTTTCACTGGTTGTTGAAACAGGTCTACTAAGTACTTGAACAATTCTAGCTTTGCGCATGATTAACGCATGGCCAGAGTCTGCAAGAACGAGGATAAACTTGTTGAAACATCGAGTTATAGAAGTATTTTCGAAAGGAAAATTGGTTTCGACATAAAAGTATTTTTTTTGAAAAGGTATTTTATTATAAAAGTATTTCCAATAAGAAATTTTGTATTAATCTTTGAAATTGAAATTCTTTTGGTTTGAAATTAACTATTCGTGCCCGATACTATTCTTTTGAATCTACCTTATTTGCTCAGCTTTAGTTATTCACCTTGATTCTATTTTCCGAATCTACCTTCTTTCCTTGTTGGATATATCCTTTTTAAACACTGTTTATTTATATACTACATGGTATAATAAAAAAATTTTAGTGTTCCAGAAGTTATTAATTAATTATAACATATCTAAAGAGAATGTTTATTAGCTTATCTATAATGTTTGAAGTATCTTGAGATAAATAATTTTTTTTTAAAATTTTGGATTTAATATTTTCAATAGCTTCTTTGTAATTATAAGTAATAATGTAAATAATTGTTTTCAAAGGAGTTTTTAAAAGTATTAAAGAAAATTAAATTTAAAATGAAGTTTTTAAATGAATATATCAAGTAAAATTTGTATAGTTTTAAATTAATTGTTTATCTTATACTTCAATCTATTTTTTCTTTCTGTTTGTTGCTATTCCCCTACCTCCTTCCTTTTCGGGGATGAAAAATTTTGAGTGGGGGGAGCGTGTAACAACCCATAGATTTTAAACGGTTTTTAATAACGTATTTAATTTAATTTTTGAGAATTTTTAAATAATAATATTTTGAAATAAAAATTTAATGTTTGGATTACGTATAATTAAATATAAGTAGTGAATAAATAAGAAAACATATAAATTTAGAATACGTTACTTGTTAATTAATTTGGGCGTACGTTCGTTTTAATTATTGCACCTATTGTACGTACTCTTTGATTTCATATCTTAGCTGTTAAAAATCAAATCAGCACGTGCATTTAAAAAAAAGAATTAAAACCCTGCCTTCAATTCACATGTAAAACTTTCCACTTTCATTTGCGTCTTCGTATTTAATTGGAATAAAAGTCTTTGACTTCCTGACCATTTCAAAAATCTCTTCCCATCTTCATTTTTGCAACGCAGTTCAGATCTGGAAAAAAAAGGGTAATGGGTAACGATTCGAAATTTTAGACCAATTTATAATTCTAATTTTTTTTAAAATATTTAATAAAATTTGGTAGAAACAAAAATGATGGGAATAATAATAGTTATGAGATTTACAATTTGAATTAAAAACAACAAATGTTAAGAATTTAATAAGAATTGTTAATTGTAAATATTGATCTATTGAATAAAATTAAAGAGGAAACAGTAGTTTAATTGTATGGTTGTAATTTAAATAAGTTAACCTCTAACAAATGAACTAAAATGGGTAACTAATGGATATGTTGAGTTATGTGAAATTATTAAATAATGTTTGATTTATTGTTAATAAAAAGAAGTAGTTGAATTAGATTTTTATTTGATTTTAATATGAAACTAATATTTGTATTTGTTGAAAATTTTCAATTAAGGAAAGAGAATGTATTAAAATGAACATTTAATTTGGTAGTTAACATAATGATATTTTATTTATAAGTTTTAAAAGAGAAAATTATTTCAAAATGTTTTCCAAATATAATAATTATTATAAGAAAGATATTTTGAAATAAAAGTAACAGGTTGTATTCTGTGAATTTACAATTTTTTTTATTACTACAAAGCAGTAGATAGTTGTTATTATTTTATATGTTAATTTAATGATTTAAAAGTTAATATGGTTTCAATTGGGAATAATATTTATTTTGATGTTAAATAATAAATTTATCTGTAGCCTTGCATTCCAAGTGGGAAAGAAATCATTTCCCTAGACGTTCAATTTCTTTTAAATTTAGTTTTGATAAGTGATGTGTAAATTTCTACGGTTCCTTTTCCCTCACTTTTATAATAGGAATAAAAATTCGCGTAGCAGTTCCAAGAAAATTTATTTCTGTTTAGAAGTTCAAAATCCGTTTCAAAATTGTTTAAAGTTCATGTGTATAAGTGTCTCTTCTTTTCCATTTACTCCTTTGCAATTAATAGGAACAAAATCTTTGATTTTCCTTACCATTCAAACAAAATTCTTTTATTTCCTTAATATTCCTATACCATTAATTATTACGTTTCTTTATTTAATCTATCCAACGCAATTATCTCCAAAATCAAATATCACGCGCAAATTCCTCATGATAGGAATTATTTCCTGCCGTTTCTCCAAGTTCCATTTAAATACTTAACCTTGTACGCAAATAATTTTCACCACCTTCCCATTTTATAAATATTTCTTGCGTTTTAATCAACGCATTTACTTCCTAATAAATTTTAAACGTGTACAAAATGTTTGCCAAAGTTTTCTTGCAATTTCCTTTTGCTAAATTCACGCAATCAATGCCATTGTAAATATTCGCTCAAATCTTTTTTGCCTATATTCTCTCACCTCAATCAATGCAATCGTGTATAATTGATTTAAATTTATTTCTTGCCTATTTTTTCTCACCTCAATCAATGCAATCGTGTATAAATATAAGCCTCATACACAAATAATTTTCAATTGCATCTCATCATTTTCTTCATTTCTTCTTGCATGCGTGAGCTTTGAAGGTATGGCCTCCATTTTCTTCTTTTTATTTTTTTATTTTTTTCCATGCTTTGCTTCTCCCCTCCCTGTCCTCTGCTTTCAATATATTTGACAAATCCATCTTTATATTTCAATTCACGTTCACAAGTTTTAACATTATAACAGTCTCCATTTAATTGATATTTTAACATAAAACTATATCTACATATTTTTTTCTATGTTTAATGCTTATGTGAATTTTAAGCCAAGCTTTTCAGAGACATATATATAGTTAGTCTTATATCTTTTTTGTTATTAAAAAATATTAGTAATATACATATTTTGAAGATATAATTAGATTTTTATTCATGTTCGAATATAACATATATTAGTATGGAAGCCGAGTGTTGTAAAAGCATTAGTGATTTATGTTGTAAAACTAAAAATTTAAATGTATAATTTTCATCTCGATTCCAGTGTATATATATAAAGCATGTTTTGTTTTTTCTCTTTTCTGTAGTGCTTTCATAATGTATGGTCTATATATATAGATTGATTTTCTTAGTATATGCTTTGAATTTTGAGTAAACTATATATAAATATGTTATTTTAAAATGCGTGTTTCAAATAAGTGATGATTTTTATATATATTATGCCTATATTTTATTTTGTGTGTGTGTTTAATGCAATATTGATTTAAGAGGAAAAACGTTTATGTGTTTAAATTTAAGTATTCATTTTTCAATAATATGATGATGTTTTGTTTTAATATGTATTTTAAATTTAATATCAGTTTCAAACAATGTGAATATTTTATTTGAATATCCGTCTTAAATTAAGTTTATTGAGATTTTAAGGAAATTTAAATAACACATATAGTATATAATCTGTTTATATCAAACCGATTGATTTTTTTTTCCATCGATTTATATCTATCAGCTTTGTCATCAAATTTGTGCCAATTTTGCTTTGCTTCAAAGTTCGTATTGGGATCCATAACTGACCTCATTATCGTTCTTCTCTAGCCTCGAAAGGTGAGCAATCACTCACGATTAACGTTCTTGTATTTTATTAAATTTGATTTCAATTGAAACGAAAATTGAAATATGATGCTGTAGTCATTTAAATTGTTATATATATGCTATTTTTTGTAACTGTTCACATGTGGGATATGACACCATATCATGTTGTTTATATCATATTTTTATTGATGATATATGCCTGTTATTTTATTGTATTATCTGTTATCACTCTGCAAGTTCCCTGTAGTTTACAATTCACTATGGGTTGAAATGATACATACCCGAACGGACTTTTGGATAGGAGAATTTCGTTATGGGTTGAAATGATAAACCCAAGCGATTTTCAATTAAATTGAATTTGGGATTGCGGGTTGAAGTGATATCTACCTGTATATTTAAATTTCGGATTGAAATGATAAATATCCGTATCCCTTGACCATAGCGTAGGAAATTATATACAGACATCGTTGGTCCATATATATATATAAATGTTTTGAAAATAATTTCTATGGTTTAGGAAAGAAAATTATAGTTTTAATAAAGACCGATTCTTAGAATATTATATGTATAAAAATGAAAATTTTAAGTATAGACCTAATAATAATATTTAATCTAATTGAAATTGGTTTAATACATATAATATATTTAAGGATTCGTTTAAATTTATATTTCAAATTAGATTTGGTAAAATTTTGAATAAGGTAGAGTTGAGAAGTTAAAGTTGAATTAATTGGAAATGGTATTTAATTAAGAATTATATTCAATTAAATCGATTTGAAACTATTGAATTCGAGATTTAAGATATGATTTTATAACTTGGTTTTGGTAAAAGGGATTAAATGGATATTTTAAGTTTAAATAAATTTAAGAAAATATTCTGTAAAATGAAATCTAAGGCTATTTAAATGATATTGAACTTGTTAAGTGGATATTTCCTGACTAAATAATAATGATGAAGCTAAATCAAGATCTATATGAAACTGTTAGATTTAACTTTAAAATATTGAATATTAAAGCTTTGAATATAACGAAAGTTTAAATGGTTATTGGTAGCTGAATTGAATTAATGAATTGAGCTTTAAATAAATGGGAATTTGGAATTTGAGTTGATTAGAATCAATTTGTGTAGTTGAGGAAATTTCAAATACTTTACTTTATAAATTATTTAATATATATATACTATCTTGGAAAATAGATATATGTGAAAGGGAAATGATGTTTTGATTTTGAAGTATAAATAAAATTGAATGACCACAGTGTTATAGTGTATATTTCTACCTTGTAGATAGTTCCATGGACCCTTAGAGGATGGTTATCCCAAACATCCTTAAGTTATTTGTATTTCAGTTGATATTTCACATGAGTTGGATTTATTGATATAAGAATGTTAATCTTGACTCTAATGTTTTGTGTTTTTGCTTTACGCTTGGGTCAGACTAAGCGATACAACATTTGAGACTCGCCTTTGGAGTTTGGAGCTTCGTTTGAGGATCCAACTATTGATTTAGCTTTCAGTTCTTTCAGTTGATTCGTTCGAAGAGGTCATCTGTTCGTACTGGACACTTCACTGTATTTGAGATATTCTGTTGTATTTTTATTTCTAACTCAGGTATTTATATAGTAGCTTCATGAACTACTATTTATCTATTCCGCTGCATTATTTTATATTACTCTGTGTCTGTGATTCTGTGGTTGATTTATTTACTGCATATGCTGAGTTTTGCCAAATTTTAATTAACAATTCGGTATTTTGAATTATTCAAGTTGGACATGTATGTTTTATTGTCGATTTGAATGGTCCAAAATAGCGGGTCGTTACAACATTACTACACTCGCTAGATATAACAACATTAGGCTCTTCCATCGGTTCAGATTCTTCCTTCATGGGTTCTATCTCTTCTTCCATGGGTTCAACTTTTCTTCCATGGGTTCAATATCTTCTATAGGTTCCAATATGGAGCCAGCAGTTTTTCTATCCAATTTCCCTCCGTGGACTGCCCGGGTTCATCATCACTAGAAATCACAATTATTTCTAGAGTTGGGTTTGGTATAAACATTCTGGCCATAGGATATCCATCTTCACCCCTTCGAGTGTATGGGGCTTATTCTTCCTCCATTAGAAACCCACCATTGCTAGGTAGATACTTTGGTTGCTCCTCTTCGTCACTAAAGAGAATAACGAGGCTGTCCTTTTTGCTCGAATTTTATCTAAAAGAATCCTCTTTCAAGTAATTTCCCCCATATGATTTCTACAAGGTAAACAATTATTCTTTTAGATATGAGCAGTAGGTAATTGCTAACATATTCTTAGTTAGAGAGGTTTGGTCAATACTTAGAAAATGTTTCGAGATTCATTTCTAAAGATAGCTTTTAAAATTCTTTGTATAAAATTGTTTTATTCTTTCAAAAATTCTTTGAAATTTTTTTAAAAAATTAATAATTTATTCTCAAATATATATGTGTATATATATAAGGTAAAATGACGCGCTCATATATACTCAAACTCATTCTAGGGTGTTACTAGCCCTATCTCTAATGAGTTACTCATTCCAGGGTATTACTAACCTATCTCTATTGAGACTTTACACCTACCAAGGCCAAGATGTTCGCTCAACCTATGCTCTGATATCACGATGTAAGGACTCGTTTCTTCGACCCTCGAAAATCAACTCCAGTACATCCTCGGTATTCATATGCCGCAAATCCATGTGCTAAAGAAGCGGATTCTCAAGGGTAAGAAAAAATAAAGACGGAATAGAATCACGCATATATTATTTCAACATATAAAATTTAGAGCGGAAATTTAAAATACATTTATCAAAGTTTAAAAATGGATAGTTATATATACCCTATCCTTGTAAATGTGGAATACTATAGCACAAGAGTGTGGTGGAAATTGATAAAAATCTGCAGAAAAGTCTTCTAACTCCATGCTTTAGCTTCATCCAGATTTCTTCTAAACTAAACCTGAATATTAGGCTGCCCGAAAAAATTAGGGCGCCCAGAGTTAAAGGAAAAGGAAAATTAACTCTAGGTCAGTCATGGAACTAGTGTAAGAACTCAAAATATGCATTTTGAAAACAAAAGTGTATCTCATAAGACCACGCCGCACATAAACACGGAATGAGTTTTTACCTTATGATAACCAAATCATTTGCTATATAAAATCATTTAATATTATTTTTAATGACATTCTTTTTTTGAAAACACTTTCTATGTAGTTATATTCAAATAGCTGAAATTGTTACCATTAAATTCCAGCATACAAGGCTCTACAAACAAAATGGCAGGGACTTACTAGATAATGGACTTCTATATAAATGACCAGGTGAAGGGACTATCTTCTAACAGTACATCTCTAGAGGAATGCACCAATATCAATAGAACATTTGCACCTCTAACAACAAAAGGCCGGCCTATCTATCCCTCTATATAGTACCGAATATGCCATCACCCGGACATTACCGATATATCCGAGGGCCCACATCGCATACATCCACAATAATTTAAACCCAAACCTTTTAGCGGATAGAAATATATCTAGAAGGGGATGATCATATCCTAACGGTCGTGAACCTGTAACGACCCGGATTTTTAGTCGTTTGATTTTGAACATTTAAATGGTTTTAAATATTGATTTTGAATATAAATTGATTTTTGAATATGAAGATTTTGGTTGAAATTACAAATGAAATAAAATTTCAAATATAACGATTTATCATAGTACAGAAATGGTGTATAATTGAAATTTGAGTTGTGTATGAATCGAAACAATTTCTAATGTTGATATAAATTACATTTGATTTATAATTGAGTTAGTAAGTTTATAAAACTACAACTTCATGTGATTTCACAAATTTTTGAAATCGTCTATTTAATCGACGCGTTAAAATAGCGATCCGGGGCACAGTTTTGACGAAACTAGTTCCATTGGAGTATATTATTATTGGATTTCAAATTTCATAGCGATCAGATTTAAGGTTTGGTCATACGGGATAGAAATGCGTTGAAATTAATATTGAAAATTTGATATTTTGATTGAGTTCAAAAAGCTATCTTCTCCATACGATCGAATTGGGACTCGAGACTTGTTCCACTGCATTTGGAATAGGGGTATAACATTAGGAGCGCCAGGCGGCATGCGTCGATAGGAGTTTAGAATTTTAAGTTACGATGAACGAGATATTTTGAAATTTAATAATATCTTAAAATTTCAAAGTCAACGTCCAATCACCCTAAACGAAATCGCGTCTCCCTATGACTAAACCAGCGCCACCCTATCGCCTGTATCAGGCGCCTTCTATTTGTTTAAAATCGTGTTGAATTCTCCTTCACCTTCTGGAAACTAAAATCACGAATAATATAAAAAAGGTATACAAATTGGATCTTGGATCGGCCAACGCTTCGAACAGAATGGGTTCGAGTAGGCGATGCGCACATGGCGTGCGAGGTAGAGCAGTTGTCGGCGAGGTGCATACGACAATGTCGATAGGGTATTGGGTCATGGATGGCCATGGATGGGGCTGCGTTCTCTAGGTGCTTGCGCTAAAATTTAGGGTTTGCGTAGCACGCATGGCGGCAAAGATCAACAGGTGGCGGGATAAGCGATGGTGAGGCGACGATGTCTGCGGTGTCGGAATCGATGAAGGGATGGTCGCGATGTTGGGTTGTTTTGTATCGTTCGTGCCTGGAATGATTTGGGAAGAGGGAGGGTAATTTAAATGTTTAAACACTTATTTATTTTAGGTTAATTATCGATTAATTGTTTCAAATGTTCATATATTCGTATTTAACTCGTATGAGGTCCAAATTGAATGAGACGAGTCACGTTGCAATTGCATCGACGAGTGCTACTCAACAAAATTGGTTTGAGATTTTTTGAAGTCGGCTACAATTTTAGATTAAAATCGAATATTGTATAATTTAATTTAAAATTGGAACGGATTGCAAATTAAAAATTAAGGTAAGTAAATTTCACTCATTTGGATTACTCGTTTTAATTTAAAATTTTAAAATTATTTGTTGGTTGATTGGATTATTTGATAAATTACTATTATCAGTTGGATGTTATATAATATATATTAGTGTGTGTATATATATATATATTAGTAGTTGGATATATTTCCTACCTATTGGAGCAGATATGACATTATGCGTCCCGCATAATAGCGGATGACCCTATATTACCGCAATATCCCGTCGGAAGGATTGGTATTTTATGTTATATAACATCTGTGGTTGCAAGAAGATAGGTTGGAGGGGTCCAACTGGATTCCTCAAAAACGTTGATTTTTATTTTATATATACTGATATATGATGTGTTCGAATAATCTGTGATAAATTATGATATGATTTGATTCATTGGTTGCTATAGTAGCACTGGCCTTAATTTTGGTATTTTAAATACCATAAATGATTTTTTTTAAATTTAAAAAGGAAATTCAAAGGCAATTTTGGAAACACAATTATTTATATTGAATTCTGGGATTATTTAAAAAAGAATTGAATTGAGTAAAATAAATAAATTGATTTTGGATGTTTATTTAGCTATTTCGTAAATGATTTCAAATAGAGAATTTTAAATTAAGGATTTTTAAACAAATGGATTTTAAATAAGATTCTTAAAATACGAAATGGAAGTAGAAATCGAGATTTGAATAGTTTTGGAATACAGTTTGGATTAATTAAGAAATAGATTTATAAATGAAATTTTAATTAGAAATCGATTTATAAATAGATTTTTATAATATAAACCTGTGTAAGTTGGGAATGAGTTTATGAAATTTATAAACGATGTTTATAAATTAGTGGAATGATTATCATTCAATAGACTGGATTTTTAAATGCACAAGGTGAATTTAAAATGAAATATGGGAATCGGTTTAGGAAGAAATAGTAAATTCTATGTTGGAATTTGGAAATAGTTATGAAATTGGAAACGTAAGTCGATTTGTGATAAATCGAGAGAGATTTACAAGCATAAAATGGGTATATTGAATTTTAAAATGGTTTACCATAAGAAGTTAAGGTTTGCTTTTAGAAAAGGATTTTTGTTTATTTAACTATGTAGTTTTTGAAACTATTAATTGGATTAAAATATTTCAGAAAATTAGTTATCTAATTATTTAAATTTGTTGAAATGAATTCTAAGTTTTATAAAAAAGTTTTGTAAATCGATTGCAAAATTTTATAAATAAATTGGAATTAGTTTATGATGTTTATTTTAAAAAGTGCTTAGATATTTGAAATAATTATTTAACTATGTTTTGGAAATTGTTATACATGTATATAGTTTTAAAGTAAGTGATAGCAATTTATTTATAAATACTCTCGAGATTTATGAATCAGGTTTTATTTAATGGATGTGGTTTTATAAGAGAAATTCTTGTAATGGAATTGGGAACTTAAGAAAATTTGAGAAGAGGAAATTCCAAATAGTTAGATATGGGAACTTCGAAAATAAATCTGAACTCATTAATGGAGTTAGAAATTGTTAGTTGGATTATAAATAAGATAATTAATAATTTTTGGAAATTGTTAAGGGAGTCAATAAAAGTTCTGAAGATTCATGAGATAAGTATGAAATATTAGAAATGATTTTTGGGAAATAGACTTATCATATTTTCCTAAGTATTGGAATTAAATTTTGGAAATATTTTAGAGACGAAATGATTATTATAGAAATATTATTCTAAGTGATGAATTATAAGTTAGATTTGGAAATAGCTCTAAATGTTGATATGATTTGAGAATATCCTGTTATGGATATAAGTATTCGAAAGTGTTTTTAAATATCGAAACATTGGGAAAGATTGGATATATATCTTTGTAAAGATATTTTGAAATGAATCTTTTGAAAGATTTATAGTATGGGCATAGTGACTACTTATGTTTGTAATTTGATAGTTAAATAACCGACTATCAAATCTGGCCAAATTTGTTAATTGCTTCGAGGAGACTAGGATCGGATTTAATTATCCATAAACCATTTCAATCTGATTTGAGCATTACGAATTGTGATATCGTGAAGAAAATGAAGATGGAGTTCTTGGAGATGTGATTTGTTCAGACCTAGAATAACTTGTATGGATGAATGCAATCAGTGCATTGTTGCTTGGAAGGCAGTGTTAACATTCTAAGTATGAGTGCTATTCTTAGGGTAATACGTAGCCTCAAGCCTCATCAACTGGAAATGGCTAAAATAGGGGAAATATAACAAGGCTATGTGGGTCGCTCCCATTAGGGTATGATCATCACTCGTTAACAATGGACATTTGTCATCAGCACTATTCATCAGTTGTCATGTTTTGGGGCCCATTAGTGGTGATCATATTCGATACTATCCAGTAAGGGATAAGCTGGTCTTGTGTTGGCAGGGATCAATAGGTTCGATCTCAGTACAATTTTCTAGAGATGTACAGTGGCGGGCGGTACCCCAGTAGCCCTGTCATTGTATGGAATAAAATATCAACTATGAGCCTGTGCAGGTTTTGATGTGCCCAACTATGCTGAAACTTGAGATGCAAGCATTTCGGCTATTTTATAGTTTATTTTCTATAGACACTATTATAATATCAAATGATTTTGATATAAATTATTTTGGCTATCGTATGGTAAAAACCCGAATGTTTATATTTGATATGGTCTTACGAGATACCTTTATTTTAAAAAGGTTTTTGAGAATATTTAAAATTCAAATTGAGTGTGTTTTCTCACGCTGGTTTTCAAAACCGACTCGGGAGTTGTAATGACTCGAGAATTTTAACCGTTTTATAACGTAAATAACTAAAATTTATTAAAATGTAAATAATAAAATTTTGAAATAAATTTGATATTTGGAATGCTATTATTTAATTATAGTAATCAGTAAAATTTTATTGAAAAATATGAAAGTTAATTTATTGGTGAAATTTCAAAATAAAAATTTAATTAGTTTATTTATTGAAAATTCGATATTTTCAAAATCTGAATATTTTTATATAATAAAAATGTAAATCATTTTCGAAGAATGACGTCGTAATTCGTTTCGTCAGATTTGGACTTTATTGCTTCGTTTATCTTAATTTCAGCATTTTAGTAGTATTTTCGGTAGCGAAAAATTCAAGTTTTTATAATTTGTTTGCATCGCTGATATCTGTGCACCATTTTATTCGCGTCATCATGCCGATCTCCGTAGTACATTTATTTCTATATTTTGAGGTCCAGTACGCGACGGAAACGATATAACAGTTCGTCATATCGGTGCCATAATGGTGACTTTTTGTTTTCCCTTGCATTTCAAACTTGAGCCGTGCTGCCCAAGCAATAATAAATTTCTTTAATTATTTAGCTGAATCAAGGGGTGACCATTGCTATTACAATGATTTTTTATATTTATATTTGTAAGCCTTTTCATTCTTGCCCTACTGTTCATTCGAAAGTACGTTTCATATTTTGTTTTGAGTTCTTCTTGCTGTAGCCCTCTTCTTCTCTTTCCTTTCCTTTTTTTCCTTTTTGCTATGCTCCTCCCTTATTTGCGAAAGAAAATCCAAATGATTACCCTATTCCCCAAAGTCAAACTTGCTTCTACCCCTCTCAAACTCGATGCAGCCTTCTTCCCTTCTCCCCTCCCAAAGAAAAACCTGAGTCTCCCCCCGCATCCCCGAAGCCGCCTACTTCACCTAAAGCCTCGCGTGAAACCTCCCTAGTTCAAAACCCCAAGCCCAGCTCCAACTTTCCCATGCCTACCCCTTCAGTTGCCGCAAGCACTCCCCATCGCCATGTCCCAGGGCCACCAGCCCAAGCCCAGACTCCACGCCTAGATCCACCACCCTCGTGCCTCTCCCCATGACTGAAGATCCAGCAAACCCAAATGCAAGCAGCCGAGCGTTGTCTCTAGATTCAAACTTTGTTTTCCCTATGTGTTTTTTTGAAACATATAAACATATGTATATGATAGCTCTTCTTCCAAGTGCTACATCATATATATGTACACTTATGACATATTTATGGGTTGTGATACATGACTTTGTATTGCTTCACAAATTTTTGATATGTATGCAAACAGAAAAGCCGCAGTTCATCTAAAAATGTTAACATATATTAATATGTATGCATGAACCATATTTGTTGTGTTATATATATATTAATATATATGTATTTATGTATGTATGTATTTATTGTATACACACAAATTCCTCTCAGCTGTGAAAATGTATGCATAGTCACGCTAGTCCATTTTCAATCTGAGCCTACGCATGATATATACAATGCATATATGTATATTATTCGACCATGTTATATATGTCATTTTCTTTGAAATTTGTCGACAAAATCATATACGTTGTACATATTACACATGTACGCTTTGTCGACAAAAATTATATGTATTGTATATAATTGTTCTTTCAAAATATTTTAAGACAAATGCACATGTATATCACACATATATATTTTTGTTTTATTAAATTGTCGTGCTAAAATCCGCTTTCGTGTTTGTCGTAGCCAATTGACGTGTCGTGCCTAATTTTGTTCCCATGTCCATTGCATTGTTCTTTTTTGTACTTGTTTTCCATCATTCTCTAGTCACGAAAGGTGAACAATCACTCACGATTAATGTTCTTATACTTATTAAATTGATTTCATAGGAAATGACAGTTTAAATGTGTTGTTAAATTAGAATTGTTAATTATTAACTATTAAATATGACATGTTGTTATTTTAAATTTATCACTTTCGTAAATTGATACCTTACATGTTAGTTGATTATTTTATTTAACTGTTATTGTTATTAATCATATATGCAAGAAATTGTTATGATATGCTAAGTTATTTCATTGTTCTCACTCTACAAGTTCCCCTAGCTTTATGAATTGCTATGGGTTGGAATGATAAATACCCGAATGGACTTTAGATTAAGGGAAGATCGTTATGAGATGAAATGATAAACCCAAGCAATTTTCATTTGATTATTGAAATTTTAGGATTGCAGGTTGAAATGATATAAACCCGTAAATTTAAATTATTGCGGATTGAAATGATAAATATCCGTATCACTTGACAATAGGATAGAAAATTTATATACAGACACCGTTGGCCTAATTTTGGAAAATGATTTCCAAGGTTTTGAAAGGAAATATATGATTTTGATTTTAAATATAATGAATATTTTATTTTAATATTGTCAAATTTAGAATTTTGAAATTTTGATTTTGGAAATTTTAAATTTATAGGTTTAGTTTAAAGGTAGTTTATAAAAAATTTATTTATAATTTTAATTTTTAAAATACATTAATTAAGATTGTAAATAAATAAATAAAAGGTTTAATTTATTTTAAACTATATAAAATTAATTTTAATTATATGTATATATATATATATAATATTTTCAAAGGATTTATTTTATATTTATATTTATATTAAATTTGAATAACTTTAATAAATTAAGGTTATAAAGGTAAATTGGAATTTATTAGTAACTTAAATTGGTTAATAATTGAATTTAAATAAGGAATTATTTGGATAATGATTTTGGAAATTTAAAGTATGATTTATAGCTTGATTTAATTTAAGGTGATTAAATGTATGTTTTTAAATTTAAATAAAATTAAAATTGAATATTAAATTTGATTTAAATTTGTAATTTGTGATTTTATTTGAATATGTATAATATGATTTTTTTAAATGACCACGGTGTGAAATAATCGTTTGGTTGTTAAAGAGACCAGGATCTGATGTTGTCATACTCTCTGCTGATACCGAAAACCACTTTAACAACTATGTACGTGGTGGAGATTCCAGAAGTAGGATGGTTTAGTGAACGATTCTTTATGAGGTATTAACGTAGCACTGAGTCCCGTGAGTCAGCTTAATGTGGCTAAAACAGGAGGTACGCCGGGCCAAGTGAGGTCGCACCTCCTATCGGGCACATTTATTCGAAACCATATCTATTGCTTTTGTGATTTGATTTTGGTGTGCACGCCTTTGGTTTGGAGTGTATGTCGAGGTGGGCGGTAGTAGCTACTATGCATTGCCACCAGTCTGAATTCGCAAAACGGTAGTATCCTACCCTGGGCATTACCTCGCGTGCCTTGTCACTTGCCTTATCGCGCCTTCTGCGAGTTTGGTTCGTACCGTACCGATGGATTGCCGTCTGATAGCCCTCCAGCTTACGGAGGAATTATAGTACTATATAGACTATAGGAATATATAAAACGTGTTAAGGTTGATATGGGTGACGCCTTAATTCTATTTTGATATTTTACTTTACTCTAGACATTATTTATATAGCGTATTATGCTATATATGTAGATAGTTTATCGAATCCTTAAAGGATGGAATACCAACATCCTTTAAGTTATATTGCATTTACTTGACATTTCACTTGAGTTTGATCTATCTTCATGAGAATGTTAATCCTGACTCGAGTGTTTTTTGTTTTTCTTTATGCTCGGGTCAGCCTGAGTGTCACAGTTTTTGAAACTCATCTTTGGAGCTTGGAGTTTGCTTGGAAGACCTCTCTTATCTAGTTCAGCTTTCAGTTTATTTCTATTATTTTTACTTGTATGTTTTAAACTTGTGATTAGATTTTTGTGTTAGAGACTTCTGTGTATTGGGATTTCTGTTGTATTCTGTTTTATAAATGTAATTTCTACAGTAGCTTCATGAACTACTAGTTATTTTATTCCGCTGCTTATTACTCTATGTCGATTCTGTGATTGATTTATTTACTGTATACGTTAAGTTTTGCCAATTTTAAATTAACAATCTGTTATTTGGAGAAATTCAATTCTGACATGTGTAGATTATCATCGATTTGAATGGTTCGAAATTGCGGGTCGTTACAGTTGGTATCAGAGCTCTGGTTTAGGCAAAGCTTAGCATATGGGATAAAAACTCATTAGAGATAGGGTATTGATGCCCTAGAATGAGTTGAATTGATTACTAAGCCATATTCGTTCGTGCTTGAAATTCTGAGTTAAGAATTCTCTTTAATTAGGATTCCTTTGAATTTTGGAACTTTATCCTTGTTCTAAAATCAATTCTTGTCTTTTCCAGATGAGTAACCGAAGGAATGTCGGTAGGGGTCGTGGGAATGCTCCCGCACCACTAGTTTCTGCTGTACCTCTTACTCCTGTTCCACCTATTCAGCCTGTTAGGTTCACTCAGCTTTGTAAGGAGTATACTTAGCTTGGGGGTACTAAGTTCACTGGAGCTGAGAGTATTATCGAGGCTCAACGGTGGTTGAATAGTTTAGAAAGGATTTCTACCAGCCTTGAGATTACTGATGCTCAGATGCGTCATTTAGCTACTTAGTAGTTATAGGATTCCAACTAGGATTGTTGGGAATCTGTTACCGCTCAGACTGTTGAGGCTAATATCATTTGGCAGCAGTTCAGGTGAGATTCTTAGTTGTCTTTCCTTGCTTATTTCTCTTGAAGCTATTTTTTTGAAATTTATCTCCTTGAACTTTATCTCTGCCTTATCCTGGATCCATTCTTTTTAGGGATGCTTTTGTGGCTAAGTGGATGCTTGAAGCCGGGAAATCTCAGTTATACAGAGCATTCATGGATCTTGAGAAGAGTTATATGACTTTTGCTGAGTATGATAGGAAGTTCAACGAGCTTTCCAAGTTTGGTCTCGGTTTGATTGACACTCAGCTCAAGAAGAATGAGAAGTTTATTCTTAGTGCTCGCCTATAGTATTATGACCGCTTGATTAGTCATGTTTACGGCACCTTCACTTCTTTGATGGATATGGCCACCAGATTCCAGGACCATACTTCCAAAGGAAAGTAGGCAGTTTTAGCATCTCTAGGTACTTCCAGCGGTTCTAAGAAGAGGAAGCCCAACTTCCAGCATCAGAAGAAGAAGTGGCAGGATACTCATGGTATTGGATATGCTCCTTAGAAACGATCCCTTGACCTATCTTCCATCACTTGTTTCAAGTGGGACCAGCAGGGTCACTATGCCAATAGCTGTCCATCTCCTACTGGAGCTGCTATTCCTCCTCTAGCCTAGGCAACCAGAAACAACCTTTACCACCTTTATCTTCAGCCTGGTCATTTCAAGAATAACTGTCCCACCCCACAGAAAAGGAAGACATTTGGAGTCTTTGCCATGACTTCTTCCACTCCTCCTCCTCCTCATCCTCATCCTGCCAGTGATAACCAAGGTACTCTTCAAAACTTCTTTTCTTTGCATGACTATCTTATTCTAGTTTTATTTGACACTAGTGCATCCCATAGTTTTATATTTTTTGATCTCTGTAATAAGTTCGAGCATATTTTGCAACCTCAATTGGCGACTTCATCATTATGTGTGACTAATCCCATCGCTCGTCTCGCCAATCTTAGTATGATTTGTAAAGGAGTGAAACTCCTTTATAAGAAACATCGATTCATCGAAGATTTCTATGTTTTGGGTTTCGATGCATTCAATATTTTACTTGGAAGTGAGTGGTTAATGCGTTATGATGCTGTCATTTCTTGTAAGGCCCGAACTGTTTCCTTTGTCAGTGAACTAGGCAAGCCTTTGGTTAGTGAATGTCGGATGCCTCAGGATTTTGTAGGCAGCTTCATCTTTTCTCTTGATGCTCAGCCTAGTGATCTGGACTCTATCCTGATAGCCAGGGATAATCCTGATGTTTTTGGTAAAGTCACTTCTCTTCCTCCAAAGCGGGATGTTTAATTACGCATTGATCTTATTCCTAGATCCCGACCAGTTATTCCATCTTCCAGATGGATGTCACCCAAGGAGAAAGTTAAGTTGAAGAAGCAGATTGAGGATTTGTTCTCTAAGGGTTTGATTACGTAGATTTTTTCTAAATGGGGAGCTGCTATGGTCTTCGTCACCAAATCTAATGGTTCTTTGAGGACGTGTGTTGATTATAGAGAGCTAAACAAGCTTACTCTCAAGAACCAATATCCGATGCCTCGCATCAATGATATATTTGATCAGCTCTATGGAGCTAAAGTATTCTCTCAACTCGATCTTGCAATCGGTTTCCACCAACTTCGTGTAGCCGAGGAGAGCATTCCCAAGACTGATTTTCGAACAGAGAATGGCTTCTATGAATGGTTAGTCATGCCTTTTGGATTAACTAATGCTCCTGCCTTCTTTGTCAATCTTATGACTGGCGTTTTCCGCGATGTTCTTAACAAGTTTGTTTTAGTTTTCGTTAATGATATCCTTATCTTTTCCAAGACAGAGAAGGAGCATGAGTCACATTTGAGCTATGTTCTCCAAACTCTTGGAAAACATCAATTGAAAGCCAAATTTTCTAAATGCCATTTTGGAGAGACGAAGTCCGATTTCATAGGCATATTGTTTCAGAAAATGGAGTCTCGGTTGACCCGGTTAAGGTCGCCGCGATTAATTCATGTCTATCCGCTTTTCACTTTTGAATTCATTTATCTTATCTTCTTTGAACTTATTTATCTTATTCTATTTCCAAAATTGGGAGACACCTAAGACTTTGTTCGGTATCTATAGCTTTCTAGGCCTTGTTGGTTATCAGAGGAGATTTATTGAGAATTTTGCCTGCATAGCTGCACCTCTAACTGCTTTGACTCATAACCAAGTTTGTTTGGAGTGAAAAGTATGCAGCTGCATTTAATGAGTTGAAACAAAAGCTTATTTCTGCTCCTATTCTCACCGTTCCGAATGGGAATGAAGAATTATCGGTTTATACCGATGTTAGTCATGAAGGTTTGGGTGCTGTATTGATGCAGAGTGGAAAGGTCATTGCTTATGCTAGTCGTCAGTTGAAACCCCATGAAGCTCATTATGCCACCTATGACTTAGAATTGCCTGCTGCAGTGTTTGCTTTGAAGTTGTGGAGGCATCACCTTTAGGGAACCAAGTTTGAGCTTTTCTCCGATCATCAGTCTCTTATGTATATGTTCAGCCAAAAGGATTTGAACCAGAGGAAAGTTCGATGGCTTGAGTTCTTAGCATCTTATGACCTCAACATCAACTATACTCCTTGGAAAGCCAATTTTGTGGCCGATGCTTTGAGTCGTAAGAAGGCCTTGTCGTGTCGGATTATTGCGTCTCGATCTCTTTTGGATCATATTACAGGTAAGAAGGATGAGGATGCAATGCTTAGGCTTATGAAGGAGATTATTCGAAGTAGGGAAGGTGAAAATTAGAATGATTTAGGAGCATAGATTGATCAGAATGGAGTTTTGAGGGTTAATGGACAGAATTGTGTTATGAATGTCGTTGGTTTGAGGCAAGAAGTTCTTGAAGAGAATCATTAGACCAGACTCTCTATCCATCCAGGTGTCATAAAGATATTTCAGGATATGAAGAGGTTGTATTGGTGGAGTGGTATGAAGGAGATATTTCTATTTATGTCAGTAGATGCTCCACTTGTCAGCAGGTTAAGGCTGATCAGCAGAAGACCACTGGATTGCTGCAACCCCTTAAGATTCCTATTTGGAAACGAGATTAAATTTCTATGGATTTTATTGATGGTTTACCGAGGACTAGAATGGGTAATGAGAATATTTGGGTAGTTATCGATCGATTGACCAAATCTTCTTATTTTATTCCGGTCAAGTTGAATTAGACTGCTTTGAGCTTAGCCGAGATCTTTACTAGGGAGATCGTCCGTCTTCTTGGTGTTCCTTCTAGCATTGTTTGCGATCATGATCCTATCTTTACCAGCAAGTTCTGGAAAGCTTTTCAGAAAGCTCTGGGAACTCTTTTGAATATTAGTACAGCTTATCATCCCCAGACAGATGGTCAGACAAAAAGGGTGAATCAGATTCTGGAAGATCTTTTTCGTGCTTGTGTTCTTGACTATGGAGGATCTTCGAAAGATCATCTCCATCTTGTTGCATATATAATAACAGTTATCAAGTATAACTCTGTCTTTGAATTTTCAATCATCTTAAGCTTAATCCATCTATTAATCCCAATCTTTTGAAATCAGGTAAGTATCGAGATGTCTCAATTTGCCTCTTTTTACGGATGATCCTGCAAATCTCCATCTTGCTAAATTGAGTTTGGTGATCGCTTGGATCTTGGGTCTAAAATGATTTTGGAAGCATGTGAGAAGGTTAAGGAGATTAGGAGGAAGATGAGAATTGCTTAGGATAGACAGAACAAGTATGATGATAGACGTAGAAGGGATTTGGAATTTTCAGTGGGTGATTAAGTCTTTCTTATGATTTCGCCACTGAAGAACGTAGTCCGCTTTGGTCGAAGTGGAAGCTCGCTCCTAGATTCATTGGTCCTTTCGGTATCGTGGAAAAAGTGGGTCCTTTGGCTTATAGAGTTCAACTTACCGGAGAAGCTGACGGGTGTGAACAACGTGTTTCACGTATCTTACCTTCGCAAGTATCTCCACGATCCATCCTTGATGGTTTAGCCAGCCTTGTTAGAGAATTTGGACATTGAACCAAATCTCACTATCGAAAGGAAGCCACATTGTATTGTCGATAGAGGTACGAGGTAGCTTCGAAGGAAATCTGTCAGCCTAGTCAAAGTACAATGGAGTACGGATGATCGGGATTACACCTGGGAAACTGAGGAATCCATGCATGTTTCACTGATATCTATGTACCATTCTATTCGCCTCATCGTGTTGACCTTCATAGTATATTTATTTCCGTATTTTGTGGTCTGGTACGCGACGAAAGCGATAAAACAGTTCATTGCATCAGTTGCATAATGGTGACTGTTTGTTTTCTCTTGCTTTTCAAACTTGAGCTGTGCTATCCAAGCAATAATAAATTGCTTTAATTATTTAGCTGAATCAGGGAGTGATCATTGCTATTACATTGATTTTCTATATTTATATTTGTGATATTTTTCATTCTTGCCCTACTGTTCATTCAAAAGGTACATTTCATATTTTGTTTTGAGTCCTTCTTCCTGTAACTCTCGTTTTCTATTCCATTTCCTTTTTTTCTTTTGTCGTTGTAACAGCCCAATATTTTTACAAGCGCTGTATTCTTTTATTTATAAAACCTTGGGATCTATTATAATATAAATCTTTAATTTGATTAAATCATTTCCCAAAGTTTAAATAAAAGACAAGGGTTTTGAAATTACAACTTTGGTTAAAGATAACTCTAATTGGAATGTTAAAATTTTAATTTCTAAATCTTTTATATAGGAATTATATATGTACAAGATTTACTGTGAGAATGTTTACTTATATTGGTAATAACATTTATTTCCCTTTTTGGTTCTTTTAAAATGAATTATATACACGAAAATTAAGTAATAAATTTCTTAGAAAATGGTTAATAAATCCGAAGAATGTAAACAAATTCTATTTTTAGTTAAGTAATAACTTTCACAATTTACATTGTATTAATAAACTGTTGAATTACACGTTCAAAGGGCGCGTTAATTGATGGGATAAATAACGTATAAGAAAACGTATGAAATTTAAATCCGTTATTTTCATTGTATTTGGGCATAAAGTATTGTGCTTTTGTACGCATTTTAAATATATTTACTTTCCTTCTGATTTAATAGAAGCGTTACCCACAAATTTATAACCGTTCACATTCTAATTATAGTCTTTGTCCTAAATCAATTGTTGTGCACGTTTAAAGGAGGAAATTCACCGTGCCTTGCCATTACTTCCATTTATTTAAAAAGTATATTTTTTTGACTCTTCCAAAGAGCTATTAATTTCTTTTAAAACTGGATTGAAATCACCAGGGGTTTCCACTTTCCTTTGCGTGAGTAATTAACAATTATTATTTCATAGACGTTTCAAAATAATAAACATATTTATATTTTGTAAAAGAATTTAACCTTATTCGTTTACCATTTTGTTTCTTAGTTAGTAAGAAATAAATAAAATGTTAGATTGGATAGTAGATAGTGGATAAATAAGCTTTATAAAAGGCATGTTTTAAATTTACGTTTATACACGTTTTGTTTCATTGGGGATGTAAATAGTACGTATGTAATAAAATACTCTTTAGCATATACGAGTAGCAAATGAATAAAAACGTGTAAATTTAAATGTGGGAGTACGTTTGATTTAAATCTTGCATCTAAAGTGCACGTTCTTAAATAAAATTAATTAATTATAGCCGTTCAATGTATAGTACCCTGAATACACGTGCAAACGTAACACTTCCTATTTTCTTCATTTTTTTTTAAATTTGGTATGAAACTTTGAATAAAATAACGTTCAAATCTTCATTTATTTCTTACCTATCTTTCATCCCAATCAACGCAAGTTTTAAATCGCGTATATTTTTCCAATTCCATTTCTGCTAAAAGCCATTTCTTTTCTGATAGATTCCTTTCCCACTATACCATTTTTCAACATGTCATCTCTAGATAATAAATCACGTTCAAAATTTTCCTTTTACCATCCCTAAAGCAATTTATATCTTGCCGTTACTTTTGCGTAATCCACGCAAATCTCCACTGAAATCAATACTCACTGAAATATGAGTTTCCAAATCTTTCTTGCCTAAATCAACGCATAGCTCATTGATAAATACCAGTCACGAGCACTTTTTCATTACCTCATCTTTTGGACTTCGTCTCCTAGCTTGTGTGGAGCTTCAGGTAATGGCAGTTATTTTCTTTCCTCTTCCTTTTATTTTCTTTTTCTTTTTATTTGTTTTCTTTTACTTCACTCGGCTACTCCACATGAAGTTTGAAATTCCATTTTCATTCTCTACCTTTTGCAAACTTTATGCCTAACAGTATCTTACTGCGTGAACTCGCGTGCATATAAAAATAATAATAAAAAAGGAAATCAGTTTGCATAACCACGGTTAAAATGTAGGTGGGTTACAGGCTGGATTTCGTAAATTTTCAACATGAATACGTTGCATGTAAATAGGATATAGGCACGAGCCACCTAAGTTTAGCTTATTGTTTCTTTTTTTTATCTAGCACGTTATAATATTTGGTTTTAGCTTAAGAAATAAAAATAATAATAACGTGCATAAATGGCCGAGAATAGTAGTTGCGTGTTCAAAATTTTAAACCAAAGTTTCATCACCTTTTGCATTGTTGGAAAAAATAAGTGTGTGCGCACCACTTTTTGATCACAGACTTTATAACTAAATTTCCCACTGTTCACTTTTTAGCATTCATATAATTCAAATAGAAATTTGGGCCGAGCTTTAAGAATGGGGTCAGGTCTTGGGTGGAGTGTTCGAGAAATTGTGGCAATCATCCTTTTATTTTAATCTCGTTCCAGTTGTTATTTAAAATTTTGATCATTTTGAATTTCGCGTAATTAGTTATTCGTTATCTGTTTGATGTGATTTTTTGTTTGATGATAACAAAATATATATCAATATATATATGTGTTTGCAGTTTGGACTATATACAGAAAGGAAGAAATATTCATATTGAATAATTATACTATTGCACAGAATTTATATAATTCAACCAGTATTTTTTATTCAATATAATATTTTATTACAACACTTGAACAATACAAAGTTTTCAACTCTCTCTATATATACATACACCAGTTCGTACATTTTACATTTCTCACTACAACACTCAACACTCAGTTTTTCACTCTGTCTGCACATCTGCATCTATCTGCATTATCCACCTCCACTTCTTGTCCTGTCTCATGTGTACCTGTATAATTAGCAACTACAACAGTAATCTAAAAACAAACAAATTTGAATTTGCAAAAATAGAAATTTGTTTGTGTCTTAGATACATGGGTTATTGTCATCATCTTTGATTGTGTAATATCTGTGCATATCAATGTTCTTACAGGTAATCGTGAGTGGCTGCAATACACACGTTTACATGTATACACGTGTGCACTGCCTCGCCAACTCGTGTGCGTTATCAACAAAAGCAATCAATACTTCAATGAATTCAACATGAAGCAGTGCAAACTCCCGAAGACACAACAGTGAAGCAACTGCATAGCAGCTACACAACAAAGCAATGACCAGAACACAAGTACAAGCAAAGGTGAAGCAGTAGTAAATCAAAGTGTGCAACTCGAGAATGGATACAAGTGACTCAGACCAAATGCAGTGACATACTGCAACAAACAAAGTCTCGAAGAAAATCAGTAACTCAATGCAAATACAACAACAGAGCACAATGCACAAAAATCACAAACAAGGTCAAACCCAAGATAGGTTCAACTCAAGGCAACTTGAAGCATACGAGGTCAGACAAATCACTGCAACAACAAACACAGTGAAGCCAAAGTGCAGTGCAACTACAAAGAAGTCAGTGGCAAGCTACAAACACCGAGTGCAATAGCAAACACATCATGAAGGACCACAAAATGCTACCAAGCAAACAAAGACCAGACAGTACAGCATGTACAAGGATCAATGAATTGAATGAACACGACCAGACACACATGAACAGAACATCAACTGGGCAGAGACAAGACAAGTACACAACAAACCCGAATGTCACAAAGCATAAAAACATGTATGCAACATGGTGAGCAACACAAGGGCAGTACAATGCAACACAGTGAGCTACATAAACAAATGCAACAGTGAAACTCGAGACCAAATGCAGCTACATAAACAACTGAGAAGATGGTCAGTAGACACAGTGAGCTCAACAGTTATGCAAACATGTCCAAAGACAAAGAAAAAATGGGGTTGAATTTAAAAAATAAACATCGGGTTTTGATTAAGTCAAAGAAATCTAATGTGGAAAGAAATCTCTGCATCAAATTTCTCGAATTCATATATGGTCAATATTAATTCAAATAGGGGCCGAGACAACAAATATAGGAAGAAATTTTCGAATTAATTAATTCGAAAACAAATATGGACAGCAATAATTCGAAATCAAATCAAGAAAGGAATACTCCAAATCCAGAACAAATTCAGGAAAATAATCAACGACGTGTAGAAATCAAATCTGACAGTGGTTAATTAGGGTTTCAACCCTATAAATACACCCCAAGAAATCATCATAGAACACAGAACAATCGAGTTCGAACAAGCCAAAAAAAAAAAACCAGAAAAGCAAAAGGAGAAAATACATACCAAAACAAACGACGAACTCGATCAAGCAGCAATAAGCAACTCAGAGGAATAATCGATCGACAAAGAGAGGGGCCAAATCAATCATACGATCAACTATCGGCTGCTTATTTCAAAGCCCTAATTTTCGTAAGGGAACAAAGCCCTGATTTGCAAATAAGAGAAGGAAGCCGCCATTGTCATGAAAGGAACTGGGCCGATTTTTTTTTACAGAGCAAAACAAACAAAAGGAGATAACGGGCTAGAGTAAAAAGGGAAGAACAATTGGGCCGGCTTGTTTATAAAGGGGCTTTATTTTTTAATTAGGGTTTAAGGGGTTATTTGTTCTTTTAGTTGTTGTTTAATTTTTTAAAATTTGTTTTATTTGTCTGATCTTTTCAAAACAAAACATGGTAAATCATCACCTAGGGTTTAGGTGTTGTCAGATTGTCTAGTTAGAGTTAGTCCAGTTAGCAGGGTTTGCGAGTTTGCAAAACTCTATAGGCGGTAGCAGGGTTTGCAAGTCTGTTAGAGTGTTTGTAAGCGGGAAACTGTTTAATTCTAATAGAAATCTGGGAATGCAGCAGTAGGCAGGGGTTGCCGAAGCTGGGTAAATTTTGTGTGTGATTTATTTTTCAGCATATTTATTTCTGCAGTTTGTTTCTGTGTTTAATTCGGAAAAATTTGCTATAACCCTATTCACCCCCCCTCTAGGGTTAATCTAGATCCTACAAGTGGTATCATAGCTAGGTATTTTACTTTAACTCTAGAGTCATGAATCCACCAAATAATGCTTTTTCTGAGGGGCAATCTATTGCTAGGCCACCCATGTTTAATGGGAATGATTATGCTTATTGGAAAGTTAGGATGAGTATTTATCTTAGTTCTGTCGATTATGATGTTTGGGATATTATTGAAACTGGCTATAAATCTCCCACTATAGTTAATGGTGATACCGAGATTCCTAAACCTAAGGATAGGTGGGATGCTAACTATAAGAAATTAAAAACTACAAATGCCAAAGCAATGAACGCTTTGATCTGTGCTCTTGATAAAAATGAGTTTAATAGAATTTCTCATTGTACAACAGCACAGGAAATTTGGCACACTTTGGAGGTGACACACGAAGGAACTTCTCAAGTCAAGGAGTCACGTCTAGCTCTATTTAGCAATGAATACGAAAACTTTGTGATGGAAAAGGGCGAGAGCATAAAGGATATGTTTGGACGATTTTCAACTTTGGTGTACAATGCTAGAGCACTTGGGAAGGTCTTCACTGAAGTAGAGCTTGTGCGGAAGATACTGCGAGTCTTACCAATGAACTTTGGGGCAAAAGTCACGGCAATACAAGAATCGAAAGATCTGAGTATACTAAGCATGGAGGAGTTGATCGGAAACTTGATGACATATGAGCTTGAGCTAAAGGCAAAGGAGGAACGTAACAACTCTGAATCAAAAAAGAAGACAATTGCCTTGAAGAGCAAAGAAGAAAGCGATGAAGAAGAAGAAGATCCAATTGAAGAGCTTGCGATGGCTGTCAATAATCTTAGAAAATGGTCAAAATTCAGGCCACGCAAGAAGAAAACAAGTGGTAATAGGTCAAAAGATTCTGACGATTCCGATAATGAATTGACATGCTTTAACTGCAAAAAGCCTGGCCACTTCAAACAAAAATGTCCACTTCTCAAAAACAACAAAGGAAAGAAAAAGAAGAAGAAGGCCTTTGCAGCAACTTGGGATGATGAAGAAGGAGAAGAAGTTTCGGATAATAGCTCAGAAAAGGCTAACTTATGCCTTATGGCAAAATCAGATTCAGAAACAAGTTCAGAGGAATCCAGTGAGGTACGTGACTATTCTTATAAAGAACTTGTTTTGATGTGTTATGATCTTACTAATACAATTGATACTCTTGAAACTAAAATTGAAAAATTGAAGTCTGACAGGAGAGAACTTGTTCATGAGAATACTAGGTTAGAAACTGAACTTGAAAATATTCAAAACCTAGACTGTAAAAAATGTAAAATTTTAGATTCAGAGATATCAAGACTTAAGAATAGATTCGACAATCTTGAAAAAGAAAACTCAAGTCTTAAGGAAACCATTGACACTAGGAAAAAGGATTTTATAAATAGATGCACCACACTTGTAACTGAAAACACAACACTAAAAACCAAAGTCCAAAATCTTGAGAAATCTCTGAATAACTTTTCAAGAGGAGAAAAATCATTTAACATGTTATTGGGAAATCAACTCTTTGCTAATAACAGAAAAGGACTAGGTTTTGGGAAAACACAGGTTGATGATTATGCAAAAGGTAAGAGTGTCTTTGTTAGAAGTGAAATTGGACATCGTGTTGAAAATTGTAGTCATAGGAACAAGAACACAAAATTTATACAAGTTTGGGTTCTTAAGAATTCTACAAACAAATTTCATGTCTATAGGAACAAAAATGAAAGGACAAAACAAGTTTGGGTTCCAAAGGGATTGTTTGTTCACAATGCTTCAGTTACTAATATCATTGGACCTAAGAGTTTCTCTAGGTCATCCTCCTCTCTCTTTATGTAGGTCTGTTGGCGGGCTAAGGAGCAACAAGAATGGTTTCTAGACTCAGGTTGTTCTAGACATATGACAGGTGATAAATCTAAGTTCCTTAGCCTAGAGAATTTTAGAGGTGGAAATGTGATCATGGGAGACAATAGCAAGTGTAAGATTATTGGGAAAGGTGAAGTAAGTAACGGTACTTTTTCCTTGACTAATGTTTTATATGTTGATAATTTGCATCACAATCTCATTTCTATTAGCCAACTATGTGACAAAGGTATGAATGTGTTTTTTGATAGTGATACTTGCAAGATCATTGATAAAACTTCTAATAACATAGTTTTTATGGGCAAAAGAAAAGGAAATGTTTACTCGCTTTCGTTTGACAATCTAAATCTTTCCAGATGTTTGGTAGCCACTAACGAAGAGGCATCTTTATGGCATAGGAGACTTGGACATGCTAGCATGAGTCTCTTAAAAAATCTTGAAACGAAAGAATTAGTCAGAGGGTTACCACATCAGAAATTTAAAGATAACAAAGTGTGTAAAGCATGTTCCTTGGGCAAGCTTAGTCGATCATCATTTCGCCCTAAAAACATTATTAGCACATCAAGGGTCCTCGAATTAATTCATATGGACTTATTTGGACCAAATGAAATTGCTAGCTTGAATGGAAAACGTTATTGTTATGTATTGGTAGACGATTATTCTAGATTTACATGGGTTTATTTCTTAGCCAAAAAATCTGAATCTTTTGATTATTTTTCAAAATTTGCTAAACTTGTTCAAAATGAAAAAGGAGTTTCAATTAAAACTTTAAGAAGTGATCATGGAGGCGAATTTGAAAATTCGGAATTTGAAAACTTTTGTGAAGAAAATGGTTTAAAACATGAATTTTCTGCTCCACGAACACCTCAACAAAATGGGGTGGTTGAAAGGAAAAATCGTACATTGCAAGAATTGGCTAGATCCATGTTGAGTGAGTATAAACTACCTCTAACCTTTTGGGCAGAGGCGGTGAATACTTCGTGCTACGTAATGAATAGAGTAATGATTAGACCAATACTTGGCAAAACGTCTTATGAAGTGTGGCATGAAAGGAAACCTAACATCTCTTACTTTCGTGTTTTTGGATGCCCTTGTTTCATTCTTAACACAGGTGATCAACTTGGAAAATTTGAATCAAAGGCCGATGAGGGAATTTTCATGGGCTATTCAACCAGGAGCAAGGCTTACAGGATATACAACAAACGAACAAAGACAATTGTTGAATCAATCAATGTGAAATTTGATGAATCTGATCTGGAAAGGACGACTGAAAAACGGTTGATGATGAGGTAGATCATGAAGGCATTAAAGAAGGGACATCTAGTGAGAAAGATGAAAGTAGGACTGTTGATGCTGATAGATTGAAGTTCAAATCCAATCATCCTCCTGAATTGGTTATAGGAGATCCTACGGAAGGTATACGCACTCGCTCTTCATTTGATAAAAATTTGTGTGCGTTTTGTTGTTATAGTGGTTTTATTTCTGAAATTGAACCTGATTCTGTTGAAATGGCTCTTAATGATGAAAGTTGGATTCTAGCAATGCAAGATGAACTTAATCAATTTGAGAGAAATAAAGTTTGGAAATTAGTTCCTAGGCCAAATGACTATCCAATTGTAGGAACTAAATGGGTGTTCAAAAACAAACTTGATGAATCAGGAAATGTAATTAGAAACAAAGCTAGGTTGGTCGCAAAAGGATATAACCAAATAGAAGGCATAGATTTTGATGAAACATTTGCTCCAGTTGCTAGGTTAGAAGCCATTAGGATTTTGCTAAGCTTTGCTTGTTATAAAGGTTTCAAACTTAAACAAATGGATGTAAAAAGTGCTTTTCTAAATGGTGATTTGAAAGAAGAGGTTTTTGTTGAACAACCCCCCGGTTTTGAAAATCACGATTTTCCAAATCATGTGTATAAACTTGAAAAAGCATTATATGGTCTTAAGCAAGCTCCTAGAGCTTGGTATGACTGCCTTTGTACATATCTTTTGGAAAATGGCTTTAAAAAGGGGAGTGCTGACACGACACTGTTTCTATTACATAAAGGAAGTGATTTTTTGATTGTTCAGATTTATGTAGATGATATCATTTATGGCGCTACTAATGAACTCTTGTGCGAGAAATTTGAACAAGTCATGCAGGCTAAATTTGAGATGAGCTTGGTTGGAGAATTGAAATATTTTCTTGGATTTCAAATCAAGCAAAGTAGTGATGGCATTTTCATTTCACAATCCAAGTATGTGTTGGAACTGTTGAAGAAATTTGGAGTTGAGAACTCCAAACCATTGAGAACTCCTATGAGCCCATCAACAAAGTTGGACAAAGACGAGAAAGGAAGTGCTGTTGATCAGAAGAAATATCGAGGGATAATTGGTTCACTTCTCTATCTTACTGCTTCTACACCTGATATTATGTTTTCTGTGTGTCTGTGTGCACGTTTTCAATCTAATCCTAAAGAATCTCATTTGAAAGCCACTAAACGAATTTTGAGATATCTTTCACACACAAACAAACTTGGGTTATGGTATCCTTCTTGTGAAAATTTTGATTTAGTTGGCTATTCTGATGCTGATTATGCTGGTTCATTGGTTGACAGGAAAAGCACTAGTGGAACATGCTTTATGCTAGGACACTCGTTAGTTTCATGGTCAAGTCGAAAACAGAACTGTGTTGCTTTATCCACCACTGAAGCAGAATATATTGCTTTAGGGAGTTGTTGTGCTCAAATTTTATGGATGATGCAAACTCTTTCTGATTTTGGCTTAGTTTATAAACAAGTTCCATTAAAATGTGACAGTAAAAGTGCAATAGACTTATCAAATAATCCTGTTCATCATTCACGCACAAAACACATTGATGTGAGACACCACTTTCTTAGAGATCACATTGCTAAGGAAGACATTTGCATTGAATATATTTCAACTGAGACTCAACTTGCTGATATTTTCACAAAACCCCTCCCAGAAGAAAGATTTTCCAGATTACGTTTGGATTTGGGGATTATAGAAATTGGCTATCCATTTTTCATTTTCTTTGTTGAAATATTCTTGGATATATACTTTCAACTTAAATTCCTAGGATTCAAACCAGTTATGGATATTATCCAAAGATTGATTCGAATATGGTATTCAGTACTGGATATTACATAATATAATTAACTTGGTAACTTATTCCACGATCATTTCTATTTCTACCATCTTTCTATCGTTCATAATGGTTTTGTAAAATAAGAAGAGTGAATTATTTTTAAATAAATAAAAAAAATTATAATAATAAATAATAATAACTCTCATGCATCCATTCTCATTTAAAAGTCCTTATGGTTATGCATGGATGGAGCATGTGAGTGAATTATTTTTATCGTTACTCCATTCTCATTTAAAAGTCCTTATGGTTATGCATGGATGGAGTATGGTAACTAAGTATTCTGGTCTCACTTAAAAGTCCGGATGCTTAGACTAATAAGTAACTGCTAATCCTATTTAAAAGTCCTTATGGTTATGCGTGGTTAGTAAGTGCTTATTTTTTTTGTTTTTTGTGCTTAAATGTCAAATTAATGTTAAAATATCTCTCTTCTTAAACCGTTCATCGATCCATTCTCTACAATGTGGAAGTTGTTATCTCGTTATGATATATTATTTTTTGTTCCTACTGTTCCATTGTTTTTTTGTCAGTCTTTTGATAATGCCAAAAGGGGGAGAAAAGAACTAGATTTTGATAAGGAAGTAAATATTTTTTGGAATACTTCAAAAATATTTGTTTAATGTTGTTAGATAATTTTCCTTAGTTTTTTTATTCATCAGTAATTTTTTGTTATCTTCTAAATAGGGAGTGGTCTTGGTTGCAGGGGGCGCATTCAAATAGGGAGAGCTAAACATTTCATGCTCAAACACATGTATTAGCATTTCAAAATCTTTAATATATATGTTTGTCATCATCAAAAGGGGGAGATTGTTTGATGTGATTTTTTGTTTGATGATAACAAAATATATATCAATATATATATGTGTTTGCAGTTTGGACTATATACAGAATGGAAGAAATATTCATATTGAATAATTATACTATTGCACAGAATTTATATAATTCAACCACTATTTTTTATTCAATATAATATTTTATTACAACACTTGAACAATACAAAGTTTTCAGCTCTCTCTATATATACATACACCAGTTCGTACATTTTACATTTCTTACTACAGCACTCAACACTCAGTTTTTCACTCTGTCTGCACATCTGCATCTATCTGCATTATCCACCTCCACTTCTTGTCCTGTCTCCTGTGTACCTGTATAATTAGCAACTACAACAGTAATCTGAAAACAAACAAATTTGAATTTGCAAAAATAGAAATTTGTTTGTGTCTCAGATACATGGGTTATTGTCATCATCTTTGATTGTGTAATATCTGTGCATATCAGTGTTCTTACAGGTAATCGTGAGTGGCTGCAATACACATGTGTACATGTATACACGTGTGCACTGCCTCGCCAACTCGTGTGCGTTATCAACAAAAGCAATCAATACTTCAATGAATTCAACATGAAGCAGTGCAAACTCCCGAAGACACAACAGTGAAGCAACTGCATAGCAGCTACACAACAAAGCAATGACCAGAACACAAGTACAAGCAAAGGTGAAGCAGTAGTAAATCAAAGTGTGCAACTCGAGAATGGATACAAGTGACTCAGACCAAATGCAGTGACATACTGCAACAAACAAAGTCTCGACGAAAATCAGCGACTCAATGCAAATACAACAACAGAGAACAATGCACAAAAATCACAAACAAGGTCAAACCCAAGATAGGTTCAACTCAAGGCAACTTGAAGCATACGAGGTCAGACAAATCAATGCAACAACGAACACAGTGAAGCCAAAGTGCAGTGCAACTACAAAGAAGTCAGTGGCAAGCTACAAACACCGAGTGCAACAGCAAACACATCATGAAGGACCACAAAATGCTACCAAGCAAACAAAGACCAGACAGTACAGCATGTACAAGGATCAATGAATTGAATGAACACGACCAGACACACATGAACAGAACATCAACTGGGCAGAGACAAGACAAGTACACAACAAACCCGAATGTCACAAAGCATAAAAACATGTATGCAACATGGTGAGCAACACAAGGGCAGTACAATGCAACACAGTGAGCTACATGAACAAATGCAATAGTGAAACTCGAGACCAAATGCAGCTACATAAACAATAGAGAAGATGGTCAGTAGACACAGTGAGCTCAACAGTTATGCAAACATGTCCAAAGTCAAAGAAAAAATGGGGTTGAATTTAAAAAATAAACATCGGGTTTTGATTAAGTCAAAGAAATCTAATTTGGAAAGAAAGCTCTGCATCAAATTTCTCGAATTCATATAGGGTCAGTATTAATTCAAATAGGGGCCGAGACAACAAATATAGGAAGAAATTTTCGAATTAATTAATTCGAAAACAAATATGGACAGCAATAATTCGAAATCAAATCAAGAAAGGAATACTCCAAATCCAGAACAAATTCAGGAAAATAATCAATGACGTGTAGAAATCAAATCTGACAGTGGTTAATTAGGGTTTCAACCCTATAAATACACCCCAAGAAATCATCATAGAACACAGAACAATCGAGTTCGAACAAGCCAAAAAAAAAAACCAGAAAAGCAAAAGGAGAAAATACATACCAAAACAAACGACGAACTCGATCAAGCAGCAATAAGCAACTCAGAGGAATAATCGATCGACAAAGAGAGGAGCCAAATCAATCATACGATCAACTATCGGCTGCTTATTTCAAAGCCCTAATTTTCGTAAGGGAACAAAGCCCTGATTTGCAAAGAAGAGAAGGAAGCCACCATTGTCATGAAAGGAACCGGGTCGATTTTTTTTTACAGAGCAAAACAAACAAAAGGAGATAACGGGCTAGAGTAAAAAGGGAAGAACAATTGGGCCGGCTTGTTTATAAAGGGGCTTTATTTTTTAATTAGGGTTTAAGGGGTTATTTGTTCTTTTAGTTGTTGTTTAATTTTTTAAAATTTGTTTTATTTGTCTGATCTTTTCAAAACAAAACATGGTAAATCATCACCTAGGGATTAGGTGTTGTCAGATTGTCTAGTTAGAGTTAGTCCAGTTAGCAGGGTTTGCAAGTTTGCAAAACTCTATAGGCGGTAGCAGGGTTTGCAAGTCTGTTAGAGTGTTTGTAAGCGGGAAACTGTTTAATTCTAATAGAAATCTGGGAATGCAGCAGTAGGCAGGGGTTGCCGAAACTGGGTAAATTTTGTGTGTGATTTATTTTTCAGCATATTTATTTCTGCAGTTTGTTTCTGTGTTTAATTCGGAAAAATTTGCTATAACCCTATTCACCCCCCCCTCTAGGGTTAATCTAGATCCTACATTATCTTGTTCAAGAATTGAATCGGATTGGCTCATTCATGCCTTCTGTACGCTGTTCTGTTGTGGTTACCGTAGTTTCGAATCAAAATCTTCAGCTTCGTAAAGGTGAGTTTTCTCACCTGACAAACGTACTTATATATCTGTAAATTGATAGCAAGTATGATTGTAGAATAATTATTATTTTTATTTGACTGTGATATGAATTGATGATGTAAAAAAAATCCCGTTATTAAACCTATACATCATCAGTTATATTATATACTGTTTATTTATGCTGTACACTATTTAGTTATTATTTATAGTTAATCACACTGCAAGTTTCCCATAGAATAGAAATCGTCACAGGCTGAAATGATAGGCCTGAATGATATTTATTTATTCAATTATTTATTTAGTTTATTTTATTCTTGGGATTGCGGGTTCGAAATGATAGAACCCGGATTTATTTTGTAAATTACGGATTGAAATGATATATTATCCGTATCGCTTGACCTAGGTTAGAAAATATTATACAGACCCGCGGTTATATATATATATATATATATATATATATATATATATATATATATAGTTTCTGGAAATATTAGATATTTTTTTAATTTTTAAAAAAAAATGTTATAATACTTGTTAAAAGTGAATTAAAAAGATTATTACAATTGGTATAGTGATATTTTACAAGTTAAATATGTAAATAAACAAATGTTAAAAATATAAAGTATAAGTTTATCTTGTAAATTTTGATGTAAAGATAAACGGAATTTAAGTTAAGGAAAAGATATGAAAATTTGGTATAACTTGAACATAAAGCGAATTAATAAAGGTTAAGTTTTTATGAATTAATAGGTAACTTAGGAAATATGGAAGTTAAAATATAACTTGATTTAGAGGTTGGTTTAAAATAAAGGTAAGTTCAGAAATAAATTGGAAATTTAGCTTATTTTGAAACGGTGACTAAACTTAATTGTTAAGAAAATTCATAGAAAATTTTACACTTGATAAGAAAGTATAAGAGGTTAGATATATATATGTAAATTTTACTTTATAAAAATCATAATATATTGAGTAATTTAAAAGGCTATTTCAAGGTGGAAATTTTGGACTTTTTTAAGTAAAATTGTTTGAATAAAGGTTTAAATTCTGCTAAAATTATATTTAAGTCTAAATTTTAATTTACTTAAATTATTGAAAGGATATTTCCGCATTTGGCAAAGAGCTGAATGATAATGCAGATAAACTAAGGCTAAATCTTCTCACCTTTAAACAGTTTAAAATAAAGCATTTCGATTAAAATATAAACTATTTTTAAAGGTTTATAACCATGGGTAATAATAACGTTGGTTGTTAAGGAGACTGGGATCGGATATGGGCATACTCTCTATCGATACCGAAAAACACTTTGACAACCATGTACGCGATGGAGATTCCAGAATGAAGTAGGATGGTGGTGACGTTCCTTTGAGGTAAATACGTGGACCCGACTCCCGTGAGTTGGCATAAGGTGGCTAAAACAGGGGCGATCGACGGATTAATGAGGTAGCACCTCTGATCGGACGCACTTCTTCGTATGTCATTCTATTACTTTTGTGATTGTTTGGTGCACATCTTTGATTTGGGAGTGTTGTTCGAGGTGGGCGGTAGCTGCGCGCTACGCGTTACCATCGGTCCGGAAGCGTAATTGGTATATCTACCCTGACATTGCCTAGTTGTGTCGTGTCACCTACCATAGCGAGCCTTGTACGAGTTTGTTTTCTCCCGTAGCCCGTGGATTATTTAGGGAAGTCTCCCGATCTAGAGATGCGCTGATACTGGATGGACTACTGGGACTATTATGTGGTAAGGGCTATATGGGTAACCCCTTAACGCTATTTAAAAGTAAGTTTATTTTACTAATAGACACTATTATAATAGCTAAATATTACTATAGTAAATAGTTTAACGGATCCTTAGAGGATGGACGGTCCCAAGCATCCTTTAAGTTGCTTGTACTTTATTACAGTTCACTTGAATTAGCTTACATTGTATAAGTATGTGTGTCCTGACTCAAGTGTTATGTTTTATTTTACGCTCGGGTCAGCCTGAATTTCAGTTCAGACTTCACTTCCGGAGTTAGGACTTCAGCAGATCATCTCTTTTCAAGCTTACGTCAAGTTTTTGTTCAGTCCTTATTTTAACCTTTGTAATCAAGACAATCTATGATTGAGAGTTTCTGTGGAGATTTGAAAATATATTTAGTTTTAAGACTTTGTACTATACTTATTTTGAGACTATTGATAGTGGCTTCATGAACCACTAAGTTATTTTTAAATTTCGCTGCGAGTATTCTGATTTCTGTGTTTGTGATTCTGTGATTTGATTTCATTTTCTCCTACTTTATTTACAATCTATTGTTTTGAACTATTCAAGCTTGACATGTTTTAACTTATCGTCGAATTTGAATAGTGCAAAATAGTGGGTCGTTATAGTTGGTATCAGAGCTTAGGTTTAACCATAGCCTGAGGAGCAAAAACTCATTAGAGATAGGGTAGAAATACCCTAGAATGAGTGAAGTCAAATCTTAGAATCTTTTCCGTGAGAGAGAACGTATTTTAAAGTATAAAACGATTTTAAAAGGTTTTTCAAAGAAGTATTTTGATATAAAGTTTTTCTTGTTTTTACTTTCCCCGACGATATCCATTCGACTCGAGTAGTCAAATTATTTCCTGATGTATTTGGTGAAGTCATCTCTCTACCTCCGAAGCGGGAAATTGATTTCCGTATCGATCTCATTCTTGGAGCACGACCTGTAGTTCTTCCACCCAGAAGAATGGCACCGCGGGAGAAGATCGAATTAGGGAAACAGATTCAAGACTTGTCCTCCAAAGGTCTGATCAGACCTAGCTTCTCGGAATGGGGAGCAGCTGTAGTTTTCGTTACAAAATATGATGGTTCTCTCCGGATGTGTGTTGATTATAGGGTGTTGAACAAACTCACTATGAAAAACGGATATCCTATGCCCCGCATCAATGATATGTTTGATTAGCTCTATGGAGCGACTGTTTTCTCTCAGCTTGATCTAGCCACGGGTTTCCACCAACTCAGAGTTGCTGAGGAGAGCATTCCCAAAACTGCTTTCCGTACTGCAAATGGCTTCTTTGAATGGCTAGTTATGCCTTTTGGTTTGACTAACGCCCCTGCCTTCTTCGTTGACTTGATGAATCGTGTCTTTCGCGATGTGCTCAACAAATTTGTTTTAGTCTTCATTGATGATATCCTTGTGTTCTCTAAGTCTGAGGAAGAACATAAATCCCACTTAAGATTTGTTTTGGGGACCCTTAGAAGTCACCAGTTAAAAGCTAAATTCTTTAAATGTCATTTCTGGGAAGCGGAAGTCCGATTCCTCGGACATATTGTCTCTAGTGAAGGAGTTTCTGTTGATCCAGTCAAGGTTGCCGCGATCAATGATTGGGAAGAACCTAAGACTCCGACTGTTATTCGTAGTTTTCTGGGCCTTGCCAGTTACTATCGGAGGTTCATCGAGAACTTCGCTCGGATTTCTGTGCCTCTCACTGCTCTAGCTCGAAAGAATGCTAAGTTTATTTGGAGCGATAAGTGTAAAGCGGCATTCCAAGAGTTAAATATTAGGCTTACTTCCACACCAGTGCTTACCGTCCCGAATGGAAATGAGAGATTAACAGTATTCACCGATGCTTGTCGAGAGGGTTTGGGAGCAGTATTAATGCAAGATGGGAAGGTGATTGCCTATGCTAGTTGTCAACTGAAGACACATGAAGCCAACTACGTTGCCCATGATTTAGAATTGTTGGCTATTTTTTTTGCATTGAAGCTTTGAAGACATCATCTTTTGGGTGCTAAGTTTGATCTCTTCACCGATCATCAGTCTTTGAAATATATCTTCATCCAGAAGGATTTGAATCATAGACAAGTTCGGTGGCTCGAGTTCCTTGCTTCTTACGATCTCGACATTAACTATACTCCTGGGAAAGCTAATGTAGTGGCGGATACGTTGAGTAGGAAGAAATCTTTGTTGTGCCAGCTTATTGCTTCTTCTCCTCTTGTGGATCGTATTAAGGCTAAGCAGGATGAAGATGAGATGCTTAGGTGTATGAAGGGAAGTGTTCGCAGCAGAGTTGGTGGTAGTAGTCTTGATGGTAGTGGAGCTCAGATTGATGATAAAGGGATCTTAAGGATTAATAATCGAATTTGTGTCCCGAATGTTGATGGTTTGAGGCAAGAGTTACTTCGGGAACATCATCAATCCCGACTTTCCATTCATCCTGGTGTAGCAAAGATGTATCTGGATTTAAAGAAACTTTATTGGTGGAAGGGTATGAAGCGCGATGTTTCTATCTTTGTTAGTAGGTGTGCGACTTGTCAACAAGTCAAGGCGGATCATCAGAAGACACCAGGATTGTTGCAGCCTCTGGAGATTCCAAATTGGAAGTGGGAGCAAGTTTCTATGGATTTTATCGATGGTTTACCGAGATCTAGAAGGGGAAACGAGAGCATTTGGGTTATCGTGGATAGATTGACCAAGTGCGCTCATTTTATCCCGATCAAGTCTACCGTACGGCTTCGAGCTTATCTGAGATCTACATGAGGGAGATTGTGCGCCTCCATGGCGTTCCCCTTAGCATAGTTTGTGATCGAGACCCTATCTTCACCAACAAATTTTGAAAAGCTTTCCAGGCATCCTAGGGTACTCGTCTGAATCTGAGCACTGCTTACCACCCACAGACTGACGGTCAAGCAGAAAGGGTGAATCAGATTCTAGAGGATCTTCTTCGTGTCTGTATTTTGGATTATGGAGGATCTTGGAAAGATCATATCCATCTTGTGGAATTCACCTATAACAATAGTTATCAGGCTAGTCTTAAGATGTCCCCGTTTGCTGCTCTTTACGGGCGACCCTGTACATCTCCATCCTGCTGGGTTGAATATGGTAATCGCTTAGTTCTTGGTCCCGAAATGATTTTGGAAGCTTCGGAGAAAGTCGAAGAGATTAAGAGAAGGTTAAGGATTTCTCAGGATAGGCAGAAAAAGTACGCTGATCGTCGTAGAAGAAGCTTGGAGTTCGCAGTCGGTGATTTGGTTTTTCGTAAGGTCTCTCCCTTAAGAAATGTGGTTCGGTTTGGGCATAGAGGAAAGCTTGCTCCTAGGTTCATCGGTCCATTCCGCATTTTGGAAAGGATTGGATCTCTTGCTTATCGACTGGATTTACCCGAGAAATTTGCTGGAATACACAACATATTCCATATATCCCACCTTCGTCGCTGTCTTCATGATCCATCTCTTATTATCCAGCCTACAGCTCTTGATAGTTTGGACATCGAGCCTGACCTAACTATTGAAAGGAAGCCTCTTTGTATCGTCGATCGAGGTACGAAACAGCTAAGAAGGAAATCTGTCCGCCTGGTCAAAGTGCAGTGGAGCACTGATGAAAGGGATTGCACCTAGGAGACGGAGGAGAGCATTCGTGCTTTGAATCCGGAATTATTCATTTCAGGTACTTTGTTTTATCATCTTATCTTCCTTTGTTTTCCTTCTTTCTTTCTTTTTCGAGGACGAAATGCTCTGAGTGGGGGAGAGTGTAACAGCCCAAGATTTTTACAAGCGCTGTATTCTTTTATTTATAAAACCTTAGGATTTATTATAATATAAATCTTTAATTTGATTAAATCATTTCACAAAGTTTAAATAAAAGACAAGGGTTTTGAAATTTCAACTTTGGTTAAAGAAAACTCTAATTGGAATGTTAAAATTTTAATTTCTAAATCTTGGAATTATATATGTACAAGATTTACTGTGAGGATGTTTACTTATATTGGTAATAACATTTATTTCCCTTTTTGTTTATTTTTAAAATGAATTATATATTAAAATTTAGTAATAAATTTCTTAAAAAATGGTTAATAAATCCGAAGACTGTAAACAAATTCTATTTTTAGTTAAGTAATAACTTTCACAATTTACAGTGTATTAATAAACTGTTGAATTACATGTTTAAATGGCGCGTTAATTGATGGGATAAATAACGTATAAGAAAACGTATGAAATTTAATCCGTTATTTTCGTTATATTTGGGCATAAAGTATTGCGTCTGTTGTACGCATTTTAAATATATTTACTTTCCTTCTGATTTAATAGAAGCGTTACCCACAAATTTATAACCATTCACATTCTGATTATAGTCTTTGTCCTAAATCAATTGTCGTGCACGTTTAAAAGAGGAAATTCACCGTGCCTTTCCATTACTTCCATTTATTTAAAAATGTACATATTTTATTTGACTCTTCCAAAGAGCTGTTAATTTCTTTTAAAACTGGATTGAAATCACCAGGGGTTTCCATTTTCCTTTGCGTGAATAATTAACAATTATTATTTCATAGACGTTTCAAAATAATAAATATATTTATATTTTGTAAAAAAATTTAACCTTATTCGTTTACCATTTTGTTTCTTAGTTAGTAAGAAATTAATAAAATGTTAGATTGGATAGTAGATAGTGGATAAATAAGCTTTATAAAAGGCACGTTTTAAATTTACGTTTATGCACGTTTTGTTTCATTGGGGGTGCAAATAGTACGTATGTAATAAAATACTCTTTAGCATATACGAGTAGCAAATGAATAAAAAAGTGTAAATTTAAATGAGGGAGTGCGTTTGATTTAAATCTTGTGTCTAGAGTGTGCGTTCTTAAATAAAATTAATTAATTATAGTTGTTCAATGTATAGTACCCTGAATACACGTGCAAACGTTACACTTTCCATTTTCTTCATTTGTTTTAAATTTGGTATAAAACTTTGAAGAAAATAACGTTCAAATCTTCATTTATTTCTTACCTATCTTTCATCCCAATCAATGCAAGTTTTAAATTGCATATATTTTTCCAATTCCATTTCTGGTAAAAGCCGTTTCTTTTCTGATAGATTCCTTTCCCACTATATCATTTTTCAACACATCTTCTATGGATAATAAATCACGTTCAAAATTTTCCTTTTACCGTCCCTAAAGAAATTTATATCTTGCCATTACTTTTGCGTAATCCACGCAAATCTCCATTGAAATCAATACTCACTGAAATTGAGTTTCCAAATCTTTCTTGCCTAAATCAACGCATAGCTCATTGATAAATACCAGTCACGAACACTTCTTTACCTCATCTTTTGGACTTCGTCTCCTAGCTTGTGTGGAGCTTCAGGTAATGGCAGTTATTTTCTTTCTTCTTCCTTTTATTTTCTTTTTCTTTTTCTTTGTTTTCTTTTACTTCACTCGGCTGCTCCACCTGAAGCTTTGAAATTCCATTTTCATTCTCCACTTTTTGCAAACTTTATGCCTAACAGTATCTTACTGTGTGAACTCGCGTGCATATAAAAAAATAATAAAAAAAGGATATCAATTTGCATAACCACGGTGAAAATTTAGGTGGGTTATTGTCACGATCCAAATTCCAGCGTTCAAAAATCGACATCCGTACTTCACTGTACTTGAATGCCGCAGATTCAAACGTCGAAATTCGAGTCGTGCCGGAGCTTATAACACATTAAGTAAATAACACAGCGGAAAAAAAATGAATAACATATATCAATATACAACATTTGATACAATAACTGATACAACATGAATGATACAACAGAATGGTACAATAGATATCAACATTTTCAGAGATACAAAGAATAGCAGCGGAAATAAAAGATAACACTAGCAGCTGAACAAATCTCCAAAATAGTCTTCAAGAAAGAACTCCAATATCAGTAATCTCCATCTCCAAAGCACCAATCCAGCGATAGCTCGGACTCTCAATAACGATGCACAAAGCTAAGCAAGTGCAGTCCCGATCCAAAGACGGAACTAGCTCCAGATAATCTACTAAACCTGACTATCTGAAAAACCCAACTCTAGACTGCCCGTGTGGGAAAATAGTGGGCACCCCGAGTTTAGGAAAGGAACAATAAACTCCAGGTCAGTCATGGGACTGGTATGAGAAAACAAAAGCATTTGGTCTTTGAACAAACAAGAGAATTTAAATTTGAAATCCGCAATGCTTTTTGGAAAATGAAACTACCATAAGGCCTCCCGACACACACACAATGCAAACGCACACATGGGGGAGATTTCTCCTTATGATAGTCAAACATGCTTACTACGAGAAAAATTCTTTGATATTATTACTAGTGCATAGTGGAAAATCTTTCGAAAGTATAATATAAATCCTAGCTAGCATAGGTACCATGATGCTATGCCTACTATAGCTGCCATGTTAAATGGCAGGTTCTACAACTAAAACCGTACAAGGCACGTATTGGATGAATGGATTTCCAACAAATGGTCAGGCTAAGGAACTTCCTATTGCCACATGGGTACGCCTCTGGCGGGACGTCCCGAGAACTAACGTTACGGTTAGATCTCTGCCAACACAAGGCCGGGTTACCTCTGTAACTAGGTAACTACTACATGAATATGTCATCTCCCGGTCCTTTGGGACCTTTATCCGAGCGCGCGCACAACAACACCACACAGTAATAGGTATAGTGTATCAACATGAGTAAGTATCTGGGCTCCATACCATGATACCACCCTTTTCCAGAAGGAAATGACATACCCTAAAGGGCGCGACCCTCATAACCTTGCCGCATCTTTCCTGTTTCGACCATTTTCGAGGTGTGAGGTCCTGATGCAGTCTCGTCCACAAAGCTACACTTTGGTAAAAAAGCCATGCTTTGGGTCAACAGATGACCAAAGCAATGATCACAAAGATAAATGATCAAACAAATGAACATATCACAAATGATCAACCAATGATCATCACACAGCAGCACTCAGCATGCCACATTACCAAATTGGGAATATCACTGATAAATATCAACTACATAACCTCTGAGCTCGTACGTCTCAGAGAAGGGTGTTAAGCTAAGAGAATAAATTCTCCGCCACCAAGCAGAAATGTATTTGATAGAGATCAGATAACATCTCAAAGTGTAATGTCGGACATACAACCATACAAGTCTGTTCCGGGTTCGAACAGAACCGAAGGCACTTCCGAAGAAGCCCTTGCAAATCCGGGTATCCACAATCCCGATCGGACTTCCCATCACTTAGGGAGAACTCTATACCAGAGCAACTCAGTGCAGAGTCAATCGATAGGTTATCCTATCGTTCTCACAAATACCCGGTCTTCACCACCGGTCTTCAAATGCTATCCATAACGTCGTATCACTATTCGGAATGGGCTATATGACACAAGGTCCTCTCCCGGCTAAACCGAATAGTAAGCGCCATATTTAAAAACATATGGATAAGGGATTTCAGTTAAGTCACGACTTATAAAATCCAAACCTTTCTTTCAAATGGTTAAACAAATTACCATTTTTAGTCTTTAAACCAAAAGGATTTATTTCACAAAGTTTCACCCAATTTCACAAAGATCTATTCATAGATTTCAAAACAATTCCCATTTCAATTGGATTAACCCAATTAAATCTTTAAAGTTAAAGATTTATCACTTTCAAAACACGTTTCCAAAAATTTATCTAAAACTTGAAATACTATTTTTATTTTTAGACTTGAAGCCCTTTAACACAAATTGAAAGTTCATTTCTTATGTGAAAGCTTTATTATTTGAAAACAAATAGTTTTCGTTTTAGAAAAATCCAATTTATACAAGTTGAAATCTTGGCTTGAATTTAAATTCCAAAACACCACCTTTAAAATGGTTTAAAAACCCATATAAACCCATTTATAAGTTGAATACCCTTTTTAAACCTTGGTTTCCAAATTTTAGAATTCAATTTCAAATATTGAATTCAAATTTAAATCCAATTATCTAAATTTTCAAACTTAATCAAGTTATTTAAAAATAACCATTTTCAAAAGCTTCAATTCTAGTTCAAAACTATTTTGGATTTAAAAATTCAATTTTTAAAACAATTTCAAAATCTGCGACTTAACCCATTTCCACGTGCAATCCATATTTGTGTGTGTATAAGTGTGGTCCAGAGGTTCAACACAATAGTGCACAACATCATCATCACAGGTTCAATCATATCGATAAGCGGTATAACCCATAACGCTTATCTATATTCACAGATTCATAGATAAAGTAAAATATCATTCACAAAGATTAACTAATATGATTCGATGTGGGTTTCGGATAACCGACTGGAATCCGACTCCCTGTCGCATCGAAATCCAAATGTCATTTTACGGGTCAAAGGGTTTCATATTCATACAACAGTATATTCATCACAAATATAGCAGATCAGCATAAAGTATCACATAGCATCACATCACATATCAAATATATCAACCCATCACACAACATTCAATAACAATCAGCACCTACAATTAAGATGAATAAACTGGGTGGTTTTAAGTTTATTACCTACATGATTACTTTCATTTATTAGTCCTAATTAATTTACTATCCATATTTATTCAATTAATAAATCTTCAATTATTAATTTAAAATCTAATATCATTCAACTAATGATTTCTTAATTACAAATTTATTTTTTCTAAGAAAAAAAATTAATCTTAAACTTTAATTAATCAAATTAAAACCCTTAATTACTTTAATTAATTATCCATTTCATTAATTAATTATATTAATTATCCATTTGTACTACCTTAAAAATTTAATGAATTACAAATCATTAAATTTTTTTCTTTATCTTTAGATAAACATTCCTTATTTAAATTATGCATTTAAAAACAAAAATGTTTTTAAATTTACATTAAATTCCATTTAACATTCTCTTTTAAACTCAAGACTCAAATTTGTCTTAAATAAGAGTTTAAAACAATACACAACTTAATCTTATATGTTTAAAAGAACATATACTTTATTAACAAGCTTAAAACAATTTAGATTTCAATTCAACTTGAATTCAAATAAATTTTAAAAATTGCTTTAAAATCTCAAAACTGAAATATAACTTCCATTTTCAATTTAGTTTAAACTCTTTAAAACTCTTCCTACAATTTCACCTTCAATTCAAATGTAAATCATTTGAAGGCAATTTAAATTTAATTCTATACTTTAAAACTGAAGTTTAAAAACTTAAATCCAGATTTAAAAACTCGGTTTTCAATTCATTTGAATTCCTAAATTAAATACTTAACCTTCCATTCCAAATACAAATCACATATGCATTTATGCTTGAGATTTTCAAATCAAATTTAAATTTAAAAACACAATATGGTTTCAAAATTCAGACAATTAAAATTTGAATTCATTTTCAAATTCAAACTAAAACTCAGTTTAAATCTCCACCCTAAAAAAAAGTATTTTGAACTTATCTTCACATTTAAACAGAAACAGTTTCTGTTTTATTAAAAAACTTAAACTTTGAAAATTTCCAGAATTTAAATAATTTCAAAAAAACATAATTCAAACTTATTTGAATTCAGTTTTAAAAATCTTAAACTTGGTTCAGGTTCAAATTTATATCTAAACACTTTTACTTTTACTAAAGGAAACAGTAACAGTTTCTGTCAAATTTTAAACCTCATACATTCTTGGATTTAAAAATGTTTTCAAATTCCATATTTGAATTATTTGAATCTATACTAAATTCAGGTTCCAACTGCATTCAAATTTCAAGTTTAGATCCTATTATTACTTCAACTCTATTTTATTTTAAAAACCTGGAAACAATCCTGTTTCAAATATTCAAACCTGAAACAAAACACACAAAATTCCCTTAATTATTTCAAAGAAATTTAAATTCAAACTATTTGAATTCATCCTTAGCTTCAAGTTTGATTCTAAGTTCAAAATTTCAGATTTAATTTAAACTTTGTTTTTTTTTTTAAAAAAAAAAACTAAAAACAGAACTGCTCTATTGATAAACCTGAACCCATGCAAACTCGAGCAACAAAAATTCTACTTCGGGTCAATACCACATTGACTTCGAGTTTTCTCACAGAAATCCCGAGTCAATCCCGAGACTAAAAACACTGCAATCCAGAACTTACCCCAACCCTGGAACAGACCAACCCCCTCCACTTCAAACCTGTCAACTCCATTATTTCACAACTCCGGCCACTATCAACATCCAAACTTCGGCACGCGCTTCATCACTTCACCGTCCATCAATACCCTAAACACCTTTGAACTCGATGCATCCTTGAAGCCGCAGCACCCAAAACATTTATAACCCAGTAAACTATGGTTCTATACCATAAATCCCAAATTTCAACACCAAAACCAAATTTCGACTCAATTAAGTAATTTTCCCATGATCATTGATAGCTACATTCATTCCAGAATCAATTTCAAACAGTTCAAATGCAAGATTCAGCTGAACTTGTCAAAGGTGAAAAATACAGTGTTCTTGACTGCATTTTTTTTTTTACACTGTAAATTTTACTTTTAGTTTTAAAATTCTTGAATTTACTAAATGATTTTGTTAGTAAACTTGAAACACCAATTCATGACATCTACATTTCAAATTTATACAGAAATTTGTTTGTGTTTATGTTTCCAAATATCACAGAACTAAACAACCTATACAACAGCAACATTTACATTCATGCAACCAATTTTCACTACTTTGCAGAAATAGGCATAACACATCACATAAATTTAAAGATTGGGTCAAAGAAGTTTGCTCACCTGGACTTCAGAAGACAGAGAGGAATAGAGGCAGCAGAGAACAAGGAAGGCAGAGAGGAGTTTTTTTTTGAGCCTGAACATTTTTTTCTTTTCTTTGATTGCTTTGCATTTCTTTTTCTTTTGATTTGTTCAAGTGCTTTGAAACTTTGGATTTCCTTCTGTTAACTGATTGATAATATTGCTTAAACCTTTTGTTTTTTTTTTTATTACTGAATATCAAATTCAAATTTAAAGAAAAGATTCACTTGCCTTAAAGTTGTTTCCAGAAAGCTTTGCATTTGATTTGTAAATCTGCAGTTTTGATTCTGTTTGTCTGATGTTTAAAATCTGAAGCTAACAGGTTGTAGCTCTGACTCTTTTCAATTGCTTCAGGTTGAATCATTGATTTGTGAAATGCTTTTAAGTTGAGTTGTTTCAGATTTGATCTCACTTTTGATTTTCTTCCTCAGGTTCTTGTTGAATATTGAACTTTTCCTCTATTTCCAGATTTGAACTTGCATGTTTACTGAGTTGCTTCTTTACTTTGAATTTAAACTTGCTGGAAACAAATGTAAACTGAAGCTTGATTTTGAAATGATCTTGCATTTGCTTCCCGGTTTGACTTTGGCTTGAGTTTTGTTTTGTATGGTTTCAGATTCTCAAGCTTAAATTAAGGCAGAGAGCATTTTTATTTTTCTGTTTTTCTGGTTTGATGGTTATTAAGATTTGCAAGATCTTCTACTTTATTTTTCTTGGATGTTGAGATAAAAAAATTTTCTTGTCCAAATCTTTGATTTGCAGATTTGATTGGTGGCTACTGATATTCTCTAGTGTGCAAAAGATATGCCATTGATTATCTTTGTCTTCTTTTAGTTGTTTCATAGCTGAAAAAAAAATGTTATTTCTTTCTTCCCTTTTTTTTTGTAATTTTAAATTTGATTATTGTATAAATGCAATGATGCCACTTATATATATACATATACACAAAGTTTAAAAGAATTGTTTCTAACCAATCTTTAAATTATGCAAGTTACACTTCAATGATTTTTTAAATGCCAATTATTTTAAAACATATCATTTAAAATTTATAAATTTGGTTTTAAACCTTCATCATTTTAAAATTTGTAAATCACATTTTATACATTTTCAAACTATTATTTACACTTATACTTTTCAAAAGATATGTATATATTAAACTTTAAATATAACTTTCAAAATACATATTACATATGTATGTTATAAATTTAAAAACAAATTTCTATAAATTTCAAAAGATAGAGTTTCTCTTTCAAATCCAATATATACTATTTAAACATTTATTTTTAAATTTTCTAATTCAAAAGTTCATATATAAAAAATCCATTTGTATTTTATTTGGAAAAACTCAATTTAATTCACAATTAAATCAATAATTTATTTATTTATTTTGTTTGTTCAATTTTTTTAAAGTTTTTAATTTCTAATTTATTTTTAATACATTTTATTTTGAAATCTTATAAATCTCAAATTTCTATTTTGTAATTCATTTATATAAATATACATCTTATTTTCCCTAAATCCAATATTTATTTTTAAGCTACTTATACTCAAATTTCTTATTAAATTTTTCTGTTTATGATCAAAATTATTTATTTATTCTAGTTAATTCTCATTTTATTTTCAAAAAAATAAATTAAATTGCCAATTTAAACTTAATGAATTTCAGGAATGTTACAGATTTCCCCCTTAAAAGAATTTCGTCCTCGAAATTGCAAGAAAGACGAGAAAGAAAAGATAATAGACAAAGAAATTATTGATCGCATTAGATCGAAATATTTATTTTGCATTTGGTTTACCAAATCAGAATATCGACAATATGAGAACAAACTCATATAATTATTACACAAGATACTCGGGCTCACCGGTCTACGAATATGCAAGGGCATTGATTAGTTCGAAGGGATAACTAATCGTTCGTAGAATATATCGGATCCCAGAGAATGGATAGATGGGCTTAATTCTCAACAATTCCCAAATGCTAGATATGGATACCAAATTCAAGCCAGAATACTCCAAAGTATATAGACTTTGATATACACACGAAATTACAATTTTAAATTTGGTTTTAACCGATATCGTTTTATTTATACAATTCAAATTTAGCTTTACATTCTATTAACCAATTAACTCAATTTAAAATTTTCAATTTATTTAATTTAAATCTTCAAATTCATTAGAGTTTAAAACGAAAAGCTGATAAGAAATTGGATGAAGATACGAAGTAAGAATTTTCTACAACGATTCGTAGGGTCACCATCGCACCGAAACTTCTTTCTGGAGCTGTCACGAAGTAGTCAAAAGAATACGAAATCGAATCAAAGGAGATTGATAGGGAAAAGCTGTTTCCACTGTTGCAGGGTATTGACCATTTGTAGTGGTACTCCCCCGACCCCTATCTCGTTCTCTTCTCGCACTCATACTTACTATCAGTGGATAGCAAGAGAATTTACTGAGGCATTCGAACGGATATCTTAGGGATATACACATTCTAGGGTTTACTTCACCCTATCTCTAATGAGTTACTTAATGTGTTATACTCCTGAGCTAAAGTTTTAACCTTCAGCTCTGATACCAAAATGTCACGATCCAAATTCCAGCGTTCAAAAATCGACATCCGTACTTCACTGTACTTGAATGCCGCAGATTCAAACGTCGAAATTCGAGTCGTGCCGGAGCTTATAACACATTAAGTAAATAACACAGCGGAAAAAAAATGAATAACATATATCAATATACAACATTTGATACAATAACTGATACAACATGAATGATACAACAGAATGGTACAATAGATATCAACATTTTCAGAGATACAAAGAATAGCAGCGGAAATAAAAGATAACACTAGCAGCGGAACAAATCTCCAAAATAGTCTTCAAGAAAGAACTCCAATATCAGTAATCTCCATCTCCAAAGCACCAATCCAGCGATAGCTCGGACTCTCAATAACGATGCACAAAGCTAAGCAAGTGCAGTCCCGATCCAAAGACGGAACTAGCTCCAGATAATCTACTAAACCTGACTATCTGAAAAACCCAACTCTAGACTGCCCGTGTGGGAAAATAGTGGGCACCCCGAGTTTAGGAAAGGAACAATAAACTCCAGGTCAGTCATGGGACTGGTATGAGCAAACAAAAGCATTTGGTCTTTGAACAAACAAGAGAATTTAAATTTGAAATCCGCAATGCTTTTTGGAAAATGAAACTACCATAAGGCCTCCCGGCACACACACAATGCAAACGCACACATGGGGGAGATTTCTCCTTATGATAGTCAAACATGCTTACTACGAGAAAAATTCTTTGATATTATTACTAGTGCATAGTGGAAAATCTTTCGAAAGTATAATATAAATCCTAGCCAGCATAGGTACCATGATGCTATGCCTACTATAGCTGCCATGTTAAATGGCAGGTTCTACAACTAAAACCGTACAAGGCACGTATTGGATGAATGGATTTCCAACAAATGGTCAGGCTAAGGAACTTCCTATTGCCACATGGGTACGCCTCTGGCGGGACGTCCCGAGAACTAACGTTACGGTTAGATCTCTGCCAACACAAGGCCGGGTTACCTCTGTAACTAGGTAACTACTACACGAATATGTCATCCCCCGGTCCTTTGGGACCTTTATCCGAGCGCGCGCACAACAACACCACACAGTAATAGGTATAGTGTATCAACATGAGTAAGTATCTGGGCTCCATACCATGATACCACCCTTTTCCAGAAGGAAATGACATACCCTAAAGGGCGCGACCCTCATAACCTTGCCGCATCTTTCCTGTTTCGACCATTTTCGAGGTGTGAGGTCCTGATGCAGTCTCGTCAACAAAGCTACACTTTGGTAAAAAAGCCATGCTTTGGGTCAACAGATGACCAAAGCAATGATCACAAAGATAAATGATCAAACAAATGAACATATCACAAATGATCAACCAATGATCATCACACAGCAGCACTCAGCATGCCACATTACCAAATTGGGAATATCACTGATAAATATCAACTACATAACCTCTGAGCTCGTACGTCTCAGAGAAGGGTGTTAAGCTAAGAGAATAAATTCTCCGCCACCAAGCAGAAATGTATTTGATAGAGATCAGATAACATCTCAAAGTGTAATGTCGAACATACAACCATACAAGTCTGTTCCGGGTTCGAACAGAACCGAAGGCACTTCCGAAGAAGCCCTTGCAAATCCGGGTATCCACAATCCCGATCGGACTTCCCATCACTTAGGGAGAACTCTATACCAGAGCAACTCAGTGCAGAGTCAATCGATAGGTTATCCTATCGTTCTCACAAATACCCGGTCTTCACCACCGGTCTTCAAATGCTATCCATAACGTCGTATCACTATTCGGAATGGGCTATATGACACAAGGTCCTCTCCCGGCTAAACCGAATAGTAAGCGCCATATTTAAAAACATACGGATAAGGGATTTCAGTTAAGTCACGACTTATAAAATCCAAACCTTTCTTTCAAATGGTTAAACAAATTACCATTTTTAATCTTTAAACCAAAAGGATTTATTTCACAAAGTTTCACCCAATTTCACAAAGATCTATTCATAGATTTCAAAACAATTCCCATTTCAATTGGATTAACCCAATTAAATCTTTAAAGTTAAAGATTTATAACTTTCAAAACACGTTTCCAAAAATTTATCTAAAACTTGGAATACTATTTTCATTTTTAGACTTGAAGCCCTTTAACACAAATTGAAAGTTCATTTCTTATGTGAAAGCTTTATTATTTGAAAACAAATAGTTTTCGTTTTAGAAAAATCCAATTTATACAAGTTGAAATCTTGGCTTGAATTTAAATTCCAAAACACCACCTTTAAAATGGTTTAAAAACCCATATAAACCCATTTATAAGTTGAATACCCTTTTTAAACCTTGGTTTCCAAATTTTAGAATTCAATTTCAAATATTGAATTCAAATTTAAATCCAATTATCTAAATTTTCAAACTTAATCAAGTTATTTAAAAATAACCATTTTCAAAAGCTTCAATTCTAGTTCAAAACTATTTTGGATTTAAAAATTCAATTTTTAAAACAATTTCAAAATCTGTGACTTAACCCATTTCCACGTGCAATCCATATTTGTGTGTGTATAAGTGTGGTCCAGAGGTTCAACACAATAGTGCACAACATCATCATCACAGGTTCAATCATATCGATAAGCGGTATAACCCATAACGCTTATCTATATTCACAGATTCATAGATAAAGTAAAATATCATTCACAAAGATTAACTAATATGATTCGATGTGGGTTTCGGATAACCGACTGGAATCCGACTCCCTGTCGCATCGAAATCCAAATGTCATTTTACGGGTCAAAGGGTTTCATATTCATACAACAGTATATTCATCACAAATATAGCAGATCAGCACAAAGTATCACATAGCATCACATCACATATCAAATATATCAACCCATCACACAACATTCAATAACAATCAGCACCTACAATTAAGATGAATAAACTGGGTGGTTTTAAGTTTATTACCTACATGATTACTTTCATTTATTAGTCCTAATTAATTTACTATCCATATTTATTCAATTAATAAATCTTCAATTATTAATTTAAAATCTAATATCATTCAACTAATGATTTCTTAATTACAAATTTATTTTTTCTAAGAAAAAAAATTAATCTTAAACTTTAATTAATCAAATTAAAACCCTTAATTACTTTAATTAATTATCCATTTCATTAATTAATTATATTAATTATCCATTTGTACTACCTTAAAAATTTAATGAATTACAAATCATTAAATTTTTTTCTTTATCTTTAGATAAACATTCCTTATTTAAATTATGCATTTAAAAACAAAAATGTTTTTAAATTTACATTAAATTCCATTTAACATTCTCTTTTAAACTCAAGACTCAAATTTGTCTTAAATAAGAGTTTAAAACAATACACAACTTAATCTTATATGTTTAAAAGAACATATACTTTATTAATAAGCTTAAAACAATTTAGATTTCAATTCAACTTGAATTCAAATAAATTTTAAAAATTGCTTTAAAATCTCAAAACTGAAATATAACTTCCATTTTCAATTTAGTTTAAACTCTTTAAAACTCTTCCTACAATTTCACCTTCAATTCAAATGTAAATCATTTGAAGGCAATTTAAATTTAATTCTTTACTTTAAAACTGATGTTTAAAAATTTAAATCCAGATTTAAAAACTCAGTTTTCAATTCATTTGAATTCCTAAATTAAATACTTAACCTTCCATTCCAAATACAAATCACATATGCATTTATGCTTGAGATTTTCAAATCAAATTTAAATTTAAAAACACAATATGGTTTCAAAATTCAGACAATTAAAATTTGAATTCATTTTCAAATTCAAACTAAAACTCAGTTTAAATCTCCACCCTAAAAAAAGTATTTTGAACTTATCTTCACATTTAAACAGAAACAGTTTCTGTTTTATTAAAAAACTTAAACTTTGAAAATTTCCAGAATTTAAATAATTTCAAAAAAACATAATTCAAACTTATTTGAATTCAGTTTTAAAAATCTTAAACTTGGTTCAGGTTCAAATTTATATCTAAACACTTTTACTTTTACTAAAGGAAACAGTAACAGTTTCTGTCAAATTTTAAACCTCATACATTCTTGGATTTAAAAATGTTTTCAAATTCCATATTTGAATTATTTGAATCTATACTAAATTCAGGTTCCAACTGCATTCAAATTTCAAGTTTAGATCCTATTATTACTTCAACTCTATTTTATTTTAAAAACCTGGAAACAATCCTGTTTCAAATATTCAAACCTGAAACAAAACACACAAAATTCCCTTAATTATTTCAAAGAAATTTAAATTCAAACTATTTGAATTCATCCTTAGCTTCAAGTTTGATTCTAAGTTCAAAATTTCAGATTTAATTTAAACTTTGTTTTTTTTTTTTAAAAAAAAAAAACTAAAAACAGAACTGCTCTATTGATAAACCTGAACCCATGCAAACTCGAGCAACAAAAATTCTACTTCGGGTCAATACCACATTGACTTCGAGTTTTCTCACAGAAATCCCGAGTCAATCCCGAGACTAAAAACACTGCAATCCAGAACTTACCCCAACCCTGGAACAGACCAACCCCCTCCACTTCAAACCTGTCAACTCCATTATTTCACAACTCCGGCCACTATCAACATCCAAACTTCGGCACGCGCTTCATCACTTCACCGTCCATCAATACCCTAAACACCTTTGAACTCGATGCATCCTTGAAGCCGCAGCACCCAAAACATTTATAACCCAGTAAACTATGGTTCTATACCATAAATCCCAAATTTCAACACCAAAACCAAATTTCGACTCAATTAAGTAATTTTCCCATGATCATTGATAGCTACATTCATTCCAGAATCAATTTCAAACAGTTCAAATGCAAGATTCAGCTGAACTTGTCAAAGGTGAAAAATACAGTGTTCTTGACTGCATTTTTTTTTTTTTTACACTGTAAATTTTACTTTTAGTTTTAAAATTCTTGAATTTACTAAATGATTCTGTTAGTAAACTTGAAACACCAATTCATGACATCTACATTTCAAATTTATACAGAAATTTGTTTGTGTTTATGTTTCCAAATATCACAGAACTAAACAACCTATACAACAGCAACATTTACATTCATGCAACCAATTTTCACTACTTTGCAGAAATAGGCATAACACATCACATAAATTTAAAGATTGGGTCAAAGAAGTTTGCTCACCTGGACTTCAGAAGACAGAGAGGAATAGAGGCAGCAGAGAACAAGGAAGGCAGAGAGGAGTTTTTTTTTTAGCCTGAACATTTTTTTCTTTTCTTTGATTGCTTTGCATTTCTTTTTCTTTTGATTTGTTCAAGTGCTTTGAAACTTTGGATTTCCTTCTGTTAACTGATTGATAATATTGCTTAAACCTTTTGTTTTTTTTTTATTATTACTGAATATCAAATTCAAATTTAAAGAAAAGATTCACTTGCCTTAAAGTTGTTTCCAGAAAGCTTTGCATTTGATTTGTAAATCTGCAGTTTTGATTATGTTTGTCTGATGTTTAAAATCTGAAGCTAACAGGTTGTAGCTCTGACTCTTTTCAATTGCTTCAGGTTGAATCATTGATTTGTGAAATGCTTTTAAGTTGAGTTGTTTCAGATTTGATCTCACTTTTGATTTTCTTCCTCAGGTTCTTGTTGAATATTGAACTTTGCCTCTATTTCCAGATTTGAACTTACATGTTTACTGAGTTGCTTCTTTACTTTGAATTTAAACTTGCTGGAAACAAATGTAAATTGAAGCTTGATTTTGAATTGATCTTGCATTTGCTTCCCGGTTTGACTTTGGCTTGAGTTTTGTTTTGTATGGTTTCAGATTCTCAAGCTTAAATTAAGGCAGAGAGCATTTTTATTTTTCTGTTTTTCTGGTTTGATGGTTATTAAGATTTGCAAGATCTTCTACTTTATTTTTCTTGGATGTTGAGATAAAAAAATTTTCTTGTCCAAATCTTTGATTTGCAGATTTGATTGGTGGCTACTGATATTCTCTAGTGTGCAAAAGATATGCCATTGATTATCTTTGTCTTCTTTTAGTTGTTTCATAGCTGAAAAAAAAAATGTTATTTCTTTCTTCCCTTTTTTTTTGTAATTTTAAATTTGATTATTGTATAAATGCAATGATGCCACTTATATATATACATATACACAAAGTTTAAAAGAATTGTTTCTAACCAATCTTTAAATTATGCAAGTTACACTTCAATGATTTTTTAAATGCCAATTATTTTAAAACATATCATTTAAAATTTATAAATTTGGTTTTAAACCTTCATCATTTTAAAATTTGTAAATCACATTTTATACATTTTCAAACTATTATTTACACTTATACTTTTCAAAAGATATGTATATATTAAACTTTAAATATAACTTTCAAAATACATATTACATATGTATGTTATAAATTTAAAAACAAATTTCTATAAATTTCAAAAGATAGAGTTTCTCTTTCAAATCCAATATATACTATTTAAACATTTATTTTTAAATTTTCTAATTCAAAAGTTCATATATAAAAAATCCATTTGTATTTTATTTGGAAAAACTCAATTTAATTCACAATTAAATCAAAATTTTATTTATTTATTTTGTTTGTTCAATTTTTTTAAAGTTTTTAATTTCTAATTTATTTTTAATACATTTTATTTTGAAATCTTATAAATCTCAAATTTCTATTTTGTAATTCATTTATATAAATATACATCTTATTTTCCCTAAATCCAATATTTATTTTTAAGCTACTTATACTCAAATTTCTTATTAAATTTTTCTGTTTATGATCAAAATTATTTATTTATTCTAGTTAATTCTCATTTTATTTTCAAAAAAATAAATTAAATTGCCAATTTAAACTTAATGAATTTCAGGAATGTTACAGTTATAGGCTAGATTTCTTAAATTTTCAACGTAAATACGTTGCATGTGAATAGGATATTGGCATGAGCCACGTAAGTTTAGCTTATTGTTTCTTTTTTTTATCTAGCACGTTATAATATTTGGTTTTAATTTAAGAAAGAAAAATAATAATAACGTGCATAAATGGTCGAGAGTAGTAGTTGCGTGTTCAAAATTTTAAACCAAAGTTTCATCACCTTTTGCATTGTTGGAAAAAATAAGTGTGCGTGCACCACTTTTTGATCACAGACTTTATAACTAAATTTCCCACTGTTCACTCTTTAGCGTTCATATAATTCAAATAGAAATTTGGGCTGAGCTTTGAGAAAGGGGTCAAGTCTTGGGTGGAGTGGTCGAGAAATTGTGGCAATCATCCTTTTATTTTAATCTCGTTCCAGTTGTTATTTAAAATTTTGATCGTTTTGAATTTCGCGTAATTAGTTATTCGTTTATCTTGTTCAAGATCTGAATCATATTGGCTCATCTTCCAATCATTGGTCGTGCCTTCTGTACACTGTTCTGTTGTGGTTACCGTAGTTTCGAATCAAAATCTTCAGCTTCGTAAAGGTGAGTTTTCTCACCTGACAAACGTACTTATATATCTGTAAATTGATAACAAGTGTGATTGTAGAATAATTATTATTTTAATTTGACTGTGATATAAATTGATGATGCAAAAAAATCTCGTTATTAAACCTATATATCATCAGTTATATTATATACTGTTTATTTATGCTGTTACACTATTTAGTTATTATTTATATTTAATCACACTGCAAGTTCCCTATAGAATAGAAATCGTCACAGGCTGAATGATAGGCCTGAATGATATTTATTTATTTAGTTTATTTTATTCTTGTGATTGCGGGTTCGAAATGATAGAACCCGGATTTATTTTGTAAATTACGGATTGAAATGATATATTATCCGTATCACTTGACCTAGGTTAGAAAATATTATACAGACCCATGGTTATATTTATATATATATATATTCTGGAAATATTAGATATTTTTTTAATTTTTTTTTAAAAATGTTATAATACTTGTTAAAAGTGAATTAAAAAGATTGTTACAGTTGGTATAGTGATATTTTACATGTTAAATATGTAAATAAATAAATGTTAAAAATATAAAGTATAAGTTTATCTTGTAAATTTTGATGTAAAAATAAACGGAATTTAAGTTAAGGAAAAGATATGAAAATTTGGTATAACTTGAACATAATGCGAATTAATTAAGGTTAAGTTTTTATGAATTAATAGTTAACTTGGGAAATATGGAAGTTAAAATATAACTTGATTTAGAGGTTGGTTTGAAATAAAGGTATGTTCAGAAATAAATTGGAAATTTATCTTATTTTGAAACGGTAACTAAACTTAATTATTAAGAAAATTTATAGAAAATTTTACACTTGATAAGAAAGTATAAGAGGTTAGATATATATATTTGTAAATTTTACTTTATAAAAATCATAATATATTGAGTAATTTAAATGGCTATTTCAAGGTGGAAATTTTGGATTTTTTTAAGTAAAATTGGTTGAATAAAGATTTAAATTCTGGTGAAATTATATTGAAGTCTAAATTTTAATTTACTTAAATTATTGAAAGGATATTTCCGCATTTGGTAAAGAGCTGAATGATGATGCAGATAAACTAAGGCTAAATCTTCTCACCTTTAAACAGTTTAATATAAAGCATTTCGATTAAAATATAAACTATTTTGAAAGGTTTATAACCACGGGTAATAATAACGTTGGTTGTTAAGGAGACCGGGATCAGATATGGACATACTCTTTGTCGATACCGAAAACCACTTTGACAACCTTGTACGCGATGGTGATTCCAGAATGAAGTAGAATGGTGGTGACGTTCCTTTGAGGTCAATACGTGGATCCGACTCCCGTGAGTTGGCATAAGGTGGCTAAAACAAGAGCGATCGACGGATTAATGAGGTAGCACCTCTGATCGAACGCACTTCTTCGTATGCCATTCTATTACTTTTGTGATTGTTTGGTGTGCACCTTTGATTTGGGAGTGTTGTTCGAGGTGGGCGGTAGCTGCGCGCTACGCGTTACCATCGGTCCGGAAGCGTAATTGGTATATCTACCCTGGCATTGCCTAATTGTGTTGTGTCACCTACCATAGCGAGCCTTGTACGGGTTTGTTTTCTCCCGTAGCCCGTGGAGTATTTAGGGTAGTCTCCTGATCTGGAGATGCGCTGATACTGGATGGACTACTGGGACTATTATGTGGTAAGGGCTATATGGTTAACCCCTTAACACTATTTAAAAGTAAGTTTATTTTACTAATAGACACTATTATAATAACGAAATATTACTACATAGTAAATAGTTTAACGGATCCTTAGAGCATGGGCGGTCCCAAGCATCCTTTAAGTTACTTGTACTTTATTACAGTTCACTTGAATTAGCTTACACTGTATAAGTACGTATGTCCTGACTCGAGTGTTATGTTTTATTTTACGCTCGGGTCAGCCTGAGTTTCAGTTCAGGCTTCACTTCCAGAGCTAGGACTTTAGCTGATCATCTCTTTTCAAGCTTCCGTCAAGTTTTTGTTCAGTCCTTATTTTAGCCTTTGTAATCAAGACAATTTATGATTGAGAGTGTCTGTGGAGATTTCAAAGTATATTTAGTTTTAAGACTTTGTACTTTATACTTATTTTGAGACTATTGATAGTGGCTTCATGAAACACTAAGTTATTTTTAAATTCCGCTGCGAGTATTCTGTTTTCTGTGTTTGTGATTTGATTTCATTTGCTCCTACTTTATTTACAATCTATTGTTTTGAACTATTCAAGCTTGACATGTTTTAACTTATTGTCGAATTTGAATAGTGCAAAATAGTGGGTCGTTACAGTCGTTCTCCTTCCTTATTTGCCAAAGCAAATCCAAACCACCATTATATTCCCCAAAGTCAGATTCGCTTCCACCCCTCTCTAACTCGATACCAAACTCGAAGCTGCCTTCTTCCCCCTTTCAAGCAAAACCCGAGTCTCCTCTCTACTTCCTCGAAGCCGCCTACTTCTCCTAAAGCCTCGCGTGGAACCTCCCCAGCTCAAACCCTAAGCCTAGCTCCAACTTTCCCCTTCCCACCCCTTCAATTCCTGCAAGCACTCCCCATCGCCACGGCCCAGCGTCACCAGCCCAAGCCGAGACTCCATGCCTAGATCCACCACCCTCATGCCTCTCCCTATGACCGAAGATCCAACAAATCCAACCGTAAGCAGCCGAAGCCTTGTCTCTAGATTCAAACTTCATTTCCATGTGTGTTTTTTTGTGAAACATATAAACATATGTCTACAACAACTCTTCTTCCAAGTGTTGTGTCATATATATGTTCACTTATCACATATTTATGGGTTGTGATCCATGACTTTGTATTGCTTCACAAATTTTCGCTATGTATAGAATAGAAAAACTGTAGTTCATGCTAAAAATGTTAACATATATTAATATGTATGCACAAATCATATTTGTTGTGTTATATATATATATATATATATATATATATATATTGTATGCATGCAAGTTGCTCTCAGTAGTGAAAATGTATGCATAGTCATGCTAGTCCATTTTCAATCTAAGCCTACTCATGATATATATAATGCATATATGTATATTGTTCAACCATGTTATATATGTCATTTTCTTTGAAATTTGTCGACAAAATTATATACGTTGTATATATTGCACATGTACGCTTCGTCAATAAAAATTATATGTATTTTATTAATTGTTCTTTCAAGATATTTTAAGACAAATGTATATGTATATCACTCATATATATATATATATATATATATATATTTGTTTTATTAAATTATCATGCTAAAATCCGATTTCATGTTTGTCGCAGTAATTAACGTGTCGTGCCTGATTTCGTGCCCCTGTCCATTGCATTGTTCTTTTTCGTACTTGTTTTCCATTGTTCTCTAGCCACAAAAGGTGAGCAATCACTCATGATTAATGTTCTTATGCTTGTTAAGTTGATTTCATAAGAAATGACAATTTAAATGGCCGTTAAATTAGAATTGTTAATTATTAACTGTTAAATTTGACATGTTGTTATTTTAAATTGATCTCTTATGTAAACTGACACCGTTACATGTTAGATGATTATTTTGTTTAATTGTTATTGTTATTGATCATATATGCTAGAAATAGTTATGATATGCTAAGTTATTTCATTGTTCTCACTCTATAAGTTCCCTTAGTTTTAGGAATCACCATGTGTTGAAATGATAAATACCCGAGCGGACTTTGGATTAATGGAAGATTGCTATGGGTTGAAGTGATAAACCCAAGCAATTTTCATTTGATTATTGAAATTCTGGGATTGCGGGTTGAAATGATATAAACCCGTAAATTTAAATGATTTCCGATTGAAATGATAAATATCCGTATCACTTGACCATAGGATTGAAAAATTATATACGGACACCGTTGGTCTAATTTTGGAAAATGATTTCTAAGGTTTTAAAAGGAAATATATAATTTTGATTTTTAAATATATGAAATATTTTATTTTAATATTGTAAAATTTATAATTTTGAAAATTTGATTTTAGAAAATTTTAATTTATTTGTTTAGTCTAAAGGTAATTTATAAAAAATATATTTATAATTTTAATTTTTAAAATATATAAATTAAGATTGTAAATAGATAATTGAAAAGTTCAATTTATTTTAAACTGTATAAAATTAACTTTAGTTTAATATATATGTATATATATAATATTTTCAATGGGTTTGTTTCATATTTATATTTAAATTAGATTTTAATAACTTTAATAAACTAAGGTTGGAAAGGTAAAGTATAATTTATTAGTAACTTAAATCAGTTAATAATTGAATTTAAATAAGGATTTATTTGGCACTTAATGATTTTGGAAATTAAAAGTATGATTTATAGCTTGATTTAATTTAAGGTGATTAAATGGATATTTTTAAATTTAAAAAAAATTAAAGTTGAATATTTGATTTTGATTTGAATTTGTAATTTGGGATTTTAGTTGAATTTGTAGAAAGTAATTTTTTTAAATGAGCACAGTGTGAAATAATTGTTTGGTTGTTAAAGAGACCAGGATCTGTGACGACCCGGAATTTTTAAGCAATTTAAACTGGAATATTTAATTGATTTGAAATATTTAAAAGTTAAGTTTTAACTCGAATTCCAAAGATGACTATTTATTTGATAATTAACTTATTAAATTTAACAATTTGGAGTTGAGTAAAATGTTGAATCTAGAGTTTTAAGCCTTTTAAAATTAATAATTTGAAGGCTTGTAAAATTTATATTGATAGTATTGAAGATAATAGAAGTGGTAAAATTGAAATTAATAGTGGTTTGTTCAGTTTTAAAATTTTATTGTTTAAATTGAATTTAAAAATAGCCTTCCGGGGCATAGTCTCGGAATTCGACGAAACCAGTTCCATTGGATCCGTAATATTGTATTATTATTGGATTTCAAATTTCGTGGTGTTTGGAGTTGTTGTGTGAGCGTACGGTAGATAAACGCACTTAAATTTATCTCGAAAATATAATTTAATAACTGGATCCAAAAAGTTATCTTCTCCAAACGATCAAATTAGGACTGGAAACCTATTCCATTGCGTCCTGAATAGGGGTATAACATTATGAATGCCTAGCGGCATGCCTCGTTAGGAGTTTGAAATTGTAAGTTGCTTTTGATAACGAGATATTTTGGGGTTGGAATAGAATAATGTATGCAATCAATTCAACTTTCTTTCACACGAAATTTTATCTAATCAAAGCCGCCTGGTTTCGTTTAAAACACGCCAACTTCACATCGTGTTTCCTTCTTTTATATTAAGAACCGAGCCCTCTTCCATCTTCGAAATCAATCAGAGAATAATCAAAATCGAATCCCCTTATGTATAAAAATCGATATTAAAATCCCGTTTTCCCTTCTCCATTTCCTTTGCCGAACGAAATCGTTAGCTAAAAAAAATGGCCGCGACATTCTAGTTTAACCCACAATCAGTATCGAATCAGTGATTGAGGCGAGGCGATGGATGTATTGTTTCGTCGACGGCAAGATTTGACTTAGGGCTCACGTTCTATTGCGTATAAGGGTCGCGAAATTCCGGGTTGAGAGCGCGTGCTAGGGGAGGAATTGTGACGGCGTTCGCGAGGACATGCTCACACGAGCGGGTGATGGTTGGCAGCGACCTTAGTGATTCGTTCTCGTGGGTTTGTACTCGATCTCTGCACGCGTGAAGAGGAGAGGGAGCCGTGAATGATTTCCGGTGGGTCATGGGGTCGAAGTCGAAAAGTGGTGATGAGGTTGCGATCTTGAGTCAAGTCCGTTGAGGGGGATGGTCGGAATCATTTTTGGCAACGATGGTGAGGTATTCGTATTTTCTTTCGTTTATAATTGATTCAACAAATTTTATATAGGCATGTAAGTTAGAAACAGTAAGTTAAAAGTTAAATTATGTTTCAAATTTAATAACTACATATAGATTGTTTTTAAATTTATTTACAGAAGGAAGAAGAGCAGAATTATTTATATTTTTTACTAAAAGAAAAAAAAATTATTAAAGGAAAATTAGTTGGATTTAAATTTCTGGTTAATTAAATTTATTTAAATAAAAATTTACAGTTCGATTTATTCAAATAATTAATAGACTGTATAATATTTATACAAGGTTTGAAATAGTGAAAGAAACAAGTCGGATTTTGGATCGAGCTGCAAATTAAGAGCAAAGGTTAGTTAATCTCGCTCGGTTAAATTTAAATTTAAATGGTTAAATTTAAACAATTGTTTGAATGGTTGAAATGGATTGATGTTCTATAGTGTGGTATATTTGGCATATTATTGTGCTAACATCTGTGGATGCAGGGAAAATAGGTTGGAGGGATCCAACTGGACCCCTCAACATTTATTATTTAATATTCTCTATTGTGATTACTTGATATTCTGTGTTGAATATATTGGAATATTGAATGTTATGATTTGATTGGATAAATTTGGGTATAATGAATTACCAAAATATATAAATTGGGTTTTGGAAAGAAAATAAAGGAAGTAAAGTTGTAAACGAAATAATCTTAGAAAATTTAATAAATTAAGAATGAATTGAAAAAAAAAGAAATGGAAGTATGTTAAATAATAATAAATAACTTCGAGTATAAAAAGAAAAGGGTTTGAATAAACAGTAATTAATTAATTATAAAATTATGTGATATTAATTTAAATGAATAAAGAAATGTTTTAGAACTTAAAGTTTTAAATTTATTTAAAGAAATCAGAAGTAAATTGAGAAATCTAAATTGGTATTTCAATTAAAAGTATTTTAAATCATAATTAAGGAATAAATCTGAAATTAAAGGATTTTTGAATAAATGAAGTAAATTAGAAATCAAGTTGGAAATTGATTTAAGTTTTGAAATTGGATATTTGGAAGAATAAATTCAAGGTGGTAATTTATTAAAGGAATTGTCACGATCCAAATTCCAGCGTTCAAAAATCGACATCCGTACTCCACTGTACTTGAATGCCGCAGATTCAAACGTCGAAATTCGAGTCGTGCCGGAGCTTATAACACATTAAGTAAATAACACAGCGGAAGAAAAAGAATATGCATATCAATATACAACATTTGATACAATAACTGATACAACATGAATGATACAACAGAATGGTACAATAGATATCAACATTTTCAGAGATACAAAGAATAGCAGCGGAAATAAAAGATAACACTAGCAGCGGAACAAATCTCCAAAATAGTCTTCAAGAAAGAACTCCAGTATCAGTAATCTCCATCTCTAAAGCACCAATCCAGAATAGCTCGAACTCCCAAATCAAGATGAAGAGAAGCAACTCGATCCAAAATGCGATTGCCAAATCCTAATGGCTGAAAGCTACCGAATCTACACCTACTATGGATTATCTGAAAATCCCAACTCTAGACTGCCCGTGTGGGAAATAGTGGGCACCCAGAGTTTAGGAAAGGAACAATAAACTCCAGGTCAGTCATGGGACTGGTATGAGCAAACAAAAGCATTTGGTCTTTGAACAAACAAGAGAATTTAAATTTGAAATCCGCAATGCTTTTTGGAAAATGAAACTACCATAAGGCCTCCCGGCACACACACAATGCAAACGCACACATGGGGGAGATTTCTCCTTATGATAGTCAAACATGCTTACTACGAGAAAAATTCTTTGATATTATTACTAGTGCATAGTGGAAAATCTTTCGAAAGTATAATATAAATCCTAGCCAGCATAGGTACCATGATGCTATGCCTACTATAGCTGCCATGTTAAATGGCAGGTTCTACAACTAAAACCGTACAAGGCACGTATTGGATGAATGAATTTCCAACAAATGGTCAGGCTAAGGAACTTCCTATTGCCACATGGGTACGCCTCTGGCGGGACGTCCCGAGAACTAACGTTACGGTTAGATCTCTGCCAACACAAGGCCGGGTTACCTCTGTAACTAGGTAACTACTACACGAATATGTCATACCCCGGTCCTTTGGGACCTTTATCCGAGTGCGCGCACAACAACACCACACAGTAATAGGTATAGTGTATCAACATGAGTAAGTATCTGGGCTCCATACCATGATACCACCCTTTTCCAGAAGGAAATGACATACCCTAAAGGGCGCGACCCTCATAACCTTACCGCATCTTTCCTGTTTCGACCATTTCCGAGGTGTGAGGTCCTGATGCAGTCTCGTCCACAAAGCTACACTTTGGTAAAAAATCCATGCTTTGGGTCAACAGATGACCAAAGCAATGATCACAAAGATAAATGATCAAACAAATGATCATATCACAAATGATCAACCAATGATCATCACACAGCAGCACTCAGCATGCCACATTACCAAATTAGGAATATCACTGATAAATATCAACTACATAACCTCTGAGCTCGTACGTTTCAGAGAAGGGTGTTAAGCTAAGAGAATAAATTCTCCGCCACCAAGAAGAAATGTATTTGATAGAGATCAGATAACATCTCAAAGTGTAATGTCGGACATACAACCATACAAGTCTGTTCCGGGTTCGAACAGAACCGAAGGCACTTCCGAAGAAGCCCTTGCAAATCCGGGTATCCACAATCCCGATCGGACTTCCCATCACTAAGGAGAACTCTATACCGGAGCAACTCAGTGCAGAGTCAATCGATAGGTTATCCTATCGTTCTCACAAATACCCGGTCTTCACCACCGGTCTTCAAATGCTATCCATAACGTCGTATCACTATTCGGAATGGGCTATATGACACAAGGTCCTCTCCCGGCTAAACCGAATAGTAAGCGCCATATTTAAAAACATATGGATAAGGGATTTCAGTTAAGTCACGACTTATAAAATCCAAACCTTTCTTTCAAATGGTTAAAAAAATTACCATTTTTAATCTTTAAACCAAAAGGATTTATTTCACAAAGTTTCACCCAATTTCACAAAGATCTATCCATAGATTTCAAAAACAATTCCCATTCAATTTGGATTAACCCAATTAAATCTTTAAATTAAAGATTTATAACTTTCAAAACACGTTTCCAAAAATTTATCTAAAACTTGGAATACTATTTTCATTTTTAGACTTGAAGCCCTTTAACACAAATTGAAAGTTCATTTCTTATGTGAAAGCTTTATTATTTGAAAACAAATAGTTTTCGTTTTAGAAAAATCCAATTTATACAAGTTGAAATCTTGGCTTGAATTTAAATTCCAAAACACCACCTTTAAAATGGTTTAAAAACCCATATAAACCCATTTATAAGTTGAATACCCTTTTTAAACCTTGGTTTCCAAATTTTAGAATTCAATTTCAAATATTGAATTCAAATTTAAATCCAATTATCTAAATTTTCAAACTTAATCAAGTTATTTAAAAATAACCATTTTCAAAAGCTTCAATTCTAGTTCAAAACTATTTTGGATTTAAAAATTCAATTTTTAGAACAATTTCAAAATCTGTGACTTAACCCATTTCCACGTGCAATCCATATTTGTGTGTGTATAAGTGTGGTCCAGGGGTTTTACACAATAAGAGCACATCATCAATCAGCACAGATTCAATCATTACAATTCGATGTGGGTTTCGGATAACCAAATGGAATCCGACTCCCTGTCGCATCGAAATCCAAATGTCGTTCTATGGGTCAAGGGTTTGCATATACATATAACAACATATACATCACAGATATAACAACTTAGCACAAAGCAATACATAGCATCACATCATATATCAAATATATCAATCCATCACAAAACATTCAATAACAATCAAACATCTTCAGTTAAGATGAATAAATTTGCGTGGTTTTAAATTTATCAACCACATAATTACTTTCATTGGTAATCTTTAATCAATGATTAATTATCATTTATTACAATTGATTAAGTCTTAATCACCTTCATTACTTAATTAATTAATTTTTCTTTAAATTAATTAACCTTCGAACATTTGATTAATAAATCTTTAATCATTAATTATCCATACTTAATTACTTTAACATGTAATTAATCACTTAATTAATTATTCTTAACTCTTTTATTCATTAATCATTAATCAAATAATTTAAACCTTTAACTAATTATTAATTAATTCTTCAATTAATAACTCAAATGATTAACTCTTAATCACATTACTTAATTACTTTTAATAAAGTATTTATCCTTTACTTAATTACCTTTAGTAATTAATCACTTAATTACTTCCCTAAGTATTATATTAGATTAATCCAAAGTGATTATCTTAATCAATCATAATTTAATTACTTAATTAACTAATTAACTTAATCATTTAAAATTAATTAAATGATTCTTAACTCATTATATTAAAAGATTCTTAATTAAGAAAACATCATCTTAATTAAATCATTTATGACAAATAAAACTTGATAATTAAAAATGATTCAATTATCTCAATTATCTTTACAAATTTAATTATATCTAAATTTTCAAACTTAATCAAGTTATTTAAAAATAACCATTTTCAAAAGCTTCAATTCTAGTTCAAAACTATTTTGGATTTAAATTTGAATTCAATATTTGAAATTGAATTCTAAAATTTGGAAACCAAGGTTTAAAAAGGGTATTCAACTTATAAATGGGTTTATATGGGTTTTTAAACCATTTTAAAGGTGGTGTTTTGGAATTTAAATTCAAGCCAAGATTTCAACTTGTATAAATTGGATTTTTCTAAAACGAAAACTATTTGTTTTCAAATAATAAAGCTTTCACATAAGAAATGAACTTTCAATTTGTGTTAAAGGGCTTCAAGTCTAAAAATGAAAATAGTATTCCAAGTTTTAGATAAATTTTTGGAAACGTGTTTTGAAAGTTATAAATCTTTAATTTAAAGATTTAATTGGGTTAATCCAAATTGAATGGGAATTGTTTTTGAAATCTATGGATAGATCTTTGTGAAATTGGGTGAAACTTTGTGAAATAAATCCTTTTGGTTTAAAGATTAAAAATGGTAATTTGTTTAACCATTTGAAAGAAAGGTTTGGATTTTATAAGTCGTGACTTAACTGAAATCCCTTATCCATATGTTTTTAAATATGGCGCTTACTATTCGGTTTAGCCGGGAGAGGACCTTGTGTCATATAGCCCATTCCGAATAGTGATACGACGTTATGGATAGCATTTGAAGACCGGTGGTGAAGACCGGGTATTTGTGAGAACGATAGGATAACCTATCGATTGACTCTGCACTGAGTTGCTCCGGTATAGAGTTCTCCTTAGTGATGGGAAGTCCGATCGGGATTGTGGATACCCGGATTTGCAAGGGCTTCTTCGGAAGTGCCTTCGGTTCTGTTCGAACCCGGAACAGACTTGTATGGTTGTATGTCCGACATTACACTTTGAGATGTTATCTGATCTCTATCAAATACATTTCTTCTTGGTGGCAGAGAATTTATTCTCTTAGCTTAACACCCTTCTCTGAAACGTACGAGCTCAGAGGTTATGTAGTTGATATTTATCAGTGATATTCCTAATTTGGTAATGTGGCATGCTGAGTGCTGCTGTGTGATGATCATTGGTTGATCATTTGTGATATGATCATTTGTTTGATCATTTATCTTTGTGATCATTGCTTTGGTCATCTGTTGACCCAAAGCATGGCTTTTTTACCAAAGTGTAGCTTTGTGGACGAGACTGCATCAGGACCTCACACCTCGGAAATGGTCGAAACAGGAAAGATGCGGTAAGGTTATGAGGGTCGCGCCCTTTAGGGTATGTCATTTCCTTCTGGAAAAGGGTGGTATCATGGTATGGAGCCCAGATACTTACTCATGTTGATACACTATACCTATTACTGTGTGGTGTTGTTGTGCGCGCACTCGGATAAAGGTCCCAAAGGACCGGGGTATGACATATTCGTGTAGTAGTTACCTAGTTACAGAGGTAACCCGGCCTTGTGTTGGCAGAGATCTAACCGTAACGTTAGTTCTCGGGACGTCCCGCCAGAGGCGTACCCATGTGGCAATAGGAAGTTCCTTAGCCTGACCATTTGTTGGAAATTCATTCATCCAATACGTGCCTTGTACGGTTTTAGTTGTAGAACCTGCCATTTAACATGGCAGCTATAGTAGGCATAGCATCATGGTACCTATGCTGGCTAGGATTTATATTATACTTTCGAAAGATTTTCCACTATGCACTAGTAATAATATCAAAGAATTTTTCTCGTAGTAAGCATGTTTGACTATCATAAGGAGAAATCTCCCCCATGTGTGCGTTTGCATTGTGTGTGTGCCGGGAGGCCTTATGGTAGTTTCATTTTCCAAAAAGCATTGCGGATTTCAAATTTAAATTCTCTTGTTTGGTCAAAGACCAAATGCTTTTGTTTGCTCATACCAGTCCCATGACTGACCTGGAGTTTATTGTTCCTTTCCTAAATTCTGGGTGCCCACTATTTCCCACACGGGCAGTCTAGAGTTGGGATTTTCAGATAATCCATAGTAGGTGTAGATTCGATAGTTTTCAGCCATTAGGATTTGGCAATCGCATTTTGGATCGAGTTGCTTCTCTTCATCTTGATTTGGGAGTTCGAGCTATTCTGGATTGGTGCTATAGAGATGGAGATTACTGATACTGGAGTTCTTTCTTGAAGACTATTTTGGAGATTTGTTCCGCTGCTAGTGTTATCTTTTATTTCCGCCGCTATTCTTTGTATCTCTGAAAATGTTGATATCTATTGTACCATTCTGTTGTATCATTCATGTTGTATCAGTTATTGTATCAAATGTTGTATATTGATATGCATATTCTTTTTCTTCCGCTGTGTTATTTACTTAATGTGTTATAAGCTCCGGCACGACTCGAATTTCGACGTTTGAATCTGCGGCATTCAAGTACAGTGGAGTACGGATGTCGATTTTTGAACGCTGGAATTTGGATCGTGACAGGAATGAGAAAATTGGTTTAAAAATAAATAATGATTTATTTTAAAAGGTTGTGAAGAGAAGTATATTTCCCTGGATAGCTAAGTACGTTTTCAAAGTAAATTTTAAAATATAAGATAAAAGTTTAATGTTGTTTTAAAATGCAAGTTTTAGAAAATTTATTATTTCTGAATGTTTAAAATTCTAAAATAAATATTTTTCAAATCTAATATTGTAATAATTATTTAAAGGTGACTTAGTATTTTATTTTAAAAAGTGAAAACCTAGTTTATATTTATAAAGTAACATTATTTTCAAATATTCATATAGTATGTATTTTTTTCAAATTATTGAAGTAGTTTTAACTTAAATATTTTAAAGTATATTTCAAAGTAAGCGTTTTAAATTATTTTAAAAAAATGTAGTTTTGTGCATGGTGATTCCAGTGGGAATAGAAATACTTGGAATTTATTCTGAGAAAGGAAGATAGTTTTGAAAACTTGTTTCCAAAGGGTTTGAAAGTGGAAATGTATCTTGTGAAGATATTTTGAGATAAATAAATAATTGAAAAATTATTTATTATGTGATGGATGTTGTGGATATTAATTGATAGTTAAATCACCGACTATCAATATTGGCCAAATGCGCTGATCGTTTCGAAGAGACCGGGATCGAGATTTATTTCTCGAAAACCACTTCGATCCGGTTTGTACGTTTCGTGGAAACGAGTTTGGATTCGGAGATGGAGCAGTGAAGTGCAAGGGCTAGTCGCTACTAATCCTGAGGATATTTCCAAAATGGATGTAGTAGGAATAGTGCCTTCGGTTCCGTTCGAACCCGAAACGGACTTGTATGGATGAATGCTTGCGAAACATCGTCAGGTGGATGATGGGCATTCTAAGGGATATGTTCTATAAAATAATGCTTAGCCTCAAACCTCATCAAGTGGTAATGACTGAAAATCAGGGGTTATGCAGCAAGGCTAGGTGGGTAGCACCCAAGCAGGGTGAGGTCATTCCTGTCTAGATGTTCCTTTTATTTTCGGCTTAGTGGGCGGTTGCTGATCCTAACCGCGGGGTGATCTCACTCGGGATTATCCATTAAGGGTTGGTTCCGTTCTTGTGTTGCAGGGGAGCGGGCGTACTCCTCGGTACTGTGATCTAGGCCACGTACTGTGACAGGTGGTACACCAGTGCCTAGTCATTAGTCGGAAATCCATTCTCCCAACGAGCCTTGTACGAGTTTTGTTTGTATTACCCACTCTGTGGCTAGTAGCTGGAATTTAATAATGTAACAATTTCGGCTATTTTATAAGTATTTGTACATAGACCCTACTATAATATCAGAGGATTTCTATAAAATTGTTTTAGCTATCGTAAGGTAAAAACCCGACATGTTTATTTGTGGGGTGGTCTTACGAGACGCTTTTGTTTTCAAAAGGTTTTTTGAAACTTTAATAATCAATTGAGTGTGATTTTCTCACGCTGGTATTCCAGACTGACTCGGGTGTTATTTAACTGTAATGCTCATCTCAGACCGAGTATTATAGGATACAGGGTATGATGTTGTGGAGCTCAGGAGACGAGCTGGATGATGATACGTACTCTCGTACTTGTTTATATATATATATATATATGTGTGTGTGTGTGTGTGTGTGTGTTCCGTTGTTTTGTGTAGTTGTGTATTCAGTTGTATGTTATTGATGTTGAGCTATGATTGATGTACTCTGATGATGTAATACATAAACAGATATATTTGATTTTGTGTAAAGATATGTTAATATCTATTATATTTTATTCCGCTGCGATGGTTAGATTCCGATGTTATTTTCTATTTTCTCTGCTTCTACCTCTTCTGCTTTAACCAAATGGTTCGTATTTCTGTGCGACTTGAGTTGATTGTTGTAGAATAGTGTTAACTCAAGGGGTACAGATTTGCAGGTCTTTACAGGATCTAACATTGTCGTACTCTCGGCCAATACCGAAAACCACTTTACAACTGTGTACGTTGTGTAGATTCCAGAATGAAGTAGGATGGTTTGGTGAACAATTCTATATGAGGTATTAATGTACCCCCGACTCCCGCAAGTCTGCTTGATGTGGCTAAAATAGGAGCCACGCCGGGCCAAGTGAGATCACACCTTCTATCGGGCACATTTCTTCGAAACCATATCTATTGCTTTTGTGATTTGATTTTGGTGTGCACCCCTTTGGTTTGGAGTGTGTCTTGAGGTGGGCGGTAGTAGCTGCTATGCGTTACCACTAGTCTGGATCCGCAAAACGGTAGTATCCTACCCTGGGCATTGCCTCGCGTGCCTTATTGCATGCCTTATTGCGCCTTCTACGAGTTTGGTTTGTACCGTACCTATGGAGTGCTCTCTGATAGCCCTCCAGTTTACGGAGGAATTATAGTACTGTAACGTCCCGGAAATTTTCTACTTTCGAAAATTCAACATCGATACTCACTTTATCGACTACCGAGAAATCGAAGGCCGGAAACCCGAAATGTTATGGTTTAAGAAAAAGAAAGAGGAAGAAGAGAGAGAAAGATAAGAGAGGAAGAAATATAGAGGGAAAAGAAATAGAGGAAAGAAAATAGAACATAGAACGGAACAGAAAACAACAGAACAACAGAATCTCACAATTCGCAGCGGAACAACATATAATAAATAAATGAATAATCTTTAAACAAAGAACTGTATCAGTTATTACATCACATTTCATTACATCATATCATATCATCAGAGTGTACAACAATATACAACATCAAACAGTGCAGCGGAAAAAGAAATACTATATACTAGTAATTACGCCATGCCATCCAGCTTGCCTCCAGCAACTCCAGAATATCCATAATATCCTGATAAACCTAACTCTTGACTGCCCGTGTGGAAATTGGTGGGCACCCAGAGTTTAGGAAGGAAAACAATAAACTCCGAGTCAGTCATGTGACTGGTGTGAGAACTCAAAACAGTTTATTTATCCTTAAAATCAAAATAGAGGAATATTTTTAAAGTCAATTCGCAATGCTTTTAAAAATGAGACTACCATAAGGCCTCCCGCATACACACACAATGCAAACGCAGAATCGGAGGAGATTTCTCCTTATGATAGTCAAAGATGCTTGATACGCATTTAAAAAGAACATTTCATATTATTATTAGTGCATAGTATAGGAAAAATTTATTTCGAAAGTAGAATATAAATCTTAGCCAGCATAGACATTTCGATCTATGCCTACTATATCTAACTATGTTCAATAGCAGGTTAGCGCCACTTTCCATAGCAGGTTATACAACTAAAACCGCACAAGTCTCGTATTGTTTCTTTGGATTTCCAACGAATGATCAGGCCAACGAACTTCCCATTGCCACATGAGAATGCCTCTGGATGGACATCCCCGAGAACCAAACCGGATCTCTACCAACACAAGGCCGGGTTACCCCTAACTGAGTAACAACTAACCAAATATGCCATCCCCCGGTCCTTTGGGACCTTTCACCGAGCGCTCGTAATCAATTCACACAATCATAACAAAGTGTTTTCAACATGAGTAAGTATCTGGGCTCCATACCATGATACAACCCTTTTCCAGAAGGAAATGCACACATCCTAAAGGGCGCTACCCCTCATAACCTTGCCGCATCTTTCCTGTTTTGACCATTCACGGGGTGTGAGGCTCGACGAAGTCACGTCCACAAAAACATACTTTATACAAAAGCCATGCTTTGGGTCAACAAATGATCATAGAAATGATCACCAAGATAGACGATCAAATAAATGATCCTATCACAAATAATCAACACAATGATCATTTACGGCAACGCTCAGCATGTCACATTACCAAATTGGGAATATATCGCTGATAACATTCAACTACATGACCTCTGAGCTCGTACGTCTCAAAGAAGGGTGTTAAGCTAAGAGAATAAATTCTCCGCCACCAACAGAAATATATTTGAAAGAAATCGGCTTTATATCTCAAATTGTAATGTCAGACATACAATCCATACAAGTCTATTCCAGGCTCGAACAAAACCGAAGGCACTTACAAAGAAGTCCTTGCAAATCCGGATATTCACAATCCTGATCGGATTCACCATCACATATGGAGAACTCTATACCGTAGCTACTCGGTGCAGAGTCAATCGACAGGTCATCCTATCGCTCTCGCAAATACCGGGTCTTCAACACCGATCTTCAAATGCAATTCATAACGACGTATCACATACTCGGAATGGGTTATACGACCCCATGGTCCTTTCCCGGTTAACCCGAATAGTGAGCGCTTATTCAAAAATAAGTGTGGCATTCAAATTCAAACAAATCACATCAATTACCCATTCAAAGGGAAATATTGATAGTCGGTTATTGAACTATCAATGGATATGCACACATCACCAGTTTCCAAATAATTTTCCAAATTATTTATTTTCCAAAATATCTTTACAAGATATATTATTTCAATACTTCAAAAATAAATCAATATTTATTTTCATACAAATTCCACTTTCTTTTATAAATTCCTTAGTGAATTTATATTTCAAAATATCCATGCATATACGATTTCAATTTATCATTTCAATTTATCTTTAAAAAGATAAATTCTCAAAGTATTCACTGAAATATTAGAAAACATTTCCATACTTATTTATTCATAAGTAATTCACAAATTTTATTTATTTTCAACACTTAGAAAATATTCAAATATACTTAAATCGAGATTAAGTATATATTTCATTCTTTAAGGAAATCATTCTCATAAACATATTTATTTGGGTCAAAACGAATGTTACGTAAAACATCGTTACGACAACCCAAAATCACTAGTATAGGGATTCGAAATTAAAAAAGATATATAAATCCCAATACTATACAAAACATTTCCTTTCGGAAATCATTTACTATAACAACAGTGTTATAGTCCACATTTCCTTTTATTTCTCGAAAACGTCTATTTCAACAATGAATGTTGAAATCTATGGTTTCGAATCTCAATGCATTTAAAACATCGTTAGATCATTTTAATTCAATTTAAAATATCACATTCTAAACATTTTCTTTAACATATTATTCACTATTCAAAAACGTGAATATACTACGTTAACAAATTTCATCCTCTTATTCATTTTATTTCAAAGCATTATTCACAGTCAAAAATGTGAATATAACTCCATTAATAGGTTTCAACAATTTACTTATCAAAATAAGTTGTTTGCGAATTTATAAAACAACGTTTCTAAATTCCTTTATTAACCTATTCCAGTTTATAACTCAATTATAAACTAAAAGTCCATATTATAAGTTAAATGCTTATAAAACGATTATTTTACAAAATCGTTCTTTTAAAGACTTTCCAAATCATAAATCTTATAACTTATAAGATTCATTTATTTAACCAAATCTATTCTTTAATAACTTCACAAAATTTATAAATCTTACTATTTATAAATTTCATTTATAACTTCACCATTTAAATTCTATAAATTTCATTTATAACTTCACCATTTAAATTCTATAAATTTCATTTATAACTTCACCATTTAAATTCTATAAATTTCATTTATAACTTCACCGTTTAAATTCTATAAATTTCATTCTTTAATGAAATTCATTTTCACTTCATTCAAACACTTATAAAAACTCGTTTTATAATGTCAATATTTCAATTTATAAATATCCATTTAGAAATCTCTTAATATAAATCAATTTATATTATTCTTTAAAACGTCTTTAAATTCCTTTATTATTTCACCATTTTTATTCATAAAATAATTAAATTTTATAAATCCTATATTTCAACTTTTCATAATAAATTCAGAAATCCAATTTAAACTATTTTATAAAATCATTAGCATCATATTCTCAAAAGTCAGTTTTTTCAACTATATTTCTCAAAATCCATTTTTTACCGTATTTCTCAAAATCATAATTTTTATAACTTTAAAATTATAACGTTTATTTATTTTAAATGGATCGATTCCACACATATAGTATATTTTCAAAAATTACTCTAAAAATCATTTTAAAATCCCAAAATTTGGTTCAATGATGCTACACACCAAATAGTCAATCACGACAACAACGATATCATATATCGATATGAAAATCAATGAATATCAAAATATCCATAATCAAATAAATACTGTTAAGGAATCCAGTTGGATCCCTCCAACCTATTTTCCTGCATCCACAAACATTAGCACAATACCAATTTCGCTCCAGTACGAAATTATCGTGGTATATGGGATTTAAAATATTATCCGCTTAATAGACGGCGCAATAGGGTCTCATCCGCTAAACAAATAAATGCGGGAAATCAATAACTCCAATATATACATATGCCAATATATATATTGATATTATATATAATACCAATTTCACTGTTTATGAAATATTCACGGTATATGTTTTTAATAAATAACATCCGCTTACTAACGGCGCACAATGTCTATTTTAACAATCAATAGATAACAATCATCATTCAAATATGCATTCAAATATTTTAAATCTAACTATTTAAAATAAAATCGAAACTGATTCGATTGAGTGAGAAGTTCTCACCTTGATTTCAATTTCGTTTTAGCGATTTATTTTGAATAAAATTAAACGGACGTTTAATTTTACCCAAAATTCTCACTAACTCCAAACGACTCCAATCCAACTCCATCGCGTAGTGCTCGTCCATACAATTCCAACGCAACTGGTTTCGCGCGTTTTCGACCTCGTATGAAAAAGATATGAATATTTGAAGTTTACTCGAATTTTAAATCAATAAATTTACAACTTTTATATAATTTTAAACCTACATCTCCTCTGGGCCGTTAGATCTTGCTTGAACATCAGGGCCGTGCCCTCTTCCATCTCCCTCCAGTATACGAACACGAGAGGAACCCATATATGAAAATTAGGGTTCGATTTTTGCCACCACTTCGTCGACTTCTAGCATAATCAAGATACTCCATCTCGAAGCGCATCTCCACCCCTACCCACGCCCAACGACTGCACCCCCATCATGGCCCCCTCGCTCTCGAAATGCGTGCGCAAGACAGGGGAACGCGGGCCATTATCTTCCTCTACATCGCGAATCAGACGATCACCACCGTTGGATCTGTAGAACACACTCCCCTCTACAACATTGCAGTTGACACTTTCCTCTAATTGTCGATGGATGAAGGGAAAAGAGGAGGAGAAGAAGAGAAGTTTTCGGCCTTTGATATAAGAGATGGCGGCTGGCTTAGGTTTAGGGTTTTTTTTTTATTATGAAGGGTAGGGGCTATTTATAAGGAAATTCTCAAACACTATTCAATCCGGAAATTCCGAACTCCGATTTACGCGCCGAAACTGACGTTCCTAGGGTTTATCCCGCGTTCCGGACACAATGGAACAGGTTTCGAAAGCTAATTCGGACATCTGTGCGAGTTATGGCTATAAACGTTCAATTTAAATTAAACCGATTTAAATCGATTTCTAGGCGTTTTAATTTGTACCGGACAAACGGTAAATCCAATTGACACGAAATTTGAAACCTTACAATAATATCACATTACGGATCCGATCAAACTGGTTTCGTCGAAATCCAAGACTTTTTGAAAAATGGCTATTTTAACTCGCCAAATTAAAATTAAAAATAATTCGATGCGTTTCGAGCTGCCACGATCAAACGATAGCTCCGATTGACACGAAAATTGAAATCCGATAATAACTAACTATTACGGATCCAATGGAACTGGTTTCGTTCAATTCTGAGACTGTTCAAAAATTGACTATTTTCACTAGTCGATTTTAATATTAAAATATTCAATTTTCACAAATTAACTTTTAATTCGATTTTAAAAGTTCTAAAATATCATTCTAACTCCAACATGATAAAATAAAATTTTACTAATCATTTGCAATCATATTTAACCCAATTTTTCAATTATTTCCATAATTTAACATATTAAATTATCGATTTAATTATCCAATTAAATCCAATAATTCAAAATAAAATTTATTTGACTTATAAATTCACTTATTAATATTTAAAATAAATTAAATATTCGAATTTTAATTATTAAAAATTCTGGGTCGTTACAATCTTCCCCCCTTAAAAGAATTTCGTCCTCGAAATTATTAAGTAAGAAAGTTACAGAATCTATTAATTTTCCATAAATCCATAGTTAAACTTCTTATAATACTTTACTAAGTTTCCAAATCATACTTAGTTATCTTTTCAAAAATAACTACTATCGTTTAACTTTCAATTCCAAATCAAAGTTAAAGTTTTCAAAAATTTCCAATTTTCTCAAATTTTTTCTAACGCCTTAAATTTTCGGAAAAATTCGCCATAGTCTCCTTTGCGCGGCTTGATCCGAAAAAAAAAATGACAGTATATATATCACAAATATACATCTCATCAAGTAATGAGGCATCCCGAAGGGAAAAAATGTGTAAAAGTACGATATTTAATCCGAGATATGTACCTTATATTTTATTAGCGAGCATATACGGCTAATATAGCGCGAAAGCGAGCTCCAAATGCAAAGCAAACGCGATCCGCACCTACTAAACACTCAACAAACAACATGAGAACCATGCATATAGACAATAGTATCAATATACAACATATAGCAACATAATAACTATATATGCCTGCATAACAAATGTAGTAAAAGCAATATATCCAACCATCAACCAACTAGCATTCATAACCAATAAATATTCATTCATATTCTCATTAATATTCAATGAAATAGGTTTTCAATTTAATCACATTCGATTCATTAACAGTGGATGTTTTTACTAACATTCATTTAACTTCCAATTGAATTTCAATTTCATTAATACTTAATGAATTATATACAATCAACTAACAATCAAATAACAACCAATGTATATTAATTACAACCAAATTTCTTTTCTTATATTCATTCTATTTGGTTTAACACTTTCACTTTCGATTTTTTTTCATTCAATCTTTCAACTATTCAATTTCCAATAACTTTAGATTTTAATGAATTAACACTTAAACTCATTATTTCATATCAACTTAATTCACATTTAATTGATTAACATTTTATCCATTCATTCAATTCAATTTCTAAAGTTGAATTTCATTTATATAACTTAAGTTCATATCCATCACTTAACTTTAATATTTTACTTTGATACTAATATCAACTTCATTCAACATCTCTTAAGTTACATTCCATTTAACTTTAAATTCATTTTTATTTTACAACTCATATTTATAAATATATTCATATAGTTTCACTTCTTATATATATAAGTTTATTTCACAATTGTAAATCACTTTAATTATAATTCAATTCTTATAACTCATTTGCTTATACAATTATTCTTTTACTTAGATTATTCAAACAACCAAACAATCAACTTATATACACTTTGATAATTCTGAAAAATTATTCCTTTATATATGAAATATAATCAAGGTAAAATTATTTCATTTACCCAATTTAAAACAATATCGTGTCGGTTTATCTTGTTTAAGAGTTTAGAAACCCCTATCTACGATAGTTAGCTAGACTACATCGACAGAAATCTATAAACAATCAACCGATAAGTCAACGCAATACAAAACAATTTATATTCACTAACAAATACGCTCTCATAGCTATTATTACAATCAAACTCATTCTAGAGTACTACTGACTCTATCTCTAATGAGTAATACCCAACAGAACCATGGTTGTCGCTTAACCATATGCTCTGATACCAAATGTAACGTCCCGGAAATTTTCTACTTTCGAAAATTCAACATCGATACTCACTTTATCGACTGCCGAGAAATCGAAGGCCGGAAACCCGAAATGTTATGGTTTAAGAAAAAGAAAGAGGAAGAAGAGAGAGAAAGATAAGAGAGGAAGAAATATAGAGGGAAAAGAAATAGAGGAAAGAAAATAGAACATAGAACGGAACAGAAAACAACAGAACAACAGAATCTCACAATTCGCAGCGGAACAACATATAATAAATAAATGAATAATCTTTAAACAAAGAACTATATCAGTTATTACATCACATTTCATTACATCATATCATATCATCAGAGTGCACAACAATATACAACATCAAACAGTGCAGCGGAAAAAGAAATACTATATACTAGTAATTACGCCATGCCATCCAGCTTGCCTCCAGCAACTCCAGAATATCCATAATATCCTGATAAACCTAACTCTTGACTGCCCGTGTGGAAATTGGTGGGCACCCAGAGTTTAGGAAGGAAAACAATAAACTCCGAGTCAGTCATGTGACTGGTGTGAGAACTCAAAATAGTTTATTTATCTTTAAAATCAAAATAGAGGAATATTTTTAAAGTCAATTCGCAATGCTTTTAAAAATGAGACTACCATAAGGCCTCCCGCACACACACAATATGCAAACGCAGAATCGGAGGAGATTTCTCCTTATGATAGTCAAAGATGCTTGACACGCATTTAAAAAGAACATTTCATATTATAATTAGTGCATAGTATAGGAAAAATTTATTTCGAAAGTAGAATATAAATCTTAGCCAGCATAGACATTTCGAACTATGCCTACTATAGCTAACTATGTTCAATAGCAGGTTACCGCCACATTCCATAGCAGGTTATACAACTAAAACCGTACAAGTCTCGTATTATTTCTTTGGATTTCCAACGAATGATCAGACCAAGGAACTTCCCATTGCCACATGAGAATGCCTTTGGATGGACATCCCCGAGAACCAAACCGGATCTCTACCAACACAAGGCCGGGTTACCCCTAACTGAGTAACAACTGACCGAATATGCCATCCCCCGGTCCTTTGGGACCTTTCACCGAGCGCTCGTAATCAATTCACACAATCATAACAAAGTGTTTTCAACATGAGTAAGTATCTGGGCTCCATACCATGATACCACCCTTTTCCAGAAGGAAATGCACACATCCTAAAGGGTGCTACCCCTCATAACCTTGCCGCATCTTTCCTATTCTGACCATTCACGGGGTGTGAGGCTCGACGAAGTCACGTCCACAAAAACATACTTTATACAAAAGCCATGCTTTGGGTCAACAAATGATCATAGAAATGATCACCAAGATAGACGATCAAATAAATGATCCTATCACAAATAATCAACACAATGATCATTTACAGCAACACTCAGCATGTCACATTACCAAATTGGGAATATATCGCTGATAACATTCAACTACATGACCTCTGAGCTCGTACGTCTCAGAGAAGGGTGTTAAGCTAAGAGAATAAATTCTCCGCCACCAACAGAAATATATTTGAAAGAAATCGGCTTTATATCTCAAATTGTAATGTCAGACATACAATCCATACAAGTCTGTTCCAGGCTCGAACAAAACCGAAGGCACTTACAAAGAAGTCCTTGCAAATCCGGATATTCACAATCCTGATCGGATTCACCATCACATATGGAGAACTCTATACCGTAGCTACTCGGTGCAGAGTCAATCGACAGGTCATCCTATCGCTCTCGCAAATACCGGGTCTTCAACACCGATCTTCAAATGCAATTCATAACGACGTATCACATATTCGGAATGGGTTATACGACCCCATGGTCCTTTCCCGGTTAACCCGAATAGTGAGCGCTAATTCAAAAATAAGTGTGGCATTCAAATTCAAACAAATCACATCAATTACCCATTCAAAGGGAAATATTGATAGTCGGTTATTGAACTATCAATGGATATGCACACATCACCAGTTTCCAAATAATTTTCCAAATTATTTATTTTCCAAAATATCTTTACAAGATATATTATTTCAATACTTCAAAAATAAATCAATATTTATATTCATACAAATTCCACTTTCTTTTATAAATTCCTTAGTGAATTTATATTTCAAAATATCCATGCATATACGATTTCAATTTATCATTTCAATTTATCTTTAAAAAGATAAATTCTCAAAGTATTCACTGAAATATTAGAAAACATTTCCATACTTATTTATTCATAAGTAATTCACAAATTTTATTTATTTTCAACACTTAGAAAATATTCAAATATACTTAAATCGAGATAAAGTATATATTTCATTCTTTAAGGAAATCATTCTCATAAACATATTTATTTGGGCCAAAACGAATGTTACGTAAAACATCGTTACGACAACCCAAAATCACTAGTATAGGGATTCGAAATTAAAATAGATATATAAATCCCAATACTATACAAAATATTTCCTTTCGGAAATCATTTACTATAACAACAGTGTTATAGTCCACATTTCCTTTTATTTCTCGAAAACGTCTATTTCAACAATGAATGTTGAAATCTATGGTTTCGAATCTCAATGCATTTAAAACATCGTTAGATCGTTTTAATTCAATTTAAAATATCACATTCTAAACATTTTCTTTAACATATTATTCACTATTCAAAAACGTGAATATACTACGTTAACAAATTTCATCCTCTTATTCATTTTATTTCAAAGCATTATTCACAGTCAAAAATGTGAATATAACTCCATTAATAGGTTTCAACAATTTACTTATCAAAATAAGTTGTTTGCGAATTTATAAAACAACGTTTCTAAATTCCTTTATTAACCTATTCCAGTTTATAACTCAATTATAAACTAAAAGTCCATATTATAAGTTAAATGCTTATAAAACGATTATTTTACAAAATCGTTCTTTTAAAGACTTTCCAAATCATAAATCTTATAACTTATAAGATTCATTTATTTAACCAAATCTATTCTTTAATAACTTCACAAAATTTATAAATCTTACTATTTATAAATTTCATTTATAACTTCACCATTTAAATTCTATAAATTTCATTTATAACTTCACCATTTAAATTCTATAAATTTCATTTATAACTTCACCATTTAAATTCTATAAATTTCATTCTTTAATGAAATTCATTTTCACTTCATTCAAACACTTATAAAAACTCGTTTTATAATGTCAATATTTCAATTTATAAATATCCATTTAGAAATCTCTTAATATAAATCAATTTATATTATTCTTTAAAACGTCTTTAAATTCCTTTATTATTTCACCATTTTTATTCATAAAATAATTAAATTTTATAAATCCTATATTTCAACTTTTCATAATAAATTCAGAAATCCAATTTAAACTATATTATAAAATCATTAGCATCATATTCTCAAAAGTCAGTTTTTTCAACTATATTTCTCAAAATCCATTTTTTACCGTATTTCTCAAAATCATAATTTTTATAACTTTAAAATTATAACGTTTATTTATTTTAAATGGATCGATTCCACACATATAGTATATTTTCAAAAATTACTTTAAAAATCATTTTAAAATCCCAAAATTTGGTTCAATGATGCTACACACCAAATAGTCAATCACGACAACAACGATATCATATATCGATATGAAAATCAATGAATATTAAAATATCCATAATCAAATAAATACTGTTGAGGAATCCAGTTGGATCCCTCCAACCTGTTTTCCTGCATCCACAAACATTAGCACAATACCAATTTCGCTCCAGTACGAAATTATCGCGGTATATGGGATTTAAAATATTATCCGCTTAATAGACGGCGCAATAGGGTCTCATCCGCTAAAAAAATAAATGCGGGAAATCAATAACTCCAATATATACATATGCCAATATATATATATTGATATTATATATAATACCAATTTCACTGTCTATGAAATATTCACGGTATATGTTTTTAATAAATAACATCCGCTTACTAACGGCGCATAATGTCTATTTTAACAATCAATAGATAACAATCATCATTCAAACATGCATTCAAATATTTTAAATCTAACTATTTAAAATAAAATCGAAACTGATTCGATTGAGTGAGAAGTTCTCACCTTGATTTCAATTTCGTTTTAGCGATTTATTTCGAATAAAATTAAACGGACGTTTAATTTTACCCAAAATTCTCACTAACTCCAAACGACTCCAATCCAACTCCATCGCGTAGTGCTCGTCCATACGATTCCAACGCAACTGGTTTCGCGCGTTTTCGACCTCGTATGAAAAAGATATAAATATTTGAAGTTTACTCGAATTTTAAATCAATAAATTTACAACTTTTATATAATTTTGAACCTACATCTCCTCTGGGTCGTTAGATCTTGCTTGAACATCAGGGTCGTGCCCTCTTCCATCTCCCTCCAGTATACGAACACGAGAGGAACCCATATATGAAAATTAGGGTTCGATTTTTGCCACCACTTCGTCGACTTCTAGCATAATCAAGATACTCCATCTCGAAGCGCATCTCCACCCCTACCCACGCCCAACGACCGCACCCCCATCATGGCCCCCCCTCGCTCTCGAAATGCGTGCGCAAGACAAGGGGAACGCGGCCATTATCTTCCTCTACATCGCGAATCAGACGATCACCACCGTTGGATCTGTAGAACACACTCCCCTCTACAACATTGCAGTTGACACTTTCCTCTAATTGTCGATGGATGAAGAGAAAAGAGGAGGAGAAGAAGAGAAGTTTTCGGCCTTTGATATAAGAGATGGCGGCTGGCTTAGGTTTAGGGTTTTTTTTTATTTTATTATGAAGGGTAGGGGCTATTTATAAGGAAATTCTCAAACACTATTCAATCCGGAAATTCCGAACTCCGATTTACGCATCGAAACTGACGTTCCTAGGATTTATCCCGCGTTCCGGACACAATGGAACAGGTTTCGAAAGGTAATTCAGACATCTGTACGAGTTATGGCTATAAACGTTCAATTTAAATTAAACCGATTTAAATCGATTTCTAGGCGTTTTAATTTGTACCGGATAAACGGTAAATCCAATTGACACGAAATTTGAAACCTTACAATAATATCACATTACGGATCCGATCAAACTGGTTTCGTCGAAATCCGAGACTTTTGAAAAATGGCTATTTTAACTCGCCAAATTAAAATTAAAAATAATTCGATGCGTTTCGAGCTGCCACGATCAAACGATAGCTCCGATTGACACGAAAATTGAAATCCGGTAATAACTAACTATTACGGATCCAATGGAACTGGTTTCGTTCAATTCTGAGACTGTTCAAAAATTGACTATTTTCACTAGTCGATTTTAATATTAAAATATTCAATTTTCACAAATTAACTTTTAATTCGATTTTAAAAGTTCTAAAATATCATTCTAACTCCAATATGATAAAATAAAATTTTACAAATCATTTTCAATCATATTTAACCCAATTTTTCAATTATTTCCATAATTTAACATATTAAATTATCGATTTAATTATCCAATTAAATCCAATAATTCAAAATAAAATTTATTTGACTTATAAATTCACTTATTAATATTTAAAATAAATTAAATATTCAAATTTTAATTATTAAAAATTCTGGGTCGTTACAAGTACTGTATAGACTACGGGAATATATAAAATGTGTTAAGGGGGATATGTGTAATGCCTTAACGCTATTTTGATATTTTACTTTACTGTAGACATTATATATTGTAACGACCTGTAAATTTGAACGATTTTTATAACGTAGTTAACTAAATTTTTGTGAAATTTTAATTTATTGAATTTGGAAATAAAAATTTGATATTTGGGATATGTCTATCTAAGCACAGCAAATGATTAATTTTTTTATTGAAAATCATGAAAGTTAATTCAGCTGTATAATTTTCAATTTCAATATTAAATCAGTTAATTTGATGTAAATAAATTATTTTCGAAATCTGAATATTTTTATACAATAAATATGTAAACCATTTTCTGAATGAGTCGTTTCATAAAATTTGCATTGCTTTATCCCCGTTTATTTTATTTTCGAAGTTTTAGCAGCATTTTGACAACGAAAATTGAATTTTTATAATTTGATCGTATCATTGATATCTGTGTGCCATTCTGTTTGTCTCGTCGTGCTGATCTCCGCAGTATATTCATTTGTGTGTTTCGACATCCAGTACGCAGCGAAACCCGCGTAACGGTTAGCTGTATCGGCACTCGTTTTGAACCCTTTTTTCCTACGTCCCTTCATTGTCCTCCGTGAGAAAGCTGTCAGCCAACAGCCATTAATAATTCACAAAATTCAACATTTTACCAACTCTATTCCACCATTTCGTTTATTATAGTGGTTCGTTTTATTTGCTTGCTCTTTGGTTTGCTCTGACTCTTGTTTATATATATGTATATATATATATATAATGTATAATATGAACTAAGTTGCAACACGTCCCTTTATTTCCTGAAGTGAAACTGCACGTTTATATATAAATTGAAATTCAAGTTTCCATGCGTCTTCTTCGAGATTTCATTCGCTTTGCTCATCTCCTTGCCGTGCTCTCCCCTTTCTCTTCCATTTTGTTCCATGGATATTATATATATAAATTTATAAAATAGAGTGGTATATATGAAGTAACCCAAACTGCAAAACCGCCTCCCAACCCCTTCATCGACCATCTCCACCTCGCCTTCTCTTCATAACCTAGCAGTCCCATGTGCCGCCTTGACCTCTGCATCCACAGCACCTATCTCCACCCACGCTATCCATCACTGAAGCCGCGACAATAGCTAAGCCTCCCTTCGCCTTGCTCTTCCGAGCGCAGCCATCCCTCCTTTTCATGCGCCGAACCACCCTTCTTCCCCTGGCCGATCACCACAAACCTTGCTCTCCCCTCTTTGGCAGCTTTATCGTGGTATTTTTACATATATATATCCTCTTTGTTTATATATAAAGATTTATATAATGTATAGGGTCTGTTGTTATATATAAAGGTTTGTACAAGTTATATAAAATTAGTTTTTTTTATATATAAAGCTGTTTATAATATATATATAACCAATGTATATAATGTTTATAAAGTATGTATATTAGCTGTGACTTGCCATAGCCGTGACTAGCCCTGCCTGTCCTACAACATAAGTTTTATATATTCTTTTTTTTTATATATATATGGATTTATGTAAATTATATTATATGTCAGTTATATATATATATATATATATATATATATATATATATATGTTGACTTGTAAATATCTTGTAAACAGGTATTCGACATATATACGATATATATATTGTTTATAAATTCTGTGTTAAGTATGGTTTTAAAATATGATGTATATACATTTCTTATATATATATTGCATATATTTCTAATGTATTTTAGCTCGGGGGTTGCCTTGTTATATATGTAAGTTTATACTAGTAATTTATTATAATATAATATGTATTATTCAAAGCATATATAGCCCTGCCATCTCGGTATGTGTTTTGTTTTATAATATGTGTATGGAAATTTGTTATATAATATATAGAGATTTTAAAATAATAATAATAATAATAATAATAATAATAATATGTATAAATATTTGGATATATGTGTAGCTTTTGTCCTTGTGACTATTGCATAGCATATATATTACTTAAATATGGGTCGGCTGAAGTATAATCCTTTGAATCGAAGCTTAGTTTCGTTATGTATCTATTATTTATTTTGTGGCGTGTATATATTTAAATATAGCTGCATACATTTTGAATAGCTTGGTTGTACTGTTTTCATAAAGTTGTAGTCTGTAAATAAATTGATTTTTCAGAATATACTTTGATTTTAGAGTAAACTATAATATATAAATATGTTATTTTAAAATACCTGTTTTAAAATAAGTAATGATTTTATATATGTATAATATACTTGATTTTATGTATGGTTGAATTCATTATTGATTTTAGGATGCATATATACATACACACACACAGATATATATATATATATATATATATATATAAAGAAGTTATTTTGAATTGTGTTTCAAATAGAATATGGATTTTTAAAGGGAAATGCGTTATAAAGATTATATATATATATATATATAGATATATATTCATTCCTATCAATTTTCGAATCCTTATTCAGCCTTGTTCATTAAAATTCATGCCCGTCGTGCTTGGCTTTGGAAGACGTGCTTGGATTCATCGTATCTTGTTCTTGTCATTCTTTTATAGCTTCGAAAGGTGAGCAATCACTCACGATTAACATTTTTGTAGTTAGTAAATTTGATTTCACTTGAAACGACAATTGAAATATGTTGTTAAATTTTAATTGCTAGTTATTTAATTGTTAAATATGCCATGCCATTATCTGCAATTGTTGTAACGACCCGCTATTTTGGACTATTCGCATCCGCACATGTCAGACTTGAATAATTCAAAATACTGAATTGTTAATTTAAATTTGGCAAAACTCAGATATACAGTAAATAAATAATCACAGAAACACAGAACAAAGTAATAATATGTAGCGGAAACAAAAGATAGTAGTTCATGAAGCTACTATATATATAACAGAGTTAATATGTTACAACAGAAGTCTCGAATACAATAGTCAAATACAAGAATTAGAATATATCACTAGAATCAACTGAATATCTTAAAGCTGGATAGATAGTTGGATCTCCAAGCGAAGCTCCTACTCCAAAGGTGAGTCTCGAATACTGGTGCACTCAGTCTGACCCGAGCGTAAAGCAAAACACAAAACACTCGAGTCAGGATTAACATTCTTATATCAATAAATCGAACTCAAGTGAAATAACAATTGAAATACAAATAACTCAAAGGATGTTGGAATAACCATCCTCTAAGGATCTGTTAAACTATGTACTATGTAGTAGTGTACGCTAAATAGATAATGTCTATCAGTAATATAAATATCAAAATAGCATTAAGGCGTTACCATTATCCCCCTTAACACATTTTATATAAGCGTTATAGTTTATACAGCACTGTAAACTCCACCGTAAACTAGTGGGATATAAGGGAGTACTCCACAGGTATAACACAAAACAAATTCATAGTGGTCGCGTATATAGGGATACAAGTATGACAAGGCACATGAGGCAATACCCAAGGTAGTGAAACTACCGTTTGCCTTATCCAGACCGGTGAAAACGAATCGCCGCAACGATCGCAAAACCGTGAAATAACACTTCCAAAATACGAGGGTGCACCAATCAATAACAAGTAATGAGTAGTTTTCGAAGAAGTGTGTTCGCTCGAGGTGGCTAACCCCATTTGGCCCGACACGGCTCATGTTTTAGTCATTTCCAATTTGACACAAGTGTCAAGGCTATCCATTATCGTTCTCTTTCTTTGGTTATTACGTACGTCATTCCAACCACTTCATTCTGGATCACACTCCGTGTATAGTTATTAAAGTGGTTTTCGGTTTAGACAGAGAGTATGTCCATAACCGATTCCGGTCTCTTTAATTACTTTCGTAATTATTACACCGATTGGTCGTTTAATATATTTCAAAATCAAATCAAATTCAATTTCAATTAGAATTTGAAATTCAATATTTCGCTTGTCTTCTTAAATCAATTTCCATAATTTACGTTTCAAAACTTCCATTACTATTTCAAAATCTTATAATTCAATTTCAATTTATATTTAAACAGTTCAAATATTGATTCAAGTTCGTATATAAGTTTTCATTCCGAAATCATTTAAATTAATTTAATTTTTCATTCAAATCAATTTAAATTCATTTGTCAATTTCATTCTATATTCGTTAAGTTAATTTATTATTCAAAACAATTTCTATTTAATTTTTAATTCATTAAATCAATTACTTAAGTTCAATTCCATTATCCCAAAACCTACAAATTGAATTAAATTTGATTCGTCAAATCAAATTCTTTAAAATTCCAAGTCTTTGATTAATTTCAATAAATCATATTTTTATCTCTTGTTAAAGAAATTCAATTCCACTTATTCGTCTACTTAGTTACAAATTTCAAAACTCAAATAAATAAGAAACTGAATTTCACATATTCAAGAAGTTCAATTTCACTTATTAACTTACTTAAATTTTCCAAAGCTTAATTAATAAAGGAAACCAAATTCCATTTATTAGCGAAGTTCCAATTCACTTATTCAAAAGTTCAATTTCTCTTATCAAAGAATTCAAATTTTTATTTAATTATCAAATAATTCAATTTTATTTAATTATTAATTAATTTCAAATCTTAACTAAATAATTTCAAATCTTAATTAAATAATTTCAAACTTACTAATTTCAAACTTAATCATTCAATAATTTCAAACGTAATTATTAAATAATTCCAAATTTAATTCAATGAATAATCCCAAATTTTATTGTCAAATAATTTATTTTAAAACAACATTCTCTCAACAACAACTATGTTAATATTTTGTTTCCGATTATTAAATATTAACATTTAAATTTCACTATAATTCAAATTTCAACTTCATTTAAAACTATTATTATTTTATTCAAATAAAATCTTTATTTTTATTTTTAAATCAAATTATTGACCAATCGGGTTTATTAAATTCTCTATCCTAAGTCAAGTTCATTTGGGTATTTATCATTTCAACCCGATTCCATTTCAATTCAAAAATCAAAGCATAACAAAGGGAACTCGTAGTGTGATAACTAGGATGGTGTCAAAGTAAATAAAAAAACAGTAACGACAATCAATAACAATCCAATAATTAATTCAAATAATCCCGAAATAATCGTATCAATTCACATTGTTGTTTGTGGAAATTAATATAATTATTCCTAGAATCTACACTATCATTTCATGTAGATTAAAGATTATTAGACTAATTATTTATACGGCTCTTCACTTGATATCTATTATTCAGTTTCATACTACATCAATTATACAACACACATTCAATGGTTCAAGGTGTAGTTAACACTATTTCTACGTGTCAATTTATTTAACATTTAAAGGGGTCATATTAAACGAATTTAACTAATCAATTCAACACATATATCCATTTTAAATTATTAACTACCCTATGTCATTTTCAATTTTAAATTATTTATCACTTCATACATTAACACTTTAATGTCCAATGTAAACGTCAAACAATCAATCAATTAACATCCAAACTGTATTATCATCGCATAAATAATTAACAAATAATGGTGTCAGATGTCACAGGTGAACTGATATAGGTAATAACGTAAATAACAGTGTAAATAACTAACAAAAGGTATTTCGATTTGTCGTTTCAATTGAAATCGAATTTAAGTAATAAAAGAATATCAATCGTGAGTGATTGCTCACCTTTCTAGGCTAGATAGAAGATAGACAACATAACAGGCTATGATTTGAATGGGGTAATGACTGATCCAAATGACGATTTCCAAAGCAAGTCGAAATTGGCAAGACTTCGACGAACGACCGAACTGATAACAGGAATTGATAAAAACAGATCAGATCAGTTTGATAGAAACGGAGATATATATATATATATATATGTATGTATGTATGTATATATATTATATTTATTTACAAATCAAAATTACATTAAATATATATAAAACTATATATATATATATATTGTACAGTCTTACATTAAGAATTGAATAGATTTCAAATCGACTTAAAATTCCAAAATCTACATTCAACAAACTGTTTTTTTATATATACACACGTTTGATTGTAACACAAAATATAAATACTTAAACTTCATACATATACTTAGAACGCACCATGTATAACCTTACTTTAAAACAATATTTTAAACATTGATGAACACAGAAAATATATGAACCCTATGTAAATATAGTGCACATATCACTATATATATACACGTACAGTATACATAAATATCTCTTATCATATAACATTTTAAATTGTAACAACCCACATATTTATCGTTTTTATATTTAATATTTTATTTAAATATTTTATTGATACTAGGAATTTAGTCCGAAAAGCTACTTTTTGCATACGATCGAATTAGGACTCGGGACCATTTCCATTGAGTTCAAAATGACGTTTGCGATCTTTTTAAGTGTCAACTTTGATATGTTTGGAGTTAGAGGAATTTTGCCACTTTTTACTTAGGGCTTTGGTTTGGACAGAGCCCAATAACCCCACTTATGTATTCAGTCCCAACTCCACTCCAACTCTTCATTTACTTCATTTCCAATTCCTAATACTAAAGCTTTAGCAACAATGGTGGGAGAGATGAGAAATTAAAACTCAAGCCCTAGTTTTCTTTTGCAAATCAAGTTCTAGCTCCAAACTAATAGAAGAACTCATTGGTAAGCTTCTCTTCTTCTTCTCCAACTCAATCTCTTATCAATTTCAGAAATTCATAAACCTAACTTTGGGAATGTTCTTCTTTTAAAGCTTAGAATCAAGCTTCTTGAGTTGCGTTTGAAGAGTGGTTGATTCTCCTTTGCTTTCAAGCATCTTCTTCAATCGTTTGGGTTCAAAGGTGAGATTTTTAATCTCACATCTAGGTCTATGATTATCTTTGATTGTTAGGTATGAATTCCTAATACTCGTTCATGTGTATTTGATTTTGATTTGGATAGGTTTTGTGAACATTCCAAATTTTAGTGTTTTGAGTTCAAATCTTCAAAAATCATAGCTTTGTTGTTTGAACTTGTTTTGGTGATGCATCGAAGAGCTTATAGGACCGGGTGGTCGATTTGCATAAACTGCTAGTGACCGTGCTCGCTCGATTGCATTTTGGAGAAGATTGCATCTTCATTTTATAGGCTGGAAAGCAGCCTTGATGCCAGTCAGTCGACTGGACCTTTGAGTCAGTCGACTGGCTGTAGCACATAGGCATTCCAAAGGCAACTACTTGAGGCTCGGGTCCTCTGTTTCCCCTGCATTCAGTCGACTGAATTTTTAGGTCAGTCGACTGGCTGCAGGAAATTATTTTTCATGCCTCTGGTCCAGTCGACTGGACCTTTTTGTCAGTCGACTGATTTTCTCCTATTTGCCTATTGTGCCAATTTGTGCATATTTTTTTTGCTCGGTTTCCAAATTTAATCGATTCGTGATTATCTGATTTGTTGATTTTCATTTATTATCGACTTTGATGTCTTTTATATCGGGATTTTTGGGAATATCAATTTTGATGGATTTGATATCGATTTATTGGAATTAATTCACGTCTTCGAATGTGAACTTTGATGTTTGATTGTTTCTACAATCATTTCTATGATTTGTCACTTTAAAAATATAAAGGTTTCAATACTAGTAGTAAATATCAAAACTTTTTCATCAAAATGATTTCAACACTATTTTATTACAAAGCTCGTTCTCTTAAAGCGTTTTCCAATCTATTAGTATATACAAACCTTTTCCTCACTCGTATGAGAAATCTAAATAAACGACTTAGTAAAACAAGTGGTATGAAACGCTTGCGTTTACTTCGTTGGTTAATTCTTGGACTTGTTCGATTGAATCTCTTGTGACAATTTTCTAGTGGAGATCTGCAATTCGTTCGTAAATATTTAAGTTAAGCTAGTGGTTATGGGACATGAAGCTAAGCTCATATATTTACTAGCTTACTGTAATTGACACTTCTCTTTGATCATGACGATCATTTTAAGATTTAGACTAGCAATTGTGCGATGTCTCTTTGTTTCGGTGTGATTTCGACTCACACATGTGGGGTAGCTCCCCATGGTCTTCGGGCCATTCGTGTGTCAAAAATTAATGGCTAGCTACCATGAGATAGCTTCTCGTTCGTGTGATACATATGTTGGTGAGTTTTAATGCTCCCGTTCGTGTGATAGGCCTCGCCTCCCCTTTTTGTGATTTTTGGATTTCGTGTGTTGAATTTTGGAATTTATGCTTCACCAATTTTAGTGATTTTCATTGATATGATTTGTTAATTTTTGTGCATTGGTGAATTCGTGTGTCATTGACTTGTTGTGAATACAAATTTTGGGTATGAAACCCTTTTTGGATCTTTGTGAATATTTTTGTGATATTGATTTATCTCATGTTGAGTTTCAATTGCATACTTATAGTAGTATGCCATTATGGATATTATATGTTTATGTCATATCTTTTATTCTATATCATGTTGTCTGATATTTATAGCTAGACTGATCCGTTTATTATTTTCTTATAAATAATACTCGGGTCAGACCGAGATGTTACAGGTGCTTCTGCTTGACTTCTCTTCTGGGTTATCATCCTAACTTTTGGTTAACTACTTATATTAGTAGTTTATTTTGTTGTATACACTTGAGATATGGACTCATGGTTGTATTCTTTTGTATAGCACGTGTTGCTATTCTTTTGTATTATTGTGGATCTTTTTGACCACTACTCTGATATACACTTTCATGTGTTAATTATATATTCATATCTTCTTCTGCCTTTGTGATATGAATTATCTGTGAATGATTTGTGTTATGCTTATTTCTATATTTGATTCCGAAGATTACTATAGCCACTGTGTAGTAGCTTTGAGTTTGTGTCGGTATGTCGGATTTCTACTTGGGATGAAATGCATGATATATTTTTATCTGGCATATCGGTGCTCGCCCAAAGAAATTACACGGATGGTCGCTCCTCAACGGCCTTATTCTCCGTGCTAGTTGACAGCATTACTCCGTAGTGTTCTTGGCTAGCGTGGGTATAGAGGTGGGGCGTCACAGCTTGGTATCAGAGCCAAACTTCGGAACAATATGGAATATTATAACAAGGATCATCGTCCTAAGTCTTTCTTAGGAGTCGTGCGTTAGGATTTAATTCAAGTCTTCGTACCGATTCATCCTATTTTCTTTATGGTTCCTTATTTTATCTATCAAGATTGCTTGATATTCATTTGGTGAATAACCTTTTTCTTATTCTTTCTTTCTTTCTTAAGGAAGAGAAATGGTTAGTTCTAGCAGTCCTAGAGCTGGTCAATCCTGTAGCCTTTCTTTGGATGGCGCATTCATGTCTGCCCAACAACTTTTGGATCTTGTAAAGAATCAAGTGTTTATTTTTGCTTTGAGTAAGAACCCCGAAATGGTTCTACCTTTGAAACTTGAAGTTTCTTTCAATCAGCTTGTGGATGTTACTCTTCTTCATGGAGAGGTTGGTAAAGGAAGTGCTTGTGATATTGGGACTTCCAAGAAGAGGCATATTAAATTCAAGAGTCTTAATCCCAATAAGAGAGTGAAGCAAACTACTTCTGTAGCAAAGACTCCAATCCCTAATCGTGGAGAATGCTACAATTGTGGCTCTAAGGACCACTATATAAATAAGTGTCCTAGACCTATCTCTTGCCGCTATTGCAAAGGTACGGACCATTATATGTCTTCATGTCCCAGACTTCAGAGCAAGAAGAAGGTGGAACAAGAAACTTCGGTAGCCAAGACTCCTACCCCAAGTCGTAAACAATGCTACAATTGTGGTTCCACGGACCATTATGTAATTAAGTGCCCGAAACCCCTCTATTGCCGCTATTGCAAAGGCTCGGGTCATTACTTATCTACGTGTCCCAAACTCCCTAGCAAGAGGGAGGGAAAGTTGAAAGTTGTGCAAGCCCCTTGTGACACTTCTCTTGGTCAAGGTATTTTACATTCAATCCTTGATGGCATTGTTTTATTTCGTGATCTTCTTATTTGAGTTCTTTTTGATATGGGTTCCATCTCACTATTTTATATCAAAAGAACTTGATGATTTTTTTTTCTTCTTTGAAAATATTTTGGGCTTGATGACTTCTTTGAGAGTTGCGAATCCGGATGGTAGATATGCAACACTCAATTTGCTTTCCATTGTGTCGAAATTATTTTATGTGATTTTTCTTTCCGAGCCGATTTCTACTTAGGCTTCGGAATTGATTTTTTTGTAAGGATTGGCTTACTCGTTGTGAAGCCCGTATCCTATTTTACGTGTGGACTATTCATCTTCGACGTTTTCTATCTGTTAAGAAGATTTCTATTTTTCTTGAGATTCCGATTTCATATTTCTAAAGGCATCATTTTATTCTTTAAGCTAACATGATGGGGAAAGTGTTATTTCTCTCATTCATGTAGTTTGAGAATTTTCTGGTAATTTTTGAGTTTGTCTTAGGATTATCACCTAAGAAATCTTTTGTGTGGTGTTAAGGTCTTTCTAGTTCGACCTTGCCACTGATTTTCATTTGGCTACGAGTTGCGGGAGTTAGCATTCTACTTACCGCATTCCGCACTCGTTACGATTCTTATGAATGACTTATTTTGTCATTCAGTTTGCCCATCTTGTTTCATCCATTTTATAAATCGAGTGTTCTATGAATATCTCGATGACTTCATTTTTGTATTTATTGATTTTGGATGAAAATAGAAATTTAAAATTTTGTAAATCTTTTTGGTAAGATTTATTTGCAAGTACGATTTGATTTTGTTCTTAAACGAGCAAAGAATATTCTTAAACTTTTTAAGAGATATTTTTATCATATAGAAGATGATTTTGTGATTGTATTGTCCGTTGAGTGCTTTAAGGATTCTGGTCGATGCGCCTGATCAACGTTATCGATAGAAATTTCCTAAACGCTTAGATGTGACAGTCAGACACAATAAAATGAATTATGTAAAATTTTATAAAAAGATTATTACATAAACATAAATGTAATTTTGAAAGTTTCAGCTTTTCGGGAAAGAAAATTATTTAAAAGAAGTTCTTTCTTTTCGATGCTCTTATTCTTGTGATTCCTGAAGGGAAACCAAGACTTTGCTATTTGTACCGATACTAGTCGTATAGGTTTGGATGTCATTCTCTTGCAAAGGAGAACGTGCTATCACTTGTGCTTCTAAATCATTATAGATTATCGAGACTAGATATGCCACTCATGATCTAGTGCTCGCGGCTATTGTTTTCACTTTTAGAGTTTGGCATCATCATTTTTGGTGGAGAAATTTATTCTCCACCTCGACCATAAATCTTTGGAATATTTATTTTCTCATAAGGAACTTAATTTGCGTCAACAACGTTGGCTCGAGTTCCTTGCTCCTTATGATCTTGATATTCTTTATACCCCCGGTAAGGGTAATCGTGTCGCCGATGTTGTTAATCGTAAACAACAAGCTGTTGTTTCTATGATGATATCCGAATGGAACGATCTCGAGATCTTATCCACTTGTGAGATTCGAGCCCGCGTATCCGATTTATGCTCATCATTTGTTTTATGTAGCCTTAAGGCTCATCCTTCTCATTTAGACCGCATTCTTGAAGCTCAAAGGCTAGATCCCGACTTGGCTCTTCTTGGCCAAAATATTAAGGATAAATTGATATTGAAGGTTTGAAAACTTTGATATTGATTCTCATGGCGGCATTCAGAGATTTGGTAGACTTATCATGCCAAATATTAGTGATCTTCGTAAAGATGTTTTAGAAGATTCTCATCGTTCTAAATTTACCATTCATCCCGGTAGTAGTAAAATGTACGCGGATATGAAGCGACTTTATTATTGGGAGGGAATGAATCTTGACATCGCTAACTTCGTTAAGCATTGCATGACTTGCCAACTCGTTAAGGCCGAACATAAAAGGCCCGGTGGGTTATTGCAACCTTTAGAAATTCCAATTTGGAAGTGGGATCAAATTTCAATGGATTTTATTGATGGCCTTCCCCGTTCTCGTTCGGGTCATGATAGCTTATGGGTGATTGTTGATAGACTTACTAAATCTGCCCATTTTATTACCGTTCGATCTAACCGAACCGTACCTCTTTTGGCCAAACTCTTTATTAAAGAGATTGTTAAGTTACATGGGGTTCCTACTTCTATTGTTAGCGATCGAGATCCATTGTTTACTAGTGGATTTTGGAAGAGTCTTCAAAAAGCTTTAGGAACGAAGCTTAATTTTAGCACCGCTTGTCACCCCCAGTCCGATGGACAAACCGAGCGTGTGAATCAAACTCTTGAAGATCTTCTTCGTGAATGTGTTCTTGATTTTGGTGGAAGTTGGGAGGATCATATTTCACTTGTTGAATTTTCCTATAATAATAGCTTCCAATCTAGTATTGGTATGGCACCTTTCGAGGCACTCTATGGAAGGCCATGCCGATCTCCTTCTTGTTGGATTGAGGCCGGGGAGGAGCTGGTTTTAGGTCCAGACTTTGTTCGTGATTCCACAGAAAAGATTGAACTTATTCGACATAGGATGAAATAAGCCCAGAGTAGAGAAAAAAAAAATCCTATGCCGATAACCGAAGAAGGAAGTTAGAATTTTCTGTGGGAGATCTTGTGTTCATTCGTGTTTCACCTATGGAAGGTGTTGTACGTTTCAGTCGATCGGGAAAATTGACGCCTTGATATATTGGGCCATTTCCTATCGCTGAACGTATTGGTTCCATGGCATATCGCCTTTTATTACCGGCTCAATTTTCTGCTATTCATGACGTGTTTCACGTTTCTCAATTACGGAAATGCCTTCGAGATTCCGATTCTATTCTTGAGCCCGGTGTTGTGGAAGAGATTGAAGTTTCGCCTAATTTAACTTATGAGCAACATCATATTCGTACCATTGCTTCGGAAGTCAAACGACTTCAAAATAAAGATGTTCCGCTTGTTAAAGTTCAATGGTCTTTAAATCCTATGGATTGTTCTTGGGAATCTAGAGAGTTCATCGAGCGAACGCATCCTGACTTACTTTCTCATGCTCTTTAAGGTGAACTTCTTACTTCAAAAAAAAAATCTTTTGTATTAATATGCTTTTGTGGTTGTTACTCTATATATTCTTCTTAAATATTGCGAGGACGCAATTTCTTTAAGGAGGGGAGTCTGTAACAACCCACATATTTATCGTTTTTATATTTAATATTTTATTTAAATATTTTATTGATACTAGGAATTTAGTCCGAAAAGCTACTTTTTGCATACGATCGAATTAGGACTCGAGACCATTTCCATTGAGTTCAAAATGATGTTTGCGATCTTTTTAAGTGTCAACTTTGATATGTTTGGAGTTAGAGGAATTTTGCCACTTTTTACTTAGAGCTTTGGTTTGGACTGAGCCCAATAACCCCACTTATGTATTCAGTCCCAACTCCACTCCAACTCTTCATTTACTTCATTTCCAATTCCTAATACTAAAGCTTTAGCAACAATGGTGGGAGAGATGAGAAATTAAAACTCAAGCCCTAGTTTTCTTTTGCAAATCAAGTTCTAGCTCCAAACTAATAGAAGAACTCATTGGTAAGCTTCTCTTCTTCTTCTCCAACTCAATCTCTTATCAATTTCAGAAATTCCTAAACCTAACTTTGGGAATGTTATTCTTTTAAAGCTTAGAATCAAGCTTCTTGAGTTGCGTTTGAAGAGTGGTTGATTCTCCTTTGCTTTCAAGCATCTTCTTCAATCGTTTGGGTTCAAAGGTGAGATTTTTAATCTCACATCTAGGTCTATGATTATCTTTGATTGTTAGGTATGAATTCCTAATACTCGTTCATGTGTATTTGATTTGGATTTGGATAGGTTTTGTGAACATTCCAAATTTTAGTGTTTTGAGTTCAAATCTTCAAAATCATAGCTTTGTTGTTTGAACTTGTTTTGGTGATGCATCGAAGAGCTTATAGGACCGGGTAGTCGATTTGCATAAACTGCTAGTGACCGTGCTCGCTCGATTGCATTTTGGAGAAGATTGCATCTTCATTTTATAGGCTGGAAAGCAGCCTTGATGCCAGTCAGTCGACTGGACCTTTGAGTCAGTCGACTGGCTGTAGCACATAGGCATTCCAAAGGCAACTACTTGAGGCTCGGGTCCTCTGTTTCCCCTGCATTCAATCGACTGAATTTTTAGGTCAGTCGACTGGCTGCAGGAAATTATTTTTCATGCCTCTGGTCCAGTCGACTGGACCTTTTTGTCAGTCGACTGATTTTCTCCTATTTGCCTATTGTGCCAATTTGTGCATATTTTTTTGCTCGGTTTCCAAATTTAATCGATTCGTGATTATCTGATTTGTTGATTTTCATTTATTATCGACTTTTATGTCTTTTATATCGGGATTTTTGGGAATATCAATTTTGATGGATTTGATATCGATTTATTGGAATTAATTCACGTCTTCGAATGTGAACTTTGATGTTTGATTGTTTCTACAATCATTTCTATGATTTGTCACTTTAAAAATATAAAGGTTTCAATACTACTAGTAAATATCAAAACTCTTTCATCAAAATGATTTCAACACTATTTTATTACAAAGCTCGTTCTCTTAAAGCGTTTTCCAATCTATTAGTATATACAAACCTTTTCCTCACTCGTATGAGAAATCTAAATAAACGACTTAGTAAAACAAGTGGTATGAAACGCTTGCGTTTACTTCGTTGGTTAATTCTTGGACTTGTTCGATTGAATCTCTTGTGACAATTTTCTAGTGGAGATCTACAATTCGTTCGTAAATATTTAAGTTAAGCTAGTGGTTATGGGACATGAAGCTAAGCTCATATATTTACTAGCTTACTGTAATTGACACTTCTCTTTGATCATGACGATCATTTTAAGGTTTAGACTAGCAATTGTGCGATGTCTCTTTGTTTCGGTGTGATTTCGACTCACACATGTGGGGTAGCTCCCCATGGTCTTCGGGCCATTCGTGTGTCAAAAATTAATGGCTAGCTACCATGAGATAGCTTCTCGTTCGTGTGATACATATGTTGGTGAGTTTTAATGCTCCCGTTCGTGTGATAGGCCTCGCCTCCCCTTTTTGTGATTTCTGGATTTCGTGTGTTGAATTTTGGAATTTATGCTTCACCAATTTTAGTGATTTTCATTGATATGATTTGTTAATTTTTGTGCATTGGTGAATTCGTGTGTCATTGACTTGTTGTGAATACAAATTTTGGGTATGAAACCCTTTTTGGATCTTTGTGAATATTTTTGTGATATTCATTTATCTCATGTTGAGTTTCAATTGCATACTTATAGCAGTATGCCATTATGGATATTATATGTTTATGTCATATCTTTTATTCTATATCATGTTGTCTGATATTTATAGCTAGACTGATCTTTTATTATTTTCTTATAAATAATACTCGGGTCAGACCGAGATGTTACAGGTGCTTCTGCTTGACTTCTCTTCTGGGGTTATCATCCTAACTTTTGGTTAACTACTTATATTAGTAGTTTATTTTGTTGTATACACTTGAGATATGGACTCATGGTTGTATTCTTTTGTATAGCACGTGTTGCTATTCTTTTGTATTATTGTGGATCTTTTTGACCACTACTCTGATATACACTTTCATGTGTTAATTATATATTCATATCTTCTTCTGCCTTTGTGATATGAATTATCTGTGAATGATTTGTGTTATGCTTATTTCTATATTTGATTCCGAAGATTACTATAGCCATTGTGTAGTAGCTTTGAGTTTGTGTCGGTATGTCGGATTTCCACTTGGGATGAAATGCATGATATATTTTTATCTGGCATATCGGTGCTCGCCCAAAGAAATTACACGGATGGTCGCTCCTCAACAGCCTTATTCTCCGTTCTAGTTGACAGCATTACTCCGTAGTGTTCTTGGCTAGCGTGGGTATAGAGGTGGGGCGTCACAGCTTGGTATCAGAGCCAAACTTCGGAACAATACGGAATATTATAACAAGGATCATCGTCCTAAGTCTTTCTTAGGAGTCGTGCGTTAGGATTTAATTCAAGTCTTCATACCGATTCATCCTATTTTCTTTATGATTCCTTATTTTATCTATCAAGATTGCTTGATATTCATTTGGTGAATAACCTTTTTCTTATTCTTTCTTTCTTTCTTAAGGAAGAGAAATGGTTAGTTCTAGCAGTCCTAGAGCTGGTCAATCCTGTAGCCTTTCTTTGGATGGCGCATTCATGTCTGCCCAACAACTTTTGGATCTTGTAAAGAATCAAGTGTTTATTTGTGCTTTGAGTAAGAACCCCGAAATGGTTCTACCTTTGAAACTTGAAGTTTCTTTCAATCAGCTTGTGGATGTTACTCTTCTTCATGGAGAGGTTGGTAAAGGAAGTGTTTGTGATATTGGGACTTCCAAGAAGAGGCATATTAAATTCAAGAGCCTTAATCCCAATAAGAGAGTGAAGCAAACTACTTCTGTAGCAAAGACTCCAATCCCTAATCGTGGAGAATGCTACAATTGTGGCTCTAAGGATCACTATATAAATAAGTGACCTAGACCTATCTCTTGCCGCTATTGCAAAGGTACGGACCATTATATGTCTTCATGTCCCAGACTTCAGAGCAAGAAGAAGGTGGAACAAGAAACTTTGGTAACCAAGACTCCTACCCCAAGTCGTAAACAATGCTACAATTGTGGTTCCGCGGACCATTGTGTAATTAAGTGCCCGAAACCCCTCTATTGCCGCTATTGCAAAGGCTCGGGTCATTACTTATCTACGTGTCCCAAACTCCCTAGCAAGAGGGAGGGAAAGTTGAAAGTTGTGCAAGCCCCTTGTGACACTTCTCTTGGTCAAGGTATTTTACATTCAATCCTTGATGGCATTGTTTTATTTCGTGATCTTCTTATTTGAGTTCTTTTTGATATGGGTTCCATCTCACTATTTTATATCAAAAGAACTTGATGATTTTTTTTCTTTTTTGAAAATATTTTGGGCTTGATGACTTCTTTGAGAGTTGCCAATCCGGATGGTAGATATGCAACACTCAATTTGCTTTCCATTGTGTCGAAATTATTTTATGTGATTTTTCTTTCCGAGCCGATTTCTACTTAGGCTTCGGAATTGATTTTTTTGTAAGGATTGGCTTACTCGTTGTGAAGCCCATATCCTATTTTACGTGTGGACTATTCATCTTCGACGTTTTCTATCTGTTAAGCAGATTTCTATTTTTCTTGAGATTCCGATTTCATATTTCTAAAGGCATCATTTTATTCTTTAAGCTAACATGATGGGGAAAGTGTTATTTCTCTCATTCATGTAGTTTGAGAATTTTCTGGTAATTTTTGAGTTTGTCTTAGGATTATCACCTAAGAAATCTTTTGTGTGGTGTTAAGGTCTTTCTAGTTCGACCTTGCCACTGATTTTCATTTGGCTACGAGTTGCGGGAGTTAGCATTCTACTTACCGCATTCCGCACTCGTTACGATTCTTATGAATGACTTATTTTGTCATTCAGTTTTCCCATCTTGTTTCATCCATTTTATAAATCGAGTGTTCTATGAATATCTCGATGACTTCATTTTTGTATTTATTGATTTTGGATGAAAATAGAAATTTAAAATTTTGTAAATCTTTTTGGTAAGATTTATTTGCAAGTACGATTCGATTTTGTTCTTAAACGAGCAAAGAATATTCTTAAACTTTTTAAGAGATATTTTTATCAAATAGAAGATGATTTTGTGATTGTATTGTCCGTTGAGTGCTTTAAGAATTCTGGTCGATGCGCCTGATCAACGTTATCGATAGGAATTTCCTAAACGCTTAGATGTGACAGTCAGACACAATAAAATGAATTATGTAAAATTTTATAAAAAGTTTATTACATAAACATAAATGTAATTTTGAAAGTTTCAGCTTTTCGGGAAAGAAAATTATTTAAAAGAAGTTCTTTCTTTTCGATGCTCTTATTCTTGTGATTCCTGAAGGGAAACCAAGACTTTGCTATTTGTACCGATACTAGTCGTATAGGTTTGGACGTCATTCTCTTGCAAAGGAGAACGTGCTATCACTTGTGCTTCTAAATCATTATAGATTATCGAGACTAGATATGCCACTCATGATCTAGTGCTCGCGGCTATTGTTTTCACTTTTAGAGTTTGGCATCATCATTTTTGGTGGAGAAATTTATTCTCCACCTCGATCATAAATCTTTGGAATATTTATTTTCTCATAAGGAACTTAATTTGCGTCAACAACGTTGGCTCGAGTTCCTTGCTCCTTATGATCTTGATATTCTTTATACCCCCGGTAAGGGTAATCGTGTCGCCGATGTTGTTAATCGTAAACAACAAGCTGTTGTTTCTATGATGATATCCGAATGGAACGATCTCGAGATCTTATCCACTTGTGAGATTCGAGCCCGCGTATCCGATTTATGCTCATCATTTGTTTTATGTGGCCTTGAGGCTCATCCTTCTCATTTAGACCGCATTCTTGAAGCTCAAAGGCTAGATCCCGACTTGGCTCTTCTTGGCCAAAATATTAAGGATAAATTGATATTGAAGGTTTGAAAACTTTGATATTGATTCTCGTGGCGGCATTCGGAGATTTGGTAGACTTATCATGCCAAATATTAGTGATCTTCGTAAAGATGTTTTAGAAGATTCTCATCGTTCTAAATTTACCATTCATCCCGGTAGTAGTAAAATGTACGCGGATATGAAGCGACTTTATTATTGGGAGGGAATGAATCTTGACATCGCTAACTTCGTTAAGCATTGCATGACTTGCCAACTCGTTAAGGCCGAACATCAAAGGCCCGGTGGGTTATTGCAACCTTTAGAAATTCCAATTTGGAAGTGGGATCAAATTTCAATGGATTTTATTGATGGCCTTCCCCGTTCTCGTTCGGGTCATGATAGCTTATGGGTGATTGTTGATAGACTTACTAAATCTGCCCATTTTATTACCGTTCGATCTAACCGAACCGTACCTCTTTTGGCCAAACTCTTTATTAAAGAGATTGTTAAATTACATGGGGTTCCTACTTCTATTGTTAGCGATCGAGATCCATTGTTTACTAGTGGATTTTGGAAGAGTCTTCAAAAAGCTTTAGGAACGAAGCTTAATTTTAGCACCGCTTGTCACCCCCAGTCCGATGGACAAACCGAGTGTGTGAATCAAACTCTTGAAGATCTTCTTCGTGAATGTGTTCTTGATTTTGGTGGAAGTTAGGAGGATCATATTTCACTTGTTGAATTTTCCTATAATAATAGCTTCCAATCTAGTATTGGTATGGCACCTTTCGAGGCACTCTATGGAAGGCCATGCCGATCTCCTTCTTGTTGGATTGAGGCCGGGGAGGAGCTGGTTTTAGGTCCAGACTTTGTTCGTGATTCCACAGAAAAGATTGAACTTATTCGACATAGGATGAAATAAGCCCAGAGTAGAGAAAAAAAAAATCCTATGCCGATAACCGAAGAAGGAAGTTAGAATTTTCTGTGGGAGATCTTGTGTTCATTCGTGTTTCACCTATGGAAGGTGTTGTACGTTTCAGTCGATCGGGAAAATTGGCGCCTTGATATATTGGGCCATTTCCTATCGCTGAACGTATTGGTTCCATGGCATATCGCCTTTTATTACCCGCTCAATTTTCTGCTATTCATGACGTGTTTCACGTTTCTCAATTACGGAAATGCCTTCCAGATTCCGATTCTATTCTTGAGCCCGGTGTTGTGGAAGAGTTTGAAGTTTCGCCTAATTTAACTTATGAGCAACATCATATTCGTATCATTGCTTCGGAAGTCGAACGACTTCGAAATAAAGATGTTCCGCTTGTTAAAGTTCAATGGTCTTTAAATCCTAAGGATTGTTCTTGGGAATCTAGAAAGTTCATCGAGCGAACGCATCCTGACTTACTTTCTCATGCTCTTTAAGGTGAACTTCTTACTTCAAAAAAAAAATCTTTTGTGTTAATATGCTTTTGTGGTTGTTACTCTATATATTCTTCTTAAATATTGCGAGGACGCAATTTCTTTAAGGAGGGGAGTCTGTAACAACCCACATATTTATCGTTTTTATATTTAAATATTTTATCGACACTCGGAATTTAGTCCGAAAAGCTACTTTTTGCATATGGTCGAATAAGGACTCGGGACCATTTCCATTGAGTTCAAAATGACGTTTGCGGTCTTTTTAAGTGTAAACTTTGATATGTTTGGAGTTAGAGGAATTTTGCCACTTTTTACTTAGGGCTTTGGTTTGGACTGAGCCCAATAACCCCACTTATGTATTCAGTCCCAACTCCACTCCAACTCTTCATTTACTTCATTTTCAATTCCTAACACTCAAGCTTTAGCAACAATGGTGGGAGAGATGAGAAATTAAAACTCAAGCCCTAGTTTTCTTTTGCAAATCAAGTTCTAGCTCCAAACTAATAGAAGAACTCATTGGTAAGCTTCTCTTCTTCTTCTCCAACTCAATCTCTTATCAATTTCAGAAATTCCTAAACCTAACTTTGGGAATGTTCTTCTTTTAAAGCTTAGAATCAAGCTTCTTGAGTTGCGTTTGAAGAGTGGTTGATTCTCCTTTGCTTTCAAGCATCTTCTTCAATCGTTTGGGTTCAAAGGTGAGATTTTTAATCTCACATCTAGGTCTATGATTATCTTTGATTGTTAGGTATGAATTCCTAATACTCATTCATGTGTATTTGATTTTGATTTGGATAGGTTTTGTGAACATTCCAAATTTTAGTGTTTTGAGTTCAAATCTTCAAAAATCATAGCTTTGTTGTTTGAACTTGTTTTGGTGATGCATCGAAGAGCTTATAGGACCGGGTAGTCGATTTGCATAAACCGCTAGTGACCGTGCTCCCTCGATTGCATTTTGGAGAAGATTGCATCTTCATTTTATAGGCTGGAAAGCAGCCTTGATGCCAGTCAGTCGACTGGACCTTTGAGTCGGTCGACTGGCTGTAGCACATAGGCATTCCAAAGGCAACTACTTGAGGCTCGGGTCCTCTGTTTTCCCTGCATTCAGTCGACTGAATTTTTAGGTCAGTCGACTGACTGCAGGAAATTATTTTTCATGCCGCTGGTCAAGTCGACTAGACCTTTTTGTCAGTCGACTGATTTTCTCCTATTTGCCTATTGTGCCTATTTGTGCATATTTTTTTTGCTTGGTTTCCAAATTTAATCGATTCGTGATTATCCGATTTGTTGATTTTCATTTATTATCGACTTTGATGTCTTTTATATCGGGATTTTTGGGAATATCCATTTTGATGGATTTGATATCGATTTATTGGAATTAATTCACGTCTTCGAATGTGAACTTTGATGATTGATTGTTTCTACAATCATTTCTATGATTTGTCACTTTAAAAATATAAAGGTTTCAATACTAGTAGTAAATATCAAAACTCTTTCATCAAAATGATTTCAACACTATTTTATTACAAAGCTCGTTCTCTTGAAGCGTTTTCCAATCTATTAGTATATACAAACCTTTTCCTCATTCGTATGAGAAATCTAAATAAACGACTTAGTAAACCAAGTGGTATGAAACGCTTGCGTTTACTTCGTCGGTTAATTCTTGGACTTGTTCGATTGAATCTCTTGTGACAATTTTCTAGTGGAGATCTACAATTCGTTCGTAAATATTTAAGTTAAGCTAGTGGTTATGGGACATGAAGCTAAGCTCGTATATTTACCATCTTACTGTAATTGACACTTCTCTTTGATCATGACGATCATTTTAAAATTTAGACTAGCAATTGTGCGATGTCTCTTTGTTTCGGTGTGATTTCGACTCACACATGTGGGGTAGCTCCCCATGGTCTTCGGACCATTCGTGTGTTAAAAATTAATGGCTAGCTACCATGAGATAGCTTCTCGTTCGTGTGATACATATGTTGGTGAGTTTTAATGCTCCCGTTCGTGTGATAGGCCTCGCCTCCCCTTTTTGTGATTTCTGGATTTCGTGTGTTGAATTTTGGAATTTATGCTTCACCAATTTTAGTGATTTTCATTGATATGATTTGTTAATTTTTGTGCATTGGTGAATTCGTGTGTCATTGACTTGTTGTGAATACAAGTTTTGGGTATGAAACCCTTTTTGGATCTTTGTGAAGATTTTTGTGATATTGATTTATCTCATGCTGAGTTTCAATTGCATACTTATAGTAGTATGCCATTATGGATATTATATGTTTATTTCATATCATTTATTCTATATCATGTTGTCTGATATTTATAGCTAGACTCATCCGTTTATTATTTTCTTATAAATAATACTCGGGTCAGACCGAGATGTTACAGGTGCTTCTGCTTGACTTCTCTTCTGGGGTTATCATCCTGACTTTTGGTTAACTACTTAAATTAGTAGTTTATTTTGTTGTATACACTTGAGATATGGACTCATGGTTGTATTCTTTTGTATAGCACGTGTTGCTATTCTTTTATATTATTGTGGATCTTTTTGACCACTACTCTGATATACACTTTCATGTGTTAATTATATATTCATATCTTCTTCCGCCTTTGTGATATGAATTATCAGTGAATGATTTGTGTTATGCTTATTTCTATATTTGTTTCCAAAGATTACTATAGCCACTGTGTAGTAGCTTTGAGTTTGTATCGGTATGTCGGATTTCCTCTTGTGATGAAATGCATGATATATTTTTATCTGGCATATCGGTGCTCGCCCAAAGAAATTACACGGATGGTCGCTCCTCAACAGCCTTATTCTCCGTGCTAGTTGACAGCATTACTCCATAGTGTTCTTGGCTAGCGTGGGTATAGAGGTGGGGCGTCACAGCTTGGTATCAGAGCCAAACTTTGGAACAATATGGAATATTATAACAAGGATCATCGTCCTAAGTCTTTCTTAGGAGTCGTGCTTTAGGATTTAATTCAAGTCTTCTTACCGATTCATCCTATTTTCTTTATGATTCCTTGTTTTATCTATCAAGATTGCTTGATATTCATTTGGTGAATAACCTTTTTCTTCTTCTTTCTTTCTTTCCTTCTTAAGGAAGAGAAATGGTTAGTTCTAGCAGTCCTAGCGCTGGTCAATCCAGTAGCCTTTCTTTGGATGGCGCATTCATGTCTGCCCAACAACTTTTGGATCTTGAAAAGAATCAAGAGTTTATTTGTGCTTTGAGTAAGAACCCCGAAATGGTTCTACCTTTGAAACTTGAAGTTTCTTTCAATCAGCTTGTGGATGTTACTCTTCTTCATGGAGAGGTTGGTAAAGGAAGTGTTTGTGATATTGGGACTTCCAAGAAGAGGCATATTAAGTTCAAGAGCCTTAATCCCAATAAGAGAGTGAAGAAAACTACTTCGATAGCAAAGACTCCAATCCCTAATCGTGAAGAATGCTACAATTGTGGCTCTAAGGACACTATATAAATAAGTGTCCTAGACCTATCTCTTGCCGCTATTGCAAAGGTACGGACCATTATATGTCTTCATGTCCCAGACTTCAGAGCAAGAAGAAGGTGGAACAAGAAACTTCAGTAGCCAAGACTCCTGCACCAAGTCGTAAACAATGCTACAATTGTGATTACACGGACCATTATGTAATTAAGTGGGCGAAACCCCTATTGCCGCTATTGCAAAGGCTCAGGTCATTACTTATCTATGTGTCCCAAACTCCCTACCAAGAGGGAGGGAAAGTTGAAAGTTGTGCAAGCCCCTTGTGACACTTCTCTTGGTCAAGGTATTTTACATTCAATCCTTGATGGCATTGTTTTATTTCGTGATCTTCTTATTTGAGTTCTTTTTGATATGGGTTCCATCTCACTATTTTATATCAAAAGAACTTGATGATTTTTTTTTCTTCTTTGAAAATATTTTGGGCTTGAAGACTTCTTTGAGAGTTGCGAATCCGGATGGTAGATCTGCAACACTCAATTTGCTTTCCATTGATGTCGAAATTATATTATGTGATTTTTCTTTCCGAGCCGATTTCTACTCAGGCTTCGGAATTGATTTTTTTTGTAAGGATTGGCTTACTCGTTGTGAAGCCCATATCCTATTTTCCGTGTGGACTATTCATCTTCGACGTTTTCTATCTGTTAAGCAGATTTCTATTTTTCTTGAGATTCCGATTTCATATTTCTAAAGGCATCATTTTATTCTTTAAGCTAACATGATGGGGAAAGTGTTATTTCTCTCATTCATGTAGTTTGAGAATTTTATGGTAATTTTTGAGTTTGTCTTAGGATTATCACCTAAGAAATCTTTTATGTGGTGTTAAGGTCTTTCTTGTTCGACCTTGCCACTGATTTTCATTTGGCTACGAGTTGCGGGAGTTAGCATTCTACTTACCGCATTCCGCACTCGTTACGATTCTTATGAATGACTTATTTTGTCATTCAGTTTGCCCATCTTGTTTCATCCATTTTATAAATCGAGTGTTCTATGAATATCTCGATGACTTCATTTTTGTATTTATTGATTTTGGATGAAAATAGAAATTTAAAATTTTGTAAATCTTTTTGGTAAGATTTATTTACAAGTACGATTTGATTTTGTTCTTAAACAAGAAAAGAATATTCTTAAATTTTTTAAAAGATATTTTTATCATATAGAAGATGATTTTGTGATTGTATTGTCCGTTGAGTGCTTTAAGAATTCTGGTAGATGCGCCTGATCAACGTTATCGATAGGAATTTCCTGAACGCTTAGATGTGACAGTCAGACACAATAAAATGACTTATGTAAAATTTTCTAAAAAGATTATTACATAAACATAAATGTAATTTTGAAAGTTTTAGCTTTTCAGGAAAGAAAATTATTTAAAAGAAGTTCTTTCTTTTCGATGCTCTTATTCTTGTGATTCCTGAAGGGAAACCAAGACTTTGCTATTTGTACTGATACTAGTCGTATAGGTTTGGATGTCATTCTCTTGCAAAGGAGAACGTGCTATCACTTGTGCTTCTAAATCATTATAGATTATCGAGACTAGATATACCACTCATGATCTAGTGCTCACGACTATTATTTTCGCTTTTAGAGTTTGGCTCCATCATTTTTGGGGGAGAAATTTATTCTCCACCTCGATCATAAATCTTTGGAATATTTATTTTCTCATAAGGAACTTAATTTGCGTCAACAACGTTGGCTCGAGTTCCTTGCTCCTTATGATCTTGATATTCTTTATACCCCCGGTAAGGGTAATCGTGTCGCCGATGTTGTTAATCGTAAACAACAAGCTGTTGTTTCTATGATGATATCCGAATGGAACGATCTCGAGATCTTATCCACTTGTGAGATTCGAGCCCGCGTATCCGATTTATGCTCATCATTTGTTTTATGTAGCCTTGAGGCTCATCCTTCTCATTTAGACCGCATTCTTGAAGCTCAAAGGCTAGATCCCGACTTGGCTCTTCTTGGCCAAAATATTAAGGATAAATTGATATTGAAGGTTTGAAAACTTTGATATTGATTCTCGTGGCGGCATTCGGAGATTTGGTAGACTTATCATGCCAAATATTAGTGATCTTCGTAAAGATGTTTTAGAAGATTCTCATCGTTCTAAATTTACCATTCATTCCGGTAGTAGTAAAATGTACGCGGATATGAAGCGACTTTATTATTGGGAGGGAATGAATCTTGACATCGCTAACTTCGTTAAGCATTGCATGACTTGCCAACTCGTTAAGGCCGAACATCAAAGGCCCGGTGGGTTATTGCAACCTTTAGAAATTCCAATTTGGAAGTGGGATCAAATTTCAATGGATTTTATTGATGGCCTTCCCCGTTCTCGTTCGGGTCATGATAGCTTATGGGTGATTGTTGATAGACTTACTAAATCTGCCCATTTTTTCCCATTCGATCTAACCGAACCGTACCTCTTTTGGCCAAACTCTTTATTAAAGAGATTGTTAAATTACATGGGGTTCCTACTTCTATTGTTAGCGATAGAGATCCATTGTTTACTAGTGGATTTTGGAAGAGTCTTCAAAAAGCTTTAGGAACGAAGCTTAATTTTAGCACCGCTTGTCACCCCCAGTCCGATGGACAAATCGAGCGTGTGAATCAAACTCTTGAAGATCTTCTTCGTGCATGTGTTCTTGATTTTGGTGGAAGTTGGGAGGATCATATTTCACTTGTTGAATTTTCCTATAATAATAGCTTCCAATCTAGTATTGGTATGGCACCTTTCGAGGCACTCTATGGAAGGCCATGCCGATCTCCTTCTTGTTGGATTGAGGCCGGTGAGAAGCTGGTTTTAGGTCCAGACTTTGTTCGTTATTCCACAGAAAAGATTGAACTTATTCGACATAGGATGAAATAAGCCCAGAGTAGACAAAAAAAAAAATCCTATGCCGATAACCGGAGAAGGAAGTTAGAATTTTCTGTGGGAGATCTTGTGTTCATTCGTGTTTCACCTATGAAAGGTGTTGTACGTTTCAGTCGATCGGGAAAATTGGCGCCTCGATATATTGGGCCATTTCCTATCGCTGAACGTATTGGTTCCATGGCATATCGCCTTTTATTGCCGGCTCAATTTTCTACTATTCATGACGTGTTTCACGTTTCTCAATTACGGAAATGCCTTCGAGATTCCGATTCTATTCTTGAGCCCGGTGTTGTGGAAGAGATTGAAGTTTCACCTAATTTAACTTATGAGCAACATCCTATTCTTATCATTGCTTCGGAAGTCAAACGACTTCGAAATAAAGATGTTCCGCTTGTTAAAGTTCAATGGTCTTTAAATCCGAAGGATTGTTCTTGGGAATCTAGAGAGTTCATCGAGCGAACACATCCTGACTTACTTTCTCATGCTCTTTAAGGTGAACTTCTTACTTCAAAAAAAAATTCTTTTGTGTTAATATGCTTTTGTGGTTGTTACTCTATATCTTCTTCTTAAATATTGCGAGGACGCAATTTCTTTAAGGAGGGGAGTCTGTAACAACCCACATATTTATCGTTTTTATATTTAAATATTTTATCGACACTCGGAATTTAGTCCGAAAAGCTACTTTTTGCATACGGTCGAATTAGGACTCGGGACCATTTCCATTGAGTTCAAAATGACGTTTGCGATCTTTTTAAGTGTAAACTTTATATGTTTGGAGTTAGAGGAATTTTGCCACTTTTTACTTAGGGCTTTGGTTTGGACTGAGCCCAATAACCCCACTTATGCAAATGGTGGGAGAGATGAGAAATAAAAACTCAAGCCCTAGTTTTCTTTTGCAAATCAAGTTCTAGCTCCAAACTAATAGAAGAACTCATTGGTAAGCTTCTCTTCTTCTTCTCCAACTCAATCTCTAATCAATTTCAGAAATTCCTAAACCTAACTTTGGGAATGTTCTTCTTTTAAAGCTTAGAATCAAGCTTCTTGAGTTGCATTTGAAGAGTGGTTGATTCTCCTTTGCTTTCAAGCATCTTCTTCAATCGTTTGGGTTCAAAGGTGAGATTTTTAATCTCACATCTAGGTCTATGATTACCTTTGATTGTTAGGCATGAATTCCTAATACTCATTCATGTGTATTTGATTTTGATTTGGATAGGTTTTGTGAACATTCCAAATTTTAGTGTTTTGAGTTCAAATCTTCAAAAATCATAGCTTTGTTGTTTGAACTTGTTTTGGTGATGCATCGAAGAGCTTATAGGACCGGGTAGTCGATTTGCATAAACCGCTAGTGACCGTGCTTGCTCGATTGCATTTTGGAGAAGATTGCATATTCAATTTATAGGCTGGAAAGCAGCCTTGATGCCAGCCATTCGACTGGACCTTTGAGTCAGTCGACTGGCTGTAGCACATAGGCATTCCAAAGGCAACTACTTGAGGCTCAGGTCCTCTGTTTCCCCTGCATTCAGTCGAATGAATTTTTAGGTCAGTCGACTGACTGCAGGAAATTAATTTTCATGCCTCTGGTCCAGTCGACTGGACCTTTTTGTCAGTCGACTGATTTTCTCCTATTTGCCTATTGTGCCTATTTGTGCATATTTTTTTTGCTCGGTTTCCAAATTTAATCGATTCGTGATTATTCGATTTGTTGATTTTCATTTATTATCGACTTTGATGTCTTTTATATCGGGATTTTTGGGAATATCCATTTTGATGGATTTGATATCGATTTATTGGAATTAATTCACGTCTTCGAATGTGAACTTTGATGATTGATTGTTTCTACAATCATTTCTATGATTTGTCACGTTAAAAATATAAAGGTTTCAATACTAGTAGTAAATATCAAAACTCTTTCATCAAAATGATTTCAACACTATTTTATTACAAAGCTCCTTCTCTTAAAGCGTTTTCCAATCTATTAGTATATACAAACCTTTTCCTCACTCGTATGAGAAATCTAAATAAACGACTTAGTAAAACAAGTGGTATGAAACGCTTGCGTTTACTTCGTCGGTTAATTCTTGGACTTGTTCGATTGAATCTCTTGTGACAATTTTCTAGTGGAGATCTACAATTCGTTCGTAAATATTTAAGTTAAGCTAGTGGTTATGGGACATGAAGCTAAGCTCGTATATTTACCATCTTACTGTAATTGACACTTCTCTTTGATCATGACGATCATTTTAAAATTTAGACTAGCAATTGTGCGATGTCTCTTTGTTTCGGTGTGATTTCGACTCACACATGTGGGGTAGCTCCCCATGGTCTTCGGACCATTCGTGTGTCAAAAATTAATGGCTAGCTACCATGAGATAGCTTCACGTTCGTGTGATACATATGTTGGTGAGTTTTAATGCTCCCGTTCGTGTGATAGGCCTCGCCTCCCCTTTTTGTGATTTTTGGATTTCGTGTGTTGAATTTTGGAATTTATTCTTCACCAATTTTAGTGATTTTCATTGATATGATTTGTTAATTTTTGTGCATTGGTGAATTCGTGTGTCGTTGACTTGTTTTGAATACAAGTTTTGGGTATGAAACCCTTTTTGGATCTTTGTGAAGATTTTTGTGATATTGATTTATCTCATGTTGAGTTTCAATTGCATACTTATAGTAGTATGCCATTATGGATATAATATGTTTATTTCATATCTTTTATTCTATATCATGTTGTCTGATATTTATAGCTAGACTGATCCGTTTATTATTTTCTTATAAATAATATTCGGGTCAGACCGAGATGTTACAGGTGCTTCTGCTTGACTTCTCTTCTGGGGTTATCATCCTGACTTTTGGTTAACTACTTAGATTAGTAGTTTATTTTGTTGTATACACTTGAGATATGGACTCATGGTTGTATTCTTTTGTATAGCACGTGTTGCTATTCTTTTGTATTATTGTGGATCTTTTTGACCACTACTCTGATATACACTTTCATGTGTTAATTATATATTTATATCTTCTTCCGCCTTTGTGATATGAATTATCTGTGAATGATTTGTGTTATGCTTATTTCTATATTTGTTTCCGAAGATTACTATAGCCACTGTGTAGTAGCTTTGAGTTTGTGTCGGTATGTCGGATTTCCTCTTGTGATGAAATGCATGATATATTTTTATCTGGCATATCGGTGCTCGCCCAAAGAAATTACAGGGATGGTCGCTCCTCAACAGCCTTATTCTCCGTGCTAGTTGACAGCATTACTCCATAGTGATCTTGGCTAGCGTGGTTATAGAGGTGGGGCATCACAGCTTGGTATCAGAGCCAAACTTCGGAACAATATGGAATATTATAACAAGGATCATCGTCCTAAGTCTTTCTTAGGAGTCGTGCTTTAGGATTTAATTCAAGTCTTCGTACCAATTCATCCTATTTTCTTTATGATTCCTTGTTTTATCTATCAAGATTGCTTGATATTCATTTGGTGAATAACCTTTTTCTTCTTCTTTCTTTCTTTCTTTCTTAAGGTAGAGAAATGGTTAGTTCTAGCAGTCCTAGCGGTTGTCAATCCAGTAGCCTTTCTTTGGATGGCGCATTCATGTCTGCCCAACAACTTTTGGATCTTGTAAAGAATCAAGAGTTTATCTGTGCTTTGAGTAAGAACCCCGAAATGGTTCTACCTTTGAAACTTGAAGTTTCTTTCAATCAGCTTGTGGATGTTACTCTTCTTCATGGAGAGGTTGGTAAAGGAAGTGTTTGTGATATTGGGACTTCCAAGAAGAGGCATATTAAGTTCAAGAGCCTTAATCCCAATAAGACAGTGAAGCAAACTACTTCTGTAGCAAAGACTCCAATCCCTAATCGAGGAGAATGCTACAATTGTGGCTCTAAGGACCACTATATAAATAAGTGTCCTAGACCTATCTCTTGCCGCTATTGCAAAGGTACGGACCATTATATGTCTTCATGTCCCAGACTTCAGAGCAAGAAGAAGGTGGAATAAGAAACTTCGGTAGCCAAGACTCCTACCCCAAGTCGTAAACAATGCTACAATTGTGGTTCCACGGACCATTATATAATTAAGTGCCCGAAACCCCTCTATTGCCGCTATTGCAAAGGCTCGGGTCATTATTTATCTACGTGTCCCAAACTCCCTAGCAAGAGGGAGGGAAAGTTGAAAGTTGTGCAAGCCCCTTGTGACACTTCTCTTGGTCAAGGTATTTTACATTCAATCCTTGATGGCATTGTTTTATTTCGTGATCTTCTTATTTGAGTTCTTTTTGATATGGGTTCCATCTCACTATTTTATATCAAAAGAACTTGATGATTTTTTTTTCTTCTTTGAAAATATTTTGGGCTTGATGACTTCTTTGAGAGTTGCGAATCCGGATGGTAGATCTGCAACACTCAATTTGCTTTCCATTGATGTCGAAATTATTTTGTGTGATTTTTCTTTCCGAGCCAATTTCTACTTAGGCTTCGGAATTGATTTTTTTGTAAGGATTGGCTTACTCGTTGTGAAGCCCATATCCTATTTTCCGTGTGGACTATTCATCTTCGACGTTTTCTATCTGTTAAGCAGATTTCTATTTTTCTTGAGATTCCGATTTCATATTTCTGAAGGCATCATTTTATTCTTTAAGCTCACATGATGGGGAAAGTGTTATTTCTCTCATTCATGTAGTTTGAGAATTTTCTGGTAAATTTTGAGTTTGTCTTAGGATTATCACCTAAGAAATCTTTTGTGTGGTGTTAAGGTCTTTCTAGTTCGACCTTGCCACTGATTTTCATTTGGCTACAAGTTGCGGGAGTTAGCATTCTACTTACCGCATTCCGCACTCGTTACGATTCTTATGAATGACTTATTTTGTCATTCAGTTTGCCCATCTTGTTTCATCCATTTTATAAATCGAGTGTTCTATGAATATCTCGATGACTTCATTTTTGTATTTATTGATTTTGGATGAAAATAGAAATTTAAAATTTTGTAAATCTTTTTGGTAAGATTTATTTTCAAGTACGATTTGATTTTGTTCTTAAACGAGCAAAGAATATTCTTAAACTTTTTAAGAGATATTTTTATCATATAGAAGATGATTTTGTGATTGTATTGTCCGTTGAGTGCTTTAAGAATTCTGGTCGATGCGCCTGATCAATGTTATCGATAGGAATTTCCTAAACGCTTAGATGTGACAGTCAGACACAATAAAATGAATTATGTAAAATTTTATAAAAAGATTATTACATAAACATAAATGTAATTTTGAAAGTTTTAGCTTTTCGGGATAGAAAATTATTTAAAAGAAGTTCTTTCTTTTCGATGCTCTTATTCTTGTGATTCCTGAAGGGAAACCAAGACTTTGCTATTTGTACCGATACTAGTCGTATAGGTTTGGATGTCATTCTCTTGCAAAGGAGAATGTGCTATCACTTGTGCTTCTAAATCATTATAGATTATCGAGACTAGATATGCCACTCATGATCTAGTGCTCGCGGCTATTGTTTTCACTTTTAGAGTTTGGCATCATCATTTTTGGGGGAGAAATTTATTCTCCACCTCGATCATAAATCTTTGGAACATTTATTTTCTCATAAGGAACTTAATTTGCGTCAACAACGTTGGCTCGAGTTCCTTGCTCCTTATGATCTTGATATTCTTTATACCCCCGGTAAGGGTAATCGTGTCGCCGTGTTGTTAATCGTAAACAACAAGCTGTTGTTTCTATGATGATATCCGAATGGAACGATCTCGAGATCTTATCCACTTGTGAGATTCGAGACTGCGTATCCGATTTATGCTCATCATTTGTTTTATGTAGCCTTGAGGCTCATCCTTCTCATTTAGACCGCATTCTTGAAGCTCAAAGGCTAGATCCCGACTTGGCTCTTCTTGGGCAAAATATTAAGGATAAAATTGATATTGAAGGTTTGAAAACTTTGATATTGATTCTCGTGACGGCATTCGGAGATTTGGTAGACTTATCATGCCAAATATTAGTGATCTTCGTAAAGATGTTTTAGAAGATTCTCATCGTTCTAAATTTACCATTCATCCCGGTAGTAGTAAAATGTACGCGGATATGAAGCGACTTTATTATTGGGAGGGAATGAATCTTGACATCGCTAACTTAGTTAAGCATTGCGTGACTTGCCAACTCGTTAATGCCGAACATCAAAGGCCCGGTGGGTTATTGCAACCTTTAGAAATTCCAATTTGGAAGTGGGATCATACTTCCATGGATTTTATTGATGGCCTTCCACGTTCTCGTTCGGGTCATGATAGCTTATGGGTGATTGTTGATAGACTTACTAAATCTGCCCATTTTATTCCCGTTCGGTCTAACCGAACCGTACCTCTTTTGGACAAACTCTTTATTAAAGAGATTGTTAAATTACATGGGGTTCCTACTTCTATTGTTAGCGATCGAGATCCATTGTTTACTAGTGGATTTTGGAAGAGTCTTCAAAAAGCTTTAGGAACGAAGCTTAATTTTAGCACCGCTTGTCACCCCCAGTCCGATGGGCAAACCGAGCGTGTGAATCAAACTCTTAAAGATCTTCTTCGTGCATGTGTTCTTGATTTTGGTGGAAGTTGGGAGGATCATATTTCACTTGTTGAATTTTCCTATAATAATAGCTTCCAATCTAGTATTGGTATGGCACCTTTCGAGGCACTCTATGGAAGGCCATGCCGATCTCCTTCTTGTTGGATTGAGGCCGGTGAGAAGCTGGTTTTAGGTCTAGACTTTGTTCGTGATTCCACAGAAAAGATTGAACTTATTCGACATAGGATGAAATAAGCCCAGAGTAGACAAAAAAAAAAATCCTATGCCGATAACCGGAGAAGGAAGTTAGAATTTTCTGTGGGAGATCTTGTGTTCATTCGTGTTTCATCTATGAAAGGTGTTGTACGTTTCAGTCGATCGGGAAAATTGGCGCCTCGATATATTGGGCCATTTCCTATCGCTGAACGTATTGGTTCCATGGCATATTGCCTTTTATTACCGGCTCAATTTTCTGCTATTCATGACGTGTTTCACGTTTCTCAATTACGGAAATGCCTTCGAGATTCCGATTCTATTCTTGAGCCCGGTGTTGTGGAAGAGATTGAAGTTTCGCCTAATTTAACTTATGAGCAACATCCTATTCGTATCATTGCTTCGAAAGTCAAAAGACTTCGAAATAAAGATGTTCCGCTTGTTAAAGTTCAATGGTCTTTAAATCCTAAGGATTGTTCTTGGGAATCTTGAGAGTTCATTGAGCGAACGCATCCTGACTTACTTTCTCATGCTCTTTAAGGTGAACTTCTTACTTCAAAAAGAAAATTCTTTTGTGTTAATATGCTTTTGTGGTTGTTACTCTATATATTCTTCTTAAATATTGCAAGGACGCAATTTCTTTAAGGAGGGGAGTCTGTAACAACCCACATATTTATCGTTTTTATATTTAAATATTTTATCGACACTCGGAATTTAGTCCGAAAAGCTACTTTTTGCATATGGTCGAATTAGGACTCGGGACTATTTCTATAACGACCCGTATTTTACGTGTCGATAAATCGTAGAATTTCTAGGTCGTTAGCGTTGTTTATGTCATCCTTAGCCTAAGTCGTATGGGGAGTAGGTCGTGTGGAGACTAACTCGGGTAGGCAACCTAAGTTAAGTCGTGGATGACTTACGGGTTAGTGAGTAGCTTGGGTCGTAAGGGTGATAGGTCGGGTGTAGCGACTTAAGTGTGTTGGCCGAGTTACAGGAGTTAACAGGTTAAGGGTTGCCGAGTTAAGGTAGTTGGCGAGTTAAGAGAATGGGCCGACTTAAGATAGTTAAGCAACTTAGGGTGGTTGAACGGTTTAAGGGTTAATATGTTGGGTCGTTAAAGAGTTAAGAGTTAGTAGAGTTAACGACCTAAGAGACCCACGTGTTAGCGAGTTAGGGGTTAGCGTCGTGTTTTGTTAGGTCGCTGTGTTTTCAGTAAGTCGTGATGGTTGTAGGTCGTAACCCGGTAAGTCGCGACATTTGCTAACCCGTGTAAATAGCTGAGTCGTAAGTCGTGCCGCATGCTTTAGTGTTAAGTCGTCCAAACGACTTAGTGTTGAGTCGTGTGCTGTGTTGATGCGTGTGTGTGTTGTGTCGTGTTGCCTTGAGATTTGTTGAGTCGTTAAGTCATAGGCTTTGTTGAGTCTTGAGTCGTGGGCTTATAAGTCGCGAGCGACTTAAGGCTAAGTCGTTAACTCGCGAACGACTTAGGGCGAACGGGTTAGTGATTTTCAGCCTATAAATAGAGGGGTTTGGCTCACTTTTTGGCACCGGATTTCGAAGCGACGAAGTGCTGCCATTTTGAGAGCTCGACTACAACATTTCTTCATCTCCTTTTCTCCATTCCAATCTAGTTCTAACATCCATCCAAGATCGAAGATCAAGATCGAAGATCCAAGAGCCAAAGTTGATGATCTTCATCCAACCAAGCTAGATTTCATCGTTTCAAGCGGGATTTCGACGAATCAAGCTTGAATCCTTGCTATCCAGATCTGAAGTTGATAGTTTTTGAAGTGTTTGGGTGATTTGGTGAGTGGTGGTTATCTCTCACGTGGACCCAAAGGAGTATATTGGTTTGGTGGTATGTTGGAGTGTTGTAGATAGTGATTTTGTGCATTTTTTTCCTTAGATCCAAGTGTAGATCCATTACTTATGAAGATGTTTACTTATGCAAGTTCATTTACCAAGTTGTAGAGATAAAAACCCATGATTTATATTTGTTAGATCTATGCTAAAAACCCATGATTCATGTATGTTATATCTATGCTCATTTATTTACGAAATTGCCATTGTAGTTATAAATGCCTACTTAGACCATATTTGATTACTTGATTGCTTAAGCTAATGATTGATTTGATTGATTGCTATGTATGTTAGTTGATTGATAGTTAGATCTAGACAAGATGGTCGAAGATGATTCAAAAGCTAAGTGGAAAGGCTCTTGAATGGTGAAAGCTGCTTGTGGCATATGAAGCGGATGTTGAAGCTCATATGTATGGATTAGATGATGTTGAGATGGACTTTGCCATAATGCGAGGAGGAAAAGCATGGTATTGAGATGGACTTTGCCATGATGCGAGGAGGCAAAGCATGATGATGAGATGGGACGGGTCATGATGACGTTCCAAGCACGGGCTGCGACGACGTGCGAAGATATGTTGATAGCTCGGTGATGCGATCCGGGTTGATGATAATGGTTAGCTTGAGAGGCGCTTGAGCTAGTATGAAAATAGTCGTCAAGGAGGATGACTAGGAGGCTGAGATCTCATCGTTGTTGAAGGTTCTAGCATGCTCAAAGCAAGAGTACGTTGGAACGGGCTGCGACGACGTTCCAAGCACGGGCTGCGACGACGTGCCAGTACTCTGGGTAGTTGCGAAAATTCCTAGGCACGGGCTGCGACGACGTGCAGAGTTATGTCTAGAACCGGGGTTACCATTAGCCCTTGACAGGTGGTCATTCAACTAACGGTTAAATCAAGGCAATGATAACAGTGATAGCCAGTGTCATGGATGTTTAGACGTTTGGTTGTATCATCATTCAGTCTCAAGAGCGGTGTTTTCTGGGTGCTTATCTGATCTTGGTTTAGGCCTTGGGGGTTTGTATTTGGAAAACATCGACCTTGACTCGAGTGATTATTGCTTTACCTTAATTATCTGTTATGTTATGCTTGCTTCTCCTTAGTGTGTGTCTGGGGCTATCACTGTAGAAAGAGGTGGAGTGGGATGGTTTGGTTCCTATTCCTTTTATCCCTTATGCTCTTTGGATATGTTTGATAGTTGATTTACTGCTCACTAAGACTTTGTCTGACTCAAGGTTTTATGTCTCCTCTTATTACCTTGGGCTGTTCGTCCATGTTGGGATGGGCAGACTAGGTAGCAGGTGACAGGTGCTGTTCATGGAGGTCTACGCTGATGACGACGAAGACGAGCAGGAGGCTTTTGCATATTATTTCTTATTATATGTACTGGGTGTTCCGCTGCTGTATCTGTTTGAGTGTTTTGTAGTGAGGCTTTGATGTATGGATGATTCATATGTTTGTATAAAACTACTATGATGCTTATATGATGGTGTTCTGTTCTATGGAGCTTCACTATATTATATTTCTCTATTGTATTTTATCCATGCGCTGTGAGTTGTACGATAGATTCTGCGATGTTTATTCTACCTTGACAGTTACCCATGGCTGCCTGGCACACCTTCAGCACACCATTCCCTTATTTCCATGCGGGAGTCATGGGCGGTCGTCACATTTGGTATCAGAGCTTTGGTTAATCGATTTTAGCCAACGCTCGCTGACGTAATTACGTATGAGAGACGTAATTGTATTTTGATGGACGATTACTATATATAATATAGTAGTTTAGATGGATTTGAACTCCTTATGCAGTTGTTTTTCAAGGTGTTCTAAATCATTCCTTTTTGTCGATATTAAGGATGAGTCGAAGTGAGAGACAAGCTGCGAGGGAAAGCCGTGCTGCTAGGGAAGCTGTTGATTATGCTCCTATGTTTAAGGCCATGATGACTTCGATCATGAGGAGGATACCAGCTTCAGGATCATAAGTGGATGTGGGAGTTCAAGTCCAAGCTCAAAGACCGGTGGATTTTGCTAAGCTTTGCAAGGACTATACTTCTTTTGTAGGAAAAGTTTTCTTGGGAAAGGAATCGACTATTGAAGTGCAGAGATGGATTGATGCTTGTCGAAGGATTTTTGGTGATTTGGGAATCGAGGATGCAACTAAGAGGAAGCTTGCATCAAGGCAGCTTCAAGGAAGAGCTTCGGATTGGTGGAATTCTATCACCATTGATACTCCGGAGGAGGAGATTACTTGGGAGCAATTCCAAGTCAGATTTGAAGCTAAGTTCATCTCTACGGCTCAGAAATCTGTCTTGTTTAAGAAGTTTGTGGAGCTCAAGCAAGGTGGGAGATCGGTTCTTGAGTATGTTTCTGAGTTTGAGGCTTTTTCCAAGTATGCTCGATCGTATATTGATTCTCCCTATCAGAAGAATGAGAAGTTTGTGACCGGTTTGGACGCTTATCTTGGGAGGCAGTTGGTGGATCACTTAGATGATCCGTTTGAGAAGCTTGTGGAAAAAGCTCTAAGGCATGAGAGTTTGTTTCCTATGGAGAATTCTGTTGTTGCTGTGACCAAGGAAGAGTCTAAACCACAGCAGGGTGGAAACAAGAAGAGGAAGCAGCAGCAACAGAAGGGTAAGGATGGCCAGAAGAAGCCAAAGGGCGAAGTGACTTGCTACAATTGCCAGCAGAAGGGCCATCTTTCCAAGAATTGTAAGAATCCTAGGGCACCGGCGAAGTGCCACAACTGTGATAAGCCAGGGCATTTCAGGAGGGATTGTCCGGAACCAAGGAAGGATAGGCAGATTGTGCAAGCTTATGCTATGGGAGCTGTGCCGTCGTCTTCAAAAGCTCCTACTGCTGAAGAGAAGGGGAAGAGTGTGGTGGTTCAAGGTACTCTTTCGATTTGTGGTGTTCCAGTTAGAGTGTTGTTTGATACTGGAGCGTCGCATTCTTTTGTTTGTGATGATTTGGTAGGCCGGTTAGGTTTGAAACCGGATATTGTTGATAGGCCATTGGTTGTGACAAATCCAGTTGGGGGTTCGTCATGTTTGTGTATGGTATGCCGTGGTCTAGTCGTATCGAGTTATGATTGCCCGTTTGTTTGTGATTGCTTTGTTCTGAACTTTGCGGGGTTCGGAATTATTTTGGGTATGGACTGGCTTAGGAAGTATGCGGCAAGGATTGATTGTGAGAGGCTTGAGGTGACAGTCGGGAATGTGGAAGGGCGAAAGGTTGTGATACGATATAAGCATGAAGAAGGCGTCTTCATGAGCTTCATGTATTCGCTGGTTGTTCCACGGGATGGATTGTCATCGGTGCCTATTGTGAATGGATTTGAGGATGTCTTTGACGAAGTCAAAGGGTTACCGCCGCATAGGGAGATCGAGTTTCGTATCGATCTAGTTGAGGTAGCCAGACCTGTTGTGATGCCTCTTAGGCGGATGGCGCCTAGGGAGCAGCAAGAGTTGAAGGTGCAAGCTGATGACCTTTTACGGAAAGGATTCATTCGGCGTAGTGTGTCCGAATGGGGTGCACCAATTGTGTTCGCAACCAAAGCGGATGGATCGTTGAGGTTGCGTGTGGATTATCGTGAGCTGAATAAGGTGACTAGGAAGAACAAGTATCCATTGCCGAGAATAGATGACCTGTTTGATCAGCTTCACGAGGCTAAGGTGTTTTCTCAGATGGATTTGGCAACGGGATTTCACCAGTTGAGAGTGGCTAAGGATAGTGTGCCGAAGACTGCTTTTAGGACACCATCCGGTTTTTATGAGTGGCTGGTAATGCCGTTTGGGTTGACTAACGCACCAGCATATTTTGTGGATCTTATGAATAGAGTGTTCAGAGATCAGTTGAATAAGTTCGTGCTTGTGTTCGTGGATGATATTTTGATTTATTCCAGAACTGAGGAGGAACACAAGACACACTTGAGGATTGTTTTGGAAATCTTGCGGAAACATTAGTTGAAGGCTAAGTTTTCGAAGTGTCACTTCTGGAAGAGTGAAGTGAGGTTCTTAGGCCATGTTATTTCTGGAAATGGAATAGCGGTTGATCCCGCTAAGGTGGCAGCGATCCAGGATTGGATTAGACCTAAGAATGCATTTGATGTGAGAAGTTTTCTTGGATTAGCAGGATATTATCGTCGGTTTATCAAAGACTTTTCCAAGATAGCTGCACCGTTAACAGGATTGACGAAAAAGAACCAAGTGTTCAGATGGGATGATAAGTGTGAGCAAGCTTTCGTAATCCTGAAAGAGCGACTGACAAGTGCTCCTGTTTTGACTATTCCTAGTGGGAATGATGAGATGGTGGTTTACACCGATGCATGTGGTACTGGACTTGGAGCAGTGCTAATGCAGAAAGATAAAGTTGTTGCGTATGCTAGTCGACAACTGAAGCCGCATGAAAGGAATTATCCGACACATGATTTGGAGTTAGCGGCGATTGTATTTGCTTTGAAGATGTGGAGACATTATCTTTTGGGAGTTCGATTCGAGTTGTTTACGGATCATAAGTCGTTGAAGTATCTTTTTTCCCAAAAGGATTTGAATCTTCGGCAGCAACGGTGGCTAGAGTTCTTAGCATCGTACGATTTTGGTATAGCCTATACTCCGGGAAAAGGTAACGCAGTGGCTGACGCGTTGAGTCGAAGACATGCAGGACTAGGAGCCATGTTTTCGGAGTGGATGAGTCTTGAGTATTTGGCTGGATTTGATTTCAGGCCTAGATGTAAGTTGGAACCTGAGATGTTGGCAAACTTATCGATAAGGCCTACTCTTGTGGAGAGAATTGGCGAGAGCCAAAAGCGAGACGATAAGCTTGTCAAGATTATCCGAGATTTGGAATCTGGATTGAATCCAGAAAAGGATAAAGGATTTGAAGTCGATCGAGAGGGTTGGCTTCGAAAGCAAGGACGACTAGTTGTTCCCGATGTAGATGGATTGAGAGATGAAGTTCTGAGGGAAAGTCATCACTCGAAGTTGACGATTCATCCAGGTGGAAATAAGATGTATCGGGATATGAAGAGAACCTATTATTGGGAAGGTATGAAGAAGGATGTTGGAAATTTTATTTCCAAGTGTATGAACTGCCAGTTGGTGAAAGTTGAGCAGAAGAAGCCCAGTGGATTACTTCTGCCATTAGAGGTTCCTACATGGAAGTGGGAGCAAGTATCGATGGATTTTATCGATGGCCTACCTAGAACCAGAGCGGGGAATGAAGGGATTTGGGTCATAGTAGATCGATTGACCAAGAGTGCAAGATTCATTCCTGTTCGATCAACTAAGACTGCATCGAAGTTGGCTGAGCTTTATGTTAAGTGGATAGTTCGATTCCATGGAATTTCGAAGAGTATAGTGAGCGATCGAGACCCATTGTTCACTAGTGGATTTTGGAAAAGCTTCCAGGAAGTTTTGGGAACTGAGTTGTGTTTGAGTACAGCTTATCACCCCCAAACAGATGGTCAGACTGAGAGAGTCAACCGAGTTTTGGAAGATCTTCTCAGAGCTTGTGTTTTGGATTTCGGAGGATCATGGGAAGATCACCTTCATTTGGTGGAATTTGCATATAATAACAGTTATCAGTCAAGTATTGGTATGGCACCATATGAGGCATTATATGGAAGACCGTGTACCTCTCCGACATGTTGGTTGGAAACTGGAGAAAAGCTGATACTTGGGCCATAGATGATTCGACAGACTTCGGATTGTATAGAGGTCACTCGGCAACGAATGAAGGTAGCCCAAGATCGTCAGAAAAGTTATGCCGATAATCGTCGTAAGGATTTGGAATTCGACGTAGGGGATATGGTTTTTGTGAAGATTTCTCCTCTGAAGAATGTTATTAGATTCGGGAAGAAAGGAAAATTGACTCCGAGATTTGTTGGACCATTCCCGATCATCGAGCGAATTGGGAAGCTCGCTTATAGATTGGAGTTACCGGAAAAGATGGCGGGAGTGCACAATGTTTTTCATGTATCTTATCTACGGAAGTATGTGCATGACCCAACTACAGTGGTTTCTGCTGATAGCTGTGAAGATTTAGAGGTTGATCCAGTTGTTTCGAGACCTCGTAAGCCGCTTCGTGTGGTTGAAACCGACACGAAACAGCTTAGGAGGAAGACGATTACGTTGCTCAAGGTACAATGGAGTGATGATGTTGACGACTGTACGTGGGAGGAGGAAGAGAGGATGAAGGCAGCTCATCCTGAACTCTTCAAGGTATGGCCCTAAGGTGTCGTGACATCTCATGAATTTGTAACTTGATTCTAATCTTAGAATTCTGCATGCTAGGCTAGTAATTGGATGCATGGTTTGTTGGTTGCTATGGATGGTAGGCATGCGGAATAATTTTGATTGCTCTTGTTTGTTTGGAATTTCGGGGGCGAAATTCCTAAGGGGGAGAGAATGTAACGACCCGTATTTTACGTGTCGATAAATCGTAGAATTTCTAGGTCGTTAGCGTTGTTTATGTCATCCTTAGCCTAAGTCGTATGGGGAGTAGGTCGTGTGGAGACTAACTCGGGTAGGCAACCTAAGTTAAGTCGTGGATGACTTACGGGTTAGTGAGTAGCTTGGGTCGTAAGGGTGATAGGTCGGGTGTAGCGAATTAAGTGTGTTGGCCGAGTTACAGGAGTTAACAGGTTAAGGGTTGCCGAGTTAAGGTAGTTGGCGAGTTAAGAGAATGGGCCGACTTAAGATAGTTAAGCGACTTAGGGTGGTTGAACAGTTTAAGGGTTAGTATGTTGGGTCGCTAACGAGTTAAGAGTTAGTAGAGTTAACGACCTAAGAGACCCACGTGTTAGCGAGTTAACAGGTTAGCGAGTTAGGGGTTAGCGTCGTGTTTTGTTAGGTCGCTGTGTTTTCATTAAGTCGTGATGGTTGTAGGTCGTAACCCTGTAAGTCGCAACATTTGCTAACCCGTGTAAATAGCTGAGTCGTAAGTCGTGCCGCATGCTTTAGTGTTAAGTTGTCCAAATGACTTAGTGTTGAGTCGTGTGCTGTGTTGATGCGTGTGTGTGTTGTGTCGTGTTGCCTTGAGCCTTGTTGAGTCGTTAAGTCATAGGATTTGTTGAGTCTTGAGTCGTGGGCTTATAAGTCGCGAGCGACTTAAGGCTAAGTCGTTAACTCGCGAACGACTTAGGGCGAACGGGTTAGTGATTTTCAGCCTATAAATAGAGGGGTTTGGCTCACTTTTTGGCACCGGATTTCGAAGCGACGAAGTGCTGCCATTTTGAGAGCTCGACTACAACATTTCTTCATCTCCTTTTCTCCATTCCAATCTAGTTCTAACATCCATCCAAGATCGAAGATCAAGATCGAAGATCCAAGAGCCAAAGTTGAAAATCTTCATCCAACCAAGCTAGATTTCATCGTTTCAAGCGGGATTTCGACGAATCAAGCTTGAATCCTTGCTGTCCAGATCTGAAGTTGATAGTTTTTGAAGTGTTTGGGTGATTCGGTGAGTGGTGGTTATCTCTCACGCGGACCCAAAGGAGTATATTGGTTTGGTGGTTTGTTGGAGTGTTGTAGATAGTGATTTTGTGCATTTTTTTTCCTTAGATCCAAGTGTAGATCCATTACTTATGAAGATGTTTACTTATGCAAGTTCATTTACCAAGTTGTAGAGATAAAAACCCATGATTTATATTTGTTAGATCTATGCTAAAACCCATGATTCATGTATGTTATATCTATGCTCATTTATTTATGAAATTGCCATTGTAGTTATAAATGCCTACTTAGACCATATTTGATTACTTGATTGCTTAAGCTAATGATTGATTTGATTGATTGCTATGTATGTTAGTTGATTGATAGTTAGATCTAGACAAGATGGTCGAAGATGATTCAAAAGCTAAGTGGAAAGGCTCTTGAATGGTGAAAGCTGCTTGTGGCATATGAAGCGGATGTTGAAGCTCATATGTATGGATTAGATGATGTTGAGATGGACTTTGCCATAATGCGAGGAGGCAAAGCATGGTATTGAGATGGACTTTGCCATGATGCGAGGAGGCAAAGCATGATGATGAGATGGGACGGGTCATGATGACGTTCCAAGCACGGGCTGCGGCGACGTGCGAAGATATGTTGATAGCTCGGTTATGCGATCCGGGTTGATGATAATGGTTAGCTTGAGAGGCGCTTGAGCTAGTATGAAAATAGTCGTCAAGGAGGATGACTAGGAGGCTGAGATCTCATCGTTGTTGAAGGTTCTAGCATGCTCAAAGCAAGAGTATGTTGGAACGGGCTGCGACGACGTTCCAAGCACGGGCTGCGACGACGTGCTAGTACTCTGGGTAGTTGCGAAAATTCCTAGGCACGGTGCGACGACGTGCGGAGTTATGTCTAGAACCGGGGTTACCATTAGCCCTTGACAGGTGGTCATTCAACTAACGGTGAAATCAAGGCAATGATAACAGTGATAGCCGGTGTCATGGATGTTTAGACGTTTGGTTGTATCATCATTCGGTCTCAAGAGCGGTGTTTTCTGGGTGCTTATCTGATCTTGGTTTAGGCCTTGGGGGTTTGTATTTGGAAAACATCGACCTTGACTCGAGTGATTATTGCTTTACCTTAATTATCTGTTATGTTATGCTTGCTTCTCCTTAGTGTGTGTCTGGGGCTATCACTGTAGAAAGAGGTGGAGTGGGATGGTTTGGTTCCTATTCCTTTTATCCCTTATGCTCTTTTGGTATGTTTGATAGTTGATTTACTGCTCACTAAGACTTTGTCTGACTCAAGGTTTTATGTCTCCTCTTATTACCTTGGGCTGTTCATCCATGTTGGGATGGGCAGACTAGTTAGCAGGTGACAGGTGCTGTTCATGGAGGTCTACGCTGATGACGATGAAGACGAGCAGGAGGCTTTTGCATATTATTTCTTATTATATGTACTGAGTGTTCCGCTGCTGTATTTGTTTGAGTGTTTTGTAGTGAGGCTTTGATGTATGGATGATTCATATGTTTGTATAAAACTACTATGATGCTTATATGATGGTGTTCTGTTCTATGGAGCTTCACTATATTATATTTCTCTATTGTATTTTATCCATGCGCTGTGAGTTGTACGATAGATTCTGCGATGTTTATTCTACCTTGACGGTCACCCATGGCTGCCTGGCACACCTTCAACGCACCATTCCCTTGTTTCCGTGCGGGAGTCATGGGCGGTCGTCACAATTTCCATTGAGTTCAAAATGACGTTTGCGATCTTCTTAAGTGTAAACTTAGATATGTTTGGAGTTAGAGGAATTTTGCCACTTTTTACTTAGGGCTTTGGTTTGGACTGAGCCCAATAACCCCACTTATGTATTCAGTCCCAACTCCACTCCAACTCTTCATTTACTTCATTTCCAATTCCTAATACTCAAGCTTTAGCAACAATGGTGGGAGAGATGAGAAATTAAAACTCAAGCCCTAGTTTTCTTTTGCAAATCAAGTTCTAGCTCCAAACTAATAGAAGAACTCATTGGTAAGCTTCTCTTCTTCTTCTCCAACTCAATCTCTTATCAATTTCAGAAATTCCTAACTTTGGGAATGTTCTTCTTTTAAAGCTTAGAATCAAGCTTCTTGAGTTGCGTTTGAAGAGTGGTTGATTCTCCTTTGCTTTCAAGCATCTTCTTCAATCGTTTGGGTTCAAAGGTGAGATTTTTAATCTCACATCTAGGTCTATGATTATCTTTGGTTGTTAGGTATGAATTCCTAATACTCATTCATGTGTATTTGATTTTGATTTGGATAGGTTTTGTGAACATTCCAAATTTTAGTATTTTGAGTTCAAATCTTCAAAAATCATAGCTTTGTTGTTTGAACTTGTTTTGGTGATGCATCGAAGAGCTTATAGGACCGGGTAGTCGATTTGCATAAACCGCTAGTGACCGTGCTCGCTCGATTGCATTTTGGAGAAGATTGCATCTTCATTTTATAGGCTGGAAAGCAGCCTTGATGCCAGTCAGTCGACTGGCTATAGCACATAGGCATTCCAAAGGCAACTACTTGAGGCTCGGGTCCTCTGTTTCCCCTGCATTCAGTCGACTTAATTTTTAGGTCAGTCGACTGACTGCAGGAAATTATTTTTCATGCCTCTGGTCCAGTCGACTGGACCTTTTTGTCAATCGACTAATTTTCTCCTATTTGCCTATTGTGCCTATTTGTGCATATTTTTTTTGCTCGGTTTCCAAATTTAATCGATTCGTGATTATCCGATTTGTTGATTTTCATTTATTATCGACTTTGATGTCTTTTATATCGGGATTTTTGGGAATATCCATTTTGATGGATTTGATATCGATTTATTGGAATTAATTCACGTCTTCGAATGTGAACTTTGATGATTGATTGTTTCTACAATCATTTCTATGATTTGTCACTTTAAAAATATAAAGGTTTCAATACTAGTAGTAAATATCAAAACTCTTTCATCAAAATGATTTCAACACTATTTAATTACAAAGCTCGTTCTCTTAAAGCGTTTTTCAATCTATTAGTATATACAAACCTTTTCCTCACTCGTATGAGAAATCTAAATAAAGGACTTAGTAAAACAAGTGGTATGAAACGCTTGCGTTTACTTCGTCGATTAATTCTTGGACTTGTTCGATTGATTCTCTTGTGACAATTTTCTAGTGGAGATCTACAATTCGTTTGTAAATATTTAAGTAAAGCTAGTGGTTATGGGACATGAAGCTAAGCTCATATATTTACTAGCTTACTGTAATTGACACTTCTCTTTGATCATGACGATCATTTTAAGATTTAGACTAGCAATTGTGCGATGTCTCTTTGTTTCGGTGTGATTTCGACTCACACATGTGGGGTAGCTCCCCATGGTCTTCGGGCCATTCGTGTGTCAAAAATTAATTGCTAGCTACCATGAGATAGCTTCTCGTTCGTGTGATACATATGTTGGTGAGTTTTAATGCTCCCGTTCGTGTGATAGGCCTCGCCCCCCCTTTTTGTGATTTCTGGATTTCGTGTGTTGAATTTTGGAATTTATGCTTCACCAATTTTAGTGATTTTCATTGATATGATTTGTTAATTTTTGTGCATTGGTGAATTCGTGTGTCATTGACTTGTTGTGAATACAAGTTTTGGGTATGAAACCCTTTTTGGATCTTTGTGAAGATTTTTGTGATATTGATTTATCTCATGTTGAGTTTCAATTGCATACTTATAGTAGTATGCCATTATGGACATTATATGTTTATGTCATATCTTTTATTCTATATCATGTTGTCTGATATTTATAGCTTGACTGATCCGTTTATTATATTCTTATAAATAATACTCGGGTCAGACCGAGATGTTACAGGTGCTTCTGCTTGACTTCTCTTCTAAGGTTATCATCCTGACTTTTGGTTAACTACTTAGATTAGTAGTTTATTTTGTTGTATACACTTGAGATATGGACTTATGGCTGTATTCTTTTGTATAGCACGTGTTGCTATTCTTTTGTATTATTGTGGATCTTTTTGACCACTACTCTGATATACACTTTCATGTGTTAATTATATATTCATATCTTCTTCCGCCTTTGTGATATGAATTATCTGTGAATGATTTGTGTTATGCTTATTTCTATATTTGTTTCCGAAGATTACTATAGCCACTGTGTAGTAGCTTTGAGTTTGTGTCGGTATGTCGGATTTCCTCTTGTGATGAAATGCATGATATATTTTTATCTGGCATATCGGTGCTCGCCCAAAGAAATTACACGGATGGTCGCTCCTCAACAGCCTTATTCTCCGTGCTAGTTGACAGCATTACTCCGTAGTGTTCTTGGCTAGCGTGGGTATAGAGGTGGGGCATCACATAAATACTGGCATATATATGAATTCATATAACTTGTATAAACCAGCTCACAAAAGTTTATAATATGCTAGATATAATAATACCTTTATATCTCACTGTTAACAAAACTTTATATACCAACGGTATAAACATAGTACTTTAAATACAATAATATACGTCCCATGTATGCACATCACTGTTAACAAAACTTGAGTCTACTTGCATACATATAATGAAATATACAAACCGTAACTCTTGTATATATATTTATATATGTAAACTCCTATTTCTTTGATTATATGTATAAAAAAAATTTTGAAACAAGAATTAACTAACGTTTTATTAAACTATCTCAACTATAACATATTTCAAATAGAAAAAAATGATAATGATAATAATAACATTAACTAACCTACTTACATAAGAAGATGGAACCGAGGAGAGGATACACTAGGTGGATGCTAGCGAATGGAGGAGCATCCGAGGTGGCTAGTGGTGCTTGCTCGGCCAAGTCAGAGGCTTCTCGAGTTGCGCGTGGTTGCTCGGTGGAGGTTATGTGAAGAGTGGGACCTGGTTTTGGTGGAGAGGGCGGTGACAGGTGGTACAGGGAGAAGCGGCTAAGGGAAAAAGGAGCAACGTTGGAGTGGGATGGGTTCGGGCGGATCTAGAGGCGGAGGTTGATGGTTGTTAGCGGCCGAGGTCAACGGGAGGTGGATGCACGATGAGTAGGAGAAGGGGTCGGGCCCGCCGGAGATGAGGTCGCATGGCGGAGAGGCATGCCAGAATACGTGAGGTTTTTTTATTATATAAAACTGGAAGTACAAAAAAAACAAGGAGGAGGAAGGCGATGAACAGGGCAGACGGTAGTTGGTTGGAGCAAGGTTCATCTCTCTAAGCAAAAGCAACATGAATCATTAAACACAAAGATGAGTTTTTTTTAAGTTATAAGAAGCAAAACATGCATCAGATGGTTTGCCAAAGAAAGAAACTTGGCCTCGTATTGTATTGGCTACCCTAAGTATGAAACAAGGCGCAGAACTAGTGCAGAAGAACCGACGTGGGAACCGAACCAACAAGTATTGAAAAGGTAGGAAAATAAAAAGTCATAAGTTGAATTCCATGAATATTTATAACCATTGACCGTTTATTTTTCCATGGCGGAGAATGAATGGTAGTAGGAAATCAAAAGCCAAATAGTGGAACAGATACGGAAATCGTTTCCGTAGATTTCGCTGTCTCACAGACTTCGAAACACAAAAATATATATACCGAAGAGATCAGCAAGACAAGACGATCAAAACGGTATACAAATATCGGTGGTACGATCGAATTATAAAAATTCGAATTTTATACTAGCGGAAAATGCAAGAAAAACGTAGAAAAATAAGATCGACGGAGCTAAAGAAGTCCGAATTTGGAAAAACGAAAAATGACGTCTTGCTCAGAAGATGATGTAGAATTTTTCTATGTAAAAGTATTTAGGTTTCGAAATCGTTTTATTTTCATCGCTTTTTAACTGATCAAATTGAAGTAAATTTACGCACGAAATAAACTTTCATATTTTCGGACGAAAATTTATCAGTTACTATGTTTAACTAGACGCAATCCAAATATCAAATTTATATTTCAAAATTTTATTATTTAAAATTCCACAAAATTCAGTTAGTTAAATTACTTAAAACCGTTAAAATACCCGGATTGTTACACTCTCCTCCACTCAAAACTTTTCGTCCTCGAAAAGGAAGGAGATACGAGAATAGAAACAATTAAAAGAAAATAGACTTGAATTACATTATAAAGAATTTATTTAAACCATATAAATTTCAATTTAAATTAATTTATATTCAATAATTTGTTTTTGAATTCAAGGTTTCCACCAAATTAACTTAATTTCACATTTATGAATGTTAGATATAAAAGGTTTTTTTCAAACGAAATTAAATTTATATTCAGTTAATTCAAGATATCTCATTAAGTTGATATAATTTTAATTTATTAACTTTCAAAAAAAAATTATTTTTATTAATCACACCTATTTTTATTTAACTTATTATTCTATTTATCTCCATAAACATTTTATAATTAAAATTTAACCGAATAACATTTATTATACGCGCTCACAATTTATTTATAAAGACAATTTGTATTATGTATTATCCAATTTTCCTATATTTATAATTTTTGAAATCATAAATTTGAATAATAATTTATTATAATCATATTTTATTTAACAACTTTAATTCTTCTTTATTCCTATTTATTTTTAAATTTATTTTACTTACTATATCTCATCACATATATTGAGTATATCCACACTTGTTATAACTACTCATTTTTTTTTAAAATTCCTTTGATATCATTTATATTGTATAATATTCAATTACATAATTAACTTTTGAAAATTTAGGTAAGTTATATATGGAACGCAATTTGTATTATACAAATAAAATTTCACAATTCAGTTATTCCGAGTTGAATATTTATTCAAAATCTTTACCTCACTTTAAATTTGAAATCATCTTTAATTATAAATTTAAGAATTAAATTTTCGAGTAACTTCAAATTTATTTAGAGATAAATAAATATATAATATATCAAATCAGATTTAAATCATATCAGTATATATTACAAATCAAATCATACTTTAAGAAATTCAAATCAATTTATTTTTCAAAACAAACCATAGCAAAGCTACAGAATAGTCTCCCACTTCGCGAAAATGAATGTCGATGATGCGGCCGTCATCACCGAAATTAATTTCCAGCGACAAAACAAGAGAGCACTGATTTAAAACTTTAAAATTTCTTTGAAATAATTTCTATTTGGAAATAATATACTTTCTAAAACTTAAAAACCAAAGTTGAAATCATCAAAAATTTTAAATTCTCAAATTCTTAATTTAAATACATTTCAAATTCCAAATCAAATTATAGCCAAGTTATAAATTCATTTATTTACATTATGCTATAGTCAATGGTTTACAAACAATAAATGAAAATCAATATTATTATTTCTGACAACAAATTCGTTAACAATTTAATTTCAGAAGACTTATATATAATATAATCATACAAAACTATTTTATTCGCCAAATTTAAAAATACTACTGTGTCAGTTTGCTTTGTTCAAGCGTTTTGGAAATCAATTGATAGCGTTGATCAGACGAATCGATCCGAAACCCAAATCAACATCAACAACTCAAACAACACAATATATATTAAAACATTTTAAATATTAATTTACAAATACACTTTCTCGCTCGACGATACAAGAATGGAATTTCAAAGTAATGACAGATTCAAATTTGATGGACTCAAATTAAAGAGAATTTTTATTCGAAGGTAGATTTGAAATAGAAGATAAGATAATTCAATTAGCAGAATCGGGAGATGGAAAAGCTTATTTAATTTACGGGTAACCTTCTGGGTCAATCGTGACTTCAAGAATAAGATCGATGCTGAATTCCGAAGTAAATGAACATTCGATCTCAAGAAATAGAATTTCAAGTATTGTAGGAGATAGTTAGCATCGTAAACCGGGGATACAGGAATCTCCGGTAAATCAATGTCATTGTAAAGGAGTTTCATCCATTTACAAGTAATTCGAAGATTGGCGAGACCGCCGATTCACAATAAAGATCATTCGAAGTGTAATTATGGGATACTCTAGAATTCAGACGAATACGAATAGTGAGGGACAAGAATGAATTTTGGAACTGAGTGAACGTTCCAAAATTCAAGGGGATCGAGTCAAAAGGAAGAAATTGAAACTCGACTGAGAGTGATTCTGCAAATACATTTACCCTATATGCTGAGTTTTGCCTAGAGCTACCAAAGCTCTGATACCAACAGTAACGACCCACTATTTTGGACTATTCACATTCTCACATGTCAGACTTGAATAATTCAAAATACCGAATTGTTAATTTAAATTTGGCAAAACTCAGATATACAGTAAATAAATAATCACAGAATCACAGACACAGAGTAATAATATGCAGCGGAAATAAAAGTTAGTAGTTCATGAAGCTACTATATATATAACAGAGTTAATATATTACAACAGAAGTCTCGAATACAATAGTCAAATACAAGAATCAAAATATATCACTAGAATCAACTGAATATCTAAAAGCTGGATAGATAGCCGGATCTCCAACCGAAACTCTAACTCCAAAGGTGAGTCTCGAATACTGGTGCCCTCAGTTTGACCCGAGCGTAAAGCAAAACATAAAACACTCGAGTCAGGATTAACATTCTTATATCAATAAATCCAACTCAAGTGAAATAACAATTGAAATACAAATAACTCAAAGGATGTTGGAATAAGTATCCTCTAAGGATCCGTTAAACTATCACTATGTAGTAGCGTACGCTAAATAGATAATGTTTATCAGTAATATAAATATCAAAATAGCGTTAAGGCGTTACCATTATCCCCCTTAACACATTTTATATAAGCGTTATAGTCTATACAGCACTGTAAACTCCACCGTAAACTAGTGGGATATCAGAGAGTACTCCATAGGTATAACACAAAACAAATTCGTAGTGGTTGCGTATATAGGGATACAAGTATGACAAGGCACATGAGGCAATACCCAAGGTAGTGAAACTACCGTTTGCCTGATCCGGACTGGTGAAAACGCATTGCCGCAACGATCGCAACACCGTGAAACAACACTCCCAAAATACGAGGGTGCACCAATCAATAACAAGTAATGAGTAGTTTTCGAAGAAGTGTGTTCGCTCGAGGTGGCTAACCCCATTTGGCCCGGCACGACTCCTTTTTTAGTCATTTCCAATTTGACACAAGTGTCAAGACTATCCATTATCGTTCTCTTTCTTCAGTCATCACTTACATCATTCCAACCACTTCATTCTGGATCACACTCCACGTATAGTTATTAAAGTGGTTTTCGGTTTAGACAGAGAGTATGTCCATAACCAATTCCGGTCTCTTTAATGACTTTCGTAATTATTACACCCATTGGTCGTTTAATATATTTCAAAATCAAATCAAATTCAATTTCAATTAGAATTTAAAATTCAACATTTCATTTGTCTTCTTAAATCAATTTCCATAATTTACGTTTCAAAACTTCCATTACTATTTCAAAATCTTATATTTCAATTTCAATTTATATTTAAACAGTTCAAATATTGATTCAAGTTCGTATATAAGTTTTCATTCCGAAATCATTTAAATTAATTTAATTTTTCGTTCAAATAAATTTAAATTCATTTGTCGATTTCATTCGATATTCGTTAAGTTAATTTATTATTCAAAACAATTTTTATTTAATTTTTAATTCATTAAATCAATTACTTAAGTTCAATTCCATTATCCCAAAACCTACAAATTGAATTAAATTTAATTCGTCAAATCAAATTCTTTAAAATTCCAAGTCTTTCATTAATTTCAATAAATCACATTTTTATCTCTTGTTAAAGAAATTCAATTCCACTTATTCATCTACTTAGTTACAAATTTCACAACTCAAATAAATAAGAAACTGAATTTCACATATTCAAGAAGTTCAATTTCACTTATTAACTTACTTAAATTTTCCAAAGCTTAATTAATAAAGGAAACCAAATTCCATTTATTAACGAAGTTCCAATTCACTTATTCAAAAGTTCAATTTCTCTTATCAAAGAATTCAAATTTTTATTTAATTATCAAATAATTCAATTTTATTTAAGTATTAAATAATTTCAAATCTTAACTAAATAATTTCAAATCTTAATTAAATAATTTCAAACTTACTAATTTCAGACTTAATCATTCAATAATTTCAAACTTAATTATTAAATAATTCCAAATTTAATTCAATGAATAATCCCAAATTTTATTGTCAAATAATTTATTTTAAAACAAGATTCTCTCAACAACAACTATGTTAACATTTTGTTTTCGATTATTAAATATTAACATTTAAATTTCACTGTAATTCAAATTTCAACTTCATTTAAAACTCTTATTATTTTATTCAAATAAAATCTTTATTTTTATTTTAAATCAAATTATTGACGAATCGGGTTTATTAAATTCTCTATCCTTAGTCAAGTTCATTTGGGTATTTATCATTTCAACCCGATTCCATTTCAATTCAAAAATCAAAACATAACAAAGGGAACTCGCAGTGTGATAACTAGGATGGTGTCAAAGTAAATAAACAAGCAGTAACAACAATCAATAACAATCCAATAATTAATTCAAATAATCCCGAAATAATCATATTAATTCACATTGTTGTTTGTGCAAATTAATATAATTATTCCTAGAATCTGTACTATCATTTCATGTAGATTAAAGATTATTAGACTAATTATTTATACGGATCTTCACTTGATATCTATTATTCAGTTTCATACTACATCGATTATACAACATACATTCAATGGTTCAAGGTGTAGTTAACACTATTTCTACGTGTCAATTTATTTAACATTTAAAGGGGTCATATTAAACAAATTTAACTAATCAATTCAACACATATATCCATTTTAAATTATTAACTATCCTATGTCAATTTCAATTTTAAATTATTTATCACTTCATACATTAACACTTTAATGTCCAATGTAAACATCAAACAATCAATCAATTAACATCCAAACTATATTATCATCGCATAAATAATTAACAAATAATGGTGTCAAATGTCACAGGTGAACTGATACAGGTAATAACGTAAATAATAGTGTAAATAACTAACAACAGGTATTTCAATTTGTCGTTTCAATTGAAATCGAATTTAAATAATAAAAGAATATTAATCGTGAGTGATTGCTCACCTTTCTAGGATAGATAGAAGATAGACAACATAACAGGCTACGATTTGAATGGGGAAATGACTGATCCAAATGACGATTTCCAAAGCAAGTCGAAATTGGTAAGACTTCGACGAATGACCGAACTGATAACAGGAATTGATGAAAAAGGATCAGATCAGTTTAACAGAAACGGAGATATATATATATATATATGTGTGTGTGTGTGTGTGTGTGTATTATATTTATTTACAAATCAATATTACATTATATATATATATATATATATATATATATATATATATATTGTACAGTCTTACATTAAGAATTGAATAGATTTCAAATCTACTTAAAATTCCAAAATCTATATTCAACAACCTGTTTTTATATATATATACACACACACACGTTTGGTTGTAACACAAAATATAAATACTTAAACTTCATATATATACTTAGAACGCACTGTGTATAACCATACTTTAAAACAATATTTTAAACATTGATGAACACAGAAAACATATGAACCCTATGTAAATATATTACACATATCACTATATATACACGTACAGTATACATAAATATCTCTTATCATATAACATTTTAAATACTGGCATATATATGAATTCATATAACTTGTATAAACCAGCTCGCAAAAGTTTATAATATGCTAGATATAATAATACCTTTATATCTCACTGTTAGCAAAACTTTATATACCAACGGTATAAACATAATACTTTAAATACAATAATATACTTCCCATGTATACACATTACTGTTAACAAAACTTGAGTCTACTTGCATACATATAATGAAATATACAAATCGTAGCTCCTGTATATATATTTATATATGTAAACTCATTTTTCTTTGATCATACGTATAAAAAAAATTTGAAACAAGAATTAGCTAACATTATTATTAAACTATCTCAACTATAACATATTTCAAACAGCAAAAAAAAATGATAATGATAATAATAACATTAACTAACCTACTTACACAAGAAGATGGAACCGAGGAGAGGATACACTAGGTGGATGCTAGCGAATGGAAGGGCATCCGAGGTGGCTAGTGATGCTTGCTCGGCCAAGTCAGAGGCTTCTTGAGTTGCGTGCGGTTGCTCGGTGGCGGTTATGTGAAGAGTAGGACCTGGTTTCGGTGGAGAGGGCGGTGACAGGTGGTTCAGGGTGAAGCGGCTAAGGGAAAAAGGAGCAACTTTGGAGTGGGATGGGTTCGGGCGAATCTAGAGGCGGAGGTTGATGGTTGTTAGTGGCCGAGGTCAGTGGGAGGTGGATGCATGATGAGTAGGAGAAGGGGTTGGGCCCGCCGGAGATGAGGTCGCATGGCGGAGAGGCATGCCAGAATACGTGAGTTTTTTATTTATATAAAAGCGGAAGTACAAAAAAAAACAAGGAGGAGGAATGCGATGAACAGGGCAGACGGTAGTTGGATGGAGCAAGGTTCATCTCTCTAAGCAAAAGCAACATGAATCACTAAACACAAAGATGGTTTTTTTTAAGTTAGAAGAAGAAAAACATGCATCAGATGGTTTGCTAAAGAAAGAAACTTGGCCTCGTATTGTATTGGCTACCCTAAGCATGAAACAAGGCACAGAACTAGTGCAAGGGAACCGATGTGGGAACCGAACCAACAAGTATTGAAAGGGTAGGAAAATAAAAAGTCAGAAGTTGAATTCCGTGAATATTTATAACCACTGACCGTTTATTTTCCCATGGCGGAGAATGAATGGTAGTAGGAAATCAAAAGCCAAATAGTGGAACCGATTCGAAAATCGTTTCCATAGATTTCGCTGTCTCACAGACATCGAAACATAGAAATAAATATACCCTAGAGATCAGCACGACAAGACGAACAAAACAGTATACAGATATCGGTGGTACGATCGAATTATAAAAATTTGAATTTTATACCAGCGGAAAATGCAAGAAAAACATAGAAAAATAAGATCGACGGAGCTAAAGAAGTCCGAATTTGAAAAAACGAAAAATGACGTCTTGCTGATTTAGAATTTTTCTATGTAGAAATATTTAGGTTTCGAAATCGTTTTATTTTCATCGATTTTTAACTGATTAAATTGAAGTAAATTTACGCACGAAATAAACTTTCATATTTTCGAACGAAAATTTACCAGTTGCTATGTTTAACTAGACGCATTCCAAATATCAAATTTTCATTTCAAAATTTTATTGTTTAAAATTCTACAAAATTCAGTTAGTTAAATTACTTAAAACCGTTAAAATTCCCGGGTTGTTACAATTGTTCACCTTCGATACATGACACCATATCATGCTGTATATATTTTATTTAATTTATCACTGATGATATATGTATGTTATTGATATGTTATATTTTATTATATTTATTCTCACTCTGCAAGTTCCCTGTTAATTTAGAATTCCCTATGGGTTGAAATGATACATACCCGAACGATATTATATAATAGGGGAAAATCAATATGGGATGAAATGATAAACCCAAGCGATTTCATTAATTTTGAAATTTTGGGATTGCGGGTTAGAATGACATACACCCATAAATATTTAAATTGCGGATTAAAATGATAAATATCCGTATCACTTGACCATAGGATAGAAAATTATATACGGACACCGTTGGTCTATATTTTGAAAATGACTTCAAAAGTTTTGAAAGGAAATATATTGGTTTTAATAACTATTGCTTTTCAAAATATAATATGTAAATTTTAATTTTATATATGTCTACATTTTTAGATTTTTAAAATTATATGTTTTGGAAATTTTAAATTTAAAAGTTAGTTTTGAAAATATAATTTTCAAGATTTTTACTTATTATTATACTATTTTAAAAAAATATATTAAAATTATGATGTAATACATAATACATTACTAATAATACTTATTTAAATTTATATTAATAATAATTAAAAATAGATTTTTAACTTTAATAATAAAGGATAGAAAGATAAATTAATGTTGACTTGGAATTTAAACTGGTTAATAATTGAATTTAAATGAGAATTTAATTGAACTTACTGATTTCTGAGATTTTGAAATTTTGATTGATAACTTGATTCGAGAAAAGGTGACTATATGAATATTCTCAATTTTGAAGAAAACTGAGATTTAATATTTAATGTTGATTTAAATTTATAAACTGGGATTTTATTTAATTGTTATTAAAATTATTAAGTGAATAATTTCCAATTTGAAAAATAAAATTTATGTTAAATGTAGAAATATAAATGAAATTTATATTGTATTTGTTTGAATATTTAAACTTGAATCCTTAAACTTTAAATTGAAATGGTTAAACTAAAATTGATTTAAATTGAATTTTTGGAATTTAAGATGATTTGAATTGACTTATGAAATTGGAGGAAACTATTTTAATATATAAATTATTTTAATATGTAACTATTTTAATTTATAACTATTTTAATATATATATACTATTTCAATATCTAAACTATTATGATTTCAAAAGCACTATGATTTCAAAATATTATGATTTCCAAAGTGTTATGATTTCAAAAATGCTATGAATTTTGAAAGTGTTGCAATTTTGAAAATGTTATTATTCTGGAAATGAATATTATATAAGTGAAAAAAATATCGAATTGATATGGTTTTGAAAATAATATGATATTTTGATATTAAATATGAACTATTTGAAATAAAATGACCACGGTGTGAAATAAGCGTTTGGTTTTAAAGAGACCGGGATCGGATATTGTCAAACTCTCTACCAATACCGAAAACCACTTTAACAACTGTGTAGTGGTGGAGATTCCAAAATAAAGTAGGATGGTTTGGGACGATTCTATATGGATTTACATAGCCCTGACTCTCCGAGTCAGCTTGATGCGGCTTAAACAGGAGCCATGCAGGGCCAAGTGAGGTCATTCTTCCTATCAGACACATTTCTTCGATACCATTCTATTGCTTTTGTGATTTGATTGGGTGCACCTTGGATTTGGGAGTGTGTCACAAGGTAGACGGTAGTAGCTGCTATGAGTTACCACCAGTCTGAATCCGCAAATGGTATATCTACCTTGGCATTGCCTCGAGTGCTTTGTGGCATGCCCTATCGCTCCTTCTACGAGTTTGGTTTGTACCATACCTATGGAGTGCCCTCTGATAGCCCTTCAGTTTATGGAAGAATTACGGTACCATATAGACTATGAGAATATATAAAAATGTGTCAAGAGGGATATGGGCAACGCGTTAACGCTATTTTGATATTTTTATTTTACTATAGACATATTGTAATAGCATATATAACTACATAGTAGATAGTTCCACAGCACCTTAGAGGACGGAAATCCAAAACATCCTTTAAGTTACTTGTATTTCAGTTGATGTTTCAATTGAGTTGAATTTACTATATAAGAATGTTAATCCCGACTCGAGTGTTTGTGTTTTGCTTTATGCTCGGGTCAGACTGAGTGTCACAACATTTGAGACTCACCTTTGGAGATTGGAGCTTATTTTAAAGATCGGTCTTATCTATTCAGCTTTTCTAGTTGTTTTGTTCAGACTTGTCATCTGTTTGTATTTAAGATATTCTATTGTATTTTGTTTCAGACTCTGATGTTTTATAGTAGCTTCATGACTACTATTTATCTATTCCGCTGCTATTGTTATATTACTTTATGTCTATGATTCTATGATTGAATTGAGTTTTGTCAAATATAAGTTAACAATATGTTGTTTTGAGCAATTCAAGTCCGACATGTATGGACGCAAATGGTTCTAAATACCGGGACGTTACAGCTGGTATCAGAGCTCAAATTTATGCAAAACTTAACATATGGTGTGATATCCCGGAAATTTTGGCAATTTCAATTTAATAATCTATGTTAAAAATTAAATTAATTGGATAATAATTGTTAATAAGATTTGAATTGATTTAATAATCTTCTAATAATTTATCTTTTAAAAGCTAATTTAAATTGTTTCTATTTATAATGTATATATGTATATATATTTGTATATATTATAAATAGATAAGCTTTGTTTTAAAAATTTAATAAATAAAGACATGTTTTCTAATTTTAATATTTCTGGTAATTGTAATTTGATTTAATTTGATATTAAGCTATAAAATAATCATATGGCTTTGAAATACTTAAGATTTAAGTTTAATTTGTTTAAAATAATTTTAGCTTAAATTTAAATTTAACAAATGGTTTGTTTGTTTTGTTTTAAATTTAGCTTGATAGAAATAAGTAGTTTATTAATAAAGAGATAAATTCTTTTATAAATCATTTTAATTTAATAATGAGTTTTATTAATAATATAATGTCTTAACAAGTAGATTTTTTTAATAATAAATGGAAATTGTCATATATGTGTGTTTGAATGAAAGTATGATTTGGAAATTTAAATTGAAGTTTTTTTTTTCCCAAAATTAAAAATAAAGGCCTTCAAAATGTTTTAATTTAAAATAAACCTTGTAAGTATAAGCATAAGTGTACGATGTAAAGCATTCCCAAGCAAGTGAAAACATTTGTATGTAACTTGTAAAAGTTTTGAATGCAAGAAAAAATCAGGTAAGTATAGAAGCAAAACAGGTAAAAAGAAATGCAAAGCAAGATGCTGTAGTTGTAAAAAATTATGCAGGCAAAAGGAAAACAAAATTTCAGGCTAGAATAAGTAAAATATTGTGTGTAGCCTGTAGAACTTGGAAATGCAAAGTAAAGTAAGTATAAACAAAGTAAAAGCATATTTGGCATAAGTAAAACATGACCAAGCTTTGTATATTTGTATGTTGACTGTAAAGCTTAGAAATGAAGGCAAGATCAAAGTAAATAAAAATATCTTTGATATTAATTAGTACAAACAATTTTTTTTATATGTTGTATTGTACAAAGACAATATGATCACTGTTGTAAAAAAGTATAATCGACCTGTATGCATATCACTCTGTAAAACTTTGTATACATACATCAACTCCTCCTCATTTCAGTTCGAGCTGAGTGAAAAGAAGGTAAATATAAACAAAGCAGATCAGGTAAAGCTATGAAGACTGTAAATAAAGTATGCAAAACAAAGTAAAATATCTAAGCATAAAAATAAGTAAGTTGAGACATAAAGTACATCCACATTAAAAGCTTTCATCTCAGCATAGAACTTGAGTCAATTCGAAGTATTGAAAAATCTTTCAGCCTCCAAAATAAAGAATCTTGCCTGACACAAACAAATGAGTCTGATCAAGGAAGATAAGCTATACCCAGATATCACCTACCCCATGTACAAACTCTTCTATATCAATACTTATTTTAGTTCGTTTATTACAACATAGCAAATCTGGAATAATAACAAATGCTTCCATTTACACAAACTTAAGTAATATTTGTAACTCAACAAAAGCAAGGAGATTTGGAAGATTGAAAGCAAAACAGTTCCCAGTTTTAAAGTTTAGGCTGTTTCAAAACAATGGTGCTCTGTTCCTTTTCTTTAATCAAGGTGAGTAACCTAAATTTTAAAATATTTAAGTTCATATGTTTCTTAACTACTGATGTGTATATAACTTAATGCATTCCTCGGTATATGTGTTACTGTGTATGTGTGTTGATAGCCTGTAATACACCTCTGTATTTAAGATTTAAGCTCATGCTTTGCTTTCAAAAACCATTCTTGCTTGATCTATTGTATGTTAGGATTTAGTGTCTTAACAAAATACGTTTGTTTAATCAAAAAGCAAATTTTAAAATTTGAATCTGAGCTTGCAAGGTAGAAAGGCTCTGTGAAAACATAAGGAACAGGAAATGTTAAAAAAAAGTGAAATGTCAAACATTTTAAAACATCAATTCAAGTTTATAACTTGAATTCTAATCTGTAATTAGGATTTTTAAAACTATAATCACATTTTTGTGTTTAGTAATTAAAGAGTATTCCTGTGATAATTGTTTTGGGGTTTGTAGAGGGTCTCCGGTGATCTAAGTGGATTGGGAGGTCGGGTTTGTGGCTGGAGATAGTGGAGTGACCGGAGCATCTGGGAAAATTATCAGTTTGGTGTTCTGATCCCTGTGTTGATGATGGTGGAGGATATTTGTTCTTAACCCTAGTTTAACTGGGCTTGTTTGTTCGATCAACCGCATGTTCTATGATTGGTCGAGTGTTACTAGATTTTGGGGATTTGTAGTTGGGTTGTAGTCGAAGCGGTGACCGGAGTTGGGTGGCCACCGGTGGTCAGAGCGTCGAATAAGTGATGTTGACAGGTTCGAGAGGGGGAAGAGTTGTTATGTTCCAGGTTTTGTTTAGGCTACTCGATTTTGATTCGAGATGCTGCAGTGGGTTTGGATGATCGTGATGTTATCTGGTGGTAGTCGGCCACGTGTTGAAGTCCGTATGGGTGGCCGGAAGTGGATGGGGCCACGATGCACGTGCACCGTGCCCATTGTTGTGCCGAAGAGTTTTGTGGGTGCAGGGTTTTTGGGCTCGGGACATACTCGAGTCACACGAGTATGAGACTCGAAGTAGGGGAAGGGAAAACTCGAAGCGTTTTAGTTCGCGTCGAGTCAATGTTTATTCAGGCTTGTGCAAAAACCTGGAAGCAGTATTTGTTTTTTAAAACAAATACAATTGAAACCTTAAAATAAATAATAGATTTAAACAAGTTTAAATCCAGTTGAAGTTCGATTTCAAATTTATCCTTGGATTCAAATCTAAAACGAAAATAAAGTTCTAAAACAATTAAAGGTGGATTTTTTTCAGGTTTACAACCTGACAGTTTCAGATTTTAAATTTTAATTTAAAATCTAAAAATTTAAAATCTGAAACAAGAATTTAAACTGTGTTTTTTTTAAAAACTAAAAGTTCAAAGTATAGATTCAAATGAACTTTTGAATCTAAGTTTTTAAAAATGAATTTGAATTTTAAATCATGAATTTAAAACCAAAGTTTTAAATTCAAGGTTAAACTAATGAATTCAAGATTTTCTTGAATTCAAATCTGAAATTTAAATCAGTTTTTAAATTTAAATATATAAAACCAGTTTAAATAAAATAGTTTTGAGAAGTAAATTTGTTTCAAATAAATATTTTAATTGATTTTTGACATAGTTCTTTTTAAAGGGATTTTTGAATGGAAGTTAAATAAATTATTTTAACTTGAATTTGCAAGTTAAAATATTAATGTATTTTGGTAGTTTAAGTTTAAATAGAGTTAAGTAGTTTAATTTAAAAGATTTTCTTATATAAGTTCATATGTAAATAATAAATGTTATTTACATTTATTTAAAAAGATTTTAAATTGAATTTAAATTTAGTTAATGTTAAATTAATAATCATTTTGAATCTTAAATTCAAAATGGAATTTGAATTTAAATTTAAAATGTAATGTTCTAATACGCTTTAATGTTAATGAAGTTAATATTAATAAAGAAATAAATTATCTTAGGAATAACTAAGATAGTTAAATGATTTAATGATAGGCTAATTAAGAAACGACTTATGTATTTAATTTATAAATTAATAATTTTGATTAATTTATAATTAGAGATTAATTAAGAAGTAAATTAAGAAATGTTATTAGATAATTAACTAAAGATTATTAATTAATTAATATATGTGATAAATTTTGATAATTAATTAGATTAGTCAGATAATCTATTGTAAATTGTTAAATGTAATTACTTGATAAAAGTAATTAAGAGATTAATTACTTATTGTAATTAATTTAGACAAAATGATTAATTTAAGTTAATTCATTTAGTTTAATTAATTTAAGAAAATCATTTGATAAATTGATAAGTGTAATTACTTAGTGTAATTAATGGAGCATAATTACTTAAGGAAGTAATAAATGTTAATTACTGAATGTAATTAGTAAAAGATGATGTGTTAATGAAGTAATTTGGATAATTACTTTTGTAATTAATCAAGGGATTAATTAATGGAGATACTTAAGTATGGGATAATTAATTTGTTAATAAGTAATTAAGGGTAGTTAATTACTGGTTTGTTATTAATCAAGAATGATTAATAAATGTGTTTAAATAAAGATTAATCAGTTAATATACTAAATTTAAATAAAGTAATTTAATTAAATCTAAATTAGAGATCATTAATTAATATAATTAATGATGTAATTAAGAATTGATTAATTAAGGAACAATTAATAATGTGGTGATTAATTTATGTATTTAATTAAGAACAAATGTAATTAATTATAAATGAAGTAATTAAATGTTAGTTACTATAAATGATTTAGGATAATTAAATTATAAAATTAATTGAATACTAATTACTTATTATAATTAGAAGATGATTAATCAAAGGTGTTTAATCAAGATGAATATCTAGAGAATCATTAGTTAATTTGATTTATAATTAATTAATGGTTGTATAAGCAAGATTTATAGATGAAGTAATTAATTTAATTTATTTTAATTAATTAGAGCTGGAAGTAATTAATTTAATTCATTTTAAATTAATTATAAATGGTATGATTATAAATCATTGCATATGGATGAATGATATTGATATTTCATTTGATGATTGGGAACTCAGATATTAGATGAATAATATCTATGTGATATGGATGCTTGGTTTAAGTATGATAATATTTATTGTCTGTTTGGATGATGATATTAATTATCTGTTTATAATGATAATGTGATTTCTACTGTGATATTGTGAATTATCTATCTGTATGGGTATTGATAATATTGAATTGAACTGTTAAGACTAAATAGACAACTTGGCCTTAAAAGATACGTTTTGGATTTCGATGAGACCGGGATCGGGTTTGCTACATTACAGCGTGATAGGTGGTTCTCGCTTTGCGTTGGGTGGCGAACGGGAGACTCTTACCCCTACATGCCTCCGGGGGTAGTATAAGTGTAACGACCTCGGATTTTTATGAATTTAAATTGGTAATTTAAATAAATTTTTGAATTTAAATTTGTAAAATTGATTTTTAAAAGGCAGCGAGTTTCCCCGATTCAAATAGAAAATATATTAAGTCATATGAATTTGGAAATTTGTATATATGTGAATATATATGTATATATTGGATTTGAGAATAAATCTTAAATAAATGGTTTTTTTAAAATAAATAGAAATTGTTACAAATGGTTTGAAATAATAATAAGTATTAACATAAGTATGAACACTAACACAAGTAAAAAGCAACATGGAAAAAAATAAAATGAAATAAAATAAACAAAACAAAGTAAAAATATAAATATCTTTTGTATAACTAAAATAAGTATGTAAGTTAAGGATAAATATTTAAAATAAGAAATACATCCACATATAAACATAAACAAAACAAAGTAAATACAAACAAATATAAAAGTAAGTATGCAGGCTAAACAAAGTAATGAAAAAAATATCTATGAACATGAAAATAAATAAAATAAAATAAGTAAAAACATAAAGGACTTAAGCATTGAATGCTTACATCTCAACAAAAATAAACAAGTACAACATCACTGCAGCCTCCCTTTATAAAGTAACCTCTGATATACATATGACAGGAAAGTATATATGCATGCACACTTGCAAAATAATGAAGACTAATCAAAGTACATACGAATAGGAGTTAAAATTATCTTCAGCCATGACTGTTGTACAACACAAACCATCACCCTATACACTACAACATCATCTATAACTTCATATTTATATACATCACCTTCTCATCTCAGTTTTGTTCACCATTATCAACTGAAGTATAAAGGCCATTCTTTAACTCTTACAATCATTCAACATAAAACATTTTTCAAATCAATCAAAACTTGAAAGTTTGGAAGCAAAGAAAAGCTTCAGATAAACCAAACTCCAACTTGTAAACTCCTGGATTCAAACAATGATTTGGAACGTGAGTAACCTCACTCTTAAATTCATCTTAAGTAAGTATGAAATGTGCAAATATAAATTCAATTCTATTTAGTACATATGAAGGTGTGATATGTAATGCAGGTGAATTGACAGAGTACTCTCTGTATTTAGCTTCCAGATTTTTGTTTTGCAAAAGAAAATTTAAAAATCTTTTTATTCACTTTCTGTTTAAACTCAAGAATCAAATGAAAATTGTTTGTTTAACTACAAAAATTAGTCTGGAGAGTTATTCAAGACAAAATAATACAAATATGTCTCTGGAAATAAAAATTCATCAATAAAGTTTGAAATTCTGGAAAATTAGAGTGTCATAAAATATTGATTCAAGTATATAATTGGAATCTACACTCAAAAATAAGATTTTTAAAACAAATATGAGGATTTTTAGTTGAGTGTGCAGCGTGTAGTTTCAAATTGAACCGAATGTGCTTTTTAATCAATTTCTGGAAATTTAGCAAATCTAAGATGTTGAATTTTCATTTGAAGATAGTTGGTTGATTGATGATCTCAGGAAAAATGCTAAATATTTTTTTCAATGTAAGAAAGTTTGGGACGAAAACGATTTAGGGTTTAATACTGCATTTTGAAACATTGAACAGTCGAGGTCGTGGCGTCAACTATATGGCAACGGAGTGGATCGTGATTGTGGGAATGGTCGCGGAATTGTATGGAGAAGCCTCGGTGATGACGGCGCGTGGTCTCGAGGTCGTGGGCGATGGGGAAGGTGAAGTTTTCGGGCCATGGTGGTTTCCTGATTTGTCGTGAATGCTTCAATTTTGACTCGTTGGGTTTTCGTACGATCTGGGTTCGCCTTCGTGTTCACGTAGGTTTGTGTGGTTGTTGGGGATGGTCGCGACCGCCGCCAGAGGCCGAAGCCGTTGGTGCAAGTGCACCGCGTGCACGTTTGGTCTTTGGGTTTTTGGCATTGAGTTGCGTCTTTGGGGAAGGAGAAGGAACACGGGTTTTTGCTCGAGTTTTGCGTGAGTTGTTTTGTGTCTTATTGTTTTTTTTACTTAACAGTTTTAAAGAAAAAAAAAGAGTGGGAGGAAGAAGATAGGATCAGGGGGGAAAGGGGTTGCGTGAAGACAGGGGAGAGACTCGGGAAATTCACGTGTGTTTCGAATTTTTGCTCGAAGCAAATAGAAGGGGGGGCTCGGGTATCAAGTTGTTACAGGTTTCTAGGGAAAACTGTTAGTTCCAATTCAAAATCAAGTTTTAAAATCTGGTTCAAAAGCAAATGTTTTGAATTTCTTTAAGCCTGAGATTAAGTAGTTTAGTGGTTTTTGGAAAACTTTTTTAAAATTGGGATTTACTCATTTTAACCCTTAAGTTTAAAATGAAATATGAAAAATATAAATTAGAAACAAATTGTTTAAATTTGTTTTGTGATGATAATTAAAACATTAGATAGAAAATGTTTTAAATTTGAATTAGTGAAGATAAAATGATATGCACTCATTAAATTAGTTCAAGTGAATAATTGATTTAATAAAATAATCAAATAATTAAGATATAATAATTAATTAAGAAATGATTTTAAGGATTAATCACTTATTAAAATTAAAGTTGGATATTTTGATTTATTAAAGATAATTAATTATGAAATTTGTTTAAAAGGTTGATTTAATTGATATGATTAATCAAGAATAATTTAATTAATTAAGGTGATTGATTAATTTATTAATATCAAATGATTTGTAATTAATAAATCAGGATGGGATAATTAATTCATAAAGTAATAAATTTACTTGGAAATAAATTAAATTAATTAGAATTAAAAAACGATTTAATTAATCCTTCTTATAAATGACTATTGAATACTTGACTTACTCATGAATGATTATATTGTATGAGATGCCTTGAATTGATTTTCCTACCTGATCTGTGATATTTTGTTCTGTGAATTGAGCTGTGTATTTATTCATTTATTGATGATATATTTGTATATTATCTGTGAATCTGTGAATGTATGATAAGCGTTATAGTTTATATCGCTTATCAATTATATTTCTATGTTTTAATCTGTGATGACTGAATGATTGTGCACTATTGTGTTAAACCCCTGGACCACACCATACACACACAATGATGGATTTCACGAGGAAATCGATTAAGTCACAGATTTTGAAATAGTTTAAAATTTGACTTTTAAATTCAAATGTTTTGGAAATGGAATCGAAATAAACGTGAAAAGCTTTGGAATGGACTTCCAAGATAAAATTTATTTTTAAATTACTTGAATTAGTTTTGGAAATTTAAATAATTTGATTTAAATTTGAATTCAAAAATTAGGAATTGAATTCTATGATTTGAAATTAGGGATTAAAAATGTTATGTTAGTTATATACGGTTTGAAACCCTATTTAAAGTATTGTTTTGGGAATTTGAATTAAACCAAAGATTGTAATTGTATAAAAGAAATCGGGTTTATCCAAATTAAAACTGTTGTTTTTAAATGATAAAAAGCTTTCGTTTCAAATCTTATTAAAAGGAATTCCAAGTTAAATTAAAATAGTTCTCCAAGATATAGATGAATATTCGAAAAACGAATTTTGAAAATGAATATTTGGGAACGATTTGAAAACTATGAGACAAATCTTTGATTTAAAAGATTTAAATGAATTAATCTTTTTGAAATGGAAATGTTTTGGAATCCGGAAAAGAACACTTGTGAAAGTAGGTGAACTTTATGAAATAGATCTTTTTGTTAAAGATTTGAAATGGTAATTAGTTTAAACCAGTGAAAAGAAAGTTTTGAATTATTAAGTTGTGACTTAATTGAAATCCCATATCCATATGTTTTAAATGTTTTCGCTCACTATTCGGTTTAGCCGGGAAAGGATCTTTGTGTCGTATAACCCATTCCGAATATGTGATTCGACGTTATGGATAGCATTTGAAGACCGGTGATGAAGACCGGGTATTTGCGAAAGCGATAGGATGACCAATCGATTGTTTCTGCACCGAGTCGCGCCGGTATAGAGACTCCCTAAGTGATGGGAAATCCGATCAGGATTGTGGATATCCGGATTGCAAGGACTTCTTTGGAAGTGCCTTCGGTTCTGTTCGAGCCCGGAATAGACACTTATGGATTGTATGTCTGATACTACAAATTGAGATATAAAGCAGATATCTTTCAAATATATTTCTGTTGGTGGCGGAAAATTTATTCTCTTAGCTTAACACCCTTCTCTGAGACGTACGAGCTCAGAGGTTATATAGTTGAAGGTTATCAGCAATATATTTCCAATTTGGTAATGTGACTTGTTGAGTGTTGCTGTGAAATGATCATTGTGTTGATCATTTGTGATAGGATCATTTGTTTGATCGTTTATCTTTGTGATCATTTCTATGATCATTTGTTGACCCAAAGCACAGCTTTTATATAAAGCGTGGCTTTGTGGATGAGACTTCGTCGGACCTCACATCCCGAAATGGTCGAAACAGGAAAGATGCAGCAAGGTTATTGGGGGTAGCACCCCTTAGGGTATGTGCATTTCCTTCTGGATAGAAGTGGTATCATGGTATGGAGCCCAGATACTTAACTTATGTTGATATCGCAGATATATATATATATATATTACTTTGTGATTTGTTGCTGGGCCCCGGTTAAAGGTTGGTTACGACCGAAAGGTGGCATACTCGTGTCAGTAGTTACCCAGTTAGGGGTAACCCAGCCTTGTGTTGGCAGAGATCCGGTTTGGTTCTCGGGAACGTCCTTCCAGAGGCGTTCTCATGTGGCAATGGGAAGTTCCTTGGCCTGACCATTTGTTGGAAATCCAAAGAAACAATACGAGCCTTGTACAGTGTTAGTTGTAGAACCTGCCATTTACTTATGATGACGCCCCACTGTTTAGATGGTAGCAATAGTAGGCATACGATAATGGTCGTATGTTGGCTAAGATTTATATCTTTATTTTCGAAATGAATTTCTCCTACATTATGCACTAGTAATAATATCAAAATGTTCCTTTTAATGCGTATCAAGCATCTTTGACTATCATAAGGAGAAATCTCCTCCGATTCTGCGTTTGCATTGTGTGTGTGTGCGGGAGGCCTTATGGTAGTCTCATTTTTAAAAAGCATTGCGAATTGACTTTGAAAATCTTTTGTTGAATGTTTTAAAAGATAAACTGTTTTTGTTGCTCACACCAGTCCCACGACTGATCCGGAGTTTATTGTTCTTTCCTAAACTCTGGGTGCTCATTATTTTCTACACGAGCAGTCTAGAGTTGGGTTTTTCAGATAGCTAGATTCAGTAGATTATCTGGAGTTAGTTCAGTCTTTGGACCACACCAGTCTTGCCTAGCTTGGTGCATCGTTATTGGGAGTTCGAGCTATTGCTGGATTGATTCTTGGAAATGGAGTTGCAGTTCTCGGAGTTCTCTTTTGAAGACTATCTTAGAGTTATATTGTTCCGCTACTAGATGTTATCTATTTTTCTTTTCCGCTGCTATTTTATTGTATCATATCTCTGATGTATATTGATATCTATTGGATCATCTGTTGTATCAGATATTGTATCAAAGCTGTATATCAATGTATTATTCTTTTTTTCCGTTGTGTTATTTACTTAATGTTGTTATAAGCTCCGGCGAATCAGATCTGAACGGTCGAATCTATGGCATTCGAATACGATTTAAAGTATGGATGTCGATTTTCGAGCGGGCAAAATCCGCATCGTTACATGTGGTATCAGAGCTAAGGTGAAACTTTAGCTCAGGAGAATAACACATTAAGTAGCTCATTAGAGATAGGGTGAAGTATACCCTAGAATGAGTAATCCTTAAGATATCCATTTGAATGCCTCAGTAAATTCTTTTACTATCCACTGATAGTGAGTATGAGTGCAAGAAGGAAACGAGATAGGGGACATGGGAATACGACTGTAATTAGTCAAAACTCTGTAACAACGGTGGAAATAACTTTCTTATCAATTTCCTTTGATTCGTTTCTAAATTCTTTTGATTGTTTCGTGACAATTACAAGAAGAAGATTCAGTGTGATGAGGACCCTATGAATCGTTGTAGAAAATTCCTTCCTTTGTATTTTTATTCGTTTCTTATCAGTTTTGGATTTAAACCTTAATGAATTAGAAATTTTAAATAGAGTTAAATTGATAAATGGAATATGAAGGATAAATTGAATTGTATCGATAAAACGATTTCATTTAAAACCAAATTTTAGATTTCTATTATAGCTTCTTGGGTAGAATAAAATCTGAAATATAAACTTTGTGTATTTCTCAAATTCTAAAACCATTACGATCTTAATATTTAGATTTTGATTTTTAATTGTAGAGAACAAATAGCATCAGCCGAGGTGGAAAGGCCAGAAGGGTTGGTGATTTTGGTTCATCTAGTAGGATTCGAGATGATTTGGGTGAACCATCAGGACATAAGGAGGTGGCAGAAGAACCTGTGGTGCAGCCACAACCTCAAGTTGAAGAACCCAATGAGGAGTCCGGAAATGAAGAAGAGTTCGAAGAGGAATTCGAAGAAGAATTCGAAGAAGAATTCGAAGAAGAGTTTGAGGAAGAGTTTGAGGTGGAAGAAGAACCTGAAATGGAGATAGAGTCCGAAGGTGATGAAGAAATTCATTGGGATTTGGATAATGCCATAGAGGATGATGATGCTATAGAAGACGAGGAGCTATATGGTGAAGGTTTTATTCAGATAGACTCTGACCTAGAGGAATTTTTTGAGATAGACGATGAGGCTGAAGTTATAGAACTCTCAGGGCCTGAGAGAGGAAGTTCTAACAGTGAGGATCTGTGATTGGTTGGATTGGCTTCTTTTGGTTAAGGTATGTTTATGTACGTGTTTTTAAATTAAAATTGTAGTGAGGGTTGGATGTTAGTAGAGTTATGTATGACTATAACTTGTGTACTAATATTATGAGTAGCATTCTATATGAGATATATTATGAATTACCCGAAAATATCCATATGATTACTAGTATAGTTTGAATTAGCATTAGTCTTTTCTGTGGGTGTATAATTCATGAAAAGAGCGGTGCAATTTCGAGGACGAAATTCTTTTAAGGGGGGAAGGCTGTAACGACCCTGGATTTTTATGAATTTAAATTGGTAATTTAAATGAATTTTTGAATTTAAATTTGTAAAATTGATTTTTAAAAGGCAGCGAGTTTCCCCGATTCAAATAGAAAATATATTAAGTCATATGAATTTGGAAATTTGTATATATGTGAATATATATGTATATATTGGATTTGAGAATAAATCTTAAATAAATGGTTTTTTTAAAATAAATAGAAATTGTTACAAATGGTTTGAAATAATAATAAGTATTAACATAAGTATGAACACTAACACAAGTAAAAAGCAACATGGAAAAAAATAAAATGAAATAAAATAAACAAAACAAAGTAAAAATATAAATATCTTTTGTATAACTAAAATAAGTATGTAAGTTAAGGATAAATATTTAAAATAAGAAATACATCCACATATAAACATAAACAAAACAAAGTAAATACAAACAAATATAAAAGTAAGTATGCAGGCTAAACAAAGTAATGAAAAAAATATCTATGAACATGAAAATAAATAAAATAAAATAAGTAAAAACATAAAGGACTTAAGCATTGAATGCTTACATCTCAACAAAAATAAACAAGTACAACATCACTGCAGCCTCCCTTTATAAAGTAACCTCTGATATACATACGACAGGAAAGTATATATGCATGCACACTTGCAAAATAATGAAGACTAATCAAAGTACATACGAATAGGAGTTAAAATTATCTTCAGCCATGACTGTTGTACAACACAAACCATCACCCTATACACTACAACATCATCTATAACTTCATATTTATATACATCACCTTCTCATCTCAGTTTTGTTCACCATTATCAACTGAAGTATAAAGGCCATTCTTTAACTCTTACAATCATTCAACATAAAACATTTTTCAAATCAATCAAAACTTGAAAGTTTGGAAGCAAAGAAAAGCTTCAGATAAACCAAACTCCAACTTGTAAACTCCTGGATTCAAACAATGATTTGGAACGTGAGTAACCTCACTCTTAAATTCATCTTAAGTAAGTATGAAATGTGCAAATATAAATTCAATTCTATTTAGTACATATGAAGGTGTGATATGTAATGCAGGTGAATTGACAGAGTACTCTCTGTATTTAGCTTCCAGATTTTTGTTTTGCAAAAGAAAATTTAAAAATCTTTTTATTCACTTTCTGTTTAAACTCAAGAATCAAATGAAAATTGTTTGTTTAACTACAAAAATTAGTCTGGAGAGTTATTCAAGACAAAATAATACAAATATGTCTCTGGAAATAAAAGTTCATCAATAAAGTTTGAAATTCTGGAAAATTAGAGTGTCATAAAATATTGATTCAAGTATATAATTGGAATCTACACTCAAAAATAAGATTTTTAAAACAAATATGAGGATTTTTAGTTGAGTGTGCAGCGTGTAGTTTCAAATTGAACCGAATGTGCTTTTTAATCAATTTCTGGAAATTTAGCAAATCTAAGATGTTGAATTTTCATTTGAAGATAGTTGGTTGATTGATGATCTCAGGAAAAATGCTAAATATTTTTTTCAATGTAAGAAAGTTTGGGACGAAAACGATTTAGGGTTTAATACTGCATTTTGAAACATTGAACAGTCGAGGTCGTGGCGTCAACTATATGGCAACGGAGTGGATCGTGATTGTGGGAATGGTCGCGGAATTGTATGGAGAAGCCTCGGTGATGACGGCGCGTGGTCTCGAGGTCGTGGGCGATGGGGAAGGTGAAGTTTTCGGGCCATGGTGGTTTCCTGATTTGTCGTGAATGCTTCAATTTTGACTCGTTGGGTTTTCGTACGATCTGGGTTCGCCTTCGTGTTCACGTAGGTTTGTGTGGTTGTTGGGGATGGTCGCGACCGCCGCCAGAGGCCGAAGCCGTTGGTGCAAGTGCACCGCGTGCACGTTTGGTCTTTGGGTTTTTGGCATTGAGTTGCGTCTTTGGGGAAGGAGAAGGAACACGGGTTTTTGCTCGAGTTTTGCGTGAGTTGTTTTGTGTCTTATTGTTTTTTTTACTTAACAGTTTTAAAGAAAAAAAAAAGAGTGGGAGGAAGAAGATAGGATCAGGGGGGAAAGGGGTTGCGTGAAGACAGGGGAGAGACTCGGGAAATTCACGTGTGTTTCGAATTTTTGCTCGAAGCAAATAGAAGGGGGGGCTCGGGTATCAAGTTGTTACAGGTTTCTAGGGAAAACTGTTAGTTCCAATTCAAAATCAAGTTTTAAAATCTGGTTCAAAAGCAAATGTTTTGAATTTCTTTAAGCCTGAGATTAAGTAGTTTAGTGGTTTTTGGAAAACTTTTTTAAAATTGGGATTTACTCATTTTAACCCTTAAGTTTAAAATGAAATATGAAAAATATAAATTAGAAACAAATTGTTTAAATTTGTTTTGTGATGATAATTAAAACATTAGATAGAAAATGTTTTAAATTTGAATTAGTGAAGATAAAATGATATGCACTCATTAAATTAGTTCAAGTGAATAATTGATTTAATAAAATAATCAAATAATTAAGATATAATAATTAATTAAGAAATGATTTTAAGGATTAATCACTTATTAAAATTAAAGTTGGATATTTTGATTTATTAAAGATAATTAATTATGAAATTTGTTTAAAAGGTTGATTTAAGTGATATGATTAATCAAGAATAATTTAATTAATTAAGGTGATTGATTAATTTATTAATATCAAATGATTTGTAATTAATAAATCAGGATGGGATAATTAATTCATAAAGTAATAAATTTACTTGGAAATAAATTAAATTAATTAGAATTAAAAAACGATTTAATTAATCCTTCTTATAAATGACTATTGAATACTTGACTTACTCATGAATGATTATATTGTATGAGATGCCTTGAATTGATTTTCCTACCCGAACTGTGATATTTTGTTCTGTGAATTGAGCTGTGTATTTATTCATTTATTGATGATATATTTGTATATTATCTGTGAATCTGTGAATGTATGATAAGCGTTACAGTTTATATCGCTTATCAATTATATTTCTATGCTTTAATCTGTGATGACTGAATGATTGTGCACTATTGTGTTAAACCCCTGGACCACACCATACACACACAATGATGGAATTCACGAGGAAATCGATCAACTCATAGATTTTGAAATAGTTTAAAATTTGAATTTTTAAATTCAAATGTTTTGGAAATGGAATCGAAATAAACGTGAAAAGCTTTGGAATGGAATTCCAAGATAAAATTTATTTTTAAATTACTTGAATTAGTTTTGGAAATTTAAATAATTTGATTTAAATTTGAATTCAAAAATTAGGAATTGAATTCTATGATTTGAAATTAGGGATTAAAAATGTTATGTTAGTTATATACGGTTTGAAACCCTATTTAAAGTATTATTTTGGGAATTTGAATTAAACCAAAGATTGTAACTTGTATAAAAGAAATCGGGTTTATCCAAATTAAAACTGTTGTTTTTAAATGATAAAAAGCTTTCGTTTCAAATCTTATTAAAAGGAATTCCAAGTTAAATTAAAACAGTTTTCCAAGATATAGATGAATATTCGAAAAACGAATTTTGAAAATGAATATTTGGGAACGATTTGAAAACTATGAGGCAAATCTTTGATTTAAAAGATTTAAATGAATTAATCTTTTTGAAATGGAAATGTTTTGGAATCCGGAAAAGAACACTTGTGAAAGTAGGTGAACTTTATGAAATAGATCTTTTTGTTAAAGATTTGAAATGGTAATTGGTTTAAACCAGTGAAAAGAAAGTTTTGAATTATTAAGTTGTGACTTAATTGAAATCCCATATCCATATGTTTTAAATGTTTTCGCTCACTATTCGGTTTAGCCGGGAAAGGATCTTTGTGTCGTATAACCCATTCCGAATATGTGATTCGCCGTTATGGATAGCATTTGAAGACCGGTGATGAAGACCGGGTATTTGCGAAAGCGATAGGATGACCTATCGATTGTTTCTACACCGAGTCGCGCCGGTATAGAGACTCCCTAAGTGATGGGAAATCCGATCAGGATTGTGGATATCCAGATTGCAAGGACTTCTTTGGAAGTGCCTTCGGTTCTGTTCGAGCCCGGAATAGACTTGTATGGATTGTATGTCTGACATTACAAATTGAGATATAAAGCAGATTTCTTTCAGATATATTTTTGTTGGTGGCGGAGAATTTATTCTCTTAGCTTAACACCCTTCTCTGAGACGTACGAGCTCAGAGGTTATATAGTTGAAGGTTATCAGCAATATATTCCCAATTTGGTAATGTGACATGCTGAGTGTTGCTGTGAAATGATCATTGTGTTGATCATTTGTGATAGGATCATTTGTTTGATCGTTTATCTTTGTGATCATTTCTATGATCATTTGTTGACCCAAAGCACAGCTTTTGTATAAAGCGTGGCTTTGTGGACGAGACTTCGTCGGACCTCACACCCCGAAATGGTCGAAACAGGAAAGATGCGGCAAGGTTATTGGGGGTAGCAGCCCTTAGGGTATGTGCATTTCCTTCTGGATAGAAGTGGTATCATGGTATGGAGCCTAGATACTTAACTTATGTTGATATATATATATATATATATATATATATATATTACTTTGTGATTTGTTGCTGGGGCCCCGGTTAAAGGTTGGTTACGACCGGGAGGTGGCATACTCGTGTCAGTAGTTACCCAGTTAGGGGTAACCCGGCCTTGTGTTGGCAGAGATCCGGTTTGGTTCTCGGGAACGTCCTTCCAGAGGCGTTCTCATGTGGCAATGGGAAGTTCCTTGGCCTGACCATTTGTGGGAAATCCAAAGAAACAATACGAGCCTTGTACAGTGTTAGTTGTAGAACCTGCCATTTACTTATGGTGGCGCCCCACTGTTTAGATGGTAGCTATAGTAGGCATACGATAATGGTCGTATGTTGGCTAAGATTTATATCTTTATTTTCGAAATGAATTTCTCCTACACTATGCACTAGTAATAATATCAAAATGTTCCTTTTAATGCATATCAAGCATCTTTGACTATCATAAGGAGAAATCTCCTCCGATTCTGCGTTTGCATTGTGTGTGTGTGCGGGAGGCCTTATGGTAGTCTCATTTTTAAAAAGCATTGCGAATTGACTTTGAAAATCTTTTGTTGAATGTTTTAAAAGATAAACTGTTTTTGTTGCTCACACCAGTCCCACAACTGATCCGGAGTTTATTGTTCTTTCCTAAACTCTGGGTGCTCATTATTTTCTACACGAGCAGCCTAGAGTTGGGTTTTTCAGATAGCTAGATTCAGTAGATTATCTGGAGTTAGTTCAGTCTTTGGACCACACTAGTCTTGCCTAGCTTGGTGCATCGTTATTGGGAGTTCGAGCTATTGCTGGATTGATTCTTGGAAATGGAGTTGCAGTTCTCGGAGTTCTCTTTTGAAGACTATCTTAGAGTTATATTGTTCCGCTACTAGATGTTATCTATTTTTCTTTTCCGCTGCTATTTTATTGCATCATATCTCTGATGTATATTGATATCTATTGGATCATCTGTTGTATCAGATATTGTATCAAAGCTGTATATCAATGTATTATTCTTTTTTCCGTTGTGTTATTTACTTAATGTTGTTATAAGCTCCGGCGAATCGGATTTGAATGGTCGAATCTATGGCATTCGAATACGATTTGAAGTATGGATGTCGATTTTCGAGCGGGCAAAATCCGCGTCGTTACAATAAGGCCTTGCGGGGTTGGTTGCGAGTCGAGAGGCTGGCCGTAAAAACAAACCCGTGGTATCACTGTGAGCCACGGTGGGTCTGGGATGGTTGCAAAGCCTACCGGTCGCCACTGCCTCGGGTCGTCACAGTTGGTATCAGAGCGCTAGGTTAAGCGAATACCTAGGCTCTTGAGTATTTTCTTTCCTGATAGAGCGTATTTGTAATTTTGATATATATATATATATACCTATTGTTGGGTTACCTGTTCAGGTTTTCCAATATAAGTTATAAAGGTAGATAGTAGTGGTGTGTGTAACACCACTATCGATGGTTGGAGTTTGAATGATTAAGGTTGGAAGTGTATTTGTCGAGACTGTAGACCTAATACCGTCTCGAGTGAGCTTTGGGTGGTGTAAGGATTTCATTAATCTCTGAAGGAAACCTGTTAAAGTTCGGAGTTCATTTTTGAAGTGTAAGTTTGGATGAGCTAGAATTTAGATATGTCGGTTGGACAGAACCCAGGCATGATATCTAGATATATCAAGGTGTAGTAGCTGTATGATGAGACACAGTGACTATGGAAGTCTCCGAAGATGTTTCTTTTGGGACAAGTTAAGGAAGAGTGTCTGCTTCGGAGTTGTGGTTGTGTTCAGCTGGGTGTTTCTGTTTGATTTGAAGGACGAGTTTCTCGAAGAGCTTTGGATTAGGAAGTCTTCTGGCTTAGCAGTTTCTTGGGTAACTTCAGAAGCAGTAGAGTAGTTCCGTTTCTTCGATGGATTGGCTAGATAAGAGTAAGCCGTTCTAATTAAAAGAGAGAGCAGTATCTTTGGAATTAGGCTGGATCGATTGCAAAAGTGACTTGCGATAGTTTGATTGTTCGCTTGTGTTTCAAAGACATTTTCTGGATGTCTTCAGGAAGTCAGAGTTTAGTCAACATCTGAAGATTGAGTTTGGTATCGACTGGATTCCAAGAGTGGTACTGATGGTTCAGCCTAGTAATAGGATGGTTTTTGAGTTTTGTGAAGCAGCTCAGATTGTGGAGGAACTTTTGAGTTTTATTTTTGGATATGTGAACCTTATTTTTGGAATGTGTTGTCCAGTCTATGTTCGACTTCAGCATTTTCATCTGTTCAGCCAGAGTTGCGCAGTGGAAGCATGGTGGCAGCTATTTTAGTTTGGAAGCAATTGGATGTTGCAATGTTTGGATTAGAGAGTTTCTACAGGAAATTTTTCAGGATCTTAAGGCCAGATTGTAGTGCACCTGTTTTATCTTTTCCGGATGATAGAAGTGAGATCTGCCTTCTGATTTTGGAATAAAGTTTGTGCTCTGAGTTTTGGTCGATTTTGAAAAGATCATTTTGTTAGATTGTTTTTGGTTCAGTTTGTTTTTAAGGGCATCAGCAAGAGTTGAGCTGATCAGGAAGGATGTAGGCAGCACAAGATCGTCCGAATAGTTTAGTGGATAAGAGACAAAGGAATTTGGATTCTGAAATCGGGGATTTGATTTTTGATAAGTGTTTGGTCTTCAGTATTGAATTGTCAATTTGGATAACTGGGATTCGTTGTGTTTCACGTATCTCTGAGGGAGTATGTGTAAGATCTATTTTTGGTTGTAGAATCAGCAGTTCAGGGAGTTTTGGTTATTGATTCAGACTTGTCTATAGTCTGATATCCTGTTTTGTTTTGTAGATCTAGATGAGTGGAAGCTCTGTAGCTTAGTTGTATTGTTTGTTTGGATTCTGTAGAGCGAGTAACCGGTATTTATACTTGGGGAAACTCGAGAAAATTCTATCCGGAATTTTTGTCTGGATAGTTAGATTTTTTGATTAGATAAATTGGTTGCTATTGTTGTAAGCTTATGGTTGATATATGCTTGTATTTTAAAAATTAAATCTTTAACTAGATTATTAAATTACCTTTGTTTTAAATTTTGGGGACGAAATTCTTTTAAGGGGGAAGGGATGTGATATCCCGAAAATTTTGGCAATTTCAATTTAATAATCGATGTTAAAAATTAAATTAATTTGATAATAATTGTTAACAAGATTTGAATTGATTTAATAATCTTCTAATAATTTATCTTTTAAAAGCTAATTTAAATTATTTCTATTTATAATGTATATATGTATATATATTTGTATATATTGTAAATAGATAAGCTTTGTTTTAAAAATTTAATAAATAAAGACATGTGTTCTAATTTTAATATTTCTGGTAATTGTAATTTGATTTAATTTAATATTAAGCTATTAAATAATCATATGTCATTGAAATACTTAAGATTTAAGTTTAATTTTTTTAAAATAATTTTATCTTAAATTTAAATTTAACAAAAGGTTTGTTTGTTTTGTTTTAAATTTAGCTTGATAGAAATAAGTAGTTTATTAATAAAGAGATAAATTCTTTTATAAATAATTTTAATTTAATAATGAGTTTTATTAATAATATAATGTCTTAACAAGTAGATTTTTTATATAACAAATGGAAATTGTTATATATGCGTGTTTGAATGAAAGTATGATTTGGAAATTTAAACTGAAGTTTTTTTTTTCCAAAATTAAAAATAAAGGCCTTCAAAATGTTTTAATTTAGAATAAACCTTATAAGTGTAAGCATAAGTGTAGGATGTAAAGCATTCCCAAGCAAGTGAAAACATTTGTATGTAACTTGCAAAAGTTTTGAATGCAAGAACAAATCAGGTAAGTATAGAAGCAAAATAGGTAAAAAGAAATGCAAAGCAAGATGTTGTAGTTGTAAAAAAATATGCAGGCAAAAGGAAAACAAAATTTCAAGCTAGAATAAGTAAAATATTGTGTGTAGCCTATAGAACTTGGAAATGCAAAGTAAAGTAAGTATAAACAAAGTAAAAGCATATTTGGCATAAGTAAAACGTGACCAGGCTTTGTATATTTGTATGTTGACTGTAAAGCTTATAAATGAAGGCAAGATCAAAGTAAATAAAAATATCTCTGATCTTAATTAGTACAAACAATTTTTTTTTATATGCTGTATTGTACAAAGACAATATGATCACTGTTGTACAAAAGTATATTCAACCTGTCTGCATATCACTCTGTAAAACTTTGTGTACATACATCAACTCCTCCTCATTCAGTTCGAGCTGAGTGAAAAGAAGGTAAATATAAACAAAGCAAATCAGGTAAAGCTATGAAGACTGTAAATAAAGTATGCAAAACAAAGTAAAATATCTAAGCATAAAAATAAGTAAATTGAGACATAAATTACATCCACATTAAAAGCTTTCATCTCAGCATAGAACTTGAGTCAAACCGATGTATTGAAAAATCTTTCAGCCTCCAAAATAAAGAATCTTGCTTGATACAAACAAATGAGTCTGATCAAGGAAGATAAGCTATACCCAGATATCACCTACCCCATGTACAAACTCTTCTATATCTATACTTATTTCAGTTCGTCTATTACAACATAGCAAATCTGAAATAATAACAAATGCTTCCATTTACACAGACTTAAGTAATATTTGTAACTCAACAAAAGCAAGGAGATTTGGAAGATTGAAAGCAAAACAGTTCCCACTTTTAAAGTTTAGGCTGTTTCAAAACAATGGTGCTCTGTTCCTTTTCTTTAATCAAGGTGAGTAACCTGAATTTTAAAATATTTAAGTTTATATGTTGCTTAACTACTGATGTGTATATAACTTAATGCATTCGTGGGTATATGTGTTACTGTGTATGTGTGTTGATAGCCTATAATACACCTCTGTATTTAAGATTTAAGCTCATGCTTTGCTTTCAAAAACCATTCTTGCTTGATCTATTGTATGTTAGGATTTAGTGTCATAAAAAAATACGTTTGTTGAATCATAAAGCAAATTTTAAAATTTGAATCTGAGCTTGCAAGGAAGAAAGGCTCTGAAAACATAAGGAACAGGAAATGTTAAAAAAAAGTGAAATGTGAAACATTTTAAAACATCAATTCAAGTTTATAACTTGAATTATATTCTCTAATTAGGATTTTTAAAACTATAATCACATTTTATGTTTAGTAATTAAAGAGTATTCGTGTGTTAATTGTTTTGGGGTTTGTAGAGGGTCTCTGGTGATCTAAGTGGATTGGGAGGTCGGGTTTGTGGCTGGAGATAGTGGAGTGACCGAAGCAACTGGAAAAATTATCAGTTTAGTGTTCTGATCCCTGTGTTGATGATGGTGGAGGATTTCTGTTCTTAACCCTAGTTTAACTGGGCTTGTTTGTTCGATCAACCGCATGTTCTATGATTGGTCGAGTGTTACTAGATTTTGGGGATTTGTAGTTGGGTTGTAGTCGAAGCGGTGACCGGAGTTGGGTGGCCAACGGTGGTCAGAGCGTCGAATAAGTGATGTTGACAGGTTCGAGAGGGGGAAGAGCTATTGTGTTCCAGGTTTTGTTTAGGATACTCGATTTTTATTGGAGATGCTGCAGTGGGTTTGGATGATCGTGATGTTATTTGGTGGTAGTCGGCCACGTGTTGAAGTCCGTGTGGGTGGTCGGAGGTGGATGGGGCCACAGTGCACGTGCACCGTACCCATTGCAGTGCCAAAGAGTTTTGTGGGTGCAGGGTTTTTGGGCTTGGGACATACTCGAGTCGCACGAGTATGAGACTCGAAGTAGGGGAAGGGAAAACTCGAAGCGTTTTAGTTCGCGTCGAGTCAATGTTTATTCAGGCTTTTGAAAAAACCTGGAAGCAGTATTTGTTTTTTTAAAACAAAATCAAATGAAACATTAAAATAAATAATAGATCTAAAAAAGTTTAAATCCAGTGGAAGTTCGAATTCAAATTTATCCTTGGATTCAAATCTGAAATGAAATAAAGTTTTAAAACAATTAAAGGTGGATTTTTTTCAGGTTTACAACCTGACAGTTTCAGATTTTAAATTTTAATTTAAAATCTGAAACAAGAATTTAAACTGTGTTTTTTTTTAAAATTAAAAGTTCAAAGTATAGATTCAAATGAACTTTTGAATCTAAGTTTTTAAAAATGAATTTGAATTTTAAATCAAGAATTTAAAACCAAAGTTTTAAATTCAAGGTTAAACTAATGAATTCAAGATTTTCTTGAATTCAAATCTGAAATTTAAATCAGTTTTTAAATTTAAATATATAAAACCAATTTAAATAAAATAGTTTTGAGAAGTAAATTTGTTTCAAATAAATATTTGATTTGAATTTTGACATAGTTCTTTTTAAAGGGATTTTTGAATGGAAGTTAAATAAATTATTTTAACTTGAATTTGCAAGTTAAAATATTAATGTATTTTGGTAGTTTAAGTTTAAATAGAGTTAATAGTTTAATTTAAATGATTTTCTTATATAAGTTCATATTTAAATAATAAATGTTATTTACATTTATTTAAAAAGATTTTAAATTGAATTTAAATTTAGTTAATGTTAAATAAATAATCATTTTGAATCTTAAATTCAAAATGGAATTTGAATTTAAATTTAAAATGTAATGTTCTAGTACACTTTAATGTTAATGAACTTAATATTAATAAAGAAATAAATTTAAGATCTATTACTTTGTGATTGCTTTGTGGTTGTTGGATTAGAGGTACCTCGGATAAAGGTCCCAAAGGACCGGGGGATGGCATGCTCGAGTAGTAGTTACCTAGTTACAGAGGTAACCCGGCCTAATGTTGGCAGAGATCCGGTTAGGTTCTCGGGACGTCCCGCCAGAGGCGATCCCATAGACAGTAGGAAGTTCCTTAGCCTGGCCATTTGTTGGTAATCCATTCATCCAATACGTGCCTTGTACGGTTTTAGTTGTAGAACCTGCCATTTACTTATGGTGGTTACCACTGTTTAGATGGTAGCTATAGTAGGCATAGTTCGGAATGTCTATGCTGGCTAGGATTTATATTATACTTTCGAAATGGTTTTCCACACTTTTCACTTATAGTAATAATATCAAAGGAACTTTCTCGTATTAAGCATATTTGACTATCATAAGGAGAAATCTCCTCCAAGTCTGCGTTTGCATTGTGTGTGTGGCGGGAGGCCTTATGGTAGTTTCATTTTCTAAAAAGCATTGTGGATTTCAAATTTAAATTCTTTTGTTTGTTTTAAAAGACCAATTGCTTTTGTTTGCTCACACTAGTCCCATGACTGACATGGAGTTTATTGTTCCTATCCTAAACTCTGGGTGCCCACTATTTTCCTTCACGGGCAGTCTAGAGTTGGGTTTTTCAGATAGTCAAGTTTAGTAGATTATCTGGAGCTAGTTCAGTCTTTGGATCTGAACCGCACTGGTTCATCTGTGTGCATCGTGATCGGGAGTGCGAGCTATTGCTGGATTGGTGTTTTGAAGATGGAGTTCTTCCTTGAAGATCACCTTGGAGATTTTTGTTCCGCTGCTGATGTTATCTTTTCTTTCCGCTGCTATTGTCTTGTATCATATCTCTGATGTATATTCATTGTATCATTCTGTTGTATCAGATATTGTATCATGTTGTATATCAAATATATATTCTGTTTCTTCTGCTGCGTTGTACTTAATGTGTTATAGGCTCCGGCACGACTGGAATTTCAACGTTGGAATCTGCGGCATTCAAGTACAGTGGAGTACGGATGTCGATTCTCGAATGCTGGAATTTGGATCCTGACATTTTGGTATCAGAACTGAGGGTTAAAACTTTAGCTTAGGAGTATAACACATTAAGTAGCTCATTAGAGATAGGGTGAAGTATATCCTAGAATGAGTAATCCCTAAGATATCCGTTCGAATGCCTCAGTAAATTCTCTTACTATCCACTAATAGTAAGTATGAGTGCGAGAAGAGGACGAGATAGGGGATAGGGGAGTACGACTATAAATGGTCAATACCCTGCAACAGCGGAAATAACTTTCTCCATCAATCTCCTTTGATTCGATTTCGAAATTCTTTTAATTGCTTTGTATCAGCTTCAGGAAGAAGTTTCTATGCGATGGTGGCCCTACGTATCGTCATAGAGAATTCTTACTTCGTATCTTCATCGGTTTCTTATCAGCTTTTCGTTCTAAACTTTAATGAATTTGAAAATTGGAAATTTTAAATAAATTGGAAAATTTAAAAATTAAGTAAATTTGTTAACCAATACAAGGCTAAATTTGAGTTGTATCAATAAAACAAATTTATAAAAATTAAGTAAATTTATAAAAATTAAGTAAATTTGTTAACCAATATAAAGTAAATTTTGTTGCGTAAATATAAATATAAAAATTTATAAAATAAAAAGAAAGAATCCTTTGCCTTGTAAAATTGCAAATGATAAATATATACATAAGGGGATGGAGTAAACAAATGTAAACATACATAAAAGTAGACAAGAAAGCAAATCAACATGCATATATTCCATAATCAATTCCTCTGTACAAATGGCATTCAAATTATTTGATTGAATAAAAAAATGGAATTTAAAATTATGAAAAACTTTTCAGTTTCCATATGAGATTGTTAAATATCTTAGCAAATCTGAAACAACAGTGACAAAGATTTGGGTATCTCAAATCTAAAACCCCAAGAAAAAAAATCAATCAGAAAAGATTGCCATTCTCTTCTCTTCTCAAAATCTCAAAGCAAATAATTCTGAAGCAAAGATTCAAAAATCTCAAACCTGTAGGCAGCAACAGATCAGAAAAAAATCTGTTCAAAAAGGATTTGAGCAAGCAAAAGCTTCAACAAAGCAACTTCAACCCGAAGCATGCTAATGCCCATAATCAGGCAATATCAATGTCAATGCTCCAGGCCTGATAGTATATTCAAGCTGGAAATCAAAAGTCAGGAAGCTATTAACCAGAAGATAAAATTTGCAGTGAAAAGAAAAAAAAATCCAAGAATGCAAAGGCTTCAACCTGAAATGCATTAGAGCAGTGCAGTTCTCTCTGGGATTTAAATAAAGATAAGTAGATTTCCTTAAAGCTTTGAATTTAATATTGTTAATCAATGATAAATCATAAGTTTAAAACAGTTGAAACAAAATCAAAAAAATGCAGATTCAACTTGAAAGCAAATGTAAATTGAAGTCTGCGGCTTGGAAAATAAATCAAGTTTGAAGCTTTAGAACAAATTCAAACTGTAAGTAAGTAGAATTAAAATTATTGGGTTTGATGAATTAAATGAACAAATACAACAGTGATTAAACAAAAGTTTTTATTCACGAGTTCCAGACTCCAGCCTCAGGCAAGACAAATCAAAATCAAAATAAGGAAAAATCAAAAGCCTGCAAACTCAAAACAATCTTTCCTGTCTCTGTTCTTGTCTCTGCTGGAAATCATCAGGTGAGCAAGCTTGACCTGTTCTATATTTTGAATGTTTAGATTGTGTTTGGAATATAGGCTTGTGAAATCTTATGGATATATCTGCATGTATGTGTGTGAAGTACTGTGGTCATGTTTGTGCTTACACAGGAACAACTCTCTATTGTTCTATAATCCCAAACCCATCACTGTGAGCAAACTATCCTGTTATTTATAGGTTGTGATGAATGCTTAATATAGATACTATGAAAACCTTTGGTATGCATGTGAATAGGGGTGTATATGTATAAAATGGATGTGCATGCTTTTGATAGGGGTCTGTTAGTAACAGGATAACCAAACTCCAGAGGAAGAAAAATTTATATCTCAGATTTTAAATAAATTTAGATGATGATTCCCAAATGAAAGTTGATCGTATTAGTATAATACTAATTCTAAAAATATTTTCGAATGTGTTTATGCAGTAAACATTCTAAAACTTTAGAATTACAGTGATAAACATTTATATCAGAAAATTCAAGTGTTATAATTTCTAGTTTCATTTATATGATTGGATTCGTATTCGAAATTTATGAATTTTGGTAATAATATTGGAATTTTTAAACTTGAAATTGATGGAATTTTTCGAGTTGAATAATGGTGGGAGTTTTGTCAAAATCTGGTGATCGGCGTGGTAATGTTTGGCGAAACTCGGCGTGGAGGTGTTGGGATGGTCATAGATTGTTAGAAAATTACTCGTTTAAATTCTTGATCACTGTGGTGATCAAGCGACGTGATTCTAGGGTTTATGCAACAGTTTTTAAGGTCGGGGTTCTTTGAGCATTTTCGTCGAAATGGATGAAGTATCGGCGATCGGTCCGTTGGGGATTGCAGCATGTGGTCAAGACGAGGCTTCGGTGAAGTTTCCATGGCCTCCGATGGCCAGAGGACGGTGTGGTTATGGTGGTTCGGTACTATTTCAATCTGGGTGTTGAACCACTCGATTTCAATTTATGGTCAATTTCGACGTTATGGGTTGTCGTGGTGACTCAAGGGATGATGGGTGGTCTCTTGATGATCGGAGCATCGAATAGAGGTGGCCGCGTCGATCGTGCACTTGCACGCACAAAAATCCGTGCATCAGTGGGATCAGGTAGTTTTTTTTGGTGTTTGGGGAAGGAGGGAGGCGACTCGAAACATGTCTCGGGAAAGATATGGTGTAGCTCGAGTCTCAACTCGAAGCAAATGGGTTAGCCTCGGAATGAAATTTGTTACAGGTTTCAAAAAAAAACAAAAAAAAACAAAACCTGTAAGGTTGTTTCAAAAATCTAACAGAGTTTAAATTTAAAATAAATTAAATTTAAAACACGAGATTTAGACAAAGTTAAATCAAGTTTAAATATGAATTCAAATTTTACTTTGTATCCTAATTTTGAATTAAATAAGTTTATATATTTAAATGTTTAAACGAGTTTAAAATGTTTTAAGTAGATTTTAAATGATTTGAGTCTTAAGATGAATTTTGAAACTAGAAGTAAGATCTAAACCGGGTTTTTGTAAATCTGGGTACAGAATTGAAGTTGTATCTTAGTTTTTGAAATAAAGGAATAATGTTTATTTTAAAGTTAAGTTAGTTAATTAAGAGTTAAACGATTAACAATTAAGGAAAAATTAATTAAGATGATGAATTTGGAGAATTTGTGAAAGCAAGTAAGGGGTGGTTTAATTGATTTTAAGTTAAGGTTAATAAATCTATAATTAAGGGCTAAATGGATTTAATGCAATTAAGTAATGAATATTAATTAATGAAATCAATTAATTGCTTAAAGGTAATTACTTAATTAAAAGTAATTAATTTACAATTAAAAGTGGATAAATCAAGTGTTTAACATTGAAGTCACTTATCATAACAAATTAAGAATGATTAACTTAATGATAATTAATTAACTTTGGGATGATTAATTAATTAGAGATAATTAATTTAATGATAATTAATTAAGTAAGGGTTAACTAATTAATTAAAGATGATTAATTAGATGGTGAATTAAATAATTAAAGGTTAATTGTAAAAAAAAATTAAAGGTCTATGAATCATAATTAGAGGTCAATTAATTTATTATTAATGGTCAATTAATAAATGATAAAAAAATTTTATCAAAATGATTTGTAATTAATATTAAATAACTAGGATTAGTAACCCATAAGTAGTTAATCTGATTTGAATTAATCAGATAATTAACCGACCTTATTTATGTAGGTTTGGATTCTATGGGATGGTTGAAGGGTTTGATATCCCTGTTTGTGATGCTCTGTTTTGATTTGAGCTATGTTTACTGGAATTTATTATCTGTGATATATACTTATGATCTGTGAATAAAAGATAAGCGTTACAATTGGTTGGTACCGCTTATCAAATATAAGCGTTATAGTTTATACCGCTTATTAAATATATTGCTATATTTGAATCTGTGCTGATTGATGGTGTGGCACTTTTATTGTGTAAAACCCCTAGACCACACTTATACACACACAAATATGGATTGCACGTGGAGATGGGTTAAGTCACAGATGTTTGAAATAGTTTTAAAAATTGAATTTTTGAACCCAAAATAGTTTTGGAATTAGAATTGAAGCCTTTGAAAATGAATTTCAAAGATAAAGTTATTTTGAATAACTTGATTGAGTTTTGAAATTTAAATAATTGGGTTTAAATTAGAATTCAATATTTGAATTGAATTCTATGATTTAGGAACTAGGGTTTAAAAAGGGTTATTCAACTTATAAATGGGTTTTTAAACCATTTTAAAAGTGTTGTTGGGAATTTAAATTTTAAACCCAAAGATTTTAACTTGTAAAAATATAATTGGATTTTTCTGAAACTTAAAACTTTATGTTTTCAAATAATAAGAGCTTTCACATAAGAAATGAATTTCCAATGGGTGTTAAAAGGAATTCAAGTCTAAAATAAAATGGTTCTCCAAGTTATAGATAAAACTTTGGAAATGGGTTGAAAGCTATAAATGAGATATTTAATTTAAAGATTTAAATGAGTTAATCCAGTTGAAATGGAAATTGTTTTTGGAAATCTATAAATAGATCTTTGTGAATCTAGGTGAACTTTGTGAAATGAATCTTTTTATTTAAAAATTTAAAATGGTAATTTGTTTAACCATTTAAAAGAAAGGTTTTGGGTTTTATAAGTTGTGACTTAACTGGAATCCCATATCCATATGTTTTTAAATATCGCGCTCACTATTCGGTTTAGCCGAGAGAGGACCTTGTGTCATATAACCCATTCCGAATAGTGATACGACGTTATGGATTGCAATTGAAGACCGGTGTTGAAGACCGGGTGTCTTCAAGAATGTTAGGATAACCTATCGATTGTCTCTGCACCAAGTAGCTACGGTATAGAGATTCCCTAAGTGATCGGAAGTCCGATCGGGATTGTGGATACCCGGATTGGCAAGGGCTTCTTCGGAAGTGCCTTCGGTTCTGGTCGAATCCGGAAAAGACTTGTATGGTTGTATGTCTGACACTACACTTTGAGATATTAAACTGATCTCTATCAAATACATTTCTGCTTGGTGGCGGAGAATTTATTCTCTTAGCTTAACACCCTTCTCTGAGACGTACGGGCTCGGAGGTTATGTAGTTGATATTTATCAGTGATATATTCCCAATATTGTAGTTTGGCATGCTAAGTGCTGCTGTGTGTTGATGATCATTTGATCAAAGCATGGCTTTTGTATAAAGCGTAGATTTGTGGACGAGACTGCATCAGGACCTCACACCCCGGAAATGCTCAGGAAAGATGCGGCAAGATTATGAGGGTCGCGCCCTTTAGGGTGTGTGATTCCCTTCTGGTAAAGGGTGGTATCATGGTATGGAGCCCAGATGCTTACTCATGTGGATACTGCAGATCTATTAATTTGTGATTGCTTTGTGGTTGTTGGATTAGAGGTACCTCGGATAAAGGTCCCAAAGGACCGGGGGATGGCATGCTCGAGTAGTAGTTACCTAGTTACAAAGGTAACCCGGCCTTGTGTTGGCAGAGATCCAGTTAGGTTCCCGGGACGTCCCGCCAGAGGCGATCCCATAAAAAGTAGGAAGTTCCTTAGCCTGACCATTTGTTGGTAATCCATTCATCCAATACGTGCCTTGTACGGTTTTAGTTGTAGAACCTGCCATTTACTTATGGTGGTTACCACTATTTAGATGGTAGCTATAGTAGGCATAGTTTGGAATGTCTATGCTGGATAGGATTTATATTATACTTTCGAAATGGTTTTCCACACTTTGCACTTATAGTAATAATATCAAAGGAACTTTCTCGTATTAAGCATATTTGACTATCATAAGGAGAAATCTCCTCCAAGTCTGCGTTTGCATTGTGTGTGTGGCGGGAGGCCTTATGGTAGTTTCATTTTCTAAAAAGCATTGCGGATTTCAAATTAAATTATTTTGTTTGGTTTAAAAGACCAATTGCTTTTGTTTGCTCACACCAGTCCCATGACTGACCTTGATTTTATTGTTCCTATCCTAAACTCTGGGTGCCCACTATTTTCCTACACGGGCAGTCTAGAGTTGGGTTTTTCAGATAGTCAAGTTTAGTAGATTATCTGGAGCTAGTTCAGTCTTTGGATTTGAACCGCACTGGTTCATCTGTGTGCATCGTGATCGGGAGTGCGAGCTATTGCTGGATTGGTGTTTTGAAGATGGAGTTCTTCCTTGAAGATCACCTTGGAGATTTTTGTTCCGCTGCTGATGTTATCTTTTCTTTCCGCTGCTATTGTCTTGTATCATATCTCTGATGTATATTCATTGTATCATTCTGTTGTATCAGATATTGTATCATGTTGTATATCAAATATATATTCTGTTTCTTCTGCTGCGTTGTACTTAATGTGTTATAGGCTCCGGCACGACTCAAATTTCAACGTTGGAATCTGCGGCATTCAAGTACAGTGGAGTACGGATGTCGATTCTCGAACGCTGGAATTTGGATTGTGACAGGGAATGGCTAAAACAGGGAAGCTGCAGCAAGGTTAGGTGGGTCATGCCCAAGCAGGACAAGATATTCCCCTGTCTAGATGTCCCTTTATTTTCGGCTGTGTGGGCGGTTGATTGCAACAACTGTTGGGGTTATCTTGTTCGGAACTGTTCAGTAAGGAATGGTTCTGGCCTTGTGTTGTAGGGGGTCGGGAGTGATCCTCGGTACGTTGATCTAGGCCACGTACTGTGACGGGCGGTACCCCAGTAGCCCTGCCATTGTATGGAATCCAAAATCCAATAAGTGCCAACGGTTTTGATTTTATTACCCACTTTTGTGGCTAGTAGCTGGAATTTATCATGTAACAATTTCAGCTATTTTCTATTTATTTGAAAACCCTAGGCACTATTATAATATCATTGAATTTCCTATAAAATGTTTTGGTTAGCGTAAGGTAAAAACTTACCCATGTTTATTTGTGGGGAGTCTTACGTGATACCTTTTGTTTTCAAAGGTTTTCAAAATTAAGCAACTTTAACCTGTCACTCACACCAGACCCATGTCTGACCCGGAGTTTATTTTTGTTTTCCTAAACTCTTGGGTACTCAATTTTACGAGTATCCAAGGGATTCAGGTTAGCATTGACGAATTCTGGAGGAGCAATGGAGCAGGAGGCTTCAGCGTTGTAGATATATATAGTTCCACTGTGTTGGTATCTCTGTGTTGTTTTGTGTAAGTTGTATCGAGTTGTATTAACTAGATAGGTGTTTATAACTGTCTAGTATGTGATGTATTATCTGTATAACTCTGATTGATGTTGAATATTATGTAAATACTTATGTGATTAATATAATTTATTCGTTCCGCCGTGAGATTCTGATGTTGTTGTTCTTTATTCTTTATCATTTCTATTTTCTCACCCCTTTCTTTCTTCAAGACGATACGGTTTTCTGGGCGTAGGAACCTGGGTCGTCACATATAGAGTAAAATTAATTACAAAATCACATTCGTTCGAACTTGAATTTCTCCGCTTTGATTAGGATTTTTTTTTGAATTTTTGGAACCTTTCCCTCGTTCTAAAAATTCATTCTTGTCTTCTCCTGTTCGCATTCTTTTGATGCTGGGGCAACCCATAGCTCCAACCTCAACTGTCAACTTCATCCATAGCTGTGACTGAATTCCATCGATGGTCCCGCCAACCTCTATATGATTTGTAAAAGGTTAAAACTCCTTTACAACAGGCGTCGATTCACCAAAGATTTCTATGTCCTCGATTTACGATGCTGTTATTTCCCTGTCAAGCCCGAACAATTTCTTAGCAAACGATCAGGGTAATTCCCTTGTAAATTTTCACTCCATTTCGATAATCGGAGATTATCCTGATATTAGGTGAAGTCATTTCTCTCCCTCTCAAGGGGGAAATTAAATTTCCGCATCTATCTTATTCCTGGAATCTTGTTTGACCCGGTTAAGGTCAACCGCGATTAGATAAGTCTATCCATCTTTTCTCTTTTGTAATCTATCTATTTTCCTTTCGAGCATATCCTCGTAGTTAGAATTCGTTTGATTAGGGTCCCTTTGAAATTGAATCTCTATCCTTGTTATGTAATCCATGCTTGAATCATCCTATGAGGGAGTGTATTTGTAATTAATATAAAATTGTTTTATATTGTGTTGTTTGAGTTGTTATGTTTGAATTTTAGGTTTCGATCGATTTGCCTAGCTAATGCTATCGATAAGAATTCAAAACATTGAACAGAGAAAACTGACACAACATTGTTTTCAAAAATTTTAAATGAAGTAATTTTGTGTGTGATTATATTATATATAAAGGTATAGTTTTTTTGAAATTAAATAGTTAAATGAATTTGTTTGTTAGGAATGATAATATTTGATTTCCATTTATTATTTCGTAAACCATTCACTACTGCAACATGATTTAAATACATGAAATTATAAAACATGGTATATAAATTTGATTTGGAAATAGATGAAATAAAAAAATTAAAGAATTTGAGAATTTAAATTTCTAGTGCTTTTCAAATTGGGGTTTTAAAGTCTTAAATTTTATATTATTTGAAATTATTTCTGAGTAGAATTTGTTTCCAAAGAATTTTCAAAGACGTAAGTCAGTACTCCCCTCTTTGTCGTTGGAAAATAATTTCGATGATGGCCGCAACATCATCGACATTCATTTTCGAGTCTCAAAATGGAGAGACTACGTAGCAGCTTCGCTACACTTTTGTTTGGAAAAGGAAATTGATTTGAATTTCTTGAATATGATTTGGTTCACAATTTATATATATATATATATATATATATATATATATATATATATATATATATATATATGTATGTATGTATGTATGTATGTATGTATATATGTATATGTATATTTATTTCAAAGTAGTTTGAAGTGAAACCGAAAATTTGAATCTTAACTTTATATTAAGAAACGGTTTCAATTATTGAAATAAAGTAAAAAATTTCAATAATTGGAATATATAAAATGATAAATGAAATTAAGACAACCTGAAATAGTTGAATTTGAATAAAACTTATTGGTATAATACTAAATTGCATTCTAATATGTATAATTTACCTAAAATATTCAAAAAGGTTAAAATGTTAGGGTGAATATATTGAAGGTTATACAAGAGAAAACTTAAGTAATAACTTGTTGCTTAATAAAAATGTTGGAAATAAAAGAAAATTTTGTATAGTATTTAATTACATTCGAAACATTAATAAACCTACTTGGGAAAGGTTTGAATGTAACTGAATAATATGTAATATAAAATGTAAGTAATAAGATGTTCCTTAAATAATATTTTGTGAAGGGAACATATAAATAATAAATTGAATAATGAATTCGAACAATAAAAAGAGAATTAATTAGTTGAATAGAAAATGGTTATAGTAAATGTCTATACACTTAATATGTTGTAAAGTATGTCAAGTGGAATAAAATTAAATGAGAAAAAAGATGCTATCTAAGAAAATAAATATGAACATAAGAATAGTGAAATTGAATTTCAAGTGGGATCAACTTAACTAAAGAAGAAAGCATTAAATAAATGAGTAAAATCAAATAAATTTTATTTTGAATGAAAATTTTGTAACAAATGTTAATAACTTGAAATAAAATTCTATTGATTGAAATTCATTAAACTGAATCAATAAAATATAATTATAATGAATAGTTATTGAGTGAATAAAATGAATTGAAGCTAAATTGGCTGATTAACAATCAAATTAAATTAAATAAAATTTAAAATGGTTTTATATTAATTGTTGTATTTTGTATTTTGAATCTGTTTTCTCTTTTGGTTGTTTCTATCCTCCTATCTCCTTCCTTTTTGGGGATGAAAAGTTTTGAGTGAGGGAGAGTGTAACAACCCGTAAATTTTATCGATAAAACGTAATTAACTGAATTTATGAGAAATTTTAAATTATTAAATTTGGAAATAGAAATTTGATATTTTGGATACGTCCATCTAAGCATAGCAAATGGTAAAAAAATTTATTGAAAAATATAAAAGTTAATTCAGTTATGTAATTTTCAATTTCAATATTAGATCAGTTAATTTGACGAATTTTTTTTTTTGAAATTTGAATATTTTCATATAATAAATATGTAAACCATTTTCTGGGTAAGACGTCATATTTCGTTTTACAAAATTTGAACTGTTCTAGCTTCATTTATCTTATTTTCGGAGATTTAGCAGCATTTTGACAACAAAAAATCAAGTTTTTATAATTTGATTGTATCACTGATGTCCGTGTACCATTCTGTTCGTCTCGTCATGCTGATCTAAGCTGATCTCCGTAGTATATTCATTTGTGTGTTTCGATGTCCGGTATGCGGCGAAATCCACGTAACGGTTTGCCGTGTCGGCACTCGTTTTGAACCCTTTTTTTTCCTATATCCATTCATTGTCCTCCGTGAGAAAGCTGTCAGCCAACAACCATTAACAATTCACAGAATTCAACATTTGACCACCTCTATTCCACCATTTCATTTATTATAGTGGTTCGTTTTCTTTGCTTGACCTTTGGTTTGCTCCGACTCTTGTTTATATATATATTTACACACACACATAATGTATAATATGAATTAAGTTGCAATACATCCCTATATTTCCTGAAGCAAAACTGCTCGTTTATATATAAATTGAAATTCAAGTTTCCATGGATCATCTTCGAGATTTCATTGGCTTGGCTCATCTCCTTGTCGTGCTCTCCCCTTTCTCTTCCATTTTGTTCCACCAATATATTACATATATATATAATAGAGTGGTATATATGAAATTTGCCGAAACATCAACATCTTCGTGTTCATCTTGATGCTCATCTCTGTGACTTATACCCTCTCCAGTAACCCAAAATGCAAAACCACTGCCCAACTCCTTCACCGACCATCTCCACCTCCGCCTTCTCTCCACAACCCAGCAATCCCATGTGCCGCCTTGACCACCGCATCTACACCGCCTATCTCCGCCCATACTATCTATCACCGAAGCCGCGACAACAACCAAGCCTCCCATCGCCTTGCCCTTTCGAGCGCAGCCACCCCTCCTCTTTAGGCGTTGAACCACCCTTTTTCCCCTGGCCGTTCACTGCAAACCTTGCTCTCCCCTCTTTTGCAGCTTAATCATGGTATTTGTACATAAATATCCTGTTTGTTTATATATAAAGATTTATATAATGTATAGGGTTTGTTGTTATATATATAAAGGTTTTTACAAGTTATATATAATGAGTTTGTTTATATACAAAGCTGTTTATAATATATATATAAACAACGTATATAATGTTTATAAAGTATGTATATTAGCTGTGACTTGTCATAGCCGTGCTAACCCTGCCAGTCCTACTACATAAGTTTTATATATTCTGTTATATATATATATAGATAGATTTATGTAAATTATATTATATGTCAGTAATATATATATATATATAGGTTGATTTGTAAATATCTTGTAAACATGTATTCGACATATATACGATATATAGTCTTATAAATATTATGTTAAGAATGGTTTTAAAATATGATGTATATACATTGCTTATATATATTGAATATATTTCCAATGTATTTTAGCTCGGTGGATGCCTTGTTATATATGTATGTTTATACTAGTAATTGGTTAGAATATAATATGTATTATTCAAAGCATATATATATATATATTGTGTGCACAGGTGTGGCCCTACCATCTCGGTATGTGTTTTGTTATATAATATGTGTATGGATATTTGTTATATAATATATAGAGAGTTTAAAATAATAATAATAATAATAATAATAATATGTATAAATATTTTGATATATGTGTCGCTTTTGTCCTTGTTACTATTGCATAGCATATATATTACTTAAAGATGGGTCGGCTGAAGTATAATCCTTTGAATCTAACCATAGTTCTATTATGTATATATTATTTATTTTGTAGTGTGTACATATTTAAATATAGCTACATACAATGGGAGTAGCCTAGTTGAACTGTTTTCACAAAGTTATAGTCCATAAATATGTTGATTCAGTATATACTTTGATTTTAGAGTAAACTATAATATATAAGCACGTTATTTCAAAATACATGTTCTAAAATAAGTGATGATTTTATATATCATACTTATATTTTATTTTATGTATTGGTTGAATTCAATATTGAATTTAGGATATATATATATATATATACAATTCAAAAAGTTATTTTGAATTGTATTTCAAATCGAATATGGATTTTTTAAGGGAAATACGTTATAAAGATTATATATATATATATATATATATATTCATTCCCATCAATTTTCGAATTCCTATTCAGCCTTGTTCGTCAAAATTCATGTCCGTCATGCTTGGCTTTAGAAGATGTGCTTGGATTCTTCGTATCTTATTCTTGTTGTGACGACCTGAAATTTTTAGGCATTTGAAATTGGAATATTAAATTAATTTTAAATATTTTCATGATAGTTTAACTTGGATTTCAAATATCAGTTTGAATTTGGCGACTGAATTTAATAATTTGAATTTGGGTAAATTATTGAACCTTCAGTTTTAAGCCTGTTAAAATATAATTTGAAGGCTTGTAAAATTTATATTGATAATACTGAAGAGTGTAAAAGTGTTAAAATTGAATTTGGAAGTGTTTTGTTCAGTTTTGAATTTATATCGTTTAAATTGAATTTAAAAATAGCCTTCCGAGGCACAGTCTCGAAATTTGACGAAACCAGTTCCATTGGATCCATAATAGTGTATTATTATCGGATTTCAAATTTCATAACATTTAGAGTTACCATTTGGTCGTACGATATGATAAAGCCTAGAATAATCTAATTAAATTTAATTTAAGGTTATTACAATACGAGATATTTTGGTTATAAAATAAAATATAATTTATAAAAGTCAACATCTACCGACCTATCCTTTTTAGGCTTAACCTGTACGCTAGCCTACTCTCTTCAATTATATGTTGCGTTACTTCTCCTTCATCTGGGAATAGAGCGGCTCATTAAACTTAAAACCGAAGGAGAAAAAAATGGCCGAACTCATTTTATAAAAAAAAATCAAAATCAAAATCAATAGCCGCGTTAAATAAAAAATCGAATCCTCCTTTTCTCTTCGTGCTTGATCGAACAAACTATGGGATCGACGAGTCGCGTTCACCCAAATTGACTCGAGTTCGAATCATGGGAAGGAGAGTAATTTCGAGGTCATTGCGCAAGTACTGGTTGTCGTGAGTTTGTTTAGGTGCTAGGCGATGTCGTGGAGGTGCTTGCATGGCTAGGTGGTAGGCGATTGCAGTAGGTTGCGCGAGCTCGAGATTTGATCGATGTTGGCTGCAAGGCGAGACGCAAGGCGTGTTGGGTAGAGATGATGAGGGAGAGTTCAAGTTCGAACTCTAGTTTATGGCGTCAGGCAGTGATGATGTAAAGGGATGTGCGCACGTGGGATGTTCGAGATTGAGCAGTTTGTTATGGTGATGTGGATGGAGAGGAGGAGGAGGAGTAGATGGACGAAGGAATCGATGGCTGTGGCATCGACGACAGTAGAGATAAGCATCGAGTTCGATTCCGTGCAAGCTTTGAGCAGGAGTTCGATGTTTGATTTCCCTCATCGAGTAGGTAACGTTTTTTTTAGCATTTTAATTTAAAATCCACTTAAGTTAAATTGGCAAAATTGTTTGTTAGATTGACAGCAAGATATATGTAGATTTAGAAATTTATAGTTTTGACTTTAAAAAAAGAAGAAGAGGATTTAGGTTACTGATTTGGTGGTAAACTTCTTTTATTATTAGTTAATTAAATAAACAAATAGTAATTGATTGTCCGATGATTCAAATGTTAACAAACTTATTTACTTTTCGAAAATTAGTTTTAAATTAAATAATTTGTAAATTAAATATGTGGGAATTACTTGTCCAATTAATTCGTATATTAATTAATTATAAAATGTTTATACAAGGTCAAAAATAAAGAAACAAGCCGGAATGAGAATGGATTGCGAAAACAAATCAAAGATGAGTTAACCTCACTCATCTGGATTTTATTTAAATTTAAATGGTTAAATTTAAATAATTGGTTGAATGATTGAATTGATTTGATGTGGTATATTATATAGTAATATATAGTATATATTAGATTGATTGATTTCCCGCATTATATAGCGGATGAGACCTTATGCGCCGCAAAATAGCGGATGATATTATATTAATCCCATATACCGCGATATTCCTCCTTGAAGTGGAATTGGTATTGTGCTAACATCCGTGGATGCAAGGAAACAGGTTGGAGGGATCCAACTGGATGCCACAAAATTATTTAGACTGTTTATTATTCTGTGTTATGAATATTTGATATTTTGTGATGAATTATATTGATTATTGGAATATTGAATTGGATTTTTGGAAAAAAAATATAAGAGTAAATTTTGGAAGTGAAATAATTATAGAATAAAAATAAAAATGAATTTGGTTTTAAATTCCTTTAAACTTCTATTATAAAATGAGTAATTAATTTATTTAATGAAGTAAATAAAAAGGTAGTTAATTACTGGTTGAGATTAATCAAGAGTGATTAATATTTGTGGTTTAATTAATGATTAATTACTTAATGTAATTAATTTAGATTAGGATAAATTAAAATGTAATTAGAAATCATTAATTTATATAATTAATGATGTAATTAAAGGTTGATTAATTAAGATTAATTAATCAATAATAAGTGATTTATGAGAAATTAATTAATAGGTAATTAAGGATAATGTAATTACTTATAGTTAATTAATTTGTAAAGTAATTAAAGATGAATTACTGTTTTGGTTAAGAATAATAAATTTGTGTAATTAATTAAAGATAATTACTTAAATGTAATTGAAGGATAATTAATCCAGGGTGATTAATTAAGATGGATAATTAAGGGATGATTGATTAATTGATTTGAAATTAATTACTGTCAAGTGAAGGAATCTAAGTGATTGAGGTTACTAATTCAATTAGAATTAATTAAATTAATTTTGGAAGTGATCAAGTTTGCTTATGGATGGTTGAAGGGTATTGGATGCTTTGAATGAGTTGACATCTCTGATATGAAATGTTTTGTAGTACCATATGTTTGGGCGAACCAGATATTGTGGTTATCTATCAATGGTGAATTGTTGTGTAAAGGGACATCCTGTATTTAAAGTTTGAAGTGTATTCCATTTGGATAACTTGGGTTAGGATGACGTAAGACTCGAAGAGACCAGGGTCGGGTATTGGAAAATACCCGAAACCACTTCGAATTTTTATAGATTGATATGTGAAATCAATAGGCCGAAATGAAATGATTTAAGTGAATTGGACTATTTAATCCAAATTTTGGTACTTAGAAAATTGATGTGTGAAATAAGTGATGTCTATAACAAATTGTGAATTGATACGAGTTACCCCGGGTTTTATATAAGTTGTATGCTTTGTATTCCTTGTTAGATGGGTTTACTCACGCTGGGTTCCAGCCTGAACCGGGTGTTACTTTGATGTAATGCTCAGGTCAGACCGAGTATTACAGATTTTCAGGTAAGAACGTTCTCGGGCATAGGAGGTTAGCTGGATGGCAGGAACGTATGGAGTGTTTCCGCTGTAATATATTTCGGAATATCTGAGACATGTTGATTTGTATATGTCCAGTATTTGAGTATGTGTGTAACTCCGTTGTATTAAAATGTAGTCGAAAGATATAGTACTCTTTTGTAAACTGTTATTATTTGATATTATATTTTATTCTGCTGCGAATGTGAGAATTTGTGTTGTGTTTTCTGTTTCTTCTTCTTTTGTCACTTTCTTCTTTTTCCTAACTATTTGAATTTTCGGGATCGAAAATCTCGGGTCGTTACACTTGTTATCTTTCTATAGCTTCGAAAGGTGAGCAATCACTCACGATTAACATTATTATAGTTAGTAAATTGATTTCACTTGAAAGGACAATTGAAATATGCTGTTAAATTTGAATTGCTAGTTATTTATTTGTTAAATATGATATGCCATCATCTGCAATTGTTCACCTTTGATACATGACACCATATCTTGTTGTATATATTTTATTTAATTTATCACTGATGATATATGCATATTATTTATATGTTATATTTTATCATATTTTTCTCACTCTATAAGTTCCCTGTTAATTTAGAATTCCCTATGGGTTGAAAAGATACATACCTGAACGATATTATAAAATAGGGGAAAATATTTATTGGTTGAAATGATAAACCCAGGCAATTTTCATTAATTTTGAAAATTTAGGATTGCGGGTTGAAATGACATACACCCGTAAATATTTGAATTGCGGATTGAAATGATAAATATCCGTATCACTTGACTATAGGATAGAAAATTATATACAGATACTGTTGGTTTATATTTTGAAAATGATTTCCAAAGTTTTGAAGGGAAATATATGGGTTTTAATAACTATTGCTTTTTAAAATATAATATATAAATGTTATTTTTACATATGTCTACATTTTTAGATTTTTAAAATTATATGTTTTGGAAATTTTAAATTTATAAGTTAGTTTTGAAAATATAATTTTTAAAACTTTTACTTATAATTTTACTATTTTAAATATATATATATATATATATATATACACATATAAATTAAGATGTAATGCATAATACATTTAATAATAATACTTATTTAAATTTATATTAATAATAATTAAAAATAGATTTTTAACTTTAATAATAAAGGATAGGAAGATAAATTATTGTTGACTTGGAATTTAAACTGGTTAATAATTGAATTTAAATGAGAGTTTATTTGAACTTAGTAATTTTTGAGATTTTGAAATTTTGATTGATAACTTGACTTGAGAAAAGATGACTAAACGAATATTCTCAATTATGAAGAAAATTGAGATTTAATATTTAATATTAATTTAAAATTATAAATTAGGATTTTATTTAATTGTTATTAAAATTATTAAGTGAATAATTTCCAATTTGAAAAATAAAATTTAAGTTAAATGTAGAAATATAAATGAAATTTATATTGTAATTGTTTGAATATTTAAACTTGAATCTTAGAAATTTAAATTGAAATGGCTAAACTGAAATTGATTTAAATTAAATTTGTAGAATTAAGATGATTTGAATTGACTTGTGAAATTGAACGAAACTATTTTAGTATATAAATTATTTTAATATATAAATTATTTTAGTATATAACTATATTAATTTATAATTATTTTAATATATACACTATTTCAATATCTAAACTGTTATGATTTCAAAAGTGCTATGATTTCAAAGTGTTATGATTTCCGAAGTGTTATGATCTCAAAAGTGCTATGATTTCGAATGTGTTACAATTTTGAAAATGTTACGATTTTGGAAATGAATGTTATTTAAGTGAAAAAAGTATCGAATTGATATGGTTTTGAAAAGAATATGATATTTTGATATGAAGTATGAATTATTTGAAATGAAATAACCATGGTGTGAAATAAGAGTTTGGTTGTTAAAGAGACCGGGATCTGATATTTTCATACTCTTTACCAATACCGAAATCACTTTAACAACTGTGTACATGGTGGAGATTCCAGAATGAAGTAGAGTGGTTTGGTGATGATTCTATATGGTATTTATGTAGCCCTAACTTCCATGAGTCAGCTTGATACGGCTAAAACAGGAGCAATGTCGGGCCAAATGAGGTCATTCCTCCTATCAAATACATTTCTTCGATATCATTATATTGCTTTTGTGATTTGATTGGGTGCACCTTTGATTTGGGACTGTGTCATGAGGTGGGCGGTAGTAGCTGTTATGCGTTATCACCAGTCTGGATCCGCAAACGGTATATCTACCCTGGCATTGCCTCGAGTGCCTTGTCGCATGCCCTATCATTTTACCATACCTGTGGAATGCCCTCTAATAGACCTCCAGTTTACGGAGGAATTACAGTACTGTATAGACTATAGGAATATATAAAAACGTGTTAAGGGAATAAGTGTAACGCCTTAACGCTATTTTGATATTTTTATTTTACTATAGACATATTGTAATAGCGCGTATTATTACATAGTAGATAGTTCCATGGATCCTTAAAGGATGGGAATCCCAAACATCCTTTAAGTTACTTGTATTTCAATTGATATTTCGCTTGAGCCGAATTTAGTATATAAGAATGTTAATCCCGACTCAAGCGTTTTGTGTTTTGCTTTATGCTCGGGTCAGGTCGAGTGTCACGGCATTTCAGACTCACCTTTGGAGATTGGAGCTTTCTTTGAAGATCGGTCTTATCTATTTAGCTTTTCCAGTTGTTTTGTTCAGACTTGTCATCTGTTTGAATGTGAGACTTCATTGTATTTGAGATATTCAGTTGTATTTTATTTCAAACTCTGATGTTTTATAGTAGCTTCATGAACTACTATTTATCTATTCCGCTGATATTGTTATATTACTCTATGTCTATGATTGAATTTATTTACCGTATATGCTGAGTTTTTCCAAATATAAATTAAAAATATGTTGTTTTGAGCAATTCAAGTCCAACATGTGTAGATGCGAATGATTCGAAATACTAGGTCGTTACATGTTTATAGCGTATTGTACTATATATGTAGATAGTTTATCGGATCCTTAAAGGGTGGAATCCCAACATCCTTTAAGTTATATTGCATTTACTTGAAATTTCACTTGAGTTTGATTTATGTGGCATAAGAATGTTAATCCTGACTTGAGTGTTTTGTGTTTTTCCTTATACTCAGGTCAGCCTAAGTGTCACAGTTTTTGAAACTCATCTTTTGGAGCTTGTAGTTCACTTGGAAGACCTATCTTATCTATTTCAGCTTTCAGTTTATTTCTGTTATTTTCAATTGTTTTTTTAGACTTGTCATTATCTTTTGTTTTAGAGACTTCCGTGTATTGGAAGTTATGATATATTCTGTTTTCTAAATGTTATTTCTGTAGTAGTTTCATGAACTACCAGTTATTTTATTCCACTGCGTATTGTTGTAAACTCTATGTCTGTGATTCTGTGATTGATTTATTTACTATATATGCTAAGTTTTGCCAATTATAAATTAAAAATATGTTATTTAGAGCAATTCAAGTCTGACATGTGTAGATTATTGTCGATTTGAATGGTTTGAAATAGCGGGTCATTACAGATGTTATTTTATTATAATGCTCAGGACAGATCGAGTATTACATATATAGATTAGGAAGCTATGGAGTCCAAAAGACGAACTGGAGGATTCTCAAATGTATTTCATGTAGTTGGTTATTTTCCGCTGTGATTGGCATGCTGTATATTCATTATTTGTGAGGACAAGTTATTATAACTGTCTAGATTGATTTGTTGATTGTTGTACTCTGATGGTTATATGTATGTTAACAGTTACAGTTTCTTTTGTATAAAGATCTATTATTATCTATTATATATTGTTCTGCTGCGATTGTGAGATTCCCCGTATTATTGTTATGTTTTCTTCTATCTCTCTTGTTCTTCTTCACCCCTAATGATCTGGTATTTCCGACGCTCGATAGTTCGGTATGCTATATACTAAACTATTGATTTCGATTTTCAAAGGACGAAAATCCAGGGTCGTTACAGTGGTATCAGAGCTTAGATTAAGCGAACACCTAGGCTTTGGTGGGGATTACTCATTAGAGATAAGGTCAGTAGCACCCTAGAATGTGTTTGAGTGTATTATAGATATGAGCATGTATTTGTTACTGAATATATAATGTTTTATATTGTGTTGATCTATCACTTGAGTGGTTTATGGATTCTAGTCGAGTAGTGGGATGCCACAATATCGATAGGAGTTTCTAAATACTTGAACAAGGTAAACCGACAAAATATTATTTTGCAGCAGGTAAATGGAATAGTTTTTCCCAAACTATAATTTTATATTAAAGTAATAATTTTCTAAAATTATTATAGTATATTTTGAGTGTCTGGATGATATTACTATTATCAAAAAAAGATTATAGAACTTGATGGTTTATATAACCAAAAAGAAATTATATAAATATGATTTATACCAACAAGTATGTAACGACCCGCTATTTTGGACCATTCAAATCGACAATAAAACCATACATGTCCAACATGAATAATTCAAAATACCGAATTGTTAATTAAAATTTGGCAAAACTTAAAATATACAGTAAATAAATCAATCACAGATCACTTACACAGAGTAATACAATGCAGCGGAATAGATAAAGAATAGTAGTTCATGAAGCTACTATATACATTGGAGTTAGAAATAAAATACAACTGAATATCTTAGATGTAGTGAAGTCTCCAGTATGCACAGATGACTTCTCTGAACAAATCAACAGGATGACTGAAAGGATAGATAGCTGGATCTTCAAGCAAGGCTCCAACTTCGAAGGTGAGTCTCAAAGGCTGTATCACTCAGTCTGACCCAAGCGTAAAGCAAAACACAAAACACTCGAGTCAGGATTAACATTCTTATATCAATAAATCCAACTCAAGTGAAATATCAACTGAAATACAAATAACTTAAAGGATGTTAGGAATAACCATCCTCTAAGGGTCCATGGAACTATCTACAGGGTAGAAATATACACTATAACACCGTGGTTCTTTCATCTTAATTTATACCTCAAAATCAAATATCATTTCACTTCAAATATAGCTATTTTCCAAAATAGTATTTAGATATATTAAATAATTTATACCGTAAAATATTTTCAATTCCCTCAACCTAACAAATTGTTTCAACATCAACCCGACCTTCCCATTTAAATTAAATTCAATCTCAATTTATCAATTTAAATTCAACTCAATTCCTAAAATAACCACTTCAATTTTATCGATCTCAAATTCGGATTTGTAATCACAAAATACCCCTTTATATTCAATATTTTTAAACCTTTAAGTATTCAGCGTTTCAACTAAATTTTTATTCAATTTAGTTTTCTAAATAATAAATTCAAATTTAGTTCAACCTAAATTTTCATTTTAATTCAATTTAGTTTCTAAATAACACATTCAACTATATATTGATTTCAAATACAGATCCGAATCTCAAATTTAAACCATTTAAATTCCTATATAGTTTAAGGCTTAAAATTTAAATGTTCAATTTAACCGTTTCATATATATCTCGATTTAACCTCATTATTATTTAGTCTTGAAATACTTCCTCATTTGATTCAAGATTATTTAATTGACCTTAAATTCCATTTTCTCAATATTTTCTTTAATTTACTTAAACGTGAAATATGCATTTAATCGCTTAAATCAACAATCCAGTTATAAAATCCTACCTTTTTAAAATTTCCCATTTAAAAATTTTAAATCGATTTAATTAAATAAATCCTTATTTAGATACCATTTAATAAACTCAAATTTATCTCCTCATCTTAATTTATCACAATTATTTCAAAAATCTATTTGAAATATAATTTACATAAATATTAACATAGTTTATGTATTAAATCAAACTTGATTAAGTTTAATATTATTAAATCTATATATATAGAAATTTAATAATTAACATTTATTAAGACCATATATTTCTTTCCAAACAAAGAATTTATTTCCAAAATATTTATGTATGAACCACGGTGTCTATATATATTCCTTATCATCTGGTCAAGTGTTACGGATATTTATTATTTAAATCCGTACAGTAAATATATACGGGTGGATATCATTCCAATCCGAAATCCCAAATTTAATTAAATGAAAATCGCTTGGGTCTATCATTTCAACCCATAATGAAATTCTCCTATTCTAAAATCTGTTCGGGTATGTATCATTTCAACCCATAGTGAATTCTAAACTACAGGGAACTTGCAGAGTGATAACAGATAATAAAAATATAGCAGGATATGATAATAATATACAACAGGAATATATCATCAGTAATTAAATAAAGTATAAACAATAAGATATGATGTCATATCCCGTAGGTGAACAGATACAGGTAATAGCATAAATATAACAATTTAAATAACTACAACAACATATTTCAATTGTCGTTTCAATTGAAATCAAATTTAATACATAAAAGAACGTTAATCGTGAGTGATTGCTCACCTTTCGAGCCTAGAGGAAAGGGAAGAATGAGAAGAGATACGAATCCAAGCACAGATTTCGAAGCAACGAAATATTGGCAAGAATTTTAACGATCAAAGCTGATAAAGAGGAATTGACGAAACTCAAATTAGAGTTGGGTCGATTGAAGATAAATAGGATAAGTGAGCTATATATAACCATATACAAATAAAACTGTATTCTAAATTTAGACATATATTAAATTAAATATATATTTTCAAAAACCATTGGTGTAAACAAAACATATCTATATGCAGTATAGTTTAAAATAGTGTATATGTTTAAACCTATATATAAACCAATATCCAACACCATTTAAAAATCTAAATCTTTATAAAGTAACCCTTGTAAATAAAATATTAAAATCAATATTAAAACATATTCTAAATTTAATATACATACATTCCAAATCATTGTTTTCAACAAAACGTATATACACTAAAATCAGACATGTATGCAATATATATGTTGAAATAATACTAATTAAAATATAAATACATATATATAATGCATGTTTATTTGCAACGTATCAACTACCACATATATTATACTTTTAAACTTAATATATATTAAAAATATAAACTGTACCAACTTTTATAACATAAGATAATTTATATTATACATACTGTAACTTATATAACCCAACTTATATAAACAGACCGAATCAACAATTTATACTTATGTAAACATAAACATAACGCATAAAAGAAAAATCAAGGCACGTCCTGACATATTATAGTTTAAGTCAAAACAAATGGAACTAATATTATAACTTGTAAAACATATATAAAAATAAAACATACCCATACTTGAATAAGGATATGTATCCACTATATGTAGATACGCAGCCGAAGCAGTAGAGTGAGATGGTGAGTGGACGTTGGAGGTGGAGCAAGCAACTTCTCAATATATTTTTTCGTTTGGGTCTGAAAGAAGAAAAGAAGGGGAGGAGGAACATAATGGCAGAGAGAAAATGAACAGGGGAGACAAAAGAGAACAATGATGCAGATAGAAGAGAATGATATATATATATATATATATATATATAAGTATGAATTGGAATCCAAGAGACTGGAGCAACCGAAAAAAAAGGAACGCCACAAAAGTAACGTTCAAATTAATTAACCTAACATAAAGCAATAAATTGTGGACCGTTTGATTTAAAAAAAATCAATGCAAACGTACGTTTGTTTTTCTCAATGGTTATAAAGCAATGCGTAGGGACTAAGGTTAGGAATGAAAAAGGTGATCAACGTACCATCAATAGATTAAGGTGAAAAAAGGCAGGGAGCAATCAAAAATCAAAATTTCCAATTTGAGACGTTCGAATTAAAGAATGGAACGTTTGTACTGAATTGGGAATAGTTACAGTCCCTTAAATTTTGGAGTTATGAAATTTATTAAAGCAATTTATTTTATGGCAAGAAATCTCATTTGCCTATAAACGGCAAATCTAGGGACGTGTATAGTTTTTATAGGAGCTATATTTTCGTTGCTTTGTACGCAAGGAAATAATAAGATGCGCAATCAAAGCATGCAAGTTTTATGGTCAAGGAATTTCGTTTGTTTGCAAATCAATAAGTAGAGAAAACGGCAAGTCACATTTTGAAATAAATGATTTCAATGCAATAAAAAGGTGCCTGGGTTTTTATTACTTGGATTATGGGAAAAAAACGATAGAAAATAATTGAACATTCCGAACGTGTTATAAAATAGGAAGCTGCATGATTTTTTTCTTTTGAGATTTAGTAATTTCGTTCACACAGGTAAGGGATAAGTTGCTTCCATTTAATGTTTATTAACAGAGCTAAAATTGAGGTGAAGTGATAATGCAACGTTTCCAGTATTTAGGTGAAGCTTGCGAAAATTTTGAGTAACCAAAACAGGCATGCAAGCACTTGATTTGTTGATTGGATTTTAAAGGCGGCAAGCAATTATTTTATCCTTGAACGGAATAGAATTTTGGACAAATTTATTGCAACGTGTTTAAATGAGAGAATTGGCCTTTGATAGCTGAGGAAACGGAATGATATTTGATTTCGAATGTTACCTTATCTTATAATAACTTCCGTGAATTTAGAGTAGCGAAGTGGCAATAAATTTCGTACGTGAGTGCGTTGGTTCAGGGAAAGAAAAAGGCAAGCACTAAATATTTAGATGGCGTTGATTTAAGTGGAAGAAAACGTCACTAATTTATGGTTTGAATGTTTTTAAACAATGCGTTTTATTTCTATTAGATAAAAGCAGGTAACGGAAAGGAAAAATTTATTTCTTTCCCTCTTAAAAGAATGCACGCCTACTTGTATATTTATTTATGTAGTTAAGGTAAAATTTTATTTCCTTTCGTAATATTTATCTTTTTCTTTAAAAAGTATACAACAAATATCAGTAGAACAACCGCAAAATAAGTATTGTTCATATATATATTGCGGTGTGAATTTTGAAAAATGCGTAGAACCTATGAAATAATATACACCCAAAATTAATGCAAAAGTAACGCTTTTAAATTAATACGATTTTCTATTTTATACGTTATTTATTAAATATCGTACCCTTTAAATGCGTAATTTAACAGTTTCCTTGTACACTATAAATCTTCTTCATATTTATTACTTGAATAAAAGAGAATTATGGTTACCTTCTTCTTTGATTGCTATTACCATTCACAAAGCGATTTATTATTCAAATGGACAAAATATTACCAATTTTTTTAAAGCAAGTAGATAATCCAATCCTTTTATTAAAATTCCAATTAGAGTTATCCTTTGAACAAAGTTAAACTTTTTTCAGAACTTCTATTTTATACTTAGAATTTTGGGAAAAAATTTAATCAAATTAAAAATATACATCAAAACAAATTTCAAGGTTTTATAAATGAAAGAATAAAGTGCTAGAAAAACTAGGGCTGTTACACTCTCCCCCACTCAGAACTTTTCGTCTCGAAAAGAAACGAAAGAAGGAAAATAAAGGAAGATAAGATAGTAAAGCAAATATTTAAAAAGGATATATCCAACAAGGAAGGAATGTAGATTTGGAAAACTGAATCAAGGTGAATAACTAAACTGAGCAGATAAGGTAGATTCAAAGAATAGAATCGAGCACGAATAATTAATCTAGAACCATAAGAGTATAAATTTCAAATATTAATTGAAAATTTCTTTGTTGGGAAAAATACTTTTATAATAAATACCTTTATAATAATACTTTTATAATAAAATACTATTATATCGAAATAAATTTTCCTTTCGAAAATACTTTTATAACTCGATGTTTCAACAAGTTTATCCTCGTTCATGCAGACTCTGGCCATGCGTTGATCAGGCGCAAAGCTAGAATTCTTCAAGTACTTAGTAGACTTGTTTCAACACCCAGTGAAAATACTTAAAAAACCTTTAAAACAAATATGGAAAGTACAATCCAAACAAAACAACCAAACCAAAACCTTTGTCCGACCATGGTTCGCAGATACACAATGGTTACGCCTGGATCCCCCAGGAAACAATCCATATCCGTAAGCTTTCTCAACCCTGCGAGTAACGCCATGATAACTAGTAGAGTGCAGGATACACAATGGTTACACCTGGATCCCCTAGGAAACAATCCGTACCCCTAGGCAAGACTCAGCCAGGCACTTGCGCTACTATTCGCGACCTACACAGATTGCAGGATACACAATGGTTACGCCTGGATCCCCTACGAAACAATCTGTACCCCTAGGCAAGACTCAGCCAGGCAATTACGCTATGCATTCACGAGAAGAAAAAAACCATGGGCTACGCCACGGTGGGAACACTCGAGTATTACATCCGAAAAACAAAAAATCAGAAATAATAATATCGATAGAATGAATCCACGATGTGGCCACAAAGCGGATATCAAGCAGAAGGCACTTTCTATATCTTTACTTCGAAAATATATATCATATAGTACCTTTTCAAATCACTTTCAAATATCATACTTATATAAAGTCCATTATATATAGGATTCCCTTTTTCCCAAATCGAATACTTTCCAAATCAATAGTAGATCAAATCATACTTATATAGACTTCGATTATATAAAATAGCTTTCCAAATTGAGTACCTTCAAATCAATGGATTTCAATTCAATTTCATACTTTTACAAATCCAATTTATATAAGATCGACCACTCCCAAATCAAGTACTTAATAATATAAGGTTCTCAATTTCAAATCATTCAATATCCATTCAGTTTCCAAATCATATATGATTTCACCAAATTTTCTTCCAAATTAAGGATCTAAATTTCAAAGTTCCCAAAATAATAGGTTTAGAAAATTATCCCAGTTTCTAAATTAAAATAATTCAAGTCAAACAAATTCATTTCCAAAATCTCCATAAGAGTACTGGTTTTTAATTTCAATTTAATTTCAAAACTAAAATTTTTCTCAAAATAATTATACTCAAATGGTTTCCAAATTTATAATTATCCCTTTAAAACTTTTAAACTATCTATTTCCAGTTGAAATATTCAATTTTTCTTTCTGAAAACTATTATTCAAAACTATATTTTTTTCTCAAAACATTTCAAACTAAATTTATATTCTTTATCAAACATTTTATACTCTTCGAAATTTCTTAGTTTTAAAATTTTAGACCTTGACTTGGAAGTGTTCGAACCTTCAAAATGATAAGGGGAAATCACATTTTCAATTCAAGAGTTGAAAATCAATAATAAATCAATTTCAATATATAGGGTTATACCAAAACAAATTTGAAACTCGAGGACTGAACACTGGTCACACTTTAAATTATTTCAAATATATACGTATATCTTTTGAAAATATCAAATTATACTTCGGAATTTGAAATCATAACGGTTTTACAAAATCACTCGCATAGCCAGCTATTAAAGTGGCCTCTCCCCCACTCTGAAACTCGAAAATCAATGTTGATGATGCATGCACTCATCACCAAAAATATTTTCCAGTGACATACGTGAGTTCTGGACTTCTATTTTCTTGAAAACTTCTTTGAAATTTCTTCAAAATTATTGGAACTCATTTGAACTCATTTGAAACATTTCTTATTTGGAAAAATACCTTTAAATCCTATTATTTTTATATATTTTCCAAAATCTTAAATCCAATTTCAAAATACCGGAATTAAATTCTCGAATTTCAAATTTAACCCTTCAGTTGTAAATCATTTTTATATAAATCAATTTCTTACAAGTTTTCAAATTTTCAAATCCTTTCAAAACTTTTATATATATATAATAACATTTCTTATTTGTTTTATATATAGGTATATAATCCTTATCGAAAACAATTTCTTTTTATATATAAAAAAAATCATAGTTATCAAAATAAAATTTCGGTATAAACAATTTCAAAAATACTGACAAAACCCGATTTTCAAAGGATGATTCAAGAATGGATTTCAAAACAAAGATAGAGATTTAATTTAGAGGAACTCCAATCAATAGAATCCTGATTAGTAGATAGACTCAAGATGAGATAATTAAATTAAAAAATAGAAGATGGATATACTTCTATAAATCTTGGGCGACCTTTACCGGTCAACCGTGACTCCAAAATTAGATTGGTGTAGAATTCTGAGGCGATTCGACATTCGATCGCCAGAGATATAGAATTCGGCATAACAAGATATAGCAGCATCGTAAACCGAGAATACAGAAATCTTCGGTGTCAATGCCAATTGAAAAGGAGTTTTCACCCTCTTTAGAAATCATTCGGTGGAGTTATGGGATACTCCAGAATCAAACGAATATAAATAGGGAGAGACAGAATGAATTTTGGAACCGAGGGACATTCCAAAATTCAAAGGAAATCGAGTCAAAAGGAAGAGATTCAACTCGAGCGGAAGTGATTCTGTAAATAAATTTACCATATGTGCTAAGTTTTGCCTAGAGCCAAAGCTCTGATACCAACTGTAGCGACCCGCTATTTTGGACCATTCAAATTGACAATAAAACCATACATGTCCGACTTTAATAATTCAAAATACCGAATTGTTAATTAAAATTTCGCAAAACTTAAAATATACAGTAAATAAACCAATCACAGATCACTTACACAGAGTAATACAATGCAGCGGAATAGACAAAGAATAGTAGTTCATGAAGCTACTATATACATTGGAGTTAGAAATAAAATACAACTGAATATCTTAGATGTAGTGAAGTCTCCAGTATGAGCAGATGACTTCTCTGAACAAATCAACAGGATGACTGAAAGGATAGATAGCTAGATCTTCAAGCAAGGCTCCAACTTCGAATATGAGTCTCAAATGCTGTATCACTCAGTCTGATCCGAGCGTAAAGTAAAACACAAAACACTCGAGTCAGGATTAACATTCTTATATCAATAAATCCAACTCAAGTGAAATATCAACTGAAATACAAATAAATTAAAGGATGTTTGGAATAACAATCCTCTAAGGGTCCATGGAACTATCTACAGGGTAGAAATATACACTATAACACCGTGGTTCTTTCATCTTAATTTATACCTTAAAATCAAATATCATTTCACTTCAAATATAGTTATTTTCCAAAATAGTATTTAGATATATTAAATAATTTATACCGTAAAATATTTTCAATTCCCTCAACTTAACAAATTGTTTCAACATCAACCCGACCTTCCCATTTAAATTAAATTCAATCTCAATTTATCAATTTAAATTCAACTCAATTCCTAAAATAACCACTTCAATTTTATCGATCTCAAATTCGGATTTGTAATCACAAAATACCCCTTTATATTCAATATTTTTAAACCTTTAAGTATTCAACGTTTCAACTAAATTTTTATTCAATTTAGTTTTCTAAATAATAAATTCAAATTTAGTTCAACCTAAATTTTCATTTTAATTCAATTTAGTTTCTAAATAACAAATTCAACTATATTGATTTCAAATACAGATCTGAATCTCAAATTTAAACCATTTAAATTCCAATATAGTTTAAGGCTTAAAATTTAAATGTTCAATTTAACCGTTTCATATATATCTCGATTTATTATTTAGTCTTGAAATACTTCCTCATTTGATTCAAGATTATTTAATTGACCTTAAATTCCATTTTCTCAATATTTTCTTTAATTTACTTAAACATGAAATATGCATTTAATCGCTTAAATCAAAAATCCAGTTATAAAATCCTACCTTTTTAAAATTTCCAATTTAAAAATTTTAGATCGATTTAATTAAATAAATCCTTATTTAGATACCATTTAATAAACTCAAATTTATCTCCCCATCTTAATTTATCCCAATTATTTCAAAAATCTATTTGAAATATAATTCGCATAAATATTAACATAGTTTATGTATTAAATCAAACTTAATTAAATTAAATATTATTAAATCTATATATATAGAAATTTAAGAATTAACATTTATTAAGACCATATATTTCTTTCCAAACAAAGAATTTATTTTCAAAATATTTATATATGAACCACGGTGTCTATATATATTCCTTATCATCTGGTCAAGTGTTACGGATACTTATCATTTAAATCTGTACACTAAATATATACGGGTGGATATCATTCCAATCCGAAATCCCAAATTTAATTAAATGAAAATCGCTTGGGTCTATCATTTCAACCCATAACGAAATTCTCCTATTCTAAAGTCTGTTCGGGTATGTATCATTTCAACCCATAGTGAATTCTAAACTACAGGGAACTTGCAGAGTGATAACAGATAACAAAAATATAGCAGGATATGATAATAATATACAACAGGAATATATCATCAGTAATTAAATAAAGTATAAACAATAAGATATGATGTCATATCCCGTAGGTGAACAGATACAGGTAATAGCATAAATATAACAATTTAAATAACTACAACAACATATTTCAATTGTCGTTTCAATTGAAATCAAATTTAATAAATAAAAGAACGTTAATCGTGAGTGATTGCTCACCTTTCGAGCCTAGAGGAAAGGGAAGAATGAGAAGAGATACGAATCCAAGCACAGATTTCGAAGCAACGAAATATTGGCAAGAATTTTAACGATCAAAGCTGATAAAGAGGAATTGACGAAACTCAAATTAGAGTTGGGTCGATTGAAGATAAATAGGATAAGTGAGCTATATATAACCATATACAAATAAAACTGTATTCTAAATTTAGACATATATTAAATTAAATATATTTTTTCAAAAACCATTGGTGTAAACAAAACATATCTATATGTAGTATAGTTTAAAATAATGTATATGTTTAAACCTATATATAAACCAATATCCAACACCATTTAAAAATTTAAATCTTTATAAAGTAACCCTTGTAAATAAAATATTGAAATCAATATTAAAACATATTCTAAATTTAATATACATACATTCCAAATCATTGTTTTCAACAAAACGTATATACACTAAAATCAGACATGAATGCAATATATATGTTGAAATAATACTAATTAAAATATAAATACATATATATAATGCATGTTTATTTGCAACGTATCAACTACCACATATATTATACTTTTAAACTTAATATATATTAAAAATATAAACTGTACCAACTTTTATAACATAAGATAATTTATATTATACATACTGTAACTCATATAACCCAACTTATATAAACAGACCGAATCAACAATTTATACTTATGTAAACATAAACATAACGCATAAAAGAAAAATCAAGGCACGTCCTGACATATTATAGTTTAAGTCAAAACAAATGGAACTAATATTATAACTTGTAAAACATATATAAACATAAAACATACCCATACTTGAATTAGGATATGTATCCACTATATATAGATACGCAGCCGAAGCAGTAGAGTGAGATGGTGAGCGGACGTTGGAGGTGGAGCGAGCAACTTCTCAATATATTTTTTCGTTTGGGTCTGAAAGAAGAAAAGAAGGGGAGGAGGAACATAATCGCAGAGAGAAAATGAACAGGGGAGACCAAAGAGAACAATGATGCAGATAGAAGTGAATGGAATATATATATATAAGTATGAATTGGAATCCAAGAGACTGGAGCAACCGAAAAAAAAGGAACGCCACAAAAGTAACGTTCAAATTAATTAACCCAACGTAAAGCAATAAATTGTGGACCGTTTGATTTAAAAAAATCAATGCAAACGTACGTTTGTTTTTCTCAATGGTTATAAAACAATGCGTTGGGACTAAGGTTAGGAATGAAAAAGGAGATCAACGTATCATCAATAGATTAAGGTGAAAAAAGGCAGGGAGCAATCAAAAATCAAAATTTTCGATTTGAGACGTTCGAATTAAAGAATGGAACGTTTGTACTGAACTGAGAATAGTTACAGTCCCTTAAATTTCGGAGTTATGAAATTTATTAAAGCAATTTATTTTATGGCAAGAAATCTCATTTGCCTATAAACGGCAAATCTAGGGACGTGTATAGTTTTTATAGGAGCTATATTTTCGTTGCTTTGTATGCAAGGAAATAATAAGATGCGCAATCAAAGCATGCAAGTTTTATGGTCAAGGATTTTCGTTTGTTTGCAAATCAATAAGTAGAGAAAAACGCAAGTCACATTTTGAAATAAATGATTTCAATGCAATAAAAAGGTGCGTGGGTTTTTATTACTTGGATTATGGGAAAAAAATAGTAGAAAATAATTGAACATTCCGAACGTGTTATAAAATAGGAAGCTGCATGATTTTTTTCTTTTGAGATTTAGTAATTTCGTTCACACAGGTAAGGGATAAGTTGCTTCCATTTAATGTTTATTAACAGAGCTAAAAATGAGGTGAAGTAATAATGCAACGTTTCCAGTATTTAGGTGAAGCTTGCGAAAATTTTGAGTAACCAAAACAGGCATGCAAGCACTTGATTTGTTGACTGGAATTTAAAGGCGGCAAGAAATTATTTTATCCTTGAACAGAATTGAATTTTGGACAAATTTATTGCAACGTGTTTAAATGAGAGAATTGGCCTTTGATAGCTGAGGAAACGGAATGATATTTGATTTCGAATGTTACCTTATCTTATAATAACTTGCGTGAATTTAGAGTAGCGAAGTGGCAATAAATTTCGTACGTGAGTGCGTTGGTTCAGGAAAAGAAAAAGGCAAGCACTAAATATTTAGATGGCGTTGATTTAAGTGGAAGAAAACGTCACTAATTTATGGTTAGAATGTTTTTAAACAATGCATTTTATTTCTATTAGATAAAAGGAGGTAACGGAAAGGGAAAATTTATTTCTTTCCCTCTTAAAAGAATGCACGCCTACTTGTATATTTATTTATGTAGTTAAGGTAAAATTTTATTTCCTTTCGTAATATTTATCTTTTTCTTTAAAAAGTATACAACAAATATCAGTAGAACAACCGCAAAATAAGTATTGTTCATATATATATTTTGCGGTGTGAATTTTTAAAAATGCGTAGAACCTATGAAATAATATACACCCAAAATTAATGCAAAAGTAACGCTTTTAAATTAATACGATTTTCTATTTTATACGTTATTTATTAAATATCGTACCCTTTAAATGCGTAATTTAACAGTTTCCTTGTACACTATAAATCTTCTTCAAATTTATTACTTGAATAAAAGATAGAATTATGGTTACCTTCTTCTCTGATTACTATTACCATTTACAAAGCGATTTATTATTCAAATGGACAAAATATTACCAATTTTTTTTAAAGCAAGTAGATAATCCAATCCTTTTATTAAAATTTCAATTAGAGTTATCCTTTAAACAAAGTTAATTTTTTTCTTCAGAACTTCCATGTTATACTTAGAATTTTGGGAAAATTTTTAATCAAATTAAAAATATATATCAAAACAAATTTCAAGGTTTTATAAATAAAAGAATAAAGTGCTGGAAAAACTAGGGCTGTTACAAAGTACAATTAAAAATGGATTCAAACCAGGATATGGAAATTAAAACCCTGGAGATTTTGGAAACATTTTTCCAAATTGTTTGCAGATGAAAATTATTAGGAAATATTTTTGGATAAAAATGGTTTTAAATGGATTTTGGAAGTGATAAAGCACTAAACTCACTTCAGTCACTGGAAAGTAGATCCAATGATGATCGCACATCGTCAGTGTTCATTTTTGAGTTTCTAAGTGACTGATTGCTTCTGTAGTAATTTGATATGGAGACTTTTGTTTAAAAAACAAGTGTTGTTTTGGAAATCCCGAAGGGAACTGGTGTTGGATAAAACGAAGTTGGATTTTGAATATTCCAAAGGATTGGTTTGTTAAAACCAAAAAGAGCTATATATGATTCAAAATGATTTGAATAAATATCGGGTGTTTGAATTCTGGAATCCTTATTTAAATGTTTTAAAAATATATCAAAAAATAAGTTTTGAACTTATAATTTGAGAAGGATGCTAATAAGGAAAGAAGTATGAAATTGAATTATGGAATTAAAAGTTAACTTGAGTAAGTTTAAATGGATTAAATAAACTTAAATTTAACTCAAGCTAAGTTAAATAAAATTGGAATGGATTGAAAGGAATATCAAATAGAATTTAATATTTAAATATGGACTCGGGTTAAAAATAGAATTCGACTTAAGAAAAAAAGAATTAAATGTGGTTTGTAATGTTGTAGGTTGTAATAAAATAAATGGTGAAATGAAATTGAATGAATTAAAAATAAATTTGCTTTGGAGTGAAATTTAATTTAAGTGTGAATAATTCGAATATGGTTTTGAAATGTTGGTTAAAAGAATTGAAATTTAAATTAAATTGAATTGGAATTAGAATAACACCAAATCAAATAGAATATGAATTTGAATTGCAAAGTGACTATATAACTCTAAACTATAAATTATTGAATGGCTTATGAGCTCAAATATAAAATTCATGTAATCTATCTCCATATCCATTTCTTACTACTATGTTGAATTTTGTTATTATTTCCTTGAATTGAATTATTGTTTGTTAAAATTCCACTTGCTAAATATCGAATTTATGACTTAATCATATAAAATTGGAAACAAATTCTAGAAATTAATTATCAAATCCATTTTTTTGTGGTGGCTTGTGCTTTTGCGCTTACCTTTCTCCGTGGTTATGTGATAATGCCTAAAGGTGAATTTTTACTATCAAGTGGAAATATAACTTTGCATTTTGCATTCCCTAACGGTTTTACACTTTGCACTCCCTTCAGCTTTGTACGCCATTGCTATGTAAGATAAAACTTTGGTAAGAAGGGGTAAAACAAACTATTGGATTACATTTTAAGTATATACACATGTTAATATATAAGATATATAATCCGGAATTGATTTGAAATGTTAGTCAAACCCAAGCTCCGCTATAATTGGTTTAAAATCAATTCAAAACGAATATGAATTGAATGTTAATAAATAGTTGTGAAGCAACTGTGATTGCATTAAATAATATATAAATTGATTGGAAGTAAATAATTTAATGATTGAAACCTTGTATTTGCGTATACCTTCTAAAATGGATGACATGCCATGTTTGCATTATGAAATTATGCGTTTAAAATAGTTAGATGTGTGCATTGCTATTGACTTTCATATATATGAAACTAATGTACTTTACTTGAGCAAGTACAGGTACATGCTAGATTTTGGTTGCGAAATTGCATATAAATTGAGCAAGCTCGTTTAATAATGTAAACATAAGGTACACCTACAATTTGTTCGAAAATTAAATATATTGTTAATATTGCATTTTCTTGCAATGAGAACCGATGTATATCTTTGTATCAAATTTGTGAAATTGCAAAAGGCTCTCCGTACAAGGGAGAATCTGCAAAAAATCTAGGGTGTTAGAAAATTTTTGTTAACTAAAAATTGATTTCGAATTGTAGTTGAAATAAAGGGTTTTGATTTGGGAAATGGAAACTAATTGTTTTGAATAGAACTAGAAGATTTAGAAAATGAAATGTAGAGTTTTAACAAGCGAATTTTGATAAGTTAATGGGTTTGTTGCATTTTTCCTACTTAGCAATTTTGAGGACGAAATTCTTTTAAAAGAGGAGGAATGTAATGACATGAATTTTCTGTTGTTTTATTTTGAACATTTAAATGGTTTTAAATATTGATTTGGAATATAAATTGATTTTTGAATATGAACATGTTGGTTGAAATTATAAAACGAAATAAAATTTCAAACATAGCGATTTATCGTAATACGAAAACGGTGAATAATTGAAATTTGAGTTGTGTATGAATCAAAATGATTTCTAATGTTGATATAAATTCCATCTGAATTAGAGTTGAGTTAGTAAATTTTTAAAACTTGAATGCCATGTGATTCACAAATTTTTGAAATCATCGATTTAATCGACAGTTACAATAGCGATCCAAGGCATATTCTTGGAATTCGATGAAACTAGTTCCATTGGATCCATAATAGTATAGTATTATTGGACTTCAAATTTCGTAGCGACCAGATTTAAGATTTAGTCGTACAGGATAGAAACGCGTTGAAATTAATACTGAAATATAATATTTTGATTGGGTTCAAAAAGCTATCTTCTCCATACGATCGAATTGGGACTTGAGACATGTTCCATTGCATTCGGAATAGGGGTATAACATTAAAATTACCAAGAAGCACGCCTCGATAGGAGTTCGAGATTTATAGTTACGATAAATGAGATATTTTAAAATTTAATAATATATTAAAATTTCAAAGTCAACATCCAGCTACCCTAACTGAAATCTCGCCACCCTATGACTAACCAGCACCATCACATTTCCTATACGAGTCGCCTTTCATTTGTTTAAAATCACGCTGAATTCTCCTTCTCCTTTTGGAAACTGAAATCCTGGGTAATATGAAAAAAGTATACAAGTCGTATCTTAGATCGGCCTACGCTTCGAATAGAATGGGTTCGCGTAGGCAATGCGCGCGCGGCGTGCGAGGTAGAGCAGTGGTCGGCGAGGCGTGGGGTGGCGAGGCGCATGCGATAGTGGCGGCATGGTATTGGGTCGTAGATGGCCATGGATGAGGACGTGTTCGCTAGTTGCCCGTGCTTGAATGTGGGGTTCATGTAGTGCACATGGCGGTAGAGATCAACAGGTGGCAGCATAAACGATGGTGAGGCGGCGACGATGGCCGCGGTGTCGGAATGGATGAAGGGATGGTCGAGATGTTGAGTTGTTTTGCATCGTTCGTGCATGGACTAATTTGGGAAGAGAGAGGGTAATTTAAATGTTTAAAAATTTATTTATTTTAGGTTAATTATCAATTGATTATTTAAAATATTCGCAGATTTGTTTTTAACTCGTATGAAGTCCAAATTGAACGAGGTGAGTCGCATTGCGATCGCATCGACGAGTGCTACTCGACAAAATTGGTTTAGGGATTTTCGGAGTCAGCTGCAATTTTAGATTTAAATCAAATATTGTTCGATTTAATTTAAAATTGGAACAGACTGTAAATTAAAAATCAAGGTGAGTAAATCTCACTCATTTGGATTACTGGTGTTTGCACCAAAATTGGGCAACACCCTTCGGAAGTTTTTGAAGAGATGATAAATGAAGAAATTAAATTGAAAATGAGGATTATCTAACAAAAACTCCAAGTCACAGAAAAGTAAATTGCACGGAAGACAACAATTTAGAGTGGTTCGGCAATTTGCCTACGTCCACTATGAAGTTTTATCTCTTTACTGCTTAATTCTTGAAGATTACAAGTGTTCTCGAGCAAAGTACAACAGATAATAGACTTAAATTCGAAATCAGCAGCAGAGGGGATGGTGTAGAATGATTCTGGCAGCGTCCGGGCGTGCTTTTTTCTCTAAAATTCTCCGATCCCCTTTCTGAATGACCAGGGGCTCTATTTATAGGTGTAGGAGGCTGATATTTCGCCTAAAATTCTGGGAGACCGCTTCTGGCATGTGTGGGGGCCTACATGGCCGAATTCTGGAGATCCGGGCCCACTTTGGGATCGATTCGACCCTTGGTTCGAATCGATCAAAAAGGTGTCCAATCGTGATGAAACTTGGCGTGGACATTCTTCTATGCATATGGAAGCTCTTGAGAAAATTTCATAGCATTTGGATTTGTAGATCTCGAGTTATGATCGATTCAAGATGGAGTTTTTTCGCCCCATGGATCCTTCGAATCGATACGGTTCGAACCCATAGGGTCGAATCCATGCTTCTGCACATGAAAGTGATGACGTGGTGCATATGATTCGGGTCAATCCTCCTTTTTCTCCAAGTTTTATTTCTAGGTTTTAGCTATGTGGACTTGATGGATTCGAGGTTATCGATTCGAAGAGTCGCTTCCTTCGAATCGGTCAAATACGTGTTCCTTCGTATCGATCGTGGAAGGCCGTAGTTGATCGATACGAAGTTTCCTTTGCTTATTGGATTCAAAGACAATTATGGCATGGAGTCCAAGCCATAATGGGTTCGAACGTGGGCATGTGAAGATGGATTCGAAGCAAGGCTACTTGGATGGATTCGAACCAATGTGTGGTCGATGGATTCGGAGCATGGCTTACTTCTGATCGATTCGAACCTATGCTATTCCTGAGGGATTCAAACCTATATCATTTCATCCATCTCCCATTGGCGATAACTTGAGCATACTAACTCGGATTGCCCCGAAATTTGGAACGTTGGTTTCTACCACTTTTCATGACGTGCCTTATCAATTGTTGCCCAACCCGGACTCGGGTGAAATTCGTCGGTATCTGCAGTTGCCCAACAATAATTCAAAGCTGGGGACGTGTGATCTTGTCTTTTTCCAGTCATTTCCTTGGTATCTCGGCCTTGCGAAAAGGCGGGATAACATTTGCCCCCAAAGTACGTCTTGTGTAAACATGACGTGCTTTGAGAAGTTGCCGTCTTGCGTTGGACAACCATGATATGCTCTGCTGAAAGTTGCATTCTTTATTGCTGTAACCAACCGTCGTATGATCGCGATCGGCTGTTCGTCGTCTTCATCATGACGAAATGGACATTTGATCCCTGCGAATAATAAAGATCAAACATTAGTCAGACATATGTGCATATATGTACCACCTTAACTTTGTTTAACGTTGCGTGATTGCAAGTTGTTGTCAGTTCGGTTTGTTATCAAATTCTGCATCGGTCCTCTCCTTAACCGATCTTGAGATTCGAGTTAAAACACTATTTTTATGATTGTTTGTAATCGTCCTCTTGTATCGATCCTCTCCTGAATCGGTATAAAAGGTAGACAAGTAATTTTTCAAATCATAGTGATTCGTTTGCTCTCATCGACGTCCTTTGATGGATTCGAAGTCAAGTATGTTCGAATCGAATGTCTTCGAGTCGATGGTTTTTAGTCCATCCTTTTCTTAGTGCTTCCTCGAATCGATGATGCCTCGCATCGATAAAGTTGGGATGGGTTCAATCGTGTAAAGGGTAGGAAGGCAATGGATTCGAAGTAAAGTATGGACTCAGCCGTGTGATGCATTCGAAGCAACGGCTCTACGCTGGGATGGATTCGAACGTAGTGCGTTATTGAGCGGTCGTTCGAATCGATGGAGCATGGCGAGTGACCGGTGGTAGAAAGTCACCACAACCGGGAGTCGAAGAGTCACACGCTTTCCGTGGAACCCATATAAATACTCAAGGCCAACTTCACTTTTATTTTTTATTTTTATTTTCTATTGCTTTAACCGTATCTTTGAATTGATCCTCCAGAGCCAGAGACAATTGCATCTTGCACGAATCGATCCAATTTTTCCATGTTTTCGTCTGTTAATCGAATCCAACTAGGTAATTAAGGAATTTGACTCGAGTGTAGGACGATGAAACTGGACTTTTCATCATTGATTTCAATTCTTTTCATCTGACAAATCTGAAGAGTCATGAGATCTGAATGGAGTTGGTCGACTCGACGGATCTGGGGAGTGAAACCATCCAAGCCGTTTCGATCTTAAGTGTTATCATGGAGAAGCATCCTTGCTTCGCATCGATCTGAGCATGTGTAGTTCGAATCGATCAAGAGTGCAAGATTTCGAATCGATCCAGGAACGAACTATTCGTATCGATATCAAGCGCGAGGCTTCGATTCGAAGCAGTGATACCCTTATCGATTCAAAGGTATGTAATGTGATCGATTCGAAGCTATGCAGCGCTTATGGATTCGAAGTGCTCTTCCACCCTAAGGCTTCACCGAGTCGACCTTTCATGGAGTCGAGGTGTATGGATTCGAATGCCTTCGATTCGACTCGCATCGATTCGAGTCGATCGATTCGAACGTTCTGACATCTGAAACTTCTGATCTTTTGATTTACTCCAACATCTGAACTACGACCAATTTCAAGTTTGAACTTTAACGAACTTACTGAACTTTAGCATACTTGACTCCGGCGAGCTTCGGCCTTGCATAATCGAATTTGACTTGACCTCCTTTTTGAAGCTCGCCGATGAAACTGTGACTTAACCAACAATATAACAGAGTGGTACTTGAATTGGTCAGTAGCATCTGGGTGGTGTGGGAGTGACGGTCAATGATGACGGTCATTTCCATCCTCAAATTCCAAAGTTTCGTCATTCAGACATCTTGTTCCAACTTGTAAAATCTGTTTAAGTTATGCACAGCACTTGCACTACACGACATATTCATATACTTCACACCGGGGAATACACGGGCTTCTTTTGTACTTAACACTGCTTTTTAGCGAGTTAGTTAATTATGGAGTCTTCAAGTTCTCAACAATAAGAGGTACAAAGCTCGCCTCTTCCAGTGCTTGAGATTCCAGAAATCGCTCCTGAAGTAATAGATCCGGCTCCGGACGAATTGCCGGAGGCTTTATTTATCGAGGACCCCGTTGATTCCGTCCAATCCAATATCTCCGAAGCATTATTGGGTCGGATATGCTTGAAACAAAACTTATCCCCAGACGACGTTTTGCTACCGGGCGTTGATGACAGGCCTCACAATCCGCCCGAGGGGTTCACTGCCTTCTATCACCATGCCTGCGCGGCTGGAACTCTCCCTCCCTTTAACCAGTATATCAGGGAGATGTTATCGTTCATTGGAATCGCCCCCTCGCAACTTCATCCCAATGGACACGCATTGCTGAACAGTGTTTTTGTTTTATATATGGATCATCTTTTTCGTCCGCCAAGACCAACCGAGATTAGACACATATTCAACTTCAAGAGCAGGGGCGATAGTCCATCTTTCACCTTCTTGGAAGCAGTTAGAAGCTGCCAGATCGTGACGGGAGCCTGGACCAGACTCAGTTATTTTAAGAATGAATGGTTTTTTGTTCGCTGCCCCCAGGGTTCGCTAGGCGATGGCTGTCTAGACGTAAGTGCCGTAAATCGCACAAGCTTTCTTTAATAGTCGTTGCCAACACTTGAACTAATATCAGGCTTTTCTCTTGCAGCTATCATCTCAAGGCATGACGGTGGTCACTACAAAGGCGTTGTCCGAAGTTTACAAGGGGTCCCGAGTGATTTGCGGCACATCAACTCGGTGTTAACTGAAGATAACTTAAGGATGCTGGGTTTAATTGAGACGAACTAGAGTATTGTCGTGGAGGGGTTGGCGAAACCGGCTTCGAAGACAAAGAAGATGACGGTGAAAAGGAAACCCGGCATAGTGATAAGAGAAATGAGCGATGATGAAAGGACGCCTACTGATACCGAGTTTCCCGAGTAGAAGAAAAGCGGAAAGGCAAGGCTGTTGTCCCTAAACTTAAGAGACGGAAGTATGTAGTCGTATCTCATTTGATTCCCCGAATTTTTACTTCTGACGCTGCTCCTCATCAATCAGGAAATATGTTTATAGGACTGGATGACATTCCCATCCCAGAATACGTATCTCTCCATCACGAGTCCAGGTTGGATGAACTTCGGGAAGCTTTAGAAATAAGAGATCCTTTACCCGTTAGTGCAATCGACACTTCTGGTTGGTCGGGGGTTTTACACATTTGCATACACTTTCATAACACTACACGACTTCCACGCAAATCGTATTGCCTTCGCCCGATATTTAACTGAATTGTTTTCCTTTTTCAGGTGCTATGTCTGGCCGTCACTCTACTTTGGACAGACTCCGACGAGTGCATCACCCTTCGTCTTGTTACGAATCTCGACGCGGAGACTCCGATCGCGATCGTGAACGGAGGCATCATGGCCAGGAATATTATGCCAGGGATTATCATCGCAGTTATTCCAGTCAGGAGCGATCGGATAGAGATCGGAGACACCTCTCCTCCTCTCGTTCTCCTCTGCCACCCCGAAGCCATATTCAGGTGTGTGAGCCTCTGCGACATCAACCGTCTTCGCAGGTTTCGAGGCTCGAGCCACACCGTTCTAGAACTGAGGTTGCTATGACCACGGCTGCGGAGGAGGCCCCTATTGAACCATCTGGTGAAGAGGCCATAAGACTTGCTCAATTGAAGAGGGATTTTTTGGAGATTTTCTTCGACGCTTGTATTTTTCCTCCTAATCTTAAAAGAATCCCCGAAGACGCCGTGACCACCCGCGATTTCTATGCTCAGTACAAAGAATGGTATAAAGCGGCTGTTAAAGCTTCAAAAGCAGCCTTTGACCGGGCCAAAATTATCGAGAAACTGGAAGCCGACTTGGCTCAGAAGAATCGCATTGTTGACATACTCCAATCCGACGCGGAATCTTCCCGTAAGGCCGAAACCAAGTCATTAAAAAAGGTTGATGATACATTAGTTGAGATGGCGAAGACGCAACAGGCACATTGCACTTTGGTTGAAGATTTGGGCCATCAATACAAAAATGTTGAAGCCAAGCGAGATGCGGCAGTCAAAGAACTAGAGGAATTAAGGGCTAAGTTTGCTGATATGAACAAAGAAAAAGATGATGCTAATATGGCTGCGCAAGAAGCGTGTGAGCAAGTTGTGTCTCTCCGAGCTGAGCGTGATGCGGCAGTTGCAAGGGTTAAGGAGGTTGAAACGGAGGTGGAGGAGAGAGTCCAGGCAGAGAGGTTCAAGATGGAGGCCGAATTTGACGAACTCTTGGACACATATAACGCCAATGTGTTAGAACATAGGAATCTCTCCTGGCTAGGAGAATACTCGATGCCTCTCTACAATGTCTGGAAGAAATTATTGGAGAACAAGAGGATGTCTTGCCTGGATGGAGTGTTAGATGAGTTTGAGCTCGAGTCACGTTTGCTTAGCGAGGATGAGAGAAAAACTCTTCACGAGGCGATAATTTCCGTTGAGAAAGAAAGACTTGGCATTCATCAAGCGGAGATTGGTGAAGGTTCCGGTGTCGCGCATCATAGCGAGAACATCGAAGTCCCTATCCCTACTTCATCTGAAGCTACCGCGACGGTTGATCCACAAGTTATTCCTGCCTATAACCCGGACCAATCGGAGTTGTCCTCTGGCAAGATTGCTGTCTCCGAGTCTGTTCAAGTTCTAAGGCCAGGCAAAGAAGGTACTCTGATTATTTCCCTCATGTCTTAAAATATCGATTTCCGAGAGAATTTTCTGGACTGATTACTTTTTCTCTCCTTTGTTTAGTGATTGAGAGTGTCGCATCCGTGCCCCCAGTTCCTCCGGTTCTATATCCTATGCGTGGAGTTATTGTCACCGAGGCGATCTCAACTCCTGCCATGGCCGGTGAGATGGGAGAGGGGAGCTCGATGTCATTCGATGTTCAAATGATTGAAGAGCTACTTGGTCATTCTCTTGACCCTATTCCTGATCCTCCATTCGTGACGAGTGGAGCTTCTCAGTCTTCAGTTCTGTCGTAACAACCACCAACGTATCCGGCGTAGCTCAGTTGACTCGAGAAGAAGAGATTTTAGCTGAGATAAGCGCTGAAATGGCCACGATGGTGATGGTCGGTGGTCCTGGTAGCGACACTGCTCCTCCGAGCTTATCTTCTATAATGGTGATCTCTCCCGGTGGCACGGTAACTGTCTCGAGCGTTGCTGAACAAACACCTGTCACCGCCCCCATGCCTTCAGTTCGCCCTCACAAGGGGATCTCCATCCCTTCCAGCTCTGAGGAAGACGTTGATATTATGCCAGATCCTGAGGATGTTACAAAGAAGGACAAAAAGTCTCGTAGGAAGCCGGGTAGTGGGTCTAGCGGCTCAACTCCAAAGAAGAAACCCCGAAAGAAGAAGGAGTGAACTTCTCGTTTTATCATGTGGTTGTGAAATAGCAATTCTTTTACCTTTTCTTTTGTTCTTCTAGAGCCGTGTATATATGTGGATTCGGCTTCCACTTAATTGAAATTTTTTGACTTGCCATGTAATCAAACTTGTTTTTGTTAGTTGATTGAATAGGAAGTTGCTCTTTTCTTTTACTTGAGTGTTTTGCAATGTTTGTTTTCTTTTATATATACCAAGTATGGAAATATAATTTCGTGTCATGATTTGATGAATGAGTTGAACTCCGGATATAGTATCACTTTGGTTAGTGACTAACTCTTAGCTTTTCTGCCCCTAGTCTCGGGGAACAACATTTGTATTTTCGTGGTTGATCGCATTTTCTGCAAATCTTAAGCACATGCCCACATTCTGGGGACTTAGGATAATTTGAGATCGATAATCCAGTTCGCGTTCCGGGAATTTGAGAGTTATCGATACTTGTAACACAGTCCGCGCTCCGGGAACCTGGAATTGATGTTTGTATTCTGTTCATGCTCTGGGAACGAATTATTGAATGTCTATACTCCAATTCACACTCTGGGAAGTTGGAGTCCGTTCGCACTCCGGGAACGAATTATTGAATGTTTATACTCCAATTCACGCTCTGGGAAGTTGGAGTCCATTCACGCTCTGGGAACGAGTTATTGGATGTTTATACTCCAATTCACGCTCTTGGAAGTTGGAGTCCGTTCACTCTCTGGGAACGAGTTATTGGATGTTTATACTCCAATTCACGCTCTGGGAAGTTGGAGTCCGTTCGCGCTCTGGGAATGAATTATTGAATGTTTATACTCCAATTCACGCTCTGGGAAGTTGGAGTCCGTTCGCGCTCTGGGAACGAATTATTGAATGTTTATACTCCAATTCACGCTCTGGGAAGTTGGAGTCCGTTCGCGCTCTGGGAACGAATTATTGAATGTTTATACTCCAATTCACGCTCTGGGAAGTTGGAGTCCGTTCACACTCTGGGAACGAGTTATTGGATGTTTATACTCCAATTCACGCTCTGGGAAGTTAGAGTCTCTGGGAACGAATTATTGAATGTTTATACTCCAATTCACGCTCTGGGAAGTTGGAGTCCGTTCGCGCTCTGGGAACGAATTATTGAATGTTTATACTCCAATTCACGCTCTGGGAAGTTGGAGTCCGTTCGCGCTCTGGGAACGAATTATTGAATGTTTATACTCCAATTCACGCTCTGGGAAGTTGGAGTCCGTTCACACTCTGGGAACGAGTTATTGGATGTTTATACTCCAATTCACGCTCTGGGAAGTTAGAGTCTCTGGGAACGAATTATTGAATGTTTATACTCCAATTCACGCTCTGGGAAGTTGGAGTCCGTTCGCGCTCTGGGAACGAATTATTGAATGTTTATACTCCAATTCACGCTCTGTGAAATTGGGGTCCGTTCACGCTCTCGGAACGAGTTATTGGATGTTTATACTCCAATTCACGCTCTGGGAAGTTGGAGTCCGTTCGCGCTCTGGGAACGAATTATTGAATGTTTATACTCCAATTCACGCTCTGGGAAGTTGGGTCCGTTCACGCTCTGGGAACGAGTTATTGAGTGTTTATACTCCAATTCATGCTCTGGGAAGTTGGAGTCCGTTCGCGCTCTGGGAACGAATTATTGAATGTTTATACTCCAATTCACGCTCTGGGAAGTTGGAGTCCGTTCGCGCTCTGAGAACGAGTTGTTGAATGGACTGTCGTGTGTTGGTCAAGCTCAGCCTTTGATGTGTTGGCTTGCCCCCGAGCTGGGGTTTCACTTAGTGAGTAGCCGGTCGTATCACAGTCACTTGCTATTTGAATAAATTCCTTTGTTTGATGGAATTTAGCTCTTCGTGTGTCGTGATTGTTGAACGTTGCATTCAGTAAATCACAGCTCTAGCTTGAAGAGATAGTATTTTATCGCTGAAATAAGAAAATATGGCAAAGTCGATGCCTTATTACAAATTCAAATTTCAGAATGTAAAGGAAACTGCAAAGTATTCATAGATTGAATGAGCCCGTCATGTGTGACAGTGACGAGGATATTCATCGTTCCAGGCTCCTGAGTAAGTAGGTCCTCCACTGATGGCGCTTATCACCAATCTTCCACGGGGACAAGTCGAGTCCTCCTGTCTCGGTCGATTGGGTTCATTGTTTTGATTTGATGGGCCTGCTTCTTTGGGATGCGGTGTCCGCACAAACTGTTCCAGCTTCCTTTCTCTGATCAGTTTTTCAACGAGATCTTGTAAGTGACGACACTCGTTCGTATTGTGCCCGTAACTTCCATGGAAACTGCAAAACTTTCCCGTCTGGATTTGTCTCTCTGACGGCGGTCTTGGTGCAGGTTTTTGATATTGAATTGTGTCACAGGTTTGTAAGTACAAGTCCTCTAGTGACGTATTCAGAGGGGTGCAACTGTCAAACATTGGATTCTTGCGCTGCGGGCCAGGATTTTGATCTCGTTTCCTGGTTTGATTCACGCTCTCTCTTCGCCGAGCTTGCTTGATTTTAACGTTCAACTGAACTTTTCCGGAGGTCCCACCGGACTGCTTGATTGCAACATTGCTTTGGATCCCTTCCGCATTTGGTCCTGCATCAGTTTGCTTCCTAGACTATTTTGCGTCTTCCCGTCTCAGGAATTGAGCTGCTTTGGCATGGAAACGGTCCAATGATGCAGGTGGTTTCCCAGCTAGCCAGTTGCCAAATTCAGAATCGGGGTCGATCCCCTTAGTCAATGCCATAAGGATGGAGTTATTTTTTGGATTGCTGATCTCCGCACATGCAATATGGAATCTCTCTAACTAGTGTCTGAGTATCTCTCCGGGAGCTTGCGTGACACTAGATAGAGTGTTGACATCTTTGGGCCTTGCGACGTGCATGCGGAATTGCTCAATGAATTTTGTGGCTAACTGGTCGAATGAAGAGATCGATCGAGGTGGCAGTCGGGTGAACCACATGATAGCGATGCCCCCCAAGGATATGGAGAAACTGCGACATTTCACTGCATCGTCAGCCTTGGCAGCAGTCATCGACCATTCATATTTTAGAATATGTTGGTTGGGGTCGGAGTTTCCCTCGTACATGGGTAAAGTTGGCATTTGGAATCGCCGTGGGGGTTTACCAGTAAGGATATCGTCTGTAAAAGGAGTGTGGCTTCGGGAGACTCCCCAATCGTCATTTGTGAATCCCTGGCTCTCACGGATCATCTGACGTATCATAGTTGAAAGACCCGGCATTTGCGCCGGAGTATGATCACGTTCTATACTTCGGTTTTGAACCGGATATCGTCGACGGTCCAAGTCTTGCCTTCTTGGCTCATAGTCCTCTGCGACGTATGGTTCAGGAGTACGCCCGTTATGACAACGGTCTTTGGTGCGGCTGATCTTGGACGTCGACCCCTGGTTCAGTCGCAACGTTAGTGGTGCGGTATTCTGCGGTGTGGTGAGGAGCGGCACCTCCTCGGGAGGAGGGTCTGGTTTGGAAACTGGCTGATGGACCAACCCTCAGTTGTCCAACGGTTAGTGTCTGTTGATTTCCAACGAGTGGCATACGACTCCCATCTAGCCAGGGTCGTGGAGTCCGATTATGATAATCAGAAGATGAAGAGCTTTCGTTGGAGGAGCGAGAAGCATGATCTCTCGTGGATCTCTTTCGTTTCTGGCGATCCAGCTTGTTGATTAGCTCATCGTTAGCACATAGCTGTTCTTCTAGTTGCTGCCGAATCTAGGTCAGCTCTTGGAGTAGCAATCACAACTCTTGTCGGGTAACCGGACCTGACGGCTCCGAGTGCCCAGCGACTTCTTGATTAGATGGAGGTGGCGGCACAAGATTCTATCGATCCTGCTCTTCTTGATTAATAGCATTTGAGGTGGTTCTTGTGCTAACCATCTCGAAGGTTGAATTCCTTTCCTAGACTTTATGCAAATCTGAATAGAAGGGAAGGAACTTGGATTTGATGATTTGGATCTCTCTCTTAGATTTATTCAATCCGGTATCGTTGACAGATCCAAAGAGCGGGAGAAAATCTAGGTTCTCTCAGTGAAAGCACCAAAGTGTTTGCACCAAAATTGGGCAACACCCTTCGGAAGTTTTTGAAGCGATAATAAATGAAGAAATTAAATTGAAAATGAGGATTATCTAACAAAAACTCCAAGTCACAGAAAAGTAAACTGCACGGAAGACAACAATTTAGAGTGGTTCGGCAATTTGCCTACGTCCACTATGAAGTTTTATCTCTTTACTGCTTAATTGTTGAAGATTACAAGTGTTCTCGAGCAAAGTACAGCAGATAATAGACTTAAATTCGAAATCAGCAGCAGAGGGGATGGTGTAGAATGATTCTGGCAACGTCCGGGCGTGCTTTTTTCTCTAAAATTCTTCGATCCCCTTTCTGAATGACCAGGGGCTCTATTTATAGGTGTAGGAGGCTGATATTTCGCCTAAAATTCAGGAAGACCGCTTTTGGCATGTGTGGGGGCCCACATGGCCGAATTTTGGAGATCCGGACCCACTTTGGGATCGATTCGACCCTTGGTTCGAAGCGATCAAAAAGGTGTCCAATCGTGATGAAACTTGGCGTGGACATTCTTCTATGTATATGCAAGCTCTTGTGAAAATTTCGTAGCATTTGGATATGTAGATCTCAAGTTATGATCGATTCAAGATGGAGTTTTTTCGCCCCATGGATCCTTCGAATCGATACGGCTCGAACCCATAGGGTCGAATCCATGCTTCTGCACATGAAAGTGATGACGTGGTGCATATGCTTCGGGTCAATCCTCCTTTTTCTCCAAGTTTTCTGGGTCATATTCCTTGGTTTTAGCTGTGTGGACTTGATGGATTCGAGGTTATCGATTCGAAGAGTCACTTCCTTCGAATCGGTCAAATACGTGTTCCTTCGTATCGATCGTGGAAGGCCGTAGTTGATCGATACGAAGTTTCCTTTGCTTATTGGATTCGACGACACTTACGGCATGGAGTCGAAGCCATAATGGGTTCGAACGTGGGCATGTGAAGATGGATTCGAAGCAAGGCTACTTGGACGGATTCGAACAAATGTGTAGTCGATGGATTCGGAGCATGGCTTACTTCTGATCGATTCGAACCTATGCTATTCCTGAGGGATTCGAACCTATATCATTTCATCCATCTCCCATTGGCGATAACTTGAGCATACTAACTCGGATTGCCCCGAAATTTGGAACGTTGGTTTCTACCACTTTGCCTGACGTGCCTTATCAATTGTAGACCAACCCGGACTCGGGTGAAATTCGTCGGTATCTGCAGTTTTCCAACAATAATTCAAAGCTGGGGATGTCTGATCTTGTCTTTTTCCAGTCATTTCCTTGGTATCTCGGCCTTGCCAAAAGGCGGGATAACAACTGGTTTTAATTTAAATTGTTAAAATTATTTATTGGTTAATTGGATGGATTAATGAATTATTATTATCATTGGATGTTATATAATATATATTAGTATATATATATTAGTAATTGGATATATTTCCCACTTATTGAAGCGGATGAGACATTATGCACCCCGCATAATAGCGGATGACCATTACCGCGATATCCCACCGCGAAGCAGGATTGCTATTTTATGTTATGTAACATTTGTCGTTGCAAGGAGACATGTTAGAAGGATCCAACTGGATTCCACAAAAATGCTAATTTTTATTTCATATATAGTGATATATAATGTGTTTGAATTTTTTTTGATAGATTATGATATGATTTGATTTATTGGTTGTTATAGTAGCACTGGCCTTAATTTTGGTATTTTAAATACCATAAATAATAAAAAATCAAAATTGAAAAAGGAAATTCAAAAGGCAATTTTGAAAATGGAATTATTCATTTTGAATTCTAGGATTATTTAAAAGGAAATTGAATTGGATAAAATAAATAAATTGATTTTGGATGTTTATTTGGCTATTTCGTAAAATGGTTTCAAATAGAGGATTTTATATTAAGGATTTTTAAACAAATGGATTTTAAATAAGATTCTTAAAATACTAAATGAAAGCAGAAACCGAGATTTGTATAGTTTTGGAATATAGTTTGGGTTAATTAAGTAATATATTTATAAATGTAATTTTAATTAGAAATCTTTATATAAATAGATTTTTGCAATATAAACCTGTATAAGTTGCGAATCAGTTTATGAAATTTATAAACGACATTTATAAATAAGTGGAATGATTATCATTCGATGGATTGAATTTTTAAATTCATAGAGTGAATTGAAAATGAGATATGGGATCGGTTTAGGAAGAAATAGTAAATTCTATGTTGGAATTTGGAATAGTTGTGAAATTGGAAAGTAAGTTGATTTATGATAAATCGAGAGAGATTTCTAAGCATAAAATGGGTATGTTGAATTTTAAAATGGTTATCCACATGAAGTTAAGGTTTGATTTTAGAAAAGGATTTTTTTTATTTAACTATTTATTTTTAGAAACTATTAATTGGATTATAATATTCCAGAAAATTAGTTATCTAAATATTTAAATTTGTTGAAATGAATTCTAAGTTTTATAAACAAGTTTTGTAAATCGATTGGAAATTTTATAAATAAATTGGAATTAATTATTGATGTTTATTTTAATAAGTTCTTGGATATTTGAAATAATTATTTAACTATGTTTTAAAATTTATTATATATGTATATTGTTTTAAAGTAAATGATATCAATTTATTTATAATGCTCTCGAGATTTATTGTAACAACCCAGAATTTAAGCCCTTTAAAATATACTATTTAAAGTGATTTTAAATATAAAGTAGGTATGGTTATATGATTCAAACAGTATTAGAAAGGATTTTGACAGAGAACTATACACAAAAATAGTAACATTTTCCTATTTCGACAAGGTGACAGAATGCTGATTTCAGAAAAGTAGGTTTCAATGGTTAAATAAATTATTTTAATTTATTTATAAGTGTTTATATTTTTAAATAACATTATACAGATTTATTTTTAAATTTGGTTTACATAAATAAATATTTTAACTAAAATTTCAAAATGTGACCGTAAAACAATTTGTCGAAAATCAACGTTTTGTCGATTAAAAGTTGTCGCAACGTTGTCGCACCTTTATTTTCTTATATAGGAACATATATTCAAATATTATAAGTATTACTTAATTCACTAATCAAGTTTACTTTTACTAAACTTACTTAGAAAATTCTGGAATATAATTAAGAAAAAATAAGCACAAAAAGACAAATATGTCATTTCAAAGCAAAAAGTAAACATCAAATCAAACCAAACATAATAACTTACTTCTTAAGTAAAAAAAACATAAATTAATAATTTGAAATGTGATGTTAAGTGTTGAAAAAATAAGGTTTCTTAAAAAGTAAGTAAAGGGTATTTTGATCTTTTTACAAAATATTATTTTAATCCAAAACTTTTTCTATAAATACCAACCCACTTCCTTACTTTCTAATGGCTTCTGCTTCTCTCTTTTCCTTAATAACTTTTCTTAAAATCATATCAAATCAACTTCAAACACCACCAAAGACCTTAGAATACCATTAATACATGGTTTAGCTTCTAAGAAGTGAACAAATGATGGAGGAGAGATTGAAACCCATGGAGGCCGAACCTATGTAATAAAAGGAAGCAAGTTGGAACGCTCCAGAGCAAGAAAAAGAGATGGAAGTGTTTTCGAAATCAATTTGGGAATCTACGGAATCAGTTTGGAAAAATACTTATTTCATATTAATGATTTTCTAAGTGTTCAAGTGTGTTAAAAATTTTTGAACAATTTCTATCGAGTAAAAAGCTGTTTATCGATAAAAAGATTTTCCGTCCAATTATTGATTTTTCTTCATAGTATTTACTTTTTTTAAACATTTTTCTAAAATAAAGTTTACCATCACTATTTATTATTTAAAAGGGGTTAATTTTTTTAAATTACTTTAATCATATTTAATTCAAGATTTAAATATTTAAATATGTAGTGTTCGAAATTCCGAGTCATCACATCGGTAAAATCAAATTTTATTTATTATAAGTGTTACATAGAAGAAATAATTATTTACATCAATTCTCTTCATAAACACTATATCAAATTAGGACTATGGAATTTGATTTTGGTCTAATTTCCACACTATCCATATTAAACTTTGTAAGTCCAAACAAAAAAAGCCACGATTCAATAATAACAATTATTATCAATTGTGTGTATTGCTTCGATTAGAGACTTTAACTTTGAGTCGACTACATTTGATCTTTATACTACCCATATAATGGAGAAGATGAATTATCTATTTCACTTCCAACGCTTCAACTCAGATCCAACTATAGTCGTTTGATGGACGCCATGCCATGATTTAAATATAATTAAAGTGGAGTGTCTACACTAAAGTTTATTAGTATTCTTAAGTCGAGAGAATTGTTTATCATCGTCATTTCGAGATTCTCTATTTGACTTTAATTGTATTAACCAACAGAAGACTCTCAATTGAGTTATTCCATGGTTATCCAGTAACTGTCAATATATAATCCCTTAGTGCCCCAACAACGATAAGTAATACAATGCCCAATGTATAAAGAGCGTTATACACATTAGACTCTACGGATGTATCAATATCCCATCTCGAAACATCTTGAGTACGAATATTTAAAAATGGTATTTTATGTTTAATGTGATAAATTTCTCATGATTACTACACATTGTAATTACTATTACATAACATATCATTTAAGGATTTTCCATTCAATATACTTTAAATTAACTACTTAATTAATTGTATCACAATATAATAAGTATAATAACACATTTTATATTGAATAGGAGTGGTTATCTAGTTAGATATATGTAACAATTACATAATTGCCCCTAGGGCATACACTTAACTCTATCAATCTCCCACTTGCACTTGGCGTCAATTATAGAATATTTATCCAACTTCTTTAATCAATCTTCTAATAAATAATAGGGTCTGTCCCTTAGCGAACGATATGCTATTTTTTAATTATCTACTCAATCAACCAACTCTCTCGGATGCTTATAATCTGCCTTTATCATGTGAAACAATTTAGAGTATGTCTCTCAACTTCTAGTGAGCTCTAGATTCTTTTACAACCATATCACAACATTGTTATCATATAACAATGTCATGGGATTATCAACACTCGAAATCACCCTAGTTCATTTATAAATTTATGCATTTATTTATACTTCTTTTATTGTAGTGCTATTCAGGGAGATGTACTTAGGCCTTGGTTGAATTAGTGACTCCTCATTGTTTGGAACATTTCCAACTTAAAATTTCTGAACTTAAGATTGAACATGAATTTAGGGTTGATACATTACACTCGATATGACTTATGAAGTTCAAGTCCGCACACCCCTTCATAAGGAGTTTTTCATTTCTACAAACAAATATCTAGTATTTCGCAAACACTCGAGAACGCTCTCAATTTTCATGTAGCAATCTTAATTTGAATTTTATACCTCTTTATATATCAAGTACATATGCAAAGTGTTATATTTTTAACAATACGACATGTATGATAATTCATGTTGCCAATGCATGAGGAACCCATCTTACATGCTCTCTATTAAACAATTTAATATCTTATCTCTGTATATCATTCAAGACAATTCCAACTTCCTTTTATACTAACTATAAAAGATGTTATTTTCAAAATCAACATCAAGTTTTAAACTACCAAACTAACATGGTTTAAACTACTTACATCGTTAACAATCATAAGCTTGTTGTTTACTTATAGCTTCAGAAATATTTTAGCATAATTAATATTCCTTATTTCAGATGCGCACTTCCATTGCATTCTAACCGAAAATTAAACTATTTGATTTCTATGTTAAAATAATTGGTTAACATTGATGCTAATCGAATAATACTTCCATATCATTTCTTAGATGATATATAGTAAGCCAAAATATCATAATCACCTCCACTAACTTCATTAGTTATTTAGCATAAGTACATATTTTAAATCATGATTTTGAATTTATATTTCATTTACAAAAACTTAAAATCATATCATCGATAATTTCGTGAGTAAAATCAAATTTAAGTACGTTAAACGATGAATCTATTACCTTAATTTCAATAATTGAAATGTATGATGTTACATCAACGCAGCTTACCATATTCTAACTTGTAGCGTCCCGTAATTTCAAACACTTCGTATCTAAATATATGAATCTTAGTTAAATGTGTTAAAAGCAATTTTATAATCATGTGAAACCACTTTTATTTAATAAAAATATGATGGTAAACTTGTTTTGAAATATTTTATAGAAATAAATAATTTAAAAAAATATTGATAATGTGGTCGAAAATTATTTTATCGATAAACGACTTTTTACTCAACAAATGTTGTTCGAACTGTTTGGGGATGTATAATATATTAATGTGTCATTAATTAGCAACTAAAAATATTTTAGTGGTTTTGGCTAACTAAGTGCTTGGGATGATGTCATAGGTGATGTTAGAAAGCTATTTTATGGAGGAAGCCTTAAGGGGTTATGTAAGAGAGGAGTGAGTGGAAAGTTAAGCACATGGGAAGCATGCTTTTTGGTGGCGCCAGAGCTCAAAAGATAGTTGTACCACTTGTTAACACTTAAAAAAACACACAAAAGCTCACAATTTATTTCCCTAAGTAATAAACAAAAACTATGTCTTCATCATCTTCATCTCTTCACTTTAACTTTCCTAAATCAAACCACAGTTCTGAACTCCACCAAACTTCGGCCAAGGCCCTACCATAACATAGGAGCATGGAATTAAACTCAAAGCTTGAAGGGAAGGGTCACAACACCCCCAAATATACCCTAGCCGTAAGCAAAAGTAAGGGCGGGAAGCATAGCCAAGGGCATTTTTTAGCTTAAAAAGGAGTTTGCTTGCTTTTTGGTAATGGTAGGAAGTGCTCTTGTGTTCTATTGGCTTGTGATTGATGTCGAAAAGGATATAGTGAGTTAACTCACCATTGAAAAGTATATGTTGTGTATATGTATGTTGTGTGTAAATATAAAGTAGAGTAACTAATGAAAGTTATAACTTTGGACCCCTTTCCTTTGAAAAGCAATTAATAACTTTATATGCAATATATTCACTTCTATTGCACATTAGAACATGTAACATGGCATGGACTTTGTTTTTACATAGTTGGTGTTATTGTATGTGATATGGAAGTATGTATGAACTTGTTTGAAGTGAATGAGTCGCTATAACTGCACTTCGAAATTCTTGTTTTTACATCTTTAAAAATGGTGATATGTAAATATATTGTGACAGTGCAACAAACCGTAAATTTCGACAATTAAAAATCATTAAATCAATAGGGTTTTATAATTAAGTATTGGGAGAAATAAAAAGATGTGATATAATAACGAAATAATAGCTAAAATGAAATGTAACAATGTTAATTTAAGTTAATTATTAACAATTTTAATGAAAGTTCAATTGATTGAAATGATTTAATGTTATGCTTGGTTATAAATTTAATATAAGAAAACAAGGGTAAATATTGAATCAATTAATGAAATAATATATATAATTAATGGTAAATCAATAAATCAGTGTGAGGTAAGTAATTGTAACATTTGGTTTTAATAATAACTTATTAATGTGACTAAAGGTTAATGGTAACAACTATTATATGTTACCTTATGATTTCGTCTGTTAAGTTAAATTGGAAATCAATTAAGTGAATGGGATTAAATGTTACGCTTATGTGATTTAATGCAATAATTGAAAGTGTGAATGTAATAAAATAAATAGAAATGTTAATTTTATTCATAAGGTAATAGTTGACTTAATGAAAGAATGAAACCAAGATAAACAAAATTGATTGGGATTTTAAATTATTATTATTGTGTGAAATTCGTAAAATCTCAATATAATGGAAATATAGTGGTTAATACAATTAAAAGATGGAAATTGAAGAATGTTAATGTAATAAGATATCATCAAAAACTAAATATGTTATTAGAGTAATAATTGATTGAACAAGAAGGAATTGAAATTAAATTTAATCAATTTGTTGGAATAATTTTGTTGTTAATTAGATTTATTGCTGTTGAAACTGAACACTGTATTTTGGAAGATAATCAACACTGAAATGTTTGGTAAACTTGTATTAAATTATTGTAAATATCTAAGTAATCAAATAAGATTAAAATTTGTTAGTTTACAAATATTGAATTAAAAAGTGATTTATTTAATTTAATATTAATTTATTTAATTAACGTGAAATTAGCCATTTTGGCCACTGTCTCGGATTTCAACAAACTAGTTTTATCGGATCTGTAATGGTGAATTATTGTAAGGTTTCAAGTTTCGTAGCGATCAGACTTGTCGTTTGATCGTGAGGGCTCGAAAAGCCTATAAATCAATTTAATTGAAATCAATTGAAATCAATTTGAAATAAGTTGATTTTAACATAACTTCTTCATATGATGAAATTTTGACTATTCCATTGAATTTAGAAATATTGAAAACATCTATTTTGATATATGGGATGACCCATTTTCGTTCCGGAGTCAGAACGGGCTTTTCGGGTCGCTTATCGTTCAATTAAATCTTGCCCGTTCTTTCTATTTTCAGCTCTGCCTATAAATAGGTCGTTATAAACCATAATTTGTTTCCCAATTATTATTCCATTTGTCTGTACGTATAGTTCCATCTGCTTCTCACTTTCCAATGGTAGACAAACAAATCCCTAAATTGTAAATTCCAAATCAAATTCAAATCCAAAAAATCAAACTTCTCCAAAACCTAACAAATTATATATCGTTTTGAAGCTCTCGACGAGAGCAACTGTCACGACCCAATTTTTTGACACTCGATAATTGACATCAATACGTCAACTGTATCAAATGTCGAACAATCAAGTGTCGGAAAATCAGTCCGTATGGGAAAGAAGAATGAGGTAGTAAAGAGAAAAACAAAACAATATCAGAATCGCACAAACGCAGCGGAAAAACATATAATAGATAACAACAGATTTTATACAAAAGAATTTGTAACTCTATATCACTTACAATCATCAGAGTACAACACAATCAATAGCAAAATACTGGATACTTATATTAACTTGTCCCCACAAAAACTGACTATGCAGTTAACCACATACAACGGAATATACATCAAATATGTGTGATACGTATCACCATCCATCTCGTTTCCTAAGCTCCACAGCATCCTTTCATGTATCTATCATACTCAGTCTGACCAGAGCATCATAGTAAAATAACACCTGAGCAAGTGTGGAAAACAAGCGTGAGAAAACACACTCAATTGGATTATTAAAGTTTCCAAAATCCTTTAATAAAAATCAAAGGTATCTCCTAAGACCACGCCACAAATAAACATGTCGGGTTTTTACCTTACGATAACCAAAACATTTCTTATCAAATCCTCTGACATTATAGTAGTGTCTATATATAAATACTTATTCAAATAGCCGAAATTATTACATTCATTAAATTCCAGCATAATAGGTATACAAACAAGTCCGAAGGCACTTATTGGAGATCGGGTTTCCATTAATGGCAGGGCTACAAGGGTACCGCCCCTCACAGTACGTGGTCTAGATCACCGTACTGAGGATCCATCATAATCCCCTGCTACACAAGACCGGAGCTACCTCTTACTGGATAGTCAGAATAATGTCACCCCGCGGTTGGGATTAGCAACCGACCACACAACCGAATAAAAAGGGACATCTAGACAGGGATGACCTTTCCCTAATTGGTTGCTAGCCACTTAGCCTTGCTGCACCTCCCCTGTTTTAGCCATTCCCAGTTGATGAGGCTCGAGGCTATGCATTACCTTTTTAGCACATATTCACTTAGAATGCTCATCGTCCTCCTGACGATCTTCTGATAGCATTCATCCATACAAGTCTGTTCCGGTTTCGAACGAAATCGAAGGCACTACTCCTACTACATCCATTTTGGAATCACCCTCAGGATTAGTAGCAATTATCCCTTGCACTTCACTGCTTCATCTTCGACTCCAAGCTCTTATCTTCCTCATGAAAACGTTCAAACCGGATCGAAGTGGTATTCGGGAAATTAATCCCGATCCCGGTCTCTTCGAAATGATCAGCACATTAGCCAATATTTATAGTCGGTTAATTTAACTATCATATAACATCCACAAATAACCATCAGGCCTCAATAATTTCCCAATTTATTATTTTCAAAATATCTTCGCAAGATATTTTTTTTTCACTTCAACCCTTTGAAAAGAGTCTCCAAATCACCTTTTCTCTCACGGAATAAATTTTCACCCAATTATTTTATTTCCACTGAAAATCACCAAGTCCTAATACTTTAGATTTTTAAATAATTTAAATCACTTTATCCAAATATATATACTTTAAAACATTTTTAAAATAAAATCTATTTAAAAGACTTTATTCAAAATAATAGTTATGAAATTCAATAATAATTTTCAAGTAAAGCTTTAGCCAAAACTACCTTAGAAATAAAAGTTATTTATATAAAGTATAAATAGTTTGTAACTATCTTTTAAATCATAATACTAGTTTACCCTTTAAAATAATTACTACTATAACTAAATTAATAAATATTTACTTTAAAATCTTATAACAATTTAAATAATAAACTTCTTAAAGAAAACATTGTTCTTTAAAACATTTAAAAACTTCTAATTTATACTTCAAAAAATCTTCTTTAAAAATACACTTAGCTTTTCAAGAAATTTCACTTTCCATTCCAATATAACCATCTAATCATTTATAAATCCTTCTTTATTTATTTCCAGTTTAATTTATGTCTCAATCCCACAAATTTTCCTTTCCACCTTTAAAAATAAAACCGCTATTTATTTTTAAAACAAATTACCCATTCCTTTATAAATTCCCACCGTGAATTTATACTTCCAAATATCCACTGGTATCTTATTTCACTTTATAAATCTAGTTTATAAATTCCATAGTCTTATTCTCCTTTTAAAACACAGTTCCAAACACTAAATCAATTTCCAAATCAATTTTCAAAATTTACTCTATTTAAAAATAAATTCCTTTACTAACTTAATTTCTTTCAAAACCCATTAATTTCAGATTCACTCCTTTATTATGATTTAAAATCTTATTTAAACTGAAAATACCAATTTCACACTTTATTTCAAAATTCTTCTTTTATTTCTTCCCAAACCATTTAAACCCCGAATTTAAAAGTAATTTTTTAATTTTTAAACGATACCACTTAAGACCTTAAAATTCTTTTATTTTCATTTATTCAAAAATCTCTTTTCCATACTCGGGGTTTATTAATTAGAATTTAAAAATCAACTTTTATCCTTTTTCGATTCATTCTTTTATTATCCAAATTAGCTAAATTATTTTACTTAATAATTCTCTTTTTAGTTTCTTAAAAAATCCGTTCTTTATATTTTTGATATCTCAATATACCCAAAATATATTCCATCAACCCATAGCATTCAATATTTCAAATCCCAATAAATCAATCATAGATAATCAATGAGTCATATCACAGATTTTAAAAACAAATTTCAATAATTTGAGGAATCTAGTTGGATCCCTTCAACTTGTTTCCCTACATCCATAGATGTAAGCATAATATAAAATACCAATCCCACTTCGAGGGGGATATCGCGGTATAAAGGGCCATCTGCTATTATGCGAGGCGCATAAGGTCTCATCCGCTATATAATGAGCAAATCAATCACTCCAATATATATATATATATATATATATATATAATATACCAAAACCAAACTGATATTAAAATATCAATCGAAGCGACAACTAATAATTTAAATTTAACTATTTAAATTTAAAAGGTAATCCAAATGAGTGAGATTAACTCACCTTTGATTTTTAATTGCAATTCGATCCACATCGGCTTGAGTCGCCACGATTTAGACCTTATACAGACATTAGATGATTTTATTAATATTCGAACCAATCGAACAATTAAATTTCCATTTAATAAATTTAATTAACTAATGATTTTATTTTAAACTAATAATTTGTTTTAAACTTATTAATATTCCATAACCATTTTTAAATAAGATTCTAGAGTTTAAATAATCATTTAAGTATTACAAAATCATTTTTGAAATCAATTATATCCAAAATCAAACTATTTCAAAAAAAAAACTCAATTTCGCAAACAATCCCAATTCAAAACATTCGGGTAGCAATTCTTCCTTGGAAACTCAAAAATGAACATCGATGATGCTGCAATCATCACCGAAATTATTTTCCATCAATTGAAGAGAGTTCAATGCTTTTATTCTTTTTTAAAATCCTTTTCAATATTTAAATTCTAAATCCCACCAGATTTCATATCCAATTCAAAAAAAATTTCAAAATAATATCACTGTTATTACTCTAAAACCTTTGAAAACCATTTTCAAACCCAAAGGAATTTAAACCTTTCCTAAAATTTCAAATTCCAAATCCTTTCAATTCATATTCAAATATTACTCTGGATTTTTTTTTATTTCATTTTCAATTATAAATCACATTTATAATTCACATTTACAAAGCCTTTTTTGTAATGTAAATTTATTCCTTAACCTTTGGTTATAATTTCAATCCTTTATTCAACTTCCACTTAACAATGATAATAAGTCTCGGAATCCGACGAAACTAGTTCCATTAGATCCATAATATTGTATTATTATCAGATTTCAAATTTCGAAGCATTCGGAGTTGTCGTGTGACCGTCCGATAGGTAAACGCGTTGAAATTTATATCGAAAATTTAATATAATTATTGGGTCCAAAAAGCTATCTTCCCATACGATCGAATTAGGACTCAAAACCTTTTCCATCGCGTTCGGAATAGGGGTATAACCTTATGAACGCCTAGCGGCATGCCTCGATAGGAGATCTAAATTTTAAGTTATGGTTTCAAGATAATTTAAATTTGAAATTTAAATATAAAATATATTGTTGACAGTTGGTATACTGTAACAATCTTTAAATTATAATGCTAATTTAACCTTAACAATAATTACTACTATAGCTAAATTAATAAATATTTACTTTAAAATCTTAAAACAATTTATATAATAAATTCCTCTTAACATTCCTTTAAACAACTTTAAAACCTTTAACTTATACTTTAAAAATCTGCTTTGAAAACATAATTGGTTTTTCACGAAATTCACTTCCCATTTCAGTATAACAGTCTAATCATTTATAAATCCTTCTTGATATATTCAAATTTAACTTACGTCTCAACCCGTAAATTTCTTTCAACAATTTAAAAATAAAACCCTTTTATTTTTAAAACACATTTCCATCTCCTTATAATCACTTTGAAAAATATATACTTAAAGTATTTACAATAAGGCTACTAAAATCAATTAAATAAAAATAATACTTAAGAAATTTATAAGAGTTTCTGAGTAAAACTTAAACAAAAATTTCTTTTTAAAATAAAGTTAATATATCAAATATTTATGTTAAAATTCTTTTTAAAAAAAATCTTCATACTAATTTATCTTTAAAAATAATTAACTACCATAATTAACTTAAATAAATATTTACTTTTCACTTAAAAATAACTAAAATAATAATTTTTCTAAAAACATTCTAAAAAAACATTATTAAACTTCTAGTTTATACTTTGAAATCTTTTTAACCTTTAAAATAAAATCACTTTTTATTTTTAAAATGAATTGCACCTTTTTTATAATTTCCACCGGAATCTATACTTTCAAATTTGTCTACTGATAAATATTTCACTTCATTTATAAACCCAGTTTATAAATTTCACAATCTCATTCTCCTTTAATCACAGTTTCAACATTAGTCGGTTTTCAAATCGATTTCCAAAACCAACTCCATTTTAAAATAAATTCGCTTGCTAGATTTTTCGATAATTTAGGGAGTTAGAAATATTTTGAGAAAATTTTGATAGTTTCAAATTTGGTTTTAAACTGAAATTTGAAATGGTTGAGTAAGTGATATTGTTTGGAACCTATGGATAAGTTTAGGAAGTTAGTAAGAGTGATAGGGTCGATAAAAAAAAGTTTGTTTTGGGATGTTAAAAACTATTTGGTCTAGAAAAATTTAATAATCCAATTGAGTGAGACTAACTGACCTTTGTTTTGTCAGAAATCCATTTCCATCTCGAATTCCTAGTGCGGACTCAGATCTAGTCAGCTACCATTGATGTAAACCCAATCTCCACTAAGTGCCTTTGGACTTGTTTATACCTATTATGCTGGAATTTAATGAATGTAACAATTTCGGCTATTTGTATAAGTATTTGTATATAAACACTACTATCATATCAGAGGATTTAATAAGAAACGTTTTGGTTATCGTAAGGTCAAAACCTGGCATGTTTATATGTGGCGTGGTCTTACGAGATACCTTTGATTTCAAAGTATTTTGAAAACGTTAATAATCCAATTGAGTGTGCTTTCTCACGCTGGTTTTCCATACTGACTCGGGTGTTATTTTATTATAATGTTCATGTCTGATCGAGAATTATAAATATAGGATGGAATGCTATGGAGCTCAGGAGATGAGTTGGATGGCGAGAAGTATCTAACGTATTTGATGTATATTCCGTTGTGTATGGTTAACTGCATAGTCATCTTTTTTGAGGACAAGTTAATATAACTGTCCATAAATTGTTTTGATTGTGATGTACTTTGATGCTGTAATGGATAAAACAGATACAGTCCTTTTGTATAAACGTTTAGTCATTTATCTATTATATATTGTTTTGCTGCGATTGTGAGATTCTGATGTTGTCTTTCTATTTTCTTCTTCTACCTCCTTCTTCTTTCCCTTACGGACTGGTTTTTCAGCATTTAATTGTTTGACATTTAATACAGTGGACGTATTAGAGTCAATTTTCGAGCGTCGAAAAATCGGGTCATTACACTTTCTGAAGGCACTTATTGGAGATAGGGTTTCCATCAATGGCAGGGCTACTGGGGTACCGCCCATCACAGTACATGGTCTAAATCATCGTACCGAGGATCCACCATTACCCCCTGCTACACAAGACCGAAGCTACCCTTTACTGGATAGTCCGAATAAGATCACTCCGCGGTTAGGATCAACAACCACCCACACAATCGAATAAAAAGGGACATCTGGACAGGGATGACATTACCCTAATTGGTTGCTAGCCACTTAGCCTTACTGCACCTCTCCTATTTTAGCCATTCTCGGCTGATGAGGATTGAGGCTATGCGTTACCTTTTTAGCACACATTCACTTAGAATGTTCATTGTCCTTCTGACGTTATTCTGATAGCATTCCTCCATACAAGTCTATTCCAAGTCCGAACGGAACCGAAGGAACTATTCCTACTACATCCACTTTAGAATCACCCTCAGGATTAGTAGCGATTAGCCCTTACACTTCACTGCTCCATCTTTGACTCCAAGCTCTTGTCTTCCTTATAAAAATGTTCAAACCGGATAGAAGTGGTTTTCGAGAAATTAATCCTGATCCCGGTCTCTTCGAAACGATCAGCGCATTGGCCAATATTGATAGTCGGTTATTTAACTATCATATAACATCCATAAAACAACCACCAGCCTTAATAATTTTCCAAATTATTTATTTCAAAATCTCTCCATAAGATATTTTTCTATACTTCAACCCTTTGAAAATAGTTTCCAAATCACTTTTTCCCTCGTGGAATAAATTTCCACCCAATTGCTTTATTTCCACTGAAAAGCATCAAGTCTTAATATCTTAGATTTTAAACAATTTAAATCACTTTATCCAAAGACATAAATACTTTAAAACACTTAAACAAAACTACTTTAAAAAATACTAGTTATGAAATTTAATAATAATTTCTCATGTAAACCTTAAGCCTAAACTAATTTTAGAATAAAAGTTATTCTATAAGGTAAAAATATTAGATAATTATCTTTTAAATCATAATACTAGTTAAACCTTTAAAATAATTACTACTATAATTAATTTAAATAAGTATTTACTTTAAAATTCTAAAACAATTTAAAATAATAAAATTTCTCTAAAACATTCTTTTAAAACCACTTTAAAACCTCTAACTTATACTTGGAAATCTTTCTTTGAAAATATACTCGGCGGGAAATACACTTTCTTTTCCACACCTTTAAAAATAAACCACTATTTATTTTTAACTAATCACCATTTCCTTATAAATTCTCATTCTGAATTTATACTTCCAAATTTTTCCTTTACTTTAAACCATCTGTATATGCTACTAAGCAATAATATCCAAATATAATCCAAATTCATTTTATTCATTTCTTACAAAAGTTTCAACACTCATTTTACTTAAGCTTATACAATGTACAAATTTCATATGTACGCAATATCAAATTCGATTGATCACTCGATCGTCCAATTTCACTTCCGACTAGTATCGTTCACTCGACTCCCTAGTGCGGACTCGGATCTGGTTTCTTGATCAGAAACCGTCATTCTCCTTGCATAGTCCTAAAATATGATAAAGAATTTCAGAACCAATCAAAATCCATATCTAGGGTTCGCCGTCGAAAATCGAGTGAAAAATCCCAACTCGGATCGATATAACTATCTCGAAATTCTATGCTCGAATATGCAATTCAATCATTCAACCAATAATTTAAATTTAACTATTTAAATCTAAAAGGTAATCCAAATGAGTGAGATTAACTCACCATTGTTATTGTTTTGCAATTCCGATCCAAACTTGCTTGTCTCTTCCCGATTCAAGACCTTGTATAAAAATATTTATATGGTTTATAAATATTTGAATTGATCGAACAATAATCACTATTTAATTAACCAACAATTTAATTTAACTAATAATTTCTCTTTTAAAAGTCTTTTAGCAACTAAAATAATTAAATAAGCATGTTTTCTCACACTGGTTTTCCAGATTGACTCGGGTGTTATTTCACTATAATGCTCGGGTCAGACCGAGTATTATAGAGCACAAATTCTGGATGGACTACTATGGAGCTCAGGAGATGAGATGGATGATGAGGTGTATTTCCATAGATTTATATTCCGCTGTGCAGTGTAAGCTGTATATTCAGCTTTGGGAGGACAAGTTATTGTAACTGTCCTGAATTATGTTGTTGATTTTGTTGTACTCTGATGATGTAATATATATATAAAAGATATAGATCTTTTGTATAAAGATTCAGTCATTTATCTATTATATATTATTCCGCTGCGCTCGTGAGATTCTGATGTTGTTTTCTATTTCTTCTTCTACCTCTTTCTTCTTTAACCCTAATGGTTTGTATTTCCGTCCACTTTGAGTTGAACCGTTGAAGAATATTGTCAGCTCAAAAGGGTACAGATTTGTGGGTTGTTACAGTTGATATGTTATGTGATATCCTGTGATAGATTGAATAGAAATTAAGTTATTTGGTGCTATGGTTTGGATGGATATAATTTGATATTTTAAATTATACAATAATATGATCTGGGTTTTTAAAAGGAAATAAAAAGAAAATTCTTTAGTAAATAGTTATTAGGAATTTGGATAAATCGAGTAATAAATTTAAAGGGAATTTAAACCAGGATATCAGTTAGTGTAACGACCCGATTTTTCGACATCCGAAAATCGACATCAAACGTCCACTATATTAAATGTCGAACAATCGAATGTCAGAAAACCAGTTCGTAAGGGAAAGAAGAAGGAGGTAGAAGAAGAAATAGAAAACTATATCAGAATCTCACAATCGCAACGGAACAATATATAATAGATAAACGACCAATCTTTATACAAAAAGATCTATATCTGTTTTATACATTACATCATTAGAATACAACACAATCAATAGCAAAATACAGGACAATTATATTAACTTGTCCCCATACAAACTGAATACACTGCTTATACTGCACAGTGGAATATATATCAAGTACGTGTGATATGACTCACAGCTCGTCTCCTGAGCTCCATAGCATCCTATCATGTATATTGTAATACTCATTCTGAAAATATAAAAGAAGAAGGGGACATATGTTCGGTTCTTGCTTTTCTGAGGGGACGCGTGTTACAATATACATGATAGGATGCTATGGAGCTCAGGAGACGAGCTGGATGGCGAGACGTAACACACATACTTGATATATATTCCGTTGTGCAGTATAAGCTGTGTATTCAGTTTGTGTGGGGACAAGTTAATATAACTATCCAGTATTTTTCTATTGATTGTGTTGTACTCTGATGATGTAATGTATAAAATAGATATAGATCTTTTTGTATAAAGATCAGTCATTTGCCAATTATATATTATTCCATTGTGATTGTGAGATTCCGATATAGTTTTCTATTTATTCTTCCACGTCCTTCTTCTTTCCCTTACGGACCGGTTTTCTAGCATTCGATTGTTCGGCATTTGATAAAGTGGACGTATTGATATCGATTTCGAGCGTCGAAAAATTAGATCATTACATAATAGCATTCAATGATTTCAATTCCTAATATAATCAATATAATCATCATAGATTATCACATAAATCATAAAACTAAATATAAAATAAATTCAATATTTTGAGGAATCCAGTTGACTGTAACTAAAATAATTAAACGAACCAGTTAAGCAAGTTATTTACCTTAATACATTGTTTTAAAACAATCTAGTAGATTAAAAATGTGTAAATATATATTTATTTTACTTCCTTGGAACTACATATATTAAAAATATAAATCTAATTTTTACATAACTTAATAAATATTTGCTTTTAAAAATTTTAAAAGCCCTAAATAATATTTTTTTTCTAAAACATTCTTTTAGAAAATCACTTTAAACTCTCGAACTTATGTTTGAAAATCTTTAAAATAATTTACTTATATAATTAAAGAATGAATTTGGAAAATAATAAAAAAACTTTATTTTAAAATCCTATCGAACAAAAACCGAGTATTATAGAATACAGATTTTGGATCGGATTTGCAAAATAAAAAGAAAGGTGAGTTAATCCCACTCATTTGGATTATTAAAGTTTTCAAAATCCTTTTAAAATCATGGTATCTCGTAAGATCACGCCACAAATAAACATGTCGGGTTTTTACCTTACGATAACCAAAACATTTCTTATCAAATCCTCTAATATTATAATAGCGCCTAGATGTCCCTTTTTATTTTGAATATCCAGTAAGGGGTAGCTCCGGTCTTGTGTTGTAGGGGATCAGGGTTGATCCTCGGTACGGTGATCTAGACCACGTACTGTGACGGGCGGTACCCCAGTATCCCTGCCATTGATGTAAACCCAATCTCCAATAAGTGTCTTCGGACTTGTTTGTATACCTATTGTGCTAGAATTTAATGAATGTGACAATTTCGGCTATTTGAATACGTATTTGTATATAGACACTATTATAATATCAGAGGATTTGATAAGAAATGTTTTGGTTATCTTAACGTAAAAACCCGACATGTTTATTTACGGTGTGGTCTTACGAGATACCTTAATTTTAAAAAGATTTTGAAAACTTTAATAATCCATTCATCTCCTGAGCTCCACAGCATTATATTTTGTATTTTATAACACTCGTCTGACCCGAGCATTATAGTGAAATAACACACGAGTTAGTCTGGAAAACCAGAATGAGAAAACACACTCAATATAGTGATTAACTTGTTTAATAAACTTATTTAATTATTTTTGTTGCTAAAATATTTTTATTAAAAGGGAATTAGTTTAAAATTAAATCATCAGTTTATAACTAAATCACTAGTTAATTAAATTATTAGTTAATTAAATTTATTAAATGGCAATTGATTTGTTCGATTATTTCGAATATTCATAAACTGTATAATGTTATACAAGGTCTTAAGTCATGAAGAAATCAAGCCAGAGTGGAAATGTGTTGCAAATAAATAAAGGTGAGTTAATCTTACTCATTTGGATTTCCATTTAAATTTAAATAGTTAAATTTGAATATTGGTTGAATGATTGAATTGATTGGATGTGATATTATATATAATAGTATTTATGTATATATATTGGAGTGATTTATTTCTCGCATTATATAGCGGATGAGACCCTATGCGCCCCGCATGATAGCGGATGACCCTTTGTACTGCGATATCCCGCCTTGAAGCGGGATTGGTATTTTAAATTGTTGTGCTAACATCTGTGGATGTATGAAAACAGGTTGGAGGGATCCAACTGGATTACTAAAAACGATGAGTTTATTTTATATTCAGTAATGTGATTTATGTGATAATCTACGATGGATTATATTGGGAATTGAAATTATTAAATGCTATGTCTTGGTTGAATATATACTGGTATTTTGAGAAAATAAAAATATATGATTTTGGATTTTTAAAGAAAATAAAAAGGAAAATTTTAAGCAAAATAATTATAGTAAATTTGGGTAAATTAAAGATTGAATTTGCAAAAAAGTATAAAGGTTTGATTTTTAAATTCTATTAAATAAATTCTGAGTATGAAAACGAAAATAGAAATTTTAAATAAACGGAAATAAAAGAGTTTTGGAGATTTAGTGAAATTGTCTAAAAATTAAAGGATTTTATTTCAAAATTCAAAGATTTAAATGTTTGGAAGAAATAAAAAAGGGGAAAATTTTGAATGAAGTATGAAGTGGGTATTTCAGTTTAAAATAAGATTTCAAATCATAAATATAGAAGTGAATATGGAATTAATTGGTTTTGAAGTAAAAGTATGTAAGTAAAGGAATTTATTTTAAAATGGAGTAAATTTTGGAAATCGATTTGAGAATTGATTTAAGTGTTTGAAATTGTGATTTAAAGGGGGATGAGACTATGGAATTTATAAACTGGGTTTATAAAGTGAAATAAGATATCCGTGGATATTTGAAAGTATAAATTCACGGTGGAAATTTATAAAGGAATGGGTAATTGGTTTTAAAAATAAATAGTGGTTTTATTTTTAAAAGTGTGGAATGGTAGGTGGATTTTCCTGAAAAGCCAAGTATGTTTTCAAAGGGATTTTTGAGTATAAGTTAGAGGTTTTAAAGTGGTTTTAAAATATTGTTTCAGAAGAAATTGTTATTTAGTGGTTTTTAAAATTTTAAAAGTGAACAATTATTAAGTTAATTATACAAGTAAATTATTTTGGAGGTTTAACTAGTATTATGATTTTTGAAAGATAATTATTTAATATTTATATTTTATAGAATGGCTTTTATTTTAAATCTAGTTTTGGCTTAATTTTTACATGAAAAATTATTATAAAATTATCATAACCAAAATTCTAAATAAAGTTTTTTTAAGTAGTTTTATTTTAAGTGTTTAAAGTATATATTTTGGATTAAGTGTTTTAAACTGATTTAAAACTCTAAAGTATTAAAACTTCGTGATTTTCAGTGGAAATAAACAATTTGGTGGAAATTTATTTCGCGAGAGAAAAAGTAATTTGGAAACTATTTCAAAAGTTTGAAGTGTAGAAAAATATCTCGCGAAGATATTTTGAATAAATAGTTTGGGAAATTACTAAGGCCTGATGGATGTTTGTGGATGTTGTTTGATAGTTAAATAACCGTCCATCAATATTAGCCAATGCGCTGATCGTTTCGAAGAGACCGGGATCGGGATTAATTTCTCGAAAGCCACTTCGATCCATTTTGAACATTTTCATGAGGAAGGCAAGGGCTTGGAGTCGAAGATGGAGCAGTGAAGTACAAGGGCTAATCGCTACTAATCCCGAGGGTGATTCCAAAATGGATGTAGTAGGAATAGTGCCTTCAGTTCCGTTCGGACCCAGAACGGGATTGTATGGATGAATGCTATTGGAACATCTTCAGTGGGACGATGAGCATTTCTAGGTGTATGTGTGCTAAAAAGGTAACGATAGCCTCGAGCCTCATCAACAGGGAATGACTAAAACATGGGAGGTGCAGCAAGGCTAAGTGACTAGCAACCAATTAGGGTAAGGTCATCCCTATCCAAATGTCCCTTTTTATTCGGTTGTGTGGACGGTTGTCGATCCCAACCGCGGGGTGACTTTATTCGGACTATCCAGTAAAGTGTAGATCCGGTCTTGTGTAGCAGGGGATCAGGGTGGATCCTCGGTACGGTGATCTAGACCACGTACTATGATGGGCGGTACCCTACTAGCCCTGTAACGACCCAGAATTTTTAGAAATTAAAAATTGAATATTTAATTAATTTTAAATATTAATAAGTGAATTTATAAGTCAAATAAATTTTTATTTGAATTATTGAATTTAATTGGATAATTAAATCGATAATTTAATACGTTAAATTATGGAAATAATTGAAAATAGAGATAAATATGATTGTAAATGATTTGTAAAATTTTATTTTAACATATGGGAGTTAGAACGATATTTTAGAACTTTTAAAATCGAATTAAAAGTTAATTTGTGAAAATTGAATATTTTAATATTAAAATCGACTAGTGAAAATAGTCAATTTTTGAACAGTCTCAGAATTGAACGAAACCAGTTCCATTGGATCCGTAATAGTTAGTTATTACCGGATTTCAAATTTCGTGCCAATCGGAGCTATCGTTTGATCGTGGCAGCTCGAAACGCATCGATTTATTTTTAATTTAAATTTGACGAGTGAAAATAGCCATTTTTCAAAAAGTCTCGGATTTCGACGAAACCAATTTCATCGGATCCGTAATGTGATATTATTGTAAGGTTTCAAATTTCAAGTCAATTGGATTTACCGTTTGTCCGGTACAAATTAAAACGCCTAGAAATCGACTTAAATCGGTTTAATTCAAATTGAGCGTTTATTGCCATAACTCGCACATACTTCCGAATTAGCTTCCGAAACCTGTTCCATTGTGTCCGGAACGCGGGATAAACCCTAGGAATGTCAGTTTCGGCGCGTAAATCGGAGTTCGGAATTTCCGGATGAATAGTGTTCGTTCGTTCTTCTATAAATAGACCCACAACCTTCATAAATAAATAAAAAATTAATTAGGTTATGAAACCCTAGCCGCCTCTAACATTATCTAAGGCCAGAAATTCACAAGCTTCTCCTCTCAATTACTCCCAATCCATTCATCGATTCAACGAAGCTTCAACACGGAAGTCGAAGAGCATGAGGAGAGCTAGAGATCTATACGGTTGAGATCTGAAACGACGTCGGATGGTGGGAGCTAGGGGAGGCCGACGCCTACAGTTCACGCACGCAATTCTAGGATGGAGGAGTGGCCGAGTTTCATGGTACTGGGGCCGAGCATAGTGGAAGTTGGGGGCTTCGATTTGCAACTCCCTGATCGAAGTTTCGTTGAGTGTTGGAGGAGCAAATTAAAACCCTAGTATTTGAATATGGGTTCATGCTTGCGTGCTCCTTCCTGGAGATATTTGCGTGATGAAGGAGAAAGGGGAGTGACGGTCAAGATTGCAAAGGGGATGGATCATGTGGCTATGGTTTAGTTTGGTATAAAATTAGTTAAGTTTATGTTGTAATTTATATAAATAAATTCGTGTAAACTTCGAAAATCAATATCTTTTTCATACGAGGTCGAAAAAATGCAAACTCAGTTGCGTTGGAATCGTATGGACGAGCACTACGCGATGGAGTTAGTTTGGAGTCGTTTGGAGTTAGTGAGAATTTTGGGTAAAATTAAACGTCCGTTTAATTTTATTCAAAATAAATCGCTAAAACGGAATTTAAAACCAAGGTGAGAATTTCTCACTCAATCGAATAGGTTTCGATTTTATTTTAAATAGTTAGATTTAAAATATTTGAATGCATGTATGAATGATGATTGATATCTATTGATTGTTAAAATAGACATTATACGCCGTTAGTAAGCGGATGCTATTTATTAAAAACATATACCGCGAATATTTCATAAACAGTGAAATTGGTATTATAAATAATATCAATATATATATATTGGCATATGTATATATTGCAGTTGATTGATTTCCCGTATTTTTTAGCGGATGAGACCCTATTGCGCCGTTATTAAGCGGATAATATTTAATAAGAACATATACCGCGATAATTTCGTACTGGAGCGAAATTGGTATTGTGCTAATGTTTTTGGATGCAGGAAAACAGATTGGAGGGATCCAACTGGATTCCTCAACAGTTTTTATTTGATTTCAGATATTTTGATATTTGATGGATTATCATATCGATATATGATGGATCGTGTAGTCGTGATTGACTATTTGGTGTGTAGCATCATTGGACCCAGATTTTGGGGTTTTAAAATGATTTATAAAGTGATTTTTGAAAATATACTTTATGTTTGGAATTTGATCCATTTTAAATAAATAAACGTTATAATTTTTAATGTTATAAAAATTATGATTTTGAGAAATATAGTTAAAAACTGATTTTTGAGAATATGATGCTAATGGTTTTATAAAATAGTTTAATCGGGATTTCTGAAATAATTGTGAAAAGTTTAAATATAGGATTTATAAAATTTGATTATTTTATAAATCAAAATGATGAAATTATAAAGGAGTTTAAAGACGTTTTTAAAATATTGATATGAATTGATTTATATAAGAGATTTATAAATGGATATTTATAAATTGAAATATTGACATTTTAAAACGAGTTTTTATAAGTGTTGGAATGAATGGTGAATGAATGTCATTGATGAATGAAATTTATAGAATTATAAACTGTGAAGTTATAAAAGAAATTTATAAATAGTAAGATTTATAAATTTGGTGAAATTATTTGAAGAATAGATTGGTTAAATAAATGGATCTTATAAGTTATAAGATTTATAAGTTGGAAAGTCTTTAAAAGAACGATTTTGTAAAATAATCGTTTTATAAGAAATTAACTTATAATATGAACGTTTAGTTTATAATTTAGTTATAAACTGGAATAGGTTAATAAAGGAATTTATAAAAAGGAAGTTTTTATAAATAAATAGAAATGGAATTTATAAACGTTGTTTTATAAATCCGCAAACAACTTATTTTGATAAGTTAATTGTTATAACTTATTTATGGAGTTATATTCACATTTTTGACTGTGAATAATCCTTTGAAATAAAATGAATAAAAGGATGAAATTTGTTAACAAAGAATATTCACGTTTTTGAATAGTGAATAATATGTTAAAGAAATTGTTTTAGATGTGATGTTTTAAATAGAATTAAAACGATCTAACGATGTTTTAAAATGTGTTGAGATTCGAAATCATAGATTTCAACATTCATTGTTGAAATAGACGTTTTCGAGAAATAAAAGGAAATAGTGGACTATAACACTGTTGTTATAGTAAATGATTTCCGAAAGGAAATGTTTTGTATAGTATTGGGATTTATATATCTATTTTAATTTCGAATCCCTATACTAGTGATTTTGGGTTGTTGTAACGATGTTTTACGCAACATTCGTTTTGGCCCAAATAAATATGTTTAAGAGAATGATTTCCTTAAAGAATGAAATATATACTTAATCTCGATTGAAGTATATTGAATATTTTCCAAGTGTTGAAAATAAATAAAATTTGTGAATTACTTATGAATAAATAAGTATGGAAATGTTTTCCGATATAAAGTGAATATTTTAAGAGTTTATCTTTTTGAAGATAAATTGGAATGGATAATTGAAATCGTATATGCATGGATATTTTGAAATATAAATTCATTATGGAATTTATATGTGAAAGTGGAATTTGTTTAAAAATAAATATTGATTTATTTTTGAAGTATGAAATTATATATCTAGTGAAGATATTTTGTGAAATAAATAATTTGGAAAATTATTTGGAAACCGGTGATGTGTGCATATCCAGTGACAGTTCAATAACCGACTATCAATATTTCCCTTTGAATGGGTAATTGATGTGATTTGTTTGAATGTGAATGCTACACTTATATTTTTGAATAAGCGCTCACTATTCGGGTTAACCGGGAAAGGACCATGGGGTCGTATAACCCATTCCGAATATGTGATACGTCGTTATAATTGCATTGAAGATCGGTGTTGAAGACCCGGTATTTGCGAGAGCGATAGGATGACCTGTCGATTTACTCTGCACCGAGTTGCTCCGGTATAGAGTTCTCCATATGTGATGGTGAATCCGATCAGGATTGTGAATATCCGGATTGCAAGGACTTCTTTGTAAGTGCCTTCGGTTTTGTTCGATCCCCGAACAGACTTGTATGGATTGTGTGTCTGACATTACAAGTTGAGATATAAAGCCGATTTCTTTCAAATATATTTCTGTTGGTGGCGGAGAATTTATTCTTTTAGCTTAACACCCTTCTCTGAGACGTACGAGCTCAGAGGTTATATAGTTGAAGTTATCAGCGATATATTCCCAATTTGGTAATGTGACATGCTGAGTGATGCTGAAATGATCATTGTGTTGATTATTGTGATAGGATCGTTTATTTGATCGTCTATCTTAGTGATCATTGTGTTGATCACTTGTTGACCCAAAGCATGGCTTTTGTATAAAGTATGTTTTTTGTGGACGTGACTTCGTCGAGCCTCACACCCCGGAAATGGTCAAAACAGGAAAGATGCGGCAAGGTTATGAGGGGTTGCAACCTTTAGGGTATGTACATTTCCTTCTGGATAGAGGTGGTATCATGGTATGGAGCCCAGATATTTAACCTATGTGGTTACTACGAATTTATTACTTTGTGGTTGTTGGTTTTCGGGATCCCGTGAGAAAGGTCGTTTACGATCGGGGAATGGCGTGCTCGTGTCAGTAGTTACCCAGTTAGGGGTAACCCGGCCTTGTGTTGGCAGAGTTCCGGTTTGGTTCTCAGGGATGTCTTTCCAGAGGCATTCTCATGTGGCAATGGGAAGTTCCTTGGCCTGACCATTTGTTGGAAATCCAATTCCCAATACGAAACTTGTACGGTATTAGTTGTAGAACCTGCCATTCACTTATGGTGGTCACCACTGTTTGGATGGTAGCTATAGTAGGCATAGTTCGAAATGTCTATGTTGGCTAAGATTTATATTCTACTTTCAAAATGAATTTTTCCCCTACACTATGCACTAGTAATAATATCAAATGTTATTTTAATGCGTATCAAGCATCTTTGACTATCATAAGGAGAAATCTCCTCCGATTCTGCGTTTGCATTGTGTGTGTGTGCGGGAGGCCTTATGGTAGTCTCATTTTTAAAAGCATTGCGAATTGATAAAAAAATATTCCTCTATTTTGATTTTAAAGATAAATAAACTGTTTTGAGTTCTCACACCAGTCACATGACTGACTTGGAGTTTATTGTTAAAAAAATATTCCTCTATTTTGATTTTAAAGATAAATAAACTATTTTGAGTTCTCATACCAGTCTTGTTAAGCTTTGGGCTATGTGATGGGGGGTTCTCGCTTCGCGGTTAGGTGGCGAACGGGAGACTCTTACTCCCACACATCCTCTTTTAGGGGGTTGGTTAGGTGTAACCTGAGACAGTCGAGAGGTTGGCCGTAAAAGCAAGTTTGGGATACCAGTTGTTGCCACGGTGGGGCTGGGATGGTTGAAAAGCCTACCGGTTGTGACTGCTGTCGATGGTTGAAAAGCCTGGATCTGACAATGTGGTATCAGAGCTTATGGTTAAGCGACAACCATGGTTCTGTTGGGTATTATTCATTAGAGATAGAGTCAGCAGTGCTCTAGAATGAATTTGAGAGTAATAATAGCTATGAGAGCGTATTTGTTAGTGAATATATAAAATTGTTTTATATTGTGATGATTGGTTTATTGAGTGGCATATGAACTTTCGTCAGCACGGTATGTACAACTATGCCGAAGGGGTTTCTAAACACTTGAATAGAGCAATTCGACACAATATTGTTTTAAATTGGGTAAATGAAATAATTTTACCTTGATTATAGTTTATATATATAAAGAAATAATTTTTCAGAATTATTAAAGTGTATATAAGTTGATTGTTTAGTTGTTTGAATAATCTAAATAAAGGAATTGTATAAGCAAAAAGAATTATAAGAATTGAATTATAATTAAAGTGATTTACAATTGTGAAATAAACTTATATATATAAGAAGTGAAACTATATGATATATTTATGAATATGAGTTATAAATAAAAACAAGTGAATTTAAAGTAAAATGAAATATAACTTAAGTGTTATTGAATGGAATTGATATTAGTATCAAAGTAAAATTAATAAAGTTAAGTGATGAATATGAACTTGAGTTATATAAATGAAATTCAACTGTTGTAATTGAATTGAATGAATAGATTGAATGATAATCAATTAAATGTAAATTTAAGTTGATATGAAATAATGAATGTAAGCAAAGGAATTTGGTTTTAATTAATATACATTGGTTGATATATGATTGTTAATTGATTGTATATAATTCATTAAGTATTAATGAAATTTAAAGCTATGTAATTGAATTCAAATTAGAAGTAAATAAATTTGAATAGAGTTGAATTTAAATTGAAATTGAACCAACTTGAATATGAATTAGTAAATATAAACTAATTGAAAATAAATGTTAGTAAATCCACTGTATATGAATCGAATGTGATTAAATTGAAAACCAATTCATTAAATATTAATGAGAATATAAATGAATATTTATTGGTTAAGGATGTTAGTTGAATGCTAGTTGGTTGATGGTTGAATATTTTGCATTTGTTGCTTTTGTTTCAGTTGCTATATGTTGTATATTGATATTTTCATATATGCATGATTCTCATGTTGTTTGTTGAGTGATTAGTAGGTGCGGATCGCGTTTGCTTCGCATTTGGAGCTCGCTTTTGCGCTATATTAGCCTTATATGCTTGCTAATAAAATATAAGGTACATATCTCGGATTAAATACAGTACTTTTACACTTTTTTCCCTGCGGGATGCCTCATTACTTGATGAGATGTATATTTGTGATATATATACTGTCATTTTTTTTTTCGGATCGAGCCGCGCAAAGGAGACTATGGCGAATTTTTCCGAAAATTTAAGGCGTTAGAAAAATTTGAGAAAATTGGAAAATTTTGAAAACTTTAACTTTGATTTTGGAATTGAAAGTTAAATGATATAGTTTGTTTTTGAAAAGATAACTAAGTATGATTTGAAAACTTAGTAAAGTATTATAAAAATTTAACTATGAATTTTTGGAAAGTTAATAAATTCTATAACTTTCTTACTTAATAATTTCGAGGACGAAATTCTTTTAAGTGGGGAAGATTGTAACGACCCAGAATTTTTAGAAATTAAAAATTTGAATATTTAATTAATTTTAAATATTAATAAGTGAATTTATAAGTCAAATAAATTTTTATTTGAATTATTGAATTTAATTGGATAATTAAATCGATAATTTAATACGTTAAATTATGGAAATAATTGAAAATAGAGATAAATATGATTGTAAATGATTTGTAAAATTTTATTTTAACATATGGGAGTTAGAACGATATTTTAGAACTTCTAAAATCGAATTAAAAGTTAATTTGTGAAAATTGAATATTTTAATATTAAAATCGACTAGTGAAAATAGTCAATTTTTGAACAGTCTCAGAATTGAACGAAACCAGTTCCATTGGATCCATAATAGTTAGTTATTACCGGATTTCAAATTTCGTGTCAATCGGAGCTATCGTTTGATCGTGGCAGCTCGAAACGCATCGATTTATTTTTAATTTAAATTTGACAAGTGAAAATAGCCATTTTTCAAAAAGTCTCGGATTTCGACGAAACCAGTTTCATCGGATCCGTAATGTGATATTATTGTAAGGTTTCAAATTTCAAGTCAATTGGATTTACCGTTTGTCCGGTACAAATTAAAACGCCTAGAAATCGACTTAAATCGGTTTAATTCAAATTGAGCGTTTATAGCCATAACTCGCACATACTTCCGAATTAGCTTCCGAAACCTATTCCATTGTGTCCGAAACGCGGGATAAACCCTAGGAATGTCAGTTTCGGCACGTAAATCGGAGTTCGGAATTTCCGGATGAATAGTGTTCGTTCGTTCTTCTATAAATAGACCCACAACCTTCATAAATAAAAAAAAATTAATTAGGTTATGAAACCCTAGCCGCCTCTAACATTATCTAAGGCCAGAAATTCACAAGCTTCTCCTCTCAATTACTCCCAATCCATTCATCGATTCAACGAAGCTTCAACACGGAAGTCGAAGAGTATGAGGAGAGCTAGAGATCTATACGGTTGAGATCTGAAACGACGTCGGATGGTGGGAGCTAGGGGAGGCCGACGCCTACAGTTCACGCACGCAATTCTAGGATGGAGGAGTGGCCGAGTTTCATGGTACTGGGGCCGAGCATAGTGGAAGTTGGGGGCTTCGATTTGCAACTCCCTGATCGAAGTTTCGTTGAGTGTTGGAGGAGCAAATTAAAACCCTAGTATTTGAATATGGGTTCATGCTTGCGTGCTCCTTCCTGGAGATATTTGCGTGATGAAGGAGAAAGGGGAGTGACGGTCAAGATTGCAAAGGGGATGGATCCTGTGGCTATGGTTTAGTTTGGTATAAAATTAGTTAAGTTTATGTTGTAATTTATATAAATAAATTCGTGTAAACTTCGAAAATCAATATCTTTTTCATACGAGGTCGAAAAAATGCAAACTCAGTTGCGTTGGAATCGTATGGACGAGCACTACGCGATGGAGTTGGTTTGGAGTCGTTTGGAGTTAGTGAGAATTTTGGGTAAAATTAAACATCCGTTTAATTTTATTCAAAATAAATCGCTAAAACGGAATTTAAAACCAAGGTGAGAATTTCTCACTCAATCGAATAGGTTTCGATTTTATTTTAAATAGTTAGATTTAAAATATTTGAATGCATGTATGAATGATGATTGATACCTATTGATTGTTAAAATAGACATTATACGCTGTTAGTAAGCGGATGTTATTTATTAAAAACATATACCGCGAATATTTCATAAACAGTGAAATTGGTATTATAAATAATATCAATATATATATATTGGCATATGTATATATTGCAGTTGATTGATTTCCCGTATTTTTTAGCGGATGAGACCCTATTGCGCCGTTATTAAGCGGATAATATTTAATAAGAACATATACCGCGATAATTTCGTACTGGAGCGAAATTGGTATTGTGCTAATGTTTTTGGATGCAGGAAAACAGGTTGGAGGGATCCAACTGGATTCCTCAACAGTTTTTATTTGATTTCAGATATTTTGATATTTGATGGATTATCATATCGATATATGATGGATCGTGTAGTCGTGATTGACTATTTGGTGTGTAGCATCATTGGACCCAGATTTTGGGGTTTTAAAATGATTTATAAAGTGATTTTTGAAAATATACTTTATGTTTGGAATTTGATCCATTTTAAATAAATAAACGTTATAATTTTTAATGTTATAAAAATTATGATTTTGAGAAATATAGTTAAAAACTGATTTTTGAGAATATGATGCTAATGGTTTTATAAAATAGTTTAATCGGGATTTCTGAAATAATTGTGAAAAGTTTAAATATAGGATTTATAAAATTTGATTATTTTATAAATCAAAATGATGAAATTATAAAGGAGTTTAAAGACGTTTTTAAAATATTGATATGAATTGATTTATATAAGAGATTTATAAATGGATATTTATAAATTGAAATATTGAAATTTTAAAACGAGTTTTTATAAGTGTTGGAATGAATGGTGAATGAATGTCATTGATGAATGAAATTTATAGAATTATAAACTATGAAGTTATAAAAGAAATTTATAAATAGTAAGATTTATAAATTTGGTGAAATTATTTGAAGAATAGATTGGTTAAATAAATGGATCTTATAAGTTATAAGATTTATAAGTTGGAAAGTCTTTAAAAGAACGATTTTGTAAAATAATCGTTTTATAAGAAATTAACTTATAATATGAACGTTTAGTTTATAATTTAGTTATAAACTGGAATAGGTTAATAAAGGAATTTATAAAAAGGAAGTTTTTATAAATAAATAGAAATGGAATTTATAAACGTTGTTTTATAAATCCGCAAACAACTTATTTTGATAAGTTAATTGTTATAACTTATTTATGGAGTTATATTCACATTTTTGACTGTGAATAATCCTTTGAAATAAAATGAATAAAAGGATGAAATTTGTTAACAAAGAATATTCACGTTTTTGAATAGTGAATAATATGTTAAAGAAATTGTTTTAGATGTGATGTTTTAAATAGAATTAAAACGATCTAACGATGTTTTAAAATGTGTTGAGATTCGAAATCATAGATTTCAACATTCATTGTTGAAATAGACGTTTTCGAGAAATAAAAGAAAATAGTGGACTATAACACTGTTGTTATAGTAAATGATTTCCGAAAGGAAATGTTTTGTATAGTATTGGGATTTATATATCTATTTTAATTTCGAATCCCTATACTAGTGATTTTGGGTTGTTGTAACGATGTTTTACGCAACATTCGTTTTGGCCCAAATAAATATGTTTAAGAGAATGATTTCCTTAAAGAATGAAATATATACTTAATCTCGATTGAAGTATATTGAATATTTTCCAAGTGTTGAAAATAAATAAAATTTGTGAATTACTTATGAATAAATAAGTATGGAAATGTTTTCCGATATAAAGTGAATATTTTAAGAGTTTATCTTTTTGAAGATAAATTGGAATGGATAATTGAAATCGTATATGCATGGATATTTTGAAATATAAATTCATTATGGAATTTATATGTGAAAGTGGAATTTGTTTAAAAATAAATATTGATTTATTTTTGAAGTATGAAACTATATATCTAGTGAAGATATTTTGTGAAATAAATAATTTGGAAAATTATTTGGAAACCGGTGATGTGTGCATATCCAGTGATAGTTCAATAACCGACTATCAATATTTCCCTTTGAATGGGTAATTGATGTGATTTGTTTGAATGTGAATGCTACACTTATATTTTTGAATAAGCGCTCACTATTCGGGTTAACCGGGAAAGGACCATGGGGTCGTATAACCCATTCCGAATATGTGATACGTCGTTATAATTGCATTGAAGATCGGTGTTGAAGACCCGGTATTTGCGAGAGCGATAGGATGACCTGTCGATTTACTCTGCACCGAGTTGCTCCGGTATAGAGTTCTCCATATGTGATGGTGAATCCGATCAGGATTGTGAATATCCGGATTGCGAGGACTTCTTTGTAAGTGCCTTCGGTTTTGTTCGATCCCGGAACAGACTTGTATGGATTGTGTGTCTGACATTACAAGTTGAGATATAAAGCCGATTTCTTTCAAATATATTTCTGTTGGTGGCAGAGAATTTATTCTTTAGCTTAACACCCTTCTCTGAGACGTACGAGCTCAGAGGTTATATAGTTGAAGTTATCAGCGATATATTACCAATTTGGTAATGTGACATGCTGAGTGATGCTGAAATGATCATTGTGTTGATTATTGTGATAGGATCGTTTATTTGATCGTCTATCTTAGTGATCATTGTGTTGGTCATTTGTTGACCCAAAGCATGGCTTTTGTATAAAGTATGTTTTTTGTGGACGTGACTTCGTCGAGCCTCACACCCCGGAAATGGTCAAAACGGGAAAGATGCGATAAGGTTATGAGGGGTAGCACCCTTTAGGGTATGTACATTTCCTTCTGGATAGAGGTGGTATCATGGTATGGAGCCCAGATATTTAACCTATGTGGTTACTACGAATTTATTACTTTGTGGTTGTTGGTTTTCGGGATCCCGTGAGAAAGGTCGTTTACGATCGGGGAATGGCGTGCTCGTGTCAGTAGTTACCCAGTTAGGGGTAACCCGGCCTTGTGTTGGCAGAGTTCCGGTTTGGTTCTCAGGGATGTCTTTCCAGAGGCATTCTCATGTGGCAATGGGAAGTTCCTTGGCCTGACCATTTGTTGGAAATCCAATTCCCAATACGAAACTTGTACGGTATTAGTTGTAGAACCTGCCATTCACTTATGGTGGTCACCACTGTTTGGATGGTAGCTATAGTAGGCATAGTTCGAAATGTCTATGTTGGCTAAGATTTATATTCTACTTTCAAAATGAATTTTTCCCCTATACTATGCACTAGTAATAATATCAAATGTTATTTTAATGCGTATCAAGCATCTTTGACTATCATAAGGAGAAATCTCCTCCGATTCTGCGTTTGCATTGTGTGTGTGTGCGGGAGGCCTTATGGTAGTCTCATTTTTAAAAGCATTGCGAATTGATAAAAAAATATTCCTCTATTTTGATTTTAAAGATAAATAAACTGTTTTGAGTTCTCACACCAGTCACATGACTGACTTGGAGTTTATTGTTAAAAAAATATTCCTCTATTTTGATTTTAAAGATAAATAAACTGTTTTGAGTTCTCACACCAGTCACATGACTGACTTGGAGTTTATTGTTTTCCTTCCTAAACTCTGGGTGCCCACCAATTTCCACACGGGCAGTTAAGAGTAAGGTTTATCAGGATATTCTGGATATTCTGTAGTTGCTGGAGGCAAGCTGGATGGAATGGCGTATTACTAGTTTATATAGTATTTCTTTTCCGCTGCACTGTTTGTTGTATATTGTTGTACACTCTGATGATGATATGATGTAATGAAATGTAATGTATAAAATGTATAAAATGTAATAACTGATATAGTTCTTTGTTTAAAGATTATTCATTTATTATTATATGTTGTTCCGCTGCGAATTGTGAGATTCTGATGTTGTTCTGTTGTTTTCTGTCCCGTTCTATTTTCTCTATTTTCTTTCTGTTCTATTTCTCTCTTCCTTCTATTTTAAAATGTTCTATCTTCTTTTCCCTCTATCTTCTATCTTTTTCTCTCTTTTTCTTTTCTTAAATTCTTTTAAAAACCCTCAGTGTTCGGTTTTCCGTCGTTCGATTCCTCGGCAGTCGATAAAGTGAGTGTCGATGTCGAATTTTCGGAAGACGAAGAATCGTGTCCTGACAATCCCTGCCATTGATAGAAATCTAATCTCCAATAAGTGCCTTTAGACATGTTTGTATACCTATTATGTTGGAATTTAATGAATGTAACAATTTCGGCTATTTGAATAAGTATTTGTATATAGGAACTACTATAATATCAGAGGAATTGATAAAAAATGTTTTGGTTATCGTATGGTAAAAACCCAACATGTTTATCTATGGCGTGGTCATACGAGATGCCTTGATTTTAAAAGGATTTTGAAAACTTTAACAATCCAATTGAGTGTATTTTCTCATGCTGGTTTTCCAGAATGACTCGGGTATTGTTCTATTATAATGCTTGGGTCAGACCGAGTATTATAGGATACATGATGGAATGCTGTGGACTCAGAAGACGAGCTGGATGGCGAGACGTATCACACGTACTTGATATATATTTCGATGTGAAATATAAGTTGTATAGTCAGCTTTTGGATGAGGACAAGTTGCTACAACTGTCCAGTTTTTGGCTGTTTTTGTATGTACTCTGATGATATAATGTATATTCAGCTATAGATTCTTTTGTGTAAAAATCTGTTGTTGTCTGTTATATATTATTCTGCTGCGATTGTGAGATTCTAATATTGTTTTATTTTTCTCTTCTTCTGCCTCCTTCTTCTTTCCCTTACGGTCTAGTTTATCCACATTCGATTGTTCGACATTTAATACAGTGGACGAATTGATGTTGATTTTCGGGCGTTGAAAAATCGGGCTATTACATTTGCTATTAAATAAACAAAAAATAAAAGAGTTTTGGAGACGAGCTAGATGGCGAGACGTTTTACACGTATTGATGTATATTCTGTTGTGAACGATTAACTGCATAGTTAGTTTTGTGAGGACAGGTTATGATAACTGTCCAGTTGTGTGCTATGAATTTTGTTGTACTCTGATGATGTAATGTATATAACAGATAAAGTTCTTTTGTTTAAAGATCGATCATTTATCTATTATATATTGTTCCGTTGCGATTGTCTGATTCTGATTTTTTTTTTATGTTTTCTTCTTCTACCCCTTCTTTTGTCCTTTACAGTCTTGTTTTCCACAATTGATTATTCGACATTTAATACAATGAACGTATTGATGTCGATTTTTCAAGCATCGAAAAATCGGGTCGTTACAGCAACTCAGATCCGCAGTTGTTTCTCTATATGAGTTTCTATGTGCCTAGAATTCGATGGTTTAACCTCGGCTGTTCATCACGTTCCGATCAACGTCGACTAATCGACGAATCATTGGTATGGATGGGTGGAGATTGCAGTGCATAGCTCATTTGTCGAAACATGGATTAGATCATCATGATTTTCATGATTTAGGTTCAAAGTGTCTTGGTGACACGACGAATTTAGGCAACTGGTGTTGTCGGTGTTCTGGCCTTGTGTGTGACTAAGCAAGGCAAAGAGGATGGAGGTGGTGTCGAAGTCTGTAGCGACGTATAAGGGGAGAAATACGTGGTCAACGACGCTGCTTCATGCTTGTGTATAAGCGTTCAAACCAGAGTTCGACGACTAGGGTTTCGGTAGAGATGCGCTGATGTGACAGCTTTTGATAGGTAGTTTTCTTTTTATTTTAATTTATTTAAATTCCTAATTCAATTTTTGTAACTCGTATAGCTTTTACGTACGAGGTCCGATTTACGAGTGGTTTGTTTTGCGGGGATCATACCGAAATCCCGGACATTTTAACGCTGGTTTGGACGAATTCTAAAGCTGTTTGAATTTGGGTCCTAAATTGTATTTTAAATCGATTTAAAATCGAATGTGAGTGATTTAACCCACTTACAACTTCTAAAATTTCTTATGTTAGTTAAATTAAATTTACGATGTGATTTGGAATTTATTTGTGGCTGTTTGATACATTAAAATTGCTATTCCTGTTAATTTGAAGTATTTTGAATTGAATTGTTATTTAATTTATTATTGAATGTAATTTGCCAGTTAATTTCCTGTTATTGATAATTAGTTAACTGTTAGAATTTATTGGTTGAATTGGATGATGATTCTGATGGATGTTTGATGGTTGATATTGGATGGTTGGATGTTATGTTGATTTATATATTGTTATCATTCTACAAGTTCCCTTAGTTATTAATAGGAAAATCACTATAGGTTGAAATGATATATACCCGAATGATTTTTAGATTTGGGAAAAATCGTTATGGGTTGAAATGATAGACCCGAGCGATTTTATGGATTTATATATTGATTTAGGATTGCGGTTTGAAATGATATGTAACCGTAAAATTTTAAATTTGCGGATTGAAATGATAAATATCCGTATCACTTAACCCTAGGTTAGAGAATTATATAAGGACACAGGATTAAATCAAATGATTTTAAATCCTAAATTTTTGAATCTTGTTAAATGATATTTTGAAATAAAATTCGGGTTATATAAGTGAAGTTTATAAAATTGGAATAATATAAATTGATATTTTAAATGTGGATTGAAATCGATATAGAATTTAATAGTTTATTTAAAATTTGAATTGGAAGATTCAATATTGGGTTTTTTGATTTGGAATTGAAACGGTTCAGATGTGTTGAAATAAAATAAACAGTTTAAATTGATATTAATTCCATATTCATATTTAATATAAACGGTTTAAAACATATTATCTTAAAAAATTTAATTATTAATATTTTCAAAATTTTAAACTACTTTAACCTATATTAAATCATTTTGACTTATTTTAAATCCAATTAATCTATTTTAAAGCTATTAAAACCTATTTTAATTATATTTAATCTAATTAATTCTATTTAACTATATTAAATCAATTTAATAGTATCTTTAATCTTTAATTAAACTATTTTATAGTACCTTAACTATTTATAACTATTTAAAACTATCTAAACTAGCTTTCTAAATTCCAAGCTAAATAAAGTAGATGTGTTATATTTCAAATCCTTGATTTAAAGTGTAACATTCCCGAATTTTAACCAAGTTTAATTTGGCAATTAATTTAATTTTGGATTTATTTGTGAAATTTATTGTGAATTAGTTAGGAAATTTCCAGAATAAATAAATATTTTAGATTTTAAATAGAACTTTGGCTTAAAATTTAAGGATAAGTATTTTATAAATAAATATATTGAAATTAAATTGGATTTAAAATCTTATTTTTAAGTAATAGGAATTTGTTTCTAATTATTCAAAAATGCATTATAAATTTAAAATGATGTTTGAATTTGATTATAAATTTTTAAAAAGACCAATTAAGAATAAATTATGTGTTCATGTGTAATTAAAATTTGTAAAAAAAACCATCTTTTGCTTTAAAAGATTATATAAATGATCAATAAAGAGATGTATTTATTTAGATAAGAAATATGATATAAAGTTATATTTAAAATATTATTCATAGTGTTTAAAATATAGTTAGAATAAATATAAAGGCCTTGTTATGAATATACCTTTTTATAATAAACATATTAAAGTAAAACATGTTTATAAATTAAAATGAAATGAGGGTTAAAAACAAATTTACGAAATAACTTGAATTAAGGAGTTAAATATGATTGGGGTGTGTGTGTGTGTGTGTATACATGTTAAACATTAAAGATAGAATTCATAAATCAATAAAACATGATTTGTAGATTTACTAAAGTTAAGGTTTAAACCATAGTTTACAAATAAAATTTTGTACAAGGATATAAACATAATATTACTTGTTTTGAACAAGTGTAAACCATGCACATAAGTAATTTACAAGTGTAAAAGCATGAAGTGTGAAATCAAACCAGTGGCAAAAGGAAATTATTTTGTTTTCTTTGAATTAAAATTTTGAAAACATGCATAGAAACCAGCAAATCTGAAAGTTTCTCCTCACTTCTCAAATCTGAAAGTAAATCAAAATCTATTCTTTTCCAGTGCAAAAGCTTTCTTTTCTAAACTAAAAAAAAACTTGGAAAACAAAATGAAAACCAGGAAAGAAATTAAATCTACAGATCAAAACAAGAAAATCTAATTTTTTTCAGACCAAACAAGCAAAAACATGAAGCTTCAAAAACTCTTTCATCTTCATATTCAAACCCTCTCAAATCTAAAAAGCTTTCAAGCCTGAAATTCAAACCCAAAGTAAAGAAGAAACAAAAAATCTGGAAATTCAAAGTAGAACCAGGAAGACATCTCAAACAACTTCAAGCCAGAGCAACATAAATTCGAATTCAGAAATCATCTCAAAAAAACGAGTTCCAGTTGAAAATCAATTCAAAGATTTTAGCTTTCAAAAAAAAAATCAAAACCAGATTTCAGATCAGAGATCAAGTTCAAACAAAATTCCAGGCTCAAAGCAATATTCTCTGTTCTGCACATTAAGGTGAGCAAACTCACTTATTTTTGCCTATACTCTTTGATATGGTATTGATGCTTAAAGAAACATCTGGAATGTTGTTTAATATGCCTGTATGTTTGAATGTATCGGTGCATGTCTGAATACACATGCATTCACACCTGTTCTGTTGTACCCAGGTTCAAACACACCCAAATTTAACTCAAACTCCATATATAATTAAATTTAAACCTTGACTTCTAAATGAAAAATGACTAAAATCAGGTAATATAAATTTTAAGATTTTTTTTAGGTATAATGGTTGGGTATTTATCTCAAAAGTTTATATATTACAGTAAAAATGGAAGCTTGGGTTAAAATCGATCAAATTAATTTCTATCTTTGATTATATAATCTGAAATATGGAGCAAAATGATGAATTTTGAGATACATATCAAGATTTTTAGTTGAGTAATTTGGGTGAACTCGTGGATTGAACGTGAAATGAGTTTCTATCAAACTACGGCGATCACGTGGGTTGTTGGTAACGGGTTCGTGGCTGGAGGAGGTCAAGGTGTGGGAGAGTTTGATAAAAATGGTGGTAAGGGCAACCATGGGCTGTGGCATCGGCAATCGATCGATTTGGGTTTTAAACCCTAAATGGGTCGAGCTTGGCAATCGAATCATGGCATCGTCTTTAGATGATCGAGTGGCACGAAACTCGGGGGAAAGCAGCGTGGATGGTCGGGGAACGCGTGGCCGGAGTCGCTGGACTTCCGGTGGTCAACAACGTGGAAGAGAGGGGAGTTTTGGTTGGAATTTTTATCCCAGGTCGCTCGAGTCGTTCGATTTTTCTCAGGAGCTTGTGATCTTATTTTGATGATAGATATCGATTGCAACGATGATGGGTGACGTATAGGGAAATTCGTCAGAGGTCGGAGGTGACTCAGATGATGGTGAACGTACATGTGCACACAATTATGTCTGGGTGATGGTGTGTGGTAGATGATGGAGTTGCCTCGAAGTTTATTTCGGGGAGCTAGGGAGTTGGCTCGAGAATAAGTTCGGGGAATTTTGTGAACGAACCGGGTTTAACACTTAAACAAAATTTAGGTTTGGAAAAGTAAAGTGTATGGGTTGGTTTGAGAAAAATTTGAAGTACATGGGCAATGGTCTCGGGTAATACTCGAAGTTGACTCGGGTTTCATAATTTCCAGTTTCAAAAACTTTAACAATCTAAGTTAACTTGATTTCTAAACTATCCTTTTTGAATTAATGATTGTTGTTAAGTTGAAACATGTAATTAAAGGTTTTAAAATGAAGATATTTCAAATTAATTAAGTTCAAAATGTTTTAAACTTATAATTTTAAAAGAGTTACATTTAAATAAACTTAACAAAGTAATAAAGGAGTTAATCAAATGTTTCTAATTTGTCAACTTAAAGGTTAAGTTAATTTAAATGATTAAGGATAATTAATCAATGATTAGAAGTTTAATAAGTCAAGAAATTAAGGAATAACTAATTTAAGAATGATTAATTTCTTAAAAGTAATTACTTAATGAAAGTAATTAAGGATGAATAATTAACGAGTTAAAGATTTATTAATCAAGTGTTTAAAGGTTAATTAATTTAAAGAATAATTAATTAATGTGATTAATTAATAAAGGTAATTAATTTGACAATAATTAATTAATTAAAAGTAAATTAATTTACGAAAGTGATTAAGGGATGATTATTAAATAAGGATTAATTAATTAATTATTGTAATTAATTAAAGGTAATTAATTATTAATATAAGGTTAACTAATTTATAATTAAGGATTAATTAATTAATGTAATTAATTAATGAAAATTAATTAATGAAAACAATTAAAGGTAATTAATAGCTAAAAGATAATTACTTAATTAAAAGTAATTAATTAATCATTAAAGGTGGATTAATCAAGTGATTAACATTGATTTAAGATTAGGGATAGTCACTTATCATAATTAATTAAGGATAATTAATTTAATGGGAGTTAATTAATTAAACGTTAACTAATTAATTAAAGATAATTAATTAAAAGGTTAATTAAATAATTAAAGGTTAATTATTTAATAATTAAAGGTTGATGAATGATAATTAAAGGTTAATTATTTAATAATTAAGGGTTGATCAATTATAATTAAAGGTTAATTAATTTATTATCAATGGTTAATTAATAAATGACTAATGAATAATTGATCAAAATGATTTGTAATTCATTAATATTAATTAACCACGATTAGTAAATTATTCATAAGTAATATATCTGATTTAAATTAATCAGACAATTATGTGATCTTACTTATGAATGTTTCGATTAAATTGGATGCTTTGAATTGTGCGATATCCCTGATATACGATGTTCTTTGATATGATTAAGCTGTGAAATGTAACCTATTATCTGTGGTGAATGTAATTTATTTATCTGCGATGTACCATTTTTCTGTGATCTGTGAATATAGATAAGCGTTATAGTTTATATTGCTTATCAAATATATTTCCATATGTGAATCTGTGCTAATTGATGATGTTGCACTTTTATTGTGTAAAACCCCTCGACCACACTTATACACACACAAATATGGATTGCACGTGGAAATTGGTTAAGTTGCAGGTTTTTGAAATGGTTTTAAAATTGAATTTTTGAATCCAAATGGTTTTGGAAATGGATTGGGTTTAAAGTAAAAAAAAAATTAAAAAGGAATTTCAAAGATAAAAGTTATTTTTGAATAACTTAATTTAGTTTTGAAATTTGATTTAAATTTGAATTCAATATTTGAAATTGAATTCAGTGATTTGGAAATTATGGTTTAAAAAGATTATACAAGTTATAAAGGTGTTTTAATGGGTTTTAACCATAAAAAATATTATTGCTTTGGGAATTTAAATTTAAACCTAAGTTTTATACTTGAATGGCTTTAACTTATGTAAATGCAATTAGTTTTTCCCAAAACGAAAACTATTTGTTTTCAAATAATAAAAGCCTTCATTTAAGGAAAGGATTTCCAATTTGTGTTGAAAAGTTTCAAGTTTGAAATGAAATTGTGAATTGTTTTGAAAGCTATGAATGAACCTTTGTGAAAGTTTATTAAACCTTTTTTTTGAAATCAAAGAGGAGTTTAAATGATGTATCTTTTATATAAAAGATTTGAATTGGAAACGGATTTGAAAGCTATTAAATCTTTGATTTAAAGATTGTATGAGTTAATCCTAGTTGAAATGTAAATTGTTTTGAAAATCTGTGAATGGATCTTTGTGAAACTGGAGAACTTTGTGGAATGAATCTTTTTGTTTAAAAGATTTGAAATGCTAATTTGTTTAAACCATTTAAAAGGAAAGTTTTGGATTTTAAAAGTTATGACTTAACTAAAGTCCCATATCCATATGTTTTTAAAATATTGTGCTCATTATTTGGTTTAGCCGGGAGAGAACCTTGTGTCATATAACCCATTCCGAAAAATGATACGACGTTATGGATTGCATTTGAGGACCGGTGGTGAAGACTGGGTATTTACGAGAACGATAGGATAACCTATTGAATGACTCTGCACTGAGTTGCTCCGGTATAGACTTCTCCAAATGTGATGGGGAGTCCGATCGGGATTGTGGATGCCCGAAATTGCAAGGGCTTCTTCGGAAGTGCCTTCGGTTCTGTTCGAACCCGGAACAGACTTGTGTGGTTGTATGTCTGACACTACACTTTGAGATATAAAACTGATTTCTATCAAATACCTTTCTGTTTGGTGGCGGAGATTTATTCTCTTAGCTTAACACCCTTCTTTGAGACGTACGAGCTCAGAGGTTATGTAGTTGATGGTTACTAGTGATACATTCCCAATTTGGTAATGTGGCTTACGAAGTGCTGCTGATCATTTGTCGATCAAAGCATGACTTTGTGAAAAAGTGTAGCTTTGTGGACGAGACCTCATCAAGCCTCATAATCTGGTAATGGTCGAAGTAGGAAAGACGCGGCAAGGTTTCAAGGGTCACACCCCTAGGGTATGTCCATTCCTTCTGAAAAAGGGTGATAGCATGGTATGGAGCCCAGATACTTACTCATGTGGAAACTGTATATTTAGTACTGTGTGATGTTGTTGGTGTAGAGGTACATCGGATAAAGGTCGCAAACGACCGGGGCTGGCATATCTTAGGTGTTACTCCCGGGAAGGGAAGGCACTGACCTTGTGTTAGCAGAGAGCTGGGTAAGTTGTCGGGGCATCCCTCCAGAGGTGTTCCCATGTGGCAATAGGAAGTTCCTTAGCCTGACCATTTGTTGAAAAATCCAATCATCCAATCGATCCCTTTACGATTGCAATTGTATTACCTGCCACCTTAGGTGGTAGCTATAGTAGGCATAGTATAATGGTACCTATGCTGGCTAAGATTAATATTATACTTTCAAAATGCTTTCCACTATGTACTAATAATAATATAAAAAAGGATTTTGCGTAGTAAGCATGTTTGACTATCATAAGGAGAAATCTACCCCAAGTGTGCGATTGCATGGTGTGTGTGCCGGGAGGCCATATGGTAGTTTTATTTTCTAAAAGCATTGCGGATTTCATTTTTCTTTGTTTTTCAAACCAACTATTTTTGTTTGCTCATACCAGTCCCACGACGGACCCGAAGTTTATTTTTCCCTTCCTAAACTCTAGGTGCCCACAATTTTCCATATGGGCAGTCTAGAGTTAGGTTTTTCAGATAGTAGATATCGATTCAGTAGCTTTCTGCTTTCTCTTTGGAATTATTTGGAGACTTTGGATATTGAAGTCTTTGGTTAGGACGACTGACCTTGCTTAGCTTTGTGCAACTTGATGGTGGTTCAAGCTTTGGCTTGGAGCTTTGCATTAGGATGCAGTTGTGGATTCATTCTTGTCTAAAGAACAATTGGAGTTATCTCTTCCATTGATATCTTTTCCGCTGTAGCATTGTATCATACCTCTAATATTTGTTGAGCATTATCGATGTCATTGTTGTATATATGGATACGTATTCATTAGAGTTGTATATGATATTCATTTCTTTTTCTTCCGTTATGTTGTTATACTTAATGTGTTATAAGCTCCGGCATGAGTCAGATTTCAATAGTTGAATCTGCGGCATTCAAGTACAAGTGAAGTACGGATGTCGATTTTCGAACGCTGAAATTTGGATCGTGACATAAAGCGAGTATGGTTAATGATGTAATAACCTAAATTGGGATTTGAATGACCTATTTTATTGAATATAGATGTTTTTTAATGAGGATTTAACCCGTTTTGAAATATGATTTTGGAAGTGAATAAAATTTTGAATGTGATATGGTTTGAGAATATGATATTTTGATATCAATTGTAAACGTACTTTATGAAAATATAAAAGAACCATCTGGTGTGAAATAAGCGTTTGGTTATTAAAGAGACCGGGATTAGATATTATCATACTCTCTACCAATACCGAAAACCACTTTAACAATTGTGCATGTGCTGGAGATTCCAGAAATGAAGTAGGATGGTTTGGTGAACGATTCTATGTGAGGTATTTACGTGACCCTGACTCCTGTGAGTCAGCTTGATGCAGCAAAAATTAGGAGCCACGTTGGTCCAAGTGAGGTCATTCCTCCAATCGGGCACACTTCTTCGATACTATTTTCTGACTTTGAGATTTGATTTGGTGGCCACCCTTGATTTTTGATATGGGACTGTGTTTCGAGGTGGGTAGCAGTAGATGCTATGCGTTACCACCAGTCTGGATATGCAAATGGTATATCTACCCTGGCATTTCCTAGAGTGCCATGGCGCATGCCCTATCGCGCCTTCTACAAGTTTGTTTTGTACCATACCTATGGAGTGCCCTCTAGGTAAACCTCAAGTTTACGGAGGCGCTTACGGTACGGTATAGACTATGAGAATATATAAAATGTGTTAAAGGGGATATGGGTAATGTTTTAATGCTATTTTAATACTTTTACTTTACTTTAGACATACTATAATAGCATATTATACTACATAGTAGTTAGTTTAATGGATCCTTAGGAGATGTGAATCTCGAACATCTCTTGAGTTACTGCACTCACGTTAGACACCGGATAGGAGATGTCAAACCCCGTAAACATCTCTGACGTCGTTCCACTCATATTTATTTATCGTTGGTTTAACTTACATAAGATCTTTTAGTTCCGACTCGAGTGTTTTGTCTTTTCAATTCGCTAGGGTCAGCCTGAGCATTTTAGGGTTGAAGACCTTATTCTGGAGGATGAAGATGAAGATTTGTACTATTATTATTTATGTTATGTATTCCACTACATTATGTTGTTCCGCTACGTTATTTATTTATTCCTGTTTATGTAACTCTGATTTTTGTGTTGTAAAAGAATAGTCAAATGTATTTATAAAACAACTTCATGAACTGTTATTTAATTATTATTTTTGTTACTCCGCTGCGAGATTCTATTTTTTTAATTTCCTTCCGATTTTTGTTATTCACCCCATAACAATTTGCCATTTTGAATGGTTTGAGACCGGCATGCATGTCTTCTTAAAACGGTCAAAAAGCTAGTCAGTACAGATAGAATATATTTTGATTGTGATGTATACTTACAGTAATGCATATGATAGTAAGAAAATGTTTGGAAAAGTATAGAACTTGTAGGAAAAAGTTCCATAATCTAGTCTTGAGGAAGGTCCCTATATGAGCACTTTGAAATGACTTGTTTTGGCATTTTTAATATGATTTTGGAAGACATTCTCATGGATTTCTTTGCATGTTTATTAAGTAATCTAAACATAGTAATTACTGTAAGAAAATCTAAGTTTAAAATATTTTTTTAGGTTAAGAAATCATGTTAAACTTTCATGCTTTTTCAAGGTTCTATGTAAAGGTATCTTTTATATCACTTTTGGCTTTTCATAGCACTCGTGTCATTGTGTGAGTTTTGACCATTTTAAGTGATTTAAATGTGCTTAAAATGATAGTCAAATTTATTATTTTTATGAGATCTTTTTTGAAATTATCAATAGCATGTTTAAGAGTATTTTAAAAGCAATTTCGATTTTAAATATATTTTTAATAATAATTATGAATTTTTAAAGTAAAGGGTTTTCTGTGTAACATTTATTTAAAACTGTTTTTCTAGAAATTTCTAAATTAATTAATTTTACATAATACTTTATATAGATGTTTATAACATATTTTTAAGTATTTTAAAAGTATATATATAAATTTGGAAAAGCGAGTTAAGTATATTATAAAAGGGTAAGTGGGTTTTTTATTATAACACTTAGTCATAATGAATGGTTTTGATAAATTATATAAAAGCATATTAGCTTGTTAAATAAGTGCAGAAATACTTTGATTTTTAAAAAGAATGTTTTAATGATAGTGATAATATAAAAGGCTTTGGATTTATATTAAACGGTGTTTAAGTGACATTTGTTTTTAACCTTTTTAATTATATTTTAAACTGGGAAATCTTGTTAACTGATTTGTGAATATTCTTCTACCATTGAGGTAAGAATATGAATACATTTTGAGAAATGAAAAAAGTAGGAATGAAGAGTGAAATATTAGAATCAATTCATATATCTTTTGTAAAGGTGTTTATATATATATATATAAGTATTGACAAATAAATAATAATTGATATAAGGGGATTTGAAGTCGCTTGTGTGACTTAATCATGTTTGTTTGTTTACTCGTTTATGGAAAGTATTTAGTCCTATGCTTACCACTAAAGGTTGAGTAATCATAAGAGGTGATAAGTGTAAGAGATTCGATTTTCATATGCGATTGTTTTCATTTCGTACTACATAGTTGACTTGTCAACTATCTAATTTACAAATTTAACTTAGGAAGTATATAAAAGCTTTATGGCTTCATACAGTTTGAGATACCCCGGGAGGGCCTAATATGAAATGTCTCTTGCTTTAAGAACGTGTATTCAAGATCTCTTAGGGAGGACTCTTATATATGTCCGCTTACTTCTAAATGTATCATAATTAAGTTAACTAAAAATTCATTGATTTAGTTTTGAAGCAATCAAGATTGGTTAAGTATAATTAGGTGTTACTTACCAAAAGCCACTTCAAAACTAATATATGAGTTCTATGTTTTGGTAGTGGATGTGGAGTGAAATGTATAGAGTTTGCACTGTCTATCCTAAGGGTACTCTGATGGAGAGGTCAGTATTAACATTCCAGACAATTCTATAAATGGCTATCTTGAGGATGATTCTAAGAGAGAGGGAAATGTTAGCATTCATCAAATGACTTATGCTAGAATCCACGAAGAGATTCGAAAACTATTCAAGTAATGATGGCTAATGTGCCGAGATGCTGGAATCCATGGAGAGATTCGAGATCTCTTAGAGTGATGAGGACTCGTGTGTTAAGATGCTTAAGGTGACTTCACCATTGGAATTGATAGAAAATAAAGTAGGGGCACAACCAGTGAGTTTGGCTAACTCAAGGGTATATCAACTCGATATCTACAGATGCTTTTAGATGTTACTAGCAGGAGTTGATGATATTCGACATTACGTGTTTGGGTATGGTCCAATTACATTTTTCTTTATGGCATATTTTATCTAGAGATATACGTTGCTTTGAAATCTAATTTCTAACCCTTGTCAGAAGGTCTGCCGCAATGCACCGAAGGCGCCTTCAATGGATATCAATATGCGAATGCAACCCTTAGCAGCTTTGACTGTATACCTAATATTGTTATGATGTGAGAGGAAAGCAGCACAACTATTTTTTGATTTATATTCTACACTCTAAACGCTATCTATTATTTCGTTCAATGTGCTTATTAGATGGTTTTGGTTCTTTTAAGGGCAAAGCAATTCCTGTGATTCGGTTGGTCTCAAAAGATATTGTTATATCAAATGGTATTTCTTAAGTTTCTCATACCAGAGTTTGTTTGACTCATGGTTTTACCTTTTTCTAAAATCCTCAGGTGATATTTTGAGTAGTTTGAGAAAGATAGGTTTTCATTTGATGTTTTTTGGAGCTTAAGGAGACGAGCTGGATGCTTTCATTTACAGTAGTATTTTATTTCTGCTGCACCACTAGTATGTATTTATGAGCATTTGTCAGGACATGTATTTATAATTGTCCAAACGGATGATAGTACTTAGGATAGTAACTATGAATGTTATTACCTTAGAGTTGCCCATTGTAATGTCTTTTTAGGTATTATATATTATCGTTTCATTGTGAAATTCAGATTTTTTTTTGTTCTTTTTTTCATTTTCTTTTCCTTTTTGCCTATTTTTCTAGCACTTAGGTGTCCAACATGTGAATACTATTGATGTATTAGTGTTGACATTTGAGTGTCGAAAGGGTAAGTTGTTACATTTGGTATTAGAGCTTAATGTTAAGCAAGAACCTTGGATTTGGTTGGGTATCATTCACTAGAAATAGGGTAAGTGATGCCCTAGAAAGAGTTGAGTGTATTGTATCTATATGAGAGCATATTTGTGTTTGCTATAAATGTATTCCTTAACGTTATTTCTACAAGAGAATTAAAAGATCATATATATAGGTAATTTATATAAGTACGATTTGTAAGTGTAATTTAATTAATGTACGGAATAATGATATTCATTTATTATCGATCATTGATTAGTATAGTTATGCTCGGCCAGTTTGTGGGCACTATTATCATTTATAGATCTATTAGTCATGCTCGACTAGTTTATGAGCATTTATTATTTTTTATTGATTCTTGATTTATGTTCAACCAGTTTATGAGAATTTACCATTTTACTACAAGGGATCGGTAGACATCAATTGTGGGTGCATTGAAACGAGCACCTTATGAATTGAATTTCACAGTTTAACTATGACGCGTTTAATGATAATTTTAGGTTAGAAGTTTTCTTTAATATAAGAAGTTTAGTATAAAGTTTTCTAAAAGTGATTTGATATAAGTATAATTTTAAATATTTTCTTACAAACAAAGAGGATTTAAAAAGAAATATTTAGAACTTAAATTCAAATGTCTTTGAAAATGGTTTCCAACGTTTTGTTGAAAATAAATAAAAACGAGTAAGGGAAGTGATTGGTTGGAAAGAACTTCTCGGAAGTATCTCCCTTCGTAGTAAGGGGATGTATTATATGACTAAGTAGGATCCATTTCCTTGGTATCATTTTAGTGTTACTCGATCTGTTTGCATATTTTCTATATATTTTGAAGTACATATTTGGGAAGTTAATTTACAAATTGAGATCGTGATACATACTATATTACGATGTATTTGATAAAGTTTTGAAAATGATTTTTGATCTAATCTTGAAAATATGATTTGATATACAAAAGTTATATGTATATATTCAAATGATTTGGAATAAAACCCCGATGTTTTTAAAGAAATTTGATATTAAATACATAGTAATTTAATATGGAGTAGTTCTAGTAATAAAATTTTTGGTATGAACTGTCTGCATAGAAAAGATTTGTATATATGCTATGTAGAGGAGCCCGAGTGGTAGTGGCATAGTTTAGATAATCATGAAACGTTTTTTTTCCCTTTAGTGTAAAAAGACATCTAATAAATCAGTGAAATCTGATAAGTTATTTTATTAATGCATGTATCCTATGTAATAGGATAGTGTGGTATGTTCATCATATTTTGATGTGATTAGTTGATAGTATTTTTGTTAAAACGAAATAATATTTCTAGGAATTTTGACATTTTGTAACATCTGGATCATTATAGAACTTGAAGCTAAGTATTCTTGAAAATATAAAGACGAGTTTACATATCTCTTACACTGAGAAGGTAGTAAGTTAAAACAAGTTTTAGTTTTGTTGAACATCCTTGTTAAGAAAACCATTCAATGTTAATGGGCCAACTAGTAAATGTCTTTATCTTATGGGTGTCTAAGGAAAGTAGACTCTAGGCCTAAGTTTATATACCAGTGTCCTGCTCTTCTTAGCTATGAGCTTAATTCGAAGTGTAAAGAAGTCAAAAAGGTTGACTCATTTATAAAACCCAGATTCATTTTAGGGACTTCGTCAAAATTTTAGAAAGTAGAATAAATATGTTGTTTTGTATATACTCTAAGGATGTAGCTGAGTATTGTACGAGTATAAACTTGAAGTTATGCCTTTTTGAAATATTTTATAAATAAAGTAATGACTTTATAAAATGTATTATAAGTGAAGATGTGTTTTCATGAAATGTTTTGAAAATAAAAGTGATTTTTATGAAACCTTCATAAATGATTTTAGTATTAAATGAGATACCATTTAAATGAATGAAATATAAAAATAATAATTAATATACTTGAAGAAGAAACAAATGGGATAAAATATTTAAGTTGTATGTATATCATTTTATTCACACGAATATCTAAGATTCGAATTTGGGGATGTCTAGGTGATTTGCATCTATCCGAACAAGGATTTTTCACTCGATTCTTGACAGCAAACACTTGAATTGGATTCTTTATATGATCCTGAGTTTTTCTATCATAGTATATAAATATGTAAGGAAATTAGATGTTCTAATCAAGGAACCTGATCGAAGTATGTACTAAAGGGGTTAGTTGATCTGCACTAGTTTGGATGTGAAATTTATGCGATTGAGCAAGTGATTGGATAAAATATCTCATACAGATAGTCCACCTGCATCATATGTACAGACTTAAATATATATGTATATTAAGTTTATGTTGGCTTAGGAGAGTTCAGGGGATGAATTTTCAATTTGTTCCTAGGTAGCATGAATAATCATCTAAGTAATAACCTGAGGATGATGAGCGTTAGGTACGCTTAGTAAATTAATTTTCATCCTTATGCGATGAGAGGGTTTTTGAACTTGAGAAAACCTTGAGCTTTATTTTCTAGTAATTTTGAATACTGTCGTCTATTGATATGTGCTTATTTCTTGTGTTAATTGGAGATGTTGCAATTTCAATAATGTAGCCAAAAATTATTTTATAAATAAACGGCTTTTAACTCGATAATTGTTGTTCAAACTCTTTGGGTATTCCTATTATATTAATGTGCCATTAATTGGAAACCAAAAATATTTTAGTGGGTATGGTTAACTAAATGCTTGGGATGATATCGTGGGTGTTGTTATGAAAGATATTTTGTAGAGGAAGCCTTAAGGGCTATGTAAGAGAGGAGTAAGTTAAAAGTAAGCACATGGGAAGCATACTTTTTGTGATGGCCATAAGGATTTTAGAAGGTTGTGGTGACCTCTTATTAACATTTAAAAATACACGCAAAAGCTCATAATTTATTTGCCTAAGTAATGAACAAAAACCATGTCTTCATCCTCTTTATCTTTTCACTTTAACTTTTCAAAATCAAACCAAGTATACTCCAAACTCCACCAAAATTTGGCTAAGGCTCTAGCATGCCATAGGAGCATGTAATTACAACTCAAATCTTGAAGGAAAGGAGCATAAAGCCCCCAATACAATCTTGTCGTGAGAAAACGTGAGGGAGGAAAGCACGACCAAGAGCATTTTGAAGCTTAAGGAGGGGGTTGCTTGCTTTTGGGTGATGGTAGGAAGTATTCTTGTGTTCTAATAGCTTGTGCCTGATGTTAACAAGGATTTGGGTGAGTTAACGATTTGGGTGAGTTAACTCACAATTGAAAACTATATATTGTGTGTGTGTGTATGTTGTGCATAAGTATAAAGTAAAGTTAACTAATGAAAGCTATAACTTTAGACCCTCGTGTTTTGGGAAGCAAATGATAACTTTATATGTAATATATTCACTTCCATTACCCTTTGAAACATGTAACATAGCCTAGAATTTGTGTTTACATAGTTGTGTAGTGGCATGTGATATGGACGTATGTGTAAACTTGTTTGAAGTGAAAGAGTCGCTGCACTTCGAAATCCCTTATGTTTAACATCTTTAAAGGGTGATATTTAAATATATTGTGATAATATATATATTTGGTTGTGCTATGCACTTATAGTAGTGTTTGTGACTGCAAGGGAATTGTTTAAAAAATTATAGAACTTGTAAAAAAAAGTTGCAAAATTTAGCAGCAAGGTTGTAACGACCGGGCGATTTTCGATCCCCGAAAATTGACACTAATATGTTCACTGTATAGAGTGCTGGAAATACCAGGTTTTTAGGGTTAAGAAAAAAGAGATAGAAGAAGAAATAGAAATAACAACAACACAAAATCTCGCAATCGCAGCGGAACAAAATATAATATACAATAATATCTTTTTATACAAAAGAAAATTTGTAACTGTTAATATACATATAAATTATCAAAGCACAATCATCAACATATAAATCTAAACAGTTATAATAACTTGTCCTCAATATGCTGAATATACAACATACAATACACATCAGAATATAATCAAAATACGCATAATACGTCTCTGCCATCCAGCTCATCTCCTGAGCTTCAAAGCAACATAACCTGAATCGATAATACTCAGTCTGACCCGACCAATACAATAAAGTAACACCGTGTCAGGCTGGAAACTCATGTGAGTAAACACATTTAAATTGGACTACTAAAGTTATCAAATCCTTTGAAAAACCAAGGTAACTCGTAGGACCACGTCATATTTAAACATGTTGGGTTTTTATCCTACGATGACCCAAAAACATTTTTATAGAAAATCCAGTGATATTATGATAGTGTCTAAGTACCATACTTATTGAAAAAGCCGACTTTGTTACATTAATTTAAATTCCAGCATACTGGGTCCCATAATCAATACTGTAAAGATCTGTGGTGGTTATTGGTTCGAAGTGGTTCCGAATAATGCAGATATCCGATCCTGGTCTCTTCGAACCCAAATAATAAAAATTTTAAAAGTCCAAGTCGCTTAAATAAAAATTTCAAAATCAGAGTATCAATATTTGCTTATGGAAATCATTACATCTGTTGCTTCAAATAAAATGTGTCACCGTTTTATTCTAACCATTTTAACTCGTTTGGCTACTTAACGGCACTGATAAGAACAATTGAGATAAGCAACCAAGAGAATAAGCCAAAGCATAGATCATTAACTTATTTAACGGTTAATAACTAATATTAAGCAATTTACAAATGAAAATGTAATTTACTTCAATTAACTGAATCCATTTATATTTTTAATCCAAAATTTCTTATAAACTAAAGAAATTTTGAAACAATTTATTATTAGTTAAAAACAATCAGTTTAATAACTATTTTACTAATTAAAATAAGATTAAATCAATTAAGACTTTAATTTTTTTGTTCTCTTAAATTATTATAATAACATAATTTTATATTACCGCAAATTTAAAAAATAATTTTAGATTATAAAACTAGGTGATATGATAAAAATGTAAAAACTTTCACGTTTGATTAGATTTTAAATGAATGATAAAAAAATGTTCTTAATTTAAAGAATTTTTAAATGTAAACATTTGTCGAATTGCTTTTCTTTCAATACCATTTTCCAGCCCAACATCGGCCCAATACAAATGCAACCCACCTCCTCCTTTCCAGTCTCTTCTTCCCTCATGTTTTATTCCTTCCTTCTCTCTTCAGTTGAACACCCAGATACGTGCATAAATGTGTGCATGTGCACACATAGCTCCTGCCATCAAACCTCACCACCGACCAACCTCGTGAGTCGCCCATGATCCCCCTGTCTCGACTACCCACTGAAAACCCACTAAAGAGCTCCAGTTCGAATTCGAGCTCCAAACCCAAAACTGGCACCACCACCATCGTACCAAATTGCATCGCCTCGACAACCCAGACCCCCATCGACCATCGAACTTCCCTACGGCCTCGCCATCACTTCCTCGACCGATTCCCTCACGACCGCACGTCCGTCTCGCCCTCTTCCCTTCGACGTTCGTCTGCATCTGAGACCATAGACAACCACCACTTAAACCGTACTTTTGCCTCGACCCACCAAGACACCTAATAATAAAATGCCATACCATTTTTCGTGAGTTCCCCAACGTCTACTCCTCTATGTCCAATGACCACCTACGAAATCAACTAAATGGCCAGAATTTCGAAGTTTGCCCAATTCCGGTCATCTCATCATTTTTTCACCCCACAACGTCAAAAATTCCCAAACCACCACCAAAAATCATAATTTCAATAACGACCACAACTATATAATCAAATCATTAAATTGTGATATTCAAAAATCAGTTATGTTTAGGTCACTTAATGTAAAATGGATCTCTCTTCTTCTATGCTTAATGAAACTTAATGAAACAAATTTTAAATCATTTTACACTCATAAGATATGAGCTTTGGTTTTGGAATCATGACTTAAAGCTAATTAGATATGAAGATATTGTTTTTTAAAGTTGAATGTTCAACTGTTTTAACCAAAACTATGAATAGAAAGCTTTCAGAAGATTGTAACGACCGAAATTTTCGATAGTTAAAATTTGGTAATCTAAAATTTTTTATGACTTAATGTTGAAAGAAATAAAATTTGAGGTTAATATTAAGAATATAACTGGAATAAAAGTGTAATACTATTAATTAAGGTAACTGATAACTACTTTAAATGTAAATTCTAATTGATTGAAAGGATTAAAAGGCTACAATTGATATAGATTGTAATTAAATGATAGTATTGTATGTATTAATGGTAATTGGATTGAAAGAAGAAATTGATAATGTAAAGGATGTATTAATTAATGAAATAATGTGTGATAAATAGAAAATGGGTAGAATTAGTATGGTAAGTGGCTATAACTTTTGTTGTAAATAATAAACTTACAAATGTGATTAAATATAGAAAGGGTGACAATAGTTATTTGTTAACAATTCATTTAATTAATTGTAATTGAATGTCATTAAATGTTACATTTATGTGAGTTAAGATAATAACTAGATGAAATGTGATAATGTAAATTTAAGATAATTAATAAATATTTTAACGATAGTCCAATCAATTGAAATAATTTAAATTTTACACTTGGTTATAATTTGGATATAAGTAAATAAATGTGAATGTTGTATAAATTAAGGAACTAGTATATAATTAATGGAAATTGAATAAATTAGTGTTACGTAAGAAATTATAATATTTGTTTGTAAATAATGAACTTATAAATGTGATTAAAAGTCAATGGTAACAATTATTATATGTTATATATTTTTTTGGTCAGTAATGACCCGTAAATTTTCAATAATTAAATTTGATTATTTTAATAAAAATTGAGTAAATAAATTTAGAAAAAACGAAAACTTTATAATTTAATATTGAAATGAATGCTGAAATGAAATATAGCAAGGGTAATTAAAGCTAATTATTAGTAAATTGAATAAAATCCTAATAAATGAAGTAGTGAAAGTGTTATACTTGGCTATAAATTGAATAAAATTGATGAATTAGTATAAAATTCATAATAGTTGGATAAGAATAATGTTATGTAATCAATTTTGTTATTTAATATGGGAAGGAATAAAAATTTGTAATCTGTTAATGAATTTATAACGGGTATGGAATGTAAAAATGTTGATGTAAGCTAATAAATAATTAATTTAGCGCAATCCCAATTAATTGAAATAACCGTAAGGTCATAATTTGTTGTATTTACTAAATTTGGAAAATAAATTTCTATAAATGTAATAAAGTATTTGAAATGTTTATTGTTTCCATATGATAATATGAAGAAATAAAAACTTGTGACCTATGTATGGAATAATGACCAAAATAAGTGAAATAGTATTAATGTAAGTAAATTTGTAACAAATTGAATGGACTCCCATGCTAATTGCAAATTTATATATGTTACAACTGGGTTATGAATTCAATATAAGATAAGAGAGTGGAAATATTTTAGTTTGTTTATAAATGAAATATAAGAAAAACAAATGTAAGTTTTGAATTAATTACTGAAATAATGCAGTGTTAATGACAATTAATTAAAATTTGTGTTATATATGGAATTTTAACCTGTGTTGGTAAGTAATAAACTTATAAATGTAAGTAAAGGAAAATAGGTGACAATTAATATATGTTATTTATTTATTTAGTATGTAAATAAAATTTGGAAATCAAATTGCAATTAAAGGAAATTTAGTAGTACGTTAATTGGAAATAAATTTTAATAAATGTACATTAATGTGAAATGTAATACAACGGTTAGGAGTTGTCAAATTTGGTATATTAAGGTAATGAATGGAAAGAAAACAAGGTAACTAAGTTTATATAGAATAGTAATGAACTTAATAAAAGATTGAATTGAAACAAATCAATCCATTGAAATCCAAATTTTAATAAGTGTAATTATTTTAGCAACTGAAATTAAAGGTAATGCAATTTGAAATAAAGATAATATGAGGAAATTTATGTAATAGTTTTGAATCCAATGTTTAATCCATCTATTTGACAATAATGAATGAAATAATAATTACTTTATTTAATTAAATGGAATTTTGGGAATTCTATTTATAATTTGTGAATTTAATAAAATTGAAGTTAATATTGCAATTTATAAATTAATCATCTCTAAATTGACATTTAAATTTGTTTAAAACCATTGTAAATGATTAAGAAATCAAAAATGATAAGAATTGTCAAATTTGAGAATTTAAATTGGAAATTTGATTCAATTAATCAATTATTGATTTATTTAATTAATGTAAAAATAGCCATTTTAGCCACTGACTCGGATTTTGATGAAACTAGTTTCATCAGATCCGTAATGGTGAATTATTGTAGGATTTCAAGTTTCGTAGCGATCGGATTTGTCGTTTGATCGTACGGACTCGAAACGCCTTGAAATCAATGAAATTGAAATCAATTGAAATCAATTTGAAAATATTGATTTTAGCATAACTTCTTAATACGATGGAATTTGGACTTGAAACCTTTTCCATTGCGTTTAAAATATTTTAAAACATCTATTTTGATATACGGGTTGACCCAATTTCGTTCCAGAGTTAGAAATGGCTTTTCGGGCCATATATTGTTCAGCGCGTTTATAAATCGGGTCCATCTATTCTATTTTCAACTTTGTCTATAAATACCCGGTTATAAACCCTATCCTACTTTTATTTCTCATTTTTTTTGTATGTACAATTCAGCTATTTCTCCTTCTCAATGGTAAACAAACCAATTCTAGATCCAAATAAAATTCCAAATCAAATCAAAAGATAAAATTTTAAACTCCACAATATATGCCAAATTTTATTTCAATTCGAAGCTCTCGAAGAGCGTAACTCAGATCTGCAATTCGTTTTTCGATCTGGATCTCTATTCATCCAGAAATTGAAGGACTATTTTCGGCCATCCATTGCGTCGAAATCAACTGCACCTGATCGACGAATCGAAGTTGCAGTAATGTAGAGAGAACCGAGGGGGTCGCATCCATGTGGGTTTTGTGATGGTTTAACGGCTAGATCGTCGAGAAAATTTTGATTAGGGCATTTGTAGATGGCGGCTGAGTGGCGAATAGGGGGGCTAGAAGTCTCGGGGTGGCGACCGTCACGTATGCCTCATCGTGGGCAAGCCGTTGGCGGTGACGGCGTGGGCGATGGTGGCCCATAGGAGAGGGCGACGACAGTCAAAGGGGCGGAGTCGATGTTGACTGGGCTGGGTTCGCGTGCATTGGGAAGATGAAGACGTGGCCTGTAGCGTTGACTCTCCGGTGCTTTATTTTTTTTCTATTTTATTTATTTTATAAATCAAATCGTTAATGTTCTAGTCTTTATAATTTTCACATACGGACTTAGATTCACGCGCGGTTTCGTCCTGTAGGATCGTATTAAAATTACGAACACTTTGGTGCTGGTTTGGACGAATTTGGAGACCGTTCAAATTTTTGGTTTAAATTGGATTTAAATTCAAAAGGTGAGTGTTTTAACCCACTCACAATTTCTAAAATTTCTTATGTGTGTTAAATAAATTTCTGATGTGAATAGAAATTTATTTATTGCTATTTGGTATATTTTTATCATCATTCCAGTTAAATTTTAATTTATTTAATTAAATTGTTATTTAATTTGTCATTACATATAAACTGCCAGTTAGATAGGTTGTTTAATTTATTATTGAATATAGACTGTCAGTAATTACCTGTTATTTATTATATGCTCTTTATTGATGTTATTGTTTAAATTGGATGATGATTGTAATAAATGGTGATGATTGATATTGGATGAATGGATGTTGTATTTTATATTATTTTAAATGCAAATTTGTTATGCACTTTATTCATTCGGGATTGCGGTTTGAAATGATATATAACCGTATTTTTATTTTAAATTACGGATTGAAATGATAAATATCTGTATCACTTGACCATAGGATAGAAAATTATATACAGACACCGTGATCTATATATAAAAGTATTTTGAAATGAATTTCTATGGTTTGCAAAGAAATATATGATTTTTGAGATATTGATTTGAATATTTTATAAATGTTCTTTTATATATAGTTAAATTCTTGGTTTAAGCTATGAATAAAATTTGTTTAATGTATAAAATAAGTTTAATAATAAAGTTTGATTTATTAAAATATAAGATGGATAAGTATTTACTTAAATTATATTTTAATATAGAGTTTATATTGATTTTTATAAATCAAGGATGAGAAGATAGTTTTGAAATTGATTTTAGATTTTATCTAATTAAGAATCATATTTAATAAGAATCCAATTGGAACTTATTGAAACTGAGATTTTAAAAGAATATGGTTTTATAACTTAATTCGGGTTTAAGATGATTTAACTGAATAAATTGAGGAATATTCAGTTATTGAAATTTTAAAGTTTTATTTAAAGGATATTGGATTTAGTAAGAAAATATTTCAAAACTAAATAATAGTAAAAGTGAAATTGGTACATATATGAATTATAAAATTTAGTTTTGAAATATTGAATATTTAAGCTTTCAAACATATTAAATTTAAAATTAAGAAATTCGGGTTGTTTTGGAATTGATTTGTGAAATTTAAGAAGCTAGTTTATTTTATAAAATATTTTAATATTTAAACCATGTAAGTGTGAAGTTATGTTTCAAGGCTATTAATTTCAAAGTATTACGTTTTGGAAGTGTATAGTTTTAGATCTTTGGTTTCGAAATTTTATAACTTTGAAATACTATGATTTTAAAATGATATCATATTCATTTGGTTTATAAAACAAAAATGATATCGTATTTATATGGTTTCGAAATGAATATTATATTCTGGCTTTGAAGTATAAATTATTTTGAAATGACCGTGGTGTTATAATAACGTTTGGTTGTTGAAGAGACCGGGATCGGAAGTTGTCATACTCTCTGCCAACTCAGAAAAACACTTTAACAACCGTGTACGCGGTGGAGATTCCAGAATGAAGTAGGATGGTGGCGACGTTCTACTAAGGTATATACGTAGACCCGACTCCCGTGGGTTGGCATAAGGGGGCTAAAATAGAAGCGATCTCGGGCCAAGGAGGTAGCCCCTCTTATCGGACACATCCCTTCGATATTATACTCTGACTTTTGGATTGATTCGTTGGCTACTTTTGATTTTTAATTTAGGGGTGTCGCTCAAGGTGGGCGGTAGCTGCGCGCTACGCGTTACCACCAGCCCGTGTGTGTAATTGGTATATCTACCCTGGCATTGCCTTGTGTACCGTGTCACCTACCCTAACGCACCTTGCACGAGTTTGTTTTTCTCCCGTAGCCCGTGCAGTATTTAGGGTAGTCTCCCGATCTGGAGATGCGCTGATACTGGATGGACTACTGGGACTATTATATGGTAAGGGCTATATGAGTAACCCCTTAACGCTATTTAAAAGTAAGTTTATTTTACTAATAAACATCATTATAATAGCGAAATATTACTACATAGTAAATAGTTTAACGGATCCTTAGGAGATGTGAATCCCGAGCATCTCTTGAGTTACTGCACTCACGTTAGATACTGGGTAGGAGATGCTAAATCCCGTAAGCATCTCTGACGACATTCCACTCATATTGTTTATTGTTAATTTAACTTACATAAGATCTTTTAGTTCCGACTCGAGTATTTTGTCTTTTCAATTCGCTCGGGTCAGCTTGAGCATTTCAGGAGCTGAAGGCCTTAATTCTGGAGGACGAAGACGAAGAATTATTATTACTATTATCTATTATATTATTCCACTACACCATTGTATTCCACTGCATTATTAATATTCTCTGGTATGTGTAACTCTGATTGGTACTGTATAAGTAAAATCAAATATTTTGTAAAACAGCTTCATGAACTTTATATTTGATTATTATATTTTATCGTTCCGCTGCAAGATTTTGTTTTGTTTTGTTTCTTTCTCCGCCTTTTCTTATTTACCCCATAACAATCCGCCCTTCTGTATGGTTTAAGTCTGACGTGTGTGGTTTATCGTCGATTTAAAGCATATGAAAAGGCAGGACGTTACATGGTCCATTAAATTAAATTGGAAACCAATTGCAATTAAAGGAAATTAAATATTATGTTAATGGGAATTAAGATGAAATTGAGGAATACTAATGTGCCAAGATATAAACCAATGTTAATTATACCCCTAAGATGATAATTGATTGAATAACAAGTTTGACAATCAAATATATGGATTTATTGAAATTTAAATTATAATCACTGAATTATTTGAAATTGAAATTAAATACTGTAATTTGGGCAATATTCAATATTGAATTGATATAGAAATTTATTTTTAAAGATTATAATGTATTAAGTAATCTAAAATGTTAGAAATATTAAATTTTCAAATATGAATGAAAAGTGATTTAATTAATTAATTATTAATTTATTTAATTAACGTGAAAATAGCCATTTTGCCCACTATCTCGGATTTCGACGTAACTTGTAACGACCCGTAAATTTTCGATAATTTAATTTTAGTTTTTATTAAAATTTGTTATCTAATATTGGAAAAATAGAAGTTTGTGATTCATTAATGAAATGATAACTTAAATAGGATGTAAATGCTAATCTAAGTTAATTATTAACTAGTTGAATAAAGTTACAATTCATGGAATTAGTGTAAATGTTTTTTTTTTGCAAGGCAAGCGGGGTTAACTGGTCCCCTACCAGTTTATTGATTAAAAGGAAAAAAAACGTAACTTTGAACAAGCTCATAGTTACAAAATAAAACAGAGAACAATAACAAGGGAAAGAGAAACAACGATAAACCAAAAAAACATAGAAGAACTGGACACAGAGAAAAACAAGGAGATGAAAAAGGAAAAAACTAAAAATATCAATCCATAGCATCAACCAATAAAGAACTGAAGGAAAAATTGCTTTCCTTCATACCCGTGATGATAGTTGTCTTAAGCACTTCCCATAATTGCTGTATACTTCTAACCTTGTTTTCAAAAATTCTCAAGTTTCTTTCCTCCAAAACAATGTTCAGATATTTCTTAAGAAAGAAAAAGAAAACACTTCTTCTTTCCTTCCTCCACCTAGTTGATTTGCAAGTCAGATCCCATTCTACTTCTGATATGCCATGCTTATGATCATCAGCAATTCTTGTAACCAAGTTTCCCCATAGACCAAGTAATTCATTGCATTCAAAGTATAGATGTGACACTGACTCAATCTGCAGCTTGTAGTAAACACAAAGGGGATCTATGTTCATGCCATAACTCAACATTTTTTCCTTAGTTAACAATGCATTCATGACCACCTTCCATAACATCAGATTGTCCCTAGAAGGAGAGGATTTGGACCATATAACTTTGTACCAAACTGAAGTAGAACTACCAGTCACATTATATAGAAGTTCATATGCTACAGATATAGAATGTTGTTTCCCCTTCCACAAAACTTCATCTTTTTCAGCTAAACCATATTGTTGAGATAGGTATAAATTCCAAAAAGCCCTTATTTCCCGATTACTAGTATAAGGGAACAACAGCTTTCCCTCATTCAAGTAGTCAGTAGCATTAGCAAGTGTACCTATGCCTGCCTGTTCAATCTAATGGGGAGAGAAGACATTGACAAGAATCAAGCCTTCATCCATCCATGGTTCATTCCAAAACTTGATACTACTGTTATAAGTGAGATCATACTTAATGTATTGAGTGAATTCAGATCTCAACCCTAATAAACACCTCCAAGTCCAACTGCATCTCTGAGGAACTGGCATTGTCCAGAAATTCCTACTTCCCAAGTTATACTTTCTGGTCCATTCAACCCATAAAGAATCAGCACTAATGAGTAAGGAGTTTATGTGAGCACTAATAGCTGCTTTGTTCCATTTATTCATGCAGGTGATACCAAGACCTCCTTTCATTTTAGGAAGTTCCATTTTAGCAAAAGAACATGGAATAAGTTTTTTTGAAAGAACAGAGCCAGTCCAAAAAAAAATCTAGGCATTGCAGTTCTAACCATGTTCACCGTTTTTTTGGAAGAATAAAAACTCTAGATCAATACACCATCATAGAGGTGATAAAAGACTTGATAAGAACAAGTCTTCCAGCTTGAGAGAGAAACCTATTAGCCCATGTGTTCATTAAATTATAGATTTTAGAATACAAGGGCAGGCGGTGTCTAATGGTGATTCTTGAAGTGCAAAGAGGTATACCCAGATAATTCATGCTATTTTCCATCAGTTGCAGCCCAGAGATACCAGTAATTCTATTAGCTTCCTCAGTGGAAATTCCTGAGGTGATGATATGAGATTTATTGGCATTTAATTTCAACCCAGTCATGAGGTAGAAATAATCAAGGGTTATTTTAATATTTTCAATTGATTTTTGATCTGGCTTTGTGAAGATCATAATGTCATCAGCAAATAACAATGATGTGATTTGGAGGGGTTTACATTTTGAATGGAACAATATGTCACTTTGCATATATTTGGTAGACAACATTTTAGTAAGCACTTCCATTACTAAAATGAAGATATATGAAGAGATAGGATCCCCTTGTCTGATCTCCTGTTTGCTGTTGAAAAACCCAGATGTAAAGCCATTATACTTTAAAGAGAATGTAGCTGTTGAGATACAACTGTATATCCAAGCCACATAAACTTTGGGAAATTTCATCAGGGCCATAATTCTAACTATAGAAGTCCAGTGAACACTATCATAGGCTTTCATCAAATCCACCTTAAGCATAGCATTCTTGGGAGCATGAGTTTGACCATAGCCATTTAATAATTCATGAGATAACAATATATTATCAAGAATGTTTCTAATGGGAAGAAAAGCAGTCTGATTATTGGATATGATTCTGGTGAGGACTATAACAAGTCTGGATGCCAATATTTTTGAAATACACTTATGCATGACATTACAACAAGAGATGGGTCTAAAGGAAGCAATAGAATTGGGAGACTGGACTTTGGGTATAAGAACTAAATTAGTTGCATTCACTTGTTTAAGAAGTTTGAATGAACTGAAAAAATTATGGACTGCCTTTAGAAAATCCTTCTTGATAATTTCCCAACTATGGATAAAAAAGATGACATTGAATCCATCAGGGCCTCCACTTGAATGTTTGTTCATTGCAAATAAGGTTTCTTTAATTTCCATATCAGTTACCTTATCAACAAGTTTGACAGCTTCATCAGGAAGCACCTCAGGTAAGTAGAGTTGGGATAGGTCATCAATTGAGGGAATGAAATCATTATTGTTACCTAGCAAATTCTTGTAGTAGTGTAGAAGTGCCTTATCAACAGCAGCAGGGGTTGAGTGCAATTCTCCTACTTCATCATATATGTTATTGATATGCTCCTTAGATTGTTTCACCTTGATTGCAGCATGAAAATAGGCAGTATTATTGTCTCCCTCAGAAACCCATTTTTGTCTTAATTGTTGTCTCTTCATATTGGCTTCAGACTTCAAGGCTTCTGTAAGTTGATCAAAAAGAGTCCTCTCAGCAGCAGCAGCCTCAGGATTGTCAGGGCTTTTCATCATTTCTTCCTGAGCAAGAATGAGGTGGCTCCTTAACAATGCAGACTTTAAATTGCCAGCACCAAATTTTCCTTTGGCCCATTCTCTTAGAGCAATTTTAGTAGCTCTTAATTTCCTGCAAAATATAAACATTGGGTTACCAAAAAAGTTATTATTCCATGCTTTACTAATGATATTATTATACTCAGGTTCATGGACCCAAGCATTATAAAATTTGAAGCTTCTTTTATCTTTTAACATCTTCTAACCAGAAGAGAAAATAATAGGGGAATGGTCTGATAGAACAGGGTGGGGGATAAAGGTTGACAGAGTTGGCCATGTGGTTAAAGAATTTAGGTTGGCAAAAGAGTGATCAATTTTTGAGTAAGTTCTGACACCAGATCTGCTCCTATCATTCCATGTGAACTCAGCACCAGATGAAGGTATTGAAATCAAGTTAGAGTCCTCAATAGCCTTATTGAGGGGATAAATATCATGAGGGAGAAGGGGAAGACCACCATGTTTGTCATTCAAGGATAAACAACAATTAAAATCCCCAAAAACAAGCCATGGGTGTGTATTTTGCCTGGAAGCAAGTAGGAGATCAAGAGAAGATTGCCTTGATGATGGAGAGTTTTGGGCATAGACTATTGTTATATAAAATGATGTGGGAGAATCAAAATATTTAGCTTGAAAATGGATGAGTTGATCAGTGGAATGTACAGAAGTTAGAGATAAGACAGAAGGATCATGGATGACCATAATTCTGCCATAGGAGGCTTGATTCAAATTATGATTTAGAGACCAGCTGGGATTTATATGGTTTGCAGCTTTAATTGTTAGGGACTCATTCAATTTAGTTTCAAGTGTAGCAAAAAGGGAAATTTTGTGCTGGTTTATGATATATTTCACTTGATCAAGCTTAGTTACAGAATGTGCTCCTCTGACATTCCATATAGCAAAGCTGTGCATCATTTGGTATACTTCAGAGATTGATGTACCACATTTTTCGTGCTCCTAGTTGCAGGAGAGTCTCTTTGAACATTATTTAAGTCAACATTTTGTTCAAACCCATCATTAAGACACTTACCTTTATTCTTGCCTTTTTTTGGAGTATTTTGTGAGGCAATTGAGGCAGGTGGCAAAGAAAGCCATCCAGGCAGATGGCCAGAGAAAAAGTAACCACTTGAAGAGGGGGGTATACATTCTGAATGTTCAGCTAAGATTAGTGCCATTAATTCTTTTTCAAGTACCTCTTTAATCTGTGCTTCAGCTTGAAGTGAATTATCTTGAATTCTACCTTTATTTGCTTTAAAAATTTGCATGTCACTAGTTTTCTTTATTATTCCTTCACTTGAACTGGCCATAGCATTGTCAATAGTATATGTGGATTTGAGACTCTGATCAGCAGGATTTGAGTTAACAAAATTAGCCACCATCCCTGATCTGTTGTTTTCCTGTTCTCCTTGAACATTTTGCATTATTAAGAGGGGTGTAACAAGCACACCACAATTTTCATCTTGCTTGCTTGCAAAAATTTCCCCTTCCTCAATTTGTTCTTCCTTGTCACAGTTTTCATTGCATAGTTCATTATGACTTGTGTCATTACATGAATCAATCTCGTTTTCATCCAACAAGACATTAAAATTATTAATGTCTGTTCTTATATCTTCATTTGACTCTACCATGTCTCCTTTTTTAATTATACTTGCATTTACATCCAGTTCATCACTATTTTTTGGTTCATCATCATTATTATCCTCCTCAATTATCTGAAATTCACTTTTATTTTCTTTTTCCTTATCTCTTCTCGTTTTAGTTCCCTTTCTTTCAACCTTTCTCCACTCTTGCTTTTTCTTTGTGTCAGCTTTAATTTTTTCATTTTGATTTACACTGATCTTTCTATCCTTACTAAGCTTTGTTACTGTTATTGCATTCCCTTCTTGTTTTATTTTATTTTTCATGCACATATCAGTCATATGCCCAAATTCTTTGCACCCACTGCATACCTCAGGCTTCCATAAATAATCTACCTTAACAATCTTCTCTGATCCATCCTGTAATCTCACTGAAAATTCATCCAATAACTCAACTGCTGGTGTGATTTCTACCATGCAGTTTGCATAGCCAATTCTTTCCAACTTCTCTATTTGCTCATCCATACACATAAAAGTTCCAATTCGACTAGCTAGCCAATTTATGCCTATATGTGACCAAGCATATAAAGGGATATTCGATAACTTAATCCACACCGGTACAGATTTTATCATACTGCAGCTATTTCCAACGTTTGGATCCCATTGTTTAACAATGAATAACTTGTTCCTCATGATAATTGGATCAGCTGCAATTATTTTCCTTCTATCTTCTTCGCATGATAGATTGAATAGGAACAAGAAACCATCGGACTTAACTTTTATAGAACCTTTTAATTTCCACACTTTTTTCAGGTGAGCTATAAGAGTGAGATAAGAAAGGGGTTTATCAAGGAAGAAACCTACCAGGTAATCTCCCCACACTTCATTTCCATCTCTTATTACATTCTCAGGAGGAACTAGGACATGGCCTTCATAGACAAGTGGGACTTGAATCGGGATGTGTTTCCCTACATTACGCGGTTTTGCCTTGAATAGAGAATTCCATTGAACAGTGGGGAGAATAGAAGAAGATGGGGAGTTCAGTTTATGCAGAGGAGTAGCTTGACAAATTGAAACAACATGGGGAGATTGAGAGGAAGAAGGCAACAAAGAGGCTGGATCAGGCGGTTGAGGGTCCGGAGGAAAGTGTGGAGGCTGAAGATGAACAGGAGGGGAGATGGTGGAAAGTATGGGTTGGGTTATGGATTGGACGGGGGCGCAGTTTGAAAGGACAAAGTTAGGACAAAGTATAGTGCAAATGTTATACTAGGCTATAAATCGAATATAAGAAAACAAACATAAATATTGAATTAATTAATGAATTAATATATTTTAAATGGTAACTGAATAAAATCAATGTTTAATAAGAAATTATAACATTTGTTTAGAAATGATAAACTTATAAAAATGTGATTGAGAGTTAATGATAACAAATACTATAAGTTAATCATTTATTTAGTCCCATTAAATCAAAACGTGTAATTAATTGCAAATAAATGAAATTAAATTTTTAAATTTTACGTTAATGGAGATTAAGATCAAATTTGAGGATATTGATGTAATAAATCATGAACCAATGTTTGTTGCATCCTTATTGTGATAAAAGACGTGAATAACAAGTTTAAAAATCTAATAAATGGATTTTGGGAATTTTAATTTATAATTTCTGAAATTAATGAAATTGAGGTTAACACTGAAATTGATAAATTTATCAACTCTATATCGACATCTGAATTTGTTTAAATTAGTGTAAATGATTAAGAAATTTAAAAATGATAAAAATTGTCAATTATAGAATTGAAATTTAAAATTTAATTTAATTAATTAATTATTAATTTATTTAACTAACGGAAAAATAGCCATTTTTTCCACTGACTCAGATTTCGACAAAACTAGTTTCATCGGATCCGTAACGGTGAATTATTGTAGGATTTCAAGTTTTGTAACGGTCAGACTTGTCGTTTGATTGTGCGGGCTCGAAACGCCTAGAAATCAATGAAATTAAAATCAATTGAAATCAATTTGAAATAACTTGATTTTAGCATAACTTATTCGGACAATGGAATTTGGACTTGAAACCTGCTCCATTGCATTTGAATTATTTAAAAACATCTATTTTGATATATGGGTCAACCCAATTTCGTTCCGAAGACGAAACGGGCTTTTTGGGCCATTTATCGTTCAAAACCCAAATTCAATCGAGCCCATTTGCTTCTATTTGTGGTCTACCTATATATATGTCGTTATAAACCCTAGCAGCCTTTCTATTTCTCATTTCTGTATATACAGAAACTTCTGTTGCCTCTCTTTCTCAATGGCAAACAAACCCTAAAATTTACAAACCAGTTTCAATTCAAAATTCAAACTCTTCCAAACCCTATCGAATTTTATATCATTGGAAAGATCTCTTTAAATGGAACCTACGTTTGCTAGTCATATTTCAAGACAGTGATCAGATCGATCAGAAATCGCGGTCAAAGTTGAATTGGGCATTTTTGACTTGAGCGTCAATTGGGGAATTGGTTTCTGGGTTTTGTGGAGGGTGTTGTCAAGAGTCTATCGGCGGTGGTAGAGTCATCCAATTCAACTTGGGGTGATCTGAATTCACGAATTAGGGTTAGCATTTTCATGAACTTCGGTGGCAGCCGGCGTCATTAGGTGGGACCGGACTTTGGCCAGGGCGGCGGCCATCGATGGGGGAGGGGGGGTTGTCGGAGTAGGCGTCGCTGAAGTAGATGGTCGAAGTTGGTGGCAATTGTTGGTCAAAGTTTCGGCTGAAGGGGGTCTTGCATGCGTACTGTGCGTATTGCAGAAAGAAGACGGTGACGAGTACGTTGCCTCTTTTTATTTTTATTTTAATTAAATCTTGATTTTCAAATGTTCTAATTCACATAACTTTTACATACAAGGTCTGTTTCACGCGGGATTTTCTCCGCGTGGTTCGTATTGAAATTCCGAACGCCAGTTTGGGCAAATTCTGAGACTGTTCAAATTTTGGTTTTAAATTGGATTTAAATTCAATTTAAATTCAAAAGGTGAGTGTTTTAATCCATTCACAACTTCTTAAATTTCTTATGTTTGATAAATTGATTTATGATGTGATTAGAAATTTATTTATGACTGTTTGGCATATTTTTAATCATCATTTCAGTTAAAATTGAATTTATTGAATTAAATTGTTATTTAATTTATTATTGCATATAAACCGCCAGTTAAATTGCTATTTTGATCATTATTAAATATAAGCTGCCAGTAAATGTCTGTTATTTATTATCTGTTCTATATTGATGTTATTGATTGAATTGTATGATGATTGATATTGGATGAATGGATGTTATATTTCATATTGTTATAAGCTGCAAGTTGTTATGGATTTTATTTCATTTGGGATTGCAGTTTGGAATGATATATAATCGTATTTATGTTTTAAACTACGGACTGAAATGATAAATATCCGTATCACTTGACCATAGGATAGAAAATTATATACAGGCACCGTCGGTTTATATATAAATATTTTGAAAATGATTTCAATGGTTTTGTAAAGAAATATATGGGTTATATAAATATTGATTCCAGATGTTATATAAATGTTATTTTATTATTGATTTTAGCTATGTGTAAATTTGTTTTGAAATATAAAATGAGCCAAATAATAAAGTTTGATTGTCTTATACCATATGGTTAAGTATCTGTTTAAATTATATTGTATATAGAGTTTATAATGACTTAAATAAAACTAAAGTTGGAAGATAAATATGAAACTGATTTGAATCAAATTATTTAAGAATTATACTCAAATAAATTTGATTTGAAATTTAAATAAAATTTATATTTTAAAGTGTATGATTTTTATAACTTGATTATGGTTTAGAGTGATTTAAATGAATATCAAGTTGATTTAAATGAATATATCAAGTTAAATAAATTGAAAGAATATCCAGTTATTTGAAGTTTAAAAGTTTTACTTAAATGATATTGGATTTATTAAGTAAACACTTCAAATCTAAATAGTAGTAATTGAATTTGATATATATGGAATTATCAAAGAATTAGTTTTGAAATGGTGGAATATTTAAAGCTTTGAAATATATGGAAATTGAAATAGTTTATCTAGGGGTTCAAATCTGTATTTGGAATTGATTTGTGAAACTGAAGAAGCTATTTTATTATATAAAGTAATTTAGTATTTAAGCCATTTAAGTAGTATAGTTATGTTTCAAAGCAATGAAATTCAAAGTATTATGTTTTGAAAAATTATATTTCAAATGTTTGGTTTCAAAATATTATAACTTTGAAAGTGTTACGGTTTTAGGAAAGGATATATTTGAAATGAAAATGATATCGCATTGATTTAGTTTTGAAAGGGCAATGATAGTTGGTTTTAAAGAATAAACTCTTTTGAAAATGACCGTGGTGTTATAATAACATTTGATTGTTAAAGAGACCGAGATCAGATGTTGTCATACTCTCTGCCAACTCCGAAAACCACTTTAACAACCGTGTACACAAGTGTTGTATAGACTGTTGGCACTATTTATGTGTTAAGGTGGAAAATGTAAAGTCATAACGCTATTTTAAAGTAAGTTTATTTTACTATAGAAATTATTATAATAGCGAAATATTATTACATAGTAAATAGTTTAACGGATCCTTAGGAGAGTGAATCCCAAGCATTTCTTAAGTTAATGCACTCACGTTAGACACTGGATATGAGATGTCTAATCCCGTAAACATCTCTGACGCCATTCCACTCATATTCTTTACAGTTGATTTAACTTACATAAGGTCTTTTAGTTCTGACTCAAGTGTTTTGTCTTTTCAATTCACTCGCGTCAGTCTGAGCATTTCAGGATTCGAAGACTTTATTTCTGGAGGACAAAACGAAGATTGTATTACTATTATCTATATATTATTCACCGCATCATGTACTCCGCTGCATTTTATTATTCTCTAGTATGTGTAACTTTGATATGTATTGTATAAGTATAATCTAATGTTTTGTAAACAGCTTCATGAACTATTTATTTGATTATTAAATTTTATCGTCCCGCTGCAAGATTCTATTTTGTTTTTCTCTCTCTGCTTTTTCTTATTTACCCCATAACAATCCGCCCTTCTGTATGGTTTGAGATGGCATGTGTGTCTGCTTAAGCGAACAAAAATGCGGCTATTTTCATCGGATCCGTAACGGTGAATTATTATAGGATTTCAAGTTTTGTAGCGATCAGACTTGTCGTTCGATCGTATGGACTCGAAACGCCGAGAAATCAATTCAATTGAAATCAATTTGAAATACGCTGATTTTAAGCTAACTTCTTCATACGATAGAATTAGGGCTTGAAAAATATTCCATTGAGTTTAAAATTATCGAAAACATCTATTTTGATATTTGGGATGACCCATTTTCGTTCTAAAGGAAGAACGGGCTTTTCGGGTCATCGTTCAACTTGCAAATCAACCTTGTCCGTTCAATTCAGTTTCTGATTCTGGCTATGAATAGCCCATTATAAAACCTAACTACTTCTTATTTTCATTTCTATGTACATACTTTTTCTGTCTATCTCCTCCTTTCTAATGGCAGAACATATCCAAAATTCCAAGCCTCAATTCAATTTCAAATCCAATTTCAAAATTCAAACTCCTCAAAATATATCGAATTATAAATCGATTTGAAGCTTTCGACGAGCGTAATTCATTGGCATGATTCTTTTTTCAATCAGATTCACCGTTTATCTAGAAACTGAGGATGAACCACAGCCGTCCATTCTAGGTTTTGGATGACCCAACGGTGGATCACCGTCTGATCGACGATCGGGGAGTGGCGTTGGAAAGCTGGTGTCGAGCAGGTCGTAGGATGGTTGTCTCCCACTGTAAGTCGCTCACTTTTCACCATAAAATGATGGTATACGGTCGACAATCGATCACGGCGGTGGCGTGCTTGGAGGCGCCGGAGTCGACGGCGACTTGGCGTATGTGCGGCGTGGGGGTGGCCATCACGGTGGCGTAATCTGATGCAGGCTATAGGTGGTGGAGGCAGCACGGAAATTGAGAAAAGATTACGGCAACTGAAGTCGAGCATGTTTTCTGGTAGCTTAGGGTTTCGGCGTGTGTTAGAGGTGACGTGTAATTTTATATTATTATTTTATTTGCGTAAATTATAAATCATATAATGTTCTAACATCAATAACTTTCACATACGAGGTCCAATTCATGCATGATTTCTTCTATTGGGACCGTATCGAAATTCCGGACATTTTGATGTAAGTTTAGATGAATTCCAAGATCGTTTGAATTTGGGCCCAAAATTGGATTTAAATCGATTTAAAATCGAAGGTGGATGTTTTAACGCACTCGCAACTTCTAGAATTTCTTGTGTTAGTTAAATTAAATTTCGATGTGATTAGAAATTTATTGATGGCTGTTTGGTATATTTAAATTGCCATTTCTATTAATTTGAATTTATTTCGAATCAAATTCCCATTTAATTTATTATTGAATTTAAATTTGCCAATTAATTACCTGTTATCGATAATTAGTTAATTGTTGAAATTTATTGGTTGAATTATATGATGATTTTGATGAATGTTTGATTGTTGATGTTGGATGATTTGATGTTATATAAATTTATACATATTGTTATCACCATGCAAGTCCCCTTAGATATTATCCAAAAAATCACTATGGGTTGAAATGATATATACTAGAACAATCTATAGATTAGGAAAAAATCGTTATGGGTTGAAATGACAGACTCGAGTGGTTTTATGGATTTTAATATTAAATTCGGGATTGCAGTTTGAAATGATATATAACCGTAAAATTTTAAATTGCGGATTGAAATTATAAATATCCGTATCACTTGACCGTAGGTAGAGAATTATATACGGACACTGGATTGGTAAAATCAAATGATTTTAAATCCTTAATTTCGAATTCAAATAAATAATATTTTGAAATAAAATTTGATTTATATAAACTGAATTATTATCAAAATCCAAGTTTTGTGTTAAAATTGGAATTGGTTTAAAGGAATTGTTTAAAGGAGTTAAATTGAAATTTTATAGTTGATTTTGGAGTATAATTGAAATTTATCTAAAATGGGTTATTTCGTTTGAAATATAACTTTGAAAAATATTGAAATTGGAGTAGCTTAAGTTTATATTTCAAAGGTAGATTGAAATCGATATAGAATTAAATAGTTTCCCGTGGATTTGAATTGAAAGATTTGAAATTGGGTTTGCTGATTTGGAAATTGAAATGGTTCAGATGTGTTGAAATAAAATAAATAGTTTAAATTGAAATTAATTCCAAATTCATACTTTTAAATAAACTGTTTAAAAATATATTATTTCAAAATTTCTAATTTTTAAGATTTTCAAATCATTGAACTATTTTAACTTATATTAAATCATTTAACCTATTTTAAACCATTTAATTTATTTTAAAGCTAATTTAACCCATTTTAACTTATTTAAAATCTAACTAATCTATTTTAAAGCTATTAAATCTAATTAAAATTTCTTTTAATCTATTTTAAATCTATTTAACTATCTTAAATAAATTTAACAGTATCTTTAATCTGTAATTAAACTATTTTAGAGTAGTTAACTATTTATAACTATTTTAACCAATTATAACTATTTAAACTATTTTTTAAATATTCAGACTTAGTAAAGGGGAAGTGTTTATATTCAAATTCATTAGTTCAAAAAGAATACGGTTAAATGATGTTATAACCTAAGTTGGGATTTAAATGTTATAATCAATTGAATATGATGATTTTGAAGTAAGGATTTAACCTATTTTGGAAATATGATTTTTGGAAGAAAATATGATTTTGGAAGCGATATGATTTCAGAGGTGAATACGATTTCAAAGTGAGTATAATTTCGAAAGTGACATGGTTTGAATTGAATATGATATTTTGATGTCAATTATGAAATGGTTTTGAAAATGTAAAGGAACCATCCGGTGTGTAATAAGCGATTAGTTGTTAAAGCGATCGGGATCGGGTATTGTCATACTCTCCGTCAATACCGAAAACCACTTTAACAACTGTGTATGTGGTGAAGTAGGATGGCTTGGCGAACGATTTATGTATAGGTATGACGCAACCCTGACTCCCTGAGTCAGCTTAGATGTGACTAAAACAGGAGCCATGCCGGGCCAAGTGAGGTCATTCCTTATATCTGGCACATTTCTTCAATACCATTCTACTGCTTTGTGATTGATTTGGTGGCTATCCTTGATTTGATTTAGGAGTGTTTCCGAGGTGGGCGGTAGCAGCTGCTATGCGTTTCCATCGTCTGGATCCGCAATTGGTACATTTACTCTGGCATTACCTTGAGTTTCGTGTTCACATGCCCTAGAGCGCCTTCTACAAGTTTGTTTTGCACCATACCTATGGGCTGCCTTCTGATAGCCTTCAGTTTACGGAGGAGTTACGGTATTGTATAGACTATGAGAATATATAAAATGTGTTATGGACGATATGGGTAACACCTCAACGCTATTTTAATACTTTTACTTTACTATAGACATATTATAATAGCGTATTGTACTACGTAGTAGATAGTTTAACGGATCCTTAGAAGATGGTAATCCCGAACATCTCTTAAGTTATTGCACTCATGTTGACACTGGATAGGAGATTTCTGTAACAACCCGATATTTTTAGCCATTCGCATCCATACATGTCAGACTTGAATTGCTCAAAATACCGCATTGTAAATAAATTTGGAGCAAATGAAAAAAATCACAGAATCACAGACACATAAAATATCAGAATAACTCGCAACGGAAATTAAAATATCATAGTAGTTCATGAAGCTCCTATAACAAAATCTCAAAACAAAATACAAAATATCGATCTGAAAAACATATACAACAGAAATCTAAATACATAGAAGTTTATAAATACCAGAGCTGAAATAGAACAACTAAACTGAAACAGAGAGATAACTAGATAAGCAAAAATCTCCAGCGATTCATAGCTCCAGAAAAAGAAATCCAAAGCTAAGCTGTAAATACTCAGGCTGACCTGAGCGTAAAGTAAAACACATAACACTCGAGTCAGGACATACATACTTATATAATGTAAACCAACTCAATTGAACAGTAGTAGTAATGTACAATAACTTAAAGGATGCTTGGGATCGCCCATCCTCTAAGGATCAGTTAAACCATAAATTTAAATACATCCTCTGGTTAAAATTCCAAAATGGTATTTTATACTTGAAAATCAATATTATTTCAAATCCATTTCAAAATATCAAAATATCATATTTTTCCAAACCACAGTCATTTTATTTAATTTAAATATCATTCCAAGTCACATTTTAAAATGGTTTATATTTCAAAACAAATTGCTTCATTTAAACCATTAAAATTTGAAGTAATTATATTCAAAATCAAATATTTAATTCTTAAAATTTTAGCCTTTTCAAAGTTCATTTATTCACTTAAGTTTATCAAAATAGTGAAATTTCAACTTTCGCAGCACTTAGAAAAAATGCTACGGAAAGTTATGTTTTAAAACAACTCAATTTAGCAAAGATGGCATTTATAATGCTGTAATAGGTTTAATTAAGTTTCTGAAATTACAGCACTTACAAAGTGCTATAATAGTCCTTAGTTCAATTTAGTCTTTTAGTTATAGTTCGTTAGAATCAACTACAGCACTTAGAAATGCGGTAATATCCTCTACTAAAGAAATGATAGCATTTCAAAAATGCGGTTAATTAAATTCCAATTATTCAATATAATTTTATAAACAATTAAACTTTAATTTCAACCATTTTTAACTTATAAAGGTCATATTTTCTCACTTTAAAATGATCATTTAAATACCTTTTAATTTATGATTTTATAAAGTGAAATTTCATAAATATTTATCAATTTTAATAATTCACTTATAAAATAAATGTAAAATTTTATAACATTTCGTTTACTTTAAATTTTAATTTAATTTACCATTTCATAAATTAAATTAAAATTCCATTTCATTTTTCTTGACTTAACTTTTAATTTAAAACACATTTCACATTTTCTAAGTTAGTTATATTTCAAATTTCAATTTTAAACATTTATTTATTTTACCATTTTTAATTTATAGAAAAATCAATAACACTTTAAAAGTCATTTTAAATTCAAATTTAAATCAAAATATCATATTTTGTTACTTAACTTAAATTCCATTTATAAAGACAATCATAAATTTCAAAATTTACTTATATTTCAAATTCTACTCTACCATTTATTTATTTCACTTATTTAACTTGTAGAAAATCACTAATATTTCATGAAAATCATTTTTAATTAAATTTAAAATAAAAATATCATAATATTTACATTTTTATAGTACTTTAAAAATTATAGAAAAATATATTTTAACCACGGTCTGTATATAATTTTCTAACCTAAGTCAAATGATATTGATAATATATCATTTCAATCCATAATTTAGAAAGGAAAAATCCAGGTTTTATCATTTCAAACCCACAATCACAAGTAAATTAAAATAAATAAAAATCATTCAGGCCTATCTTTTCAGCCCATAACGATTTTTTCCCTATTCTAAAGTCCGTTCGGGTAAGTATCATTTCAACCCATAGTGATTCTAATCAACAGGAAACTTGTAGTGTGATAACCGATATAAATAAACAGTATAACATCATATAGCAGTAACAGATGATATGACAGGTGTATAAACAGGGTGAACATCATATGATACATATCACAGGCAGATATAACATGATAATATTATTCTACCGATTCACATGCTATCAATTTACTAATTATATAAGTACAAATATCTGGTGAGAAATACTCACCTCTACAAGTTGGAGATAACCAATTCAGACACACAACAGAGATCCAAAAGGCTCGAAAGCACGATTACGATTCAAGTGAGGGAAGTGCCAAAGTAGTTGTCTTGTGCATATGAAACAAAATAAGATACGCACATGAATATACAACACAAATATAACATTGAACAACAGAGAAATGATGCACATCAAAGAACCAAACCACTTGCACTTACTTTCACCTATCCAATGCTCGACCTAGGTATAAAAATGCACGGCCTAAGCTGTGGATTTAGGTCAAGTGTGGTTCAACATGGTCGGCGTAGCTAGGGTATGAAGGTGCTTATTTGATTAATGGCATGAACAACTCAAGTCAAGGAAACCAAGGCAATTTTGGTGCAACATAAGTCACGGCCAAGGTCAGGGAATGGTGTGGTAGTGGGTTAGGGTCAGGTAGAGGCTGGTGGTGGTGATGCAAGAGGTGGCCAAGGAGTGTGGTGAAGTGATGAAGGCAATAGGTGGGCTCAGCTATGCATATATAGGAAGTGTTTGCTAATTTTTGTATGGATCTTGCATCATAGAGGCCACGGCCAGGTAGGTCAGTGGAGATGGAGGTGTTTTAGAGCTTAAAAAGTGGTAATGAAGGTGGTGGTGAAGGTGGAGGCTATGGCCGAACCATATAGGTGAAAGCAAGGCAAAGAAAGTACATAAAACAAAGAAGAAAATGTAAGAAAAAGGAGAAGAATCATTCCCAAAATTTGTTTCAGAGATGATAGCAGAAAATTTTAGGATGAGAAACTTATTTTTTTCATGAAAAATGATGGGTGATGGCTAAAGAAAGGATGTGGTCTTCCAAATTGAATGCAAGTGTTGATTTGCAAATGAAAAGGTAAAAGGAGATGAAAAGTAAATGGTATATGAAAAGTTTAAAACTCTTTATGTTTCCTTTTTATTTTTACATTTTAAACACATGAAAAATGTAAATAAATAAAATAAAACACAAAAAAATAATGTATGAAAATAAAAAATAAATAAATTTTGGAAAAAAATAAATTAATTAAGAAAATAACTTAAAAATAGAAACTAGGTTTTAAAAATTGTAAATAAATACAATAAGCTTTAGAAAAATTTTAACATCAGTTTTAAAATACTTTAAAAATAAAAATATACCTAACATGTCATATAACACATATTAGAACATGATATGACAAATAAAAATATCATTTATATAAATTAAAATAAACAATTTTATTAAATAAATCAATTTACATACAATATTGTAAAAAGCTTAACTTTCACAATATAAATTGGATTTCAACGAAAAGAAAAGCAGTATTCTTGAAATTAAATTTATTTTCATAATAAAAGATAAAATTAAAAAATTCAAATATTTAAATTTAAAAGTCAAAGTTTGACTAGATTGACCAAAAATCCACTTTTTCTGGAAATATTCTATTTATTCAGGTTTGGAATTAAATTCACACAAAAATCAAAATTTATATTTAAAATAACAAAATTTATTCATTTTAATAAATATAATAAAGCTTTTAAATCAGCAGTTCAATTTAAAAAAATTAAAATATACAGTTAAAATAAATCACAAAATTCAGGGTTATTACACTCTCCCCCACTCAAATCTTTTCATCCTCGAAAGGAACGAACAAGGAAAATAAGGAAAAGCAAGATAGAAAAAAGCAAATAGTACCTAAAAAACAAACAGTTCCGGATTCAAAGCTCGAATACTATCCTCCGTCTTCCAGGTACAATCTCGATCATCACTATTCCATTGTACTTTGATCAGACTAACCGATTTCCTTCATAGCTGCTTTGTACCTCTGCTGACAATACGAAGTGGCTTACTCTTGACAGTCAGATTAGACTAAATACCCAAACCATCAAGAGCAGAAGGCTGAACAAAAGAGATGGGTCATGAAGATACCAGAGAAGATGTGAGACGTGGAATACATCATGCACTCCAGAAAGCTTCTCGGGCAAATCCAAACGATAAGCCAAAGAACCAACTCTTTCCACAATGCGGAAAGGACCCTCAAAGGAGAAGGAAGTAGAAATAGCTAGAAGGGAGAAAATAGGTTGGAAGACAAAGATGAACCATTATTTTAAAACCATATACATTTCAGTTTAATTTTTTATTTAAAAACCATTTAAACATTTTATAATACGATGAATAGTCATTTGATTCAAATTTGCTAGTTCGAAGTAAACAATATTTAAAACATTTTTAAATTATATAGACAAGTAAATTAATGATCAAAATATCCTCTATGTAATACTTTATAAAAATACTTTTATAACTCGATGTCTTAACAAATTTACTTTCGTTCCTGCAGACTCTGGCCATGCGTTGATCAGGCGTAAAGCTAGAATTCTCCAAGTACTTAGTAGACTTGTTTCAACACACAGTGAAAATACTGAAAAACTTTTTAAAGCAGATATGAAAAGTACAATCCAAACAAAACAACAAAACCAAAACACGTCGATCATGGATCGCGATACACAATGGTAACGCCTGGATCCCCCAGGAAACATCCATACCTGTAGGCTGACCACTGCAACCCTGCGATTACGCCATGAAGACTGGTAGTACTGCAGATACACAATGGTTACGCCTGGATCCCGCAGGAAACATCCATACCCGTTGGCTCTCGCAGCCTTTGTGGATTATGCTACCAAATATGACCAACATAGGTCATTGATACACAATGGTTACGCCTAGATCCCCCAAGAAACATCTATAACCGTGGGCTCTTGTAGCCTCCTGTGAATTACGCTATGCAGTCGCGCTCGTAAGACCATGGAGATCGCCATGGAATTCAATGGACACTCGAGTATCATATCCGGGAAACCCAAATCAGAGAGAATAATATCGATAGAATGAATCCACAATGTGGCCACAAAGCGGATATCAAGCAAAAGGCACTTTCCATATCTTTACTTCAAAAATATGTATCACATAGTACCTTTCAAATCACTTTCAAATATAATATTTATATAAAGTCCATCATATATAAGATTCCATATTCAAATCAAATACTTTCCAAAATTAATAGTATATCAAATCACACTTATATAGACTTTGATTATATAAGATTTCTCTTTCCAAATTGAGTACCTTTTCAAATCAATAGTTTGCAAATCAACTTCATACTTATAAAAATCAATTTATATAAGTTCGATAACTCCTAAATCAATGTATTTAATAAAATAAGGTTCTCAATTTCAAACCATTTAAATATCAATTCAGTTTCAAAATCATGAATGATTTCGCCAAATCATTTCTTCCAAATTACATATATTCAGTTTCAAAGTTTCTGAAAACAATAGGTTTAGAAAATAATATTGATTTCCAAGTAGACAAAATTTAGGTCAAATAAATTCATTTCTAAACCATTATATAAATACTGTGTTTTACTATCCAATCTATTTTCAAAACCAAATATCTTTCAAAAAATCAATAATACCCAAAATAATTTCCAAGTTTATAACTATCCCTTTAAAACAATTAAACTATTTATTTCTATTCAAAAGATCAATTTACCCTTTTCAAACTATTTAAAACTAAATTTTTATCCAGAACATTCCAAAACTAAATTCCATATCAGTATAATTCAAAATTGTCTTATTCATTTACTTAACAAAAAAGTTTCAATTTATTTACCTAATCGAATGATTTATATTTTTTTACGAATACTTAGCTTTGAAAATTAAACCTTGATTTGGAAGTGCTCGAACTTTAAAATATAGTCGAAGAAACCAAATTTTCAAATCCAAGAGCTAGAAATCAGTAACAAATCAGTAAATCAATTCAATAGATAAGGTTATACCAAAACAAATCGGAATCTCGAGGACTGAACACCGGCTTACCTTATGTAACGACCCGTTAAATTTATGATATTTAATAAAATGAATTAATATAATTTCTAATTTGGTTAAGAATAAATGTAGAAATTTGGTATAGTGGTTGCAATTTAGTGTAACTATAAAATTTTATGATAATAGATGTGGATAATGTAAATTTTCACAACTTGATTTAAAGTAATTTTGAAGAAACAAATAAATGTTGAATTTGTGAATGTTAGTATAAATATTAACTTAAATGGTGTTCATTAATACAAAGATGTAATTAGTGTAGATAGTAATAATTTATGCCTGTAGTGAAAGGAAAAGAAAACTAATAGAAACATAAAATTTATTTTATGTAAACAAAAGTATAGTTTTGAACAAACTTATGAAAATTGATAGAAACAGTGTTTGTAATCAGTTTGGTTATTTTATATTTGAAAGATAGAGATGTGTAAATACGTTAATGAATATAAAATGGGAAGGAATGGTAGAATGAAAAGAATATATATAATAATAAGCATTTGATTCAATTAAGGGAATTAAATTATAATAAATGGTCATTTAATAAATTCAACGTTTGTGAGAAATCATAATAGTTGTGTAAAATGTGTACAAACTTGGATTTGGAAGTTTATTGGATTTATAACGGTTTTGTTATTAAGTGTATGAGTTTAAAAGTTATTCCCTTTTGTAAAGTAATAGAAGAATGCATAAGATATAAATAGGGCTTAATAGAATTGACACTTAATGAATTGAATAAATTACCCATTTATGTAGATATGTATAGTGGACTATAAATGGCCTAAGCAAATATAAAATGGAATAATCATTGAGATTTGTACTATGAAAATAAATAGTAACATTTATCTGCAAGGAATAAAAGACTATTTAGGTGACTAGAATTTGGAGTAATGACTATTGTATGTTACCTACCCTTGTTTCTTGTTAATTTAGATTTTGGGAATCAAATTCAATTTATCCGCCAATTTACCGCAGTTAAAGTGAAATGAATTGGTGATTGAGAAATGTTAAATACAAGTAAGATGTAAACCAAAGAAAATCCCATTTGTAATAAACTATGTAGAATAAAGTAAAGAAACTAGGAAATGAAAATGTGAAAATGTGGATGCAGTGAGATCTTAAGTGATAATAACCTTGTTAGGCAAGTGATAACGGAATTTTGTGTATATGTAATATTTACTGGTATGTCAAGTAATAAACACATAGATGCAAGAAAAGGAAAGTTGGTAGCAATCTATATATGTTATTTATCTTACTTAGTATATTAAATAAGGTTTGGAATTCAAATTTTAATTAAAGGAGTTGGTAGCACGTTAGTAGGAAATAATTGTAAGGGTGGGATAACAACTACTATAAACTACCTAATTTAAATGAGTCAATGAACTTATTTGAAATAACGTTCATCTAAATATGAGTAATTAAAATGGCGGGGTCAACAATAAACGTTACTTTAGAATTAATTTATATTTTAACGGAAGTGTGAAAGTAAAGCAATAGAAGCGTAAACTTATCAAGGTAGAATTTAGTAGTGTAATGAAAAAATGTTAAGAATGTTATAGTATAATGATTGATTGGAAATCAAAATTTACTTGTTTGAATGTAACTTTAGGGAAATTGGATTTAATTAAAATAAAAAGGAAGAAAAAAAATTCGATGAAATTTAATGTTGGAATATTATGTAAATATAAACTTAGATAAAATTTAAGGATATCTACGTAATAGAGTGTAAAACCAATGTTAATTTCATCTATTTAATACTAATAGGTTAATAATAGAATGAAGAGTAAATTTAATGTTAAGTTAATATGAATTAAGGTAATATTGGGGAATAATGTGAATTTTCTTCATAATATGATAAGTTGTAGAATACAACGTAAACTTAAGTATAACCTTTGGATTGAAAACATTGTTAAGGGTTACCTGTTAAATTTGGATGGAATTGGCAATAAATGTTACACTTATGGGTAAGGAAATAAAAATGTCCAGAATTTGAGTATATTAAGAAATGGGGATTGAAATTGAAATCTTGCAACGAATCTAATAATACGTTACATAAGTGTTAAATTAAGGTAACATTTGGAAAATATGATAATGATTTTCAAATCGAACAAGTTGTGGAATTAATAAGGATGGAAGAAAAAAAAAATCAAGATTTATTTTATTTATTGGAATGAAAAATTTATAATTTGATTTATTGCGAATAATTGAAATTTAATTTGGTAATTGGCGAAATGATTTATGATTGAATTAACATAGAACTTGTTGTTAGTTATTAAAATTGTTTAAGAAATCAAAGGAGAGAAATTTTATAAAATTTTAAATTTTGTAATTGGATTGGCTAAAGTGGGAAAGTGGAATTAATCAACGTCGTTACTTTTTATCTCCTTCCCTATTAGATCCTTATGTGATTGCATCCACATTTATTGTTGATTATTCCTATATATTGTCACCAATTAATCGTACTTGATGTATGTTTAGCAATTTTGTCACACAGTTAAAGTATGAATATATATATATGATGTATTCAAATTTTTCTGTATCTAGCACTTAATTAATTTAGAATCAAACTAACGAAACGAGTCATTTATTTTTGTCCCTCCATATTCATTTTCTTTCTAATTAATAAATACCTCTTTTTAATACCTGCTACTTTAAAAAAAAAGGACTGTTCATATTTGCTATATTTCAATACCAAGTGTTCATATTCACTTTATTTCTAATTAATAGCAGTCTCTCCTTTCAAATCTATTTGTCCCTAAACCTAACTCTAACCTTATAAATACGAAATGATGCAAATGAAACCTTAGCCTCCATTCAAATCTCCTTCTCCTTCTTTTCTTCTTCAAATCTCCTTATTATATCTCATTCTAATTTTTTCCTTCCTCTTCAAATATTCTTCTTCAAGTTTTCTTCTATTTCATACTTCTTCTTTCTTTTCAAATCTAGATCTTCTCTTCCATTTTCAGTTCTTATTTTAATCCTTTTCTTTTTCAAATATTCTTTTTCAAATATTTTTTTTTTCTTTTCCAAACCTTTTAAAAATACATACATTCATATAATAAGGAGGAAAATTAAAGTAAATCGAAATAAAAGAAAAATTATGGAACAAAGCTTGAAATCAAGAAGAAGCATACGCATTTTTCACGTGGGAAGAGCGGATGTGGCACGGTATTTCATTTTCGTTTAATTTATTTTTGTTTGAATTTAATTTAATTTTGATTTTTCAAATGCGTTAATACATTTAACTTCCACATATGAACTCCGTTTCATGCGCGATTTTTTTTTAGGATCGTAATTAAATTCCAGATTTTTTTGACGCTGGTTTGGACAGATTTGGAAACCGTCGAATTTTTGGGTTTAAATTGGATCTAAATCCAATTTAAATTCAAAAAAGGTGAGTGTTTTAACCCACTCACAACTTCTAAAAGTTTTTATGTTTGTTAAATTAATTTTAGAAATGAATAGAAATTTATTTATGAGTATTTGGCATGTTTATTCATATCTGTTGAATTGCATTTATTAAATTTAACTGTTAATTTAATTTATTTATTGCGTATTTATTTACAGTTATAATTTATTTGTTTGCATATAAACTGCTAGTTAACAGTTATATAAATTATTACTGAATATAAAATGTTAGATTAATAGTTGTTAAATTTAATTTGAATATAATTGACAGTTATTACCTGCTATATAATCTCATATATATATATTGATTTTGATTGATATTGATGGATGATTGTGATTTGGACAATGGATGATGTTGATGAATGGATGTTTATTTGATATCATTAAAATTGCAAGTTATCATGCATTTTTCATTTCATTCGGGATTGTGGTTTGAAATGATATACAACCGCAAAATTTTATTTTTAAATTGCGGATTGAAATGATAAATATCCGTATCACTTGACCATAGGATAGAAAATTATATACAGGCACCATGGTCTATATATAAATTATTTTAAAAGTGATTTCTATGGTTTGGATGGGATACGGTTTATAAAATTTAATTTTGATATTTTATAAAATATTTTTCTTCGAGATATACACATATGAAGTTAAAATTTTAAATTTAAGCTGTGTACAAACCTGTTGAATAAAATGATAAAAATTTGAGAAAATGGAATTTGGTGATTTATCTTATATGTTTAAATTTGGAAATTTTAAGGTATGATATTTATATCATTTATAAATGGATTTTCCAAGATTTACTTAAATAGAATATTTTAGTATAATTTAAATTTAAGAAAGTAGTTAATTTCTAGAAATTGGAGTTTTATTTATAGATTTTATGTAAATATTCAAAACTAAATAATAGAACATTTAATTTGTTGAAAGGATAAATTCCAACTTTAGTTTTGAAATATTAATACTCCAAATGGATATATATATATATATAAATAGAAATTGAAGTGGTTTTGGAACTTGAAAGTGATATTTAAATTTGGTAGACTTTAAATAAAGAAGTATATTTGTAAAGCCCTGGAAATAATTTCTTTACAAAGTAACCTTAGAAGTAAACCATTTATTTTATATACTGTTGAATATCCAAACCATTCAAGTTTTAGAAGTATGGTTTTAAAAGTATGAATTCCGAAATATTATGTTTTGAAAATAAAATTCAAATGTTTGGTTTCCAGATATTTATATTTTAAACCGGTATGATTTCGGAAAAAGAGTTATATTTGAGATAAAATGATATCATATTATTTTGGGTTTTTAAATTGATATCGAATTCATAGTTTTGAAATGGAAAATTTATTCTGGTTTTTAAAGTATAAACTACTTTTAAATGACCGCGGTGTTATAATAACGATGGGTTGGCAAAGAGACCGGGATCGGATATGGACATACTCTCTGTCGATACCGAAAACCACTTTGACTAACCGTGTACGCGGTGGAGATTCCAGAATGAAGTAGGTTGGTGGCGACGTTTCCTGTAAGGTAAATACGTGGACCCAACTCCCATGAGTTGGCATAAGGTGGCTAAAACAGGAGCGATTGACGGGTTAATGAGGTCATTCCTCTGATCGGACACTCCTCTTCGATATTATACTTTGACTTTGGATTGATTCAGTGGCCACTTCTATTTTGATTTTGGGGAGTTTGTTCGAGGTGGGCGGTAGCTGCGGCTACGCGTTACCATCGGCCCGGAAGCGTAATTGGTATATCTACCCTGGCATTGCCTAGTTGTGCCGTGTCACCTACCATACCGAGCCTTGTACGAGTTTAGATTTCTCCCGTAGCCCGTGTGGTATCCTCTGGTGGCTTCCCGATCAGGAGGGACTATGATATTGGATGGACTACTGGGACTATTACGTGTTAAGGTGGAAAATGTAAAGCCTTAATGCTATTTAAAAGTATGTTTATTTTATAAATAGACACTATTATAATAGCGAAATATACTACATAGTAAATAGTTTAACGGATCCTTAAGAGATGTAAATCCCGAACATCTTTTGAGTTATTGCACTCATAATTATTTCTGTTAATTTAACTCACATAAGATCTTTTAGTTCTGACTCGAGTGTTTTTGTCTTTTCAAATTCGCTCGGGTCAGTCCGAGCGTTTCAGGATCGAAGACTTTAGCTTTGGAGGACGAAGATGAAGAATCCGTATTATTATTATTTTAGTATTGCACCACACTCTTTCTATTCCGCTGCATTGTTTGTATTGGTATGTGCAACTCTGATATTCATTGTATAAGTAAAATAAATATTTGTAAACAGTCATCATGAACTGTATATTGATTATTATATTTTATCCTTCCGCTGTGAGATTCTGTTTGTTTTTATTTCTTCTCTGTTTTTCTTATTTACCCCATAACAATCCGCCCTTCCGTATGGTTTGAATCGGCATGTGTGTCGTTTTAAAGTGTGCGAAAAGGCGGGATGTTACAGTTGGTATCAGAGCTTTGGTTTAGCGATGAACCTTGGCTTTGTGGGGTTTGACTCTTCGTTAATAGGGTAGAAATACCCTATGGGAGTCGCTGAGAGTATATATATGAGAGAGCGTAATTGTTAGTGTTATAAAAAGATTTTGATATTGTGTTAATCTGTTCCGTTTTGTATTTATAAATTCTGGTTGATGCATGGGACGCTATGTCATCAACAGGGATTTCTAAACACTTAATAGGACAGACCGACATAATATTTGTTTTAATATAGGTGAATGAAATAATTTTTCCTATTATATTTTCTATATATAAAATATTTTTATAAAGATATATATATATTTGGTTGCTATAGATTGGGTGTTAGGAAATAAAAATACTTATAATAATTGAAGCTAAGTTGAAATTATAATAAATCAAATTGGAGATTTTAGAACTTAAGTCCGGGAATTTTTGAAAATTTGCTTTCAAAGGATTTATGAAATATAATGATTTGGTTTATAAGTATTTTAAATATTTAGTATAATTTGGAAGAATTGTGTAAAAGAAGATTTTGGAGAAGATAAATTCTGTACTTTCCTCTCTGTCGCTGGAAAATAATTTCGGTGATGGCGGCCGCATCATTGACTTTCATTTTCGAGTTTCGAAAGGGAAAGGCCACTGTAGTAAATTCTACTGCAGATTTGTTTTGAAATTAATTGAAATTTTAATTGTTTAAAGATAATTAGAGATATAAAAGTTGTAAGAAATTAATTATTTATTATTTTAAAATAATTTGAAATTCGACCCGGTATTTAATTCTAAAATTTCCATTAATTAAATTGTTTAAACTATCTTAGTGGAATAAAAGGTAGGTAAGTAATTGAATTGAAACCTCTAATTGAAATAAGAGAATAATTGCAAAGCTATAAAGAGGAATTTGCATACATATGAGACAAAGAGTAATATGGATAAACATTAAATTTAATTAAAAGAATGGAGATTAAACTTGTATAAGTTCAATTGCAATTTCCTTAACATAAATAACTTACCCAAATATAAAAGTTGAAGTGTTAAATGAGAAACTGGAATTGAATATTTTACAAGTAGGAATTTAGGAAAAATGAAGTATTCAATAAATTATTGTTATAATAAGAATTTAATGGTATAAAATTAGGTTATAATTGAAATTTTACTGAAAAAGGGTTAAGAATTATTAATAGATGATATGAACCTAAGTATATAAAATGAAATTCAAAATAAGAATTGATTGTATGATTATTGACTTAAGTATGTTTTAATCTTCCCTATTCTAATATAATGGAAAGTAGGAAAAATTAAATGACTGCAATTCATAGTTAATGGATAAATAAAAACTTCCACTTATAAGAATAAATGTTAGCAGATTAAGAATTTAAGGGAAATCTTACAAGTGAAGAGTAAGGAAATGAAGATATTCAAAATATTTGTTGTTATTAATGAGAATTTATTTTATAAACTTAGGTAATAAAAGGAAACTTAAGTAATAAAAGGAAATACAAATGTAATGAATTTTGGGATAATTGGAAAATAAAACTTGTAAGAACAAAGAAATCCCTCATAAATGAAGGGAAGAAAATCAAACCACTGAAGTATGAAATAAATGTATAATAAGCTATTTTGGTGTTGATTTGAATTGTTTGGTTGATGTAGGGTTGTTGGGTAAGGAATTTTGAAGTTGTTGGATGGAGAAATAATCTATCTTTGTTCCATCTAAGACTGTTGAGTAAAGGATGCACTTGATAGTTATTTTACATTTCGTACAATTTCGGAATTTGAACCTAACAACTAATTGTTTGTTTGATTGAATGATTTTGTTTGCGGTGTGTGCTGTTTGTTAAAATGTATGGTTGTTGCATTTGATTGGATATGAATGATTGAATCCACTAGAATAGTTCATTTTAAAATAAATATTTAACCTTTTAGGCTTATAAGAAAATACAGGTTATGGAAGCAACTGCTACTGCTTTTGGTTCCGTAATAATAAGCGTATTGCCCGACAAATATGTACGTTTCCGGATTACGTATAAAGCGCTATTTTATATATTTTCCCGTGTTGGGATATTTTATTTGGATAATATGTGTAATATATTTGTATATTTGGATATTATATTTTCTCCAGAGTCCCTCCGTACAAAGGAGACTTTGCCAAAATTTTCAGGAAATTTTGGACTTAGAATTTTGTGAAAGTATTTTCCCAACTTTAATAATTCAAGTATTAAAGGATATAATGATTATAAAACAAGTATATTTCATTAAAGGAAATTAATCCAGTAAAATATTGTTTATAAGTTAATATTTGAAATAAGATGCACTGTAAATCTTCCTCCTCCCTTCTTTTTCCTTTTCGGGGACGAAAAGTTTTGAGTGGGGGAGATTGTAACGACCCGTTAAATTTATGATATTTAATAAAATGAATTAATATAATTTCTAATTTGGTTAAGAATAAATGTAGAAATTTGGTATAGTGGTTGCAATTTAGTGTAAATATAAAATTTTATGATAATAGATGTGGATAATGTAAATTTTCACAACTTGATTTAAAGTAATTTTGAAGAAACAAATAAATGTTGAATTTGTGAATGTTAGTATAAATATTAACTTAAATGGTGTTCATTGATACAAAGATGTAATTAGTGTAGATAGTAATAATTTATGCCTGTAGTGAAAGGAAAAGAAAACTAATAGAAACATAAAATTTATTTTATGTAAACAAAAGTATAGTTTTGAACAAACTTATGAAAATTGATAGAAACAGTGTTTGTAATCAGTTTGGTTATTTTATATTTGAAAGATAGAGATGTGTAAATACGTTAATGAATATAAAATGGGAAAGAATGGTAGAATGAAAAGAATATATATAATAATAAGCATTTGATTCAATTAAGGGAATTAAATTATAATAAATGGTCATTTAATAAATTCAACGTTTGTGAGAAATCATAATAGTTGTGTAAAATGTGTACAAACTTGGATTTGGAAGTTTATTGGATTTATAACGGTTTTGTTATTAAGTGTATGAGTTTAAAAGTTATTCCCTTTTGTAAAGTAATAGAAGAATGCATAAGATATAAATAGGGCTTAATAGAATTGACACTTAATGAATTGAATAAATTACCCATTTATGTAGATATGTATAGTGGACTATAAATGGCCTAAGCAAATATAAAATGGAATAATCATTGAGATTTGTACTATGAAAATAAATAGTAACATTTATTTGCAAGGAATAAAAGACTATTTAGGTGACTAGAATTTGGAGTAATGACTATTGTATGTTACCTACCCTTGTTTCTTGTTAATTTAGATTTTGGGAATCAAATTCAATTTATCCGCCAATTTACCGCAGTTAAAGTGAAATGAATTGGTGATTGAGAAATGTTAAATACAAATAAGATGTAAACCAAAGAAAATCTCATTTGTAATAAATTATGTAGAATAAAGTAAAGAAACTAGGAAATGAAAATGTGAAAATGTGGATGCAGTGAGATCTTAAGTGATAATAACCTTGTTAGGCAAGTGATAACGGAATTTTGTGTATATGTAATATTTACTGGTATGTCAAGTAATAAACACATAGATGCAAGAAAAGGAAAGTTGGTAGCAATCTATATATGTTATTTATCTTACTTAGTATATTAAATAAGGTTTGGAATTCAAATTTTAATTAAAGGAGTTGGTAGCACGTTAGTAGGAAATAATTGTAAGGGTGAGATAACAACTACTATAAACTACCTAATTTAAATGAGTCAATGAACTTATTTGAAATAACGTTCATCTAAATATGAGTAATTAAAATGGCGGGGTCAATAATAAACGTTACTTTAGAATTAATTTATATTTTAACGGAAGTGTGAAAGTAAAGCAATAGAAGCGTAAACTTATCAAGGTAGAATTTAGTAGTGTAATGAAAAAATGTTAAGAATGTTATAGTATAATGATTGATTGGAAATCAAAATTTACTTGTTTGAATGTAACTTTAGGGAAATTGGATTTAATTAAAATAAAAAGGAAGAAAAAAAATTCGATGAAATTTAATGTTGGAATATTATGTAAATATAAACTTAGATAAAATTTAAGGATATCTACGTAATAGAGTGTAAAACCAATGTTAATTTCATCTATTTAATACTAATAGGTTAATAATAGAATGAAGAGTAAATTTAATGTTAAGTTAATATGAATTAAGGTAATATTGGGGAATAATGTGAATTTTCTTCATAATATGATAAGTTGTAGAATACAACGTAAACTTAAGTATAACCTTTGGATTGAAAACATTGTTAAGGGTTACCTGTTAAATTTGGATGGAATTGGCAATAAATGTTACACTTATGGGTAAGGAAATAAAAATGTCCAGAATTTGAGTATATTAAGAAATGGGGATTGAAATTGAAATCTTGCAACGAATCTAATAATACGTTACATAAGTGTTAAATTAAGGTAACATTTGGAAAATATGATAATGATTTTCAAATTGAACAAGTTGTGGAATTAATAAGGATGGAAGAAAAAAAATCAAGATTTATTTTATTTATTGGAATGAAAAATTTATAATTTGATTTATTGCGAATAATTGAAATTTAATTTGGTAACTGGCGAAATGATTTATGATTGAATTAACATAGAACTTGTTGTTAGTTATTAAAATTGTTTAAGAAATCAAAGGAGAGAAATTTTATAAAATTTTAAATTTTGTAATTGGATTGGCTAAAGTGGGAAAGTGGAATTAATCAACGTCGTTACTTTTTATCTCCTTCCCTATTGGATCCTTATGTGATTGCATCCACATTTATTGTTGATTATTCCTATATATTGTCACCAATTAATCGTACTTGATGTATGTTTAGCAATTTTGTCACACAGTTAAAGTATGAATATATATATATATATGATGTATTCAAATTTTTCTGTATCTAGCACTTAATTAATTTAGAATCAAACTAACGAAACGTGTCATTTATTTTTGTCCCTCCATATTCATTTTCTTTCTAATTAATAAATACCTCTTTTTAATACCTGCTACTTTAAAAAAAAAAGGACTGTTCATATTTGCTATATTTCAATACCAAGTGTTCATATTCACTTTATTTCTAATTAATAGCAGCCTCTCCTTTCAAATCTATTTGTCCCTAAACCTAACTCTAACCTTATAAATACGAAATGATGCAAATGAAACCTTAGCCTCCATTCAAATCTCCTTCTCCTTCTTTTCTTCTTCAAATCTCCTTATTATATCTCATTCTAATTTTTTCCTTCCTCTTCAAATATTCTTCTTCAAGTTTTCTTCTATTTCATACTTCTTCTTTCTTTTCAAATCTAGATCTTCTCTTCCGTTTTCAGTTCTTATTTTAATCCTTTTCTTTTTCAAATATTCTTTTTCAAATATTTTTTTTTCTTTTCCAAACCTTTTAAAAATACATACATTCATATAATAAGGAGGAAAATTAAAGTAAATCGATATAAAAGAAAAATTATGGAACAAAGCTTGAAATCAAGAAGAAGCATACGCATTTTTCACGTGGGAAGAGCGGATGTGGCACGGTATTTCATTTTCGTTTAATTTATTTTTGTTTGAATTTAATTTAATTTTGATTTTTCAAATGCGTTAATACATTTAACTTCCACATACGAACTCCGTTTCATGCGCGATTTTTTTTTAGGATCGTAATTAAATTCCAGATTTTTTTGACGCTGGTTTGGACAGATTTGGAAACCGTCGAATTTTTGGGTTTAAATTGGATCTAAATCCAATTTAAATTCAAAAAAGGTGAGTGTTTTAACCCACTCACAACTTCTAAAAGTTTTTATGTTTGTTAAATTAATTTTAGAAATGAATAGAAATTTATTTATGAGTATTTGGCATGTTTATTCATATCTGTTGAATTGCATTTATTAAATTTAACTGTTAATTTAATTTATTTATTGCGTATTTATTTACAGTTATAATTTATTTGTTTGCATATAAACTGCTAGTTAACAGTTATATAAATTATTACTGAATATAAAATGTTAGATTAATAGTTGTTAAATTTAATTTGAATATAATTGACAGTTATTACCTGCTATATAATCTCATATATATATTGATTTTGATTGATATTGATGGATGATTGTGATTTGGACAATGGATGATGTTGATGAATGGATGTTTATTTGATATCATTAAAATTGCAAGTTATCATGCATTTTTCATTTCATTCGGGATTGTGGTTTGAAATGATATACAACCGCAAAATTTTATTTTTAAATTGCGGATTGAAATGATAAATATCCGTATCACTTGACCATAGGATAGAAAATTATATACAGGCACCAGGGTCTATATATAAATTATTTTAAAAGTGATTTCTATGGTTTGGATGGGATACGGTTTATAAAATTTTATTTTGATATTTTATAAAATATTTTTCTTCGAGATATACACATATGAAGTTAAAATTTTAAATTTAAGCTGTGTATAAACCTGTTGAATAAAATGATAAAAATTTGAGAAAATGGAATTTGGTGATTTGTCTTATATGTTTAAATTTGGAAATTTTAAGGTATGATATTTATAAATGGATTTTCCAAGATTTACTTAAATAGAATATTTTAGTATAATTTAAATTTAAGAAAATAGTTAATTTCTAGAAATTGGAGTTTTATTTATAGATTTTATGTAAATATTCAAAACTAAATAATAGAACATTTAATTTGTTGAAAGGATAAATTCCAACTTTAGTTTTGAAATATTAATACTCCAAATGGATATATATATATATATATAAATAGAAATTGAAGTGGTTTTGGAACTTGAAAGTGATATTTAAATTTGGTAGACTTTAAATAAAGAAGTATATTTGTAAAGCCCTGGAAATAATTTCTTTACAAAGTAACCTTAGAAGTAAACCATTTATTTTATATACTGTTGAATATCCAAACCATTCAAGTTTTAGAAGTATGGTTTTAAAAGTATGAATTCCGAAATATTATGTTTTGAAAATAAAATTCAAATGTTTGGTTTCCAGATATTTATATTTTAAACCGGTATGATTTCGGAAAAAGAGTTATATTTGAGATAAAATGATATCATATTATTTTGGGTTTTTAAATTGATATCGAATTCATAGTTTTGAAATGGAAAATTTATTCTGGTTTTTAAAGTATAAACTACTTTTAAATGACCGCGGTGTTATAATAACGATGGGTTGGCAAAGAGACCGGGATCGGATATGGACATACTCTCTGTCGATACCGAAAACCACTTTGACTAACCGTGTACGCGGTGGAGATTCCAAAATGAAGTAGGTTGGTGGCGACGTTTCCTGTAAGGTAAATACGTGGACCCAACTCCCGTGAGTTGGCATAAGGTGGCTAAAACAGGAGCGCTTGACGGGTTAATGAGGTCATTCCTCTGATCGGACACTCCTCTTCGATATTATACTTTGACTTTGGATTGATTCAGTGGCCACTTCTATTTTGATTTTGGGGAGTTTGTTCGAGGTGGGCGGTAGCTGCGGCTACGCGTTACCATCGGCCCGGAAGCGTAATTGGTATATCTACCCTGGCATTGCCTAGTTGTGCCGTGTCACCTACCATACCGAGCCTTGTACGAGTTTAGATTTCTCCCGTAGCCCGTGTGGTATCCTCTGGTGGCTTCCCGATCAGGAGGGACTATGATATTGGATGGACTACTGGGACTATTACGTGTTAAGGTGGAAAATGTAAAGCCTTAATGCTATTTAAAAGTATGTTTATTTTATAAATAGACACTATTATAATAGCGAAATATACTACATAGTAAATAGTTTAACGGATCCTTAAGAGATGTAAATCCCGAACATCTTTTGAGTTATTGCACTCATAATTATTTCTGTTAATTTAACTCACATAAGATCTTTTAGTTCTGACTCGAGTGTTTTTGTCTTTTCAAATTCGCTCGGGTCAGTCCGAGCGTTTCAGGATCGAAGACTTTAGCTTTGGAGGACGAAGATGAAGAATCCGTATTATTATTATTTTAGTATTGCACCACACTCTTTCTATTCCGCTGCATTGTTTGTATTGGTATGTGCAACTCTGATATTCATTGTATAAGTAAAATAAATATTTGTAAACAGTCATCATGAACTGTATATTGATTATTATATTTTATCCTTCCGCTGTGAGATTTTGTTTGTTTTTATTTCTTCTCTGTTTTTCTTATTTACCCCATAACAATCCGCCCTTCCGTATGGTTTGAATCGGCATGTGTGTCGTTTTAAAGTGTGCGAAAAGGCGGGATGTTACACCTTAAATCATTTCAAATATATATATACATATATCTTTCGAATAGCAAACCATACTTCAAAAATCAAAAATCAAAATTGGTTTCACAAAATCACTCGCATAGCAAAGCTACTAGAGTGGCCTCTCCTCCACTCAGAAACTGGAAAATCAATGTCGATGATGTATGCATTCATCACCGAAATTATTTTCCAACGACATAAGTGGGTTCTGGACTTTTATTTTCTTGAAACTTCTTTGAAATCTCTTTGAAATTAATGGAATTCATTCGAATACATTTGAAACATTTCTTATTCGAAAAATATCTTTAAATCATATTATTGTTATATATTTTCCAAAATCTTAAAATCAATTTCAAAACACCGAAGTTCGATTCCTCGAAATTCAAATTCAAAACCCTTCAGTTATAAATCATTTTTATTTAAATCAAATTTCTTATAAATTTTCAAAAATTCAAATCCTTTCGAAACTTCAAATTCTCGTTTATAAAAGATATATAATCCATATCAAAAACATTTTACTTTTAAATATAAATGTGATCATCCTTATCAAAATAATAATTTCGATGTATGCACAATTGCCAAACACAAATTTCCAAAGGATGATTCGAGGATAGATTTCAAAAAAAAAGAGATTCGAATTTAGAGGAACTCTAATCAAATAGAATCCTGATTCGAAGATAAGTTCAAACGAAGATGAGATAATTTAATTACCAAATAGAAGATGATAAGCCTATATAAATCGCGGGCGACCTTAACCGGTCAACCGTGACTTCAGGAATAAAATCAATGTGAAAATCTGAGGCAAATCGACATTGATCGCCAGAGCTAGAATCCAGATATAGCAGAAGATAGCATCGTAAACCGAGGATACAGAAATCTTCGGTGAATCAATGCCAATTGTAAACGAGTTTCACCCCTTCACAAATCATTCAAATATTTGCGGAGTCACCGCTCTTTATAGAGGTCATTCAAAGTAGAGTTACGGAATGCCCCGAAATAAAAAGAATAAAAATAGGGAAGACAAGACTGGATTTCAGAGCAAGTGGGAGCACTCCAAAGTTCAAGGAATACTAATCGATAAGAATCCAAACCAAGAGATTTCAAACAAGGTGGATACCGAAGGGATGAAGTTTAGAAAATCTTGATTTCAAAATAAGGAAATTTTTTATACTAATATAAACTCTGAAAATCCTTTAAAATCATTTTGAAAACCATTTTATACTTTGAAAATACGTTCTCTCACAAAGATACGATTCTGAGATTAATTTCACTCATTCTATGATATTTCTACCTTATCTCTAATGATTTTTTGCTCCACAGGCTATGGTTTGCCTAAAACCAAAGCTCTGATCACAACTGTAACAACCCGATATTTTCAATCATTCGCATCCATATATGTCGGACTTGAGTTGCACAAAATACCGCATTGTAAATAAATTTGGAGAAAATGAAAATAATCACGGAATCACAAACACAGAAATATCAGAATAACTCACAGCGAAAATTAAAATACCATAGTAGTTCATGAAGCAACTATAACAAAATCTCAAAACAAAATGCATAATATCAGTCTGAAAAACATATACAATAGAAATCCAAATACATAGAAGTTTATAAATACCAGAGTTGAAACAGAACAACTGAAATGAAACAGAGAGATAACTAGATAAGCAAAAATCTCCAGCGATTCATAGCTCCAGAAAAAGAAATCCAAAGCTAAGCTGTAAATACTCAGGCAGACCCGAGCGTAAAGTAAAATACAAAACACTCGACTCAGGACATACATACTTATATAATGTAAACCAACCCAAGTGAACTGTAGTAGTAATGCACAATAACGTAAAGGATGATTGGGATCATCCATCCTCTAAGGATCAGTTAAACCATAAATTTAAATACATCCCGTGGTTAAAATTCCAAAATGGTATTTTATACTTCGAAATCAAATATCATTTAACCATTCAATATTATTTCAAATCCATTTCAAAACATCAAAATATCATATTTTGCCAAACCACATTCATTTTATTTAATTTATATGTCATTCCAAGTCACATTTCAAAACGGTTTATATTTCAAATAAAATTACTTCATTTAAACCATTAAAAATTGAAGTCATCATATTCAAAATCAAATATTTAATTCTTAAAATTTTAGCCTTTTCAAAGTTCATTTACTCACTTAAATTTATCAAAACAGTGAAATTTCAACTTTCGCGGCACTTAGAAAAAATGCTACGGAAAGTTAAGTTTTAAAACAATTCAATTTAACAAAGATGGAATTTATAATGCTGTAATAGGTTTAATTTAGTTTCTGCAGTTACAGCACTTACAAAATGTTGTAATAGTCCTTAGTTCAATTTAGTCTTTTAGTTATAGTTCGTTAGAATCAACTACAGCACTTAGAAATGCTGTAATATCCTCTACTTAAGAAATGATAGCATTTCAAAAATGCGGTTAATTAAATTCCATGTATTCAATATAATTTCATAAATAATTAAACTTTAATTTCAAGCATTTTTAACTTATAAATTCATATTTTCTCACTTTAAAATGATCATTTAAATACCTTTTAATTTATGATTTTATAAAGTGAAATTTCACAAATAATTATCAACTTTAATAATTCACTTATAAATAAACGTAAAATTTTATAACATTTCATTTACTTTACATTTTAATTTAGTTTACCATTTCATAAATTAAATTAAAATTCCATTTTATTTTTCTAACTTAACTTTTAATTTAAAACACATTTCACATTTTCTAAGTTAAGTTATATTTCAAATTTCAATTTTAAACATTTATTTATTTTACCATTTTTAATTTATAGAGAAATCAATAACACTTTAAAAGTCATTTTAAATTCAAATTTAAATCAAAATATCATATTTTCTTACTTAACTTAAATTCTTTTTATAAAGAAAATCATAAATTTGAAAATGTACTTATATTTCAAATTCTACTCTACCATTTATTTATTTCACTTATTTAACTTATAGAAAATCACTAATATTTCATGAAAATCATTTTTAATTAAATTTTAAATTAAAATATCATAATATTTACATAGTTATAATGTTTTAAATTTTTTAGAAAAATATATTTTAACCATGGTCTGTATATAATTTTCTAACCTAAGTCAAATGATACGGATAATATATCATTCAATCCGTAATTTACAAAGGAAAAATCCGGGTTTTATCAATTAACCCGCAATCCCAAGTAAAATAAAATAAATAAAAATCATTCAGGCCTATCATTTCAGCCCATAACGATTTTTTCCTATTCTAAAGTCCGTTCGGGTATGTATCATTTCAAACTATAGTGATTCTAATCTACAAGGAACTTGCAGTGTGATAACTAATATAAATAAACAGTATAACATCATATAGCAATACCAAATGATATGACAGGTGTATAAACAGGGTGAAGATCATATGATACATATCACAGGTAGATATAATATGATAATATTATTCTACAGATTCACATGCTATCAATTTACTAATTATATAAATACAAATGTCTGGTGTGAAATACTCACCTCTACAAGCTGGAGATAACCAATTCAGACACACAACAGAGATCCAAAAGACACGAAAGCATGACTAGATTCAAGTGAGGGAAGTGCCAAAGTAGCTGTCTTGTGCATATGAAACAAAACAAGATATGCACATGAATATACAACATAAATATAACATTGAACAATAAAGAAATGATGCACAACAATGAACCAAACCACTTCCACTTGCTTTCACCTATCCCATGCTCGGCCTAGGTATAAAAATGCACGGCCTATGGTATGAATTTGGGTCAGGTGTGGTTCAACATGGTCGGCCTAGCAAGGGTATGAAGGTGCTTATTTGATTAATGGTATGAACAACACAAGTCAAGGCAACCAAGGCAGTTTTGGTGCAACATAAGTCACGGCCATGGCTCATATATGGCACGGCCAAGCCTGGTGGAGGTTAGGGAATGGTGTGACAGTGGGTTAGGTTCAGGTAGAGGCTGGTGGTGGTGATACAAGAGGTGGCCAAGGGGTGTGGTGAAGTGATGAGGGCAATAGGTGGGCTCGGCTATGCATATATAGGAAGTGTTTGCTAATTTTTTGTGGATCTTGCATCATAGAGGCCACGACCAGTTAGGTCAGTGGAGATGGAGGTGTTTTGCAGCTAAAAAAATTGGCGACGAAGGTGGCGGTGAAGGTGGAAGCTATGGCCGAACCATATAGGTGAAAGCAGGGCAAAGAATGTGCATAACACAAAGAAGAAAATGTAAGAAAAAAGAGAAGAATCATTACCAAACTTTGTTTCAAAGATGATAGCCGAAAATTTTAAGATGAGAAACTTATTTTTTTGTGAAAAATGAAGGGTGATGGCTGAAGAAAGGATATGTTCAGCCTAACTGAATGCAAGTGTTGATTTGCAAATGAAAAGGTAAAAGGAGATGAAAAGTCAATGGTATATGAAAAGTTTAAAACTCTTTATATTTCCTTTTTCTTTATTCATTTTAAACACATGAAAAATGTAAATAAATAAAATAAAAATACAATAAAATAATGTATGAAAAGAAAGAAATAAATAAATTTTGAAAAAATATAAATTAATTAAGAAAATAGCTTAAAAATAGAAACTAGGTTTTAAAAATTGTAAATAAATACAATAAGCTTTGGAAATTTTTTAACATCGCTTTAAAAATATTTTAAAAATAAAAATATACCTAACATGTCATATAACACATGTTAGAACATGATAAGAGAAATAAAAATATAATTCATATTAATTAAAATAAACAATTTTATTAAATAGATTAATTTACATACAATATTGTAAAAAGCTTAACTTTCACAATATAAACCAGATTTAAACGAAATGAAAAGAAGTATTCTTGAAATTAAATTTATTTCATAATAAAAGATAAAATTCAAAAATTCAAAATTTTAAATTTTAAATTTAGAGGTCAAAGTTTGACCATATTGACCTAAAATCCACTTTTTCTGGAAATATTCTATTTATTCAAGTTTGGAATTATAATTCACACAAAAACCAAAATTTATATTTAAAATAACAAAATATATCCATTTTAGTAAATATAATAAATCTTTTAAATCAGCAATTCAATTTAAAATAAAATAAAATATACAATTAAAATAAATCACACAATTTAGGGTTGTTACATTGTCAATCCCCATAAACATCTCTAACGCCATTGCACTCATATTTATTTACGGTTGATTTGACTTACATAAGATCTTTTAGTGCTGACTTCATGAGTGTTTTGTCTTTTCAATTTTCTCGGGTCAGCCTGAGCATTTCAGGGTTGAAGACCTTATTTTTCGAGGACGAAGACTTGTACTATTATTATTTATTATATTTATTACACTGCATCATGTTGTTCTGCTGCATTTTTTTATTATTCCTGTTTACGTAACTCTGATTTTTGTGTTTTAAAAAAATAATCAAATGTATTTATAAAACACCTTCATGAACTGTTATTTGATTATTATATTTTATCATTTCCGCTGCAAGAATCTGTATTTATTTTATTTCTTTCTCTTTTTCTTATTTACCCCATAAAAATCTACCCTTTTGAATGGTTTGACTTCGACATGTGTGTCTGCTTAAAACGTCCGAAAAGGCAGATCTATGCAGTTGGTATCAGAGCTTTGGTTTAGCGATAACTTTAGCTTTGTGGGGTCTAAATCATATAAAATAGGGTTGTAATACCCTAGAATGAGTCGCTAAGTGTGTATAGAGAGCATATTTGTTAGTGTTATAAAAGGTTTTTATATTGTGTTAATTTGTCCCAATTTGTGTTTATAAATTCTGGATTGGTGCATGGGACGCTATGACATCGATAGAGATTTCTAAACATAGGGCAGACCAACATAATATTGTTTTGGAATATAGGTAAATGAAATAATTTTGCCTAATATATATTTTTGTAAATAGAATAACAATTTTATAAATGATATAGTTGGATGTAAGTTTTTGTTTGTTAGGTAGAAAATTTTATAAATATTGATTGGAAATAGGACTTACAAATAAAATGAATATAAGTTGAAATTTAAGAACTTAAGTTCCGGGATTTTTGAAAATTTATTTCGAATGATTTTGGAATATAATGTTAGTATTATATGGAAGTATTTTCTAATATAAATATTTCAATGTGATTTGAAAGGAATGTTTTAAAAGAATTTTAGGAAGGAAATAGGTTTTGTACTCCCTTCTCTATCGCTGGAAAATAATTTCGGTGATAGATGCATGCATCATCGATGTTCATTTTGGAGTTTTGAAGTAGGAAGACTGTTATAGTAGTTTTACTGCATAATTATTTTGATAAATAAATCTTAATTTTGAATTCCAATTATGATTTGATATATATAAAAGATATGGTTATATATATATTTATTATTTTAAAATAATTTAAAGGAAACCCAGTTGTTTAGTTCTTAAGCTTCTATAAATTAGAAATTGAAATTATTGTAATGAATGGAATTTTGACTACATTAATAATTAGAAACTTCTAAAGTGAAAATAATAAATTTGATGTTAAAATGATAAGTGAAATAAATAAGAAATTGAAAATTTGTAAATTGTAAATAAAACGGAAATGAAAATAAGAAAGGGTATCTATTGAACATTTTGATCTAAAATAAATATGAAACTTGTGTAACCTTTTACTTCATTCTAGCAGACATATATATAACTTACCAAAATATTAAAAGTTGTAATGTTAATAAGGGTATGTAATAGAATATTATACAAGTAAAACCTGAAAAAATGGAAATGTTCAACCGAATTACTTCTATAAATAAGAAATTCTAACGTTAAAATTTATAATAAACTAAAGTTAATAGTTGGAATGCTACTAAATAAAATGTAATAGAAGTGAATAATGTAAGAAAATGATTACAAAATTACGTAAATGATTTAAGTTATTTATAATTAAAATAAGTAGAAAAGATGATACTGTAAGTAGATGATTTTAAAATCAAGTTAATGGTGGAATCCATTTACAATTAAATGAATATATATTAAATCTAATGACTATAACATTAGAAAAGTTGAAATGATTTAGAAAATAGATTTAATATTCAGTGACACTATGTAAAGAAATGAGCGTAAGTTAAAAGGTAAGAAACTTAAGTATGAACTTATGCTCCAATGAATATTGATCATCTAATGGAAATCAAGTATATAAATTTATAATGTAAACTAAACTATAGTAAAATGTATGTAATACTTGAATAATGAAATCACTGATTATTATAAACAACTGAATAAAAATAACTTAGGGTGGAAAGTAATATAAAGTAATGGAATGAAAGGACATGTACGAATAAATGAAAATTGAATTTTGTAAGTAATAAATGAAAGTAAATGAAAATAAGCACTGAATGAATGAATGTGAATCCATTTACAAAGAAACCTATATTGTACTTTAAGACTTGATTTACATATGGTTAAATAATTATATATGAGTAACATATGTAAGAAAATGTAAATAACATATGTAAGTAAATGAATGTGAATGAATGAAATAGTCATTATATGAATGAAACTGAAGAAAGGTAAATAATATAAAAAGAAATTAATAAGAACAAACATATATAATATATGGAGTTCTTGGTAGTTTGGCTTATGGATGCTTGGGAAGTGCTGCTTTAAATTCGTTTAGGACGTATGAATAATCTATTATGTCTTATCTAAGCCTGTTGAGTAGATGGTATACTTAGTAGTTTATTTGTCATTCTATGCGATTAAAATTATCTAAACCCGAACAAACCATTTGTGTTGGTTGATATGGTTGGATAATTGATTTCTTTTGGCTTCATGTGATGATTGTATGCTTTTGGTTGCAAGTGATTGTTGTTATATTATATTGATTGTTTGTTATTAATTGAAAGCAATATAAATATTTCACTTTTATATAATTATTAACCATTTTGGACTATGTAAGTGAAATACAGGTTATGGAAGCAATTGCTACTACTTTTGATTTAATAATTTAGCGTTGTTTGCCCAACAAATAGGTACGCTTTTAGATTACGGTTTTCTAGTGATATTATATTGATTTCCTATGGTTGGGATGTTTTATTTCAAAAAATATAATTTATATGTGTTATTATTGATATTATTATTTCTCCAAGACCTCTCCGTACAAAGGAGACTGCCGAAATTTTCCGTGAATTTTGGACCTAGAAAAATTTTGCGAAATGTTTTTTAGACTTTTGTTAACTTGAATATAAAGGATTTAATGGTTATAAATTGATATATTTTATTTAAATTACTTAATTTTGTAAATTTATTTTTTAAATTTAATATTTAAATAAGATATGTTATCTGCTTAATTCCTTCTTTTCCTTTTCGAAGACGAAAAGTTTTGAGTGGGGGAGAGTGTAACGATCCAAAATTTTCAATAATTAAATTTTGTTAATCTAATAAAGTTTTGTGATTTAATGTTGAAAGATATAAAATTTGTGGTTAGCACAAAGAATATAACTGGAATAAAAGTGTAATACTATTAAATAAGGTAACTGATAACTGCTTTAAATGTAAATTCTAATTGATTGAAAGGATTAAAAGGATACAATTGATATAGATTGTAATTAAATGATAGTAATGTATGTATTAATGGAAATTAGATTAAAAGAAGAAATTGATAATTTAAAGGACGTATTAATTAATGAAATAATGTGTAATAAATAGAAATCGGATAGAATTAGTATGGTAAGTGGCTATAATTTTTGTCGTAAATAACAAACAAAAAATGTGATTAATATAGAAAGGTTGACAATTGTTATTTGTTATTAATTCATTAAATCAATTGCAATTGAATGTCATTAAATGTTACATTTATGCGAGTTAAGATAATAACTATAGCAAAATGTAATAATGTAAATTAAGTTAAACATTAAATATTTTAAAGATTGTCCAATCAATTGAAATAATTTAAATGTTACACTTGGTTATAATTTGGATATAAGTAAATAAATGTGAATGTTGTATAAATTAAGGAACTAGTATATAATTAATGAAAATTAAATAAAATTAGTGTTATGTAAGAAATTGTAACATTTGTTTGTAAACAATGAACTTATAAGTGTGATTAAAAGTTAATGGTAATAATTATTATATGTTACCTATTTATTTGGTTCATTAAATTAAATTAGAAACCAATTGCAATTAACGGAAATTAAATTTTACGTTAATAGGAATTAAGATGTAACAGCCCAACATTTTATTAAATTATTTTATTTCTTTTTATTTAAAAACTTTGAGGTTTTATTATACAAAAGTGTGAACTTTTAAATTGATTATAAATCATTGCCCAAATTTTTATAAATATAAGAAATGACTGTAATTTTGACTTTTGATTAAAGTTTAACTTTAATTGGAATTTTATTTTATTTTTTAAAAATTCTAACTTCCAAATCTTCTATTTAAACTGTATATATTTGTACAACATTTTATTCCACTTTTGTTTCTTTTAAAATTGGTTATATACTTTCTAAATTAAGTAATAAATATTTTGTAAAAAGAAATAAATTTTACATTTCTTTTATACGTATATACATCAGTTTCTTAGTTAAATAATAAACAAATCAAATTTTAAATTAAGTAATAAATAGTTTATAAATAAGCTATTTAATTACACGTTTTAAATTGGTACGTTTATATCCGTTCTTGTTTAATTATTTGGCATTATATAAATGGTACGTTAGTTACTAAATTAATTCTTTAGCGTATATTTTATTAATTAAATAAGAAATAGATAAATTTAAATACGTTACTTTTGTTATAAATATTGGGCGTACGTTTCGTTTTAATTATTGCATCGGTTGTACGCACTCTTTGTTTTCATATCTTAACTGTTAAAATTCAATCAACCGTGTATTTTGGAAAGGAAGAATTTGCTGTTGCCTTGCAAATCACGTGAGAATTATCCACTTTCCATTTGCCTCTCGTATATAATTGGTATAAAATCTTTGAATGCCCATAGCCATTCCAAAATCAATTCTTTCTTGCCTTGTAAGTTGCGTGCTAAATTACGTCTTCCCACTAAATCAACGCAACTCATCTGATAAATTCAAACCCACGTTCATAATTTTTCCCTACCTCATCAACTTAACTTCTTTCTCGTGTAAGCTTCAGCTATAGGTAATGGCCGCTGCTTCTTTCTTTTTTATCGACTGTTCCACACTTGTGATCGGCTGCTCCACCACCTTGGCACGACCCGCCTACACTCCTTCGCCACCTCCTTCAGTGCAGCCTCCTTCCCCTCCCCTGATGTGACAGCTGGCCGAGAGTTTGAGCCAAGGCATCATTTCAAAACCCAGAGAAGCATGGCCGTGCCCACCCTTTTACCCCTCCACCTCCAAGTGTAGCCGCACCACCACCGCCATCAACTCCAGGCAGAAACCTCCGACTCTGACCGTGCTGTGCCTCCAGGAGATGATGGCCAGGACATGACCAATCCCCATGCAACAGCCGAGCACTGTGTTCTTGGACCAAACCCTTGATCCAAAAATCCATGCACCACCTTTGCTTAGCAGCCTAACACCCCACTGCCTTGCCTTGCGTGCATGCATACATTTCTGATCTAAAAGTAGGACATGGCCGAGCCATATGTATTGGTGGTCGAGTCGTGAGGTGAAGAGGCTGAGTACTGGCTGTCCTTATTTATCTCATTCAATTTTATTCCTCTTTTTTTTATTCAACTTTTTGCACTCGAGCCACTATGGTTCAAATTTTGATTCCCACTTGTTCCAGTTGTTTTTTTAGTCTTGATATATTCTTATATGAATGAGCATACTTAAATTTGATTTATTTCTTTTTTCAAGACTTAAATCTGTTCGTCGCCTCCGCTAAAATTTGATCGTGTCTTCTGTACGCTTTTTCCGGTGTGGTTATCGTTGTTTTGAATCTAATCTTCAGCGTCGTAGAGGTGAGTATTCACGATTGACATTCATATTTATAGAATCGTAAATTAATAACAAGTGAAATATAGAATGACTATATTATATTTTACTTGCCTGTGATATAAATTTATGATGTTAAAACCCTGTTATAAAATTTTCACATCACCCGTTACATTATATGCTGTTATATCTTATGCTGTTATACTGTTTATTTATTACTGTTTATCACACTGCAAGTTCCCTATGGAGTAGCAATCGTTATGGGCTGAAATGATAGGCCTGAACGATATTTATTTATTTATTTAACTTGGGATTGCGGGTTTGAAATGATAGAACCCGGATTTTTCTTTGTAAATTGCGGATTGAAATGATATATTATCCGTATCACTTGACCTAGGGTAGAAAATATTATACAGACCCGTGGTTATTTTATATATATTTTTCTGGGAATTTTAAGTATTTTTAAATGTGTATATTATAATATTTTGGTTTAAACTGGATTAAAATGATTTTAGCGATTTTTCTACAAGTTAAGTATATAAATAAATAAATGGTTAAGTTGGAATTTGAAGTATAAATTTATTTTGGAAATTTTGATGGAATTCAAGTTAAGTAAATAAAATATGATAATTTATATAAATTGAAATTTAAAATAAATTAATAAAGTGTTATTGAGTTTTCTATGAATTAAATGGTTAAAGAAATGAATATTTAAAAATGAAATTTGAAATATATCTTAATTTAGAAATGGAAGTTTGGTTTAAGAATAAAAGGTAAGTTAAGAAATAAATTGAAAATTTAGTTATATTTTGAAATGGGAATTAAACTTAATTCTTAAGAAAATTTTGAATACAAAGAATAGAAAATTTTGTATTTGACTTTAATAAGCGAAGCCTTGAGAAGTTGATATTTATTTGTGAAATTTACTTTATAAAAAATTGTAAAATTTTGGGTAATTTAAATGACTATTTCAAAGTGGACAATATGATTTTATAAGATAAATTGGTTTAAATTAAATTATTGATGAATTTATATTTAAGTCTGAAATCTAATTAACTTAAAATCTATTGTAAGGGATATTATCGCACTTTGTAAGTGCCGTAGTTGTTGCAAATGAACTAAAGGCTTAAATAAATTAAGGGCTATTGCAGTACTTGTTAAGTGCTATGGTTGCAAAATTTAAAACTAAACCTGAGCAAATAAAAGGGCTATAGTAGAACTTGTTAAGTGTTGCAGTGGCTGAAATTTGAGATTTTGGATATTAGATTTGTAAGTATAATAACTTCACTTTAAATAGTTTAAAATGAAGTATTGAAATTGATAACCACGGGTAATAATAACGTTGGTTATTAAAGAGATTGGGATCAGATATGGGCAAACTCTTTGTCGATACCAAAAACCATTTTGACAACCGTGAACGCGGTGGAGATTCCCGAATGAAGTAGGATGGTGGCGACGTTCTATTGAGGTATGTACGTGGACCCGACTCCCGTGAGTTGGCATAAGGTGGCTAAAACATGAGCGATTCTCGGGCCAAGGAGGTAGCACCTCTTATTGAACGCACATCTTCATATGCCATTCTATTACTTTGTGATTGTTTGGTGCGCACCTTTGATTTTGGGAGTGTTGTTCGAAGTGGGCAGTAGTAGCTACAATGCGCTACCACCAATTCGGATAGAAATTGGTATATCTACCCTGCCATTTCCTAGTTATGCCATGTCACCTACCCTAGCGAGCCTTTTACGATCTTGGTTTTGTACTATACCTATGGAGTGCCCTCTGACGACGCCCAGTACGGGGGAGATTACGGTACTGTATAGACTATGAGAATATATAAATGTGTTAAGGTGGAAAAAGCCTTAACGCTATTTAAAAGTAAGTTTATTTTACTAATAGACACTATTATAACAGCGAAATATTACTACATAGTAAATAGTTTAACGGATCCTTAGAGGATGGGCGGTCCCAAGCATCCTTTAAGTTGCTTGTACTTGATATTACAGTTCACTTGAGTTAGTTTACACTGTATAAGTATGTATGTCCTGACTCGAGTGTTTATGTTTTATTTTACGCTCGGGTCAGTCTGAGTATCAGTTCGAACTTCATTTCCATGAAGCTAGGACTACTGAAGATCATCTTTTTTGAGCTGCTATCTATTTTCTATTCAGTCTTTATCTTAGCCTATGTAATTGAGACAAATAAATTTGGGATTTTTCTGTGGTTGTTTCAAACTGTTTTGGTTTTAAGACTATGTAATTTGTACTTATTTGAGACTATGTGATAGTGGCTTCATGAACCACTAAGTATTTTATTTTCGCTGCGAGTATTCTGATTTGTGTCTGTGATTCCGTGATTTGATTTCATTTGCTCCAATTTTCATTACAATCTATTGTTTTGAACTATTCAAGTTTGACATGTTTTTAATTTATTGTCGAATTTGAATGGTGCAGAATAGTGGATCGTTACATAAGATGAAATTAAGGAATATTAATGTACTAAGATATAAACCAATGTTAATTATACCCATAAGATGATAATTGATTAAATAACAAGATTGATTTTCAAATGAACGCATTTATTGAAATTTAGATATATAATTACTGAATTATTTAAAATTGAAATTAAATACTGTAATTGGGCAATATTGAATATTGAATTGATATAGAAATTTGTTTTAAATGATTATAAGTACTAAGTAATCTAAAATGATAGAAATCGTAAATTTTCAAATTTGAATGTAAAGTGATTTAATTAATTAATTATTAGTTTATTTAATTAACGTGAAAATAGCCATTTTGGCTACTGTCTTAGATTTCTACGAAACTATTTTTATCGGATCTATAATGGTGAATTATTATAGGATTTCAAGTTTCGTAGCGATGGGACTTGTCGTTCGATCGTACGGACTCGAAATGCCAAGAAATCAATTCAATTGAAATCAATTTGAAATAAGCTGATTTTAAGCTAACTTCCTCATAAGATGGAATTAGGACTTGAAACCTGTTCCATTGAGTTTAAAATTATCGATAACATCTATTTTGATATATGTGATGACCCATTTTCATTCCGGAGGTAGAACGTGCTTTTCGAGTCGTTTATCGTTCAACTTGCAAATCAATCTTGTCCGTTCAATTCTATTTTTGATTCTGCATATAAATGTTTGTTATAAATCCTAACAACTTCGTATTTTCATTTGCGTGTACGTACATTTCCTATCTATCTCCTCCTTTCCTATTGCAGAACATATCCGAAATTCCAAGCCTCAATTTAATTTCAAATCCAATTCACAAATTCAAACTCCTCAAATACATCGAATTATATATCGATTCGAAGTACTCGACGAGTGTACTCATTAGTGTCATTCGTTTTTCAACCGGATTAACCTTTGGTCCAGAAATTGTGGATGAATCGCAGCCGTCCATTCTAGGTTTTGGACGATCCAACGGTGGTCGTCGTCTGATCGACGATCGGGGAGTGGCGTTGGGAAGCTTGTGTCGAGCAGGTCATACGGTGGTCGTCGCTCGCTGTAAGTCGCTCAGTTTTCGCCAGAAATCGATGGTATATGACCGAAAATCGATCACCGCAATATTAAATTTTCGAAAGGTTTTCTGCACTACGCACTAATAATAATATCAAAAAGATTTTGCATATCAAGCATGTTTGACTGTCATAACGAGAAATCTCGTCCAATTTTGCGTTTGCATTGTGTGTGTGGCGGGAGGCCTAATGGTAGTTTCATTTTCCAAAAGTTTAGCGGATTTCTTTTTATTTTTTTTGTGAAAATAACTATTTTTAAGATCTCACACAAGTCCCATGACTGACCTGGAGTTTATTGTTCCCTTTTAAACTCTGGGTGCCCATAATTTTCCATACGGGCAGTCTAGAGTCAGGTTATCAGTTATTATGTAGCGAAGTCAGTAAAGATATGCTGTGGAGATCAGAAGGCAAGCTGGGTGGCGAGACGTAACATTATACTAGGTATTATCCGCTGCATTGGGATTGTTGCAAGTTTAGTTTCCATGTTGTCAAGATATGATAACTGCCAGTGTTGTATTGTGTTGCTGTAAACTTTGATGATGTATGTATAAACTGATATAGTTCCTTGTTTGAAAGATTATTCATTTATCTATTATATATTGTTCCGCTGTGAAATGTGAGATTCTGTTATTGTTTCTTTTTCTTCTTCTACCAGTGTTGTATTGTGTTGCTGTAAACTTTGATGATGTTTGTATAAATTGATATAGTTCTTTGTTTGAATGATTAATTATTTGTCTATTATATATTGTTCCACTATGAAATGTGAGATTCTGTTATTGTTTCTTTTTCTTCTTCTATCTTCTTCTTCTTAAACCCTAACGGTTTGGTTTTTCGGCATTCAACTGTTCGGCATTGGATAAAGTGGACATATCGATGTCGACTTTTGAGCGTCGAAAAATTGGGTCATTAAAAAGTGGTACCAGAGCATTTGGTTAAGCAACAACCTTGGCTCTGGTGGGGATTACTTATTAGAGGTAGTGATAGTAGTACTCTAGAATGAGTTTGAGTGTAATAATAGATATGAGCACGTATTTGTTAGTGGATATAAAATTGTATTATATTGTATTGATTGGTTTGTTGAGTGGTATACGAATTCTAGTCAATACGAGTAATTAACATTATTAATAGGGATCTCTAAACACTTGAATAGAACAATTTGAGACAACATTGTTTTAAAAATAGGTTAAATGAAATAATTTTACCCAAATTATTTTTGTATACAAAAGGAAATGATTTTCCATAAAATTTTGTAGTTACGGTTGCTTGGATGTTAGGAAGTGATAATATTAAATTATTATGATTAAAATTTGAATAAGGAATAGTAACTAAAAGCTAAGAAATAAATTTGTATACAAATGAGATTTGTAAATAGAAATTTTAAAAGTGATTTATAATTTGAAATAAAATTCCAGAGTAATATTTGAAAATTAAGTTGAAAGGATTTGAAATTTGGAAATTTTGGAAATTAAATTCCCTTGGAGTTTGGAAATGGTTTTCAAAGGTTTTGAAAAAATGTTTTGGAGGGATAAAAGCACTAAACTCTTTTCGGTCACTAAAAATAACTTCGGTGGTGACTACAGCATCATCGATGTTCATTTCGAGTTTCCAAGGAAGGAATTGCTACCCAAATATTTTGAATTGGGAATATTTGCGAAATTGAGCTTGATTTTGAAATAGTTTGATTTTGTAAATAATTGATTTCAAAGGTGATTTTGAAATGTTGAGAAATTGTTAAAAACTTTGGAAGATTTATTTAAAGTGTTTATGAGTTGATAACTTATATAATTTAAATTTTGATAGAATGAATTTAACTTAAAGAATTGAGTTAAATTAAAGTGAGTATGAAAAAAAATAAGTTGGGAAAGTAAATTTATTAAATGAAATGAAAATAAGTGAGAAAACTTATAGGAGTTTAAAATTGAATTTGAATTGTGTTAAATAAGGTGAAGGAGAAAATAAATTTAGGAATGAACAAAGGAATAAAACTGAAATTGAAATGAATATTGAAAACCAATTTAAATAGTGTGAAATAAATTGAAGTTGTAAAATTAGTTCGAAGTGAACTAAAGATAATAAAGATGGAAATAAAAAAATAGTTTGAGATAAAATGAATTGGACCTTGTAATGAATTAGTAAATAAAACTAATTAAAGATAGTGATATGAATCACTTGTGAATGAAAGACAGTTGATAAAATTCAATATCCAAAAGGTAAATTGAATCCAAATAGAATTAAAATTGTAAATTGAATTCAAATGAAATTGCAAATGCAAGATTGAATGAAAATGGATATATAACTTCAATAGTGAAGTAAAAATGGTATAAGAAGTATATATTGAAAATTTTGTAATGAAATGTGTAAAACGATAAGCAGAATATACTGGTATGTTAAAGGAAAAAGATAAATTGGGATTTGATTTCGAAGATAAAAATTTGAATTTATCAAAAAAGGTATGTATTTTAAATTTCTATATGAAATTTGATGACTTACTTGTCCAGCCATTTGGTTTTTCGTTTTCTTTTCGAAATCTGGGGGCCCATTGTGGCATTTTGTAGTCGTACCGAGCTCCGTTCAAAGGAGACGCTGGCAAAAAATTTCAAAAATATAGAGAGTTAGAAATTTTTTAAGAAATTTGGATAATTTAAAATTTGAATTTAAATTTAAATTTGAATTATTGCGTAAATAATGTTGTTTGAAAACTATGAAAGATTTTGGAAAGTTAATTGAAGCGATAATGGATCTTTAATGAAAATATTTGTTTTAAAACGTTGATAAACTGTTTGGTTTTGGAAAAATGATAACGGGTTAAGGATCATTCTTCTTAACTAGTAATTTCGGGACGAAATTCTTTTAAAGGGGAAAGAATGTGACGATCCAGAATTTTGAACATTTGAAATTGAAATATTTAATTGATTTTAAATATTGGAAGTTATTTTAAACTTGAATTTCAAATATAACTATGAATTTGGCAATTAAATTTTTTGAATTTAATATATTCAAGTTTGGTAAAATATTGAATCTTCAGTTTTATGCTTGTTAAAAAATATATTTTCAAGGCTTCGAAATTTATATTGATGATACTGAAGGTAATAGAAGCTTTGGAGTTGAATTTGAAACTGTTTTGTTCAGTTTGAATTTATATCGTTTAATCAATATTTAAAAGTAGCCTTCCAAGGCACAGCCTTGGAATTCGACGAAACCAGTTCCATTGGATTCATAATATTGTATTATTATCGGATTTCAATTTACGCAGTATTTGGAGTGATTGTTTGACCGTACGATAAGCAAACGCGCTGTAAATTTTATCTAAATTTAATTTAATAGTTGGGTCCAAACAACTATCTTCTCCATACGATCGAATTTGGATTCAGAACCTTTTCTATTGCGTTCGGGATAGGCATATAACATTATAAACGCCTGGCGGCATGCCTCGATTGGAGATCAAGATTCTGAGTTGCGAAAATCGAGACGATTTGAATTTGAATTTAAGTTTAAAAACATAGTTGATATTATTGCCTTTGAAAACACTGTAGTCTTTGCGTCCACATATTTAAATTTTCAAACATGTGTTTCCCTACTTTTTTATGTTGAGTATAAGTGTTCCTTCATTTGCTTAATTAAAAAATAATAATAATAATAAATGAAAGAAGAAAGGCCAAGCATATTAAAAATAACTCAATTCTCTTATCCTTTCAATTGTTTCTTCAATTACGAAATCAAAAATGCCCGAGCCCTTTTCTCCAAAATTCAATTCGTATAAAAATATATATAAAACATTTAAAAAAAGGGCGAATCCTTCCTCTGGCTTCAGGAATTATCGAATCAAATCGATTCGCGAGGCGGGATCAGTGAAGTTGTGGTATCGCCGCACGTTTTTGGGTCAGTAGGGAATGTCGAAGGGATGGTGGAATTCGGGGATTTTAGCAATTGAAGTTGAACCTCTCTGTCTCTCTCGAAATCAAGTCGCAGGCAATTTCACTCCACTATCGCGAGTCATTCTCGCGCTTGTGCACGTAAGTAAAGAGGAGAGCAGGCGAGTCGATCGGCTTAGGGGGCAGTAGCACTCTGGTTTGCGTGGTCGTGTTCGATTAGGGAGCTCGAGTGGCGAGCAGTTGGTCGGCGATCGATTCAAGGTTGTAGCTTGTTCGGGTGAGTTATCTCATGCCTCTCTATGCATATGTATGCTTCGATTGATTTTTGATTTGTGAGTTAAAATGTTAATCTATAGAATGAATAAATGTATACTTCAACTTACTGCATAGGATTCAGAATTTGTACAGAGAAAACTATTTATATATATAAGAATTTTTAATGTTGAAAGTTTATGTAGATTAGATATTTATGAAATCCATATGGATTATTTTATAAGTGTAACTTCAAAGAAGAATAAATATATATAGGGATTTAAATGTTGAAGAATTCAAAGAAATTAGTTAAAATTAAATTTTAATTTTTAAATGAAATTACCGGTTAAGTAAATAAATTAAACGATAATTGATGATTCGATTTATTTTGAATATTGATAAACTCTATAAATATTTATACAAGGTCTAAAAATCATGGAGAAACATGCCGGAATGGAAATGAGTTGCATGCGTAGTCAAATGTGAGATCTTCTCACTCAAATTTTAGTAATTGAAATTTCAGTTATTGATTGAATGTTTGAATGTGGTAGTATATATAGTAATATACATATACATACATATATACATACATACATACATATATATATATATATATATATTTTTGGAGTGATTGATTTCCCACATTATATAGCAGATGAGACTTTATGCGCCGCATAATAGCGGATGATATTATTTAATCCCATATACCGCGATATTCCACCTCGAAGTGGAATTGGTATTTAATTGTTGTGCTAACATCTGTGGATGTAGAGAAACAGGTTGGAGGGATCCAACTAGATTCCTTAAACATTTCGATTTGTTTCACATGTTGTGTAATGATTTATTTATAATCTGGGTGTGATTATACTTGTGATTGAAATTGTGGAAGGCTATAATTTAGCCGAATATATTTTTGGTATCGTAGGATACCAGAAATAAATAAAGTTTGATTTTTGAAATTTGAGTAGAATTTTACAGAAAAAATTATTTCTGAAAATTGGATAAATTTAAAGAAGGAATTTTAAAAGAATAAAGTTTTATTTTTGAAATCCTATTAAATAAATTCCAAAATACGGGAAAGGTTTTTAATAAATGGATTTTTAGTAATATTGTTTAAAGTTGAAGAATTTGTTAAAAATTTAGATTTTTAAATAGTTTGGAAGAAATAAAGGAATTTATTTTAAAACGAAATAAATTTGAAAATCAAATTGAAATTGATTTGGTATTTAGAAATAAATCTTTGGGAAATCGATTTAAAATTCGATTTGGTGTTTGAAATAAATTGGGAAATCGATTTGGTGTTTTAAAATAAATCTTTGAGAAATTGTTTGGAAATCGATTTGGTGTTTGAAATAAATGTTTGCAAATCAAATTGGAATTTGATTTGGTGTTTGAAAATGAATATTTGGAAACGATTTGAAAATCGTATATTAGTGAATATTTGGAAATTTAAAATTCACAATGGGAATTTATAAAGCAAAGGGAAATTTGCTTTAAAATAAATATTGGTTTATTTTTAAAAGTGTGGAAAGGAATTTGCGGATTTGAAAGGCAAACTAAAATAAATCAAAAAGGATTTCTTAATTGATTTAAATGGACCATTTTGAAATAGATAGTGTATTTTCGCTGGAAAGCCGAGTATGTTTTCAAACCAGCTTTCAAATATTAATTAAAGTTTAAAGTTGGTTTTTAAAAAGCATGTTTGTGGAGAAATTATTTTCTTAAGTTGTTTTAAAATCTTTAAAGTAAAGAGTTATTTAATTAATTAAAGAAGTGATTATTTAAGGATTTAAATTGGTATTTGATTTAGAAAATGGATATTCTAATAATTACACTTTATCTAATAATTTTATTTTAAATTAGTTTGGACTTGAGTTTTTATATGAGATATTAGTATAATATTTTCATAACTAACGTTTTAAATAAAGTGTTTTAAAATAGTTTTTATTCTGAATGTTTCCAAGTATATATGTTTTGGATAAGTAATATAATTTTTTTGAAGTATTCGAACTCGGAAAATTTTCAATGGAAATAAATAATATTTGGAAATTTATTCCATGTGAGGAAGTGATTTGAAATTTGTTTTCAAAGGATTGAAATGTGGAAAGTAATTTGAAGTTTGTTTTCACAGGATTAAAATGTAAAAAGAGATTTGAAATTTGTTTTCAAATGGTTGAAGTGTGATAATATATCTTGCGAATATATTTTCAAAATAAATAACTAGGGGAAAATTATTTAAAATCTGGTGATTGTTGTGAATGTTTATTGATACTTAAATAACCGACTATCGATATTGGCCTTTAATTGGTGTTTGAATTTCGATGTAACAGAGGGTCTGATTCCAAATGGATATTCGAAAACCACATTGGATCTTTGTGTTGGATCTTTTGTTTAAAAGATAAAAGTGGAAATGGTTGTGATTTGTTTGAAATCTGAATGTAACACTTATTTTTAAAATAAGTGCTCATTATTCGGATTAGCCGGGAGAGGACTTTGTATCGTAAAACCCATTCCGATTAATGATACGACAAAATGGGATCGCATTTGAAGATGGTGTTGCCATCAGATATTTTCAAAAGCGAAAGGATTACTGTCGAATGTCTCTGCACCGAGTTGCTTCGGTGTAGAGATTTTATCACCCTTTGTGATGGGGAGTCCAGACGTGATTAGTGAATAGTCAGATTGCATGGGATTCTTTAAAGTGTCTTCGGTTTCGTTCGATACCGGAACAGACTTGTATGGATGTGGGTCTGACATTACACTTTGATATATAAAACTGGTTTCTATCAAATAAATTTCTGTTGGTGGCGGAGAATTTTTTCTCTTAGCTTTACACCCTTCTTTGAGACGTACGAGCTCAGAGGTTATGTAGTTGATGGTTACTAGTGATATATTCCCAATTTGGTAGTGTGGCATACGATGTGCTACTGATCATTTGTTGATTGAAGCATGACTTTTGTGAAAAGCATAGCTTTGTGGACGAGACTTCGTCGGACCTCACAACCCAAAAATGGACGAAATTGGAAGGATGCAGCAAGACAATTTGGGGGTAGCGCGCTTAGGGTATGTCCATTACCTTTTGGAAAAGGGTGGTATCATGGTTGGAGCCCAGATACTTAACTTATTTGGTTACTACAAATTTATTACTTTGTGGTTGTTGCTTTGTGGTTAAGGATCCTCGGATAAACGTCGGTAACGACCGAGGATGGCATACTCATGGCAGTTACTCATGTTATAGCTCTATTACAGTGTGGGGAAACTCGGCCTTGTGCTGGCAGAGAGATGGTTAAGTTCTCAGGGCGTCCCTCCAGGGGAGTTCCCATGTGACATAGGAAATTCCTTAGCCTGACCATATGTTGGAAATCCAATCTTCAATACGCGTCTTGTGCGGTTTGAGTTGTATAACCTGCCATTTACTTATGGTGGTCACCACTATTTAGATGGTAGCTATAGCATGCATACAATAATGGTTATATGATGGTAAGATTAATATTAAACTTTCGAAAGGTTTTCTGCACTATGCACTAATAATGATATAAAAAGGATTTTGCGTATCAAGCATGTTTGACTATCATAATGTAAAGGCCCGCAAATCCGCACCCCTTTTGAGCTGGAAAAATTCTACAACAATTCAATCCAAAGAGGAACAAATGTATGAGTCTTTAGGGTTAAAGAAGAAAGCGGTAGAAGAAGAAGAAAATGAAACAATAATAGAATCTCACAATTCGCAGCGGGACAACATATAATAGATAAATGAATATCTTTAAAACAAAAGTACTATATCGGTTTATACATCACATTATCAGAGTTTACAACGACACAATACAAACACTGGCAGTTATAGCAACTTTTGTACAATAAAATTTGACTTGCACTAACCCAGACGCAACGGATACTACATAGTACAAGTGGTATGTCTCGCCATCAAGCTTGCCTCCAGATCTCCATAGCAACCTTTTGACTTCGCTCCCGAATAACTGATAACCTGACTCTAGATTGCCCGTGTGGAAAATTGTGGGCACCTAGAGTTTAGAAAGGGAACAATAAACTCCGAGTCAGTCATGGGACTAGTACGAGATCTTAAAAATAGTTATTTTCACAAAGAAAATAAAAAGAAATCTGCTATGCTTTTGGAAAATGAAACTACCATAAGGCCTCCCACCACACACACAATGCAAATACAGAATTGGATGAGATTTCTCCGTATGATAGTCAAATATGCTTAATACACAAAATCCTTTCGATATTATTATTAGTGCATAGTGCGGAAAACACTTCGAAAGTATAATATTAATCTTAGCCAGCATACAACCATTATTGTATGCCTACTATAGCTACCATGTTCAATAACAGATTACTGCCACATTCCATGGCAGGTTATACAACTAAAACCGTATAGGGTGCGTATTGTTTCTTTGGATTTCCAACAAATTGTTAGGCTAAGGAACTTTCTACTGCCACATGGGTACGCCTCTGGAGGGACGTCCCGAGAACTTACCCGGATCTCTGCCAAAGCCGGGTTACCTCTGTAACTAGGTAACTACTACTCGAGTATGCCATCCCCCGGTCCTTTGGGACCTTTATCCGAGGATCATCAACCACAAAGCAACAACCACAAAGTATAATAAATTTGCGGCAACAACATAGGTAAAATATCCGGGCTAGATACCATGATACGACCCTTTTCCAGAAGGAAATGACATACCCTAAAGGGCGTGACCCTTATAACCTTGCCGCATCTTTCCGGTTTTGACCATTTCCCGGGTGTGAGGTCCGATGAGGCCTCATCCACAAAGCTACACTTCTCACAAAGTCATGTTTTAGTCAACAAATGATCAGCAGCACTTCGTATGCCACATTACCATGTTGGGAATGTTTCACTAGTAACCATCAACTACATAACCTCTGAGCTCGTACGTCTTAAAGAAGGTTGTTAAGCTAAGAGAATAAATTCTCCGCCGCCAACAGAAATGTATTTGATAGAAACCAGCTTTACATCTCAAAGTGTAATGTCAGACACACATCCATGCAAGTCTGTTCCGGGATCGAACGAAACCGAAGGTATTTCCATAGAAGCCCTTGCAAATCCGGATATTCACAAATCACGTCCGAAACCCTCATCCCAAAGGTGATAAAAATCTCTATACCGAAGCAACCCGGTGCAGAGACATTCGACAGGTAATCCTTTCGCTTTCGAAAATACCCGTCGCATCGAAATTCAAATGTCGTTAAAAGGCCAATATCGATAGTCGGTTATTTAACTATCAATAAACATCCACAACAATTGCCGGATTTAAATAAATTTCCCAGATTATTTATTTTCAAAATACTTCCGCAAGATATATTTCACACTTCAATCATTTGAAAACAAATTTCAAATTACTTTCCCTTACGCGGAATACATTTCTAAATATTTATTCATTTCCACTGGAAATCTGCCGAGTTAAAATAATTCAAATTACTTATCGAAAATATTCTTGGAACATTTAAAATAAAACCATCTCAAATAGTTACTTAAAATATTGGTTATGAAAACATTATACTACTTATCACATATAAGATTTTATGTCCCAACTAATTTTGAAACAAAATTAGAATATAAGGTATAACTATTTAAATAATCGTTTCCTAAACAAATATCATTTTAATCTTTAAAATATCCCTTCTATAAGTAATTAAATAAATCCTTACTTTAAAGATTTGAAACCTGTTAAGAAAATAATTTATCCAAGGTATCCTTTCTAAAACAATCCTTAAAAATTTTCAGTTTATATTTATAGGCTAATTCGAAATCATACTCAGCTTTCCAGGGAAAATACATTTTTCATTTCAAAATGGTTCATTCAAATCAATTAATAAATCTTTCTTGATTTATTTTAAATTTACGTTCTGAATCCATAAATTCCTTTCACACTTTTAAAAATAACCAAATGTTTATTTTTAAAAAAAATTCCCTTTCCGTTATAAATTCCCATTGTGAATTTAAACTTCTAAATATCCATTGATATACGATTTTCAAATCAATTTCCAAATATTCATTTTCAACACCAAATTAAATTCAAAATTGATTTCCAAATTTATTTTCAAATACCAGATCAATTTCCAAAATTTATTTCTATATTTATTCCAACACCAAATTTATTATCTTTTGAAACAAATTCCTTCTTTTAAATCTATTCAATTTTCTAAAATTAATTTACTATAAATCTTCTACTAAATTTCAAAAATCAAATTTTATTTATTTTCTGATATCCTACGATATCAAAAATATATCCGGCTAAATTATAGCCTTCAACAGTCTCTATCATAAATAGTCACACACAGATTATAAATAATCAACACACAATATTGAAACTAATTCAAATATTTGAGGCATCCAATTGGATCCCTCCAACCTGTTTTTCCAGCATCCACAGACGTTAGCACAACAATTAAATACCAATTCCACTTCGAGGTGGAATATCGCGGTATATGAGATTTATAAAATATCATCCGCTATTATGCGGCGCATAGGGTCTCATTCGCTATATAATGCAGGAAATTAATCACCCAATATATACTATATACTACTATATATATAATATCATCCAGTGAATAATTATTACAAATCAATCATCCAAGCACACAGCCAATCAATTTTAAATCTAACTATTCAAAATTTAAATCAGAACAATATTGATTGAGTGAGAAGATCTCACCTTTTTTTTGCAATCCATTCCAACTCATTTCCATTCCGGCTTGTTTCTCCATTTTAGACCTTGAATAAACATTTATATGGTTTATTAATCTTTGAAATAATCCAACAATTTATTATGATATTTTTTTACCACTTAATAAATTTTAATTAACTAGTTTTTAAATAAACATTGTCATAATATATATATTTTCAGTTTGCAACTAAAATAGTCTAATTCATCATTAAATTTATTAGGAAGATTACCAGTATATATATATATATATATATATTTAAAATAATCTTAAAGTTATAAGGGTGTATCTTTTTTTTCTCTTAATTCATATATATAAATATATGTATATATTAAATTAGATCGAATGAAGAGCAGAACTGGTTATACTTACTGCAAATATATTTTGTTTTTTCCGTGTCCATTTCCTTTCAAATTAAAATATGAATTCAAGTTTTAAAAATAGAGAAAGAAGCCCATACCAACGAAACCGGCCCTAGCAGTAACAACCCACATATTTATCGATTTTTATATTTAAATATTCTGTCGTTAATCGGATATTGGTCCGAAAAACTATTTTTTGCAAACGGTCAAATTAGGACTCGAGACCACTTCCATTGAGTTCGAAATGTCGTTTGCAACTTTTTTAAGTATAAACATTGATAGGTTGGGAGTTAGTGGAATTTCACTAACTTTTCCCGCTTTGGACTTTGGGTTAGCTTAGCCATTATAACTCAAGCCCAACCCCCTCCTTCTCTTCACTCTTCGTAAATTCCTACCAACTCAAGCTTTTGCATTAATGGTGAGTGGAAAGAGAAATTAAAACTCCAAAAGCTAAGTCTTCATTGCTAATCCAACATCAACTCCAAAACTCAAGTGAAGACATTGATTCAAGCTAGTGGTTGATCCTTGCATAGCATTTCAAGCTTCATCTTCATCCATTTTAGTGAAAAGGTGAGATTTTTATCTCACAAATCTAGCCTATAACTATCTTGGACTGTTAGGAATGAATCCCTATCATGTTTGCATGTACATTTGCATTTGGTTTGGATTGGATTGGCCAAAACCCTAAATTTTAGTGTTTTTGGTAAAAAAACTGCACTTAGGTCGTTCTGCCTATGCTAGGTCGTTCGCATGGAAAAGTCTCGGCCTCAAAATAGCTCGTTTCCGACCTTAAAATGGCCTACAACGTTAGGTCGCTCGACACTCGGAATTAGGTCGTAGGTCGTTTGGTTTTAGGTCGCTAGGTCGTTGGGCTTTAGGTCGAATGGACCTTAGGTCGTAGGTCGTATGGACCTTAGATCGTAGGTCATTTTGGCCATTTCTAACGTCTTCGGAGTTAGGTCGTATGGACCTTAGGTCGCTAGGTCGTATGACATTAGGTCGCTAGGTCGTATGACCTTAGCTCGTTAGGTCGTATGGCTTTAGGTTGCTAGGTCGTATGACCTTAGGTCATTAGTTCCTATGGCATTTTAGGTCGTGCGATCTTCTTACCTGTTAGGTCGTTGGACCTACATCCTGTTAGGTCGTTGAACCTTTAGCTCGTAGGTCGCTAGGCCTTATCTCCTTAGGTCGCGTGACCCGTCTTCTTTAAACCACTAGGTCGCTAGACCACGTTTCCAGTTAGGTCGCAAGACCTTGTAAACCGTTAGGCCGCGTGACCTATATTCCATAGGTCGTTGACCCACTTAAGTCGCTGTCCCTTATAGGTTGCGTTTCCTGCTTAGGTCGCTAGGTCACGTGCCTTTAGGTCGCATTCCTTTATTAGGTCGCGTGTCTCTAATAGGTCGTTGACCTCCTTAACTCGCATGACCTAACCCGTAGGTCGTTGGACCTCGATTCTATTTAAGTCGCTGCTTCATATAGGTCGCTCGGCCCCTTATTTTCTTTAGGTTGTACCGTCTTTGGAAGGGGCGCTGCCCCGCACCCCGCCGGGGGGCGCTGCCCCCGGACCCCCGCGACCTGACCGGGCAGGTCGAACCCCGTAGCAGGGTCGTTTCCCCCACACCCCCACCTTGGGGGTTGCCACCCCCTAGACCCCCCTCCGTAGGGGATCTTATCTGAAAAACATTCAACGGAACTTGATTTGTTGAGATGCTGAGTTGACCATTCTTCGAGACAAATTATCTTGGGCTTCTCGGTCGATTTTATGGATTTTTGAATATCTATTTCGATGGATTCTTTATCGATTTCTTTGGATTTTATTCACGTCTTCGAATGTGAATTTTTATGATTGATTGTTTCTACAACCACTTCTATGATTTTTCAGTTTAAAATATAAAGGTTTTCAATACTAGTAGTAAATATCAAAACTCTTTCATCAAAACAATTTTAACTCTATTCTACTATAAAGCTTTTTCCTTAAACCGTTTTCCAATCTATTAGTATATACAAACCTTTACCTCACTCGCATGAAAAATCTAATTAAAAGACTTAGTAAAAACAAGTGGTATGAAACGCTTGCGTTTACTTCGTTGGTTAATTCTTGGACTTGTGCGATTGAATCTTTTGTGACAATTTTCTAGTGAAGATCTACAGTTTGTTCGTAAATATTTGAGTTAAGCAAGTGGTTATGGGACATGAAGCTAAACTTTTATATTAACTAATTTAGTGTAATTGACACTTCTTGATGATCATTTTTATGTTTTAGACTAGCAACTGTGCGATGTCTCTTTGTCTGCGAGGGAGACTAGACCCCGCTCTTGTGATGTTTCGCCATCGCATTTGTGTGATGTTTCGCCATCACATATGTGGGGTAGCACCCCACGGTCTTCGGGTCATTCATGTGTCAAAATTAATGGCTTGCAACCATGAGATAGCGTCTCGCTTTGTGTTACACGTGTAGGTGAGCTTTCATACTCCCATTTTGTGAGTTTTCATACTCCCTTTTTGTGAGTTTTGATGCTCCTATATTGTGATTTCTGGATTTCTTGTGTAGTCTTCTGGAATTTGTGCTTCACCTATTTTCATGACTTTCATTGTTATGATTTTCCAGCTTTTATGTTTAGGTGAATTTGGATCTTTTAGAAGATTCTTTTGATATTGTTTGATCTCTTGATGATCTTCATTTACATGCTTATCATAGTATGTCTTTATGGTTACTATATGTTCTTTCCATATCTATTGTTTATATCATGTTATCTGATATTTATAGCTAGACTAATCCGTTTATTATTTTCTTATAAATAATACTCGGGTCAGACCGAGATGTTACAGGTGCTTCTGCTTGACTTCTCCCCCAGGGATTTACTACTCTGACTTTTGGCTGACCATTTAGATTAGCAGTTTTTGTCGTTTACACTTGAGATATAGACTCATAGATGTATTCTTTTGTATAGCACATGTTGCTATTCTTTTGTATTATTGTGGATCTTTTCGACCACTACTCCGATGTACACTTTCATGTGTTAGTTATATATTCATATCTTCTTCCGCATTTGTGATATGGATGTCTGTGACTGATTTGTGTTATGCTTATTTCTATGTTTGTTTTCAAAGATTATTTATAGCCACCGTGTGATAAGAAATCACATGGATGGTCGCTCCTCAATAGCCTTATTCTCCGTGCTAGTTGACAACACTACACCGTAGTGTTCTTGGCTAGCGTGGGTATAGAGGTGGGGCGTCACACTAGCCCACATCCCTTTTCTTCTCCTTCCAAAATCAACCTGTAACCAGTATGAAAAAAAAAACCAACCATGCTGCACGTGGACGCGACTCCGCCATCACCATCGTTGCTTCTTCCTCGCTACCCTCCATGAGCTCGACTCAGAATCGCCTTCAACCTTGAAGCCACCGCCCTTAAATCACGACCACTACTAGAATTCCATAACGACCCACTCGAGTACGCGCTCCTCTTCACCTCGCTGTCGAGCTCCTTGTTGCCGCTTGCTCGACTCGATGAAATCATCGCGACCCTCTTTTCCATATGCGACTTCGTCCATCGATCTGCCCCTGTCAACGAAGACCCATCGCCTTGCCCACATAGATCGTCCCTCTTCCAAGAACAACGACGATGCTTCCAATCGCAACGATTTCACGAGTGCCTCCATTTTTTTATTTTGCTTTCTGTCATAAACGAAGGAAAAGAGGGAGGAGATGGGTTTAAACTGAAAAGGGGCCACTTTCGTATGCATAGGGGTGACCGTAGAGTGGCGCACATAGATGGTTAGGTGGCTCGAGTTGACATTTGATTTGTTATGATTTTATATTCAGAATATCTCCCTATGCATATCTCAAAATCCTGCACCCCTATCGAGGCATACCGCATGGCATTCTATATGTTATACACCCATTCTGAATGCAATGGAAAAGGTTTCAAGCCCTAACTCGCGTATGGAGAAGATAACGTTTTGAACCAGTTATTAAATTAAATTTCGATTTAAATTTTTAACGCGTTTTCCTATCGTACGGCTAAACGACAACTCAGAATGATACGAAAATTAAAATTCGATAATAATACAATATTACGGATCCAATGGAACCGATTTCGTCGAATTCCGAGACTGTGCCTCGGAAGGCTATTTTTAAATATTGATTTAAACAATATAATTTCGAAACTAAACAAAGCATTCCCAAATTAAATTCAGAAGCTTCCATTATCTTTAGCATTATCAATATAAATTTTCTAAACCTTGAAAATATTTTTTAATCGGCTTAAAACTAAAAATTCAAGTTTTTACCCAACTTCGATAAATTAAAATCAATAATTTAATTACCAAATCTATAGTTATATTTGAAATTCAAGTTAATATAACCTCCAAATATTTAAAATCAATTAAATATTTCGATTTCAAATGTTCAAAATTCTGGGTCGTCACATCCTTCCCCCTAAAAGAATTTCGTCCCGAAATTACTAGTTAAGAAGAATGATCCTTAACCCAATTTTTTTTTTCCCAATCCATATAGTTTTATCATCTTACCAACACAAATCTTTTTATTTAAGCCCATCATTAATTCAACTAACTTTCCAACTTCAATTATAAGTTCCAAACAACATTGTTTTCTCAATAATTCAAATTTAAATTTAAATTCAAATTTCAAATTTCCAAAATTTTCTCAAAATTTTTCTAACTCCCTAAATTTTCAAAAAATTTCGCCAGCGTCTCCTTTGCACGGCTAGCTCGGTACGACTACAAAATGGCACCACAGACCCTCAGATTCAAAAAGAAAACAAAAGGCCAAGTGGCTGGACAATAAAATCACCAAATTTCATACTGAAATTCAAATACATACCTCTTTGTCGAGCAATTCCAAATTTGACTTCAGAATCAAAATCCCAATTCCATTTCCTTTAATACACCTGTATATCCTGCTAGCCATAATATCCAATTACAACATTCAAATTTATTTTGCACATTCCTTTACAAAAGTTTGAATACTTCTTATACCATTTCTTACTTCACTATTGAAGTTATATATCCATTATAATTCAATCTTGCATTTCCAATTTTATTTGAATTCAATTTACAATTTCAATTTATTAGATTTAGTTTACCTTCTGAATATTGAATTTTGTCAATTATCTTTTATTCACAACGGCACTATTTTAAATTAGTTTTATTTACTAATTCATTACAAGTTCCAATTCATTTTACCCCAAACCATTTTTTTCCACCTTTATTAACTTTAATTCACTTCGAACTACTTTTACAACTTCATTTTATTTCGCACAGTTCGAATTGGTTTTCGATAGTTAGTTTCAATTCCAGTTTTAATTCTTTTGTTCATTCCCAATCACAATTCAATTTCAATTCACCATTTTGGTTTATAACCACTTATATTTAAACTGGATTTCAAATTCCATATGAATTTAATTTATCTTTCATTTATAAATATTGAATTTGATTCATTCCAAACCATATTTATTTGGTCAATTCTTTATTCAATTTCACATAATAATTTTTGTTTAATACCTCACTTTGTTTACCACAAATCAGTTTCAATTCCAACTCCAGTTCTATTTACTTATAAATTCGAAATGAATTTCAACATTCAATTTCACTTTCATTTACTTGCAATTGTAAATTTATTTATTCATTCACAATTTTATTTTCCACCTTAATAGATTTTATTCCAATCATTTAGTCTATAAGACTTCTCAAATTCACCTTCATTCAAATTAACTCAAGTTAATTTTAATTTAAATCTGAATTTCCTAAGTTTTCTAACTTATTATTCCATAACTATTTTTAATAAAATTCTAGAGTCTTTCCACCTTTTTCAAAACCATTATTGAAAACAATTCAAATTATCCTTGGAATTCCAAAACCAAACCCAAATTTTCCAAACAACTTTCATTTAAAACAATTTGGCAGCAATTCCCCTTTTGGAAACCCGAAAATGAACACCGATGATGTCGCGATCATCATCGGAATTATTTTCCAGCGACCAAAAAGAGTTTAGAGCTTTTATCCCTCCAATTTTTTTTTCCAAACCTTTGAAAACTATTTCCAATCCCAAAAGGAATTTAATTTCCAAATTTCTCGAATTTCAAATATTTTCAAGAACATTTCCAAATATTTCTCTAGAATTCCATTTCAAATTATAAATCTCATTTACAATTTACATTTACAAATCCCATTTGGATTTTTATTTTCTTAGCTTTTGGTTTTGATTTCAATTCCTCATACAATGATGATAATAATTTAATATTATCGCTTTCCAGCAACCAAGCAACCATATATTATAATAATTCACAGAAAATTTATTTCCTTTATATACGAAAATAGTTTGGGTAAAATTATTTCATTTACCCTATTTTAAAACGATATCGTGTTGAATTTGTTCTGTACAAGTGTTTAGAGATCCCTATCAGCAACATTAATTACTCGTATTGACCAGAATCCATATACCACTCAACAAACCAATCAACACAATATAAAACAATTTTATATTCACTAACAAATACGTGCTCATATCTATTATTACACTCACACTCATTCTAGAGTACTGCTGACTCTATCTCTAATGAGTAACACCCAACAGAGCCAGGGTTGTCGCTTAACCAAATGCTCTAATGCCAACTGCAAAGGCCCGCAAATCCGCATCCCTTTTGAGCTGGAAAATTCCACAACAATTCAACCCAAGGAGGAACAAATGTACGAGTCTTTAGGGTTAAAGAAGAAAGAGGTAGAAGAAGAAGAAAATGAAACAATAACAGAATCTCACAATTCGCAGCGGGACAACATATAATAGATAAATGAATATCTTTAAAACAAAAGTACTATATCGGTTTATACATCACATTATCAGAGTTTACAACGACACAATACAAACACTGGCAGTTATAGCAACTTGTGTACAATAAAATTTGACTTGCACTAACCCAGATGCAACGGACACTACATAGTATAAGTGGTACGCCTCGCCATTCAGCTTGCCTCCAGTTCTCCATAGCAACTTTTTGACTTCGCTCCCGAATAACTGACAACCTGACTCTAGGCTACCCGTGTGGAAAATTGTGGGGACCCAGAGTTTAGAAAGGGAATAATAAACTCCGAGTCAGTCATGAGACTAGTGTGAGATCTTAAAAATGGTTATTTTCACAAAGAAAATAAAAGGAAACCGCTATGCTTTTGAAAAATGAAACTACCATAAGGCCTTCCGCCACGCACACAATGCAAACGCAGAATTAGAGGAGATTTCTTCTTATGATAGTCAAACATGCTTAATACGCAAAATCATTTCGATATTATTATTAGTGCATATTGCAGAAAACACTGCAAAAGTATAACATTAATCTTAGCCATCATACAACCATTATTGTATGCCTACTATAGCTACCATGTTCAATAGCAGGTTATCGCCACATTCCATGGTAGGTTATACAACTAAAACCGTACGGGGCTCGTATTGTTTCTTTGGATTTCCAACAAATGGTCAGGCTAAGGAACTTCCTACTGCCACATGGGTACGCCTCTGGAGGGACGTCCCGAGAGCCTACCCGGATCTCTGCCAACGCAAGGCCGGGTTACCTCTGTAACTTGGTAACTACTACTCGAGTATGCCATCCTCCGGTGCTTGGGGACCTTTATCCGAGGTTCCTTAACCATAAAGCAATAGCTACAAAGTACAATAAATTTGCGGCAACAACATAGGTAAAATATCTGGGCTCCATACCATGATACTACCCTTTTCCAAAAGGAAATGACATACCCTAAAGGGCGCGACCCTCATAACCTTGCCACATCTTTCTTGTTTTGACCATTTCCGGGGTGTGAGGTCCGATGAGGTCTCGTCCACAAAGCTACACTTTTCACAAAGTCATGTTTTGATCAACAAATGATCAGCAGATTTCATATGCCACATTACCAAGTTGGGAACGTATCACTAGTAACCATCAACTACATAACCTATGAACTCGTATGTCTCAGAGAAGGGTGTTAAGCTAAGAGAATAAATTCTCCGCCATCAAGAGAAATATATTTGATAGAAACCAGCTTTACATCTCAAAGTGTAATGTCAGACACACATCCATACAAGTCAGTTTCGAGATCGAATGGAACCGAAGGCTCTTCCAAAGAAGCCTTTGCAAATCCGGATATTCACAAATCATATCCGTAACCCCCATCACAAAGGTGATAAAAATCTCTTTACCGGAGCAACCCGATGTAGAGACATTCGACAAGTAATCCTTTCGCTTTCGAAAATACCCGGTCTTTAACACCGTCTTCAAATACAATCCCATTTCGTCGTATCGTTATTCGGAATGGGTTTTATGACACAAGGTCCTCTTCCGGCTAATCCGAATAATGGGCGCTTATTTTTAAAAAATAAGTGTAACATTCAGATTTCATACAAATCACAACAAATTTCCACTTTGATCTTTTAAATAAAAGATCCATCACAATCACAAAGGTTCGATGCGGTTTTCGGATATCCGCTTGGAATACGACCCCCGGTCGCTTCGAAATTCAAATGTCGTTAAAAGGCCAATATCGATAGTCGGTTATTTAACTATCAATCAACATCCACAACAATTGCCGGATTTAAATAAATTTCCCAAATTATTTATTTTCAAAATATTTCCGCAAGATATATTTCACACTTCAATCATTTGAAAACAAATTTCAAATTACTTTCCCTTACGCGGAATACATTTCCAAATATTTATTCATTTCCACTAGAAATCTGCCAAGTTAAAATAATTCAAATTACTTATCCAAAATATTCTTGGAACATTTAAAATAAAACCATCTCAAATACTTACTTAAAATATTGGTTATGAAAACATTATACTAATTATCACATATAAGATTTTAAGTCCCAACTAATTTTGAAATAAAATTAGTAGATAAGGTATAACTATTTAAATAATCGTTTCCTAAACAAATATCAATTTTAATCTTTAAAATAATCCCTTCTATAAGTAATTAAACAAATCCATACTTTAAAGATTTGAAACCAGTTAAGAAATTAACTTATCCAAAGTATCCTTTCTAAAACCATCCTTAAAATTTTTCAGTTCATATTTATAGGCTACTTCGAAATCATACTCAGCTATCCAAGGAAAATACATTTTTCATTTCAAAATGGTTCATTCAAATCAATTAATAAATCTTTCTTGATTTATTTTAAATTTACGTTCTGAATCCATAAATTCCTTTCACACTTTTAAAAATAACCAAATGTTTATTTTTAAAACAAATTTCTCTTTCCTTTATAAATTCCCATTGTGAATTTAAACTTCTAAATATCCGTTGATGTACGATTTTCAAATCGATTCCCAAATATTCATTTTCAGCACCGAATTAAATTCAAAATTTATTTCCAAATTTATTTTCAAATACCAGATCAATTTCCAAAATTGATTTCTAAATTTATTCCAACACCAAATTTATTATCTTTTGAAACAAATTCCTTCTTTTAAATCTATTCAATTTTCTAAAATTAATTTACTATAAATTTTCTACTAAATTTCAAAAATCAAATTTTATTTATTTTCTGATATCCTACGATATCAAAAATATATCCAGCTAAATTATAGCATTCAACAGTCTCAATCATAAATAGTCACACATAGATTACAAATAATCAACACACGATATTGAAACTAATTCAAATATTTAAGGAATCCAGTTGGATCCCTCCAACCTGTTTTCCTTACATCTAGAGACGTTAGCAAAACAATTAAATACCAATTCCACTTTAAGGTGGAATATCGCGGTATATGGAATTTATAAAATATCATCCGCTATTATGCGGCGCATAGGGTATCATCCGCTATATAATGCGGGAAATCAATCACCCATTATGTACTATGTACTACTATATATATAATATCATCCAGTGAATAATTATTATAAATCAATCATCAAATCACATAGTCAATCAATTTTAAATCTAACTATTCAAAATTTAAAGCAGAACAATATTGATTGAGTGAGAAGATCTCACCTTTTATTTGCAATCCATTCCAACTCATTTCCATTCCGGCTTGTTTCTCCATTTTAGACCTTGAATAAACATTTATATGGTTTATTAATCTTTGAAATAATCCAACAATTTATTATTATATTTTTTGCCACTTAATAAATTTTAATTAACTAGTTTTTAAATAAACACTGGCCTAATATATATATTTTCAGTTTGCAACTAAAATAGTCTAATTCACCAATAAATTTATTAGGAAGATTACTGGTATATATATATTTAAAATAATCAGTAAGTTATAGGAGTGCATCTTTTTATTCTTTTTTTATCTTAATCCATATATAAATGTATGTATATATTAAATTAGATCGAATGAAGAGCAGAACTGGTTATACTTACTGCAAATATATTTTGTTTTTTCCTAGTTCATTTCCTTTCAAATTAAAATATGAATTCAAGTTTTAAAAATAGAGAAAGAAGTCCATACCAACGAAACCGGCCCTAGTCCACATCCCTTTTCTTCTCCTTCCAAAATCGACCTATAACTAGAACGAAAAAAAATCCCACCATGCTGCACGTGGACGCGACTCTGCCATCACCATCGTTGCTTCTTCTTCGCCGCCCTCCATGAGCTCGACCCAGAATCGCCTTTGACCTTGAAGCCACCGCCCTTAAATCACGGCCACTGCTTGAATTCCATCACGACCCCACTCGAGTACGCGTTGCCCTTCACCCCGCTTTCGAGCTCCATGCCGCCGCTTGCTCGGCTCGACAAAATCATCGCGACCCTCTTTTCCATATGCGACTTCTTCCATCGATCTTCCCCTGTCAACGAAGACCCATCGCCTTTCCCACATAGATCAGCCTTCTTCCAAGAACAATGACGATGCTTCCAATTGCGACGATTTCGTGAGTGCCTCCATTGTTTTTTTGTTTTTTTATTTTGCTTTCTGTCATAAAAGAAGGGAAAGAGGGATGAGATGGGTTTAAACTGAAAAGGAGCCAGTTCCGTATGCATAGGGGTGACTGTAGAGTGGCACACATAGATGGTTAGGTGGCTCGAATTGACATTTGATTTGTTATGATTTTATATTCAGAATATCTCGCTATGCATATCTCAAAATCTCGAACCCTTATCAAGGCATACCGCATGGCGTTTTATATGTTATACCCCCATTCCGAACGCAGTGGAAAAGGTTTCGAGCCCTAACTCAATCGTATGGAGAAGATAGCTTTTTGAACCAGTTATTATATTAAATTTCGATTTAAATTTTTAACGCATTTGCCTACCGTACAGCTAAATGACAACTCTGAATGCTACGAAAGTTGAAATCCAATAATAATACAATATTACGGATCCAATGGAACTGATTTCGTCGAATTCCGAGACTGTGCCTTGGAAGGCTATTTTTAAATATCGATTTAAACAATATAATTTAAAAACTAAAAAAAACATTTTCAAATTAAATTCTGAAGCTTCCATTATCTTTAGCATTGTCAATATAAATTTCTAAGCCTTGAAAATATTTTTTAATCAGCTTAAAACTGAAAATTCAAGATTGTACCCAACTTCGATAAATTAGATTTAATAAATTAATTTCTAAATCCATAGTTATATTTGAAATTCAAGTTATACTAACCTCCAAATATTTAAAATTAATTAAATATTTCGATTTCAAATGTTTCTAATTCTGGGTCGTCACACATGATTAGAAATCTCCTCCAATTATGCGTTTGCATTGTGTGTGTGGCGGGAGGCCTTATGGTTGTTTCATTTTACAAAAGCATAACGAATTTCTTTTTATTTTCTTTGTGAAAATATCTGTTTTTAAGATCTTACACCAGTCCTATGACTGACCTTGAGTTTATTATTCCCTTTCTAAACTCTGGTTGCCCATGATTTTTAACACGGGAAGTCTAGAGTCAGGTTATCAGTTATTATGGAGCGAAGTAAGTAAAGATATGTTGTGGAGATCAGAAGGCAAGCTGGATGGAGAGATGTATCATTATACTATGTATTATCCGCTGCGTTGCGATTGTTGCAAGTTCAGTTTCCATGTAGTTAAGATGCGATAACTGCCAATGTTATATTGTGTTGTTGTAAACTCTGATGATGTATGTATAAACTGATATACTTCTTTGCTTGAAAGATTATTCATTTATCTATTATATTTTGTTCCGCTGCAAAATATGAGATTCTGTTATTGTTTCTATTTCTTCTTCTATCTTCTTTTTCTTAAACCCTAACGGTTCGGTTTTTCGACATTCGATTGTTCGGCATTGGATATAGTGGACGTATCGATCTCGACTTTTGGGCATCGAAAAATTAGGTCGTTACAATTAGTTAAAAACAATCCATTTAATAACTATTTTACAAATTAATATAAGATTAAATCAATTAAGACTTCAATTATTTATTCTCTTAAATTATTATAATAACCTAGTTTTATATTAACGCAAATTTATAAAATAACTTTAGATTATAAAACTAGGTGATATGATCACAAATGTAAAAACTTTCATGTTTGATTGGGTTTAAATAAATGATAAAACAATGTTTTCAATTTAAAGAATTTTTAAATGTAAACATTTATCAAATTGCTTTTCTATCAAAACCATTTTATAGGCCAACATCGGCCTAGTACAAATGCAACCCACCTTTTCCTTTCTAGTTCTCTTTTTCCCTCCTATTTTATTCCTTCCTTCTCTCTTCAGTTGAACACCCAAAGACATGCACGAATGTGTGCACATGCATGCATACCTCCGGTCGTCAAACCTCATCGCCGACCAACCTCATGAGTCGCCAAGGATCCCCTCGTCTCGACTACCCACCTGAAAACCCACTACAGAGCTCCAGTTCGAATTCGAACTCTAATCCCAAAACTGGCACCACCACCACCGTACAAAATCACCTCACCTCGACAACCCAGACCCCCGTTGACCATCGAACTTTGCCTACGACCTCACCATCACTTCCTCGATCGATTCCCCCATGACCGCACGTCCATCTCACCCTCTTCGCTACGGCATTCGCCTACAATCGACATAACACACAACCACCACTTAAACCCTACTTTTTCCTCGACCAACAAAGCTAATAATAAAATGCCATGCCGTTTTCGAGAGTTACCCAACGTCTGCTCCTCCTCTACGTGCAACGACCACCCATGAAATCGACTGGATGGCCAGAATTTTGAAGTTCGCCCAATTCTAGTCATCTCGTCATTCTATCACCCCCAAACGTTAAAAATTCCCAAAATTCCACCAAAAATATTAAATTTCAATAACGATCACTACTGTATAATCAAATCATCAAATTATGATATTCAAATCTCGGCTATATTTGGCTCACTTACTTTAAAATGGGTCTTTCTTCTTCTATGCTTAATGAAATTTAATGAAACAAATTTTAAATCATTCTTCACTCACATACAATGAGCTTTGGTTTTGAAATCATGATCAAAAGCTAATTAAATATGAAGATATTGATTTTCAAAGTTGAATGTTCAACCGTTTTAACCAAAATTATGAACAGATAGCTTTGTAGAAGATGTACGGTGTTTCTTCTTAGAACTGATCATGTCTAATACGTACATACATATACATCTTCCCATAACAACACATAAGCACATGACATATATTACGATTCTTATCAAAATCACTAGTTATATAAGTATATGCAGATACCAGTAAACAAAATAAAAATGTTTACTGACAGTTTGAAAATGTTGAGTTGTTGCTTTATCTCCTTTCTCCTATTTTAATGACAGATTATCATATATATATATATATATATATATATATATATTCTTTCTTTTTATGCTTTAAAGGGTGAGAACAAAATGAATAAGGTGATAAAGCATGGCTACGCGTATATAAGAGGAAAGAAGGTTTACAGAGTAAGAAAGGTAGAGGCCTGCATATATACAGGGTTTTTCCCAATTTCATTTAATTTTAATTTTAATTTTTTTAATTTCTTTGAAAATATGAAGACTTGATTTGTAAAAGAGATGACTTGATATCCTAGTTGATATGAAAACTTCAGTGAATGATTTGATTTAATTCATGCTTGACTGGATATTTTATCATCATGATGTTTCCTTCCATATATATATACACACTTTATATATATATATATATATATATATATAGACATATTTGTTTTGACCATATATATATATATATATATATATATATATATATATATATATATATATATATATATATGTTTTTGACTATATACTAACATAAATTTAACATGCTAAATTAAATACTTCTTATATAATTTATTTCATATACACTATTTTATCATAAACATTTATATATATATATATGTATGTATATATATATAATTTACATTTTTATTTTACCTATTTACATTTATAGATAATTACACATACATATTCACATAAGTTTGAAATTTTCCACCATGAATTTGATAACCTGAATTTTGAGTATCTGTTAATTGATAATTAACAGGGTTAGTTAATAGAAATACTAATTTTAACTATTAAAATACTGATTGTTAAGAATGAAACAAATAAATCTAAAAACTAATGTTCATATCTGGGAAAATAATTATTTAATAATCTCCAAATATGATTATTTAAAGATGGGCAAAACTTATTATCCTCAACATAAATTTAATAATATGTTTGTTTAAATCAATATATATATTCATTTGAATTGATTTTTAAGTTGGATTTTAAATTGAATTTGAATTTCAATTTAATATTTGAATTGTTAAAGATAATTATTTAAAAAAATATTTATGGGTATAAAATATATGAAAAAGGATTTTATTTAAAATAAGATTTGTTTTATAATATTTTCTTTAAGAGAAATTTATTTATATAAATTTAGGAAGTGTTTATCTAATGTTAAATAAATACAATAGTTTTACATTAACATTTACAAATGAATTAAATATACTTTTATGCGATTTTATTTAGAATTTAATGAATTTTTATTTTATTCCTTTAAAAAGGTTTTATGTATACAATTAAGAAAAGCATTTATAAATTAATGAATGTACTAATTATGTAGGAAATTAATTATAAAGGCTTTTAAATCATTTTTAAAACAAATAAAAATAAATAATGATAAGTGTCAGCTTCTTAATTCTTTTTATATACATGTGTAAGGAGTTCAAAATGGTATTGACAAATGTTGTTGAATTTTAACAAGTGTCACTCATTTGTGTTTATTTTCTTTAATTTTAAATAAATTCTGATTAACACTATATAAAATCCTTACTCTTCTTTTCCATCTCTTTTTCCCATCTGCTCATTTTCAAATCCAAGAGAACTAAACCCTATAAAACTTCTTTAAACCAAAAAATCCACAAACAAAATCAAGCTCAAAATATTGTAACAAATTCTCAAAACAAATTCAGTTTTCAATCAAAACCAGCAATTCAAAGTATTACAGTTTTAAAGAAATCAAGAAATCTTTTCAAATTATCAAACCAAACAAGGATCAAATCAAGCAAAGATTCAGCTTCAAAGCAAAGAGCAGATAATCATAAATTTCCAGATTAGGCAAATCAAAAGAAAAATCAAAACATGCTTTTCTGTTCTTAAGAGATTGGTGAGTAAATTATTATTTTCTTTTACTTGATGCATGTGGATATGATTTGAGAAATGACTGTATGAATGTGTGAATGAGTATTAGTTTATAGTTGCTCAGTATATGTTATATGCATGTCTGAAATTAGATTTTTAATCCTCTGTTTTTGATTTACAGAACCAAACAACCACACATAAATCCATCTCTCTCCCCTAAAGCAATTACAGGTTATATTGTTAAAAGGAAATGTGCTTGTATTAATGAAATCCTTTTTTCAAAAATAGTCTCGATATCAATTATTAAGTTATCATCTGGATAATAATAGATTACAGTGGATAATCAAATTTTCAAGGAAATTCAATCAGGGAAATTCGAGTTTTCACTTATATATTTGAAATCTACGTCCAAAATGATAAATTTAGGTGGAGTCTTTTTTATTTTTAATTAAGTAGATGAGGAGTTAAGGGATGTTGAACAGATTTGGGTCGACGGGGAAATTCTGGCAATCTTGATGCTTACAAGCTCAAGTGATCGGGTCGGAGAAGGTGAGCAAACCGTGGTTAAAGGAAAAATAGAGGCAAGGGTTCTAGGGGACCATGGTGATCGGAGGTGGGTAGTCTAGGGTTTAAGTTGTGTTTTGGATCGTGCGTAATTTTGAAACAATTATGGCGTCGTCAATGTATCGAGTTGAGTTAGAGTTGTGGGAAAATGAGGTTGGAGGTCAGGCAAAGGTTCTGGCAAGAGATCTGGAACTCCGGTGGTCGGAGATGGCGATGCAGGATAAACTGTGGCATTGGTTCAGTAACTTTGGGTTGTTCGATTTGTTCGATTTTGGATTACGAGATGGTTCGAGCGAACTATGTGGCCGATCGACTCAGGGAAGGATGGCCGTCGTGTCGATGGTCGGAGCAAGGTTCGAAGACGACCAGAGTTGGTGTGCACATGCACGTGTCCGGTGTGACTGTTGATTTCCGATCGGTTGTTTCAGCTCGAGGAAGAAAGTTGGAGCTCGGGTTCGAGCACGGGGAGATGAAGTAAATTCTCGAGTGTTTTATCTGGAAGAATGGGTTTGGGCGAGTTGTTCGAACATAACAATTTTTTTAAAAAACATATGTTCTGGGTTTTAAGTTTAAACAAATACATGAACCCGGTTTCGGAAAGTTTTAATGCAAATGAATGGCCGAAGGAATGTAAAGCAAGTTTTGCTTAGATGATAAATAAATCAAGTTTTAAAAAGATTAACAAAGGAAATAAGTTTTCAAAAAGAAGTATAAACCAAGTTCTAAACAATGTATTGGTAAGTTTTAAAACAAATTTTTCCAAAGTTAAAATAAATTAAAATTGGTTGTTTAAAATAAATTTTAGTAGATTAATCCCTTTTAGTTTTAAAAGATGATTTAAATGATGTTATTAAATAAAGTAGAATTTATTTAACGTGTTAAGGATGCTAATTAATGAAATTAGTTAAGAAATTAATTAATTAAATTATTAGTTTGTGTAATCAAATTTAAAGGATTAATTTTAAATCTGATCAATTAATTATGTTATTAATTAAAAGATGATTAATTTGTTTAGAGTTAATCACTTAATGAAAGTAATTACAAAAAATTACTTAATGAAGTAATTATAGAATAATACGTACTATTATTAATTAAGATAGTAATTAATGGACAATTTTTAAATGTGATTTATTAAAGGGTAATTACTTGACGTACGTAATTAAAAGGAAATTAATTATGAAAGTAATTAAGGATTAATTACTTAGTGTAATAAATTAAAGGATTGATTATTTAAAGGAATTAATAAAAGGGTTAGTTAATTAATGAAGATGATTAATTAGAGGATAATTAATCAATGTAAGTAATTATAGAATAATTAATTCGAGTAATTAATTATGGATCAATGTAATCAATGTGTATGGGTAAGGTTAATTAATTTGTGTAATTAATTAAGTTAAAGTGGTTAATTCTAGTTAATTAATCAATTTTAATTAATTAAAGGTAATCATTTGATGTTAGGTTAAGTATATTTACTTAAGGTAATTAATGAGGTATAATTACTTTGTGAAGTAATTATTGGATAATTACTGGATGTAATTAATTAAAGGAAATTACTTGATGGGAAGTGATTAAAGGATAATTACTTGGTGTAAGAAATTAAGTGATAATTACTCAATGTAATTAAAGGATTAATTAATAATTAATCAAGGAGTTGGTTTAATTGATGGAGTAATTAAGGAAAGTTAATTTCTGATTGTGATTAGTCAAGGCTGATTAATGAATGTAATTAAGTTAAAGGTTAATTATTAAATGAAATTTAAGAATAATTAAGTAATGAGAGTAATTAGAAGATCACTAATTAATGTAATTAATGGAAGTGATCAATCTTGCTTATGAATGATTGAATGATGATAAGTGCTTTAGATTGGTTGATATCTCTGATATGAATTGCTGTGTGATATGATATGTTGGATGGACAGTGATAATGTGATTATCTATCAATTATAAATTGCTGTATAAAAGTGTTATCCGGTAAGTAAAATTGAATTGTATTTAATTGAATAACATGGGTTTTGATGACATTGGATTCGAAGAGACCAGAGTCGAGTATTAATAAATACCCGAAACCACTTCGATTCTTCATAGACTGATATGTGAAATCAATAGGCTGGAATGGAATGATTTAAGTGAATTGGACCATTTAATCTAAGTTTTTGTACTTAGAAATTGATATGTGAAATAAGTGATGTCTATAACGAATTGTGAATTTGTAAATTGATGCGAGTTACCCCGGGTTTTAAATAAGTTCTATGCATTGGAATTTCATGTTAGATGAGTTTACTCACGCTGGTTTCCAGCTTGACCCGGGTGTTACTTTGATGTAATGCTCGGGTCAGACCGAATATTACAGATTTTCAAGTAAGGACGTTATGTAGCTTAGGAGGCGAGCTGGATGGCAGGAACGTATGGAGTGTTTCCGCTGTGTTATATTGTTATTTATCTGGCGTAAGTTATATTTAACTGTCCATTGTTTGTGGAAATGTTGTAACTTTGATGTATAAAAATGTAATTAACTGATGCAGCTTTATTTATGTAAAGTATATTATTTGATATTATATTTTATCCACTGCGAATGTGAGATTCTGAGTTTGGTTTCTATTTTCTACTTCTTCTTTCTCTTTCTTCTTTTCTAACAATCTAGAATTTTCGAGATCAGAATTTCCGGGTCGTTACATTTGGTATCAGAGCTGAAGGTTAAGCGAGAACCTTGGCTCTGGTGGGATTACTCATTAAGGATAGGGTCAATGGTACCCTAGAATGAGTTGAGTGTGTGTGTGTGTATGAGAGCGTACTTGTTATTTTCTTATATAAAGATTTTAAATGATTTTATATAAGATTATATTTTGATATATAAAGCAATATTTAATTAAAATAAATATAATGAGAACTAAGTTGTAATAAAAATACAACCAAACTGAAATTGAATGAAGCTAAGTTTGAAATGAACTCAAACTGAAATTAAAATCTTAAATTTGGAGAAGAGTTTTTACAATAAGATAATAGTGAATTGGTTTCCAGTTGTAATAACCTTGGTTATTATCCTAAAATAATAAAATGTTTTAAGGAATTAAACTTAGTTGAGTATAACTTCTAAATTGAAGTAGGATCTAAATTGTGAAGTTTTAAAACCTAAGTCTAGAAACATTTGAATTGTTTCAAAATATTAAAAGAAAGAATAAATGATATTATTAAGATTATTTTGAATGTGATCTTAATTTAAAATAAGAGTTGTTTGGAAGCTTTAAAGGAATTTGTTTTGAGTTAAAAAAACCAAAGGTGGTTTAAAATTTAAAGTATGCCCTGGTGGGCTAAGAAATAAATTATGTATATGTGTGCGGATATACTTAAGTATCAAAGATGATTTGAAATAAACTCTACGTGCTGAGTTTTAAATTCTTATTTGGAATAAGATGAGAAAACCCAAAGTGATATAAATTTTGAACTTATAAGTGGGAAAGAATTTTGAAATTAAAGTGGGAATTCAAATTTGAGTAAGGTTAACGAGATTTAAATTAAATTTAACTTAGAAGAAGTTGAATAAGTTTGAATAAATAACCTGATTGGAAATTTCAAGATGAAATTAGAATTTAACTTGGGAAGTTAAAATGGTTAAGTTGAATTGGGAGTTTGTGTGATCTCAAAATAGGTTTGAGATCTGGAAATTGGAAATGGATGGATATTTTAAAATAATTTAAATGATACTATCCTGTTGTTATTAATAATCTTTAAGCTGAAATTGGATTTGTTTAAATAAATAAAGAAATGGATTGTGGTGATATATCCATTATTGAGATAAAAGGAAAAATTAAACTTTAATTTGAAATTAAGGACATGGAATCACTTTGGACTTAAAGTTTGAATGTTTAAGGTAAAACTTCAAAGGTTTGGTTTCAGAATTGAAATTTGGTGATAAAATGAATTTCTAAGATTTAGTTGTTTAAAAAGAATTTGAATTATTATTTAAACTTTGAAATAGGATTAAAAATGGAATTTGGATTCAGAATCAAATGGTCTAAAGATATAAGTTGATTTGATTTAAATGATTGAATCAACATTTAAAATTTAACTCGAATTTATATAATTTGGGATGGTTTAAATTTGAAATTTGAATTGAATTAGTTCAAATTGAATTTGATTTGAATTAATTGGAATTGTGATTGAAGATGAATGAGTTCAAATTCAAATGGGAATTGGGATTAAACCAATTGCAATGGGAATTGAAGTTGTTTAAATTGGATTTGAGTCAATTTAAATGAAAGTGAAAATTTAAATTGAGTTGATTGGAAATAGAGGTTGGGAATTGAACAGTTTGACTCAGGACTATTTTCAAAATAAATTGTGAATAAGCGAATGAAAATTAAAGTGAATGTGAATAGAAAGGGAATTGTTTTGGCTAATAAATCAATGAGAATAGATACGTAGATGTACGTATATTATTCTATTCGCATAGTAATTTGATCCAAATTCGAGCACAGAATTTCGAGATAGTTATATCGATCCGAGTTGGGATTTTTCACTTGATTTTCGACGGCGAACCTGGATATGGATTGTTGATTGATTCTGGATATTCTCTATCATAGTTAGGCTATGAAAGGAGAATGATGGTTTCTAATCAAGAAACCAGATCTGAGTCCGCACTAGGAAGTTGGGTGGACGATACTAGTTCGGAAGAGAAATTGTGTGATCGAGTGAGCAATCAGATTGATATTGCATACGGATGATATGTGTACATTGTACGGATTGGAATGAAATTGATATTGGAAGTTTGTGGATAAGAACTGTAAAATGGTTTTTGAAATGAAAGTATATTTTATGAAATATACAATGAATAAAAGTGAAAGTTGGATATTTCTATGATGATAAGTAAGATGGAAACAACTTTATAAAAAGAGTAATCAAATTTGAATATTTGATTTGGAATAAACAAAGTCGTGTATCTTTGTTATATATAAGATAAATCTCCCCTTGTTGTATCTAAAGCCAGAAGAAATGGTTTTGAAAATATTTGAAGTATAAAAGAAGTTTTATACAAGTTTGAAATGATCCAAAGTTTTTAAAAATTATATATATATATATATATATATATATATATATATATATAAAGGATCTTATGAGAATGATATTGGAGGAACGGTTTTTTGAAACCAACGGATTTGGAAAGGCTTTTGACTTTTGGGTAAAATCAATATTGGAATTTGGAAAAGCCTAATTTGAGAATTATCGATTTTGGGATAATCGATTTTGAGAAAGGAGATTTATTTGAGATTCATACGAGGTGTATGATTCGGAAGATATTGTATGTGTATAGTATAAAATGTTTTGAAAATGGCTTTGGAGAAAAAGGCGCTCCCTTGAAATAAATTTCTCAAGAGTACCGTAGGTTGGTACTGCCTTGAACCCTAAGTGGGGTTCTAAAGTTGATCCTGTGAGGAGTCCGGACAAAACTAGTTCCTGAGGATTTTGTGTAGTGTGTAGCGAAAGTTGAGGGTGCTAATGCATACAGAGGCTTTTGGGTTATGCCGTGGTGACAATGTAACTCGGTGTCACTGCGATCTAATGTAGACCATAGCGAACGTCGTGTGTGCCGTTGAGAGGCAACAGTCTATGCTTGATTTTATATCGATAGACTGCGACCAATGCTAACATAGCGAAAGTCATGGGTGCTGCTGAGAGCCAACAGTCTGTGTTTGATTTTACAACGGTTGACTGCGACCTATGTGGGAGTGGAGAAGTTTCATTTTTGGCAGCGAAAATCGAGGACGCTGATGCCTACAGTTACATGGACTTTTGCTGTGATGACAACGTAACCCTGGAATGTAGCTGCGATTTGCTGTAGGTTCCATGGCGTAATTGAGCAGTGTTGAGTGCCTACAGTTACATGGACTTTTGCTACGATGACAATGTAACCCAGGATGTAACTGCGACCATAGATGGGGGTGATGATTTCCAGAGCATTCTCACCAAAGATATTTCCTCCATTTTCAAAATGTTTTCTATATTTTCAATAAAATTATTTTCTAAGTATTTTTAGTGGGTGTTGAAAAGGGGTTTACCAAATACTTATAGATTTTCAGTCTTACGCATGACTGAATTTCTATGAGAACGAGGACGGACTTGTTAAAACATCGAGTTATAAAATGATATTTCTATAAAAACTATTTTGGCAATATTATATAGATTTTAAAGTATTTTAAAAATAATCAAAAGTGATTTAACTTTAAGCATTTTAATAAATTCTGGCTTCGTTCCTTTTCGAGGACGAAATGATTCAAAGGGGGAGGAATGTGATAACCCGAATTTTGAGTATTTGTTAATTGATAATTAACTGGGTTAGTTAATAAAAATACTAATTTTAACTATGAAAACAATGATTGTTAAGATTGAAACAAATAAATCTAAAAATTAATGTTCATATCTGGGAAAATAATAATTTAATAATCTCCTAATATAATTATTTAAAGATGGGCAAAACTTATTATCTTCAACATAAATTTAATAATATGTTTGTTTAAATCAACATATATTTATTTGAATTGATTTTTAAGTTGGATTTTAAATTGAATTTGAATTTCAATTTAAAATTTGGATTGTTAAAGATAATTATTTAAAAAATAAATAAATACTTTTTGGGTATAAAATATACGAACAAGGTTTTTATTTAAAATAATATTTATTTTACAAAATTTTCTTTAAGAGAAATTTATTTATATCAATTTAGGAAGTGTTTATTTAATGTTAAATAAATACAATAGTTTTACATTAACATTTAAAAATGAATTAAATATATTTTTACGTGATTTTATTTAGAATCTAATGAATTTTTATTTTATTTCTTTTAAAAAGTTTTATGTATAAAAATTAAGAAAAACATTTATAAACTAATAAATGTACTAATTATGTAGGAAATTAGTTATAAAGGCTTTTAAATCATTTATAAAACAAATAAAAATAAATAATGACAAGTGTTAGCTTCTTAATTCTTTTTATATACATGTGTAAGGAGTTCAAAATTGTATTGACAAATGTTGTTGAATTTTTACAAGTGTCACTCATTTGTGTTTATTTTCTTTAATTTTTAATAAATTCTAATTAACACTATATAAAATCCTTACTCCTCTTTTCCATCTCTTTTTCCCATCTGCTCATTTTCAAAGCCAAGAGAACTAAACCCTGTAAAACTTCTTTAAACCAGAAAACCCACAAATAAATCAAGTTCAAAATATTGTAACAATTCTCAAAAAAAATTCAGTTTTCAATCAAAAGCAGTAATTCAAAGTATTCCAGTTTTAAAGAAATCAAGAAATCTTTTCAAATTATCAAACCAAACAGGGATCAGATCAAGCAAAGGTTCGCTTCGAAGAAAAGAGCAGATAATCATAAATTTCCAGATCAAGAAAATCAAAAGAAAAATCAAAACAGGCTTTTCTGTTCTTAAGAGACAAGTGAGTAAACTGTTTTTTCATTTACCTGATGCATGTGGATATGATTTGAAAAATGACTGTATGAATGTGTGAATGAGTATTAGTTTATAGTTGCTGAGTATATGCTATATGCATGTATGAGATTAGATTTTTAATCCTCTGTTTTTTATTTACAGAACCAAACAACCACACATAAATCCATCTCTCTCCCCTAAAGCAATTATAGGTCATATTGTCAAAAGGAAATGTGTTTGTATTAATGAAATCCTTTTTTAAAAATAGTCTCGATATCAATTATTAACTTATCATCTAGATAATAATAGATTACAGTGGATAATCAAATTTTCAAGGAAATTCAATCAGGGTAATTCGAGATTTTACTTATATATCTGAAATCTATGTCTAAAATGATAAATTTTGGTGGAGTCCTTTTGATTTTTAATTAAGCAGATGTGGAGTTAAGGGATGTTGAACAGATTTGGGTCGACGGCAAATTCTGGCAATCCCGATGCTTACAAGCTCAAGGGATCGGGTCGGAGAAGGCTGAGCTGACCGTGGTTAAAGGAAAAATGGAGGCAAGGGTTCTAGGGGACCATGGTGATCAGAGGTGGGTAGTATAGGGTTCAAGTTGAATTTTGGATCGTGCGTAATTTCGAAACAATTATGGCGTCGTCATTGTATTGAGTAGAGTTGGAGCTATGGAAAATTGAGGATGAAGGTCAGGCGAAGGTTCTGGCAAGAGATCTGGAACTCTGGTGGTTGGAGATGGCGATGCAGGGTAAACTTTGGCATTGGTTCAGTAACTTTGGGTTGTTCGATTTGTTCGATTTTGGATTACGAGATGGTTCGAGCGAACTATGTGGCCGATCGACTCAAGGAAGGATGGTCGTCGTGTCGATGGTCGGAGCAAGGTTCAAAGCCGACCAGAGTTGGTGTGCACGTGCACATGTCCAGTGTGACTGTTGATTTTCGATCGGTTGTTTCAGTTCGAGGAAGAAGGTTGGAGCTCGGGTTCGAGCATGGGGAGATGAAGTAAATTCTCGAGTGTTTTATCGGGAATAATGGGTTTGGGTGAGTTGTTCGAACATAACAGTTTTTTTTTAAAACATATGTTCTGGGTTTTAAAGTTTAAACAAATACGTGTACCAGGTTTTGGAAAGTTTTAATGCAAATGAATGGTCGAAGGAATGTAAAACAAGTTTTTCTTAGATGATAAATAAATCAAGTTTTAAAAATATTAACAAAGGAAATAAGTTTTCAGAAAGAAGTATAAACCAAGTCCTAAATAATGTATTGGTAAGTTTTAAAACAAATTTTTCCAAAGTTAAAATAAATTAAAATTGGTTTTTTAAAATAAATTTTAGTAGATTAATCCCTTTTAGTTTTTAAAGATGATTTAAATGATGTTATTGAATTGTATAATTTATTTAATGTTAATGAAATCAGTTAAGAAATTAATTAATTAAATTATTAGTTTTATAATCAAATCTAAAGGATTAATTTTAAATGTGATCAACTAATTAAGTTATTAATTAAAAGATTATTAATTAAATTATTAGATAGTAATTAAGAAACAATTTGTAAATGTGATTTATTAAAGGGTAATTACTTGACATACGTAATTAAAAGGAAATTGCTTAATGGAAGTAATTTAGGATTAATTACTTATTGTAATTAATTAATGGATTGATTAATAAGGGAATTAATAAAAGGGTTAGTTAATTAATGAAGATGATTAATTAGAGGGTAATTAATCAATGCAAGTAATTATAGAATAATTAATTCGAGTAATTAATTATGGATCAATGTAATCAATGTGTATGGGTAAGGTTAATTAATTTGTGTAATTAATTAAGTTAATGTGGTTAATTCTAGTTAATTAATCGAGTTTAATTAATTAAAGGTAATCATTTGTTGTTGGGTTAAGTATAATTTCTTAAGGTAACTAATGAGGTATAATTACTTAGTGAAGTAATTAGTGGATAATTACTGGATGTAATTAATTAAAGGAAATTACTCGATGGGAAGTGATTAAAGGATAATTACTTGGTGTAAGAAATTAAGTGATAATTACTCAGTGTAATTAAAGGATTAATTAATAATTAATCAAGGAGTTACTTTAATTGATGGAGAAATTAAGGAAAGTTAATTTCTGATTGTGATTAATCAAGGCTGATTAATGAATGTAATTAAGTTAAAGGTTAATTATTAAATGAAATTTAAGAATAATTAACTAATGAGAGTAATTAGAAGATCACTAATTAATGTAATGGAAGTGATCATCTTGCTCATGAATAATTGAATGATAATAAGTGCTTTGGATTGGTTGATATCTCTGATGTGAATTGCTGTGTGATATGATATGTTGGATGAACAGTGATAATGTGATTATCTATCAATTATAAATTGCTATATAAAAGTGTTATCCGGTAATTAAAGTTGAATTGTATTTAATTGAATAACTTGGGTTTTGATTACATTGGATTCGAAGAGACCGGAGTCTGGTATTAGTAAATACCCAAAACCACTTCGATTCTTTATAGATTGATATGTGAAATTAATAGGCTGGAATGGAATGATTTAAGTGAATTGGACCATTTAATCTAAATTTTTGTACTTAGAAATTGATGTGTGAAATAAGTGATGTCTATAACAAATTGCGAATTTGTAAATTGATGCGAGTTACCCCGGGTTTTAAATAAGTTCTATGCATTGGAATTTCATGTTAGATGAGTTTACTCACGCTGGTTTCCAGCGTGACCCGGGTGTTACTTTGATGTAATGCTCGGGTTAGACCGAGTATTACAAATTTTCAGGTAAGGATGTTCTGGAGATCAGGAGGCGAGCTGGATGGCAGGAACGTATGGAGTGTTTCCGCTGTGTTATATTCTTATTTATCTTGGACAAGTTATATTTAATTGTCCAGGGTTTTGTGGAAATGTTGTAACTTTGATGTATAAAAATGTAATTGACTGATACAGCTTTACTTGTGTAAAGTATATTATTTGATGTTACATTTTATCCACTGCGAATGTGAAATTTCGAGTATGGTTTTCTGTTTTCTTCTTCTTCTTCTTTCTCTTTCTTCTTTTCTAACTATCTGGAATTTTCGGGATCGAAATTTTCGAGTCGTTACAATGAAGTTTATACATTCATGTATATATATTTATTTACATATACAACATTTTTCATAAACATATATACATATATATAACTTAAATATATATATTTAAACATCAAAATGAAACTTGTATATATTTGTATATAGACATATAGATATTTTATCTTAATTTTAGTGGCGGAGTTTATATACATTATTCTATAAAATTTATCATATCCAGAAATTTATAATTTAAAATTAATATATTTTTAATCAACTTATAGGTTTAGACATTTCAAATATTAGAAAATTTACCTATTTGACTTATAAAATCTATATTCATCTGATTAAAATCTGTTAATTACCCCTATAATGGGTGTCAAAAATCAGGATCGTTACAGAGAAAGGTTGCTATATGAGCACTTTGAAATAGCTTGTTTTTAGGAATTTTTAATAAGATTTTGAAACACATACTTGAGGGTTTCTTTGTATGGTTTTTAAGTACTCAAAGTATAGTATTTACTGTCAAAACATTCAAGTTTAAAACACTTTTTTAGGTCAAGGAAATTGGACAAACTTTCATACTTTTTCAATGGTTCTCTGTCCACGTAACTTACAACGGTTTATGGACATATGATAGCGTTTCTGAATTTTTATAGCACAGCGTGTTGTTATGTGATTTTAACCATTTGAAGTGATTTAACTGTGTTTAAAATGTAGTTAAATTTATTATTTTTATGAGATCTTTTTGAAAATGATTAATAACATGTTCAAGAGTATTTCAAAAGTGGTTTCCAGTTTAAATATTTTTTAATAAATAATTATGAATTTTTAAAGTGAAGGGTTTCCTTTTGTAACATTTATTTAAAATTATTTTTCTTGAAATTAATAAATTAATTAATTTTGTGTAATATTTTATATAAATGTTTATAACATATTTATAAGTATTTTAAAAGATTTATATAAGTTTGGAAAAGTGAGTTAAGTATTTTATAGAAGGATAAGAGAGTTTTGGTTATAACACTTAGTTATAATGAATAGTTTTGAGAAGTTATTTAAAAGCGTACTAACTTGTTAAATGAGTGTAGGCATACTTTTATCTTTAAAAATAATGTTTTAAAGAAAGTGATAAGTATGAAAGGTTTTGGTTTATGGTAAATGATGTTTAAGTAACATTTGTCTTTAACCTCGTTGAGTATATTTTCAAATTAGAAATCTTGTTAAATTATTTATGAATATTTTTATCCTTTGAGATAAGATTATGAATACATTTTAAAGAATGCAAAGAGTGGAAATGAATGGTGAAGTAGTATAATACGTGTATATATCTTTTATGATGGTACTAAAATATATATGTGTGTGTGTGTGTGCAAATATTGACAAATAAATAGTATTTGATACAAGGGGATCATATGTTGCTTATGTGACTTAATCGTGTTTGTGTGTTTATTCATTTATGAAAAGTATTTAGTCCTATACTTAACACTAAAAGTCGAGTAATCAAAAGAGGTGGTAGTTGTATGAAATATAATTTCCATATGCGATCGTTTTCATCTTATACTAGATAGTTGACTTGTCAACTATCAAACTTGACCAAATTTAACTTAGGAAGTATATAAAAGCTTCATGGCTTCATATGGTTTGAGATCCTTTAAGGAGGACTCATTAGTATAAATGTATCTTGACTTTAAGAACGTGTATTCCAGATCCCCTTAGGAGGACTCCTATTGTGACGCCCTACCTCGAAACCCACATTAACAAAGAGTATTACTGGGTAATACTGCCTATTAATATAGAAAATAAGGCTGGATAAGAGCAACCATTTATATCCTTGTCTTAAATATCTATTGAATACATCGAAAAATGCCATATTTATTTTTCTATCCCGAGTGGATAGACATATCCAATAAATACCTAATACAAAGCCATAAGTGGCTATAGGATCTATCAGATCAAAATATAGTAACTCAAATGCAAAACACATTACAGAACAGTAGATCATCACATGCATATACATATGCAGATACATCGCAGAGTATACAAAATGATACATGTCAAGTGATATAGCAACCACAATATACAAGCGAGTCAAAAGAATATACATATCGGAGTAATAATCAAAAGGACTACATAAATGCTATAACTAAAAGAGCTAGCAGAATAGTTCATGCAGAAGCAGAATAAGCTAAGTCCCTATGTACCTAACCTAAAACACCTCGGTGTGAACCGAGGATAAATAAATGGGCCGGTCTAGCTAAACAAATCAGTTTGAGAGGATATACGATAACAGAAGCATAGGATATAGGTGATATTCTTCTTATGCAAGAAGGAAAAATACTGAGTATAAGCATGAGTATAGGTATGGTATGGTACTTTAAGTGATGGAATGATATCACTTACGCAAACATATAATCTCAAAAAAGGTAAGATAATCCATAAAATCTAAATTTAGCAAGCCTCATATTACAAATCATCAACAGTGGTTTAGGAAAAATATAACTTCTAAAAAGGAGAAATCATAAACCCACCATAGCGGCAAACTCAAAGAAACCTCAAAGAAATTACTGTCTCAAAATACGCCGTAAGGCAATCAAATATAACTCTCCAACATAGGAGAATATAATCCCAAATAAATGCCAAAGGAAAATCTCATGTAATAACGCCAATAGGCAAATCTCAATAATAACGCCAAAAGAAAAATATATCTAAATAGGAGATTAAAATCTCAAGCATATGCCATAACGACAATCTCAATAAAATGCCAGTATAGGCAACTCAAATCTCAAAAATAGAACTTCCAAGAGTTCAAATTTCCAAAGGTAATCGCCACAAATATATCTCGAACGGTTCAAAGGACCAATTCCGAAGAGGGCCAATACACTAGGGAAAATAGTCAAAGAAATCATCTCAAAAGTTTAGCACGTGCTTTCGGCTGATGCCTTACCAAGTACTATTATCTCAATAGGTACCTCGCCTAAAGGAAAACATCATAATGACAAATACGCCACAATGGCAAACGTCTCAAAGACAAATACGCCGCAATAGCAAACACCGCAATGGCAATGACCAGAAGGTCCAATACTGGCACGCCAAATGGCAAATGCGTCACAAACTCTCAGAAAGGAAACCGAATGGTGTTAACATATGTCCCATACCACACGTTCGGGCTAAATGGTTTACTAATCGCTAGTAAATTTCACACTCAAAGCAGTAAATAGTTTACCTCATCCATCGGCACTCTCAACCCGCAGGTCAAAACGATCAAATAGACAAGTCAGGAATTAGCGGATAAGATAAATGCACATGCCCCATACAACATGTTTTACCAAACAGTTTAATTCTCCTTCTCATTTGCTCCAATTGTGCAAAAACGTGTATTTTATTTACAAAATAATTTATTTGAGAAAACATGCTTTTAAAACTATTTTCCGAAATCGGTTTTGAAGATGAAATTTGAAAATTCCCATATTATAGAGAATAAATAGATTTTATAGCTAAAATAATTTTAAAAAATAATTATTTCAAATGCCAATTTATTTTAAAAATTATTTAAAATTGTTTGAAAAAATTTGTGCTTGAAATCAAAGAAATCACTCAAAACTGTCATTCAAATTCATTTCAAATTCATTTCAAATTTGAATTTCAAATTCATCAAGACTTGGCTAGCATATTGATAGGCATCATATCTCTCAAAATTTCTCAAAAACATCATCAAAACCGAAAGTGAATAGAGTAAAAACGAGCTAATACAATTCTAAGGTCAATGATTGTTGTTGCTGTCATCTTGCTCTTAGGACAGCAACATACAACCATAATTTCAACAAGGTAAATTCTAGAAAACAAAATGAATGAAACTTGTATCATATAATCTAAGTTTTCTGTAACATCCAAAATTATCAAATTCGATTAAGAAACAAAGAAGTTATGGCTAATTTCGTTTCGGTTTCAAACATAGAGCAAATATTGGTTTTGCTCTCGGGATAGTAGTAAAAAAAATTCAATTTTGACATAGCTAACATCAAAATTACAGAAAACCCAATACATGGAAGTTGTAGATGATTTGTGCTTTCGAGAACATTAAAAATTATCAAATTTCGATCAAAGATGAAAACGATATGGCCCAAACAATTCTGTGTTTCAAAGTTGAAATTAAAAATACAGGACAGAAAGGTTACTTTCTCTTCAAACACATATTAAGGTTAGCAAATTGTAGATTTACAAAAAATGATAAACATAAAAGTTGTTCCTTATAAACATACATTTCGACTGAAAAAAGCTCACTCAATTTTGATTTATCATTCAAAAGTTATGATGATTTTAAGACTAGGTTTCAACAAAAAAAATTGCACAAAGCAGAGCTATGTACATCGTTTTCAAACTCAATTTTGACCCTCTAAACAATATAATTTTAGAAATTAATTAAAGGATAACTTGTAGCTAAAAGAATATTCTTTTAACAGTAAAAAGTTTGAGCTAAATTGGATAAATTTGCACTAAGTTTCGCTGTTTTACTGTAGCAATTTTTCACAAACAATTTTCAGCAAACCACAGCCAACTTGACAACAATTCAATCAACAACCCATCCAATTTAATTCAGATAGAAATTAACAACTATTCTCGTAAATTAAAGGTAGTAGTGTGAGTGATTAACTCACCTTGTTGTAGGAATGCGAAAAATTGAATTAATGTAGAAAGGTTGGAGCTTTTGCTTGAATTCTAGCTTCTAGAGCCTATAGAATAACATTACAACAACATGCAAGCAAGGAATCCCTATTATAAACAATCTAACTTTTGCAAAACTCCAAATTTGATGAAATAGAATAAGTTTTTGAGTTAATTACCTGAGAAATATAGCTTTAGTTAGACTAAAATCAGTAAATTAATGTAGGAATTGAAGATTTAGAGCTTTAGGGTTTAGAAAGAGGAATGATTTCTGAGTTTTGTTAATGTGAAAGAGAATGAACGTGTTTTGAGGAAGTGAAAGATGTTTCTCATTTTTTATAGGTTAGAATGAAAATGGGCTTAACCCAATATTTAATTAAATTAAAAATCAAATTAACCCTCTATCCACTTAAGCACATATATACACCTATGTCATTAATAAAATAACATATATATACAAGATTTTAACATAATAAAATCTTTCAAACATATTTTCAAGTTTAATAAACATTTTAACAAAAATTAAAAAGATAACTTAGTTAGAAAAATATTTTTCATTACTAAAAACTCTTATTTTAATTAAATGTACAATTTACACTATAATTTACACAAAACTTTATTTTTAACACCAAAAATTACACAAAATTATTTCTTTGTGTAGTTAAATATAACAAACCATTTTAACATCATTTTTACTTCCAAAAATTATTTTTATCCAATATTTCACCTTTTTATTTACAATAAACAACATATTAAATTAAATACTTCGTTTAAAAATCAATAAATGCCATATTTGGCAATAATTGCTAGAATTATTGCATTTTCTCAAATTAAAATCATATATTGCTCATTTCCTATCCAGACAATCAAAATAAAGTTTTTAAAACTTTATTCTTAACATTTTATATTTATTTCAACAAATTATTATTGAATTAACTTTTTTCTTTTATTTAATCCAATAAATTACCAAATTTATATATCCATTTTCCATCATTTATAATCAATATTATCATATTAACTATATTTTTTTCTTTCCAAAATTCATTATTTATTCAAAATAAACAATTTTAAATCTTTAATTTATTTCTATTTCTCAATATTAAATTATAACCACCTTTATAATTTAATATTACAGGTAATCACCAAAACCAGGGTTGTTAACCCTATATATCGTCTGCTTACTTCTAAAATAATCAAAATTAAGTTATCCTTAAATTCACCATTTTGGTTTTTAAACAAGACCTAGATCGGATAAATATACATAGGCATTACTTACCGAAAACCACTTCAAAACCGATATACGAGTTCTATATTTTATAGGCGGTTGTGGAGCGAAATTTTATAGAGTTTTATTGTCTACCCTAAGTGTAAACCCGAGTGAGAGGTCAATGTTAACATTTCTATAACGTTCTTCCTCGTTGGAGGTGACTACAAATGGTAATCTAATTTTTGATTTTAAGCTAGCTTCTCGACTTCCCAACCAACCCGTAAAGGGTTATGTGGGGCAAAGAGACAAAGCTTTGTCACATCGTACACAATGCGAGATCCCCTATCAAGATGTCACTCTAACAAATGAAGGAATGATAATATATAATGTAACGACCCAGTATTTTCAACCATTCGCATCCGCACATGTCGGACTTGAATTGTTCAAAATACCGCGTCGTAAATAAATTTTTGGCAAAACTCAGAATATGCAGTAAATAAATCACAGAATCACAGACACAGATATCAGAAATCACGCAGCGGAATTTAAAATACTTAGTGGTTCATGAAGCCACTAAACGTCTCAACCAAATAAAATTTTACATGGTTTAGAATCTCCGATACAGTTTAAAACATCAATAGAAATCCAAATATTCCAAAATCTCCATTACATAAATAAGATATAGACTGAAAGATTTTGCCAGCAGCTCGAAAGATCTACAGAATGTCCTAGCTCCGGGAAGAAAACTGAAACTGCAACTCAGGCTGACCCGAGCGTAAAATAAAATATAAACACTCGATTCAGGACATACATACTTATATAGTGTAAGTTAATTCAAGTGTACTGTAGTATAGAGCAAGTAACTTAAAGGATGCTTGGGACCGTCCATCCTCTAAGGATCCGTTAAACTATTTACTATGTAGTAATATTTCGCTATTACAATAATGTCTATTAGTAAAATAAACTTACTTTTTAATAGCGTTAAGGGGTTACCCATATAGCCCTTAACACAGAATATATTCTCATAGTCTATACAGTACCGTAATCTCCCCCGTACTGGGCGTCGTCAGAGGGCACTCCATAGGTATGGTACAAAACCAAAATCGTATAAGGCTCGCTATGGTAGGTGACACGGCACAACTAGGCAATGCCAGGGTAGATATACCAATTGCAATCCGGACCGATGGAAACGCGCAGCGCGCAGCTGCCGCCCACCTCGAACAACACTCCCAAATCAAAGGTGCACACCAAAACAATCACAAAAGTAATAGAATGACATACGAAGAAGTGCGTCCGATCAGAGGTGCTACCTCATTAATCCGAGAATCGCTCCTGTTTTAGCCCCTTTATGCCAACTCACGGGAGTCGGGTCCACGTATTTACCTCAAAGGAACTGTCACCACCATCCTACTTCATTCTGGAATCTCCACCGCGTACACGGTTGTCAAAGTGGTTTTCGGTATCGACAGAGAGTATGCCAGATATCCGATCCCCGTCTCTTCAACAACCAAACGTTATTATAACCCGTGGTTACAACTTTCAGAAATGGTATTTATACTTTAAAAATCAAAATAAGTTTCAAATACATTTCAATACCATAATATCATTTCAACCATCATTTATTTAAACATCAGTCATTTTATTTAATATAAAATACCATTTAAATCTATTCAATTTATTTAGGAATTAATTTGCCTTTCAACTCACATTTAAAAATTCTTCCATTTAAAACCATTTAAAATCAATTCCTTATTTTTATTAATTACATATTTACTTCCGAATTTAAAACCCTTTCCCAAAGATTATTTCCATAAATTTGTTTAAAACAATCAATTTCAGTTCCCGTAACACTTCTGAAATGCTACCTAACGTCTATAGGTTAAAACAGTTCAATTCTAAAAGACAGCACTTAAATGCTGTAATAGATTATGTTCTTAACAATTTTAGTTTAAATTCCAAATATAACTTATTATTAAGTATTTTCTTAACTGAAATCTTACCTTTAACAAAATCCAGAATTTCCCAAAATAAGTTATATTCCAAAATTTTATTAAAAAAATTATTTATTTATTTAACATTTTAACTCATTCAAATCATTATAAATCTTTATAAAAATCCTTTAAATCATTTAAACCAGAATATTATAAACTTCCATTTTTAAAAATAAATTAAAATATTTCAGAAAAATAATATATAAACCACGGGTCTGTATATAGTTTTCTAGCCTAGGTCAAGTGATACGGATTTATATCATTTCAATCCGCAATTTACAAAAACCCCGGGTTCTATCATTTCAAACCCGCAATCCCAAGTTAAATATTTAAAATTAAACAATTAAAAAAATGAATAAATAATTATCGTACAGGCCTATCATTTCAGCCTATAACGATCTCAATTTACAGGGAACTTGCAGTGATTATTTAACAGTAAATAAGCATTAAATAATATAACTGCAACTATATTACAACAGATAAACAACCGATGAGGTGTCAATTTAAAATGGGGTTTAACATCATACGTTATATTACAGACAGATGACATTTAATAAATAATTTACAAATACACTTGCGACAATTCACATAAATATAGGTATGTTTGTCTGGTGAGAAATACTCACCTGATTGCTGCAGAAAAATTTGATAAAACGAAAATCCCGAAATAAGAGTATAGAAAGCACGATCAATTTACAGCGGAAGCAACGACTTGATCAAAATCTAGAAGAAAATCCAAATAAAACCAATACGCGATTTAAATTTACGGTTAAAGCAAATATTTTGAAACAACTGGAACGAATGGAGTAAAAGAAATTTTGGTTCAACTTTTGCTCGACTGCCTCACCCCACATCCCGACCCCTACTTCATAGGCTTGGCAATACTATTTATTATTATTATATATATATATATATTTTCTTTTTTTTCCAACGGCATGTCCCTTATCTAGTTTGAAAAATATGTATTTACACAAAACTTGCGTCTCTGCCTAATGCAAACTCTCTCTGTTCATAAATACAACACGTCTCTGCCACTTTAATTTCAAAACATTGTCGAATTCAAAAACATAAAAATTTAAATTTTTAACCATTCTTAACTTATAAAATCATATTCCTGCTTCAGAAAATGTTCATTTCGATACCATTTATCTTATGATTAAATAAAATAAATTTTATAAATAAAATATCCAAATTTACTATGAATCATTTGTAAGTCAGAATTTCCCGATTTTACTTAACTTGTATATATATTTTTCCAAATAACTTTACACTTAATTTAAAAATACCCACTTCCTAAATAAAACTAAATTCTCATTTATTTACTTAACTTCAATTTTATTTAAAACCAAATTTCCATTTTTCAAGTTAAGTCATAAATGGAAATTTCACCTTTCCATTTGAAAACAACATTTTCAATTATTTACTTACAAAACACATCCGTTCCATAAATTTATTTATTTTTCCTTTTATAGTTAATATACACTAAATTTTCTTCATAACTTTATTCATTTAGACATCAATTCAACTATGATTCAAGTTAAATAAAAGTTATTCCCAAATGTTCCATTTCAACCGTCTTTCATTTTATCAATTCAAAGTACATTATTTGTTATACCAAACATATCCATTTTCGGAAATAACTTTTGTTAAAATTTCTAGGTTAGATTTCAACTCCATATTAAATCAAACTTAATTATTATGTCATTTATCGTAAATAAAATCTTTAAATTCACTTTAAAACCAATTATTAACTTACAAAAATTTAACTTATAGAAAACAAAACACCTTTAAAATTTTAAAGCCTTAAGTCAAATTTTTAGTTAAATTACATAAATTTTATTTCAAAAATACTTAATAATTTTTAGAAAAATATTATAATATATTAACCATGGGCTTGTTCGGGATATAAGCTCGGTTATGAAAACATAGAGGGAAGTAGCTGAGCAAGGCAAAAGGGAAACAGAGAACAACAAGAAGAAGAAAGGGAAAAACTGGAAGAAGAAAAGAAAAAGTAAAACCATTACCTGATAGAGGCTTCAGCACAAAAGAAGAAGAAGGCTAAACTATGAGATGCAGAGGAAAGTTTTGGACGAGGCTATGTATTTATAAAGAGAAGTTGCTTTGTATGCAAGGAAGTGAAGTATACTTGGTCCAAAATGGAACATAGGCACGGCATGCAGGGAAACAAATAGGTGAAAATTGGCAAGAGATCTCTAAAAAAAATATGCGCGATTTACTTTCCAGTTTGTTATGCTTGAACGTTAATTCTTTTTTTTTCATAGATAAGCTTGCGTGATTTTAGGCAAAACGGTCAGCGAATATAAATTTGCTCCGTATTGAAAAGGCAAATGAAATAAATGTTTACATAATTTGCTTGATCAGTTGTACGAAAATTTGCAAAACAAATTGCAGTGGGAAACAAGAAGCAAAAGATATGGATTCGTGCTTTATGAAATAGAGGAGCGTGATTCACTATTCCCAGTTATACGAAAATCTTGATTAAATGCATGCGTTGATTACTTTCCAGTTTCTTTAGTTTGAACGTTATTTTATATGCGTGATTTATGCTGCCAATTTATGAAAATTTGATTTCAACATTTTATACCATTTTATAATTGCGTGATCAGCTATATGAAATTTTGATCTTTATTTTGATTGAATTAAATGAAACCGCAAGAATTGGCAAAGATTTTGGAATGAAAAAGTCATATACAAAAATTAAAACCCAATTGGCAACTATGGAAAATGTAACGTTTACTATAAACTACTAACTAATATTTTAATCCATACAGATATAAATATGATTTTTAAATAATGCCAAACCGACGCAATGCAAAACACCTAAATTTATATAAAATAACTTTTTTAGTTTATACGTTTATTACGTTACTTATACCATAAATTTTACGTGTCCTTTAAACGCGAAATCCAACAGCTCATTAGTACGCTAAATTTTTTTACAAAGTTACTACTTACCAAAATTTTATTGGTTTACATATATTATACATATACAAAATTCATTTTATTAACATTGCGAATTTGAGTTATCTTTTAACAAAATTTAAAAACTTCAAAACTTTCAGTTTATGTTTAGACTTTTAGGAAATGATTTAATCAAATTAATATGTATATAAATTGGGAAGTAATTTTACTGGAAAAAGAAAAATAACGGATTAAAATTCTATACGTTTTCTTATATATAATCTTATATATATATATATATATATATATATACACGGTATTTATTCCCTAAATTTACGCGCCCTTTTTAACGCGTAATTTCCCAGTTCATTTATACACAAAAAAAAAATTCGAAATTCTTACCATGCTGAGACTCGAACTCATGACCTGTTGTGAATAGCCCAGATGTCTTAACCACCTAAGCTATTAATGTTTTCTTAATTAAAACATGATTTTGCTAGACATTAAGTTATTTACCATCTTCGACAAAACCCCAAATTTTCAAATTAAAGTTAATTCTTAACCATGTCAAAATTTCAGAGATCTTATTATTTAATTGAAAATTTGGTCAATTGTTTTTTTTTCTTAATCACTTTAAATAAACCCCAAAGTTTTTAAAATACAAGTGAAAAATACTTGTTAAAAAAATTGGGCTGTTACACTCTCCCCCACCCAGAATTTTTCGTCCTCGAAAAGGAAGAAGGTAGGGGAATAGAAACAACCTGAAAGAAAACTAAATTGAAACTTAAATTAGAATCATTAATCTAAACAATAAAAATTCAATTTTAAATTAATCATTGATTCCATCTATTTATACTTAAAATTTTAACATTTGCTCGTATAATATCCTTACACTTAAAAAAAATCATTCATTTTTTTTATCCAAATTTTACACAAGGTATTATAACATTCTAATTTAAAATGTTTAATTTTAATCCAAATTTGAAATGGTAATTTAACTTAATTGTTAAAGTAAAATTACCATTTCCCAAACAACTTATTTTGATATTATTTTTCTAAAACCCAAATCAAAAATATCATATTTCCAATCTATATACTTTGAAACCATGGCTTTGAAACATAACCTTTAATATATTACTTTATATACTAAAATAGCTTCTTTAAATTTCACAATAAATTCCCAATACCAATTTGAATCTCCCATTTAAACCATTCAAATTCCCATATTATTCAAAGCTTAAATATCCCATATTTCAAAACTTAAAATTTTTATAGCTCATATTATTTATATCTTTAAATATTCCACTATTTCAAAATGGATTCTTTGATAATTTAATATATACCAAATCCAATTCTTATTATTTAAATTTTGAAATGTTTACTTAATACAGCAAATATTATTTAAGTAAAACCCTTACTTTTATTTGAGTTATTAAAACTCTATATACAATAGAAACTTAAATAGATACTTAACTATATTATATAAAAGAAATCAACTTCATTATTTAGCTTATTTTAAAATCCAAAACAAATTTATACATAGCTAAATTCAAGAAATTTTACTATACATACATATATATATATATATCAAAATTTAATATTTATCAATCGTATCCTTTTCAAAACCATATAAATCAAAATATTTATATATATAGACCGACGGTGTCTGTATAAAATTTTCAAACATAATACTCCGAAATTCATAGTTTTAAACCATACTTCAAAAACTTGAATGGTTTGGATAATCAACAGTATATGGAATAAAATAGTTTGCATTTAAAATTACTTTATAAAATAAAATAATTTCTGCGACTTACAATTTTATTTTTATTTTTAATCACTTTAAATTTAGATTTTTATATAATAAACCCCAAAGTTTGAATATTTGCATAATAAACCCGTAATCAAAACTCAAATTACTTATAAAGAGAATTTCCTTCAATTTATTTATACTAGATATATTATTTTAATTTATCTCGAATAAAATCCAGTTATAAATATCATATCTTTAAAGTTTTATTTATAAATCTTTTTATATTGTATATTATCCAATTACATTGTTAACTTCTGAAAATCAAGGTAAGTTATATTGAAATGAAATTGAGTATTATACAAATAAAACTTTCAAATTCAATTATCTCAAGTTTGAATTACTTATTCAAAATTTTGATTTTTTTTTATATAATTGAAATTATTCCTCAAGATAAAATTCAAGAATTAAATTTTTGATTTCCTTCAACCCATTTAGAGATAAATAAATATGTGTACATAATATGTCAAATCAAATTTAAATCATATATCTATATATGATAAATCAAGTCATATTTTAGAGATTCAAATCAATTAAATTCTCAACGTAACACTGTAGTCAAACTACAGAATGGTCTTTTCACTTCGAAACTCGGAAATGAATGTCGATGATGTTGTTGTCATCATCGAAATTATTTCCTAACGACAAAGAGAAGAGCACTGACTTTTAAACCTTTAACATTCTTTGGAAACAAATTTTTATTCGAAAATAATTTAAATAATATCCTTTCAAAATTTTAAACCCAAGGTTTGAAACTATCGGAAATTGAATTCTCAAGTTCTTGTTTTAAATTCATTTCAGTTTCCAAATTAATTTATAACTTTGTTTATATTCAATTATTTATATTAGACAAAACACATGGTTTACAAAACCATAAACAAAATCAAAAACTGTTATTTCTTGACAGCTAGTTAGATTAATTATAAAAATCCTGAAAATTTATACTTATATATAATATTAGATTTTTCCCAAATATAGGAATAAATTTTCCAAAACAAGGATAGAGATTCAAATTTGATGGACTCAAATCAAAGAGAATTTTGATTTAAAGATAAGTTGGAATTAGAAGATCCGATGATTAAATAACAGAATAAGTAACTAGATAAGTTTACATAAATTGCGGGCAACCTTAACCTGGTCAACCGTGACTCAAAGAGTCAGATCGAATGTAGATTTACCATTCGATCCAAAGAAATAGAGTTCGTAATAACCAAAGATACTAGCATCTAAACCGAGGTTAAATATAAATCTTTGGTGAATCAATGCTAATTGCAAAGGAGTTTCACCCCTTTATTAGAATATTGGCGAGACCGCCAATTCACTATAAAGATCATCCGAAGTGGAATTATGGGATACTCCGGAATCGAAAGAAAATGAATAGTGAGGGATACGAATGAATTTCGGAACCGCAGGGAACGTTCCAAAATTCGAAAAGGAAGAGATTCAAGCTCAAATGAAAGTGATTCTGTAAATCAATTTTACCATACATTCTAAGTTTTGCCTAGAGCCAAAGCTCCGATACCAAACTGTAACGACCCAGTATTTTCAACCATTCGCATCCGCACATGTCGGGCTTGAATTGTTCAAAATACCGCGTCGTAAATAAATTTTTGGCAAAACTCAGAATATGCAGTAAATAAATCACAGAATCACAGACATCAGAAATCTCGAAGCGGAATTTAAAATACTTAGTGGTTCATGAAGCCACAAACATCTCAACCAAATAAAATTTTACATGGTTTAGAATCTCCGATACAGTTTAAAACATCAATAGAAATCCAAATATTCCAAAATCTCCATTACATAAATAAGATATAGACTGAAAGATTTTGCCAGCAGCTCGAAAGATCTACAGAATGTCCTAGCTCCGGGAAGAAAATTGAAACTGCAACTCAGGCTGACCCGAGCGTAAAATAAAATACAAACACTCGAGTCAGGACATACATACTTATATAGTGTAAGTTAATTCAAGTGTATTATAGTATAGAGTAAGTAACTTAAAGGATGCTTGGGACTGCCCATCCTCTAAGGATCCGTTAAACTATTTACCATGTAGTAATATTTCGCTATTATAATAATGTCTATTAGTAAAATAAACTTACTTTTTAATAGCGTTAAGGGGTTACCCATATAGCCCTTAACACAGAATATATTCCCATAGTCTATACAGTACCGTAATCTCCCCCGTACTGGGCGTCGTCAGAGGGCACTCCATAGGTATGGTACAAAACCAAAATCGTATAAGGCTCGCTATGGTAGGTGACACGGCACAACTAGGCAATGCCAGTGTAGATATACCAATTGCTATCCGGACCGATGGAAACGCGCAGCGCGCAGCTGCCGCCCACCTCGAACAACACTCCCAAATCAAAGGTGCGCACCAAAACAATCACAAAAGTAATAGAATGGCATACGAAGAAGTGCGTCCAATCAGAGGTGCTACCTCATTAATCCGAGAATCACTCCTGTTTTAGCCACCTTATGCCAACTCACGGGAGTCGGGTCCATGTATTTACCTCAAAGGAACCGTCACCACCATCCTACTTCATTCTGGAATCTCCACCGCGTACACGGTTGTCAAAGTGGTTTTCGGTATCGACAGAGAGTATGCCAGATATCCGATCCCGGTCTCTTTAACAACCAAACGTTATTATAACCCGTGGTTACAACTTTCAGAAATGGTATTTATACTTTAAAAATCAAAATAAGTTTCAAATACATTTCAATACCATAATATCATTTCAACCATCATTTATTTAAACATCAGTCATTTTATTTAATATAAAATACCATTTAAATCTATTCAATTTATTTAGGAATTAATTTGCCTTTCAGCTCACATTTAAAAATTCTTCCATTTAAAACCATTTAAAATCAATTCCTTATTTTTATTAATTACATATTTACTTCCAAATTTAAAACCCTTTCCCAAAGATTATTTCCATAAATTTGTTTAAAACAATCAATTTCAGTTCCCGTAACACTTCTGAAATGCTACCTAACGTCTATAGGTTAAAACAGTTCAATTCTAAAAGACAACACTTAAATGCTGTAATAAATTATGTTCTTAACAATTTTAGTTTAAATTCCAAATATAACTTATTATTAAGTATTTTCTTAACTGAAATCTTACCTTTAACAAAATCTAGAATTCCCCAAAATAAGTTATATTCCAAAATTTTATTAAAACATTTATTTATTTATTTAACATTTTAACTCATTCAAATCATTTAAATCTTTATAAAAATCCTTTAAATCATTTAAACCAGAATATTATAAACTTCCATTTTTAAAAATAAATTAAAATATTTCAGAAAAATAATATATAAACCACGGCTCTGTATATAGTTTTCTAGCCTAGGTCAAGTGATACGGATTTATATCATTTCAATCCGCAATTTACGAAAACCCCGGGTTCTATCATTTCAAACCCGCAATCCCAAGTTAAATATTTAAAATTAAACAATTAAATAAATGAATGAATAATTATCGTACAGGCCTATCATTTCAGCCTATAACGATCTCAATTTACAGGGAACTTGCAGTGATGATTTAATAGTAAATAAGCATTAAATAATATAACTGCAACTATATTACAATAGATAAACAACTGATGAGGTGTCAATTTAAAATGGGGTTTAACATCATACGTTATATTACAGACAGATGACATTTAATAAATAATTTACAAATACACTTGCGATAATACACATAAATATAGGTATGTTTGTCTGGTGAGAAATACTCACCTGATTACTGCAGAAAAATTTGATAAAACGAAAATCCCAAAATAAGAGTATAAAAAGCACGATCAATTTACAGCGGAAGCAACGACTTGATCAAAATCTAGAAGAAAATCCAAATAAAACCAATACGCGACTTAATTTACGGTTAAAGCAAATATTTTGAAACAACTGGAACGAATGGAATAAAAGAAATTTTGGTTCAACTTTTGCTCGACTGCCTCACCCCATATCCCGACCCCAACTTCATAGGCTTGGCAATACTATTTATTATTATTATATATATATATATATATATATATATATATATTCTTTTTTTTCCAACGGCATGTCCCTTATCTAGTTTGAAAAATATATATTTACACAAAACTTGCGTCTCTGCCTAATGCAAACTCTCTCTGTTCATAAATACAACACGTCTCTGCCACTTTAATTTCAAAACATTGTCGAATTCAAAAACATAAAAGTTTAAATTTTTAACCATTCTTGACTTATAAAATCATATTCCTGCTTCAGAAAATGTTCATTTGGATACCATTTATCTTATGATTAAATAAAATAAATTTTATAAATAAAATATCCAAATTTACTATGAATCATTTGTAAGTCAGAATTTCCCGATTTTACTTAACTTGTATATATATTTTTCCAAATAACTTTACACTTAATTTAAAAATACCCACTTCCTAAATAAAACTAAATTCTCATTTATTTACTTAACTTAACAATTTTATTTAAAACCAAATTTCCAATTTTCAAGTTAAGTCATAAATGGAAATTTCACCTTTCCATTTGAAAACAACATTTTCAATTATTTACTTACAAAACACATCCGTTCCATAATTTTTTTTCCTTTTATAGTTAATATACACTAAATTTTCTTCACAACTTTATTCATTTAGAAATCAATTCAACTATAATTCAAGTTAAATAAAAGTTATTCCCAAATGTTCCATTTCAACCGTCTTTCATTTTATCAATTCAAAGTACATTATTTATTATACCAAACATATCCATTTTCGGAAATAACTTCTATTAAAATTTCTAGGTTAGATTTCAACTCCATATTAAATCAAACTTAATTATTATGTCATTTATCGTAAATAAAATCTTTAAATTCACTTTAAAACCAATTATTAACGTACAAAAACTTAACTTATAGAAAACAAAACACCTTTAAAATTTTAAAGCCTTAAGTCAAATTTTTAGTTAAATTACATAAATTTTATTTCAAAAATACTTAATAATTTTTAGAAAAATATTATAATATATTAACCATGGGCTTGTTCGGGATATAAGCTCGGTTATGAAAACATAGAGGGAAGTAGCTGAGCAAGGCAAAAGGGAAACAGAGAACAACAAGAAGAAGAAAGGGAAAAACTGGAAGAAGAAAAGAAAAAGTAAAACCATTACCTGATAGAGGCTTCAGCACAAAAGAAGAAGAAGGCTAAACTATGAGATGCAGAGGAAAGTTTTGGACGAGGCTATGTATTTATAAAGAGGAGTTGCTTTGTATGCAAGGAAGTGAAGTATACTTGGTCCAAAATGGAACATAGGCACGACATGCAGGGAAACAAATAGGTTAAAATTGGCAAGAGATCTCTAAAAAAAATATGCGCGATTTACTTTCCAGTTTGTTATGCTTGAACGTTGTTTCTTTTTTTTCATGGATAAGCTTGCGTGATTTTAGGCAAAACGGTCAGCGAATATAAATTTGCTTCGTATTGAAAAGGCAAATGAAATAAATGTTTACATAATTTGCTTGATCAGTTGTACGAAAATTTGCAAAACAAATTGCAGTGGGAAACAAGAAGCAAAAGATATGGATTCGTGCTTTATGAAATAGAGGAGCGTGATTCACTATTCCCAGTTATACGAAAATCTTGATTAAATGCATGCGTTGATTACTTTCCAGTTTCTTTAGTTTGAACGTTATTTTATATGCGTGATTTATGCTGCCAATTTATGAAAATTTGATTTCAACATTTTATACCATTTTATAGTTGCGTGATCAGCTATATGAAATTTTGATCTTTATTTTGATTGAATTAAATGAAACGGCAAGAATTGGCAAAGATTTTGGAATGAAAAAGTCATATACAAAAATTAAAACCCAATTGGCAACTATGGAAAATGTAACGTTTACTATAAACTACTAACTGATATTTTAATCCATACAGATATAAATATGATTTTTAAATAATGCCAAACCGACGCAATGCAAAACACCTAAATTTATATAAAATAACTTTTTTAGTTTATACGTTTATTACGTTACTTATACCATAAATTTTACGCGTCCTTTAAACGCGAAATCCAACAGCTCATTAGTACGTTAAATTTTTTTACAAAGTTACTACTTACCAAAATTTTATTGGTTTACATATATTATACATATACAAAATTCATTTTATTAACATTGCGAATTTGAGTTGTCTTTTAACAAAATTTAAAAACTTCAAAACTTTCAGTTTATGTTTAGACTTTTAGGAAATGATTTAATTAAATTAATATGTATATAAATTGGGAAGTAAATTTTACTGGAAAGAGAAAAATAACGGATTAAAATTCTATACGTTTTCTTATATATAATCTTATATATATATATATATATATATATATATACGGTATTTATTCCCTAAATTTACGCGCCCTTTTTAACGCGTAATTTCCCAGTTCATTTATACACAAAAAAAAAATTCAAAATTCTTACCATGCTGAGACTCGAACTCATGACCTGTCATGAATAGCCCAGATGTCTAAACCACCTAAGCTATTAATGTTTTTTTAATTAAAACATGATTTTGCTAGACATTAAGTTATTTACCATCTTCGACAAAACCTCAAATTTCCAAATTAAAGTTAATTCTTAACCATGTCAAAATTTCAGAGATCTTATTATTTAATTGAAAATTTGGTCAATTGTTTTTTTTTCTTAATCACTTTAAATAAACCCCAAAGTTTTTAAAATACAAGTGAAAAATACTTGTTAAAAAAATTGGGCTGTTACACTCTCCCCCACTCAGAACTTTTCGTCCTCGAAAAGGAAGAAGGTAGGGGAATAGAAACAACCTGAAAGAAAACTAAATTGAAACTTAAATTAGAATCATTAATCTAAACAATAAAAATTCAATTTTAAATTAATCATTGATTCCATCTATTTATACTTAAAATTTTAACATTTGCTTGTATAATATCCTTACACTTAAAAAAAATCATTCATTTTTTTTATCCAAATTTTACACAAGGTATTATAACATTCTAATTTAAAATGTTTAATTTTAATCCAAATTTGAAATGGTAATTTAACTTAATTGTTAAAGTAAATTTACCATTTCCCAAACAACTTATTTTGATATTATTTTTATAAAACCCAAATCAAAAATATCATATTTCCAATCTATATACTTTGAAACCATGGCTTTGAAACATAACCTTTAATATATTACTTTATATACTAAAATAGCTTCTTTAAATTTCACAATAAATTCCCAATACCAATTTGAATCTCCCATTTAAACCATTCAAATTCCCATATTATTCAAAGCTTAAATATCCCATATTTCAAAACTTAAATTTTGATAGCTCATATTATTTATATCTTTAAATATTCCACTATTTCAAAATGGATTCTTTGATAATTTAATATATACCAAATCCAATTCTTATTATTTAAATTTTGAAATGTTTACTTAATACAGCAAATATTATTTAAGTAAAACCCTTACTTTTATTTGAGTTATTAAAACTCTATATACAATAGAAACTTAAATAGATACTTAACTATATTATATAAAAGAAATCAACTTCATTATTTAGCTTATTTTAAAATTCAAAACAAATTTATACACAGCTAAATTCAAGAAATTTTACTATACATATATATATATATATATCAAAATTTAATATTTATCAATCGTATCCTTTTCAAAACCATATAAATCAAAATATTTATATATATAGACCGACGGTGTCTGTATAAAATTTTCAAACATAATACTCCGTAATTCATAGTTTTAAACCATACTTCTAAAACTTGAATGGTTTGGATAATCAACAGTATATGGAATAAAATAGTTTGCATTTAAAATTACTTTATAAAATAAAATAATTTCTGCTACTTACAATTTTATTTTTATTTTTAATCACTTTAAATTTAGATTTTTATATAATAAACCCCAAAGTTTGAATATTTGCATAATAAACCCGTAATCAAAACTCAAATTACTTATAAAGAGAATTTCCTTCAATTTATTTATACTAGATATATTATTTTAATTTATCTCGAATAAAATCCAGTTATAAATATCATATCTTTAAAGTTTTATTTATGAATCTTTTTATATTGTATATTATCCAATTTCATTGTTAACTTCTGAAAATCAAGGTAAGTTATATTGAAATGTAATTGAGTATTATACAAATAAAACTTTCAAATTCAATTATCTCAAGTTTGAATTACTTATTCAAAATTTTGATTTTTTTTTATATAATTGAAATTATTCCTCAAGATAAAATTCAAGAATTAAATTTTTGATTTCCTTCAACCCATTTAGAGATAAATAAATATGTGTACATAATATGTCAAATCAAATTTAAATCATATATCTATATATGATAAATCAAGTCATATTTTAGAGATTCAAATCAATTAAATTCTCAAGGTAACACTGTAGTCAGACTACAGAATGGTCTTTTCACTTCGAAACTCGAAAATGAATGTCGATGATGTTGTTGTCATCATCGAAATTATTTCCTAGCGACAAAGAGAAGAGCACTGACTTTTAAACCTTTAACATTCTTTGGAAACAAATTTTTATTCGAAAATAATTTAAATAATATCCTTTCAAAATTTTAAACCCAAGGTTTGAAACTATCGGAAATTGAATTCTCAAGTTCTTGTTTTAAATTCATTTCAGTTTCCAAATTAATTTATAACTTTGTTTATATTCAATTATTTATATTAGACAAAACACATGGTTTACAAAACCATAAACAAAATCAAAAACTATTATTTCTTGACAGCTAGTTAGATTAATTATAAAAATCCTGAAAATTTATACTTATATATAATATTAGATTTTTCCCAAATATAGGAATAAATTTTCCAAAACAAGTATAGAGATTCAAATTTGATGGACTCAAATCAAAGAGAATTTTGATTTAAAGATAAGTTGGAATTAGAAGATCCGATGATTAAATAACAGAATAAGGAACTAGATAAGTTTACATAAATTGCGGGCAACCTTAACCTGGTTAACCGTGACTCAAAGAGTCAGATCGAATGTAGATTTACCATTCGATCCAAAGAAATAGAGTTCGTAATAACCAAAGATACTAGCATCTAAACCGAGGTTAAATATAAATCTTTGGTGAATCAATGCTAATTGTAAAGGAGTTTCACCACTTTATTAGAATATTGGCGAGACCGCCAATTCACTATAAAGATCATCCGAAGTGGAGTTATGGGATACTCCGGAATCGAAAGAAAATGAATAGTGAGGGATACGAATGAATTTCGGAACCGCAGGGAACGTTCCAAAATTCGAAAAGGAAGAGATTCAAGCTCAAATGAAAGTGATTCTGTAAATCAATTTTACCATACATTCTATGTTTTGCCTAGAGCCAAAGCTCTGATACCAAACTGTAACGACCCAGTATTTTCAACCATTCGCATCCGCACATGTCGGGCTTGAATTGTTCAAAATACCGCGTCGTAAATAAATTTTTGGCAAAACTCAGAATATGCAGTAAATAAATCACAGAGTCACAGACATCAGAAATCTCGAAGCGGAATTTAAAATACTTAGTGGTTCATGAAGCCACAAACATCTCAACCAAATAAAATTTTACATGGTTTAGAATCTCCGATATAGTTTAAAACATCAATAGAAATCCAAATATTCCAAAATCTCCACTACATAAATAAGATATAGACTGAAAGATTTTGCCAGCAGCTGAAAGATCTACAGAATGTCCTAGCTCAGGGAAGAAAACTGAAACTGCAACTCAGGCTGACCCGAGCGTAAAATAAAATACAAACACTCGAGTCAGGACATACATACTTATATAGTGTAAGTTAATTCAAGTGTACTGTAGTATAGAGCAAGTAACTTAAAGGATGCTTGGGACTGCCCATCCTCTAAGGATCCGTTAAACTATTTACTATGTAGTAATATTTCGCTATTATAATAATGTCTATTAGTAAAATAAACTTACTTTTTAATAGCGTTAAGGGGTTACCCATATAGCCCTTAACACAGAATATATTCCCATAGTCTATACAGTACCGTAATCTCCCCCGTACTGGGCGTCGTCAGAGGGCACTCCATAGGTATGGTAGAAAACCAAAATCGTATAAGGCTCGCTATGGTAGGTGACACGGCACAACTAGGCAATGCCAGGGTAGATATACCAATTGCTATCCGGACCGATGGAAACGCGCAGCGCGCAGCTGCCGCCCACCTCGAACAACACTCCCAAATCAAAGGTGCGCACCAAAACAATCACAAAAGTAATAGAATGGCATACGAAGAAGTGCGTCTGATCAGAGGTGCTACCTCATTAATCCGAGAATCACTCCTGTTTTAGCCACCTTATGCCAACTCACGGGAGTCGGGTCCATGTATTTACCTCAAAGGAACCGTCACCACCATCCTACTTCATTCTGGAATCTCCACCGCGTACACGGTTGTCAAAGTGGTTTTCGGTATCGACAGAGAGTATGCCAGATATCCGATCCCGGTCTCTTTAACAACCAAACGTTATTATAACCCGTGGTTACAACTTTCAGAAATGGTATTTATACTTTAAAAATCAAAATAAGTTTCAAATACATTTCAATACCATAATATCATTTCAACCATCATTTATTTAAACATCAGTCATTTTATTTAATATAAAATACCATTTAAATCTATTCAATTTATTTAGGAATTAATTTGCCTTTCAACTCACATTTAAAAATTCTTCCATTTAAAACCATTTAAAATCAATTCCTTATTTTTATTAATTACATATTTACTTCCAAATTTAAAACCCTTTCCCAAAGATTATTTCCATAAATTTGTTTAAAACAATCAATTTCAGTTCCCGTAACACTTCTGAAATGCTACCTAACGTCTATAGGTTAAAACAGTTCAATTCTAAAAGACAACACTTAAATGCTGTAATAGATTATGTTCTTAACAATTTTAGTTTAAATTCCAAATATAACTTATTATTAAATATTTTCTTAACTGAAATCTTACCTTTAACAAAATCCAGAATTCCCCAAAATAAGTTATATTCCAAAATTTTATTAAAACATTTATTTATTTATTTAACATTTTAACTCATTCAAATCATTATAAATCTTTATAAAAATCCTTTAAATCATTTAAACCAGAATATTATAAACTTCCATTTTTAAAAATAAATTAAAATATTTCAGAAAATAATATATAAACCACGGGTCTGTATATAGTTTTCTAGCCTAGGTCAAGTGATACGGATTTATATCATTTCAATCCGCAATTTACAAAAACCCCGGGTTCTATCATTTCAAACCCGCAATCCCAAGTTAAATATTTAAAATTAAACAATTAAATAAATGAATGAATAATTATCGTACAGGCCTATCATTTCAGCCTATAACGATCTCAATTTACAGGGAACTTGCAGTGATGATTTAATAGTAAATAAGCATTAAATAATATAACTGCAACCATATTACAACAGATAAACAACTGATGAGGTGTCAATTTAAAATGGGGTTTAACATCATACGTTATATTACAGACAGATGACATTTAATAAATAATTTACAAATACACTTGCGATAATACACATAAATATAGGTATGTTTGTCTGGTGAGAAATACTCACCTGATTACTGCAGAAAAATTTGATAAAACGAAAATCCCGAAATAAGAGTATAGAAAGCACGATCAATTTACAGCGGAAGCAACGACTTGATCAAAATCTAGAAGAAAATCCAAATAAAACCAATACGCGACTTAAATTTACGGTTAAAGCAAATATTTTGAAACAACTGGAACGAATGGAGTAAAAGAAATTTTGGTTCGACTTTTGCTCGACTGCCTCAACCCATATCCCGACCCCAACTTCATAGGCTTGGCAATACTATTTATTATTATATATATATATATATATTTTCTTTTTTTTCCAACGGCATGTCCCTTATCATGTATTTACACAAAACTTGCGTCTCTGCCTAATGCAAACTCTCTCTGTTCATAAATACAACACGTCTCTGCCACTTTAATTTCAAAACATTGTCGAATTCAAAAACATAAAAATTTAAATTTTTAACCATTCTTAACTTATAAAATCATATTCCTGCTTCAGAAAATGTTCATTTGGATACCATTTATCTTATGATTAAATAAAATAAATTTTATAAATAAAATATCCAAATTTACTATGAATCATTTGTAAGTCAGAATTTCCCGATTTTACTTAACTTGTATATATATTTTTCCAAATAACTTTACACTTAATTTAAAAATACCCACTTCCTAAATAAAACTAAATTCTCATTTATTTACTTAACTTAACAATTTTATTTAAAACCAAATTTCCAATTTTCAAGTTAAGTCATAAAAGGAAATTTCACCTTTCCATTTGAAAACAACATTTTCAATTATTTACTTACAAAACACATCCGTTCCATAATTTTTTTTCCTTTTATAGTTAATATACACTAAATTTTCTTCACAACTTATTCATTTAGACATCAATTCAACTATGATTCAAGTTAAATAAAATTTATTCCCAAATGTTCCATTTCAACCGTCTTTCATTTTATCAATTCAAAGTACATTATTTATTATACCAAACATATCCATTTTCGGAAATAACTTTTATTAAAATTTCTAGGTTAGATTTCAACTCCATATTAAATCAAATTTAATTATTATGTCATTTATCGTAAATAAAATCTTTAAATTCACTTTAAAACCAATTATTAACTTACAAAAATTTAACTTATGGAAAACAAAACACCTTTAAAATTTTAAAGCCTTAAGTCAAATTTTTAGTTAAATTACATAAATCTTATTTCAAAAATACTTAATAATTTTTAGAAAAATATTATAATATATTAACCATGGGCTTGTTCGGGATATAAGCTCGGTTATGAAAACTTAGAGGGAAGTAGCCGAGCAAGGCAAAAGGGAAACAGAGAACAACAAGAAGAAGAAAGGGAAAAACTGGAAGAAGAAAAGAAAAAGTAAAACCATTACCTGATAGAGGCTTCAGCACAAAAGAAGAAGAAGGCTAAACTATGAGATGCAGAGGAAAGTTTTGGACGAGGCTATGTATTTATAAAGAGGAGTTGCTTTGTATGCAAGGAAGTGAAGTATACTTGGTCCAAAATGGAACATAGGCACGACATGCAGGGAAACAAATAGGTGAAAATTGGCAAGAGATCTCTAAAAAAAATATGCGCGATTTACTTTCCAGTTTGTTATGCTTGAACGTTGTTTCTTTTTTTTTCATGGATAAGCTTGCGTGATTTTAGGCAAAACGGTCAGCAAATATAAATTTGCACTGTATTGAAAAGGCAAATGAAATAAATGTTTACATAATTTGCTTGATCAGTTGTACGAAAATTTGCAAAACAAATTACAGTGGGAAACAAGAAGCAAAAGATATGGATTCGTGCTTTATGAAATAGAGGAGCGTGATTCACTATTCCCAGTTATACGAAAATCTAGATTAAATGCATGCGTTGATTATTTTCCAGTTTCTTTAGTTTGAACGTTATTTTATATGCGTGATTTATGCTGCCAATTTATGAAAATTTGATTTCGACATTTTATACCATTTTATAGTTGCGTGATCAGCTATATGAAATTTTGATCTTTATTTTGATTGAATTAAATGAAATGGCAAGAATTGGCAAAGATTTTGGAATGAAAAAGTCATATACAAAAATTAAAACCCAATTGACAACTATGGAAAATGTAACGTTTACTATAAACTACTAACTGATATTTTAATCCATACAGATATAAATATGATTTTTAAAATATGCCAAACCGACGCAATGCAAAACACATAAATTTATATAAAATAACTTTTTTAGTTTATACGTTTATTACGTTACTTATACCATAAATTTTACGCGTCCTTTAAACGCGAAATCCAACAGTTCATTAGTACACCAATTTTTTTTACAAAGTTATTACTTACCAAAATTTTATTGGTTTACGTATATTATACATATACAAAATTCATTTTATTAACATTGCGAATTTGAGTTGTCTTTTAACAAAATTTAAAAACTTCAAAACTTTCATTTTATGTTTAGACTTTTAGGAAATGATTTAATCAAATTAATATGTATATAAATTGGGAAGTAGATTTTAATGGAAAGAGAAAAATAACGGATTAAAATTCTATACGTTTTCTTATATATAATCTTATATATATATATATATATACGGTATTTATTCCCTAAATTTACGCGCCCTTTTTAACGCGTAATTTCCCAGTTCATTTATACACAAAAAAAAAATTTCGAAATTCTGACCATGCTGAGACTCGAACTCGTGACCTATCGTGAATAGCCCAGATGTCTTAACCTCCTAAGCTATTAATGTTTTCTTAATTAAAACATGATTTTGCTAGACATTAAGTTATTTACCATCTTCGACAAACCTCAAATTTCCAAATTAAAGTTAATTCTTAACCATGTCAAAATTTCAGAGATCTTATTATTTAATTAAAAATTTGGTCAATTGTTTTTTTTTCTTAAGCACTTTAAATAAACCCCAAAGTTTTTAAAATACAAGTGAAAAATACTTGTTAAAAAAATTGGGCTGTTACATATAATATGTAACGACCCACTATTTTATACCATTCAAATCGACAATAATCCACACATGTCATACATGAATGATGCAAAATAATAGATTGTAATAAAATTTGAAGCAAATAAAATCAATCACACATAATCATAGACATAGAAATATCAGAATAACTCGCAGCAGAAATTAAAATACCATAGTAGTTCATGAAGCTACTATAACGAAGTCCCAAAACAAATTAATAATATCAGTCTGAAAACAACATAATTGAAATCCCAAATACATAGAAGTTCACTAATACAAGAGCTGAACTAGAACAATAGAAACTGAAATAGATAGATAACTAGATAAGTAGAATCTCCAGCGATTCCTAGCTCCAGAAAGAGAAATCGAAAGCTGTGAATACTCAGGCTGACCCGAGCGTACAGCAAAACACAAAACACTCGAGTCAGGACATACATACTTATATAATATAAACCAACTCAAGTGAACTGCAGTAAATGAACAAGTAACTTAAAGGATGCTTGGGACCGCCCATCCTCTAAGGATCCGTTAAACTATTTACTATGTAGTAATATTGCGCTATTATAATAATGTCTACAGTAAAATAAATTTACATTTAAATAGTGTTAAGGGGTTACCCATATAGCCCTTAACACATAATAATGCCAATAGTCTATACAGTACCATCGCACCTCCAGATTGGGAGGCTACCATAAATACCGCATAGGTACGACACAAATCGAAAATCATAGTAAAGCTCGCGATGGTAGGTGACACGGCACACGAGGCAATGCCAGGGTAGATATACCAATTATGCATACGGGCTGGCGGTAACGTAGCAGCCACTACGCCCACCTCGTAACACACTCCCAAATCAAAGGGTAGCCACCAAACAATCACAAAGAAATAGAATGGTATCGAAGAAATGTGTCCGACCAAAGAAGCTACCCCTTTTGGCCCGAGATCGCTCCTATTTTAGCCACCTTAAGCCAACTCATGGGAGTCGGGTCCACATAATATATCTCAAGAACGTCTCCACCATCCTACATCATTCTGGAATCTCCACCATGTACACAGTTGTTAAAATGGTTTTCGGTATCGACTGAGAGCATGTCCATATCCGATCCTGGTCTCTTTAACAACCAATCGTTGTTATAACCCGTGGTTATAAATTTCAAAATGGTATTCTATACTCCAAAATCAAATATCATTTCAAATCCATTTAAAAATATCAAAATGTCATATCTTTTCAAAACCTCATTCAATTTTATTTAATTTAAATCCCATTTCAAATTCCCTTTCAAAATAGTTTATATTTGAAATCAAAATACTCCATTTAAACCATTTAAAAATGAAGTTATTATACTTAATAATCAAATATTAAATTCCTAAATTTTTAGCCTTTTTAGTATTCATTTATTCACTTAAGTTTGTTAAAACGGTGAAATTTCAGTTTCTGCAGCATTAAGAAAATGCTACGGTAAGTTACATTTGAAACAATTCAATTCAGCAAAGACAACATTTAAAACTGTTGTAATAGTTCAGGTTCAAGTTTAATTTCTGCAACTACAACACTTACAAAGTGCTGTAATACCGCTTAGTTAAATTTTAGCTATAGTTCATTTGTATCAACTACAGCACTTAGAAATGCTGTAATATCCTTTACATATTCAAGTTAACTTCAGAAATGATAGCATTTCTGAAATGCTGTTAATTAAATTCCAGATTTTCAATACAATTTCAGAAATAATTAAAATTTAATTTAAACCATTTTTACTTATAAAAAATCATATTTGTCACTTTAAAAATGATCATTTAAATACCTTTTATTTTATGATTTATAAAGTAAAATTTTATACATAAAATCAAATTTTTAAATAATTTACTTATTAAATTGAAGCATACCAATTTCTATTCTTTATATTTAAAAATTTAACTGAAAATTTAAATTTAAATTTCCATTTCAAAATTTAACTTATTTTTCATTTTTATTTATTTAATTTAAAATTCATTTTTAAAAAAAATTCTCAAAATTCAAATTTAAGTTATACTTCAAATTTCAACTTAACTATTCATTTATTTCACATTTTAACTTATATAAAATTATTAACACTTTATAAAAATCATTTTAATTTAATTTAAATCAAAATATCATAAATTTACATTTTAAAATACTTTCAAAAATTCTAGAAAAATATACAATAAACACGGGTCTGTATAATATGTTTTAACCTAGGTCAAGTGATACAGATAATATATCATTTCAATCCGTAATTTACAAGGAAAAGTCCAGGTTCTATCATTTCAAACCCGCAATCCCAAGTTATACAAATAAATAAAAATCGCTCGGGCCTATCATTTCAGCCCATAACGATTTTTCCCTATTCTAAAGTCTGTTCGGGTATGTATCATTTCAACCCATAGTGATTCTATTCTACAAGGAACTTGCAGTGTGAGAAATAGATATAAATAACAATATAGCATTATATAGCAGTAACAGATGATGCGACGGGTTTATAGACAGGGTAATCATTATATAAATCATATCACAGGTAGGTATAACATGATAATATAATTCTACGGATTCACATGCTATCAATTCACTAATTATATAAGTATAGATGTCATGTGTGAAATACTCGCCTCTTAACGCTGAAGTTAACAAATCCAGACACACAAACAAAGACCAAGAAAGCACGAGAACACGACTTAGTGCCAAGATGTAGATCTTATGAACAACACATAAACAAGACAATATAAATATAACTTCAACACCAAATATACTTTGAAACAATTTGAAATTAAAAGCAACAATGAACAAAATGATTTGGCCATGCTTTCATCAATCAAGTACTCGACTTAGGGGTCTTGTAGTTTGGCCAAGACATGGTATGGCTCGGGTATAGGTTCATAAAGGCACGACTACAAGGATGTGAAGTGGTTAGGGGTTACAATGTAGAGAAGGTCAAAGAACAAGGCTAAAAGGAGTTTTTGATCAACACTTTGGGCTCGGCCAAAGGTGATGTGGGCTCGGCCATTGCATGGTTCAGGTCCGAGTAGATGGTCATAGGAGGTATCATGGTGGTGGTGGAGAAATAGGAGGCGGCCAAGGCAATATGTGGTGGTTGTGATGAAGACTAGGCTCGGCTATGCATAGTTTTAAGGGATTTTGCAATTCGTGTGGAGTTTTGTCAAAGGGGAAGTCACGGCCTTGACTGGACAGAGGAAGAGGAGGTGCTAGGAGATGGCTGGTGAAGAGGAGGAGGTGGTGAAAATGGCCGAGGCAACTAGGGTGATGGTGATGCAAATATATGAAGAAATCATGGCCAAAACAATGCAAAAAGAAGAAGAAAAGGTAAAAAAAATGAGAAGCCATTACCAAAGTTTTTAGCCGTGTGAAAGAAATGGAGATGGAGTTTTTATCACGAGAAAAGTAAAAAAAATATTCGGCTACAGAAAGAAATATGGTCAGCTACTCAATGCAAATGCCAATTGCAAATTGAAAGGACAAAAAGGAAGTGAAAAGTCATTGCATATGAAAGGGTTTTGACCCTTTATATTTCCTATTTCTTTTATTCATTTAAACAAAATAAAAGTAAGTAAATAAATAGAAAAACAAAACAAAATAAAGTAGGAAAGAAAATAAATAAATAATTTTTAGAAAAATATAACATAATTAAGAAAATAGCTAAATAATTGAAACTAGGATTTAAAAATTGTAAATAAAATACAACAAGCTATGGAAATTTATAACATCACTTTAAAAATGTTTTAAAAATAAAATCTTGAAATAAAATAAGTTTCAAATATTTTCAAGATGAAATAAAATCAAATTTAAAATATTTAAAAATCTAGGGTTGTTACACTCTCCCCCACTCAAATCTTTTCGTCCTCGAAAAGAATGAACAAGGAAAATAAAGAAAGCAAGATAGAAAAGCAAAATAGTACCTGAAAAGAAAATTCCGAATTCGAAGCACGAATGCTCTCCTCCGTCTCCCAGGTACAATCTCGTTCATCAGTACTCCACTGTACTTTGACCAGACTAATAGATTTCCTTCTTAGTTGCTTCGTATCTTTGTCGTTAATACGAAGTGGCTTCCTCTCGACAGTCAAATTAGGCTCAATATCCAAACTATCAAGAGCAGAAGGCTGAACAATATGAGATGGGTCATGAATATACCGACGAAGATGAGAAACATGGAATGCATCATGCACTCTGGAAGCTTCTCGGGCAAATTCGGACTATAGGCCAAAGAATAACTCTTTCCACAATGCAGAAAGGACCAATGAACCTAGAAGAAAGCTTCCCTCTACAACCAAAGCGAATGACATTCCTTAAGGGAGAGACCTTAAGGAAAACCTAATCACCAACAGCAAACTCCAAACTCCGCCTATGCTTATCGGCTACTTCTTCTGCCTATCCTAAGCTACCTTCAACTTCCTCTTAATCTCCTCAACTCTCTCAGAAGTCTCCAAAACCAAATCAGGACCAAGAACCAACCGATTATCGAATTCAATCCAGCAAGATGGAGATCTACAAGGTCGCCCGTAAAGAGCAGCAAACGGAGACATTTTGATACTGGCCTGAATTCAGAGATGGAATGAGAAAGATAAAGGATTAAGATAAGCTTAAAACAGAATATTAGATTATACCTGATAACTATTATTGTAGGTGAATTCGACAAGATGGAGATGATCTTCCCAAGATCCTCTATAATCAAGCACACAAGCACGAAGAAGATCCTCGAGAATCTGATTCACTCTTTTCATTTGACCGTCGGTCTGTGGATGGTAAGCAGTGCTCAGATTCAGATGAGTACCCAAAGATTCCTGAAAAGCTTTCCAAAAATAACTGGTAAAGATAGGATCACGATCACAAACAATACTAAGAGGAACGCCATGGAGACGAACAATCTCTCTCATGTAGATCTCAGATAAGCTAGAAGCAGAATGGGTAGACTTAACAGGAATGAAATGAGTGGACTTGGTCAATCTATCCACAATAACCCAGATACTCTCATTATCCCTTCCAGACCTCGGTAATCCATCGATGAAATCCATGGAAACCTGTTCCCACTTCCAGTTGGGAATCTCAAGGGGCTGCAACAAGTCAGGGGTCTTAAGATGATCGGTCTTGACTTGCTGGCAAGTCGCACACCGACTAACAAAGATAGAGATATCCCGCTTCATACCCATCCACTAATGAAGCCTCTTCATATCCTGATACATCTTTGACACACCAGGATGAAAAGAAAGTCTGGACCGATGATTCTCCAGAAGCAACTCCTGCCTCAATCCACTAACATTCGGGACACAAATCCTACCATTAATCCTCAAAATCCCACTATCATCGATCTGAGCTCCACAACTACCACTACTACTGCCACCAACCCTGCTACGAACACTCTTCTTCATCAATCTAAGCATCTCATACTCATCCTTCTTAGCCTTGATACGATCTAGAAGACGAGAAGAAACAACAAGCTGATACAATAAAGCCTTCTTTTGACTCAGAGCATCAACCACAACATTAGCTTTACCAGGAGTATAGCTAATATCGAGGTCGTAAGAAGCCAAAAACTCAAGCCAACGAACTTGACTCTGATTCAAATCCTTCTCGATGAAGATATATCTCAGAGACTGATGATCGGTGAAAAGCTCAAACTTAGCTCCGAGAAGATGATGCCTCCAGAGCTTCAAAGCAAGGACAAAAGCAAGCAACTCTAAATCATGAGCAGCATAATTAGCCTCATGGGTTTACAACTGACAGCTGGCATAGGCAAAGACCTTACCATCCGACATGAGAACAACACCCGGTCCCTCACGACTAGCATCAGTATATACCATCAATCCTTTATTTCCATTTGGAACAGTAAGAACTAGTGCGGAAGTTAGCTTGCTCTTTAACTAGTCGAATGCAGCTTCGCACTTCTTATCCCAGATAAACTTAGCATTCTTACAAGTCAAAGCAGTGAGAGGGGCAGCAATCCGAGCAAAATTCTCAATGAATATCTGATAATAACCGATAAGGCCCAGAAAACTACGAATATCTGATGGAGTCTTAGAAGTTTTCCAATCCTGTAACAGAATAGAGAGAAAAAAGAACAACAAAAAAGATAGAATAATTAAATGACGAAGGAAAAAGAGAAGGAAAGAAAGACTTACATCGATCGCAGCGATCTTGGCTGGATCAACAGAAAATCCATTACCAGAAACAATATGTCCAAGAAATCGGACTTCATCCTTACAGAAATGGCATTTAGAAAATTTAGCCTTCAACTAATGATTTCTAAGAGTCCCAAGAACATATTTCAAATGCGACTCATGCTCTTCCTTGGTCTTAGAGAAGACAAGGATATCATCAACAAAGACTAGAACAAATTTATTAAGCACACCACGAAAAACATGATTCATCGAATTAACAAAGAAGTAGGAGCATTAGTCAAACCAAAAGGCATGACTAACCATTCATAAAACCCATTCTCAGTACGAAAAGCAGTCTTGGTAATGTTTTCCTCGGCAACCCTGAGCTAGTGAAAAACTATGGCAAGATCAAGCTGAGAGAAAAAAGTGGCACCATAAAGTTGATCAAACATATCATTGATACGAGGCATTGGATATCTATTTTTAATAGTGAGCTTGTTCAGCTCCCTATAATCAACACACGTCCTCAAAGATCCATCGGAATTGGTGACGAAAACCACTGTTGCTCCCCATTCTGAATGGCTAGGTCTGATCAGACCTTTGGAGAACAAGTCCACAATTTTCTTTGCTAACTCAACCTTCTTACAGGGTGCCATTCTTCTAGGAGGAAGAACTACGGGTCTAGCTCCAGGAATAAGATCAATGCGAAAATCAATTTCCCACTTAGGTGGTAAAGCAGTGACTTCACCGAATACATCGGAATAGAATCTGACCACATATGTTGAATGAAGATCACCAGGAGAAGAATCCAGAGAATATATAAAACTGCCAGCAAAATCCTGAGGCATACGACACTAAATAGTCAAGGAATTTCCTTGATCATCAACAAGATAAACATACCGGGTTTTACAAGAGATACGGGCATCATACTTACCAAGCCAATTACTTCTAAGAAATAAATCGAAAGCATCGAAGCCCAAAACATAGAAATCACTACTAAAGCAATGATTAGAATAGAGAAGTTTCACTTGCTTACAAATCTGATTAAGGTTTGCTGAATCCCTAATTGGATTTGAAACATATAAAGGTGCAGAATCATAATCTGGAGAAAAAAAATGCTCGAACCTATCACACGGGAAGCTCCAGTATCAAATAAAACACGAACAGGATGCTGAAATAAAGAAAAGGTGACTTGAAGAGTACCTTGGCCATCACTAGGAGCAAGAGCAGGTGCCGGAGCTGGAGAAGATGTAGAGGTGACAACAAATATAACAGAAGGCTTACCCTTCTGCTGGGTAGGGCTGTGACGACCGCCCATGACTCCTGCGCCAAAACAAGGAAAATAATGCGCTGAAAGGTGTGCCAGGCAGCCATGGACGATAGTCAGGGTAAAACAAAACAAAAGAATCTCTAACGCATAACTCACAGCGCATGGATAAAAATACAATAGAGAAATATAATATAGTGAAGCTCCATAGAACAGAACATCATCATATAAGCATCAAAGTAGTTTTATACAATCATCCACACAAATCTATACATGAAAGCCTCACTACAAATCGCTCAACCAAATATAGCAGCGGATACCCAGTACATATAGTAAGAAAACTAATATGCAAAGCCTTCTGCTCGTCTTCGTCATCTTCAGCGTAGAACTCCTAGCACAGCACCTGTCACCTGCTACCTAGTCTGCCCATCCCAAACATGGATGAACAGCCCAAGGTAATAAGAGGAGACATAAAACCTTGAGTCAGACAAAGTCTTAGTGAGCAGTAAATTAACAATCAAACATACCAAAAGAGCATAAGGGATAAAAGGAATAGGAACCAAACCATCCTACTCCACCTCTTTCTACAGTGATAGCCCCAGACACACACTAAGGAGAAGCAATCATAGCATAACCGGTAACTAAAGTAAAACAATAATCACTCGAGTCAAGGACGATGTTTTCCAAATACAAACCCCCAAGGCCTAAACCAAGATCAGATAAGCACCCAGAAAACACCGATCTTGAGTCCGAATGATGATACAACCAAACATCCATGACTCTGGCTATCACTGTTAACTTTGCCTTGATTTCACCGTTAGTTGAATGACCACCTGTCAAGGGCTAATGGTAACCCCGGTCTAGACATAACCCCGCACGTCATCGTGACCCGTGCCTAAGCCGAACGCATCAGCCCAGAGTACTAGCACGTCATCGTGACCCATGCTTGGAACGTCATCGTGACCCGTTCCAACGTACCCTTGCTTTGAGTATGCTAGAACCTTCAACAACGATGAGATCTTAGCCTCCTAGTCATCCTCCTTGACGACTATTTCCATACTAGCTCAAGCGCCTCTCAAGCTAACCATTATCCACCCCAACCCGGACCGCATCACCGAGTTACAGCTTTGCACGTCATCATGACCCGTGCTTGGAACGTCATCATGACCCGTCCCATCCCAACATAAGCCTTGCCTCATCACATCATAGCAAAGTCCCATCTCAATCATGCTTTGCCTTCTCGCATCATGGCAAGATCCCACATCCTCGAATCCATCCATATGAGCTTCCATATCCGCTTCATATGCTACAGGCAGCTTTCACTATTCAAGAGCCTTTCCGCTTAGCTTTTGAATCATCTCCAACCATCTGGTTCCAAATCAACTACAAGCTAATTTGAAACAATCAAATCTACCATACATTCAATCAATCAATCATTAATACAACCAATCAAACATTCAAACAAGATTTAACAAGCAATATCAACTATAATGGCAATTTCGTAAATAAATGAGCAAAAGTCCAACATATGTGATATCATGGTTTTTAGCATAGATCTATCAAATATAAAACATGGGTTTCGTCTCTAATACTTGTTAAACAAACTTGCATAAGTAAACGTCTTTGGAAACAATGGATCTAGACTTAGATCTAAGAAACATGCATGAAATCTCTAACTTTAACACTAAAACAAGCCACCAATCCAATATACTCCCTTGGATCCGCGTGAGAGATAACTACCACTCACCAAATCACCCAAACACTATGAAAACTAAACACTTCAGATCTGGACAGCGGAGATCAAAGCTTGATCCGGCAATATCTCGCCTCAATCGATGAAATCTAGCTCAAACGGATGAAGATCTTCAACTTTGGCACTTGAATCTTCAATCTAAATCTTTGATCTTGGATGGATGTTAGAATTAGATTGGAATAGAGAAAAGAAGATGAAGAAATGTTGTAGTCGAGTCTTCAAAATGGCAGCACTTCGTTGCTTCAAAAACCGGTGCCAAAAGTGAGCCAAACCCCTCTATTTATAGGCTGGAACTACCATGAGTCGTCGCCCCTGAGTCGGTCACGACCTATCATGAGTCGTTCACGACTCATACTATGCCGACCTAACACAAGCCACTCACACGACTCAACAACCCAGGCCAACTCAACACCTACCGACACACGACTCAAGACTCCACGACCTAACTCACTGCCTGCACAAAACACCTAGCCGACTTACGACCTATGGCCTCACCGACTCATCAACACACTGCCAAGCCTTAAGCCACTAACTCGCCCACGACTTAAGCTATAACCCGGTAACTCCTATGAGTCGTTAACCCGGTAACGACTCATCCTCCTCACGAGACAACACCCTGCCGACTTAACTACCCACGACCTAAACCTTAACCCCTTGAGTCGTTCTCCCTATAAGTCGGCAACACCACTGACTCGCCTATCTTAAGTCGTCCCTTATGAGTCGGCCTTCTATGAGTCGCAACCCACACACGACCTATCCTATGAGTCGGTTACGACTCAAGCCTTAACTCGGCTAACACTTTAAACCGCTACCCCTCCTTGAGTCGGTCCCCTATGAGTCGGTCACGACTCATTACTAGCACTCGGGTCAACTCCTAAACGACTCAAGCTAAAGGCAACACAAACAACACTAACGACCTGCAAGTCCTACGATTTATCGACACGTGAAATACGGGTCGTTACATTCTCTCCCCCTTAGGAATTTCGCCCCCGAAATTCCAAGCAAACAACAGCAATCACAATTATTCCGCATGCCTACCATCCATAGCAATCAACAAACCATGCATCCAATTCTATCCTAGCATGCAGAATTCTAAGACTTAGAACAAGCTACAAATTCATGAGATGTCACGACACTTTAGGGCCATACCCCGAAGAGTCCGGGATGAGCTGCCTTCATCCTCTCTTCCTCCTCCCATGTACAGTCGTTAACATCATCACTCCATTGTACCTTGAGCAACGTAATCGTCTTCCTCCTAAGCTGTTTCGTGTCGGTTTCAACAATACGAAGCGGCTCACGAGGTCTCGTACCCACGGGATCAACCTCTAAGTCTTCACAGCTATCAGCAGAAATCACCGTACTCGGGTCATGCACATACTTCCGTAGATAAGATACATGAAAAACATTGTGCACACCCGCCATCTTTTCCGGTAACTCCAATTTATAAGCGAGCTTTCCAATTCGCTCGATAATCGGGAATGGTCCAACAAATCTCGGAGTTAACTTTCCTTTCTTCCCGAATCTAATAACATTCTTCAATGGAGAAATCTTCACAAAAACCATATCACCCACGTCGAATTCCAAATCCTTACGACGATTATCGGCATAACTTTTCTGACGATCTTGGGCTTCCTTCATTCGTTGCCGAATGATTTCTATACAATCCGAAGTCTGTCGAATCATTTCTGGCCCAAGTATCAGCTTTACTCCAGTTTCCAACCAACATGTCGGAGAGTTACACGGTCTTCCATACAATGCTTCATACGGTGCCATACCAATACTTGACTGGTAACTGTTGTTATATGCAAATTCCACCAAATGAAGGTGATCCTCCGATGATCCTCCGAAATCCAAAACACATGCTCTAAGGAGATCTTCCAAAACTCGGTTGACTCTCTCAGTCTGACCATCTGTTTGAGGGTGGTAAGCTGTACTCAAACACAACTTAGTTCCCAAAATTTCCTGGAAGCTCTTCCAAAATCCACTAGTGAACAAAGGATCTCGGTCGCTCACTATATTCTTCGGAACACCATGGAATCGAACTATCCACTTAACATAAAGCTCAGCCAACTTCGATGTAGTCCTAGTCGATCGAACAGGAATAAACCTTGCACTCTTGGTCAACCGATCTACGATGACCCAAATCCCTTCATTTCCCGCCTTGGTTCTAGGTAGGCCATCGATAAAATCCATCGACACTTGCTCCCACTTCCATGTAGGAACCTCTAATGGCTGAAGTAATCCACTGGGCTTCTTTTGCTCAGCTTTCACCAACTGGCAGTTCATACACTTGGAAATAAAATTTCAAACATCCTTCTTCATACCTTCCCAGTAATAGGTTCTCTTCATATCCCGATACATTTTATTTCCTCCTGGATGAATTGTCAACTTCGAGTGATGACTTTCCCTAAGAACCTCATCTCTCAATCCATCTACATCGGGAACAACTAGTCGTCCCTGCTTCCGAAGCCAACCCTCTCGATCGACTTCGAATCCTTTATCCTTTTCTGGGTCCAATCCAGATTCCAAATCTCGGATAATCTTGACAAGCTTATCGTCTCGCTTTTGGCTCTCGCCAATTCTTTCCACAAGAGTAGGCCTTATCGATAAGTTTGCCAACATCTCAGGTTCCAATTCACATCTAGGCCTGAAATCAAATCCAGCCAAATACTCGAGACTTTTCCATTCCGAAAACATGGCTCCCAATCCTGCATGTCTTCGGCTCAACGCATCAGCTACTGCGTTACCTTTTCCCGGAGTATAAGCTATACCAAAATCATATGATGCTAAAAACTCTAGCCATCGTTGCTGTCGAAGATTCAAATCCTTTTGGGAGAACAGATACTTCAACGACTTATGATCCGTAAACAACTCGAATCGAACTCCCAATAGATAATGTCTCCACATCTTCAAAGCAAACACAATTGCCGCTAACTCCAAATCGTGAGTCGGATAATTCCTTTCATGCGGCTTCAGTTGTCGACTTGCATACGCAACAACTTTACCCTTCTGCATTAGCACTGCTCCCAGTCCAGTACCACATGCATCGGTGTAAACCACCATCTCATCATTCCTACTTGGAATAGTCAAAACAGGAGCACTTGTCAGTCGTTCTTTTAGGATTACGAAAGCTTGCTCACACTTGTCATCCCATCTGAACACTTGGTTCTTCTTCGTTAATCCTGTTAATGGTGCAGCTATCTTGGAAAAGTCTTTGATAAACCGTCGATAATATCCTGCTAATCCAAGAAAACTTCTCATATCAGATGCATTCTTAGGCCTAACCCAATCCTGGATTGCTGCCACCTTAGCGGGATCAACCGCTATTCCATTTCCAGAGATAACATGGCCTAAGAACCTCACTTCACTCTTCCAGAAGTGACACTTCGAGAACTTAGCCTTCAGCTGATGTTTCCGTAAGATTTCCAAAACAATTCTCAAGTGTGTCTTGTGTTCTTCCTCGGTTCTGGAATAAATCAGAATATCATCCACGAACACGAGCACGAACTTATTCAACTGATCTCTGAACACCCTATTCATAAGATCCACAAAATATGCTGGTGCATTGGTCAATCCAAACGGCATTACCAGCCACTCATAAAATCCAGATGGTGTCCTGAAAGCAGTTTTCGGCACACTATCCTTCGCCACTCTCAACTGGTGAAATCCCGTTGCCAAATCCATCTGAGAAAACACCTTAGCCTCGTGGAGCTGATCAAACAAGTCATCTATTCTCGGCAATGGATACTTGTTCTTCTTAGTCACCTTATTCAACTCACGATAATCCACACACAACCTCAACGATCCATCCGCTTTGGTTGCAAACACAACTGGTGCACCCCATTCGGACACACTACGCCTAATGAATCCCTTCCGTAAAAGGTCATCAACTTGCACCCTCAACTCTTGTTGCTCCCTAGGCGCCATCCGCCTAAGAGGCATCACAACAGGTCTGGCTCCCTCAACCAGATCGATACGAAACTCGATCTCCCTATGCGGCGGTAACCCTTTGACCTCGTCAAAGACGTCCTCAAATCCATTCACAATAGGCACCGACGACAGTCCATCCCGTGGAACAACCAACGAATACATGAAGCTCATGAAGACGCCTTCCTCATGCTTACATCGTATCACAACCTTTCGCCCTTCCACATTTCCGACTGTCACCTCCAGCCTCTCACAATCAATCCTTGCCGCATACTTCCTAAGCCAGTCCATACCCAAAATAATTCCGAACCCCGTAAAGTTCAGAACAAAGCAATCACAAACGAACGAGCAATCATGACTCGACACAACTAGGCCACGGCATATCATACACAAACATGACGAACCCCCAACTGGATTAGTCACAACCAATGGTCTATCAACAATATCCGGTTTCAAACCTAACCGGCCTACCAAATCATCACAAACAAAAGAATGCGACGCTCCAGTATCAAACAACACTCTAACTGGAACATCACAAATAGAAAGAGTACCTTGAACCACCACACTCTTCCCCTTCTCTTCAGCAATAGGAGCTTTTGAAGACGACGGCACAGCTCCCAAAGCATAAGCTTGCACAACCTGCCTATCTTTCCTTGGTTCTGGACAGTCCTTCTTGATATGTCCCAGCTTATCACAGTTGTGGCACTTCAACTGCACCTTTGGATTCTTGCAATCCCGGGAGAGATGACCCTTCTGTCGGCAGTTGTAGCAGGTCACTTCACCTCTCGGCTTCTTCTGGCCATCCTTACCTTTCTGTTGCTGCTGCTTCCTCTTCCTATTTCCACCCTGCTGTGGTTTAGATCCTTCCCTGGTTACAGCAACAACAGAACTTTCCTTAGGGAATAAACTCTCATGCCTAAGAGCTTTCTCCACAAGCTTTTCAAATGGATCGTCCAGATGATCCACCAACTGCCTCCCAAGATAAGCATCCAGACCAGTCACAAACTTTTCATTCTTCTGATAAGGAGAATCAATATACGATCTGGCATACTTGGACAAAGCCTCAAACTCAGAAACATACTCAAGGACCGATCTCCCACCTTGCTTGAGCTCTACAAACTTCTTGAACAAAACAGATTTCTGAGCTGTAGAGATGAACTTAGCTTCAAATCTAGCTTGGAATTGCTCCCAAGTAATCTCCTCCTCCGGAGTATCAATGGTGATAGAATTCCACCAATCCGAAGCTCTTCCCTGAAGCTATCTCGATGCAAGCTTTCTCTTAGTTGCATCCTCAATCCCTAAGTCACCAAAGATCCTTCGACATGCGTCAATCCATCTCTGCACCTCAATAGTTGACTCGGTCCCCAAGAAAGCTTTTCCTCCAAGAGAAGTATAATCCTTGCAAAGCTTAGCAAAATCCACCGGTCTTGGAGCTTGGACTTGAACTCCAACATCTACAGATGGCCCTGGAGCTGGTATCCTTCTCATGATCGAAGTCATCATCGCTTCGAACATAGTTCCATAATCAACAGCCCCTTCAGTAGCACGGCCTTCCCTTGCAGCTGGTCTCCCTCTTCGACTCATCCTTAATATCTGTAATAAGAATGATTAGAACACCTTAAGAAACAACTGCATAAGGAGTTCAAATCCTTCTAAACTACTATATTATATATAGTAATCATCCATCAAAATACAATTACGTCTCTCATACGTAGTTACGTTAGCGAGCGTTGGCTAAAATCGATTAACCAAAGCTCTGATACCAAATGTGACGACCGCCCATGACTCCTGCGCCAAAACAAGGAAAATAATGCGCTGAAAGGTGTGCCAGGCAGCCATGGACGATAGTCAGGGTAAAACAAAACAAAAGAATCTCTAACGCATAACTCACAGCGCATGGATAAAAATACAATAGAGAAATATAATATAGTGAAGCTCCATAGAACAGAACATCATCATATAAGCATCAAAGTAGTTTTATACAATCATCCACACAAATCTATACATGAAAGCCTCACTACAAATCGCTCAACCAAATATAGCAGCGGATACCCAGTACATATAGTAAGAAAACTAATATGCAAAGCCTTCTGCTCATCTTCGTCATCTTCAGCGTAGAACTCCTAGCACAGCACCTGTCACCTGCTACCTAGTCTGCCCATCCCAAACATGGATGAACAGCCCAAGGTAATAAGAGGAGACATAAAACCTTGAGTCAGACAAAGTCTTAGTGAGCAGTAAATTAACAATCAAACATACCAAAAGAGCATAAGGGATAAAAGGAATAGGAACCAAACCATCCTACTCCACCTCTTTCTACAGTGATAGCCCCAGACACACACTAAGGAGAAGCAATCATAGCATAACCGGTAACTAAAGTAAAACAATAATCACTCGAGTCAAGGACGATGTTTTCCAAATACAAACCCCCAAGGCCTAAACCAAGATCAGATAAGCACCCAGAAAACACCGATCTTGAGTCCGAATGATGATACAACCAAACATCCATGACTCTGGCTATCACTGTTAACTTTGCCTTGATTTCACCGTTAGTTGAATGACCACCTGTCAAGGGCTAATGGTAACCCCGGTCTAGACATAACCCCGCACGTCATCGTGACCCGTGCCTAAGCCGAAAGCATCAGCCCAGAGTACTAGCACGTCATCGTGACCCATGCTTGGAACGTCATCGTGACCCGTTCCAACGTACCCTTGCTTTGAGTATGCTAGAACCTTCAACAACGATGAGATCTTAGCCTCCTAGTCATCCTCCTTGACGACTATTTCCATACTAGCTCAAGCGCCTCTCAAGCTAACCATTATCCACCCCAACCCGGACCGCATCACCGAGTTACAGCTTTGCACGTCATCATGACCCGTGCTTGGAACGTCATCATGACCCGTCCCATCCCAACATAAGCCTTGCCTCATCACATCATAGCAAAGTCCCATCTCAATCATGCTTTGCCTTCTCGCATCATGGCAAGATCCCACATCCTCGAATCCATCCATATGAGCTTCCATATCCGCTTCATATGCTACAGGCAGCTTTCACTATTCAAGAGCCTTTCCGCTTAGCTTTTGAATCATCTCCAACCATCTGGTTCCAAATCAACTACAAGCTAATTTGAAACAATCAAATCTACCATACATTCAATCAATCAATCATTAATACAACCAATCAAACATTCAAACAAGATTTAACAAGCAATATCAACTATAATGGCAATTTCGTAAATAAATGAGCAAAAGTCCAACATATGTGATATCATGGTTTTTAGCATAGATCTATCAAATATAAAACATGGGTTTCGTCTCTAATACTTGTTAAACAAACTTGCATAAGTAAACGTCTTTGGAAACAATGGATCTAGACTTAGATCTAAGAAACATGCATGAAATCTCTAACTTTAACACTAAAACAAGCCACCAATCCAATATACTCCCTTGGATCCGCGTGAGAGATAACTACCACTCACCAAATCACCCAAACACTATGAAAACTAAACACTTCAGATCTGGACAGCGGAGATCAAAGCTTGATCCGGCAATATCTCGCCTCAATCGATGAAATCTAGCTCAAACGGATGAAGATCTTCAACTTTGGCACTTGAATCTTCAATCTAAATCTTTGATCTTGGATGGATGTTAGAATTAGATTGGAATAGAGAAAAGAAGATGAAGAAATGTTGTAGTCGAGTCTTCAAAATGGCAGCACTTCGTTGCTTCAAAAACCGGTGCCAAAAGTGAGCCAAACCCCTCTATTTATAGGCTGGAACTACCATGAGTCGTCGCCCCTGAGTCGGTCACGACCTATCATGAGTCGTTCACGACTCATACTATGCCGACCTAACACAAGCCACTCACACGACTCAACAACCCAGGCCAACTCAACACCTACCGACACACGACTCAAGACTCCACGACCTAACTCACTGCCTGCACAAAACACCTAGCCGACTTACGACCTATGGCCTCACCGACTCATCAACACACTGCCAAGCCTTAAGCCACTAACTCGCCCACGACTTAAGCTATAACCCGGTAACTCCTATGAGTCGTTAACCCGGTAACGACTCATCCTCCTCACGAGACAACACCCTGCCGACTTAACTACCCACGACCTAAACCTTAACCCCTTGAGTCGTTCTCCCTATAAGTCGGCAACACCACTGACTCGCCTATCTTAAGTCGTCCCTTATGAGTCGGCCTTCTATGAGTCGCAACCCACACACGACCTATCCTATGAGTCGGTTACGACTCAAGCCTTAACTCGGCTAACACTTTAAACCGCTACCCCTCCTTGAGTCGGTCCCCTATGAGTCGGTCACGACTCATTACTAGCACTCGGGTCAACTCCTAAACGACTCAAGCTAAAGGCAACACAAACAACACTAACGACCTGCAAGTCCTACGATTTATCGACACGTGAAATACGGGTCGTTACAAGGGCAGTCCTTTCTGAATGACCAGGCTGATGACAGATATGACAAAGATCACGCCCCACCAAACTGAGCAGGTGGAGGGACATTAGCACCAGCTAGAGTAGGACAACTATTGGCATAGTGTCCCTTTTGATCACATCTGAAGCAGGTGATGGTAGAAAGTTTAACAGGCTGACTCTGAGAAGGAGAAGATGATAAAGATCCCAAATCTGGATTCTTGATTCAATTCTTCTTCTACTGGTGGAAACTAGGCTTACGCTTCCCAGAATTAGCAGAGGAAGACCGAGATGAAGGAGCACCAAAAACAGCAGGACCCTTAGAAGTAGGGTTCACATAACGAATAGCCATATCCATAAGCTGGGTAAAAGTACCATGAACATGAGAAATGAGATGAACGTAGTACTTAGGACGAGCACCAGCTATGAACTTCTCATTCTTCTTGAAAGGAGTGTCAATCAGGCTAGGACCGAACTTGGAAAGTTCGTTGAACTTCCTCTCATACTCAGCAAAAGACATGCTTCCCTGCTTGAGATCCATGAACTCCCTATAAAGCTTGGATTTCCCGGCCTCGGACATCCATTTAGCAATGAAAGCATCCCTAAAAAGATGATAGATAAACTTAGAAAAGGCACGAAGAGATAGAAAATAGAATTCAAAGAAACATGAGAAGATACCTAAACTGCTCCCAAGTAATATCAGCCTCGACGGTGTTAACCCTAACAGACTCCTACCAATCTAGGGCAGCCTCCTACAACTACCATGCTGCTAATTGACGCTTCTAGACACCAGTATTCTCAAGACTAGTAAATGTCCTCTCTAAACTCTTCAACCATTGTTTGGCTTCAATAATGCTCTCTGAACCGGTAAACGGGGTTCCACCAAGGTTAGATAATTCCTTACAGAGAATAGTAAACCTAACAGGTGCAACAAGCTGAGGAGCTGGGGCAATACCACGACCCCTGCCTCTGGCATTTCCTCGATTCATCTTGAAAAAATCAATAATTAATTTAGTACAAGATAAAGAGAAGACACAGATAAATTTAAGATAAGACAAGATACATTCACTTGGATGAATATCCTAAAGAAAGAAAACACTAAAAAGGTGGACATGAAAGGAAGGAAGTTAAGAAGAAAATTTTCTTTAAAACAAGAAAAAAAAATTATATAAAAATAATCTTTGAAAAATATTTTGAAAATAATTTTGAAAATAATTTTGTACATTCTCTCACAAAGAATGATTCTGAGGTTGATTTCACTCATTCTAGGGTATTTCTACACTATCTCTAATGAGTTTTTTGCTCTGCAGGCTATGTTTGCCTAAAACCAAAGCTCTGATACCAGATGTAACGACCCACTATTTTGTACCATTCAAATCGACAATAATCCACACATGTCAGACTTAAATGATGGAAAATAACAGATTGTAGTAAAATTTGGAGCAAATAAAGTCAATCACATAGAATCACACACACAGAAATATTAGAATAACTCGCAGTGGAAATTAAAATACCACAATAGTCCACGAAGCTGCTATAACAAAGTCTCAAAACAAATACATAATATCAGTCTGAAAACAAAATAATAGAAATCCCAAATACATAGAAGTTCACTAATACAAGAGCTGAACTAGAACAACAGAAACTGAAATAGATAGATAACTAGATAAGTAGAATATCTAGCGATCCCTAGCTCCTAAAAGAGAAATCCAAAGCTACGAATACTCAGGCTAACCCGAGCGTAAATTAAACAAAAAACACTCGAGTCAAGACATACATACATATATAATTTAAACCAACTCAAGTGAACTGCAGTAAATGAACAAGTAACTTAAAGGATGCTTGGGACGGCCCATCCTCTAAGGATCAGTTAAACTATTTACTATGTAGTAATATTGCGCTATTATAATAATGTCTTCAGTAAAATAAACTTACTTTGAAATAGCGTTAAGGGGTTACCCATATAGCCCTTAACACGTAAAAATGCCAATAATCTATGCAGTACCATCGTACCTCCAGATCGGAAGGCTGCCATAAATACTGCATAGGTACGGCATAAATAGAAACTCGCAGCAAGGCTCGCTATGGTAGGTGACACGACACACGAGGCAATGCAAGGGTAGATATACAATTACACAAAAGGGCTGGTGGTAACGTAGCAGCCACTACGCCCACCTCGGAGCATACTGCCAAATCAAAAGGTGGCCACCAACCCGTCATAAAGCAATAGAATGGTATCGAAGAAATGTGTCCGACCAGAGGAGCTACCCCTTTTGGCCCAAGATCGCTCCTATTTTAGCCACCTTAAGCCAACTCACGAGAGTCGTGTCCACATAATATACCTCAAGAACGTCGCCACCATCCTACTTCATTCTGGAATCTCTACCGCGTACACAATTATTAAAGTGGTTTTCGGTATCGATAGAGAGTATGTCCATATCAGATCCCGGTCTCTTTAACAACCAATCGTTATTATAACCCGTGGTCATAAATTTTAAAATGGTATTCTATACTTCAAAATCAAATTTCATTTCAAATCCATTTAAAAATATCAAAATATTATATCTTTTTAAAACCTCATTCATTTTTATTTAATTTAAATACCATTTCAAATTCCCTTTCAAAATAGTTTATATTTCAAATCAAATTACTCCATTTAAATCATTTAAAAATGATGTTATTATACTTAATAATCAAATATTAAATTCCCAAAATTTTAGCCTTTTCAGTATTCATTTATTCACTTAAGTTTATTAAAACGGTGAAATTTTAGCTTTCGCAGCATTTAGAAAATGCTACGGTAAGTTACATTTGAAACAATCCACCGCCGAGGCAACTAGGATGATGGTGATGCAAATATATGAAGAAATCACGACCGAAACATTGAAAAAGGAAGAAGAAAAAGTAGAAAATATAAGAACCATTACCAAAGTTTTTAGCCGTGCGAAAGAAATGGAGATGGAGTCTTTTTCTCATGAAAAATAAAAAAAATTATGCGGCTACAGAAAGAAATATTGTCGGCTAATTAATGCAAATGCCAATTACAAAATGAAAGGACAAAAAGGAAGTGAAAAGTCATGGCATTTGAAAGGGTTTTGACCCTTTATATTTCTCATTTCTTTTATTCGTTTTAAGCAGAATAAAAGTAAGTAAATAAATAGAAAAAGAAAACAAAATAAAGTAGGAAGGAAAATAAGTAAATAATTTTTAGAAAAATATAACATAATTAATAAAATAGCTAAATAATTGAAACTAAGATTTAAAAATTGTAAATAAAATACAATAAGCTTTGAAAAATTATAACGTCACTTTAAAAATGTTTTAAAAACAAAATATTGAAATAAAATATATTTTAAAATATTTTCAAAATGAAATAAAATCAAATTTAAAAATATTTAAAAATCTAGGGTTGTTACATAACATAACAAAGACAACAAAAGTTGTCACTCTAAGATACGTAGTATATAAGAGTTGAAAACAAACCTCATCGGCCTGGACAGTTATAACATCATGACCTTACAATTGCTGATATAATACAACAGAAAATAAAAAGTACTACGGTATGTGAATATCCAGCTCTACTTCATGAGCTTTATGTCTCACTAACGACAACCTGGAAAACTTGGTCTAACCCAAGCATTATAATAAAATAACACCTGGAATAGTATGGAAAACCAACGTAAGAAAACTCGAGAAATGTGGGGAATATACAATAATACTGTGACCATGCCGCTAAACATGGAATATGTTTTTGCCTTACAAGAACAACAACCATACATGAAGAAATGGAAAACAAATTAGAATAAGAATTCAAATAAGAAAGGATAGGCATAGATAAGATCAAAATCCAAACTTAAAGAATAGACAAAAGTTGTTAAACATAGAGAAAAGCTTAAGTTACTTCTCAGTGCCATTAAGAAAGGATTACCTTGAAGATTCGAACCAAATAAGGGGAATGAGTTTATCCTACATGATTAGGAGGGTGTGCCCCTTACACTGAAAGTATACCACTAGATAAAATACACTTGAGTGACCATGCCAAACACACGACACTCTTGAGAACTTCCAAGATGGACCCCGTACACTTAATGCGGGCATCCGAATATACTCACATCACCGCATGCATGCTACCAACAAATTCCTAGATAAATGTGAATATACCATAATGGGTGCGACTCACAATGGCTTAGGTCTTACTCACTCTTCGGTGGTGAGTATTTCTGCCTGTCACGTAGGTGGCCAAGGTTCTATCCCGGTATCGATGTAAAAACTTGTTCAACGATGGTTTTTCAATAAGTTAGAAAATTGCCAAAAAATTTGAATTAAAAATAACCGCAAGCGCACGACATATAATTCTAGTACGTGATGAGTATAGCTCGATCCGCCGGGGAATTGTATTGATTTTAAAATTCTACTCAATTAAATTAAACCAAGATTTAAAGTTGTGTTAAGCTAAAAATGTTATAAAAAAACTAACAAAAGGAAAGTGGATAAAAATATGAAAGTAGAAGGCAATTTAGAGGCAAATCCCTTCTCATGATCATATAAATCAATGCAAATGAAATTATCATATCTTTTTTTTGATCATTCGTGAATTTAGTTGATGTGTTTAATTAGCCCTTCTCATGGCCTATTTGTGTTATTAACTAGCCCAATATAAACCATCAAACTATAACACACACACCCACTAAACCACTTCTTAACTCTCATGAAAATGACAATGAAATTAAAAATAAAATTTATTCTAAGCATGATCTATTTACTATTGATTAGTAATATAGACCATCAAATTTTGATTTTAAAATTCACTTCATTATCATAATCATATGTAAATGAAGAGGTAATTTGTTTTCATGTTTGTTTAGGCACAACCAATTTGATGTCAACAACACAGGCTATCAAATTCAAAGCTAAAACAACAAAGTTTAACCACATCAAACATTGTCATTAAGCACAAAAAGAGATCAAGGTATCAAAATGTTGAATCTACATGATTAAGAGAGCTTCGTTATCCCTAAATCAAAGGGGTTTAGCTTTTCATATTTTTTATCATGTCAACAAATGTAGACTTCAACATAAAACAAAAGCAAGAGGAAAACGAGAGCTAATTAAAACAAAATGAGAGTTAATTTACTTGCCTAAAATAAAATCTAAGCTACTAACATAAAAAAACATGTAAATAGAAGAGAGCATGAATTAAAATTGCACATAAGAAAATTACATAAGAAGAAAATGGCTAAGTAGCCATGAAAACGAAAAGAGTGTTTTTTTGTTTGTTTTTGAGCATAAAGCTAAACCAACTAAAGAGGAGGCTAAGAGCTTCATTACATGAACATATGGGTATTTATACATGTTTTGAAACCCTAATTGTATTTTTAGCGGTTACCCAAAATACCCTTGAGGAATTGTGGCCACCAAGTTATCATTACTAAGTAATGAATCCACCATTAAATGTGCGTGTGCTTTTAATCTCCATTAACATTTCCATTACCTCCTAATGGTAGATCATGGTAGGTGGGTTTGTGGGTCCTGCATGTTACATGAAGTAATTTATTTCCATCTTCATTTGTCCTCTAACTCTTGTGCATGCGTGAATACATAAAGACTTCTTTTATTTTACATCCAGTTTTCCTACAAATAAATATAAAATGCGAAGAAATATTCTCAAAATTAACATATGCACAAAAATGATCATTTTCCCCCTAAATGAAGATGAATATATGATGATTTGAAAATACATCAAATCTGTGTTTAAACATGTTAAAGTACCCAATATGCTCATTTATTTAATTAAATTAGATTAAATATAGAAGTAAAAATATGCACATTTACGTGCACATCATCCATGGTGTTGGATGTTAATGCATAAAGTGAGCAACAAATCGTCTTAGATTGACGAAGCACAAAGAAGGATATCAAAATTGATGGTCGATGAATCAACTACGGAAGCAAACTAGTACTATCTCAGTGAAAACAATAAAGCCGGATAAGTTAGGTTAATGTTGCTTCCTAGCTTGATTTGATAACATTCTTAATTTTAAGAATAACAAGAGTTTAAATGCCCCAAACGAGCAAAAAAATTGTCTTGAATGGGCGAATAAAAAGAAGAAAGCTGAATCGAAAGTCAATAAATCAACTATCGGGAATAACAAAATATTCGTGTACAGAAATTAAATCTCCTGCACTTATCATAATTAATCGATCCTGAACTAGCACTGCCTCGAGGAAAACGATGAAGCTGGACAAGTAGGGGCAGTGTTGCTTCCCACCTTGTCACAACAACATTCTTAACTTTAAGAATAGTAAGAGTTCATTCAACATTTAGTGCTAAATGTAAGATAAAATATTGAAACATTTGATTCACACTTGTGCTTGATTGTCAATCATATATATTGGTAAAACACTTTAAAACAACACTCTTTAAATTATTCCTTTGAAGGCCCAATTATATTTCTAAGTGTATTAAAAAGAAGGGTCAAAAAGAAATGTCATTAAAATATTGTTTACTATAACCCCAAAACAATTTACACTTAGCTTTATTTTTAAAACATTCCTTTTAAAATATTTTCTTATTTATAAATAACTTTAAAACAACATTTATTATCTCAAAAGAGACTAAATCAAATTTAGAATGCTTTTCTAAATTTAAAACAACACTTACCCTTTATTTCAAAATTCTTAAAAATACTAGAAAATATATTTTATACAACTTTAAAAGGGAAAAAAATGCAATCAAACATTTATTATGTAGAAATATAAGCTCAAGTTTGATACACAAGTTTAAGGAGAAGATATTTCATAATTGTTGGTATAACGATGATTGCTATAACGGAACTTACATAAATCAAACAGATTTCATAAATATTTCAACTAGACATCAATACTAGCAAAAGAATAATATAAGTAAATCAATATTGGCGCAAAAACCCTTAGGGTATACAAAAGTCCCTTGTAAATTACACATTTGTGTGTGTATTTTGAAGTTCTGTAGCGACATATACACTACATATATACTTCGACTTCCTCTTGCTTTTGTTCCTTGCAACATAATGGTTATTTATGCCATCCGCTTCCAAGCGAGAATCAAATTCAACCAAACAATTAAATAAAAATATATAAACTTTCATCCAAGTATTCAACAATAATCTATAGTAACACAGATGTCATATAGTTTATTTAGAGGTGAGTAAACTCACCAAAATTTCTATTCACGCTTTCATGTCCTAGTTTGATGTAAATCAAACGATGTTCGATTCTAGCTCAAAATTCTACTAGCTTCAAATTCAGTGAATCCAACTCCAAAATGTAGATAACAACGATACGAGTACAAGACAAAAGGCTACGTCAAAATCTGACCTCGTATGAGTGAGATATTCGTTTTATAAGATTTGGTATAAATTAAATCAATTAATTACTTAATTAAATTTTTATTTAACTTTATTAACAAAAACCCTCATCTTCACCAAATACAAAACGTGCACAATGCACACAAAGGAACCACCATAGACGTAACTATGTCATGCACGCTAAACACTATCCCCATGTAACGACCTGTATTTTTAACGATAGGATATCTAAATATTTTATTCAAATATTGAATCGTTAATTAATTAACGGTCCTAAAAATTTGATTTTTCGCATAAGATTGAATCAGGAGTCGAGACCACTTCTTTCGCGTACGTATCAACGTTGCAAATTAAAATAAGTGTACGGATCACTATATTCGAAGATCGGACGATTTGGTGGTCAAAACAATCTCAAAAAGTGCAAAAACATCATCCCAGAGTGCAGTCTCGGATAGCAATGAAATTTATACATCAGGACCAGAAAAATACGATGATGCACACAGATGAGTTTCGAGGTGATCGGACACACATTTGATCATACTACTCAAAACGTACGATCATTTTATTTGAAAAATTAAATAAAATGAATATTATATTAATATATATTATCCAAAACCCTTATCTCCTTTGGTCATTCACTGTTGTATTGTCTCTAGGAAGAAAACAATGGTGCTATATAACTTTACTCGTTCGGAAATAAATATCTAATGTAATACCCAACGAAAAATTCCAATTCCGCTTCTATTAAACTCATATCGAAAATCTCTTCGAGCCCATATCCACTTCGGCAAGTTTGATCATAGTTTTGGGACGGCTGCATATAATAGCGAATCTAGGGTTTTTCTTTGTGGCCTAGTGGAGCAGAGTTAGGCGAAATGGGGGCGTAGCGAGCTTTGCTGGGCGGCATGCACGTATCGGTATCAACGATTGGATGTTCGGTCGTTATTTGCAAATGTAACATCCCTAATTTTGATAACATTAATATGAAATTCAATTAGATAAATTAAATAGAATAATGATGAGAAGGAGATTAAGATTTGAATACAATATATAATAGGGTCGGGCTTATTATTTGGATAAATGGGCTTTAATTTGGTTAAGGGCTAATTTAATTACACATGGGCATATTAGTAAAATACCCTCCTTATTATTTTACATGCCTATTAATTCTCATTTTTTGCAGTCACTTTTCATTTTTCCCACGATCAAAAATGCAAATAACCCTAAGATAGTCGGCCATTATTAAGGAGAAAAAGAGTAATTTTAATCTAAAGCTAAGAATCCAGCTAGGAAAGATTAATCAACACCAAATCTCAAGTTCCTTATCAAATCTAAGGTGAATAATAATTCTTACCATCTCTTTTTCGTTTTATAATCATGTGATTTCAGATTTGAATATTTATTTTGTTCCCATGATATATTGGATGATGATATGCTCGAATTTATGGATTGTTTGATTTAAACTATCAGATTATACGAAATTCGTACAGTTTTAGGATCAAAACCATGATTTACTGATATTAAAATTCCATGGAAATTTTTTATGTTAAGTCAAACATGATTTGGGAGATGAGTTTAGATTTTTTGAATTTTCCAAGTTATGGAAATTTTACTACGAATTTTTGATGGAAAATAAGACAAAATTTGGTTAAATATTTAATTTGTAAATTTCAGGAAGAAATTGGTCTAAAATTTTAATATTTTTGATTACATGATTAATTTGAATTTTTTTGATTTTTGGGGATATTTCCCAGTTGATTTATTTGGGGAAATAAATTATTTTAAAGGAAGGGCTTTTCGCAAATGTCGGTTTTGTTATTTGGAAAGACTTTAACGTTAAAATCTTTTGATTATATCTGAATGAATACAGCGGTTTTATTGGAAAGGTATTTGAAAAGTTTAGAGTAGAAAATGAAGGAGTAACATGTGGAAGGATTAGTTATAAAGTAATTACCATTTTTGGATACAAAAGGGCTTTTTAGAAGAAAAAAGGAGGTTCTGCCTATTTCGAGAGGAATACCTTTCGACTCCTTTACCTTCGCTATCCTAGTTGAAACCATCAGTGTCGAAAAAACATAAAGCCAGAACCAAGGCACATGGTATCAATGGAAATTGATACGAAGTGTGTTGGTTAGTAAGCGAAAGGTAGGATGTCAAAAGCTATGGTTTCATCATAGTAGAAACCAAGGATTCAACTTTAAAAAGATCAATGCCTGCCTAGTTTTTGTAGGGCCTTTGACTAAGTGGAAACCCTATAGAGCCGAAACCTTAGCATGTTTTCTCTAACAACCCGGTATTTCGAACCATTTGCATCTGCACATGTCAGACTTAATTGCTCAAAATAGTAGATTATTAATTTTATATTTGAAAAAACTCAACATATACAGTAAATAAATCAATCACTGAATCACAAACACAGAGTAATATAACAATAAGCAGCGGAATAAATAAATAGTAGTTCATGAAGCTACTATATAAACAATAGAGTCTGCAATAAAATACAACGTACTATCTGAAATACAATGTAGTCTCGAATACAATAAAAAAACTGGATAGCTGAAAGATGAATAGGTATAGATGGATCTGCAAGTGAAGCTACAACTCCAAAGGTAAGTCTCAAATGCTGTAACACTCAGTTTGACCCGAGCATAAAGCAAAACACAAAACACTCGAGTTAGGATTAACATTCTTATATTAATAAATACAACTCAAGTGAAATGTCAACTGAAATACAAGTAACTTAGAGGATGTTTGGGATTTCTACCTCTAAGGATCTGTGGAACTATCTACTATGTAGTAATATACGCTATTATAATATGTCTATAGTAAAGTAAACTATTAAAATAGTGTTAAGCCGTTACCCATATCCCCCTTAACACATTTTGTATAATGTCGTAGTCTGTACAAATACTATAAACTCTACTCGCAAGTGGGCTATCAGGGAGCACTCCATAGGTATGATACAAAACAAACTCGTAGAAGGCGCGATAGGGCATGTGAAAAGGCACGCGAGGCAATGCCAGGGTAGATATGCCATTTGCACTCCCGGACTGGTGGTAACGCATAGCAGCTACTACCACCCACCTCGTGCACACTCCCAAATCAAAGATGCACCCAACCAAATCACAAAAGCTATAGAATGGTATCGAAGAAATGCCCCGATCGGGGAAATGAGCCCATTTGGCCCGGTATAGCTCCTGTTTTAGCTACATCAAGCTAACTCACAAAAGTCAGGGCTACGTAAATACCATATAGAATCGTCACCAAACCATCCTACTTTATTCTGGAATCTCCACCACGTACACAGTTGTTAAAGTGGTTTTCGGTATTGGCAGAGAGTACGACAATATCCGATCCCGGTCTCTTTAACAGCCAAACACTTATTTCACACCGTGGTCATTTCATTTCAAATAATTCATACTTCAGATCAAAATATCATATTCATTTCAAAACCATATCAAATTCGATATCATTATTCACCTTTAATAATATTCATTTCCAGAATCGTAACACTTTTGACTTAAACAGTTTAGATATGGAAATTAGTTCATATATTAAAATAGTTATAAATTAAAATAGTTTATATATGTTAAAATACTTTATATTTTAAAATAGTTTCCTTCAATTTCGCAAGTCGATTCACATCATCTTAATTTCCAAAATTAAATTTAAATCAATTCTAGTTTACCCATTTCAATTTAAAACTTAAAGATTCAAGTTTAAATATTCAAACATTTAAAACATAAATTTCATTTATATTCCAACATTTAACTTAAATTTTAAATTGGAAAATATTCACTTAACCATTTTAATAATGATTTGTTTGAATCCCAACTTATAAATTTAAATCAATATTAAATATCCAATCTCAATTTTATTTAAAGTTGAGAATATTCATTTGATCACCTTTTTCAAATCAAGTTATAAATCATATCCTTCAAAACCTCAAAAATCAATAAGTTTAAATCAATTCCTATTTAAATTCGCTTAATAACAAATTTGAATTCCAAGCCAACATTAATTTATCTTCCCAACCTTTATTATTAAAGTTATAAAGTTTATTTTTAAAATATTAATATAAATTTAAATAAATGCTTAGACATATTATAAATCAATTAAATTAAATTTTATTAAATTAAATTTTATTATTAAATGTATTTGTATTAAATATTATTTTATTTTTTTTTTAAAATGATAAAATTTATAAGAAAATCTTAAAATTTATATTTTTCAAAACTGACTTATAAATTAAAATTAATAAAACATATTATTTTAAAAATCTTGATTCTATACATATATAAAAATAATATATATATATATATATATATATATATATATATATATATATATTATTTGAAAATCAATGTTTATTAAAACCATATATTCCCTTTCAAAACTTTGGAAATCATTTTTCAAAATATAGACCAATAGTGTTCAGATATAATTTTCTATCCTATGGTCAAGTGATACGAATATTTATCATTTAATCCGCAAATTTAGTATTTATGGGTATATATCATTTCAATCCACAATCCCAATTCAAATTCAATGAAAATCGCTTGGGTTTATCGTTTCAACCCATAACGATTTTCAAAGTAGACCCCTCTATTCTCAGGCAACAATGTGAGTAAACTCCTTAATTTGAACTTAAATTAGTTGTTGTGAACAATTGTGAGGCTTGAATGATAATGTGTGTTTGCATGTATATATTTGCACCTGAAATGAAGATGCATGCCTGTATACATCAAAATAGGCTCTGATACAACTTGTCACGACCTAAAATTCAGTGTTTGAAAATCGACATCAAATACCTCACTTGTATTCGACTGCCGAAGATTCAAACATCGAACTCCAGTTCGGGTGGAGCTTATAACAACATTAGAGCAATATAAATAGTGGAAACAAAATGAATATCATTGATCACAGATACAACATCATCATAATATCGATTACAACATTTAACATTAATATCAGAGTGCTAATATTGATACAACAACATAATGATAACTTCACGATGAAATAACAATAAAGTCTTCAAAAGGATCCAACATACATCTACTATGATAAGGTATTCAAAACTCCAACACTTTAAGAGATTACCAAAGCCAAAACTTCCAAAATCTGATTTCTACCAAACAAAAAAAAACTTCAAAATCCAGCTAGCACCAAAACACGGAAACCTGCTACTAGGCTGCCCATGTGGAAATTATGGGAACCCGGAGTTTATTGTTTCCTAGGGCTTTGGTTACAGGCTTAATTTTTAACTCATCATGGATGGTGATTTCGTTCGATTTAGGGTTTAAAACTTGTTTAGTGTCGAATTGATTCTCAAGAAAACTGCTTCATCGTCGTAGCGTTTCAGTTGTTCGGACTTGGAGGGAATTGAAGGTCGGATGTGTGACGTTGCTTTAGCTAGAGCGACGTGGTTCCTGGTTGTCTAGATCGTCGGTGTGGAGGAGTTTTGTTGATCTGGGTTAGTTCCAGATGATGATCAGGTAGTTCATTTTCGATCCCGGCGTGATCGACTGATTTTAGGTGTTCTTGGCGACTATGGGGAAGGCTGGTGACTTGCTGGAGGTCGTGATGATGATCGTAGTCATCCGGAACGCGTGTGCAAGTGCACTAGTGCATTTATGTATCTGGGTTGATAAAAGCGTTGGAGAAGAAGAAGTGGAACTTGGAAGATTCGTGAATTTACTCGAAGCAGATGAAGTTGCATGTGGCTCGGAGTCAAGCTCGGGTGAAATAAGTTTTTTCTCGGATTATTTGATTTGGGGACAAACACTTTAAACTTTAAAGGAAAATTAAGTTTTTCTTTGATACAATTTCTGTTTAAACAGATTCTTTTGTAAAATATTAGATGTTAACTCAGTTTTAAATTGGTTGAGAAAGTTTTTAATATGAAATTGTTATAAACTAACCAGCTTTAAAATGTTTTGAAAATATACATGACTTTTATTTCTTTAAAGTTTATTTTAAATAAACTTAATAATCTTACAAATGTTTTAATTGTCTAAGTTAATTTATTTGTTAAAGGAAATTAAATACCCAAAGTTAATTTATTAATGAAAATAATTAAGGTAATTAATTAATGATTTAAAGATTAATTAATCAAGTTTTTAATGGTTAATTAATTAAAGATAATTAATTAATGTAATTAAAAGTAATTAATTTAAGAAGTGATTAATTAATTAAATATTAGTTAATTAATAAAAGTAATTAATTAAGGGTAAAAGTTGATTAAGTAATTAAGGATAATTACTTATCTTAAATTGATTTGGATTAATTAATTAATGATAATTAATTAAGGGTTAATAAAATGATTAATTAATTAAGGGTAATTAATTAAGGGTAATTAATTAATTAAGATTAATTTTTAATAATTAAAGGTTAACCAATTCATTAATTAAGGTTAATTAATAAATAATTAAAGGATAGTTAATTAACATAAATTGTGATTAATTAATGTTAATCAACCAGGATTAGTAATTTATCGAATTTCAATTAATCAGATGATCAATTAACCTTATTTATGGATGATCGTATTCTACTGAATGCTGTGAATTGTTGTCATCTCTACTGTGTGATGCTTTGTGATTTGAATTGTTTTAATTCAAGATGTGATGAATGTAATTTATTTATCTATAATGCATTTATATTATCTATCTGTGATTCTGTGTATATAGATAAGCATTATAGGATTATGCCGCTTATCGATATTGTTGTGATTGTATTTGTGATGATTGATGATATTGAACTATTGGGTAAAACCCCTAGACTACACCATACACACACATATATGGATTGCACGTGGAAATTGGTTAAGTCACAGATTTTTGAAATAGTCTTAAAATTGAATTTTTGAATCCAAACAGTTTGGAAATGGATTGGGTTAAATGTGAAAATCTTTTGGAAAGGAGTTTTGAAGATAAAAGTTATTTTGAATAACTTAATAAAGTTTTGAAATTTAAATAATTTGATTTAAATTTGAATTCAAATTTAAAATTGAATTCCATGTTTGGAAATTATAGTTTACAAGTTATAAGTGTGTTTATATGGGTTTTAAACCATTTTTAAAGTGTTGTTTTGGGAATTCGAATTTAACCCAAAGATTTTAACTTGTATAAATGAAATCGGATTTTTCCGAAATGAAAACTATTTGTGTTCAGATGATAAAAGCTTTCATATAAGGAAAAGAATTTCCAATTTGTGATTTCAAGTTGTAATGGTTTTCCAAGTTATGAATGAATCTCTGGAAACGGGTTTTGAAAGCTATAAGTTAAATCTTTGCTTTAAAGATTGAATGAGTTAATCCAATTGAAATTGAAATTGTTTTGAAATCTGTGAATGAATCTTTGTGAAACTGGGTGAACTTTGTGAAATGAATCTTTTTGTTTAAAGATTTCAAATGGTAATTTGTTTAAACCATTTGAAAGAAAGTTTTGGGTTTTAAGTTGTGACTTAACTGAAATCCCGTATCCATATGTTTTTAAATATTGCGCTCATTATTCGGTTTAGCCGGAAGAGGACCTTGTATCATATAACCCATTTGAATAATGATATGACGTTATGGATAGCATTGAAAATCGTTGGTGAAGACTGGGTGTTTGCGAGATTGATAGGATAACCTATCGAATGACTCTGCACTGAGTAGCTACGTTATGGTGATCTCCTTATGTGATGGGGAGTCCGATCGGGATTGTAAATACCTGGATTGGAAGGGTTTCTTTGGATGTGCCTTCAGTTCTGTTCGAACCCGGAACAGACTTGTATGGATGTGTGTCTGACATTACACTTTGAGATGTAAAACCAGTTTCTATCAAATACATTTCTGTAGGTGGCGGAGATTTATTCTCTTAGCTTAACACCCTTTTCTGAGACGTACGAGCTCAGAGGTTATGTAGTTGATGGTTACTAGTGATACATTCCCAATTTGGTAATGTGGCATACGAAGTGATGCTGATCATTTGTTGATCAAAGCATGGCTTTTTGAAAAAGCGTAGCTTTGTGGATGAGACCTCATTGAGCATCACAACCCGGTAATGGTCGAAACAGGAAATATGCGGCAAGGTTGCAGGGGTTGTGCCCCTAGGGTATGTCCATTCCTTCTGGAAAAGGGTGGTATTATGGTATGGAGCCCAGATACTTACTTATGTGGACATTCTATATTTATTATTGTGTGATATTGCTTTGTGGTTGAGGATCCTCGGTTAAAGGTCGCAAACGACCGGGGGTAGCATATCTTTAGGTATTACTCCTGGGCAGGGAGGAAACTGGCCTTGTGTTGGCAGAGAGCTGGGTAAGTTCTCAGGGCGTCCCTCCAGAGGCGTACCCATGTGGCAATGGGAAGTTCCTTGGCCTGACCATTTGTTGGAAGTCCAATAAAACAATACGAGCCCTTTACGATTGCAATTGTATAACATGCCACCTCAGGTGGTAGCTATAGCTGGCATAATATAATGGTACCTATGCTGGTTAAGATTAATATTATACATTCGAAATGTTTTCCACTATACACTAATAATAATATCAAAAGGATTTTGCGTAGTAAGCATGTTTGACTATCATAAGGAGAAATCTCCCCCAAGAGTGCGATTGCATGGTGTGTGTCGGGATGCCTTATAGTAGTTTCATTTTCCAAAAAGCATTGCGGATTTCAAATTTAAATTCTTTTGTTTGTTTCAAAGATAAACTGTTTTTGTTTGCTCACACCAGTCCCATGACTGACCTGGAGTTTATTGTTCCTTTCCTAAACTTTGGGTGCCTACAATTTTCCACACGGGCAGTCTAGATTTGGATTTTTCAGATAATCAATAACAGGTATAGATTTAGTAGCATTTGGAGATCTTCTTCAGTCTTTTGGATCTTAGAAGTCTTGGTTTGGCAATCGCTTTTGGGATCGCATTTGCTGCAAGTTCAATTGATGGTGGTTCGAGCTTGCAATTTAGAGCTCTAGTTTTGGAGTTTTGGATTGGAGTTGCAGTTTTGGATTCTATTGAAGACTTTTCTCATGTTATCGATATTCCGCTATGGTGTTGTGTTGCATTATTCTCTGATGGTGTTGGGTTATTGTATCATGATGTATATCACATTGTATCTATATTGTATATCAATATATTATCTTTTGTTTCCGCTGTGTTATTTATCATTTAATGTTGTTGCAAGCTCCGGCGATACGGATTCGATGTCGTTTGTCGGACATCGAGTTTGGGTCGTCACAAGTTGGCTCTTTTTCTCAGCGAATACTTGATAAAAAAATTGATTTTACTTTTAAAAATCATCAACTTCAAAGACAGTTCAATTTATATATTCAAAATCTGAAATCGTATTTGATGAAATTTCAGTTTATATTAAGTTTGGGAGAAGGAGGGTTCGACTCCAAGCTTGCTACGGGGGTATCGTGTATTAACTCGAGTGTTAACTCAAGTGAAATTATTGAAGCATCGGGAAAAAATACTTAGAAAATTTTTAAGTTGAAAATTTGAGCACTCGGGTTTATTTTGAACAAAACCCGAAGCAAACGAGAATTTTTCTCGCGGGTGACTCGAAGCGGGTCTGAGTTTAGTATATAAAATAGTTTTTACTTTAAAAATTTTCAAACCTTTAAACAACTTTTAAACATGTTTTCAAATTTATGACTTTGACTTAAGTTTGAATCAATTATGGATTTAAAGTAATTAAGTTTTAATTTATTTAATTTTGATACATTATTTTATAAAGTCATTTATATAAAATAAATAATGTAATTTAAAAAGAGTAATTAAGATAGAATGTTGTTTAAACTAATTTTGAGACGACCCGACTTCCTATCTCCAAGAAATCGCATCATCTTGAAGAAAGAAAGGGATAGAAGAAGAAAAGAAAGAGAAAGAAGAACACAAACAACATCAGATACTCACAGCAGAACGAATGAAATATAATAAATAACATAAAATATTACATAGTATCTCATTACATCAGAGTACACAACTTATACAACAGATAATAGACAGTTACAAACTTCTGTCTAACTATACAACTCAAGTACAACAGAAACAGATACTAAACAAACACAGCGGAATCAATATATATCTACACGTCGAAGCCTCCTGCTCCATATCTCCTCCAGAATTCGTCAAGCTAACCTGAACCACTTGACTACTCATACATAATATGAGTACCCAAGAGTTTAATAAAACAGAAAATAAACACTCAGGTCAGACAGGGGTCTGGTGTGAGTAAAGGGGTTAAAGTTGCTTAACTTTAGAAAAATCTTTGAAAAGAAAAGGTATTACGTAAGACTTCCCACACATAAACATGGAAAAGTTTTTACCTTACACTAACCAAAACATTTGATAGGAATTCCAGTGATATTATAATAGTGTCTAGGGTTTCAAAATAAAATACAGAAATAGCTGGAATGCTTACATCTCACGTTCCAACATAGTTGGGCACAATCGAAACACTTATTGGATTATGGATTCCATCAATGGCAGGGCTACTGGGGTACCGCCCGTCACACTACGTGGCCTAGATCAACGTACCGAGGAGCCACCCTAACTCCCCTGCAACACAAGGCCGGAACCATCCCTTACTGGACAGTCCCGAACAAGACCACCCCGTAGTTGGCGCGACCAACCACACACTAAGCCGAAATAGAAAGGGACCTCTAGACAGGGGTAAATCTCTCTCTCAAGTGTGGGCTACCCACGAAGCCTTGCTGCACCTCCCCTGTTTTAGCCATTCCTGGTTGATGAGGCTTGAGGTGCGATTACCTTTATAGAACACAACTATCTTAGAATGTTCATCGTCTACCTGACGATGTGCTGAAAGCATTCAATCCATAAAAGTTCGTTCCGAGTTCGAACGAAACCGAAGGCACTATCACATTGCACTCATTTTTGGAATCACCCTCAGAGTCAACGACCATAGCCCTTGCACTCTAAATCACCATCTCGAATCTATAAGTACTATTCCGTCAAACTCATTACGGAATCACCCACAGAGTTATACTGACGTATAGCTCTTACACCTCAAGTCTTCACTTGCTCCACTTGGATTAACGACCTAACGTTTAATTGGAATCGATGTGGTTTTCAGATTCCTAATATGGAAACCTGATCCCGGTCTCACCGAAACCAAATGCCATTTTAATGTCCAAGTTGTACTTAAGGGTTTAAACAATTCTAATTCATATTCAAGATGATATGTAAACAGGTAGATGAATCATATTACCACAATAGATAATTCATATCAATATTCATCTCCAAAAAGCAGCATATCACATAACAAAGATATCCAGTATCAACCAATCATCCCATATCAATCTCTAAATATTGATCATCCAATATCAATCAATTAACCAATATTAATCAATCAACCCATATTAATCAAACATCCAAAACAGAATTGATTATCACTTAATCAATTGAATTACCATAATCCTTCTTCATTAATTATTATTCCAAATAAATTAATCATCTCTAATAATCTTCCCTAATTAATCTTCCTTGATTAATTATATTAATTACATTCAAGTAATTATCCCTAACCATATTCAGTAATTAAATCTTTAATTACTATCATTAATTACAATAATTAATGATCATTCATTTACTTCTATTAATTAACTATAATTAATTGCATTATACCTCAATTAATTACAATAATTAATCACCCTTAAATTAATTACTTATATTAATCAACCTTGATTAATATCATTAATCACGTTAATTAATGATCCTTATTAATTTTATAATTACTTTAATTAATTAAATAATTAATTAATCAACTCATTAATGATAATTAGTAATTAACAATTTGTAATTACTTATCTAAATTAATTAACTTCTTAACGAATTAATTTCTAATTTAATTATATTAATCCTTGATTAATTAATTCAATTAATCAATCTTTAATTACTTCATTAAGTAATTATTAAACAATTAAATTAATAAATAAATTCTTAATTAATTACTTTATTAATTAATTACAATTTTAATTAATTACCTTAGTGATTAATCTTAAATTAATCTCATTCATTAATTACTTAATCACATTAATTAATTAACTAAAATAATTAAGTAATTAACTCTTAATTACTTAACAAGTAATTATCTTCTAATTACTTTCATTAATAAACCTTAATTAATCTCTTAATTAATTACTTAACAAATAATTAATTCCATCATTAATTAATTCTTAACTCATTAATTAATTATTCCATAATTAATTAACTTCAACAATTATATTAATCAATTCCTTAATTAATATCATCAAGTGATTATCCAATAATCACTTCAACTAATTACACCATGAGTAATTACCATTAATTACTTCCATAAGTAATTAACTTCCTTAATTACATTCAACAATTAATCAGTAATTACTTCATTAAGTAATTACACTTAATCAATCTAAAATTAAGTGATTATATAAAATTAAATAAGCAATTCACTAATTATTTAAAACTAATTAATTAATTAATTAATTAACATATTATATTTGAAAATCCTTAATTAATTAAGAAAACATTATTCTTAATTAATCTTTACTTATTAACAAATCATATTTAAATTAAGTATTCATAAGTTCATATAAATAATAAATTAACCATATTCATCTTCATAAATAAATTATTTGAAATTAATCAAATTTTATTAACCTTAAAGACAAATTTATCCAATTTGGTTTGCATAATTATAATTTATTTTTGGAAATAAAGTATTTAGAAACAAATTTCCAAATTTAAACATTTTAAATTATATAATTTCAAACCTATTTATTTACAATATAAATTGAACTTAGTTTTAAACATTACTTAGAAATTTATCTTAAAACTTTGATTCACTATTTAAATTCAAAACACTCCTTTAAATTAAATTTCAAATTTTAATTAAGATAATTACTTTTAAAAGAAATCATTTTTAACCATTTATTTAAAATAATTTCAATTTACACTTTTTAAAAGATTGATAACTTTGCTTTAAAGGCCATGATTTCATTTATTTGAAAACTTGTTTATAACTTAATACTTGATCTAAATTTATTCAATAAGTTTTAAATTAGAAAACTTATATTTTATGCAGTACAACCAGAAAACACTACCCCTAAATGCTCGAGTAAATCACTCAACCTACCCGTGCCTTCCCCGAAGCAAACCAGATGCCTTCGTCTTCGAGTCACCCCTGGATCCAACATGATAGCTTCATCGAGTTCCTCAACTCGTCTTCCCCAGTTCGAAAAACTCCCCTGACCAAACCGTGCACACTAACGTGCATGTGCATCTGACACATCACCTATGACCAGCGATGGCCGGCGTGACACATCCTTACGACCACACGATCTAACGCGAACTCGAAAACGTCCCCAAATTCATCAACGAACTCGAGGATCAAAATTTTGACTGATAGCTCGAAAACTGCAGCAGACCACCTTCATAAATCCTTCCACTACCAACCACCGCGACGACGTTAAACCTCGCCGACCCTCTCCATCGAAGCTCTACGTCACGAGCTACCTCTTCCTGAAAAGCGAATGCCTCCGGTCCTATCTTCATGTCGCAAAGATCACGACAACCAAGCCCAGCCGAAAACAAGAAAAAACCCTACTTTGCTAAATTTCGATCAAATTAAACATTTGAAAATTTTGATTTTATTTCTCCCAACATCCTCAACATGAAAACAAGCTTTGATCAAAGATCCAGCATCAATTGTCACCTGGATCATTGGCAAATCACTAAATCCCAATTTTTGAATAAACCCCAATTACATACGAAATATCCAACTAAATATCATGATGCAAGTATTAAAAATCATGATTTCCTGATGCTATTCCAATCATGCAATCAAAACTAAAGATTAAGTTCATAAATTTTTAACCCAATTTGATTTTTACTGTAATTTTGAAATTTCTGAACCATTATTTCATTTTAAAAACTTATAAACATTTTTAAATGAAAAGTTATATGATTACAAACATCTTCTATTTATAAATCAGAAGCCAATTCGAATTCAAAATCTAGTTATTGAATTTACTATGGCAATGGAAACTGTTATAAATATACAGAGCATGTATTTTTATGATTACGGGCATCTCAATATCATCATTCACTCAAACACCAACATACATCAAGTAAATCCAAAAATCCAGACACATCATCATGATTTCATCATAAGAACAACATAAATATCCAGGATTAAAACTGTTTTTAAAATTTCATTTCCTCACCTGATTATAACATGCAGAGCACAGCAGTTTCAATTATTCCAGTCTCTTGAATTTTAATCTGAAAAGAATGCTTTGATTTTGCTTGTTGTTGAAAATCCTTTTGCATGCGTGCTCCAATTTGACTTGCTGATGAATGTGAATTCTTGTATTACAGGTTGAAGCTTTAATTTGCAGGTTGCTAGTAAAACTTGATTACAGATTTGATGATGAAAAGAACATTAATTTGCAGGTTTTACTTTCAGATTGGTTTTTGCTTTTAGTTTTAATCTTTCAGATTTGAGAAAATAGTTTACTGATTTGAAAACAAGAAAGAGTGTTTGTGCAGGAAAACAAATTTTCTTCTTAATAGATTTATTAAAATTTAAAATGAATTGTTGCCATATGTTGGCTTAAGAATTACATTTGCCATAAATTTGTTTAATTTTTCTTACAAGTGTTATTAAGGTGATTATTATGTTTACACATGTCCTTGAATATTTTTAATTAATTTTTCACTTAATTTAATTGTAAATATAACTTATTTATCAAATTTACTTTATAAATAAATACAAGTTTACTTTTAAAAGAAGTATTCTAACACTAATAAATATGCAAATAATTCTTATACATGTTATTTAAAATCTATCATTCATATTTATGATTTATAACCATTCAATTTGAACATTTTAAAGAAAACGAAAATAAAACATTGATTAATTCCTTTTTAAACTACCATATTTAAAAATAAAAATAAACAATTATCTTACATTTTGAAAAAGAATAAATTAATCTTTGAATTAACTTTTGAAAATATAAATTAAAACAAAGCTTTAAATTACTATTCAAAATTATCAATAGATTGAATTAAATTTCAAAACAATCCAAATTATAACATATACTTACATATATATTACAATTTGAAAATTCATCTTTTATTTTAAAAAAAAAAGATCTTCTATTCACAATATATATCAAATGTATACATTATAAACAGAATAAAATCTGATTAGCTTTGAAAAAATAAATCTTATCCATTTTAAATTATTAAAAAGATATTGATCACAATTATCAGATTAAATATTTGTTATCCTTTAAAAGGAATAAATTTATCAGTTTAAATTAAAACTATAGAGAAAAATTATCAAACTAGTTAAATTATTTATACAGATTATTAAATTTATATTGCCCAATATTCCGGGTCGTTATAATCCTTCCCCCTTAAAATAATTTCGTCCCCGAAATTTAAACGCAAAGGTTATTTAATAACCCAGTACAGATTTCAATTTCAAACAACAAAGCATTCCTAACAACCAATTACTAATAATCATAGCAATAAATCAAACAAACAAACCTAACTAATTATTCTAACACAAATCGGAATAAATCTCTAATAATATCTCGAGTTTCCCAAGTATAAATCCCCGGAAGACTCGCTCTACAAAAGCCAGCAAACTAACTACACAACCAAAATCCAGAGCTCCTTTCATCTCCAGATCAATCAATCTGAATAGAACATCATATTATACTCAAGTCCATCTCAATTTCCAAATCCAACTGAACTATAAATTCGACAACAAATCGATGAATCATACACGTACTCCCTCAGAAATACGTGAAATACAATGAATTCCAGCTATCTAAACTGGCAATTCAATCTTATATCAAAACACAGATAAGAAATCTTAAAATGCCACAGCACTAACCATCCAATCTTATCCAATTAATGCTCTCTTAACCAGAGAAATCTTAACAATACTGAAGTCTCCAACTTCAAATACCAAACTCCTTATCTCATATCCGCATAACTCAACAGACAATCCAAGGCTGCCAATTTCTTCCGATCAGCTCAACATATGCCGATACTTCCAGAAACAACTAGACCAAAGCAAACAGTTCCTAGATCCTATCCAACGGAAAAGTCTTCCAAAATCCGTCGAAATCCAGAACTCAAGCTCTACTACCCAAACAATATCAAACATAACTTACTTCCTTCCTTGCACAACAGCTACCTTGCTTCCGCTGCACAACTCTGATTCTAAAATAGATAAGAATACCGTTGATGAACACGAATACAAACTTATCCAATATCTCCGGGAAACTTTGTTCATCAAATCCATAAAAATCTGAGTGACACATCAGACTTGGTCACACAACCTCAAAACAGAATCCTATTCCAAAAGCTATATCAGTCCAATTCCAATTCAAAAAAAATAATTCTGAGCTGCTATACAACCTCTCCTTTCTCCAAGAACCATCCAACTATCAGGCTAACTACCAAAATTGCTTTTGAAACCAAAACAAATGGAACTCAATTCTAGATGTCGAACTTCTGATTACCTCAGTAGCTCCTACTTCCACATGAGAACCCTCAGTCTCAAACAAAAGATTGTTCAAGGAAAATTTCCAAACTAGTCGCAAGCAACTTTTGTGACCTAACCTAGTTCGGATTCCAAAGAAAACTGTCCTCTCTTTACCAATTAGAACAGTTTTAAGCTTTTCCAAACAAGGTTAACTCTTCAAGATAACTTCCACCAACTTCCCGGGCTACTGCAAGAAGAACCACCAAGATTCCTGAACCATCGGAGAAACAAACCACACTGTTGCTTCCCAACTCTACCTCGAAGATACTACGAAGCTAAAAGACCTTCTAGTCAGCACACCGAACACTTCGAATTGCACTGCTACCACATCTAACCAAAACTCTAATACAAAGGCTTCTCCAAAACCCAAAACTATCAACAAACCACACAACGGACCTCCGAGATGGCAGACAACTTCTCAAGAAACTCGGACTCCAAACCAAGTATCCATATCTCGCTTTCCTTAAAGAATAACAAGGAGACCATGCCGAAGAGAAACAACTCATAGACCTTAGTCTCATATTCCAAAACAGCCAACCTCCATGCTAAAGATCCAAACAACTTACATACAGTCGAGTCTTCCCTATGGCGAGTAAAGACTGCTCCTCAACCACCTCCAAAACTGTTTCAAGAGAAAACATCTTCAGAAAATATCCAAGGATACTGCATCTCATCACGCAGTTACCAAGATATCATCACTTACTTCTGCACTTCCGAAAGATCCAAACTCAAGAATAATTTGCTCACCCGAGCGAAATCCAAACTTACACTTCAAAGATGAATTCCGAATCTTTAAAAAGATTTTCTTCGGATATCAAAGAAATCCTCACTCCAAACTACAAATCTCACTCGAGACGGTATTAGGTCTGCAGTCTCAACAAACACACTTCCAACCTCAAATATATGGACCTCTCTATCAGTGGTAGTCGTGTTGCACACACCACTACTCCATCTACCTTTATAACTTATGTTGGAAAATCCGAACAGATAGCCCAACAGATTAGGTAGATATAGATATATAAATATATAGTTATGTATAAAAATTACAAGTACGCTCTCTCAAGAAAGACACCACTCCAGGGCCTAGGTATTCACTTAGCCTAATGCTCTGATACCAAATGAAACGACCCGACATCCTATCTCCAGGAAATCGCATCATCTTGAAGAAAGAAAGGGATAGAAGAAGAAAAGAAAGAGAAAGAAGAACACAAACAACATCAGATACTCACAGCGGAACGGATGAAATATAATAAATAACATAAAATATTACATAGTATCTCATTACATCAGAGTACACAACTTAAACAACAGATAATAGACAGTTATAAACTTCTGTCTAACTATACAACTCAAGTACAACAGAAACAGATACTAAACAAACACAGCGGAATCAATATATATCTACACGTCGAAGCCTCCTGCTCCATATCTCCTCCAGAATTCGTCAAGCTAACCTGAACCACTTGAAAACTCATACATAATATGAGTACCCAAGAGTTTAATAAAACAGAAAATAAACACTCGGGTCAGACAGGGGTCTGGTGTGAGTAAACGGGTTAAAGTTGCTTAACTTTAGAAAAATCATTGAAAAGAAAAGGTATCACGTAAGACTTCCCACACATAAACATGGAAAAGTTTTTACCTTACGCTAACAAAACATTTGATAGGAAATCCAGTGATATTATAATAGTGTCTAGGGTTTTCAAAATAAAATACAAAAATAGCTGGAATGCTTACATCTCACGTTCCAACATAGTTGGGCACAATCAAAACCTTACAGGCGCTTATTGGATTTTGGATTCCATCAATGGCAGGGCTACTGGGGTACCGCCCGTTATAGTACGTGGCCTAGATCAACATACCGAGGAGCACCCTAACTCCCCTGCAACACAAGGCCGGAACCATCCCTTATTGGACAGTCCCGAACAAGACCACCCCGTAGTTGGCGCGACCAACCACACACTACGCCGAAATAGAAAGGGACCTCTAGACAGGGGTAAATCTCGCTAGGGGCTACCCACGAAGCCTTGCTGCATCTCCCCTGTTTTAGCTATTCCCGGTTGATGAGGCTTGAGGCTGCGATTACCTTTATAGAACACATCTATCTTAGAATGCTCATCGTCCACCTGACGATGTGCTGAAAGTATTCAATCCATACAAGTTCATTCCGGGTTCGAACGAAACCGAAGGAACTATCTCGTTACACTCATTTTTGGAATCATCCTCAGAGTCAACGACCATAGCCCTTGCACTCTAAATCACCATCCCGAATCTATAAGTACTATTCCATCAAACTCATTACGGAATCACCCACAGAGTTATACTGACGTATAGCTCTTACACCTCGAGTCTTCACTTGCTCCACTTGGATTAACGACCTAACGTTTAATTGGAATCGATGTGGTTTTCGGATTCCAAATATGGAAACCCGATCCCAGTCTCACCGAAACCAAATGCCATTTTAATGTCCAATTTGTACTTAAGGGTTTAAAAAATTCTAATTCATATTCAAGATGATATGTAAACAGGTAGATGAATCATATTACCACAATAGATAATTCATATCAATATTCATCTCCACAAAGCAGCATATCACATAACAAAGATATCCAATATCAACCAATATCAAACATCCAATATCAACCAATCATCCCATATCAATCTCCAAATATTGATCATCCAATATCAATCAGTTAACCAATATTAATCAATCAACCCATATTAATCAAACATCCAATACAGAATTGATTATCTCTTAATCAATTGAATTACCATAACCCTTCTTCATTAATTATTATTCCAAATAAATTAATCATCTCTAATAATCTTCCCTAATTAATCTTCCTTGATTAATTATATTAATTACATTCAAGTAATTGTCCATAACCATATTCAGTAATTAGATCTTTAATTACTATCATTAATTACAATAATTAATGATCATTCATTTACTTCTATTAATTAACTATAATTAATTGCATTATACCTCAATTAATTATAATAATTAATCACCCTTAAATTAATTACTTACATTAATCAACCTTGATTAATATCATTTATCACATTAATTAATGATCCTTATTAATTTAATAATTACTTTAATTAATTAAATAATTAATTAATCAACTCATTAATGATAATTAGTAATTAACAATTTGTAATTACTTATCTTAATTAATTATTTTCTTAATTAATTAATTTCTAATTTAATTATATTAATCCTTAATTAATTAATTCAATTAATTAATCTTTAATTACTTCATTAAGTAATTATTAAATAATTAAATTAATAAATAAATTCTTAATTAATTACTTTATTAATTAGTTACAGTTTTAATTAATTACCCTTAGTGATTAATCTTATATTAATCTCATTCATTAATTACTTAATCACATTAATTAATTAACTAAAATAATTAAGTAATTAACTCTTAATTACTTAACAAGTAATTATCTTCTAATTACTTTCATTAATAAATCTTAATTAATCTCTTAATTAATTACTTAACAAATAATTAATTCCATCATTAATTAATTCTTAACTCGTTAATTAATTATTCCGTAACTAATTAACTTCAAGAATTATATTAATCAATTCCTTAATTAATATCATCAAGTGATTATCCAATAATCGCTTCAACTAATTACTCCATGAGTAATTACCATTAATTACTTCCATAAGTAATTAACTTCCTTAATTACATTCAACATTTAATCATTAATTACTTCATTAAGTAATTACACTTAATTAATCTAAAATTAAGTGATTATATAAAATTAAATAAGCAATTAACTAATTATTTAAAATTAATTAAATAATTAATTAATTAATTTACATCTTATATTTAAAGATCCTTAATTAATTAAGAAAACATTATTCTTAATTAATCTTTACTTATTAACAAATCATATTTAAATTAAGTATTCTTAAGTTCGTATAAATAATAAATTAACCATATTCATCTTCATAAATAAATTATCTGAAATTAATCAAATTTTATTAACCTTAAAGACAAATTTATCCAATTTGGTTTACATAATTATAATTTATTTTTGGAAATAAAGTATTTAGAAACAAATTTCCAAATTTAAACATTTTAAATTATATAATTTCAAACCTATTTATTTACAATATAAATTGAACTTAGTTTTAAACATTACTTAGAAATTTATCTTAAAACTTTGATTCACTATTTAAATTCAAAACACTCCTTTAAATTAAATTTCAAATTTTAATTAAGATAATTACTTTTAAAAGAAATCATTTTTAACAATTTATTTAAATTAATATCAATTTACACTTTTTAAAAGATTGATAACTTTGCTTTAAAGGCCATGATTTCATTTATTTGAAAACTTGTTTATAACTTAATACTTGATCTAAATTTATTCAATAAGTTTTAAATTAGAAAACTTATATTTTATACAGTACAACCAGAAAACACTATGCCTAAATGCTCGAGTAAATCACTCAACCCACCCGTGCCTTCCCCGAAGCAAACCAAATGCCTTCGTCTTCGAGTCGCCCCTGGATCCAACACGATAGCTTCTTCGAGTTCCTCAACTCGTCTTCCCCAGTTCGAAAAACTCCCCTGACCAAACCGTGCACACTAACGCGCATGTGCACCTGACACATCACCTCTGACCAGCGATGGTCGGCACGACACATCCTTACGACCACACGATCTCACGCGAACTCGAAAACGTCCCCAAATCCATCAACGAACTCGAGGATCAAAATTTCGATCGATAGCTCGAAAACTGCAGCAGACCACCTTCATAAATCCTTCCACTACCAACCACCGCGACGACGTTAAACCTCGCCGACCCTCTTTATCGAAGCTCTACGTCACGAGCTACCTCCTCCTGAAAAGCGAACGCCTCCGGTCCCATTCATGTCGCAAAGATCACGACAACCAAGCCCAGCCGAAAACAAGTAAAAACCCTACTTTACTAAATTTTGATCAAATTAAACATTTGAAAATTTTAATTTTAATTTTCCCAACATCCTCAACATGAAAACAAGCTTTGATCAAAGATCCAGCATAAATTGTCACCTGGATCATTGGCAAATCACTAAAACCCAATTTTTGAATAAACCCCAATTACATACGAAATATCCAACTAAATATCATGATACAAGTATTAAAAATCATGATTTCCTGATGCTATTCCAATCATGCAATCAAAACTAAAGATTAAGTTCATAAATTTTTATCCCAATTTGATTTTTACTGTAATTTTGAAATTTCTGAACCATTATTTCATTTTAAATACTTATAAACATTTTTAGATGAAAAGTTATATGATTACAAACATCTTCTACTTATAAATCAAAAGCCAATTCGAATTCAAAATCTAGTTATTGAATTTACTATGGCAATGGAAACTGTTATAAATATACAGAGCATGTATTTTATTATTACAGGCATCTCAATATCATCATTCACTCAAACACCAACATACATCAAGTAAATTCAAAAATCCAGACATCATCATGATTTCATCACAAGAACAACATAAAAATCCAGGATTAAAACCGTTTTTAAAATTTCATTTACTCACCTGATTATAACATGCAGAGCACAACAGTTTCAATTATTCCAGGCTCTTGAATTTTAATCTGAAAAAATGCTTTGATTTTGCTTGTCGTTGAAAATCCTTTTGCATGCGTGCTCCAATTTGACTTGCTGATGAATGTGAATTCTTGTATTACAGGTCGAAGCTTTAATTTGCAGGTTGCTAGTAAAACTTGATTACAGATTTGATGATGAAAAGAACATTAATTTGCAGGTTTTACTTTCAGATTGGTTTTTGCTTTTAGTTTTAGTCTTTCATATTTGAGAAAATAGTTTACTGATTTGAAAACAAGAAAGAGTGTTTGTGCAAGAAAACAAATTTTCTTCTTAATAGATTTATTAAAATTTAAAATGAATCGTTGCCACATGTTGGCTTAAGAATTACATTTGTCATAAATTTGTTTAATTTTTCTTACAAGTGTTATTAAGGTGATTATTATGTTTACACATGTCCTTGAATATTTTTAATTAATTTTTCACTTAATTTAATTGTAAATATAACTTATTTATCAAATTTACTTTATAAATAAATACAAGTTTACTTTTAAAAGAAGTATTCTAACACTAATAAATATGCAAATAATTCTTATACATGTTATTTAAAATCTATCATTTATATTTATCATTTATAACCATTTTAATTTGAACATTTTAAAGAAAACAAAAATGAAACATTGATTAATTCCTTTTTAAACTACCATTTTAAAAATAAAAATAAACAATTATCTTACATTTTGAAAACAAATTAATTAATCTTTGAATTAACTTTTGAAAATATAAATTAAAACAAAGCTTTAAATTACTATTCAAAATTATCAATAGACTGAATTAAATTTCAAAACAATCCAAATTATAACATATACTAACATATATATTACAATTTGAAAATTCATCTTTTATTTTAAAACAAAAAGATCTTCTATTCACAATATATATCAAATGTATATATTATAAACAGAATAAAATCTGATTAGCTTTGAAAAAATAAATCTTATCCATTTTAAATTATTAAAAAGATATTGATCACAACTATCAGATTAAATATTTGTTATCCTTTAAAAAGAATAAATTTATCAGTTTGAATTAAAACTATAGAGAAAAATTATCAAACTAGTTAAATTATTTATACAAATTATTAAATTTATATTGCCCAAAATTCCGGGTCGTTACAAAATTTGTAATTAATTATTAATTAATTACAAAGTAATTAATTAATAAAAGTAATTAAGATTTAATTAATTACCAATTAAGGGTTAATTAAGATAATTAATTAAGAAATGATTAAATAATGAAGGTGATTAAGATTTAATTAATTTTAATTAAGGATAACTAATCATTAATTAATGATAATTAATAAAAAATTATATGATTAATTGATTATAATCACACTGTTAATTCATCTAATTGTTAGATGATTGATTATTATTGAAATGCTTTAAGCTGTTTGATATCCCTGTTTGTGATTGTAATACTATGTGATGTGAATTGCTTTATGCTGAACTGTGATTTGTGATTTTTTCCATGTGATTGTGAAAACCCATTGTCCCGTAAAACAACAATCGAATTTCGATGCGACAAGGAGTCAGATTCCATTTGGTTATCCAAAACCCACATTGTTTACACAAAAAATGGGCAAACACCTCCAAGTCGTATGATTTAGTCGATTTTAAGTTGTTCTTAGTGATTTGGATGATTTAGGCAAATATGTAAAAAGAAGGGACTAAACTGTAAAAGACCCACAGATTTATAGTGGTTCGGCCAGAACGTGCCTACGTCCACTTTATATGTTATTCTCCTTTTCTATTCAGATTACAAGTACAAGGCTTTGATTACAAGTAACTGAAAGTTGTTTGAAAGTTCTATCCGTGCTTGAGCTCTCAAACTTGTCCCCCATTGTTGTACCCATGCCCCTCTATTTATAGAGTGAGGCTGAGGGTAGGGGTCCTGGATGTATATAGCTGGCGGTGGGCCTACGCTGATGCAATCTGGCCTGGAAAAGTCGGTCCGGAACGCCTTAATTCGGTGGGACTTGGTCCGGTGGCGAGAGATCCGGTGATGGTTGATTGGAGTTTGATTCGGTGAGGGCGTAGCTTGGTCCGGTAGTGCATGGAGTTGGTTCGGTAGTGTATGGAAAGATGGTTGGTTCGGCAGTGGATGGTAGAGGAGTAGCTTGGTTCGGCTAGGAAGGGAAGTGGAGTTGGTTCGGTAGTGGATGGTAGAGGAGTAGCTTGGTTCGGCTAGGAAGGGGAGTGGAGTTGGTTCGGCTAGGAAGGGAAGTTTGGACCGGCAGTGCTTGGGAGTGGAGGATGCATGGTTCGGCAGTGCTTCCTTTCATTTGGCTTGGTTATATCTCCTTCATACGAACTCTGATTAACCTGAAATTTAAAACATAGCCTTTCCTAGTCCTTATCATCATTTCCAATCAATTTCGTCCCGATCGGAGCTCAACCAAATTTTGGCGATATTGATCGTAGCCTTGATTCCAACTGATCTCCATCATTCCTTGCCAGTTTGTTGATATTACAGTTTTGACCAAAAATGGGATAACACTTTGCCCCCCAAAACATGCCTTGTGATAGGAAGGCGTGTTTTGTAATACCATGAGCTGGATGTTCATATCTTGTTGATGTCCTGCAAAGGAATTTACAGTTTTATGTGACCTCAAATGACGACCGTTCGGGATCGAGATATTCGAGATGAAGTGCGACCGTTCATGCTCAAGCGCCTAACTTCAAATGACGATCGTTCGGGATCGAGCCATTTGAGGTGAAGTGCGACCGTGCGCGGCCAAGTGGCGGACCTCAAATGACGACCGTTCGTGATCGAGCCATTTGAGGTGAGGTGAGTTGTGCCGTTCGGGGCGAGTTGTGCCGTTCGAGGCGAGTTGTGACCGTTCGAGGTCGGGTTGCGACCATTCGAGGTCGGGTGCCATTCGAGGCGAGTTGTGACCGTTCGAGGTCGGGTGCCGTTCGAGGCGAGTTGTGACCGTTCGAGGTCGGGTGCCTTTCGAGGCGAATGAGTGTGCCCGGGGGGGACTTAATATTATCAGTGCCGTAGTTATTGTTTGGGAGAGTTTCCGAATCAAATACTTCGACAGTTCACTGCCATGCAAGAGGTGCTCGTGGACCGTTCGCGATCCAGCAGGCATACAAGTAGATTTTTTTCATAGAATTGTAAATATTAAACAATAATCATATGAACCTTACAGCAGAAATGTCCAAACAGGCAGAATTTAAATGTTCAAATCAAAATCAAAGCAAAAAAGAAAAATGAAGATGTTAAAGCGTAAACTCTTACTATAACGCGGTTGGTAGTCATTCAGAGCATGCCTATGGATCATGCGCGATCGCTCACATGTGTAAATGATTTAACCGCATTAGTGAGTTGTTTACAACTTGTTCATCGTTATCTTAATCAAGCAATCAATGGATAATCAAACGGTTCCCCGATCCATGGTCACCTCTAGCCGATGTAGACGGTGGTCGCTCTGGCTCCACTGCTGGACTTCGCCTCCTCACATACTGAAGGAGCATACCGTTCCTGATATGCCCTACCACCTCGTCCTTCAAATGCCTACAATCATTAGTGTTATGACCGTTCAATTCATGAAATACACAAAACTTGTCTGATTTTCTTTCGTCAGAAGTTGGTTCCCTTTGCATCGGTCTACATACGGAACCTGCTCTTTAGTATCCTGATAAATTCGTTCCAGACTCTCATTCAGCTCAGAGTAAGTGGTGAATCGCGGCTCCCTCCGTTGCCGCTTTGACCTGTCCCCGTCATTCTCAGTCTTTCTTTTACCTTTACTAGTTTCCGCCTTTCTCAAGGTGATTTCCTGCTTTGATCGCATAAATATCAATTCCTTCCCCTTCTTCTCTTTCGGCGTTCGCATCCTCCAATCGTAGAAAATTTTCCGCCTCATGATAGAATTATCCTAGATCCACGGGTGGATCCTTAGTTAATGAATTTTTGAACTCTGTTCCATCAGCTATCCCGGACACAGCTGCTATCATAACCATGGATGGATCTGGTCGATCCACCGAAGCTGCCGCCGCATTGAATCGCGTTAGGTAACTCCTCAAAGTCTCTCCGGTTTTCTGCTTTAGGGTTGCCAAAGTCATCACATTCTTGGGTCTTGTAATGTGGACCCTGAATTGCCTCATAAATCTCTCAATTAAATCATTCCACGTTCCGATGAATCCATTCTCCAATTGTCTAAACCACAATGCTGCAATATCCGCCAAGTACAATGGAAAGCACCGGGCCATAACCTCCTTTGATGCCCCCAACACTTCCATATTCCTCATATACTTCGTTAGATGAACCGTGGGGTCCATTCTCCCGTCATACATGTCCAACGATGGTAACTTGAAATCTGGTGGGTCTCTAGCTTGTTTGATTGCTGTAGTAAAAGGACTCCTATTAACATCCTCCAAATCTTTGTTTACCAAACCGCCTCTCATAGCTTTTCTAACCATCTCCGCCAACCTGTCATTGTCTCTGAGATGCAATCTTTGTTCATTACTTTCGACCTGCCCCCCGAGTCCACGAGGGAATTCTGGGATCTTCCCCCTTGAATGAGCGTTCACTCCTCTGCTGCTCCCAGGTTTTGCAGATGCTCCTCTTTCTCTCTCCGAAATTGGATCTATGTTCTCCATCGGTGTGCCTCCTAATCCAGGTGTTATGCCGGATGGTCCTGCTCCGTTCCGAACTCCATCTGCTTCCCTATTCGGTGCTCCAAGTTGCCCAATCTGCTGAAACAAATTCTGAATCAACTCCTCTTGTCTTTTCATCATTGTCTCCATCTCATCCCTGGTGATGAAGACTGAAGTTTGGTTCTCTCCTGAGGAAGCCCCTTGACTCCCTTCATGATGATTTCTTTCTGGTCTCTGTCTTCTACTTGTTTTCCTTCCAAGAGCCATAATCTCAGATAGACTTCTGGTTCTTAAAGAGAGTCTCTCAACAAATCTTTGCGAGGCAATGATTAAAGCTCTCCTGAGTTGTTCTCAGTGAAAGCACCAAAAATGTTTGCACAAAAAATAGGCAAACACCTCCAAGTCATATGATTTAGTCGATTTTAAGTTATTTTTAGTGATTTGGATGATTTAGGTAAATATGTAAAAAGCAGGGACTAAACTGTAAAAGACACACAGATTTATAGTGGTTCGGCTAGAACGTGCCTACGTCCACTTTATATGTTATTCTCCTTTTCTATTCAGATTACAAGTACAAAGCTTTGTTTACAAGTAACTGAAAGTTGTTTGAAAGTTCTATCCGCGCTTGAGCTCTCAAACTTGTCCCTCATTGTTGTACCCCTGCCCCTCTATTTATAGAGTGAGGCTGAGGGTAGGGGTCCTGGATGTATATAGCTGGTGGTGGGCTTGGCTTGATGCAATCTGGCCTGGCAAAGTCGATCCGGAACGCCTTGATTCGGTGGGACTTGGTCTGGTGATGAGAGATCCGGTGATGGTTGGTTGGAGTTTGATTCGGTGGTGAGGGCGTAGCTTGGTCCGGTAGTGCATGGAGTTGGTCCGGTAGTGTATGGAAAGATGGTTGGTTCGGCAGTGGATGGTAGAGGAGTAGCTTGGTTCGGCTAGGAAGGGAAGTGGAGTTGGTTCGGCAGTGGATGGTAGAGGAGTAGCTTGGTTCGGCTAGGAAGGGAAGTGGAGTTGGTTCGGCCAGGAAGGGAAGTTTGGACCGGCAGTGCTTGGGAGTGGAGGGTGGATGGTTCGGCAGTGCTTCCTTTCATTTGGCTTGGTTATATCTCCTTCATACGAACTCCGATTAACCTGAAATTTGAAACATAGCCTTTCCTAGTCCTTATCATCATTTCCAATCAATTTCGTCCCGATCGGAGCTCAACCAAATTTTGGTGATATTGACCGTAGCCTTGATTCCAATTGATCTCCATCATTCCTTGCCAATTTGTTGATATTCCAGTTTTGACCAAAAATGGGATAACACACATCGAACCCTGAATGTGAGTCTTTGTGATTAATACATCCACGTATTTTAAATTGAGCGCTCACTATTCGAATTAGCCGAGAGAGGACTTTGTGTCATATAACCCATTCCGAATAGTGATATGACGAAACGAATAGCATTTGAAGACGGTGATGAAGACCAGGTGTCTTTGAAAACGATAGGATAACCTATTGAATGTCTCTGCACTGAGATGCTTCGGTATAGAGATCTCCACATGTGACGGGGAGTCCGATCGGGATTGTGGATACCCGAATTGTAAGGGTTTCTTCCTTTATTGGACGAAGTGCCTTCGGTTCTATTCAAACCCAGAACAGACTTGTATAGTTGTATATCTGACATTACGCTTTGAGATATAAAACAGATTTCTTTCAAATACATATCTGTTGGTGATGGAGAATTTATTCTCTTAGCTTAACACCCTTCTCTGAGACATATGAGCTCAAAGGTTATGTAGTTGAAGGTTATCAGTGATATACTTCCAATTTGGTAGTGTGGCATGCTAAGTGTTGTTGTACGTTGATGATCATTTTTTGATCAAAGCATGGCTTTCGTGTAAAGCGTAGCTTTGTGGACGAGACCTCATCTGACCTCGCACCTAGAAATGGTCGGAATCAAGAAAGATGCGGCACAGTTATGAGGGTTGCTCCCTTTAGGGTATATCATTTGCTTCTGGAAAAAGGTGGTATCATGGTATGGAGCCCAGATACTTAACCTATGTGGTTGCTCCAATCTCATTACAGTGTGGTTGTTTCTTTGTGGTTGAGGGCCCTCGGATAAAGGTCGCAAACGACCAGGGAATGACATAGTTGTGTAGTAGTTACCTAGTTACAAAGGTAACCCGGCCTTGTGCTGGCAGAGAACTGGTTAAGTTCTCGGGGAGTTCCTCCAGAGGCGTACCCATGTGGCAGTAGGAAGTTCCTTTGCCTGACCATTTGTTCGAAATCCAATTCCCAATACGAACCCGGTACAGTTTTAGTTGTATAACTTGCCATTTACTTATGGTAGTCACTACTGTTTAGATGGAGTTATAGTAGGCATAGTATGAAATGTCTATGCTGGCTAAGATTAATATTATACTTTCGAAATGGTTTTATACACTATGCACTAGTAATAATATCAAAGAAATTTTCTCGTATCAAGCATATTTGACTATCATAAGAATAAATCTCCTCCAATTCTGCGATTGCATTGTGTGTGTGGCGGGAGGTCTTATGGTAGTCTTATTTTCCAAAAGCAAATATAATTTCTTTTATAAACTTTTTTTACACAAGCAACTGTTTTTGTTTACTCATAACATTCCCATGACTGACCTGAAGTTTATTGTTTCCTTTCTAAACTCTGGCCGTCCATAATTTCCACACAGGCAGCCTAGTAGCAGGTTTCAATGTTTTGGAGCTAGCTGGATTTTGAAGTTTTTTTTTGTTTGGAAGCAATCGGATTGTGGAAATTTTGGCATTGGCAATCTCTTGAAGTGTTGGAGTTTTGAAGACCTTATCATAGTAGATGTATGTTGGTCCTTTTGAAGACCTTATTGTTGTTCCGTTGTGAAGTTATCATTATGTTGTTGTTGTACCAATATGTAGCACTCTGATATTGATGTTAAATGTTGTAATGGATATTATGATTATGTTGTATCTGTGATCAATGATATTCATTTTGTTTCCGCTATTTATATTCATCTAATGTTGTTATAAGCTCCATCCGAACTGGAGTTCGATGTTTGAATCTTCGGCAGTCGAATACAAGTGAGGTATTTGATGTCCATTTTCGAACACTGAATTTTGGGTCGTAACAAGTGCATTTCAAGTTAAACCATGAAATTTTTAATTTAACTATTCGATTTAATTTATTGAAGTTTGGTAAAATTTTGAATCTTCAGTTTTAAGTCGGTTAAAAATAATTTGATGGCTTAGAAAATTTATATTGACAATACTGAAGATAATGGGAGCTTTAGAATTAATTTGAAACTGATTTGTTCAGTTTTGAATTTATATCATTTAAAGCAATATTTGAAAGTAGCTTTTCGAGGCATATTATTTATACTATGTAGTGTCCGCTGCGTATGGGTTGGTGCAAGCCAAATTTCTATGCAAGCAAGTTAAAATAACTGCCAATATTGTATTGTGTCGTTTCAAACTCTGATGATGTATGTATAAACTAATATAGTGCTTTTGTTTTAAAGATTATTCATTTATCTATTATATTTTTTCTGCTGCGAAATGTGAGATTCTATTGTTGTTTCTGTTTCTTCTTCTATTTTCGTCTTCTTTGAACTTTAACGGTTTGGTTTTTCGGCATTCGATTGTGCGGCATTTGACACAGTGGACTTATTGATGTCGGTTTTCGGGCGTCGAAAAATCGGGTCGTTACATTGTGGTAAATTTCATTTGATTTCAATCCACAATTTCAATTCTATTTGGATTCAATTTACCCTCTGAATATTGTAGTCCAGCCTGGTTAGGATACCTGGCTTTCACCCAGGCGACCCGGGTTCAAATCCCGACAATAAAAGAAATGAAACGACTTCGACTCGATCATTGAAAATCGGCACCGAATACATCACCCGTATTCGAATGCCGCATATCTAAACGTCGAATCTGGCTCGCCGGAGCTTATAACACATTAAGTATAACAACACAGTGGAAGAAAAAGATAATATCACATATCTCCAATGAATACGATATCCAAATATGATACAATACTGATCAACCAAATATATAAGAGCACAATATACAATGCTACAGCGGAATACAAAACACCAGCAATGGAACAATAGCTGAATATGATATCATAACTTGAACTTCTAAGAGAGAACTCCAACATTTGCATCTTCATATCAAATGCTTCAATCCAAAGCTAGCTCGAACTCCCAATCAAGTTGGACTTAAATAAGTCCGGTCCAAGCGAACCATTGCTATTGCCAAATCCAAAGGCTGGACGCTATCGAATTCTACACCTATTATTTGATTATCTGAAAAACCCAACTCTAGAATGCCCTTGTGGAAAATTGTGGGAACCCAGACTTTAGGAAGGGAACAGAAAACTCCGGGCCAGTCATGTGACTGATATGAGCAAACAAAACAGTTTATCTTTATCAAAAGTAAAACAAAAGATTTAAAAGAAATCCGTAATGCTTTTCGGAAAATGAAACTACCATAAGGCCTTCCGGTGCACACACAATGCAAATGCAGAATGGGAGGAGATTTCTCCTTATGATAGTCAAATATGCTTGATACGCGAAAACCATTTGATATTATTATTAGTGCATAGTGGAAAAACATTTGCAAGTATAATATTAATCTTAGCTAGCATAGACATTTCGAACTATGCCTACTATAACTACCATCTAAAAAGTGGTGACCACCATAAGTAAATGACAGGTTCTACAACTAGAACCGTACAAGGTGCGTATTGGTGATTGGATTTCCAACAAATGGTCAGGCTAAGGAACTTCCTACTGCCACATGGGTACGCCTCTGGAGGGACGTCCTGAGAACCTACCCGGCTCTCTGCCAATACAAGGCCGGGTTACCTCTGTAACTAAGTAACTACTATTCAAGCATGCCATCCCCCGATCATTTGCGACCTTTATCCGAGGCGCCTCTCAACCAACAACCACAAAGCAGTCACAAAGTAATAGATTTGCAGTGACCACATCAGTTAAGTTCCCGGGCTCCATACCATGATACCACCTTTTTCCAGAAGGGAATGACACACCCTAAAGGGCATGACCCTCATAACCTTGCCGCATCTTTCTTGTTTCGACCATTTCCGGGGTGTGAGGTCTCGTCCACAAAGCTACGCTTTACACAAAAGCCACGGTTTGATCAATAAATGATCAACAAATAACCAACAACACATAGCAGCACTTAGCATGTCACACCACCAAATTGGAAGTATATCCCTGATAACCTTCAACTACATAACTTTGAGCTCATAGTCTCAGAGAAGGGTGTTAAACTAAGAGAATAAATTCTCCGCCACCAACAGAAATGTATTTGAAAGAAATCTGCTACATATCTCAAAGTGTATTGTCAGACATACAACCATACAAAGTCTGTTTCGGGTTTGAACAGAACCGAAGGCACTTCGTCCAGTAAAGGAAAAAGCCCTTGCAATACGGGTATCCACAATCCCAATCGGACTCCCCATCACATATGGAGATCTCTATACCGGAGCAACTCAGTGCAGAGTCATTCGAAAGGTTATCCTATCGTTCTTGAAGACACTCGGTCTTCACCATGGGTCTTCAAATGCAATCCATTTCGTCATATCACTATTCGGAATGGGTTATCTGACACAAAGTCCTCTCTCTGCTAAACCGAATAGTGTGCGCAATATTTTAAAAACATATGGATATTGGGATTTCAGTTAAGTCACAACTTTAAACCCAAAACTTTTCTTTCAAATGGTATAAACAAATTACCATTTTCAAATTTTTAAACAAAAAGATTCATTTCACAAAGATCACCAATTTTCCACAAAGATTCATTTATAGCCTTTCAAAACAATTCCATTTCAAATTGGATTAACTCTTCCAATCATTAAATCAAAGATTCAATTCATAGCTCTCCAAATAATTCCCATTTCAAATCTTTTATATATAAAGGATACACCATTTTAAATTCCCTTCAATTTCAAAACAAGGTTCGACCGTCTTTCACAAAGATTATTTCACAGCATTCAAAACTATTTCAATTCAAACTTGAAATCTTTCAATACAAATTGGAAATTCTTTCCTTATATGAAAGCTATTATTATTTGAAAACCAATACTTTTCGTTTAGGAAAAATCCGATTTCATTTACATGAGTTAAAGCTTTTTAAACTTGGGTTAAATTTAAATTTCGAAAATAATACTTTTAAAATGGATTAAAAACCATATACACACTTATAACTCGTATACCCTTTTTAAACCATAATTTCCAAATATAGAATTCAATTTCAAATCATTGAATTTAAATTCAAATCAAACTATTTTAAATTTCAAAACTTTATCAAGTTATTCAAAATAACTTTTATCTTTTAAAACTTCTTTTCAAAGGCTTCACATATTTAACCCTATTCCATTTCCAAAACTATTTGGATTCAAAACAAATCAACTTTTTAAACCATTTCCAAAATTTTATGACTTAACCAATTTCTTCGTGCAATCCATATTCATGTGTGTATAGTGTAGTCAAGGGATTTTTACACAATAGTGCAACAACATCAATCACCACAGATTCAAACACATCAATATTGATAAGCGGTATAACCTATAACGCTTATCTTCCATTTATAGATTCATAGATAAATAATATACATTCATCACAGATAAATAAATTACACTCATCACAGCTTGAATCAAAATAATTCATATCATACAACATCACATAGTAGTGATATCAAACAATTCTACATCCAATAGAATCCAAACATCCATAAGAAAGATTAATTAATTATCTGATTAATTTAAATCAGATAAATTACTTATGAATAATTTACTAATCCTGGTTAATTAATATTAATTAATTTCAAACCTTAATCATTAATTAACCCTTAATCATTTATTAATTAACCTATAATGATAAATTAATTAACCTTTAATCATTTATCTAATTGTTCTTTAATTAAATAATTACATTAATAGATTAACCATTAATTAATTATCCTTAATCATGAAGTTAATTAACCTTAATTCATTCCTTAATTTTTAATCAATAAATCTTTATTACTAATTAAATAAACCTCTAATTAATCACATAATTAGATTAATCATCTTGTTTTGTTTATCTTTAATTACATTGGGTAATTACCTTAATGTTTTATATAACAAAAGCATTTCATTTTTTAACTAATTATAACATCGAGTTTATTTACAACGAACTTTTTTAAACAAAAGTGATATAGATTAAACTCTTTAAATTAATTAAATTTGAAATAATTTTTATTTGAAAACCCTTAACAAATTTTAAAACTTAGATAAACACTCATCATTTGCAAAGAAGCAGTTTTAATTTTTTTCTTCAATAAAACTTGATGGGTTTTAAAGTTTAAAGCCTATTTTTAAAGACCCTAGACTGACTATCAAAATATCGTGCCAACCCCCAAGTAAAACTACGGACTTCCCGCATGAAAACTTAATTTACACGAGCCTCTCTTCTTCTATATTTTTAAAACTTGTTTTTATTTTAAAAATTTTAAAACTGTTAACACACACGCAAGTACACGAGGCTAAACTCGAGTCCAATCAAAATTGCCCCGAGCACTGCTTCGAGTCACCTTCTTCTTCCCAACATCATAATCCAACCTAACTTCATCAGATACAAATGAAACATAGTGCACGTGTACAGATGATCGGCACCACTCTGATCATCGCCGTAACCATCCATACTTCATCGAACACCTCCGCCAACAGTCTGATCACTAAGAATGACGATACGTGTAGAAATTTCAAAATCGAGCTTCATGCCTTTTACACGGAACCAAACGACCCCCACAAACTTCCACGCTTCACCACCTCCGTCGATCAGACGGACCGCCATTGCATCCAGACCCTTGTCGAAGTTCACTACACCGATTTCCCTAGGTGTGGTAGCACTCGATCCACCCATGCCAACGTATGAATCCAAGAACAAATGCCAACCAAACTGGGCATTAAAACCCTATTCCATCATCACGCCACTATCTTAGTGATCGGAAAATTTTCCGATCATTTTTGCCGAGATCCCCCATCCTCAAACACACTTCAGTAAAAATCTCGAGACCAATTACTTCGCCAGTCACCAGAAAATACTCGATTCCATGTAACATCCAACTCTCGATTTCTCGTTATTCAAAAGCCTAAAAATCTTGATTTTAATTTTAAAAATCTTAGTTTTCGATGACAAAACAAATTATATACCTGAAACAAGCAATTACTATAATCGAGATTTTGATAGGTTTCAAAATAATTGTTCTTCTTCCCTTTTTATTTAAAACTGGTTTTAGACTAAATTCTGAAACATTTTTTTAAAATAAATATTTTGATATAACTAACAATTTTTTTATATACTAAAGTCTAAATAGATTCAGGGAGGAAGGTTTTGGATTTTTTTTTTCAAGTTTGGAAACCTGAACAACAAGGGACAGAGCCTAAATGCTGGCATGCATATCATTATCCTTAAGCATACACATACATGCAAGCATAATCATATCATGAATCAAGCACATAGAGATCATACATCACATATCATTCAAATATATATCAGGTTGAGTTTCCTCACCTGGAAGTATGAAGCAGAGAAGCAAAGATGAATATGAGCCTGGTACTTGATATATCTGATCTAAAATGATCTGCTTGATTGTAGAGTTGTTGAGTTTTAACATGGTCTTAGTGTTGCATGCCCTTTTGATTTGAATTTGCTTCTTGATATTAATTTACTTGTTGCTTGAACCTTGTACAACAGAGATAGATTTTAATCTTTTAAATCTGGAAAATTTTAAAATCTGGAACCAGCTGATGCATTTGATTTTTGTTGTCTGAACTTGATTGAATCTACTATGGTCATAAGCTTCAGATCCTTGAATTGGAGTTGATTTGTTTTTGAATTGGAATCTTGTTTCCAAATTGATGAACTTGAATTTATTTTCTTTTTGATCCAAGTTTGTTTGCTTTCTGATCTATTTAGTTTTCAGGTTTTGAATTCAAACAAGTTTTGCTTTAATTTTCTAGTTTGTGGATTTTCAAGTTTGAGAGGTTGTTGCTTGATTTTAGATTATTTGCTCAGGTTGTTATCAGATTTGAGAAATTACATATGAGAATAGCCTGGTTTTTTCTTCTTAATTCCGATGTTTATTTCCACTACAAGTTTTTAAAACAAACCAATTTCCACTGGTATCCATTTGTTACACTTGTTAATTTATGTTATTCCTTAACTTACATTTGTTAAAACAATACAAATTATGTTTATTCCTTACTTAGATTTATTTTATAAATTTTTTTTTGGACCTTGCTTTATTTTAATTTTATGAAACATGTTTTTATGTTTTTTATGTATTTTAAACTTTACACTTTCAAAATATACATTCATATCAATGCTTTGTATTAATAAAATTTTAATACGTATATTAGTTTACTTTTAGTAATATATATATTTATATTCTCTAAAGAAATATGATTTAGAAATCAAATTATACTTTAACACATATATTTTATATGTATTTATTCCATTTTGAATCCTAATTAATGCATTTCCTTATGTATACATATCTAAAGCTTTCATTCATTCTTGTTTTAAAATTTAAATTCAAGTTATTATACTTTTAAATAAATAAACACACATATGTATATTATAGAATTTAGCTTTAAACAATTGTTTTGAAAATCATTTATATTTAATTCAAAATATACCTTTATAAATATATATGACATACGTCTCTTAAAATTAGAAAACAAATTTCTATAAAATTATATAATTTTCAAATACAAGTTTTATTTATTATAAGACATTAAATATAGAATTTCAAACCCACAATTAAATTTTAAAATCAATGTCCAAATAAATAAATATCTTATTTAATCTTGGAAAAATTAAATTAATTTACAATTTAAATTCACAAATTTATATCAATTACTAAATTTAATTTTACTCAAAAATTAGGATCATTACAGATTCCCCCCTTAAGAAAATATCATCCTCGAAATTTGCTAGGGAGACAATAAAGAACGGATACACGAAGACAGAGAAACGGTTTTCCAGATCAAACTGAATATCTGTTCTACATTTGGCTTACCAAATCAGAATATCAATAATATGAGAACAAAATCATTCAATATTACACAAGATACTCGGGTCACCAGATCTATGAAATATGCAGGGCATTGGTTAGTTCGAAGGATAACTAGCAGTTCGTAGAATATATCTGGACCCAACAAACAAACAATGGATATTCAATCTAGGTTGGAATATCCCAAAGTTTACACCAGCTTGTCCCTCTTTGAACTTGGAAACTTACAAGAGATCGCAATAAAAATTTCAAACTTTGGTTTTGACCAAAATTGTTTTATTGATACAATTCAATTTAACTTCATATTTTATTAACTAATTTATTTCAAATAAATTTTCATATTTATTAGAGTTAAAAACAGAAAGCTGATAAGAATCCGATGAAAGAATATGAGATAGAAACTTATCTTCAACGATTCACAGGGCCATCACCGCACTGAAGCTTTTTTCGTGAGCTGCTACGAAGCAATCAAAGAGTTGAAATTGAATGATGATTAAAGAGATTGATAGAAAATTGTTTCCGCTATTATAGGGTATTAGCCATGAAGTGACCCACTTTTCCTCACCCATATTTTAATCACTTTTAGTTGAGTTTTTTTTAAACAGGGGATAACCTCTTTTAATTGATTTCCCAAGATCCAGAATTTACTAATATAAAAATACCAGTATATAAATCAAGTCATATCATTTACATGTCTGAAGATATGTAAATGTTTCTTTGCCTATCAGAGTGTTAAAGTAGCAAAGAAATTTAATCACACAATATTTCCCATAATTGAGAGGTTTTGTGTCACATAGCTATTTCTACACTTTAATCTTTTTATTGACTCAAGATTGACTAATACATGATTCAAGTGTTACCACTTATTATTTTCTTGTTTTATTTCCCACATTAATTAATTAATCCATGGATTTATAACCCATTTATTTAACCTTTGGGATTTAGGAATTCATACATATTGTTTTAGAATGATAAAATATATTAAAGCAATTCATACATGTTAGTCTAGCCCAGGTTCTGAATTCAAACACAAACAATTCATGTCAAGCAAAATCCACATATCTTGGTTCATAGGGAATGTAATGATCATGCGAGTAATAGGGTTGTAAACTAATTTAAAGGTCGTGCATATGAAAACAATACAGATGAATAAAGTGCAACCCAGACCAACATACCAAATGAAGATTGGGCATGTACATGAAGGCAGCAATTACAACTGATTTAAGTGAAAGGCAACTATACAAATGAATGGTTAATAAAGGTACCAGCTCAATATGCTATGCACAAGGACCAAGGTCAGAGGTGACATCAATGTATTCGTACAGTCAGGCAATGTCAAAAATCAGAGCAATGTAAAACTTCCAGCTGAACACATAATGAAGACAAGCTGCTGAATTCCAAACAAAGAGTAGGTGACAGTGATCAATGTGCAATGGAGTAATGGATATGCTAATACATAAACAAGACCACATGATACTGTGAACTACAACAGACTCATCTAAAACCAAATGCAACCAGACTTCAAATCAAGCATGTAGACTGTAACAGCCCTAGTTTTTCTAGCAATTTTTTTTTAATTATTAAATCTGGAACTTTATTTTAATATATATTTGATTTAAAACTTTTTCCAAAAGGTCTAAAAATTTAAAATTTTAAAGTTTGAAATTGATAACTTTGTTAAAAGACAACTCCGTTAGGAATTTTTATAAAAAAATCTGAATTTTGTATATATATAATATATGTAAACCAATTAAATTTTAGTTACGTAATAGTGTTGAAGAATTTAGTGTATTAATGAACTGTTGGATTTCGCGTTTAAAGGTCGCATAAAATTTATGGTATAAGTAACAAAATAAACGTACAAATTAAAAACGTTATATAAATTTTGGGTGTTTTTGCATTGCGTCGGTTTGGCGTATTTTAAAAATCATATTTAAATATCTATATGGATTTAAAATATTCAGTAGTTTTATAGCAAACGTTACTTTTTTTCCACAGCTTTTCATTGGGTAAAAATTTTGGTATAAAACTTTAAATCCAAAATCTTTGCTAAATCAATCACTTGCCTAAAATCAACTCATGCGTTCAAATCTTATTGTTGCCGTTTCTTGCATAAATCACGCTAGCCTCATTCATGAATACAAAGAAAAAAAAAGGACGTTCAAACGAAAAAAAATGGAAATAAATCACGAAATTTCTGGTTTGTCTAAATATCTTTTATCTTCTTGCCGTTCTTCTTATCTGCCTAAATATCATTCAAAGGTTTATTACCCAAATTCGAAACTTCTCTGGTTATTCACTCGGCTAGCATTTATATCACACAAATATTATCTACCGTTTCCATTATGGATCAATCAAATTTTGAATTCTTGCCTATCTTTTCAAACTCTCACATTTCATTTCTATCTCTCTGTTTCCACTGCCTTGTTTTGCAATAAATAAAATTTTCGTATAACTGATCCTATAATCACGCATATTTTTCTGGAACCAGAGATTTATTTCTTTCTCATTCAATTTGTGCAACTCGAAGATCCTCACGTGCGTAAAAAAAAAAAAAAAATCTCAACTTGTTCTTATATATATCCCACCACAAAGCATTGTTCCACTTGCATGGTTCACCTCTTCAACAAATATTCATCTGATCTTCCCGAGATGTGCGTGCAAACTTCAGGTATGTGTGCATACTTTTTTTTTGCTCTCTTTTCTCTTGTTTTTCTTTCATCAACTGTTCCATGCTATTTCTCCTCCTCTGCTCCACCACCATGGCCCAGTCAGAGTTGCACCCTAGTCTCCCCATCATGCAAATGCGACAGCCTCCATTTTGCTCTGCCGCATGTGTGCATTCGAATATTGATAGGGTAGGGTCGTGCCACTTTTCAAAAAAGAAAAAAGAAAAGAAAGAAAGAACATGTTTTATAAAGGCAAAAGGACATGTTTTTGAAGGACGTATTTTTCAGTTTAACGCATGCATAATGCATAAACGAGTGAATATGGGTAAGGACACTTGCAAGGGTTATGGCCGAGCATCTAGTAAAAAGATCCATGCATTTAGTTTGAATAGGCTGGCGAAATTTTGCATGTGTACATACAGAATAGGGTGAGATTGGGTAGGGAGAAGGGTGCGTGAGTTTTGTGGGGAAAGAAGAATATAACAGAGGAAGGGGAGGAAAGGAAGAGGGAGAGAAAAGAGAGAGCGTGCATCTGTGCACGTCATGTATCACGGCCATATCAGATTAAAGCATGCATTAAGTTGGTTTGGCCGAGCCTTAAGTTGATGCCCCTCTAGTTCACGTAGATGAAGTTGCAAAGAAAGATTGCCTTGAAAAAAAAAAGAGAAGAGTAGCGTTCATATACATGTAAGCCGAGTCTAGGGGGAGGCAGTGATGTTTTGGATGTGTGCTGTTGTATTTGGGCTGAGCATGGGTTAAGTGGTGGAGCGGTCGAGTCGAATAGTTTCCGTTCGTCCCGTTTTGTTCAAAAGTTTCGTGTTAAAAATTTTCTTAGCTTGATTGTTATTAATTCGTTCCTCTTTCATATATATATCGGTTAGCAGACTCCGCATCAATTTGATCGTTACCCGCTGTGCGTTTTCTTTTCCGGTGGATTTTCGTTTTGAATCAAATTTTTTCTACAGCACTCAGGTGAGTAATTCTCACCAGACAACATACCTATATTTTCTGTGAATTATCGCAAGTGTATGTGTAAATTATTTATTAAATGTCATATGTCTGTAATATAACGTAAAATGTTAAACCCCATTTTAAATTGACACCTCATCAGTTGTTTATCTATTGTAATATTATTGCACTTATATTATTTAATGCTTATTTACTGTTAAATCATCATTGCAAATTTCCTGTAAATTGAGATCGTTATAGGCTGAAATGATAGACCAGAACGATAATTATTATTCATTTATTTAGTTAATTGTTTAATTTTTTTAACTTGGGATTGCGGGTTTGAAATGATAGAACCCGGGGTTTTGTAAATTGCGGATTTAAATGATATAATCCGTATCACTTGACCTAGGCTAGAAAACTATATACAGACCCGTGGTTTATATAATGTTTTTCTGAAATGTTTTAATTTATTTTAAAATGGAAGTTTATAATATTCTGGATTTTTATAAAGATTTATAATGATTTGGGAAATTCTGGATTTTATTAAAAGTAAGATTTCAGTTAAGAAAAAAATTGATAATAAGTTATATTTGGAATTTAAAACTTAATTGTTAAGAGTAAAATCTATTACAGCATTTAAATGCTGTCTTTTATAAACGGACTGTTTTAACCTATAAACTTAAGGTAGCATTCATAAGTGCTACAGAAACTGAAATTCGATATTTTAAATAAATTCATGGAAATAAATTTTGGGGAAAAGGAATTAAATTTTGGGACTTAATATGAAATTTATAAAATAAGGAATTTGCTTTGAATGGATTTTTAATGGAAGAACTTAATTTTTTTTAAGGTGAGAAAAGGCAATTAATTCCTAAATAAATTGAATAGATTTAAATGGTATATTTTAAAAAGGACCAATGTTTAAAAACAATATTTTGATATTGAAGTATTTGAAATATATTGTAAAGTATAAATACCGTTTTAAACTATAACCACGGGTTAGAATAACGTTTGGTTGGCAAAGAGACCGGGATCGGATATGGACATACTCTCTGTCGATACCGAAAACCACTTTGACTAACCGTGTACGAGGTGGAGATTTCAGAATGAAGTAGGATGGTGGTGACGGTTCCTTTAAGGTAAACACGTGGACCCGACTCCCGTGAGTTGGCATAAGGTGGCTAAAACAGGAGCGATTGACGGATTAATGAGGTAGCACCTCTGATCAGACGCACTTCTTCGTATGTCATTCTATTACTTTTGTGATTGTTTTGGTGCGCATCTTTGATTTGGGAGTGTTGTTCGAGGTGGGCGGCAGCTGCGCGCTGCGCGTTTCCATCGGTCCGGAAGCGTAATTGGTATATCTACCCTGGCATTGCCTAGTTGTGTCGTGTCACCTACCCTAGCGCGCCTTATACGATTTTGGTTTTGTACCATACCTATGGAGTGCCCTCTGACGACGCCCGTTCCGGGGGAGATTACGGTACTGTATAGACTATGGGAATATATTATGTGTTAAGGTGGAAAATGTAAAGCCTTAACGCTATTTAAAAGTAAGTTTATTTTAATATAGACACTATTATAATAACGAAGTATTACTACATAGTAAACAGTTTAAACGGATCCTTAGAGGATGGACGGTCCCAAGCATCCTTTAAGTTACTTGCTCTATATTACAGTACACTTGAATTATCTTACACTATATAAGTATGTATATCCTGACTTGAGTGTTTATGTTTATTTTTCGCTCGGGTCAGCCTGAGTTGCAGTTTCAGCTTTCTTCCCGGAGCTTGGACATTCTGTAGATCATTCGTGCTACCGGCAAAAGCTTTTCACCCTATATCTTATTTATGTAATGGAGACTTTGGAATATTTGGCTTTCTATTGAAGTTTTAAACTGTATTGGAGATTTAAACTATGTAATTGTATTTGGTTGAGATTTTTATAGTGGCTTCTTGAACCACTAAGTATTTAAATTCCGCTGCGAGTATTCTGATTCTGTGTCTGTGATTCTATGATTTGATTTCATTTGCTCCTAATTTATTTACAATCTACTGTTTTGAACTATTCAAGCTTGACATGTTTTAACTATTGTCGAATTTGAATGGTACAAAATAGTGGGTCGTTACAGTTGGTATCAGAGCGAGGTTTAACCATAGACTAAGGAGCAAAAACTCATTAGAGATAGGGTAGCAATACCCTAGAATGAGTGAAGTCAAATTCTAGAATCCTTTCCTTGTGAGAGAACATATTTTAAAGTATAAAATGATTTTCAAACGAAGTATTTTGAAAAAAAAACTTCCGGTTTTAAAACAAAAGTTTTTCCAACTACTCTTTCCTTCTCTCCATCATTTATAAATTCGAGCCTTGTTAATTGCTTGTCCAAGTTAAACTTTATCTTATCCTAGAATATCTTGACATTAATATTTTCCTCTGTCCTTAAAATTCATTCTTGATCTTTCAGGATGAATAGAGGAAACAATAGAGGTAGAGGGCGAGCTGCTCCTCCACCTGCTGTCCCTGCCAGATTTACTAAGCTATGCAAAGACTATGTTGAACTAGGTGGCACTAAATTCACGGGTTCAGAAACCATTATAGAAGCTCAGCAATGGTTACAAGACTTGGAGAGGATTTTCTCCTGTCTCGAAATCACAAATGCTCAGCAGAGGCAACTCGCGGCCTGGCAGATGAAGGGCGCTGCTTTAAATTGGTGGCTATCTATTACTGCTCACACTAATGAGACTGACCTCACTTGGGAGCAATTTAGGTATCTCTTCGGTGGTCCAAATTCGGATTCAAATTTTTCCATTTTTGAATTTATCTTATATCTCTTATCGTGCCTTAGGGAGGCCTTTCTGGTCAAATGGATGCCCGAAGCGGGCAAGTCTCAGCTCTATCGAGACTTTATGGATCTGAAGCAAGGCGATATGTCCTTCACGGAATACGAGAGAAAGTTTAATGAGCTCTCCCAATACGGACTGAATTTGATAGACACCTCGCTTAAGAAGAACGAGAAATTTATCGCTGGTGCTCGCCCCGAGTTTTACGATCAACTTATTACCTACGTGCATGGGACGTTCACAGCTTTGATGGACATGGCTCTCCGGTATGAGAACCCTACCTCTGTGACCACTCCAGCTGCCCAGTCTGCATCGGCCCAGTCTTCTGGAAATTCTGGGAAAAGGAAGTCCAATTTCTACCGTCATAAGAGGAACAAGACTCAAGGGTTGGGATCATCATCATCTTCTGCTTCTACGAGGCCGCCTGTGGATCTATCTACCATTACTTGCTACAGATGCGACCAGAAAGGACACTATGCTAACAGTTGACCTACATTGGGTGCTGCTATTCCACCTCCTTCTCAGTTGGCTAGACGAGACCTCTGCCACATCTGCCTTCAGCCGGGACACTTCAAGAGAGACTGCCCTACGCAGAAGAAGGGCACAACATCAGGGATCTTTGCGGTGACTTCTGCATCCTCGCCAGCTCCACAAACTGCACCTGCACCCGCTCCAGCTCCAAAGGATTCTCAAGGTACACTCCAGAATTCTTTTACCTTGCATTATTTTCCTGTAAGAGTTCTCTTCGATACCGGAGCTTCCCATAGCTTCATCTCATCGGATCTCTGTAATAAATTTGAGCATCTCCTTTCTCCTGAATTTTCCTCTGTACCCTTATGTGTTTCAAACCCTATCGGTGGTCCTGCGAACCTTAGTAAAGTTTGTAGGGATGTGAAACTCTTCCTTGGAAATTATCGATTCACTGGCGACTTTTACATTTTGGGGTTTGACGCTTTCGATCTTTTGCTTGGGGGTGATTGGTTAGATAGGCATGATGCCCATATCTCGTGCAGTTCTCGAACTGTTGACCTCAAAGCTGATTTGGGAAATCCATTAGAAATCAAGTGTAAATTGCCTCAGGAGTTCGCTGGAAGTTTCATTTATTCTCTCGATACCTTTCCAGAAGATATCCATTCGACCCCTGTAGTCAAACTATTTCCCGACGTATTTGGTGAAGTCACTTCTTTACCTCCAAAGCGGGAAATTGATTTCCGTATCAACCTTATCCCTGGAGCGCGACCTGTAGTCCTTCCACCCAGAAGAATGGCACCACGGGAGAAGAGCGAATTAAGGAAGCAAATTCAATACTTATCCTCCAAAGGTCTGATCAGACCTAGCTTCTCGGAATGGGGAGCAGCTGTAGTTTTTGTCACAAAATCTGATGGTTCCCTCCGGATGTGTGTTGATTATAGGGAACTGAACAAGCTTACCATGAAGAACAGATATCCTATGCCCCGCATAAATGATATGTTCGATCAACTCTATGGAGCGACTGTTTTCTCTCAACTTGATTTAGCCACAAGTTTCCATCAGCTTAGGGTTGCTGAGGAGAGCATACCCAAAACTGCTTTCCATACCGAAAATGGTTTCTTTGAATGGCCAGTTATGCCTTTTGGGCTGACTAACGCTCCTGCCTTCTTCGTCGACTTGATGAATCGTGTCTTCCGCGATGTGCTAAATAAATTCGTTCTAGTCTTCATTGATGATATCCTTGTGTTCTCTAAATCTGAGGAAGAGCATAAATCTCATTTAAGCTTTGTGTTGGGGACTCTTAGGAGGCACCAGTTAAAAGCTAAATTCTCTAAATGCCATTTCTGGGAAGAAGAAGTCCGATTCCTCGGACACATTGTCTCTAGTGAAGGAGTTTCTGTTGATCCAGTCAAGATCGCTGCAATCAAAGATTGGGAAGAACCTAAGACTCCTACTGATATTCGCAGTTTTCTAGGCCTTGCCGGGTACTACCGAAGGTTCATTGAGAACTTTGCTCGGATTTCGGCATCTCTAACTGCTCTAACTCGAAAGAATGCTAAGTTTATACGGAGCAATAAATGTAAAGCTTCATTCCAAGAGTTAAAGGATAAGCTTACCTCCGCGCCAGTGCTTACTGTACCAAATGGAAGTGAAAGATTAATGGTATTTACCGATGCTTGTCGAGAGGGTTTGGGAGCAGTGCTAATGCAAGATGTAAAGTAATTGCATATGCTAGTCGTCAGCTGAAGACACATGAAGCTAATTACGCTGCTCACGATTTAGAGTTGCTGGATGTTGTTTTTTCTCTAAAGCTTTGGAGGCATCATCTCTTGGGAGCTAAGTTTGATCTCTTTACCGATCATCAGTCTCTGAAATATATCTTTACCCAGAAGGATTTAAATCAGAGGCAAGTGCGGTGGCTCGAGTGTCTTGCTTCTTATGATCTCGACATCAACTACACTCCCGGGAAAGCAAATGTAGTGCCCGATGCGTTGAGTAGAAAGAAATCTTTGTTGTGCCAGCTTATCGTTTCTTCTCCTCTATTGGACCGTATCAAGGCTAAGCAGGATGAGGATAGGATCATCAGATTGATCAAGGAGAATGTTCGCAGCAGGATTGGTGGTATTAGTCTTGATGGTAGTGGAGCCCAGATTGATGATAAAGGGGTTTTAAGGATTAATAATCGGATTTGTGTCCCGAATGTTGATGGTTTAAGGCAGGAGTTACTTCGGGAACATCACCAATCCCGACTTTCCATTCATCCGGGCGTAGCAAAGATGTATCAAGATTTAAAGAAACTGTACTGGTGGAAGGGTATGAAGCGCGACGTCTCTATCTTTGTGAGTAGGTGTGCGACTTGTCAGCAAGTCAAGGCGGACCATCAGAAGACACCGGGTATGTTGCAGCCTTTGGAGATTCCAAATTGGAAGTGGGAGCAAGTTTCTATGGATTTTAACGATGGTTTGCCGAGATCTAGGAGGGGAAATGAAAGCATCTGGGTTATTGTGGATAGACCGACTAAGTCCGCTCATTTTATTCCAGTCAGATCTACCCGCACAGCTTCGAGCTTATCCGAAATTTACATGAGGGAGATTGTTCGCCTCCATGGCATTCCCCTTAGCATTGTTTGAGATCGAGACCCTATATTCACTAGTCAGTTTGGGAAAGCGTTCCAAGAATCCTTGGGTACTCGTTTGAACCTGAGCACCTCTTACCACCCACAAACTGACGGTCAAACGGAGAGGGTAAATCAGATTCTGGAGGACCTTCTTCGTGCTTGCATCTTGGATTATGGAGGATCTTGGGAAATCATCTCCATCTTGGGGAATTCACCTATAACAATAGTTATCAGGCTAGTCTTAAGATGTCCCCATTTGCCGCTCTATACGGAAGACCGTGTAGATCTCCGTCTTGTTGGATTGAATCCGGTAACCGCTTAGTTCTTGGCCCCGAGATGATTTTGGAAGCTTCGGAGAAAGTGAAGGAGATTAAGAGAAGGTTATAAGTTGCTCAAGATAGACAGAAAAAGTATGCTGATCGGCGTAGAAGGAGCTTGGAGTTTGATGTTAGTGATTTCGTATTTCTTAAGGTCTCTCCTTTAAGAAATGTGGTTCGGTTTTGACGTAGAGGAAAGCTGGCCCCTAGGTTCATCGGTCCATTCCGTATCTTAGAGAGGATTGGATCTCTTGATTATCGACTAGATCTACCCGAGAAATTTGCTGGAATACACAATGTGTTTCATGTATCCCACCTTCGTCACTGTCTTCACGATCCATCTCTTGTCATCCAGCCTACTGCTCTTGATGGTCTGGACATCGAGCCTGATCTAAGTATTGAAAGAAAGCCGCTTTGTATCGTCGATCGAGGTACGAAACAGCTTAGAAGAAAATCTGTCCAATTGGTCAAAGTGCAATGGAGCACTGATGAGCGAGATTGCACATGGGAGACGGAGGAGAGCATTCGAGCTTCAAATCCGGAACTATTCGTTTAAGGTAATTTGTTTTGCTATCTTATCTCCTTTGTTTTTCCTTCTTTCGTTCCTTTTCGAGGACGAAAAGTTCTGAGTGGGGGAGAGTGTAACAGCCCTAGTTTTTCTAGCAATTTTTTTTTTAATTATTAAATCTGGAACTTTATTTTAATATATATTTGATTTAAAACTTTATCCAAAAGGTCTAAAAATTTAAAATTTTAAAGTTTGAAATTTATAACTTTGTTAAAAGACAACTCCGTTAGGAATTTTTATAAAAAAAATCTGAATTTTGTATATATACAATATATGTAAACCAATTAAATTTTAGTTAAGTAATAGTGTTGAAGAATTTAGTGTATTAATGAACTGTTGGATTTCGCGTTTAAAGGGCGCATAAAATTTATGGTATAAGTAACAAAATAAACGTATAAATTAAAAACGTTATATAAATTTTGGGTGTTTTTGCATTGCGTCGGTTTGGCGTATTTTAAAAATCATATTTAAATATCTATATGGATTTAAAATATCAGTCAGTAGTTTTATAGCAAACGTTACTTTTTTTCCACAGCTTTTCATTGGGTAAAATTTTTGGTATAAAACTTTAAATCCAAAATCTTTGCTAAATCAATCACTTGCCTAAAATCAACTCATGCGTTCAAATCTTATTGTTGCCGTTTCTTGCATAAATCACGCTAGCCTCATTCATGAATACAAAGAAAAAAAAAAGGATGTTCAAACGAAAAAAAAAAAATGGAAATAAATCATGAAATTTCTGGTCTGTCTAAACATCTTTTATCTTCTTGCCGTTCTTCTTATCTGCCTAAATATCATTCAAAATTTTATTACCCAGATTCGAAACTTCTCTTGTTATTCACTCAGCTAGCATTTATATCACGCAAATATTATCTACCGTTTCCATTATGGATCAATCAAATTTTGAATTCTTGCCTATCTTTTCAAACTCTCACATTCCATTTCTATCTCTCTGTTTCCACTGCCTTGTTTTGCAATAAATAAAATTTTCGTATAACTGATCCTATAATCACGCATATTTTTCTGGAACCAGAGATTTATTTCTTTCTCATTCAATTTTTGCAACACAAAGATCCTCACGTGCGTAAAAAAAAAACTCAACTTGTTCTTATATGTATCCCACCACAAAGCATTGTTCCACTTGCATTGTTCACCTCTTCAATAAATATTCATCTACTTCAGGTATGTGTGCATACTTTTTTTTTCCTCTCTTTTCTCTTGTTTTTCTTTCATCAACTGTTCCATGCTATTTCTCCTCCTCTGCTCCACCACCATGGCCCAGTCAGAGTTGCACCCTAGTCTCCCCATCATGCAAATGCGACAGCCTCCATTTTGCTCTGCCGCATGTGTACATTCGAATATTGATAGGGTAGGGTCGTGCCACTTTTCAAAAAAAAGAAAAAAAAAGAAAAAGAAAGAACATGTTTGATAAAGGGAAAATGACATGTTTTTGAAGGACGTGTTTTTCAGTCTAACGCATGCATTAATGCATAAACGAGTGAATATGGGTAAGGGCATTTGCAAGGGTTATGGCCGAGCATCTAGTAAAAAGATCCATGCATTTAGTTTGAATAGGCTGGCGAAATTTTGCATGTGTACATACAGAACAGGGTGAGATTGGGTAGGGAGAAGGGTGCGTGAGTTTTGTGGGGAAAGAAGAATATAACAGAGGAAGGGGAGGAAAGGAAGAGGGAGAGAAAAGAGAGAGCGTGCATCTGTGCACGTCATGTATCACGGCCATATCAGATTAAAGCAAGCATTAAGTTGGTTTGGCCGAGCCTTAAGTTGATGCCCCTCTAGTTCACGTAGATGAAGTTGCAAAGAAAGATTGCCTTGAAAAAAAAAACAGAGAGGAGTAGCATTCATATACATGTAAGCCGAGTCTAGGGGGAGGCAGTGATGTTTTGGATGTGTGCTGTTGTATTTGGGCTGAGCATGGGTTAAGTGGTGGAGCGGTCGAGTCGAATAGTTTCCGTTCGTCCCGTTTTGTTCAAAAGTTTCGTGTTAAAAATTTTCTTAGCTTGATTGTTATTAATTCTATCCTCTTTCATATATATATATATATATATATATATATATATATATATATCGGTTAGCAGACTCCGCATCAATTTGATCGTTACCCGCTGTGCGTTTTCTTTTCCGGTGGATTTTCGTTTTGAATCAAATTTTTTCTGCAGCACTCAGGTGAGTAATTCTCACCAGACAACATACCTATATTTTCTGTGAATTATCGCAAGTGTATGTGTAAATTATTTATTAAATGTCATCTGTCTGTAGTATAACGTAAAATGTTAAACCCCATTTTAAATTGACACCTCATCAGTTGTTTATCTATTGTAATATTACTGCAGTTATATTATTTAATGCTTATTTACTGTTAAATCATCATTGCAAGTTTCCTGTAAATTGAGATCGTTATAGGCTGAAATGATAGGCTGGAAGGATAATTATTATTCATTTATTTAGTTAATTGTTTAATTTTTTCAACTTGGGATTCCGGGTTTGAAATGATAGAACCCGAGGTTTTGTAAATTGCGGATTTAAATGATATAAATCCGTATCACTTGACCTAGGCTAGAAAACTATATATAGACCCGTGATTTATATAGTGTTTTTCTGAAATGTTTTAATTTATTTTAAAATGGAAGTTTATAATATTCTGGATTTTTATAAAGATTTATAATGATTTGGGAAATTCTGGATTTTATTAAAAGTAAGATTTCAGTTAAGAAAAAAATTGATAATAAGTTATATTTGGAATTTAAAACTTAATTGTTAAGAGTAAAATCTATTACAGCATTTAAATGCTGTCTTTTATAAACGGACTGTTTTAACCTATAAACTTAAGGTAGCATTCATAAGTGCTACAGAAACTGAAATTCGATATTTTAAATAAATTCATGGAAATAAATTTTGGGGAAAAGGAATTAAATTTTGGGACTTAATATGAAATTTATAAAATAAGGAATTTGCTTTGAATGGATTTTTAATGGAAGAATTTAATTTTTTTTAAGGTGAGAAAAGGCAATTAATTCCTAAATAAATTGAATAGACTTAAATGGTATATTTTAAAAAGGACCAATGTTTAAAAACCATATTTTGATATTGAAGTATTTGAAATATATTGTAAAGTATAAATACCATTTTAAACTATAACCACGGGTTAGAATAACGTTTGGTTGGCAAAGAGACCGGGATCGGATATGGACATACTCTCTGTCGATACCGAAAACCACTTTGACTAACCGTGTACGCGGTGGAGATTTCAGAATGAAGTAGGATGGTGGTGACGGTTCCTTTAAGGTAAATACGTGGACCCGACTCCCGTGAGTTGGCATAAGGTGGCTAAAACATGAGCGATTGACGGATTAATGAGGTAGCACCTCTGATCGGACGCACTTCTTCGTATGCCATTCTATTACTTTTGTTATTGTTTTGGTGCACACCTTTGATTTGGGAGTGTTGTTCGAGGTGGGCGGCAGCTGCGCGCTGCGCGTTTCCATCGGTCCGGAAGCGTAATTGGTATATCTACCCTGGCATTGCCTAGTTGTGCCGTGTCACTTACCCTAGCGCGCCTTATACGATTTTGGTTTTGTACCATACCTATGGAGTGCCCTTTGACGACGCCCGTTTCGGGGGAGATTACGGTACTGTATAGACTATGGGAATATATTATGTGTTAAGGTGGAAAATGTAAAGCCTTAACGCTATTTAAAAGTAAGTTTATTTTAATATAGACACTAATAGCGAAGTATTACTACATAGTAAATAGTTTAAACGGATCCTTAGAGGATGGGCGGTCCCAAGCATCCTTTAAGTTACTTGCTCTATATTACAGTACACTTTGAATTAGCTTACACTATATAAGTATGTATGTCCTGACTCGAGTGTTTATGTTTATTTTTCGCTCGGGTCAGCCTGAGTTGCAGTTTCAGCTTTCTTCCCGGAGCTAGGACATTCTGTAGATCATTCGTACTGCCGGCAAAAGCTTTTCACCCTATATCTTATTTATGTAATGGAGACTTTGGAATATTTGGCTTTCTATTGAAGTTTTAAACTGTATTGGAGATTTAAACTATGTAATTGTATTTGGTTGAGATTTTTATAGTGGCTTCTTGAACCGCTAAGTATTTAAATTTCGCTGCGAGTATTCTGATTCTGTGTCTGTGATTAATTATTTACTGTATATTTTGAGATTTGCCAAATTTTATTTACAACGCGGTATTTTGAACAATTCAAGTCCGACATGTGCGGATGCGAACGGTTGAAAATATCGGGTCGTTACATAGACAACAGGCTTTTGTTCAATATGGTTATAGCAAAAACTACAAGTACAAAGCATGTACATCAACTCACTACACAATGCAAAACAAGGTTCAGTTGGAAAATCAGATGTCCAGATATAATCAAAGGCTATGAGTTCTAGCTTTTGGATGTACTTATATCAATTACAAGACATGTTTAAGCCTTACTGGTTAGCCAACTTCATGTTACACCCATCTACTTTACACTTTGGCACATATTTATTCAAAAGAAATTTTAACTTTATAACTGAAGTATGACAAACATGCCAAGGAGAGCATATCCACGTATCAGATTATATGGCATATTATCCTTCATCATAATCCACCCATTAATTCTAGAACCTGTTACTTAAAGCAACAACCCATAAGCACATATAATACTTAAGTTTTTTCTTCTTCTTTTACCTGTTCTTTCCAAGGAAAAAAAAGCAAGTATCAATCCTTGAAATACATAAGACATAAGAGAGTTTGCCTAGATTATTTATTACCATTAAACTGCTACTTCTTTAAAGCATTTTAAAACTAACAAGATCTTCAAACATCCATTCAAGCAAGCTACTCAAGCATCTTTCCCTGCAGCAACACTTTGAACTGCCTCAATGAAACTGAGACACCCCAAAGATTGCAAAGGCAACAAATAGGGTCAGAAAATGTATTCTGGTGTGAGTGAAATCATAGATTATAAAAAAAACTTGTATTTACTAAATACTGTGCAGAGAATTCATATATTTGATGCTTATTCAAGTTTAGCCTAAAATCTGAGTATGTTTATATATGTGTAAGCTCTTTTTAACATACATGTACCCAAGCATTCATTCATCAACACCATTCGGTTATACATACATATACTCCTATGGATTAACTCCTTAAATTCCAAGCCTTAATTCTTCAATCCCCATATGTCATTTTAATTGGTCTTGACTCTTTCCATTGAACACCATGTGTGCGTTGCAAAGGGGGCTCAATTCTGTTAACCCTTTACACAGAGGCCTATAGGACTTAAACAAGTCATGCACATACCCATCATCCACCTAATGATGAATAGATCAAGGCACTGCTCCTAAATTAGTTTTATAATATAGAGACCATTCTCATTTTCTTTCAAGAGAACTTTATTAATTCTTGAAATACTTTATATTCTTTTCTTCCTTCCATAAATCAAAGAGTATTTAAACTCACTTAGGGATTTCAGCCAGACATACAATGCAAAACACCATATCCCATTTTAAGGTCATTTTTATTCAATCATATTTTCTAAAACTTGCATATATATTTATTTCCAGAAATATTCCCATTTCTTACATAAATCAGGTGAAAGCGCATAAGACATTACATTCATTTTACTGTGAACATAAGGTATGGTTTTTTTGAGAAAAACCCATAAAAACATATTAGCTTGTGATTTGAACAAATCAGCACATATATATAATATTGCATTGTTAATATCATTTTTAAAATGAACTAGACATAAGCGTGAATCTCCTTATTCACACTGCCTACTTCATTCTTCATTAATACCCTATTTCTCAGTAAAAATATTTAACTCATCCCCATATAAAAACTGGATTATGAGTTACCGAATTCATTTCTATGTTCAGGGTGTTTATCTTTTCGAAGAATTAATCTATACAATCAAAATAGATCAAAACATCAACCAAAGACTCAGCCAAAATACCAACCATAATCAACATTTATTTGTTCAGAGAATAATAATCAAACGAAAACATCATATGGTTTTATCAAAGTAATATGGCTGCCCTTAACTTGGGTCTTAATGCCTTTAATCTCATAAGATGATTAATCACTCACCTTCCTTCTTCTTTTCCCCGAGAATGATTTGACTTGAAAACAGTGTGAGTTTGTTTTTTTCTTCTAAAAATATCTTTCTATTTTCCCAGAATAAACTGCTGCTTATCCTTTCATTTTTTAAAACATTTAGCTAGGGTTTTTTAGTGGAGAGAAAAACCTATTTATCCCTACACAAATAAGAGAATTATGTATATGTGTTTATGGCTAAATATGCCATTTTTTTTTGATTCTCGGGTATTACAGTTGCTTTTCTTCTTTTTCTGTGTACATGCCAACTGCATGTTTCACCTACACACTATTTCCATGTGACTTGTCTACATTATGTATTTCCTTATGACAAATCTGAAATGTTCACATATATATCTTTTTATCAATTAATTCCTTACATATATTTCAAACCATTTGTTTTCTTTTGGTTTTAAAAACGTATTTATAGATATATAATACTAAACTGGTTTCATATATTTTAAATCATCATAAGAGTTTATTTTATCACTCTATACTCCTCTGGCTACTTATATACAATATATATATGTGAGATATGTGAATAAAAAAACTCATTCACACTTAGTTATTTTCTTCTCATTATTATTTACTAAGAACAACTATCCTCTTCCTTATTTATTTCACTCATTCTTGACATTCATTTTCAAACTATTTTATCCTTTGAATATTTTCCATTAACTGATTTTCATTTTAAAATCATTTTCATCTCAATAATTTGGGTCTTCACATACTCTCCTCCTAAAACGAATTGTGTCCCATTATTATTATTTTTTCCATACATTTCCATCCACTAGTATACAAAGCATAATTTTATTTCAGAAATTTCAGAAACTTATGCATTCAAAACCAATCAAACACACATAAGTAATGTTTAAGTTTATCATAATTTTAGGCATACCTTTAAGCAGAAAATAGATTAGGATATTTATCCTTCATCCTATCTTAAGTTTTCCATATACAATCATTCTCATCTAAACTCCACTGGATTTTAACCAATTTAATTATTTTATTTCTCAATTTCTTTTATTCTCTAGCCACAATACCCACTGGTTCCTTCTTATAAACCAGATTTTCTTGAACTTCAACTTGTGTAGGGAATTCCAGAATGGTCTCTTTATTATACACCCATTTTCTTAATTGAGATACATGAAATACATCATGTCTATTACTCAATTCCCCTGGCAAATTCAACTTATAAGCCAAAGTTCCTACTCTTTGAATAATTTCATATGGCCCTATACTTGGTGATAATTTTCCTGCCTTGCCAAACCTCAGTATTTTTCTCATTGGTGAAACTTTGAGAAATACATAATTTCCCACTTCAAATTCCACTGGCCTTCTCCCTTTATTTGCATAGGCTTTTTGTCTCTCTTGCGTTGTTCTCATTCTCTGCCTTACAAGTTCAATCCTTGTAGAGGTCTCTTTCACATGTTCTGGTCCAAGCAACAGTCTTTCACCTGCCTCCATCCAACATGCAGGAGATAGAAAAGGCTTCCCATACAAAGCCTCAAATGGAGCCATACCTATAGTGGACTGATAGCTATTGTTATAAGAAAATTCAGCTAAATAGAGATGATCTTCCCAGTTGCCTCCAAAATCAAGTATACATGCTCTAAGCAAATCCTCCAAAATCTTGTTAACAATCTCAGTTTGCCCATCTGTTTGTGGGTGGTAAGCTGTGCTCAAGCTTAATTCTGTCCCCATGGCCTCTTGAAAGCTACTCCAGAACCTTGAGGTAAACAAGGTATCTCTATCACTAATGATAGTCTTGGGGATTCCATGTAATCTCACTATCTCCTTCATAAATAATTGAGCTAATTTGTGAGCATTTCTATTTGAATTCGCTGGAATAAAGTGAGCTGTTTTTGTGAGCCTATCAACCACGACACAAATACTATCATTTCCTCTTCTTGTTCTTGGCAAACCATCCACAAAATCCATTGAAATGCTTTCCCATTTCCAGGTAGCCACTTCCAGAGGTTGTAGTAGGCCTGAAGGTCTTTGATAATCTGCCTTGACTTGTTGACATATTAAACACTTTGCCACATATCTTGCCACTGCACCTTTCATTCCTGGCCACCAATAGTTTCTTTTAAGATCATGGTACATTTTTGTACCACCTGGATGTATAGTGTACTTTGTCTTGTGATGCTCATCCATAACCTCTTACTTCAGTTCTTCTACATTGGGCATGCAGAGTTTCCCTTTCTTTCTTAAGTAGCCTCTATCATCAGCTTCATAATTTTCCACTGATATGCCTTGTAATTTCTTGTCCTTCTTTTCTTTTAAATTAGTGTCTTGATTCTGCATCTTTCCTATTTTATCAACTAGGGTTGATCTTAAGGAGATGAGACTTAATTTTCCATATTCAATCATGTCACTATGTACATTATCTGATGCACCAATTTCTTCCTTCATTTCTACTTCACTAAGGATTGTTAAATCCTTGAATTCAGTCACCATTATCTGGCTTGATGTCTACTCAAAGCATCTGCTACCTTGTTAGCTTTTCCAGGAGTATATAATATATCAAGATCATAGGCAGCTAAAAATTCTACCCACCTATGTTGTCTCATATTCAAGTCTTTTTGAGAAAACAAATATTTAAGTTATTTATGGTCTGTAAACAACTCAAATTTAGTACCTAGCAAGTAGCGTCTCCATAGCTTCAATGCATAAACAATGGCGGCATGCTCTAAATCATGAGTGGCATATCTGGTTTCATTTGGCTTGAGTTGCCTTGATGCATATGCTATGACTCTTCCATGTCGCATGAGTACTGGCCCTAACCCAGACCCACTAGCATCAGTATAAACCACCAATCCTTCATTTCCCTTTGGAACTTGCAAGACTGGAGCTTCCATCATTGCCTTCTTCAATGATTCAAAAGCTTGTTCACATTTTTCTGTCCACATATATGGTTGCTCTTTTCTGGTTAGCTTGGTTAGTGGAATGACTATCCTTGCAAAGTCTTTTATAAATCTTCTATAGTAGCCTGCCATCCCTAAAAATGACCTCACCTCAGTCACTGATTTGGGTCTACTGCATGATTGCACTGCCATGACTTTGTTTGTGTCTACACAAATCCCTTGTTGAGATATAATGTGTCCAAAAAATTTGACTTAATTCTGCCAAAATGTACACTTAGTAAATTTTGCCTTTAAATTATGTGCTCTTAATCTTGACAAAACCAAATGCAAGTGCTTTCCATGTTCCTCTTATGATTTTGAATACACCAATATATCATCAATGAAAACAACAACAAATTTATCTAGAAAATCTCTGAATGTCCTATTCATTAAATCTACAAAATAGGATGGTGCATTTGTCAATCCAAAAGGCATTGCTAAAATTCATATAGCCCATACCTTGTGTTGAATGCTGTGTATTTAATACTCTCCTCCTCAACCTTCATTTGATGGAATCCAGAGGCTAAGTCTATCCTTGAAAAGATTCTTGCTCCATTTAATTGATCAAATAAATCACCAATTTGGGGAGTGGATATTTATTCTTGATGGTAACTTTGTTTAATTCCTTGTAATCAATACACATCCTCATGGTACCATCATGTTTCTTTACAAATACAACTGGGGAACCCCGGTTTGAACTACTAGGCCTTATGAAGCCTTTCTGCTCCAATTCTTCCAATTGTTGTTTTAATTCCACTAATTCTTTAGGACTCATTTTGGTAGGCTTCTTGATGACAGGACTTATCCCTGGGATTAATCTTATTTGAAATTCAACTTTCCTATTTTTTGGAACTCCTATAACCTCTTCAAAGACATCTGGGTATTCATTTACTAGTTTTATGTCTTCTAGAATTAATTCTTTTTCAGTCATGCTCCATATTTGATTAAGGCAATTTGTTTTGGCTATTTCACTCATGACCATAATATTTTTACCATTTTATGTTTTCAAAGAAATAGTAAAATTTTCCAAGTTCAAAATTGCTTTGAATTTACTCAACCAATCTACTCCTAGAATAATTCCTATTCCAGGATATTTTAACACAAACAAATCAGATTTAAACATATTTCCACCTATGTTTAATTCTACTCCCAAACATCTAATTCCAAGCATGCAAGAACTATCTAGGGGACTTTGAATAAACAAAGGTTTATCAACTAAATTGCATGTGAGAGCCAATTTATTCACTATGTCTTGTGATATTAAAGAATGTGTAGCCCTGGTGTCATACATAACTGAGATTGGATAATCTTTAATTAGGAGTATACCTTCCAATTGTCCAGAATTTCCCACTGCATTTGCTTTTGCTTTTCCTTCCAATGCTCCTACCTTTGCCCCTTTCTTGAACTTTGGGCAATTCCTTTTGATATGACCTTCTTTCCCACAATTATAGCAACTGAATGGGGTCTTCTTAGCTGCTTGACACCTATTACTCATGTGTCCTTCCTTGCCACAATTGTAGCAAATAATTTTCTTCTTAATTTCCCCACTGGTTGCTCCTTCAACCTTCTTGTCTGAATTCTTCTTGCCATAAGGATGTGCTCTATTTTTCCCTTTCTTGTGATTATTAGCTCTCATGTTCCTGAATTTCTCCCTTGCACTATCATGATGTTCAAAAGAAAGAGTGAGATCTATGACTTGATCAAATGTTTTGTCTTTGTATGGTAGCATTGCTCTACTTAAACCAGCATTAAGTCCTTGAATAAATCTTGAATTCTTTGATCCCTCATTCTCTATGAGCATGGTTCCATACTTAGACAAGCTCTCAAACTTTTGAGTGTATTCAGTCACACTCATTGATCCTTACCTCAATCTTATGAACTCCTCAAGCAATGTTGCCTTAGCTGTTGCTGGGACAAATCTAACCTCAAGCATATCCTTGAATTGATCCCATGTTATCTCATTTTCTGGTCTTCTTGTGATGATTGCCTCCCACCAATCCAATGCTGCTCCTTTGAGCCTTCTAGAAGCTATTTGCCTCTACCTCTGGTCATTGATTTGCATGTCTGCAAATATCCTTTCCACAGTTCTTAGTCATGTTTGCACACCCATTACCCCTTCAGTGCCTTCAAAATCCTTGCCTCCTAAATTTGAGAAAGTTTTCAGTAGCTTAGATAACTCCTCGTAAGGATTTTCTTCCCTCTGCACTGCTCCTTCCCTAAATGCGCTCACCAAATCTTGCAAATTGACCAATTTGCATTGGAGGGACCTGCTCTGGAGTTTGGTGGCCTTCCAACGATGATTCACTATACAATTTACATAGCTAGTTAGCCTTGTTTTTAATTTAATTGTTTTAGTAATTTACTCCAACTGAAAAATATTATTATGTGGTTTGTTCCTTAGAATTTTATCCATATAAGAAAATTAGATTATATATATATATATATATTTGCTATGTTTTTGGTAACATAGCTCTGATACAAACTGAAGTGACCCACTTTTCTTCACCCATATTTTAATCACTTTTACTTGAGTTTTTTTTAAAAACAAGGGATCACCTCTTTTAATTGATTTCACAAGATCCAGAATTTACTAATATAAAAATATCAGTATATAAATCAAGTCATATCATTTATATATGTGAAGATATATAAATGTTTCTTTGCCTATCAGAGTGATAAAGTAGCAAAAAAATTTAATCACACAATATTTCCCATAATTGAGAGGTTTTGTGTCACATAGCTATTTCTACACTTTAATCTTTTTATTGACTCAAGGTTGACTAATACATGATTCAAGGGTTACCACTTATTATTTTCTTGTTTTATTTCCCAGATTAATTAATTCATGGATTTATAACCCATGCATTTGATCTTTGGGATTTAGGAATCCATACATGTTGTTTTAGAATGATAAAATATATTAAAGCAATTCATACGTGTTAGTCTAGCCCAGATTCTGTATTCAAACACAAACAATTCATGTCAAGCAAAATGCACATATCTTGGTTCATAGGGAATGTAATGATCATGTGAGTAATAGGGTTGTAAACTAATTTAAAGGTCATGCAGATGAAAACAATACAAATGAAAAAAGTGCAACCCAGACCAACATACCAATTGAAGACTGGGCATGTACATGAAGGCAGCAATTACAACTGATTTAAGTGAAAGGAAACTATGCACATGAATGGTTAATAAAGGTACCAGCTCAATATGCTATGCACAAGGACCAAGGTCAGAGGTGACATCAATGTATTCAAATCGTCAGGTAATGTCAAAAACCAGAACAATGTAAAACTTCCAGCTGAACATATAATGAAGACAAGCTACTGAACTCCAAACAAAGAGCAGGTGACAGTGATCAATGTGCAGTGGAGTAATGGATATGCTCAATACATAAACAAGACCACATGATACTGTGAACTACAACAGACTCATCTAAAACCAAATGCAACCAGACTTCAAATCAAGCATGTAGACAACAAGGTTTTGTTCAATATGGTTACAGTAAAAACTACAAGTACAAAGCATGTACATCAACTCACTACACATTGCAAAACAAGCTTCAGCTGGAAAATCAAATGTCCAGATACAATCAAAGGCTATGACTTCTAGCTTTTACATGTACTTATATCAATTACAAGACATGTTTAAGCCTTACTGGTTAGCCAAGTTCATGTTCCACCCATCTACTTTAGACTTTGGCACATATTTATTCAAAAGCAATTTTAACTTTATAACTAAAGTATGACAAACATGCCAAGGAGAACATATCCACATATGAGATTATATGGCATATTATCCTTCATCATAATCCGCCCATTAATTCCAGAACCTATTACTTAAAGCAACAACCCACAAGCACATATAATACTTAAGTTTTTTCTTCTTCTTTTACATGTTCTTTTTAAGAAAACAAAGCAAGTATCAATCCTGGAAATACACAAGACATAATAGAGTTTGCCTAGATTATTTATTATAATTAAACTGCTACTTCTCTAAAGGTTTTAAAACCAACAAGATCTTCAAACATCCATTCAAGCAAGCTACTCAAGCATCTTTCCCTGTAGCAACACTTTGAACTGCCTCAATGAAAATGAGACACCCCAAAGATTGCAAAGGAAACAAATAGGGTCAGAAAATATATTCTGGTGTGAGTGAAATCATAGATTATAAAAAAACTTGTATTTACTAAATACTGTGCAGAGAATTCATATATTTGATGCTTATTCATGTTTACCCTAAAATCTGAGTATGTTTATATATGTATAAGCTCTTTTTAACATACATGCACCCAAGCATTCATTCATCAACACCATTCGGTTATACATACATATACTCCTATGGATTAACTACCTTAATTCCAAGACTTAATTCTTCAATCCTCATTTATCATTTAATTGGTCTTAACTCTTGCCATTGAACACCATGTGTGCATTGCAAAGGGGGCTCATTTCTGTTAACCCTTTACATAGAGGCCCACAGGACTTAAACAAGTCATGCACATACCCATCTTCCACCTGATGATGAATAGATCAAGGCACCGCTCCTAAATTAGTTTTATAATCTAGAGACCATTCTCATTTTCTTTCAGGAGAATTTTATTAATTCTTGAAATACTTTATATTCTTTTCTTCCTTTCATAAATCAAAGAGTATTTAAACTCACTCAGGGATTTCAACCAGACATACAAAGCATTCATGCAAAACACCATATCCCATTTTAAGGTCATTTTTATTCAATCATATTTTCTAAAACTTGCATATATATTTATTTCCAGAAATATTCCAATTTCTTACATAAGTCTGGTGAAAGCACATAAGACATTACATTCATTTTACTGTGAACATAGGGTATGGTTTTTTTGAGAAAAACCTATAAAAACATATTAGCTTGTGATTTGAACAAATCAGCACATATATATAATATTGCATTATTCATATCATTTTTAAAATGAAGTAGACATAAGCATGAATCCCCTTATTCACACTACCTACTTCATTCTTCATTAATACCCTATTTCTTAGTAAAAATATTTAACTCATCCCCATATAAAATTGGATTATGAGTCACAGAATTAATTTTGTGATCAGGGTGTTTATCTTTTCAAAGCATTAATCTATACAATCAAAATAGATCAAAACATCAACCAAAGACTCAGCCAAATACCAACCATAATCAACATTTATTTATTCAGAGAATAAAAATCAAACAAAAACATTATATGGTTTTATCAAAGTAATATGGCTGACCTTAACTTGGGTCTTAATGCCTTAAATCTCATAAGATGATTAATCACTCACCTTGTGTGGTAGATTTTGTTTGATCTAGAAGGTTGAAGGCGGCCCAAGATCGATATGGGAGATTTGTGGATTTGAGTATTGGATCTTTCTGTTTCTCTTAAAGATTAAGAGTTCGATCTATAGGATTGAATTTCCAGTTCGGATGGCTGGTATTTATTTTGTTTTTCATGTATCTCTGAGAGAGTACGTGTATGGTTTATCTCTGGTTTGGACTCAGTAGTTCTGAGGGGTTTGGGAATTGATCAGGACTTGTCTATAGTCCTGTATTCTGTTTAGATTGGTAGATCTAGATATATAGGAGCTCTAGATCTGAGTGGTGTAGCTAGTTTAGATTTTATAGGGCAAGTGTCCCGGTGTTTGTACTTGGGAAACTCTAGGGAATTTTATCCAGAATTTTGTCTAGATAATTAGAATTGTTTGTTTGAATTGGTTGCTATGATTGCTAGTTTTGGTTGATAGTATATGATTGCTCTTTTAAATTTAAAATCTGTATGGGATTATTAAATTACCTTTGCTTTTAAATTTCGGGGACCAAATTCTTTTAAGGGGGAAGGAATGTGATGTCCCGGAAATTTAGGCAATAATTATTTAATAATTTCTTTGATAATTATTTTAAAATGTGAAATATTGATTGAATAATTTAATTTAAACTAGAATTCTCTTTTGAAAATTTATAATTAATTAATTTGTTAAATGGTATTCTTTTCAAAGATTAAAAATATTTTATTTATAATGTATAAATGTTTATACATTGTAAATAGAGATTTGGTTTTAATTCTAAATTTATATTTAATAAAGTAAATTTTCTAATTATTATATATAAATGTAAATTTGTAAATTGATTTAAATTAGTAAGTAAGTATTTATTTGTTTAAAGAATAAATATAGTTTAATTCTATTTTATATTAAAATGAGTTTTGTTTATTTTTACAAAATTGTTTTCTTTGAATAGATTTAATTCATTGTTTAAGTATAACATTGATAAAATGGAACTCTACTTTTCTTTTCTTTTAAAATTCAACTTTTTCTTTCTTTTAAAATTGCTTTTCTTTTGAAATTTAGTTTCATAAAGAATGTTATTTTAAAAATATATTTAAACAAACATTTTAATGTAAGTGTATAGTTTTATAAAAGAAAAGTTTATATGTATTTATTTAAAGGCTAGTGTTAATAAATTATAAATTAGAAATGGTTAAGATAAATTTAAATACATATATAAATTTAAAATTGCTTTTAAACATTGATATATACATGTGTTAAGTTCTTAAACAATTAAGTGGACACTTGTAAATCAATTATCTTACTTAACATAACAAGTGGCATGCTAATTTATTTTTGAAATTTATTATTATTAATAAGAAAACATAACATTACATTTTGTTAAAACATTTTCTTCAAATGAGACTTAAATCAGATTTTAGAAAGAAAACTGAAAACCAAATTCCATCTAAAATTTGCAAAACCAATTCATGTTCAAAATCTACAAACAAATACAAATTTATCTTTAAACCTGCAATCTTCCTCTTCAAAATCTCAAACTGCAAATTACTTCAATCTGCAAATATCAAACTACAAATCTGAAGCAAAAATTTGCATACAACTTCAATTTCTACAAAGCATGTTAAAATCTTCAAATCTGCAACATTAGAATCAGTTTCTTCAAGTCTGCATATCATTTTTCATCATCAAAACACAAATCAGTTTCTTCAAGAACAAACCAAACCCTGCATATCTGAAAGCCCAGTTTCAAAATCTGAAGCAAAGTAACATCAGTTTAAATTCAAAACTGAGGGATCTGCATACATCTGCCTGCAAATCAATTTCTTAAATCTGCAATGCTCAACATCAATTAAAAGATCAGCCTCAAATATGTGCATTTGGATGATGTCTGCATGCATGTTCAACTGGGAATGCAAATGCAATAATTTTGAATTTAAATTGGCAAGCAACTTCTGTAATCAAATGCAAGCCAGGATCAACATGCAACATCATATTGCATTCCTGGAAATAAAATTGGCATCTAGTCTGTTCTCTGCATCTTCCATATAGGTGAGTAAGCTTTTATTTTAAAAACAGTTTTTTTTCTAAAATCAAGATAAGTGCAAATTACAGAACTAAATGCTAGTTCACCTGAATGTAAAAACTGTTTGATGAGAACTCCTCTGTTTCTTTTGAAAGTGAGTAACCTCACAAATGCAAGGAAGCTTGAATTGTCTGATGCATGTAAATACTTAGGAAAAATAAAAGAAAACAAGCTTGTCTGTAAATCTTATATTGATAAATGCTGTGTGTAAATATGTTTGCATGTTTTGATTTCTTGAAAACTGCATAAAGTGTTAGATATGAATTAGGATATCCTTTGTTGGAAAAGCTTTATCACTTGAATGGTTTTAATTAGCAAAGTTTGTGTAAGTAAATAGGTTAGTTAGGTGTAAATTTAGAATTATGAATTTTAAGTTAGTTTAATAAATCTGTAGCCTCTGTAAACCAAAACCAGTCATCATTAAAATAAAACAAATATCAAACATCATAAATATTAGAACCAGTGTATAAATTAGAATGCATGTTTGAAAGTAGAAATTATGGAAACTAATATTACAGTTTAAATAAACTGTTGGGAAGAAAACATTTCTGTTTAAACAGAAATAGGAAATTGAGGTATCTGTTAATCTATGTGAATGTCAGGTGTTAAGATGTTTATGTTAGTGGAGTATTGAGGTGAGAGGATGGAGGAGGTGTTGTTGATGGAGGATCAGAGAGGCTGGTGATATGGATTGGGTGTTTCCAGGTTGAATTGGGTTGCAGAGTTGAACTCAGGTAACCTTGGGTGTGCAGGGTTTAATTGCCCGAAGCAATCCTCGGGTGATTTTAATTTTGACTCGGAGCAGGTAGCTTAGGAACTCGAAGTAAAAGAGTGGGTGTCTCGGGTTTTTTGGTTGCAGGTTTTAAAGTCTGTAATTTTACAGCTTTTAAAATCTTGAATGAAACTCTTATTTTAAAGATTTTAAATTAAATCAAATGCAAGATTTAACTGAATTCAAATGAATTTTGAATTCAAAGTTTTAATTCTGTTTTTAATCTAGATTTAAACCTGAGAGATTTGCAGTTTTAAACTTTTTGAATAAATTCATATTTTAAAGTTGCAACATGATTCAAGTGTAACTTGAATTTGAATTCAAATTTTATTCTGAATTAAAAGTTTTAAAAATTCAAATCTTAAATTTAAACTAGATTTAAAATTCAGTTTTAATCAAGTTCAAGAATAGTTTCAGGTTGTTTTTTTTTTAAACCAGAATTAGATTTAAATAGTTTTGTAAGTTTTAGAAGTATGATCAAATTTAAATATTTTCAAATTTGATTTAAACTGGTTTGAAATCAAATTAAAAACAGTTTCAAATTTACTTTGAAACTCAGTTTTGATTTCAAACAGTTTATAAATTTAAAGAAGAATGAATGAACATATTTCAGTGTTTAATATAGATTTGAAAATAAAATTTGATTTCAAATAAGTTCAAACTTGGAAGAAATTAGTTCCTTAGTATTTGAATTTAAAATATGAAGTGTTAATTTAGATTCATGTTTAAATGGTTAAACATTTTAAAATATCAAATTTTTAAATGGAATTTGAATTTGAATTTAGAAATGTATTGTTTTAATACATTTTGAATGTGAAGGAGTTATTTGATTAGTAATTAGAATATTTTGAAAATATTTAAGATAATTAAGAATTTACTTAATTATCTGATTTGAAATAATGATTTAGATTAATTTTAATTAGAAATGATTTATTAATCTGATCCAGATTTCTTAAGTATGTAATTAATGAAATGTGTTAAATAATAATGATGATAATTATCTAAGGATAATTTAGTAATTAATTAAGGAAATTAATTTTGGGTAATTAATTAGATTAATTGATTGAATCTAATTAATTGTAATTTGTTAAGTAATTAAGTAATTAATTACTTATTGTAATTTATTTTGGATTGTGATTTATTTTAGTTAATTAATTTAATTTAATTAATTTTAATAAATCATTTGATGATTTTAAGAATGTAATTACTTAATGTAATTAGTGGAGCAGGATTACTTGATGAAGTAATAATGTTAATTACTGGAATGTAATTAGTAATTTGGATAATTACTTTTGTAATTAATTAAGGAATTAATTAATGATTAATTATTGGATAATTAATTTGGTTAATGAGTAATTAAAGGTAGTTAATTACTTAATTGAATATTAATCAAGATGATTAATAATTAGATTTAATTACTAAATGTAATTAATTTTAATTAAGTAATTTATTTAAATATTAGAGATCATTAATTAATATTAATGATGTAATTAAGGATTGTTTAATTAAGTAATAATTAATTAATTAAGTGTAACGATCGAGATTTTTCGTTGCCGAAAAATCGAACCGTTAGGGTTTAAGAAAAAGAAAGAGGTAGAAGAAGAGAGAAAAGAGAGAAGAAACAGAACAAACAACAGAACAGGAAACAATATCAGAATCTCACAATCGCAGCGGAACAATATATAATAGATAAATGTACATTCATTTAAAACAAAGAACTATACATTTTATATATCACATTACATTACATCAATCAGAGTGTACAACAACAACAGCGGAAAAGAAATACTATATACAATAAATAATAGACTACGCTATCTGGCTCGCCTCCAGATCTGCACAGCAACTCCCGAATCCAGAATAACCTGACAACCTAACTCTAGACTGCCCGTGTGGAAAATAGTGGGCACCCAGAGTTTAGGAAAGGAACAATAAACTCCAGGTCAGTCATGTGACTGGTGTGAGAACTCAAAAACAGTTTATCTTTAAACAAGCAACAAGAAAATTTAAATTTTTAAATCCGCAATGCTTTTTGGAAAATGAAACTACCATAAGGCCTCCCGCCACACACACAATGCAAACGCAGAATTGGAGGAGATTTCTCCTTATGATAGTCAAAGATGCTTACTACGCGAAAATCAAATCATTTTTGATATTATTACTAGTGCATAGTGTAGGAAACAATTTCGAAAGTAGAATATAAATCCTAGCCAGCATACGACATTTCGTCGTATGCCTACTATAGCTACCATGTTCAATAGCAGGTTACCGCCACATTCCATGGCAGGTTATACAACTAAAACCGTACAGGGCGCGTATTGTTTTGATTGGATCTCCAACAAATGGTCAGGCTAAGGAACTTCCTACTGCCACATGGGATCGCCTCTGGCGGGACGTCCCGAGAAACTAACGTTACGGTTAGATCTCTGCCAACACAAGGCCGGGTTACCTCTGTAACTAGGTAACTACTACACGAATATGTCATCCCCCGGTCCTTTGGGACCTTTATCCGAGCGCTCGATACCAACAACACCACACAGTAATAGATATAGTGTATCAACATGAGTAAATATCTGGGCTCCATACCATGATACCACCCTTTTCCAGAAGGAAATGACATACCCTAAAGGGAGCGACCCTTATAACCTTGCCGCATATTCCTGTTTCGACCATTTCCGGGGAGTGAGGTCCTGACGAAGTCTCGTCCACAAAGCTACGCTTTGTGCAACAAAGCCATGCTTTGGGTCCACAGATGACCAAAGCAATAATCACAAAGATAAATGATCAAACAAATGATCATATCCAAACGATCAACCAATGATCATCACACAGCAGCACTCAGCATGCCACATTACCAGATTGGGAAATATCGCTGATAACCTTCAACTACATAACCTCTGAGCTCGTACGTCTCAGAGAAGGGTGTTAAGCTAAGAGAATAAATTCTCCGCCACCAACAGAAATGTATTTGAAAGAAATCTGCTCTATCTCTCAAAATGTAATGTCAGACACGTAACCATACAAGTCTGTTCCGTGTTCGAACAGAACCGAAGGCACTTCCAAAGAAGCCCTTGCAATCCGGGTATTCACAATCCCGATAAAATTTCCCATCACAAAGGAAATCTCCATATCGTAGCTAACGATGCGGAGACAATCGATAGGTCATCCTATCGTTTACACAAATACCCGGTCTTCAACACCGGTCTTCAAATGCAATCCAAACGACGTATCGCATATTCGGAATGGGATATATGACACAAAGGTCCTCTCCCGGCTAAACCGAATAGCGAGCGCTTATTTTAAAAACAAGTGTGCATTCAATTCCAAACAAACACAATCAATACCATCCAAGGGTAAATATTGATAGTCGGTTATTTAACTATCAATAAAGATGCGCCACACCATCAGATTCCAAATAATTTTTCCAAAATTATTAAGTCCCAAAATATCTTTACAAGATATATATACACAATTTCCAAATAATTGCCCAATTTATTTGCTTTACCAAAACACCTTCACGATATAATTTCCACACTTAACCATTTGAAAACCCATTTCAAATTAAACACCTCAACCATTTGAAAACAAATTTCAAATTACACAACTCAACCATTTGAACACAATTTCCCTTCCTATTTATAAATTCCAAAGTGAATTTCCAATTTCCCAAATATCTACACATACACGATTTCAAATCAATTTCAAACTATTCACTTCCAATTTACCTTTAAAAGGTGAATTCTCAAACGTTCCATTTCATATTGGAAAAACACTTCTCAACTTATTTAATAATAAATAATTCACAATTTAATTTCTTTTCAACAATTTCGAAAATATCCAATACACTTAAACCACCGTTAAGTATTTATTTCATTCCTATAAGGAAAATATTCTTTTATTCAAATTTATTTGGGTTAAAAACGAATGTTGCGTAAAACATCGTTACGATAACCCAATACACTAGTTTATGGATTTGAAATTAAAAATAGATATATAAATCCAATACTATACAAATTATCCCCTTCTGTTTCTCGAAAACGTCTATTTCAACAATCAATGTTGAAATCTATGTTTTCAATACTCAATACATTTTAAAACACCTTTAATTCGTTTTAAATTCCATTTAAAACATTCCTTTCCCAAAAACAAACCCATTTTATTTAATAATCTATTCAATATTCAAAATAGTGAATATAGCCCACTTAACAAATTCCCATATTTCAATTTATCAAATTCGATGGATTTCAAATTTATAAACATAGTTTATAAATTCCATTTCTATTATAAACCCCAATTTTATAAATTCCTTTATTAATCCGATGCAATTTACATAACCCAATTTCATACCCAAAAGCCATATTGTAAGTTAAATACTTATAATATTATTTATTTACCAAATCGTTCCTTTGAACTTCACCAATTTAAAATCTTATCACTTACAAGATTTCTTTATGGTTTATAGTAATTTCAACTAATGAAATCTTCATTTATTAACAATTTCTATAAAATTCCCCTTTTTAATGCCCAAATCCATTTTTATAAGTTAATAACTTATAAGCTTAAAATTTTCCAATAACCATTCGTTTTATAAATTTCACATTTATTAATCTATAAATCCTAGTGAAATTCATGTTATACATCAACTTAACACTTTATAAATTTATTCTATAACTTCAATAAATTTAATTTAAAAACATCCATTTATAAAATCCTTTATATAAACCATTAATAATAATAACTTCCCAAAAACCAAATTTAACTATTTTATAAAAACCTATTATTGTTAAAAATTTCTTTTAAGTTATATTTTATAAAAATATAAATTTTTAAAACATAAAATTTTATCCATCTATTTATTTTAAAATTTAATCAATTCAAAATTTTAATAACCCTTATTCTTTGAAAAATCGATTTAAAACCCCTTTTTAAATTCAAAACCGTTATTTTTAATTTTTAAAAATTTGAATCCGATGATGCAACAACATCAGATGGTCAATCACGGGAATAAGTGTCATATATCAATATGATTATCAACAATCAACATAATATTTATAAACAAATAAATATGCGAGGAATCCAGTTGGATCCCTCCAACCTGTTACCCTGCATCCACAGACGTTAGCACAATACCAATTCCACTTCAAGGTGGAATATCGCGGTATATGGGATTTTATAAAATATCCGCTTAATAGGCGGCGCAATAGGGTCTCATCCGCTATACGAGGCGGGAAATCAAATCCGATATATACATATGCCAATATATATATATCGCTATATATAGTATATATCCTACTATATCTACTAGCACAATCAAACAGCAATCATCAATCAACATTAACTACTTAAAATTTTAAACAAAACCTTTCGATTGAGTGAGGAGTTCTCACCTTGATTTTATTTCCGTTTTTCGCGTTCGTTTCGAATAAAATTAAACGAACGTTTAATTTTACCCAAAATTCAAATGACCTCCAATCGACTCCAAACCAGCTGCATTGCGAAGAGCTCGGCGATACGAAGCCAACGCAAAAAATCTCGTTCGAATCCGACCTCGCATGCAAAAGATATCACGTTTTAAAGTTGCATGATTTGAATTTTGAATTTAAACAAAAAAAATAAAAGAAACAACATCTCACCCTCAAACGCATGTGGCCCCCACTCCCTTACTCATCTTCCCTGCGCACGCAGATCCTTCCCCCCCGTTCCTTCTTCGTTTCACGCATACTCCAGTAGAAGAGAACCCAATCTCTATGAACTAGGGTTCCACTTCGCCATCACCACACTCCGCTAGAAAGCGATCAGGATGTGCCAAATCGAAGCTCTCGACAAAAGCTACCCACGCCTGCAAGGATGTTGAACTCGGCCACCATTACTGCCTCGAAAACCGTGCGCAACAGCCCAAGAACGCGGGTCCCTCTCCCTCACCCCGTTGCTCCAATTTCGATCTCGACCGTTGAGATCGAAGCCCTCTCTGCCCTCTACGACTTTCCAGTTGGAAGTTTCTTCTAAAACTCGACGGATCTGTGTGGATTTGAGGTGGAAGGGGCGACATTTTCTGGCCTTTGAATAATTAGGGCCGGCCATAAACATAATGAGCTAGGGTTTTGGTGAAAATTTGCATTTATAACCACATACAATTATTATTTAAATAATAAAAATCCCAAATTGACACTTTTGCAAACGAACTCCAAACGACGCGTGCCGCCAGGCGATCCTAAGGTTTTTCCACATTCCGGACACAATGGAACAGGTTTCGTAAGCTAATTCGGAAGTATGTGTGAGATACGGCAATAAACAGTCGATTTAAATTTAAACCGATTTAAGCGATTTCTAGGCGTTTTGGCTTGTACCGGACAAACGATAAATCCAAACGACTTAAAATTTGAAATCTTACAATAATATCACATTACGGATCCGATGAAACTGGTTTCGTCGAAATCCGAGACCGTTTGAAAAATGGCTATTTTTACTCGCCGAATTTATATTAAAACGATATTGATGCGTTTCGAGCTGCCACGGTCAAACGACAACTCCGATTGCTACGAAAATTGAAATCCGATAATAATTAACTATTACGGATCCAATGGAACTTGTTTCGTTCAATTCCGAGACTGTTCAAAAATTGGCTATTTTTCAGTCGATAATTAAATATTAAAATATTCAATTTTTACAAATAAATTCCAAATTCAGTTTTACAAGTTCTAAAATATTTCTATAACTTTAATATGATATAACAAAATTTTCCAAACCATTTTCAATCATATTTAACCCAATATCTAATTATTTGTGGAATTTCACTATTAAATAAATCGATTTAATTATCCCATTAAATCCAATATTCGAAAAATAAATTATTCGACTTAAAAATTCCACTTATTAATATTAAAAATAATTTAAATATTCAAATTTAAGTTATCAAAAATTCTGGGTCGTTACAATTTTCCCCCCTTAAAAGAATTTCGTCCTCGAAATTGCAAGTTAAGGAGAATAATTCATAATCCGTTTATTATTTTTCCAAAACTAATAGTTTTATCAACCTTCTAACACCAATCTTTTTATTAAAGATTTACTATCATTTCAATTAGCTTTCCAACTTCAATTATAGGTTTCAAACAACATTGTTTACTCAACAATTCAAATTTAAATTTAAATTCAAATTTCAAACTTTCAAAATTTCTCAAAATTTTACTAACTCCCTAAATTTTCGAAAAATTTCGCCAGAGTCTCCTTTGCGCGGCTAGATCGGTACGACTACAAAACGGCTCTACGGCCCCTCAGAATCAAAAAGAAAAGAGAAAGCCAAGTGGCTAGAGAAGGAAATCATCAAATCTCATATAAAAACTGAAATACGTACCTTTTTGTCGAGCGTTACAAATTTTTTTAACTTTGAAATCAAAATCCCAATTCCTTTATAACCTGTATATCCTGCTAGCATAATATCCAATTATAATATTCAAACCAATTTGCCAATTCAATTATAAAATTTCCAATACATGCTTCTTATACCACTTTTAGTTTACTATTAAAGTTGCATATTCATTTTCATTCAACTTTGCATTCCAATTTTCGTTTAAATTCAATTACATAGCTTTCAATTTAGCAGATTCAATTTCGTTAACACTTAAGGAATTTTCATACAATCACCCAACAAGCAAATAACAACCAATGCACATCCAATACAACCAAATTTTATCCATTTTACTTACATTCAATTTGGTTCAACTGTTTTAATTTCAATTGGTTTAACATTCAATTGATTTTCATTCTACTATTCAACTATTTTCAAATGAATTTACACTTGCATGCATCATTTCATATCAACTTATTCATATTCTATTGATTAACATTCAATTCATACTTTAACTCAATTGCTAGTTCTTTTTACAAATAAAATTGAATTTCATTTATATAATTTAAGTTCACATCTTTAACAATTTCATTTACTCACTTTATTCACTTACTTTGATATTAACATCAATTCTTTCAACATTACTTAACTTGCATTCCATTTCAACTTTATTTACCTCATTTAATTCACTTGATTATTTAACTTTGATACAAATATCAATTTTTATTCAACTTTGCTTAAGTTATTCCATTTAAACATCATTTGTTAATTAAACTTAAGTTTTACTTATCAATTCAATTCGGATTTTAAATTCCAAAGTAAATCCTATTTAACTTTTACTTAAGTCAAATTCATATCAATATTCAAATTCATATTCCATTTTACTTAACTTAATTGTTTAACCACTTCAATAACTGGTTTCACTTACATTTTCCCATTCTATAAGTTATAAAACTTATTATTCAACTTCTAACTTATATTATAAGTTCAAAACTTATTTCGCTTATACTTATCAACTTCAAGTTGAATTTTAATTTCAAATTGATTTATTACAACAAAACTTCAATTTTAAATTCATTTTTGTAGCAAATCCATCACATAGAAACTCGAAAATGATACTGATGATGCTGCAGTCATCACCCTTATTATTTCCCAGTGACAATAGTGAAATCAATGCTAAATATTCTTTCAAAAATTTCCTTTCTATTCATAAATCACTTTTATAACCCTTTTACTTATATAATTTTACTTCTTATATACATACATGATTATCTTACAATTGTAAATCATTATCAATTATAATTTCATCTTATGATTCATTGGTTTATACCATTATTCTTTTACAATAGTTGCTTTTATCAGCTTATTCAAACAACTTTTAATTATTTTATATATATATATATATCATTTACAACAACCAAGCAATCAATTATATACACACTTCAATAATTCCTGAAAAATTATTTTCTTTTTATATATAAAATATAATCGAGGTAAAATTATTTCATTTACCCAATTTAAAACAATATTGTGTCGAATTGTTCTATTCAAGTGTTTAGGAACCCCTTCGATTCAGTTTCCGAGGCTGGGCCGACGAAGGTTCATATACCACTCAATAAACCAATCATCACAATATAACACAATTTTATACTCACTAACAAATACGCACTCATATCTATTATTACACTCACACTCATTCTAGAGTACTGCTGACTCTATCTCTAATGAGTAACACCCAACAGAGCAGGTTGTCGCTTAACCATAAGCTCTGATACCAAATGTAACGATCGAGATTTTTCGTTGCCGAAAAATCGAACCGTTAGGGTTTAAGAAAAAGAAAGAGGTAGAAGAAGAGAGAAAAGAGAGAAGAAACAGAACAAACAACAGAACAGGAAACAATATCAGAATCTCACAATCGCAGCGGAACAATATATAATAGATAAATGTACATTCATTTAAAACAAAGAACTATACATTTTATATATCACATTACATTACATCAATCAGAGTGTACAACAACAACAGCGGAAAAGAAATACTATATACAATAAATAATAGACTACGCTATCTGGCTCGCCTCCAGATCTGCACAGCAACTCCCGAATCCAGAATAACCTGACAACCTAACTCTAGACTGCCCGTGTGGAAAATAGTGGGCACCCAGAGTTTAGGAAAGGAACAATAAACTCCAGGTCAGTCATGTGACTGGTGTGAGAACTCAAAAACAGTTTATCTTTAAACAAGCAACAAGAAAATTTAAATTTTTAAATCCGCAATGCTTTTTGGAAAATGAAACTACCATAAGGCCTCCCGCCACACACACAATGCAAACGCAGAATTGGAGGAGATTTCTCCTTATGATAGTCAAAGATGCTTACTACGCGAAAATCAAATCATTTTTGATATTATTACTAGTGCATAGTGTAGGAAACAATTTCGAAAGTAGAATATAAATCCTAGCCAGCATACGACATTTCGTCGTATGCCTACTATAGCTACCATGTTCAATAGCAGGTTACCGCCACATTCCATGGCAGGTTATACAACTAAAACCGTACAGGGCGCGTATTGTTTTGATTGGATCTCCAACAAATGGTCAGGCTAAGGAACTTCCTACTGCCACATGGGATCGCCTCTGGCGGGACGTCCCGAGAAACTAACGTTACGGTTAGATCTCTGCCAACACAAGGCCGGGTTACCTCTGTAACTAGGTAACTACTACACGAATATGTCATCCCCCGGTCCTTTGGGACCTTTATCCGAGCGCTCGATACCAACAACACCACACAGTAATAGATATAGTGTATCAACATGAGTAAATATCTGGGCTCCATACCATGATACCACCCTTTTCCAGAAGGAAATGACATACCCTAAAGGGAGCGACCCTCATAACCTTGCCGCATATTCCTGTTTCGACCATTTCCGGGGAGTGAGGTCCTGACGAAGTCTCGTCCACAAAGCTACGCTTTGTGCAACAAAGCCATGCTTTGGGTCCACAGATGACCAAAGCAATAATCACAAAGATAAATGATCAAACAAATGATCATATCCAAACGATCAACCAATGATCATCACACAGCAGCACTCAGCATGCCACATTACCAGATTGGGAAATATCGCTGATAACCTTCAACTACATAACCTCTGAGCTCGTACGTCTCAGAGAAGGGTGTTAAGCTAAGAGAATAAATTCTCCGCCACCAACAGAAATGTATTTGAAAGAAATCTGCTCTATCTCTCAAAATGTAATGTCAGACACGTAACCATACAAGTCTGTTCCGGGTTCGAACAGAACCGAAGGCACTTCCAAAGAAGCCCTTGCAATCCGGGTATTCACAATCCCGATAAAATTTCCCATCACAAAGGAAATCTCCATATCGTAGCTAACGATGCGGAGACAATCGATAGGTCATCCTATCGTTTTCACAAATACTCGGTCTTCAACACCGGTCTTCAAATGCAATCCAAACGACGTATCGCATATTCGGAATGGGATATATGACACAAAGGTCCTCTCCCGGCTAAACCGAATAGCGAGCGCTTATTTTAAAAACAAGTGTGCATTCAATTCCAAACAAACACAATCAATACCATCCAAGGGTAAATATTGATAGTCGGTTATTTAACTATCAATAAAGATGCGCCACACCATCAGATTCCAAATAATTTTTCCAAAATTATTAAGTCCCAAAATATCTTTACAAGATATATACACAATTTCCAAATAATTGCCCAATTTATTTGCTTTACCAAAACACCTTCACGATATAATTTCCACACTTAACCATTTGAAAACCCATTTCAAATTAAACACCTCAACCATTTGAAAACAAATTTCAAATTACACAACTCAACCATTTGAACACAATTTCCCTTCCTATTTATAAATTCCAAAGTGAATTTCCAATTTCCCAAATATCTACACATACACGATTTCAAATCAATTTCAAACTATTCACTTCCAATTTACCTTTAAAAGGTGAATTCTCAAACGTTCCATTTCATATTGGAAAAACACTTCTAAACTTATTTAATAATAAATAATTCACAATTTAATTTCTTTTCAACAATTTCGAAAATATCCAATACACTTAAACCACCGTTAAGTATTTATTTCATTCCTATAAGGAAAATATTCTTTTATTCAAATTTATTTGGGTTAAAAACGAATGTTGCGTAAAACATCGTTACGATAACCCAATACACTAGTTTATGGATTTGAAATTAAAAATAGATATATAAATCCAATACTATACAAATTATCCCCTTCTGTTTCTCGAAAACGTCTATTTCAACAATCAATGTTGAAATCTATGTTTTCAATACTCAATACATTTTAAAACACCTTTAATTCGTTTTAAATTCCATTTAAAACATTCCTTTCCCAAAAACAAACCCATTTTATTTAATAATCTATTCAATATTCAAAATAGTGAATATAGCCCACTTAACAAATTCCCATATTTCAATTTATCAAATTCGATGGATTTCAAATTTATAAACATAGTTTATAAATTCCATTTCTATTATAAACCCCAATTTTATAAATTCCTTTATTAATCCGATGCAATTTACATAACCCAATTTCATACCCAAAAGCCATATTGTAAGTTAAATACTTATAATATTATTTATTTACCAAATCGTTCCTTTGAACTTCACCAATTTAAAATCTTATCACTTACAAGATTTCTTTATGGTTTATAATAATTTCAACTAATGAAATCTTCATTTATTAACAATTTCTATAAAATTCCCCTTTTTAATGCCCAAATCCATTTTTATAAGTTAATAACTTATAAGCTTAAAATTTTCCAATAACCATTCGTTTTATAAATTTCACATTTATTAATCTATAAATCCTAGTGAAATTCATGTTATACATCAACTTAACACTTTATAAATTTATTCTATAACTTCAATAAATTTAATTTAAAAACATCCATTTATAAAATCCTTTATATAAACCATTAATAATAATAACTTCCCAAAAACCAAATTTAACTATTTTATAAAAACCTATTATTGTTAAAAATTTCTTTTAAGTTATATTTTATAAAAATATAAATTTTTAAAACATAAAATTTTATCCATCTATTTATTTTAAAATTTAATCAATTCAAAATTTTAATAACCCTTATTCTTTGAAAAATCGATTTAAAACCCCTTTTTAAATTCAAAACCGTTATTTTTAATTTTTAAAAATTTGAATCCGATGATGCAACAACATCAGATGGTCAATCACGGGAATAAGTGTCATATATCAATATGATTATCAACAATCAACATAATATTTATAAACAAATAAATATGCGAGGAATCCAGTTGGATCCCTCCAACCTGTTACCCTGCATCCACAGACGTTAGCACAATACCAATTCCACTTCAAGGTGGAATATCGCGGTATATGGGATTTTATAAAATATCCGCTTAATAGGCGGCGCAATAGGGTCTCATCCGCTATACGAGGCGGGAAATCAAATCCGATATATACATATGCCAATATATATATATCGCTATATATAGTATATATCCTACTATATCTACTAGCACAATCAAACAGCAATCATCAATCAACATTAACTACTTAAAATTTTAAACAAAACCTTTCGATTGAGTGAGGAGTTCTCACCTTGATTTTATTTCCGTTTTTCGCGTTCGTTTCGAATAAAATTAAACGAACGTTTAATTTTACCCAAAATTCAAACGACCTCCAATCGACTCCAAACCAGCTGCATTGCGAAGAGCTCGGCGATACGAAGCCAACGCAAAAAATCTCGTTCGAATCCGACCTCGCATGCAAAAGATATCACGTTTTAAAGTTGCATGATTTGAATTTTGAATTTAAACAAAAAAAATAAAAGAAACAACATCTCACCCTCAAACGCATGTGGCCCCCACTCCCTTACTCATCTTCCCTGCGCACGCAGATCCTTCCCCCCCGTTCCTTCTTCGTTTCACGCATACTCCAGTAGAAGAGAACCCAATCTCTATGAACTAGGGTTCCACTTCGCCATCACCACACTCCGCTAGAAAGCGATCAGGATGTGCCAAATCGAAGCTCTCGACAAAAGCTACCCACGCCTGCAAGGATGTTGAACTCGGCCACCATTACTGCCTCGAAAACCGTGCGCAACAGCCCAAGAACGCGGGTCCCTCTCCCTCACCCCGTTGCTCCAATTTCGATCTCGACCGTTGAGATCGAAGCCCTCTCTGCCCTCTACGACTTTCCAGTTGGAAGTTTCTTCTAAAACTCGACGGATCTGTGTGGATTTGAGGTGGAAGGGGCGACATTTTCTGGCCTTTGAATAATTAGGGCCGGCCATAAACATAATGAGCTAGGGTTTTGGTGAAAATTTGCATTTATAACCACATACAATTATTATTTAAATAATAAAAATCCCAAATTGACACTTTTGCAAACGAACTCCAAACGACGCGTGCCGCCAGGCGATCCTAAGGTTTTTCCACATTCCGGACACAATGGAACAGGTTTCGTAAGCTAATTCGGAAGTATGTGTGAGATACGGCAATAAACAGTCGATTTAAATTTAAACCGATTTAAGCGATTTCTAGGCGTTTTGGCTTGTACCGGACAAACGATAAATCCAAACGACTTAAAATTTGAAATCTTACAATAATATCACATTACGGATCCGATGAAACTGGTTTCGTCGAAATCCGAGACCGTTTGAAAAATGGCTATTTTTACTCGCCGAATTTATATTAAAACGATATTGATGCGTTTCGAGCTGCCACGGTCAAACGACAACTCCGATTGCTACGAAAATTGAAATCCGATAATAATTAACTATTACGGATCCAATGGAACTTGTTTCGTTCAATTCCGAGACTGTTCAAAAATTGGCTATTTTTCAGTCGATAATTAAATATTAAAATATTCAATTTTTACAAATAAATTCCAAATTCAGTTTTACAAGTTCTAAAATATTTCTATAACTTTAATATGATATAACAAAATTTTCCAAACCATTTTCAATCATATTTAACCCAATATCTAATTATTTGTGGAATTTCACTATTAAATAAATCGATTTAATTATCCCATTAAATCCAATATTCGAAAAATAAATTATTCGACTTAAAAATTCCACTTATTAATATTAAAAATAATTTAAATATTCAAATTTAAGTTATCAAAAATTCTGGGTCGTTACATTAAGTGATTAATTAATTGTAATTAACTAAGGATAAATATAATTAATTATAATTAATTAATAAATGAGTAATTAAATGTTAATTATTTATGATTAAGGTTAATTAATTAAGGACTAATTACTTATTGTAATTAGTAAATGATTAATCAGGGTTGTTTAATCAAGTTAAATACATAGTGTATAATTAATTAACTGGGTTAATTAATTAATGGATGTTAAGCAGGATTTAAATGTGTTAATTAATTTAATTTATTTTAAATTAATTAGAGATGATTGTAATTAATTTAATTCATTTTAAATTAATTATAAATTGTTGGTTAGCAAATCATTGCTTATGGATGTTATTGATTGAATGGTTGTGATCTCAGTAATGAGATGAGTTGTATTTGTATGATATGAATGTATGGTTTAAATATGATGGTTTGTGATGGATTGTTTGGTTGTGATGATTATCTGTTTATGGATGATACAGATTATCTGTTATGATATGAATGTGCTTATCTATTGTTAAATGTAGTTTACCTATCTCTGTAAAGTATATAGTAATGAGATAAGTTAATTGTTTAAAAACCCTTAAGTACAACTTGGACATTAAAATGGCGTTTGGTTTCGATGAGACCGGGATCGGGTTTCCATATTTGGATATCCGAAAACCACATCGATTCCAATTAAACGTTAGGTCGTTAATCCAAGTGGAGCAAGTGAAGACTCGAGGTGTAAGGGCTATACGTCAGTATAACTCTGTGGGTGATTCCGTAATGAGTTTGACGGAATAGTGCTTATAGATTCGAGATGGTGAATCAGAGTGCAAGGGCTATGGTCGTTGACTCTGAGGGTGATTCCAAAATGAGTGCAACGAGATAGTGCCTTCGGTTTCGTTCGAACCCGGAACGAACTTGTATGGATTGAATGCTTTCAGCACATCGTCAGGCGGACGATGAGCATTCTAAGATGATTGGTCCTATAAAGGTAATCGCAGCCTCAAGCCTCATCAACCGGGAATGGCTAAAACAGGGGAGGTGCAGCAAAGCTTCGTGGGTAGCCCCCACTTGAGAGCAAGATTTACTCCTGTCTAGAGGTCCCTTTATATTTCGGCTGTGTGGCAGTTGGTGACGACCAATCTGCGGAGTGGTCTTGTTCGGAACTGTTCAGTAAGGAACGGGTCCGGCTTTGTGTTGCAGGGGAGTTAGGGTGGCTCCTCGGTACGGTGATCTAGGCCACGTACTGTGACGGGCGGTACCCCAGTAGCCCTGCCATTGATGGAATCCATAATCCAATAAGTGCCTGTACGGTTTTGATTGTGCCCAACTATGTTGGAACGTGAGATGCAAGCATTCCAGCTATTTCTGTATTTTATTTTGAAAACCCTAGACACTATTATAATATCACTGGATTTCCTATCAAATGTTTTGGTTAGCGTAAGGTAAAAACTTTTCCATGTTTATGTGTGGAAAGTCTTACGTGATACCTTTTGTTTTCAAAGGGTTTTCTAAAGTTAAGCAACTTTTATCCCCGTTTACTCACACCAGACTCCTGTCTGACCTGAGTGTTTATTTTCTGTTTTATTAAACTCTTGGGTACTCATATTATGTATGAGTAGTCAAGTGATTCAGGATTGCTTTGACGAGTTCTGGAGGAGATAATGGAGCAGGAGGCTTCAGCATGTAGATATATTTAGAGGTTCCGCTGTGTTTGAGTTGAGTCTGTTCTCTCTGATGTATTTGGATTGTAATTGCTAGACAGATGTCTATAACTGTCTAGTTTGTGTTGTATTAGCTGTATAACTCTGATGTATATGATACTATGTAAAGTTTTATGTGATATATTATAATTTATTCGATTCCACTGTGAGATTCTGTTGTTGTCTGTTCTTTCTTTCCTTTCTTTTCTCTTTTCTATCCCTTTCTTTCTTCTTAATGATGCAACTTTCTGGAGTGTGGAAGTTGGGTCATTACAACGTGGTATCAGAGCAGTAGGTTGAGTGAATACCTAGGCTCTGAAGTGTGTTTTTCTTTAGAGAGCATTAGGTTGAGTGAATACCTAGGCTCTGGAGTTGTGTCTTTCTTGAGAGAGCGTATTTGTAATTTTGAATATATATATATGTGTGTATATAATTCTACCTATTAGATTGGGTTACCCGTTCAGGTTTTCCAATATAAGTAATAAAGGTAGATAGGGTAGTGGTGTGTGTAACACAACTACCAATGGTTGGAGTTCGAGTGTTTGAGGTTGGAAGTGATCTGCTAGGGCAGTTTGGGCATCTTGAGTAGTTCTGCAGTTGGTGAAGGATTTCACTAATCTCTGAAGGAAATCTTTTCAAGATTCGGAGTTTATCTTGGATTGTAAGCTTGGTTGCACTCGTGTGAGTGGTTTTTCTTGAGTTTGGATTTGTTGGGAGTTCTGAAGCCAGCAAGGGTATCTTGGCAACTTTAGGAAGGAGTTCTGTCTATATTTGAGTTTGAGACTCAGTTTGGCAGTGTTTTGAGCTTGGTTTGGGAGCGAGTTTCCTGAGAGATATCTGTCTATCTGGAAGGCTCTTTAATGAAGAGGCTGGTGTAGCTTTGAGGTTCGTTGAGCTTTTGGATAAGGAATTTTTGGCAGCAGTAGCAGCAGTGAGTGGCCTGTTCTTCGATGGTTTAGAAGTTTCTGTGATTCTTCTGTCGGTAATCCGGGCAGATGGTGGAGCTTGTCCATTTCTTTTGGAAGCTCAGTTGGGAGTGATGTTAGTGGTTAAGAGGTGGACCACTAGTTTCTTCTTTTGAAGGCTTTAGCTGTTCTGATTGTTGTAGTAGGAACGATTTCTTGAAATCCGAACTGTGTAGAATCGCAAAAGTGACTTGCGACAGTTCGGAAGTTCTCTAAGTGACCTTTGTTTGGATTGAAGCATCTTTAAAGGATGTTTGAGTTATCGAAGTGGAATTTTCTGGATATCTTCGAAGGAATCAAGATTGGCATCTGTATCAAGAGATTGAGTTCTGTTTCAACTTGATTCTTGGAGCTTTACCGATGGTTCAGCATTGTAGGAGATTCTTTGAGTGAGATCTGTTTGAGTTGGCAGGATTTATTGGATCCAGTTTTCTGGTTGAATTTTTGCTGTGATGTTATGACCGAATCAGATAGGTCACTGAGATTCTATGGAATTTGATGAACAATATTCCGGGATAAGTTGATCAAGTTTATATTTGTGTTCATCAACAGCATTCTTGAATCAGAGTTGCGCAGTGGAAGCATGGTGGCAGCTATTCCAGAATAGGAGTAGTAGGTTGGAAGTCTTCTGATATTTTTGTAGCAGAGTTTGTGTGGTAGATTTTGTTTGATCTAGAAGGTTGAAGGCGGCCCAAGATCGATATGGGAGATTTGTGGATTTGAGTATTGGATCTTTCTGTTTCTCTTAAAGATTAAGAGTTCGATCTATAGGATTGAATTTCCAGTTCGGATGGCTGGTATTTATTTTGTTTTTCATGTATCTCTGAGAGAGTACGTGTATGGTTTATCTCTGGTTTGGACTCAGTAGTTCTGAGGGGTTTGGGAATTGATCAGGACTTGTCTATAGTCCTGTATTCTGTTTAGATTGGTAGATCTAGATATATAGGAGCTCTAGATCTGAGTGGTGTAGCTAGTTTAGATTTTATAGGGCAAGTGTCCCGGTGTTTGTACTTGGGAAACTCTAGGGAATTTTATCCAGAATTTTGTCTAGATAATTAGAATTGTTTGTTTGAATTGGTTGCTATGATTGCTAGTTTTGGTTGATAGTATATGATTGCTCTTTTAAATTTAAAATCTGTATGGGATTATTAAATTACCTTTGCTTTTAAATTTCGGGGACGAAATTCTTTTAAGGGGGAAGGAATGTGATGTCCCGGAAATTTAGGCAATAATTATTTAATAATTTCTTTGATAATTATTTTAAAATGTGAAATATTGATTGAATAATTTAATTTAAACTAGAATTCTCTTTTCAAAATTTATAATTAATTAATTTGTTAAATGGTATTCTTTTCAAAGATTAAAAATATTTTATTTATAATGTATAAATGTTTATACATTGTAAATAGAGATTTGGTTTTAATTCTAAATTTATATTTAATAAAGTAAATTTTCTAATTATTATATATAAATGTAAATTTGTAAATTGATTTAAATTAGTAAGTAAGTATTTATTTGTTTAAAGAATAAATATAGTTTAATTCTATTTTATATTAAAATGAGTTTTGTTTATTTTTACAAAATTGTTTTCTTTGAATAGATTTAATTCATTGTTTAAGTATAACATTGATAAAATGGAACTCTACTTTTCTTTTCTTTTAAAATTCAACTTTTTCTTTCTTTTAAAATTGCTTTTCTTTTGAAATTTTGTTTCATAAAGAATGTTATTTTAAAAATATATTTAAACAAACATTTTAATGTAAGTGTATAGTTTTATAAAAGAAAAGTTTATATGTATTTATTTAAAGGCTAGTGTTAATAAATTATAAATTAGAAATGGTTAAGATAAATTTAAATACATATATAAATTTAAAATTGCTTTTAAACATTGATATATACATGTGTTAAGTTCTTAAACAATTAAGTGGACACTTGTAAATCAATTATCTTACTTAACATAACAAGTGGCATGCTAATTTATTTTTGAAATTTATTATTATTAATAAGAAAACATAACATTACATTTTGTTAAAACATTTTCTTCAAATGAGACTTAAATCAGATTTTAGAAAGAAAACTGAAAACCAAATTCCATCTAAAATTTGCAAAACCAATTCATGTTCAAAATCTACAAACAAATACAAATTTATCTTTAAACCTGCAATCTTCCTCTTCAAAATCTCAAACTGCAAATTACTTCAATCTGCAAATATCAAACTACAAATCTGAAGCAAAAATTTGCATACAACTTCAATTTCTACAAAGCATGTTAAAATCTTCAAATCTGCAACATTAGAATCAGTTTCTTCAAGTCTGCATATCATTTTTCATCATCAAAACACAAATCAGTTTCTTCAAGAACAAACCAAACCCTGCATATCTGAAAGCCCAGTTTCAAAATCTGAAGCAAAGTAACATCAGTTTAAATTCAAAACTGAGGGATCTGCATACATCTGCCTGCAAATCAATTTCTTAAATCTGCAATGCTCAACATCAATTAAAAGATCAGCCTCAAATATGTGCATTTGGATGATGTCTGCATGCATGTTCAACTGGGAATGCAAATGCAATAATTTTGAATTTAAATTGGCAAGCAACTTCTGTAATCAAATGCAAGCCAGGATCAACATGCAACATCATATTGCATTCCTGGAAATAAAATTGGCATCTAGTCTGTTCTCTGCATCTTCCATATAGGTGAGTAAGCTTTTATTTTAAAAACAGTTTTTTTTCTAAAATCAAGATAAGTGCAAATTACAGAACTAAATGCTAGTTCACCTGAATGTAAAAACTGTTTGATGAGAACTCCTCTGTTTCTTTTGAAAGTGAGTAACCTCACAAATGCAAGGAAGCTTGAATTGTCTGATGCATGTAAATACTTAGGAAAAATAAAAGAAAACAAGCTTGTCTGTAAATCTTATATTGGTAAATGCTGTGTGTAAATATGTTTGCATGTTTTGATTTCTTGAAAACTGCATAAAGTGTTAGATATGAATTAGGATATCCTTTGTTGGAAAAGCTTTATCACTTGAATGGTTTTAATTAGCAAAGTTTGTGTAAGTAAATAGGTTAGTTAGGTGTAAATTTAGAATTATGAATTTTAAGTTAGTTTAATAAATCTGTAGCCTCTGTAAACCAAAACCAGTCATCATTAAAATAAAACAAATATCAAACATCATAAATATTAGAACCAGTGTATAAATTAGAATGCATGTTTGAAAGTAGAAATTATGGAAACTAATATTACAGTTTAAATAAACTGTTGGGAAGAAAACATTTCTGTTTAAACAGAAATAGGAAATTGAGGTATCTGTTAATCTATGTGAATGTCAGGTGTTAAGATGTTTATGTTAGTGGAGTATTGAGGTGAGAGGATGGAGGAGGTGTTGTTGATGGAGGATCAGAGAGGCTGGTGATATGGATTGGGTGTTTCCAGGTTGAATTGGGTTGCAGAGTTGAACTCAGGTAACCTTGGGTGTGCAGGGTTTAATTGCCCGAAGCAATCCTCGGGTGATTTTAATTTTGACTCGGAGCAGGTAGCTTAGGAACTCGAAGTAAAAGAGTGGGTGTCTCGGGTTTTTTGGTTGCAGGTTTTAAAGTCTGTAATTTTACAGCTTTTAAAATCTTGAATGAAACTCTTATTTTAAAGATTTTAAATTAAATCAAATGCAAGATTTAACTGAATTCAAATGAATTTTGAATTCAAAGTTTTAATTCTGTTTTTAATCTAGATTTAAACCTGAGAGATTTGCAGTTTTAAACTTTTTGAATAAATTCATATTTTAAAGTTGCAACATGATTCAAGTGTAACTTGAATTTGAATTCAAATTTTATTCTGAATTAAAAGTTTTAAAAATTCAAATCTTAAATTTAAACTAGATTTAAAATTCAGTTTTAATCAAGTTTAAGAATAGTTTCAGGTTGTTTTTTTTTAAACCAGAATTAGATTTAAATAGTTTTGTAAGTTTTAGAAGTATGATCAAATTTAAATATTTTCAAATTTGATTTAAACTGGTTTGAAATCAAATTAAAAACAGTTTCAAATTTACTTTGAAACTCAGTTTTGATTTCAAACAGTTTATAAATTTAAAGAAGAATGAATGAACATATTTCAGTGTTTAATATTGATTTGAAAATAAAATTTGATTTCAAATAAGTTCAAACTTGGAAGAAATTAGTTCCTTAGTATTTGAATTTAAAATATGAAGTGTTAATTTAGATTCATGTTTAAATGGTTAAACATTTTAAAATATCAAATTTTTAAATGGAATTTGAATTTGAATTTAGAAATGTATTGTTTTAATACATTTTGAATGTGAAGGAGTTATTTGATTAGTAATTAGAATATTTTGAAAATATTTAAGATAATTAAGAATTTACTTAATTATCTGATTTGAAATAATGATTTAGATTAATTTTAATTAGAAATGATTTATTAATCTGATCCAGATTTCTTAAGTATGTAATTACTGAAATGTGTTAAATAATAATGATGATAATTATCTAAGGATAATTTAGTAATTAATTAAGGAAATTAATTTTGGGTAATTAATTAGATTAATTGATTGAATCTAATTAATTGTAATTTGTTAAGTAATTAAGTAATTAATTACTTATTGTAATTTATTTTGGATTGTGATTTATTTTAGTTAATTAATTTAATTTAATTAATTTTAATAAATCATTTGATGATTTTAAGAATGTAATTACTTAATGTAATTAGTGGAGCAGGATTACTTGATGAAGTAATAATGTTAATTACTGGAATGTAATTAGTAATTTGGATAATTACTTTTGTAATTAATTAAGGAATTAATTAATGATTAATTATTGGATAATTAATTTGGTTAATGAGTAATTAAAGGTAGTTAATTACTTAATTGAATATTAATCAAGATGATTAATAATTAGATTTAATTACTAAATGTAATTAATTTTAATTAAGTAATTTATTTAAATATTAGAGATCATTAATTAATATTAATGATGTAATTAAGGATTGTTTAATTAAGTAATAATTAATTAATTAAGTGATTAATTAATTGTAATTAACTAAGGATAAATATAATTAATTATAATTAATTAATAAATGAGTAATTAAATGTTAATTATTTATGATTAAGGTTAATTAATTAAGGACTAATTACTTATTGTAATTAGTAAATGATTAATCAGGGTTGTTTAATCAAGTTAAATACATAGTGTATAATTAATTAACTGGGTTAATTAATTAATGGATGTTAAGCAGGATTTAAATGTGTTAATTAATTTAATTTATTTTAAATTAATTAGAGATGATTGTAATTAATTTAATTCATTTTAAATTAATTATAAATTGTTGGTTAGCAAATCATTGCTTATGGATGTTATTGATTGAATGGTTGTGATCTCAGTAATGAGATGAGTTGTATTTGTATGATATGAATGTATGGTTTAAATATGATGGTTTGTGATGGATTGTTTGGTTGTGATGATTATCTGTTTATGGATGATACAGATTATCTGTTATGATATGAATGTGCTTATCTATTGTTAAATGTAGTTTACCTATCTCTGTAAAGTATATAGTAATGAGATAAGTTAATTGTTTAAAAACCCTTAAGTACAACTTGGACATTAAAATGGCGTTTGGTTTCGATGAGACCGGGATCGGGTTTCCATATTTGGATATCCGAAAACCACATCGATTCCAATTAAACGTTAGGTCGTTAATCCAAGTGGAGCAAGTGAAGACTCGAGGTGTAAGGGCTATACGTCAGTATAACTCTGTGGGTGATTCCGTAATGAGTTTGACGGAATAGTGCTTATAGATTCGAGATGGTGAATCAGAGTGCAAGGGCTATGGTCGTTGACTCTGAGGGTGATTCCAAAATGAGTGCAACGAGATAGTGCCTTCGGTTTCGTTCGAACCCGGAACGAACTTGTATGGATTGAATGCTTTCAGCACATCGTCAGGCGGACGATGAGCATTCTAAGATGATTGGTCCTATAAAGGTAATCGCAGCCTCAAGCCTCATCAACCGGGAATGGCTAAAACAGGGGAGGTGCAGCAAAGCTTCGTGGGTAGCCCCCACTTGAGAGCAAGATTTACTCCTGTCTAGAGGTCCCTTTATATTTCGGCTGTGTGGCAGTTGGTGACGACCAATCTGCGGAGTGGTCTTGTTCGGAACTGTTCAGTAAGGAACGGGTCCGGCTTTGTGTTGCAGGGGAGTTAGGGTGGCTCCTCGGTACGGTGATCTAGGCCACGTACTGTGACGGGCGGTACCCCAGTAGCCCTGCCATTGATGGAATCCATAATCCAATAAGTGCCTGTACGGTTTTGATTGTGCCCAACTATGTTGGAACGTGAGATGCAAGCATTCCAGCTATTTCTGTATTTTATTTTGAAAACCCTAGACACTATTATAATATCACTGGATTTCCTATCAAATGTTTTGGTTAGCGTAAGGTAAAAACTTTTCCATGTTTATGTGTGGAAAGTCTTACGTGATACCTTTTGTTTTCAAAGGGTTTTCTAAAGTTAAGCAACTTTTATCCCCGTTTACTCACACCAGACTCCTGTCTGACCTGAGTGTTTATTTTCTGTTTTATTAAACTCTTGGGTACTCATATTATGTATGAGTAGTCAAGTGATTCAGGATTGCTTTGACGAGTTCTGGAGAAGATAATGGAGCAGGAGGCTTCAGCATGTAGATATATTTAGAGGTTCCGCTGTGTTTGAGTTGAGTCTGTTCTCTCTGATGTATTTGGATTGTAATTGCTAGACAGATGTCTATAACTGTCTAGTTTGTGTTGTATTAGCTGTATAACTCTGATGTATATGATACTATGTAAAGTTTTATGTGATATATTATAATTTATTCGATTCCGCTGTGAGATTCTGTTGTTGTCTGTTCTTTCTTTCCTTTCTTTTCTCTTTTCTATCCCTTTCTTTCTTCTTAATGATGCAACTTTCTGGAGTGTGGAAGTTGGGTCATTACAGGTTTTAGTGGAGAGAAAAACCCATTTTATCCCTACACAAATAAGAGAATTATGCATATGTGTTTTGGCTAAATATGCCATTTTCTTTTTGATTCTATTTCGGGTATTACAGTTTCTTTTCTTCTTTTTCTGTGTACATGCCATTTGCATGTTTCACCTACACACTATTTTTATGTGACTTATCTACATTATGTATTTCCTTATGACAAATCTGAAATGTTCACATATATATATATATATATATATATATATATATATATATATTATCAATTAATTCCTTACTAATATTTCAAACCATTTGTTTTCTTTTGGTTTTAAAAATGTATTTATACATATAGAATACTAAACTGGTTTCATATATTTTAAATCATCATAAGAGTTTATTTTATCATTCTATAGTCCTCTGGCTACTTATATACAATATATATATGTATATATATGTGTGTGTGTGTTTGTGAGAGAGAGAGAGAGATATGTGAATAAAAAAACCTCATTCACACTTAGTTATTTTCTTCTCATTATTATTTACTAAAAACAACTATCCTCTTCCTTATTTATTTCACTCATTCTTGACATTCATTTTCAAACGATTTTCTCCTTTGAATATTTTCCATCAACTGATTTTCATTTTAAAATCATTTTCATCTCAATAATTTGGGTCTTCACAGACCATTTGTAGTGGTATTCCCCTGTCCCCTATCTCGTCTTTTTCTTGCACTCATACTTATTATCAGTGGATAGTAAGAGAATTTACTAAGGCATGCGAACAGATATCTTAGGGATATACTCATTCTAGGGTATACTTCACCCTATGTCTAATGAGTTACTTAGTGTGTTATACTCCTTAGCTAAAGTTTCAACCTCGCTCTGATACCAAATGAAACGACCCTAACTTGACCTTCAAAAATCGACACCGAATACATCACCCGTATTCGAATGCCGCAGATCCAAACGTCAAATCAGGCTCGCTGGAGCTTATAACACATTAAGTATAACAACACAGCGGAAGAAAAAGGTAATATCATATATCTCCAATGAATACAATATCCAAATATGATACAACACTGATCACCCAATATAACAGAGCACAATATACAATGCTACAGCGGAATACAAAACACAGCAGCGGAATAACAGCTGAATATGATATCATAAATTGAACTTCTAAGTGAGAACTCCAACATTTGCATCTCCATATCAAATGCTCCAATCCAAAGCTAGCTCGAACTCCCAATCAAATTGGACTTAAGCAAGTCCGGTCCAAATGAACCACTGCTATCGCCAAATCCAAAGGCTGGACATTATCAAATTCTACACCTATTATTTGATTATCTGAAAAATCCAACCCTAGACTCCCCGTGTGGAAAATTGTGGGCACCTAGAGTTTAGGAAGGGAATAATAAACTCTGGGTTAGTCATGAGACTGGTATGAGTGAACAAAAACAGTTTATCTTTATCAAAAGAAAAACACAAGATTTAAAAGAAATTCGTAATGCTTTTTGGAAAATGAAACTACCATAAGGCCTTTCGGCGTACACATGCAAACGCAGAATTGGAGGAGAATTCTCCTTATGATAGTTAACTATGCTTGATACGCGAAAACCATTTGATATTTTTATTAGTGCATAATGGAAAAACATTTGCAAGTATAATATTAATCTTAGCCAGCATAGACATTTCGAACTATGCCTACTATATCTACCATCTAAATAGTGGTGACCACCATAAGTAAATGGCAGGTTCTACAACTAAAACCATACAAGGTGCATATTGGTTATTGGATTTCCAACAAATGGTCAGGCTAAGGAACTTCCTACTACCATATGGGTATGCCTCTAGAGGGACGTCCCGAGAACCTACCCGGCTCTCTGCCAACACAAGGTCGGGTTACCTCTGTAACTAGGTAACTACTACTCGAGCATGCCATCCCCCGGTCGTTTGCGATCTTTATCTGAGGCGCCTCTCAACCAACAACCACAAAGCAACCACAAAGCAATTGATTTGCAGTGACCACATGAGTTAAGTACCTGGGCTCCATACCATGATACCACCCTTTTCCAAAAGGGAATGACACACCCTAAGGGCGCGACCCTCATAACCTTGCCGCATCTTTCCTGTTTTGACACTTTCCGGGGTGTGAGGTCCTGATGCAGTATCGTCCACAAAGCTACCCTTTACACAGAAGCCATGCTTTGATCAAAAAATGATCAAAAAATGATCAACAACACACAACAGCACTCAACAAATCTTTCGGGTATGTATCATTTCAACCCATAGGGAATTCTAAATTAATAGGGAACTTGAAGAGTGAGAACAAATATGATAAAATATAACATATCAATAACACGCATATATCATCAGTGATAAATAAAATAAAATATACATAACAGGATATGGTGTCATATATCATAGGTGAACAATTTCAGATAATAGAATCTTATATTAAAAAAATTAAATAACTAGCAATTCAATTTTTACGTTTCAATCGTCTTTTTCAGTGAATCAAATTTATTAAATGTAAGAACGTTAATCACGAGTGAATGCTCACCTTTCGAGGCTAGTGAAGACATGACAAACATATGAAATAAACCATGAATTTGACAATCGATCGATCCAAACAACGAATCTCAAAGCAAAGTAAGCTGAACACGGATTTGACAGGCGAAGCTGATAAATAGGAATTTGATGAGAACAATCAAACCATCTTGATAAATACAAAATATATTATTATTATTTTTTATTAAAAATCAATATTTAATTTAAAACACATATGTATTAAAATCAAAATCTATACACACACACACATATATCTCAAAACCAAATTCACATATACCTATACATAAACCAATATATAAACGCATATACAACTTATAAAACTCTATATATACACCCAAATAATCATATATTTATATATTATATTAAACCCATGCTATACTATCTATATGTATATATGAAAATGTACCCTTTAAAATATAATAGAATATCCCAGACATGTTACATCTTCTTATCTAAACCGACATAAATAAAACTGGTATAAAATCTCTTACAGTAACAAATATAATTTATATACACTTCATCTTTCCAACAAATATATAACAATAACATATTTCTTAAAACAATTAAAAACTGTAAAAAGTAGAATATAAAACAAATGAACCAAAATATGCCAACTTACATATATCTTTCATATTATTTTTTTAAAATAAAATCAAATAAGAACTTTATAAAATCTAATTCAAAATTCGATGTGTATCAATATACTGCTTGAAATCATTTCTCAAAGCCTATATACTATATGTATACTACATATATTGTTACCTACATAATAATATTATATGAGTATATAATATATATGAATCAGATCTTAACCAAAATACGCACAAAATATATATGTATATGCAAAAACAAATCAAACTCATGCGTAAAATATATAACTTATATATATAAACGTATAACATATATATGATATATAACTTATATATAACATAAAAAAATATATACAAACCTATTTTACAACTCAGGTAAACTTTTAAATATATGAATATATATCTTATATTAAGAAGTGAAGGCGGCTGCCACGCTTGGGTCAGTTAGAGAGGTAGGCTTCGGGGGATGGCTCTGTTGCATGCAGTGACAGCCTGGTGGGGTCTCCACATAGAGTGGAGGCGAGTGAAGGCCAGAGGGGAGAGGGAGGAGGCGCAGGTCTTGGGTTGGCTGCGATGAATTTTGTCAATGGTGGCGGAGTGTTTGGCATACGCAGAAAAGGTGGTTGTGTACTTGGTTTGCCAAGGTCAGAGGCGGAGAGGACATCGGTGGCGGAGGCATGTGGAGTGAGCGGCTGCAAGTGGTCAGTTGTGGTGAGCTTGGTCATGCGGAGAATATGTACCATCTACGGTTATAAGCTTTTACACTTTATAATTTTCACGAGTGAAAACATAAAAAGAGCACAGGAAGATTGGTGGGTAGGCAAAATGAAAGAGAGGAGGGGATGGCTTCATGAACCAAGAAAAGAAGTTTATATATTATTATTATTATTATTATTATTATTATTTTATATATAAACGTGGAATTGGAAAAGAACCAACAGGAGGAAAGGAAAAAAAATAGAGAGAACATACAGGAGGCCATCAACAGACATGAGATTATGAACTTTATATGTAATATTAATGTTTCTATCAAAAGCAACGTCGACAAAATGGAAGAAAAAGAACGGACCAAAAATAAATAACTGACATGATGGAATTGGTAACAGCTGGGCATTAAATTATGCAAACAATAAATGTCAGTGGCCATTATTTTATCCGTTTGAAATTTAAATGGACCCAGAATATAGAAAGCTATAAACGGGTACCGCTACAGTTAATCTTTTATGGATTTCGCCGCGTGTCAGACTTCAAAACACACAAATGAATATACTGCGGAGATCAGCACGACGATACGAACAGATTGGTACACAGATATCAATGATATGACCATCCTATCAAAAGTGGATATTTCGTTACTAAACTGCTGCAATTTTGTCGAAAATAAGAAAATTGGTGCTAGAGAAGTCTAAATTTGACGGAACGAAATATGACATGTCACTCAGAAAATAGTAAACATTTTTATCATATAAAATATTCAGATTTTGAAAATATTTTATTTCCATCAAATAACTGGTTTAAATTTATATAAAATTACTCAACAAAACTAATTTTCATATTTTCCAGTGAAAATCTACCATTTGCTATGTTAAAATAGACATATTCCAAATATCAAATTTTCATTGTTAAAATTTGAAATTAAATTTCAAGAAAAATTCCAGTTAATTACGTTATTAAAACTGTTACAATTTATGGTTCGTTACACTCTCCCCTACTCAAAACTTTTCGTCCCCGAAAAGGAAGGAAGTAGGAGAATATGAACAACCAGAAAGAAAAGATAAATTGAAATACATATTATCAGATACACAACAAATTCAAAACCATGTAAATTTCAGCTTAAATTGATTCATTTTCAATTAATTTGATTTCAATCCATTTTATTTAATTAATAATATTCATTTTATTCATATTTTGTTTGACTTAAATTCAATGTATTTCAATCAGTTGATTTGATTTCAATTTAGAACCACTTGTTACAAAATTTTCATTCAAAGAAAATTTATTTTATTTAATTTATTTTATTTTTATTATTCAATTTATTTCACTTAACCAATGTACGAATATTTATTACAACCCACCACCTTTTATTTTAAAATTTCCTTAACAAAAATTTATTTCTGGACATCTTATTACTTGCATTAATATCGTATATTATTTAATTACCTATTCTCATTAACATTTAACTATTTCTAAGTAAGTTATATTAAGGTTCTGAGTGAAATTAAATACTATAAAAATTTTCCTTTGATTTAAAACATTTATATTAAATTAAATTTTAGTTTGAATATTTATTTCTTAAGTTTTCTCTTGTATAACCTTTAATTATATATTCACCTTAACATTTTAACTTTTTGAATATTTTAGGTAAGCTATATGTATTAGAATGCAATTTGGTATTATACAAATAAGTTTTATTCAAATTCAACTATTTCATGTTGGTTTAATTACATTTATCATTTCAAATATTCCAATTATTCAAAAATTTTACTTTATTTCAATAATTAAAACCATTTCTTAATAAAAACTTAAGATTCAAAGTTTCGGTTTCACTTCAAACTATTTTGAAATAATTATATACATATTCTATAAATCAAATTATACACAAAAAATTTAAACTAAATTCATTTTCCCAAAACAAAAGTGTAGCAGAGCTACTAAGGGGCCTCTCCACTTTGAGGCTCGAAAATGAATGTCGATGATACTGCAGTCATCACCGAAATTATTTTTCAACGACAAAAGACAAGAGTGCTAACTTATTTTATTTTAAAATTCTTTGAAAACAATTTATATTCAAAAATACTTATAAATAGTATATTCTTTCAAACCATTAAAACCAAATTTTGAAAGCACCGAAAATTAATTTCTTAAATCCTTTATGTCAGTTTATTTCATTTTCAAATCAAATAAACCATGTTTTATAATTTCATTTATTTAAACCATGTTATAATTGTTAATGGTTTACAAAACAATAAATGATAATCAAATATTATCATTTCTAACAACCAATTCATTTAACTATTTAATTTCAGAAAATTATACTTTTTATATATAAAATATCACCATACCAAATTTTTTTCATTTACAAATTTTGAAAACAATATTTTGTCAGTTTGCTCAGTTCAAGTGTTTTGGAATTCCTATCGATAGTGTTAGCACGACGAATTGATCGAAACCCAAAATTCAAACATAATAACTCAAATAACACAATATAAACATTTTTATTTTAAATACAAATACACTCCCTTACTCGATGATTCAAGAATGGATAGAAATTCAAAAATAGAGGGATCTTAATCGAAGAAAATTCTAACTAACGAGGTAGACTCAAAAGCAAGATAAGATAACTAAATTACAAAAGAGGAAGATGGATAGACTTATAATGATCACGGGTGACCTTAACCGGGTCAACCGAGATTCCAAAAATAAGTTCGATACAGAAATTCAGTTTCCTGCTTGAAGGGAAGAGAAGTGACTTCACCCAATATCAGGATAATCTCTGATTATCAGAGTGGAGTCAAGATTACAAGGGGATTACCCTGATCATCTACCAGAGATGGTTCGGGATTTACAAGAGATAACAACACCAAAACCGAGGGCATAGAAATCTCCGGTGTATCGATGCTTGTTGTAAAGGATTTTCACCCCTTGATAGATTATATTGATGGTTGGCGGGACCGACGATGAGATTAGACACACACAAGGACGAAGCTGCCAATAGAGGTGGCAAGATGTGGTTGAATTTATTACAGAGATTGATAGAAATGAAGCTATGGGATGCTCTAGAATCAAGAAGAACACAAACAGGGAGAGAAAAGAATGGGTTTCAGAACAAAAGGGAAGGTTTCGAAATTCAGAAGAAGTCCTAACCAAAGATGAGAAATTTAAGCTCGAACGAAGGTGATCCTGTAATTAAATTTACTCCTTATGCTAAGTTTTTCCTAATCCAGAGCTTTGATACAAACTGTAACGATACGGTATTTCGAACCACTCGCATTCACACATGTCGGACTTCAATTGCTCAAAACAGCAGATTGTTAATTTTATATTTGGCAAAACTCGGCATATACAGCGCATAAATCAATCACATAATCACAAACAAGGAGTAATATAACAATAAGCAGTGGTATAAATAAATAGTAGTTCATGAAGCTACTATATAAACAATATAGTTTGAAATAAAATGCAACAGAATATCTCAAATATAATGTAGTCTCGAATACAACAAATGAAAAGTCTGAACAAAACAAATGGATAACTGAATGCTGAATAGGTATAGATGGATCTCCAAGTGAAGCTCTAACTCCAAAGGTGAGTTCAAATGCTGTGACACTCAATCTGACTCGAGCATAAAGAAAAACACAAAACACTCCAGTCAGGATTAACATTCTTGTATTAATAAATTCAACTCAAGTAAAATGTCAACTGAAATACAAGTAACTTAGAGGATGTTTGGGATTTCTATCCTTTAAGGATCCATGGAGCTCTCTACTATGTAGTAATATTCGCTATTATAGTATGTCTATAGTAAAGTAAACTATTAAACTAGCGTTAAGGCGTTACCCATACCCCCCTTAACACATTTTATATAATGCCATAGTTTATACAGATACTGTAAACTCCTCTCCCAAGTGGGCTATCAGGGAGCACTCCACATGTACGACACAAAACAAACTCGTAGAAGGCGCGATAGGGCATGTGATATGGCATGCGAGGCAATGCCAGGATAGACATACCGTTTGCATTCCTGGACTGGTGGTAATGCATTGCAGCTACTATCACCCACCTCATGACACACTCCCAAATCAAAGGTGCACCCAATCAAATCACAAAAGCAATAGAATGCTATCGAAGAAATGTGGCCGATTGGGGGAATGACCCGACTTGGTCTGTATAGCTCCTGTTTTAGCCACATTGAGCTGACTCACGGACACCATATATAATTGTCACCAAACCATCCTACTTCATTCTAGAATCTCCACCACGTACACAGTTGTTAAAGTGGCTTTCGGTATTGGCAGAGAGTACGACAATATTCGATCTCGGTCTCTTTAACAACCAAACGCTTATTTTATATCGTGGTTATTTCGTTTCAAATAATTCATACATCCGATCAAAATATCATATTCATTTCAAAACCATATCAAATTCGATATCATTATTCACCTTTAATAATATTCATTTCCAGGATCGTAATACTTTTGACTTTAACACTTTAGATACGGAAATCAGTATATATATATTAAAATAGTTATAAATTAAAATAGTTTATATATGTTAAAATACTTTATGCATTAGAATAATTTCCTCCAATTTCGCAAGTCGATTCACATCATCTTAATTTCCAAAATTAAATTTAAATCAATTCTAGTTTACCCATTTCAATTTAAAGTCTAAAGATTCAAGTTTGAATATTTAAACATTTACAATATAAATTTCATTCATATTTCATTATTTAACTTAAATTTTGAATTGCAAAATATTCACTTAACCATTTTAATAACAATTTGTCTGAATCCCAACTTATAAATTTAAATCAATATTAAATATTCAATCTCAAATTTATTTAAACTTAAGAATATTCATTTGATCACCTTTTTAAATCAAGTTATAAAATGTATCTTTCAAAACCTCAAAAATCAATAAGTTTAAATCAATTTCTATTTAAATTCACTTATTAATAAATTTGAATTCCAAGCCAACATTAATTTATCTTCCCAGCCTTTATTGCTAAAGTTATAAAGTTTATTTTTAAATTATTAATATAAATTTAAATAAATATTTAAACACGTTATAAATCAATCAAATTAAATTTTATTAAATTAAATCTTATTATTAAATGCATGTGTATTAAATCTTATTTTATATATTTTCTAAAATGGTAAAATTTATAAGAAAATCTTAAATTTTATATTTTTCAAAACTGACTTATAAATTAAAATTTCCAAAACATATTATTTTAAAATCTAGTTTATATATATATATATAAATAACATATATATATATATATATATATATATATATGTATATAATTTTAAAATCAATGTTTATTAAAACCATATATTCCCTTTCAAAACTTTGGAAATTATTTTCCAAAATATAGACCAACGGTGTCTGGATATAATTTTCTATCCTATAGTCAAGTGATATGGGTATTTATCATATCAATCCGCAAATTGAATATTTACGGGTATATATCATTTCAACCCGCAATCCCAATTCAAAATCAATGAAAATCGCTTGGGGCTATCATTTCAACCCATAACGATTTTCCATTATTCTACAAAATATAACATGTCAATAACAGGCATATATCATCAGTGATAAATCAAATAAAATAAACATAACAGGATATGGTGTCATATATCACAGGTGAACAATTTCAGATAATAGCATCTTATATTAAAAAATAACAACTAGCATTTCAATTTTTACAGCATATTTCAATTATCGTTTTAAGTGAAATCAAATTTATTAAATATAAGAACGTTAATCGTGAGTGATTGCTCACCTTTCGAGGCTAGATAAGACATGACAAGCATACGAAATAAATCATGAATTTGACAATTGATCGATCCAAACAACAAATCTCAAAGCGAAATAAGCTGAACACGGATTTGACAGGCGAAGCTGATAAATAGGAATTTGATGAGAACAATCAAATCAACTTGATAAATACAGAATATATTATTATCATTATTATTTTATTAAAAATCAATATTTAATTTAAAACACATATATATTAAAATCAAAATACACACACACACATATGTATATCTCAAAACCAAATTCACGTATACCTATAGATATGCCAATATATAAACATATATACAACTTACAAAACTCTATATAGAAATCCAAATAATCATATAAATATTTTGTATTAAACGTATACGATACTATCTATATTGTATATATGCAAATGTACCCTTTAAATATATAATAGAATATTCTAGCATGTTACATCTTCTTATATAAACTAGCATTTATAAAACTGACATAAAATCTCTTACAGTAACAAATATAATTTATATACACTTCATCTTTCCAACAAATATATAACAATAACATATCTCTTAAAACAATTAAAAACTGTAAAAAGTAGAATATAAAACAAATGAACCAAAATATGTTAGCTTACATAAATCTTTCATATATACTTTAAAAAAATTCAATTAAGAACTTTATAAAATCTAATTCAAAATTCGATGTATATCAATATAATACATGAAATCAATTCTCAAAGCATATATACTATAGGTATACTACATATATTGTTACCTGCATAATAATGTTACAGGAGTATATAATATATGAATAAGATCTCAACCAAAATATGCACTATATATATATATATATATTTACGTAAAAAATCAAACTCATGCTAAAATATATAACTTATATATATAAACTTATAACATATATATGGTATATAACTTATATATAACACACCAAATTATATACAAACCTATTTACAACTCGGGTAAACTTTTAAATATATGAATATATACCTTATATTAAGAAGTGAAGGAGGCTTCCATGCTTGGGTTAGTTAGAGAGGTAGGCTTCGAGGGATGGCTCGATTGCGTGTGGTGACAGGCTGGTGGGTTCTTAGCATGGAGTTGATGAGAATGAAGACCAAAGGGGAGAGGGTGGAGGTGCATGTCTCGAGTTGGCTATGACGAATTTTGTCTATGGTGGCGGAATGTTTGGCGTACGCAGAAAAGGTGGCCGTGTGCTTGGTTTGTCGAGGTCAAAGGCAGAGAGGACATTAGTGGCGAAGGCATGAGGAGTGAGTGGCTTCCAGTGGTCAGTTGTGGCGAGCTTGGTCATAGGGAGAATATGTATAGTTGACGATTATAAGCTTTTACATTTTATAATTTTCACGAATGAAAACATAAAAAGAGTACAGGAAGAATGGTGGGTAGGAAAAATGAAAGAGAGGAGGGAATGGCTTCATGAACTAAGAGAAGAAGTTTATATATTATTATTACTATTATTATTTTATATATAAACATGGAATAGGAAAAGAACTAATAGGTGGAAAGGGAAAACAAAGAGAGAGAACTTACAGGAGGCCATCAGCAGACATGAGATTATGAAATTTATATGTAATATTAACGTTTCTATCAAAAGAAACGTCAGAGCCAAGAAAATGGAAGAAAATGAACAAACCAAAAATAAATAATTGAAATGATGGAAATGGTTATAGCTGGCCATCGAATTATACAAATAATAAATGTCAGCGGCCGTTTATTTTAGTCGTTTGAAATTTAAATGGACGTAGAATATCAAAAGCTACATATGGATACCGCTATGGCCAAACGTTTTACGGATTTCATCGCATGTCGGACTCCAAAACACACAAATGAATATACTGCAGAGATTAGCATGATGATATGAACAGAATGGTACACAAATATCAGCGATATGAACATCCTATCAAAAGTTGATATTACGTTGCTAAACTGCTGCAATTTTGTCGAAAATAAGAAAATCGAGGCTAAAGAAGTCCAAATTTGATGAAACGAAATATGACGTCTCACTCAAAAAACAGTACACATTTTCATTATATAAAATATTCAGATTTTAAAAATATTTTATTTCCATCAAATAACTAGTTTAAATTTATATAAAATTACACAACGAAACCGATTTTCATAATTTCCAGTGAAAATCTACCGTTTGCTATGTTAAAATAGACGTATTCCAAATGTCAAATTTTCATTGTTAAAATTTAAAATTAAATTTCAAAGCATTATCCAGTTAATTACGTTATAAAAATCATTAAAATTTACAGGTCGTTATATTTTCTAAAGCTAATTTCCTACTTTAATTTACTTAAAGTATTTAACATAATTAAAAGCTAGGATTTCGAAAGGAATTTTACAAACAGCTTATGAAGGTGTTTATTTTTCTTTAAGTAAAATCTTTCGAAAGGGGTTGGTTTCGACCTAGTCAAAGCCTTGCCACTACTTTACCTTTTGTAATGCTTTCGAAGGGTTGCACTTGCTTTCACCTTAAACTAGACCTTTTTCCTAATTATTTTCGAAAGGGGTTGGGGTTTCAAAAGAGATAGATTCGAAATGGCGTTTCGACTCAGACCATTGAATTTTTAATTTTAAAGTCTTTTGCTTTCGAACTAGATGGCTTCGACACCATCAATTTTTCCCAATTCTAGTTATTGTTGGTTTCAAAAGTGATACTTTCGTGTACAACCAATTTGGCCCAAATGTTGATTTTTTAGAAGTAAACCCAATGCTTTTGGAAGGGGTACTTTCATATGTTTTGAAGTTCTATGTTTTAAAAGATGACTTAATACTTTCGAAAGGTAGCAATGGTTTTAAAAGAGGATATTTTCCAAGTGTTTGAAAGGTACGCATACTATGTTTTGAAAAGAAGTCTTTGCTTTCAAAGAAGGCTATCCAGGATTTTGAAAAAGATGTTTTTATGATTTCGAAACACAACCCAATCTCAATTTTAAATGTAACAACCATGGCATAAAGATTTTGGAAATACTATTCACATTGTTAGTAACCCATAACTATATCTTGGGAAAAGGGCAGAATAACCACTTAAGTTAACCCAGTATTAAATATAACTTAACAGATGTTAAATTCTAAATCCAATGATATTAGCAGGGGCCAATAGGTTTACATAAGCCCATGAAAACTCTATGATATTGGCAAGGGCTAATAGGTTCATAGCCATCCCATGAAAAATATGATTTGATACTGGCATGAGACACTAGGTTTGTAATTAGCCCATGAAAACTATACCGGATTAAGATATTAGCAGTCAGCAAATAGTTTCCTAGTTAGCCCATGAAAACTAGGATAATAAACATGATATTGGAGTTACCGATAAGTTCTTAGTGATTCCATGAAAACTATGTAATTGGGCAGATAGTCCATAAACATTTAGTAGGTTAATAGTAACCTTAGAAAAAATATTTGAGACAGATAGTCAGAATGAACGAGGGATGGGTAATCCAGATTTTATTTACTTCTTTTGCATATCACCACAATACTTTGAAATACTATGTTTAAAACCATTATGGATGTTGGAAGCACAATATATGGTTTTGTAAATGTTAAAGGGATACCAGGGGAAAACTTGTTCCGCTAAGCGGCATGGTCTCACTAGTTATCAAACTGGGTTGAGATGGTAGATTATTTTTCATACCAGGCTTTTTTGTCTGACTCGAAGTTTTTGTTTTCCTCTAAAACTCTAGGTTACTCAATTGATTTTGAGTAGGTTGAGAGTTAAAGGTTTTCAGGTTTTCTCATTAGACGAATAAAGCTTCCGGAGGCGTGCAGGAGGCAGGTATCTAAAGTTATTTTATTTCCGCTATGTGTTTGGTTGTTGGAAAAAATGTTTTTATACCTCAGTATGTACTCTAATCAACCAAGGGAGCAACCTCACATGTCGCTCCTGACGTATTTTGTTATTATATGTTATTTGAACGTGGTTTGCAAATTGGATTATGTAATCAAAATTGAAAAGTTTTGAAATGGAATGTGGATTTTATTTGCTTTTTAAATTTCTTCCATATTCTTGCGTTTCTGTGTATCAATGTATCTAATATCTTCATATTTGGTCGCCAAGAATTAATATATATGGATGACTTCAGTATCTATAGCGTTTAGTTTTGGGCCTTCAAGTAGGGGATATTATAGCAAAGCACGACCGTACATAGGCCGAAGCCTAAAGAAAATGTCGCATTTCGATCAGAGATACCAAGCCTAGGGATTTCGGTGCTGGCAGGTCGAGCATCGAACAAGGAGTTTAACAACGAAGACGATATTCGATTTCATGTGAGCTCCGTATCACTATAAACGTGCACACGATGGTGATGGGTTCTCATTGGTTGTATGCATATAGGGGAAGGTTGAGAGAGGAGGAAGATAATTAGTAAGGTAATTAGTATAATTAATTATTTAGTTAAGTTAATTAATTATTTAAATAACCATGAAACTTATATGCACTATATCTTTTGCATATGAGGTTCGTTTTGGATGTCATTTCTTGCGTTGCTCTTGTAATGGAGAGCTCTACGATTTAGCGATAGTTTGGTCAGAATTGTTTAAGGTGAGTGATATTGTCTCTCACCATACTATGATTGTTATTATAGTATTAGAATGATGCTTTGAAATGTTTTCTAGCTTTGAAATGTTTTCTAACTTTAAAATAGGACATTCTGAAATAGTTGAACCTATATCTTATTTTATATAAAGAATTAAAAGTGTTTTAAAATGGTTTTAACTTAAATATTACATTTTCCCCATTTGCGGACTATTTCGATGATATTGATCAATTTAGGCTATTGTAGGCTATTATAGACGTTAGTATGCTTGCTAGTTGCATTTATGATAGTTTGTTTGGCAGTTGGTTGAAAATGTCATTCGAAGGTGATATAAGATTAGAATATATCCCATAGGATAGGATTTTGTGCATAAAGTATCATGCACATCGACTGATCTGAAGATGAAGCAAGGTGTAGTTTAGAGATACACTTCAGACTTCATGAAGATTCCAGACGTTTTCATTTGATTTGTATTTAACCATTTTTGGTTAAGCACATGACCAAAGTGTTCGTTATTGACTACTTTAGAGTAGTTCATTTGGCTGATTTTGTCATGGATGATGGAGTGGCTTCGAGAAGTAGGATATGATGATCCGTTCATTCGATGTTCGGCTCTGATGATATGGCTCTTCGATGAGTGGTTCTAGTAGTGAAACGAAGATGCGATGCTTCAACACGATGACTCCATGGCTCGACAATGTGATTTCATGATCGAAAGTGACGGCTTTGACAGTGGATAGATGTACTTCGGGATGCAGAGTAGTTGGCTATGATTCGTATTGAGGGGACTATCAAATGAAGGTTATGGGACGCATGATGACACTCTATGAGTTATGATGGTTGCCTATAGTAGTTCCCAACTACAACAACTTCAAACGGGAGTTGTAAGGCCTGTTCTAGTGTGAACTCTTCTATGGATGATGTGTGCAAAGGTGGAATTGATATTTTTATGTTTCAATGTGTACCCGTAAAGCAGGGATAGGTGGGGACGCTCATTTGGGTGTTGATGGCCTTGGATCGCATGATGTTTTGATACATACCTTGGACTATGTTGATGGCAGTCTAGTTCCTAACTTACTAAGTGGCGTAGATTCAAGTATTAAGAAACCGAGATGTTGAGTATTCCTTGACCTGTTGATGGAGTGATATGAGTATCATATATCCAACGCATGGAATGAGTAAATGTGGGGATGGATGACGGGTTCCATGTTTGTTTGACTATTTCTATCACCTTTGGGATGTCACACAATGTTGATATTACCGATGCCGATATCTAGACATCCTTATTACTTTGATGTGTAGTATACCCATGATGACTATCATAGAGTAGAATATATCTTTATATGCGTTAACTCTGTGGATGCAAGGACATATCAGGTATGGTTCCCATACCCTCTTTCCATATGTTATTCCGACTATTATAGTGTCTTGAGATTTTTTATCACCCACACCAGACTATTGTCTGACTTGAGGTTTTATACTTTGCTTCTTTTTATCTCTGGTGCTCTTAAATGGGTAGACTGGATAGCATGTGTAAATAGAACTTGGAATCTTGCAGATGGACTAGAAGATTGTAACATCCCCCACTTGGAGGCCCAAAACTAACTGCTGTAGCTGTTATAGTCATCCATAGTTATTAATCCTCGACGATTAGATATGATACTGTAAGATACATTGATATAACAGAACTACATGGAAATGGAAAAAAATTAAAATCAGCGAATAACTTTCTCACTCCCTTTCAAAGAATTTCAAATTCATTACATAATCCCAATACAAGAACCACGTTCATAGAATATATAATTATTATAACAAACGCTAAGAGAGACAATGAAGCTGCCCCATTGGATGATCATAGTAGATAACTAGGCAATTAAACAACTTTGCCTGTACAACATAACATAGCGAAATCAAAATAGAAAGGATTCTAAATAGCTAGCATGCCTCCTGCACGTCTTTGGAAGCTTATTCATCTAAAGAGGTACCTAAAAACCGCAACTCTCAAACTATTCAAAATAATTGAGCATCCGAGAGTTTAAGGGGAAAACATAAACTTCAATCAGACATAAAGCATGGTATGAATAATAATCTACAATCTCAACCCATTTAGATATCTAGTGAGACCACGTCGCTTAGTGGAACGGGTTTTCCCCTCACTGGTATCTTATCCAAAACTTTACAAAAAACCATATATTGTGCTCCTACATCCATAATGGTTAATGCATAGCAGTTCAAAATATTATGATGATATGTAAACAAGTAAATCAATTCTTAATTACCCATCCTCATTCATTTTTGACTATCTGTCTCAGTTATAGTTTCCAGAGTCACTATGAACCTAATAGTTTTTGTGACATCCCGGAATTTTGAAAGTATTATTTTAACAAATATTTAATTTAAATAAATAAAATGCAACTTATTATTTTAAAAATAAACTATATCTTATCAATATTTCAACATAAGTGTAAAAAAAATTTTTTATTAAGAAGTGTTAGTTTATGTTAGAAAAGAAATAAAAATAGAAGTAAATCTCTAACTTAAAAAAATAGAAGAAAATATAAAGAAGTGAAATAAAATACATATAAATTAAACTTGCAAAATAAATAAAAATATATATATGTAAAAATACAAGGCAATAAATATTTAAGTTAGAAATAAATTTATATGATTATGTAGCAATCTAAAGTAAGCACATAAATAACTTCAAAAAAAAACAAAAACAACAACAGCACATTGACATTTCAGATTTCAAAGTAATGTGACAACAGTAAAATATAATCAAGTATGCACTTACAAGAAGAAATTATGAACATCTTTGTACAAGCAAATTTAGATAAATATGTACTCATGGTAATAAATGACAACAACAATAAATGCTTGAATCTCTAGTACACAAACTACATATCTAGCAGCCACCAACATTTGCATAGTCAATAAAACAAGACAATGGCAATTAATGCATAAAAAAAATCTAGCACACAATATTTATTATCTCAACAGCAAAGATGAAGAAATATCAGGCTAGTCAAATAAGGGTAAGAAGATCTCTGAACTAAGTTGTACAAAAAAAAAAACATATCATCACCAGTAACTCATCTCCTATATATCAATCTTCATATCAGTTTCGAGTAAAAAAATCTGAAGTAAGCTTCAACTTAAACTTAAACAAAATTCGATGGAAACAACTCAAATTTAAACAACAGCATATCAATACAAACCTGAAGATTGAAGAATTGATTTCAGCAAGCAAAGTTCAAACCCGATTCATCATAAAAGTAGTTCTGTCATTTCTGGAAATAGGTGAGTATCTTCACCTTTAAATTTCAAAGAAAAGTTTAGTTGCATGCTAGTGGGATGAATCAAATTTTGTATTTGGTGAATCTGCTGTGTACATATATTGTATGCTGTATGTATGTTCTCTCCAACAGAAGCTACTCTATTTTAGTTCCAGTTCTTCTGTTTGATTTAGATTCATTTTTTTGAACCAAGTGTTGTTACGACTAAGTTTACAAACATAAGATGTTTGATTAATCATAGATTATGGTTCAAAAATTTAAATTAAGACAAATTAAAATGAGTGACTCTGTAAACCATACCAATAGTGCAAAAGTATATAAAGGGGAAACCCAAACATTGTAATAATTTATCCAGGATTGCAGATTGAATCCATACACTAAAAGGTGAGTAAACTTTATGTTTTGTTTTATATTTAAGGTTAAGCAGATAATTATCAGATTGCCTGCGAAATCTGTGATGCTGCATGTATGTGTAGATATATGTTTAAAATCTTGTAGAGTATAATGGAGGGCATGTCTGATTTTATTCTTGTGTTTTTCCCTGATCATATTACATCCCCCCTCTTATTTCTTAAAGGGATTGATCTTCAAATAACAAATGTTTGTTCAGATATAAATTTAATTGTAAGAATGAATTTAAGTAAAAAAAATAAATGGGAAGTTTATCTGGAAATCTAGATTACAGTAGGATTTTTTTTTCTTTCCATGCTAAATTCGGTCATCTTATTTTACTGATTCAAGATGATAACTTGAATCTACTATAAAAGTTAGGAATTTTAAAGTTAATATCAGAATTTTTAACATTGAAATGCATGCGAATTTGGGAAATGATTGGAACTTGGTTCCTAGTCAAGTTCTGATAGTTTGGAGATCTGGAGGGGTCGCGAACTTACCTGGAGGTGTAGCGAGGTCGGGTGGTCCAGTGAAAAATGTCTAGAGGGTGAAAATGTGGCAGAGGCGTCGGCGGTAGTCGAGCAAAATTCGTAAACCTAGTTTCTGTTGAAGCTGGGTTTGGGGCCATCGCATCTTCCCTGTTGATTCGAGTTGCGTGTAACTTTGGAGAATGGAAGCGTGGAGGCAAGGCAAGGTATGGCCAGGATTGTAATGATCCAGTGATTGAGATCGAGGGATTGAAGAGTTTTACTAGAAGCTATTGTGTTCATATTTCGACTAGGTAGCTCGAACTTGTTCGTGAGCTTGTGAGTATCGGTTGATAGTCGATATGTGTTGCTGTGATGTAGGGTGACGTTGCGGAAGGCATGGCGATGGTCAGAGTAGCCCAGGTGGGGGTGCACGTGCACGACTTCTGCTTGTATGTCAGGAGTTGGGTCTTCGTGAGTTACTCTGAGGGGATTTCGAGTGCGTGGGGGTTTTACTCGAGTCTGGACACGTAATAGAGAGGTTCAATATTTGTTTTTCAGTTAGGTTTAAACTTGAACTTAAAACAAAAAAATGAGGAAGAAGGAATGAAGTACCGTGAACTCAGGAAAATTTGGGCAAAGTCCCAGGGTTCAACTCGAGTTAACCTGAGTTTTGCTCAGGAAAGTTAATACTAAGCCTGAAAAAGGGGGGGGGGTAAGTTTTTAAATAAAGACAAACCTTATTACAAGATAAATGGTTTTAATTCGAATTTATTTATGTAGTGAGGTAATTGATAATGTTACTTAATTGTAATTGCAATTTAAGATTTAATAAATTTGAAATTAAAGTTAATTCATGATTAAGATTTAACTACTTAAGAAATTTAATTGAGATTTAATTAAGATTAAATAATTATAACTACGTAAATAATTAAGTAATTAATGAATAATGAATAGGTAATTAAATTTTATTTATTAATAACTAAAGTTATTAATTTATACTGAATTTAGATTAATTAATTGATAATTTATAAATGATTAATTTAATGTTTGAAATTAGTGAAATAAACTAATGATTTATTAAAAAGTGGTAAATTCAGAAGGAATAAATTTACTGTAATATAAAATTAAGATAATGAAACTTATTATAGTATACATTGATGAAAATAAAGGATAATCATTCATGGGATTTGGGTAAGTACAAATTACTTAATGGGATTAAGGAATGATGATAATAGTAATGTAACTAAAAAGAAATTCATCCAGGAGGTTTAATTAAGATAGATGATTATTGGATGTTTAATCTATTGTTTGTAGTTAATGAATAAGCAGTATTTAAAAGTGACTGTAGTAGTAAAGTAAATTCAATTATGATTAATTTAATTAATTAAAGATGGTATGGTTAATTAATCTTGCTTATGAATGATCGAATGATGTAGATACCTAAAAAATTGGTTGATATCTCTGATTTAATTTTTTTTAATATGATATGATAAATGGACAGTGATAATGTGGTTATTATCGATGATAAATTGTGAGTATAAGTGGTGTTTATAACAATTTGTGACGTTGAAATTTGATACAAGTTACCCCGGGATTTAAGTAAGTTGTATGTGCTTGTTTCCATGTTAGATGGGTTTACTCACGCTGGTTTCTAGCCTGACCCGGGTGTTACCTTAGTGTAATGCTCGGGTCAGACCGAGTATTACAGATTTTCAGGTAGGTATGATCTGGAGCTCAGGAGATGAGCTGGATGGCAAGTACGTATAGAGTATTTCCGCTGCAGTATATTATTATATATCCGAAACATGATTTGTATATGATCAGTGACTGTATATATGTGAAACTCTGATGTATATTAAATGTAATCGACAGATATAATACTCTTCTGTAAACTGATATTATTTATTATTATATTTTATCCGCTGCGAATGTGAGTGGTTGGTGTTTCTGTTCTTCTTCTTCTATCTCTTTCTTCTTTTTCATAACTATCTGGAATTTTCGGGTTAGAAAATTTCGGGTCGTTACATTTGGTATCAGAGCTGAAAGGTTAAGCGAGAACCTTGGCTCTGGTGTGGATTACTCATTAAATAGAGTCTGAAGTACTCAAGAATGAGTTGAGTGTTTATATATATGTGTGTGTGTATATATATATATATATATATATGAGAGCGTACTTGTTATTTTCTCACATAAAGATTTTAAATGATTTTATATAAAAATATATTTTGATATATAAAGCAATATTTCCTGCTAATAAATATTTAGGTGATTGGTTGTTAAATTAATGGAATTAAATTAAGAAGTAATATAATACAACCAAATTGAAATGTTGAATTGGAATTAAATTAAGTGGTAATGGAACTACTACAAAATTAAAATTAAATTGATTAAAATGAAACTCTAGAATTTGAGCTCAGAAATTAAATTGTTTAAAAACTTTAAATAAAGATAAGTTTGAAATGAATTCAAACTGGAATGAAAATCTTGAGTTTGGGAAAGGGTTCCAGAATAAGATAATAATGAATCGGTTTCCTGATATGTTAATCTTGCTTATTATCATAAATGATTATTGTGTTTAATAATAAAATATGTGTTGATGAGTAAGAAAATGAAATGTTTTGGGTAAGAATAACTTATAAATTGAAACTGAAGATGATCTAGGTTATGAAGTTTTAAAAGTTAAAATTGTTTCAAAGTGATAAAGAAATAATAAATAATTTAAATAAAGGGGTCATATTTCAAACAAGGGTTGTTTGAAAATAAAAGGGGTCATGTTTCAAATAAGTTAAAAAAAACCAAAGGTGGGTTAAAATTTAAGGATAACTTGGTGGGTTAAGGAAATAAATTGGTATATTTGGAAATAAAACTCTTAGGTTGAGATTGGAAGTTTCCTTGAAATGTGATGTAAAACCCAAAATGATAAGTTTTTGAACTTATAAATGGGAAGATTACTAATGTGAAATTTGACATTTGAAATAGGAATACAAATTGGGTAAAGATTGGCTGGGATAAGTAAACTGAATTTAACTTTGAGAGAGTTAAATAAGTCAACAGGCAACCTAAATTGGAAATTTGTGTGGTCTCAAAATGGTTTTGAGATCTAGAAATTGGAAATGGATGGATGATTTATAATAATAGGATGATATCATCCTATTGATATTAAAGATCTTTAAATTGTGAATTGGATTTGTTAAATGAATGAGAAATGAAGTGTGATAATATATCCAGTACTGATAAAGGGGAAGATTTAATTTAATTTGAATTAAGGATAGGAAATCGTTTTGAACTGGGATGTTAATAATTGAATTTGAAAATATATATAAAAAAATTGTTTAAGAACTAATTTCAAAACTGGAAGATAAAATTTAGTAATAAATGAACTTTTGAGATAAAATTGTTTTGAAATCTTATTTGAATTTTGAACTAAGTTAAGTAAGGGTAATTTAAAATGGAATTTTGAGAATTGGACTCAGAGTTAAATGGTTAAAAACATAAAGGTTAATTTGATTTAAGGGATTAAGTCAACATTTAAAAATTTAACTCGAATTTATATAATCCGAGATGATTTAAAATTGAGATTTATTAGTTCAAACTGAATTGATTTGAATTAATGGGAATTGTGAATTTAAGATGGATAAGTTTAAAATTCAAATGGAAAATTTGAATTGGAGCAATTGATTTCATGAGCTCAATTGGAAATTGGGAATACCTCATAGAAATGGAAATGATTTGAAACTGAAGTGGATTCTATTTGAAATTAGTCTAAATTAATTTGAATAATTTAGAACTGTGATTTAAGAAAATATGTTTAAAATCAAATGGAATTTTATTTTGAAAAGAAGTTAAGGTTAATTTAACTGGACTTGGGGTTAAATCAATTTCAATGGAAACTAAAGCTATTTAAATTTGCAATTGAGTCAATTTAAATGGAAGTGGAAATATTGGATTGATAGGAAATTGAACAGTTTGGCTCTGGACTACTTTTAAATAAATCATTTTGATATAAATTGTTTTAAATCTATTTTTTTAACTATTTACTATACGATTTTTCTTCTAAAATTCCAAATTATCTTATACTTATTTTGTAACTACTTTTAGAACTATTTAACTATGTTACGCCTATTTTATAAACTAATTATTATAATTTTTCAACTACTTTATAACTAGATACCATTATACAACTATTTTGCAATTATGTTACCATTTTTCAACCATTTTATAATTACTTAATTATTTAAATAGCTATTTTACAAACTAATAATTATTTTTTTTCAACTACTTATCTATTTTTCAATTTTCAAGCTATTTTCTAAACTGGTCGGAGTTCAAACTGTTATTGATTAAATAACCAACCGAGATAAGAATTGAAGTGACAATTCAATGGAATTGAAGCGATTGTGAATAAGTGAATGGGGATTAAGGCAATTGTAAATAAGTGAAGGGGAATTTAAGGAAATGTGAATAGAAAGGAAATTGATTTGGCTAATAATCAATAGTAATTAATACGTAGGATGTACGTATATTATTCTATTCGCATAGTGATTTGATCCAGATTCGAGCACAGAATTTCGAGATAGCTTATCGATCCAAGGTGGGATTTTTCACACGATTTTCGACGGCGAACCTGTATATGGATTGTTGATTAGTTCTGGATATTCTCTATCATAGTTATGGCTATGCAAGGAGAATGACGGTTTCTGATCGAGAAACTAGATCTGTGTCCGCACTAGGAAGTCGAGTAGGCGATACTAGTTCGGAAATGAAATTATGTGATCGAGTAAGCGATCAGATTGGTATACCGTACGAATGATGGGTGTACATCGTATGGATTTGAATGAAATTGATATTGGAAAGGGAAACCAAATTTGAATATTTGTTTTGAATAAACGAAGTTATATATCTTTGTTATATAAGATAAATCTTTCCTTGTTAAATTTATTGCCAGAAGAAAAGGATTTTTTTTTTGAAGGGGTTTGAAGTACGAATTTTTTTTATACGAGGTTGAAATGATCCAAATTTTTAAATTTTATATATCTGAATATATATAAAGGATCTTGTGAGGATTTTAAAAAGGTTGTGGGAACCTTTGGATTGGAAAGGCTTTTGATTTTTGGGTAAAATCAATATTGAATTTGGAATGCCTAGTTTGAGAATTATCGATTTTGGGATAATCGATTTTGTGTAAAGGAGCTTTGCATGATATCATACTAGGTGTATGATTTGAAGATACTATATGTATATAGTATAAATATTTTGATAATGGCTCTGGGGAAAAAGGCGCTCCCTTGAAATGAACTTCTCAGGAGTGCCACCGGGTGGCGCTGCCTTGAGCCCCAAGGGGGTTCTAAAGTTGATCCTGTGAGGAGTCCGGACAAAATTAGTTCTTGGGGATTATGAGTAGTGTATACCATAGCGGAAGTCGTGTGTGCCGCTGAGAGCCAACAGTCTGCGTTTGATTTTATATCAGTGGACTGCGACCTATGGTATAACATAGCGAAAATCGTGTGTGCCGTTGAGAGCCAACAGTCTGCGTTTGATTTTATATCGGTAGACTGCGACCTATGTAGGAGTGGAGAAGTTTCATTTCGACAGCGAAAATCATAGGCCGTGGAGAGCCTGTAGTTACATGGACTTTTGCTGTGACTGCAACGTAACCCTGGATGTAACTATGATCTGTTGTGTAGGATCTATGGCGTAATCGAGAGGCCGCGGAGATCCTACAGTTGCATGGACTTTTGCTGCGACGGCAACGTAACCCTGGAATGTAACTGTGACCATGGATAGGGGTGATGATTTCCAGAGCATTCTCACCAAAGCTATTTTCTCTATTTCAAAACTATTTTATATATTTTTAATAATAAAAAAAATTTCTATAGTGTTTTCACTGGGTGTTGCAAATGGGTTTACCAAGTACTCATAGATTTTCAGTCCAACGCCTAATCAACGTGTGACCGAATCTCTATGAGAACGAGGATGGACTTGTTGAAACATCGAGTTATAAAAGTATGTTTATTTAAATGCCTTTGGAATAATATTATATTGATATTTAGAAGTACTTTCAAAATGATCAAAGAATATTTATTTGATTTTAAGCATTTTTATAAATTCTGGCTTCGTTCCTTTTCGAGGACGGAAAGTCTTAAAGGGGGAGGGATGTGACATCCTGGAATTTTGGAAGTATATTTTAACAAATATTTAATTTAAATAAATAAAATGCAACTTATTATTTTAAAAATAAACTATATCTTATCAATATTTCAACATAAGTATAAAAAAATATATATTAAGAAGTGTTAGTTTATGTTAGAAAAGAAATAAAAATAGAAGTAAATCTCCAACTTAAAAAAATAGAAGAAAATATAAAGAAGTGAAATAAAATACATATAAATTAAACTTGCAAAATAAATAAAAATATATATATGTAAAAATACAAGGCAATAAATATTTAAGTTAGAAATAAATTTATATGGTTATGTAGCAATCTAAAGTAAGCACATAAATAACTTCAAAAAAAAAACAAAACAAAACAAAACAACACATTGACATTTCAGATTTCAAAGTAATGTGACAACAGTAAAATATAATCAAGTATGTACTTACAAGAAGAAATTATGAACATCTTTGTACAAGCAAATTTAGATAAATATGTACTCATGGTAATAATGACAACAACAATAAATGCTTGAATCTCTAGTACACAAAATACATATCCAGCAGCCACCAACATTTGCATAGTCAATAAAACAAGACAATGGCAATTAATGCATAAAAAAATCTAGCACACAATATTTATTTCTCAGCAGCAAAGATGAAGAAATATCAGGCTAGTCAAATAAGGGTAAGAAGATCTCTGAACTAAGTTGTACAAAAAAAAAAACATATCATCACCAGTAACTCATCTCCTATATATCAATCTTCATATCAGTTTCGAGTAAAAAAATCTGAAGTAAGCTTCAAGTTAAACTTAAACAAAATTCGATGGAAACAACTCAAATTTAAACAACAGCATATCAATACAAACCTGAAGATTGAAGAATTGATTTCAGCAAGCAAAGTTCAAACCCGATTCATCATAAAAGTAGTTCTGTCATTTCTGGAAATAGGTGAGTATCTTCACCTTTAAATTTCAAAGATAAGTTTAGTTGCATGCTAGTGGGATGAATCAAATTTTGTATTTGGTGAATCTGCTGTGTACATATATTGTATGCTGTATGTATGTTCTCTCCAACAGAAGCTACAATATTTTAGTTCCAGTTCTTCTGTGTGATTTAGATTCATTTTTTTGAACCAAGTGTTGTTAAGACTAAGTTTACAAACATAAGATGTTTGATTAATCATAGATTATGGTTCAAAAATTTAAATTAAGACAAATTAAAATGAGTGACTCTGTAAACCATACCAATAGTGCAAAAGTATATAAAGGGGAAACCCAAACATTGTAATAATTTATCCAGGATTGCAGATTGAATCCATACACTAAAACAGTGAGTAAACTTTATGTTTTGTTTTATATTTAAGGTTAAGTAGATAATTATCAGATTGCCTGTGAAATCTGTGATGCTGCATGTATGTGTAGATATATGTTTAAAATCTTGTAGAGTATAATGGAGGGCATGTCTGATTTTATTCTTGTGTTTTTCCCTGATCATATTACATCCCCCTCTAATTTCTTAAAGGGATTGATCTTCAAATAACAAATGTTTGTTCATATATAAATTTAATTGTAAGAATGAATTTAAGTAAAAAAAATAAATGGGAAGTTTATCTGGAAATCTAGATTACAGTAGGATTTTTTTTCTTTCCATACTAAATTCGGTCATCTTATTTTACTGATTCAAGATGATAACTTGAATCTACTATAAAAGTTAGGAATTTTAAAGTTAATATCAGAATTTTTAACATTGAAATGCATGCGAATTTGGGAAATGACTGGAACTTGGTTCCTAGTCAAATTCTGATAGTTTGGAGATCTGGAGGGGTCGTGAACTTACCTGGAGGTGTAGCGAGGTCGGGTGGTCCAGTGAAAAATGTCTAGAGGGTGAAAATGTTGCAGAGGCGTCGGCGGTAGTCGAGCAAAATTCGTAAACCTAGTTTCTGTTGAAGCTGGGTTTGAGGCCATCGCATCTTCCATGTTGATTCGAGTTGCGTGTAACTTTGGAGAATGGAAGCGTGGAGGTAAGGCAAGGTATGGCCGGTATTGTAATGGCTCCAGTGATTGAGATTGAGGGATTGAAGAGTTTTGCTGGAGGCTATTGTGTTCATCTTTCGACTGGGTAGCTCGAACTTGTTTGTGAGCTTGTGAGTATCGGTTGATAGTCGATATGTGTTGCTGTGATGTAGGGTGACGTGACGGAAGGAATGTCGATGGTCGGGGTAGCCCAGGTGGGGGTGCACGTGCACGACTTTTGCTTGTATGTCAGGAGTTGGGTCTTCGTGAGTAACTCTGAGGGGATTTCGAGTGCGTGGGGGTTTTACTCGAGTCTAGACACGTAATAGAGAGGTTCATTGTTTGTTTTTCAGTTAGGTTTAAACTTGAACTTAAAACAAAAAATGAGGAAGAAGGAATGAAGTACCGTGAACTCAGGAAAATCTTGGCAAAGTCCCAGGGTTCAACTCGAGTTAACCTGAGTTTTGCTCAGGAAAGTTAATACTAAGCCTGAAAAAGGGGGGGGGGGTAAGTTTTTAAATAAAGACAAACCTTATTACAAGATAAATGGTTTTAATTCGAATTTATTTATGTAGTGAGGTAATTGATAATGTTACTTAATTGTAATTGCAATTTAAGATTTAATAAATTTGAAACTAAAGTTAATTCATGATTAAGATTTAACTACTTAAGAAATTTAATTGAGATTTAATTAAGATTAAATAATTATAACTACGTAAATAATTAAGTACTTAATGAATAATGAATAGGTAATTAAATTTTATTTATTAATAACTAAAGTTATTAATTTATACTGAATTTAGATTAATTAATTGATAATTTAGAAATGATTAATTTAATGTTTGAAATTAATGAAATAAACTAATGATTTATTAAATAGTGGTAAATTCGGAAGGAATAAATTTACTGTAATATAAAAATAAGATAATGAAACTTATTATAGTATACATTGATGAAAATAAAGGATAATCATTCATAGGATTTGGGTAAGTACAAATTACTTAATGGGATTAAGGAATGATGATAATCATAATGTAACTAAAAAGAAATTCATCCAGGAGGTTTAATTAAGATAGACGATTATTGGATGTTTAATCCATTGTTTGTAATCAATGAATAAGCAGTATTTAAAAGTGACTGTAGTAGTAAAGTAAATTCAATTATGATTAATTTAATTAATTAAAGATGGTATGGTTAATTAATCTTGCTTATGAATGATCGAATGATGTAGATACCTAAAAAATTGGTTGATATCTCTAATTTAATTTTTTTTTTAGTATGATATGATAAATGGACAGTGATAATGTGGTTATTATCGATGATAAATTGTGAGTATAAGTGGTGTTTATAACAATTTGTGATGTTGAAATTTGATACAAGTTACCCCGGGATTTATGTAAGTTGTATGTGCTTGTTTCCATGTTAGATGGGTTTACTCACGTTGGTTTCCAGCCTGACCCGGGTGTTACCTTGGTGTCATGCTCGGGTCAGACTGAGTGTTGCAAATTTTCAGGTAGGTACGATCTGGAGCTCAGGAGACGAGCTGGATGGCAAGTACGTATAGAGTATTTCGCTGCAGTATATTATTATATATCCGACACATGATTTGTATATGATCAGTGACTGTATATATGTGAAACTCCGATGTATATTAAATGTAATCGACAGATATAATACTCTTCTATAAACTGATATTATTTATTATTATATTTTATCCGCTGCGAATGTGAGTGGTTGGTGTTTCTATTCTTCTTCTTCTATCTCTTTCTTCTTTTTCATAACTATCTGGAATTTTCGTGTTAGAAAATTTTGGGTCGTTACAGTTTTCATGGGCCGACTAATAATCTGTTTAATACTTATGGATTTCCTATCCAGTTTCATAGTTTTCATAGGATCACCAAGAACCTATTGGTCCCTGCCAATAACTTCATTATTCATGGGTTCTCCTTGAACCTATTGGTATCTCCAATAACTTCCCTCTTATCCTAGATTTCATGGGTTGACTAGGTACCTATTAACATTCGTCAATAATTTAATTCAGATATAGTTTTCATGGGTTCACTATAAGCCTATTGGATCTTTCCAATAACTCTTTCTAATCATAGTTTTCATGGGTTTACTATGAACCTGTCTCTCTAACAATTTCTTTAATCAGTGTTTGGACATCCTATATTTTGGTCTTCCTGACCACCTGGATTTAATTCTACCTATTCAGGAATTAACTTAATTTATATTCACTACTGGATCAACCTAGCTAGTTATTCTGCCCTTTTTTCCAAATACAGTTATTGGTCCATATTAAAGTGAATATGTATATTAGAAGAAGCAAACATAATAACATAATAACACCAACACCAGTTTTTTAATATCCTTGAAATCAAGTTTATACGAAACATGGTTAATCCCTTCAGCCTATTATTTCATCAAAAAAGCTTCTTCAAAAATTTCATGTTTAAGCCATTTAAAACACCTTAATTTATGCCATGGTTTTTCCTTTTAAAAATGAGATTGGGTTATTTATTTTGAAAACTAAGGCTTTCGAAACGTTTAATCTTTACTTTTGAAACCATTGGAAAACTTCCTTTCAAAAGTGTTCAAATCTTCTTTTCAAAACACAAGGCACGTGCCTTTCGAAACACTTTAAAACCTTTTTTCAAAACCTCTCAAATGTATTAAAGTAGTATCATTATAATATAGAAGCATAGCTTCGAAACCATTTGAGAGCACCCCTTTCAAAACCATTAGGTTTAATTTAATCATATCTTATACGTTACGTGAATACAAGTGAAATTAACCCTTTTAAAACTAATAAAAAGAGTTTGGGAAGAAATAGATGGCTTCGGCACCATCCTTTCGAAATATCAAAATATTTAAGTAAAACATTTGTAGGATAGCTTTGAAACCCCTTTTGAAACCATTGCCTTTGAAATCCTTGAATCCTTTCGAAAGCATTTTGGAAGCGGCTTAATACAAATGAACAAAGTTACCTTTCGAAAGCATTGATAACTTCAATCCCTTCGAATGGCATAGGAACGGCTGAAGGGTTTCGACTTGGTCGAACCTACCCTTTTCTAAAGCATTGGTTTCAAAACTAAGTAACTCCTTCGGAAGCTACAATTTAAACAAGTGATGGCAACGCCTTTCAGTAGCAATTTACAAAGACTCCTTCGGAAGCATTTATTTTGACTCCTTCGAAAGCATTTAGTAAAACAGGCAAGTGCATTTCTTTGTAAAAATAAAACAAAGGTTTCAACCCTATCGAAAGCTATGTTTCGACACCATGTCTCCCACCTTTCTCCAATCCACTACGTGCCATCATTATGCAACCTTATGTATTGGTTTCGGTTTAGTTAGTTTCGACATGATAGGTTTTGACTTGGTTGGAGGTGGAAGCATAGGGTCGAAAGGTGCTTATAAAAGAGGCGGAACCTGCTTTTCTGGGTAAAGGCTAAATTAATGCTATTTAAAGTAATTACTTTGTATCTAACCTGCTTATTCATAAACATTTAATTGTTGCCACAAACTTTTTATGATGGCCTGCAAATCCGTACCCTCTGGATCGACAATAAACCACACATGTCCGACTCAAAAAGCATAGACCGACGGAAAGTCAAGAGAAAGAGAAAAAGAGAGAAGAAGAGAAAAGAAGAAAGAGAGAAGATAGAACAAAACAATACAGAATTTCACATCGCAGCGGAAAACATATAATATCATATCACTGATCTATACAAAACAGAAACTGTATGTACATATTCAATCAGAGTTCAACAATCAATCAATAATTATCAGCCTTAACAGTTATAATAACCTGTTCTCACAATTGTTGATAATATAAACAACTAAGAAACAATGCAGTAGATAATCAAAACAGATACGTGTATACAAAAATGAAGACTTCCAGCTCTCCTGCTGAAGCTCCAAAAGCACCAAATCTAAACCTGTAAATACACTCGGTCTGACTCGAGCTTTAAAAGGGAAGAACGCCCAGATCAGTCTGGTAAACCAGTGTAAGAAACACACTCAACTGAATTTATTAAATTACCAAAATTTTCCTTTATCAAAACAAAAGTATCTCGTAAGACAAGTCCACACATAACATGGACATGTTTTTACCTTACGATAACTAAAACATCTTATACCAAATTATGTGATATTATACTAGTGTCTAGTATATAAATAATATTCAAAATAGCCAAAATTGTTACCATTATTATATTCCAGCATACTAGGCTCTACAAATAAAATGGTAGGTACGTAGTGGAGTTTGGATTTCCATACAAATGACCAGGTAAAGGGACTACCTTCCAACAGTACATCTCTAGAAGAATGCACCGAGGACTATCACAAAGGATCCTCTACCAACACAGGATTGGCCCACCTCTATAACTAGATGGTACCGAATATATCATCCTTCGGTCGTTACCGACCTTTACCGAGGGCCCTCGAAGCATACGAGCCACAATAATCAGATACACGACGGCATAGCGTGTAAAGATATATCTAGAAGAGGATGATCACATCCTATTTAGGAATGACCCACTTAGCCCTACTGCATCTAACCCTGTTTTGGTCATTGCCAGTTGATGAGGCCTGAGGTAAAGATTACCTTTCACAATCACATATCACATCACTTTGAATGCCACACGGCCATTTCCATTTGACTACTAATTGCCTTCCATAAAAATACAACCCTTAAGCTCATACGTCTCAAGGAGGGTGTTAAGCTAAGAGAAGTTGCCTTTTCCGCTACCACTGATGTACGTTAGTAAAAACCAATGTACGTAATCTGTAGAAATCCAATGTCAGACAATCATCCATACAAGTTGTTCAGGAACAGGACAAACCGAAGGTACTTTCCTACCACATCCTATAGGGAAATCCTTATGATTAGTAGCAAATAGTCCTTGCATTGAATATTTCATAATGAAGAGACCGCTGCTACAGTATGTATATTGGGATTTTAACCCCAAACGATCAACAAGAAATCCCCCACCATGAAAATCCAAAATATCAAAATCATCACAAAGCAACCTGCACAATCGTCGCATATACGTTAGTCCGGAGTGGTTTTCAGATAAATCTGATCCCTGTCTCTTCGCACCAACAACGCAAAAGTGTTTCTCAACCTCACACGGAAACTAAATCTCATAGATTTATCACGTCTCCAACTATCAATTTGCTATCCTTTGGGCCAAGAAGGAAGCTCAATAGATTGGAGTAATACGTTGCACTATACGAATCAACATTCTCAACACAAACGATAATCAAGCCTACACAGAAGGCTACGTACTAAGTGTACGACTAAATAGTTCCCACATCAAGTCGAGGAACCAAAATTTGGCCAAATTTGATAGTCGGTTATTTAATTATCAAAACAAACAAACAAATATTCAACACCATAACAATCACTGGGCCCTTTAATTAATCTTTTATAAATTAAATTACTTGCTAAATATGCACTTCGAATTATCTTTAAAAAGATATAATCTCAAACCATTTCAACTTCTATATTGGAAAACATTTCCAAATACTTATTTAATAATAAGTAATTCACAATTCACTTAATTTTTAACACTTAGAAAACATTGCATATACTTAAATCAGGATTAAGTATATATTTTATTCTTTAAGGAAAACATTCCCTTTAAACACATTTATTTGGGTCAAAACGAATGTTGTGCAAAACATCGTAACGAAATCCAAAATCACTAGTATAGGGATTCGAAAATTAGATAGATATATAAATTACAAATACCATTCAAAACATTTTCTTCCGAAAATCATTTACTATAACAACAATGTTATAGTCCATCATTTCCATACTTCTCGAAAATGTCTACTTCATCAAATGAATGTTGAAATCTATGGTTTCGATACTTAACATATTTTAAAACATCTTTAAATCATTTAACTCTATTTAAAATACCACTTTCCAAAACATTTATTTAATATATTATTTACTGTCCAAAATCGTGAATATAAATCGGTTACCAAATTCAAAGCATCTGCACATTTATTTAAGGGATCATCTACTGTCCAAAATCGTGGATATATCTCTTGACCGAAATCATTACTTCTACATATTTATTAAAGGGGTATCCACTGTCCCAAATCATGGATAAAATACCTTTAATAAACTTCTATATTTAACTTATCAAATTCAATTGATTTTGGATTTATAAAACAATGTTTATAAATCACAATTTTTTTTATAAAAACTTCAATATATACAATCCCTTAATTAACAAATTCCATTTATACCTCATTTATATTCCAAAGTCCAATTATAAGTAAACAACTTATAATTCTCTTATTTACAAATTCATTCATTTTAAATCTAATTCACTTATAAAATTCATTTATAACTTCACTTTAATTCTTACGAAAATCCTTTATAATTCCATTATTTATATTTATAAAATATCAATTTCATACATCTTATATATAAACCATTTATAATTATTCAAAAACTCAATTTAAACTATTTATCAAATCGTTAACTCCATGTTTCCAAAAATACATTCTAATTTTATTTCTCAAAAATCATAATTTTTATAACAATAAAAATTGTAACTTTTATTTATTTAAAAAGAATTCACTTCTTAACAATTCAAAATTATATGTTTTCAAATCCCTTGAAAAATCCTTTTTAAGTCGAAATCATCACTTTAACATTTTAAATTTCCAAAATAGGCCCAATGTTGCAACAACACCAAATACATCAATCACGACATCTAAAACATCATATATCATTTGATAACAGAATATATTATAATATCTGTAAATAAAATATACTATTGAGGAATCCAGTTGGATCCCTCCAACCTGTCATCTGCAACAAATATACGTATTAGAATATGTATACAATGTCCGCTTCAAGGCAGACACACGTACAAAAGGTCATTCGCATATACACGAGAACGTATATGGTCACCTGCTCCAATAGGCAGGTTTATATCCAAATACCAATCAATATATCATATATCATCCAAACAATCATCAATCATCATAAATAACATTATTTCTCACTTATATAAAAATATTGGCGAGTCCGAAAGAGTGAGTTGTACTCACATTGCTTATAGTCGTTGCGATAGCGATTTATTCCGATTAAAATTAAACAAGCGTTTAATTTCAACCAAAATTTTCACTAGCTCAAATAAATCACAATCCAGCTCCATAATGTAATGCTTGTCCATACGATCCCAACGTAATTCGTTTCGTGCGAAACGGACCTCGTATGAAAAAGCTATAACGTTTTAAAGATTGTACGAATTTATATAAATCAATTTACTATTTTATTTTTATTTTCTATAACCTTATTTAATCTCAGCCATTGATTTTCCTTGGAGAGATCAAGGCCGTGCTCCATTTTCTTCTCCCCTTTAGATTCATACGCACGTTTGAACATACCCATAGCCGCCACCCGAACCCTAAATATCGCGACCACACCACACGTTTTGACGACGATCAGAGACTTCCACTCAAATACCCTCGACGAGAGCTACCCATGGCCAGAGGCCGGTCAAACTCGGCCCCACCTTCGCTTCAAAAAGTGTGCACGAACGCCGCGTGTTTGAATGAGAATTTCCAATGATCCGTAGCCCGAAATTTGATCGTACCCTTTGGATTGAACGATCTCGTTGTGCTCTTCGATGTTGTAGTTGGAAGTTTTCTCTAATTGTTCACGGATTGGAAGCAAAACGAGGAAGAAGGAGGATAATTTCTGGCCGTGCAAACCATTAGTGGCAGCTAGACCTAGCTTTTTTAGTGTTTTGCAAAATAGAAAATTTAAGGACCTTTTATAGAAAATTTCGCGACATTATTCATCGCCAATTTTTTTAAACTCGAAACGAAGCATGCCTCTTGGCGTTTATAATGTTTTATCCCTATTCCGAACGCAATGGAATATATATCGATGGCCAGTTTGATCGTATTTGGAAGATAGGTTTTCAAATCGACTTATTTAAATTTAAAATTTACTTAAACAGTTTTCTGCACGTTTTAGCTTGCCACGGACAAACTGTAAATCTAATTCACACGAAATTTGAAATCTTACAATAATATAACATTACGGATCCAATGAAACTGGTTTCGTTGAAATCCATGACTGTATGAAAAATGACTATTTTTACTCGTCAATTAAATATTAAAATATTCAGTTTCTACAAATTAACTTTTAATTCAATTTTAAAAGTTCTCTGACATCATTCTAATTCAAATAGAATTTAATACAACTTTATAAATCATTTTTATTCACATTAAATCCAATTTTCCAATTATTTCAGCAATTTCAAATATTAAATTAACAATTCAACTATCCAATTAAATCCTTATATTCGAAATATGCTTTATTCAGCTTATAAAATTTACTTGTGCATAGTTAAAATCGTTTAAATATATGAATTTCAAATGATAGAAATTCTTGGTCGTTACATTCTTCCATACTTAAAAGAATTTAGTCCTTGAAATTACTAAGTAAGAAAAAGTCATAAAATCCATTAACTATTCAAAATAACTTGTTCAATTTAGATTTACCAAATCTCTAAGTGTTTAACTTTTCCAAAATCCATAATCTAAACTTCTTACATAAACTTTTCTATGTTTTCAAATCCATTTATAATTATGTTTTCAAAACTAACTGATATCGTTTAACTTTTAACTAAATATCAAAATTTTAGTTATCAATTTTTTTCCAATTTCTCAAAATTTCCTAACGCCTTAAATTTTCAAAAAAATTCGCCAGCATCTTCTTTGCGCGGTTCGATCGTAGTAGGATCACAACATATATATATATAAATATATATATATATATATATATATATATATATATATATATATCACAAATATACATCTCATCTCCAAGGATGAGGCATCCCGTAGGGAAAAAAGTATAAAAGTATGATATGTAATACGAGATATGTACCTCATATATTATTAGTGGGCATACATGGATAATATAGCGTGAAAGCGAGCTCCAATTGCGAAGCAAGTGCTATCCACACCTACTAAAAACTCAACAAACAAATGAGAAACATGTATATATGAAAGTAATATCAATATACAATACATACCAATACAACAACTATATTTGCCAATATAGAAAATGCAATCAAAAACAACAAATCCAACTGTCAAACAACTATCATGCAACAACCAATATCTATCCAACTAATCCATAAACATATAATATAAATTCAATTTCCCATTAACATTCATTGAATTGGTTTTCAATTTAAATCACATTTGATTCATTAACATTGGACTTTACTAACATTCATTTATAAATTTCAATTAGTTTACATTCACTAATTTATGTTCAAGTTAGTTCACTTTCAAATTAAATCAAATTTACTTCTATTCAAATTTACTTACTATCAATTCGAGTTCAATTATTTAGCTTTCAATTTCATGAATTCAATTCCATATGAATATCTATACAATCAATTAACATTCATCTAACAACCAATGTAAAACCAACATAACCAAATTAATTTACTTTATTTTACATTCAATTTGGTTTAACACTTTAATTTCTATTGGTTTAATATCTAATTCAGATTGAATTCTAATATTCACTATAATCACATTTTTATACAACAATTTCAATATAATTATTAATTCACAACTTATTAACAACATTTTTAATGCTAAATCATTTTACCATTAAAGTTGAATTTCTTTATATAACTCAAATTCATGTTCATTTAACTACTTTAATTCATTAACTTCTTATTTTTCAACTTTACTTTGCATATTAACTTTATTAATTTACTTAGATACCTAAATCAACTTCATTCAATATCACTTAAGTTGTATCTCATTTCATCTTCATTTGCATTTACTTTCACTATACAACTTAAGTTCACTACTAATTTAATTCAAATCCTATTTCATTTAATTTTTACTTAAGTCAAATTCATTACTTATTCAAAATTAGATTTTTTTTTTTGCTTAACAAAATTGTTTAACAATTTTAACAATTGGTTTTACTTACATTTTCCCATTTTCTAAGTCATACAACTTATTTATTCAAACTTTCAAATTCATATTATATAATCATTTAAAAGTTTAATTTCCATTTCATAAACTTATTTAATCCAATTCAATTTATTTAATCTTCCTTTAGTTAAATTTCAAATAATATATCTATTATATCAACTCAAATTTTTATTTCAACTTTACTAAAGCTAAAAATCGTTATTTCATATTATAAGTCCAAAACTCAGTTTCACTTATATTTATAAATTACAACTTGGATTTTAAATCAAATTCATTTATCAAAACAAAACTTAAATTTCAAATTTACTATTAGCAGCAAATCCATCACACAGGAACTCGAAAATGATACTAATGATGCTGCAGTCATCACCCTTATTATTTCCCAACAACAGTAGTGAATTCGGTGCTTTATATTCTTTTTAAAATCCTTTTATTTATAAATCAAATTTATAAAATCTTTTACTTATATAATTTCACTATTTCACTTTACTTATATAAGATCTATTCCAAATTTACTTATCTTATCTAGATAACATTATAGCATCTTTAACTTTGAAAAACAACCTTCAAATTTAATGGGAATCAAAATTTCAAATTCTTCGTTTAAATCCATTTTCATTTACAACTCACATTTATAAATATATTCATGTAGTTTCATTTCTTATATATAAGGTTATTTCATAATTGTAAATTATATCAATTATAATTCCATACTTTATAATTCATTTGCTTATATAATTTATTCTTTTACAATTGTTGTTTCTATTTAGATTGTTCAAACAGCTTTTATTAACTTATATATACTTACATTTTTAAACAACCAAACAATCAATTAATATACACTATAATAAATTCTGAAAATTAAACCTTTACATATAACTTATAATCGAGGTAAAATTATTTCGTTTACCCAATTTAAAATGATACTATGTTGACTTGCCTCGTTTAAGTGTTTGGAAACCCTATCGATAACATGGCGTTCCATGCATCGACCAAAATTCACAAACAACTCAATGGATAAGTAAACACAATATAAAACATTTATATTCACCAATAAATACGTGCTCATATATATAATACACTCAAACTCAATCAAGGGTGCTACTGTCCCTATTTATACTGAGTACACATCAAAGCTTAGGAATATACAAAATCTAAGCTCTGATACCAGATGTGACGAACGATCAACTCCTGCACCTGCCTCGGTAGGATTTTCAACCATCCCGCTACCCTTCTGCTTTTCAACATGAGGGAATTCCTTCTTTTCAACATGGAGGTGACTACAAGTGGTACCTCGAATCTGCTTTTAGGGCAAGCCTCTCGACTATCAACCAATCCTTTCACACTAGGGACATGTAGGAATAAGTGTCACGACCCGCCCTTCTCGACCATTGAAAATCAACACAAATACTTCACTTGTATAATAAGCCGATGATCGAGTGCCAAAAAAGATAGATTTCTGAGGAAAAGAAGAAGGAGGTAGAAGAAGAGAAAATAAAAGCAACATAAGAATCTCATAATCGTAGCGGATCAAAATATAATAGATAATGTCTGATCTTTACACAAAAAGAAAATATATTTGCTTTATACATTGCATCATCAGAGTACAAACAATTAATAGAAAAACACTGGACATTTATATTAACTTGTCCACACAAACTGAATATATAGCATATATAACATAGCGGAATATACATCAAATACGAATGATACGTCTCGCCATCCAGCTCATCTCCTGAGCTCCACAGCATCCTATCCTGTATTTAATACTCAGTCTGACCCGAGCATCATAATAAAACAATACTCGTGTTGGTCTGGAAAACCAATGTGAGAAAACACACTCAGTTGGATTATTAAAGTTTTAAAATCCTTTGAAATCAAAAGCATCCCGTAAGACCATGCCACAAATAAACATGTCCGGTTTTTACCTTGTGATAGCCAAAACATTTCTTATCAAAATCCTCTGATATTATAGTAGTGTCTAAGTACAAATACTTAAATCAAATAGCCGAAATTGTTACATTCATTAAATTACAGCAATATTAGCCACAAAGAGGGTTCTACAATCAAAACCGTAAAGGGCACGTAGGGAGAGTGGATTTCCAACGAATGACTTGGCACTAGGGTACCACTTGTCACGGTACCTGGTCTAGATCAGCATACCGAGGATCCACCCTGATCCCTTGTAATACAATACCGCGACTACCCCTTACTGGATAATCTCGAATAAGATCACCCCGCGGTTGGGATCAGCAATCGCCCACTAAGCCGAAATAAAAGGGACATCTAGACAGGGATGACCTTACCCTAATTGGGCGCTACCCACTTAGCCTTGCTGCATAACTCCTGATTTTCGTCCATTTCCGCTTGATGAGGCTCGAGCTAAGCATTACCTTTTTAGAAAATATCTCACTTAGAATGCTCATCGTCCTCCTGACGATGTTCTGAAGTATTCCTCCATACAAGTCCTTTTTGGGTTCGAATGGAACCGAAGGAACTACCCCTAGTACATCCATTTTGGAATCACCCTCAAGATTAGTGGCGACTAGCCCTTACACTTCACTGCACCATCTCCGACTCCAAGCTTTTTTCTTCCTTACGAAAATGTTCAAACCGGATCGAAGTGGTTTTCGGGAATCTGATTAGGCTATCAAGCTTGGTAAGGAATAACGAAGGCATAACACCCCTACTTATAGGTGAACGCAGGATGACCGGACCAGCTAGTTCGGCACATAGGACCGGATTAAAACACCCAAGCTAGAACAAGCCCGACATATACAAGCATATGCCCCGCTTTGGGGGGCAAGTGTTGGGGGCGTTTCCACCGAGCCATTACAAGGAGGGTACCACCGAACCAAGCCTCTCCACTTCACTACCGAACCAAGCCCTCCCACTTCATTGCCGAACCAAGCCTTTCCACTTCACTACCGAACCAAGGCCTCTCCAACACCAACCGAAGCAAGTCCCTCTCCTCCATCACCGAACCATGGTCCCACCGAACCAACCCACTTCACCAAAACTTCTCCAACAACTACCGGACCATGTCCCACCGATCCAACCTACCTCCACACATCACCGGACCATGTCCTACCGAACCAACCCACCTTCACACGCTGCCAAACCAGAAGCAAGGGAGGACACGACCGGACCAACTCTGCCAGGCCAGATTGCTTCAGCCCAGGCCCACCAACAGTTATATACATCCAAGACCTAGAGGGGCAGGGGTACAACAATGGCAGACAAGTTTGAGAGCTCAAGCACGGATAGAACTTTCAAAAAACTTTCAGTTACTTGTAATCAAAGCTTTGTACTTGTAATCTGAATAGAAAAAGAGAATAACATATAAAGTGGACGTAGGCACAATCTGGCCGAACCACTATAAATCTGTGTGTCTTTTACAGTTTAGTCCATCTATTTCATATATTAGCGTGAATCACCCAAATCATTAAGAAAAACATATAATCAACTAAATCATACGACTTGGAGGTGTTTGCCCATTTTTTGTGCAAACATTTTTTATGTTTTCACAAAAAATGGGCAAAGACCTCCAAGTCGTATGATTTAGTTGATTATATGTTTTTCTTAATGATTTGGGTGATTCACGCTAATATATGAAATAGATGGACTAAACTGTAAAAGACACACAGATTTATAGTGGTTTGGCCAGAATGTGCCTACGTCCACTTTATATGTTATTCTCCTTTTCTGTTCAGATTACAAGTACAAAGCTTTGATTACAAGTAACTGAAAGTTGTTTGAAAGTTCTATCCGTGCTTGAGCTCTCAAACTTTTCTGCCATTGTTGTACCCCTGCCCCTCTATTTATAGAGTGAGGCTGGGGGCAGGGGTCTTGGATGTATATAGCTGTTGGTGGGCCTGGGCTGAAGCAATCTGGCCTGGCAGAGTTTGTCCGGTCGTGTCCTCCTTTGCTTCTGGTTCGGTAGCGTGTGAAGGTAGGTTGGTTCGGTAGGACATGGTCCGGTGATGTGTGGAGGTAGGTTGGTTCGGTGGGACATGGTCCGGTAGTTGTTGGAGAAGGTTTGGTGAAGTGGGTTGGTTCGGTGGGAAGACGGTTCTGTGATGGAGGAGAGGGACTTGGTCCGGTAGGTGTTGGAGAGGCCTTGGTTCGGTAGTGAAGTGGAAAGGCTTGGTTCGGCAATGAAGTGGGGGGGCTTGGTTCGACAATGAAGTGGAGAGGCTTGGTTCGGTGGTACCCTCCTTGTAATGGCTCGGTGGAAACGCCCCCCAACACTTGCCCCCCAAAGCGGGGCATTTGCTTCTATATGTCGCCCTTTGTTCTAGCTTGGGTGTTTTAATCCGATCCTATGTGCCGAACTAGCCGGTCTGGTCATCCTGCGTTCGCCTATAAGTAGGGGTGTTATGCCTTCGTTATTCCCTACCAAGCTTGATAGCCGAATCAGATTCTCTCCTGCCGAATCAAACTTACTACCGAATCACGTTAGATTGCGGAATCAGGTGATTGCCGAATGGGGTTTTAATCTTGAACTATCGAGTGTGCTTGAGTGCCGAATGAGCTGAGGAGTATAGCGCAGAATGACCTTTTGCCTTGCCCTACCGAATGGGCTCGGTAGTTTGAGTGCCGAACGGCCTTTCGACCTTGTACTACTGGACGGACTTGGGAGTTTGGGAAGTGCGAGGCCGAATGGACTTTAGCCTCAAACTTTTATGTTTCGTATTGAGGATGAGACTCCAGGACGCATGTACTTGTTTGTTTAACTCTCTATATTCATTGTTTTAACAGTATGTTTTTCTGGTATCGCAGATAATGTCTCACAAAGTGGAAACTCGATCATAAAAGAGAAAATCTACGGACAGAATAGAGCCCCCTGTGGTGCCCCCAGCCCAGCCAGGACCGGGACGACAGGAACCCACCCCGAGATCACTAGTGGACGGATATGGTCCTCAAGAGCTTCTGAACTCTCCTCTGATTTCTTTCCAAGCTCTCTCAGAGAGGAGTAGGTTGATGTTATCTCCCTCTCCTTTGGGATCGATAGAGCACACATGATGTTGTCAGGGAAGGAGGTGATGCCATATAATCCCTCTGAAGGATACTTCGCTTATAGTAGGTACCACTGTATGTGTGGGGCCATTCCTCCAATTAATGCTTGGATAGTTAGCTTTGTCACCTATCTGAAGGTGGCCCCTTTCCATCTCCAGCCCAACTCCTATGCTATCTTGGTGTGCCTGTTCGTGATTTTCCAGAGAAAATACGGGCGCCCCTTCCAACTGGGAGATTCAGTAGCTATATAACTTGAGGGGTTACAAGAAAGGTTCTCCATACATCAGCTTGGAATCTGCCGTGTCCTTCAAACCGGTCCTGGACTTGTATTCAAAGTTCACCATGTTTAAGAAGGAATGGTTCTTCATCCGAGACGACTCTGTTTCTATCCACCGCTTCACCTCTGGATGTAAGTTGAAGCTTTTTTATAATTTTCGTTCTGACTGAAATGCTTCTTCTCATGTATTTTTATTTCCTGCTAGCGACAGGTGGCTTTGCGGTCGTGGAGAACGATCACCTAATTATGATGGTCGCGGAGATAGAAGCCATTTCGGTAAGGGATGGGTCAGCTTCTTTCCTGATCAGGAATGCCACTCTCCTGGGACATAACTTGATTCTACCACATCAGTCTGTGGTCAAACAGAGGGATACGGCTGAGGAAAGGGCTGCTAAATCCAATGGAGGGGCCACGACAAAGATCAGCAAGAGAAAACCCTTCTCGATACCTCCAGTCGTCGGGGGAAAAAGCTCAAGAAATCCGATGGACCCTCTCCCAGCACATGCCCAGATGTTCCGGAGGAGGAAAGTGGAGAGGAGGAAAGAGGCGAGAAGGAGAGCAGAGGCGATGGAAAAGATGATGGTGGTAACGGTGGCGAAGGATAGGGTGGTAGTGGTGTTGGTGCCTTGACCTCTGGGCAAGCGGATGAGATTCAAGAGTGGACGGATGATGCTTTCCGCCAAGCTTTCGAGGGGTCGGAGGAGGGATCGGCCTTGGTGGAGAAGCCAAAGAAAACTGACAAGGCCGGGACTGGTGCCGATTCGTCTTCCCAGAGTATTCCAACTAAGGCAACCCCTGCGATCCAAGGTGAATTTCTAACTCCCGACGACTCCATTTATGATAAGGATTTAGGAATATTTTATGGCCAGCTCCCATCCTGGAATGAGATTCATGACTTCTTGCAGTATCCCACTCCCCCTCAGGGTTTGTATAATAAATGCGTCTTCTTACTCCTTTTAACTTTAACATACTTATTGAATTATGGATTAGTTTATGCTCGTAACACTTGTTCTTTATTCCAGGGGCAGGCGAGGTGGCCAAGACATCAGATGTTCGACACCGCCTCGAACAATTCAAACTCCTCAAAGCTTCCGCTAAACCAAAGCCTCCCGCCAACCGTTCCGGGGACGTAGTTGGCTACCATCCTCTTCTCGGGGTTATTGAAGAGGATATTCGAAGGAAAAAGAGGAGTCGCTCCTTGTTCGAACTTTCACCTGGTCCTCAGCCCCCAACCCAGCCTGTTCATGATATCACGGAGGAGGATACTGAATTCATACATTTTCCGCATCCGTTTGAGAATCCTATTGTTACTCAGATTAATCACCCTGGCTTGGCTCGTAATTCATTTGTGGGTCATCCAGACCAGGATCCGGGTTCTCCTGATATTTCTTTTGACGAGGTTACTGAAGTGCATCTTCTTCCCTGCAATCCTATGGTAAGGGTGATTGACGAGTCCAAGTCCCTGGACCTTGGTTTGCTTACTACCCGGATTATAAATATGGAGGATGAAGCCAAGGCAAATATTGACCGGGTGGCTGAGGAGACTAATAAGTTGATGGGGCACCACGCCCGACTAGTCAAGGCTGGAGAGGAAATGAGAAGTGCTAACATTCGGTTGCGGCTAACGGTTTCCGATCAGGCCAAACAGCTTGCCGATCAGGCCATCCAGATCTCCCAGCATGAGGCGGCCTCCAGACGACTAAAGAAAACTATGGAAGAGGCTAGCAGAGTCGAGCTACGGAAAATGGAGGCTACCTGCAAGGAACGGATCGATATGGCCATTGCAACGGTGGATGAGGTTCGGAAAGCGGATCTCGAGCGGATAGAGGAGTTATCTGGGAAGCTTGAAGCAGCAGAGCTTGCTCAAGCCAAGATGAAGGAGGAGATGGAGGCGATGAGGAAAGCCCTTCAGGCTGACCGCTCGAGATATCGGTCGGAAAGAGATGCTTCCGTTGCAAGGCTGTCGGTTTCCGAGGTCCGGATGAGGGAATTTGAGGAGAACGAGGGGATGATGGATGATATGCTTCAGGACATGTACTTCCGTACTTGGAAGCAGGGCAACTTATCCTGGATGGCCCCGGGTCATGGCCAGGATTTATCTCTGGGCTCTGGAGGAGGCTAAGGATGTTGCGGACAAGGAGAGTGGTGTGACTTTCAGAATGGATGTGGTTACGGCCCAGTTTACTGAGGAGGAGAAAGTGGCAGTGAAGGAGGGCATGCGGCTGCTTACCGCTGAAGAAGTAGGCGTGCAGCTAGAGGATGATGACCAGGGAGCAGGTGCTGGTAAGTCTTTCCTTTTAGTCTTTTCCTGACTTGATTGCTTATCTTTTATCTGATGGATTCTTCTCCTGAATTGGACAGGTGAGACTTCTGGTCAACTTGCTGGGAGTTCTGATCATGCGGTTAAGTAGATCTTGGAGGGCCAGCGGGTAGAGGCGGAGTCCCGATGCAGCTGACTATTTTTTCTTTTTTGGCCTACTTGACATTCCTGTATATACTAGTCCCAAAACATTAATGTACTTTGGGTTGTAATTATGTCATTTGTAATGAACGACTTTATTTTTAACATGTAATTTTATAACATAGGCTGATTTTGTCATGTTTGAATATTGTTGTTATTTTGATGTGTTGCATAAAATATAGCTGTGCATGTGCTAGTGATTCAGTTGTGTTTGATGTCAAGTTCTTGCTTAGAACATGATTTCATATCTTGCAATGTTTGTGTGATGTGCGAACAAATTATAGTTACATATTTATGTACAAGAGAAGAAAGTAGCGCCCTTCAAGTTTTAGCTGTAAATACTAGCTTTAAATGCCTTGTGTAATCGAATATGGAATGCAGCTGAGTGACCCGCCATCCAGCTGTGAGTTCTCATTTCCATTAGTGAGTGTCTCCTATTTTGTGTCCTGTACTTTAGGGATCGTTATAGAGGATAGGAGGAGAGTTTGATAAATAAAATGGAAATATAAGAAATAGTAAAACTTTTAATCATGGAAGGCCTTCGATGTGCTTAAGTTCGTGGCAAACGGGTTTTGTAGTCACTTTCCCTAGCTGTGGGTCTTGGAGACATTTTCCACCCATCTTATGCCTCTACGTGGAGTTTTCTTTTTTACCACCGCCGCACTTAAGACACATCGGAGCCGAGATCGCGCACGGTAACTACCTGGGCCATTATGGCCCGTAATAGTGGGTATTATACGATTTACCGTGGCCGGCTAGCACGGGTGCCGATCGTCAACTGTGAACTGCCCCTGGCTGGCCACACCTTATGTTGGGGCTTATAATCGATTCACAGTTGCCGGCGAGTCGAACGCCGTAATGAGCTGCCTAGGCTATTTTCGGCCTCCTCGGTGGCTTATAATCGGCTCATTACAGTTGGCTTTGAGGGTCGTCGCGAGCAATGAGTTAACCCGCAGCAGAGGGATGCTGGAGCAAAAGTGTCTCATTGGCGAGGGCATAGATTCGTATAGTACCTGTTAGGTCTTATCCATGTGAGGTTGTGCCGTGAAGTGTCCAGAATGGAAATGCCGTTACACATGATTTTGTTCAACAGAAAAGGATAAAGCTTAACAAGCAGCCAAGATATAAAGGAACAAGTTAAAAAGAGATAAGATTTTTAAAGTGGTTCGGCACGAAAATGCCTACGTCCACTGATTCTCTTTGTTAATTCACTTCATATAGGCAGTACAAGTTAAGAAAAGTATAGACGATGGTGTTGGATGTTCCATGCCCTCTGGAACACCTCTCTGTCCACTGTTGACAAAATATAATCTCCGTTATGGTGATCTTTATGAATTACATAGGGTCCGTCCCAGATTGGATCTAGCGCTCAGGGGCGCGGGAAGATCCGCTTGAGGACAAGATCTCCTTCTTGTAAGCTGCGGTGCTTGACTTTGGAGTTGTATTGTGCTGCCACTTTTTGCTTGTGAACTGCCGCTTTGAGTGCTGCATCGTTTCTTCTCTCCTCAATTAGATCCAAAGATATGTGGAGGAGTTCTTCGTTCTCTTCTGGGTTGTATTGGATCCTACGGTGGGAAGGCACCACAGTTTCAACTATGAGCATGGCCTTTGATTCGTATGCCAAAGAGAAAGGAGTATGCCCTGTTGATGTTATGTAAGATATGCGGTAGGCCCAAAGTGCCGTAGGAAGTTCATCCATCCATGCGCCTTTTGACATTTCAAGTTTCTTCTTGATTAGAGTTTTGAGAATTTTATTGACAGCTTCGACTTGTCTGTTTGCCTGGGGGTAAGCTACAGATGAGAAGCTTTTGTGAATTCCGTGCTCTTGGCACCAGTCGGTGAATTCTTCGCTGTCAAATTGAAGTCCGTTGTCCGATATGATTTTGAGTGAAAACCCGTACCTGCATAAAACATTTTTGATCAAGAAGTTAATAACTTTCGCCGAAGATATTTTATTTAGAGGCTCCGCTTCAACCCATCTGGTGAAATAGTCGACTGCCACTATGGCATATTTGGCTCCGCCTCGGCCCATTGGCAGTTCGCCAATCAAGTTAATTTCCCACATCGCAAAGGGCCAAGGGCTGGTCATCTGAGTAATCTCATTTGTTAGTAGTCGAGGAATCTTAGCAAATTTCTGACATCTGTCACATCTTTTGACGAAGTCTAAGGCGTCTTTGTTTAAAGTGGGCCAGTAATTCCCGTACCGGAGTATTTTCTTTGCTAGAGTCTGCCCTCCGGTGTGATCTCCGCAACTTCCTTGATGGATGTTGGACAACACTTCCTTGGCTTCCCTTCCAGCGATACACCTTAATGAGGGATTAGAGAAGCCGCGCCGATAGATGATGCCTTCTTGTAATGTGTAGCGGGAAGCTTTCCTTAAGATTTTCTTAGCTTCGTTACGCCCATCGGGTAGTGTGCCACTTTGTAAGTACTTCCGGATGAGAGTCATCCAAGTTTCCTCTTCGATTGCAGCTATCATATTCATTGGCTCGTAACTCGGGGCTAGTTGCTTTGAGATGGTTATTGTTCCAGAAGCGGTGTCGTCCTTCATGCTAGCTTGCTTTGCCAGTTCGTCGGCCTCCTGATTCTCTTCTCGAAGAATGTGTTTGATTAAATAGTGATCCAATTGATTGAGCAGCAGCTTGGTCTTCTTTAGATATGCTGTGAGTCGTTCTCCCCGAGTCTGGAATTCTCCCAGTTACAATAAGTTGAGAATCACTATGGAGACATAAAGAACCGACTCCAATCTCCAGGGCAAGTTCTAATCCGCTATCACTGCTTCGTATTCTGCGTCATTGTTGGTGGCAGCGAATTCCAAACTTAGGGCGTAGTGCAGCTTCCTTCCCCTTGGGGTGATTATCACAACACCTGCCCCCGAGCCTTGTTCATTTGATGCTCCATCTACGAAGAGATTCCACTTGATATCCTCTGTTATTTCAGATTGCTCCTTAGCTTCTTTAGTAGTGAATTCGGCAATGAAATCAGTTATGGCTTGCCCCTTGATGGCGGTACGAGGATGGTAGATGATATCATATTGACTCAGTTCAATGCACCACTTAAGTATTCGCCCAGAAGTATCGAGACGATGGAGTACCTGCCTTTGCGGTTGATAGGTTAAAACTCTGATGGAATGAGATTGGAAATAGTGTCGCAGTTTCCGTGACGTGATTAGCAAACAGTATCCTAGCTTTTCAAGTTTAGGGTATCTGGCTTCTGCCCCTGTAAATCTCTTGCTTACAAAGTATACGGGCCGCTATGCGCGGTTGTCTTCTCTCACAAAAGCGGCGCTTAAAGCATGGGACGATACAGCAAGGTATAGTATAGTTCTTCGCCTTCATTTGGAGTTGAGAGTACTGGTGGTCTCTGAAGGTGTTTGATCAGGTTAAGGAAGGCTGTCGAGCATTCGTCAGTCCATTCGAATTTTCCTTTGCCTTTCTTTAGGGCTTCAAAGAAAGGGATGAATTTGTCGGTCGCTTTAGAGATGAACCTGCTTAGGGCGGCCACTTTCCCGTTTAGGATTTGCATCTCTCTTTGAGTGGATGGTATCTTGATTTCTTGCAAAGCTCGGACCTGTTCGGGGTTTGCTTCAATCCCCCTGGCATGGACGATGAATCCCAAGAACTTTCTCGATGATACTCCGAAGGAGCGCTTTAGAGGATTCAGCTTCATTCCATATTGGCGAAGTACTTGAAACATCTCGTCCAGGTGGTTTATATGATCGTTGGCTTTCCTCGATTTTACCAGCATGTCATTCATATAAACTTCCATAGTTCGTCCTACTAGTTCCGCAAACATCTTGTTAACGAGGCGCTGATAAGTAGCTTTGGCGTTTTTAAGTCCAAAAGGCATTACTCTGTAGCAGTACAATCCCCGGTCAGTGATGAAACTAGTGTGGTCTTGATTGGGGGCGTGCATAGGGATCTGGTTATATCCTAAATATGCGTCCATAAAGGATAAGAGTTCGTGTCCGGCTGTGCTGTCCACGAGCTGATCGATTCGGGGGAGTGGGAAGCAGTCCTTCGGGCAAGCGTCATTTAAGTTGGAGAAGTGATGCATGTTCGCCACTTTCCATTAGCCTTCTTTACCAGCACCGGGTTGGCGATCCATTCTGAGTAGATGGCTTCTCGTATGAAGTTATTGTCAAGTAGGTTCTTTATTTCTTCCTCGAGGGCTGCTGATCGTTCTGCCCCCATGCTTCTCTTATTCTGCTTTACTGGCACCTTGGTGGGATCGATGTTCAGTACGTGGCATGCTACGTCTAGGGAGATTCCTGTCATGTCAGCATGCGTCCATGCAAATACATCCATGTTATGACGAAGAAAATCAATGAGTTGATCCTTTAATTCTTCTTTTAGTTGAGATCCGATTTTCAATAGTCTACTTGAGTCATGTTTGTCTACAGCTACAAATTCCATAGCCTCTGCAAGCTCGGCGGTGGCCTCCTACTCTTCGTCCTTGGGGTCTAATTCATTAAAAGGATCACTGGTATATCGAAGAGGAGGGGCTTTCTTTAGTTGCTATGCTTCCAAGCTTTTCATGCAGAGAGTAGTCTCTGCATTTTTTCCTTTATCTTTTCTGCGGTTATTGCGAAGTTCGGTTACATAGCAGTCTCGAGCAGCATCTTGATCTCCCTCTATTTCTCCTATTCCGTTATCTGTTGGAAATTTCATCTTCGTGCACCATGGGGCTAGGACAATTTGGAAGTCAGACAAGGCTGGTCTTCCCAAAAAGGCGTTGTAGGCCGAGTGGTTCTCTATTAGCACAAATGTTTGTTTTCGCACAACGGAGCGGGAATGACTTCCTATTTTAACAAAGAGGTCCAGTTGCCTGAGGGGCATCTTCGCATCTCCAGTGAAACCATGCAGTGGTTTGTTGCAGGGAGACATCCTTCATTGACAGCTTCATTTTTTAGAAAGCATGCTTGAATAGGATATTTACTGAGCTTCCAGTGTCTACTAAAATTCGGAAAACTTTGGCTAGACCGAACAAGGCAGAGACGACCATAGGATCCATGTGTGGGTACTGCCTTCCCTCTAGATCATGCCTACTGAATGTGATGTCGTCATTCTCTTTTCGTTTCGGGTGGGGTTCTTCCACAACAGAATTAACGTAGCCTTCATCATTTCTAAGTGACTTACCGTATCTTTCCATCTCTGCCCAGCTTCTGTCGGCGATGTGTGGTCCTCCTGATATGGTATGGACCACTATCTTCTCTTGACTAGAGCCGCTGGTGTTGCGATTTCCTCCGCCTACTTCTGGGAGGGGTAGCCCTGGGTTTTCATTGGCGGGAGATGGAGTACTGTTCTGGCTTTTTACATAGCGTTCCAGTCTCTTCCTTCTGATGTGTTCTTCAATCAAGTCCCGGGGATGGTGGCATTCATTGGTGTCATGTCCATGGTATTCGTTGAAGCGGCAGAATTTTCCAGACTTGAGTGCGTTATCTGACTCCTTCTTGTGCGGGGGGCGCTTGTATTTAACTTCGTCTTGGGTGGCCAGGAAGATGTTTTCGATTGTTTCATTCAAAGGAGTGTAAGAGTCAAACCTGGGTCCTGGCCGATATAAACGTTTTCTCCCTTCCTACCCCCAGCGTTGTCTTTAGAGTCATTTCTCCAAACATCCTTTGCTGCAACGGGAACTCTATCTGGAGTTGCCTTAGTCTGTTGCTTGACTGCCTTTCAGTGGCAGCGTCCTCAAGCCTCATATACTTCCCGGCTTCATGGAAGAAATCAGGTAGGATCGCTGGCTTTTCTTTCGTTAATCTTCTAGCAAACTTAGTATCCGGATGCACACCATTGCAGAGGGCCATTAGGATAAGTTTCTCATCGGCATCTTGGATTGCGGCCGCTGTGGCGTTGAATCGGGTTAGATATTGTTGCACTGTTTCTCCGGGCTTCTGTTTGATATTAGATAGGGAATAAGGTCCTTGTGTTGTTCCACATGAATGCGGAACTGGCTGACGAACTTTTCTTTCAACCTTTCCCATGAGCTGATGGATCCTTGGGGTAGATGACAGAACCAGGAGGTAGCTAGATCTGCCAAGAATTGTGACGACCGCCCATGACTCCCGCACCAAAACAAGGAAATAATGCGCTGAAAGGCGTGCCAGGCAGCCATGGACGATAGTCAGGGTAAAACAAAACAAAAGGATCTCTATCGTACAACTCACAGCGCATGGATAAAATACAATAGAGAAATATAATATAGTGAAGCTCCATAGAACAGAACATCATCATATAAGCATCACAGTAGTTTTATACAATCATCTACTCAAATCCATACATGAAAGCCTCACTACAAATCACTCAACCAAATACAGCAGCGGATACCCAGTACATATAGTAAGAAAACTAATATGCAAAGCCTCCTGCTCGTCTTCGTCATCTTCATCGTAGAACTCCTAGCACAGCACCTGTCACCTGCTACCTAGTCTGCCCATCCCAACATGGATGAACAGCCCAAGGTAATAAGAGGAGACATAAAACCTTGAGTCAGACAAAGTCTTAGTGAGCAGTAAATCAACTATCAAGCATACCAAAAGAGCATAAAGGATAAAAGGAATAGGAACCAAACCATCCCACTCCACCTCTTTCTATAGTGATAGCCCCAGACATACACTAAGGAGAAGCAAGCATAACAACATAGACAATTAAGGTAAAGCGAATACCACTCGAGTCAAGGACGATGTTTTCCAAATACAAACCCCCAAGGCCTAAACCAAGATCAGATAAGCACCCAGAAAACACCGCTCTTGAAGCCGAATGATAATACAACCAAACATCCATGACTCTGGCTATCACTGTTATCCTTGCCTCGATTTCACCGTTAGTTGAATGACCATCTGTCAAGGGCTAATGGTAACCCCGGTTCTAACCATAACTCCGCACACTGCCTTGTGCCTAGGACTTATCTACTTTGCCCAGAGTACTCAACTACCTACCTGTAGTCTTTTGGGTGTCCCGACTACCTACCTGTAGTCGTTATGGGCGCCCCATGTACTCTTGCTTTTGAGCATGCTAGAACCTTCAACAACGACGAGATCCAAGCCTCCTAGCCATCCTTCTTGACGACTATCCTCATACAAGCTCAAGCTACCTCTTGAACAATCCATTATCAACCAACTTGAACTACTCTTCAAGTTATCAACATGCTTGGAATGATCCCTGCTTGGATTAAGCCAAGACTCACATCATACTTCGCTTCATCGCATCAAAGCAAAGTCTCAACTCAACAACATGGTTTGCCTCATCAAATCATGGCAAAGTCCCATCTCAACATCATCCAATCTATACATATGAGCTTCAACATCCGCTACATATGCCTTAAGCAGCTTTCACCATTCAAGAGCCTTCTTCCATAGCTTTTGAATCCTCTTTCATCATCTTGTTCCAAATCAACTACTAGCTAACTTGGAAACAATCAAATCAATCATACATTCAAATAATCAATCATTCAAACAAGATCTATTAAGCAATTTAAGCAATATCAACTATAATGGCAATTTCGTAAATAAACGAGCAAAAGTCCAACATATGTGAAATCATGGTTTATAGCATAGATCTATCAATTATAAAACATGGGTTTTGTCTCTAATGCTTATTAAACAAACTTGCATAAGTAAACATCTTCAAAAACCATGAATCTAGACTTAGATCTAAGAAAAATGCATGAAATCTCTAACTTTAACACCCAAACATGCCACCAATCCAATATACTCCTTTGGATCCGCGTGAGAGATAACTACCACTCACCAAATCACCAAAACAACCTAAAAAACTAAACACTTCAGATCTGGACAGCGAAGATCAAGGCTTGATCCGGCAATATCTCGTCTCAATCGATGAAATCTAGCTCAAACGGATGAAGATCTTCAACTTTGGCACTTGAATCTTCAATCTAAATCTTCGATCTTGGATGGATGTTAGAATTAGATTGGAATGGAGAAAAGAAGATGAAGAAATGTTGTAGTCGAGTCTTCAAAATGGCAGCACTTCGTCGCTTCAAAAACCGGTGCCAAAAAGTGAGCCAAACCCCTCTATTTATAGGCTGAATCAACCATGAGTCGTCGCTCTTAGGTCGTCGCCGACCCAACTCCTGAGTCGTCCCCGACTCATCCACATGCTGACTTACCATAAGCCACTCACACGACTCAACAACCCTGCCGACCTACGACTTAATACCAGAGCCGACCTAACTAATCAACGACTCAACACCAAGCTGCCTAACGACTTACGACTCATCGTTAAGTCGTGCCTACCGACTCAGTTGCAAACGACCTAACAACACAGCCTTATGGCCGACCTAAGTCCTAGCCGACTCAACATAAGTCGGTCACGATTTAACTATGACACAAACGACTCAACCTATCCCTAACTCGGTCAAACGACTCACGACCCATGGCCTCACCGACTCAACTACCCACGACCTAAGCCTAAACCCCTTAAGTCGCTACACCCTTAACCCGTTAACTCCTTAACTCGGCAAACCCTATGAGTCGTAACTCGTTGACTCGGCCACACTTCTTATCTCGGCCCTCTATGAGTCGGTCATCCTATGAGTCGCCTAACTTCTTGAGTCGGTCCATCCTTATCTCGGCCAACACTTTAAACCGCTACCCCTCCTTGAGTCGGTCCCCTATGAGTCGGTCACGACTCATCACTTGTACTCGGGTCAACTCCTAAACGACTCAAGCTAGAAGCAACACAAACAACACTAACAACCTGTAAATTCTACGATTTATCGACACGTAAAAATACGGGTCGTTACATTCTCTCCCCCTTAGGAATTTCGCCCCCGAAATTCCAAGCAAACAACAGCAATCAAAATTATTCCGCATGCCTATCATCCATGGCAATCAACAATCCATGCAACCAATTCTAACCTAGCATGCAGAATTCTAAGACTTAGAACAAGCTACAAATTCATGAGATGTCACGACACTTTAGGGCCATACCTCGAAGAGTTCGGGATGAGCTGCCTTCATCCTCTCTTCCTCCTCCCACGTACAGTCGTTAACATCATCACTCCATTGTACCTTGAGCAACGTAATCGTCTTCCTCCTAAGCTGTTTCGTATCGGTTTCAACAATACGAAGCGGCTTACGAGGTCTCGAAACAACTGGATCAACCTCCAAGTCTTCACAGCTATCAGCAGAAACCACCGTAGTTGGGTCGTGCATATACTTCCGTAGATAAGATACATGAAAAACACTGTGCACACCCGCCATCTTTTCCGGTAACTCCAATCTATAAGCGAGCTTTCCAATACGCTCGATAATCGGGAATGGTCCAACAAATCTCGGAGTTAACTTTCCTTTCTTCCCGAATCTAATGACACTCTTCAGAGGAGAAATCTTCACAAAAACCATATCACCTACGTCGAATTCCAAATCCTTACGACGATTATCGGCATAACTTTTCTGACGATCTTGGGCTGCCTTCATTCGTTGCCGAATGATCTCTATACAATCTGAAGTCTGTCGAATCATCTCTGGCCCAAGTATCAGCTTTTCTCCAGTTTCCAACCAACATGTCGGGGAGTTACACGGTCTTCCATACAATGCCTCATATGGTGCCATACCAATACTCGACTGATAACTGTTGTTATAAGCAAACTCCACCAAATGAAGGTGATCTTCCCATGACCCTCCGAAGTCCAAAACACATGCTCTAAGAAGATCTTCCAAAACTCGGTTGACTCTCTCAGTCTGACCATCTGTTTGAGGGTGATAAGCTGTACTCAAACACAACTCGGTTCCCAAAACTTCCTGGAAGCTCTTCCAAAATCTACTAGTGAACAATGGATCTCGATCGCTCACTATACTCTTCGGAACACCATGGAAACGAACTATCCACTTCACATATAATTCAGCCAACTTCGATGCAGTCCTAGTCGATCGAACAGGAATGAACCTTGCACTCTTGGTCAAACGATCTACTATGACCCAAATCCCTTCATTCCCTGCTCTTGTCCTAGGTAGACCATCGATAAAGTCCATCGACACTTGCTCCCACTTCCATGTAGGAACCTCTAATGGCTGAAGCAATCCACTGGGCTTCTTCTGCTCAGCTTTCACCAACTGGCAATTCATACACTTGGAAATAAAATTTCCAACATCCTTCTTCATACCTTCCCAGTAGTAGGTTCTCTTCATATCCCGATACATCTTATTTCCACCTGGATGAATTGTCAACTTCGAGTGATGACTCTCCCTCAGAACTTCATCTCTCAATCCATCTACATCGGGAACAACTAGTCGCCCTTGCTTTCGAAGCCAACCCTCTCGATCGACCTCGAATCCCTTATCCTTCTCCGGGTCCAATCCAGATTCCAAATCACAGATAATCTTGACAAGCTTATCATCTCCCTTTTGGCTCTCGCCAACCCTTTCCACAAGAGTAGGCCTTATCGATAAGTTTGCCAACATCTTAGGTTCCAATTCACATCTAGGCCTGAAGTCAAATCCAGCCAAATACTCAAGACTCTTCCATTCCGAAAACATGGCTCCCAAACCTGCATGTCTTCGACTTAACGCATCTGCCACTACGTTACCTTTTCCTGGAGTATAGGCTATACCAAAATCATAAGATGCTAGGAACTCTAGCCATCGTTGCTGTCGAAGATTTAAATCCTTTTGGGAGAACAGATACTTCAACGACTTATGATCTGTAAACAACTCGAATCTAACTCCCAATAGATAATGTCTCCACATCTTCAAAGCAAACACAATTGCCGCTAACTCCAAATCATGAGTCGGATAGTTCCTCTCATGCGGCTTCAGTTGTCGACTTGCATATGCAACAACTTTATCCTTCTGCATTAGCACTGCTCCAAGTCCAGTACCACATGCATCGGTGTAAACCACCATCTCATCATTCCCACTTGGAATAGTCAAAACAGGAGCACTCGTCAGTCGCTCTTTCAGGATTATGAAAGCTTGTTCACACTTATCATTCCATCTGAACACTTGATTCTTCTTCGTCAATCCTGTCAACGGTGCAGCTATCTTGGAAAAGTCTTTGATAAACCGACGATAATATCCTGCTAATCCAAGAAAACTTCTCACATCAGATGCATTCTTAGGCCTAACCCAATCCTGGATCGCTGCCACCTTAGCGGGGTCAACCGCTATTCCATTTCCAGAGATAACATGGCCTAAGAACCTCACTTCACTCTTCCAGAAGTGACACTTCGAAAACTTAGCCTTCAGCTGATGTTTCCGCAAAATTTCCAAAACAATCCTCAAGTGCGTCTTGTGCTCTCCCTCAGTTCTGGAATAAATCAGAATATCATCCACGAACACAAGCACGAACTTATTCAACTGATCTCTGAACACTCTATTCATAAGATCCACAAAATATGCTGGCGCGTTAGTCAATCCAAACGGCATTACCAGCCACTCATAAAACCCGGATGGTGTCCTGAAAGCAGTCTTCGGCACACTATCCTTCGCCACTCTCAACTGGTGAAATCCCGTTGCCAAATCCATCTGAGAAAACACCTTAGCCTCGTGAAGCTGATCAAACAAGTCATCTATTCTCGGCAATGGATACTTGTTCTTCCTAGTCACCTTATTCAGCTCACGATAATCAACACACAACCTCAACGATCCATCCGTTTTGGTTGCGAACACAACGGGCGCACCCCATTCGGACACACTTCTCCGAATGAATCCTTTCCGCAAAAGGTCATCAACTTGCACCTTCAGCTCTTGCTGCTCCCTCGGTGCCATCCGCCTAAGAGGCATCACAACAGGTCTGGCTCCCTCAACTAGATCGATACGAAACTCGATCTCCCTATGCGGCGGCAACCCTTTGACTTCGTCAAAGTCATCCTCAAATCCATTCACAATAGGCACTGATGACAGTCCATCCCGTGGAACAACCAGCGAATACATGAAGCTCATGAAGACGCCTTCCTCATGCTTACATCGTATCACAACCTTTCGCCCTTCCACATTCCCGACTGTCACCTCAAGCCTCTCACAATCAATCCTAGCCGCATACTTCCTAAGCCAGTCCATACCCAAAATAATTCCGAACCCCGCAAAGTTCAGAACAAAGCAATCACAAACAAACGAGCAATCATGACTCGACACAACTAGACCACGACATAACATACACAAACATGACGAACCCCCTACCGGATTAGTCACAACCAATGGCCTATCAACAATATCCGGTTTCATACCTAACCGGCTTACCAAATCATCACAAACAAAAGAATGCGACGCTCCAGTATCAAACAACACTCTAACTGGAACACCACAAATAGAAAGAGTACCTTGAACAACCACACTCTTCCCCTTCTCTTCAGCAGTAGGAGCTTTCGAAGACGATGGAACAGCCCCCAAAGCATAGGCTTGCACAACCTGCCTATCTTTCCTCGGTTCTGGACAATCCTTCTTGATATGTCCCAGCTTATCACAGTTGTAACACTTTCCCGGCACTTTGGGATTCTTACAATCTTTGTAAAGATGGCCCTTCTGCTGGCAGTTATAGCAAGTCACTTCACTCTTCGGCTTCTTCTGGCCATCCCTACCCCTCTGTTGCTGTTGTTTCCTCTTCTTATTGCCACTCTGCTGTGGTTTAGATCCTTCCCTGGTTACAGAAACGACAGAACTTTCCCTAGGAAACAAACTCTCATGCCTAAGAGCTTTTTCCACAAGCTTCTCAAATGGATCGTCCAGATGATCCACTAACTGCCTCCCAAGATAAGCATCCAGACCAGTCACAAACTTTTCATTCTTCTGGTAGGGAGAATCAATATATATGATCTGGCATACTTAGACAAAGCTTCAAACTCCGAAATATACTCAAGAACAGGCCTTCCCCCTTGCTTGAGCTCCACAAACCTCTTAAACAAGACAGATTTCTGGGAAGTAGAGATAAACTTAGCTTCAAATCTAACTTGGAATTGCTCCCAAGTAATCTCTTCTTCTGGTGTATCTATGGTGATAGAATTCCACCAATCAGCAGCTCTTCCCTGAAGCTGTCTCGATGCAAGCTTCCTCTTAGTTGCATCCTCAATCCCTAAGTCACCAAAGATTCTTTTGCAAGCATCAATCCATCTCTGCACCTCAATAGTCGACTCCGTCCCCAAGAAAACTTTCCCTCCAAGAGCAGTATAATCCTTGCAAAGCTTGGCAAAATCCACCGGTCTCGGAGCTTGGACTTGAACTCCCACATCCACAGATGATCCTGAAGCTGGTATTCTCCTCATGATTGAAGTCATCATGGCCTCAAACATAGGAGCATAATCAACAGCTTCCCTAGCATCACGGCTACCCCTCGCAGCTTGTCTCTCACTTCGACTCATCCTTAGTATCTGTAAAAAGAATGATTAGAACACCTTAAGAAACAACTGCATAAGGAGTTCAAATCCTTCTAAGCTACTATATCATATATAGTAATCATTCATCAAAATACAATTACGCCTCTCATACGTAGTTACGTCAGCGAGCGTTGGCTAAAATCGACTAACCAAAGCTTTGATACCAAATGTGACGACCGCCCATGACTCCCGCACCAAAACAAGGAAATAATGCGCTGAAAGGCGTGCCAGGCAGCCATGGACGATAGTCAGGGTAAAACAAAACAAAAGGATCTCTATCGTACAACTCACAGCGCATGGATAAAATACAATAGAGAAATATAATATAGTGAAGCTCCATAGAACAGAACATCATCATATAAGCATCACAGTAGTTTTATACAATCATCTACTCAAATCCATACATGAAAGCCTCACTACAAATCACTCAACCAAATACAGCAGCGGATACCCAGTACATATAGTAAGAAAACTAATATGCAAAGCCTCCTGCTCGTCTTCGTCATCTTCATCGTAGAACTCCTAGCACAGCACCTGTCACCTGCTACCTAGTCTGCCCATCCCAACATGGATGAACAGCCCAAGGTAATAAGAGGAGACATAAAACCTTGAGTCAGACAAAGTCTTAGTGAGCAGTAAATCAACTATCAAGCATACCAAAAGAGCATAAAGGATAAAAGGAATAGGAACCAAACCATCCCACTCCACCTCTTTCTACAGTGATAGCCCCAGACATACACTAAGGAGAAGCAAGCATAACAACATAGACAATTAAGGTAAAGCGAATACCACTCGAGTCAAGGACGATGTTTTCCAAATACAAACCCCCAAGGCCTAAACCAAGATCAGATAAGCACCCAGAAAACACCGCTCTTGAAGCCGAATGATAATACAACCAAACATCCATGACTCTGGCTATCACTGTTATCCTTGCCTCGATTTCACCGTTAGTTGAATGACCATCTGTCAAGGGCTAATGGTAACCCCGGTTCTAACCATAACTCCGCACACTGCCTTGTGCCTAGGACTTATCTACTTTGCCCAGAGTACTCAACTACCTACCTGTAGTCTTTTGGGTGTCCCGACTACCTACCTGTAGTCGTTATGGGCGCCCCATGTACTCTTGCTTTTGAGCATGCTAGAACCTTCAACAACGACGAGATCCAAGCCTCCTAGCCATCCTTCTTGACGACTATCCTCATACAAGCTCAAGCTACCTCTTGAACAATCCATTATCAACCAACTTGAACTACTCTTCAAGTTATCAACATGCTTGGAATGATCCCTGCTTGGATTAAGCCAAGACTCACATCATACTTCGCTTCATCGCATCAAAGCAAAGTCTCAACTCAACAACATGGTTTGCCTCATCAAATCATGGCAAAGTCCCATCTCAACATCATCCAATCTATACATATGAGCTTCAACATCCGCTACATATGCCTTAAGCAGCTTTCACCATTCAAGAGCCTTCTTCCATAGCTTTTGAATCCTCTTTCATCATCTTGTTCCAAATCAACTACTAGCTAACTTGGAAACAATCAAATCAATCATACATTCAAATAATCAATCATTCAAACAAGATCTATTAAGCAATTTAAGCAATATCAACTATAATGGCAATTTCGTAAATAAACGAGCAAAAGTCCAACATATGTGAAATCATGGTTTATAGCATAGATCTATCAATTATAAAACATGGGTTTTGTCTCTAATGCTTATTAAACAAACTTGCATAAGTAAACATCTTCAAAAACCATGAATCTAGACTTAGATCTAAGAAAAATGCATGAAATCTCTAACTTTAACACCCAAACATGCCACCAATCCAATATACTCCTTTGGATCCGCGTGAGAGATAACTACCACTCACCAAATCACCAAAACAACCTAAAAAACTAAACACTTCAGATCTGGACAGCGAAGATCAAGGCTTGATCCGGCAATATCTCGTCTCAATCGATGAAATCTAGCTCAAACGGATGAAGATCTTCAACTTTGGCACTTGAATCTTCAATCTAAATCTTCGATCTTGGATGGATGTTAGAATTAGATTGGAATGGAGAAAAGAAGATGAAGAAATGTTGTAGTCGAGTCTTCAAAATGGCAGCACTTCGTCGCTTCAAAAACCGGTGCCAAAAAGTGAGCCAAACCCCTCTATTTATAGGCTGAATCAACCATGAGTCGTCGCTCTTAGGTCGTCGCCGACCCAACTCCTGAGTCGTCCCCGACTCATCCACATGCTGACTTACCATAAGCCACTCACACGACTCAACAACCCTGCCGACCTACGACTTAATACCAGAGCCGACCTAACTAATCAACGACTCAACACCAAGCTGCCTAACGACTTACGACTCATCGTTAAGTCGTGCCTACCGACTCAGTTGCAAACGACCTAACAACACAGCCTTATGGCCGACCTAAGTCCTAGCCGACTCAACATAAGTCGGTCACGATTTAACTATGACACAAACGACTCAACCTATCCCTAACTCGGTCAAACGACTCACGACCCATGGCCTCACCGACTCAACTACCCACGACCTAAGCCTAAACCCCTTAAGTCGCTACACCCTTAACCCGTTAACTCCTTAACTCGGCAAACCCTATGAGTCGTAACTCGTTGACTCGGCCACACTTCTTATCTCGGCCCTCTATGAGTCGGTCATCCTATGAGTCGCCTAACTTCTTGAGTCGGTCCATCCTTATCTCGGCCAACACTTTAAACCGCTACCCCTCCTTGAGTCGGTCCCCTATGAGTCGGTCACGACTCATCACTTGTACTCGGGTCAACTCCTAAACGACTCAAGCTAGAAGCAACACAAACAACACTAACAACCTGTAAATTCTACGATTTATCGACACGTAAAAATACGGGTCGTTACAAGAATTGTGGGAAGAATTTACACAACACTCCCTCTGTTGCTCCGCTCATGAGCATATGCTATGTGTATCTCTGCAAGTGCACAACGGGGTCAGAGGTTCCCTTGTAAGGTTCCATTGTCGGCATTTTCCATTCCCGAGGGGTGATGGCTATTTTGATATTGCGGGTGAAGGGGCTGCTTACCCTAGCGCCTATTCCCCGATCCCTCCGGTCCCATTGGACGCATTCTCTGAACAATCGCGCCATCCTTTCATCAGAACTTGGAGAGGATAGAAATGAGTTTGGTTCTTCCCCACGGGATTGATTCCGTCCAGATGACCTGTAGGAATGGTATCGTCTATAACTCCTGACATTCTCCAATGGCTTCCTCTGGTCTTCCGGGGGCACTCTGGGGTCAGCCACAGTTGGGTCTTGCCTTGGTCTTCCCCTGTTGGGTTCTGTTCTTAGCACTTCCTCGGGTCCAACTTCGGGCTGGACTCCCGCTCGACCCCGTCTACTGGTGTTTCCATGGTTAGGTAGCATGACCGCCTCAGCTACATCCGACCCCTGCCTGGTACCTCCCCTGTTGGGTTCAGTTCCAAGTGTTTCCTCGGGTCGGAATTCGGGCTAAGTCCGGGCTCGGCTCCTACCATTCCTGTTTCTATTGTTAGTCTCTTCGAAGAAGAAAGACCTTTGTCGTCTCCCAGATCCTCCAGACCGGGACTCACCCCATGATTCAGTGTTGCGGTTGGATTCTTCAGCATCCCTTAAGCGCGACATGAGTTGGTCCACCAAGGCTTCTTGTTGAGATGCGAAGCGGTTAGTTACTTCAGCCACAATCCTGTCCAGATCCATCCTTGTAATCGGTTGTTCCGTAGCAGGGGCTGTCGGATCTGCCTGATTTCCATTTGCTGTTAGAACCGGATGATTGTCTTGATCTCTGATTACTAGATCTGAGATACTACTAGTTGCAATGTTCTTTCCTTTGTTAGCATCTTTATTCCGGGAGGCATGTTTTCCAAGCAATGAACAATGTTGATAGGAAAAGGGTTGAGTGGGAGAAGCTGAAGCTTCGAGCTCCTGCTCTCAGTGAAAGCACCAAAAATGTTTGCACCAAAAATGGGCAAACACCTCCAAGTCGTATGATTTAGTTGATTATATGTTTTTCTTAATGATTTGGGTGATTCATGCCAATATATGAAATAGATGGACTAAACTGTAAAAGACACACAGATTTATAGTGGTTCGGCCAGAATGTGCCTACGTCCACTTTATATGTTATTCTCCTTTTCTATTCAGATTACAAGTACAAAGCTTTGATTACAAGTAAATGAAAGTTGTTTGAAAGTTCTATCCGTGCTTGAGCTCTCAAACTTGTCTGCCATTGTTGTACCCTTGCCCCTCTATTTATAGAGTGAGGCTGGGGGCAGGGGTCTTAGATGCATATAGTTGTTGGTGGGCCTGGGCTGAAGCAATCTGGCCTGGCAGAGTTGGTCCGATCGTGTCCTCCCTTGCTTCTGGTTCGACAGCGTGTGAAGGTGGGTTGGTTCGGTAGGACATGGTCCGGTGATGTGTGGAGGTAGGTTGGTTCGATGGGACATGGTCCGGTAGTTGTTGGAGAAGGTTTGGTGAAGTGGGTTGGTTCGGTGGGACGATGGTCCGGTGATGGAGGAGAGGGACTTGGTCCGGTAGGTGTTGGAGAGGCCTTGGTTCGGTAGTGAAGTGGAAAGGCTTGGTTCGGCAATGAAGTGGGGGGGGGCTTGGTTCGGTAGTGAAGCGGAGACGCTTGGTTCCGTGGTACCCTCCTTGTAATGGCTCGGTGGAAACACCCCAACATTAATCCTGATCCCGGCCTCTTCGAAACGATCAACGCGTTGTCCAATATTGATAGTCGGTTATAACTATCAAATAACATTCACAAACAACCATCTAACATTAATAATCTCTCAAATTATTCATTTCAAAATATCTTTGCAAGATATTTTCCACTTTTCATTTCAATCACCCTTTTCTTACGGAATAAATTTCCTAAATACTGTCTATTCCCATTGAAAATCACCTAGTCTAAATACTTAAGATTTTAAAATCATTTTATTCTAAAAATATACTTTAAAATATTTAAATTAAAACTACATAAACTACTTTGTTCAAAATAATAGTTATGAAATTTATACTAGATTTCTAAGTAAAACTTAAGCCACAAACTCTTTTTTTACAAAAAATAAATGATAGTTTATATAAGTATAAATATTAGAAAACATCTTTTAAAAACGTCATACTAATTTATCTTTTAAATAATTACTACTAAAATAAATTAGAATAAAAAAATTAAGTTTGAATAATTTTTACTTTAAAATTTTAAAATAAACTTTCTAAAACATTTCTTTCAAACAAATTTTCAAAACCTTAAACTTATACATAAAAGTTTTCCTTAAGAATATACTTGGCTTTCCAGGGAAACTACACTTCCCATTTCATAATAACCCATATAACTCTTTATAAATCCTGCTCGATTTATCCCAATTTAATTTACGTTCAAATCAAGTATATTTTATTCACTACTTTAAAAATAAAACACCTTTTTATTTTTAAACACGTTTCCCATCTCCTGGAAATCACTTTCAAAATATATACTTAAATTATTTAAAAGAAGGCTACTAAAACTACTTAAATAAAAATAATACTTAAGAAATTTTATAAGGGTTCTGACTAAACTTAAACCAAAATCACATTTCAAAATAAAGTCATTATTTCAAATTTATGTTAAAATTTCCTTTTAAAAACATAATACCAATTTACCTTTAAAATAATTAAATACCATAATTACTTGAATAAATATTTACCCTTTGCTTAAAATAATTAAAATAGTAATTTTTCTAAATCATTCTAAAAACATTTTAAACTTCTAGTTTATACTTTGAAATCTTTTCTTCGAAAATATACATAGTTTCCAGGAAAAAAATACTTTCCAACTTTTAAAAATAAAATCACCTTTTTTATTTTTAAAATAAATTTCACCTTTTCTTTATAAACTCCCACCAGAATCTATACTACTAAATTTATCCACTAACAAATAATTCCACTTCATTTATAAACCCAGTCATAAATTTCCATTCCTCATTTCTCTTTAAATCACAGTTTCCAAAATACTAAATCAATTCTAAACCGATTTCATGGTTTAAATTCCTTTTAAAATTTATCTCTTGATTTATCCAAAATCAAATTACAAAATCCATTAAACTAATTTCTCTCTTTATTTCGATTTAAAATCCTTATTTAAATCTGAAACATCCTTTTCAATTTTTATTTCAAAACTCCCATTTTATTTTCTCCAAAAATCTAAACTTATATTTTTCATTCTCATAGATACCCATATATTCAACCAAGCCATAGCATCCAATAAATCACTTCCAAATATAAACAATAAAATCATCACAGATTATCACATAATTCACAATGCTGATTATAAAATAATTTCAACATTTTGAGGAATCCAGTTGGATCCCTCCAACGTATTTTCCTGTATCCACAGATGTTAGCACAATATAAAATACCAATTCCACTTCGTGGTGGAATATCGCGGTATACGGGGTTATATTCATATCATCCGCTATTATGCGGCGCATAGGGTCTCATCCGTTATATAATGCGGAAAATCAATCATTCCAATATATATATATATATATATATAGACACACACACACACACACGCTGCTACTAAATATAATATCACATTCAGTCAATCAATCAAAAGTTTAAAATTTAAGCTATTTTAAACTAACTAGTCATCGGGATATGAGTGAGATTAACTCACCTTGAATTCGACGGGCGTTTAAATTCTAAATTAAATCGAACCCATTCGATTTAATCCAAAATTCTCACTTGCCTCAAACACCTTCGGATCTGTTGCACCATGTAGATCGCGTCGCTGTGATTCCGTCGCTTCTCGTTTCGTCGGAATCCGACCATGCATGCAAAAGATATGCATAATTAAAGATTTGCATATATAATTTATAAAACAATTTTTTTTTAAACCAGATCAGGGTCGTACCCTTAGAGAATGAAACCAAGGCTGAACATCTCTTCTTCCATATCGTGAATACTTGGGTTTTAAAAAACTAAAACCACCGTTCACCTCTCGATAGTCGCGTCCAAAGCATGGACCCAGGAGACGATCGCAATATGCCACAAGAAAGCCTCCTTCGCTTCCCACCATCGGCCAAAAACGGCAGAGCTCGGTCCACCCTCGTCCTCACAAAACGCCTTCGAACACCACATCTTCATACCTCGCTTAAGACCATCACGAAACACCGTCTTCGATCCCAACCGTTGGATAGCAAGATCTTAGTAAGCTCTAAATTTTTCATGTTGGAAGATTTTGAAATGGATTGATAGATTTCGAGATAAACGAGGAAGAAAGTGATAGGTTTTTGGCCATCGATTTCTAATAGATGGCAGCCCGAAGAGAAAAGGACTCAGGGTTTTCTCTGTTTACATATATTTAAGCATATGTGAAAATATTTTAATATTAAATTCATTTTAAACAACTTTTTCAAACAATCTTCAAACAACGCATGCCGATAGGCGTTTATAACGTTTTACCTGCATTCCGAACACAATGGAATGTGTTTTAGGACCCACTTCAATCATATATGGAAGATAGCTTTTTAAGTTGATTTTAAAATGTTAAATTCTCGATTTAATTTCAACCGGTTCTCACCCGTACGAGCAAACGGTAACTTCAAATACTACAAAATTTGAAATTCGATAATAATCAACTATTACGGATCCAATGGAACTGGCTTCGTCGCATTCCAAGACCGTGCCCCAGAAGGCTATTTTAACTCGTCGATAAATTCAAACGATTTTCGAAATTGTTGAAATCGTTTAAAATTTCAATTTTAAAACTTTACTAACTTAATTATAACTTATATAGAATTTATGTTCACATTAGAAATCATTCTGATTCTTTTTAAATCAAAATATGATTATTTACACCATTACTATATATTAAATTCCATTATTAAATTTATATAAAAATTCCAAATTTAGCTTATCGAATTTTGATTCCATCCAAAGGTCCCATATTAAAATTCAAATCCAACTGGACTTTAAATAAATTTTGGTAACCATTTTCATATCTATATACATCCAGATTCACAAATTTTCCTAATATCAAATTATTATTACCCAAATCCAATCACACTCGCCACATTTGAAATTATAATCCAATTTTATTGATTGAACAAAATCTTCTTATTCAAAGACAATTAACAATCCGTACTCATTATTTAAAATGAATTAATTATTCAAAATCTAACGACTAGAATTTCGGGTCGTTACATTCCTCCCCCCTTATAAAATTTTCGTCTTCGAAATTTGTTGAGGTAGGAAAATGCTTCCAAACTCATTAAATTACCCCAAAACCCACTTAATGCAAACTTATATTCACTTCTCAAAACACTTTTAGTTTACATCCAAAACCATTAGCTTTCATTTCTAACTCAAAAGCTTTGATTTCTAACATCGTTCCAAAATCAACTTTCTAGTTGACTGAAATTTTCAAAACTTCCAAAAAAAATTCTAACTCCCAAAATTTTATAAATTTTTTGACAGCGTCTCCTTTATACGGAGAGCCTTTTACAATATCACAAATATGATAAATATATATACATCGACCCACACGGTCGGAAAGCAAAATATATCACAATATATCATCGTTTCTTAGCTTTTATTGCGTAGGCGTACCTGTCATAAGCGTTTTCAAGCGAGCGACTAATTTTTATATGCATTTACACGCTCCAAACCCTATCTGATTGACTCTCGTACCTATACTTACTCAAACAAGCACATCAGTTTCAACAATATAAAATTTTAACGACATTCCATTCGTTTACTAGTCAAACACATTAATTACATAGCCCAAACAAACAAATTTCATAATCCTACACGTTAACCATCTTTTATAAGCAATCACAAGGTTTCAACACTATTTTAATTTCCTTTAATTTCCTTTATAAATCCATATCTCATTTTATTTCACTCTAAATGATTTACATTCAAAATTTACTATAGTCAATTTATATTTAACGCACCCAATTCATATTTACTTCAATATGATTAACATGTGACTTACTTACATAAATTTACTTCTATTCAATTCCAAATTTATTCATAATCAATTTTAATATTTCAATTTGATTCATTTGCATCTCTTTTATAATTCACTTTCATTTCTATGCAAACCCACTTAATTAAATTCCAACCCATTCCAATTTATTCAAAACCAACTTTATTTATTTCTTTTAATTCATTTATTCCCTTTTACAACCAATAACAAATTTCTATGCAAGTTTGTTGTTATTCTAACAAATAACAATGTCTTAAGCTTATGACTATTTTAAATTAATTTTTATTCCATTATTAATTTAAATCCCTTCACTTGCATTTCATTTTATTATCTAAACAGGTTTATTCAAAGCCATTTCATAATTTACTTAAGTTATTTCAACTCCATAATACTTCCATTTCTTCTTGCACCAATTCTATTACCATTTAAAAGAATTACTTCTAAGGTTTATTTTCAGCATCCATATCACTGCTTAAGTCATAACCAGCTTAAAAACTTATCGTTAGTTTCAAATTCTACTCCAAAATCATATTTCAAATCAATTAACAATTCAAATTCAACATTTTTACTTTCCCAATTCTTTACTTTATTACCAAGCCACATCTTCATCTTGGTTTATTTTTTCATCTCATAAATCATAAGTTCAAACTTATTTACTTACTTAAGTCTATTCTAAATTTTAATTCAACTTATTTCATTAACTTAGTTAGTTATCTAATTAGTTCACTTCAAAATCTTAAATCAACATTTGAGTTTTATTTCAATATCATTTCCAACTTAATTAAATTTTCTTCCAGTTCAATTTTTTCATTTCTTTTACTAATTTAAATAAGAATTTAATTCCATTTCTTCAATTCATAAGTTCACAACTTATTTACGTAAAATCTTATATTCATCATTTGGATTATTTATTTCACTTAAAGGCTTAAGTGAATTCATCCCATTCAATAATTGTAACTTATACAATTATCCTACCTTTCCATATAATATCCAATTCAATGCAAATCTAAATTTAATTTCATTTAACTTATCTTAAGTTAAATTCCAATATATCTTATCCACTTTTATTACTCAAGTTAAATTTTAATTCCAGGATTTAAAATTTTCACTTTCCTTTCTTAACTATATCTACTTTACTTTATAAATTAAATACCGAGTCCATTTGACTTTTTACATTATTTAAGTAGAATTACCAGAATTCAATTACTCGGTTTTATTCAAACCATTTTGAAATCATAAACTACACATACCCACTTGGTATAGTAAATCAAACTTTGGATTTCCAAAACAACATGTTTTTACCAAAACAATTTCCCTTTTGAAATTTGTAAAACAACTTGTATACCCAACAAGTTCAAACAATATCATAACTAACCATCACGGTAGCAATCCATCACTTTAGAAACTCAAAAATGAATACTGATGATGTGGCCATCATCATCAGGATTATTTTCCAACGACTGAAGTGAGTTCAGCTCTTCCTTACTTCCATAAATTCCTTTCAAACAATTTCCATTCAAAAATATTTCCAAAAATAATACTCCATCATTCTTCCAAATCTTTGGAAAACATTTCCAGGATTTTTAAATTCCCAAACTTTTGTTTAAATTCATCTAAAACACCTTTCAAAATTTTCGAGATTTAAATTCGGGTTTAATTCAAATTTTAGTTATACTTCTTTTGGATAAGTTATACTTATAGAATTCTATTTGGTTATAAATATATATAACCGTTTTAAATTTTATATTCTTATTTGATTATAGTATTAACACCCAAACATCCAAATATTTATATATAATAATTTTAGAAAATCATTTCTTTTATATCAAAATACAATTTTGGGTAAAACTATTTCATTTACCTACTTTAAAAACAATACTATGTCGGTTTATCTTGCTTAAGAGCTTAGAAACCCCTATCGATACGGTTGTACTACCCGTACCGACCAGAATTCATAAACACTCAACCGATAAGTCAACATAGTATAAAAACAGTTTTTATATTCACAAACAACTATGCGCCCATAGCTATTATTACACTCAACTCATTTTAAAGTACTATTGACTCTATTTTTAATGAGTAATCCCCACCAGAGCCAAGGTTATCGCCAACCTAAGCTCTGATACCACTGCTACGACCCGCCCTTCTCGACCCTTGAAAATCAACACAAATACTTCACTTGTATAATATGTCGACGATCGAGTGCCGAAAAAGAAAGATTACTGAGGAAAGAACGAAGGAGGTAGAAGAAGAGAAAACAAAAACAATATCAGAATCTCACAATCACGGCGGATCAAAATATAATATATAATGTCTGATCTTTACAAAAAAAGAAACTATATCTGCTTTATACATTGCATCATCAGAGTATAATATAATCAATAGCAAAACAACTGGACAGTTATACTAACTTTTCCATACAAATTGAATATACATCATATATAGCACATCGGAATATACATCAAGTACGAATGATACGTCTCGCCATCTAGCTCGTCTCCTGAGCTCCACAGTATCCTATCCTGTATTTAATACCCGGTCTGACCCGGGCATCATAATAAAACAATACCCAAGTCAGTCTGGAAAACCAGCGTGAGAAAACACTCTCAATTGGATTATTAAACACTTTCAATTGGATTATTAAAATTTTAAAATCCTTTGAAATCAAAAGCATCTCGTAAGACCACGCCACAAATAAACATGTCGGGTTTTTACCTTACGATAGCCAAAACATTTCTTATCAAAATTCTTTGATATTATAGTAGTGTCTAAGTACAAATACTTAAATCAAATAGCTGAAATTATTATATTCATTAAATTCCAGCAATACTAGCCATAAAATGGGTTCTGCAATCAAAACCGTAAAGGGCACGTAGGGAGAATGGATTTCCAACGAATGATTAGGCACAGGGGTACCACCTATCACGGTACCTGGTCTAGATCAGCATACCGAGGATCCACCCTGATCCCTTGCAACACAAGACTTGGACTGCCCCTTACTGGATAATCCCGAATAAGATCACCCCACGGTTGGGATCAGCAACCGCTCACTAAGCCGAAATAAAAGGCACATCTAGACAGGGATGAACTTACCCTAATTGGACGCTGCCCATTTAGCCTTGCTGCATAACCCTTGATTTTTAGTCATACTCGATTGTTGAGGTCGAGGCTAAGCATTACCTTTTTAGAGCACATCTCACTTAGAATGCTCGTCGCCCTCCTGATGATGTTCTGAAAACATTCCTCCATACAAGTCCGTTCCGAGTTCGAACGAAACCGAAGGCACTACTCCCACTACATCCATTTTGGAATCACCCTCAGGATTAGTAGCGACTAGCCCTTGCATTTCACTGCACCATCTCCGACTCCAAGCTCTTGTCTTCCTCACGAAAACGTTCAAACCGGATCGAAGTGATTTACGAGAAATTAATCATGATCCCGGTCTCTTCGAAACGATTAGCGCATTGTCGAATATTGATAGTCGGTTATTTAACTATCAAATAACATTCACAAACAATCATCAGACATTAATAATCTCCTAAATCATTTATTTCAAAATATATTCGTAAGATATTTTCCACATTTCACCCCTTTGAAAAAACAATTTCAATCGCCCTTTTCTTAAGGAATAAATTTCCCAAATACTGTCTATTCCCATTGAAAATCACTAAGTCTAAATACTTAAGATTTTAAAATCATTTTATTTTAAATATATACTTTAAACTATTTAAATTAAAACTACTTAAAATACTTTGTTCAAAATAATAGTTATGAAATTTATTCTAGATTTTCAAGTAAAACTTAAGCCACAAACCCTTTTTTTAAAAAATAAATGAAAGTTTTATATAAGTATAAATATTAGAAAATCTCTTTTAAAAACATCATACTAACTTATCTTTTAAATAATTACTACTAAAATAAATTTGAATAATAAAAATAAGTTTGAATAATATTTGCTTTAAAATTTTAAAATAAACTTTCTAAAACATTTCTTCAAAACAAATTTTTAAATCCTTAAACTTATACATAAAAATTTTCCTTAAAAATATACTTGGCTTTCCAGGTAAATTACACTTCCCATTTCAGAATAACCCATATAACTCTTTACAAATCCTGCTCAATTTATCCCAATTTAATTTATGTTCAAATCTCGTAGATTTCTTTCGACGCTTTAAAAATAAAACACCTTTTTATTTTTAAACACATTTCTCATCTCCTAGAAATCACTTTCAAAATATATACTTAAATTATTTAAAATAAGGCTACTAAAATTACTTATATAAAAATAATACTTGAGAAATTTTATTAGGGTTTCTGAGTAAACTTAAACCAAAATCACTTTTCAAAATAAAGTTATTATTTCAAATTTATGTTAAAATTTCCTTTTAAAATCATAATACCAATTTACCTTTAAATAATTAAATACCATAATTACTTGAATAAATATTTACCTATCACTTAAAGTAATTGATATAGTAATTTTTTTATAACGTTCTAAAAACATTTTAAACTTCTAGTTTATACTTTGTAATCATTTCTTTGAAAATATACTTAGTTTCAAGGAAAAAAAATACTTTCCAACTTTTAAAAATAAAATAACCTTTTTATTTTTGAAATAAATTGCACCTTTTCTTTATAAATTCCTTTATCCATTGATAAATAATTGTATTTCATTTATAAACCCAGTTCATGAATTTCCATTCCTCATTTCCCTTTAAATCACATTTTCCAAAATACTAAATCAATTCTGAAACGATTTCCTGTTTTAAATTCCCTTTAATATTTATCTCTTGATTTGTCCAAAATCAAATTGAAAAATCTATTAAACGAATTTCACCCTATATTTCAATTTAAAATCCTTATTTAAATCTGAAACATCCATTCCAATTTTTATTTCAAAACTGCCATTTTATTTTCTCTAAAAATCTAAACTTACATTTTTCATTCTCATAGATACCCATATATATTCAATCAAGCCATAACATCCAATAATTCCCTTCCAAATATAAACAATAAAATCATCACAGATTATCACATAATTCACAACGATGATTATAAAATAATTTCAACGTTTTGAGGAATCCAGTTGGATCCCTCCAACCTGTTTCCATGCATCCACGGATGTTAGCACAATATAAAATACCAATTCCACTTCGAGGTGGAATATCGCGGTATATGGGGTTATATTCATATCATCACTATTATGCGGCACATAGGGTCTCATCCGCTATATAATGCGGGAAATCAATCACTCCAATATATATACACTACTACTACTACTCCTATATATAATATCACATTCAGTCAATCAATCAAAAATTTAAAATTTAAACTGTTTTAAATTAACTAGTCATTCAGATGTGAGTGAGATTAACTCACCTTGCATTCGACGAGCGTTTTAATTCTAAATTAAATCGAACCCGTTCGATTTAATCCAAAATTCTAGCTTTCTCCAAATGCCTTCGGAGATACTACAGGGCGTAGATCGTGTCGCTGCAATTCCGGCGCTTCTCATTTCATCAGAATCCGACCATGCATGCAAAAGATATGCAGATTTAGAGATTTGTATATATAATATATAAAACAATTTTTTTAACTAGATCAGGGCCGTAACCTTAGAGAATGAAACCAAGGCCGAACAACTCTTCTTCCACATCGCGAATACCTGGGTTTTAAAAACCCAAAACCGCTGTTCACCTCTCGATAGTCGCGCCCAAAACATGGACCCAGAAGACGATCGCAATATGCCACCAGAAATCCCCCTTTGCTTCCTACCATCGACCGAAAAAAGGCAGAGCTCGGTCCACCCTCGTCCTCGCAAAACATCTTCGAACGCCATGCCTTCAAACCTTGCTTACGACCATTATGAAACACCATCTTAGATCCCAACCGTTGGATAGCAAGATCTTAGTGAGCTCTACATTTTTGATGTTGGAAGATTTTGAAATGGAATGATAGATTTCGAGATAAATGAGGAAGAAAGTGATAGATTTTCGACCATCGATTTCTTGTAGATGGCGGCCCGAAGAGAAAAGGAATTAGGGTTTTCTCTGTTAACATATATATAAGCATATGTGAAAATATTTTAATATTAAATTCATTTTAAAAACTTTTTCAAACAATCTTCAAACAACGCATGCCGACAGGCGTTTATAAGGTTTTACTCGCATTCCAAACACAATGGAACGTGTTTCGAGATCCAATTCAATCATATATGGAAGATAGCTTTTTAAATTGATTTTAAAATATTAAATTCTCGATTTAATTTCAACGCGTTTCTCACCCGTACGAGCAAAAGGTAACTCCAAATACTATAAAATTTGAAATCCGATAATAATTAACTATTACAGATCCAATGGAACTGGTTTCGTCACATTCTGAGGTTATGCCTCGAAAGGCTATTTTAACTCGTCGATAAATTCGAACAATTTTCGAAATTGTTGAAATCATTTAAAATTTCAATTTTAAAACTTTACTAACTTAACTATAAATTATATAGAAATTATATTCACATTAGAAATCATTCTAATATTCAACACCATTACTATATATTAAATTCCATTATTAAATTTATATAAAAATTCCAAATTTAGCTTATCGACTTTTGATTCCATCCAAAGGTCCCATATTAAAATTCAAATGCAATTAGACTTTAAATAAATTTTAGAAACCATTTTCATATCTATATACACCTAGATTCACAAATTTTCCCAATATCAAATATCAAATTATTATTACCCAAATCTGATCACACTCAACATATTTGAAATTATAATCCAATTTTATTGATTTAACTAAATCTTCTTATTCAAAGACAATTAACAATTCATATTCAACATTTAAAATGAATTAATTGTTCAAAATCTAACGACCAGAATTCTGGGTGATTACAGTAAGAGTCTAAGCTTCGTCACTGCTCACAAAGAGAGAACCCCCTATCATGTTGAATATATTCAAATAAATCTGATACCCTCTGAATCGAAGATAAACCACACATGTCCGACTCAAAAAGCACTGACTGACAGAAAGTCAAGAGAAAGAAAAGAAGAGAGAAGAAGAGAAGAGAAGAAAGAGAGAAGATAGCACAAAACAGAACAATACAGAATCTCACATCGCAGTGGAAAACATATAATATCATATCAATGATCTTTACAAAACAGAAACTGTATATACATACATTAATCAGAGTTCAGCAATCAATCGATAATTATCAGCCTGAACAGTTACAATAACTATTGTCACAATTGCTGATAATACAAAAAACTAAGCAACAATGCCGTGGATAATCAAAACAGGTACGTGTATACAAAAATGAAGACTTCCAGCTCTCCCGCTTAAGCTTCAAAAGCACCAAAACTAAACCTGTAAATATACTCGGTCTGACCCGAGCATTGAAAGGGAAGAACTCCCAGATCAGACTGGTAAACCAGCATGAGAAACACACTCAACTGAATTTGTTAAATTACCAAACTTTTCCTTTATCATAACAAAAGTATCTCATAAGACAAATCCACAGACATGTTTTTACCTTAAGATAACTAAAACATCTCATATTAAATTATGTGATATTATACTAGTGTCTAGCATACAAATAATATTCAAAATAGCCGAATTGTTACCATTATTAAATTTCAGCATACTAGGCTCTACAAATAAAATGGAAGGTACATAGTGAAGTTTGGATTTCCATACAAATGACCAGGTGAAGGGACTACCTTCCGGCAGTACATCTCTAAAAGAATGCACCGAGGATCATCATAAAGGATCCTCTACTAACACAAGACCGACTTACCTCTATAACTAGATGGTACCGAATATATCATCCTCCGTCGTTACTAACCTTTACCGAGGGCCCTTGAAGCATACAAACCTCAATAATTAGATACACGACATCATAGCGTATAAAGATACATCTAGAAGAGGATGATCATATCCTACTTGGGAATGACCCACTTAGCCCTGCTGCATGTAACCCTGTTTTGGTCATTTCCTGTTAATGAGGCCTGAGGTAACATTACCTTTCACATTCACATATCACATCACTTTGAATGCCACATGGCCATTTCTGTTTGACTACTAATTGCCTTCCACAAAAATACAACCCTTAAGCTCATACATCTCAAGGAGGGTGTTAAGCTAAGAGAAGTTGCCTTCTTCGCCACCATTGATGTACATTTGTAAATATCAATGTATGTAATCTGTAGAAATGCAATGTCAGACAATCATCCATACAAGTTATCCAGGAATAGGACAAACCGAAGGTACATTCCTACCACATCCTGTTAGGAAATCCCTAGGATTAGTAGCGAATAGTCCTTGCATTAGATATTTTATAATGAAGAGACTACTGCTACTGGATGTATATTGGGATTTTAACCCTAAATGATCAACAAGAAGTCCGCTCTATGAAAATCCTGAATTATTAATATGATTACAAAGCAACCTGCACAATCATCGCATATACGTTGGTCCGAAGTGGTTTTTAGATAAATCTGATCCCTGTCTCTTCGCAATAATAATGCAAAAGCGTTTCTCAACCTCACACTAAAACTAAATCTCATAGACTTTTCACGTCTCCATCTTTCAACTTGCTATCCTTCGGGCCAAGAAGGAAGCTCGATAGATTGGAGTAATACTCTGCACTATATGAATCAACATCCTCAACACAGACGATAATCAAGCCTACACAAAAGGCTACGTACTAAGTGTATGGCTAAATAGTTCACACATCAAGTCGAGGAACTAAAATTTGGCCAAATATAATAGTCGGTTATTTAACTACCAAAACAAACAAACAAATATTCAACACCATAACAGTCACTGGGCCCTTTAATTAATCTTTTGTAAATTAAATCACTTGCTAAATATCCACTTCGAATTATCTTTAAAAGATATAATCTCAAACCATTTCAACATCTATATTGGAAAACATTTCCAAATACTTATTTAATAATAAATATTTCACAATTCACTTAATTTTCAACATTTAGAAAATATTGCATATACTTAAATCAGGATTAAGTATATATTTTATTACTTAAGGAAAACATTCTCTTTAAACACATTTATTTCGGTCAAAACGAATTTTGCGTAAAACATCGTTACGACAACCCAAAATCACTAGTATAGGGATTCGAAAATTAGATAGATATATAAATCCCAAATACGATACAAAACATTTTCTTTCGAAAATCATTTACTATAACAACAATGTTATAGTCAATCATTTCCATACCTCTCGAAAACGTCTATTTCAACAATGAATGTTGAAATCTATGGTTTCGATACCTAACATATTTTAAAACATCTTCAAATCATTTAACTCCATATAAAATATCACTTCCCAAAACATTTATTTAATATATTATTCACTGTCCAAAATCGTGAATATAAATTGTAACATCCCGCCTTTTTGTACGTTTTAAATCGACAATAAACCACAAGCGTCAGAATCAAACCATACAAAAGGGCGAATTATTATTGGGGTGAATATGAAAATGGAAGAAAGAAAACAAAACAAAACAGAATCTCGCAGCGGAACGACAAAATATAATATCAAATAACAGTTCATGAAGCTGTTTTACAAAAAAAAATTGATTATACTTTTACAACACAAAATCAGAGTTACACATACCAAAGAATAATAAATAACAATGCAGCGGAACAATGTTATGCGGCGGAACAATATGGTAAATAATAGTAATAACACAATCTTCATCTTCATCCTTCGGAAATAAGGTCTTTAAACCTTGAAATGCTCAGATTGACCCGAGTGAATTGAAAGGACAAAACACTCAAGTCAGAACTAAAAGATCTTATGTGAGTTAAATTGACAGAAATAAATATGAGTGGAATAGCGTCAGAGATGTTTATGGGATTTTACATCTCCTATACAGTATCTAACGTGAGTGCAGTAACTTAAGAGATGCTTGGGATTCACATCTCCTAAGGATCCGTTAAACTATTTACTACATAGTAATATTTCGCTATTATAATAATGTTTATAGTAAAATAAAACTTACTTTTAAATAGCGTTAAGGCTTTACATTTTCCACCTTCACACGTAATAGTGCCAATAGTCTATACAACACCTGCATACCTCCTGATCGGGAGGCTACGAGAAGATGCCCCATAGGTAGGACACAAATCAAACTCGTATAAGGTGCGCTAGGGTAGGTGACACGGAACAACTAGGCAAGGCCATGGTAGATATACCAATTACGCTTTTGGACCAATGGTAACGCGTAGCAGCTACTACCGCCCACCTCGAGCCACACCCCAAAATCAAACAGGCCCTAATCAATCACAAAGTAATAGAATGGTATCGAAGGAGTGTGTCTGATAAAAGAAAGCAGCCCGTAAATCGCTCATGTTTTAGCCACCTTATGCCAACTCACGGGAGTTGGGTCCACGTATATATCTCAAAGGAAATGCCGCCACCATCCTACTTCATTCTGGAATCTCCACCACGTACATGGTTGATAAAGTGGTTTTCAGAGTTGGCAGAGAGTATGATAACTTCAGATCTCGGTCTCTTTAACAACCAAACGTTATTATAACACCGCGGTCTTTTCAAAATAGTTTATACTTTTAAAACCAGAATATAATATCCATTTCAAACCCATATAAATACGATATCATTTCCGTTTTAAAACCCAAATCAACTTAATATCATTTTTATTTCAAATATATCCTCTTTTCCAAAATCATAGCACTTTCAATGTTATAACACTTCAAAACCAAACACTTAAAATTATAACATTCTCAAATCATAGTACTTTGAAATTCATAACTTTGAAACATAACTCCCATCACTTAAATGGTTCAAATATTAAAATACTTTATATAATAAACAGCTTCTTCAATTTCGCAAATCAATTCGAAAACAGCTCGAATTCCAAAATTTTATATTTAAACTAAATCCCAAATCATAAATTTCAATACAATTCAGTTTCTAAATAAACCATTCCAAATTATTTTGATTTCATAACCGGTTGATCCACAAAATAAACCCTTTTAAATTCAGTATATTTTAAGCCTTAAGTATTCAATGAATACTTTTAAAACTAAGTTTGATAATTACAAATTAGCAATTTAATTTTCTATAATTTAGTTTTGGCATATTTTACTTAATAAATCCATTATAATTTGAATATAACCTAAATTTCAAATAACTTAATATTTCCTTAATTTTAATTATACTTGAAATATTCACTTAAATCACTTTAAACCAAAATTAAGTTATAAGAATCATACCCTTTAAAGCCTCAATTTTATTTAAATTTCAAATCAAATTTATTCAAGCATGATTCTTAGATAATTTAATTCAAACCAATTTCATATTTATCTTCCAACCTTAATTTTATTTAAGTCATTATAAACACTATATACAATATAACTTAAATAGGCACTTAACCATATTATATAAAAACAATCAAACTTTATTGTTTGGCTTATTTTATATTTCCAAACGAATTTACACATAGCTAAAAATCAATAATAAAATAACATTTATATAACATTCGAAATCAATATTTATATAACCCATATATTTCTTTACAAAAACCACGGTAATCATTTCAAAATATTTTTGTATATAGACCGCTGTGTTTGTATATAATATTCCATCCTATGGTCAAGTTATATATCAATTCAAATTGCAATCCTGAATGAAAATAAAATCTATAACAACTTGCAGTTTATAACAATATAAAATACAATATCCATTCATCCAATATCAATCATCAAACATTTATCACAATCATCATCCGATTTAATCAATAACATCAATATAGAACAGATAATAAATAACAGTTATTTGCTGGCAGTTTATATTCAATAATAAATTAAATAATAATTTAACTGGCAGTTTATATGCAATAACAAATTAAATAACAATTTAACTAGCAGTTTATATGCAATAATAAACTAAATAACAATTTAATTCAATAAATTCAATTTAACTGGGATGATGATTAAAAATATCACAAAAAGTCATAAATAAATTTCTAATCACATCAGAAACAAATTTAACACAAATAAGAAATTTTAGAAGTTGTGAGTGGATTAAAACACTCAACTTTTGAATTTAAATTGAATTTAAATCCAATTTAAACCCAAAATTCAAATAGTCTCAGAATCCGTCTAAACCAGCGTCAAAATGTTCGAAATTCTAGTATGATCCTAATTAAAGAAACTGTGCGTAAATCGAAAATCGTATGCAAAAGTTATGGCGATTAGAAGGTTAAACAAATTTAATTATAAAATATATAAATTAGTTTTGAACAACGAATCGCTACCTGCCACGTCAATCTTCCAGCCAAACTCTATCTCCCAATTTGCACGCTACAGAACCCTAGCCACGGCCAAAACACAATGTCGCTGCCTCACTTTGCAACGCCATCGCTGCCTCACGCGTGGCACCATAGCCACCGCGCCCACGACAGGTTGCTGCGACGCCTCCTCCACGTTCTCCTCGAGCTCGCGATGAACCAATCAGCTATAACAGCACCAGCCGCCGAAACGAAGCTCAACCCTATTCAAATTTTTATTGGTGATCAAGCCGTTGCAACTCCAAACAATCACCTTAGATCGACTTCCCTCGGTCCCCTCTGTAAAATCCCTCTGAAGATTTGACGATTGGACAAGTTTGATCGTGGCGTGATGAACGACCGTGAATAGTTCATCGATTTTTTTCCACACCGAAACCCAGATTCAAAAACGAATCATATATTTGACTTGCGCTCGTCGAGAGCTTTGAATCCATATATAATTCGATATATATCGAGGAGTTGAAATTTTTGATTTGCAATTGAATTGGAAATGGATCATGAGTTTTAGGGTTTGTCTGCCATTGAGAAAGAGGAGCAATAGAAATTTATATACGTATAGAAATGAGAAATACAAAGGCTGCTAGGGTTTATGACTAGATACATATAGGTAGGACAAAATAGAACAGATGGGCTCGATCAAATTTGGGTTTTGTACGATAATTGACTCGAAAAGCCCGTTTCGATTCCGGAACGAAAATGAGCCAACCTATGTATCAAAATAGATGTTTATAAATATTTTAAACTCGACGGAATAGGATTTAAGTCCTAATTCCATCGTATGAAGAAGTTATGCTAAAATCAGGCTATTTCAAATTGATTTCAACCGATTTCAATTAATTTGATTTCTAGGCGTTTCGAGTTCGTACGATCAAACGACAAATCTGATCGTTACGAAATTTGAAATCCTACAATAATTCACCGTTACGGATCCGATGAAACTGTTTTGTCGAAATCCGAGTCAGTGGGCAAAATGGCTATTTTCCAGTTATTAAATTAAACTAATAATTAATTAATTAAATCACATTTTCAGTTTAAATTTAATTATTTACCATTTCTATCATTTTTGATTTCTCAATCATTTACAATAACTTAAACAATTTTAGATGTCAATTTAGAGTCGATTAATTTATCAATTTTAGTGTTAACCTCAATTAATTAAGTTCAGAAAATTATAAATTTAATTTTCCAAAACCCATTTATTAATTATTAAACCTTGTTATTTAAGTCTTTTATCAGAGTAAGGATATAACTAACATTGGTTTGCATCTTATTACACTAATATTTCCGCATTTCATCTTAATTTCCATTTACATAATATTTAATTATTTAATTTATTTAATTGCAATTAATCCAATTATTATAATATAAATTACAATGAATTAATAAATCTTGATTTACATTCCTTTTATTCAACCAATTGTCATATTATGAATAAAGTTAATGTTATTTCCCATTATTAACTAAATTTACATTAACAAAATATTTAATTTAGATTTATTGCAATTTTTACCAAATTTCAATTAACAGGCTAAATAAATAGGTAACATAAAATATTTGCTACCATTACTTTCAATCACACATATAAGCTATTATTCCCATACAATTATTATAATTGTTTATATAACACAAATTTCATTCAATCATCATTAACAATATATTATTTCATTAGTTAAATAAATATTCACATTTTTTTTCGAACATTCAATTGATAACCAAGCATAACATTTTATATTACTTCAATTGATTGGAATTTCATTCAAATTTTTAGTAATTAACATAAATTAACATTATCAACTTTCAGTCTAGTTATCATTTCATTATTAAATTACAAATTTTTATTTCTTCCAATATTAAATAACAAAATTTAATTAAATTAATAATTTAAGTAATCGAAAATTTATGGGTTGTTACATAAATCGTTTACCAAATTCAGTGCATCTACACATTTATTTAATGGATTATCTACTGTCCAAAATTATGGATATATCTTTTAACCGAATTCATTACTTCTACATATTTATTAAAGGGGTATCCACTGTCCAAAATCATGGATAAAATACCTTTAATAAACTTCTATATTTAAGCTATCAAATTCAATTGATTTTGGATTTATAAAACAATGTTTATAAATCACGGTTTTTATACAAACTTCAATATATAAAATCCCTTAATTAACAAATTCCATTTATACCTCATTTATATTCCGAAGTCCGATTATAAGTTAATAACTTATAATTCCCTTATTTACAAATTCATTCATTTTAAATCTTATTCACTTACAAAATTCATTTATAACTTCACTTTAACACTTACAAAAATCCTTTATAATTCGATTAATTTTATTTATAAAATATCAATTTCGTACATCTTATATATAAACCATTTATAATTATTCAAAAACTCAATTTAAACTATTTACCAAATCATTAACTCTATGTTTCCAAAAATCACATTCTAATTTTATTTCTCAAAAATCATAATTTTATAACAATAAAAATTGTAACTTTTATTTATTTAAAATGAATTCACTTCTTAACAATTTAAAATTATATGTTTCCAAATCACTTGAAAAATTCTTTTAAGTTGAAATCATCACTTTAACATTTTAAAATTTCCAAAATAGGCCCAATGCTGCAATAGCACCAAATACATCAATCACGGAATCCAAAACATCGTATATCATCTGATAACAGAATATATCATAATATCTGTAAATAAAATCAATACCGTTGAGGAATCCAGTTAGACCCCTTTAACCTATCACCTGCAACAAACATACATATTAGAGTATGTGTACAATGTCCTTTTCAAGGTAGACGCGCGTACAAAGGGTCATCCGCTCATACACGGGAACATATATTGTCATCTGCTCCAATAGGCAGGTATATATTCAAATACCAATCATATATCATATATCATCCAAACAACCATCAGTCATCATAAATAACATTATTTTTCACTTATATAAAAATATCGGTGAGTCAGAAAGAGTGACTTGTACTCACATTGCTTATAGTCGTTGCGATAGCGATTTATTCCGATTAAAATTAAACAAGCGTTCAAAATTTTCACAAGCTCAAATAAATCCCAGTCCAGCTCTATATTGTTGTGCTCGTCCATACGAACCCAAGGCAATTCGTTTCTTATGAAATGGACCTCGTACAAAAAAGTTATAACATTTTAAAGATTGTACGAATTTATATAAATCAATTTACTATTTTACTTTTATTTTTATTTTTTATAACCTTTCTTTAATCTCAACCGTTGATTTTCCTTGGAGAGATCAAGGCCGTGCTCCATTTTTTCTCCCCCTTAGGTTCATATGCACGTTCTAACATACCCATAGCCGCCACACAAACCCTAAATATCGCGACCATACCACACGTTTTGACGACGATCAGAGACTTCCACTCAAATTCCCTCGATGAGAGCCACCCACGGACATAGGCCGGTCGAACTCGACCCCACCTTCGCTTCGAAAAGCCTGCATGAATGTCGTGTGTTTGAAAGAGAATTGCCAATGAGCTGTAACTCGAAATTCGATCATACCCGTTGGATTGAACGATCTCGTTGTGCTCTTCGATGTTGTAGTTGGAAGTTTTGTCTAATTATTCACGGATTGGAAAAAAATGAGGTAGAAGGAGGATAATTTCTGGCCGTGCAAACCGTAAATGGCGGCTAGACCTAACTTTTTTAGGGTTTTGCAAATTAGAAAATTTAAGGCCTTTTATAGAAAAAATTTCGAACTCGAAACGAAGCATGCCGACTGGCGTTTATAATGTTTTATCCCTATTCCGAATGCAATGGAACATACATCGAGAGCCAATTCGATCGTATTTGGAAGATAGGTTTTCAAATTGACTTATTTAAATTTGAAATTTACTTAAACAGTTATCTACGTGTTTTAGCTTGCCACGGACAAACTGTAAATCCAATTGACACGAAATTTGAAATCTTACAATAATATGACATATGGATCTAATGAAACTGGTTTCGTCGAAGTCCAAGACTGTATGAAAAATGGCTATTTTTACTCGTCAATTAAATTTTAAAATACTCAGTTTCTATAAATTAACTTTTAATTCAATTTTAAAAGTTCTCTAACATCATTCTAAGTCAAATAGAATTTAATACAACTTTATAAATCATTTTTATTCACATTAAATCCAAAATTTCAATTATTTCAGTAATTTCAAATATTAAATTAACAATTTAACTATCCAATTCAATCCTTATATTCGAAATATACTCTATTCAGCTTATAAAATTTACATGTGCATATTCAATCAATTAAATATATGAATTTCAAATGACATAAATTTTTGGTCGTTAAACTTTTCAAACCCTTTCCCAAAATAACTGCCGCATAATTTCAAATTTAGATTGATATTAATTTTTACAATTAAGCCTTTCCATTAAGCAAAATAATTAAAACATTTAAATCCTTCTTCTAAAATAATTTAATTTCCATAGTAAATTACTTGGGAAAAATCTCCAAAAATTACAGAGATTCTCTTTCAATATGTTATCTAACATAAAAAAATTCCAAACCAAAACCCTTTATAAAATAATCGAGATTAATTTCTAAACCCAATTATACATATTTTCGTTTAAAAATTCATAATAAATTCTCCATAGGTTGGAAAATTATAAATATTAAAATCCATCTCCAAAATCATGTTTTACATAACATATAATTTCCTCATGGCATTCGAAATTCATTATAACCAGTTTCACCCTCAAAACAGTATAAAACTATTTTCAAACAATCTTGTTTAAATCAAAACAGGTTATAAAATCCAAGCACGTCATCCACAAAATCATCATTATAATGGATTTAATCATAATCCCAAAAATCAAATGATCATAAAAACTAAATAGACATGATTTAGATTATTATACACCTTGATTAGGATAAGAAGTTTGAGATTTGATTGAGATTAATCATCCTTTCTTTAATTCCTTAGCTTTTGATTGATTTTCTCTTCTTTTCTCCTAAGTAATGGCCGGTTTAAACTTTTTAATTTGCGTTTCAATGAAATGAAAAAAAACGTGCATAATGAAGGGAATGAAATATATAAGGGTTATGTTGCACAATTACCCTAAATACCCTTTCTTTAATTACTCTCCTAATTAACATACAAAGCCATTTATAAGTCCATTTATCTTGTTAGCCACGACCTCTAACTATATATTCAAATCTCAATCCCCTTATCACTTTAATTCTTACATTATTCTATTTAATTTATCTAATTAAATATCCTGAATAATGTTATTAAAAATTAGGGATGTTACAAGCTCCCCTCTTTAAAGAATTTAGTCCTCGAAATTCAGTAAGGACTAAATACTGAACATAGCAATCATATGTAACAACTCCTAACAACCATAAAAGCCTACTTGACTAGCAACTATCTATATAAAACTAATACAGACATACCCTCAAAATAGATCAGGATAAGTATCCTAATCCTATCTTTTGAATCCCAAGTACAGTCCTTCTCGTTTTCGTTGTACTGAACTTTCACCAACTAGATTGTCTTGTTCCTCAATCTTTTCTGATCTATTGCTACAACCTGGACTGGTTGTCTAACAAAAGTCAAATTTGGCTCTACTATCAAATCTTCCAACCTTGTCAGAGGAATAGAAGTCTCTGGATCATGCACATACTTGTGAAGATAAGATACATGAAATGAATTATGAACACCCACCATACTGCTCGGCAACTCTACTCGGTATGCGAGCTTTCCAATCCTCTCTATAACCTGAAATGGACCAACATATCTCGATGCCAGCTTTTTTGACTTTCCAAATCATACCACACCCTTCATTGGTGATACCTTAATGAAAAAATTATCTCCAAGTGAGAATTCTAGGTCTTTATGCCTCTTATCTACATATCTCTTCTGTCTGCACCGAGCTTCCTTCATCCTTTCTCGGATTAAGTCAATCTTCTATGTTACCTCTCTAACCAGATCTGGACCTAAGACTAACCTGTCTCCAGTCTCCAATCAACATGCTGGTGATTTTCATGGCCTTCCATACAAAGCTTCAAATGGCGCCATTCCTATATTAGTCTGATAACTATTATTATAGGAAAAATCCACCAAGTGTAGGTGATCTTCCCAAGATCCACCAAAGTCCAATACGCAAGCTCTTAACAAATCCTCGCATACCTTATTGACTCTATCTATCTGCCCATCCGTATAAGGGTGATATGCAGTACTCATCTTAAACTTGGTACCTATTACATCCTGTAGACTATTCTAGAATTCGCTAGTAAACAAGGCTTCTCTGTCACTGACTATACTACTAGGAATCCCATGTAGTCTAACTATGTTCCTCATGAACAACTTAGCTAAATAAGGTGTCGTCCTGGTTGACTTAAATGAAACGAAACGGGCACTCTTGGTCAATCTATCCACTATGACCCATATACTTTCATCTTCCCTATTTGACCTTGGAAACCCATCTATAAGATCCATGGATATCGAATCCCATTTGCAAACGGAATCTCTAAAGGTTGAAGCAACCCAATCGGCTTCTGATGTTTGGCTTTCACTTATTGACAGTTTGCACACTACCTATCCCACAACCCAACATCCCTCTTCATGCCTTCCTAATAGAAGCTCCTCTTCATATCTTGATACATCTTGGTCCCTCCAGGATAAATCATGAACTTGGATCGATGATATTCTCCAAGAACTTCTTTCCTTAAGCTCTTAACATTCGGAACACACAATCGTCCCTTCTTTCTCAACCATCCTCTCCGGTCAAGACTAAAATCCCTTAAATCATTGATCTTAGTTCCAACCTCAAGCCTTCTAATCCTTTCGGCTAATATTGGATCCTCTTTCTACTTAGAAGCAATCCTTTCGATCAATACTGGTCAAACTTCTAAACAGGACAACACGGTTGTGCTTTGACTAGTACTAGCAGTCGATCTTAACTGCACACTACAAGTAGTCAAAGCTTCTAAATCTTTCCGTTCTGCCAACATAGCTAATACCACATTCTGATGTCTTCTGCTAAGAGCATCCACTACCTTATTTTCTTTTCTAGGTGTACACTTTATCACAAAATCATAAGTAGCCAAAAACTCCAGCCACCTCTACTGTCTCATATTCAGCTCCTTCTGAGAGAATAAATACCTTAATGACTTATGATCGGTGTATAGCTCAAATCTCACCCCTAAGAGATAATGTATCCAAATCTTCAATGCAAAGATCACGGCTACCAACTCCAAATCATGAGTAGCATATCTCATTGTGAGGTCTAAGCTATCATGAAGTGTAGGCAATCACTTTACCCTTCTGCATCAATACATCTCCTAATCCAGTCCCACATGCATCCTTATACACCACCAACACTTGGTTTCCATTTGGAACTACTATTATAGGTACGTTGGTCAACAAATGCTTTAGCTTAAGGAATGCTTTCTCACATTTGTTGGACCATAAAAACTTCACATCCTTCTTGGTTAACTTAGTCAAAGGTGCTGCTATCCATGAGAAATCTTTGATAAATCACTGGTAGTAGCCACAGTCTAAGAAAACTTCTAATTCAGTTAGTGTCTCTGGTCTCCTCCAATTATTAACAGATTCGATCTTATCTAGATTGAAAGACAAGCCCTTCTTTGAAACCATGTGACCAAGAAACTTAAACTCTTTCTTCCAAAAATGACACTTGGAAAATTTCGCCTTCAGCTGATGCTGCCTCAGCGTATCAAGCACCACTCTAAGATAATCTTCATGCTCGCTTTCATCCTTAGAGGTTACTAAAATTTCATCTATAAACACCAACATGAACCTATCCAAATACTCTTGGAAAACTTTGTTCATCAAATCCACGAAGAAAGCAAGTGCATTTGTTAATCCGAATGGCATCACTAACCACTCGTACGAACCATACCTAGTCCAAAATGTTGTCAAAAGAATACTGTCCTCTTCCACTCTTAACTAATGGAAACCTGTCACCAAATCCAAATGGGAAAACACTATGGCTCGACATAACTGATCAAATAGATACACATCCTTAGAGCCCATTTGGTTACTTCACGAACATCACGGCCGCTCCCTTAGGCGAACTGCTTGGTCTAATAAAACTCCTTCCTTTCGGTGTCATTCTATTGGGTGGTCTACTCGTAGGTTCAGCTCCTGGCACAAGATATATCCAAAACTCAACAGCTCGTTTCGATGGTAGTCCTGTAACAGGCTCAGAGACATCTGCAAACTCTCTTCCTATTCGAACTTGACTTAACTCTTCTTCTACTTCCATAACACTTAACAAAGCATAACTACTCTGATAAGAATTCCTCATTGAGAATATAATTCATTTTTGACTATCAGGATGTCTTAGTGATATCTTCCTTTCTTGGAAAAATATCCTAGCCTCATAATTATCCAACTAATTCATATGCAAAATGATTCTAAAATCTATGAAATCGAAAACATACAGACTGCATGCAAAATTATGACCTAACAAGTCTAGTTTTAACTAGTTCCATCCCATCCCTAGAGTTGCATACCTTCATATTGGATTCACAACCCTTGAGAAAGTAACAAGGTATGTGGGCTTGAGGTATAAATGAATGTGATGCACGGGTATCAAATAGTACTCTAACTGGTATACTCTAAATCAAAAGCATACCATCCATTACAGTCTTCCTTTTTCAGCTGTGGTTAGCCTACCAAATGATGGTCCAATAGTAAAACCTGTTCCATTTTCGCCCTGATTGGTTTTGGACACCAATTCTTATAATGCCAACCTGGTCATAGTTAAAGCACTTCACATTCATCCTTTTTGCAGCCTTCTTCCCCTAGCCTGACCGACACTCATGAGCATAATGACCGTTCTTGTCCACTTGAAACAAACTAAATTGTCTTTGCCTTCTTGGCAGCCTCCCCCTTCCGGGCTCCCTTATTCTTAAAGAACTTTCTCTTCTTTCCCAAAGAACCGAGGGTTTCAACCAGCTTTTCTCTCATACAAATAGCAAGCATTACCTCATGTCGGATTGCCATCACCACAACTACATTACAAGGATCACGGATATGTTTCAGGATCGTCCTGGCAATCTCAGGCCTCAATCCCCGAATGAACCTCTCAGTCCTTCTAATGGCAGTGTTTATAATAGCATACCCATATCGGGACAACTCATCAAACTTAGTAGCATACTGGATCACAGTCATCTCTCGCTGTTCCAAATCCATAAACTTTCTCATCAATGCTGACTTAGCAACTTCAAACAAATACCTCTGTTCAAATCTCCTACAGAATTCTTACCAAGTCAACTCTTCATCCGGAACTCCGGTAGTAACACTATTCCCCCAATGAAGTGATGCCCCTTGAAAATACCTTTAGGCCAGCCTTCTCTTCTTCTCATCGTCCAAACTCAAATTAGTGAAGATTCTCTCAAAGTGGAACAGTCAATTCTCAACTTCTAAGGCATCCCCTGTTCCCATAAATGGTTTCCTACCAAGACTGGTGCAATCTCTACTCAATTTATAATAATTATTCCCAACTGGAGTCACAAGATTAGCTCCTCCAACAACACCAGTAGCTGCTCATGCTTGCATTAGATTGACGAAAACTCATACATCTCCCCCATATCCACTGTTGTATTTCTAGCACCTGCATTGGCATCTCCATTTTGGTTAGCACTTGCTTATCGACCCAGGTTCCTCCTAGTGGGTCGAATATTTTCGTTGTTGTGGTGCTTCCTCCACCCAGATTTCCTCTTCTTTTTCCTGTCTCCATATTTTCTTTCTCATAAATTTGCATTCTTGCCTTAGTAAAATACAGAAGAACGGTCTAAGAAAGAGGGGAATACATAATTATATATATATATATTTATTTATTTATATATCTATATATCAAATACAAGTACGTTACTATAGCGTTAACCGAAACCTTGATCTTGTTTTCTGATTCATTGGATTATGTATGAAAATCTTTTTGTTTTAAATTACTTTTAAGATTTCATAAACCTATGCTCTGGAACCAACTTGCAACATCCGCCACTTGGAAGCCCAAACTAATGGCTATAGATGCTGCAGTCATCCACGGTTATTAATCCTCGGTGACTAAATACGGTAATGTTAGATATATTGGTATAACAGAATCACATGGATATGGAAAAAACTTGAACTAGAAAACTACTTTCTCATTCCATTTCAAAGCATTTCAAATACATTACATAGTCTCAATACGAAAACCACGTTCAAAAAAATATAATATTATAACATACCCTAAGAGCGACATATGAAGATGCCCCATGGATGATCAGAGTATATGATTAGGCAATTAAACAACATTTCCTTTATAACAAAGCACAGCGAAATCAAAATAGAAACGACTCCTATCATGCCTCCTGCACGTCTCCGGAAGCTTATTCATCTAAAGTACCTTAAAACCTCAACTCTCAAGCTACTTAAAATCAATTGAGCACCCGAGAGTTTGAGGGGAACACAAACATCAAGTCAGACATAAACCTTAGTATGAATAATAATCTACCATCTCAAACCATTTAGATATCTAGTAAGACAATGTCGCTTAGCGGAATGACTTTTCCCTTCACTGGTACTTTATCCAAAACTTTACAAAAACCATATATTGTGCTCCTGCATCCACAATGCTTAAAAAATAGCAGTTCAAAATATTATGATGATATGCAAACAAGTAAATCAATTCTAGATTACCCATCCCTATTCATTTTTGACCATCTGTCTCAATTATAGTTTCTAAGGTCACTATTAACCTAATAGTTTTCATGGGCTGACTAATAACCTCTTTAATACTTATAGGCTCTCTATCTAGTTTTATAGTTTTCATGGGATCACTAAGAACCTATTGGCCCCCGCCAATTACTTTATCATTCATTGATCCTCGCTGAACTTACTGGTATCTCTAATAACTTCCCTCTTATCCTAGATTTCATGGGTTGACTAGGTACCTATTGACATCCGTCAATAACTTAATTCGGATATAGTTTTCATGGGTTGACTACAAACATATTGGCCCCTGCTAATAAATCTTTCTAACCATTGTTTTTAATAGTTTACTATGAACCTGTCTATTGGACAACTTCTTTAATCAATGTTTGGGCATCCTATATTCTGGTCTTCCTGACCTCCTGGATGTCATTCTAATCATTCAGGAGTTAACTCAATTTACATTCACTACTGGGTCAACCTAGCTGGTTATTCTACCAATTTTCCTAAATACAGTTATGGGTCCATATTAAAGCGAATATGTTAATTAGAAGAAGCCTAACATAATAATCCCAACACCTACGGTTCAATATCCTTGAAATCAATTTTATATAAAACATGGTTAATCCCTTTTACCTATTATTCCATCAAGGAAAGCATCTTCAAAAACTTTTAAAATTCCTTTATTTAGGCCTTGGTTTTTCCTTCTAAAAATGAGATTGGGTTATTGATTTTGAAAACTAAGGCTTTCGAAACCTTTAATTTTTTACTTTCAAAACCATTGGAAAACTTCATTTCGAAAGAGTTCAAATCTTCTTTTCAAAACACTAGGCACCTGCCTTTTGAAACACTTTAAATCCTTTTTTCAAAACCTCTCGAACGTATTAAAGTATTACCATTCTATTATACAAGCTTAGCTTCGAAACCATCTGAAAGCTCCCCGTTCGAAACCATTGGGTTTAACTTAAACATATCTTATTACGTCTACATGAATACAAGTGAAGTTAACCCTTTCGAAACTAATAAAAAGAGTTTGGAAAAAATAGATGGCTTTCGCACCATCCTTTCGAAATCTCAAAATACAAACATTTGAAGGATAGCTTCGAAACTTCTTTCGAAGTCGTTGCCTTCAAAATCCTTAAATCCTTTCAAAAGCTATTAGGAAGAAGCTTAATAAAAATATAAACAAAGCTACCTTTGGAAAGCATTGATGACTTCAATTCCATCGAATGGCATGGGAACGGCAGAAGGGTTTCGACTTGGTTGAAACCACCCAGTTCGAAAGCATTGGTTTTAAAACTAAGTAACTCCTTCAGAAGCTACAATTTAAACAAGAGGTGGCGACACCTTTCGAAAGCAATTTAGAAATCCCTTTGAAAGCATCTATTTCGGCTCCTTCAAAAGCATTTAGTAAAACAGGCAAGCGCTTTTTTTAAAAATAAAACAAAGGATTCAACCCCATCGAAAGCTATGTTTCAACACCATGCCTTCCACCTTTCTCCAATCCACTACATACCATCTTTGTGGTATCTTGTGTATTAGTTTCGTTTAGTTGGTTTCGATCTGATAGGTTTCGATTTGGTTGGAAGGGGAAGCATAGTGTCAAAAGGTGCTTCTGAAAGAGGTGGAACCTACTTTTTTGAGTAAAGGATGAATTAATGCTATTTAAAGTAATTACTTTGTAACTAACCTGCATATTTGTAAACATTTAATTGGTTTCCATAAACTTTTCAAATCCTTTACCAAAAATAAGTGCCATATAATTTTAGATCTAAACAAAGATTAATTTTTAAAATTAAGCCCTACCATTAAGCAAAACAATTAAAACATTTAAATCCTTCCTCGAAAATAATTTAACTTTCATAGTAAATTACTTAGGGAAAATACCCAAAAATTACAGAGATTCATTATAATCGGTTTTACCCTTAAAACCATATAAACCACATTCAAACAATCTTGTCTAAATTAAATATGTTATAAAATCCAAGCTTATCATCAATAAAATCATTATTATAGTTGATTTAATCTTAATCTTAATCTTGAAAATAAAATGATCATAAAAAATAGAAATGATTTAGATTATTATTCACCTTGATTAGGATAAGGACTTTGAGATTTGATTGTGATTATTCCTTCTTGCTTTAATTCCTTAGCTTTTGATTGATTTTCTCTTCTTTTCTTCTAAGTAATGGCCGGCTTAAACTTTTTGATTTGCATTTTTATGAAATGAAAAATGAATGTGCATAATGAAGGGAACAAAATATATAAGGGTTATGTTGCGCAGTTACCCTAAATACCCTTGCATTTATTACTCTGCTAATTAACATGCAAAACCATTTATAAGCCAGTTTATCTTGTTAAGCACGACCTCTAACTATTTATTCAAATCTCAGTCCTTTTATCACTCTAATTCTTACATTATCCTGTTTAATTTATCTAATTAAATTACTTGAATAATGTTATTAAAAATTAGGGGTAATACATAGATGTTGAAGCTTTCTCATATCTATATTTTGAGTTTATTATTGTTTATTCCACTATGTGATACTGTGGATCCTTGAAATTGTTGACTTACTATTATTAGAGACAATTTATTGGTTGAGTTTATCTATCAATTGTATAAACTCTATTATTTTTTATATAACTCAATAAGCCTGTGTACTCTAATTATGTGGTTTATGTAGTTATTAATGTCTTGCCTGTTTATATTTAGGATATTTAATATTGTATTTTATATGATGCGTTGTGAGATATACGACCTGTTATGTGATCGTATGATGTTCGTGAATGCCCGCACGATTGTATACTTATGCATGAGAGAATGTGTATTTTGTTATATATTTTGATTTTTAAAACTATACATTAGTATGTATAGATATAAGCTATATTTCTCACACGGGCACTATTGATGCAATTTTCTCTATGAGAGACTGATCTTTTTTATTATTTATTAAGATGATCTGGCATATGAGAAATACTGTTATTGACTCCATCTTCAAAGTGTTGAATATGCGCTTATATGATTTTTGTTTGATGATAATAAACATATATACATTCGTTTAAATGTATTTGTTAATGTACTATTTTATTATTCATAGATTAAATAAATATTTGCTGAATAAAATTAAATGACATAGAATTTGAATTCAAACGAATATTTTATTCAAACAAATATTTATTACAATTTTGATAGTACATTCTCAAGCTCTCACTATAACTATACATTTTCAATTACAATACATTTCTGATTACATCACAATTCATTTTTACATCTTCACCTCACTACATATCACTCACACTCGTATTGGTCTTCAACTGCATTCCAGTTTGAATCAAGCATCTGAGCAATCTGCAAAAATATTCTCTAGCGCAGTAAAATTGAAAAAGAAATATTTCTGCAATATAAAATAAAATATGATTTTTGAAAATAATATTTGCCTCAGTTATTTGGGTTGTTCGTCATCATTCATATTTGAATTCGTCATACACGAACAACTTGTGACATACACAGTGTATCACTGTATATGCCACAAGGCCGTGCACACTGATATACACTTGATAATGCTACAGGGACAGGTGAGCACAAGGTCAATCCCAAATATACAGACAGGTTCAACTCAGGTGCAATATATTCAAAATCTCGTCAGCAGCACAAGGTCAAACCCGAGTTTTTAAAACTAGATTCAACTCAAGTAAAATTTCAAAAATCAACAAGAAATGGCCAAGAACTCAACAATGTCTAGACAACATAAATGAACAGTGCAAGCATGAAGTATGCACAGCAAATAATGTACACTAATGAACAAGTATGGCAGCAGGCAAGTGCACAACTTCAACAGTCTCAAGGCTACAACACTATGTATACATGGACCAAGCTCGTAAGCATCTCAAAGAAATACAACTGAAGTCAATATGATCGAGTGCAACAGTGAACAGTGCAGCATCAAGAAAGGAGTATCAATGAACTGGTCAGAACTAAGCCATATGAAGTAGACATGGATATGAAGGCATGTCAACAAGACTCGACTAACAGTAAACAAATGAAGATCAGGCCAGGCTACACAACCACATGATGCAAACTGAACAACAGATCACCATGACCAAAGAGAAGCCAAAGTGCATGAACACAGTGAAGACCACAAAGGCAATGCATCAGTGAATCAACTGATGAATGAACTCGAACAGTAAACATATATGCACAGGTACAAACAACAGTGAGCACATTCATATGTACAAATGCAAAGAACAGTGATGATGTAGTGCAACATCTACGACAGCAAGTACATGAATGCAAACTACAGGAATGAATATCAAGCGATACAACTGTAAGTATCAAGACCAGTGAACAAAACTGAAATTCAAATACCAGCTGCAAATATCCAAGTACATCAACTCAATAACAATCTAGGAAAACCAGGTTGAACAACTACAAGTACAGGATCAAGGCCAGAATGACCAATGAATGCAACTACAGGAAGTCAACAAGAGAATTCATGAATGTATACTGAAAGTAAAATCAAGTGCGTATGCAACTACAACCAAAGTCGAATGAAAATCAACTGTGGCAGCCAAGGAGTTAATCGCAAGCAAAGTCATGGGTAATCAAGGATTTAACTAGATTAAACATCGAAGTCGTGAAAATATACAGAAGTCAAGTGATAAAAATTCAAGTGCGTATGCCGTATTGACAAAGAAATGAAATTCACGCAACAAGTTAAAAGTCAATCAGTGATACAAGACCGAAGTCAGATATCATGAGGAACAATGAATTAACAAAGTTAATGTCTGAGTTCAAATGTCAGAAATTCACAGCCGTGTGGCCAAGGTGATAGATCACAGCACGAAATCAAAACATAGCCGAAGTCAAAGAAAATAAAGAACGAAACCAACATCGTCAAATCAAATCAATGCCGTGATGACCAAGTTTCGAAACCGTGTTATTCAAGCAATTTGAACAAGTCACAAATCAATCCCAAGCATCCAAGCATAATCAAGCGGCCAGAGAAAATAAATTGACAAATTCAAACAATTTTATACGAACGCAAATATAGGAATTCGACCTATATATAAACCATTCATCATTGGCAAATTTAGGCATCGAGTCAAGCATCAACCCAGTAAATCAAAAGGATAAATTACATACCGAAATCGCAAACGTCGAACTCGATCAAGCAGCAGTGAGCAACTCAGAGAAATAATCGATCGATATAGAGAGGAGCCAAATCAATCATACGATCAAGCAACTATCGGCTGCTTATTTCACAACCGTAATTTTGGAAGCAAGGAGAAAAAGAGCCGAAGCCCTAACTTAGTTGCAGAGAAGAACAAGCCGCCATATCAAAAAGGAATGAAGCCTTAAATTTGCAAGAGGAACGGCCACCATTATACAAGCAAAGGAACGAAGAAACTAAAAGGAACACGTTAAAATATAAAAGGGGGCCTGCCTTTATTTTAAGGTTTTAAATTTTTAAATAGGGTCATTTTGTTTTAAATTATTTTTAATTGTATTTTCTTTTTTAAACCGTTTATTTTTCTAGTCGTGTGACTAGGGGACAAGCTACGTGGCGTAGCTTGAGAATTCGCAACTCAGTGGCTGAGTTGTGGCAGGGTTTTGAGCGTAGAGTTAGATTTAGTCAATAGCGGGTGTCGTGAGTTTACGTGTGTAAGCGAGGGACTATCTAATTTCTAGTAGAAACCTTGGGGGCAGCACGTAGGCAAGGTTTTGCCGAAGCTGGGTAAATTCTGTGTCGTTCTATTTCTGCATTTATTATTCTGCTATTATCTGTGCTGCTATCGTTCTGTGATCTGTGTTGAAATTATTTTATAAGCTTCCGCGATTAATTTTTATAATCTATACTATCACCCTATTCACCCCCCCTCTAGGGTGAAATCGATCCTACACAAAGTTGAGAGTGGACAAAATTCGGGACCACTAACCTCGATTATGGAATATATCTGCAGAGAAGGTGCAAATTATTATTCTGGAATGTCCAAATTGCTCCAAATGATTACGGTGCTCAAGTGCAAACGCTAGAGTTGACTTTGCTCAACTACATAAAAACATTGTGGGTCTAAGAGGCATATTATTCCTTGGAAGAGGATCGACTATTGAGGTGCAAGATAGGATGATATTTGTGAAAGGATCTTCGATGACTTGGAGTTAGATTTTGCAATGAGGTAAAATTTAACCTCCAGATGACTCCAGCGATGAACAACGAACTGATAGGGTCTCCTTATAGCTTTGATTCCCGAGTAACATTTTACTTGAGATTAGTTTGTTAGAACCTAGAATTTTGATGTTATTATTGTGATAACTATATAAATATTATATGAACTAAGCAAACTTGCAGGAGAAGATATTGTTTTTACTCGAAAAATAGTCTAACAATTTGCAGGCCAGATTCCGGATTGAAGCTTCAGCAAAGTATTAAGTTTAAGGTCTGAGTTCAGTGGTAAATATATGTTAAAATCTCCCCAAAGTGGTATAAGCATGCACACACAATATGAAGTTTTTTAAATCATTTAGATAAGCCAGAAAAAACTAAAATCATCTGGCTGAACTGCATAAGTCAGCTGGTTGAATAATGTGCATGTGCAAAAATTATTTTGAATATTCAGACGGATGACTATGCTATTTTAGCCGGTTGAATTATTGACCTTTTTACACTATTTCCTTGGTGTTTCGATTTTAAATTGAATCAGCTAGCCGAATTTCTCCTTTCATCTTCATAACGGCAATTTTTCCAAAAGATACTTCATTTCAATGAACAGAAACAATTCTTGATTGAAGAGTTGCTTCCATATATTTTCATGGCTATCTTTCATGAAAAAATACAACTCTTGAACCTCTATAAATAGTCATAAATTTCATTGTTTTAATAACTATTTCTCACTCTTGTTTCTAATCTATCTTTCCATTTGAACTCTACGTATTCAATACTTCATTCTGATCACTTGTTCATTGAAGAATACTCCACTGGTGATTTAATAAACTTCCTATCTTCATGAATTACATGATGTACCACAAAGAAGAAGATTATAGGAAGGGTTTATTCTAAAGACTTATCTGTGCTATTGAAAAAGCACATTCATCTAAGAAAATTCTCTATATTATTGAAGTCCTGTTCGGTTGCTCAGGAGATTGAAGTCCTATTTTGTTGCTTAGGCGGTTGAAGTCCTGTTTGGTTGCTCAGGTGGTGTAATACATGTTCCTCCGAGTCAAGTGAGGGTTGATAGTTAAATTCAAGAAGGATTCTGGAACTTGATGTAGAACGGGAAGTTCGAACCAATATAAAAATCTCTGGTTTCATTTACTTTATTACTTTAGTTTTACATTTACACTCTGCATAAGTATTTAATATTCCATATTGCATGTTCCTTAGTAACTTTCACTTGGTATCAGAGCAAGGACATTATATAACCATAACACAGTTATTCAATATTGAGTTAATATGGAAAATAACACTACCACAAGTTTTATTGAAGGTCAATCCACTACACGACCACCTCTATTGAACGGTTTGAATTACAATTATTGGTCAACTCACATGAGAATTTATATGCAGGCAAACAGATGTGACACTTGGAATATAACTCAGGATGAATATATTATACCAACCATACTGTATGCACAATGTTCAAATACATAAAAATTAGATGCTACCTCAAATGAAAAGGCTATGAATATGCTATTTTGTGCTTTAGATAAAAACGAATTTATTAGAGTTAGTATGTGTACAACAGCTTATGAAAATTAGAGAACTCTTAAGGTTACACATGAAGGTACTAACAAAGTTAAGAAAATCAAGATTCTATGCTTAAGAACCAGTTCCAGAATTTTAGAATGAAGCAAGATAAAAATATAAATGAAATGTATTTTAGGTTTCAAGATATATGTCATTAACTTTTGACATTAGGAGAAAAATACACAGATTTTGATATAGTTTCAAAATCCTCAACTCTTTAATGAATAAATGGGAACAAAAAGTCTTAGCAATTGAAGAAGCTTATGACATTTCAACCATAAAAGAAAAGGAGTTGATAGGAAATCAAATGTCATATGAAGTAAATTTGCGGGCAAAAAGAGATCAAGAATAAAACCGAAAGACAATAGCATTCCAAGATGAATAAGAAGATTGAGAAGAAGATGAAGATGACATGGCTTTTATTGCTAAGAACTTTAAGAAATTTTTAAAATTTTGAAAGAATACGAAATTTGAAAACAACAGGAGAGTCAACAATAACAAACCATCTCCTTCAAATCTCAAATGCCATGTAGGTCACAGAAAGGGTCACATAAAAAAGGACTGTCCTGATCGTAGGAAAGAAAGGTACAAAACTAAAAGGGACAAATATAAGAAGAAGCAAGCATTCTCTGTTACATTGGATGATTCAGAATCATCCTCCTCATTAGACAATGACATTGACAGTGACTTCGAACATGCTAATATGTGCTTTATGGCTTCATCTGACGGAGTACCAACTAAGAAAAGAGGAAAGTGGATACTTGATAGTGGTTGTTCAAAACATATGACAATAAACAAAGATACACTGACTAACATTATCTACTCAGATGGAAGATCTGTCACATTTGAAGATATTCGAAAGAATATATCATCGACAAAGGCGATATGAGCAATGACGATACATTTAACTTACCTCTTATTATAAATGTTTTACTAGTTAAAATTTTAAAACATGATTTGCTTAATATAAGCCAATTATGCAAAACGGCTTTAATATATCTTTTTCGGAAAATAAATGTAACATATTTGATCAAAACAAGAATCTTATCTTTGAAGGAACTAGAGAACGTAATATATATATTTTAAATATGAAAGTTAATCATAACACAAAAATGTGTAGTAGTCGAAGAAAATGATCCTTTGTTATGGCATAAAAGATTTTGTCATATAGACTTTAAAGCAATAAGCAAATTATTTAAAAATAATTTAGTAGATTGTTTACCAAAAATGAATTTTAAAGTAAATAGTATTTTTGATGCTTGTCGGTTAGGAAAATTAACTAAATCTACTTGTAAATCAAAGAAAATTATTTCCACATTACAACCACTTGAGTTATTACATTTAGTTCTTTTTGGACCAACTAAAATTCAATCTATAAGTCATAATAGATATGTTTTGTAATTGTAGATGTTAACCCGCCTTTTGGTAAGGCAGTGTGTAGGAGGATTTAACCCAATGAACTTCATAGTTATTGAGGCTGGAATATTATGGATTGGCTCAATTGGATGGGTGGATAATCAACTATGGATAATAATATAAAGCCAGGTTTAAACACGATCGATGGATAAACAATGCACGGTGCTTGGAAGGTGGATGTTGGCTTAAATAAAGAAGAATCGGCATAAGAAGGCTCCGTGTGATATGGATCGACATGGGTTGGATTCGCTAGGGTTGGCATGGAAGGGGTCGGCAAGGCATAAAGAAACAAAGAAGGGATCGACATAGCTTGGGTCGGTAGGAAGGCTAGGGGACGTCATGGTATGAATTAACATGGTTTGGATCGACATAGTTCCAAGCAAGATGGGTCGGCACTCAAGGGGTTGGCATACCATTTCAGATGGACAAGGATCGCTATGGAAATCAGGGTATGGAAGGATCAACATGCATGCTAAAGGGATCGGCAGGGGATGGAATTCGGTATAGATGAAGGCAGAGTGTTCGGCACGTCTTCGTGGGTTAGTATGGATCGAAATTTTCTTAGAGGAAGAGGGGTCGACATTTTTTTAGATGAAGAGGGGTCGACATTGGTTTGAACGAAAAGGGATCAGTATTGGTTTGGAGGCAGAGTGTTCGGCACGCCTTCGTGGGTTAGTATGGATCGACACCTTTCAGGAAGAGGGGTCGGCATTGAGTTAAGTGAAAGAACAACGATCTATAGTGCAAGGCCGATTATTACTTTTGGTCGAGTTGGGCTTGACGATCGTTATGGTGGGCCTACGTAGGTGAAAAGGTCCTGTAGCTAAAGTTTCACCTATAGATACAGCAATCTTGGCTTCAGAAAGGGGACTTAATTCTGTTTCTCTTCATCTTCTACCTAAAGGTTACTCTGCCATTCTCATTCTGGAATCTTGGATTGTAACTATAATCTAATTTCAGTATAATAAAAAGGATTGTTCTGAAGTGTACATAGGCTGGAGTTCGTCGATCCACTATAAATCTTCTCTCTTTTACTTGCTTTCATTTTAAATTTTATTATTATTCATATTATATTCTCTACGTCATGTATCATCAATGTTCTGTGACTGGATATTAGAGCTTTCACGTACAATTGGGTGCTGGTGGCCAATTTTGGCGCTAAAATTTTGGCGCTTTCACTGAGAAAGCTTGCAATCTTGGATTTGGATGTTAGGATTTTAGATTTGAAAGCTTGGGAATTTGGATTTAGGAAGCAATGGCTAGGCAATCAACAAGGAGATAGAGAATAGAGAGGAGCCATCATGAAGGAATTTAAAAAAGCATCCTCTGGAGCTAATCAGACCTCAATCTTTATTACTAAAGATGAGATGGAAACCATGATGGATGCTATGCAGGAAAGGACGTTGAAAAGGTAGGAGGAAATGTTGCAGAACCTATTCTGATAGTATGGACAAGATAGAGTGCAAAACCAAGGGATTGGAGTTGCCAGGAATACTGGAAATGTGGATCACGAAGTTAGAGCGGCATGTGTAAGGGAAGTCCAGAATCAGAACCAAGGAAATGGAACAACCTTGATATAGGATAAAATGGAGCTACCGAGAGCAGCCCCAGACTAACCAGGAATAATCGGCCAAAGCAATATCGATCGTTATAGAATGATCAGTGACGATCGTTCCACACTTGAGGCATGACCCGGATTATATTGGCTCGATTCCAGCGAGATACCAGGTGGTGCTATGCACCTTGGTGTTGATCGAGATATTGGTGCTCGTCCAAAAGTAGAGATTTCAGGATTCCCTCGCGGACTCGGGGAGCAAGTTGGAGACAACAGACAAAGACTGCCACTTGACGGCAACGATAGGTTGGCGCAAATGATCAGGCGAGCCATGTGAAGAGGATTGGTAAATAGAGATTTGGAAGATGTGAATAGGAGACCCTTCACTCCTACGATTAGGCAAGCTAGGAATCCATCGGAATTCAAACTATACAGAGACATATGATGGAAGAACGGATCCTGTTGTTCATCTGATGAGGTACATAAGGCACATGGAAGTACTAGGGGCATCAGAGGAGGTCATGGCACGATGGTTCCCTTTGTATTTGATGGATATAGCAGCACTATAGTTCAGACAATTGGAAAGCGACTCTATTGGTATGTGGAAAGAATTGATCCAAAGGTTTATAAGGAAGTTTAGAGTTCACATCTCGAGATCCAAAATTATGATTAGTTTGGCAACACTGAAGCAGAGGACCTGATAGTCCCTAAGAAGTTTTCTAACATGGTTTAATGCTGCGGCGATATCAATGTATCATCCAGATCCATCCATGGTTCTGATAGCAGCTGTATCTGGCATTGCTGATGGCATGGAGTTCAACTCACTAGCACTGGATCCACCTATGGATTTGGGGCAGTTTTACCATGAAGCAGAAAGGTTCTTGCGATAGGAAGACACATGAGCAAACAAACCAAAGGTGAATGTCATGTAGAGTGGAGGATCATCGAGATATGTAAACAAATACGATAAGGGCAACATGTGAATGAATGACGGCAATAAGATATCGAAACGGAAATTGAGAGAACCAAAATTCTCTTCTTTTACAGATTTGACTGAAACTCTGGAAAGGATTTATTTGAATACTTGAAGGCGCCTCTAGTATCAAAGGCCGGCATAAAGGGAACCGTCTAATACGAGCGGCATCAGGAAAACATTGCCTATTCCATAAATTGGATGAGCACAATACGAATGACTGTAGGCATTGAAGGATATCATTGAGGAACATATGAGAAATGGTCATTTGTAATAATATATATAAGGAATCCAGCTGTGGCGGTGGAACATGAGCAGCCACCTTCCACCTCGAATGAAGATGCATTAGATCAAGGTATCTTCGTCAACTTATCATCAATTGATTGGATTTATGGCAAGGAATAAGTAATAAACCCAGTAGTAAAACCGCTAAGTCACTTACACATGTACGGGATCAAGGACGATCCCTGGGCATGCTTTGAGATAACGATGAACTATGGTGCTCGGGTTTATGAAATTGTTGTTTTTTTGGTACTTGGCTATTTAGTTTCCTTGGTCGTATGGGCTTTCATTTATATTTTATCAACTAAACTATGGAATAATTGGATTTGGATTAATGTAATAAATAACACATGTCACGATTAGGGCCTCGACTGGAGAGACGGGGCAATAACCGCAAGTTACGAGTCCCTCCGCCAGAGAGCGATAGGATGGACTAAAACACGGATTAAGTCCTTGACCGGAGAGTTAGGCTGGAGAAGGATACACATGGATCAAGTCCTTGGTTGGGGATCGAGGCCAGAGTAGGATACCCCATGGATTAAGTCCATAGTTGGGGATCGAGGCTGGAGTGGGGTACCCCACGGATTAAGTCCTCGACTGGGGAATGAGGCCAGAGTAGGATACCCTACGGATTAAGTCCTTGATTGGTGATTCGAGGCCGGAGAAGAATAACCATGGATAAGCCCTCGACCAGAGAGTCGAGGTCGGAGTAGGATAAAGCAACCCAGAGAGGTCCCTGATCTGGATATGGACTCGGAGATGTCCCAGATTTGGATATGGACCCTAATAGGTCCTGGATTTGGCTATGGACCCGGAGAGGTCTTGGATTTCGATATGGACCCAAAGAGGTCCATATTTGGTTAAAATGATCCGGAGAGATCAGGGAATCGGTTAAGGGATTTGGAATGGATTCGGAATTGGATATCGACTTGGAACAGTCATGGAATTCGCTATTGATCAGGAGAGATCATAAAATTGGATTGAAAAAAATTGTATTCTAGATTGGATAATATAACGATCAATGGATTACAGTTGGACTTGTGGAAATTTAAAACACATCTTCCTATCCCAAGGCATGTTTTGGGGGCAAAGTGTAACCCGCCTTTTTGCAAGGCAATGCAGATAGATTTAACCCATAAACTCACGGTTATCGAGGCTAGAATATCATGGATTTGGCTCAAATGGATGGATAGGTAATCAACTACAGATAATAATACGAAGCCAGGATTAAGCACGGTCGATAGATAAACGATGCAGGATGCTTAAAAGGTGGATAGTGGCTTGAATAAAGAAGGATGGACATAAGTGGGCTCCTTGTGATATGGATCGACATGGGTTGGATTAGCTAGGGTTAGCATGGAAGGGTCGGCAAGGCATAAAGCAACACAAAAGGGATCGACATAGCTCAGGTCGACAGGAAGGATTGGTGTCGGCATGGCATGAAGTAATATGGTTTGGATTGCCATAGTTCTAGGCAAGATTGGTCGGCACTCAAGGGGTTAACATACCATTTAGGATAGGAAAGGATCGTTATGGCACTCAGGGTATAGAAGGACCAGCATGCATGCTAAAGGGATCAGCAGGGGAAGGAAATAAAAGAGGGTTAGGTATAGATGAAGGCAGAGCGTTCAGCACGTCTTCATAGGTTAGTATGGATCGGCATTTTCTTAGAGGAAGAGAGATTATCATTTGTTTGGACGAAGAGTGGTCGACATTGGTTTGAATGAAGAGGGACTGACAATGGTTTGGAGGTGGTTAGTTGGTGTAACTTGTTGGAAGGCAATGGATCATCCCATTTAGGAAGAGGGGTCGGCATTGGATTAAGTGAAGGAACAATGATAACTAGTGCAAGCCCGATCGTTTTTTTTGGTTGAGTTGGCTTGATGATCGTTATGGTGGGTCTATGTATGTGAAAAGGCCCTGTAGCCAAAGTTTCACCTATAAATACAGCAAGCTTGGCTTTAGAAAGTGGATCTTCATTCTATTTCTCTTCATCTTCTACCTAGAGGTTACTCTGCCATTTTCATTCTGGAATCTTGGATTGTAACTGTAATCTAATTTCAGTATAATAAAAAGGATTATTCTGGAGTGGACATAGGCCGAAGTTAGCCGAACCATTATAAATCTTGTCTCATTTACTTGCTTTCATTTTAAATTTGATTATTCTTCATATTATATTCTCTACATCATATACTACCTGTGATCTGTGACTGGATATTGGTGGTTTCATGTACAATTGGGTATTGGTGGTCAATTTTGACACCAACAGTAAATGATTTCTCAAGATACACTTGGATAATATTTATGAAAAATAAAAGTGATACTTTTGAAAATTTTAGAAACTTTGCTAAGAGAATTCAAAATATTGAAAATATAAAAATTAAAAACGTTAGAAGCGATCATGATGGTGAATTTGACAATGATATTTTTAGAAAATATTGTAATAAGAAAGGAATTTTTCATTTCCTAGAACTCTGCAACAAAACAGAATTGTAAAATGGAAAAATAGAATACTTCAAGATTGTGCTAGAACCTTATTAAATGAAAGCACTCTACCCAAATATTTTTGGGCATAAGCTATAACAACTGCTTGTTATGTTTTAAATCGAGTTTCCATTAGACCATTAACAAAACGTACCCCATATGAACTTTTTAATGAAAGAAAAACAAACATGTAATATTTTAAATTTTTTGGTTCAAAATGTTTTTTTATTAAATACAAAAGACTAACTTGGTAAATTCTATCCAAAATCCGATGAAGCAATATTCATTGGATACTCAGAATGAAGCAAGGCATATAGAATTTACAATAAAAGAACTAAACTAATCGAAGAAACACTTCCAGTGTCATTCGATGAAAATTTCAAACTTATAATAAAAATAAAGATGAAGAAATAATTCCAAAATCAAATATCATAGAAGATGATATTGAAAATAATACAAAAATTGAAAACAACAATTTACCTAATGAAAATGTGATTTAACCTCCACCATGACTACTAATAAATCACCCGATTGAAAATGTTATTGGAGAAATAAATTCTAACGTAAGAACACGAAATCAATTAAATCAAATGGGTCATGTAGCTTTCCTATCGAACATTGAACCTTAAAATTCTAAAGAAGCATCAACTGATGATTACTGGATTATAGCTATGCAACAAGACTTAAATCACTTCGAACGAAACGAAGTTTGTGACTTAGTTCCTACACCTAGTAATCAAACAGTCATCGGTACTAAGTGGGTTTACAAAAATAAAGCCGATGAATAAGGGAATATTATTCAAAACAAAACTAGATTAGTTGCTCAAGGGTATAATAAGGAAGAAGGAATAAACTCCGAAAAAACGTTTGCTCCTGTAGCCCGACAAGAAGCAATACGTATTTTATTAGCTTTTGCATGTTTTCAGAACTTCAACCCTATCAAATGGATTTAAAAAGTGCTTTTCTAAATGGTTTTATAAAAGAAAATATATATGTAGAACAACTACCTCTATTTGCACACGAAAAATTTCCAAATCATGTTTATAAATTAAAGAAAGCTTTATAAGGTTTAAATCAAGCAACTCGTGCTTGGTATTATCGTCTTAGAAGTTATCTTATAAATTTTGATTTCAAAATTGGAAAATTAGATCAAACTCTGTTTATAAAACAAGATAAAAATGATATTTTAATAATACAAATTTATGTAGATCGTATCATTTTTGGTTCCATGAACGGAAAATTATGTCAAGAATTTTCGAATATTATGACAAGAGAATTTGAAATGTCTTATATGGGAGAACTTTCATAGTTTCTTAGATTACAAATCAAACAATTAAACAATGGAAATTTTATTAATCAAGGAAAATATTGTAATAATCTAGTAAATCATTTTGTTGTGGAAAATACTTCTGCTAAACCAACACATTGAGTACTACGTTACATCTTGATCGAGATGAAAATGGTAAAAGTATTAACCAAAAAAAATATCAAAGTATGATTGGATTTTTCACTTTACTTAACTTCTAGTCATCCTATATAATGATGAGTGTATGCTTATGTGCATGATTTCAAGCGAATCCCAAAGAATCGCATTTGCGAGCAATGAAACGAATTTTGCGATACTTAAGGAAACTTAAAGACTATGGTCTCTTTTATCCGAAAGAATGTTATGTTTCTTTTATCTGAAAGAATGTCCTTTTGAGTTAGTACAATATAGTGATGCTGACTTTGGAGCATTTCGAACGGATCGAAAGAGTACAAGTGGTACGTGTTATTTCATTGGACAATCTTTAGTATCTTGGTTCAGTAAGAAACAAAATTGTGTTTCATTTTCGATGCGCGAAGCATAACTAAATTTCTGCTGCTTTGGCATGTGCTTAAGTAATATATATATGCAATAAACACTTCAAGATTTTGGTATCAATTTATCTAACAATTTATAGTGATAATACAAATGCTATGTATTTATTGAAAAATCTAATAAACCACTCAAGAACAAAACATACTGACATCCAACATCATTTTCTTCATGATAACATGGAAAAAGGTAACATCTCTCTTGAATTTTGTGTTATTGGAAAATCAAGTTGCAGACATATTTACTAAACCTTTAAATGAAACTATTTTTCTTAAATTAAGACGTGAACTAGGAATTATGCCATTACATGATTTATAATTTAATAATCAAGTACAAAGTTATAAAATAAATAAAAATTTAATTTAACAAAATTTGGAGATGATGGCACTTGAACTATGCACTCATGGGAGGTAGTCATATGTTTTTCCAATATTTTATTGTATTAATTACATTAAGGCCTTTCATTCTTTCTATTTTATACACGGTAATAATCTCTTTATATTTTTTCACTCTATAACCTTATAACTGTTTAAAACTTTTAGAAAATAAAAGGATTGGCTGAAGTTTAGTGATTAATATTAACCAGAAAATTTAAAACTTCAGAAATAGAAAATGAAACCAATATATATATATATATATATATACACATGAATAGAAATTTCTTTTAATTCATATAAAAATAACATTAAGTATATATAAACAATCCCTTATAAATTGTCATCTTAAGAAAATTCCGATCTTTCATCAATTGTTTTCAGCTACAACTTCAGATTCATCAAATAAATCTACTCCTGTGTATATTCCAGTGAAGATTACTCCATCTCATAATCACCATACCAGATATACACCAAACGGCAAACGAGCTAGAAAAAACATAGAATTTGGATCACCTTCTACCAAGGAGAGAATCGATGATATTCATCACTACTAGTGTGAAACTTTAAGTATACAACATGAGATGTATTATGAGTAAAAATACTATGGTAGATGTTTAAATTTTCTTGAACAATTCGCTCTTAAATTCTATGGAATGACACCTAAACATGGTGTGCGCAATCCATCTCCTCAATAACCTTACGTATCTTCAATTCTTAGGAACAAGGTGCTCATGGTAATGTTTGGTCTCCTATTAATCCATTACGTGATGTCACCAAACTTGAACCAAGCTCGTTCGAAGTTTCCTCTTCAGCCGAATCCAAGACTTCTGAAAAATAAAGTGTATATTTTCATAAATTTATGTTTCTGAAATTGATATTGTAATTTGGATATACAATACGTTTGTAGAAATAAAATTATATTCTTTTTAACACAAAAATAAAGCTCCCAAAAAAGTATATATATGACATTGTTTGTTAAAAAAATGAACTGAAAATAGGCTATACCTAAAAAAATTAGTAGTTTCAGCCGGCCGACTCAAAGGATTCAGCCAACTGTTTATTCAAATGTACAAAAATATAACCCAGAATTCAGGCAATTGAACCCCCCATTTTAGCTGACTGAATCACAAAATTTTGAGGTAATACTTGCGGGTTCGAATTTTTCTACTTTCCGCCGACTGCCTCCTATTTTTCAGCCGGCTAATTCATCTGTTTTCTGTTTTTTAAAATAGACTTGCATGTTTTCCAAAGCAATGAACCAATCTAACCTACTTCTTATTATCGTCAACCCATTCTTTCTCTATCTACCCAACCGTTCATTGCTCCAAAAAACAAAAAGCAAACCCTAACTTTTTCATAAATTCATTTTTTTTTTCATTTTCCATAAAACAAAGTGCCTCCAAATCAAAGAGAGCAAGAGAATCAACAATCGGACCTTCCAAAAGTCAAATTCGAGCATGGCTATATAATAATATAGTAGTAAATCGCTTTAATAGAATGAAAAATTCGAAGCTCTTCGAAGGAACCTTTATGAAATTTTCGAAATTCAATGGCTACATGATTAGAGAGTTAACCAAAGCTCATGGTTTGATTCACTTGTGGGGTATGATTCTAAAAATTTTAAAATCTGTCTTTTTTATCAATCTCTTCTATGCGAACATGAATCTCAATCACCAAAACCACAAAATAGAAATGATTGTATATGGACGTTAGTTTGTGGAATAAAAATTTACTTACCCCTTCAAAGGTTAGGGTACATTCTAACATGTCCATCCGAGGGGTTGGATATTGAAGATATTAAAGTTGATATGTACAATCATGATGAAGTATCACATCATTTCTTGTCAGACTATTTATCCATCTTAAAATCTAGTGCCTTATGTCCAAATGCAAGAATAATCCATCGTGCTCTTATTCGATCTCTTCAGCCCTGGACTAGAAGTTATGAAAAAGTTTACAAAGAGATTTTCAAGCTTTATACGCTATTTACTCTTCTCAATGAGTAACTAGGGTAAAATAATATTGGATGAATTTCTTAATGTTAATAATATAAGAAGCTACAAAACCATTCACTATGGAGCTTACATAATGCGGATTCTACAAAATTTTGGAGTTCCTTTGCTCGATTCCGAATTTACGACTGTAGGCGAGCTCAACTCCAAAACCCTTAGGCTCATGGGTCTTCCTAAACGTCCCGAAAGCCAACAATAGTTTTCAAGAATGGGTCGCAAATCGTAATCAAGAATTCTGCAACCTCAAGACACACATGTTGCCTATTGCCTCCTCTTCTCAAGTTCCTCAACAAGAAGAAGAGGATGACTAAATTCATGAGCTAAATATTAACATGCCTCCTAAGCAAGCTCTTGTCATGTTATGAAATCGAAGCAAACCCAATCGAAGAACATTTATAAAACAAATAAAAAGCTAAACTCATAAAAAGTTTTTAAGTAAAATTTAGGAAAAAATTTCTTGTTCCAGATCCACTTCAACAGGTATTACTGAAAATCTGGCACCATTCTCTTGGACAACCTCGCAAGAAGAATGTGGTGATGAATGAGTTGGTATGCTTTTTATTATCTAAACTCTTTTACTATTTGTTGTTTTCTATGATATTTAATTTGTGACAATTTGTTGTATAATTATTATGTTAGGTTAAGACATATTTTTTTTCTTAACACCTTGTAATGTCTATGTGTTTGTGATATTTTCTTCAATCTTTGATATCGTATTCTATATGAAGTTTCTTGTGAGATGGTTATTTGTTGGTCATGTCTATGTTTTTATATGCCTATGTGAAATGTTTGTCTATTTTATTTCTCATATCAATTCTTTTTCCTTTTGGTCGATGACAAATGGGAAGAATAACAATGATAAGGGGAGTATCCAGTCATGGGGAGAAAATTACTTATATATTTAAAAACTTACATAGTTGGCGTCATCAAAAAGGGGAAGAATGTTAGAACCTAGAATTTTGATGTTTTGATTGTGACAACTATATAAATAAATATTATATGAACTAACCAAACTTGTAGGAGAAGATATTGTTTTTACTTGAGAAATAGTCTAACAATTTGCAGACCGGATTCCAGATTGAAGCTTCAGCAAAGTATTAAGTTCAAGATCTAAGTTTAGTAGTAAAATTATGTTAAAATCTCTCCAAAGTGATATATGTATGCACATACAATATAAAGTTTTTCAAAAAATTTAGATAAGCCAGAAAACACTAAAAACAACCGTCTGAATGGCATAAGTCAGCCGGCTGAATACTGTGCATGTGCACAAATTATTTTGAATATTCAAATGGCTGACCATGTTATTTCAACCACATGAATTATGTCTTTTTTACATTATTTCCTTGCTGTTTCAATTTTAAATCGATTCAGCTAGCTAAGTGGCTCCATTTAGACGATTGATCTTCATAACGGCTATTTATCCAAAAGACACTTCATTTCAATGAACAGAAGCAACTCTTGATTCAAGAGTTGCTTCCATATCTTTTCATGGTTATCTTTCATGAACAAGTACAACTTATGAACCTCTATAAATACCATGAATTCTATTGTTTAATAACTAATTCTCAATCTTGTTTCTAATCTATCTTGTTATTTGAACTCTAACATTCAATAATTCATTTTGATCACTTGTTCATTTAAGAATACTTTATTAGTGATTTAATAAACTTCATATCTTTATGAATTACGTAATATACCACAAAAAAGAAGATTATAGGAAGAGTGTACTCTAAAGACTTATCTGTGCCATTAAAAAAGCACATTTAGTCAAGGAAATTCTCTATATTATTGAAGTCCTGTTCGGTTGCTTAGGCGGTTGAAATCCTATTCTGTTGCCTAGGCGGTTGAAGTCCTATTTGGTTTCTCAGGCGGTGTATTACATGTTCCTCCGGGTTAAATGAGGGTTGATAGTTAAATTCCAGAAGGAGTATAGGACTGGACATAGAACGGGAAGTTCGAATCAATATAAAAATATCTGGTGTCATTTACTTTATTACTTCACTTTTACATTTACACTCTGCATAAAGTGGATTGTTTATATAATATTCCATATTGTATGATCCTTAGTCACTTTCAAGCCCATAGTTCACTTGAGAAACTTATCTCAACTTTTCAGAAGTTGATGTTGTCGAGGAAGTTCGCCAACTCGAAGTAAGGCGATGTTTCTATGTTAAAGCAGATAGTTGAATTCAATGTGTTATTGGAGTATGGTCTATCTTCCATTGATACTCCACTTAGAAAGAATGAAAAATTTATCATTGGGTTGGGCGATCATCATGGAAAGCAATTGATTGTTCATTTGATGAGAGCTTTGATAGGTTGATCGAAAAGGCTTTAAGATTTAAGAGCCTGTACCCAATGTTGAAGGATTTCCACAAACTAACTAAGTAAGGATTTCCCCAAACTAGCTGAGTAGGGGTAGGTAATGGAAACATATGCATTGAATGTCCTTTCGATTTCATCTAGTGCTCCATCGATGAATGAGAAGAGAAACTGCATTACTATTGAGATATGCTTCCTACTTAAGGTGTTTTCGTACGTGTTTTTTCTGAAGTCGAGGTTTCATATTTCTTTATATCTAGTAGTTTGTTGATATATTGGAATTGAGATCCGAAATAGTTAACTAACATTTAAATTATAACAAACCTGGTTAGGGGCTAGATCAGACTATACATGTGCAACATACCGTATTTTTCACCAGAAATTAATACTATGAATGACTGTAACATTGTTAGTGCTTTGTTTCGGGCCTCAAAATCGAGAATGTTACAACATGGGTTCTTTATGCTTAGCATGTACATGTTTTGTCGTGACCTAACCTTATCAAGTCATGGATGTTTGGTAGTTATTGACTGTTTTGGGTTTAATTAGGTTTGGTATTATGGTATGGAAATCGACTGGCTGAGGAGTTAAGGAATAATGATGGATTATGAGAGGATATTAGTGACGATCAAGGCTGTGAAGGGGTGGACAATAGTGATGAGCTACATGGCGGAGGATAGGGTTATGGTTAGCTTTCTATATTTGCTTTAGACTCCATAAGGTGGGTTGTCATTTCTACATGTAGCTAGAGAGTGTCCGGACACATTCAATGTGGTGATCGAGTTTCCATCATATAGGGATTGAGTTCCATATCAATCTGGTTAGATGTATTTAACCAGTAGTGATGCCTTTAAAGCATATGATGCCCAAATTTGCGAAGGATGCTAAAGGTACGAGCAGATGGCCATTTGAGTTAGGGTTTCATCCATAGAAGTATATTTGAGTGGGATGCAATAATATTTTTCGCCACAAGGGCGGATGGCTCTTTAGAGATGCTTGTTGAATGTCGTGAGCTGAGTGACATGATGAACAAGTTTCTACTTCCGTTTATTGATGGCTCATTCAATCAGCTCTATAGCAAGAGATGTTCTCTTAGTCGGACCTTACAGTGAGGTTTTACCAAATGGGAATATTTTAGGGCAGTGTGCCAATTATAGTGTTTCATATGCAACCTTAATTGTGACTTGTTGGTTATGCCATTTAGGCTTACCAATGTGTCGGCATACCTTATTGATCTTATGGACCGTATTTTGAGGAGTCACATAAGTAGGTTCGCGCTAGTGCTTGTTGATGATACTTTCATCTACCCTTGGATGAAAGAGGAGCATAAGACACAATTGATGATATTTTGGTGGTATCACTTATAGAGGAGAGAAGTGAGATTCTTGGATCACATTATTTCAGAGTAGGACATTATTGTAGATCCTGTAGTTATAGCAGTCCAGAATTAGTACCCAAGGTAGCATCATCATTGACCTATTTGATGATAGAAGATTAGACTTTTATTTGAGATGAGGTGCGAATACGTGTCAGTAAGTCTGATAGAGGGGTTAATGAGTGCACCGATGTCACTCTTCTGAGCATGAATGCGGAGGCAATAGTACACACATGCCTGTGGTACTTAACTAGATGTGGTATTGATACTGAAAGGTAAGGTTGTCATGTGTTAATCGACGACTGAAACCGCATGAGTGGAAGTTTCCGACTCTTGATTTAGAGTTAGAGGCGATATAGTTCACTTTAGGGATTTGGAGGCACTATTAGGAGAGGAGTTCAAGTAGTTTAGTAATTCCATATCATTATAGTATCTCTTCTCCAAGAAGGATCTTGATCTTCGCCGGCAACAATGATTAGAGTTCTTAGGCTCATATGGATTCGATATTTCCTATATGACTAAAAGGGAAATGTAATTGTTACTTCTTCAAGAGGAAGACATACCAATTAGGAGCGATATTCCTAGAGCCGGCATTGGCTTAAGTTTATCACTAGTTATGACTACAGAACTTGATGTGAGCTAGTACCAAAGATGTTGACCAATTTGACTATTAGGCCTACTTTGTCTAGCCGATCGGTACTAATCAGAGATGTAAAGCTAGACTAGCGGAGATTATGACTAAATTAGAGGAATGAGTGGTATCTATAGAGGTGATACAGTACAGCCTCGATTGAGATGGTTGACTTCATATGGATGAGATATTGTTTATTCCTGATGTAATTGGATTGAGGAATGAGATACAAGCAAAGGGTTCTAGTTCGAGATTGACTATACATCCTGATGATAATAAAATGCACCGAGATATGAGATAGAAATTTTATTGGAAAGGGATAAAAAAGGATGTTGGGCATTCATTTCAAGATGAATGAATTGTCAGCTAGTAGACGTTGAACAAAATAAGTTAAATGGTTACTACGACCACCTAAGATTCCTAGATGGAATGGGAATGGATCATATGATTCCATTGTGTGTTAGGAGCATTGTAAGTGGTTGGAACCTATTGTTCGATAATGGGTTTTGGGAGAACTTACAAAAGGCATTTTGAAATTTGGCACCAAATTGACTAGATGATATCGAGGCTAAACTAGAAACTTCAAGACCTCGTAGGCATATTCGTACTGATAGACATGATACGAAACAAGTTAGAAGGAAGGTTATGGAGTTATAAAGGTTCGGTGGAGTGAAAGCAAAGACCATTTCCATTTTTCCATCAGCTTTCATATTGGATATCATATTTCATATTTCATATTTTATACTAGATAGTTTTATATCCTACATGCTAGGATAGCGTAGATGTTCTTTTAATGTTCGATTTTATGTATGCCTATTTGATGTTTGATTTTTGGCATTAGACATGATTACTTGTACTTATATAGTTCTTAGACATGAGGGATAGTTATGATTTAATATAACACATTTATTCGAGATAATTGACATATATGTGATCAGTATACTTAGTTACATCATGATGTTGCTATTGTGCTTAATCTTCTTTATTGAGTAATTGATCAAGCACATGGAAGCAAGTGTTAGCTATTAAATGCTTATCCATTTACATTCGCATCTACATAAAATGCTCTTGCTATAAACAATGTATGCAACACTTGTAGTGTAGATTTGGTGGTATGGTTGTCGTTGAAAATAAGATGGCTTAGATATGAGTTGTATATATGTTTCTGTTCTATCGAGATTTTTCCCGGACCTAGCCGCACAAAGAAGGCGCTGTCCGAATTTTCGATGACATAAGCCAAAATTGAGGGAAAAGTCAATGAATATGGTATTAGATGTTGCTAATAGTTGAGAGAGTCGACAATATATGATATTTAGTTGACTTACCTTGCGATTAGTGAGTTGGCACATTTGTTTTCCATTGTCCGCTCCTTGGAAATAAGTGCATAATAGACATTTGGTTTAGCCACATTGATTTGGGATTTCATAGTGATTGTACTTAGGGATTAGGATGATGGCCCCATGCAGATTCCAAGTCTATTCAATTTTCAATGATTGCTCTTAGTGATTGTTGTTGAGAGTAGATAAGTGACAACTTCTCTTGTATTGTTACTTATGTGAGGGTATTGGGTTGTATTGCTTCATCCTTGGGATTTTGAGGATGATACGATTTTAAGGAGGGGATAACGTAACGATCCATATTTTTAACGATTGGATATTTAAATGTTCTATTGAAATATTGAATCGTTAATGAATTGACTGTCCCAAAAAGGGGATTTTTTGTATATGATCGTATCGGGACTCAAGACCACTTTCACTGAGTTCGTATTGATGTTGCAAATTATAATAAATATATAGATCATATATTTGATGATCAAATGATCCAATGGTCAAAATGGTCTTGAAAAGCATGAAATTATCATCTCAGAGCATAGTCTCGAATAGCGATCAAATTTATACCATCTGGACCGGAAAAATGAGGTGATGCATGCAGGTGAGTTTCATTTTTGATCGTATGAATCATTTGACCGTACGAGCTTGAAATGCGCAATCATTTTATTTGAGAAATTAAATAAAATTAATATCATATGAATATATATTATCTAAAACCCTTATCTCCTATTAGTCGTTCACTATTGCATTGCTTCTAGGAAGAAAACAATGGCCCCCATCTATCTATACTCATTCAAAAACCAATACTTGATGAAATACTCCACGAAAAAATACCGATTCCACCTCTATTGAAATCGTATCAAAAATCTTTTCAACCCCATATTCACTTCATCGAGTTTGATCATAGTTCTAGGCGGCTATACATAATAGCAAATCTAGGGTTTTGCTTTGCGCCTGAGTGGAGCAAAGTTAGGTGAAATAGAGGTTACATGCTAGCTTAGCTTGGCGACATGCACATATGGGTATCATCGATTGGAAGTCCGATCGTCGTTTGCAAATTGCTACCATACACAGGCCGAAGCCGGAAGAAAATGTCACATTATTATCAGGATGCCGGAGAAGGTGATTTTGGTGTTGGCGGGTCGAGCATCGGGCGAAGAATTTAATGGTGAAAACAGTATTCGATTTAATGCGATGGAGCTCCATATCACTATAAATGTGCACATTGCATGATGGGGTCTCTTTGTTTGTGCATGAAAAGGGGAAGATTAGGTTGGGGAAGTTAATTAGTAAGGTAATTAGTATAATCAGTTATTTAGTTTAGTTAATTAATTATGTAATCCTGAAACTTATACACACAATATTTTTTGCATATGAGGTCGTTTTGGATGTCGTTTCTTGCATTGCACTTGTGATGGAGAGCTTTATGACTTGGCTATGGTTTGGTTAGATTTAGTTGCGATGAGTGATATGGTCTCTCACTATACTATGGCTGTTAGTATAGTATTAAAACAATGCTATGAAATGTTTCCTAACTTTAAACCTATACCTTATTTTGTAAAAAGAATTAAAAATATTTTAAAATGGTTTTAAATTAAATAACACGTTTCTTCCATTTGCGGGCTATTTCGATGATATTGATGGATTTAGGCTATTTTAATATTAATCCCACGTTGGTTGCACATATGCTAGTTTAGGTAGTTGGTTGAAAACGCCGTTGAAAAGCGATATAGGATTAGAATATATCCCATAGGACAGGATTTCGTGCATAGAGTATTGTGCACGTTGACTGATCTGAAGGTAAAGCACGGTGGACTTTGGAGATACACTTTGTGTGACGACCGACTACTTCATACCATTCAAATCGACAATAATCCACACATGTCGGACTTGAATGATGCAAAATAAGATATTCTAAATAAATTTGGAGCAAATGAAATCCAATACACAGAATCACAGACACAGAACAATCAGAATAACTCGCAGCGGAATATAAAATAATATAGTAGTTCATGAAGCTATTATAACAAAGTCTCAAAACAAATAAATAATATCAGTCTGAGAACAACATAATAGAAATCCCAAATACATAGAAGTTCACTAATACATGAGATAAACTAGAATAACTGAAACTGAAATAGATATATAAATATAGATAGGCAGAATCTCCAGCAAAGACCAGCTCTAGAAAGAGAATCCAAAGTTGTGAATACTTAGGCTGACCCGAGCATAAAGCAAAACACAAAACACTCGAGTCAGGACATATATTCTTATATAATGTAAACCAACTCATGTGAACTGTAATAAAGATACAAGTAGCTTAAAGGATGTCTGGGACCGCGCATCCTCTAAGGATTCGTTAAACTATTTACTATATAGTAATAATGCGCTATTATAATAGTGTCTACAGTAAAATAAACTTACTTTAAAATAGCGTTAAGGAGTGACCCAATATTCCCCTTAACACATAATAGACCCAGTAGTCCATCCGGTGTTAGCGTATCTCCAGATCGGGAGACTACCCTAAATACTCCATAGGCTACGGAAGAAAAATAAACTCGTAGTAAAGGCTCGGTATAGTAGGTAACACGGCACACAAGGCAATGCCAGGGTAGGTATACCAATTACGCACACGGGATGGCGGTAACGTAGCAGCCACTATGCCCACCATGAACAACACTCCAAAATCAAGGGGTGCACCCAATCAATCACAACAGTAATAGAATGGTATCGAAGAAGTGTGTCTGATCAGAGGTGCTACCCTTTTGTCCCGAGATCGCTCCTGTTTTAGCCACCTTAAGCCAACTCACGGGAGTCGGGTCCACGTAATGTACCTCAAGAATGTCACCACCATCCTACTTCATGCTGGAATTTCCACCACGTACACAGTTGTTAAAGTGGTTTTCGGTATCGACAGAGAGTACGTCCATATCCGATCCCTGTCTCTTTTACAACCAATCGTTATTATAACCTATGGTTATAATTTTAAAATGGTATTTATATTTCAAAAATTAAATATCATTTCAACAATTCAATATCATTTCAAATTCATTCAAAATAATCAAAATATTATATCTATCAAAACCATATTCATTTTATATAAAATACCATTTCGACTCACATTTCAAAATAGTTTATATTTCAAATCGAATTACTTCATTTAAATCATTAAAATAAGTTATTATATTTAATAATAAAACATTAAATTCCCAAAATTTTAATCTTTCAAAGTTCATTTATTCATTTAAGTTTTATCAAAACAGTGAAAATTCACTTTTGCAGCATTTAGAAAATGCTACGGAAAGTTATGTTTAAAACAATTCAATTTAACAAAAAACAGCATTTAAAATGCTGTAATAGGGTTACTTTGGTTCAAATAAAACTTTAGTTGAATTTAGCAACTATAGCACTTACAAAGTGCTATAATAGCCATAATTAAATTTAGCCATTTAGTTCATTTCGATCAGCTACAACGTTTACAAATGCTGAAATATCCTTTACATTAGAAATAATAGCATTTCAAAAATTTAGTTAATTAAATTTCAAGGTTTCAATACAATTTCATAAACAATTAAATTTTTATTTAAACCATTTCAAACTTATAAAATCATATATTTTCACTTTTAAAACAATCATTTAATTACCCTTATATTTATGATTTTATAAAGTTAAATTTTCATTCAAAATCAAAATTTAATAATAATTTACATATTAAATTCAAGCATTAAATAATTAAAATTTTAACTTAAAACTTAAGTTTAAATTTTCAAATATAACTTATTTACCATTTTATTTATTTTATTTAAAATTTACCTTTAAAAAAATTCACAAATTTCCAATTTAAGTTATATTTCAAAATTCAACTTAAATATTCATTTATTTAACATTTAACTTATTCAAAAATCATTAATACTTTATAAAAATCATTTTAAATTCATTTTAATTCAAAATATCATAAATGTACATTTTAAAAATATCTTTAAAAGTTTCAGAAAAATATATATTAACCACGGTCTATATAAAATTTTCTAACCTAGGTAAAGTGATACAGATATTATATCATTTCAATCCGTAATTTACAAAGAAAACCCAGGTTTTATCATTTCAAACCCATAGTCCCAAGTAAAATGAAATAATTAAAAATCGTTCAGGCCTATCATTTCAGCCCATAAAGATTTTTGTCTATTCTAAAGTCCGTTGGGGTATTATCATTTCAACTCATAGTGATTCTAATCTACAAGGAACTTGTAGTGTAGTAAACTGATATAAATAACAGAATAGCATTATATAATAGTAACAGATGATATAATAGGTATTTAAGTAGGGGTGAACATCATATGATCATAGCATAGCAGATATAACATAATGATAGGGTTTACAGATTCAATTGTGATCAATTTACTAGTCACATAAGTATAAATTTGTCTGGTGAGAATTATTCACTTCTACGAGCTGGAGATGACAACCAAATACGCAAATCAGGGATCCATAAAGGCACAAAAGCACGACTATGATTTGAGTGTGGGAGAGCCAAAGCTAATTGCCTTGTCACATAGCAAACAAAACAAAGTATACAACATAAATTTCAAACCAAAATATTATTAAACAATGCTAGAAATATATGCACAAGACATAGCCAAAACTTCTGCACTTGCATTCAACAACCTTATGCTCGGCCATAGGTTGGAAATGCATGGCTATGGGGTGAATTTGGATCAGGTTTGGGTTCATATAGGTCGGCCATACATGAATATGAAGGAGTATATATGCATGTATTTTCAACACAAGGCAAATAAAAGTGGGTTTTTCTATGCAATCAAGTCTCGGCCAAGTCATGAACATGCACGGCCAAGTCTGGAGAATCAAGTACAGGTGTGGTAGAGGTAGTTGAGTCAGAAAGTGGCTGGAGGAAGTTGTGCAAGGGTCGGCCAAGGTGATGTGTGAGGTGGTGGAGCAATATGGTGAGCTTGGCTAGCTTATATGGGTGGAGTTTGCTTAATTTTTGTGTGGATCTTCAACCAAGATGGGCACGGCCCTGGAAGGACAGTGGGCTAGAGGAGATGGAAGCTGGTTGTGGTGGTGGTGGAGGTGGCTATGGTGGTGAAGGAGGAAGGCCGAGCTACATGAAGTTGAAGCAAGTGCAAAATCAAAACAAAACAATGAAAAAGAAGTGAAAAAAAGAATGAAAATTACCAAAACTTTTCTCTTACGTGTAGGCTGAAATTTTAGGGTTTGAGAAACTTTTTTTACGTGAAAAAAAATGAGAGGAGTCGGCTGAAAAAAGGAGATATGGGCAGCAAATGAATGGATATGTTGTTTGGTGTGAAAAGGCAAATATGAATGTGAAAAGGCATGCAGATAAAAGGTCAAAAACCCTTCATATTTCTTAATTCTTTTTGCATTTTAAAATACATATAAAAATGCATATAAATAAAATAAACAAAAAAAATGGTGAATGAATAAAATAAATAAATAAATTTTATATAAATATAATTAAATTAAGAAAAATAGCTAAAAATGAAACCAGGCTTTAAAAATTGAAAATAAATTCAATAAACTTTGAAAAAAAATTTATCATCACTTTAAAATATTTAAAAATGAAATCTTGCAATAAAATAAATTTAAAATAATTTCAAAACAAAATAAAGACAAATTTAAAATTATATTCAAAAATCTAGGGTTGTTACACTCTTCCCCACTCAAATCTTTTTGTCCTCGAAAAGAACGGGCAAGGAAAATAAAGAGAAACAAGATAGAAAAAAAAAATAGTACTTGAAACGATCAATTCCGGATTCAAAGCACGAATGCTCTCCTCCGTCTCCCAGGTACAATCACTATCGTCAGTACTCCACTGTACTTTGACCAGATTAACAGATTTCCTTCTGAGCTACTTCGTACCTCTGTCGACAATACGAACTGGCTACATCTCGACAGTCAGATTAGGCTCAATGTCCAAAGTATCAAGAGTAGTAGGCTGGACAATAAGAAATGGATCATGAAGATATCGGCGAAGATGCGAGACATGGAATACATCATGCACTCCATAAGGCTTCTCGGGCAAATCCAAACGATAAGCCAAAGAACCAACTCTTTCCACAATGCAAAAAGGACCAATGAACCTAAGAGAAAGATTCCCTCTACGACCAAAGCGAATGACATTCGTCAATGGAGAAACCTTAAGGAAAACCAGATCACCAACAGCAGAAAACCAAATTCTGCCTACGCCTATCAGCACACTTCTTTTGCCTATCCTGAGCAGCTCTCAACCTTTTCGTAATCTCCTCAACTCTCTCAAAAACTTCCAAAATCACATCAGGACCAAAAACCAAATGATTACCGGATTCAATCCAGCAAGATGGAGATCTACAAGGTCGTCCGTAAAGAGCAGCAAACAGAGACATTTTGAGACTGTCCTAAATGTAAAGATGGAATGAGACAGATAAAAAAATTAAGATAAGGTTAAAATAGAAGATAAGATTATACCTTATAGCTATTATTGTAGGTGAATTCGACAAGATGGAGATGAACTTCCAAGATCCTCCATAATCAAGCAAACAAGTACGAAGAAGATCCTCGAGAATCTGATTCACTCTTTCTGTTTGACCGTCGGTCTGTGGATGGTAAGCAGTACTCAGATTCAGACGAGTACCTAGAGATTCCTGAAAAGCTTTCGAAAACTGACTGGTGAATATAGGGTCACGATCACAAACAATACTGAGAGGAACATATGGAGACGAACAATCTCTCTCATGTAGATCTCGGATAAGCTAGAAGCAGAACGAGTAGACTTGACCAGAATGAAATGAGCGGACTTGGTCAGTCTATCCACAATAACCCAGATACTCTCATTACCCCTCCGAGTCCTTGGTATACCATCGATGAAATCCATGGAAACTTGTTCCCACTTTCAATTGGGAATCTCAAGGGGCTGCAACAAACCAGGGGTCTTCTGGTGATCGGCTTTGACTTGCTGACAAGTCGTGCACCGACTAACAAAGATAGAGATATCTCTCTTCATCCCCCTCCACTAATAAAGCCTCTTCATATCCTAATACATCTTTGACCCACCAGGATGAATAGAAAGTCTGGATCGATGATTCTCCTGAAGCAACTCCTGCCTCAAACCATCAACATTCGGGACAAAAATCCTGCCATTAATCCTCAAAATCCCTAATTTGTCGATCTGAGCTCCACTAAACTACTACTACCAACCTTGCTACGAACACTCTCCTTCATCAATCTAAGCATCTCATCCTCATCCTTCTTAGCCATAATACGATCCATAAGGGGAGAAGAAGAAACAACAAGCTAACACAACAAAGCCTTCTTCCGACTCAAAGCATCGGCCACAACATTAGCTTTACCGGGAGTATAGCTAATATCGAGGTCATAAGAAGCCAAAAACTCAAGCCAGCGAACTTGCCTCTGATTCAAATCCTTTTAGGCGAAGATATACCTCAGAGACTGATGAATAGTGAAAAGCTCAAACTTAGATCCAAGAAGATGATGCCTCCAAAGCTTCAAAGCAAAGACAACAGCAAGCAATTCTAAATCATGAACAGCATAATTTGCCTCGTGGGTTTTCAACTGACGACTAGCATAGGCAATGACCTTACCATTTTGCACGAGAATAGCACCCAAACCCTCACGACTAGCATCAGTGTATACCGTCAATCCCTCACTTCCATTCAAAACGTAAGAACTGGTGCGGAAGTTAGCTTGCTCTTTAACTCATTGAATGCAGTCTTACACTGATTACTCCAGATAAACTTGGCATTCTTATGAGTTAAAGCAGTGAGAGGTGTAGCAATCCGAGCAAAATTCTCGATGAATCTCCGGTAGCAACTGGCTAGGCACAGAAAACTACGAATATCAGATGGAGTCTTTGGAGCTTCCCAATCCTGAAATAGTAGGGAGAAAATAAGGACAACAGGAAAGATTGAATTATTAATTGATAGAGAAAAGAGAAGAAAGAAAGACTTACATTGATCGCAGCAATCTTGACTGGATCAACAGAAACTCCATTACTAGAAACAATATGCCCGAGATATTGGATTTCATCCTTCCAGAAATGGCGTTTAGAAAATTTAGCCTTCAACTGATGATTTCTGAGAGTCTCCAGAACAGATTCCAAATGCGACTCATGCTCTTCCTTGGTCTTAGAGAAGACAAGGATATCATCAACAAAGACTAGAACAAATTTATTAAGCACATCATGAAAACACGATTCATCAAATCAACAAAGAAAGCAGGAGAATTAGTCAAACCGAAAGGCATTACTAACCATTCATAAAACCCATTCTCAGTGCGAAAAGAAGTCTTGGGAGTGCTATCCCCAGCAACCCCGAGCTGATGAAAACTTGAGGCAAGATCAAGCTGAGAGAAAATAGTGGGACCATAAAGCTGATCAAACATATCATTAATGCGAGCATTGGATATCTGTTTTTCATAGTAAGCTTGATCAGCTCCCTATAATCAACACACATCCTCAGAGAACCATCACACTTGGTGACAAAAACCACCGCTGCTCCCCATTCAGAAAAACTAGACCTAATCAGACCTTTGGAAGACAAATCCTCAATTTGCTTTCCTATCTCAACCTTCTCGTGGGGTGCCATTCTTCTAGGAGGAAGAACAACAGGTCGAGCACCAAGAATAAGATCAATCCGAAAATCAATTTCCCACTTCGGAGGTAAAGAAGTGACTTCACCAAATACATCGGGATATAATCTAACCACAGGACTCGAATCAAGATCACTAGGAGAAGAATCCAGAGAAAAAATAAAGTTGCCAGCAAAATCCTGAGGCATGCGGCACTGAATAATCATGGAATTTTCTTGATCATCAACAAGGTGAACAGACCGAGCATTAAAGGAGATATGAGCATCATGATTCCCTAACCAATCCTGACTAAGCAATAAATCAAAAGCATCGAAGCCCAGAACATAAAAATCACCACTAAAGCGATGATCAGAATGGAGAAGTTTCACTTGCTTACAAATCTGATTAAGATTAGCAGGGCCCCCAGTAGGATTTGAAACACATAATGAAACAGAAGCATACTCAGGAGAAAGGAAATGCTCAAACTTATCACACAAATCAACAGAAATAAAACCGTGAGAAACTCCAGTATCAAATAAAACACGAATAGGATGATGGAATAAAGTAAATGTACACTGGAGAGTACCTTGGTCATCACTAGGAGCAAGAGAAGGTAGAGGAACTGGAGATGATGCAGAAGTGATAGCAAATATACCAGAAGGCGTACCCTTCTGCTGAGTAGGGCAATCCTTCCTAAAATGACCAAGCTGGAGACAGATATGGCAGAGATCACACCTAGCCAACTGAGCAAGTGGAGGAACAGCAACACCAGCTAATGTAGGACAGCTATTGGCATAGTGTCCCTTCTGATCACACCAAAAGCAAGTGATAGAGGAAAGATCAACTGGTTATCTCTGAGCAGGAGAAGATGATGAAGATCCCAAATCAGGACGCTTTTGTCAATTCTTCTTCTGCTGATGATAATTAGGCTTACGCTTCTTGGAATTAGCAGAGGAAGTCTGAGCACCAGAAGCAGCAGGACCTTTAGATATAGGGTTCTCATAGCGAATAGCCATATCCATAAGCTGGGTGAAAGTGCCATGAACATGAGCAAAGAGACAACTATAGTACTCTGAACGAGCACCAGCAATGAATTTCTCATTCTTCTTGAGAGGAGTGTCAATCAGGCTAGGACCAAACTTGGAAAGTTCATTGAACTTCCTCTCATACTCGGCAAAAGACATGCTACCCTATTTAAGGTCCATAAATTCACGATAAAGCTGAGATTTCCTGGCTTCGAGCATCCATTTTGCCACAAAAGCCTCCTTGGAAAATAGATATAGAACCACGTAAGATACATTCAAAAGAAAAGGAAAAATAGGAACAAAATTCAAGATAACACAAAAGATACCTAAACTGCTCCCAATTAATATCAGCCTCGACGGTGTTAGCCGTAACGGACTCCCACCAATCAAGAGCAGAATCATGCAATTGCCAAGCTGCTAACTAACGCATTTGAGCATCAGTAATCTCGAAACCAGTAAATATCCTCTCTAAAATCCGTAACCACTGCTGAGCCTCAATGATGCTCTATGAACCGGTGAATAGGGTTCCACCAAGTTGAGTGAATTCCTTACAGAGACAGTGAATCTAACAGGAGCAACAGGCTGAGGAGCTGGGGTAATACCACAACCCCTGCCTTGGGCATTTCCTCGATTCATCCTGAAAAAATCAAGAATGAATTTAGGAAAAGATATAGGGATGACAATGAGAAGATAAGATAAATTCGCTTGGATGAACATCCTAAAGAAAGAAAAATCTAACAAGATAGATACGAAAGAAAGGAAGTTAGAAAACAATTGAAAATCCTTTAAAACAAGAAAAAAAATATTAAAATAATCTTTTAAAATCTTTTGAAAGCATTTTGGGAAATCATTTTATACTTTGAAAATACGTTCTCTCACAAAGATATGATTCTGAGATTGGTTTCACTCATTCTAGGGTATTTCTACCCTATCTCTAATGAGTTTTTGCTCCACAAGCAATGGTTTGCCTAAAACCAAAGCTCTGATACCAAATGTGACGACCGGCTATTTCGTACCATTCAAATCGACAATAATCCACACATATCGGACTTGAATGATGCAAAATAACATATTATAAATAAATTTGGAGCAAATGAAATCAAATACACAGAATCACAGACATAGAACAATCATAATAACTTGCAGCGGAATATAAAATAACATGGTAGTTCATGAAGCTACTATAACAAAGTCTCAAAACAAATACATAATATCAGTCTGAAAACAACATAATAGAAATCCCAAATACATAGAAGTTCACTAATACATGAGATAAACAAGAATAGCTGAAACTGAAATAGATATATAAATATAGTTAGGCAGAATCTCCAGCAAAGACCCGCTCCAGAAAGAGAATCCAAAGCTGTGAACAATCAGGCTGACCCGAGCGTAAAGCAAAACACAAAACACTCAAGTCAGGAAATATATAATTATATAATGTAAACTAACTCAAGTGAACTGTAATAAAGATACAAGTAACTTAAAGGATGCCTGGGACCACCTATCCTCTAAGGGTCCGTTAAACTATTTACTATATAGTAATATTACGCAATTATAATAATGTCTACAGTAGAATTGACTTACTTTAAAATAGCGTTAAGGAGTAACCCAATATTCCCCTTAACACGTAATAGTCCCAGTAGTTCATCCAGTATCAGCATATCTCCAGATCGGGAGATTACCCTAAATACTCCATGGGATACCGAAGAAAAACAAACTCATAGTAAAGGCTCGGTATGGTAGGTGACACGGCACACAAGGCAGTGCCAGGACAAATATACCAATTACGCACATGGGCTGGCGGTAACGTAGCAGCCACTACGCCCACCCCGAACAACACCACAAAATAAAGGGTTGCACCCAATCAATCACAACAGTAATAGAATGGTATCGAAGAAGTGCGTTCGATCAGAGGAGCTACCCCTTTTGGTCCGAGATCGCTCCTGTTTTAGCCACCTTAAGCCAACTCATGGGAGTAGGGTCCACGTAATGTACCTCAAGAACGTCGCCACCATCCTACTTCATGATGGAATCCCCACCGTGTACACCGTTGTTAAAATGGTTTCGGTATCGACATAGAGTATGTCCATATCCGATCCCGGCCTCTTTAACAACCGATTGTTATTATAACCCGTGGTTATAATTTTAAAATGGTATTTATATTTCAAAAATCAAATATCATTTCAATAATTCAATATCATTTCAAATCCATTTCAAAATAATCAAAATATCATATCTATCAAAACCATATTCATTTTGTATAAAATACCATTTCGACTCACATTTCAAAATAGTTTATATTTCAAATCGAATTACCTCATTTAAATCATTAAAATGAAGTTATTATATTTAACAACTAAATAATAAATTCCCAATATTTTAATATTTCAAAGTTTATTTATTCATTTAAGTTTTATCAAAACAGTGAAAATTCAACTTTTGCAGCATTTAGAAAATGCTACAGAAAGTTATGTTTAAAACAATTTAATTTAACAAATGACAGCATTTAAAATGCTATAATAGGGTTACTTTAGTTCAAATAAAACTTTAGTTAAATTTAGCAACTACAACACTTACAAAGTGCTATAATAGCCCATAATTAAATTTAGCCATTTAGTTCATTTCTATCAACTACAACATTTACAAATGTTGTAATATCCTTTACACTAGAAATAATAGCATTTCAAAAATGCTGTTAATTAAATTTCAAGGTTTCAACACAATTTCATAAACAATTAAATTTTTATCTAAACCATTTTAAACTTATAAAATCATATATTTTCACTTTTAAAACAATCATTTAATTACCCTTATATTTATGATTTTATAAAGTTAAATTTTCATTCAAAATCAAAATTTGATAATAATTTACTTAATAAATTCAAGCATTAAATTTTCAATTATTTATAATTAAAATTTGAACTTAACACTTAAGTTTAAATTTTCAAATATAACTTATTTACCATTTTATTTATTTAATTTAAAATGCACCTTTAAACTAAATTCACAAATTTCCTATTTAAGTTATATTTCAAAATTCAACTTAAATATTCGTTTATTTAACATTTAACTTATTTAAAAATCATTAATACTTTATAAAAATCATTTTAAATTCATTTTAATTCAAAATATCATAAATTTATATTTTAAAAATACCTTTAAAAATTTTAGAAAAATATATATTAACCACGGGTCTGTATAAAATTTTCTAACCTAGGTAAAGTGATACGAATATTATATCATTTCAATCCCTAATTTACAAAGAAAACCTGGGTTTTATCGTTTCAAACCCGAAGTCCCAAGTAAAATGAAATAATTAAAAATCGTTCAGGCCTATCATTTTAGCCCATAATACTTTTTCCCTATTCTAAAGTCCGTTCAGGTATGTATCATTTCGACCTATAGTGATTCTAATCTACAGGGAACTTGGAGTGTGATAAAATGATATAAATAACAGAATAGCATTATATAATAGTAACAGATGATATAACAGGTGTATAAGCATGGGTGAACATCATATGATTGTAGCATAGCAGATATAACATAATGATAGGGTTTACAGATTCAATTGTGATCAGTTTACTAGTCATATATGTATAAATTTGTCTGGTGAGAATTACTCACTTCTACGAGCAGGAGATGACAACCTAATATACAAAACATGGATCTATAAAGGCACGAAAGAACGACTACGATTTGAGTGTGGGAGAGACAAAGCTAATCGCCTTTTTACATAGCAAACAAAACAAAGTATACAACATAAATTTCAAACCAAAATATTATTAAACAATGCTAGAAATATATGCACAACACATAGCCAAAACTTTTGCACTTGCATTCAACAACCTTATGCTCAACCATAGGTTGGAAATGCACGACTATGGGGTGAATTTGGATCAGGTTTGGGTTCATATAGGTCGGCCATACATGAATATGAAGGAGTAGAAGGATATATGCATGAATTTTCAACACAAGGAAAATAAAAGTGGGTTTTTCTATGCAATCAAGTCTCGGCCAAGGCATGAACATGCACGGCTAGGTCTGGAGAATCAAGTGCAGGTGTGGAAAAGGTAGTTGAGTCAGCAAGTGGCTGGAGGAAGTGGTGCAAGGGTCGGCCAAGGTGATGTGTAAGGTGGTGGAACAATATGTTGAGCTCGGCTAGCATATATAGGTGGAGTTTGCTTATTTTTTTTTGTGGATCTTCAACCAAGATGCCTACCGCCATGGAAGGACAATGGGCTGGAGGAGATGGTGGCTAGTTGTGGTGGTGGTGGAGGCGGCTATGGTGGTGGAGGAGGAAGGCCAAACAACTTGAAGTTGAAGCAAGTGCAAAATCAAAACAAAACAATGAAAAAGAAGTGAAAAAAAGAATGAAAATTACCAAAACTTTTCTCTCAGGTGTAGGCCAAAAATTTTAGGTTTGAGAAAAAATTTTTACGTGAGAAAAAAATGAGAGAAATCGACTGAACAAAGGAGATATGGGCAGCAAATGAATGGATATGTTGTTTGGTGTGAAAAGGCAAATATGAATGTGAAAAGGCATGCATATAAAAGGTCAAAAACCCTTCATATTTCTTAGTTCTTTTTGCATTTTAAAATACATATGAAAATGCATATAAACAAAATAAAAACACAAAAATAATAATGAATGAATAAAATAAATAAATAAATTTTAAAAATAGCTAAAAGTGGAAACTAGGCTTTAAAAATTGAAAATAAATTCAATAAACTTTGGAAATTTTTTTATCATCACTTTAAAAACATTTAAAAATGAAATCTTGCAATAAAAATAAATTTAAAATAATTTCAAAATAAAATAAAGTCAAATTTAAAATTATTTTCAAAAATCTAGGGTTGTTACACCTTGGAATTTCGGGAAGGTGTCGAACATTTAAATTTGGTTTGCATTTAACAATTTTTGTTTAAGTACACGACCAAAGTGGTCGTTATCAACTACATTGGAGTGGCTAACATCTGCAACTACTGATGATGATCAATTTGGTCAATTTTGATGTGGACGATGGAGCGATTTCGAGGAGTAGGATATGATGATTCATTTGTTTATTTTATGTTTGACATTGATGATATGGCTCTTCGATGAGTGGTTCAGGCCGTGAAGCGAATATCGATGCTTCAACGTGATGACTCCATGGTATGATGAGGTCATTCCATGATGGGAAGTGATGGCTAGGATAATGGATAGTTGTAGTTCAAGATGTAGAGTAGTTGACTATGAGTCGTACTGAGTGGGATGTTGGAGGAAGGCTACGGGGCATGATGATGACACTTTATGTCTTATGATGGTTGTTTAGAGTAGTTCCCAACCGCAACGACTTCAAATAGGAGTTGTAAGGGTAGTTCCCAGTGAGCTCTGCTACGGACGACGTGTGTAAAGGAATAGTTGATATTTGTAGGTTTCGATGTGTACTTGCCAAGTGGAGGGAAAGTGAGGATGCTCATTTAGGTGATGATGGCCTTGGATCGCACGACGTTTTGATCCGTAACTTGGAATATAATGGTATTCTTGTTCTTGGCCTATTTAGTTGCATGGATTCGAGTTCTGAGAAACCGAGACGCTGAGTAGTCCTTGATCCTATGATGAGGTCATATAAGCATTATATATACAATACACCGAGTGAGTGAATGTGAGGATGGATGATGGATGCCATGATTGTTTGACTGTTTCTATCACATTTGGGATATCATACGATGTTGATATTACCCATGCTCATATCTGGACATCGTTACTAATTTGATGTGTAATACACCTATGTTGACTATCATAGAGTAACATATATCTTTATATGTGCTAACTCTATGGATGCAGGGACATATCAGGTATGATTCTCTATAACCTATATTCCATATACTATTTCGACATAGTGTTTTGAGATTATTTATCAGTCACACCGGACTGTTGTCTAACTCAAGGTTTTATCCTTTGCTTCTTATTATCTCGTGTGCTCTTAAATAAGTAGACTAGATAGCAGGTGTATATAGCACTTGGGGCTGTGTAGATGGACTAGTAGATATTGAGGCTTTCTCATATCTATACTTTGAGTTTATTATTATTTATTCCGCTGTGTGACACTGTGGAGCCTTGATAATGTTGACCTATAATTATTAGAGATAGTTTATCAGTTGAGTTTATTTATCAGTTGTATAAATTTTATTATTGTTTTGTATAACTGTATGAGCATGTGTAATTTAATTATATGGTTTATATAGTTATTACTATCTCACCTGTTTATATTTGTGATTTTACTATATTTTATACGATGCGCTGTGAGATATACGACAGGTTATGTGATTGTGTGATGTTTTATTTCTTTCTCTTTTCTTCTATTCCCTTCTCTTCTTCTATTCCTCATCTTTATTTCTTTTTTTCCCTTGACAATCTACTACATCGGCCAGATGCTCCACGGTGCACTATTTAGTTGTATGATCATGATGGTGTAGGGCGGTCGTAACATCCCACCTCCTTGGACCATGGAATCTTGCCAAACCACTTCCAAACCCCTCCTCCTCGCGAATTCTTTGCCTCAGACCCAAAATTTCTACATTCTACCCCACTATGGAGATCGCTACTTGTAGCCCTAGTGCACTACAGTAGAACTGAAGAAATGCCTAAACGTGGATCGCACAGCTCCAAACATACTCTGAACATGCTCCTCGATAAGGGAAAGTCAACGGAATCCTCCACTTCGACTAACGCCACCGAGATCGTCTTTAAATCAAAACCCTAGCTTCACTATTTAAGGTCGATCACCCCAAATCGATGATATACACAACAATGACATATGGATTCGAAGCCTATGACCCTACAAACTCAACGGATCCAATTATTTAATTTTTCGTTGAGTGGATGATTTTATAAATAATTTTGAAGATTGTGGGTTAATATTCTTTTTATGGTAAATAGAAAAGAGGAGGAAAAGTGAAAATGATGAGAGGAAAAGGTAGATGAGGAAGAGCCTACATGTTAAGTGATGTTTATTTTACAAATTCCTGCACCTCGCTATACAACATTTCATTTGCGAACGACAAAAACAAGAATACAATCGCATACAAAAATGCGACGCAATCCTAAAAAATAATTAAATACACTGGTTATCTTATTCTGTGAATTTAAACATAACATCATTTTTCAAAATATACGTCAAGTGATAATTTAAATGTTTTCCAAATTAAACATTATGGAAAATTCCTATAAATTCATTTATAAATACATTATTAAAATCAAGTTGTTTAATTTACAATTGATTTTCTTTTTATCTATTTGAACTATTTATTACTGTAATTAAATTTACAAAATGAGATAACCATTATTATTTATCAATTAAAAGGAGTTGAATAAGGCTATTAAATCCGTTTAATTAATATTTAATTCCCAATTCAAATATTTAAATAATCCATATATTTGAATATAAGTTATTTATATTTTTTCAGGATGTTACATTCCCCCTAAAAGAATTTCATCCCCAAAATTTCTAAAGGAAGAAAATGTCGCGCCACCCTTAGGTTTTTAAAGTTCCTTATTACGGAATATTTCGGTAGCATCTCCTTTGCACGGCTGGATTCAAAAGAACAATAACTCGATATAACTGGCCCGAATCAAAATAAAAATAAAAGCACAAAAGTGGTCTCATATATCTGAGGCATAAAATCATCAATCAATCATCAATCTCTAAATCTACCATGTACCTCTTTTGCATTTGATTTTTGATAAGCAACTTACTAACTTGATTTGAATGTAGATGCGTAAGAAATCTAATAGTAATCTCTTGCTTTCCTATACCTATCTTGTGCTTACATAATCCAAAAGAGAATCATGCTGACAAAAAGCAATATACAAGTTATTTTATCATAAAAAATAGCAACATAATCGATATAACAAACATATACAATAAGGCACTATGATGCAACATATAATAGAAATGCAACTCTAGTGTAATATAAAGCCACATGCTAATTAAAGCAAGCTAATTAAAGCAATATAACAACCATATGGAGCAAAAGTACATACAATACTTTATAATAAAATACTAAGCATCCAACCCTTTTAAAAGGTAATTTTAAAAGTTGATGGCCGAGTATTTATAATTGAAATATATTTTCAAATTCCCTCAAAGAAAAATATATCAAAACCAAGATCAATTACGATAAGGAAGGGGCTCCTCTTACCGAAACACGATATAACTCTAGAATTAAAACAGCATGGAGAATTCAGTGGTATTCTATTTCCTCCAAAAACAATAACTAGAGTAAACAAATATACACGGCGAGTCTTCCAAGTTAGAAAACTCCAAATCACCCAACTTTAGTCATAAAATATATTCGAAAAATCACTTTACAAAACTCATTTCAAATATATCGAAATAATAATACATCACTAAACATTTCAAAATAATACCATTATTATTTCTTTCTCCAATTCTTTCGAAATTATCTTTTTAAAAGCACTAGGATTTAACTCCTAATAAACAACAATTTTATAAACCATAGTCTATAAAATCACACTATCAATCAAATCAAAATCCATAAAGGAATAAACTAATATTGAATATATTTAAAATATTAAATGGCTATTAAACAAGATTTTACTTCGGTTCACAACTTTCTCGATCGTCCAAGGATACAGATAATTTCCTAAGCTTGCCATTATGCTCATTAGCTTTTGGTTATGGCTTAGAAGATTATTTGAGCTCCCTCAAACAAAATTGAAATTCACTCCCCAAACTTTTCTAAGCCACACAACAAAGCATACAAATATACTTAAGCCCGTTAGATGTACATGGATCATTTGTACGAAATATCTAATCTGGCCAGTTGCTCGAATATATAAACTTTACTTCCAAACTAGTATCGCTCACTTGACCTCCCTAGTGCAGAATCCGATCAGGATCGTTGATTAAAAACCTTCGATCCCTTACATATCCATATACTACGATAGAAAACCTCAGGATCATATCGAGAATCCAAATCAAGTGTTTGCTGACAAAAATCAAGTGAGAAATCCTTTTTTGGACTAGTGCGGATCACCCTGAAGTTATGTACCCGTATCTAGATCAAAAAACATGCGAATAAAGTGATCTATGTACAACTTACATACTTAATTTTATTGGTTTCTTAACTACACCATTCTTTTTCTGAATCACTTTCATTTTCACTTATAATATTTCATTCAAAGGAAAAATTAATTATGAAATACTTCATAAATTTTCGCTTAAGTTTACAAACATTTTATAAAGATTCATCTTTATAAAACATTAATTTAAACACATACTGCACTTTTATTTACTTGCATAATACTCTTCAACATCCTAAGAGTATATACAAAATGTCAATTTTTTTTTTTTCAAAATTCAAATAGAGGCCTGAACAAAATATAGGTCTTAAAACCAAGTGGTCTACTTCGACCATTTTAACCTAGTGTGTTCTAAGGAAAGATGTTTATGGGTTGGTCCAATAACATCAAATAGTTTATGAGACTTGGATGTTTCGATAATAACTATGGTTTTAATAAAACAATACTTATTAAAACCTTCGTATCTAATTTAACCCATTTAAAAACTTGAGTTAAACTATCTATTTTCTATTAAAGATTTACAAATTTCATTTATCAAAACACTTTTTCAATAAATTACCTTTTATTTTAAAACAATTTCCTTTGGGAAAACGTAAAACTAAATACCCAGTTTTTATTTCAAAACCTTTTTTGAAATCATACTGTATATAGTTCTATATGTAGAATAACTTTTAAAAGTTCATTCACTAACACTCGCTATAGGTTCGTTCAGAATCGAACTATAACACGTAGGTAAAGAGAATTATTTACTAAGTGCACTACAACATTCGCCTAAGCAAACAGCGGATCGTCATATTACCATAAAATTAATTAAGATGTTTTCCCCAAACTATCCAAATAAAATGTATCTTTCTTAAAAATTCTCTTAAAAGTATTTATGCTTACAAATATTTCCAAGTAATACTACCAATACTTTTCTCAAAATCTTTTTGAAATCATTTTAAGCAATACTGGGATTTAAATTCTGAAATACCCTATTTACTTCTAAAACACCTTTTATAAATCATATAAACCATTTTATATACCATATTCATATAAAATGTTCCTTTAAATTCATCTTATATTATAATAACTTTCCTTTATTATAATAAACTTTTCATAAATATTTATTCTCTAAATGTCTTAACTTCCCATTTAGGTTAGATTAAACAATTTTATAAAAAGATGACTTTGAACTTAACATTTTTACTACACACCTTATAGTCAAATTCTGAAACTTAATTCACAAGGGATTCATTTTAATGCAGTCACAAGTATCAAACAATAAACACTCATAAACTGGTTGAGCATAAATTAAAAATCAACAAACAATAGTCAATGCTTATAAACTATCCGAGCATGACAAATCAAATAATAATGATAATGAAGAAATATTATCATTAACAGACAAACAAACTATAAATAACTATATAAATTTGAAAATTATTCCTTTGTATATATAAAATATATAATCCTAGGTAAAATATTTCATTTACCAAATTTTTCAAAAATCAATATCGTGTCTATTTGCCTTGTTCAAGTGTTTTGAAATCCCTATTGACACCATGGTGTCCAATATCTCTACCTGAATTCAAAATACAAACTTAACAGACTACTTTACATGATACATTTTTATAGCATTAACAAATATGCTCTCATATATAATACTCTCAACTCATTCTAAGGTGTTACTTACTCTATCTCTATTGAGTCATACCTTACCAAAGCCAAGATTCTCGCTTAACCTTCAGCTCTGATACCAATTCTAATGTTTTTCCTCCTTGGAGGTGAGTACAAATGGTAACCTCGTTCATGATTTTACAGCCAACCTCTCTACTTCTCAACCAGGCAATAAAGGGATGTGTAGGGGTAAGAGACAAAGCTTCATCACATCATTCACAATGTGAGAGCCCCCTATCATGTTGTACTTTAACAAATGTAGGAACAACAACATATAATATAATGAAGACAACAAAAGCTGTCACTCTAAGATACATAGTATATATGAGTTAAAAATAAACCTCATCAGTCTGAAAAGTTATAAATTCCTAGCCCTACAATTGCTGATGGGTATACATAATAATACAACGGAAAATAAAAATACTATGGCAGGTAAACATCTAGCTCTACTCTATAAGCTCCATGCCCAGCCAATGACAACCAGGAAAAACTCGATCTGACCCAGCCATTATAATAAAATAACACCCTGAGCATTCTGGGAAACCAGTGTGGTAAAACTCAAGAAATGTGGGGAATATATAATAATTCTATGAGACCATGCTATTAAACATGGAATGGGTTTTTTCTTAGAAGAAGAACATCCATACATGAGGAAATGGAAAAAAATCAGAACAACAATCCAAACAAGACCAGATAGACACAGATAAGATCAAAATTCAAAACTAAAGAATTGAAAAAAGTAATTAAATGTAGAGAAGAACCCAAGCACTTCTTGATGCAACTAAGAAAGGATTAACTCCAAGATTCGAATCAAATAAGGAGAATAAATTTATCCAACATGACTAAGTGGATGCACCCCTACAGCGAAAGTATACCTCTAGATAAAATACACCGAAGAGCCTATGCCAAACATGCAACGTTCTCGGTTTGATCTAAAATTAAATGAAGTTTGATTTTAGCTCAAAATTATTCTAGCTCCAAATTCAATGAATCTAACTCCAATGTGTAGAAAACAACAATACAAGTCTAATGCAAAAGAGCGCATACGAATCTGACCTCTTATAAGTGAGATATTCATTTTATAAGATTCGACATACATCAAATAAATAAATTACTTAATTAAAATTTTAATTGTCCTTATTAATAAATAATCCTCATCTTCCCCAAATACAAAAAGTGCATGGTGCATACATAGTAACCACTGTACATGCAACTATATCGTGCATGCCAACCTCTCTCCTTGCCTCCTCGGACCATGGAATCTCACTAAACCCCTTCTAAACACCTTCTCCTCGCGAATGCTTTTCCTTAGACACAAAATTTCTACACTCGACCCCCCTATAGAGATTGCGACATGTAGTGTTTCTACAAAAGAAATGACGTGATGCCCAAATATGGATCATACAACTCCAAACTTACTCTTTCCATGCTCCTTGACAAGGGAAACTCAACGACATCTTCCACTTTGACTAACGCCAAAGGCGTCATCCTCAAATCAAAGCCCTTCCTTCACTATGTAAGGACGACCACCCTAAATCGATAACGCACACAACAATACACATATGGATTTGAGGCCTACGACCCTACAAACTCGACCCAACGATTTAATTTTTTGATAAGTGGATGATTTTAGAAATAATTTTGAAGATAGTAGGTTAAATTTTCTTTTTACAGTAAATAGAAAAGAGGAGGGAAAATGAAAATGACAAGAGGGAAAAGTAAATGAGGAAAATTCTAAGTGTTAAGTGATGTTGATTTTACAAGTTCCGGCATCTTGGTACACGGTTTTTCATTCGCGTACAAATCGCGAATGAACAAAACAAAAGTACGATCGTCCAGAAAAATGCAACACGATCCCAAAACAACACTATACGCACCGATTAACTCTTTCTATGAAATTCCAAAATACATTTGTTTGCCGAAAGATACGTCAAACAATAATTTAAATATTTTCAAATTAAAAACTATTGAAAAATACTATAAATTCATTTAAAAATACATCATTAAAAATAAAGTCATTTAATTAATAATTGATTTTCTTGTTATTTATTCGAACTATTCATTATTGTAAACAAATTTACAAACCGAGTTCAGCATTATTATTTATTAATTAAAAGGAGTTAAAACAAGGCTATTAACTCTATTTAATCCTAATTCAAATATTTAAATAATCCTTACATTTGAATATTGATTTTTATATTTTTTCGAGATGTTACAATTTCAAACGGTGCTATAGAGTTGAACTATCTATCTTAGGGATGACTCCAAAAGAGAGGGTAGTGTTAGCATTCATTAGACGACTTTTGATGGAAACCATGGAGAGATTTGTGAACTGTTCGAGTGATGATGGTTCATGTGTTGAGATGTTGGAATTGATGAAGAGATTCGAGACCTATTCGATTGATGAAGACTTCCGTGTTAAGATGCTTAATGCGAATGTGACTTCAACATTGGAAATTATAAAAAAAAACAGAGTAGGGGCATAACATGTGGATTTAGCTAGCTCTAGGTTATATCAACTCCATATGTAGAGATGCTTTTAGATGTTGCTAGCAAGGGTTGATGATAAGCATCATCTGTTCGGGTACGGTCCAATTATGCTTTTTTTAAGGTATATTTTATCTAGAGATATACGAGGCTTTGGAAGGTAGTTTATGACCCATGTCAAGAGGTCTTCCTCGGTATACTAAGGGCTCATCCAATAGAAATCCTTATGCGAATGTAACCCTTAGCAGTTTTGATTGTATGCCTAGTATTTTTGTGATGTGTGATGCAAGTAGAATAGATATTTTTTATTTTTATATTCAATACCCTAGACACTATCTATTACATAGTCATATGTACTTATTAGATGGTTTTGGTTCTTTCGAAGATAAAATCATTCTTGTGATTCAGTTGGTCCCAAAACAAACTATTATACCAGATGGTTTTTCTTCAGTTTCTTATACTGGACGTATGTCAAACTCATGATTTTATCTGTGCCTAAAATCGTTAAGTGTTCTTTCGAGAAGTTTAAGAAAGATATGTTTTTTTGGATGTTCTTTAGAGCTCAAGGAGATGAGTTGAATGCTTTCACCTACGGTAGTATTTCATTTGCACTGCACCACTAGCGTGTATTCATCGACATTTTTTAGGACATGGAGTTATACTATCTAGGCCGATGATAATACTTAGGATAGTAACTCTTATTGCTATATATCTTAGATTTTTCCCTTGTACTATCTTTTTGGATATTATCATTTCGTGGCGAGATTCAGAAATTTTGTTCTTTCTTTTTTGCTCTTTTTCTTTTGGCCTTTTCTTTTCACCTTAACAATCTATCATTTCGGTACTTAGGTGTTTGTAACGACCCACTATTTTGCACCATTCAAATTCGACAATAAATAAAACATGTCAAGCTTGAATAGTTCAAAACAATAGATTGTAAATAACTTAGGAGCAAATGAAATCAAATCACAAAATCACAGACACAGATATCAGAAAACTCACAGCGGAATTTCAATACTTAGTGGTTCATGAAGCCACTATAAAATCACAACCAAATAAAATTTTACATAGCTTAAAATCTCCAATACAGTTTTAAAACATAAATAGAAACAGAATCTTCCAAAGTCTTGATTTCAAAATAAGATATAGGCTGAAAAGCTTCCGGCAGCTCGAAAGGTCTACGGGATGTCCTAGCTCCGGGGAGAAACTGAAGCTGCGACTCAGGCTGACCCGAGCGTAAAATAAAACATAAACACTCGAGTCAGGACATACATACTTATATATAGTGTAAGTTAATTCAAGTGTACTGTAATATAGAGCAAGTAACTTAAAGGATGCTTGGGACCGCCCATCCTCTAAGGATCCGTTAAACTATTTATTATGTAGTATATTGCGCTATTATAATAGTGTCTATTTCTAAAATAAACTTACTTTTTAATAGCGTTAAGGGGTTACCCATATAGCCCTTAACACAGAATATATTCCCATAATCTATACAGTACCGTAATCTCCCCCGTACTGGGCGTCGTCAGAGGGCACTCCATAGGTATGGTACAAAACCAAAATCGTATAAGGCTCGCTATGGTAGGTGACACGGCACAACTAGGTAATGCCAGGGTAGATATACCAATTACGCTTCCGGACCGATGGTAACGCGTAGCCGCAGCTACCGCCCACCTCGAACAATACTCCCAAATCAAAGGGTGCGCACCAAACAATCACAAAAGTAATAGAATGGCATACGAAGAAGTGCATCCGATCAGAGGTGCTACCTCATTAATCCGTCGATCGCTCCTATTTTAGCCACCTTATGCCAACTCACGGGAGTCGGGTCCACGTATTTACCTCAAAGGAAACGTCACCACCATCCTACTTCATTCTGGAATCTCCACCGCGTACACGGTTGTCAAAGTGGTTTTCGGTATCGACAGAGAGTATGCCAGATATCCGATCCCGGTCTCTTTAACAACCAAACGTTATTATAACCCGTGGTTACAGTTTAAAAATGGTATTTATACTTTACAATCAAATATATTTCAAATTCTTCAATATCAAATATTGATTTAAACCTTTCACTTTATAATATACCATTTAAATTTATTCAATTTATTTTGGAATTTATTGCCTTTACCAAATTTTAAAGTTAAATTCTTTCTTTACAACCATCAAAACAATTTCTTAAATTTTTATTAATTACATATTAAATTCCAAAATTTCCACCTTTTCCCAAAATTAATTTCCATAAATTTTAAAACAATCAAATTCCAGTTTCTGTAGCCCTTATTAAATGCTACCTAAAGTTTACGGGTTAAAACAGTCAAATTTTAAAGGATAGCATTTAAATGCTGTAATAGATTATTAACTTGACAATTTAGTTTTAAATTCCAAATATAACTTATTATCAATTATTTTCTTAACTTAAATCTTACTTTTACCAAAAACCAGAATTTCCAAAATAAGTTATATTCCAAAATTTTATTCAAACACTTATTTATTTATTTAATATTTTTAACTCATTAAAAATCATTATAAATCTTTATAAAAATCCTTTAAATCATTTAAACCAGAATATTATAAACTTCCATTTAAAAATAAATTAAAATATTCCAGAAAAATATTATATAAACCACGGGTCTGTATATAGTTTTCTAGCCTAGGTCAAGTGATACGGATTTTTATCATTTCAATCCGCAATTTATAAAACCCCGGGTTCTATCATTTCAAACCCGCAATCCCAAGTTTAAAAATTTATCAGTTAACTGAGTAAATGAATAATAATCATCGTTTAGGCCTATCATTTCAGCCGATAACGATCTAAATTGTTTACAGGGAACTTGCAGTGATAATTTAAAAATAGTAAATAAATATTAAATAATATAACTGCAGTAATATTTCAACAGATACATAACTGATGAGGTGTCAATTTAAAATGGGGTTTAACATCCTACGTTATATTACAGCCAGATAACATTTAAATAAAAATTTACAAATACACTTGCGATAATTCACATAAATATAGGTATGTTTGACTGGTGAGAAATACTCACCTAAATGCTGCAGACAAAATTTGATTCAAAACGAAAATCCACCGGAAAAGAAACGCACAGTGGGTAACGATCAAATTTTTGCGGAGTCTGCTAACCGATATATATGAAAGAGGAAACGAATTAATAACAATCAAACTAAGAAAATTTTAACGCGAAAATTTTGACCAAAACGGGACGAACGGAAACCATTTGACTCGACCGGTTCCCCCACTTAACCCATGCTCAGCCCACATACAATTTGCACGCATCCAAAACATTACTGCCTCCCCCAGTCTCGGCTTGCTTGCATATGAACACTACTTTTCTTCTTCTTCTTTTTTTTTTATAACACGTCCTTGCCAATCTCTTGCAACATACCCACGTTCTCAAAGTTTGATGATGAATGAAAATTACGGCCAAAACCATACTCAAAACAACACGTCAGAGGCTATACTAATCCATCAGTGGAAACATAAAGGCTGTCAACATCTTCCCCTTTTCTATTTCTACTCTCCTGTATCTTATCCTTCCACGCTCAAGGCAAATATGTGAACCAGAGAAGCATCTAAGCTTCAGGCTCGGCCAAAACACCCTAGATTCGCATGCTTCAACTACAGGTATGATTTATGCACCATGTTGCCATGCACAGACGTGCACAGATGCACACCTGGGATCACTGAAGCTTCAAAACATTTCAACCTTTCAACTACAGGCTTGTGCACACTGCTACCCGCTGCTACACAAATGGCGAACCATATTTCCTAGTACAACTCATATTCAGGCACACCTGCATGGCATGGTAACTCACAAGGCAACTTATAAAACCTCGGAAAAATGCAGGCAGGCTCAAAAATACAACACGCATCCATCTAACACTCAGCCCCTATAATGTATTTAAGTTATAGTCTTATATCTGCAACTATTCGAACGCATTCTCTTTCAATATTCATGCGCATACATGTGGCAAACATCTACTAACTTCCTAAATGCAAAACTTATCACCCCACCAGTGTACGTATTTCTATATTTACCTAAAAAGAAACAAAGTTTCATAGTTTGTCCAAAATTTCCAACATAATACATGCCTCAGAGTATTTCAAAACCCAACTTCTGCCCACTTAAACTACAACATGCGCACTGCACTAAAACCCTATGCACTTCCTCTGTAGCAGACAATCATGCATCTACCCATCTATATGCTCAAGCCTAGAGTTTGCGATCCATATAAGAGTAAGGTGGGACTGGGCATAAAACAAAGGTAGGAAATGGCCGAGCAAGGCACACGAGAAAACAAAGAACACGAGAAAGAGGGAGGGAGAAAATCTGAAAGAAGAAAAGAAAACAATATAAACTATTACCTGATGGAAGCTTGAATGAAAGAATCAGAGCAAAGCCAGGGGAAAACTTGAAAAGATGAAGCTTTGTGGTGGAATTTATATAAGAACAAGTTGAGATTTTCACGTGAGAAAACCAGAGATGCGAGTTGCATAAACATAGAAAACAATAAATTCCGAATTGATAAGGTGGAAGGCTGAGTGATCTATTACCCAGTTAAGCTTGCGTGATTAGGAACAGTTATACGAAAATTATTTATTGCAAAACAAGGTAGTGGAAAATATTGCGTGATAAATTATTGCCAGATTGCTTTAGAACGTTATCACTCTTTTAATTTTTTTTTTTTTTTGGATGGCTTGCGTGATTCATGCGCAGAGAAGAACGACAAGAAATATTTTTATTCAAACGAGCTTGATTCAAGAATAAGACTTGCGTGATTATCTTACAGTATGCTCTGTTTGATCTTTACTTAATACGCGTGATTAAAGCAAGAATGGCAAAGCTTGCGAAAACCAGAAAAACAAGTAGGATCCTGAATGGATATTTCGTGATTTATACCAGTCATGCATGCGTTGATTTAGGAAGATAATAAGCAAATAAATTTTCGAACTGAATAGGCAATAGAAGAGGTGATTTCCTTTTTAAGACGGTAATCAAATATATCTCTATTTCTCATTAATTTAGGCCGCGTGATTTAGTTTATCCAGTAAATTTTTTTTTTTTTTTTTTGCTTGATCAGTGGTTCGAAAGTTTTCAAAACAAATTTGCAGTGGGAACCGTAAGAAGCAAAAGACAATGGTATAAACAAAAATTTAAAACAAATCTGACAATTAAAAACAAAAGTAACGTTTGTTATAAAAATCACTGACTGATATTTTAAACCATAAAGATATTTAAAAATGATTTTTACAATACGCCAAACTGATGCAATACCAAACACCCAAAATTTCTATAAAAATAACGTTTTAAAATTTATACGTTTTATTACGTTACTTCCTATAAATTTTACGCGCCCTTTAAACGCGAAATTTAACAGTTCATTAATACACAAAATTTACAAAGTTATTACTAAAATTTATTGGTTTACAAAATATTATATATATATACACAATTTAATTTATTAACATTGCAAATTTAATTGTCTTTTAACAAGGTTAAAACTTCAAAACTTTTAAATTTGATTTATAGACCTTTGGAAAAAGATTTACATCATATATATATATTAAAATAAATTCCAAGATTTAATAATTAAAAGAAATAAATTGCTAGAAAACTAGGGCTGTTACACTCTCCCCTACCCAGAACTTTTCGTCCTCGAAAAGGAACGAAAGAAAGAAACAAAGGAAGATAAGATAGTAAAACAAAGTACCTTATACGAATAATTCCGGATTCGAAGCACGAATGCTCTCCTCCGTCTCCCATGTGCAATCTCGCTCATCAGGGCTCCATTGCACTTTGACCAATCGGACAGATTTTCTTCTAAGCTGTTTCGTACCTCGATCGACGATACGAAGCGGCTTTCTTTCAATAGTTAGATCAGGCTCGATGTCCAGACCATCAAGAGCAGCAGGCTGGATGACAAGAGATGGATCGTGAAGACAGTGACGAAGGTGGGATACATGAAGCACATTGTGAATTCCAGCAAATTTTTCGGGTAGATCAAGTCGATAAGCAAGAGATCCAATTCTCTCCAAAATACGGAATGGACCTATGAACCTAGGAGCCAGCTTCCCTCTACGTCCAAACCGAACCACACTTCTTAAAGGAGAGACCTTAAGAAATACCAAATTACCAACTTCAAATTCTAAGCTCCTTCTGCGCCGATCAGCATACTTTTTCTGTCTATCCTGAGCAACCTTTAACCTTCTCTTAATCTCCTCCACTTTCTCCGAAGCTTCCAAAATCATCTCGGGGCCAAGAACTAAGCGGTTACCGGATTCAATCCAACAAGAAGGAGATCTACACGGTCTCCCGTATAGAGCAGCAAATGGGGACATCTTAAGGCTAGCCTGAAAAGATAGAATGAGATAGATAGAGAATAAGATAAGATAAGAACAGAGGATTGAAATTTATACCTGATAACTATTGTTATAGGTGAATTCCACAAGATGGAGATGATCTTCCCAAGATCCCCCATAATCCAAAATGCAAGCACGAAGAAGATCCTCCAGAATCTGATTTATCCTCTCCGTTTGACCATCAGTTTGTGGGTGGTAAGCGGTGCTCAGGTTCAAACGAGTACCCAAGGATTCTTGGAACGCTTTCCAAAACTGACTAGTGAAAATAGGGTCTCGATCGCAAACAATGCTAAGGGGAACGCCATGGAGGCGAACAATCTCCCTCATGTACATTTCGGATAAGCTCGAAGCTGTACGGGTAGATCTGACTGGAATAAAATGAGCGGACTTAGTCAGTCTATCCACAATAACCCAGATGCTTTCATTTCCCTTCCTAGATCTCGGCAAACCATCGATAAAATCCATAGAAACTTTCTCCCACTTCCAATTTGGAATCTCCAAAGGCTGTAGCATACCCGGTGTCTTCTGATGGTCCGCCTTGACTTGCTGACAAGTCGCACATCTACTCACAAAAATAGAGACATCGCGCTTCATACCCTTCCCCCAGTAGAGTTTCTTTAAACCTTGATACATCTTTGCTACGCCAGGATGTATGGAAAGTCGGGAATGATGATGTTCCCGAAGTAATTCCTGCCTCAGACCATCAACGTTCGGGACACAAATCCTTCTATTTACTCTCAAAATCCCTTCATCATCAATCTGAGCTCCATTCCCATCAGAATTACTACCTCCTCTACTACGAACATTTTCCTTCATACTTCTAAGTCTCACATCCTCGTCCTGCCTATCCTTGATACGATCCAATAGAGGAGAAGAAACAATAAGCTGGCATAACAAAGATTTCTTTCTACTCAGCGCATCGGCCACTACATTTGCTTTCCCGGGAGTATAGTTGATGTCTAGATCATAAGAAGCAAGAAACTCGAGCCACCGTACTTGTCTCTGATTTAAGTCCTTCTGGGTAAAGATATATTTCAGAGACTGATGATCGGTGAAGAGATCAAACTTAGCTCCCAAGAGATGATATCTCCACAGCTTTAGAGCAAAAACAACAGCCAGCAACTCTAAATCGTGAGTAGCGTAATTAGCTTCATGTGTCTTCAGCTGATGACTAGCATATGCAATTAATTTCCCATCTTGCATTAGTACTGCTCCCAAACCCTCTCGACAAGCATCGGTAAATACCGTTAATCTTTCACTACCATTTGGTACAGTAAGTACTGGTGCGGAGGTGAGCTTATCCTTTAACTCTTGGAATGCAGCTTTACACTTATTGCTCCATATAAACTTAGCATTCTTTCGAGTTAGAGCAGTTAGAGGTGCCGAAATCCGAGCGAAGTTTTCAATGAACCTTCGGTAGTAACCGGCAAGGCCTAGAAAACTGCGAATATCTGTAGGAGTCTTAGGTTCTTCCCAATCTTTGATTGCAGCGACCTTGACTGGATCAACAGAAACTCCTTCACTAGAGACAATGTGTCTGAGGAATCGGACTTCTTCTTCCCAGAAATGGCATTTAGAGAATTTAGCTTTTAACTGGTGACTCCTAAGAGTCCCAAATACAAAGCTCAAGTGAGATTTATGCTCTTCCTCAGATTTGGAGAACACAAGGATATCGTCAATGAAGACTAGAACGAATTTATTTAGCACATTGCGGAAGACACGATTCATCAAGTCGACGAAGAAGGCAGGAGCGTTAGTCAGCCCAAAAGGCATAACTAGCCATTCAAAGAAACCATTTTCGGTACGGAAAGCAGTTTTGGGTATGCTCTCCTCGGCAACTCTAAGCTGATGGAAACCTGTGGCTAAATCAAGCTGAGAGAAAACAGTCGCTCCATAGAGTTGATCGAACATATCATTTATGCGAGGCATAGGATATCTGTTTTTCATAGTAAGCTTGTTCAGTTCCCTATAATCAACACACATCCGGAGGGATCCATCAGATTTTGTGACAAAAACTACAGCTGCTCCCCATTCTGAGAAGCTAGGTCTGATCAGACCTTTGGAGGATAAGTCTTGGATCTGCTTCCTTAATTCATTCTTCTCCCGTGGTGCCATTCTTCTGGGTGGAAGAACTACAGGTCGCGCTCCAGGGATGAGGTCGATACGGAAATCAATTTCCCACTTTGGAGGTAAAGAAGTGACTTCACCAAATACGTCGGGAAATAAACTAACCACCGAAGTGGACTCAATGTCACCATGGAAAATATCAAGAGAATAAATGAAGCTACCAGCAAACTTATGAGGTGAGTTACACTGGATCACTAAAGAATCGCCCTTATCACCTACAAGCGAGACAGTTCGGGCACTGCAGGAGATATGGGCATCATGCTTATCCAACCAGTCGCCTCCGAGTAGAAGATCGAAAGCGTCGAAACCCAAAACATAAAAGTCTCCAGTGAATCGATAATTTCCAAGGAAGAGTTTCACATCCCTACAAACTTTACTAAGGTTCGCAGGGCCACCAATGGGGTTTGAAACACATAAAGGTACAAAAGAATATTCAGGAGAAAGGAGATGTTCAAATTTATTACAGAGGTCCGACGAAATGAAACTGTGGGAAGCTCCGGTATCGAATAAAACGCGAACAGGAGATCTGAACAAAGTAAAAGATCCTTGAAGTGTACCTTAAGAGTCGTTCGGAGCTGGAGCGGGTGTAGGTGCAGGCTGTGGAGCTGTAGAGGATGCAGAAGTCACCGTGAAGATCCCTGATGATGTGCCCTTCTTTGAGTGGTACAATCCTTCTTGAAGTGTCCCGGCTGAAGGCAGATGTGGCATAAGTCTCGTCTAGCAAACTGAGAAGGAGGTGGAATAGCAGCACCCAAAGCAGGACAGCGATTTGCGAAGTGTCCCTTCTGATGGAATCTATGGCAAGTGATGGTAGACAGATCTAGAGGTGGCCTCGCAGCAGCAGAAGATGATGATCCTAACCCTTGAGTCTTGTTCCTCTTATGACGATAGAAATTTGACTTCCTTTTCCTTGAATTTCCAGAAGACTGGGCCGATGTAGACTGGGTAGCTGGAGTGGTCCGGGAGGTAGGGTTCTCATACCGGAGAGCCATATCCATCAACGCCGTGAATGTCCCATGCACATGTGTAATGAGTCGATCGTAGAACTCAGGTCGAGCACCAGCGATAAACTTCTCGTTTTTCTTAAGCGGGGTGTCAATCAAATTCAGGCCATACTGGGAGAGCTCATTAAACTTTCTCTCCTATTCCGTGAAGGTCATATCGCCTTGCTTTAGATCCATAAAGTCTCGATAGAGTTGAGACTTGCCCGCTTCGGGCATCCATTTGACCAGAAAGGCCTCCCTAAATTGCTCCCAATTGAGGTCAGCCTCATTAGTGTGAGCAGTAATAGATAGCCACCAATTTAAAGCGGCTCCCTTCATTTGCCAGGCCGCCAGTTGCCTCTGCTGGGCATTTGTGATCTCAAGACAGGAGAAGATTCTCTCCAAGTCTCGTAACCATTGCTGAGCTTCTATTATGGTCTCTGAACCCGTGAATTTAGTGCCACCTAGTTCAGCATAGTCTTTGCATAACTTAGTAAATCTGGCAGGGGCAGCAGGTGGAAGTGCAGCTCGCCCTCTACCTCTATTATTTCCTTTATTCAACCTGAAAGATCAAGAATGAATTTTAAGGGCAGAGGAAAAATATTAATGTCAAGATATTCAAGGATAAGATAAAGTTTAACTTGGACAAGCAATTAACAAGGCTCGAATTATAAACGATGGAGAGAAGGAAAGAATATTTGGAAGAAAAAAAAATTTATTTTAAAACAGGAAGTTTTATATCAAAATACTCCTTTGAAACCCTTTTTGAAAACCATTTTATACTATAAAATATGCTCTCTCTCAAGGAAAGGATTCTAGAATTTGACTTCACTCATTCTAGGGTATCGCTACCCTATCTCTAATGAGTTTTTGCTCCATAGGCTATGTTTAAACCTGGCTCTGATACCAACTGTAACGACCCACTATTTTGCACCATTCAAATTCGACAATAAATAAAACATGTCAAGCTTGAGTAGTTCAAAACAATAGATTGTAAATAACTTAGGAGCAAATGAAATCAAATCACAAAATCACAGACACAGATATCAGAAAACTCACAGCGGAATTTCAATACTTAGTGGTTCATGAAGCCACTATAAAATCACAACCAAATAAAATTTTACATAGTTTAAAATCTCCAATACAGTTTTAAAACATAAATAGAAACAGAATCTTCCAAAGTCTTGATTTAAAAATAAGATATAGGCTGAAAAGCTTCCGGCAGCTCGAAAGGTCTACGGGATGTCCTAGCTCCGGGGAGAAAACTGAAGCTGCGACTCAGGCTGACCCGAGCGTAAAATAAAACATAAACACTCGAGTCAGGACATACATACTTATATATAGTGTAAGTTAATTCAAGTGTACTGTAATATAGACCAAGTAACTTAAAGGATGCTTGGGACCGCCCATCCTCTAAGGATCCGTTAAACTATTTACTATGTAGTATATTGCGCTATTATAATAGTGTCTATTTATAAAATAAACTTACTTTTTAATAGCGTTAAGGGGTTACCCATATAGCCCTTAACACAGAATATATTCCCATAGTCTATACAGTACCGTAATCTCCCTCGTACTGGGCGTCGTCAGAGGGCACTCCATAGGTATGGTACAAAACAAAAATCGTATAAGGCTCGCTATGGTGGGTGACACGGCACAACTAGGCAATGCCAAGGTAGATATACCAATTACGCTTCCGGACCGATGGTAACGCGTAGCCGCAGCTACCGCCCACCTCGAACAACACTCCCAAATCAAAGGGTGCGCACCAAACAATCATAAAAGTAATAGAATGGCATACGAAGAAGTGCGTCCGATCAGAGGTGCTACCTCATTAATCCGTCGATCGCTCCTGTTTTAGCCACCTTATGCCAACTCACGGGAGTCGGGTCCACGTATTTACCTCAAAGGAAACGTCACCACCATCCTACTTCATTCTGGAATCTCCACCGCGTACACGGTTGTCAAAGTGGTTTTCGGTATCGACAGAGAGTATGCCAGATATCCGATCTCGGTCTCTTTAACAACCAAACGTTATTATAACCCGTGGTTACAGTTTAAAAATGGTATTTATACTTTACAATCAAATATATTTCAAATTCTTCAATATCAAATATTGATTTAAACCTTTCACTTTATAATATACCATTTAAATTTATTCAATTTATTTTGGAATTTATTGCCTTTACCAAATTTTAAAGTTAAATTCTTTCTTTACAACCACCAAAACAATTTCATAAATTTTTATTAATTACATATTAAATTCCAAAATTTCCACCTTTTCCCAAAATTAATTTCCATAAATTTTAAAACAATTAAATTCCAGTTTCTGTAGCCCTTATGAAATGCTACCTAAAGTTTACGGGTTAAAACAGTCAAATTTTAAAGGATAGCATTTAAATGTTGTAATAGATTATTAACTTGACAATTTAGTTTTAAATTCCAAATATAACTTATTATCAATTATTTTCTTAACTGAAATCTTACTTTTACCAAAAACCAGAATTTCCAAAATAAGTTATATTCCAAAATTTTATTCAAACACTTATTTATTTATTTAATATTTTTAACTCATTAAAAATCATTATAAATCTTTATAAAAATCCTTTAAATCATTTAAACCAGAATATTATAAACTTCCATTTAAAAATAAATTAAAATATTCCAGAAAAATATTATATAAACCACGGGTCTGTATATAGTTTTCTAGCCAAGGTCAAGTGATACGGATTTTTATCATTTCAATCCGCAATTTATAAATCCCCGGGTTCTATCATTTCAAACCCGCAATCCCAAGTTTAAAAATTTATCAGTTAACTGAGTAAATGAATAATAATCATCGTTTAGGCCTATCATTTCAGCCGATAACGATCTAAATTGTTTACAGGGAACTTGCAGTGATAATTTACAAATAGTAAATAAATATTAAATAATATAACTGCAGTAATATTTCAACAGATACATAACTGATGAGGTGTCAATTTAAAATGGGGTTTAACATCCTACGTTATATTACAGCCAGATAACATTTAAATAAAAATTTACAAATACACTTGCGATAATTCACATAAATATAGGTATGTTTGTCTGGTGAGAAATACTCACCTGAATGCTGCAGACAAAATTTGATTCAAAACGAAAATCCACCGGAAAAGAAATGCACAGTGGGCAACGATCAAATTTTTGCGGAGTCTGCTAACCGATATATACGAAAGAGGAAACGAATTAATAACAATCAAACTAAGAAAATTTTAACGCGAAAATTTTGACCTAAACGGGACGAACGGAAACCATTTGACTCGACCGGTTCCCCCACTTAACCCATGCTCAGCCCACATACAATTTGCACGCATCCAAAACATTACTGCCTCCCCCAGTCTCGGCTTGCTTGCATATGAACACTACTTTTCTTCTTTTTTTATTTATTTTTTATTTTTTTTTATAACACGTCCCTGCCAATCTCTTGCAACATACCCACGTTCTCAAAGCTTGATGAGGAATGAAAATTACGGCCAAAACCATACTCAAAACAACACGTCAGAGGCTATACTAATCCATCAGTGGAAACATAAAGACTGTCAACATCTTCCCCTTTTCTATTTCTACTCTCCTCTATCTTATCCTTCCACGCTCAAGGCAAATATGTGAACCAGAGAAGCATCTAAGCTTCAGGCTCGGCCAAAACACCCTAGATTCGCATGCTTCAACTACAGGTATGATTTATGCACCATGTTGCCATGCACAGACGTGCACAGATGCACACCTGGGGTCACTAAAGCTTCAAAACATTTCAACCTTTCAACTACAGGCTTGTGCACACTGCTACCCGCTGCTACACAAATGGCGAACCATATTTCCTAGTACAACTCATATTCAGGCACACTTGCATGGCACGGCAACTCACAAGGCAACTTATAAAACCTCGGAAAAATGCAGGCAGGCTCAAAAATACAACACGCATCCATCTAACACTCAGCCCCTATAATGTATTTAAGTTATAGTCTTATATCTGCAACTATTCGAACGCATTCTCTTTCAATATTCATGCGCATACATGTGGCAAACATCTACTAACTTCCTAAATGCAAAACTTATCACCCCACCAGTGTACGTATTTCTATATTTACCCAAAAAGAAACAAAGTTTCATAGTTTGTCCAAAATTTCCAACATAATACATGCCTCAGAGTATTTCAAAACCCAACTTCTGCCCACTTAAACTACAACATGCGCACTGCACTAAAACCCTATGCACTTCCTTTGTAGCAGACAATCATGCATCTACCCATCTATATGCTCAAGCCTAGAGTTTGCGATCCATATAAGAGTAAGGTGGGACTGGGCATAAAACAAAGGTGGGAAATGGCCGAGCAAGGTACACGAGAAAACAAAGAACACGAGAAAGAGGGAGGGAGAAAATCTGAAAGAAGAAAAGAAAACAATATAAACTATTACCTGATGGAAGCTTGAATGAAAGAATCAGAGCAAAGCCAGGGGAAAACTTGAAAAGATGAAGCTTTGTGGTGGAATTTATATAAGAACAAGCTGAGATTTTCACGTGAGAAAACCACAGATGCGAGTTGCATAAACATAGAAAACAATAAATTCCGAATTGATAAGGTGGAAGGCTGAGTGATCTATTACCCAGTTAAGCTTGCGTGATTAGGAACAGTTATACGAAAATTATTTATTGCAAAACAAGGTAGTGGAAAATATTGCGTGATAAATTATTGCCAGATTGCTTTAGAACGTTATCACTCTTTTAAATTTTTTTTTTTTGGGATGGCTTGCGTGATTCATGCACAGAGAAGAACGACAAGAAATATTTTTATTCAAACGAGCTTGATTCGAGAATAAGACTTGCGTGATTATCTTACAGTATGCTCTGTTTGATCTTTACTTAATACGCGTGATTAAAGCAAGAATGGCAAAGCTTGCGAAAACCAGAAAAACAAGTAGGATCCTGAATGGATATTTCGTGATTTATACCAGTCATGCATGCGTTGATTTAGGAAGATAATAAGCAAATAAATTTTCGAACTGAATAGGCAATAGAAGAGGTGATTTCCTTTTTAAGACGGTAATCAAATATATCTCTATTTCTCATTAATTTAGGCCGCGTGATTTAGTTTATCCAGTAAATTTTTTTTTTTTTTTTTTTTTTGCTTGATCAGTGGTTCGAAAGTTTTCAAAACAAATTTGCAGTGGGAACCGTAAGAAGCAAAAGACAATGGTATAAACAAAAATTTAAAACAAATCTGACAATTAAAAACAAAAGTAACGTTTGTTATAAAAATCACTGAATGATATTTTAAACCATAAAGATATTTAAAAATGATTTTTACAATACGCCAAACTGATGCAATACCAAACACCCAAAATTTCTATAAAAATAACGTTTTAAAATTTATACGTTTTATTACGTTACTTCCCATAAATTTTACGCGCCCTTTAAACGCGAAATTTAACAGTTCATTAATACACAAAATTTACAAAGTTATTACTAAAATTTATTGGTTTACAAAATATTATATATATATATATACACAATTTAATTTATTAACATTGCAAATTTAATTGTCTTTTAACAAGGTTAAAACTTCAAAACTTTTAAATTTTATTTATAGACCTTTGGAAAAAGATTTACATCATATATATATATATTAAAATAAATTCCAAGATTTAATAATTAAAAGAAATAAATTGCTAGAAAACTAGGGCTGTTACAGTGTTAGACACGTAAGTACCGTAGATGTAGATGTATTAGACGTCATCTTGGCTACTTTGCAACCGTTGGAATATTTTGATATTGTATAAGGAATCCAATCAGGATTTATGCATCATGCCATATGGTTGAGTTAATACTCTTAATGGCTCACTAATTATTAGACATTCTATTGTTTCATGTCGATTTTGTTTAGCTTATTTCATTTCATCCATTATAATCAGTTTTATATGTAGATCATATCTTTACCACCATTAATTTCCAAAAGAAATTCCTACATCATGAAGTTGGCATTTTTTGAAACAATAGTTATTTTCAGTATAATAGAATAGCTATTTTTAAATTATTCATGAATTGTCTTTATATATGTGAAGAAGACTGATTTCATTTAAGTTTACTCAACTTATGTTCATAATGTATTTTAACCAATCAATATTGATCGATCCCAATCTCCTTTGGGTGGTCTAGATAAGATCCCTCACAAACAAGTATTACGTGCAGTTTCTCGATTCACACAAATTGTAAACTCTTTTCTCTAGGATATGTACGAGTTTCTTATAAACTTTTATATAGGATCTCATAAACTTTGTCGTAGACGAAAATAATTTTAACCTTATATACTTACTCTTAAGTACGTAACCTTATCAAAAAAATTTAACTCAGCTTCACTCATTATCAGTCGTACTTTGTCCAACAAAGTTTGATTGCTCTTTATTAATAAATAATTATATATTATAAGGAGGAGAGACGTTTGAGATTGAATATTATTTTCTTGTAGGTACTTTTGGAACCATTTTCTTATATACTCATCTATTCGATCAAATTAAAATTTCTTATTCCATTTTAATTATCTACCTTTATAAATATAATAATAACTAACAAACGTTATGCATAAATAACATACTAATAAATGCTATTATTCATTATTAATGCAATAAATACGTATAAACTACGTAAATAAACTTCGTATTCATAACCAAATATATTTTAGTCATAAAGATGAAACTTGAATATGCTTTCCATATTTAATTTGCTGAAATGAAATTCCTTAGGAAGGTTTTCTGCCATGATTTCCATAAAATAGTTTAACATAAAAAGGAAATACTAACTCCTTTTGAAATTACAAAGAATGTAAAATTTCCTATTCCTTGTTAAATTAGGCATCGCCCTCTTGAATGGAAAGTGGAAAAAGTAAATAAATTTATAAAAATCAAATGGATGTTCTTCCCACAAATTAAACTATGAAGAATCTACAACATAGCACAAATTGGGCAATAATCCAAAAATCCTATTTTACACCTAAATATAGATCTAGAATAAAAATATACAATATTCAAATTCTAATTGTTCCATTTTCCATTTTCTTATTTCTAATGAAATCATTTTGTGGAAATTTCATACATTACACATTACGACCATTCATCATATAAAATTTAAATGTGATCGAATCGAATATGGATCCAATATCCATATCTTGTACTAATGAACAAACTACATACATCTATAATGACCTAATGTTCTTCATTCTATAACATTTATTAATTTTTTTATTGAATACACGATTTCACACTATGTTCCACTTTCTTATTTCTAATGAGATAATTTTATGGAAATTTCATACATTACCAACTACCACCCTTCATCATATAACATTTATATATGATCGAATATGGATCCAATATCTATATCTTGTACTACTTAAGAGTTCAAAAATCGTAGAAATAATAAAATGTCTTGGGCAAATAAACACTTAATCAACCAAGTTATGGAAGTGTTTAGTTACGCTCTTACACGGATCTTGAAGTGAAAACATGTCAAAAGATTTAAGGTAATTAAGCACATTTTATATTTCTTTGTCAACCTTTAATTGAGTTCAATCGTATCTTCATTAATAAATATTTTATAAATTTTTATTAGTTGCACAAATTTATCGATGTAGATTATTTTTAATTTATATAGCAAACTTCCTATAATATTAGAAAGATTAAATGTTTCCACTTCAATTTTCTAATAAAGCTCCCACTAAATTTTTATATTTCTAAAAATCTTAAGAAAAACATAGAAATCTTTCAATTTCTCTAGTGGGTGTTAGGACTAGCTTGCCTTAGGATTCTAACCTTGAGTTTTCTCAACAAATCATGGGCCCACAAGTAATGGATAGCACTTTATTTGTTGTATCATATGCAACACCTAACCTATGGTCCTTGTCCTAATATAGATCTACAATTTTGTCAACAAATCAAAAGAGCTTATTCACTTATACCCATCATTTTGCGATGGCCTAAGTATATGTATGTACGTTGGGTTCGCTTAACAAATACATATACAATTTTCTTACCTTATCCAGTCGATATATTAATAATACTACACATAACATCTCCAACTTGAGTTTGCTCTATAACTAGAGAGCGTGTAAGTAATATATTAATAAATAAATGGAAGTGGTCAACATTTTTATTAGAGATTCGTAATCATTAATATATAATTATTTGAGTGATTCGATATAAGGAATAATGTATTTTATGAAATACCCTCATGCTTGACACATTTGAAATTAGGGTATACGTACTATATGTATGTATTTATTTCTTAATTCAAATGTGGTTTTCATTCTAGTTACACTTAAATTTATACATATATAGTTATATATGTATTGTCTAGCATTTGAACCGAGTAATTTCTAAGTGAATCTGGACTTTATGACAAAGTCGAAATGGAACATGAAATTGAGGGGATGCTTGGGAAGATAGAACAAGGCAACATAAAAAGTTTGAAGTCATTTGGAGCATAACAAATATGGTCGGCACTGACCACAATTGTGGTGGGTACGAGTTTGTTGCAATAGTGGGACCTACATCTGAACTTGGAAGATTTAGGTCTATATAAGTATGCAACGAATAAATATGCTCGATAATATCTGTACCTTTGGTCGATATCAACATGGTTTACATATTCAGATTTGACTTATTTTTCCTTCCTACTTCCATGGATCTCAACTCTTACATGGTCTTCCATGATCTAACGACTATGGTAGAGGATTTCGACTTTAAATATGGAAGTTAGAGCAACGTGAAGAGGACTTTTACACTTTTTAACTTTTGGTTCTAACTCACCATTCTCTTCTCCTCCATACTTCATCAATTTATCACGAATTACTGTCAACCTAAGACTACCTTGATTTCTAGTTTTGAACCTTTATAAATTGTTTATACTTATGAGAAATCTCAAAGCAATAAAACTAAGTGGATGTAGGTAGTGATTTGACGCCTAATCACTATTAAAATATTTGTGTTATTGCTATTTTACTCTCATTTTTTATTATCTACCATTGTTTTTAATAGATTTGGGTTGTTGTATCACTTTTTACTAACATTTTTGGTTCTTTTCTCAAGAGCAAGTGTAACGAATAGGATTTTTTAGTCCAAAATCAACACTAATACGTCCACTGTATTGCCTGTCGAGCATTCAAGCATCGGAAAAACCAATTGTTAAGGGTATAGAAAATAAAGATTGAATCGAATCTCAAACGAATGGAATAATTTATAATATTAATAATCTTTATAGTGAAAAATTTGAAATATGTAACAACCCTAGATTTTTGAATATAATTTAAATTTGACTTTAGTTTTGTTTGAAATTATATTAATTTTTTTATTTGTAAGATTTCATTTATAAATATTTTTAAAGTGATAATGAAATTTTTCCAAAATTTATTGCATTTATTTTCTATTTTTAAAGGCAAGTTTCCATTTTACTGCTATTTTCTTCATTTAATTTTATTTGATTAAAATTTACTTATTTATTTTTATGCATGCATTTTATTTTTGAATTCTTATCTTTATTTATAAATATTTTTCAGGTACATAGAATTTTCCCAAAATTTATTCCATTTATTTTCAAATTTTCAAGCCTAGTTTGCAATTTTTCCTATTTTTCTTAATTTAATTATATATAATTAATATTTATTTATTTTTGTTCATTTACTAAATTTTCATTTTTTTATCTGAATTTATATATATTTTTCAGTTATTTAAAATTTCAAAAGAAAATATGGAAATTTGAAGAGTTTTGTGACTTTTGTTATTCTTTGACCCTTTGTATTCACACCTCTTCATTTTCAACCAACACCTTTTTCATTTTTGCTGCCTTAACTCTCTTCTCTTCAACCGACTACCCCATTTCATCTCACGCACAAACAAAAGATAAAAAACCCACAATATTTCGGCCACATCCTTGAGAAAAACTTTTGGTAATCTTTCTTCTTTTTTTCATTTTTCATTTTTTTGTTCATGTAATTTTCACTTGCTTCTTCTCTTTAGGTTCGGCCCCTGCCATCTCCAGCCATATTACCGCCTCCACCACCACCTCCTCTCCAACCCCATAGCCAATCCGAGCCATCCCATGAGGTAAATCCACACACAAATGCACCAAACTCCACTTGTATATGCATAGCCGATCACGTCTAGGTTCTACCACCTCAAACTCCACCTTGGTCGCAACTTGCACCACCATCTCCACCCCCTACCTGACCTAACACTACTGACACATCATCCTCTAACCCCACCTGAACCTGGCCGTGCCATTGTTTCCTTTGGCCGAGCACATTTGTTGCTCGAAAACCATGTGTGTTGCCTTTGTGTTGTGTAGTTCATACACCCAATGTTGCACCATCATCAAACCCATGTTTAGCCGGCCGTACGAACCCAAAAACCAGATCCTAACCCATGCTTAGCCATGTGTTTCTGACCCTAGACTGAAGCATAAGTGGTTGAATGCAAATGCAAAAGATTTTGGCTTTGTTTTTTGCATTTAGTTCTAGCATTGTTTAATTGTATTTTGGGTTGAAAACTTATATTAGTTATATTGTTTTGTTTGAATGTGTTCAAGGCAATAATCTTTGGTTCTCTCAACATCAAATCATTGTCATGCTTCGTGCCTCTGAAGATCGTTGTCGTGTGTTTTGGTTGGGTCTCCAGCTTATACCAGTGAGTTATTCTCACCTGACAGTTTTATACTTATATGGCCTGTAAATCGATCACATTTGAATCTATAAAATGCATCACCATGTTACACCTGCTATGTTATGATTATATGATGTTCATCCATGCTTAAACACCTATTATATCATATGTTACTGTTATATGATGTTATTCTGTTATTTATATCAGTTTATCACAATGCAAGTTCCCTTTAGATTAGAATCACTATGGGTTGAAATGATACATACCGAACGGACTTTAGAATAGGGAAAAATCGTTATGGGCTGAAATGATAGGCCTGAACGATTTTCAATTTATTTCATTTACTTGGGATTATGGGTTTGAAATGATAAAACCCAAGTTTTCTCTGTAAATTACGGATTGAAATGATATATTATCCGTATTACTTTTTCCTAGATTAGAAAATGAAATACAGACTCGTAATTAATATAAGTTTTTCTAAAAAATTTAAAATATTTTAGAAATGTAAATATTATAATATTTTGATTTAAAGTTAATCAAAATTATTTTTTTTAAAGTATTATTGATTTTCTAAAAATTTATAAGTGAAATAAATTAATGGTAAAGTTAGAAAATCTAAAATATAAGTTATTTTGGAAATTATAATTTGTTGATAATTGGGATCTAAATTTAAGTTGGAAATTATGATAAATTTAGGATATTTTGAATTTAAATTAATTTAAAGTGATTTTATAATATATTATTGATTTTTGAATAAAGTTAAAATGTTAAATGAATGAATACTGAGTTGAATTTTGAAATATAACTTAAATTGGAAATTTGTGAATTTGTTTTAAAAGAGAATTTTTAAGTTATGTAAATAGAATGAAATTAAGTTATATTTTGAAATTTAAACTTAAGTGTTAAGTTAAAAATTTAATTATATGAATTGAAATTGAATGTTGGAATTTAATAAGTGAATTATTATTAAATATTGATTTTTTTGAATGGAAATTTAACTTTATAAAATCATGAATTTAAGGAAAATTAAATGATGGTTATAAATGTGAAAATGTATGATTTTATAAGTTTAAAATGATATAAATAAAATTTAATGGTTTATGAAATTATATTGGATATTTGAAAGTTAATTAATAGAAATTGTTGTAATGCTATTATTTCTAATGTAAATGATATTACAGCATTTGTAAATGCTGTAGTTGATATAAATGAACCAAATGGCTAAATTTTAGTAAAGGGTTATTATAGCACTTTGTAAGTGCTGTAATTGCTATATTTAACTAAGTTTTATTTGGAACTAAAGTAACCCTATTACCGCATTTTAAATGCAGTCTTTTGCTAAATTGAACTGTTTTAAACATAAATTTCCGTAGCATTTTCTACGTGCCGCGAAAGATGAATTTTCACTATTTTGATAAATTTAAGTGAATGAATGGACTTTGAAAAGTTTAAAATTTTGGAAATTTAATAATTTAATTATTAAATGTAATAACTTCATTTTTAATGATTTAAATGAAGTAATTCGATTTGAAATATAAACTATTTTAAAATGTGAGTTGAAATGCAATTTTAAATTGAATAAAATGAATGTGGTTTTGAAATGATATGATAAGTTGGATATTTTAAAATGGATTTGAAATGATATTGAATTGCTAACTGATATTTGATTTTTGAAATATAAATACCATTTTTAAATTTATAACTACAGGTTATAATAACGATTGGTTGTTAAAGAGACTAGGATCGGATATGGACATACTCTCTGTCGATACCGAAACCCACTTTAACAACTGTGTACACAGTGGAGATTCCAGAATGAATTAGGATGGTGACGACGTTCCTGAGGTACATTACATGGACCTGACTCCCGTGAGTTAGCTTAAGGTGGCTAAAACAGAAGCGATCTCGGGCCGAAAACGGTAGCACCTTTGGCTGGACACACTTCTTCGATACCATTCTATTACTGTTGTGATCGATTGGGTGCACCCCTTGATTTTGGAGTGTTGTTTGGGGTGGGCGTAGTGGGTGCTACGTTACCACCAGCCCGTGTGCGTAATTGGTATGTCTACCCTGGCATTGCCTTGTGTGTCGTGTCACCTACGATACCGAGCCTTTACTACGAGTTTGTTTTTCTCCCAAAGCCCATGGAGTATTTAGGGTAGTCTCCCGATCTGGAGATATGCTGATACTGGATGGACGACTGAGACTATTATGTGTGAAGGGTGATATGGGTAGCCCAGAACGCTATTTTAAAGTAAGTTTATTTTATTGTAGACATTATTATAATAGCGCAATATTGCTATATAGTAAATAGCTTGACGGATCCTTAAAGGATGGGCGGTCCCAGGCATCCTTTAAGTTTCTTGTACCTTATTACAGTTCACTTGAGTTGGTTTACATTATATAAGTATATATTGTCCTGACTCGAGTGTTTTGTGTTTTGCTTTACACTCGGGTTAGCCTAAGTATTCACAGCTTTGGATTCTCTTTCTAGAGCTGGTCTTTGCTAGAGATCCTGCCTATCTATTTATATATCTATTCTGTTTCAGCTATTCTAGTTTATCTCATGTACTAATGAACTTCTATGTATTTGGGATTTCTATTATATTGTTTCAGACTATTATTTTGTATTTGGGCTGAGACTCTGTTATAATAGCTTCATGAACTACTATGTTATTTTATATTCCATTGTGAGTTATTCTGATTGTTATGTGTGTGACGACCCGTCTTTCAATACCCAGAAAGACGTATCATCAATAAGAAAAGAAAGTGATAGAAATAGAAAGATAGAAAGAAAAGAACAACAATCATCAGAATCTCACAGCGGAAACGAACAAAATATAATGTTACACATATCCATTACATAGTTTTATATATCAGATACACAAAATAATAAGACTCCATTACATCTGACATTCATAAGAGTTTTCCAAACTATACAACTCAAAACACAACATCAAAATGTCACTACAGCGAATAGAGATAGATAAGTACACCTGGTCTCCAGCTCCTGCTTCCAAAACATTTGCTAATCCAAACCTAATCACTTGGCTACTCACAAAAATTTGAGTACCCAAGAGTTCGTAAAAACAAAATAAACTCCGGGTCAGACATGGGTCTGGTGTGAGTAAATCAGTTAAAGTTGTTTAACTTTAAAATCTTTTTGAAACAAAAGGTATCACGTAAGACTTCCCATAAATAAACACGGGTAAGTTTTTACCTTACGCTAATCAAAACATTTGATAGGAAATCCAGTGATACTATAATAGGGTTTAGGGTTTTCAAGTAAATAGAAAATAGCCGAAATTGTTACATTCATTAAATTCCAGCTACTAGCCACGAAAGTGGGTAATACAATCAAAACCGTAGGGTCTCGTAGGGAAAATAGGTTTCCATCAATGGCAGGGCTACTGGGATACCGCCCGTCACAGTACGGGGCCTAGATCATCGTACAGAGGAGCCACCCTAACTCCCCTGCAACACAAGGCTGGAATCATCCCTCATTGGACAGCTTCGAACAAGACAACCCCGCTGTTGTGGCCAACAACTACCCACACAGCCGAAATAATAAGGGACTTCTAGACATGGGTAAATCTCTCTCTCAAGTGGGGGCTACCTATGAAGCCTTGCTGCACCTCCCCTGTTTTAGCCATTCCCGGTGGGTGAGGCTTGAGGCTACGATTACCTTTAGAGAACACATCTCTTAGAATGCTCATAGTCCACCCGACGATGTTCTAAAAGCATTCAATCCATACAAGTTCGTTCCGGGTTCGAACGAAACCGAAGGCATTATTTCGTTACACTCATTTTGGAATCACCTCAGAGTTAATGACAATAACCCTTACACTCTAAAACTCCATCTAGATCCTCACTTGAGATGTCATGTAACATACGGAGATTTTCGTTCCTCGAAAATTCGACATCGACACTCACTTTATCGACTGCCGAGAAATCAAAGGCCGAAAAACCGAAATGTTATGGGTTTTAAAAAGAAAAGAAAAGAAAGAAGAGAGAAAAAGAAAAATAGAGGGAAAAGAAGATAGACAATTTTTAGAAAATAGAGAATTAGAAAAAACAGAAGATAGAAGAATTCTAAAGATAGAAAGAAAAAGAGAATAGAGAAAAAGGAAAAAAACAGAAGAAAATAGGACGGGACAGAAAGGAAACAACAGAACAACAACAGAATCTCACAATTCGCAGCGGAACAACATATAATAATAAATGAATAATCTTTAAACAAAGAACTATATCAGTTATTACATTTTATACATTACATTACATCATATCATCAGAGTGTACAACAACATACAACAAACAGTGCAGCGGAAAAAGAAATACTATATAAATAATATGTCATGCCATCCATCTTGCCTCCAGCAACTCCAGAATATCCAGAATATCCTGATAAACCTAACTCTTGACTGCCCGTGTGGAAATTGGTGGGCACCCAGAGTTTAGGAAGGAAAACAATAAACTCCGAGTCAGTCATGTGACTGGTGTGAGAACTCAAAACAGTTTATTTATCTTTAAAATAAAAAAGAGGAATATTTTTAAATTCAATTCGCAATGCTTTTTAAAAATGAGACTACCATAAGACCTCCTGCCACACACACAATGCAAACGCAGACTTGGAGAAGATTTCTTCTTATGTTAGTCAAACATGCTTGATACGCATTTAAAAAGAGCATTTGATATTATTATTAGTGCATAGTGTAGGAAAAATTCATTTCGAAAGTAGAATATAAATCTTAGCCAGCATAGGTACCATTATATTATGCCTACTAATAGCTACCATATTAAATGGCAGGTTCTACAACTAAAACCGTACAAGTTTCGTATTGTTTCTTTGGATTTCCAACAAATGGTCAGGCCAAGGAACTTCCCATTGCCACATGAGAATGCCTCTGGATGGACATCCCCGAGAACCAAACCGGATCTCTACCAACACAAGGCCGGGTTACTCCTAACTGAGTAACAACTGACCGAATATGCCATCCCCCGGTCCTTTGGGACCTTTTCACCGAGCGCTCGTAATCAATTCACACAATCATAAAGTGTTTTCAACATGAGTAAGTATCTGGGCTCCATACCATGATACCACCCTTTTCCAGAAGGAAATGGACACATCCTAAAGGGTGCTACCCCTCATAACCTTGCTGCTTCTTTCCTGTTTTGACCATTCACGGGGTGTGAGGCTCGACGAAGTCACGTCCACAAAAAAACATACTTTATACAAAAGCCATGCTTTGGGTCAACAAATGATCAACACAATGATCACAAGGATAGACGATCAAATAAATGATCCTATCACAAATAATCAACACAATGATCATTTCAGCATCACTCAGCATGTCACATTACCAAAATGGGATATATCGCTGATAACTTCAACTATATAACCTTTGAGCTCGTACGTCTCAAAGAAGGGTGTTAAGCAAAGAATAAATTCTCCGCCACCAACAGAAATATATTTGAAAGAAATCGGCTTTATATCTCAACTTGTAATGTCAGGCATACAATCCATACAAGTCTGTTCCGGGATCGAACAAAACCGAAGGCACTTCTTACGAAGTCCTTGCAATACGGGTATTCACAATCCCGATCGAATTTCCCATCACTTAAGGAATCTCTATACCAGGAGCTACCCAGTGCAGAGACAATCGATAGGTCATCCTATCGCTTTCGCAAATACTCGGTCTTCAACACCGATCTTCAAATGCAATTCATAACGACGTATCACATATTCGGAATGGGTTATACGACCCCATGGTCCTTTCCCGGTTAACCCGAATAGTGAGCGCTTATTCAAAAATAAGTGTGCATTCAAATTCAATCAATTCACATCAAATACCCATTCAAAGGGAAATATTGATAGTCGGCTATTGAACTATCAATGGATATGCATACATCACCAGATTCCAAATAATTTTCCAAATTATTTATTTTCCAAAATATCTTTACTAGATATATAGTTTCAACACTTCAAAAATAAATCAATATTTATTTTCAAACAAATTTCACTTTCACATATAAATTCCATAATGACTTTATATTTCAAAATATTCATGCATATTCGATTTCAATAATCCATTTCAATTTATCTTCAAAAGATAAATTCTAAATATTCACTTCATATTGGAAAACATTTCCATACTTATTAAAAATAAGTAATTCACAATCTTTTATTTTCAACACTTAGAAAATATTCAATACACTTAAACCGAATTAAGTATATATTTCTTTCTTTAAGGAAATCATTCACTTAAACATATTTACTTGGGCCAAAACGAATGTTACGTAAAACATCGTTACGACAACCCAAAATCACTAGTATAGGGATTCGAATTTAAAATAGATATATAAATCCCAATACTATTAAAAACATTTCCTTTCGGAAATCATTTACTATAACAACAGTGTTATAGTCCACCATTTCCTTTTATTTCTCGAAAACGTCTATTTCAACAATAAATGTTGAAATCTATGGTTTCGAATCTCAACACCTTTAAAACATCGTTAGATCGTTTTAATTCTGTTTAAAATATCACATTCTAAAACATTTTCTTTAACATGTTATTCACTATTCAAAAACGTGAATATACTATGTTCACAAATTCCATTATTTCTATTCACTTTAACTTAAAGGATTATTCACTGTCTAAAACGTGAATATAACTCCATTTATAAGTTATAACAATTAACTTATCAAAATAAGTCGTTTGCGGATTTATAAAACAACGTTTATAAATTCCATTTCTATTTATTTATAAAAACTTCTTTTTTTTATAAATTCCTTTATTAACATATTTCAGTTTATAACTCAATTATAAACTAAATGTTTATATTATAAGTTAAATACTTATAAAACGATTATTTTATAAAATCGTTCTTTAAACTTCATAATTATAAATCTTATAACTTATAAGATTCATTTATTTAACCAAATCTATTCTTCAATTAACTTCACAAATTTATAAATCTTACTATTTATAAATTTCATTTATAACTTCACAGTTTAAAATTCTATAAATTTCATTTATTTATGAAATTCATTTTCACTACATTCAAACACTTATAAAAACTCGTTTTATAATGTCTATATTTCAATTTATAAATATCCATTTATAAATCTCTTAATATAAATCAGTTTATATTATTATTCTAAAACGTCTTTAAATTCCTTTATAATTTCATCATTTCGATTTATAAAATAATTAAATTTTATAAATCCTATATTTAAACTTTTATCATATATTCAAAAATCCAATCTAAATTATTTTATAAAATCATTTGTTCATATTTCTCAAAAATCGACTTTTAATCGTATTTCTAAAAATCAGCTTTTTAACTATATTTCACAAAAACCATAATTTTTTATAACTTTAAAAATTATAACGTTTATTTATTTAAAACGGATCAATTCCAAAAATATAGTATATTTTCAAAAATCATTTTAAAGATCATTTTAAAATCCCAAAATTTGGGTCCAATGATGCTACACATCAAATAGTCAATCACCACTACAACGATATCATATATCGATATGATAATCCATCAAATATCAAAATATCTGAAATAAAATAAATACTGTTGAGGAATCCAGTTGGATCCCTCCAACCTGTTTCCTGCATCCAAAAAACATTAACACAATACCAATTTCGCTCCAGTACGAAATTATCGCGGTACATGTTCTTAATAAATATTATCCGCTTAATAACGGCGTAATAGGGTCTCATCCGCTAAACAAAAAATGCGGGAAATCAACAACTGCAATATATACATATGCCAATATATATATATTGATATTATATATAATACCAATTTCACTGTTTATGAAATATTCGCGGTATATGTTTATATTAAATAACATCCGCTTACTAACGGCGCATAATGTCTATTTTAACAATCAATAATTTACAGTCATCATTCAAACATGCATTCAAATATTTTAAATCTAACTATTTAAAATAAAATCGAAATCTATTCGATTGAGTGAGAAGTTCTCACCTTGGTTTTAAATTCCGTTTAAGCTTTTATTTCGAATAAAATTAAACGCGCGTTTAATTTTACCCGAAATTCTCACTAACTCCAAACGACTCCAAACCAACTCCATCGCGTAGTGCTCGTCCATACGATTCCAACGCAACTGAGTTTGCATTTTTTCGACCTCGTATGAAAAAGTTATGAATTTATGAAGTTCGTACACGATTTATAATATAATAAAATCTACATCTCCTTTTATAATTTTAACCTTTTACATCACAGCCCTTGATTTCAAACTCCAGCAATCCAGGCCGCAACTTGCAATCCCCCTTCTCCTTTCACGCGCACGGCTACAGATTACCAAACACGCACACAACCCATTCCATCTCAAACTAGGGTTCATCTTTGCCATCACCACGTCGAGCTTGAACGCGATCAGGGACCTTCACCTCGAAGAGCATCACCAGCATGACACTCGGCTGGAGCACCTTGGAGTTCGGCCATCTCTGGTGCGCGCAACCCGAGGTCGAACGTGCCTCCTTCTCAAGTCAATTGCCGCTAATCTACAACTCTAAACATGATCATAACCGTTGAGATTATAGATCTCAACATGCTCTTGAATTCTCTAGTTGAAGACGAGGCTCGATATCGCTTGGATTTGAAGATTTGGAGGGATGAATTTGGGGCAATTTCGGCCATTGAATATGTATGTGACGGCTGAACAAATGGATTAGGGTTTAATTTCTTTTTTTTTTTTTTTTTCAAGTGGGGGGGTGCTATTTATAAGGACCCGTTCGACACTATTCACCCGGAAATTCCGAACTCCGATTTAGACGCCGTAACCAGCGTACCTAGGGTTTACCCCGCGTTCCGGACACAATGGAACAGGTTTCGGAAGCTAATTCGGAAGTATGTGCGAGTTATGGCTGAAAACGCTCAATTTAAATTAAACCGATTTAAATCGATTTCTAGGCGTTTTAATTTGTACCGGACAAACGGTAAATCCAATTGACTTGAAATTTGAAACCTTACAATAATATCACATTACGGATCCGATGAAACTGGTTTCGTCGAAATCCGAGACTTTTTGAAAAATGGCTATTTTGACTCGCCAAATTTAAATTAAAAATAAATCGATGCGTTTCGAGCTGCCACGATCAAACGATAACTCCGATTGACACGAAAATTGAAATCCGGTAATAACTAACTATTACGGATCCAATGAAACTGGTCTCGTTCAATTCTGAGACTGTTCAAAAATTGACTATTTTACAGTCGATTATTAAATATTAAAATATTCCATTTTCACAGATTAACTTTTAATTCGATTTTAAAAGTTCTAAAATATTTCTATAACTCCAGTATGATTAAATAAAATTTTACAAATCATTTTCAATCATATTTAACCTCATTTTCAATTATTTCCATAATTTAACATATTAAATTATCGATTTAATTATCCAATTAAATCCAAAAATTCAAATAAAAATTTATTTAACTTATAAATTCACTTATTAATATTTAAAATTAATTAAATATTCAAATTTTAATTAATAAAAATTCTGGGTCGTTACAATCTTTCCCCCTTAAAAGAATTTCGTCCTCGAAATTACAAGTAAGAAAAGTTACAGAATCTATTTATTTTCCATAATTCATAGTTAAACTTCTTTCAAATCTTTACTAAGTTTTCCAAATCATACTTAGTTATCTTTTCAAAAACAACTACTATTGTTTAATTTTCAACTCCAAAATCAAAGTTAAAGTTTTCAAAATTTTCCAATTTTCTCAAATTTTTTCTAACGCCTTAAATTTCCGGAAAAATTCGCCATAGTCTCCTTTGCGCGGCTCGATCCGAAAAAAAAATGACAGTATATATATCACAAATATACATCTCATCAAGTAATGAGGCATCCCGAAGGGAAAAAAGTGTAAAAGTACGATATTTAATCCGAGATATGTACCTTATATTTTATTAGCAAGCATATACGGCTAATATAGCGCTAAAGCGAACTCCAAATGCGAAGCACACGCGATCCGCACCTACTAAACTCAACAAACAACATGAGAATCATGCACATATGCAAATAATCTCAATATACAACATATAGTAACATAATAACTATACATGTCACATAGCAAATGCAACCAAACAACAAATGCAAACATCAACCAACTACCATTCATAATCAAATGAATTTTCATTCATATTCTCATTAATATTCAATGAATTGGTTTTCAATTTAAATCACATTTGATTTATTTACATTGGATTTTTTTTATCAACATTCATTCTCAATTTAATTAGTTTGCATTCACTAATTAAATCCAATTCACGTTCAATTCTATTCAAATTTATTTACTTTCAATTTGAATTCAATTAACTTAGCTTTCAATTTCATTAATACTTAATGAATTACATACAATCAATCAACAATCATATAGCAACCAAAGTATATTAATTATAACCAAATTCCTTTGCTTATATTCATTCAATTTGGTTTAACACCATCACTTTTCCAATTGGTTTAATTAAATTGATTTTTATTCAATTATTCAACTTCCAATAAAATTAGATTTTAATGAATTAACATTTATATTCATTATTTTATATCAACTTAAATTTACATTCAATTGATTATCATTCAATCCATTCATTCAATTCAATTTCAAAAGTTGGATTTCATTTCTCTTTGAATTCACTTTTATTTACAACTCATATTCATATAGTTTCACTTCTTATATATATAAGTTTATTTCACAATTGTAAATCACTTTAATTATAATTCAATTCTTATAATTCATTTGCTTATACAATTATTCTTTAATTTAGATTATTCAAACAACCTAACAATCAACTTATATACACTTTAATAATTTAGAAAAATTATTCCTTCATATATAAAAATATAATCAAGGCAAAATTATTTCATTTACCCAATTTTAAAATCAATATTATGTCGAATTGTTCTATTCAAGTGTTTAGAAACCCCTTCGGCAAAGTTGTACATACCGTGCTGAGGAAGGTTCATATGCCACTCAATAAACCAATCATCACAATATAAAACGATTTTTATATTCACTAATAAATACGCTCTCATAGCTATTATTACACTCAAACTCATTCTAGAGTACTACTGACTCTATCTCTAATGAATAATACCCAACAGAACCATGGTTGTCGCTTAACCATCAGAGCTCCGATACCAAATGTAACGTACGCATTTTCGTTCTTCGAAAATTCGACATCGACACTCACTTTATCGACTGCCGAGAAATCAAAGGCCGAAAAACCGAAATGTTATGGGTTTTAAAAAGAAAAGAAAAGAAAGAAGAGAGAAAAAGAAAAATAGAGGGAAAAGAAGATAGACAATTTTTAGAAAATAGAGAATTAGAAAAAACAGAAGATAGAAGAATTCTAAAGATGGAAAGAAAAAGAGAATAGAGAAAAAGGAAAAAAACAGAAGAAAATAGGACGGGACAGAAAGGAAACAACAGAACAACAACAGAATCTCACAATTCGCAGCGGAACAACATATAATAATAAATGAATAATCTTTAAACAAAGAACTATATCAGTTATTACATTTTATACATTACATTACATCATATCATCAGAGTGTACAACAACATACAACAAACAGTGCAGCGGAAAAAGAAATACTATATAAATAATATGTCATGCCATCCATCTTGCCTCCAGCAACTCCAGAATATCCAGAATATCCTGATAAACCTAACTCTTGACTGCCCGTGTGGAAATTGGTGGGCACCCAGAGTTTAGGAAGGAAAACAATAAACTCCGAGTCAGTCATGTGACTGGTGTGAGAACTCAAAACAGTTTATTTATCTTTAAAATAAAAAAGAGGAATATTTTTAAATTCAATTCGCAATGCTTTTTAAAAATGAGACTACCATAAGACCTCCTGCCACACACACAATGCAAACGCAGACTTGGAGAAGATTTCTTCTTATGTTAGTCAAACATGCTTGATACGCATTTAAAAAGAGCATTTGATATTATTATTAGTGCATAGTGTAGGAAAAATTCATTTCGAAAGTAGAATATAAATCTTAGCCAGCATAGGTACCATTATATTATGCCTACTAATAGCTACCATATTAAATGGCAGGTTCTACAACTAAAACCGTACAAGTTTCGTATTGTTTCTTTGGATTTCCAACAAATGGTCAGGCCAAGGAACTTCCCATTGCCACATGAGAATGCCTCTGGATGGACATCCCCGAGAACCAAACCGGATCTCTACCAACACAAGGCCGGGTTACTCCTAACTGAGTAACAACTGACCGAATATGCCATCCCCCGGTCCTTTGGGACCTTTTCACCGAGCGCTCGTAATCAATTCACACAATCATAAAGTGTTTTCAACATGAGTAAGTATCTGGGCTCCATACCATGATACCACCCTTTTCCAGAAGGAAATGGACACATCCTAAAGGGTGCTACCCCTCATAACCTTGCTGCTTCTTTCCTGTTTTGACCATTCACGGGGTGTGAGGCTCGACGAAGTCACGTCCACAAAAAAACATACTTTATACAAAAGCCATGCTTTGGGTCAACAAATGATCAACACAATGATCACAAGGATAGACGATCAAATAAATGATCCTATCACAAATAATCAACACAATGATCATTTCAGCATCACTCAGCATGTCACATTACCAAAATGGGATATATCGCTGATAACTTCAACTATATAACCTTTGAGCTCGTACGTCTCAAAGAAGGGTGTTAAGCAAAGAATAAATTCTCCGCCACCAACAGAAATATATTTGAAAGAAATCGGCTTTATATCTCAACTTGTAATGTCAGGCATACAATCCATACAAGTCTGTTCCGGGATCGAACAAAACCGAAGGCACTTCTTACGAAGTCCTTGCAATACGGGTATTCACAATCCCGATCGAATTTCCCATCACTTAAGGAATCTCTATACCAGGAGCTACCCAGTGCAGAGACAATCGATAGGTCATCCTATCGCTTTCGCAAATACTCGGTCTTCAACACCGATCTTCAAATGCAATTCATAACGACGTATCACATATTCGGAATGGGTTATACGACCCCATGGTCCTTTCCCGGTTAACCCGAATAGTGAGCGCTTATTCAAAAATAAGTGTGCATTCAAATTCAATCAATTCACATCAAATACCCATTCAAAGGGAAATATTGATAGTCGGCTATTGAACTATCAATGGATATGCATACATCACCAGATTCCAAATAATTTTCCAAATTATTTATTTTCCAAAATATCTTTACTAGATATATAGTTTCAACACTTCAAAAATAAATCAATATTTATTTTCAAACAAATTTCACTTTCACATATAAATTCCATAATGACTTTATATTTCAAAATATTCATGCATATTCGATTTCAATAATCCATTTCAATTTATCTTCAAAAGATAAATTCTAAATATTCACTTCATATTGGAAAACATTTCCATACTTATTAAAAATAAGTAATTCACAATCTTTTATTTTCAACACTTAGAAAATATTCAATACACTTAAACCGAATTAAGTATATATTTCTTTCTTTAAGGAAATCATTCACTTAAACATATTTACTTGGGCCAAAACGAATGTTACGTAAAACATCGTTACGACAACCCAAAATCACTAGTATAGGGATTCGAATTTAAAATAGATATATAAATCCCAATACTATTAAAAACATTTCCTTTCGGAAATCATTTACTATAACAACAGTGTTATAGTCCACCATTTCCTTTTATTTCTCGAAAACGTCTATTTCAACAATAAATTTTGAAATCTATGGTTTCGAATCTCAACACCTTTAAAACATCGTTAGATCGTTTTAATTCTGTTTAAAATATCACATTCTAAAACATTTTCTTTAACATGTTATTCACTATTCAAAAACGTGAATATACTATGTTCACAAATTCCATTATTTCTATTCACTTTAACTTAAAGGATTATTCACTGTCTAAAACGTGAATATAACTCCATTTATAAGTTATAACAATTAACTTATCAAAATAAGTCGTTTGCGGATTTATAAAACAACGTTTATAAATTCCATTTCTATTTATTTATAAAAACTTCTTTTTTTTATAAATTCCTTTATTAACATATTTCAGTTTATAACTCAATTATAAACTAAATGTTTATATTATAAGTTAAATACTTATAAAACGATTATTTTATAAAATCGTTCTTTAAACTTCATAATTATAAATCTTATAACTTATAAGATTCATTTATTTAACCAAATCTATTCTTCAATTAACTTCACAAATTTATAAATCTTACTATTTATAAATTTCATTTATAACTTCACAGTTTAAAATTCTATAAATTTCATTTATTTATGAAATTCATTTTCACTACATTCAAACACTTATAAAAACTCGTTTTATAATGTCTATATTTCAATTTATAAATATCCATTTATAAATCTCTTAATATAAATCAGTTTATATTATTATTCTAAAACGTCTTTAAATTCCTTTATAATTTCATCATTTCGATTTATAAAATAATTAAATTTTATAAATCCTATATTTAAACTTTTATCATATATTCAAAAATCCAATCTAAATTATTTTATAAAATCATTTGTTCATATTTCTCAAAAATCGACTTTTAATCGTATTTCTAAAAATCAGCTTTTTAACTATATTTCACAAAAACCATAATTTTTTATAACTTTAAAAATTATAACGTTTATTTATTTAAAACGGATCAATTCCAAAAATATAGTATATTTTCAAAAATCATTTTAAAGATCATTTTAAAATCCCAAAATTTGGGTCCAATGATGCTACACATCAAATAGTCAATCACCACTACAACGATATCATATATCGATATGATAATCCATCAAATATCAAAATATCTGAAATAAAATAAATACTGTTGAGGAATCCAGTTGGATCCCTCCAACCTGTTTCCTGCATCCAAAAAACATTAACACAATACCAATTTCGCTCCAGTACGAAATTATCGCGGTACATGTTCTTAATAAATATTATCCGCTTAATAACGGCGTAATAGGGTCTCATCCGCTAAACAAAAAATGCGGGAAATCAACAACTGCAATATATACATATGCCAATATATATATATTGATATTATATATAATACCAATTTCACTGTTTATGAAATATTCGCGGTATATGTTTATATTAAATAACATCCGCTTACTAACGGCGCATAATGTCTATTTTAACAATCAATAATTTACAGTCATCATTCAAACATGCATTCAAATATTTTAAATCTAACTATTTAAAATAAAATCGAAATCTATTCGATTGAGTGAGAAGTTCTCACCTTGGTTTTAAATTCCGTTTAAGCTTTTATTTCGAATAAAATTAAACGCGCGTTTAATTTTACCCGAAATTCTCACTAACTCCAAACGACTCCAAACCAACTCCATCGCGTAGTGCTCGTCCATACGATTCCAACGCAACTGAGTTTGCATTTTTTCGACCTCGTATGAAAAAGTTATGAATTTATGAAGTTCGTACACGATTTATAATATAATAAAATCTACATCTCCTTTTATAATTTTAACCTTTTACATCACAGCCCTTGATTTCAAACTCCAGCAATCCAGGCCGCAACTTGCAATCCCCCTTCTCCTTTCACGCGCACGGCTACAGATTACCAAACACGCACACAACCCATTCCATCTCAAACTAGGGTTCATCTTTGCCATCACCACGTCGAGCTTGAACGCGATCAGGGACCTTCACCTCGAAGAGCATCACCAGCATGACACTCGGCTGGAGCACCTTGGAGTTCGGCCATCTCTGGTGCGCGCAACCCGAGGTCGAACGTGCCTCCTTCTCAAGTCAATTGCCGCTAATCTACAACTCTAAACATGATCATAACCGTTGAGATTATAGATCTCAACATGCTCTTGAATTCTCTAGTTGAAGACGAGGCTCGATATCGCTTGGATTTGAAGATTTGGAGGGATGAATTTGGGGCAATTTCGGCCATTGAATATGTATGTGACGGCTGAACAAATGGATTAGGGTTTAATTTCTTTTTTTTTTTTTTTTTTCAAGTGGGGGGGTGCTATTTATAAGGACCCGTTCGACACTATTCACCCGGAAATTCCGAACTCCGATTTAGACGCCGTAACCAGCGTACCTAGGGTTTACCCCGCGTTCCGGACACAATGGAACAGGTTTCGGAAGCTAATTCGGAAGTATGTGCGAGTTATGGCTGAAAACGCTCAATTTAAATTAAACCGATTTAAATCGATTTCTAGGCGTTTTAATTTGTACCGGACAAACGGTAAATCCAATTGACTTGAAATTTGAAACCTTACAATAATATCACATTACGGATCCGATGAAACTGGTTTCGTCGAAATCCGAGACTTTTTGAAAAATGGCTATTTTGACTCGCCAAATTTAAATTAAAAATAAATCGATGCGTTTCGAGCTGCCACGATCAAACGATAACTCCGATTGACACGAAAATTGAAATCCGGTAATAACTAACTATTACGGATCCAATGAAACTGGTCTCGTTCAATTCTGAGACTGTTCAAAAATTGACTATTTTACAGTCGATTATTAAATATTAAAATATTCCATTTTCACAGATTAACTTTTAATTCGATTTTAAAAGTTCTAAAATATTTCTATAACTCCAGTATGATTAAATAAAATTTTACAAATCATTTTCAATCATATTTAACCTCATTTTCAATTATTTCCATAATTTAACATATTAAATTATCGATTTAATTATCCAATTAAATCCAAAAATTCAAATAAAAATTTATTTAACTTATAAATTCACTTATTAATATTTAAAATTAATTAAATATTCAAATTTTAATTAATAAAAATTCTGGGTCGTTACAATCTTTCCCCCTTAAAAGAATTTCGTCCTCGAAATTACAAGTAAGAAAAGTTACAGAATCTATTTATTTTCCATAATTCATAGTTAAACTTCTTTCAAATCTTTACTAAGTTTTCCAAATCATACTTAGTTATCTTTTCAAAAACAACTACTATTGTTTAATTTTCAACTCCAAAATCAAAGTTAAAGTTTTCAAAATTTTCCAATTTTCTCAAATTTTTTCTAACGCCTTAAATTTCCGGAAAAATTCGCCATAGTCTCCTTTGCGCGGCTCGATCCGAAAAAAAAATGACAGTATATATATCACAAATATACATCTCATCAAGTAATGAGGCATCCCGAAGGGAAAAAAGTGTAAAAGTACGATATTTAATCCGAGATATGTACCTTATATTTTATTAGCAAGCATATACGGCTAATATAGCGCTAAAGCGAACTCCAAATGCGAAGCACACGCGATCCGCACCTACTAAACTCAACAAACAACATGAGAATCATGCACATATGCAAATAATCTCAATATACAACATATAGTAACATAATAACTATACATGTCACATAGCAAATGCAACCAAACAACAAATGCAAACATCAACCAACTACCATTCATAATCAAATGAATTTTCATTCATATTCTCATTAATATTCAATGAATTGGTTTTCAATTTAAATCACATTTGATTTATTTACATTGGATTTTTTTTATCAACATTCATTCTCAATTTAATTAGTTTGCATTCACTAATTAAATCCAATTCACGTTCAATTCTATTCAAATTTATTTACTTTCAATTTGAATTCAATTAACTTAGCTTTCAATTTCATTAATACTTAATGAATTACATACAATCAATCAACAATCATATAGCAACCAAAGTATATTAATTATAACCAAATTCCTTTGCTTATATTCATTCAATTTGGTTTAACACCATCACTTTTCCAATTGGTTTAATTAAATTGATTTTTATTCAATTATTCAACTTCCAATAAAATTAGATTTTAATGAATTAACATTTATATTCATTATTTTATATCAACTTAAATTTACATTCAATTGATTATCATTCAATCCATTCATTCAATTCAATTTCAAAAGTTGGATTTCATTTCTCTTTGAATTCACTTTTATTTACAACTCATATTCATATAGTTTCACTTCTTATATATATAAGTTTATTTCACAATTGTAAATCACTTTAATTATAATTCAATTCTTATAATTCATTTGCTTATACAATTATTCTTTAATTTAGATTATTCAAACAACCTAACAATCAACTTATATACACTTTAATAATTTAGAAAAATTATTCCTTCATATATAAAAATATAATCAAGGCAAAATTATTTCATTTACCCAATTTTAAAATCAATATTATGTCGAATTGTTCTATTCAAGTGTTTAGAAACCCCTTCGGCAAAGTTGTACATACCGTGCTGAGGAAGGTTCATATGCCACTCAATAAACCAATCATCACAATATAAAACGATTTTTATATTCACTAATAAATACGCTCTCATAGCTATTATTACACTCAAACTCATTCTAGAGTACTACTGACTCTATCTCTAATGAATAATACCCAACAGAACCATGGTTGTCGCTTAACCATCAGAGCTCCGATACCAAATGTAACGTACGCATTTTCGTTCTTCGAAAATTCGACATCGACACTCACTTTATCGACTGCCGAGAAATCAAAGGCCGAAAAACCGAAATGTTATGGGTTTTAAAAAGAAAAGAAAAGAAAGAAGAGAGAAAAAGAAAAATAGAGGGAAAAGAAGATAGACAATTTTTAGAAAATAGAGAATTAGAAAAAACAGAAGATAGAAGAATTCTAAAGATAGAAAGAAAAAGAGAATAGAGAAAAAGGAAAAAAACAGAAGAAAATAGGACGGGACAGAAAGGAAACAACAGAACAACAACAGAATCTCACAATTCGCAGCGGAACAACATATAATAATAAATGAATAATCTTTAAACAAAGAACTATATCAGTTATTACATTTTATACATTACATTACATCATATCATCAGAGTGTACAACAACATACAACAAACAGTGCAGCGGAAAAAGAAATACTATATAAATAATATGTCATGCCATCCATCTTGCCTCCAGCAACTCCAGAATATCCAGAATATCCTGATAAACCTAACTCTTGACTGCCCGTGTGGAAATTGGTGGGCACCCAGAGTTTAGGAAGGAAAACAATAAACTCCGAGTCAGTCATGTGACTGGTGTGAGAACTCAAAACAGTTTATTTATCTTTAAAATAAAAAAGAGGAATATTTTTAAATTCAATTCGCAATGCTTTTTAAAAATGAGACTACCATAAGACCTCCTGCCACACACACAATGCAAACGCAGACTTGGAGAAGATTTCTTCTTATGTTAGTCAAACATGCTTGATACGCATTTAAAAAGAGCATTTGATATTATTATTAGTGCATAGTGTAGGAAAAATTCATTTCGAAAGTAGAATATAAATCTTAGCCAGCATAGGTACCATTATATTATGCCTACTAATAGCTACCATATTAAATGGCAGGTTCTACAACTAAAACCGTACAAGTTTCGTATTGTTTCTTTGGATTTCCAACAAATGGTCAGGCCAAGGAACTTCCCATTGCCACATGAGAATGCCTCTGGATGGACATCCCCGAGAACCAAACCGGATCTCTACCAACACAAGGCCGGGTTACTCCTAACTGAGTAACAACTGACCGAATATGCCATCCCCCGGTCCTTTGGGACCTTTTCACCGAGCGCTCGTAATCAATTCACACAATCATAAAGTGTTTTCAACATGAGTAAGTATCTGGGCTCCATACCATGATACCACCCTTTTCCAGAAGGAAATGGACACATCCTAAAGGGTGCTACCCCTCATAACCTTGCTGCTTCTTTCTTGTTTTGACCATTCACGGGGTGTGAGGCTCGACGAAGTCACGTCCACAAAAAAACATACTTTATACAAAAGCCATGCTTTGGGTCAACAAATGATCAACACAATGATCACAAGGATAGACGATCAAATAAATGATCCTATCACAAATAATCAACACAATGATCATTTCAGCATCACTCAGCATGTCACATTACCAAAATGGGATATATCGCTGATAACTTCAACTATATAACCTTTGAGCTCGTACGTCTCAAAGAAGGGTGTTAAGCAAAGAATAAATTCTCCGCCACCAACAGAAATATATTTGAAAGAAATCGGCTTTATATCTCAACTTGTAATGTCAGGCATACAATCCATACAAGTCTGTTCCGGGATCGAACAAAACCGAAGGCACTTCTTACGAAGTCCTTGCAATACGGGTATTCACAATCCCGATCGAATTTCCCATCACTTAAGGAATCTCTATACCAGGAGCTACCCAGTGCAGAGACAATCGATAGGTCATCCTATCGCTTTCGCAAATACTCGGTCTTCAACACCGATCTTCAAATGCAATTCATAACGACGTATCACATATTCGGAATGGGTTATACGACCCCATGGTCCTTTCCCGGTTAACCCGAATAGTGAGCGCTTATTCAAAAATAAGTGTGCATTCAAATTCAATCAATTCACATCAAATACCCATTCAAAGGGAAATATTGATAGTCGGCTATTGAACTATCAATGGATATGCATACATCACCAGATTCCAAATAATTTTCCAAATTATTTATTTTCCAAAATATCTTTACTAGATATATAGTTTCAACACTTCAAAAATAAATCAATATTTATTTTCAAACAAATTTCACTTTCACATATAAATTCCATAATGACTTTATATTTCAAAATATTCATGCATATTCGATTTCAATAATCCATTTCAATTTATCTTCAAAAGATAAATTCTAAATATTCACTTCATATTGGAAAACATTTCCATACTTATTAAAAATAAGTAATTCACAATCTTTTATTTTCAACACTTAGAAAATATTCAATACACTTAAACCGAATTAAGTATATATTTCTTTCTTTAAGGAAATCATTCACTTAAACATATTTACTTGGGCCAAAACGAATGTTACGTAAAACATCGTTACGACAACCCAAAATCACTAGTATAGGGATTCGAATTTAAAATAGATATATAAATCCCAATACTATTAAAAACATTTCCTTTCGGAAATCATTTACTATAACAACAGTGTTATAGTCCACCATTTCCTTTTATTTCTCGAAAACGTCTATTTCAACAATAAATGTTGAAATCTATGGTTTCGAATCTCAACACCTTTAAAACATCGTTAGATCGTTTTAATTCTGTTTAAAATATCACATTCTAAAACATTTTCTTTAACATGTTATTCACTATTCAAAAACGTGAATATACTATGTTCACAAATTCCATTATTTCTATTCACTTTAACTTAAAGGATTATTCACTGTCTAAAACGTGAATATAACTCCATTTATAAGTTATAACAATTAACTTATCAAAATAAGTCGTTTGCGGATTTATAAAACAACGTTTATAAATTCCATTTCTATTTATTTATAAAAACTTCTTTTTTTTATAAATTCCTTTATTAACATATTTCAGTTTATAACTCAATTATAAACTAAATATTTATATTATAAGTTAAATACTTATAAAACGATTATTTTATAAAATCGTTCTTTAAACTTCATAATTATAAATCTTATAACTTATAAGATTCATTTATTTAACCAAATCTATTCTTCAATTAACTTCACAAATTTATAAATCTTACTATTTATAAATTTCATTTATAACTTCACAGTTTAAAATTCTATAAATTTCATTTATTTATGAAATTCATTTTCACTACATTCAAACACTTATAAAAACTCGTTTTATAATGTCTATATTTCAATTTATAAATATCCATTTATAAATCTCTTAATATAAATCAGTTTATATTATTATTCTAAAACGTCTTTAAATTCCTTTATAATTTCATCATTTCGATTTATAAAATAATTAAATTTTATAAATCCTATATTTAAACTTTTATCATATATTCAAAAATCCAATCTAAATTATTTTATAAAATCATTTGTTCATATTTCTCAAAAATCGACTTTTAATCGTATTTCTAAAAATCAGCTTTTTAACTATATTTCACAAAAACCATAATTTTTTATAACTTTAAAAATTATAACGTTTATTTATTTAAAACGGATCAATTCCAAAAATATAGTATATTTTCAAAAATCATTTTAAAGATCATTTTAAAATCCCAAAATTTGGGTCCAATGATGCTACACATCAAATAGTCAATCACCACTACAACGATATCATATATCGATATGATAATCCATCAAATATCAAAATATCTGAAATAAAATAAATACTGTTGAGGAATCCAGTTGGATCCCTCCAACCTGTTTCCTGCATCCAAAAAACATTAACACAATACCAATTTCGCTCCAGTACGAAATTATCGCGGTACATGTTCTTAATAAATATTATCCGCTTAATAACGGCGTAATAGGGTCTCATCCGCTAAACAAAAAATGCGGGAAATCAACAACTGCAATATATACATATGCCAATATATATATATTGATATTATATATAATACCAATTTCACTGTTTATGAAATATTCGCGGTATATGTTTATATTAAATAACATCCGCTTACTAACGGCGCATAATGTCTATTTTAACAATCAATAATTTACAGTCATCATTCAAACATGCATTCAAATATTTTAAATCTAACTATTTAAAATAAAATCGAAATCTATTCGATTGAGTGAGAAGTTCTCACCTTGGTTTTAAATTCCGTTTAAGCTTTTATTTCGAATAAAATTAAACGCGCGTTTAATTTTACCCGAAATTCTCACTAACTCCAAACGACTCCAAACCAACTCCATCGCGTAGTGCTCGTCCATACGATTCCAACGCAACTGAGTTTGCATTTTTTCGACCTCGTATGAAAAAGTTATGAATTTATGAAGTTCGTACACGATTTATAATATAATAAAATCTACATCTCCTTTTATAATTTTAACCTTTTACATCACAGCCCTTGATTTCAAACTCCAGCAATCCAGGCCGCAACTTGCAATCCCCCTTCTCCTTTCACGCGCACGGCTACAGATTACCAAACACGCACACAACCCATTCCATCTCAAACTAGGGTTCATCTTTGCCATCACCACGTCGAGCTTGAACGCGATCAGGGACCTTCACCTCGAAGAGCATCACCAGCATGACACTCGGCTGGAGCACCTTGGAGTTCGGCCATCTCTGGTGCGCGCAACCCGAGGTCGAACGTGCCTCCTTCTCAAGTCAATTGCCGCTAATCTACAACTCTAAACATGATCATAACCGTTGAGATTATAGATCTCAACATGCTCTTGAATTCTCTAGTTGAAGACGAGGCTCGATATCGCTTGGATTTGAAGATTTGGAGGGATGAATTTGGGGCAATTTCGGCCATTGAATATGTATGTGACGGCTGAACAAATGGATTAGGGTTTAATTTCTTTTTTTTTTTTTTTTTCAAGTGGGGGGGTGCTATTTATAAGGACCCGTTCGACACTATTCACCCGGAAATTCCAAACTCCGATTTAGACGCCGTAACCAGCGTACCTAGGGTTTACCCCGCGTTCCGGACACAATGGAACAGGTTTCGGAAGCTAATTCGGAAGTATGTGCGAGTTATGGCTGAAAACGCTCAATTTAAATTAAACCGATTTAAATCGATTTCTAGGCGTTTTAATTTGTACCGGACAAACGGTAAATCCAATTGACTTGAAATTTGAAACCTTACAATAATATCACATTACGGATCCGATGAAACTGGTTTCGTCGAAATCCGAGACTTTTTGAAAAATGGCTATTTTGACTCGCCAAATTTAAATTAAAAATAAATCGATGCGTTTCGAGCTGCCACGATCAAACGATAACTCCGATTGACACGAAAATTGAAATCCGGTAATAACTAACTATTACGGATCCAATGAAACTGGTCTCGTTCAATTCTGAGACTGTTCAAAAATTGACTATTTTACAGTCGATTATTAAATATTAAAATATTCCATTTTCACAGATTAACTTTTAATTCGATTTTAAAAGTTCTAAAATATTTCTATAACTCCAGTATGATTAAATAAAATTTTACAAATCATTTTCAATCATATTTAACCTCATTTTCAATTATTTCCATAATTTAACATATTAAATTATCGATTTAATTATCCAATTAAATCCAAAAATTCAAATAAAAATTTATTTAACTTATAAATTCACTTATTAATATTTAAAATTAATTAAATATTCAAATTTTAATTAATAAAAATTCTGGGTCGTTACAATCTTTCCCCCTTAAAAGAATTTCGTCCTCGAAATTACAAGTAAGAAAAGTTACAGAATCTATTTATTTTCCATAATTCATAGTTAAACTTCTTTCAAATCTTTACTAAGTTTTCCAAATCATACTTAGTTATCTTTTCAAAAACAACTACTATTGTTTAATTTTCAACTCCAAAATCAAAGTTAAAGTTTTCAAAATTTTCCAATTTTCTCAAATTTTTTCTAACGCCTTAAATTTCCGGAAAAATTCGCCATAGTCTCCTTTGCGCGGCTCGATCCGAAAAAAAAATGACAGTATATATATCACAAATATACATCTCATCAAGTAATGAGGCATCCCGAAGGGAAAAAAGTGTAAAAGTACGATATTTAATCCGAGATATGTACCTTATATTTTATTAGCAAGCATATACGGCTAATATAGCGCTAAAGCGAACTCCAAATGCGAAGCACACGCGATCCGCACCTACTAAACTCAACAAACAACATGAGAATCATGCACATATGCAAATAATCTCAATATACAACATATAGTAACATAATAACTATACATGTCACATAGCAAATGCAACCAAACAACAAATGCAAACATCAACCAACTACCATTCATAATCAAATGAATTTTCATTCATATTCTCATTAATATTCAATGAATTGGTTTTCAATTTAAATCACATTTGATTTATTTACATTGGATTTTTTTTATCAACATTCATTCTCAATTTAATTAGTTTGCATTCACTAATTAAATCCAATTCACGTTCAATTCTATTCAAATTTATTTACTTTCAATTTGAATTCAATTAACTTAGCTTTCAATTTCATTAATACTTAATGAATTACATACAATCAATCAACAATCATATAGCAACCAAAGTATATTAATTATAACCAAATTCCTTTGCTTATATTCATTCAATTTGGTTTAACACCATCACTTTTCCAATTGGTTTAATTAAATTGATTTTTATTCAATTATTCAACTTCCAATAAAATTAGATTTTAATGAATTAACATTTATATTCATTATTTTATATCAACTTAAATTTACATTCAATTGATTATCATTCAATCCATTCATTCAATTCAATTTCAAAAGTTGGATTTCATTTCTCTTTGAATTCACTTTTATTTACAACTCATATTCATATAGTTTCACTTCTTATATATATAAGTTTATTTCACAATTGTAAATCACTTTAATTATAATTCAATTCTTATAATTCATTTGCTTATACAATTATTCTTTAATTTAGATTATTCAAACAACCTAACAATCAACTTATATACACTTTAATAATTTAGAAAAATTATTCCTTCATATATAAAAATATAATCAAGGCAAAATTATTTCATTTACCCAATTTTAAAATCAATATTATGTCGAATTGTTCTATTCAAGTGTTTAGAAACCCCTTCGGCAAAGTTGTACATACCGTGCTGAGGAAGGTTCATATGCCACTCAATAAACCAATCATCACAATATAAAACGATTTTTATATTCACTAATAAATACGCTCTCATAGCTATTATTACACTCAAACTCATTCTAGAGTACTACTGACTCTATCTCTAATGAATAATACCCAACAGAACCATGGTTGTCGCTTAACCATCAGAGCTCCGATACCAAATGTAACGTACGCATTTTCGTTCTTCGAAAATTCGACATCGACACTCACTTTATCGACTGCCGAGAAATCAAAGGCCGAAAAACCGAAATGTTATGGGTTTTAAAAAGAAAAGAAAAGAAAGAAGAGAGAAAAAGAAAAATAGAGGGAAAAGAAGATAGACAATTTTTAGAAAATAGAGAATTAGAAAAAACAGAAGATAGAAGAATTCTAAAGATAGAAAGAAAAAGAGAATAGAGAAAAAGGAAAAAAACAGAAGAAAATAGGACGGGACAGAAAGGAAACAACAGAACAACAACAGAATCTCACAATTCGCAGCGGAACAACATATAATAATAAATGAATAATCTTTAAACAAAGAACTATATCAGTTATTACATTTTATACATTACATTACATCATATCATCAGAGTGTACAACAACATACAACAAACAGTGCAGCGGAAAAAGAAATACTATATAAATAATATGTCATGCCATCCATCTTGCCTCCAGCAACTCCAGAATATCCAGAATATCCTGATAAACCTAACTCTTGACTGCCCGTGTGGAAATTGGTGGGCACCCAGAGTTTAGGAAGGAAAACAATAAACTCCGAGTCAGTCATGTGACTGGTGTGAGAACTCAAAACAGTTTATTTATCTTTAAAATAAAAAAGAGGAATATTTTTAAATTCAATTCGCAATGCTTTTTAAAAATGAGACTACCATAAGACCTCCTGCCACACACACAATGCAAACGCAGACTTGGAGAAGATTTCTTCTTATGTTAGTCAAACATGCTTGATACGCATTTAAAAAGAGCATTTGATATTATTATTAGTGCATAGTGTAGGAAAAATTCATTTCGAAAGTAGAATATAAATCTTAGCCAGCATAGGTACCATTATATTATGCCTACTAATAGCTACCATATTAAATGGCAGGTTCTACAACTAAAACCGTACAAGTTTCGTATTGTTTCTTTGGATTTCCAACAAATGGTCAGGCCAAGGAACTTCCCATTGCCACATGAGAATGCCTCTGGATGGACATCCCCGAGAACCAAACCGGATCTCTACCAACACAAGGCCGGGTTACTCCTAACTGAGTAACAACTGACCGAATATGCCATCCCCCGGTCCTTTGGGACCTTTTCACCGAGCGCTCGTAATCAATTCACACAATCATAAAGTGTTTTCAACATGAGTAAGTATCTGGGCTCCATACCATGATACCACCCTTTTCCAGAAGGAAATGGACACATCCTAAAGGGTGCTACCCCTCATAACCTTGCTGCTTCTTTCCTGTTTTGACCATTCACGGGGTGTGAGGCTCGACGAAGTCACGTCCACAAAAAAACATACTTTATACAAAAGCCATGCTTTGGGTCAACAAATGATCAACACAATGATCACAAGGATAGACGATCAAATAAATGATCCTATCACAAATAATCAACACAATGATCATTTCAGCATCACTCAGCATGTCACATTACCAAAATGGGATATATCGCTGATAACTTCAACTATATAACCTTTGAGCTCGTACGTCTCAAAGAAGGGTGTTAAGCAAAGAATAAATTCTCCGCCACCAACAGAAATATATTTGAAAGAAATCGGCTTTATATCTCAACTTGTAATGTCAGGCATACAATCCATACAAGTCTGTTCCGGGATCGAACAAAACCGAAGGCACTTCTTACGAAGTCCTTGCAATACGGGTATTCACAATCCCGATCGAATTTCCCATCACTTAAGGAATCTCTATACCAGGAGCTACCCAGTGCAGAGACAATCGATAGGTCATCCTATCGCTTTCGCAAATACTCGGTCTTCAACACCGATCTTCAAATGCAATTCATAACGACGTATCACATATTCGGAATGGGTTATACGACCCCATGGTCCTTTCCCGGTTAACCCGAATAGTGAGCGCTTATTCAAAAATAAGTGTGCATTCAAATTCAATCAATTCACATCAAATACCCATTCAAAGGGAAATATTGATAGTCGGCTATTGAACTATCAATGGATATGCATACATCACCAGATTCCAAATAATTTTCCAAATTATTTATTTTCCAAAATATCTTTACTAGATATATAGTTTCAACACTTCAAAAATAAATCAATATTTATTTTCAAACAAATTTCACTTTCACATATAAATTCCATAATGACTTTATATTTCAAAATATTCATGCATATTCGATTTCAATAATCCATTTCAATTTATCTTCAAAAGATAAATTCTAAATATTCACTTCATATTGGAAAACATTTCCATACTTATTAAAAATAAGTAATTCACAATCTTTTATTTTCAACACTTAGAAAATATTCAATACACTTAAACCGAATTAAGTATATATTTCTTTCTTTAAGGAAATCATTCACTTAAACATATTTACTTGGGCCAAAACGAATGTTACGTAAAACATCGTTACGACAACCCAAAATCACTAGTATAGGGATTCGAATTTAAAATAGATATATAAATCCCAATACTATTAAAAACATTTCCTTTCGGAAATCATTTACTATAACAACAGTGTTATAGTCCACCATTTCCTTTTATTTCTCGAAAACGTCTATTTCAACAATAAATGTTGAAATCTATGGTTTCGAATCTCAACACCTTTAAAACATCGTTAGATCGTTTTAATTCTGTTTAAAATATCACATTCTAAAACATTTTCTTTAACATGTTATTCACTATTCAAAAACGTGAATATACTATGTTCACAAATTCCATTATTTCTATTCACTTTAACTTAAAGGATTATTCACTGTCTAAAACGTGAATATAACTCCATTTATAAGTTATAACAATTAACTTATCAAAATAAGTCGTTTGCGGATTTATAAAACAACGTTTATAAATTCCATTTCTATTTATTTATAAAAACTTCTTTTTTTTATAAATTCCTTTATTAACATATTTCAGTTTATAACTCAATTATAAACTAAATGTTTATATTATAAGTTAAATACTTATAAAACGATTATTTTATAAAATCGTTCTTTAAACTTCATAATTATAAATCTTATAACTTATAAGATTCATTTATTTAACCAAATCTATTCTTCAATTAACTTCACAAATTTATAAATCTTACTATTTATAAATTTCATTTATAACTTCACAGTTTAAAATTCTATAAATTTCATTTATTTATGAAATTCATTTTCACTACATTCAAACACTTATAAAAACTCGTTTTATAATGTCTATATTTCAATTTATAAATATCCATTTATAAATCTCTTAATATAAATCAGTTTATATTATTATTGTAAAACGTCTTTAAATTCCTTTATAATTTCATCATTTCGATTTATAAAATAATTAAATTTTATAAATCCTATATTTAAACTTTTATCATATATTCAAAAATCCAATCTAAATTATTTTATAAAATCATTTGTTCATATTTCTCAAAAATCGACTTTTAATCGTATTTCTAAAAATCAGCTTTTTAACTATATTTCACAAAAACCATAATTTTTTATAACTTTAAAAATTATAACGTTTATTTATTTAAAACGGATCAATTCCAAAAATATAGTATATTTTCAAAAATCATTTTAAAGATCATTTTAAAATCCCAAAATTTGGGTCCAATGATGCTACACATCAAATAGTCAATCACCACTACAACGATATCATATATCGATATGATAATCCATCAAATATCAAAATATCTGAAATAAAATAAATACTGTTGAGGAATCCAGTTGGATCCCTCCAACCTGTTTCCTGCATCCAAAAAACATTAACACAATACCAATTTCGCTCCAGTACGAAATTATCGCGGTACATGTTCTTAATAAATATTATCCGCTTAATAACGGCGTAATAGGGTCTCATCCGCTAAACAAAAAATGCGGGAAATCAACAACTGCAATATATACATATGCCAATATATATATATTGATATTATATATAATACCAATTTCACTGTTTATGAAATATTCGCGGTATATGTTTATATTAAATAACATCCGCTTACTAACGGCGCATAATGTCTATTTTAACAATCAATAATTTACAGTCATCATTCAAACATGCATTCAAATATTTTAAATCTAACTATTTAAAATAAAATCGAAATCTATTCGATTGAGTGAGAAGTTCTCACCTTGGTTTTAAATTCCGTTTAAGCTTTTATTTCGAATAAAATTAAACGCGCGTTTAATTTTACCCGAAATTCTCACTAACTCCAAACGACTCCAAACCAACTCCATCGCGTAGTGCTCGTCCATACGATTCCAACGCAACTGAGTTTGCATTTTTTCGACCTCGTATGAAAAAGTTATGAATTTATGAAGTTCGTACACGATTTATAATATAATAAAATCTACATCTCCTTTTATAATTTTAACCTTTTACATCACAGCCCTTGATTTCAAACTCCAGCAATCCAGGCCGCAACTTGCAATCCCCCTTCTCCTTTCACGCGCACGGCTACAGATTACCAAACACGCACACAACCCATTCCATCTCAAACTAGGGTTCATCTTTGCCATCACCACGTCGAGCTTGAACGCGATCAGGGACCTTCACCTCGAAGAGCATCACCAGCATGACACTCGGCTGGAGCACCTTGGAGTTCGGCCATCTCTGGTGCGCGCAACCCGAGGTCGAACGTGCCTCCTTCTCAAGTCAATTGCCGCTAATCTACAACTCTAAACATGATCATAACCGTTGAGATTATAGATCTCAACATGCTCTTGAATTCTCTAGTTGAAGACGAGGCTCGATATCGCTTGGATTTGAAGATTTGGAGGGATGAATTTGGGGCAATTTCGGCCATTGAATATGTATGTGACGGCTGAACAAATGGATTAGGGTTTAATTTCTTTTTTTTTTTTTTTTTCAAGTGGGGGGGTGCTATTTATAAGGACCCGTTCGACACTATTCACCCGGAAATTCCGAACTCCGATTTAGACGCCGTAACCAGCGTACCTAGGGTTTACCCCGCGTTCCGGACACAATGGAACAGGTTTCGGAAGCTAATTCGGAAGTATGTGCGAGTTATGGCTGAAAACGCTCAATTTAAATTAAACCGATTTAAATCGATTTCTAGGCGTTTTAATTTGTACCGGACAAACGGTAAATCCAATTGACTTGAAATTTGAAACCTTACAATAATATCACATTACGGATCCGATGAAACTGGTTTCGTCGAAATCCGAGACTTTTTGAAAAATGGCTATTTTGACTCGCCAAATTTAAATTAAAAATAAATCGATGCGTTTCGAGCTGCCACGATCAAACGATAACTCCGATTGACACGAAAATTGAAATCCGGTAATAACTAACTATTACGGATCCAATGAAACTGGTCTCGTTCAATTCTGAGACTGTTCAAAAATTGACTATTTTACAGTCGATTATTAAATATTAAAATATTCCATTTTCACAGATTAACTTTTAATTCGATTTTAAAAGTTCTAAAATATTTCTATAACTCCAGTATGATTAAATAAAATTTTACAAATCATTTTCAATCATATTTAACCTCATTTTCAATTATTTCCATAATTTAACATATTAAATTATCGATTTAATTATCCAATTAAATCCAAAAATTCAAATAAAAATTTATTTAACTTATAAATTCACTTATTAATATTTAAAATTAATTAAATATTCAAATTTTAATTAATAAAAATTCTGGGTCGTTACATGTCACGACCTACCGTTTCACTTGGATCGATGTGGTTTTTCGAAAAATCAATTTTGATTCCCGATCCCGGTCTCATCGAAATCCAAACGCGTCTTAAAGGCCAAGTTGTTTAAATATTTAAACAATTCAATTCAATTTTAAACATTGAATCCACACAGCATTATCCACAGATAATAACAATCATCCAACTCAGATATATACAAATCTTATCATAGAATATCTCAACTATCATTCAATAGATATCAACCATATTCAGATATTCAATTCAAACAATCATCCATAAGCAAGCACTTCTTTAATTCATATAATTAATTTAATTAATTTAAATAAAATTAATTACTTAAGAATTAATCACTTAATTAATTAACAACTTTTTAATTAATTAACAACTTTTTAATTATCCTCGTTATTAATTAATTAATCTTTAAATTAATTAACAATCCTTTATTTAACTATTAATTAATTACTATATTTATTCATTAATAAAAACTTGATTTAAAATTTATCATTCCCTTAATTGGTTATTAATTAACCCTTAATTTATAATTAATTAACCTTGATTAATTTCTTAATTAATTACAAATTAATTTATCTTAATTACTTAATTAATTATAAACTAATTATCCTTAATTATTTAATTAATTAAATCTTAACCACTAATTAATTAATTGTAAATTGTAAATTAATTAATGTTTAATTACTTTATTAATTAACTCTTAATCGATTAGTTAATTAATTCTTAATTACTAATCAATTAATCATTAATCCCTTAATTAATTAGTTACTAATCACTTATTAATTAATCTTTAATTAATTAATTATTTAACTAATGATCTATTAATTATTATTTAATTTAATCCTTAAATATCAAATTATCAAACCATAATAAATAAATAAATTAAGTCTTAATAAATTAATTAATCTAAAAAAATTATTAATTAATTTTAACCTTAATTAATTTATAAATTAAAGTAAACTTTAATTTCAAAACTTAAATAAATTTTCAAAACCAAACAATTTCATTTATTATTAAAAACTATTACATATTAAAAACATTTTCAATTTGTTAAAACTAATTACCTTTTTAAAAGTTAATTTAAAGGAATATAAAATCATTTAAAACATCAACTAACAAAATATGAAATATTTTGAATTAAAAATATTTAACATTTCATAAGTAGTTGAAATAAATTTTTAAAGTTTAAACTTAAAACAAATTTGAAATTTTTAAACAAGTTAGAAAGCTTTAACTTCATTTTCCTTTGTGTTTGTCTCGACCAAACTCAAGACAACACAAACCCAAACCCCTATTCTTCCCTTACCTCTCTTCTTAGCTAAAAAATTCAGCTAACCCAAAACAAATAAAAACTGGATAGATCACTAACCTTCCCAATCCCCTACACGAGCAACCTGCTATACTTCCCGAACACACACACGAGCCACACACCCAAACACTCGAAAACTGCTTCGAGTCTCCCTGACCACCAACTCCACTGACACGATCATTATCCCGTGCACGTGCACGTTGCTCCGACGCCACCGCCACCATCCATGATACCACGCGCAGACCCCACTTCGACCAACAACACAACTCCGGCCCTCAATTTCAAATTAAACGAGCCAAATCAAAATATGGTTGCTCGAACCCATCAGACAGTATAACCCTCATCAGAAAATTTCCCCTTTACCCCTAACGCCGACCACTAATCGCCTCATTACTCCGACCACAACCTTGTAAGACCAAGACGCATCTTCACCCCAAGCCACTCGCAACTCGATCCATCCCACGATTCACATTTGCGAATTTCTTGAGCTCAAACAAACACAAAACCCTAGTTTCCCAAAATCACAACTCTCTGATGAATAATTATTACTTCCATTATTTTTCTTGTGTTTATCAACCACTAACACAACTTTGCCCCAAATTTCAAAGTCCAAAACCATCACAGTAACAAGAATTTTCTCAAAAATTAATTTCAGGCTATCATCATAATACTACATCAATTCCAATTTTAAAATTCTGCTTTTTACCTTAAAAATCATGTTATACATAGTGGATTTAGGATGTGAATTCAATTCAACGAAATTCAGAGCATGATTTTATCATGGTATAATTTTTCTACTGAATTATCTTGATTCAGCGGATTTTTAAAACAGTTTCTTTTTGAATATCACTTTAATACTTAATTCATGCTTAAGTGAGACTACTGCATAGAAGATTCTATCTTAACAATGATTTGTTAAGTAGAATTTGAAAATCTAGTTTAAATTTTACTCTATATTTGAAGATACAGAGAACATCAGAAGTATTTTAAACATGCACAGTTAAATTATAACTTGTAAACAAAGATTTACAAAAATAATAGGTATATGCAAACATCAACAGATCTAACATTCACATGCAAACATATTTACTTAAATTTTCAGATTTTAAAATTTACTCACCTGAATTTTTGTTGCTAAGCAGAGACAAGAATTTAAACTCTGGAAAATGAAAGGACTACAGTTTTCCTTTTTACTTGAAATTTGCTTGATCCAATGGTTGCTTGATGATTCTTAAATCTTTAATAAATCAGTATCTAGGACAGAAGAACTTTGAAATTTGCTTTTCAGAAATTTTGAAGATTCAGGAACCCTTGATTGCAGTTTTCAAAAGTATTTTGTATGCAGATTTTTTTCTGGAATTTGAATTGTAGTTTTTTAGATTTTTGAAAAGAGGTTTGAGTGTTTTGATAAATTTTGGTTGAAGGTGAAGATTTGAAGAATTTTCAGTTTTGTTAATGAAGGTGTAAAACTTTTCTTGCATAAGAAAATTTTGAATGAGAAAATTGAAATGAAGCATAAGAAGTGGTTTTTATATAAAATTTTTGTTTTATAAAAATTTAAAGAAAATAAATTAAATTTTTGACACTTGTCACTATCCCTAGTTAACTTCTTAACACATGTTTATTAGTGTGTTTTAAATGTTAACAAGTGTACTCTTCATGCAAAAAGAAATTTTAAAATGTTTTTATTAATTGATTTTCTTATTTTAAATCCATTTTTAATTCATATAAAATCAATTCTTCTTAAAGAATTGAATACAAATCAAATGTTATATCCTAAATAAAATCATGAAAATACTCTTTTAAACTCAAAGTATAATTTAGAATATAATTAACCTATTTTGAATCTTTAAATTTAACAATTCAAATTAAATTTTAAATTTTCAAATTAAAAAATCAAATTTTATATGAATACAATTTTAACCCATCTATTTCCCTTCTTTGTATATATTAATCTTAATTAAAATCAACATTCATTTACAACCTATTTATTTATTGTTGAATAGAATAAAAAATTTATCAATTTAATTTAATTTATTACAAAGATTATCATATTTAAATTGGGTTTGAAATTCCGGAATATCACATTCCTCCCCCCTTAAAAGAATTTCATCCCCGAAATTTAAACAAAAGATAATCCAAAATTTCATTTTATTCAACACTTCAAACATACATAACATCCATACATAAGAAATCAACAACAAAACATCCAAACACAATACATTCAATACAAACACCACTAGCTTTCCGGACACATATCCGGATAAGCCTTCCTAAAGCTATCCAGAGTCTCCCAGGTACAATCACTGGGATCCTCACTCCACTGGACTTTAACGAGATTCACTATCTTGCTTCTGAGTTGTCTCTCGTCTTGATCAACAATATGAACAGGATGTCTGACAACTGATAAGTCCGGCTCAACCTCTAAGTCTTCCTGCACAGCTGGTTCTACAATAAGAGATGGATCGTGCACATATTTCCGTAGATGAGATACGTGGAAAACATTGTGAATTCCAGCCATCCGGACTGGCAATTCAATCCTGTATGCTACGGCACCAATCCTCTCGAGTACTCGAAACGAACCAATGTACCTCGGAGCGAGTTTCCCTATCTTCCCAAATCTTACTGCTCCTTTAATGGGGGAAAATTTGACAAAAACTAAATCACGAATCTCGAACTCCAAATGTCTTCGTCTTTTATCTGCATATTTCTTTTGACGATCCTGAGCAGCTCTCGTCCTTTTCTTAATAAGCTCGATTTTAGCAGATGCTTCATGGATCAAATCTGGTCCAAGCACAATATGGTATTTTGACTCTATCCAACAAGTTGGGGATCTACACGGCTTTCCATATAGTGCTTCATAAGGAGCCATCTTGATACTTGCTTGGTAACTGTTATTATAAGAAAATGCCACTAGATGTAGATGGCCCTCCCATGATCCTCCAAAATCCAATACACAGGCTCTCAGCATATCTTCTAAAATTCGATTTGGCCTCTCCGTTTGTCCATCTGTTTAGGGGTGACATGCTGTACTCAATCTCAAGCTTGTTCCCGTAGCTGATCAATGCCTCCCAGAATTTGCTGGTGAAGATAGGATCTCTATCACTTACAATACTGACTGAAACACCATGCAATCTCACTATCTATTTCAAGAAAATTTCTGCCAGAGAAGCCGCAGTACGAATTGCCTTAACTGGTATAAAATGGGCGCTTTTGGTTAGACGATCAACAATCACCCATATTCCTTCATTCCCCTTCTTTGTTCTGGGCAAACCATCGATGAAGTCCATCGAAATCATCTCAAACTTTCACATCGGAATTTCCAAAGGTTGTAATAAATCGGCTGGCTTCTGCTGATCACCTTTAACTTGCTAGCAGATTGCACAACTATTAACGAATCTGGCTATATCTTCCTTCATGCCCTTCCACCAAAAGACTCTCTTCATATCCTTACACATCTTCGAGATTCCTGGATGGATATTTAATCTGGAGCGATGACTTTCTGACAACACCTCTTGTCGTGGATCCCTATCATTCGGAACACAGCTCCTTCCGTTGATCCTCAATGTTCCTTGGCCATCAATCTCAAAACTAGGACACTGACCCTTCCTAACTCTTCTGATAATTCTTCTTAGTTTACTATCAGATTCCTGCTTGCTTGAAATCCTTTCCAGAAGAGATGGAACCACTTCCAAAAGAGAAAGAACTGCATTTCTGCTAAGAGCTCTGCCACAATGTTCGCCTTTCCCGAAGTATACAGAATATCCAAATCATACGATGCCAAGAACTCGACCCATCGCTGCCGTCTTAGATTAAGATCTTTCTGAGAGAAAAGATATTTCAACGGTTTGTGATCCGTGAATAATTCAAACTTTTCTACTAAATGATAGTGCCTCCAGATCTTTAATGCAAAAACAATGGCCAACAGCTCTAGATCATGCGTAGCGTAGTTCCTTTCATGTGGCTTCAATTGCCGACTCGCATACGCAATTACCCTACCATTTTGCATAAGCACAGCTCCCAATCTAACAATACAGGCATCAGTATACACTTCAAACTTGCTCTTCCCATCTCGAATAGCCAATACAGGAGCACTTGTCAACCTTGCCTTCAGATTCTGAAAAGCTTCCTCACATTCCGGTGTCCACTTGAATTTAGCTCCCTTCCTTGTCAGCTTTGTTAGGTGAGAAGAGATCTTAGAATAATCCTTATAAACTTTCTGTAGTAACCGGCCAATCCCAGAAAACTGCGAACTTCTGTTGGTGTCCGAGGCTGCTTCCACTCCATAATAGTCTCAACTTTAGCTGGATCTATAGAGATTCCCTCACCAGAAACTATGTGGCCCAAAAATTTGACTTCAGATTTCCGAAAATGACACTTGGAGAACTTCGCCTTCAGAACGTACCTTCTCAGAGTTTCCAAAACTATTCTCAAATGCTGCTTGTGTTCTTCTTCCGACTTAGAATAAACCAAGATATCATCGATGAACACCAAAACAAACTTATTCAAAACATCTCTAAAGACTCGGTTCATCAGGTCTACAAAGTAGGCAGGAGCGTTGGTTAACCTGAAAGGCATAACCAACCACTCATAGAAACAATTAGGTCCCTTAAATGCAGTTAAGGGAATATTGTCCTCAGCTACCCTTAGCTGATGGAAACCTGATGTTAAATCCAACTGAGAAAAGACTGATGCTCCATGAAGCTGGTCGAAGTGATCATCAATTTGGGGAAGAGGATACTTATTCTGAATGGTCACTTTGTTCAATTCATGGTAGTCTACATAGAACCTTAGCGAACCATCCGACTTGGTGACAAATACAGCAGCCGAACCCCAGCAAGAAAAACTTGGTCTAATCAAACCCTTCTCCAACAGATCTTGAGTTTTCTTCACTAGTTCCTCCCTCTCTCTTGGAGCCATCCTCCTACTAGGTTGAATTACGGGTACTGCTCGAGGAACCAAATCTATACGAAACTCTATTTCTCGGTGCGGAGGCAAACACTTAACTTCCTCAAATACGTCAGAGAAATCCCAGACTACTTCAATATCTACAACCTCCTCTTGAGTAGTCTCAATTCCATGTAACAGACTACTCAAGTGAATTCCAGAGTTATCACACATTACTCTGGCAATCCTACCCAGATCAGTTTCCAACGAAACTGTTTTCTCATCACAATTTAAGACAGCCTTATATTTGTCAAGCCAATCCATTCCCAATATAAGGTCAAAACCTTTAAAATCCAATACATAAGAGTCACAGGAAAAACGTGGGATAGACAGGAGATTCTCAAACCCTTACAGACCCTATCTAATTTGGTTACCCCTCCTATAGGATTTGATACATATATGGGATTGTCTACGATACTATGGGTAAGAAAGAAATTCTCTACAGTTTCCAGAGAAATAAAACTTAAAGAAGCACCAGAATCAAACAAGACTTTAATATATTTTCCATTTAAAAGTAAGGTACCTTTTAAAAATCCTTTGCCCGTTAGACGAGTTTGATGGTGCGCCTTCTAAAGCAAATACTTTGTTCTGTTGAACTTTATGAAGGAGCGGGTAATCTTTAATCATGTGTCCCAGTTGATGACAGTTAAAGCAAAGAGACTTCTGAACTAAAGCTGACCCTAGTCCACTATAATGTCGTCACTGCTGTTGCTGCTTTCTTTCTTGAGGACAGTGATTTGCCAAATGTCCCACTTGATTATAATTATAGCATTTTCGGGGTCCATTGTTGTTTCCGAACTTCTTCTTGTTTTGTTTCTTCCAATTAGGATTGAATTTTCTTTTATTAGGGTTGGAAGAATTTCCTCCAGATGCAGCTACTCGCGCCTCAGATCTTTTGTTCATCAAGTCTTCATAACTTAGCGCCGCATCGATAAGCTCCGCAAAAGACCCTTTCAAATGTGCAGTCATTCTTTCATGATACTCAGGCCTCAACCCTTGGACAAACATCTCGTTTTTCTTAAGAGAGGTGTCTATAAATCCTGGACCATAGCAAGATAACTCGTTGAATTTAGTCTCGTATTCAGCTATAGACATGTTTCCTTGTTTCAGATTCAGAAAATCCTAATAAAACCGAGTTCTCCCTGCAGCAGGCATAAACTTCTCCTCAAACATCTCCTTAAACTCTTCCCAAGACATATCATCTTCCGAGACATTAGTAGTCACTGAATCCCACCAGACTGCGGCACCACCTTGTAATTGCCACGCAGCCATTATTCTGTTCTGTTCATCCGATAACCTCATGCTCTTAAAGATCTTCTCACACGAGCGAAGCCATGCTTGTACCTCTATTATAGTTTCTGATCCTTGGAAGGGTTTTCCTCTAAGATGAACGAAGTCCTTGCATAATGCAGCAAAAATGACTGGAGACGTAATTGGATTAACAGTTTCGTTATCAGTCTGCTCTCTCCTATTACCGGTTGATGCAATTTTAACAAATCTTCCCCTTCGGCCTCTTGAACTCATACTGGCTACCTGAACAGGTAACCCAACTAATTTAGATAAGGATATAGTTATGTAAGAAAATTACAAATACACACCCTCAAGATAGATACTAATCCAAAGCCTAGGTGTTTCTCAACCTATGCTCTGATACCAACTATGATAACCCATCTTTCAATACCCAGAAAGACGTATCATCAACAAGAAAAGAAATGATAGAAATAGAAAGATAGAAAGAAAAGAACAACAATCATCAGAATCTCACAGCAGAAACGAACAAAATATAATATTACACATATCCATTACATAGTTTTACATATCAGAGTACACAAAATAATAAGAATCCATTACATCTGACATTCATAAGAGTTTTCCAAACTATACAACTCAAAACAAAACATTAAAATGTCACTACAGCGAATAGAGATAGATAAGTACGCCTGGTCTCCAGCTCCTGCTTCCAAAACATTTGCTAATCCAAACCTAATCACTTGGCTACTCACAAAAATTTGAGTACCCAAGAGTTCGTAAAAACAAAATAAACTCCGGGTCAGACATGGGTCTGGTGTGAGTAAATCAGTTAAAGTTGTTTAACTTTAAAATCTTTTTGAAACAAAAGGTATCACGTAAGACTTCCCACAAATAAACACGGGTAAGTTTTTACCTTACGCTAACCAAAACATTTGATAGGAAATCCAGTGATACTATAATAGGGTCTAGGGTTTTCAAGTAAATAGAAAATAGCCGAAATTGTTACATTCATTAAATTCCAACTACTAGCCATGAAAGTGGGTAATACAATCAAAACCGTAGGGTCTCGTAGGGAAAATGAGTTTCCATCAATGGCAGGGCTACTGGGGTACCGCCCGTCACAGTACGGGGCCTAGATCATCGTACCGAGGAGCCACCCTAACTCCCCTGCAACACAAGGACGGAATCATCCCTTATTGGACAGCTTCGAACAAGACAACCCCGCTGTTGTGGCCAACAACTACCCACACAGCCGAAATAATAAGGGACTTCTAGACAGGGGTAAATCTCACTCTCAAGTGGGGGCTACCTATGAAGCCTTGTTGCACCTCCCTTGTTTTAGCCATTCCCGGTTGATGAGGCTTGAGGCTACGATTACCTTTAGAGAACACATCTCTTAGAATGCTCATCATCCACTTAACGATGTTCTGAAAGCATTCAATCCATACAAGTTCGTTCCGGGTACGAACGAAACTGAAGGCATTATTTCGTTACACTCATTTTGGAATCACCCTCAGAGTTAATGACAATAATCCTTGCACTCTAAAACTCCATCTCGATCCTCACTTGAGATGTCACGAACTAACGTTTCACTTGGATCGATGTGGTTTTTCGAAAAATCAATTTTGATTCCCAATCCCGGTCTCATCGAAATCCAAACGCGTCTTAAAGGCCAAGTTGTTTAAATATTTAAACAATTCAATTCAATTTTAAACATTGAATCCACACATCATTATCCACAGATAATAACAATCATCCAACTCAGATATATACAAATCTTATCATAGAATATCTCAACTATCATTCAATAGATATCAACCATATTCAGATATTCAATTCAAACAATCATCCATAAGCAAGCACTTCTTTAATTCATATAATTAATTTAATTAATTTAAATAAAATTAATAACTTAAGGATTAATCACTTAATCTTGCTTAACCAAGCATTAATTAATTAATCCAAATCATTTAATTAATTAACCACTTTTTAATTATCCTCATATTAATTAATTAATCTTTAAATTAATTAACAATCCTTTATTTAACTATTAATTAATTACTATAATTATTCATTAATTAAAACTTGATTTAAAATTTATCATTCCTTAATTGGTTATTAATTAACCCTTAATTTATAATTAACTAACCTTAATTAATTTCTTAATTAACTACAAATTAATTTATCTTAGTTACTAAATTAATTATAAACCAATTATCCTTAATTATTTATTTAATTAATTAAATATTAACCACTAATTAATTAATTATAAATTATAAATTAATTAATGTTTAATTACTTTATTAATTAACTCTTAATCAATTAATGAATTGATTCTTAATTACTAATCAATTAATCATTAATCACTTAATTAATTAGTTGCTAATCACTTATTAATTAATCTTTAATTAATTAATTATTTTTTTAATGATCTGTTAATTATTATTTAATTTAATCCTTAAATATCAAATTTTCAAACCATAATAAATTAATTAATTAAGTCTTCATAAATTAATTAATCTAAAAAAATTATTAATTAATTTTAACCTTAATTAATTTATAAATTAAAGTAAACTTTAATTTCAAAACTTATATAAATTTTCAAAACCAAAAAATTTCTTAGTTATTAAAAACTATTACATATTTAAAACATTTTCAATTTGTTAAAACTAATTACCTTTTTAAAAGTGAATCTAAAGGAATATAAAATTACTTAAAACTTTAACTAACAAAATATGAACTATTTTGAATTAAAAATATTTAACATTTCATAAGTAATTAAAATAAATTTGTAATGTTTAAACTTAAAACAAGTTTGAAATTTTTAAACAAGTTAGAAAGCTTCAACTTCATTTTCCTTTGTGTTTGTCTCGACCAAACTCAAGACAACACAAACCCAAACCCCTATTCTTCCATTACCTCTCTTCTTAGCTAAAAACTTCAGCTAACCCAAAACAAATAAAAACTGGATAGATCACTAACCTTCCCAATCCCCTACACGAGCAACCTGTTATACTTCCCGAGCATACACACGAGCCACACACCCAAACACTGCTTCGAGTCGCCCTGACCACCAACTCCACTGACACGATCATTACCCCATGCACGTGCACGTTGCTCTGACGCTGCTGCCACCATCCACGGCCACAACCTTGTAAGACCCAGAAGCATCTTTACCCCAAGCCACACGCAACTCGATCCATCCCACGATTCACATTTGCGAATTTCTCGAGCTCAAACAAACACAAACCCAAAACCCTAGTTTCCCAAAATCACAACTCTCTGATGAATAATTATTACTTCCATTATATTTCTTTTGTTTATCAACCATTAACACAACTTTGCCCCAAATTTCAAAGTCCAAAACCATCATAGTAACAAGAATTTGCTCAAAAATCAATTTCAGGTTATCATCATAATACTCCTTCAATTCCAATTTTAAAATTCTGCTTTTTATCTTAAAAATCATGTTATACATAGTAGATTTAGGATGTGAATTCAATTCAACAAAATTCAGAGCATGATATAATTTTTTTACTGTATTATCTTGGTTCAGCAGATTTTTAAAACAGTTTCTTTTTGAATATCACTTTAATACTTAATTCATGCTTAAGTGAGACTACTGCATAGAAGATTCTATCTTAACAATGATTTGTTAAGTAGAATTTGAAATTCGAGTTTTAATTTTACTCTGTATTTAAAGATACAGAGAACATCAAAAATATTTTAAACATGCACAGTTAAATTATAACCTGTAAACAAAGATTTACCAAAATAATAGGTATATGCAAACATCAACAGATCTAACATTCAACATGCAAACATATTTAATTAAATTTTCAGATTTTAAAATTTACTCACCTGAATTTTTGTTGCTAAGCAGAGACAAGAATTTAAACTCTAGAAAATGAAAGGACTGCGGTTTTCCTTTTTACTTGAAATTTGCTTGATCCAATGTTTGCTTAAATCTTTAATAAATCAGTATCTAGGACAGAAGAACTTTGAAATTTTCTTTTTAGAAATTTTGAAGAGTAAGGAACCCTTGATTGCAGTTTTCAAAAGTATTTTGTATGCAGATTTTTTTTCTGGAATTTGAATTGCAGTTTTTTAGATTTTTGAAAAGAGGTTTGAGTGTTTTGATAAATTTTGGTTGAAGGTGAAGATTTGAAGAATTTTCTGTTTTGTTAATGAAGGTGTAAAAATTTTCTTGCATAAGAAAATTTTGAATGAGAAAATTGAAATGAAGCATAAGAAGTGGTTTTTATAAAAAAGTTTTGTTTTATAAAAATTTAAAGAAAATAAATTAAAATTTTGACACTTGTCACTATCCCTAGTTAACTTCTTAACACATGTTTATTAGTGTGTTTTAAATGTTAACAAGTGTACTTTTCATGTAAAAAGAAATTTTAAATTTTTTTTATTAATTGATTTTCTTATTTTAAATCCATTTTTAATTCATATAAAATCAATTCTTCTGAAAGAATTAAATACAAATCAAATGTTATATCCTAAATAAAATCGTGAAAATACTCTTTTAATCTCAAAGTATAATTTAGAATATAATTAACCTATTTTGAATCTTTAAATTTAACAATTCAAATTCAATTTTAAATTTTGAAATTCAAAACTCAAATTTTATATGAATACAATTTTAACACATCTATTTCCCTTCTTTGTATATATTAATCTTAATTAAAATCAACATACATTTACAACCTATTTATTTATTATTGAATAAAATAACAAATTTATCAATTTAATTTATTACAAAGATTATCATATTTAAATTGGGTTTGAAATTCTAGAATATCACAACGTGTCTATGATTCTGTGTATTCGATTTCATTTGCTCCAAATTTATATCTGTTATTTTGCATCATTCAAGTCCAACATGTGCGGATTATTGTTGATTTGAATGGTATGAAATGGCGGGTTGTGGCAAAATACATATATCAAAGTCTAACCTAAGCTCAACCTAGACAGTTATAAACACCTATGCATACAAATGCTGAAAAACAATAAACACAGTTGTAAAGTAAACTATGTCCATACGTTGATGAAGATCTCCAACTCTCCTCTGGAAGCTCCAAGCGTCTTCAGCTTAACCTGAAACAACTGGATCTTACTCGAGTATTAAGAATACCTGGATCAGGCTTGGCAACCAGCATGAGAAACACGAACTACACACACACACACACATGGAGACACACATGCATATGTGTCATAGATCAGATTGATGCCAAAATAAAACCTTATTGAAAAGAAAGGGTATCTATTAAGAAAACGTCGCATATAAATACGGATGAATTTTTACCTTACGATAACCAAAATACTTCATATTGAAACATTTTGATATTATCTTAAATGACATTGGTCTGAAAACACTTTTCAAATAAATGTATGTACAAAGGAAGTATCATTACCTCGACAAGTTGATAGAGTATATGGTATTAAAGGGTAGATGAAATGTTTACAAGGCATTTCGGCTATTAATGGAATACAATCAAAACTGTAAAGCTCAGATTGGAACTGGATTTCAACATGATAGGGAACTAGTGGCTTTTTCCTTCCTTTGCGTAACCAGTGGCTTCTCGTACAGGGACTCATACACCACAAAACCATATTGCTACACTATTAATAAATTGCCATACCCGGTGGCTTTTCTTTCAGGGACTCATACAACACTAACCTGTCCACTTAAACTATAAGGCTGTAGAATCTTTTTATCCATGATTATCTGATAGTTTGTAATATTGTAATATTTCCTTTGGATCACATAGTTTCTCATATCATCTTCGGGATGTGAGGCTCATGAGGCCATGCTTTATTTTCGACAAAGAAAATTCTACTTAGAATGCCACATTACCATTTCTAACAACACACTATTGATTTCCACAAAATTACAACCCTAGAGTTCATACGCCTCAGGGAAGGATGTTAAGTACAAGATGGGATACCTCCTACAACATCAAATAAATGTACGTTTGTAAAAAACTAGTGTACATTGTGTTAGAAATGCAATTTCAGACATTCATTCATACAAGTTGTCCAGGTGAAGGACAAACCAAAGGCACTCCTCCTACTACATCCTATATGGGAATCACCTCTAAAATTCGTAGCGAGTAGTCCTTACCAATCGAAGATTTTCAATACGAAGGCACTACTTCCACCATATATATAATATGGGAACCGCCCCAAAGTTAGTGGCAAGCAACCCAACATCATGAAGATCTCCCACTTTAAAATCATTATTTTCAACGTGTCTTCATTTTCAAACGTGAATATCAGTTTAAAGTGTTTTTTGGATAGGAATCGCCCAAATATGATCCCGGTCGCCCAAATTTGATCCCGGTCTCTCCAAACCAATTACCAACAAATACATTTCAAATATATGGGTGATTACTAAACATCATCCAATTTATAAATCTTTTCATCCAAACAAATATCTCTTTAGAGATATAAGCTGTAAACCATTTCTATTTCTTTCAATATATATGTGCTTATTAGGACTCGTTTTAACTTTGAAAATACCGAATCATTTCTTTTAAATTACATAGGAAAATATTTCCATCTTCTAGTATTAGTATTATTCCAATCTTAATGGAGATTTCATATTCCCAATACATATCTTTATTGGATTAAAAATAATGTTATTTAAGACATCGTTTACTGTAAACCCAAACCAGTTAGTACTGAATAAATGGGATCCATAAATTTTAGACTAATTATAATCAATACTAACTTCCATATTCAACATGTACTATTCACCAAATAATGGTGAAATCGCCTTTTAAATTCATATGGATAGTACGATTTCCCTCTTCAGAATTTAATATAGAGTTAAACTAGAATGTTTTCTTTAACAACCAAAATCCTATTTCACATCTTATTTATCCTTTGAAAGCCACCAAGTCTCTTTTATTTTATCTTAAAAAATGTGGTCTAAGTAAATCAAAATAACTATCCTCTCCGCCGTGTTAGTCCGAATAGCTAGGGGGAGCAAGCAACTGGCTTCCCAAACTCTATCCTAGGGACCAACTCTCTATCATCCATAAGGCAGTCAAGTTATTTGATCGACTCTATACCTTTTAAAATACTTGTGAAATTATTTGGAAAGAATTTCAAAAAATTTCGGGAAGAAAATCCCAAATTTGAAACATTCATTCAAAAGTTATCAAATTCCGTTGCTACATTACCCATGAATAGTGATTTTAAAGGTTTATAGATCAAAACATCAATTTCATTAAATTTATGTCCATTTTCATAACTCAAATTTCTTTCAAAATATTTTAACATATTTATAGAATTTATTTCATATTTTTAAAGATTAAAAATATCTGTTTCTAAAGAGTCGAAAACAATATTTTTCAAACTGCCAAAATGGGGTGATTTTGAATATTTGTTTTGGACATATCTCAAACTTTACTAAGTAAAATATGTTTTATCATTTTAATTTGAAAATTATAATTCCAAGGGTCTGAAATATTCTTATTTCAAAAAAATCTGACTTATATTCCTTCCTACACATCTTTTAAATTTTCGGATCGTGAAATCGCGAACTGTCAAAATGCAACATGCTTATTTATTATACTTTGGTCAGATTTTATTAAACTTGTTCGAAACACTTTTGAATCATTTTAATACCATATTAAAACCATTTTGACTATTCAAAAATCATATTTTACTATTTACCTCATTAAAAATATACTCTCGCTTTCATTTCATATTGTAAATATTATAATATATAATATTCATTTTTCATTGTTTTATTTAAAGTTCGTTATAAAATTTCCATATGATATTTTATACGAAATTCTCAACTTGTCAAATTCTTACTTTTCAAATCAAACATGTAATTTATTAAATTTTCAAAATAAATCAAAATTCCTCTTTTAAAATAAGTTTTAGAATTATATCTTTTCCATATTAAATCTTTCTATTAGCCTTTCTTTTTAAATTCAAAAACCATAAAGAGACTTAATAAACTCCATACACACATTATAATGTGATAAATTATCTTTATGAAATATCTATGGCTAATGCATTATCCATCACTATTTTGATGAATATTATTTTTATATTTATTAGTTATAGTAATTCACAACCAAGTAATCAACCACTAATAATCAACTAATATTCATCCATACAAATATTTAGGCATATTAATTTTCTAATTAAACATGCATATTATTTTTTATAATCTTTTTTAAGATTAAAATAAATCAAGTACCCACTACTATAACTTTTACTTTCGAACTCCATGGAATTATTCCGGCGAGACTCCGTCAGTACTTCCTTCTATTTTCTTTGTTTTGGAGCTTCTAGATCTTGCTCCACCTCCTAAGGAAACTTGGCCATGGTGCCTTGAAGTGGGAGTGCTTGGCCAAGCAGGGTGAAAGTGGGTAACCGTGGGTTTTAAGAAGGTAGAGGACTATTTTGGCTCGCTTTGGAGGTGGATCTCTATGGTATATATGTATGTATATATATAGACCTTACTTTCTTTTCATTATTTTTTTGCCAATAATTTGAGGTATATTTTCTTAGAGGAGGAGGCCATTAAAGAGGCTATTGGAGCTTAAGAAAAGAAGAGGAAGAAGAAGTGAATTGTGTGAATGATAAGTGATGCCTTACGGTCTATTTATAGCCTTCCCCAGCCTTAACCTTTAAGAAACCACCTAAATATCTTTCTCTCCACATGCTTAGCTATCCACCACATCCCCTCCATCCATCATTTCATTCCCTCCTTGTCCCTTGCTTGGTTATGAAGAAATGAGGTGGAAAGGATGAAGAGATGTGCATTAATGGTGAGGTGAAGTTTGTTTTTTAAGCACAAACCATGTTCAAACTTAAGCAGATGTGTGTAATATGTATATGTATAAGTGTATGTGCATGTATGACATGCTTATACATGTGTACGTATATGCAAAAAACAACAAACAACAATGCAATATTCTATTACTACTTTTATTCACTAAACCGTTGAATATGCGGAATCCGAATTCCGGTCATATTTTCAGTTTTTATTTAAAATAATTATTTATGTAAACAAAACTTTAAAATAAATTTGTTATCATCTCTAAATAATTAAAACTAGACTATTTAAGTTATAGAACCATGTTTACTAATATAAAAATCCAATTGTAAAAATATGATGTCGATTTGCCAAAATGCGACGAAGTTTGTATATTTTTATAAAACAAGTATATATATTTACAAAACCGTTACAAATCACTTATTATCATTATATAACAACTATATGAAGTTTATTAAGGCTATTATATGTATAACATTTAATAAATGTAATATCCCGGAATTTTGAACAATATAAATTTGATGATCTGAATTTAAATTTATATTGAATTGAAAATTTTGATTAATAAATTTGATAATTATTTAATAATCTTCTTTATGAAGTATTTAATTTGTGAAATTATTTTTAATGAATTAATAAATTGTTTTCTATTTAATAATGTATATGTACTTATATATTTTAAATAGACAATTTGTTTTAGTTAAATTAGTATAGCATATTTTTAATATGTTTTGAAAATAGAAATTTTGATTTATTTTTAATTTGAGCTTTTTCAAAAATTATTTTAATTAAATAACTATATGATTTTATATATGAGATAAATGTTTTAATTAGTTTAAAATTCATTTTTAATTCAAGTTTGTATATTAAAATATGGTACTAATTATTTGTATTATTCTTTTTAAACTATTAATTGATAATTTTGATTTGTCAATTTGATTTGAAATTTAAAATACAATTTAAATATGAACATGTATTCATTATTTTACAAACTCTTTTATAAATTTGTTTTATAAGTTTCTTTTCAAAATGAATTACTTGTATTATTTTATTTATAATAATAATGACTTGCTTTATTCTTAGAATTATTTATATTCATAACTATGTGTATGAACTAATTAACAAGGTTTAATACTTTATTAACTATTAATTAAAATGCTAATTATTTAAAGAGACATGTGTATGTATATTAAGGATTTAAGTTAACAAGTGTCTCTATGTTTACATGTGTCATTGTTTCAATATTTCATTTTCTTTTTCTTTATTTTCTGAAAATACATTCATATAAATTAGCTTCTTCATTCTTATGCATTCTTTTCTCATTCCTTAAAAAGAAAATCTGAAACTCTTTAAACATAAAAACTTCATTCTCAAACTACATACAAAAATGCACTTCTCACAACCCAAATTCAATTCTGCATTCCACAAATATTCAAATCTGCATCAAACAATCAAAATCTGAAACCCAAACAAACTCCTCAAACTCAAAATACAAACCTGCATGTTCTTGCATATGAAAACAAGCAAGGCCTGCATGCATCATTATGAAGCATGCATGTTAAATCAAGAAGGCCTGCACAACAATTAGAAGCCTGCATGTTGATAACTGAAGCATTCACACCTGCATTTCTTTGAATCTGCATTCATGAAATCTGGTGAATCATGAAAACCTGCATATTCTTGTTTACTGGAACAAGAAGCTCTGCATTTCAGAGGCCTGCATACATCAAATCTGTAGAATCTGGAAATATCATTTTTAATCAAAGATTTAAAAGCAAGAGAAGGGGTTTGCATTCCAAAGAATTCAAGAAGCCTGCATGTTTTAAAAAGCAACAACAATTTGTTTAAAAAAAAAAAAAAAAGAAAGCAAAGAGAGCCTGCATTTTCAAAACTCTGGAACCTGAAAATGAATTATGCTCTGCACTTTGAATAGAGGTGAGTAACTCCTATTTTAAAAATTTAAGTAGGTTGATTGCATGTTTAAATCTGAAATAAGATGATATTTGCAGTGAATATTAATATGTGTGATTATATGTGTGCATGTTTATAAAGTATAAATAAATACTTATGCAATTTCCTGCACACATATGACTGTGTATATGTGATCTTCAAAAATTCAAATTTATGTTTGATTCTTGAGTATTTTCTTGTTTGCTAAAAAGGACTTAAATTCTTAAACAAGTCATGTTGTTTTGAAATGGTGTGAGTTCTTATTGTATATAAGCTAAGCATGATATCTGTAACCTGAAAAAAAAAAAACAATCTATACAGAACAAATTTGATAGAGTGATAACATAAGCTTTATGATTTTATGATTTAAGTTTACTAATAGAACCAATTTAGTAAATTCAAGAATTTTAAAACTAAAATTAAAAATTTACAGTGATAAGAAAAATGCAGATTCATGTGAACTGTATTTTGCAATTTTATCAAAATCTGTTGAATTCTTGCATTGAAATTGAATAAGATTGATTCTAGAGTGAGTGTAGCTATCAAAAATTTTAGGAAAATCATTGAATTGATATGCAATTCAAATTTGGAATTTAGATTGTGGATTTTATGTGTAGAACCCTAGTTTAGGTGGGTTACAGTTTTGGGTAAATTTGTGAACACCTAAGAGCATCGAGTTCAAAGCTATTGGGGGTGATGGTGGATGGTGAGGTGAAGAAGCTATCGCCGGAGTATGGTCTGTAATGATGGTCGGAGTTGAGAGATTCTGGTGTTGACAGGTTTGAAGGGTAGGGGTGGGGTCTGTTTTCAGGTTTGGGATTGATTGTTTGGGTAGCAGGGATTTTTGCTCGGGATGGCCTCGGGATTTTTGAGAGGAAACTCGAAGCGGGGTAGATTTTGACTCGAAGTAAATTTTATGGTGACTCGAGTATTCTTTTGTTACAAGTTTGTGTACAGGAAACAGTATTGTTTCCAGGTTTTTGAAAAGTTAGAGTGGAAGTAATAATAGCAATGTACACTTGAAATTTAAATTCAGTTGGAATCTGAATTTAGTATAGATTCAAATAATTCAAATATGAAATTTGGAAACATTTTAAATCCAAGAATGAAAGAAGTTTAAAAATGTAACAGAAACTGTTACTGTTTCCTTTAGTAAAGTAAAGGTGTTTAAATTTAAAACTTGAATCTGAACCAAGTTTAGGATTTTAAACTGAATTCAAATACAGATTCAATTAATTTAATTTTAGGTTTGAAATAAATTAAATTTTGAAATTTCATTTGGTCTTAAGCAATGGTAGAAACCTGTTTTCCAGGTTATTGAAATTTAGGCAAAGAAAATTTCAAACTTAAAATGTTAACTTGGATTTTAAATTGAATTTAATGATGAATTTAAATAAGTTCAAATTCTGTTCTTTTAAAATTATTTAAATTCTGGAGATTTCAAAGTTTAAGTTTTTTTTTATTTAAACAGAAAACTGTTTCTATTTCATATGTAAAGATTAAGTTTAATTTGGAAGTGAAGATTTAAAATGAGTTTAAGTTTGAATTTGAATATGAATTCAAATTTGGATGGTCAGAGATTTGAAATCAATTTTTGTTTTTAAATTTAAATTTGATTTTCAAATCTCAAGTATAATGCTTTGTGATTTGCATTTGGAATGGAAGGTTAAGTATTTAAAATTAGAAATTCAAATGGATTTAAATCTGAGCTTTTAAATCTGAATTTAAATTTAACCTTCAGTTTTAAATAAATATTTAAATTTAAATTGTTTCCAAATGACTTACATTTGAATTGGAGTTGTAAATTGTAGAAAGAGATTTAAAGAGTTAAATCTAAAATAAGTTTGAAAGTTGTATTTCAAACTTTGAAATTTAAAGATATTTTTTTAAATTGATTGAATTTGATTTGAATTAAAAATTTAAATTCTTTTAATCTTATTAACAAAATATATGTTTCTTGTAAACATATAAGATTTAGAATTGTATTACTTTAGAATCTTATTTTAAATAAATTTAAGTCTTAAAGTTTAAAAGAAATGTTAAATGAAACTAAAGTAAATTTAAAAACATTTTGTTTTTAAATGCATAATTGAAATAAGAAATGTTTTATCTTAAGATAAATGAAAGATTAATGATTGGATTCATTAATTATTAAGGTAATTAAGATGAATGTTAATTATTTAATTAATTAAAGTATGGATGTTTAATTAAATAATTAAAGATGTTTAATTTAATTTGAGATTAATTAATTAAGTTTAATTAATCTATAATTAATGATGGTTAATTAAATTTTAATTTATAATTAAGATTTATTTAATCAAGTGATTAATGATAATTAAGATTTTAACTAACACTTGGTTAATTAATAATTAGAAATTAATTAAATGGTAATTAAATATTAATTACTTAATAACTAATGGTGATTAATATAGATTAATCTCTTAATTAAGTAATTAAGAAATGTTAATGAGGTCATTAACTTAAGATATTAACAATTAATTAATGTAATTAATTTTTGATAATTAATTAGATTAATTAATTAATAATCAATTATTTAGGTTTAATTACTTAAAGAAAGTAATTAGCGAATTAATTACTTAATGTAATTAATTAAGGTTAATGTGATTTGTTTAGATTAATTAATTAAGTTTAATTGATTTAAACAATTGAGGATTGTTTGATAATTACTTTATGTAATTTATAAATTTGTAATTACTTAAGGAAGTAATTAATAATTACAGGATGTAATTAAAGATATTTGATATAGAAGTAATTTGGATTTAAATTACTTTGAAAATTAATTAAGGGAATTAATTTAGATAATTAATTAAGAATAATTAATTTTTGGGTTGAGTAATTAATGTAGTTAATTACTGAATGGTTATTAATCAAGGGTGATTAATATATATGTAGGGTTCAATATAATTAACTTGTGTAATCAACTTATAAGCTAATTACTTATTGTAATTAGAGATAGTTAATCAGTAATGATTAATTGAAAGAATATTGAGATGATGATTTATAAATTGATTTGTAATCAATGGATGGTTTAGTTAAGCTGAATTTTGATGATTAATTTAATTCATTTTAAATTAATTTGAGTTCAGTAATTAATTTAATTCATTTTAAATTAATTATTGAAGATGTGATCATTAGATCATTTGCTTATGTTTGATGATTGGAATTGGTTGACTGGTATGGTTTGTAATCTCAGTTATGAGTAGTGTATGTGATATGGATGCATTGGTTGCTTTTGGATGATAATATGGATTATCAGATTATGATATGATTATCTGTTGATAATGATAAGGTTGATTATCTGTTATGTTGTGAATTATCTATCTGTGTATATTTAGATAATGAATTGAATTGTTTTAAACTTAAAACAACTTGGACATAAAAGACACGCTTTGTATTTCGATGAGACCGGGATCGGGTTTCCATATTTGGATATCCGAAAACCACATCGATTCCAATTAACGTTAGGTCGTTAATCCAAGTGGAGCGAGTGAAGACTCGAGGTGTAAGGGCTATACGTCAGTATAACTCTGTGGGTGATTCCGTAATGAGTTTGACGGAATAGTACTTATAGATTCGAGATGGTGAATCAGAGTGCAAGGGTTATTGTCGTTAACTCTGAGGGTGATTCCAATATGAGTGTAACGAGATAATGCCTTCGGTTTCGTTCGAACCCGGAACGAACTTGTATGGATTGAATGCTTTCAGAACTTCGTCAGGTGGACAATGAGCATTCTAAGAGATGTGTTCTCTAAAGGTAATCGTAGCCTCAAGCCTCATCAACCGGGAATGGCTAAAACAGGGGAGGTGCAGCAAGGCTTCGTGGGTAGCCCCCACTGGAGAGCAAGATTTTCCCCTGTCTAGAGGTCCCTTTTATTTCGGCTGTGTGGGCAGTTGGACGTACGCCAACTGCGGGGTTGTCTTGTTCGGAACTATTCAGTAAGGAATGGGTCCGGCTTTGTGTTGCAGGGGAGTTAGGGTGGCTCCTCGGTACGTTGATCTAGGCCACGTACTGTGACGGGCGGTACCCCGGTAGCCCTGCCATTGATGGAATCCAAAATCCAATAAGCGCCGTACGTATTAGTTGTGTCCAACTATGTTGGAATGTGAGATGTAAGCATTTCAGCTATTTCTGTATTTTACTTGAAAACCCTAGACACTATTATAATATCATCGGATTTCCTATCAAATGTTTTGGTTAGCGTAAGGTAAAAACTTTTCCATGTTTATGTGTGGGAAGTCTTACGTGATACCTTTCTTTTCAAGGATTTTTCAAAGTTAAGCAACTTTAACCTGTTACTCACACCAGACCCATGTCTGACCCGGAGTTATTTCTGTTTTTCTTTAACTCTTGGGTACTCAAATTTTTACGAGTAGCCAAGGGAATTCAGGTTAGGATTCTGGATTAGCTTTGACGATTTGTGGAGGAGCAATGGAGCAGGAGGCTTCTGCGAGTAGATATATATATAGTTTCCGCTGTGTGTGTTCTCTGAGTTGTTGTATTGAGTTGTATAACTTGACAGGTGTTTATAACTGTCTAGTATGTGTTATTTAACTGTGTATCTCTGATATGGTTGTAAACTATGTAATGTATTATGTTATTAATATAATTTATTCGTTCCGCTGTGTTAGATTCTGATGTTGTTTCTTCTTCTCTTCTTTCTTTTCTCTTTTCTATCCCTTTCTTTCTTAATTCATGACGCGATTTTCTGGGAGTGAAAGTTGGTCGTGACATTTTGGTATCAGAGCTGTAGGTTGAGTGAATACCTAGGCTCTGTAGTGGTGTCTATCTTGAGAGAGCGTATTTGTAGTTTGATATATATCTTTATATATATATTTATTGGTTCTACCTATTTGTTGGATTACCCGTTCAGGTTTTTCCAATGTAAGTTATAAAGGTAGATGAGGTAGAAGTGTGTGTAACACGACTACCATTGGTTGGAAGTGTATTGTCGAGACTGTAGACCTAATACCGTCTCGAGTGAGTTCTGTTGTGATGAAGAACTTCATCGATCTCTGAAGGTAACCTGTTAAGGTTCGGAGTTCATTTTGAAGTACATAATTGAGTTTTGATCTGTCGGTAGGGCAGAAGCAAGCAAGTGGTGATATCTTGATATCTTAGGAAGTTGTAGCTGCGTGATGAGATGCAGTGACTATGGATATTTCCAAAGATGTTTCTTTGGAACAAGAGTAAGAAGTGAGTCTGCCGGTGTTGTGATTGAGTTTAGCTGAGTATTTTGAGTTAGTAAGGAGTCTTCTGGCTGAGTAGTTTTTCTGAAGTGGAGTTCAGAAGCAGCAGAGTGGACCTTTTCTCTGGTTAGTTGGCTAAGTTATCATGAGCTGTTCTGTTTGGTTAAGAGAAAGCAGTTTCTTTGGATTTGGGCTGAGTAGATCGCAAAAATGACTTGCGATAGTATGTTCTCTTGTATTTGTTGGAGATTGTCTGGATGTCTTCTGGAAGTCAGAGTTTGTCTGCATCTGGAGGTCGAGTTTTCTTTCCAGGAATGGAACTGGTGGTTCAGTTAGTAGATGGATGGTTCCTTGAGATGGAAGTTGGTGAAGCAACTCAGGTTTGAGAGGAACATCTGAGTTTTCTTTAAGGATATGTGGAACCATATTTCTGTGCTGGGTTGTCTGGTCTGTGCTTGTGCTCTTCGTCAGCATTTTCTTCTGTTTCGGATCAGAGTTGCGCAGCGGAAGCAGTTTGGAGGTGCTTCTGTTTGTTTCTCGGATGGGAGAAGTTTTTTCTGTCTTCTGTTGTTGAGAAGCAGGGTTGTGTTCTTGGTTTTTTAAGTGATCTTGAGGAGATCATTGGATTGTTTTGCTTCAGTCTGTTTCTGATGGAATCAGCAAGAGTTGAGCTGATTAGGAGGGTGTTGGTAGCCCAGGATCGTCCGAAGAGTTTTTGTGGATAAGAGACAAAGAAATTTGGATTCTGGAATTGGAGATTTGATTTTGGTTGAGTTTTCTCTGATTCAAGGAGCTATAAGTTTGGGAAGCTAGCTCCGAAGTGTTTGGTTTCTTCTGTGTTGGGTTAGATCAGTGTTTGGTTTTCTGGAGTTGAATTGCCAGTTTGGATAACTGGGATTCAGTATGTTACACGTATCTCTGAGGGAGTTCGTGTTTGATATTTCTGGTTGTGGAACCAGCAGTTTAGGATGGTTTGGTTGTTGAGTCAGACTCGTCTGTAGTCTGATATTCTTATAGAATTGTTGTTAGGAGCTCTATAGCTTAGTAGTATTGATTGATTGGATTTTATAGAGCGAGTATCCCGATATATATATACCGGGGAAACTCGTGAAGGTTTTATCCAAAATTCTTTTGGATAATTAGATTTGTTTTTATTGTGTGAATTGGTTGCTTTGGTTGTTAACATATGTTTAACATATGCTGTGTTTTAAAATAAAATCTGTAAATGGATTATTAAATTGCTTTTGTTTTAAATTTCGGGGACGAAATTCTTTTAAGGGGGAAGGATTGTAATATCCCGGAATTTTGAACAATATAAATTTGATGATCTGAATTTAAATTTATATTGAATTGAAAATTTTGATTAATAAATTTGATAATTATTTAATAATCTTCTTTATGAAGTATTTAATTTGTGAAATTATTTTTAATGAATTAATAAATTGTTTTCTATTTAATAATGTATATGTACTTATATATTTTAAATAGACAATTTGTTTTAGTTAAATTAGTATAGCATATTTTTAATATGTTTTGAAAATAGAAATTTTGATTTATTTTTAATTTGAGCTTTTTCAAAAATTATTTTAATTAAATAACTATATGATTTTATATATGAGATAAATGTTTTAATTAGTTTAAAATTCATTTTTAATTCAAGTTTGTATATTAAAATATGGTACTAATTATTTGTATTATTCTTTTTAAACTATTAATTGATAATTTTGATTTGTCAATTTGATTTGAAATTTAAAATACAATTTAAATATGAACATGTATTCATTATTTTACAAACTCTTTTATAAATTTGTTTTATAAGTTTCTTTTCAAAATGAATTACTTGTATTATTTTATTTATAATAATAATGACTTGCTTTATTCTTAGAATTATTTATATTCATAACTATGTGTATGAACTAATTAACAAGGTTTAATACTTTATTAACTATTAATTAAAATGCTAATTATTTAAAGAGACATGTGTATGTATATTAAGGATTTAAGTTAACAAGTGTCTCTATGTTTACATGTGTCATTGTTTCAATATTTCATTTTCTTTTTCTTTATTTTCTGAAAATACATTCATATAAATTAGCTTCTTCATTCTTATGCATTCTTTTCTCATTCCTTAAAAAGAAAATCTGAAACTCTTTAAACATAAAAACTTCATTCTCAAACTACATACAAAAATGCACTTCTCACAACCCAAATTCAATTCTGCATTCCACAAATATTCAAATCTGCATCAAACAATCAAAATCTGAAACCCAAACAAACTCCTCAAACTCAAAATACAAACCTGCATGTTCTTGCATATGAAAACAAGCAAGGCCTGCATGCATCATTATGAAGCATGCATGTTAAATCAAGAAGGCCTGCACAACAATTAGAAGCCTGCATGTTGATAACTGAAGCATTCACACCTGCATTTCTTTGAATCTGCATTCATGAAATCTGGTGAATCATGAAAACCTGCATATTCTTGTTTACTGGAACAAGAAGCTCTGCATTTCAGAGGCCTGCATACATCAAATCTGTAGAATCTGGAAATATCATTTTTAATCAAAGATTTAAAAGCAAGAGAAGGGGTTTGCATTCCAAAGAATTCAAGAAGCCTGCATGTTTTAAAAAGCAACAACAATTTGTTTAAAAAAAAAAAAAAAAGAAAGCAAAGAGAGCCTGCATTTTCAAAACTCTGGAACCTGAAAATGAATTATGCTCTGCACTTTGAATAGAGGTGAGTAACTCCTATTTTAAAAATTTAAGTAGGTTGATTGCATGTTTAAATCTGAAATAAGATGATATTTGCAGTGAATATTAATATGTGTGATTATATGTGTGCATGTTTATAAAGTATAAATAAATACTTATGCAATTTCCTGCACACATATGACTGTGTATATGTGATCTTCAAAAATTCAAATTTATGTTTGATTCTTGAGTATTTTCTTGTTTGCTAAAAAGGACTTAAATTCTTAAACAAGTCATGTTGTTTTGAAATGGTGTGAGTTCTTATTGTATATAAGCTAAGCATGATATCTGTAACCTGAAAAAAAAAAAACAATCTATACAGAACAAATTTGATAGAGTGATAACATAAGCTTTATGATTTTATGATTTAAGTTTACTAATAGAACCAATTTAGTAAATTCAAGAATTTTAAAACTAAAATTAAAAATTTACAGTGATAAGAAAAATGCAGATTCATGTGAACTGTATTTTGCAATTTTATCAAAATCTGTTGAATTCTTGCATTGAAATTGAATAAGATTGATTCTAGAGTGAGTGTAGCTATCAAAAATTTTAGGAAAATCATTGAATTGATATGCAATTCAAATTTGGAATTTAGATTGTGGATTTTATGTGTAGAACCCTAGTTTAGGTGGGTTACAGTTTTGGGTAAATTTGTGAACACCTAAGAGCATCGAGTTCAAAGCTATTGGGGGTGATGGTGGATGGTGAGGTGAAGAAGCTATCGCCGGAGTATGGTCTGTAATGATGGTCGGAGTTGAGAGATTCTGGTGTTGACAGGTTTGAAGGGTAGGGGTGGGGTCTGTTTTCAGGTTTGGGATTGATTGTTTGGGTAGCAGGGATTTTTGCTCGGGATGGCCTCGGGATTTTTGAGAGGAAACTCGAAGCGGGGTAGATTTTGACTCGAAGTAAATTTTATGGTGACTCGAGTATTCTTTTGTTACAAGTTTGTGTACAGGAAACAGTATTGTTTCCAGGTTTTTGAAAAGTTAGAGTGGAAGTAATAATAGCAATGTACACTTGAAATTTAAATTCAGTTGGAATCTGAATTTAGTATAGATTCAAATAATTCAAATATGAAATTTGGAAACATTTTAAATCCAAGAATGAAAGAAGTTTAAAAATGTAACAGAAACTGTTACTGTTTCCTTTAGTAAAGTAAAGGTGTTTAAATTTAAAACTTGAATCTGAACCAAGTTTAGGATTTTAAACTGAATTCAAATACAGATTCAATTAATTTAATTTTAGGTTTGAAATAAATTAAATTTTGAAATTTCATTTGGTCTTAAGCAATGGTAGAAACCTGTTTTCCAGGTTATTGAAATTTAGGCAAAGAAAATTTCAAACTTAAAATGTTAACTTGGATTTTAAATTGAATTTAATGATGAATTTAAATAAGTTCAAATTCTGTTCTTTTAAAATTATTTAAATTCTGGAGATTTCAAAGTTTAAGTTTTTTTTTATTTAAACAGAAAACTGTTTCTATTTCATATGTAAAGATTAAGTTTAATTTGGAAGTGAAGATTTAAAATGAGTTTAAGTTTGAATTTGAATATGAATTCAAATTTGGATGGTCAGAGATTTGAAATCAATTTTTGTTTTTAAATTTAAATTTGATTTTCAAATCTCAAGTATAATGCTTTGTGATTTGCATTTGGAATGGAAGGTTAAGTATTTAAAATTAGAAATTCAAATGGATTTAAATCTGAGCTTTTAAATCTGAATTTAAATTTAACCTTCAGTTTTAAATAAATATTTAAATTTAAATTGTTTCCAAATGACTTACATTTGAATTGGAGTTGTAAATTGTAGAAAGAGATTTAAAGAGTTAAATCTAAAATAAGTTTGAAAGTTGTATTTCAAACTTTGAAATTTAAAGATATTTTTTTAAATTGATTGAATTTGATTTGAATTAAAAATTTAAATTCTTTTAATCTTATTAACAAAATATATGTTTCTTGTAAACATATAAGATTTAGAATTGTATTACTTTAGAATCTTATTTTAAATAAATTTAAGTCTTAAAGTTTAAAAGAAATGTTAAATGAAACTAAAGTAAATTTAAAAACATTTTGTTTTTAAATGCATAATTGAAATAAGAAATGTTTTATCTTAAGATAAATGAAAGATTAATGATTGGATTCATTAATTATTAAGGTAATTAAGATGAATGTTAATTATTTAATTAATTAAAGTATGGATGTTTAATTAAATAATTAAAGATGTTTAATTTAATTTGAGATTAATTAATTAAGTTTAATTAATCTATAATTAATGATGGTTAATTAAATTTTAATTTATAATTAAGATTTATTTAATCAAGTGATTAATGATAATTAAGATTTTAACTAACACTTGGTTAATTAATAATTAGAAATTAATTAAATGGTAATTAAATATTAATTACTTAATAACTAATGGTGATTAATATAGATTAATCTCTTAATTAAGTAATTAAGAAATGTTAATGAGGTCATTAACTTAAGATATTAACAATTAATTAATGTAATTAATTTTTGATAATTAATTAGATTAATTAATTAATAATCAATTATTTAGGTTTAATTACTTAAAGAAAGTAATTAGCGAATTAATTACTTAATGTAATTAATTAAGGTTAATGTGATTTGTTTAGATTAATTAATTAAGTTTAATTGATTTAAACAATTGAGGATTGTTTGATAATTACTTTATGTAATTTATAAATTTGTAATTACTTAAGGAAGTAATTAATAATTACAGGATGTAATTAAAGATATTTGATATAGAAGTAATTTGGATTTAAATTACTTTGAAAATTAATTAAGGGAATTAATTTAGATAATTAATTAAGAATAATTAATTTTTGGGTTGAGTAATTAATGTAGTTAATTACTGAATGGTTATTAATCAAGGGTGATTAATATATATGTAGGGTTCAATATAATTAACTTGTGTAATCAACTTATAAGCTAATTACTTATTGTAATTAGAGATAGTTAATCAGTAATGATTAATTGAAAGAATATTGAGATGATGATTTATAAATTGATTTGTAATCAATGGATGGTTTAGTTAAGCTGAATTTTGATGATTAATTTAATTCATTTTAAATTAATTTGAGTTCAGTAATTAATTTAATTCATTTTAAATTAATTATTGAAGATGTGATCATTAGATCATTTGCTTATGTTTGATGATTGGAATTGGTTGACTGGTATGGTTTGTAATCTCAGTTATGAGTAGTGTATGTGATATGGATGCATTGGTTGCTTTTGGATGATAATATGGATTATCAGATTATGATATGATTATCTGTTGATAATGATAAGGTTGATTATCTGTTATGTTGTGAATTATCTATCTGTGTATATTTAGATAATGAATTGAATTGTTTTAAACTTAAAACAACTTGGACATAAAAGACACGCTTTGTATTTCGATGAGACCGGGATCGGGTTTCCATATTTGGATATCCGAAAACCACATCGATTCCAATTAACGTTAGGTCGTTAATCCAAGTGGAGCGAGTGAAGACTCGAGGTGTAAGGGCTATACGTCAGTATAACTCTGTGGGTGATTCCGTAATGAGTTTGACGGAATAGTACTTATAGATTCGAGATGGTGAATCAGAGTGCAAGGGTTATTGTCGTTAACTCTGAGGGTGATTCCAATATGAGTGTAACGAGATAATGCCTTCGGTTTCGTTCGAACCCGGAACGAACTTGTATGGATTGAATGCTTTCAGAACTTCGTCAGGTGGACAATGAGCATTCTAAGAGATGTGTTCTCTAAAGGTAATCGTAGCCTCAAGCCTCATCAACCGGGAATGGCTAAAACAGGGGAGGTGCAGCAAGGCTTCGTGGGTAGCCCCCACTGGAGAGCAAGATTTTCCCCTGTCTAGAGGTCCCTTTTATTTCGGCTGTGTGGGCAGTTGGACGTACGCCAACTGCGGGGTTGTCTTGTTCGGAACTATTCAGTAAGGAATGGGTCCGGCTTTGTGTTGCAGGGGAGTTAGGGTGGCTCCTCGGTACGTTGATCTAGGCCACGTACTGTGACGGGCGGTACCCCGGTAGCCCTGCCATTGATGGAATCCAAAATCCAATAAGCGCCGTACGTATTAGTTGTGTCCAACTATGTTGGAATGTGAGATGTAAGCATTTCAGCTATTTCTGTATTTTACTTGAAAACCCTAGACACTATTATAATATCATCGGATTTCCTATCAAATGTTTTGGTTAGCGTAAGGTAAAAACTTTTCCATGTTTATGTGTGGGAAGTCTTACGTGATACCTTTCTTTTCAAGGATTTTTCAAAGTTAAGCAACTTTAACCTGTTACTCACACCAGACCCATGTCTGACCCGGAGTTATTTCTGTTTTTCTTTAACTCTTGGGTACTCAAATTTTTACGAGTAGCCAAGGGAATTCAGGTTAGGATTCTGGATTAGCTTTGACGATTTGTGGAGGAGCAATGGAGCAGGAGGCTTCTGCGAGTAGATATATATATATAGTTTCCGCTGTGTGTGTTCTCTGAGTTGTTGTATTGAGTTGTATAACTTGACAGGTGTTTATAACTGTCTAGTATGTGTTATTTAGCTGTGTATCTCTGATATGGTTGTAAACTATGTAATGTATTATGTTATTAATATAATTTATTCGTTCCGCTGTGTTAGATTCTGATGTTGTTTCTTCTTCTCTTCTTTCTTTTCTCTTTTCTATCCCTTTCTTTCTTAATTCATGACGCGATTTTCTGGGAGTGAAAGTTGATCGTGACAATAAATTTTTAGAAACTTATATTTTGTAATTGCAAAAACAAGATGAAGCTAATTTCTTTCTAAAATGAGTTCATATATTTATAAAACCATTCGAAATGAGTTATTATCGTTATATGATAAATCATAATGTATAAATTAAAATTTAAAATCAATTATTTGAATATTTAAAATTGATTAAATATTCCACATTCAAGTGATAAAATTACGGGTGGTTACATTCTTCTCGCTTTAAAAGATTTTCACCCCGAAATTTCACCACAACCTAATACCCAAAAGAGTTTGCCCAAAAAATTATTTTTATTAAAACCCTATAATGTACAAAAATCATCTATACTAAATATCTGATTCGATCTACTATTCGAATGTGCAACTTTTCTTCCGAACTAATTGATCCCTCGATCTTTTAGTGCGGACTCTAATCGGACTTCTTGATCAAAAACCTTTGTTTTCCTTACATAGCTCTCAACTATGATAGAAAACATAAGTACCCAACCAAAAACCCTCATCAATGTTCACCATCAAGGATCGAGTGATAAATTCTTTTTTGGACTAGTATAAACACCTTAAAGTCATGTACTCGAATCTTAGATCAAAATTCTGCAACGAAATGATCTACATACCCCATACGTACTTATTAACCTTCCCGAAAATTTTATGAAAACATTTCATAATACTTTTATTTAATTTTTTTTTATAAAGATGCTTCTTTAAATATAATTACTTTAAAAAAGTTTATTCACCAAAAATTTCTATCTTCTTTTCAAAGAAACCATTTCAATTTCAACACTTAGAAAATACCTCTATACTTAAATCCATAAAAATCTTTCAGGAAAGTCCCATATATATATTCCAAAACACACATTATTGGGTCAAAATGAATGTTGCATAAAACATCATTACGATAACCCAAAAACAATGGTATTAAGATCTGATTTATTATACTTAATATTAATTTTTCAATGTCAAAAACTATTTATTAGTTAATTGTGAAGCTTGACCAAGTTGGGCTATCATTACCTCTCAGACTTTGAATGGACGTCATCCTTAACTTAAAAATGGATATAAGTTACCCACCTCAAACCTTAACATCAAATATAGAATATGTATAAATCTCGTATACTATATAGAATATCTACATTTAGAAATCATTTACTATAACAATAGTGTTATAGTATATTTCTTCCTCACTTTCCCAAAAACATTTATTTACGATGATGATGTCGAAATCCATATCTTCTTTCACTTAAGCCCTTTTTAAATCACTTTTAAAAATATAGTTTAAATCTTCTTTTAAATATCACTTTCAAATCATTTCTCTTAAAAGATATTTTAACTTTATAAAAACAAATATAAACATTTCATTTTATAAAATATACTCCTAAAATTATAACTTCTACGAAATAATTTTAAATTTTTCAAAGCTTTTCCAAAATACGAGGATTTAATTCTTAAAATCTCTTTTTATAAAACATATCTTCCATATCTTCTAAATCCATCTTCTACAGAACCATCTTATTTTTGTAAAATACATTTTTATACAACATGCTTGTTTATTATCTTATACAAATTCATTATGCATAACCCAACATTATTATCAAACACCTTGTAGTCATACCATGAAATTTAATCCAAAAGGTGTTTATTCAATCAGAAAATGATAATAACTGAATGTTATTACTTCCTTAACCATAAACTAACACACATAAATATCTGTATCTTTTTGAAAGAAATTCTTTTATATATAAAATATAGTCCTTTCAAAAACAGTGTGTCGATTTGCCTTATTAAGCATTTAGGAATCCCTATCAAATACATGTGGCCACCATGCATCATACGGAATTCATAACCCACTAACCAGACCAATCAACATAAAACATTTTATTAGTCACTAAAAAATACGCACTCATATATATAATATACTCAAACTCATTCTAAGGTGTCTCTTACAATATCTTTAATGAGTTACTCATCCTAGGGCATTACTAACCCTATCTCTAAGGAGTCATACTCCTACCAGCCTCAGGTGTTCGCTTAACTTAAGCTCTGATATTAAATATAATGAATGAGATTTTTGACCCTCGAAAATCAACACTAATACGCCCACTGTATTTCCTTTTGAGCATTCAAGTGCTTGAAACCGATTGTTAAGGGTAAAAGAAAATAAAGAAAGAACATAATCTCACACGAATGGAATAATTTATAATATCAATAATCTTTATAGCAAAAAATTTGAAATACATATATCGGAGTCTAATCTAAGTTCGTCCTTAGCAGTTATGAACACTTGTCCTTACAAATGCTGAAAACAATAAACACAGTGGAAAAGCAAACTACGTCCGTATGTTAATGAACATCTCCAGCTCTCTTACGGACACCCCAAGCATTTTTAGGTAATCTTGAAACTACTCGAATCTGATCCGAGTATTAAGAATCCTCAGACCAGGCTTGGCAAACCAGCGTGACAAACACGTATTATAAATATATATACGACAATGTCATAGATCAGATTGATGCCAAAATAAAAACTTTTTAAAAAGTAGGGGTGTCTTGTAAGACCACTCTGCACATAAATACAAACGAGTTTTTACCTGACGATAACCAAAATACTTTATTTCAAAATATTTCTGTATTATCTTTAATGTTATTGGTTTGAAACCATTTTTCAAATAAATGTATATACAAAGAAAATACCAATACCTGGATAAGTCGATAAAGGATATAGAACCAAGGGGTAGCTGATATGTTTGCAAGGAATTATTTAACAATGTTGGGAATACAATCAAAATTGTGAAGCTCGTATGTTGGAATTGGATTTCCAACATTATAGGGAACTAGTGGCATATTCCTTCCTTTGCGGATTCTCCATACAACAATTATAGTACCTTGTGGCATCTTGTACAGGGACTCATACACCACTATACCATATTGCTACACTACTATGAATCAGAGCATCAGGTGGCTTTTCATACAAGGACTCATACACCACTATAACTGTTCATTTAAACTCTAAGGCTGCAGCACCTTTTTATCCACGATTATTCGATAGTCTATATTATTGTAATATTTCCTTCGAACAACATGCTTTCCCGTATCATCTTCGGAGTGTGAGGCTCATGAGGCCATGCTTTACTTTCTACAAAGCAAATTCTACTTAGAACCTCACATTGTCATTTCTAACAACACACTATTGATTCCATAAAAGTACAATCCCCGAGTTTATAAGCATCAGGGAAGGACGTTAAGTATAAGAGGGGTTACCTCCTACACCACCAAAAAGATGTAACAATTTTAAGAACTATTGTTTCTTGTCTTAGAAATGCAATGTCAGACATTCATCCACTTAAGTTGTCTAAAGACAAACCAAATGCTCTCCTCCTACTACATCCTATTTGGGAATTACCCCTAAGACTAGTAGCGTGTTGTCCTTTCCAATCGAAGATTTTTAGAACAAAGGCACCACTACCAACATATATCTTTATTACTAATAATGAAATTTTCTTGAACTAATTTCAACCGTGTCCTTTTGTATTACCAAAAATATCCTTGGGAAAAAGCTAATGGGATGTAAATTAAGGTTGTTTATAGGCGTATCAAACACGCTAATGAGCAAAAGATAGTGACTTACTTTGATGCCCAGGTTTCTGTGCCAAAATTGGCAATCTACAACACCTCCAACCATTGTACCAATCATTTATGGATTTATCTCAAAAAATATCTTCATAGACTTAGAAGATACACAAATATAATGATTTAGAGGTCAATAGATATATTTAGTCACACTCCACAACACATGAGAAATGGTGTAAGCAACAAATTAAAACCAAACTTTGGCTAATGATCAAAATACCTGGAATTAGTCAGCTAGGGTTTAGGTAACAATATCAATTAATGAATCATGTATTGAAACTTGAAATTTGATCGACACGGAGGGTTAAGAAAAGAAAAGCGGAAGGGCTAGATTATAGAACAAGGTAGAGATAGGGTTAAAACTGATGACTAAGAGTTTCATTCGTAAGTGCTCATTATAAAACTGGAGTGGGCCTAAAATTGTGAAGTGTGCATAACATATATGTCATTATTATGTGATGATCCTAAACTATTTAGTTAAAAGATTTGTGTCATTAATATCAATGTCGATATTGGTAAAAAATGTCATTCAGATACTGATAAATAGTACTTGCAAAATTTGGATGATATAATATTGATCATCTTAACAGCCACATATATAACTCTTTGAACTATAAGAAATATAATACTAAAATTATGGAAAATTAACTGTTTCAGTATGTATGTGGGGAAAGGAATTAATTTGGACACAAAGTGGTGACACAAAATTTGATGTAAGAGATCTCTCTTTGATTTCCACCTCCCATATAAAAGAAAATAGATCCAATGGTAAGAATTAGTTGTGTCAAATTTTGTGCTTCAATGTTCGCTCCCATACAGACATGGATTATTAATAAAGAAAATTCAATGAATAGGATTTTCAAGTTGTCTTTCTGAAATTCTGAAAATATCCTAATCCATCAATGAAATCTCATCACCGGATTGCAACCACCACCACATCTTCTTTCAGAATACCTACTAATGCAATTTTATTACCAATTTGTCACCGACACCACTAAAAAACAACTTGAAATAAAAGTGTAACCACCCAAAATTTAGTGACTTCAAAATATAATATTTAAAATGATTTTAAATACAAAATATTAAAGGTTTTATGATTCAAATAATATTAGATAGGATTTGAAAATAGAAATACACATAAAAATAATAACATTTGCTAATATCAATAAAAGTGACAAAATCCTAATTTCAGAAAAGTAAGTTTAAATGGTTTAATAAATTATTTTGTGTTTATATTTTGAAATAACATTATACAAATTTATTTTTAAATTTGGTTTACATAAATAAATAGTTTAACTAAAACGTCAAAATACGACCATAGAACATTTTGTCAAAAAATCAACGTTTTGTCGATTTAAAGTTGTCGCAACGTTGTTGCACCTTTATTTTAATATTCATATACACTTATATAAATGTAGTTGCTATTAATTAAGTTGCTAATTAGGTTTACATTTATTAAAACACAATTAGGAAATTCTAGAATATAATTAGGAAAAGTAAACTAATAAAAACAAAACATGTCAAATCAAAAGAAACATCATTATTAGTTTAAGTTTTCTTACTCCTTAATTGATAAGGACATAAAATAAAGATATGGAATGTGATGTTAAGTGTTGAAAAGTAATATTAATTTAAAAGTAAGTGTTATCCCGCCTTTTGGCAAGGCCGTGATACTAAAGAATTTACAGAAAACCGAATATAATCGGTCCAAAGATCAGTTTTACATAGGTTCATTATGGATACTGATGGATTTTTTTCATTATGGATACTGATGGATTTTTCTCCGAGTCCGTATCGAGTTACAAGTGATATAATATGACAAGCAAAGCTGTTAAAGCCGACGTCTAGCATTTCAAGTCAATAGGAATTCGTACGCTCAAGTAAAGGTCGATGAAGTTTCATGGGAGGCAAGTGTAGTTCGTACCCAAACGGTTCATATTTGTCAAGTTGGCCATCATCTCTTTCGTATCCATTCTGTCCATATCCATGGAAGAATCATCACCTCGGATCCATCACTTATAAATGCTTTACACCACTTCATGATCCTCCTAGCTTGTAACGATCGCCACTTGCCCAATTCGTATCGATCGGGCCAGTGATTTATATGAAATAAACAACCCCTCCCGTCGATGCTAATCCAATCAATAAGCGATGTGAAGTAGATTTTGAGTTATCAATACAAAGAACACAAGTTCGTATCGATTTATAAAGGACCGATATGAAGTGGAGAGCAAGGAAACGATATGAAAGGAAATATCCAGGTCGATACGATCAAAGCAATAGATACGAACAAAATCTACAAGGAAGGAGGACTCGGTCACTCGGCATGAAAAGTGGATCAATTCTAAAAGATAGCACCACATGACCTAGAAAATATGTGCCTAGATACGATACGAATAGGATTGATACAAAGGTATCAACATGAAGTTAGCAGCGCGCAACAAATTCAAACTTGCATCGATCATAAATCAAAATCTACAAGTCCAAATGCCACCAAATTTTCACAGGAACTTGTGTACAACCTCAAGATTATGCATGATCGATCCCAACCTAAAAGACCACTTCTTGATCGATACGAACTCGGTGCGTATATCTTCTGGATCGATTACGCCGATACTCTGTTGAAATTACTACTATACTTCGATTGTACCATTGTAAACCTCTATAACCGGTTAGTTATAATCAATAAAACAGCAACTTTTCGAAGTGGACGTAGGCTACAATGCCGAACCACTATAAATCTTGTGTTTCTACTGCTTTCCTTTTAAATTTTGAGTGTTCTTCATATTTATATTCTCTGCATACTTGCTATCGATGACCAGTGATTGTGAACAAGTGCTTTCATCGGCAATTGGGTGTTTGTGACCTATTTTGGCACAAAATTTTTGATGCTTTCAACGAGAAGGATAGCATTCAGGGATTCTACAACTTTCTTTGGATCTAAAAGCTTAAAGACTTGGATCTGGAAAGCTGTGACGAAGCAATCAACAAGGAGACAAAGAGCGGAGAGAAGTCAGCATGAAGGAAACTAGGAAGCATCCTCAGGAGCTAATCAGACTTCGGCCCTCATCACTAAAGTTGAAATGGAGACGATGATGGGGGTTATGCTTGAAGAATTGTTGAAAAGGCAGAAGGAGATGATTCTGATTATTTTCAGACATTTTGGACAGGTTGGAACAGGTGGAGCAGTTGGAGTCCAGATCCCTAGAGTCGGACTAGAAGGACCCAACAGGCAATCGGATAGAGCAGGACCACCAGAAGCAGCCTCTGATTTGGGGGGCACTCCCCAGGGGCATGTTGATCCAACCTCAGAAAGGATGCTAGGTGGTACAGTTCAATATGACATTGATAAAGGAATGGATGCTCGTCCAAGAAAGCAGATCCCATGATTCCCTTGTGAAATCGAGGAGTAGATCGAAGGCAACAGACAAGGGCGATAGCATGGAGACAGTGATAGATTGACAAAGATGGTCAAATGAGTAATGAGAGGTGGATTAGTGAATAAGGATGTGGAATATGTGAACAAAATCCCTTTTTCTCTCGTAATTAGGAAAGCTAGGAATCCACCAGAATTCAAACTACCAATACTAGGGGCGTATGATGGAAGGACTGATCCTGTTGTTCATCTGACAAGGTATATGAGGCAAATAGAGCTACTGGGGGAATCGGAGGAGGTCATGACACAATGTTTCCTATTGTATTTAATAGACATAGCAACATTATGGTTCAGGAAATTGGAAAGCGGTTCCATTGGAACATGGACCGAGTTGACTGAGAAGTTTATGAGGCAGTTCAGAGTTCACATTTCGAGACCTAAGAATGTGATGAGTTTGATAACACTGAATTAAAGAACCGAGGAATCTTTGAGGAGTTTTCTGACATGATTCAATGTAGAGGCAACATCTGTAAATCGACAAGATCCAATCATGGTTTTGATGGCAGCTGTATCTGGCATTGCTGATGGCACAGAATTTAAGAACTCATTGACAAGAGATCCACCCATGGATCTAGGAGAGTTTACCATTAGGTAGAAAGGTTTCTGCGACAAGAGGATGCAAATGCTGAGGGAGAGGAAGGAGATGGAGTTGAAGTTTATGTAGTTAAAAAGGGAGATCCATTCAGAAAGGATTTAAGCAACGATAAAGGGAAACAGAAAGTGGAAGATAGTTGTGATGAGCCAAAATAGCCACGAAAGGAGCCATTATTCACCTCTTATTCAGAGCTGAATGAGACTTTGGAACGAATCTACCATGACATTAGGGGGCATGATCACTATTAGAGGCCAATGAGGAGGCATCCGACCAATAATGAGAGGAAATTAGACAAGTACTATTTATTCCATGAGTTAAGTGGCCTAATATGAACGACTACACACAGTTGATGGATGATATAGAAGGGCATATCCAAAACGGCATGCTATTACAATACATGAGGAGGCGAGCGACAACGATGGTGCAAGAGTGACCACCATCTGCATCAAATGAGGACGCCTCCAGATCGAGGCGTTATCTTGTCATCAAGTGATTGGAGTAATGACAAATAAGTAGAAAAATCCACACTAACACGGTTAAGTCACTTACACATGTTCAAGATCATGAACGGTCCTCAGGCATGCTCTGAGATGACTATAAACTGCACTAGTGTAGGTGTCTACAATTTGACGTCTCTGTTTTTCTTTAGTTTTCTATTTTTGGCATCTGGATTTGATTTGGTTGGACATTTTGGTTGTTAGACTCATTTTGAATGTAAATCTGGTATTTGTAATTCCATAATGGCTAAGTCACTTACACATGCACGGGATCGCGAATGGTCTTCAGGCATGCTCTTAGATGGTGATAAACCACCAAAACAAACAATTCATAAACTCATTTGAACGTGAAATCTGACAATAATGATACTAAGTCCCCCTAGGCACACCCAACTCGCCTCGAACGCTACCCGACTGTAAACGGTCATAATTCGCCTCGAGTGGCGCCCGACCACGAATGGTCACAGTTTGCCTCGAATGACACTCGATCGCGAACGGTCATAATTCTCCTCGAATAGATCCCGACCGTGAATGGTCACAATTCGCTTAGAACAACACTTGACCGTGAATGGTCACAATTCGCCTCGAACGACACCCGACCTCGAATGGTCAAATTTCACCTCGAACGGCATTCGACCTTGACAGTCACATACCGCCCCGAAAGGCATACGATCATGAACAATCACTATTCACAGCCAGGTAAGATTATCAATTTCATTATAGGTCATTAACATGATACGAACATCAAGCTTATCAAACTACAAAACACACCTCCTATCACAGGTCATGTTTTGGGGAGAAAGTGTTATCCCACCTTTTGGCAAGGCTATGATACCAAAGAATTGATAGAAAACCGAAGATAATCAGTCCCGAAGATCAGTTATACATAGGTTCATTATGGATACTAATGGATTTTTTTCCAAGTCCCGATCGAGTTACAAATGATATAGTATCACAAGCAAAGCTATGAAAGCCAACATCTTGAATTTCAAGTCAATCGGAGTTTGTACGCTCAAGTTACGGATCGATGAAGTTTCATAAGAGGCAAGTGTAGTTCATACGCAAACAGTTCATATCCGTCAAGTTGGTAATCATCTCCTTCGTATCCACTTCATTCGTATCCATGGAAGAATCATCACCATGTATCCATCACTTGGAAATGCTTCGTACCGCTTCATGATCGCCCTAGCTCATATCGATCGCCACTTGCCTAATTCATATCGATCAGGCTAGTGATCAATATGAAATAAACAACCCCTCCCATCGATGTGAATCCAATCAATAAGCAATGCGAAGTAGGTTCCAAATTATCAATATGAAGAGCATAAGTTTGTATCGATTTATAAGGACCGATATGAAGTGGAGAGCAAGGAAACGATACGAAAGGAAATATTCTAGGTCGATACGATCAAAGCAATAGGTACGAACAATACCTGCATAGAAGGAGGACTTGGTCACTTTTCATGAAAAGTGGATTGATCCTAGAAGATAGCACCATGTGACCTAGCCAGCATGTGCCCAGAAGCGATACGAATGAGATCGATATGAAGGTATCGACACGAAGTTAGCAGCATGCAACAAATTCAAACTTGCATCAATCATAACTCAAAATCTACAAGTCCAATGCCACAAAATTTTCACAGGAGCTTGTGCACCACCTCAAGAATGTACCTGATCGATTCCAGCCTAAAAAGATCATTTCTTGATCGATACAAACTTGGTATGTGTCGCTCCTGGATCGAGTCGAAATCACCAGGGATCGATCCCATGTGCCCACCCACGTGAGGGAAGAAGTCTTTCGAGTTTGGGGCGAGATATTTGCTATCTACTCCTATAAATAGTTGCCAGAGGCCTTTAGAAAATGGACTTTGGGAACTCCATTACGCCAATACTCTGCTGAAATTACTATTGTACTTCGATTGTACTGTTGTAAATCTCTTTAACCAGTGAGTTATAATCAATAAAACATCAACTTTTCAAAGTGGACATAGGCTACAATGCCGAACCACTATAAATCTTGTGTTTCTATCGCTTTTATTTTAAATTTTGAGTGTTCTTTATTTTTATATTCTCTACATACTTGCTATCTATGATCTATGATAGTGAACGGATGCTTTCATCGGCAATTGGGCGTTTATGACCAATTTTGTCGCAAACAGTAAGTAAAGGGTATTTTGGTCTTTTGAAGATATAATATTTTAATCTAAAGTTTTTTCTATAAATACACACCCACTTTCTCACTTCCTTCCACACTTCTTCTACTCAAAATTTCAAACTTCTTCTCAGTCTTTTCATGGCTTCCTATCTTAATAAAATAATGCTTCAAATTTTTCAAAAATAATATAAAAAGAAATATGGAACAAACCACCTCAAAACCACTTCAAATCCTCCACTTTCTCTTCCTCTAACGCATAGCCACCACCAACCACCACCCCCTACCCAAGGCTAAGCCCAATCTCCCCTTGAAACTCATGGTCTAAAGCTCCAAAGGCCTCCACAAGCAAAGTCAAGCCACATAGAAGGCTAAAAACAAGTGTTCTTGAGCTTTTGAGTTGAGTTAAAAAAGCTATTTCAATTTAAAGTTAGTTCAATTTCAAACAAGGTGAGAACTCCTAATTTATATGTATATATTTGGTTGTGATGTTGTGATACATTTGTTTGGATGTTTGGTTATGATATTGATTTTCATATGTTGTTTATTGCATGAAAATATTGAAACAAGTCACGATATACATGACATTGATTCACATGGAAAACACTTTCCAAAATAAATTGAAAAGCCATAAGGAATCATTTAATACCTTTTAAAATGATTAAAAATGGTTTAGAACTGTTTTAAACATATAAACTTTTTTCTCAAAGTTTGAATGAAAACCTTGAAATAAGTAAAAACTAGGCGCGTCGCGCAACGGTAGTTTGCAATTTCGTGCCGAAAACTTTAAATAAGCATACAAAGTGGATTATAGCTCGAAATTCTTAAAGATAAGGATTTTTCAAACAAAGAAAGAAAATAAAGATTTCATTAAGTAGATAATAAATATGCCTAAAATAATTTTTCAAAAAAGTCGCGCTTTTGTAGTAAAATGATCAAAGTTTAAAATTTAGAAAATAAATGTTTTAAAAATATGAAATAAATTTTAAAAATTGTTTAAAATGTTTTAAATGTGATTTAAGTTGAAAAAAAGGTTTTGTAACACTTTTCGCAACCCTTTTCAACAACTTTCGAAATAAAGGTTGGAACTAAACAATTCTTGCTAAGTCTAATGTAAACATTTCTAAGTAAATAATAAAGTATTTTAAAAAAAAAGAGATTTGAATAATTCAAAATTATTTCAAAGGTGGTTAAACAAATAGTAAAATGATTTAAAAAGGGAAAATGAGTATGCAGAAATGACTAGTACATTTGTTCCGCAAATGAGATCTAAAAGTGATAACAAGGTGTGTAACTATGGTTAAGGATGGAGCAATCAGTGCCCTGGACTTACCTAGCTTCAGTATTCTCTTTTAGGCGAGGGGTAGAACATATCGAAAGAAAATCCCGGATGATCAACTTGGATTTTATAGAAATAATCTTCTTATACTCATTATTAAAATCCAAAGAAGGAACTTGTCCTATTCATGGAATTTAAAAGGTGATCTCACCGTTATTCGCCCAAAGCACTTGTTGAATACAGAAGTTGATATTGAATAAAAGTAGAGTGATTTCTATAATCCTATTTTCTCAAAAGATACTCTTTAAAAATGATTTGAGAAATATTGAAAACAGAGGTTTAAATGATTCCGTATTTAAAGAAGAAGATTTTGAAAATATATTTCTCTCAAAGATATTTTGGTAAAGAAAAATGAATGAACTAAAAAACAATCACCAAATTACATCATTTTTTATCGATGATTGGATTTCGAAGGAACCGGGGTCGGATTTGAGTGATTCCTGTTCGAAAACCACTTCGAACCAATTTACGCGTTCGAAGATTGAAGATGTTTGAAGACGGAGATATTGAGACGAATAATAACGAGGGACTACTTGTTGGTTAATTGTGGATAGAATCCCGATTTACTTTTTGTAGAAATGGTCTCTTTGTTATGAAAAACCTTAAAAAAAACAAAGGCTTCTCACCTAGTAATGGTCGAGGAAAGTACCTTCGGTTTCATCCAAGTCCTAGAAAGAACTTGTATTGATGGATGTTTGATTGTGCATTTTCTTAGATTACGTACATTGGTTTTTACAAACATATATTTGTGGTGGCGAGGAAGGCAACTTCTCTTAGCTTAACACCCTTCTTGAGACGTACGAGCTCAAGGATTGTATTTTTGTGGAAGGCAATTAGTAGTCAACGAAAATGGCAATGTGGCATTCAAAGATGATGAGATATGTGAAAAGGTAATCGTTGCCTCAAGCCTCATCAAGTGGAAATGACTGAAATAGAGTTAGATGCAGCAAGGCTAAGTGGGTCATTTCCAATTAGGGTATGATCATTCCCTTCTTGATATATTTCTTCCCGCTACGACGTTCGGGATGTAAATTAATGTGGATGTATGTGAAAAGAACTCTCGGATAAAGGTCGGTAACGACCAGGGGATGACATATTTGGTACTATCTAGTTATAGAGGTAGGCCGATCTTGTGTTAGTAGAGGAGCTTTGTGATGGTTCCTCATGACATCTATCTAGAGGTATACCCATCGGAAAGTAGTCCCTTCATATGGTCATTTGTATGGAAATCCATTCTCTAATAAGAAATACGAACTTGATTATAAACCTATTATGCTGGAATTTAATCAATGTAACTATTTCAGCTAAGAATAATAAGTTTATTTGCAAATGTTTTCAAAGGAAGTCATTAAAAATAATACCCCTAAATTTTACGTAATAAAGAGTTTTGGTTATCATAAGATAAAAACCACTTCCATATATATATATGTGCGGCATGGTCTTATGAGATACCTTATTGTTTTCAAAACATCATACTTTAAGTTCTCACACTAACCCCATGACTGACGTGGAGTTTGTTTTTTTCCTTTAAACTCTGGGTGCCCTATTTTTTAGGCAGCCGTGTTGTCAGGGTACCTTAGGAGCGCTTTGGAGAAGTCTTTTAGAGCTATGAAGCTGAAGTACCATACGTAGACATCTACCCATTTTTCGCTATGTTATGTAATAAGTATTTTCCAGCATATGTACGGATAGATGCTTATAATTATCCCGCTGGATTTATATTTGATTCTGATCATTTATGTATAATTAAAACGTTGAATGTGATGTGAGATTCTATTATTGTGTTATCTTCTATATTTACTCTCTTTTACACCCTTGATAATCCACCTCTCCGGCTTTGGATTTACGGTACGTGAATACCGTAGATGTATTTGTGTCGATTTCTAACGGTTGAGGAGACAGGTCGTCACATTTGGTATCAAAGATGAAGATTAAGCGAGAAACTTGGCTTTATTGAGGTATGACTCATTAGAGATAGGGAGAGTAACGCCATACAATGAGTTTAGTCTAAGAGAGCGCATAATTAAAACTTTTAATCTAAATAAGTATATTCATACTGTATGGAATTCCCTAAGATATCTCATTTATATATCATAAAGATCGTTTTCTTACTATATACAGATAGTGGAAAATGAGTGGAAGAAGAGGACAAGATAGGGGAGGAAGTAATACCACAAATGGTCAAACTCCCGCAGCTACAGTAGTCGAGAAAATAGTAGTTCCGGTGCAGCCTCAAATTAACTTTGCAACTTTATGCAAGAACTATACCAGCCTTGGTGGTAAACCTTTCAAAGGAATGAAAAGCGTCATTAAAGTACAAGCTTGGATCCGCTATTGTGAAAGAATTTTCAAAGGACTGAATAATGGAGATGAGCAGAAGAGATTCTTAGCTTCATGGCAACTACAAGATGGAGCTCTAGTTTGGTGGGAATCTATTGCTCAGAATGAGTTAGAAGATAATTTCTCATGGGAATGATTCAAAGATGTTCTACAGGAGTAGTATATGCCGGAAGTAGGAAAATCCCATCTTTACCGAAATTTTATGGATTTTAAATAAGAGGAGGAGATGTCGTATGAAGAGTATACTAATAAGTTTGATGAATTATCTTTTTTTGGGCCTGGATTGATAGATACACCCCTAAAAAAGAATGAAAAGTTTATTTCTGGTACGAAGAAGCAATACCATATCAGAACGACTGGGCATGTGAAAGAACCACTTATAGACTTAATAAACATGGGAAATAGATACAAAGCTTTGCATAAGATAGATCCTCCCATGGTACAAGAAAGCAATAACAATAATTGAAAGAAAAGGAAATTCAATGGCAAGAAGACATGGTAGGGAAAACCCAAAGGAGGATCTTAGAATAACCGCTTTAAAGATGTCACTTGCTACAATTGCCTACAAAGAGGTCACCTATCAACTCATTGTAGAAAATCCAAAAATCAAGAAACTCAAGGATCGGCACCAAGAAGCTGCTTTTATTGTCTTCAATCAGGACACATGATAAAGGATTGTCCCCTAATGAAGAAAGGAGAACAAGCACCAAAGTTTATGTTATCAAGGATGAGCCTTCAACCTCCCAAGATGTGAAGGGAAATGGAGTGTAGGAAGGTAATATTTTTGTCAAAGATGTTTGAGTTAGAGTGTTATTTGATATAGGAACTTCTTATAGTTTTATTTCTAAAAAATCTGTAGAAGAATTGAAAATTAAACCTAAAATTGTTGACAATCCTATCTGCGTGAAGATTCCTATAGGAGGTTCCACTAATCTTTGTATGCATTGTAAACAAGTCCCAATTTCCTATCATCCCATCACTTTCCTTTTGATCTTTTCATCTTAGATTTTATTAGATTCGAAATTTTACTTGGTATGGATTGGTTAACTAAAAATGAAGCTATTCTAGATTGTTTGAAAAGAACGGTTGCAGTAAAAACAAAGTTAGGGAAACTTGTAGAAATACCTTGTGAAGATACTAGTCCAAGAAGGGATAGTTTTCTTTATGCTTTAGATACATCCCAGATGGGATTAAAAACAATACCCATTGTTAAAGAATTTGTAGATGTCTTTGAAGAGGTAAAAAGTTTGCCACCACATAGAGAAATCGAATTCCGTATTTATTTAGTTCCTAATGCGATGCTAATTAAACATTGAGATAGAAGGATGGCTTCGAAATAAAGGGATGATTTGAATAACCAAACCAAAGAGCTATTAAAGATGGGATTAATAAGACCTAGTCGTTCAAGTTGGGGATCAATAGTAGTTTTTGAAGCCAAGTCTGATGGATCGTTAAGATTATGCATAGACTATCGAGATCTGAGCAAGCAAATATTCAAGAACAAATATCCTCTACATTGAATAGATGACTTGTTTGACCAGTTACACGGAGCTCGAGTTTTCTCTAAAATGGACCTAGCTACAGGATTCCATCAATTAAAGATCACAGAAGATTGCATCCATCTAACTGCATTCAAGGGTCCGAATACTTTCTATGAGTGGTTGGTTATGCCTTTTGGGTTGACTAATGTACCCTCTTATTTTGTTGACCTTATGAATAGAGTGTTTAGAGATGTGCTAAACAAATTCATGTTCGTTTTTACTAATGATATCCTTATCTACTCAAAGGTAGAAGAAGAACACGTAAGGCATCTAGAAGCTGTGTTGGATATATTGAGGGATAATGTGCTTAAAGCCAAATTCTCAAAGTGCGATTTTTGGGAGAAGGAGGTGAGACTCCTTGAACATAAAATATCAACGGATGGAATTTCAGTGTATCCAGGGAAATTTGCAGCTATTCAAGATTGGAAGCAGCCACGAACTTCGGAAGAGATTCGTAACTTCTTAGGTTTGATAGGATATTATAGAAGTTTAGTTCAAGACTTCTCTAAGATTGCCTATCACCTAACGAAGTTGACAGCGGAGGATGCTAAATTTGTTTGGACTCATAAATGTGAAGAAGCATTCCAAGAACAAAAGAAGGGGTTGATAACCGCTCCAGTTTTAGCAATTATAAATGGAAATAGTGGATTGATCGTTTATACAGATGCTTGTGAAGAAGGAGTTTGTGTTGTTTTAATGCAAGATAGGAAGGTGATTGCTTACGCAAGTCGACAGCTGAAGACGCGTAAGAAGAATTATGCAACACATGACTTTGAATTATTAGCCTTTGTGTTCACTCTAAAGATATGGAAACATTATTTGTTAGGAAAGAATCTTTCACAGTTTATTTCGATAAAACTTTGAATCGACCTTAGTAAATAATAGTCAATCTTTTAGGTGGAAAGTTCGAACTCTTCACGGACCACAAATCAACGCTGGCTAAAATTTCTCACATCATATGATCTAGATATTCTATATACACCCGGGAAAAACAACGTAGTACCTAAAGCATTAAGTAGAAATTCAGATACTATTTCTTATTTGGTAGTAACTCCAACTCTTCAGGAGAAAATAACTAGCATGAAAAAAGAAGAGTGGTCACTAATGGAGATTATTAAATATATATACAGAGGAAGGAGTTCAAGCTTTAAAATAGATAACTATGGAGCACTGCGGTAAATGGAAAAATTTGTATTCCTGATGTTGGAAATCATAAGCGAGAAGTATTAGTTGAATACCACACAGCCAAACTTAGCATTCGTCTGGGAATTCATAAGATGTACAAGGATATGAATCGTACATTTTGGTGAAGAAGCATGAAAAGGAACATATCTATCTATGTCAACTGTTGTGAAAATTGCCAAAGAATCAAAAGTGACCAACAGATGACGGCAGGATTACTTCAACCTTTGGAGATTCCAGCTTGGAAGTGCGATCGAAAATACATGGATTTTATTGATGAATTACCAAGGAAAGGAAATGAAGGCATTTGGGTTATCATGGAACAATTAACCAAAAGTGCACACTTTATTCCAATTAAGCCAACAAGAACGGCAACAAGCCTTGCAGAGATATATATGAAGGAGATTGTCCAATTGCATGGAGTTCTAAGCAGTATAGTAAGCAATCGTGATCCAATCATCATTAGTTAGTTTTGGGAAGCACTACAGACAGCTTTGGGAACCAAGCTAAGTATAAGCACTGCATATCACCCCCAAATTGATGAACAGACAGAAAGAGCCAACTGTGTTTTGTAAGATCTTTTGAGAGCATGTATTCTAGACATTGGAGGCTCGTAGGAGAACCGTTTACATTTAGAAGATTTCTCCTTCAATAACAGCTATCGAGTTAGTGTCGACATTAGCACCATATGAAGCTCTGTTTGATCGTCCCGTAAATCGCCAGCATATTGGATAACATCCGGAGATCAGTTAGTGCTTGGCCTAGATATAATACGAAAAGCTTTAGAGAAAGTTGATATGATTAGAAGGAAGTTAAAATAAGCCCATAGTAGACAGAAGAGTGATGCAGACCGAAGACGTAGAAATTTGGAATTCTCAATTGGAGATTCAGTCTTTTCAAAAGTCTCTCCAATGAGAGGTTTATTAAGATTTGGAAGAGCTGGGAAGTTAGCACCTCGATATATTGGACCTTTTCCATTCTCAAACGAATTAGCCCATTAGCTTATCGAGTACAATTTCCTGAAAGATTGTCTGGTGTACACAATGTTTTTAACGTATCACATTTACGGAAGAATGTATATGACCCAGAACAAATCATAGAAAAGGCTGCCCAGGATGACTTGGAGATAAAACCAAACTTAGCGGTTATTAGAAGGCACGTTTGAATCATGGATCAAGATGAAAAATGATTAAGAAGGAAGGTTGCAAGGTTGGTCAAAGTTCAATGGAGCGGGGATGCTGATGATTGCACATGGGAAACAGAAATAGAATGAGAAAAGCATTACCCGAGTTTAGGATCGATATATAGACTTTATTTATCGTTTGAGTGTACTTACTGCATGTGGTGTAGTCACTTACTATATATATTCCATCTTATTGAATATATATTTTCTCTTGAGCTATTTTCTTCTTATCAAATTTCGAGGACAAAATTCTTTTAAGTATGGGAGAATGTAACGACCTAAAATTTAACCACTTAAAAATATAATATTTAAAGTGATTTGAAATATAAAATATAAAAGTTTTTTATGATTCAAACAATATTAGATAGGATTTGGAAATAGAAATATACATAAAAATGGTAACATTTGCTTATATTGACAAAAGTGACAAAATCTGGATTTCAAAAAAGTAAGCGTAAATGGTTTAATAAATTATTTTAATTTATTTATGAGTTTTATATTTTTAAATAACATTATACAAATTTATTTTTAAATTTGATTTACATAAATAAATAGTTTAACTAAAATGTCAAAATTTGACCGTAGAATATTTTGTCAAAAATTAACGCTTGTCGATTTAAAGTTATCGCAACGTTGTTGCACCTTTATTTTAATATTCATGTATACTTACTGTAACAACCCTGTATTTTGTGATAATTTTAATTGTGTATTTCAATTATTTTAATTGAAATTTTTGATATAAAATCTTTATTTTATTTATTTAAAATGAATAAATTTTGTTATTTTAAATATAAATTTTGATTTGTATGTGAATTATAATTCCAAACATGAATAAATAGAATATTTTCCAAAAATATAAATTTGGTCAATATAGTCAAACTTTGACTTTTAAATTTAAAATTTAAATATTTGAATTTTTGAATTTTATATTTTATTATGAAAATAACGTAAATTTCAAGTATACTGATTTTTGTTTCGTTGAAATCTGATTAATATTGTGAAAGTTATGCTTTTTACACTATTTTATGTAAATTGTTTATTTAACAAAATTGTTTATTTTAATTTATGTAAATAATATTTTTTTTTGTCATATCATGTTCTAATATGTGTAACATGACATGTTATATATATATATATATATATAAATATATATTATTTTTAAAACATTTTATAAGTGTGGTTATAATTTTCAAATGTTTATTGTACATTGTTTATAATTTTTAAAGTCTAGTTTCAATTATTAAACTATTTCTTTACTTCTATTTTTCCTTAAAATAATTATTTATTTTCTTTTTTCACTTTATTTTGTTTTTAATTTATTTTATTTACTGAATTTCATTTGCTTTATTTTGATTAAAAGAAATAAGAAATTCTAAAGGATAAAGACCTTTCATTTTCTAATGACTTTTCATTTACTTGTCTTTCCATTTTCCTTGCGTTTTCACTTCATTGCTTTAGCCGTACACATCTCTTTGATTCAGCCATGACTTTCCTTTTCATTTTCACGTGAAAATTATTTCTCATCTCTTTTCAAAACTCATGACTCACTTCAAAAGAAAAAAATGCTAATGGCTTCCTTTATCTCTTCTCCTCTTCAATTTTCTATTGATTTTTCCTTGTCTTTTTCTAGCTTTGGTCGGCCCCACTCTCCACCATCACCACCGACCATCATTTCATCATCTATGATAGCAACCATCGGCCTCTCCTCTGACCAAGTCCTGGCCGTGACTTCCACTTGATGTCATCTCCTCAAAATTGCAAAACACTCCACAAAAACTTGCCTTAGCCGAGCCTATGTCTTCACCACCTTCATCCATCACTTCGGCCACCCCCTAAGCCATCACCACCAGTAGCTACGCCTCCTCTAGCCACCACTTCAGATATGTCCAGACCTGATCTAAGCATGGTCGAGCCCTATGATGACCAAGCCCAGCCAAGTGGTGCATCCAAACCCTTTCTTTTGCCTTGACCTTTGCATTTTTCACTTTGCAATTCCTAACTTTTCTAACACTTGCCTAGCCGTGCCATATTGATACCATACCCGACCAAACACACAGTTATGGCTGAGCATATAAACCCTATGGCCGAGCATTGGAGTGATTAAAGCAAGGTCAATTTATCTTGTTCCCTGTTGCTTTGTATTTCAGTTCATTTCAATGTATTTTGTGTTGTATATTTATGCTATATTGTCTTGTTTATTAGTTACTTACAAAATCATATCTTGGCTCTCTCTCTCTCATTTAAATCAAGTCGTGCTATGTCGTGCCGTATTGTGCTTTTTGGAATTTATTTGTGTAGTTTGATTTGCTAACTCTAGCTTGAAAAGGCGAGTCTTTCTCACTCTGACATTTCTACTTATGAAATCGTGAATTAATGACAAGTGTTTAGTATTAAAATGTTTATGCAAGTTAATGATGATTATATGATATGCTATGCCATGTTATTACCATGTTAACTCTATTAATTATCGCCTGACATTTGATAAATGACAGTATATTGTGACATTGACCTGTTAGTGTATTTATTTATATTGTTTATGTATATGATCACACTGCAAGTTCCCTGTAGAATAGAATCACGATGGGTTGAAATGATACATACCCGAACGGACATTAGAGTAGGGAAAAATCATTATGAGCTGAAATGATAGGCTCAAGTGATTTTTATTTTACTTTATTTGACTTGGGATTGCGGGTTTTAAATGATAGAACCCGGGTTTTCTTTTAAATTGTGGATTAAAATGATATATATCTATATCACTTGACCTAGGTTAGAAAATTATATACAGACCCCGTGTATATTTTTAAATAAATTTTCTTAAGATATGTATTCTTAAAGTATGAAATTTTCATTTAAATATATATTTTATGGTTTTTAAGAAGGCTAAACATTAAGTTTTGAATTTGTGAATTTAAGTATGTAAATTTGATGTAAATGTGATTTTTTGACTTTAAATTTTATTTTTAAAAATGTAAGTAAATAATGGAAATTAAATTTAATGTTTTGAAATGATATTTGAAGCAAAATGTTACGTTTTATTTAATTAGTAAGTTAAGAAAACAATGATTTTTGACTTAAAAATGAATTGAGTTATAAATTGGATATTTGATTTAAAAAATTGTTGTGATAAATCATATGTTAAAATGACTTAAATGTTAAATTTTGAAGTCTAAAAATATGATTTATAAGTTTAAAATTTACCAAAGTTGAAGTTTCATTTTTTTTGAGAAGTTATAATCAAATATGGAATTTTATTAACAGCATTTCCCAAAAAAAATGCTATGGTCTTATGACAGCATTTTTAAATGCTGTTGTTTTTGAATTCAACTATGTTGAAATAACTAAATATCTATTACGGCATTTTCAAAATGTCGTTGTTCCTAAACTAAACTATTTTGGAAGCTATAAGCTACGATAGCACTTTATACATGTTGTTGTTGCTATAATTTGGCAATTGTTTGAAATATTATAGATTTTAACACTGCTTGAGTTATATTTTAAAAGTGTCAAATGATTTAGCTTTTGAAATTGATTATTTATGAAATTTTAGGATTTTTTAATATATTTTTATATTTAAATTTGAATCTTTAAGGAATTTAAATTGAATTTGAATTTAAATAAGGTTTATTTGGTTATGTGTTAAATGGAATGAAATTTAATGAGATAAATGAATTTTTAAATGAAAATTTGAAATATGTTTTGTAATGATATTTGGAATAATAAATGAATGACTTATTTGATTTTTAAAATGATATTTAAATTTGAATATTTGAATTAAAGAATGATAATGAAATGATAAAGGTTTTGAAAGGATATGATAATTTGATGATTGAAATGGCTTGGAAATGATTTGATCTTTGTTTTGATAAAGAATATGAAATTGGAATGATATTTGATTTCGATAAATGGATATTTGAAGCTTATATTAGTATGAAAGGATATTTGGTTTACTTGTAATTTGGGTTTATTTAAATGATATTCAGTTTATTAAGTGAATATTTCAAAACTAAGTAATAATGAAATTGAATTAAGATATATATGAAATCATATAATTTAGTTTTGAAATGTGGGATATTAAAGCTTTGGAAAAAAATTGAATAGTTTATTTTTGTGGAGCAAATCTGTATTTGAAATTTGATAAGATTTGAAATGGTTTTTTGGAAAATTAAATTGAATTGAAACTAATGGTTTGAATAGAATTAAATTTGAAATTTTAAATTTGGGTTCAACTGAATAAATTTGAAAATTTGAAATTAAATGAATGTTTCATGATTTCAAATGTATGATTTAGAAGTGTTATGATTTTCAAAGCGTATTGATTTCAAGTATTTTGGTTTCGATAAAGTTATAACTTTGTAAGTTTTATGATTTTTGAAAGGTGAATATATGTTTGAAATGGAAATGATATCGTATTGATTTGAATATAGTTTTGAAACAAAAGTATGTTTTTGGTTTTGAAGTATAAACTATTTTGAAAGGAATATAGTTTTGAAATGAAATTATTTGATTTTTTTGAAGTACAAACTACTTTGAAATGACCACGGCGTTATAATAACATTTGGTTGTTAAAGAGACCGGGATCGGAAGTTGTCATACTCTCTACCAACTGCGAAAACCACTTAACAATCATGTACGCGATGGAGATTCCAGAATGAAGTAGGATGGTGATGACCTCCTTGAGGTATATTACGTGGACCGAACTCCCGAGAATTGGCATAAGGTGGCTAAAACAGGAGCGATCTTGGGCCAAAAGGGGTAGCTGCTCTGGTCGGACGCACTTCTTCGATACTATACTCGTACTTGTGGTTGATTTGATGGACATCCTTAGATTTTGGTTGGGAGTGTTTTCAAAGGTGGGTATATGTGGATGCTTTGTTACCACCAGTCCGTGTGCGTAATTGGTATATCTACCGTGGCATTGCCTTGTGTGCCATGTCACCTACCATAGCGAGCCTCACTACGAGTTTGTTTTTCTTCCGTAGCCTATGGAGTATTTAGGGTAGTCTCCCGATCTGGAGATACGCTGATACTGGATGGACTACTAGGACTATTACGTGTTAAGGGGAATATTGGGTCACTCCTTAATGCTATTTTAAAGTAAGTTTATTTTACTGTAGACATTATTATAATAGCGCAATATTACTACATAGTAAATAGTTTAATGGATACTTAAAGGATGAGCGATCCCAAGCATCCTTTAAGTTACTGATGCATTTTGTTACTGTTCACTTGAGTTGATTTACAGTTCATAAGTATTTATGTCCTGACTCGAGTGTTTTGTGTTTTGCTTTATGCTCGAGTCAGACTAATTGATTCAGCATTCAAGACCCACCTTCGAAGTTGGAGCTTTGCTTGAAGATCCAGCCATCTATTTGCTTTAGCATCCGGTGATTTTAGTGATGTATTCTGATTTGTACCTAATATATATTGTTTTTCTTCTGTTGTATCTTGTTTAACTCTGATGTATCTTATATATTCATGTAGTAGCTTCATGAACTACTATCTCTTTTACTTTCGCTGCATTATTATTCACTCAATGTCTGTGATCCGTGACTATTTATTTATTGTATATTCTGAGATTTGCAAAAGTTAATTTACAACGCGGTATGTTGAGAAATTCAAGTATGACATGTGTGGATGCGAATGGTTGAAAATATAAGGTCATTACATGTGGTATCAGAGCTTTGGTGGCTCTAGGCAAAACTCAACATATATGGTAAATGTATTCATAGAATCACTTACATTCGAGTTTGAATCTCTTCCTTTTTGACTCGATTCCTTTGAATTTTGGAATGTTCCCTGCGGTTCCAAAATCCATTCGTGTCCCTCAATCTTCGTCTTATTTTGATTCTGGAGTATCCCATAACTCCACTTCGAATGATCTTTATAATGAGTCGGCGGTCCCGCCAATCTCAAATTGATTTGTAAAGGGGTGAAACTCCTTTACAACAGCATCGATTCACCAAAGGTTTTATATCCTCGGTTTAGATGTTAGTATCTCTTATAATTCTGAACTCTATTTCTTGAGACAGAATGTAGATTTACCCCAGAAAATCCACATCGATCTTATTCTTCAAGTCACGGTTGACTCGGTTAAGTTTGCCCGCGATTTATATAAGCTTATCCATCTCCCTATTCTTTTATTTAATCATCTCATCTTTGTTTCCAAATTATCTACAAATCATTCTTGAAGTGTATTTGTAAACCAATATTTAAAATGTTTTATATATTGTGTTGTTTGAGTTGTTGATGTTGATTAGGGTTTCGGATTGATTCGTCTTATCAACGCTATCGATAAGATTTCCAAAACACTTGAATAGAGCAAACTGACACAATATAATTTTTCAAATTTAGTAATGAAATAAATTTTGTGACTATATTATAACTTTTCTGGATTTTTATTGAATTGGTTGTTAAGAAATAATATTTGATTTTACATATCATTATCTCTTGTTTCTATATAAATAATTGAACTATAAACATGGTTATAAACTTATTGGAAATTTTAAAAAAGATTAAACAAGAATTTGGGAATTTGATTTTCAATGGATTTCAAACCTTGTATTTAAAGTGTAAAAGGATATACTATTTAAAGTATGTTTGAATAGAAATCTGTTTCCAAAGAATTTTAAAGTTAAAATTAGTGCTCTTCTCTTTTTTGCTGGCAAATAACTTCGCTGATGACTACAGCATCATCGACATTCATTTTCGACTTTTGAAGTGAAGAGACCATTCTGTAGTCTTGCTACAGTTTTGTTTGGGGAATTTAATTGATTTAAATTTCCAAAATAAGACTGGATTTATAACATATGCTGATATATGATTTAAATTTGAATGGACATATATATATATATATATATATATATATATCTTGTGTGTATGTGTGTGCATTTATTTATCTTTAAGTAGTTTGGAATTTATCAGAAATTTAATTCCTAAATTTTATCTTGAAGGATAATTTCAAGTATAATTTCAAGATTTGGATAAATATTCAAGCTTGAAATGATTGAATTAGGAAGTTTTATTTGTATAATACACAATTTCATTCCAATATGACTTACATAAATTTTTAGAAGTTGAATATGTAATTGAATAATATACAATATAAAAATGATTTATATAAATAAAATTTGAGTGGTTATAATAAATGTTATACACTTAAATTTTAGTTATAAAAAGACTAATAGAGGTAAATGGAGAAAAAGGGTAATGGAATAATTTACAATATAAAATGATGTTAAAGGAACTAAGAATAAATTAAAGCAGTTATAATAAGTATAAATATATTTAACATACGTGACAAAATATATTGAGAGGAATAAATTTAATTATAATTAGGAATAAAGAAGAATTAAATTTTATTGAGTACATTATGAGTATAATAAAAGATTTTCTAATCCATGATTTTAGAGATTGTTTATTTAAGATAATTTGATGATAAGATAATGAAATTAGAAATGGTTAAGATTAATTTTAACTTATGTAAAATTAATTTTCAATTTAATTTGAAATTTTCATGTTTTCAAATTTATTATCTTATTTTGTTTTTTAAACTATCTTTTGGTTGTTCTTATTTCCCTTATCTTGTTACAGAATGGGGGAGGCTATTGCTTATACCAGTCTGTTCAGAAATCTTTCTATAATCTTTAATATCTTTGGTACTCATTTTGAATCTGAGCACTGCTTTCCATCCATAGATCGTCAGTCAAGCGGAAAGGGTGAATCAGATTCTAGAAGATCTTCTTTGTGCTTGTGAGCTTGATTATGGAGGATCTTGGGAAGATCATCTCCACCTTGTTAAACTAACTTATAACAATAATTACCAGGAGAAATTTCAATATTCTTGTCATCTTGTCTTAATCCTATTTCATTCTATCTTTTTCATTGTTTTCCATACCTCCTCCCTTTTCGAGGACGAAAAGTTTTGAGTAGAGGAGAGTGTAACAACACTGTATTTTGTGATTGTTTTAATTGTATGTTTCAATTATTTTAATTGAAATTTTTAATTTAAAAACTTTATTTTATTTATTTAAAATGAATAAATTTTGTTATTTTAAATATAAATTTTGATTTGTTTGTGAATTATAATTTCAAACATGAATAAATAGAATATTTTCCAAAAAAATGTGAATTTGGTTAATATGGTCAAACTTTGACTTTTAAATTTAAAACTTAAATTTTTGAATTTTGGGATTTTTGAATTTTATTAGGAAAATAAAATAAATTTAAAGTATATTGCTTTTCATTTCGTTGAAATCTGATTAATATTGTGAAAGTTATGCTTTTTACACTATTGTATGTAAAATGTCTATTTAACAAAATTGTTTATTTTAATTTATATAAATAATATTTTTGTTTGTCATATCATGTTCTAATATGTGTAACATGACATGTTATATATATATATATATATTATTTTTAAAACATTTTATAAGTGTAGTTACAATTTTCAAACGTTTATTGTATATTGTTTACAATTTTTAAAGTCAAGTTTCAATTATTAAACTATTTATTTATTTATTATTTTTCCTTAAAATAGTTATTTATTTTCTTTTTCATTTTATTTTATTTTCATTTTATTTTATTTATTGAATTTCATTTGCTTTATTTTGATTAAAAGAAATAAGAAATTCTAAAGGACAAAGACCTTTCATTTTCTAATGACTTTTCATTTACTTGTCTTTCCATTTTCCTTGTATTTTCACTTCATTTCTTCAGCTGTACACATCTCTTTGCTTCAGTTGTGACTTTCCTTTTCATTTTCACGTGAAAATTATATCTCATCTCTTCTCAAAACTCACAGCTCACTTCAAAAGAAAAAAATGCTAATGGCTTCCTTTATCTCTTCTCCTATTTAATTTTCTATTGATTTTCGCTTGCTCTTCTTCTAGCTTTGCTCGGCCCCACTCTCCACCATCACCACCGACCACCACTTCACCATTCATGGCAGCAACCATCAACCTCTCCGATGACCAAGTCCTGACCGTGACTTCCACTTGATGTCATCTCCTCAAAATTGCAAAACACTACGCCAAAACTTGCCTAAGCCAGGCTTATGTCTTCCCCACCTTCATCCATCACTTCGGCCACCCCTTTAGCCACCACCACCAACAGCTACACCTCCTCTGGCCACCACTTCAGATATGTCCAGACCTGACCTAATCATGGTCGAGCCTGTAATGACCCACTATTTTGGACCATTCAAATCGACAATAATCCACACATGTCGGACTTGAATAATTCAAAATATCAGATTGTACTAAATTTGGAGCAAATAAAATCAACACAGAATCACAGACACAGAATATCAGAATAACTCGAAGAGGAAATAAAATACCATAGTAGTTCATGAAGCTACTATATACATACTCTCAAAACATATACAAAATATCATAGTTTAAAAATGGATGCAATAGAAGTCTGGATACATAAATAACTAATACAGAAGAAATACCGAATAGGAAATAACTGGATCAAAAATAGACGAATAGATAGTCAGATAAGCTCCAACAATTCTCTAGCTCCAGAAGGTGAATCCAAAGTTGTGACTCTCGCGCTGACCCGAGCGTAAAGTAAAACACAAAACACTCGAGTTAGGACATACATACTTATACAATGTAAACCAACTCAAGTGAACTGCAATAGCAATGCTCAATAAATTAAAGGATGCATGGGATTGCCCATTCTTTAAGGATCCGGTAAACCATCAATTAAGCAGAAATAAACACTATCACAGAAATACCTATATTAAAGTAATTAATGCAAATAAAAATATAAATGTGGCTAGGGTAGCGGAGAGCTGCAGTAATCGCTCACCTCTAGCCACACTCTCAAATTCAAGGTGTGTATCAAAACAATCACAAGGAAATCAAATGGCACACAAAGAAGTGTACCTGTGGTTATAAATTTTTAAATGGTATTTTATATTTCAGAAATAAAATATCATTTCAAATTCAAATCTTAATCAAAATAAGGATCAAATCATTTCCAAACCATTTCAATATATCAAAATAATATCATATTCTTTCAAAATCACTATTTGAATTCAAATTCAACTATTCAAATTTAACTACCTTTTTAAAAATGGTTTATATTATATTAAAAAATTATTCACTTAAACCATTTAAAAGTGAAGTTATTACTTTCAAATAATTAAATCCAAATTTTCCAATAATTCATTTATTAAATTCCAATTTATTTTCTTTAACTTAAAGCCTCATTTTATGCCAAATCCCGAATTCTAGGTTAAGTTATATTTCGAGTTACACTCTTAAGCATACATTTATTTAACATTTTATATTCACAGAAAAATCAATAACACTTTCATAAATCATTTTCAACTCAAATTTAAATCAAAATATCATAGTTTACATTTTAAAATACTTAAAACTATTTAGAAAAGTATATAAAATAACCATGGGTCGGTATAAAATTTTCTAGCCTAAATCAAGTGATACGGATAATGTATCATTTCAACCCGTAATTTACAAACAAAAATCCGAGTTTTATCATATCAAACCCGCAAATCCCAAGTTAAATAAAATAAATAAATAAAAAATCGCTCAGGCCTATCATTTCAGCCCATAACGATTTTTCCCTATTCTAAAATCTGTTCGGGTATGTATCATTTCAACCCATAGTGATTCTATTCTACAGAGAACTTACAGTGTGAGAACAGAATAAAATAAACAATATAGCATCATGTAGCAATAATAGATGATATGACAGGTTTATAAACAAGGTTAACATCATATGATTCATATCACAGGCAGGTATAACATGATATAATATTCTACACATTCACTTGTTGTCAATTCACTAATTATATAAGTATAAATGTCATGAGTGAATACTCACCTTTTTACGCTGGAGATAGCAAATCAAAACACAAGAATAAAATTCAGAAAGCACGATAGCTTGACTTTTGATTTGAGTGGAGTGGAGGGCCAAGATGTTATTATGGTATTCAACAACAAAACAAAGCAAAATATAAATACAATACTAAAATTATTGGAATAAAATGGAAATAAAGTTTACAAAAGACAACACCACGTTTTCAATTGATTTTGCTTGACCACAAATCACATTTGCTTGGCCACAAAGCTATATAGGTTCGGACTTGGTGATGTTTTGGCTAGGGTATGGATCTGGTTTGGACTCATATAGGCCTCGCTACAAGTAAAAGTGAAGGGATATGAGTTACCGGTGAAGGAAGATCAAAGGTTGATGCAAAAAGAGGAGTTTTGGTGCAAATTTAGACTTGGCCATGCATGAATTGGGCTCGGCCTTAGCATGTACAGACCTGGTGGTGGCTGGAGTGAAGGCCAAGGGGGGTGAACTTGATGGTGGTGGTGGCTACGGGGTGGCCAAGGCAACATATGAAGGGGATGGTGGAAACTAGCTTGGCTATGCATAGTTTCAAGGGTTTTTTTGCAATTTTTGGAGGTGTTTGCATCATTTGATGGTCATGTCCAGTCTTGGTCAGAGGAGGAGGGGTTTAGGCCGTGTATGGTGATGGGAAGGAGGTGATACGGTGGTCGGTGAAGGTGGTGAGGGGTTTAGCCGAGCAAAGCCAGGCAAAGCTAGAGATGAACAAGCAAAAACAAATGAGAAAAAGAAGAAGAAAAGAGAGAAAAAGAGAGGCCATTGCTTACTTTTTTTTCCAGATCTGATGTGCCATGAGAAATGAAGATGAGAAGATTTTCTCACATGAAAATAGGGATATAGGCGGCTAGGGATTAAGGAATGAATGGCTCAAATTGTGGAGAAGTTGTGGTAGAAAATCAAGTGATGGAAAGATAGAATGGTAAGAAATCAAAGTAACATTTGCCTAAAATTAAAAACAGGAAATGTATCTTAATTGATACGTTTCCTATAAATTAAAGAAAGGTGTATACAAGAAGCTTTCACAAACAAATAAACACAATAACGTTAAATAAATACATTTTAAAGATATGCCTTTTAAAGCAATAATGTATATATATTTGAAATTTCTTTCCAAGAAATAAATAAGGATCTAAACACTTACTATTTAATTAATAAATGAATGTATAAATAGAAAAATAAGTTAGAGATAGATATTATGAAAAATAAGTAAATAGTTTTAGGAAAAGTAGGAAAAATAAAGAAAATACTCTATTTAATGGAAACTAGAATTAAAAATTGTAAAATAAATTCAACTTACTTTGGAAAATTTTTAACAACACTTGTAAATGAATAAAAGTCAAGTAAATAAAATAAAGGTTGAAAAAAATAAAATTTAAATGAAAATAAATAATTCTTTTGAGGAAAAATAGAAAATAAATAAAGAAATAGCTATTTAATTGAAACTAGAATTTAAAAGTTGAAAACAATATACAATCAACATTTGAAACTTATAACTATACTTTAAAAATGTTTTAAAAATAAAATATACGCATAACATATCATGTTACACAAATTTGAACATGATTTTCAAACAAAAATATTATTTATATAAATTAAAATAAACAAATTTGTTAAATAAAACAATTTACACACAATATTGTAAAAAGCATAACTTTCACAATATTAATCTGATTTCAACGAAACGAAAAACAGTAATCTTGAAATTAAGTCTATTTTCATAATAAAATATAAAATTCAAATATTCAAATATTTAAATGTAAAATTTAAATTCAAAGTTTGACCGTTTTGACTAAAATCCACTTTTTTGGAAATATTCCATTTATTCGGGTTTGGAATTATAATTCACACAAAAATAAAAATTTATATTTAAAATAACAAAATTTATCCATTTTAATATATAAAATAAAGTTTTTAAATCAGGAATTTCAGTTAAAATAATTAAAATACAAAATTAAAATAATCATAAAATACAGGGTTGTTACACTCTCCCCCACTCAAATCTCTTCGTCCTCGGAAAGGAACGAGGTATGAAAAACACAGAAAAAGATAGAATGAAATAAGATTAAGACAAGATGATAAGAAGATTAAAATTATACCTGATAACTGCTGTTATAGGTAAGTTTAACAAGGTGGAGAATCGGAATAGCTAGAAGGGAAAAACAGGTTGAAAGACAAGGATGAACCATTATTTTAAAGCTATATAAATTTCAATTATTTGGAAGGATAAAATAAATGATCAAATATCCTTTATATAATAATTTATCAAAATACTTTTATAACACGATGTGTTAACAAGTTTATCCTCGTTCTTGCAGGCTCTGGCAATGCGTTGATCAGGCGCAAAGCTAGAATTCTCCAGTTACTTGGTAGACTTGTTCAACACCCAGTGAAAATACTGGAAGAACTTAAAAAAACAAATATGGAAAGTACAATCCAAACAAACATCCAAACAAAAACATGTTGATCATGGATCGCGGATACATAATGGTTACGTCTGGATCCCGAAGGAAACATCCGTACCCATAGGCTGACTACCGCAGCCCTGTGATTACGCCATGAAGACTGGTAGTACCGCAGATACAAAATGGTTACGCATGGATCCCCCAGGAAACATCTGAACCCATAGGCTCTCGCAGCCCCTGCTGATTACGCTACCAAGCGACCCAATAGATCGCAGATACACAATGGTTACGCCTGGATCCCCTAGGAAACATCCGTACCCATAGGCTCTTGCAGCCTCTGCTGATTACGCTACCAAGCAACCCAATAGATCGTAGATACACAATGGTTATGCCTAGATCTCCCAGGAAACATCCGTACCCATAGGCTCTCGTAGCCCTTGTGAATAACGCTATGCAGTCGCACTCAAAAGACCATGGGTTACGCCATGGTAGGACACTCGAGTATCACATCCGGAAAACCAAAAATTAGAGAGAAAAATATCGGTAGAATGAATCCACAATGTGGCCATAAAGCGGATATCAAGCAGAAGGCACTTTCCATATCTTTACTTCGAAAATATGTATCATATAGTACCTTTTTCAAATCACTTTCAAATATCATACTTATATAAAGTCCATTATGTATAAGATTTTATTTTCAAATCAAATACTTTCCAAATCAATAGTATATCAAATCACACTTATATAAACTTCGATTATATAAGATTTCTCTTTCCAAATTGAGCACCTTTCAAATCAATAGTTTTTCAAATCAACTTTTATACTTATACACATCCATTTTATATAAGTTCGACAAATCCCAAATCGAGTACTTAATAATACAAGGTTCTCAATTTCAAATCATTTATCAATTCAGTTTCAAAATCATATATGATTTCACCAAATCATTTCTTCCAAATTAAATATCTTCAGTTTCAAAGTTTCCAAAATAATAAGTTCAGAAAATAATCCAAATTTCCAAATCAGCATAATTTATGTCAAATAAATCCGTTTCTAAAGTCATCATATAAATACTGGGTTTTAAATTCCAATCTATTTCCAAAATCAAATATTTTCTCAAAATCAGTTATACCCAAACTGGTTACTAAGTTTAAAGCCATCTCTTTTAAAACCTTTAAACTATTTATTTCTACATGAAAAATCCAATTTACCATTGGAAAGATTATTATTCCATGTATATATACACTTTATTCAAATTATTTCCGATCTATGTTTCATACTAGTATAATTCAAAATAGTCTTATTCATTTACATAACAAAGCAGTTTCAAACTAATTTAAATCATATTAAAACATACAGAACTAAACTCATATACTTTATCAAATACTTTATACTTTTCAAAATTACTTAGCTTGGAAAATTTATTCTTGATTTGGAAGTGTTCGAACATTCAAATAGTCGAAGAAATCATATTTCAAATCCAAGAGTTCGAAATCAACAACGAATCAATAAATCAATTACAAAAGATAGGGTTATATCAATCAAATTCGAAACTCAAGAACTGTACACTGGCTCAATTCAAAACTATGTCACATATATATATGCATATATCTTTTCGAAAATCAAATTATACTTCGGTATTTGAAATGAAATTGGTTTCATAAAATCACTTGCTTAGCAAAGCTATTAGAGTGGCCTCTCCTCCACTCAAAAACTCGAAAATCAATGTTGATGATGCATGCATTCATCACCGAAATTATTTTCCAATGACATAAGTGAGTTCTGGACTTTTATTTTCTCGTAAACTTCTTTTGAAATTTCTTCGAATCATTTGAAACTCATTAAAATCATCTGAAACATTTCTTATTCGAAAAAATACTTTCAAATCATATTATTATATATTAAACCAATTTAAAATGCTGGAGTTCAATCACTCAAATTTCAATTTCAAAACCATTCCATTAAAATCATTTTATAAACCAAATAATTTTCAAAATTTTCAAATCCTTTCAAAGCTTCAAATTTTCATTTTTAAAAGGTATATAATTCTTATCAAAAACATTTTAGTTTTATATACAAAATATGGTCATCATTATCAAAATAATAATTTCAATATTTACACAATTTCAAAACACAATCAACAAAAAATTTCAAGGGATGGTTCAAGGATGGATTTCAAAATAGAATAGAGACTCAAATTTAGAGGAACACTAGTCAAAAAAATCTTAACCAAGATTAGAGGTATATAACTTATGTCAATACAAAAGAGATTATATTCATTATTTGGAAAGACTCAAATTCATATCATAGGAAGAACAAGAGCATAAATATCTTTGGTTTAACAACTTCAGCTAAGCAAAAGATACAATAGAGTTCACTTAATGCAACCTAACATACTACAGATAACAAACAGATCCATAGAATACCAATCCTACATAAACAAAGCATCAGTATGAATTCTTCCAGGTGGTACTTCAACAGGTCCAGAACACTCCCCCTCAATTTGCCCCAAACTTCTACATTTCTGGCATAAGTGCACTACACTCCCATCTTCCTTCTCGAACTACGGGTACCCATCTTCCTTTTCCCTCTGTCTTACAGGACAATCTCTAGCTATATGCCCAGCCCTCTTACAGTGGTAGCAAATAGTTGATAGGCCGATTGATGCAGTGGGTGCAGATTTCACGTTCTTCACCTTCTGGCAGCGGCTTGGAAAGTGTCCCCTCTCCCAGCATTTAAAAAGGAAAATCTTGGACCGAAAACGCTTGCCCTCCCTCCATTCCCCCCATCTCTTTTCCTACACATGGCTGCATAGTGTCACTTCTCATGACACCGATAACAAATGACATGGTCATAAGGACTCGGTCCTTTCGTTTCCTTCCATAGCTTCTCCCACCTCTCGATCACTTCCTCCCGTTCCTTATGAGCTAGGGCTTTTCGTGCTCTACGAGCTGCTTTCTACTCTTTTGATTTCGCCATACTCAAATAGCTTCCTACGAACAAAGCATCCGGATCGAACAAGATAGAAGTTCAAAATTGTAGCGAATCCTAACCGAATAGATTTACTAACAAGGTGGACACAAAAAGGATAAAGTTCACAAAATTTTTCTTTTGAAATAAAATTTATACCAAAATAATCTTTAAAAATCCTTTAAAATCCTTTAAAATCATTTGAAAATCATTTTATACTTCGAAAGTATGTTCTCTCATAGGGAAATGATTCTGAGATTGATTTCACTCGTTCTAGGGTATTTCTACCCTATCTCTAATGAGTTTTTACTCATCAGGCTAAGGTTTGCCTAAAACCACAGCTCTGATACCAAATGTAAGGACTCGCTATCAAGAAACATTAAAATCGACAATAATCCACACATGTCGGACTTGAATAATTCAAAATAACAGATTGTACTAAATTTGGAGAAAATAAAATCAACACAGAATCACAGACACAGAATATCAGAATAACTCGCAAAGGAAATAAAATACCATAGTAGTTCATGAAGCTACTATATACATACTCTCAAAACATATACAAAATATCATAGTTTAAAAATGGATACAATAGAAGTCTGGATACATAAATCACTAACACAGAAGAAATACCGAATAGGAAATAACTGGATCAAAAATAGACGAATAGATAGTCAGATAAGCTCCAACAATTCTCTAGCTCCAGAAGGTGAATCTAAAGTTGTGACTCTTGGGCAGACACTAGCGTAAAGTAAGACACAAAACACTCGAGTTAGGACATACATACTTATACAATGTAAACCAACTCAAGTGAACTGCAACAGCAATGCTCAATAACTTAAAGGATGCTTGGGATTTCCCATTCTTTAAGGATCCGGTAAACCATCAATTAAGCAGAAATAAACACTATCATAGAAATACCTATATTAACGTAATTAATGCAAATAAAAATGTAAATGTGGCTAGGGTAGCGGAGAGCTGCAGTAACCGCTCACCTCTAGCCACATTCTCAAATTCAAGGTGTGTATCAAAACAATCACAAGGAAATCAAATGGCACACAAAGAAGTGTACCTGTAGTTATAACTTTTAAAATGTATTTTATACTTTAAAAATAAAATATCATTTCAAATTCAAATCTTAATAAAAATAAGGATCAAATCATTTCCAAACCATTTCAATACATCATTATATCATATTCTTTCAAAATCTCATTTTCAAATCACTATTTGAATTCAAATTCAACTATTCAAATTTGATTACCTTTTTAAAAATGGTTTATATCATAATAAAAAATTATTCATTAAACCATTTAAAAGTGAAGTTATTATACTATTAAATAATTAAATCCAAATTTTCCAATAATTCATTTATTAAGTTCCAATTTATTTTCTTTAACTTCAAGCCTCATTTTACACCAAATCTCAAATTCCAGGTTAGGTTATATTTCAAGTTACACTCTTAAGCATACATTTATTTAAAATTTTATATTCATAGAAAAATCAATAACACTTTAATAAATCATTTTAGATTCAAATTTAAATCAAAATACCATAATTTACATTTTAAAATACATAAAACTATCTAGAAAAGTATATAAAATAACCACGGGTCGGTATAAAATTTTCTAGCCTAAATCAAGTGATACAGATAATATATCATTTCAACCCGTAATTTACAAAGAAAAATCCGGGTTTTATCATTTCAAACCCGCAAACCCCAAGTTAAATAAAATAAATAAATAAAATCGCTCAGGCCTATCATTTCAGCCCACAACGATTTTTCCCTATTCTAAACCGTTCTGGTATTTATCATTTCAACTCATAGTGATTCTATTCTACAGGGAACTTGTAGTGTGAGAACAGAATAAAATAAACAATTTTGCATCATATAGAAGTAATAGATGATATGACAGGTTTATAAACAAGGCTAACATCATATGATTCATATCACAGGCAGGTATAACATGATATAATATTCTACACGTTCACTTGTTGTCAATTCACTAATTATATAAGTATAAATATCATGAGTGAATACTCACCTTTTTACGCTGGAGATAGCAAATCAAAACACACGATAAAATTCAAAAAGCATGATAGCACGACTTTTTATTTGAGTAGAGTGGAGAGACAAGATGTTATTATTGTATTCAACAACAAAACAAAACAAAATATAAATATAAATACAATACTAAAATTGTTGGAACAAAATGGAAATAGAGTTTACAAAAGACAACATCAAGTTTTCAATTGATTTTGCTTGACCACAAATCACATTTGCTTGGCTACAAAGCTATATAGGCTCGGCCTTGGTGATGTTTTGGCTAGGGTATGGATCTGGTTTGGACTCATATAGGCATGGCTACAAGTAAAAGTGAAGGGATAGGAGTTACCAGTGAAGGAAGATCAAAGGTTAAGGCAAAAAGAGGAGTTTTGGCGCAACTTTAGGCTTGGCCATGCATGAATTGGGCTCGGCCTTGGCATGTACAGACCTGGTGGTGGCTGGAGTGAAGGCCAAGGGTGGTGAACTTGATGGTGGTGGTGGCTAAGGGGTGGCCAAGGCAACATATGAAGGCGATGGTAGAAACTAGCTTGGATGTGCATGGTTTCAAGGGGTTTTTTGCAATTTTTGGAGGTGTTTGCATCATTTGATGGTCATGGCCAGTCTTGGTCAGAGAAGGAGGGGTTTAGTCCATGTATGGTGATGGGAAGGAGGTGATGTGGTGGTCGGTGAAGGTGGTGAGGGGTTTAGCCAAGCAAAGCTAGAGATGAACAAGCAAAAACAAATGGAAAAAAAAGAAGAAAGGAGAGGAAAGAGAGGCCATTGCTTACTTTTTTTTTCAGATCTGAAGTTCCGTAAGAAATGAAGATGGGAAGAAGTTTTCTCACATGAAAATAGGGATATAGGCAACTAGGGATTAAGGAATGAACGACGCAAATTATGGAGAAGTTATGGTAGAAAATCAAGGGATGGAAAGATAAAAAGGTAAGAAATCAAAGTAATGTTTGCCTAAAATTAAAAACTGGTAACGTATCTTAATTGATACATTTCCTATAAATTAAAGAAAGGTGTATACAAGAAGCTTTCACAAACAAATAAATACAATAACGTTAAATAAATACATTTTAAAGATATGCCTTTTAAAGCAATAATGTATATATATTTGAAATTTCATTCCAAGAAATAAATTAGGATCTAAACACTTACTATTTAATTAATAAATGAACGTATAAATTTAAAAATAAGTTAGAGATAGGTATAATGAAAATAAATAAATAGTTTTAGGAAAAGTAGGAAATAAATAAAGAAAATACTCTATTTAATGGAAACTAGAATTGAAAATTGTAAATAAAATTCAACCGACTTTGGAAAAATTTCAACAACACTTCTAAATAAATAAAAGTCAAGTAAATAAAATAAATGTTGAAAAAAACAAACTGTAAATGAAAATAAATAAAGAAATAGCTATTTAATTGAAACTAGGATTTAAAAGTTGAAAACAATATGCAATCAACATTTGAAAATTATAACTATACTTTAAAAATATTTTAAAAATAAAATATATGCATAACATATAATGTTACACAAATTAGAACAAGATTTTACAAATAAAAATATTATTATATAAATTAAAATGAACAAATTTGTTAAATAAAATAACTTACAGAATATTGTAAAAAGCATAACTTTCATAATATTAATCAGATTTCAACGAAATGAAAAGCAGTATTCTTGAAACTAATCTATTTTCATGATAAAAGATAAAAATCTAAAATTCAAAATTTTAAATTTAAAAGTCAAAGTTTGACTATTTTGACCAAAATCCACTTTTTTGGAAATATTCCATTTATTTAGGTTTGGAATTATAATTCACATAAAAATCAAAATTTATATTTAAAATAACAAAATTTATCCATCTTTACTACTAATAATAAGAATTCTAACAACTTATCACAACCGTGTCTTTATAGATTACCGAAAATACCTTTCAGCCTAAGTTACTCTTCGTCGGTTATCATTAAACCTAAATCATTATCAGCTCCCAACTCCTTTGTCATCCTCTTGGCCTCCACCCTGCATTCTTTCTAAATTTCCTAGATCAAATCCATAGCTCCTTTCCATCCAAGTCGATCGGAAGTTTCGCTGCCATCATCATCCTTCAATTGAATCGCAGCACCCGATTCACTAGCACAGCAATCAGGTCATTTAGATTGTTTCCTGAAAGAAGAAGATTCTGTAGTTTTAGAATTTCAGCTGGAATAGTTCCTGAAAGGAAATTCGAACTCAAGTCTAACTCAAGTAAAAAATTTCATTTGCTCAACTCATGTGGTATTTCTCCTATCAATCTATTTAATGAAATATGCAAATTTTCTAACTTTTGAAGGTTACCAAATTCATGATGAATAGAGCCATCGAATAAGTTATTCAACAGATCAAGCATGGAAAGATTGCTCCATCAACTAAATTTCAATGGAATTTTTTCTGTGAAGAATTTTTTGCTGAGATCAAGGTACCGCATTCTATGATTTATACTTAAATTTTCTGCTATTTCTCCTTGGAAATGATTGTTGGAAACTATTACTTTATGATGTGCTAAACATGATCCGACCAGAGTAAGAAAAGTACCATTAAATCGATTATGTCTGATTGCAAAAACGGATAGATTATTTCCATTGCACAAGTAAGGTGGAATTGTACCATGAAGTTTGTTGCCTGTAAGATCAAGCCCACTCAAACAATTAGCTTTTCCAAGATACCAAGGTATTTCTCCAGTCATATTATTGCAAGCTAAACTAATGTATTCAAATTTCTGTTGTGTGGCAATATCTTTTGGAACCTCTCCACTTAAGAAACTTTTATAGGGATGCAACTGAACTAAGTTGCTCAAGATTGAAATTTTAGGAGCTATATATCTTTCAAACTTATTTTTAAACAATAGTAGCTTCTTCGGATTCTTTAGTTCATAAATCTCTATTGGAATCGATCCAGAGATTAAATTTTCACCAACTTTAAGTTCAGTGAGAAAGCTATAGTTACCTAACTCATGAGGCAACAAACCAGAGAGTTTATAATCGGAAAGAAACAAATATTCCAAGTTCTTGAGCTCGCCAATTGACTTAGGAATAGAACCAATGAGTCGATTTCCCCACAAAGGTAGAGTAGATATAGATTGAAGCATACCGATATTCTCAGTTATACTACCATTGAAATGATTTTCAGAAAGCAACAACATGCTCAAATTCATCAGTGTACTTAAACTTTTTGGTATCTCTCCCACAAATTCATTGATATCACGATATAACAACTCAAGGTTGGGAAGCATTGAAAATAAACTTTTTGACATTTTTTTATTGTTACTTATATCTGCTTATTTCTACCTTTTTTTAAATGCTAGAACGTTTAAGCTTTTATAATATTTACTAGATTAATTTGGCAATTTTCTTAAGGATTACCTAAATTTTGATTTTTTTCTACTCTCATTCTTATTATACATGGTTGGTTGGATTAAAAAATAATAGTAGCAAGTGCTTTTCCCTACCTTTAGGCTTCTTTGTATTCTTTTGTATTTTGTTAACTATAGCATCCAATACACAACAGCTGCACGTTGTTACTAAAAAGACCATGCTAATAGTTACACCTTTTGGATTATATTAATAAATTGTTAATGTTTGGAATTGAAAATACAAAAATGTGAAATATTATGTCACTGACACTAGACAAAATCATATGCTTATCATGTACATATTGTGAATTCGTTTGTCTTAAATAGTTTTATTTTATCCGATCTCTGATTCAGATGGGTAAATAGTCTTACTGCACATATGTTACTCTTTATCGATAAATGTGGTTGATTGTATGAAATTAACATATTTATAGTAAATAGATATGGTGTATTTAATATTTAGATTAGTTCATTAAATTGTTATCAACTCTGCATTGTATTTTAGTATTTCTGTTCTCAAATGCAAAAGTAAGAAAAAAAATAGAATATATAAAAATGAAATGTATCCATGAAAAGCGCTGCATTTGAAATTTATTTAGTTCTAATCTTCTTTTCAAATCATTTTTAGAAGTTCTAATTTTTTTCAAGCATTAAAAACTATTGCTCCCACTTGAAGTTGAATTTTGTGATTGAAGTCAAAATATCCAAAATAGTCTGTTTCGGTACTTATATCAGTTCATAATCATGCTTAAATTTTTTGGACGGCTTGATAAAAAAGCAAAGCAACTGAAGCCCTTGCTTTAGGTCACCATATACTTACTAGAATCAGGCTCTTTCTTTGCATAACAGTCTTTCTGCTTATTACTTTCTTGATTACTTACAGCTTATCCTTTTCTTTTAACATTTCATTTTTTTGTATGTTGCTTATATAATGTTTGACAATGCATACAAAGTATGAGAAACATTCTAAATGCACAACATGAAATGATTGAAAAAAAGTTCTCCATGGACCTTTAAAAAGCTATATATTTTCAATGGCTTTCTTTTGGTACAATCAGCATTTTTGATTTTCATGTCAAAGTTGAGGACATTATACTCTTAGACTACAATTAAAGGGGCATGCATGTATATTGCCAACATGAGTTACCATAATATTACTTCACGCAATTATCAACCATGGTATCCAGAAACATGATATATAGACATTGCTGATAAGAGCATGTAGTTAGTTTTATCATATGAATTTTTAGTATCCATTAACTATTTGTTTGAAATAAAGTATATATTTCTCACTTACATTACAAATAGCGTATATGCTTCAAATCATATTCATTATGCATTCGTATGTCTTATTATATTATTTGAATTTAGTACGCAAAACATTTTTTTCTTAAATAAGTTTGGCTAATTATTTCTCCTATGAGTACAGGACACCAATTTACTTTGTCATGACGTGAGCTGCAAATAAGAAGATATGTAGTGAAATGTGAGGTATTAATACCCATCAACGTCATATCGGGTTTCAAGTCATGTGTAGTTCATACATGCATTAAACAATGCATTGTACACCAGTTCACTTTTTTACAACATGAGCCAACAACAAGAAGATGCAATGATTTTATTCGGACATGAAGAGGGGTAACATTGCATTCGGTTTATAAGCTTTAGGCTTGATTTTATTTTTTATATCATGATAGTTAATCCATGTTTCAATTTTAATGATTCTTTCATACTTATTGACCACATTAAGCTTATTTATTCTACAATGTAATCAGTAAATTAAATTAGATTAATAATTGTTCATGTGGAAAAAAATATTTCTACAAATGTTAACTGAGGAAGTGATATTTTTGTATACATATACTGTTGCAGCAGGTAGGGTGTCAAGTTAGGATTGGAAACGCCACATAGCTTAGTGGTGCAAGATTGGTCGCATACTTATGGCGAGGATGCTTCAGCAAGTGAATTTAAATAGCATTTGGAATCACTAAAGAAATAGGTGACCCAATATTTTTCTGGTTGATATTTTTCCCTTTATTGATTTTGGATAATAAATGAAGTGTGAAATGACTTAATCATAGGTTAGCAAAACCAAATCTTTATTTTCAGTTCAATGAGTTAAGTGCCTGTCCATCTACCATTGAAAATGCTCGAAAGTCGAACCTTAGTGAGCTGCAAAGGTATGATTTTTCTGTAATATGATCGGTTTCGTGCCTCCAAATGACATTTATAGAGCTTTTTCAAATTTATTTCAATCAAAAGGCAACCTTATAGGATATATAGAAATATTTGCGCTTAAAGACCCATTGATTACTTAGTAGTACATACAACATCAGTTTCAAAAAAATAAAGGATTTCATTTACAATTTGATAGCTCTATAGTGTGATTTGACAGTTCTAAGTCATTAATGATAAATTCTACTAATCGGGCACTAGGATAGCCTGATTTGGTTTCTAATAGTAATATATTGAGCTTGGCTACATAGTACTGAAATTAATGTTTTAATTGTAATATATCGAGCTTGGATACATAGTACTGAAATTAAATATTGTCCATTTTTACTTGACTTGCAAAAATTCCACATTGTTAAGCTAAAAAGTAAAGCCATGTGTGTGTGTGTGTGTGGAGGGGGAGGGGGGGTGTTTTCAAACACACACGCAGACATGTATGAGGAATTGGGAAATAAACAAATCACAGCTTTGTAATTAAATTTGATGAGGTGCTGTCAATTTTTACCCTTCATCTTTTGAAGACTGCTGCTCAATTTTTGCTCATATGAATAGCTTAAAAAGGTAAAATTGAAAAGTTTCAGGTCCAAAGTAAGGCCAATAAAATTGATGAAATTAAACTCATCATCACAGTGCAATTGTTGACTCCTTATCTTACAACAGAATTTGTTATACATTGCAGCTAGAAGTATTATTAGATATATCCATAAGATCTTAGCTTCTTTAACAGGATTTCAAACGCACACTCCAATCTTCACATCAGAAGAAGTGTATAAACATGTTTATAGATGGGGTTGACAATAACAGATGTGTAACATTTGTTCAGTCAACAGTTCATAGATATATAGATGATAATTTTGATGTTTGGTTATCACTTGCGTAAACATCATAAACAGAAGGTGAAGAATGGCAAGCAGCAAGCCTTAACATTCAATTTCCAAAACTCGCACACATACCTCGCCTACAATACTTGGATTGTGCTGTGTTCTTTTGAATTTTCAGCAATTTGTATGATACCTCTGTTCTTTATACTACTGTGTTATCTCAGCAATTTTAATTGTAGCTGTCAATGTCAAGTATATATGTTTTTGGTATGTATTACTTACAACACAATGTAATCTTATTACTCGGTTTAGCAATTAATCTTTAATTGTTATGCAATATACAGTAGGTGCTTTTGTGTAATGTTTGTGTTCAAATTATATATTTGTTTTTCAAAAGGATATCTTCAGTTACCCGAGAACGCTTCTGAGTTTCCTATTCAGTTGTAACGTACACTAGCCTGCACAACACAAGTAAATGCACAACCTAATTCAAGTGTGTATTAATGTTAGAGAGATTTGAAAGATAATACAAGTGCCAATGCATTCAAAACATACCTGGGGAACACTAGATCGGATGCATGTGATGTTTTATTTAAAAGAAAGATTTTGGAATCAGGGGTGTATTTAAGGTAAACTTGCTTTTCTTTTCAAGAAAAAGAGTAACTTACTTGGAATGCATGAAAGATTTTGGAATATTTGTTTTTCTTTAATTTATTAAGATATTTAAGTCTCGATTTTTAGTTTTGTGTTTTCGTTTTAAAATGGTACGCATGATGCATGTATTTTTGAAAAACAATCAATTCGAAAATAATGACTACATATAAAATAGAAAATAAAATTCTATTGTGTTTCGTGTTTTGAGAAATAAAAAAAAAATGAAAAACAACCTATTCCTTCTGTTGTCCATTCATTCCCTCTGCTGTCCCTCCATCATCGTCGTAATTGTTAAAAAAATTAGATTTATCTTCCATTGTCATCATTTTTTCTTACAAATGTTGAAACGCAAAACACAAAATAAAACCAAATAGCTCTTATACTCTATATATAAACATGCTTACAAATTAAAGTTGCATGCATGTGTCAAATATCAATAAGAAAAAAAAAGATTGGCATCTATTGGATATGATTACGATTGATCTTAACTTTTGTATGGTTGTTTATTTGATTGACCACTTTGCAAAACTAATTTTAAAAATACCCATTTTACAAAACGAGCTACACCAAAAACTAAGAAGGATTCTTTTTCGGTTTCTTTGTTTATGGCCCAGCCAGGAGAACACACAAATGGAAAGATAATACGAAAATAATCATTCTCAGAATGCTAACTGTCATCCTGCTCCTTCCAGTGCTTCCCAAGCTAGGAGAAATTCAGCAAAGAAAAATAAGGTAATTCAATTTTATGTTATGCATTCCATTATGACTTAAATCATGGTGTGGTGGACTTTCATTGCCTTCAAGGTTATGGGATCAGTTTTTCAATCATATGGTAGAAGATTACCGAAATTCAAGTACTACTAACCAAATGCTTCTAACAAATCGTCTTTTGAAAAATTTAAACATGTTACTTCTCCAACACAACAAAAGCACAACTGGTTATGATTTTCAAAATATCTCAAGAGAATATGATTGTGATGAATGTGATAAAATTTCAGAGCTAATAGAAGAAGAGTTAGCGATTCCTATTTCCAAGGATGATTTACTAGCTATTGAAAAATTGAATGAGGAACAATTGAAGGCCTACAATACAATTATGAATGCAATTGTAAAGAAAGAAAAATGTTTGTTTTTTATAGATGGTTCTGGAGGGACGGGAAAAACATATTTATACTGTGCTATTCTATCAGCGGTTAGAAAAAATTAAATAAGAAGTGCATTGATGCTGAAATCATCACTGGACATCGAGGATGTCCAAGAACTGATTTCAGATTTGGATTTTTCTATCAAAACAGTGCCAATGTGAAAGCTAAATATGTTATGATCATTCGAAAAGTATTCATCATAGAATTACATTACAGTAGATGTACGATGAGTGTTTTATTTAAAACTCAAGTTTGTTAATCAACAGACCATTATAAATCTTTCATTTATGAATCTTGATTAACAAAAATAATTCCAAAAGAGTGCAAGCAGTTGACAAAACACTGACTTATTATGCGAAATAAATTGTTAGAACTCTCCTTCCAGCAATACCATAATAACTTCAATAACTTTGATTGTGGATTCAAACACAGTTGAATCCTGAAATAATATGTACGATGTTGTATTCTAGTGACTACAATTACTTTCTATTTATAGGGTTAATTCTAAATGTTAACCTTACTTCACGTACTACTCAACTTCCTCAACTAAGGGAAAGCAAAAAGTGGAGCATGTTAGTCTAGCATGTTACGGTAAATAAGGTTTAACCACATTTAAGTAATCATCTCAGAGTTATACTTTCATGGTATAACATGTAAGTTAACAGAAATTGCACTATTTTGTTAGCAAATATACTTTCATGGTAATATATACTTTATAAAAAAGCTGAGAATTTTCATATTCGGCAAATAAGCATAATGCAACCAAATGTAGAGTTTTCCTAGGAATATATCAACTAATGCACCTTTCCTAATTATTAAGGCTCAATTACTTTGTTGATCTAAAGTCGGACAGTAATTTAGTTTCGCTTCTTCTTTTGTTTCATTTAAAAAAAAAATTTATAAACAATAGTCAAATGTCAAAACCACGGATAGAAGTTCATATGTATAACAAAAGCCACGGTGAAATTCTTATGCATTGAATTCTCCATATTACTAGACTAGACTAGATAGAAGAAGAGACAGAAGAAATGAAGCCATGTTGTGAAGTGATGATGCATATAATATGTTTCCATATTAGCTAAAAGAGCACATTGATGTATAAGTACACGTATCATTTTCATTTCCAGTAGTATAAAATAAATTAAAACAAAAGAAACGAATAATAGAACTTTAGCATTATAAAAAAATTGGTTCATGGTTGTTCCTTACTTGTTTTAGTCTTCTCAAATGCTGCTTTAGGTTCAGTCTATGTAGACAATGATGCCGTCAAATTTACTTTTAGAGGTATAACTATAAATGCATGCACATGGTGATTTGCAGGCCCACCTGGGCGTGCATATACACTCGTTTTAATAAATAAAATAAAGTTTTTAAATCAGGAATTTCGTTTAAAATAATTAAAATACAAAATTAAAATAATCACAAAATATCTGGTTTTTACAGAGCCCTATGATGACCAAGTCGAGCCGAGTGGTGCATCCAAACCCTTTCTTTTTCCTTGGCCTTTGCATTTTTCACTTTGCAACTCCTACCTTTTCTAACACTTACCTAGCTGTGCCATACTGATACCATACTCGACCAAACACACAGCTATGGCTGAGCATATGAACCCTATGGCCGAGTATTGGAGTGATTAAAGCAAGGTCAATTTATCTTGTTCCTTGTTGCTTTGTATTTTTATTCATTTCAATGTATTTTGTGTTGTATATTTATGTTATATTGTCTTGTTTATTAGTTGCTTAAAAGATCATATCTTGGCTCTCTCTCATTTAAATCAAGTCGTGCTGTGTCATGCCATATCGTGCTTTTTGGAATTTATTTGTGTAGTTTGATTTGCTAATTCCAGCTTGAAAAGATGAATCTTTCTCACTCTGACATTTCTACTTATGAAATGGTAAATTGATGACAAGTGTTTAGTAATTAAAATGTTTATGCAAGTTAATGATGATTATATGATATGCCATGCCATGTTATTACCATGTTAACTATGTTAATTATCACTTGACATTTGATAAATGACAGTATATTGTGACATTGACCTGTTAGTGTATTTATTTATATTGTTTATGTATATGATCACACTGCAAGTTCCCTGTAGAATAGAATCACTATGGGTTGAAATGATACATACCCAAACGGACATTAGAATAGGGAAAAATCATTATGAGCTGAAATGATAGGCTCAAGTGATTTTTATTGTATTTTATTTGACTTGGAATTACGGGTTTTAAATGATAGAACCCGAGTTTTCTTTTTAAATTACGGATTGAAATGATATATACCCGTATCACTTGACCTAGGTTAGAAAATTATATGCAGACCCCTTGGTATATTTTTAAATAAATTTTCTTAAGATATGCATCCATAAAGTATGAACTTTTGATTTAAAAATATATATTTTATAGTTTTTAAGAAGGCTAAATATTAAGTTTTGAATTAGTGAAATTATGTAAATTTGAAGTAAATGTGATTTTTGACTATAAATTTTAGTTTTAAAAATGTAAGTAAATAATGGAAATTAAATTTAAATTTTGGAAATGATATTTGAAGTAAAATGTTAAGTTTTATTTAATTAGTAAGTTAAGAAAACAGTGAATTTTGACTTAAAAAATGAATTGAGTTTTAAATTGGATATTTAATTAAAAAAATTGTTGTGATAAATCATATGTTAAAATGATTTAAATGTGAAATTTTGAAATCTAAAAATATGATTTATAAGTTTAAAATTTGCTAAAGTTGAAGTTTTATTTTTTCTGAAAAGTTATAATAAAATCTGGAATTTTATTAACATCATTTCCCAAAAAAATGTTGTGGTCTTATGACAACATTTTTAAGTGCTGTTGTTTTTGAATTCAACTATGTTGAAATAACTAAAAATCTATTACGGCATTTTATAAATGCCGTTGTTCCTAAACTAAACTATTTTGGAAACTATAAGCTACGATAGCACTTTATAAATGCTATCGTTGCTATAATTTGACAATGTTTTGAAATATTATAGACTTAACACTGTTTGAGTTATATTTTAAAAGTATTAAATGATTTAACTTTTGAAATTTATTATTTGTGAAATTTTAGGAGTTTTGAATATATTTATATATTTAAATTTGAATTTTTAAGGAATTTAAATTGAATTTGAATTTAAATAAGGTTTATTTGGTTATTTATTAAATGGAATGAATTGTAATGAGATAAATGAATTTTTGAATGAAATTTTGAAATGTTTTTTGTAATGATATTTGGAATAATAAATGAATGACTTATTTGATTTTTGAAATGATATTTAAATTTGAATATTTGAATTAAAGAATGATAATGAATTGATAAAGGTTTTGAAAGGATACGATATTTTGATGATTGAAATGGTTTGGAAATGATTTGATCTTTATTTTGATAAAGAATATGAAATTGGAATGATATTTGATTTTGATAAATGAATATTTGAAATTTATATTAGTATGAAAGAATATTTGGTTTACTTGTAATTTGGGTTTGAGTTTATTAAGTGAATATTTCAAAACTAAGTAATAATGAAATTGAATTAAGATATATATGAAATCATATAATTTAGTTTTGAAATGTGGGATATTAAAGCTTTGAAAAAAAAATTGAATAGTTTATTTTTGTGGAGCAAATCTTTATTTGAAATTTGATAAGATTTGAAATGTTTTGTTGGAAAACTAAATTGAATTGAAACTGATGGTTTGAATAGAATTAAATTTTCAATTGAATAAATTTGAAAATTTGGAATTAAAGGAATGTTTCATGATTTCAAATGTATGATTTAGAAATGTTATGATTTTTAAAGTGTATTGATTTCAAGTATTTTGGTTTCGATAAAGTTATAACTTTGTAAGTTTAATGATTTTTGAAAGGTGAATATATGTTTGAAATGGAAATGATATCGTATTGATTTGAATATAATTTTGAAATAAAAATATGTTTTTGGTTTTGAAGTATAAACTATTCTGAAAGGAATATAGTTTTGAAATGAAATTATTTGATTTTTTTTGAAGTATAAAATATTTTGAAATGACCACGGCGTTATAATAACGTTTGATTGTTAAAGATATCGGGATCGGAAGTTGTCATACTCTCTGCCAACTCCGAAAACCACTTTAACAACCGTGTACGAGGTGGAGATTCGAGAATGAAGTAGGATGGTGATGATGTCCTTGAGGTATATTACGTGGACCCAACTCCCGTGAGTTGGCATAAGGTGGCTAAAACAGGAGCGATCTCGGTCCAAAAGGGGTAGCTCCTCTGGTCGGACGCACTTCTTCGATACTATACTCTTACTTACGGTTGATTTGATGGCCATCTTCCGATTTTGATTGGGAGTGTGTTCCGAGGTGGGCGTATGTGGCTGCTATGTTATCACCGGCCTGTGTGCATAATTGGTATATCTACCCTAGCATTGCCTTGTGTGCCATGTCACCTACCACAACGAGCCTTACTACGAGTTTGTTTCTCCCGTAGCCCATGGAGTATTTAGAGTAGTCTTTCGATACTAGATCGACTACTAAACTATTACGTGTTAAGGGGAATATTGGGTCACTCCTTAGTGCTATTTTAAAGTAAGTTTATTTTACTATATACATTATTATAATAGCGCAATATTACTACATAGTAAATAGTTTAACGGATTCTTAAAGGATGGGCGATCCCAAGCATCCTTTAAGTTACAGATGCATTTTGTTACTGTTCACTTGAGTTGATTTGCAGTTCATAAGTATTTATGTCTTGACTCGAGTATTTTGTGTTTTGCTTTGCGCTTGAGTCAGACTGAGTGATTCAGCATTCAAGACTCACCTTCGGAGTTGGAGCTTTTCTTGAAGATCCATCCATCTATTTGCTTTCATCATCCGGTGATTTCTGTGATGTGTTCTGATTTATACCTGATGTATCTTGTTTCTCTTCTATTGTATCTTGTTTAACTCTGATGTATCTTATATATTCATGTAGTAGCTTCATGAACTACTATCTCTTTTACATTTGCTGCATTATTATTTACTATGTGTTTGTGATCTGTGACTATTTATTTACTGTATATTCTGAGAATTGCCAAATTTTATCTACAACGCGGTATTTTGAGCAATTCAACTCAGACATGTGCAGATGCGAATGGTTGAAAATATCGGGTCATTAGACTTATATAAATGTAGTAGGTATTAATTAAGTTGCTAATTAGGTTTACTTTTATTAAAACACAATTAGAAATTTCTAGAATATAATAAGAAAAAGTAACCTAATAAAAACAAAACATGTCAAATCAAAAGAAACATCATTAGTACTTAAGTTTTCTTACTCCTTAAGTGATAGGACATAAAGTAAATATTTGAAATGTGATATTAAGTGTTGAAAAGTAAGATTATTTTAAAAGTAAGTAAATGGTATTTTGGTCATTTGCAAATATAATATTTTAATCCAAAGATTTTTCTATGAATACATACTTACTTTCTCACTTCCTTCCACACTTCTTCTTCTCAAAATTTCAAACTTCTTCTCACTCTTTTCCATGGCTTCCTATCTTAATAAAATAATGCTAAAAATTTTCTGAAAATAATATGAAAAGAAATATCAACAAAACACCTCAAAACCACTTCAAATCCCCCTCTTTCTCCTCCTTTAACCCACGGCCACCACCAACCACCACCCCCTACCAAAGGCCGAACCCAATCTCCCCTTGAAATTCATGTCCCAAAAATCCAAAGGCCTCCACAAGCAAAGTCAAGCCACCTAGAAGTCTTAAAACAATGTTCGTGAGCTTTTGAGTTGAGTTAGAAAAGTTATGTCAATCTAAAGTAAGTTCAATTCCAAACAAGGTGAGAACTCCTAATTTATATGTATATATTTGATTGTGATGTTGTGATAAGTTTGATTGGATGTTTGATTATGATATCGATTTACATATGTTGTTTACTGGATGAAAATATTGAAACAAGTCACGACATACATGACATTGATTCACATGGAAAACACTTTCCAAAATAAATTGAAAAATGATATGGAATCATTTAACATCTTTTAAAACGATTAAAAATGGTTTAGAAATGTTTAATAAACATATAAACTTGTTTTAACAAAGTTTGAATGAAAAAATTGAAATAAGTAAAAACTAGGCGCGTCGCACAACGCTAGTTCGCGATTTCGCGCCGAAAACTTTAAATAAGCATATAAAGTGGATTATAGATCAAAATTCTTTGAGCTAAGGATTTTTTGAACTATTATATCCATATCTTTTAAACAAAGAAAGAAAATAAAGATTTCATTAAGTAGATTTTAAAATATGACTAAAACAATTTTTCAGAAGAATCGCGCTTTTGCTGCAAAGTGACCAAAGTTTAAAATTGATAAAATAAATGTTTCAAAATTATGAAATAAATTCTAAAATCAATTAAAATATTTTAAAAGTGATTTAAGTTGAAATGATGGTTTTCTAAATGATGTGAAAGTCATTTTGAAGAATATAACTTTTAAGGCACTTTTTGTAACACATTTCCCAACACGTTTTTGCAACGCCTTTCAATAACTTTTGAAATAAAGGTTGCAACTAAACAATTCTTTCCCAAGTCTTATGTAAACATTTTTAAGTAAATAGTAAATTATTTAAAAATTCAAAATTATTTCAAAGGTGGTCAAAAAGAGTATGCGGAAACGACTAGTACATTTGTCTCGCCTATGAGATCTTAAAGTGAAAACAAGGTGTGTAACTAAGGTTAGGGATGGAGAAACCAGTGCCTTGAATTTACCTGGCCTCAGATTTCTCTTTTAGAGAAGGGGTGGAACATATCGAAAGTAATGCTCGGATGTTCAACTTGGATTTTATAGAAATAATCTTCTTATACTAATTATTTAAATCCGAAAATAGAACTTGTCCTGTTCGTGGAATTTAAAAGGTGCATCGTTCTTCCGCTTATAGCACTTGTTGAATACGGAAGTTGATATTGAATAAAGGTAGAGTGATTTCTATTGTTTGCACAAAAAATGGGCAAACACCTCCAAGTCGTATGGTTTAGTCGTTTTTAAGTTGTTCTTAGTGATTTAGGTGATTTATGCAAATATATAAAAAGCAAGGATTAAACTGTAAAAGACACACAGATTTATAGTGGTTCGGCCATACGTGCCTACGTCCACTTTATATGTTATTCTCCTTTTTCTCTTCAAATTACAAGTACAAAGCTTTGTATACAAGTATATGAAAGTTGTTTGAAAGTTCCGTCCGTGCTTGAGCCCTGAAACTTATTCTCCATTGTTGTACCCACGCCCCTCTATTTATAGAGTGAGGTTAGGGGCAGGGGTCCTGAATGTATATAGCTGCTGGTGGGCCTGGGCTGAAGCAATCAGACCTGGAAGAGTTGGTTCGGCATCCACTTGGTCTGGAAATAGTTGGAGATGACTTGGTCCGGTGTGGCTGGTTCATTGGTAGAGGAGAAGGTTGGTTCGTTGGTGAGATGTGCTAGGTTGGTCTGGTGTGTCTGGTTCGGTAGCACCTATGTTGGTTCGACCATGATCTGAACCGGTAGTTGTTGGAGGTGAGGACTTGATTCGGCAGTAGGTTGGTTTAATCGATGGACTTGGTTCGGTGAAGGGTGGAATCATATGGGTGAAAACACACCGAACATTTGCCCCCCAAAGTGAGGCATATGCTCGTATATTCCGTGCTTTGTTTATTTGGACAACCATATCCGGCCCGAGAACCGAACCGGTTGGTCTGGCTATCCAACTTTCCTCTATAAGTAGGAGCCACAGGCCTTCGTTATTCCTTACCGATCGAAACAGCCGAATCAAATTCTGAACTGCCGAATTAATTGGATTGCCGAATCAGCTATTGTACCGGACCGGTCTTTAACTGCCGGATCAGGTAATCTTCCTTCGAATGAATTCGAAAACTTTCAATACGGAATGAACTTGAAAACCTTCAACACCGAATGAACTCAAAGACCATCGATACCGAATGAACTTGAAAACTTTCAATACCGAATGAACCTGAGAGTATAAGGTCGAATGATATATTGCCTCTCTTTTTCTGAATGAATTCGGGAGTGTTTAAATGCCGAATGACCTTTTGTTTTATGAGTGAAATTCCAGACTACATTGTTTGTATGTTTTAACGGTATACTTTTCCTGTGTTGCAGATAAATGTCTCACAAAGTGGAAACTCGATCAGATAAGAGAAAGTCTACAGATGGAAGAGAGTCCCCTGTGGTCACCCCAGCCCAGCCAGGACCGGGACGACAGGGACCCACCCCGAGGTCACTAGTGGACGGATATGGTCCTCAAGAGCTTCTAAACTCTCCTCCTGATTGCTTTCCGAGTTCTCTCAGAGAGGAGCAGCTTGATGTTATCTCCCGTTCCATTGGGATTGATAGAGCGCGCATGCTGCTGCCAGAGAAGGGAGTCATGCCATATAATCCTCCTGAAGGATACTTTGCTTATAGTAGGTACGACTGCATGTGTGGGGCCATTCCTCCAATCAATGCCTGGATAGTTAGTTTCGTTACTTATTTGAAGGTGGCTCCCTTCCAGCTCTAGCCCAACTCCTACGCTATCTTGGTGTGCCTATTCGTGATTTTCCAGAGAAAATACGGGTGCCCCCCTTCTAACCGGGAAATTCTATATCTATATAACTTGAAGGGTTACAAGAAGGGGTCTCCATACATCAGCTTGGAATCGGCCATGTCCTTCAAGTCGGTACTGGACTTGTATTCAAAGTTCACCATGTTCAAGAAGGAATGGTTCTTCGTCCGGGATGACACCATTTCGATCCACCGCTTCACCTCTGGCTGTAAGTTGAAGCTTATTTATAATTTCCGTTCTGACTGAAATGCTTCTTCTTATGTGTTTTTATTTCTTGCTAGCAACAGGTGGCTTTGCGGTCGTGGAGAATGATCACCTGGTTCGGATGACCGCGGAGATAGAGGCCATTTCGGGAAGGGATAGGTCAGCCTCTTACTTAATTAGGAATGCCACCCTCATGGAACACAGCTTAATCCTACCACATCAGTCTGTGGTCAAGCAGAGGGATACGGCTGAGGAAAGAGCTGCCAAAGCCAAAGGAGGGGCCACGACAAAGAGTAGCAAGAGGAGGCCCTTCTCGATACCTCCAGTCGTCGGGGGGAAAAAGCTTGAGAAATCTGATGGACCCTCTCCCAGCACGTGTCCAGATGTTCCGGAGGAGGAAAGTGGAGAGGAGGAAAGGGGCGAGGAGGAGAGCGGAGGTGATGGAGAGGGTGACGGTGGTATCGGTGGCGAAGGGTAGAGTGGTAGTGGCGTTGGTTCCTTGACTTCTGGGCAAGCGGGTGAGATTCAAGAGTGGACGGATGATGCTTTCCGTCAAGCCTTTGAGGGGTTGGAGGAAGGGCCGGTCTTGGTGGAGAAACCGAAGAAGTCTGATAAGGCCGGGACTGGTCCCAGTCTATCTACTAAGAGTATTTCAGCTAAGGCAACTCCGGAGGTGAATTCATAACTCCTTTTTTAACTTCATATGTTTCTTGAATTATAGTCTCATGCATGCTTGTAACACTTGGTTTTTATTTCAGGAACGAGTAGGGCGGCCAGGACATCAGACATTCGGCACCGCCTCGAGCAATTCAAACTCTTCAAAGCTTCTGCTAAACCAAAGCCTTCGACTGACCGTTCTGGGGCGTAGTCGGCTACCGTCCTCTTCTCGGAGTTATTGAAGAGGATATCCAAAAGAGAAAGAGGAGGCGTTCCATGTTCGAACCTTCACTTGGACCTCAGCCTCCAACCCAGCCTATTCATGACATCACGTAGGAAGATACTGAGGCCATACCATCTCCGCATCCATCAGAGAATCCTTTCGTTACTCATATTGATCGTCCCGGCTTGGCTCGTAACCCATTTGCGGGTCATCTAGATTTGGACCCAAGTTCTCATGATATTTTCTTCGATGAGGTTACCGGTGAGCACCTCCTGCCCCCGCAATCCTATGGTAAGGGTGCTTGACGAGGCTAAGTCTTTGGATCTCGACTTGTTGACCACTCGGATTGTGACAATGGGGGACGAGGCCAAGGCAAACATCGATCGGGTGGCTGAAGAGACCAAGAAGTTGATGGAGCATCATGCCCGACTGGTCAAGGCTAGAGAGGAAATCAGAAGTGCTAACATTCGCCTACGGCTAATGGTTTCCGATCAGGCCAAACAGCTTGCCGACCAGGCCATTTAGATCTCCCAGCATGAGGCGGCCTCAAGACGTTTAAAGAAAACTATGGAGGAGGCTAGCAGGGCCGAGCTGCGAAAGATGGAGGCCTCCTACAAGGAACGAATCGATATGGGCATTGCCACGGTGGATGAGGTTTGGAGGGCGGATCTTGAGCAGATAGAGGAGTTATCCGGGAGGCTTGAGGCCGCAGAGCTTGCTCAAGCCAAGCTGAAGGAGGAGATGGAGGCGATGCGGAAATCCCTTCAGGCTGACTGCTCGAGATAGCAATTGGAGAGAGATCCTGCCGTCGCAAGGCTTTCGGCTTCCGAGGCCCAGATGAGGGAGTTTGAGGAGAACGAGGGGATGATGGATGAGATGCTCCAGGACATGTACTTCCGTACTTGGAAGCAGGGCAACCTGTCCTGGATCGACGACTATCCTCGGGTCATGGCTAGGATATATCTTCGGGCTTTGGAGGAGGCCAAGGCTGAGGCGGATAAGGAAGGTGGTGCAACTTTCAGGATGGATGTGGTCACGGCCCAGTTTACTGAGGAGGAGAAAGTGGCAGTGAAGGAGGAAATGCGGCTACTTACCGCCGAGGAAGTGGAAGTGCAGTTGGGGGATGATGATCAGGGAGTAGATGCTGGTAAGTTTTCCCTCTCAATCTTTTCTTAACTTGATTGTGTATCATTTTTCTGATGGATTCCTCTCCTGGATCGGACAGGTGGGACCTCTGGCCAGCACGTTGGGAGTTCTGAACCAGCGGTCAAGTAGATCCCGAAGGGCTAGCAGGATAGAGGCGGAGCCCTGCTGTAGCTGACTATTTTTTTTGGTTTACTTGGAAATTCCTGAATATACTAGTCCAAAACATTAATGTACTTTCAGGTTGTAATTATGTAATTATGTCATTGTAGCGAATGATTTCATTTATATAATGTTATAACATAAGCTGATTCTGTCATATTTGAACGCTGTCGTTATTTTGACGTGTTGCATAAGAAATATAGCTGTGCATATGCATGTGCTTTAATCGTGTTTGATGCTAAGCTTTCGCTCAAAATATAATTTCACGTCTCGCAATGTTAGTGTGATATGTGAATAGGCTATAGCTACATGTTTATGTACAAGAAAAGGAAGTACCGCCCTTCATGTTTTAGTTGTAGACGGTAGCTTTGAATGTCTTGCGTGACTGAGGATGGAATGCAGCTGAGTGACCTGTTATACAGTTGTGAGTTCTTATTTCCACTAGCGTGTGTCTCCCATCTTGTGTCCTGTACTTTAGTGATCGTTATAGAGGATAGGAGGAAAGTTTTTATAAATAAAATGGAAATATAAGAAATAGTAAAACTTCCAATCACGGAAGGCCTTCGATGTGCTTAAGTTCGTGGCAAAAGGGTTTTGTAGTCACTTTCCCTAGCTGTGGGTCTTGGAGACATTCGTCACCCAACTTACGTCTCCGCGGGGAGTTTTCTTTTTTACCACAGTCGTACTTAAGACACATCGGAGCCGAGATCGCGCGCAGTAACTACCCGGGCCATTATGGCCCGTAATCGTGGGTATTATTCGATTTGCCGTGGCCGGCTAGCGTGGGTGCCGATCGTCAACTGTGAACTGCCCCTGGCTGGCCACACCTTATGTTGGGGCTTATAATCGATTCACAGTCGGCAACGAGCTGAACGCCGTAATGAGCTGCCTCGGCTATAGTCGGCCTTCTCGGTGGCTTATGATCGGCTCATTACAGTTGGCTTTGAGGGCCGTCGCGAACAATGAGTTAACCCGCAGCAGAGTGATGCTGGAGCAAAAGTGTCTCATTGACGAGGGCATAGATTCATATAGTACCTGTTAGGTCTTGTCCAGGTGAGGTTGTGCTGTGCAGTGTCCAGAATGGAAATGCCGTTATACAGGATTTTGTTCAATAGAAAAGGATAAAGCTTAACAAGAAGCCAAGATATAAATGAACAAGTTAAAAAAGAGACAAGATTTTTAGAGTGGTTTGGCACGAAAATGCCTACGTCCACTGATTCTCTTTATTAATTCACTTTATATGGGCAGTACATGTTAAGAAAAGTATCGACGAAGGTGTTGGATGTTCCATGCCCTCTGGAACACCTCTCCGTCCACTGTTGACAAAATATAAGCTCCGTTGTGGAGATCTTTATGAATTACATAGAGTCCGTCCCAGATTGGATCTAGCGCTCCGGGGCGCGGAAAGATCCGTTTGAGGACAAGATCTCCTTCTTGTAAGCTGCGGTGTTTGACCTTGGAGTTGTATTGTGCTGCCACTTTTTGCTTGTGAGCTGCCACTTTGAGCGCCGCATCGTTTCTTCTCTCTTCAATTAGATCCAAAGACATGTAGAGGAGTTCTTCGTTCTCTTCTGGGTTGTAGTGGATCCTACGATGGGAGGGCACTACAGTTTCAACTGGGAGCATGGCCTCCGACCGGTATGCCAAAGTGAAAGGAGTATGTCATGTTGATGTTTTGTAAGATGTGCGGTACGCCCAAAGTGCCGTAGGAAGTTCATCCACCCAAGCGCCTTTTGACTTTTCAAGTTTCTTCTTGATTAGAGTTTTGAGAATTTTGTTAACAGCTTCGACTTGTCCGTTTGCCGGGGGATAAGCTACAGATGAGAAGCTTTTGTGAATTCCACGCTCTAAGCACCAGTCGGTGAATTCCTCGCTGTCAAATTGAAGTCCATTGTCCGATATGATTTTGAGTGGAACCCCGTACCTGCATAAAACATTTTTGATCAAGAATTTAATAACTTTTTCCGAAGATATTTTGTTTAGAGGCTCCGCTTCCACCCATTTGGTGAAATAGTCAACTGCCACTATGGCATATTTGGCTCCTCCTCAGCCCAACGGCAGTTCGCCAATCAAGTCAATTCCACATACTGCAAAGGGCCAAGGGCTGGTCATTTGAGTAATTTCGTTTGTTGGAAGTCGAGGAATCTTAGCAGATTTTTGACATCTATCACATCTCTTGACGAAGTCTAGGGCGTCTTTGTTTAAGGTCGGCCAGAAATATCCATATCGGAGTATCTTCTTTGCTAGAGTCTGTACCCCAGTGTGGTCTCTGCAACTTCCTTGATGGATGTTGGATAAAATTTCCTTGGCTTCCCTTCCGGCGACACATCTTAATAAGGGGTTAGAGAAGCCGCGCCGACAAAGGATGCCATCTTGTATCGTGTAGCGGGAAGCACTCCTCAGGATTTTCCTGACTTCGCTACGCTTGTTGGGTAGTGTGCCATCTTGCAAGTATTTCCGAATAGGTGTCATCCAAGTTTCTTCTTCGATTGCATCTATCAGATCCTCGTGTCCGAAACTTGGGGCTAGTTGTTTTGAGATGGCTACTGTTCCAGAAATGGTGCTGTTTTTCATGCTAGCTTGCTTTGCCAGTTCGTCAGCCCCTCGGTTCTCCTCTCGAGGAACGTGTTTGATTAAATAGTGATCCAATTGAGTGAGCAGCAGCTTGATCTTCTTTAGATATGCTGTGAGTCGTTCTCCTCGAGTCTGGAATTCTCCCAGTATTTGATTTACAATAAGGTGAGAATCGCTATGGAGACATAAAGAACTGACTCCAATTTCTAAGGCAAGTTCCAGTCCTGCTATTACTGCTTCATATTCTGCATCGTTGTTGGTGGCAGCGAATTCCAACCTTAGGGCATAGTGCAGCTTCTTTCCCCTGAGGGTGATTATCACAATACCTACCCCCGAGCCCTGTTCGTTTGATGCTCCATCTGTAAAGTGATTCCACTTAATATCTTTTGCTATTTCGAATTGATCCTTACCTTCGTTGGTAGTAAATTCGGCAATAAAATCGGCCATGGCTTGTCCTTTAATGGAGATGTGAGGATGGTAGGTGATATCATATTGACTCAGTTCAATGCACCACTTAAGTAGTCGCCCAGAAGTGTCGGGCGATGGAGTACCTGCCTTAGCGGTTGATCGGTTAGAACTCTGATGGAAGAGATTGAAAATAGTGTCGTAGCTTCCGTGACGTGATTAGCAGGCAGTATGCTAACTTCTCAAGTTTAGGGTATCTGGCTTCTACCCCTGTAAATCTCTTGCTTACAAAGTATACGGGCCGCAGTGCGCGGTTGTCTTCTCTCACCAAAGCGGCGCTTAAAGCATGGGACGATACAGCAAGGTATAGATATAGTTCTTCGCCTTCATTTGGGGTTGAGAGTAATTGTGGTCTCTGAAGGTGTTCGATTAGGTTAAGAAGGCTGTCGAGCGTTCGTCAGTCCACTCGAACTTTCCTTTGTCTTTCTTTAGAGCTTCGAGAAAGCAATGCATTTGTCGGTTGCTTTAGAGATGAACCAGCTTAGGGCAGCTACTTTCCCTTTTAGGCTTTGCATCTCTCTTCGAGTGGATGGTATCTTGATATCTTGCAAAGCCCGGACTTGTTCGGGGTTTGCTTCAATCCCCCTGGCATGGACGATGAAGCCCAAGAACTTTCCCGACGATACTCCGTAGGAGCATTTTAGAGGATTCAGCTTCATTTCGTATTGGTGAAGTACGTGAAACATCTCGTCCAGGTGGTTTATATGATCGTTGGCTTTCCTTGATTTTACCAGCATGTCATCCACATAGACTTCCATAGTTCGTCCTATTAATTCCACAAACATCTTGTTGAAGAGGCGCTGATAAGTAGTTCCGGCGTTTTTAAGTCCAAAAGGCATTACTTTGTAGCAGTACAATCCCCGGTCAGTGATGAAACTAGTGTGGTCTTGATCGGGGGCGTGCATAGGGATCTGGTTATATCCTGAGTATGTGTCCATAAAGGATAAGAGTTCGTGTCCGGCTGTGCTGTCCACGAGCTGATCGATTCGGGGGAGTGGGAAGCAGTCCTTCGGGCAAGCATCATTTAAGTTGGAGAAGTCGATACATGTTCGCCACTTTCCGTTAGTCTTCTTTACCGGTACCGGGTTGGCGATCCATTCTGGGTAGATGGCTTCTCGTATGAAGTCATTGGCAAGTAAGTTCTTTACTTCTTCCTCGAGGTTTGCTGATCATTCTGCCCCCATGCTCCTCTTTTTTTGCTTCACTGGCACCTTGGTGGGATCGATGTTCAGTACGTGGCATGATATGTCCGGGGAGATTCCTATCATGTCGGCGTGCGTCCATGCAAATACATCCATGTTGTGGCGAAGAAAATCGACAAATTGATCCTTCAATTCCGCTCTTAACTGAGACCCCACTCTTAGCAGTCTAATTAGGTCGTGTTTGCCCACAGATCCAAATTCCATAGCCTCTGCAGACTCGGTGGTGGCCTCCTCCTTGTCCCTATGGTCTAATTCGTTGAAAGGATCGCTGGTGTAACGAAAAGGAGGGGTTTTCTTTAATTGCTATGCTTCCAAGCTTTTCTTGCAGAGGGAAGTCTCTACCTCCTTCCCTTTGTCCTTCCTGCAGTTATTGCGAAGTTCGGTTACATAGCAATCTCGAGCGTCGTCTTGATCTCCCTCTATTTCTCCTATTCCGTTATCCGTTGGAAATTTCATCTTCAGGCACCACGGGGCTAGGACAATTTGGAAGTCAGACAAGGCTGGTCTTCCCAAAAAAGTGTTGTAGGCTGAGTGGCTCTCTATCAGCATAAATGTTTGTTTTGGCACAACGGAGCGGGGATGACTTCCTATTTCGACAAAGAGGTCCAGTTGCCTGTGGGGCATTTTCGCATCCCCGGTGAAACCATGTAGCGGTTTGCTGCAGGGAGACACATCCTTCATTGATAGCCTCATTTTGTCGAAAGTGTGCTTGAATAAGATATTTAATGAGCTTCCAGTGTCTACTAGGATTCGGAAAACTTTGGCTGGACCGAGCCAGGCAGAGATGACCATAGGATCCATGTGAGGCTACTGCCTTCCCTCTAGATCACGCTGACTGAATGTGATATCATCATTCTCTTTCTGTTTCGGGCGGTGTTCTTCTGTAATAGAATTAACGTAGTCTTCATTGTTTCTAAGTGACTTACCGTATTTCTCCATCTCTGCCCAGCTTCCGTCGGCGATGTGTGGTCCTCCTGATATGGTAAGGACCACTATCTTCTCTTGACTGGAGCCGCTGGTGTTGCGATTTCCTCCGCCAACTTCCGGGAGGGGTAGCCCTGGGTTCTCGTTGGCAGGAGTTGAAGTCATGTCCTGACCTTTCACATAGCGCTCCAGTCTCTTCCTTCTAATGTTTTCTTCAATCAAGTCCCGAAGGTGATGGCATTCATTGGTGTCATGCCCATGAGATTCGTGGAAGCGGCAGAACTTTTCAGACTTAATTGCGTTATCCGATTCCTTCTTGTGCGGGGGGCGCTTGTATCTAATTTCGTCTGGGGTGGCCAAGAAGATGTTTTCGATTGTTTCATTTAGAGGAGTGTAAGAGTCAAATCTCGGTCCTGGCCTATATAAGTGCTTTTCTCCCTTCTTTCCCCCAGCACTATCTCTGGAGTCATTTCTTCGACCGTCCTTTGCTACTGCGGATGTGTTTCCATGAGCTGCCTTGGTTTGTTGCCCTGTCTGCCTTTCAATGGCAGCGTCTTCAAGCCTCATATATTTCCCGACTTCGTGGAAGAAATCGGGCAAGGTAGCTGGCTTCTCTTTCGTTAGTCTCCTGGCAAATTTAGTATCCGTGTGTACACCACTGCTGAGGGCCATTAGAATAAGCTTCTCGTCGGCATCTTGGACTGCAGCCGCTGCGGCGTTGAATCGGGTTAGATATTGTTGCACCGTCTCCCCGGGCTTCTGTTTGATATTAGATAAAGAATAAGCGTCCTTGGGTTGTTCCACATGAATGCAGAACTGGCTGATGAACTTTTCTTTCAACATTTCCCATGAGCTGATGGACCCTTGGGGTAGATGGCAAAACCAGGAGGTAGCTAAATCTGCCAAGAATAGTGGGAAGCATTTACACAACACTTCCTCTGTTGCTCCGCTCATGAGCATATGCTGTGTGTATCTTTGTAAGTGTACGATGAGGTCAGAGATTCCCTTGTAAGGTTCCATTGTTGGCATTTTCCATTCCCGAGGGGTGATGGCTGTTTCGATATTGCGGGTGAAGAGGCTGGTCCCCCGATCCCTTTATTCCTATTGGACGCATTCTCTGAACAATCGTGCCATCCTTTCATCAGAACTTGGAGCGGATAGAAATGAGTTTGGTTCTTCCCGGCAGGATTGATTCCGTCCAGATGACCTGTAGGAATGGTATCGTCTATCACTCCTAACATTCTCCAATGGCTGCCTCTGGTCTTCTGGGGGCACGCTGGGGTCAGCCGCAGTTGGCCCTTGCCTTGATTTTCCCCTGCTGGGTTCTGTTTTCAGCACTTCCTCGGGTCCAACTTCGGGCGGGACTCCAGCTCGGCCCCGTCCATTAGTGTTTCCGTGGCTAGGTAGCATGACGGGCTCAGCTACATCCGATCCCTGCCTGGTACCTCTCCTGTTGGGTTCGGTTCCAAGTGTTTCCTCGGATCGGAATTCGGGCTGAGTCCGGGCTCGGCTCCTACCATAGCTATTTCGGTTGTTAGCCTCTTCGAAGAAGAAAGACCTTTGTCGTCTCCCAGATCCTCCAGACCGGGACTCACCCCATGATTCAGTGTTGCGGTTGGTTTCTTCAACATCCCTTAAGCGTGACATGAGTTGATCTACCAAGGCTTCTTGTTGAGATGCGAAGCGGTTAGTTACTTCAACTACAACCCTGTCCAGATCCGCCCTTGTGATTGGTTGTTCCGTGGCAGGGGCTGTCGGATTCGCCCGATTTACATTTTCTGTTGGAACCGGACGATTGCCTTGGTCACTGATCACTGGGTCTGGGATACTGCCAGTTGCGATATTCTTTCCTTTGTTAGCATCTTTCTTCCATCCAGGAGGCATGTCTTCCAAGCAATGAACGATGCTGATAGGAAAAGGGTTAAGTGGGAGAAGCTGAAGCTCCGAGCTCCTGTTCTCAGTGAAAGCACCTAAAATGTTTGCACAAAAAATGGGCAAACACCTCCACGTCGTATGGTTTAGTCGTTTTTAAGTTGTTCTTAGTGATTTAGGTGATTTATGCAAATATATAAAAAGCAGGGACTAAACTGTAAAAGACACACAGATTTATAGTGGTTCGGCCAGAACGTGCCTACGTCCACTTTATATGTTATTCTCCTTTTTCTCTTCAAATTACAAGTACAAAGCTTTGTATACAAGTATATGAAAGTTGTTTGAAAGTTCCGTTCGTGCTTGAGCCCTCAAACTTGTTCTCCATTGTTGTACCCCTGCCCCTCTATTTATAGAGTGAGGTTGGGGGCAGGGGTCTTGGATGTATATAGCTGATGGTGGGCCTGGGCTGAAGCAATCGGACCAGGCAGAGTTGGTTCGGCATCCACTTGGTCCGGAAATAGTTGGAGACGACTTGGTCCGGTGTGGCTGGTTCGGTGGTAGAGGAGAAGGTTGGTTCGGTGGTGAGATGTGGTAGGTTGGTCCGGTGTGTCTGGTTCGGTAGCACCTGTGTTGGTTCGGCCATGATCTAGACCGGTAGTTGTTGGAGGTGAGGACTTGAATCGGCAGTAGGTTGGTTTAATCGATGGACTTGGTTCGGTGAAGGGTGGAAACATATGGGTGAAAACACACCCAACATCTATAATCCTATTTCTCAAAAGATACTCTTTAAAAATTATCTGAGAAATATTAAAAAGAGAGGTTTAAATGATTCCATATTTAAAGAAGAAGATTTTGAAAATATATTTCTCTCGAAGATATATTGGTAAATAAAAATGAATGAATCAAAAAACAATCACCTAATTACATCACTTTTTATTGATGATTGGATTTCGAAGGAACCGGGGTTGGATTTGGGTGATTTCTATCCGAAAACCACTTCGAACCAATTTACATGTTTGAAGATTGAAGATTTTTGAAGACAGAGATATTGAGACGAATAATAACAAGGGACTACTTGTAGGTTAATTGGGGATAGAATCCAAATTTAATTTTTGTAGCAGGGTCTCTTTGTTATGAAAAACTTCAGGAAAACAAGGGCTTCTCGCCTAGTAATGCCAAGGAAAGTACCTTCGGTTTTGTTCAAGTCCTAGAATGAACTTGTACGGATGGATGTTTGACAGTGCATTTTCTGAGATTACATACATTGGTTTTTACAAACATACTTCTGTGGTGGCGGGGAAGGCAACTTCTCTTAGCTTAACACCCTCCTTGAGATGTACGAGCTCAAAAATTGTATTTTTGTAGAAGGCGGTTAGTAGTTACCGGAAATGGAAATGTGGCATTCAAAGATGATGTGATATATGAAAAGGTAATCGTTGCCTAAAGCCTCATCAACTGAAAATGACCAAAACAGGGTTAGATGCAGCAAGGCTAAGTGGGTCATTCCTCATTAGGGTATGATCATTCACTTCTAGATATATTTCTTCCCACTATGACATTCGGTTGTAAATTAATGTGGATGTATGCGAAGAGAGCTCTCGAATAAAGGTCAGTAACGACCGAGGGATGACATATTCGGTACTATTATAGTTATAGAGGTAGGCCGGTCTTGTGTTGCTAGATGAGCTTTGTAATGGTTCCTTGGGACATCCATCTAGAGGAGTACCCATCGGAAGGTAGTCCCTTCATCTGGTTATTTGTATGGAAATCCATTCTCCAATAAGAACCTATGGACTTGATTGTAAACCAATTATGTTGGAATTTTATCAATGTAACAATTTCGGCTAAGATTAAAAAGTTTATTTGTAAATGTTTTCAAAGGAAGCCATTAAAAATAACATCCTCAAATTTTATGTAATAAAGAGTTTTGGTTATCATAAGTTAAAAACCAATTGTTTATGTGCGGCGTGGTCTTATGAGATACCTTATTATTTTCAAAACTTCGTACTTTGACTTCTCATACCAGTCTCATGACTGACCCGGAGTTTGTTTTTTTTCCTTTAAACTCTGGTTGCCCTATTTTTTGACTAGCCGTATATTCAAGATACCTTAGGAGCATTTCGGAGCATGTTGGGGAGCATTTTGGAGAAGTCTTTTGGAGCTATGAAGCTTAAGTACCTTATGTAGATATCTACCCATTTTCCGCTGTGTTATGTAGTTTGTATTTTTCTAGCATATGTACGGATAGGTAGTTATAATTATCCAGCTGGATTTGTTTTTGACTCTGATCATTTATGTATAACTAAAATGTTGAATGCGATGTGAGATTCTATTATTATGTTATCTTCTATCTTTATTTTCTTTTACACCCCTGATAATCTGCCTCCTCGACACTTGGATTTACGGCATGCGAATACCGTGGATGTATTCATGTCGATTTCTGAGAATCAAGGAGACAGGTCGGCAAAGAAAGTGTTGTAACTAATAATAAATTTACGCTTACAACATATATTCGTTCAATAATGTTTTTATTAAATAAAATGTAAATATTTCTACTTATTAGATGCATGTACGTGCGGTTTATACTAGTATAATATGGAATTCACCCTAGAGGCTAATGGCAAGCAACCCTACATTATGAAGATCTCCGTCTTTAAAATCATTGCCTTCAACATGTCTTTACTTTCGAATGCGAATATTGGTTCAGAGTGGTTTTGAGATACGAGTCACCCCAATCCGATCTCGGTTTCTTCAAACCAATTATCGATAAAAAGATGTCAAGTATATGGGTGATTACTAAACATCGACTAATTTATAAATTTTTTCATCCAAATAAATATCTCTTCAGAGATATAAGATTTAAACGATTTCTATTTCTTTCAGTATATATGGAATTATTAAGCCTCCTTTTAACTTTGGAAATTCCAAATCATTTCTTTTAAATAAATTAGGAAAATATTTCCAACTTCTAATATTAGTATAATTCCAATCTTAACGGAGATTTCATATTCCCAAAACATATCTTTGATGGGTTAAAATGTTATTTAAGACACTGTTTACTGTATACCCAAAACAAGTTAGTGTTGAATAAAAGGGATCCATAAATTTTAGACTAATTACACTCTATATTAAATTTTGTATTCAACCTGTGCTATTCATCGAATAACGGTGAAATCATCTTTAAAATTCATACAGATAGCACGATTTCCCTCCTTAAAATTTAATTAGAGTTTAACTAGAATGTTTTCCTTAGCAACCAAAATCCTATTTTAAATCTTGTTTAACTTTTGGAAGACTCCAAATCTCTTTTATTTTATCCTAAGAAAACATTGTCTGAGTAAATCAAATTAACTATCCCCTATGCCAGGCCGGTTCGAATAGCTAGAAGGAGCAGGCAACTGGTTTCCTCAACTCCATCCTATAGACTATCTTTTTGTCACCCATAAGGCGGCCAAGATGTTTGATCGACTCTAAGTCTTTTAAAATACTTGTACAATTATTTGAAAAACATTTCCAAAAGATTCAGGAAGAAAAACACAAATTTAAAACATTTATTCAAAACTTGTCAAATTCCGTTTCTAAATTGCCAACGAATATTGATTTCAAAGCTTTATTGATCAAAACACCAATTTCATTATATATATGTCCATTTTATAACTCAAATACCCTTTAAAACATTTTAACATATTTATGGAATTTATTTCATATTTTTAATGATTAAAAATATCCGTTTTTAAAGAGTCGAAAGCAATATTTTTCAAACTGCAAAAACCGGTGATTTTGAAAACTTGTTTTAGACATATCTCAAACTTTACTACGTGAACTCTCAATTTTTCTTTTTCATTTAAAAAATATAATCCTAATGGTCCGAAAAATTCTTATTTTAAAGAATTATGACTTATATTCCACCCTACATATCCATTAACTTTTCGAGTCGTGGAATCGTGAACTACCGACACACGATGTGTTTATTTTTTTTCACTTTGGTCAAATTTTATGAAACTTGCCCGAAATCATTTTCATATCATATTAAAACAATTTTTTTAATTTAAAAGCATATTTTACTTTTTTACCTCATTAAAATCTATTCTCACTTTCTTCTCATATTATATTATTATAATATCCATTTTTCAACTTTTCATTTAAAATCCGTTATAAAATTTCCATGTGATATTTTATATGAAATTCTCAAGTTGTCAAATTCTTATCTTTCAAATTAGACATGTAATATATTTATTTTTTAGAATAAATCTATACTCCTCTATTTAAATATGTTTCAAAGTGATATCTTTTCCATATTAAACATTTCTAATAACCTTTTTTAAAATTCAAAAACCATAAACAGACTTAATAACCTTCATGCACACATTATAATTCGGTAAATTATCTTTATAAAATATTTATGGCTAATGAATTTGACATCACTATTTTGACGAATATTATTTTCATATTGATTGGTTACAATAATTCACAACCAAGTTACCAACCACTAATAATCAACCAATATTCATCAAAATAATTATCCAGGCATACTAGTTTGTTGATTAACCATGCATATTAGATTCACTTTCGAACTCCTTTAAATTATTCTGATGGTACTTAGGCAGTACTTCCTTCACTTTTCTTTATCCCGAAGCTTTTAGATCTTGCTCCACCTTCTAGGGAAACTCAACCATGGTGCCTTGAAGTGGGTATGCTCAACCAAGCAGGGTGGAAGTGGGTGGCCATGTGTTTGAGGAGTGTAGAAAAATGCTTTGGCATCGCTTTGGAGGTGGATATATATATATATATATATATATATATATATATATATATATATATATATATGTACCTTACTTTCTTTTCATAATTTTTTTCCATTAGTTTAAGGTGTATTTTATTAATAATGGTAGGCTAAAGTTAATTAATTATCTTAATAATGATGTTTGAAATTAATTAATCATTTTAAATAATGATATTTATGGTTAACTAATCGTTTTAATAATGATGTTTAAAATTATTTAGTCATTTTAATTAATGATGTTTAAGATTAATTAGTCATTTTAATAATGATGTTTTAAAGTTAATTAATTATTAAAAAATAATGATGTTTGAGGTTAATTAATCATTTTAATAGTGATGTTTTGAATTTAAATAATCATTTGAATAATGCTGTTTAAAATTAATTAATCATTTTACTAATGATATTAAAGGTTAATTATTCATTTAAATAATGATGTTTAAAATAAATTAATCATTCTGAATAATGATGTTTAAAATTAATTAATCATTTTAAATAATGATGTTTAAGGTTAATTAATCATTTTAATAATAAAGTTTTAAAGTTAATAAATCATTTTAATAATGATGTCTAAAATTGATTAATCATTTTAAATAATGATGTTTAAGGCTGATTAACCATTTTAATAATGATGTTTTAAAATTAATTAATCATTTATTAATGATGTTAGAATTAATTAATCATTTTAAATACTGATGCTTAAGGTTGATTGATCTTTTAATAATGATGTTTAAAGTTAATTAATAATGATGTTTAAAACTAATTAAACATTTTAATAACGATATTTATGGTTAATTAATGATTTTAATAATGATGTTTTAAAGTTAATTAACCATTTTAATAATGATGTGTTAAAGATAGTTAATCATTTCAATAATGATGACTAAAGTTAATTAATCATTTTAAATAATGATTTTTAAAGTAATTAATTATGTTTAAAGTTAATTAACCATTTTTAGTAATGTTGTTTAAAGTTAATATTTGTGATGTGAAATCCAAGCAGTAATCAGTTTTAATAGTTTAAAAGTTTGATTCGGTTATGGAAAGGATAAAAAATTTAATTTCCATAAATGATATCACCCATATGGAAAGATTAGTCATATTTTCAGCACTAAACGTCGAGGTATGGAAGATCGTCTCGATCTTGAAGGTAAAAATGTCGTCAAAGAAAAGCTTAAAGGTAACACCACCTTCACTCGCCGGCTTCATTTTTGATCGAGGAATAGTATAAGTTTGAAATTGACGAGTAGTGATAATGGTATGAGATTTACTTTCCATATACAACGATTTTAATTACTCCCAATAGTTGATTTATTGACTATCGATTCCCCTATCTTCTATGTGTATCGTTAATTTAAGATTATTTATTGCTCATTTTGAGCAGAGATATCCTCTGTTAGAAATGACTAAACCCAAAGAGTGATTGGAAGCCAAGCAATGTGGGGTCGCTCCAATTAGGGTATTATCACATCTACTCCAGATTGGTTTTCGTTATATGTGCACTAAGACTTCATGTTGTTTAATTGTATATACCCATTACTTATGGTTGGATTTTTTTCTTGTGAGTGGAAACTTGTTTCGCATTTGGAGATGTGGTCTCACATATTGTTGTTTATTTCCAACCTTTGTTTGGAGTTTACTCATACCAGACTTATTATCTGACCTAGGCTGTTTATTTTCCCTAAACTCTTGGGTACTCATTTCTATTTGAGTAGTCCAAGAGTAGCAGGTTTTAGTTGGCTCTTTTGAAGATGATAGATGAGCAGTAGGCTCCTTGTCTATTTGGTTATCTATTTCCACTATTATATTTATTTACGAATGTGTATTTTGTATCGATAAGTGCAAAGGTAAGTGGTTATATCTGCCATGGCTGATAATACTAATTCTATTGTACAACTTTGATAACTCCATGTTAAGAAGTAACCTTTTGTACTATCATATTGTTATATTATAATTAAGTGTTCTATTATGATACTTTCTATTATGTTCTTTTATTTTACTCCATGGCAACTCGTCTTTCAGATGCTTGAGCAACGACACACAAATAACATGGAAGTTGGGTCATCATAGTTGGTATCAGAGCTTTGGTTTAGTGAACACCTTAGCCTGATTGGGGTACAACTCATTAGAGATAAGGCAAATGATACCATAGAATGAGTTAATCTTAAAAGCGCACATTTATAATTTTTATAATAATAACACATATCCTCTAAAGTGTCGTTCTAGATATTTTGGTGTTGTTTTCCTTACACTATTTTTATCCTATTCTTTTATTCTAAGGATACCTGTTATTTGCTAAGGAAATAGAAGATGAATACAAGAACATGAGGCTGGAGAGGATTTAGAACTAGTATGGCTACTAATGGCAAGGTACCTACAATGCTACTATGCTAGCTATATATCTGGTAGAAGAAGTGGTAGTGCATGTTTAGCCCCTTATGAACTTTGCAGCTTTGTGTAATAATTTTACCACATTGTCTAGGAAACCTTTCCATGGAACTGAAGATATTCTTGGAGTGCAGATGTGGCTTCGGTCTTGTGAAAGAATATTGGTAGATCTTCGGTTGAAAGATGTAGAGAAATGGCTATTGGCATTGCGACAACTTCACTAGTCCTAGCTGTAGAGATTTTGAGCATTATGTATGGCCTTATAATTTATAATAGCCATACTACTAGTGCATATATCGTTATTAAAGTCTTAGCAATATGAGATACTATACCCAAACCACTTAATACCTCATTAATAAGGACTAGGCAAGCCTTTTACCATGTAAGACCTATTTTTACATAGGAATTTGCCATTTAATACCTAACCCCATGGGGGCTCCTCACTGGTACTATCTAGCAGACATTGCTTGGAAATCTCATTGGGCTTATTAATACTTCTTTTATAGAAAAGAGGCAGACCTTATAACTGCTTAATACCTTAAACCTAAGCGAACCTCTCCCGAGATATTTATTTTCACTCTTATAAATATGGAATCTCATTAGATGAATTCTTTCGGTTGGGAGGCAAGCCCTAAGATATCTACTTAATACCTTAACACTGAAGTAAACCTTTTTAAAAATATCCCACACCTCTCCAAATTCCAAATTTGGAACATTTAATACTTTCCAATTAAGAAAGCAAGTTCAATCTCTCACAACGCCACAGGTCGTAGGACTATTGATATCTCACATCAGTAGTAAGTGCACCCAACTACTAGTAGCCTCAAAGTGAAAAGAAATCTTCCGTCGAGCGACTCTACTGATCTTGCATCACTAACCTACTATGTCCAGTTAGCCATCCTAGTCTTTATTTATACTATCTTAGGTTGAAATTGGACTTTACTTATCAATTCCCTTTTTATTTAAGGCAATAAGATTTATCTTGAATACTTATCTACCCATAAATCCCCTTCTAATGCTTATAAATGTTAATTTGTCCATAAAATCCTAACGAACATTTTCCAAGACATTTATATATGATTACTAATTTTAAATTAGTAACATTTTTATATCTCTTCCATTTTTATCAGTCTCATTAGTCCATTTGTCTCTATTAATTGTAACCCTAAGTTTAATGTTGTCCATTACTTCACATTAATTGCCCATTAATTTAGGTTATAACCTTTTATTTCATATTAATTAATTAATAGGAATTACTAATTTATTTTCCATTAGTAAGAATTACGCCCTTTTCTAATTCTAATTATTCGCCTCCCTAAATATAATAATAACTAACGAACGTTACGCATGAAAACGCACGAATAAACACTATTCTTCTTTATTAATGCAATAAATATGTATAAACTGCCTAAAAAAACAACGTATTCGTAAGATATATATTCTAGTCATAATTATGTAACTACAATATGCTTTCCATATTTAATTTGCTGAAATTAAATTCCTTAGGAAGATTTACAGCCATGATTTCCATAAATTGGTTTAACACAAAAAGGAAAGCTTGACTCCATTTGAAATTACAAAGAACGGATAATTTCTTATTCCTTATTAAATGAAACATCACCCTTCTAAATGAAAAGTGGAAAACATAAACAAATTTATAAAAAAACAAATGGATGTTCTTCCCACAAATTAAACTATGGAAAATCTACAACATAACACAAATTAAGAAATAATCCAAAAATCTTATTTTACACCTACGTACAGATGTAGAATAAAAGTATGCAACATTCAAATTCTAAAAATATTTAGGACTAATTTCCCGATTTAGGTGTAAACATATTTTAAATTAGGTCTAAAACAAGAATATGTAGGCAATAGTTTTCTGCACTAATTTAAGCCTACTATTCACAAATAAAATTGATTTAGGCATAAAAATCAAACGTATGTCAATGGAATAGGTTAAAAATCATAAACAATATATAAAATTTCTCACTCACCTTTTAAAAGCAATCCAAATCTCTCCAGATCAGAAGTAGAACCTTAAATTCATCTTTAAATCCTTTTTAATCCAATATACATTAAAATTATAGATCTGAGAAGAGATTTGACATTGGGAGAGAACATAAATACAAATATGTAAATTATCTCAAATACGCATGTAGTTGATTCTCTTCTCCTTTTTATTAGATTTCTATTCTTCTCCAATTTGTATGAATATAGATGTAAATATCTTATTTTTATAATTGTGAAAGAAATTGGAGAAGAAGAAATGGCAGAGCTTCATTGCTCCAATTAGAAAAATATGAGAAGAGAAGGAAGAGTTAGGCCTACATTTGTAGGCGCTAAAATCAATCAGAACCGTTAGATCAATATATAATAGATCCGGGCCATTGGGCTCAGAAAAACCTAGCCGTTGCCTTAATAGCGGTCGACCACCCCCTCATGGGGGTTGATCGCCCCAGGTCAATTGCTATACTAACCGGGTCAACCTGTGGATCCCATTTAATTAATTAAAAATGTTAATTTCTTAAAGGAATTATTTTTGTTTCAAATTCGTTTTTCATCTATTACTTCTTCATCTGGACACCAATTGCAAAACTTCAAATATGAAATTTGCTCTGAATTTCGCCACAAATGCAGTGGGGCAAGTTTCATGGTCAAATTACATCGACTGAACAAATTCCATTTTGAGCCTAATTAATTAACTACTAATTAAATAACTAACGCTTAATTAATTCCGTTTTTAATGATGACAACCAAGTAAATATTCATATATGTATATATAATATAATATAATATAATATAATTCCCCTAAGTTGAATAACTCACTTTTAATATATGCATATATTATATTTTATATTTTTATCCTCCTTTCCCATCAACAAAAATGGGTATAAAAATAAACGCCCCGTAGTGCGACCTATGATAAATATCATGAAATATGGTAAATTTAAATATGAAATCAAAGTCGATATTAACTACAAAATTATATAAATAACTATATATATATATATATATTCAACCATATACTAAAGACACATATCATATACTTTATATGGAACAAACAAATTAGACTATACTATATTATTTAAATTAAAGAAAATGTACATATATAACTTTACAAACCAAATCAAAAGAATAAAGACAATCCTACATGTTCACACAAAATAAACTAATATATATACATACATACATACATATATATATATATATATATATATATATATATATATATATTAGAAACCAGGTTTTCTTAGGAACCTTGACCCATCCTTTGGATCCAAGGATTTGATTAGTGTTGATAACTTCTCAATCTTTATGTTCCACTTTTGTTTTAGAGTTTGAGCATTTCAAGGTGTTGCTTTGAGCATCTTTTGTAGAATTATTAATTAAGTGATGAAAAGAATTGAATTAAGTTTCATGTTCTTTGATTATTTGCATTTGAGTTAACTCCAAGTGTCATCGATTGTGAAGAATGAAGTAAAGAGCATTTTTGAATGTTTAATGAATGTGTTCTAGATCATTACTAAATGCTGGATTTGAGGAATTGATGTTTGAATCCATTTTTATGAGAAGAGATGAGTAGAGAGGAATAGAACAAGAAGATGAATGAATTTCTATGTTTTTCTAGAAGAAACATGCTTTTATGAAACTGAAAGGTCGGATTAGTTACTAATCCCTCCAAAATTAACTAACTTTTGAAATTCAAAAAATCTAAGATTTCCCATGTATGTCAACATACAGGAGCAGAATATGTTGACATTTGTGTAGGAGACTGTATGTTTTTGTTTTTGATTATAATTTATATTACCATACTTTAGCATCAAGAGGCTAAAGGAATATGTCTAACGGTGAAATAAAATTTCTAAGAAAATTTTACTGAAAAAATAGAATGATACATAAGCATGATAAATATATAAGAAAGTGTCTAAAATAAAAGATAAAAATACATGAAACTAGAAAGTATAATGATAGCTAAGAGATATAAAATGATGATGATGATAAAGAAGAGTTTATGCCAAGTTTCCTAATGATCTTCCTAAAGTATTTGTCCGCTTTGTTTGAAAGGCTTATGAACTTCTTACTGAAGGAATATTTAAGGTTCTTTTGATTATTAAGAAGCTTCTTTTTTTCTTCAGAATTTCTTTGTTAGAATAGCAAGATGGTTTGTCAAAGCTTTCTGTGGAAGTTCTATTTCCTCATCCTCTTCTACTTGTTCCTCCTATTTTTTAATTTCCATTACATCACCTTCTTCTTCCTCTCCTAGAATCTGTAACGACCTACCATTTTGTATGCTTTAAGCAGACATACATGCCGATTCAAACCATACTGAATGGCGGATTGTTATTGGGGTGAATAATAAAAAGCAGAGAAAGAAAAAACAAATACAGAATCTTGCAGTGGAATGAAAAAATATAATAATCAAATAGCAGTTCATGAAGATGTTTGCAAAACATTTGATTATACTTATACAACACAAAATCAGGGTTACATACATATCAGAGATAAATAAATGATAAAGCAGCAGGACGGTATGATGTAGTGGAGTAATATTGTAAATAATAATACAATCTTCGTCTTCGTCCTCCAGATACAAGTTTTCAAATCCTGAAATGCTCAGGCTGATCCGAGCGAATTGAAGAGACAAAACATTCGAGTCAAAACTAAAAGATCTTATGTGAGTTAAATCAACGGAAATAAATATAAGTGGAACGGCGTCAGAGATGTTTATGGGGTTTAACACCTCCTATCAAGTGTTTAACGTGAGTGCGGTAACTTAAGAGATGTTCAGGATTCACATCTCCTAAGAATCCTAAACTGTCTACTATGTAGTACAATACGCTATTATAATATGTCTACAGTAAAGTAAAAGTATTAAATAGCGTTAAGGCATTATCCATGTCCCCCTTAATACATTTTATATATTCCCAGAGTCTATACAATGTCGTACGCTCCACCGTAAACTGGAGGTTTACCCAATGACATCACATAGGTATGGTACAAAACAAACTCGTAGATGGCACGCTATGGCATGTGAACACGAAACATGAGGAAATGCTAGGGTAGATATACCGTTTGTGGATCCGGACTGGTGGTAACGTATAGCAGCTACTACTGCCCACTTCGGAACACATTCCGAAATCAAAATCGAAGGGTGGCCACCAAAACAGTCAAAAATCAGAATATAATATCGAAGAAGTGTGCCCGACCGGAGGAATGACCTCACTTGGCCCGGCATGGCTCCTGATTTTAGTCATATCTAAGATGACTCACGGGAGTCAGGTTCACGTCATACCTTATACAAAAATCGTTCACTAAACCATCCTACTTCATTTCTAGAATCTCCAGCACGTACACGGTTGTTAAAGTGGTTTTCGGTATTAGCAGAGAGTATGACAATATTCGATCCTTATCTCTTAAACAACCAATCCCTTATTACATACCGGATGATTCTTTTACATTTCAAAGGTCAATTAACACTTGATATAAAAAATATCATATTCTCAAAACCATAGTACTTTCGAAATCGTATTTACTTTCAAATCATATTCACTTTGAAATCATATTCACTTTGAAATCATAGTTTGGAATTATATTTCCTTTCAAAAGTCATAATTTCTTCCATAGTCATATTTCCAAAATAGGGTAAAACCTTAGTTCAAAATTATCGTTTTCAATTTATTCTCTTTTAAAGCAAAGCGTTGAATTTAAACACTTCCACTTTACTTAGTTTGCAAATTTAGAAATAGTTTAAATAATTATATATAGTTACTATAGTTATAAATAGTTTAATCACAGGATAAAAATACTTTTAAACAGATTTAAGATAGTTAAATTGATTTAAATTAGATTAAGTATAACTAAAATAGATTAAATAGCTTTAAAATAGATTAACCATATTTAAATAAATTAAAATGGTTTAAAACATATCAAAATAATTTCATATAGTTAATATTAGTTAAATAGTTTAATAAATTTGAAAAATATGAATAATTAAAAATTTTAAAATAATATATTCTTTTAAATAGTTTATATTAAAATATAAGTTTGGAATTTATATTCAATTAAACTATTCATTTCATTTTAACAAATTTAGATCAATTTCAATTTCCAAATCACCAAACCAAATTTCTCTTTTCAACATAAACTTGATTTTCCAAAAATACTTCAATATATGTAAATCAAATTTTACTTTAAAGTATCATTTAATTCCATTCAAAAATTAAGGATTTTAAATCATTTAATTTAACCAATTTGGTGTTCGTATATAATTCTCTACACTTGGGTCAAGTGATACAGATATTTATCATTTCAACCCGCAATTTAAAATTTTACGTTTATATATCATTTCAAACCGTAATCCCGAATAAATATAAAAATTCATAAAATCACTCGAATCTATCATTTCAACCCACAATGATTTTCAAATAATAATAATTAAAGGAACTTGCAGAGTGATAACAGTATATGTATATATATAAAAATTAACATAACATCCAATCATCCAATATCAACAATCAACATCCATCATAATTATCATCCAAATCAATTAAATAAATATCAGCAATTAACTAATTCACAACAACAGGTATTCAAGTGGCAATTTAATTTCAAAAATAAACTAAATAACAATTTAATTCGAAAGGATACAAATTAACAAGGATAGAAATTTAAATATATCAAACAGTCATAAATAATTTCCTAATCACATCATAAATTAATTGAACAAACATAAGAATTTTAGAAGCTATGAGTGGGTTGAGACATCCACCTTTGATTTTAGCCCATAAAAATCCAAATAGAAGCGTAAAACTCAATAATCTCCAAATTTAACTAAATCAATTATATGTTATTCGAAATTTAAATATGAATCCAGCAGAAGAAATTGCGTGTGAATCAAAGTTTATATGCAAAAGATATTCATGTTGTAAGAAATATTACGCGTTAAAAATATATATAATGTAACGATCGCGATTTTTCGTTGCCGAAAAACCGAACCGCTAGGGTTTAAGTAGAAGAAAGAGGTAGAAGAAGAGAGAAAAGAGAGAAGAAACAGAAACAAACAACAGAAACATGAAGACAATATCAGAATCTCACAATCGCAGCGGAACAACATATAATAGATAAATGAATATTCATTAAAACAAAAGAACTATACATTTTATACATTACATCACATCATCAGAGTGTACAACAATAAAACAGCGGAAAAGAATACTATATACAATAGATAATAGACTACGCTATCCAAGCTCGCCTCCAAATCTGCACAGCAACTCCCGAATCCAGAATAACCTGATAACCTAACTCTAGACTGCCCGTGTGGAAAATAGTGGGCACCCAGAGTTTAGGAAAGGAACAATAAACTCCAGGTCAGTCATGGGACTGGTGTGAGAACTCAAAACAGTTTATCTTTAAACAAGCAACAAGAAAATTTAAATTTTGAAATCCGCAATGCTTTTTGGAAAATGAAACTACCATAAGGCCTCCCGCACACACACACAATGCAAACGCAGAATCGGAGGAGATTTCTCCTTATGATAGTCAAAGATGCTTACTACGCAAAAATCAAATCATTTTTGATATTATTATTAGTGCATAGTGTAGAAAACAATTTCGAAAGTAGAATATAAATCCTAGCCAGCATACAACTCTTCGCCGTATGCCTACTATAGCTACCATGTTCAATAGCAGGTTACCGCCACATTCCATGGCAGGTTATACAACTAAAACCGTACAGGGCGCGTATTGTTTTGAATGGATTTCCAACAAATGGTCAGGCTAAGGAACTTCCTATTGCCACATGGGATCGCCTCTGGCGGGACGTCCCGAGAAACCAACGTTACGGTTAGATCTCTGCCAACACAAGGCCAGGTTACCTCTGTAACTAGGTAACTACTACACGAATATGTCATCCCCCGGTCCTTTGGGACCTTTATCCGAGCGCTCGATACTAACAACACCACACAGTAATAGATATAGTGTATCAACATGAGTAAATATCTGGGCTCCATACCATGATACCACCCTTTTCCAGAAGGGAATGACATACCCTAAAGGGCGCGACCCTCATAACCTTGCCGCATATTCCTGTTTAGACCATTTCCGGGGAGTGAGGTCTGACGAAGTCTCGTCCACAAAGCTACGCTTTGTGCAACAAAGCCATGCTTTGGGTCAACAGATGACCAAAGCAATGATCACAAAGATAAATGATCAAACAAATGATCATATCACAAATGACCAACCAATGATCATCACACAGCAGCACTCAGCATGTCACATTACCAGATTGGGAATATATCGCTGATAACCTTCAACTACATAACCTCTGAGCTCGTACGTCTCAGAGAAGGGTGTTAAGCTAAGGGAATAAATTCTCCGCCACCAACAGAAATGTATTTGAAAGAAATCTGCTCTATATCTCAAAATGTAATGTCAGACATGTAACCATACAAGTCTGTTCCGGGTTCGAACAGAACCGAAGGCACTTCCAAAGAAGCCCTTGCAATCCGGGTATTCATAATCCCGATAAAATTTTCCATCACAAAGGAAATCTCCATACCGTAGCTAATGATGCAGAGACAATCGATAGGTCATCCTATCGTTTTCACAAATACCCGGTCTTCAACACCGGTCTTCAAATGCTATCCATAACGACGTATCACATATTCGGAATGGGATATACAACACAAAGGTCCTCTCCCAGCTAAACCGAATAGCGAGCGCTTATTTTAAAATAAGTGTAGCATTCAATCTCAAACAAACACAACAGATACCATCCAAGGGTAAATACTGATAGTCGGTTATTTAACTATCAATAAAGATGCACCACATCATCAGATTCCAAATAATTTTCCAAAATTATTTAATCCCAAAAATATCTTTACAAGATATATATATATATATATATATATACACACCTTCCAAATAATTGCCCAAATTATTTGTTTTACCAAAATATCTTTACACGATATAATTTCCACACTTCAACCATTTGAAAACCAATTTCAAATTACTTTTCATCTTTTATACCCTTTGAAAACAAATTTCAAATCATCAAATAAATCTTTACCGATTTATTTTAAACTTACGTTCCAAATTTGTAAATTCATTTCCATACTTCAAAATAAATCAATATTTATTTTTAAACAAATTTCCCTTCTTTATAAATTCCATAGTGAATTTCAAATTTCCCAAAATATATACTAGAATACGATTTTCAAATCGATTTCAAATTATTCGCTTCCATTTTACCTTTAAAAGATAAATTCTCAAAAACGTTTCATTTCATATTGGAAAAACATTTCCATACTTATTTAAAAATAAGTAATTCACAAGTTTATTTATTTTCAACAATTTGAAAATATTCCATATACTTAAACCATAGTTAAGAATATATTTCACTCTTATAAGGAAAACATTCTTTTATTCACTTTTACTTGGGTCAAAACGAATGTTGCGTAAAACATCGTTACGACAACCCAAAACCACTAGTATAGGGATTCGGAATTAAAATAGATATATAAATCCCAATACTATATAAAATATTTCCTTTTGGAAACCATTTACTATAACAACAGTGTTATAGTCCACCATTCCCTTATTTTCTCGAAAACGCCTACTTCAACAATGAATGTTGAAATCTATGTATTCATTTCCTTCTATTTCTCGAAAACGTCTATTTCAACAATAAATGTTGAAATCTATGGTTTCGATACTTAATGCCTCTTAAAGCATCTTTAAATCGTTTTAAATTCCATTTAAAACATTTTTTTTTCAAAGCATGACCATTTAATATAATAGTATATTCACCGTTCAAAAATAGTGAATATAACCCCTTTAACAAACTTCCATATTCAATTTATCAAATTCAATTGATTTCCAATTTATAAACAACGTTTATAAATTCCATTTCTATTAATAACTTCGGTTTAGAAAACTCTTTTATCCGTCTAATTCAATTTATAAACCCAATTTCTATACCAAAGGTTCGTATTATAAGTTAAGAGCTTATAATCCATTTATTTACTTAACCGTTCTTTTAAAACTTCACAAATTTTTAGATCTTATCACTGATAAGATTCCTTTACATTTTATAATAGTTTTCAACTTATAAAAACCTCCTTTATTAACAATTTCTATAAATATCCCCTTTAAATGGCCAAAATCCATTTTATAAGTTAATTACTTATAAAACTTTTATTTTCAACATCAATTCATTTCATAACTTTCACAATTTATAAAACTATAGTTTAAATGAAATCCATTTTTATACTTCATTTTAACACATAATAAACTCGTTTCATAATTCCAATAATTTTAAATTTATAGATATCAATTTATAAAATCTTTTATGTAAACTGTTTATAATAATTATTCAAAAATCCCAATTTAACTATTTCATAAATCTATTTATTTTAAAATTTTCCTTTTGGTTATATTTCATAAAAATATTAATTCTTATAAAATAAAATTTTATACGTTCATTTATTTTAAAATGAATCAATCCAAAAATTTAATAAAACGTATACTTTGGAAAATCACTTTAAAAACCCTTTTTAAATTCAAAATTGTTATTTTTAACTTTAAAAATGAATCCGATGATGCAACAGCATCAAATGGTCAATCATGGGAATAAACATCATATATCGATATGATAGTTAACAATCAACACAATATTTATAAACAAATAAATATTTGCGAGGAATCCAGTTGGATCCCTCCAACCTGTTTCCCTGCATCCACAGACGTTAGCACAATACCAATTCCACTTCAAGATGGAATATCGCGGTATATGGGATTTATAAAATATTATCCGCTTAATAGGCGGCGCAATAGGGTCTCATCCGCTATACGAGGCGGGAAATCAAATCCAATATATACATATGCCAATATATATATATTGCTATATATAGTATATATCCTACTATATCTACTACCACAATCAAACAGCAATCATCAATCAACAATAACTATTTAAAATTTTAAACCAAACGGTTTGATTGAGTGAGGAGTTCTCACCTTGGTTTTATTTCCGATTCAGAGTTCGTTTTCGAATAAAATTAAACGAACGTTTAATTTTACCCGAAATTCAAACGGGTTCCAATCGACTCCAAACAAGTTGCATCGCAAAGTGCTCGACGATACGATTCCAACGCCGCTGGTTTTGCGCGTTTTCGACCTCGTATGAAAAAGATATAGCAATTTTAATATTACACGAATTATAATATAATTTAAATTACATATCCTTTTTAATTTTAAACCTTCTACAGATCGTGGCCGCTCATCATCACCTCCCCCATCTCTTGCGTGCGCACGCAAGCATCTCCTGGTAAAAGAAGCGTTCGAACCCATATAATGATCTAGGGTTAAAATTGCAACCACCAACGCTCGACTTCTGCATCGATCAGGTACCACCACCTTGAAGCCCTCTGTCGCCTCAACTCCCACCTTGAACCATATGAAGCTCGGCTGCCCCTAGCCTTGGGGATTGAGCACGAAATGCACGGCCTTCGAACGAGATTTGCCGCCAATCCGTGCAACGAAACTCGATCACAACCGTTCAGATTGAAGATCACACTTAGCTCTACGCTTTTGTAGTTGGAAGTTTTTGAAATTATTGAGTGGATTGGAAGAAAAGAGAGGGAGAACGAGGGAGTTTTTCAGCCATGAACATAGACACTGGCGGCCGGCCCTTATTTCACTAGGGTTTGGAAGAAAAGTTGCATTTATAACCAATTATTATTATTATTTTAATATTAAATCACTTAGAAACCATTTTCTCAAACGATCTCTAAACAACGCGTGCCGATAGGCGATTCTAAGGTTTTCCCGCGTTCCGGACACAATGGAATAGGTTTCGGAAGCTAATTCCATCGTATGTGTGAGATACGGCAATAAACGCTCGATTTAAATTTAAACCGATTTAAACGATTTCTAGGCGTTTTGGCTTGCACCGGACAAACGATAAATCCGATTGACTTGAATTGAAATCTTACAATAATATCACATTACGGATCCGATGAAACTGAAAGTGCGGTGTATATACAATTATATGTGCTAATATAGTATACACGGATCGTTTAATATGGATTACAATACAAATGCAGAAATAGATGATAATAGCATTGTAAATAAAAAAAGGAAAAATCACACCAGAGATTTTTATACTGGTTCGGAGCACCGTCCTACGTCCAGTCCCAGACTACTATCTGGATTTTCACTAATTACAACCTCGCTTCACCCGGAGGAACAGGTTTACAATTACCCGAACAGCCGAACGGGATTTCACGCCTCTACAACACTGAGGGCTTCAACACTTGCCTCTTACAATACTGAGGACTTCAACACTTGCCTCTTACAATACTGAGGACTTCAACAAAAAACAATTACAATTGTTGTTGACAACTTGTGCTCTTGTAAACACGGATTTGTCACTTGTAGTACACTCTTCCTATAATCTTATCCTCAAATTGTGAATGATGTTTGTGAAGATTATGGAATTTATATTGCTTATTGAATCAAAATATATGAGATAGTGTCAATGATTCAATAAGGAATGAAAGTAGTTTAGAGCTTTTTGAATGCAAGTGAATTCAAAGAATAGATAGAGAGCATATATAATCTTAATAAAACTTCTTATTTTAATCAATGATATTGATGTGTATTTATAGAGAGAAAATAGTTATAACCCTTGGTGAAAAGTTGCAGTCAAAAGTTATGATCATTGATGAAGAAGAAGAGACGCAACTATTGAAGAAAGATGTGTCTTTTGGAAGAAGTTGTTCTCTGTTTAAAAACGGTCGACAGGTCAAAAACTAACCGGTAGACAGGTTTTTAAAAATATAGTCGTTATGTGCATGTGTGCACGTTTATTGTGCACATTCAACAGGAACGGTCGACCGTTCATTTTTGGACCGGTCGACCGGTCTCTGTTAAGTTGCACAATAAAGTGCACAACCTATATAAATGTGTATATATATATATATTATATTTTGTGCATGATTATTTGAGGATAGATTTTTACAATTTTATTACTATTATAACATCAAATAATCAACCTATAATCTAGAGTACCATATGTACGTCTTGATTTGTCGATCGCTTTAATATTGTTGTCAGCAATCAAAATCTTCATAGAAGCTGTGACTCAACATTCTCCCCCTTTTTGATTGATGACAATATAAAAACTCAAGTATAGGATCTCCCCCTGAATATGTGATTTCCTGCAGACAATTATTAGCTTCTTTCATCCTGCAAACAATTATTAGCACCTTTCTCCCCCTTTGTCATCGACAAAAAGGAGTAAACAATAGAAAATATAAACCAAAGAGAACAATGCATACATTCAAACACAGGATGTTTTGATGAAGTACAATGCAAGTCATAGTCTACTACGAATAAAAAGATGGACACTATTTAGTACAAGTGCCATATATGTTTTTAAAGAAATGAAAAGAAAAACAAACTAACTTCATTCCGACTGAATCTCTTCCTCATCATCATCATCATCATCATCATCGTCGTCATCGTCATCGTCATCATCATCGTCATTGTCCCCACGACCTTGTCCGCTTGTACCACCGGATTCCTCGGATGTCGACCAAGTAAAAGTTGGAGGAGCCGGACGTTTTCCGGGGTCTTGATGTTGGGTCGAGACGGATGTGCTACATGATATAGCATCCCATATAGCGCCGAAGAATGACTTTACCTTATTGAATCGTCTATCAATTTTCGAATCCATTCGTTTTAGTCTTGATTCAAGTAAAAATTGATTCCGAGCGATGGTTTCAAGAGATTCTCTTGTAGATGATTTAGATTTCAATAATCTAACATCTTCAGAACGACGACGAGATGGTGGAGCTTGTTGTTCTTGAGTATCGCGTTGTTGGCATTGTTCGAATGGCATAATATGAACATATGGAGGAGGAAGCTTCATCCGTTTGATAGTAGTGGAGTCAATACACTTTGGTGTAGAATATGCCGAATCCGGGGGTGTGACTCCACATGCAAGCAACATACGCATAATATACTCGTTATAGAAGAAATGTGGACGAGTAGAGTTATTTACCTTAAGAATTTCATCGAAAATCATGTGAACCCAATTTATTTCGATATCATCGTAGATAGCATAAAGAGCCTTGAAATTCTCTTTGTAAACGGCATCATAGTTTCCTAATCGAGGAAATAGAGAGTGCATTAGGACATGGTGTAACAACCTTGCAGTCGGTCGTAGCCCAATCGATTTGGTGCCGTTACTATCATCTTCTATAAATTTATGACTCGTACTATTCCGGGTGAAAACTTCACAAAATGTCGATGAAAACTCTTCACCCCTATTCGGTATTCCCAAAATAGAAGCAATTCTATCATAAGTGAGATAGATTCGTTTGCCACATACTACTGACCAAATAACTCCATTTGGATTTTCCGGAGTATATTCCTCTAAATTCATATTCGCATAAAATAGCTTAATCATCAAATGATTAATTTGTACGCTATTTACAGAAAAATCAATAAGAGGAGAGATACGAGATCTATTTGCTAATCTTTGAATACCGTATGCAGTGAAATCGTCGAATTTGATGAATGAGCCTGGATGGAATTTGTAATTTGTCATTTGATTCCATCTAGTTACTGCAACCGGAGATTCTAGCCATTTTCTAGCAGAGAGAGTAAGAGAAGAAGTTTCTGATGTTGCTCTTTTCTTTGATTTTTTCTGAGGAGGAGCCATTGAAGAGAATTTGAGAGTTTGTGAAGCTTGAGAATATGAACTAGGGTTTGGAAATGGGAAAATTTTCAGTAGAGAGTAGAAAGTAAAGAGGGTTGGTGGCAAAAATATATACGTGAAGTATATAAAAAAAAAAAATAACTGCCGACCGGTCGACCGCTTGCGTATTGCCGGTCGACCGTTTTCAACCAGAGAGCAAAACGGTCGACCGGTCATATTTCAGGCTGTCGACTGGTTTGGCTCTGTGTGCAAAAATGCAGAATTTGGCAAAAATTTTGAAAACGAGTCGAATGAATATATTATATATTATGTTATTATTGCAAAAATATACTGTATTACAAGAATTATATATGAAAGCAAAATAATATACATTATGGAATTCTAATGAGAAGGTGAGTTGTTATTAGAATTCTTGTCGTTTTCAATGCGTTTAGCCCACGGACTCCACTTATATCGAGCTCCTTCATTCTCGTTATAGTTTTTATCCCAAGAGTTTGGAGTTGTTGAAGTCGATGGTCTTGACGGCATTGGTTCATGAACATCGTGTTTGTTTGAACCGCAGAAGAATGAAGCCATTCGTTCTAAAGCGGATAAACGAGTTGACGTACGTTGTTGTTCATGGTATAGTAGGTTTTGACCATAATGTAGTTGTCGTTGAAGATCGATTTGATGCTTTTGGTAGTGATGAATTTCATCGATTTGCGCCTTCGTGCGCGGAGAGCAGAATAGTGCTTTCTTTGCACGCTTGGATGTTGGAGTATGGCCAGGTGTGCGAAAACAATGGTGAGGGCATTCCGGCCTTTGTTTCGGTGTAATCGGAGAATATTGTTCCTCCGACTCCGAGCTAGTGATAGAAATATGAGATTCCTCTGCGCATTTGTCGCAAATGTGTGCCATGGTAGCTTGTTTAAGGTGATTTATAATTTTCAGCAAGAAGGTGAATGAATGAAAGTGTATTTTTCAAACGTTTATATAGAAAAAAAATTTGCCAATGAACTTGAGGATAGGATTTGTTAGAGATAATTAGCCGTAAACAAAAACAATGATAGATAAAAAAGTTATAAAAATAGGTATAGTTTGTTATAGGCTGAAATTTAAGAATTATTTGAAAAATATATAGCCTAAGTTTGAAGGTTACTTATTCTATTCTAGATCTTTCCGAGATACTAAGCCAAGCTCTCTTCGTAGTTTAATAAAACTAGATTCAAGTAATGGTTTAGTGAAAATATCGGCTATTTGATTGTCAGTGTGAACATATTCAAGATGTATATTACCTTTTTCAATATTATCTCTAAGGAAATGATGACGGATATCAATATGTTTGGTTCTAGAATGATTTACTGGATTTTTAGAGAGATTTATTGCACTCGTGTTATCACAGTATATAATAGAATTCGATAAATGTATATCGAAATCTTGAAGTGTTTGTTGCATATATAGTACTTGAGTACAAGCGAGAGCCGCTGATATATATTCAGCTTCACATGTTGATAGTGAAACACAATTCTGTTTCTTACTAAACCAAGAGACAAGTGATTTTCCAATAAAATGGCACGTACCACTTGTACTTTTTCTATCCGTCCGTGAGCCACCAAAATCAGCATCACTATATGATACTAATTCAAATGGACATTCTTTTGGATAGAAAAGACCAAAATCTTTGGTATTATTTAGATAACGAATTATACGTTTCACTGCTCGTAAATGTGATTCCTTTGGATCGGCTTGAAAACGAGCACATAAACAAACACTCATTAATATATCTGGACGACTAGCTGTAAGATAAAGAAGAGAACCAATCATGCTTCGATATAATTTCTGGTCAACATTCTTACCACTTTCATCTTTTTCAAGATGTGTAGTTGTACTCATAGGAGTTGGTTTACCAGATGTATTTTGTAATCCGAAGCGTTTGATAAGATTTTCACAGTATTTTTCTTGATTGATAAAAATACCGTTTGAAAGTTGTTTGATTTGAAGTCCAAGAAAATAAGATAGTTCTCCCATATGAGACATTTCGAATTCTTTGGTCATAATACTTGCAAATTCCTTGCAGAGTTTATCGTTTGTTGAACCAAAGATGATATCGTCTACATATATTTGGATAACCAGAATATCATTTCGAGAATGTTTAATAAACAAAGTTTGATCGACTTTGCCTGTTTCAAATCCTGAATTAATAAGATAGCTACGTAAACGTTCATACCAAGCACGAGGTGCTTGTTTTAAACCATACAGAGCTTTCTTAAGTCTGAACACATGGTCAGGATATTTTTCATGTACGAATAAAGGTGGTTGTTCGACATAGACATTCTCTTTGATAAATCCATTGAGAAAAGCACTTTTGACATCCATCTGATAAAGTTTGAAATTATGATAACAAGCAAAAGATAATAGAATTCTAATAGCTTCTAGTCGAGCAACTGGTGCAAAAGTTTCTTCATAATCGATACCTTCTTCCTGATTGTATCCTTGTGCTACTAATCTTGCTTTATTTTTGGTGATATTTCCTTGTTCGTCAGCCTTATTTTTATAGACCCATTTAGTACCAATTACTGACTGATCAGTTGGTCTCGGAACAAGTTCCCAAACGTCATTGCGCTCAAACTGATTTAGTTCTTCCTGCATGGCAATGATCCAGTAATCATCTGTAGCAGCTTCTTTTGAATTCTTGGGTTCGATATTTGAGAGAAAAGCGACATGACCCATTTGATTGAGTTGACTCCTTGTTCTGACATGTGATGTTATTTCACCTATTATATTTTGGGCCGGATGGTCTCTTAATATTCTTGGTGGTGATTGTAATTCACATATTTGAGGAGTATTCTCAATAATTACTTCTGAGTCAGAATCAGTATTTGAGATGATTGGATTATTAATGACTATTGATTCGTCGTCATCTGATATTGTGTGAGGATGCTGATAGATTTCATCAAAAGATACATGAAGTGATTCTTCAATAGTTTTGGTTCGTTTATTAAATATTCGATAGGCCTTACTTCGTTCCGAATAACCGACAAATATTCCTTCATCGGCTTTTGGATCGAATTTTCCAAGCTGGTCTTTCGTATTTAAAATAAAGCACTTAGAACCAAAAACTTTGAAGTATGAGATTTTGGGCTTTCTTTTGTTAAACAATTCATAAGGAGTATTCTTGGTAAGAGGTCTTATGGACACACGATTTAAAACATAACAGGCAGTTGCAACAGCTTCTGCCCAAAAGTGTTTTGGTAAGGTGGTTCCATTTAATAATGTTCTTGCACATTCTTGTAAAGTTCGGTTCTTTCGTTCTACTACTCCGTTCTGTTGTGGAGTTCTGGAAAACGAAAAATTATGATATATACCTTTCTTTGTACAAAAATGTTCAAATTCATTATTTTCAAACTCTCCGCCATGATCACTTCTTATATTTTTAACTTTAATCCCTTTTGATTTTTGAATTCTTTTGACGAAAGATTTGAAATGATCGAAAGTATCACTTTTATTTTTTAAGAAAATTGTCCATGTATAACGAGAGAAATCATCAACAATTACAAGCACATATTGACTGTGATTTATTGATTGAACTCTAGTAGGTCCAAATAAATCCATGTGCAGTAACTCAAGCGGTTGTAATGTTGATATGACTTTCTTGGATTTAAATGATGATTTGGTCAATTTTCCTAATTGACATGCATCACAAATGTTGTTAACTTTAAAACTCATTTTGGGTAGTCCTCTAACTAGATTGTTTTTGGCTAGCTTGTCAATAGTTCTGAAGTTTATATGACAGAAACGTTTGTGCCATAGCCATGGATCATTGTCATTAGCCATAAGACACATATCTGAATTATGATTAATATTCATATTTAGAATATATATATTTCTGTCTCTATAACCTTCAAAAACCAAATTATGATCTTTATCTAAAATACTACACTTATTATTTGAAAAGGAAATTATAAAACCCTTGTCACATAACTGACTAATACTAAGTAAATTGTGTTTTAAATTTCTAACTAGCATGACATTAGTAATAAGAGGTAAGTTAGATGTACCACAATTGCTCACATCGCCTTTGCCGATGATATAACCTTTTGAATTGTCTCCAAAAGTGACTGAGCCACCATCTGAGTATTTAATATTTGTTAGTAAGCTCTTGTCTCCCATCATATGCTTTGAGCAACCACTGTCCAATATCCACTTTCCTCTTTTCTTCAGTGGGACCTGCAAACATAGAATTAAGTTCATGGTACCCACTTTTTATAGGGTCCTAAGAGTTAGGTCTTAGGAGTCCAAACCCATTTGGGTCCGGTATCCCCTTTATATATATAATTATTATTAAGATGCACAGTATTCATGAATTGCTGAATGTATTTGTTCCTAATCAAATTGTTATTTGTTTTAGGAACCCATATTTTGATAGTCTTGACATCTTTCTTTTGAAATTTCACTATTGGTTTTGGTTTGAAATATAATAAACTAAGATTTTTCTTAGCTTCAGTTTTTTGTACTTTCTTCTTCCTTTTATTTCTAAGATGTTTCTTAGTTTTATGTTTGTTATATCCCAAACCTTGTTTATCTGAAATAGATTGTGAACTTTCAATGATTTTAGTCAAATTTTCTCGACCTTTGTTAAAGTTAGAAACATTTTGAGTAATGTCATCAAACTTTGTTTGTAAACTAGCTTTTTCTAGGTCTAGAATTTTGACTTTTGCTTTAAGTTCATGATTTTCAGTAGTGAGAGCATTATTTTTCTCTTTTTGAGCTTCTATTTCTTGACTCAAAAGAGATATTTGAGAGTCAACATTAGATGATGATTCTTGAATATTTTCAAGTTCTTCTTCTAATATTTTCTTCTCATCTTTTAACATATCTCGTTCAAACTCTACTCTACTTAAATCTGCTTTGACTACTTTTAATTGACGTTTTATGTCTTTATATTTGACTATCAATTCAGCATTAATATCAAGTAATTCATCAAATGTAGGAATTTGTACCTCATCTTCTGTTGCCATAAAACAAACATTAGCTTGTTCATTCTCCGAATCACTTTCACTTTCTGATGAAGATGACTCTGAATCATCCCATGTTACTGAGAAGGCTCGTTTCTTTGATTTGTCCTTCTTATATTTGAATTTGTCATTTTCTGACTTTTTCTTTTGTTCTGGACAATCCTTCTGCATGTGTCCCTTTTTATGGCAGTTGAAACATTCTATAGCAGATGAAGATGGTTTATTTGATCCAGGTTTCCTTTTATTGTAGCGACTGGCTTTTCGATATTTTAGGAATTTTTTGAAACCTTTAGCAATGAACGCCAAATCTTCATCTTCAGAATCTGATTCATTTTCATCTTTCTCAACATGAAATGCTACATTTTTCTTTTCTTCTTTCTGTTCTTTTCTAGCCTGCAAATTTGCTTCATAGGACATTAAATTTCCTATCAATTCATCTGGCTTCATGACGGAAAGATCATTAGCTTCTTCAATTGCTAATACTTTTCCTTCCCATTCATTAGTCAGAGAATGTAGGAGTGTTGAAACAACATCAAAATCGGAATACTTTTGTCCTAACCCAATAAGTGCATGGTGAATAGTTTGAAACCGTGAATACATGTCATTGATTGTTTCATTTGGTTTCATTTTGAAATTTTGAAATTGACTTTTCAGCATGGCTATTTTGGCTTGTTTAACCTTGTTAGTACCTTCATGAGTGATTTTTAGCGTTTGCCAAATTTGATATGCAGTAGTACAGATACTAACACGATTATATTCATTTTGGTCTAATGCACAGAACAAGATATTTATTGCTCTTGCATTTACGGCTGCTGCCGTTTTCTCAGCCACAGTCCATTCTGAATAATCAGTTGTTGGATTCACTATTTCTCTTTGAGTAGCATTCCAAGCATCATAGCTACTTGATTGCATAAAGAATGACATACGTGTTGCCCAATAACTATAGTTAAGACCATTGAAAAATGGAGGTCTTTGTGTCGATTGCCCTTCTGTGTAAGTGGTGTTTTGAGTGCTAGTACTTGCGTTATTTGCCATATTACAAGAATATATCAAATAACTGTGTTACGGTTATATGATGACCGTGCTCTGATACCAAATGAAAGTGCGGTGTATATACAATTATATGTGCTAATATAGTATACACGGATCGTTTAATATGGATTACAATACAAATGCAGAAATAGATGATAATAGCATTGTAAATAAAAAAAGGAAAAATCACACCAGAGATTTTTATACTGGTTCGGAGCACCGTCCTACGTCCAGTCCTAGACTACTATCTGGATTTTCACTAATTACAACCTCGCTTCACCCGGAGGAACAGGTTTACAATTACCCGAACAGCCGAACGGGATTTCACGCCTCTACAACACTGAGGGCTTCAACACTTGCCTCTTACAATACTGAGGACTTCAACACTTGCCTCTTACAATACTGAGGACTTCAACAAAAAACAATTACAATTGTTGTTGACAACTTGTGCTCTTGTAAACACGGATTTGTCACTTGTAGTACACTCTTCCTATAATCTTATCCTCAAATTGTGAATGATGTTTGTGAAGATTATGGAATTTATATTGCTTATTGAATCAAAATATATGAGATAGTGTCAATGATTCAATAAGGAATGAAAGTAGTTTAGAGCTTTTTGAATGCAAGTGAATTCAAAGAATAGATAGAGAGCATATATAATCTTAATAAAACTTCTTATTTTAATCAATGATATTGATGTGTATTTATAGAGAGAAAATAGTTATAACCCTTGGTGAAAAGTTGCAGTCAAAAGTTATGATCATTGATGAAGAAGAAGAGACGCAACTATTGAAGAAAGATGTGTCTTTTGGAAGAAGTTGTTCTCTGTTTAAAAACGGTCGACAGGTCAAAAACTAACCGGTAGACAGGTTTTTAAAAATATAGTCGTTATGTGCATGTGTGCACGTTTATTGTGCACATTCAACAGGAACGGTCGACCGTTCATTTTTGGACCGGTCGACCGGTCTCTGTTAAGTTGCACAATAAAGTGCACAACCTATATAAATGTGTATATATATATATATTATATTTTGTGCATGATTATTTGAGGATAGATTTTGACAATTTTATTACTATTATAACATCAAATAATCAACCTATAATCTAGAGTACCATATGTACGTCTTGATTTGTCGATCGCTTTAATATTGTTGTCAGCAATCAAAATCTTCATAGAAGCTGTGACTCAACAGAAACTAGTTTCGTCGAAATCCGAGACTGTTTGGAAAAATGGCTATTTTAACTCGCTAAATTAATATTAAAACGATATCGATGCGTTTCGAGCTGCCACGGTCAAACGACAACTCCGATTGCTACGAAAATTGAAATCCGATAATAACTAACTATTACGGATCCAATGGAACTCGTTTCGTTCAATTCTGAGACTGTTCAAAAATTGGCTATTTTTCAGTCGATAATTAAATATTAAAATATTCGATTCTTATAAATTAACTCCGAATTCAATTTTAAAAGTTCTATAATGTTTCTATAACTTCAATATGATAAAATAAAATTTTAGAAATCATTTTCAATCATATTTAACCCAATATTTAATTATTTCTGGAATTTCACTATTAAATTATCGATTTAATCGTCCAATTAAATCAAATATCCGATAAATAAATTGTTCGACTTAAAAATCCCACTTATTAATATTTAAAATTAATTAAATATTCAAATTTAAATTATCAAAAATTCTGGGTCGTTACAATCTTCCCCCCTTAAAAGAATTTCGTCCTCGAAATTGCAAGTTAAGGAGAATGATCCTTAATCCGTCTATTATTTTTCCAAAACTAGTAGTTTTATCAACTTTCTAACCTAAATATTTTTATTAAAGATTTACTATCTTCTTATTAAGTATTTAACTTATAATATCATTTCAATTAGCTTTCTAACTCCAATTATAGGTTTCAAACAACATTGTTTACTTAACAATTCAAATTTAAATTTAAATTCAAATTCCAAAATTTCGAAATTTTCTTAAAAAATTTTCTAACACCCGAAATTTTTGAAAAATTTCGCCAACGTCTCCTTTGCGCGGATAGCTCAATACGACTACAAAATGGCACTACGGCCCCTCAGAATCAAAAAGAAAAGAGAAAGCCAAGTGGCTGGAGAAGGAAATCATCAAATCTCATATTAAAATTGAAATACGTACCTTTTGTCGAGCAATTCAAATTTCAACTTCAAAATCAAAATCCCAATTCCATTATATACCTGTATATCCTGCTAGTAGTAGTAACCAATTCCAACATTCAAACCATTTTGCCAATTCCATTACAAAATTTCGATACTTACTTTTTATCTCAATTTTAGCTTTACTATTGAAGTTACATATTCATTTTCATTCGTTTCCCATTAGTTTACATTCACTAATTAAATTCACATTGGTTCACTTTCAACTCAAATCAAATTCAATTCTATTCAAATTCATTTACTTCACTTTCAATTTGAATTCAATTAAATAGCTTTCAAATTTTACTAATTCAATTTCATTAACACTTAATGAATTAACATACAATCAACCAACAAGTAAATAACAACCAATGTACATCCAATACAACCAAATTTATTTATTTTACTTACCTTCAATTTGGTTCAACTGTTTCAATTCCAATTGGTTTAACATTCAATTGATTTTCATTCAATTATTCTACTAGCTTCAAATGAATTTTCACTTACATACATCATTTCATATCAACTTATTTACATTCGATTGATTAACTTTCAATCATACTTTAATTCAATTGCTAATTCTTTTACAAATAAAATTGAACTTCATTTATATAACTCAAGTTTGTAGGATCGATTTCACCCTAGAAAGGGGGGTGAATAGGGTGATAGTGTAAATTATAAAAATTAATCGCGGAAGCTTATGAATTAAATTCAATTCAGATCACAGAATAGCAGCACAGGTATTGCAGAATATAAATAACAGAACAACACAGAATTTACCCAGCTTCGGCAAAACCCTGCCTACGTGCTGCCCCCAAGGTTTCTACTAGAAATTAGATAGTCCCTCGCTTACACACGTAAACTCGCTATACCCGCTATTGACTAATCTAACTCTACGCTCAAAACCCTGACCACAACTCAACCACCGAGTTGCGAATTCCCAAACTACACACCGTAGTTTGTACCCTAGTCACACGACTAGAAAATTAAAAACGGTTTAAAAGAAAATACAAATTAAAAACAAATTAAAATAACAAAACCCTATTTAAATTTAAACCCTTCTTATAAATTTTTAAAACCCCTTTTAACATAAACTAGGCCGGCCTTTTATTTTCTTCAACCCGTTCCTTTTACTATTATTTTCTTCGTGAAAGAAAATGGCCGCCCCTCTTTGTTCCTCTTTGCGAATTAGGGCTTCTGGTAATTTGCTATTGCTCCTTGCGATTTAAACTAGGGTTGTGCAAAATTGAAGCGCCGCTCGATACAGTTTGATGGTATGCTTCGATGCAGTTTGCTTTGCTCACGGCTCTTCAATTTTGATCGAGTTCGATTCGTGATTTCAGTATGTATTTTATCCTTTTTCTTGTCTGATTTTGGCTTGTTCGAACTCTATCTATTGTCGATGATGATTTTGGGTATTATATAGGATTTGATTTCCTAGAATTACGTTCGTATATGTTGATTTGAATTTGTCAAATTCTTCATCTCGGCCACTTGATGATGCTTGAATGATTGAGATCGATTCTGACTTTTTCATATGCGTATTTTTGTTTCTTGCGTCCCACGGCTTTGATGTTGACTTGTTCATATTTCTTGCTTGGTTGGTCACGGCTTTAATTCATTTTCGTGATGACCACGATGTTGATTTCTACTGCTTCGACCTTGACTCGTTCATCTTGTAGTCTTCAACCTTTTTCTCTGGTACTTAAATTTTCAATCATGATGTTGTTTGGTTATTTGTTCATATGATTCCCTGTTGCTCGGTTACTGATGCATTAGTTGTTGGCATATTTGCTTTGTACTTCATTTGAGGTTCTCATTTGTTGATGCCTGATGCATTCACTTGGTGGTGTGTTGCTGCCTTCACTGTCCACCGCAGTTTGTAGTGATATTGAGCATTGCATTCTATTGCATTTGTGCATTGCCTTGCTGATTCATTTGTTTACACTCATGTGTTTGATCTGCATGTTATGGCCTGTCCCTTGTTTGGTTTTTTGATGATATCTTGTTGGCTGTGCACTTCTGTTTGCTGTCATGTTCCCAGTGTTGCTTTATCATTGTGTACTTGATGGTAGATGTTGCACTGCTTCATTATGATTCACTTGCACCTGTCTCATTTCAGTTGTGTCTGCATTTGTCACTGTTGTCGATACTTGCAGTTGCACATTAAGTTGAATATGTTGGCACTGGAACTAGCTTGTATCTGTTCTTCGATACTGTTGCATTTGTAACAGATGATTTTCTGATCATGTTTTCATCTGTGTCCATCCCTGACCTGTGCATGGCATGATTTTGTGGTCTGGTTTCACTTCACTACGCTATCTTCATTATTGTGGCTCTTTGATCAGTGCATGTAGTCCATTATGTTTGATCTACAAGTTGTTTTGCATATAATACTCCAAATTGTCACTGTGCATTGTTGCTCTACATCTTGTAGTTTGCTTTGGTGCACTGTTTTGGTTTTTCTGGTTCTTGTGCTACCTATTCACTTGAGTCTGCTTCACCATTGAGCCTCAATGTAGCTGAAGTGGCTTCTGTGCATTTGCTTGATTCACTTAGACCATATATGTGTTTGTTGCAGTTTGCTGACTTCATGTCGCCTTAACTTTGGTTGATGCACTGAGTTGCAGTGTTTCATTTCTTGTGCCCGAGCTTGCATGCTTCATGTACACTGTGTCATTCTTTGCATTGTACATTTTACTGTCTTTATTGTGGCATTTTGATCTGGTTCCCTATTTGTGAGTTGTTCGGTGCACTGTTCATTTGCCTCTGGTTTAAACTATGCTTTGATTCATTTTCATTGTCACTGAGTTTATTTGAATGGTCTGACTTGAACTTGATTCACTTGTGTTGAATCCAGTTTCAAAACTCGGATTTGACCTTGTGCTCGTGTCCTATTTTTGAATTTATTGCACCTGAGTTGAACCTGTCCATATATTTGGGTTTGACCTTGTGCTCACCTGTCCCTACAGCATTATTAAGTGTATATATCGGTGTGCACGGCCTTGTGGCATATACAGTGATATACTGTGTATGTCACAAGCTGTTCGTGTATGATGAATTCAAATTTAAATGATGACGAACAACCCAAATAACTGAGGCAAATATTATTTTCAAAAATCATATTTTATTTTATTTTGCAAAAATATTTCTTTTTCAATTTTACTACGTTAGTGAATATTTTTGCAGATTTCTCAGATGCTGGATTCAAACTGGAATGAAGTTGAAGATAAATACGAGTGTGAGTGATATGTAGTGAGGTGAATTGTAAATGTGAAATGTGATGTAATTGTAATCAAAGTTGTATAGTTATAGTGAGAGCTTGAAATTGTACTATTCAAAGATGTAATAAATATTTGTTTGAATAAAATATTCGTTTGAATTCAAATTTCGTGTTATTTATTTTATTCTGCAAATATTTATTTAATCTGTGAAGAATAACATAGTATATTATCAAATACATTTAAACGAATGTATATATGTTTATTATCATCAAACAAAAATCATATAAGCGCATATTCAACAATCTCCCCCTTTTGATGATAACAAACATATATTTAAGATTTTGAATATGTTAAATGTATTTGATCATTGATATATCCTAATTGCTCCCCCTATTTAAATGCTTCCTCTCTACACAAAGCTCCCCCTACATATATGCATACAAATAGAAATAAATAAATGAGCCTATATGCAAATGGAAAATTATTTGACCTTTGCTTGATTCTATTTGACAAAATCTTAACTTTTCTCTCCCCCTTTTGTTATCAGCAAAAGAATAATAGTGTTAGAGAAAATAGAGATAAAGTAATCGATATCAATCCAACATTAAAACTCAATTGAATATAAATATTAAATTTCAATTAAAAGTCAAACAAAAATCATAAATATTTTGTTAGGCGCATATTTTGCTCTGATACCATGTCATCATATAAAACCATACAGTTGTGTCTATTTGTGGTATATTTATATCAGGAATTTGAATATCTACTAACCATGCATAACCGTTAGGACTTTTAAATGAGATTAGTAGTATTCCAATTTTATTTTAAAAAAAATGAATTCAAGTATCTTCTAACCACGCATAACCGTGAGGACTTTTAAATGGGATTAGAATCAACTTGTTTATTTTACAAATCAACTTTTGATATGCGTACCATACATGCATAACCGCGAGGACTTTTAAATGAGCATGGAAGCACATAACAAATTCCAAGTAATTCACCCATGCATAACCGTGAGGACTTTTAAATGAGTGAATACTTTGGTATTTATTTATTATTATTATTAATTAATTTTTTTTATTTTTTAAAAAAATGTGAAAATGAAAAACGAATGATTCCTGTTTAAAGTACCACATATCGACAACCTATATAGAATTTTGATGAGTAATGGTTGATAGAAATATGATAGGTGTAGAGATGGTCATGGAATTTTTACCAACAAAAAGTTTTATAACTCTTGTTTACATTTCTAAAGAGATTTTCTAATTATACTTTCTCGAGTTATAATATATAATCAATATCAACACTCATCACTTTTTCAATCACTATTTTTCTTTTCGATAATCATTTGGGAGTCAGATTAGTCATAATAGTCATTTAAAATCAAATTCAAAAATAATTATGAAATTAATTTTTCAAAAATGAATAATCTGAAAATATGGTCAAAAATGATTTTCTCCAGGGGGTTTTTTAAAAGAAAATTTTCTGCTATTTGAAAATTATTTGAAATGAAAAATATGCAGATATTTTCTTTGAAAAACAATGCAGTTACTAAGTGTCTAAAAAATCACGTTTCACTAGTAATTTTTCTATCAACTAGATTACCAGTGTAATCTGCATCTGAATTTCTCTTTCACTCAAAAATTATCATCAATTGAATTTTATAGACCAAAACATGAAGTGTGCAAAAAATTTCAAATTCAATTTTAACAACAATTTGAATGACATTCTTTTGAATTTGAAATGAAACCGTGTAAATAATCAAAAAAAAAAACCGTGAATAAAGAGTTAGCCATATTATAACCAATTGTAATATCCAACAAAACACTATTTTTAATCCAAACTGATATATATATGAAGTAATTCAAAGAATCTAAAGATTTTTATAGTGTTTTTGGCATAAGAATATAATTGGCCAACTATGTTGAATAAGTCAGAATCAAAATCATCATCTTTTCATCAATCTCAATATTGGCTGATTTAATTCAAAATACGGTGCAGATTATCACATTTAATATATCGTTTAAAACATACCATACCTGTTTTACCTTTACGATATTTTTCGTTGTTGTCCGTTGTGATTCTGTCACCTTTATACTAGGCTAAGGAACTTAGCTTTGTCGCCCGTTGCGTTTCTGGAACAGCCAAAATCCAGAGAACACTATTGTTGTTCCTTAGCCTGCCACCACACCTACACGGAAAAGGATTTATGTGACCTATTTGTTTTTATAGGTCCATGGTTGTTAGTGGCAGAAAATTTTGAAAAATAATTTTGTGTAGACCCAAAACTATTTATAATTGTTCCCTTTGGCACCCAAATTTGTTTAACTTTGAGAGATTTTATATTTGTACCTTTTGGAACCCAAATCGGTATAGTTTTCACATGTTTGGGTCTATACCAACAATTATTGTGACCGTGTCCAAATTTTCTACAAATTGTGCACATAGAATTAACTTGATTAATCTTGTTTTCAACAATTTTCGAATTATTATATCCAAGTCCTTGTCTAACTGTATTAACAGTTTGCTTTCCTAATAGCATATTCAACGATTTTTCACTTTTTGAAAATTTATCTAAATTCGTTGACAATTGTTGGACTTGTGATTTGAGAGATTCATTTTCGTTTAACAACTGTGTGCACTTTTTAATAGAATTCTCTCTCCTAGTATTTTCATTCTCCTTTAAAATCAGAATTTCATTTTCAAGCGATTTTATTTTAATTTCTGATTTTTTAATTTCTTCATCAAATGTTGGACACTTATCACACTTAGGGATCCTACTTTGATAGGTTTTAACTAATTGATCAAGTTGTTTATTACATTCTATCAAAGTATCTTTTTGAGATTCAAGTTTGGCGTATTTTTCCCTAAGTCGTTCAAAACAACCGTTTACTTCATGAAAATATATAAGCAACTCAGAATGGGTAAGTTTTGATACCTCACTTGGCTCGTCGTCGTCACTGTCAGTTGTATCACCTCGAAGACACAATTCTACCTTTTCGCTTTCACTGCCAGTGCTTTGATCATTCTCGTCTATTTCATCCCAAGTGGCTGCAAAACTTTTCTTTTTCTGTTTCTTTCCATGGCAGGATTTAATTTGTGGACAATCGGGCTTGATATGGCCGGGTTTGTTGCAATTATAACAAATAAACTTTTGTTCTTCTGAGTAGTCTAGTGCTTTGGCTATTCTGCTTTTTGCTTTTTGATTTCGAGCTGAATTTCCATGTTTTTGATTCCATTTTTTGAATTTCCTTATTAACAACTCCAATTCTGCTGCTCCATCATCTTCATCGTTATCATCATCACTTTCGGTTGTTCCTTTGAGAGCTGTTGATTTCTTTTGAGTGTCACCTCCTTCACGCTCTTCTTTGAATTTCATTTCAAGCTCATAAGTGGTGAGATTTCCGATGAGTTCCTCAACTTTAAGTTGTTTTAAATCTTTCGATTCTTGTATGGCAGTTACTTTTGCTTCAAAGCTTCGTGGAAGGACTCTGAGAATTTTCCGGACTATTTCTAATTCGGTGTATGTTTTTCCGAGAGCTTTTGATTTGTATACGATATTGGAGAGTCGTCCGTACATCTCTTTAACATTTTCTTCCTTCGCCATATTGAAGTTCTCGTATTCGCTGCTTAGCATTGCAAGGCGAGATTCTTTGACTTGAGATGTTCCTTCGTGAGTCACTTCTAGTATGTGCCATATTTCCTGCGCAGTTAGACAATGGGAGACACGATTAAATTCAAATTGATCCAATGAACAGATAATAGAATTCATAGCTTTGGCATTAGTATTTTGTAATTTATTTTCTAGTTCTGTCCATTGTTCCTTTGGTTTCTCTATTTCCTGATTATCTACAATTATAGTTAGTATTCTATAACCTGTCTCAACAATATTCCAAGCGTCAATGGTTTTCAGAAAAATTTGCATTCTATTTTTCCAGTAAGCATATTCACCATTGAACATTGGTGGTCTAACTATCGACTGACCCTCTGCAGAAGCATTATTAAAAGAAGCCATTTTAAAAATTCAAATTTTTAAAACAAAAACCGATTTTTTTTTTTGAAACACAAATTTTTAAAACAAAAATTGATTTTTGAAATACGAATTTTTAAACAAAAATTGATTTTTGTAAAATCAATTTTTTAAAACAAAACGGCTTTTGTTCCTAGCTCTGATACCACTTGTAGGATCGATTTCACCCTAGAGGGGGGGTGAATAGGGTGATAGTGTAAATTATAAAAATTAATCGCGGAAGCTTATGAATTAAATTCAATTCAGATCACAGAATAGCAGCACAGATATTGCAGAATATAAATAACAGAACAACACAGAATTTACCCAGCTTCGGCAAAACCCTGCCTACGTGCTGCCCCCAAGGTTTCTACTAGAAATTAGATAGTCCCTCGCTTACACACGTAAACTCGCTATACCCGCTATTGACTAATCTAACTCTACGCTAAAAACCCTGACCACAACTCAACCACCGAGTTGCGAATTCCCAAACTACACACCGTAGTTTGTACCCTAGTCACACGACTAGAAAATTAAAAACGGTTTAAAAGAAAATACAAATTAAAAACAAATTAAAATAACAAAACCCTATTTAAATTTAAACCCTTCTTATAAATTTTTAAAACCCCTTTTAACATAAACTAGGCCGGCCTTTTATTTTCTTCAACCCGTTCCTTTTACTATTATTTTCTTCGTGAAAGAAAATGGCCGCCCCTCTTTGTTCCTCTTTGCGAATTAGGGCTTCTGGTAATTTGCTATTGCTCCTTGCGATTTAAACTAGGGTTGTGCAAAATTGAAGCGCCGCTCGATACAGTTTGATGGTATTCTTCGATGCAGTTTGCTTTGCTCACGGCTCTTCAATTTTGATCGAGTTCGATTCGTGATTTCGGTATGTATTTTATCCTTTTTCTTGTCTGATTTTGGCTTGTTCGAACTCTATCTATTGTCGATGATGATTTTGGGTATTATATAGGATTTGATTTCCTAGAATTACGTTCGTATATGTTGTTTGAATTTGTCAAATTCTTCATCTCGGCCACTTGATGATGCTTGAATGATTGAGATCGATTCTGACTTTTTCATATGCGTATTTTTGTTTCTTGCGTCCCACGGCTTTGATGTTGACTTGTTCATATTTCTTGCTTGGTTGGTCACGGCTTTAATTCATTTTCGTGATGACCACGATGTTGATTTCTACTGCTTCGACCTTGACTCGTTCATCTTGTAGTCTTCAACCTTTTTCTCTGGTACTTAAATTTTCAATCATGATGTTGTTTGGTTATTTGTTCATGTGATTCCCTGTTGCTCGGTTACTGATGCATTAGTTGTTGGCATATTTGCTTTGTACTTCATTTGAGGTTCTCATTTGTTAATGCCTGATGCATTCACTTGGTGGTGTGTTGCTGCCTTCACTGTCCACCGCAGTTTGTAGTGATATTGAGCATTGCATTCTATTGCATTTGTGCATTGCCTTGCTGATTCATTTGTTTACACTCATGTGTTTGATCTGCATGTTATGGCCTGTCCCTTGTTTGGTTTTTTGATGATATCTTGTTGGCTCTGCACTTCTGTTTGCTGTCATGTTCCCAGTGTTGCTTTATCATTATGTACTTGATGGTAGATGTTGCACTGCTTCATTATGATTCACTTGCACCTGTCTCATTTCAGTTGTGTCTGCATTTGTCACTGTTGTCGATACTTGCAGTTGCACATTAAGTTAAATATGTTGGCACTGGAACTAGCTTGTATCTGTTCTTCGATACTGTTGCATTTGTAACAGATGATTTTCTGATCATGTTTTCATCTGTGTTCATCCCTGACCTGTGCATGGCATGATTTTGTGGTCTGGTTTCACTTCACTACGCTATCTTCATTATTGTGGCTCTTTGGTCAGTGCATGTAGTCCATTATGTTTGATCTACAAGTTGTTTTGCATATAATACTCCAAATTGTCACTGTGCATTGTTGCTCTACATCTTGTAGTTTGCTTTGGTGCACTGTTTTGGTTTTTCTGGTTCTTGTGCTACCTGTTCACTTGAGTCTGCTTCACCATTGAGCCTCAATGTAGCTGAAGTGGCTTCTGTGCATTTGCTTGATTCACTTAGACCATATATGTGTTTGTTGCAGTTTGCTGACTTCATGTCGCCTTAACTTTGGTTGATGCACTGAGTTGCAGTGTTTCATTTCTTGTGCCCGAGCTTGCATGCTTCATGTACACTGTGTCATTCTTTGCATTGTACATTTTACTGTCTTTATTGTGGCATTTTGATCTGGTTCCATATTTGTGAGTTGTTCGGTGCACTGTTCATTTGCCTCTGGTTTAAACTATGCTTTGATTCATTTTCATTGTCACTGAGTTTATTTGAATGGTCTGACTTGAACTCGATTCACTTGTGTTGAATCCAGTTTCAAAACTCGGATTTGACCTTGTGCTCGTGTCCTATTTTTGAATTTATTGCACCTGAGTTGAACCTGTCCATATATTTGGGTTTGACCTTGTGCTCACCTGTCCCTGCAGCATTATTAAGTGTATATATCGGTGTGCACGGCCTTGTGGCATATACAGTGATATACTGTGTATGCCACAAGCTGTTCGTGTATGATGAATTCAAATTTAAATGATGACGAACAACCCAAATAACTGAGGCAAATATTATTTTCAAAAATCATATTTTATTTTATTTTGCAAAAATATTTCTTTTTCAATTTTACTGCGTTAGTGAATATTTTTGCAGATTTCTCAGATGCTGGATTCAAACTGGAATGAAGTTGAAGATAAATACGAGTGTGAGTGATATGTAGTGAGGTGAATTGTAAATGTGAAATATGATGTAATTGTAATCAAAGTTGTATAGTTATAGTGAGAGCTTGAAATTGTACTATTCAAAGATGTAATAAATATTTGTTTGAATAAAATATTCGTTTGAATTCAAATTTCGTGTTATTTATTTTATTCTGCAAATATTTATTTAATCTGTGAAGAATAACATAGTATATTATCAAATACATTTAAACGAATGTATATATGTTTATTATCATCAAACAAAAATCATATAAGCGCATATTCAACAAAATTAACATCATTTAATTCACTTGATTATTTTACTTTGATACAAAATCAATTTTTATTCAGCTTCACTTAAGTTATACTCCATCTAACATCATTTGTTAATTAAACTTAAGTTTACACTTGTCAATCCAATTCAGTTTTCAATTCTAAAGTAAATTCTATTCAACTTTTACTTAAGTCAAATTCGTATCAACAATCAAATTCGTATTTCATTTTACTTAACTTAATTGTTTAACCATTTCAATAATTGGTTTTACTTACATTTTCCCATTCTACAAATTGTACAGCTTATTATCCAACTTCCAACTCATTTTATAAGTTCAAAACCTTTTTCACTTATATTTATCACCTTCAAGTAGAATTTTAATTTTATATTTGTTTATTACAACTAAACCTCAGTTTTAGATTCATTATTGTAGCAAATCCATCACATAGAAACCCGAAAATGATACTGATGATGCTGCAGTCATCATCCTTATTATTTTCCAGTAACAATAGTGAAGTCAGTGCTAAATATTATTTTCAAAAAGTTCCTTTCTATTATTTATAAATCACATTTATAAATCCTTTTCTCATACAATTTCACTTCTTACATATAAGATCATTTTACAATTGTAAATCATATTAGTCATAATTTCATACTTATAATTCATTAACTTATACAATTATTCTTTTTACAATAATCGTTTTTATTTAACTTATTCAAACAACCTTGATTGTCTCATATATATGTATATTATTTACAACAACCAAGCAATCAATTATATACACACTTCAATAATTTTTGAAAAATTATTTCCTTTATATACAAAATATAATCGAGGTAAAATTATTTCATTTACCCACTTCAAATCAATATCGTGTCGAATTGTTCTGTATAAGTGTTTAGAGACCCCTATCGATAGAGTTGTACAGACTATATCGACCAGAATCCATATACCACTCAACAAACCAATCATCACAATATAAAACAATTTTTATATTCACTAACAAATACGCGCTCATATCTATTATCACGCTCACACTCATTCTAAAGTACTACTGACTCTATCTCTAATGAGTGATACCCAACAGAGCCATGGTTGTCGCTTAACCACATGCTCTGATACCAAAATGTAACGATCGCGATTTTTCGTTGCCGAAAAACCGAACCGCTAGGGTTTAAGAAGAAGAAAGGGGTAGAATAAGAGAGAAAAGAGAGAAGAAACAGAAACAAACAACAGAAACATGAAGACATTATCAGAATCTCACAATCGCAGCGGAACAACATATAATAGATAAATGAATATTCATTAAAACAAAAGAACTATACATTTTATACATTACATCACATCATCAGAGTGTACAACAATAAAACTGTAACAACCCGCATATTTATCGATTTTATATTTAAATATTTTATTTAAATATTTTGTCGTTAATCGGATATTGGTCCGAAAAGCTACCTTTTTGCAAACGGTCAAATTAGGACTCGAGACCACTTCCATTGAGTTCGAAATGTCGTTTACAATTTTTTTAAGTATAAACATTGGTAGGTTTGGAGTCAGTAGAATTTCACTAACTTTTCCCGCTTTGGACTTTGGGTTAGATTGCCATTATAACTCAAGCCCAAACCCCCTTCCTTCTTCTCACTCTTCATAAATTTCCTAACAACCAAGCTTTTGCATTAATGGTGAGTGGAAGAGGAAATTAAAACTCCAAGCTTAGGTTTCAACTTTAAATCCATCATTCAACTCCAAAATCAAAGTGAAGACATTGGATTCTAGCTTGTAGTTGCTTCTCCATTGTTTCAAGCTCCTTCTTCATTGAATTTGTGCAAAGGTGAGATTTTTATCTCACAAATCTAGTCTATAACTATATTGGACTGTTGGGAATGATTCCCTATCACTTTTGCATGCACATTTGCCTTTGGTTTGGATTGGATTGGCGAAAAACTCCAATTTTTAGCATTTTTGGAAATTTCCTGCACTTAGCTCGTTCTGGCCACTTGACTCGTTCGGTGATAGGTCACAAGGTCACTGGGTCGTAGGTCGCAGGGCTTTAGGTCGTTCTGGAAGAATTGGCACTTCGGAATTAGGTCGCTCAGGAGTTAAGTCGTTAGGTCGCTCGCGAGTTAGTACCATAGGTCGCAGGGCTTTAGGTCATTCTGGAAGTATTGGCACTTCGGAGTTAGGTCGCTCGCGAGTTAAGCCTTAAGTCGTAGGTCGTTCACGAGTTAGGCCTTAAGCCGTAGGTCACTCGCGAGTTAAGCCTTAAGTCTTAGGTCGTTTCCGACCTATAATCTCTAGGCAAACGTTAAGTCGCTCGCCCTGGTTTATCTCGTAGGTCGTCTCCGGCCTAAGCTCCTGATAAGTCGTTCGAGTTAGGTCATTGGACCATTTACCTTAGGTCGCTCGTCCACTAAGTCGGCCTGGTTTATCTCGTAGGTCGTCTCTGACCTAACCTCCTGATAAGTCGTTCGAGTTAGGTCGTTGGACCATTTACCTTAGGTCGCTCGACTCCGTTAAGTCGTAGGTCGTTAGACCTTAGGTCGTTCGCCTTCCTTAAGTCGCTCGACCCCTCCACACTAGGTCGCTCGGCTTGCTTGAGTCGTAAGTCGTTGGACCTTAAGTCGCTTGCCTCCCTTAACTCCAGTTAGGTCGCTCGGCCATTGTGTTAGGTCGCGTGATCCCTTAGGTTGTTAGACCTCATTTCGCTTTAGGTCGTATGCCGCTTGTCTTCACTTAGGTCGTACCGTTTTGGACGGGGCGCTGCCCCGCACCCCGCCGAGGGCGCTGCCCCCTGGACCCCCGCGACCTGACCGGGCAGGTCGAACCCCGTAAGCGGTGGCGTTGCCCCCGCACCCCCACCCTGGCGGGTTGCCACCCCCCCGGACCCCCCTCCGTAGGGGATCTTATTTAAAAAATATTGAGCTGATTTCCTTAGATTTTATTCACATCTCCGTATGCGATCTTTGTGATTGATTGTTTCTACAATTGCTTCTGTGTTTTGTCATTTTATAATATAAAGGTTTCAATACTAGTAGTAAATATCAAAACTCTTTTAACAAACAATTTCAACTCTATTTTTAATAACAAAGCTCTTTTCTTAAACCGTTTTCCAATCTATTAGTATATACAAACCTTTACCTCACTCGGATGAGAAATCTAATTAAACGACTTAGTAAAACAAGTGGTATGGAACGCTTGCGTTCACTTCGTCGGTTAATTCTTGGACTTGTTCGATTGAACCTCTTGTGACAATTTTATTAGTGAAGATTTACAGTTTGTTCGTAAATATTTAAGTTAAGCAAGTGGTTATGGGACATGAAGCTAAACTTCTATATTTACTAGCTTAGTGTAATTGACACTTCTCGTTGATCATGACGATCATTCTGATGCTTTAGACTAGCAACTGTGCGATGTCTCTTGTTGCGAGGTTGGACTAGACACCACTTGTGTGATTCCACTCATACATACCTTTTTGCTTTTTGGTTAGTCTGGACCTTAATCTGTGTGATTCCATTCACACATGTGGGGTAGCTCTCCTTGGTCTTCGGACCGTCATGTGATAGGCCTCTTTCTCTTTTCTATGATTTCTGGACTTCTTGCATTGATTTCTAGAATTTATGTCATTAACTTGTTATGAGTACAAGTTTGGGGTATGATGCCCTTTCAGAATCTTTGAGAAGATTCTTGTGATATTGATTATCTCTTATTGATTGATCTTATGTTGATCATTATTTACATACTTATAGTGGTATGTCATCATGGATATTTTATGTTTATGCCATATCTTTTATGTTATATCTTGTCATCTGATATTTATAGCTAGACTGACCCGTTTATTATTTTTCTTAAATAATACTCGGGTCAGACCGAGATGTTACAGGTGCTTCTGCTTGACTTCTTCCCAGGGATTCATCACTCTGACTTTTGGCTAACTGTTTAGATTAGCAGTTTTTGTTGTATACACTTGAGATATAGACTCATAGTTGTATTCTTTTGTATAGCACGTGTTGCTATTCTTTTGTATTATTGTGGATCTTTTGACCACTACTCTGATGTACACTTTCATGTGTTAGTTATATATTCATATCTTCTTCCGCCTTTGTGATATGGATGTCTGTGACTGATTTGCGTTATGCTTATTTCTACATTTGTTTCCGAAGATTATTTATAGCCACCGTGTGATAAGCAATTACATGGATGGTCGCTCCTCAACAGCCTTATTCTCCGTGCTAGTTGACAGCACTACTCCGTAGTGTTCTTGGCTAGCGTGGGTATAGAGGTGGGGCGTCACAGCTTGGTATCAGAGCCAAACTTCGGAACAATGTAGAATAACTTACAAAGGATCATCGTCCTAGGTCTATCTTAGGAGTCATACCATAGGATTAATTCGAGTCTTCATACTGATTCATCCTATTTCCTTTATGATTCCTTGTTTTATCTATCAAGATTGCTTGATGTTCATTAGTGAATAACCTTCTTCCTTCTCTTCTTTCTTTCTTAAAGGAAGAGAATGTCTAGACCAGGCCGTCCCAGAACTGGATCATCTGGTGCTGCTCCCCCGGATGGAGTTTTTATGACTGCTCAACAGCTTCTTGATTTAGTAACTAATGCTCAAGCAGCTGGAGCTAACCCGGAACCTACTCACCCAAAGTCGGGATTTGCACACTTGTGCAGCGATTACACTAACTTGGGTGGGAAGCCCTTCAAAGGTTCGGAAAATATCATCGAGGTCCAGGCTTGGTTAAAATCATGCGATCGAATCTTTTCTTGCATGAACCTTATCGATCTCCACCGCGTTCAGGTGGCTTCCAGCATGCTGCAGGAGAGAGCATTGGACTGGTACGAACTCCTTACTTCGGAAATTAATGAAGCGGATCTCACCTGGGAGCAATTTCAGGGACGCTTCGAGTTAAAGTTTGTACCAAAAGCTGGGAAAGTAACCTTGGCTCGACGTTTTATAGACCTTGTTCAAGGTCAATCCTCCATGACTGATTACGTCGCAGCCTTCGAGTCGCTTTCCAAATATGGGGTTGAATACATCAACACCCCATTGAAGAAGAACCAGAGGTTCGTTTATGGCTTAAATAAGAATCTTAAGAAGCCACTAATCCTGAAACTAGAAGTCGCATTTGATCAACTCGTCGATATCGCTCTTCGTCTTGAAGAGGCTGATAGAGAGAGTGATGCTGAAGTGGAAGGCGCTAAACCAAACTTCAACAACAAGAAGAGGCCAAGCAAATTCAAGGGTCCTTATCCCAACAAAAAGGGTAAGCAGGCAACCCCTGCGGCAAAGTCTCCTTCTCCTAGTGGTGCGAGTTGCTTCAACTGTAGGTCTGGCGATCATTATGCGAATAAGTGCTCTAAGCCCAAATCTTGTCGCTATTGTAAGAGCCCGGATCATTACATACATCAATGCCTCAAGCGTAAAGGCAAGAAGGAAGGAAAGTTGAATGTGGCTCAAGCCCCTGGCAACACATCTCGTGCCAAGGTATTTCTCATTCCATTCTTGATGGTATTATTTTATTTCATGATCAACCTATTAGAGTTCTCTTTGATACGGGTGCATCCCATTCTTTTATATCAAAGGAACTGGCAGACACTTTTTCCTTAAGTGTTACTGCATTGATGACTTCTTTAAAAATTGCGAATCCTGTTGGTGGATCCGCAACTCTTAGTTTGCTTTGTAGAGATGTGGAGATTATTTTATGTGGTTTTTCTTTCCTAGCCGATTTGCATGTCATGCGTTACTTAGGCTTTGGAATAATTTTGGGAATGGATTGGCTTAACTGTTATCAAGCCCATATCCTATGTCCTGAGCGCACTATTCATCTCCGACATCCACTATCTGTTAAACAGATTTCTGTTAATCTTAAAGATTCAGAATCCTATTTGGTGGCATCTTTATATTCTTTAAATCCTCGTGATGACGATGATGATGATGAAAATGATATTATTTCTCGTATTCACGTTGTTCGTGAATTTTCCGACATATTTGAGCCCATTTTAGGTTTACCACCTAAACGAGCAATTGAGTTCAGAATTAATCTTGTTTCTGGAGCTCAACCTATTACTCGTCCTCCTTATCGCATGTCCAATAAGGAAAATGAGGAGATGCGTAAACAATTATCCGAATTGGAGACGAAGCAATTTATTCGCTCTAGTTCCTCACCTTGGGGAGCTTCGGCTATTTTCGTGAAGAAATCCGACGGTACGCTTAGGCTTTGCGTTGACTATCGCAAGCTTAACGATCTGACTATTAAAAATAAATATCCTTTACCTCGGATTGATGATCTATTCGATCAGCTTAGTGGTGCTAAGGTCTTTTCACAATTGGACTTGGCTACCGGTTTCCATCAGCTTCGTATCGTTGAGGATAGCATTCCTTTGACATCATTCCGTACTCGATATGGATCTTATGAATGGCTTGTTATGCCATTTGGGTTAACGAATGCTCCAGCTTATTTCGTTGACCTCATGAATCGAGTTTTCAAAGATTTCCTCGATCGGTTTGTTCTCATATTCATTGATGATATTCTTGTGTATTCAAAAACCGAGGAGGAACATGAGAAACATCTTCGGATTGTATTGGAAACTCTTAGGAGTAATCAATTAAAGGCGAAATTTTCTAAATGCCACTTTTGGCAATCTCGTGTGAAGTTTCTCGGTCATATTATTTCCGAATCCGGGATTTCCGTGGATCCTTCAAAGATTGAAGCGATTCAAGATTGGAAGAGACCGGAGAGTGTGACAGAGATTCGTAGTTTTCTCGGTTTGGCGGGCTATTACCGTCGTTTTATTAAGGACTTTTCTAAGATTGCCGTGCCTCTTACTAGCTTGACTAAGAAGGGAGTTAAATACATTTGGTCGGACAAATGTGAAGCCTCTTTTTAGAAATTGAAAGAACTCCTTTCCGATGCTCCTATTCTTGTTATTCCCGTGGGGAATCAAGATTTTGTTGTTTATACTGATGCTAGTCACGTTGGTTTGGGTGCCGTTCTTATGCAAAAAGAACGTGTTATTGCTTATGCTTCTAGGCAATTAAAGCCGGCCGAGACTAGATATGCCACACATGATTTAGAACTCGCGGCTATTGTTTTCGCCCTTCGGATTTGGCGTCATTATCTATTGGGAGAGAAATTTATTCTTTATACGGATCATAAGTCTCTGAAATATTTATTTTCTCAAAAAGAACTTAATTTACGTCAACAGCGTTGGCTCGAGTTTCTAGCACCTTATGATCTTGATATTCTTTATACCACCGGTAAGGGTAATCGTGTCGCCGATGCTCTTAGCCGTAAACAACAAGCAGTTGTTTCTATGATGATATCCGAATGGAACGATCTCGAGATTTTATCCACTTGTGAGATTCGAGAGCGCGTATCCGATTTATGCTCATCGCTTGTTTTATGTAGCCTTGAGGCTCATCCTTCTCTTTTAGACCGCATTCTTGAAGCTCAAGGGCTAGATTCTGAATTGGCTCTTCTTGGCAAAAATGTTAAGGATAAAATTGATATTGAAGGTTTGAAAGACTTTGATATTGATTCTCGTGGCGGCATTCGAAAATTTGATAGACTTATCGTACCAAATATTGGAGATCTTCGTAAAGATATTTTAGAAGATTCCCATCGATCTAAATTCACCATTCATCCCGGTAGTAGTAAAATGTACGCTGATATGAAGCGACTTTATTATTGGGAGGGAATGAAATCTGATATTTCTAACTTTGTTAAGTGTTGCATGACTTGCCAACTTGTCAAGGCCGAACATCAAAGGCCTGGTGGGTTATTGCAACCTTTAGAAATTCCAATTTGGAAGTGGGATCAAATTTCCATGGACTTTATAGATGGCCTTCCCCGTTCTCGTTCGGGTCATGATAGCTTATGGGTGATTGTTGATAGACTTACTAAATCAGCCCATTTTATTCCGGTTCGGTCTAACCGAACCGTTCCTCTTTTGGCCAAACTATTTGTCAAGGAAATTGTAAAATTGCATGGAGTTCCTACTTCTATTGTTAGCGATCGTGATCCATTGTTTACTAGTGGATTTTGGAAGAGTCTTCAAAAAGCTTTAGGAACGAAGCTTAATTTTAGCACCGCGTATCACCCCCAGTCCGATGGACAAACCGAGCGTGTGAATCAAACTCTTGAAGATCTTCTTCGTGCTTGTGTGCTTGATTTTGGTGGAAGTTGGGAAGATCATATTTCACTTGTTGAATTTTCCTATAATAATAGCTTCCAATCTAGTATTGGTATGGCACCTTTCGAGGCACTCTACGGAAGGCCATGCCGATCTCCTTCTTGTTGGCTTGAGGCCGGTGAGAAGCTGGTTTTAGGTCCAGACTTTATTCGTGATTCCACGGAAAAGATAGAACTTATTCGACATAGGATGAAAGAAGCCCAGAGTAGACAAAAATCCTATGCCGATAATCGAAGAAGGAAATTAGAATTTTCTGTTGGGGATCCTGTTTTTATTCGTGTTTCGCCTATGAAGGGTGTTGTACGTTTCAGTCGATCGGGGAAGTTAGCGCCTCGATATATTAGGCCATTTCCTATCACTGAACGTATTGGTTCCATGGCTTATCGCCTTGCATTGCCGGCTCAGTTTTCTGCTATGCATAACGTATTTCACGTTTTTCAATTACGGAAATGCCTTCGGGATTCCGATTCTATTCTTGAGCCTGCTGTTGTGGAAGAAATTGAAGTTTCGTCGAATTTAACTTATGAGCAGCATCCTATTCGAATTATAGCTTCGGAGGTTAAACGACTTCGAAATAAAGATGTTCCGCTTGTGAAGGTTCAATGGTCCTCAAATCCTAAGGATTGCTGTTGGGAATCCAGAGAATTCATCGAGCGAACGCATCCGGATTTGCTTACTCCTGCTCTTTGAGGTGAACTTCCTATTTCAAATTTCTTATGTGTTAATATGCTTTTGTGGTTGTTACTTGTTATTTCCATCTTATATATTGCGAGGACGCAATTTCTTTTAGGAGGGGAGTCTGTAACAACCCGCATATTTATCGATTTTATATTTAAATATTTTATTTAAATATTTTGTCGTTAATCGGATATTGGTCCGAAAAGCTACTTTTTTGCAAACGGTCAAATTAGGACTCGAGACCACTTCCATTGAGTTCGAAATGCCGTTTACAATCTTTTTAAGTATAAACATTGGTAGGTTTGGAGTTAGTAGAATTTCACTAACTTTTCCCGCTTTGGACTTTGGGTTAGATTGCCATTATAACTCAAGCCCAAACCCACTTCCTTCTTCTCACTCTTCATAAATTTCCTAACAACCAAGCTTTTGCATTAATGGTGAGTGGAAGAGGAAATTAAAACTCCAAGCTTAGGTTTCAACTTTAAATCCATCATTCAACTCCAAAATCAAAGTGAAGACATTGGATTCTAGCTTGTAGTTGCTTCTCCATTGTTTCAAGCTCCTTCTTCATTGAATTTGTGCAAAGGTGAGATTTTTATCTCACAAATCTAGTCTATAACTATATTGGACTGTTGGGAATGATTCCCTATCACTTTTGCATGCACATTTGCCTTTGGTTTGGATTGGATTGGCGAAAAACTCCAACTTTTAGCATTTTTGGAAATTTCCTGCACTTAGCTCGTTCTGGCCACTTGACTCGTTCGGTGATAGGTCGCAAGGTCACTGGGTCGTAGGTCGCAGGGCTTTAGGTCGTTCTGGAAGAATTGGCACTTCGAAATTAGGTCGCTCACGAGTTAAGTCGTTAGGTCTCTCGCGAGTTAGTACCATAGGTCGCAGGGCTTTAGGTCATTCTGGAAGTATCGGCACTTCGGAGTTAGGTCGCTCGCGAGTTAAGCCTTAAGTCGTAGGTCGCTCACGAGTTAGGCCTTAAGCCGTAGGTCCCTCGCGAGTTAAGCCTTAAGTCTTAGGTCGTTTCCGACCTATAATCTCTAGGCAAACGTTAAGTCGCTCTCCCTGGTTTATCTCGTAGGTCGTCTTCGGCCTAAGCTCCTGATAAGTCGTTCGAGTTAGGTCGTTGGACCATTTACCTTAGGTCGCTCGTCCACTAAGTCGGCCTGGTTTATCTCGTAGGTCGTCTCCGACCTAAGCTCCTGATAAGTCGTTCGAGTTAGGTCGTTGGACCATTTATGTAACGACCCGTATTTTTAGCTATTTTAATTGATTATTGAAGGAAAATGATTATTAATGTAATTTGTTGAATAATTTAATATTTGAAATTATTTGAATAATTGGATAACGGGTTTAATATGATTAAAAATGATTTGTAAAATTCTATTTTATCATATTAAAGTTAGAATGATGTTGTATAACTTTTAAAATCGAATTAAAAGTAAATTTGTGAAAATTGAATATTTTAATATTTAATTGACGAGTTAAAATAGCCATTTTTCAAACAGTCTCGAATTTCGACGAAACTTGTTTCATCGGGTCCGTAATAGTAAATTATGGTAGGATTTCAATTTTCGTAGCAATTGGACTTGTCGTTTGGCCGTGCGAGCTTGAAACGCGTAGAAATTTAATTTCGAATTTAATTAAAATAATCGACTTCGAAAAGCTATCTTCCAGATATGATCGAATTAGGCCTTGAAACTAGTTTCATTGCGTCCGGAATGGGGTTAAAACCTTATAAACGCCTGGCGGCACGTCTCGATTGGAGTTTGGATGATTTTGGACCTACCTATATAAATACGCACGCAAACCGGGACAGTTTTATTATTATTTTAACCCAGAAACCCTAATTCTAAATCATGGCCGCCACCTATTCCATGACCAGAAATTGCCGATCTTCTTTCCTTAATATCACTCAATCCGTTCGACGAAATCGAAAAATTCCAAAAGCAAAAGTGTAAATCTCGACGAGCTCTTCAAATCCATACGGTTGATGTACGCTAATTTTTCATGGATTCGTCCAGATCTGACTTGGAAGTGTGTACGTATTTCCTTGTATTGCGTGCAAACGACGGTGAATGACGGGATGAAACTTGGCGTGTAGGTGGCTCTGGTGAAGGGCTTCGTGGTGGCGCTAGCTGATCGTTCTGGAAGTCGACGAGGTGGTCATGAAAATTGCTTGATGATCGGCGGCTAATGGGTTTGTATACGTGAATTTCACGCTGGGGAAGAAGCGCCGGACTCACGGAGATGAGAGCTGCGCTGCAGTGCAGATCCGAAAGTGTGTGGAGCTCATTAGAATTTTATGTTAAATCGAACGTCGTTCGATTTGATTTAAAATCGTAAAATCAAGATGGGTGTTTTATAACGCTCACAACGTACTGAATATCTTTATGCTAGTTAAATTTGACATTATGCATAGTTATGATTTTTATTTGTCGTTGTTTGATAAAATTTAATTTTCATATTGATTGTCATTTGAATTCACCGTTCAAAAAATTAAATTGACAGTTAAATTTAAATTAAAATTGAATTGCGATTAAATTACCTGACATTGATAAATATGAAATTGCCGTGAATTGTATTGCCTATTGGATGATGTATTTCGATGGATGTTATTGGTTGATATTTAAATGTTTGGATGTTTATTTGTTTATATATATCCTGTTATGCATACATATGACACTATGATTGATTTAAATGATATATTCATCCCTGACATTTAATTGTAATAACTAATCACTTGGCCATAGGTTAGAAAATTATATACGGACACCGAGTTGGATAAATTAAATGATTTTAAAAGTTGTTTTGAAATTATTTAAATGAATTGATTTTAAGAATAAAATCCAATTTATGGAAATTGAATTATTTTGAATTGGAGCTCGAAATGTTATAATTTAAACTTGGTAAACGAAATTATTAAATAAAATCGAAGTTTAGATTTAAATTGAAAATTGAAATACGGTGTAAATTTTTGAAAGTTGATTTGTTTTAAAAGATTGGACTTTTAATCGAACTCTGAATATTTCTAAGAAAATTGATATGAAATGATATTTCAAGTTTGAGTTTGGAATTGAAAATTTATTTGAAATTTAGATTTAAATTAATTTGGAGTTGAACTGAAATTTAAAGAAATTTGTGAATTGAAATCTAAATTTACGTGGAATAGAAATTTATTCAAGTTGAAATCGGAATAAATCGATTAAATCGAAATGGAATTTGGATTTGATTTGGATAGGAAATTTGGGAAGTTGACGGGTTTGACTTTGGAATTATTTATCAAATAATTTTTGATTTTTTCCAAATTATTTTATATATAAACCATTTTATATTCAAATTATTTTCGATTAAACTATTTAAATATTTTCTATTAAACTATTTTGAATTATTTAACTATTTCAAACTATTTAAACTATTTTCTTAAATTCAAACTGGTTAAAGAGACGGAAATGTTTATATTAAAACCTTTGGTTTAAATACGAACTAGGTTAAAGTAGAGATTATAACCTAAATTGAATTCGAATCAAATTTTGAAGTGAAATTGATTTATCGGACAAAATTGATAATTTTGAATATATGATGATTTTGAAATGGATTTGATTTTAAAGCGAATATGATATTTTGTTATCAATCATGAATCAATTTGAAATATAAAAGAGCCATCAGTGTAATAATACGTAGTTATTAAAGAGACCGGGATCGGATATGGACATACTCTCTGTCGATACCGAAAACCACTTTAATAACTATTATACGCGGAGTGTTGATCCAGAATGAAGTGGATGGTTTGGTGAACGCGTTGACTAAAGAAAGAGAACGATATTGGATGACCCCTGACATGACTAAAACAGGAGCCGCGCCGGGCCATTGAGGTTCGCCACCTCTAGCGGACACACTTCTTCGATACCATATCTATTACATTTGTGATTTGATTTGGATGCACCCCTTGATTTGGGAGTGTTGTTTCGCGGTGTTGAGGTAGTAGCTGTTATGCTCAACATCAGTCCGGATCACGTAACTACTAGTATCCTAGTTGGTATCGCCTCATGTACCTTGTCATACTGATTATCCTATTCGCGACCACTACGTTTTGGTTTGTACCTTGAGTATATGGATTGCCCTCTGGTGACTTCCGGTTTTGGGGAAACTACGGTCTTGTATATGCCTTTGGGAATATAAAATGTGTTAAGGGGGATTATGGTAACGCCTTAACGCAATTTTGATACTTTATATTACTGATAGGCATTATCTACTTAGCGTATATTACTACATAGTAGATAGTTTCACGGATCCTTGAGAGATGGAAAATCCCGTAACATCTCTTAAGTTATTGCACGCACGTTGACACTGGATATGGGATGTCAAACCCCGTAAACATCTCTGACGCCATTACACTCATATTTATTTACGATTGATTTAACTTACATGAGGATATTTAGTCCTGACTCGAGTGTTTTGTCTTTTCATTACGCTCGGGTCAGTCCCGAGTTTTTCAGATTTTTGAAGATCTATTCTGGAGGACGAAGACGAAGATTTGGTATACTATTACTATTATTACCCTTGCATTATGCTATCTACTGCATTATTTAATTGTTCTGTTGTATATGTATAACTCTGATAAATGTTGTATAAATAATTGTCAAAGTATAGTAGACAGCTTCATGAACTGTTTATTTGACTATTATATTTTATCGTTCCGCTGCGAGATTCTGTGTTGTTACATTTCCTTTATTTCTCTTCCTTTTCTTTTCTTATTTACCCCAATAACCATCTGCCATTTTTGAATGGTTTGGAATCGACATGTGTATTTGATCGTCGGTTTAAACTGTCCAAAAAGGCGGGTCATTACAGTTGGTATCAGAGCTTTGGTTTATCGCTAAACCTTGGCTCTAGTGGGGAATAATTCATTGAAATAGAGGTAAACTATATGAATGAGTTGAGTGTATATGAGAGAGCGTACTTGTTATTTGATATAAAATGGTTTTATATTGTGTTAACTTTGTTCCGTTGAGTATTTATGAATTCTGGTCGATACTTGGGACGCCAAGGCGTCGATAGGAATTTCTAAACACTCAGATAGGACAAACCAACACAATATCGCTTTGAAATATATTTTATGTAAAAGAATTATTTGAATATTTATTCATTTTGATTGAATTGATTGTTAGGAGATGATAATATTAGATTATTATCGTTATTGTTTGATCAGTCAATATTTACAACAACTGATTAAATAACAATGGATTTAGAAAAATGAAATCTTGTAAACACAATTGATAATGAATATAAATGGATTTTAACTTGGATTTGGAAATTTAAATTCCGGTGTTTGAAATTGACTTACAAGAATTTGAAAAATATAATATGAGTATTATATGATAGTATAATTGAGTTGAAATTGTTTTCGAATGATATTTTTTAATGATAAGTGTTATATTCCCTTCTCTTTACGCTAGAAAATGATTTCGGTGATGAGTGCACGCATCATTGGCGTTTATTTTCGAGAGTCCGAGTGGGGGAGACCACTTAATAGCTTGTCTAAACCTTGATTTGACTCAAATTTTATTTTGTTTTGCATTCTCTATAGTATGATTTGATATATAAATTATATAAGTATATATTATTTCAAACCTTGATTTGAAATGAAACCGGGATTGGAATTCTTAAGTTCTTTAATAATTAATGATTTTTTTATGATTGAAATGAATTTAGACTTGAATCATTAAGGAACTTCTGAATTGTGAAATGAGAAATGAACCTAAGAGCTAAGTGAAAATATCAATTGAAGTAGAAATCCTTAGAATTAGGAAATTATGAACTTAAAATAAAATTGAAACTGTAAAACTCGCATAGTATTAAATTTCGTTCTATAGCTTAGATATAACTTACCAAAATACTTAAGAAGTTCAAAAAATGTTATTTGAATTGTTAATTGGATAATATACAAGTATAGGTTTGAATAATGAAATATGCATTTAATTAATGGTTTGCAAATATAAATAAAATTGTTAGTAAATAATTGGAATTTAAATTAACATTTAAAGGTGATTCACAATTATGTTAATATAAAATGAAAATACTATATGTGAATGTAAATGTGAAATTAAATTATAGTGAAATTTAAGTAATGACTTAAGAATTGATAAATTGAAAATTCAACTTTAAATGAAAAGAATTTGTATATTGTTTAACTACATTCTATTTGCATTACTATAACTTACCAAATACTTAAAGGGTTTAAAATGCTAATAAGGATAAGTAGAGAAATAATATACCAGTGTGAGAGTGAAAAAAAAATGTAAAGATCTATTGATAGTTGTAAATATAAAAGAAATTTAAGCTGTAAAATGAATGATACATGTATAAGTGAATGAATAAAATTTAAACTTAATGAAATATAAAATTGGTAAATGGAAACTAATTAAATTTGAATATAACTAAATGTCAATAAACTTGGAAGTGTATGAAATTAAAATTGACTTGGAAATGTATAATTGATTTAGTGTAGATTTTGGATGGATGTTAATGTTTGATATGCATTGGTTGTTAGATGGATGATAATTGATTAAGTAGAATTCATTAGTGTTAATGGAATTGAATAAACGGAATAAAATTTTAAATAATTAAATTCAAATTGGGAGCAAATTGACTTGAATTAAAAATGTGAATGAAACAAACTTGAATAAATCGGAAACAAATTGAATGTAAACCTATTGCATGGATGAATAAGAAAATAGATGACTTTGTGTTTATGATTGTTCTTTAGAAAATTTGAAGTTTTGTACTTTGAAATAATAAAAGCAAATTTTTGGAAAAAAAAAAAATCCAACATTGTCCAATATATGCTGAAACGAAAACAACAATAACTTTTAAATGGCTAAACGGAATTCGACGATTTTGGACTTTTCGGAAAGCTTAGAAACTATAGCACAACTTTTGTTTAGATAACTTGAGAAAATTCCTTCGTCTGCTTGGTTAAAAACTTGAATGTTACTCGCTGTCCTGTGTAAAAATAAGTAAAATCAGTAGTATACACCTTTAGTATTTTCGCCATATCTTTTGACTGGTTTATCGGATTTTGATGATCTTGCACTTTCTGGAAATCTAAGAACTTAAGATAAAACTTTTGTTTTAAGTGTTTTGTGTTTTGATATCGTTTAGAAGGTCGAAAACGTGGGTGAACGTCGCTGACCTGCGCAATTCATTGCCCAGGCTGAGGCGTATCCTCTAAGTAAAACGGCCGTAACTTTTGAATGTATGGTCCGAATTCGATGATTTTGGACATTCCGGAAAGCTTGAAATGAATACAACAACTTTTGTTTAGATTCTGTTGCCAAATTTTATAGTTTAGGTAACCTAAAACTGAGATTCGTTTGCTGTCCTGAAATTGGAATCTCAGTTTTGAAGCTAAATAGGTTATATATATGTTGTGTAGGCTAAATATATCGATCTATCTTTATATGCATGGTTCTAACTTAGTTATTGAGCATTTTAGTAGGTAGCAAAGGGGTTGCGCTTCGTTGTAGAGCTCGCTTCTGTGCTAAATACAAAATGTAAGTAAACTGCTAATAAATGCTAAATAAAAGGTACGCTTATGGTTTTATATGGTATTGGTGATATATATATGTCGTTTCCCCAGATATGGGATGCCTCATCATTGAGATGAGATGTATATTTGATATATATTGGTTATATTTGTGTTATATATTGAATTGTAAAATTTTTCGATCGAGCCGCGCAAAGGAAACCCTGCCGAAATTTTCCGTGAATCCGGGTGTTAGAAAATTTTCAAGTTTTTAAATTTTATAACTTGTTTTGATAACTAACTTTTAAATTTAGAAAGTCGTTCGGAGTAACATTGTGGAAGCGTAGTTATGACTTTATAAATGGAATTTCATTGTTTTATAAGTTGGTAACTTTGAATAAAATGTATCTAATGTTGAATACTATACTTAGATTCTTTTCCCTTCTTTTCCTTTTCGGGGACGAAAAGTTTTGAGTGGGGGAGAGTGTAACGACCCGTATTTTTAGCTATTTTAATTAGAAAATTTAAGGTGATTATTGAAGGAAAATGATTATTAATGTAATTTGTTGAATAATTTAATATTTGAAATTATTTGAATAATTGGATAACGGGTTTAATATGATTAAAAATGATTTGTAAAATTCTATTTTATCATATTAAAGTTAGAATGATGTGTATAACTTTTAGAATCGAATTAAAAGTAAATTTGTGAAAATTGAATATTAATATTTAATTGACGAGTTAAAATAGCCATTTTTCAAACAGTCTCGGATTTCGACGAAACTTGTTTCATCGGATCCGTAATAGTAAATTATGGTAGGATTTCAATTTTCGTAGCAATTGGACTTGTCGTTTGGCCGTGCGAGCTTGAAACGCGTAGAAATTTAATTTCGAATTTAATTAAAATAATCGACTTCGAAAAGCTATCTTCCAGATATGATCGAATTAGGCCTTGAAACTAGTTTCATTGCGTCCGGAATGGGGGTAAAACCTTATAAACGCCTGGTGGCACGTCTCGATTGGAGTTCGGATGATTTTGGACCTACCTATATAAATACGCACGCAAACCGGGACAGTTTTATTATTATTTTAACCCAGAAACCCTAATTCTAAATCATGGCCGCCACCTATTTCATGGCCAGAAATTGCCGATCTTCTTTCCTTAATATCTCTCAATCCGTTCGACGAAATCGAAAAATTCCAAAAGCAAAAGTGTAAATCTCGACGAGCTCTTCAAATCCATACGGTTGATGTACGCTAATTTTTCATGGATTCGTCCAGATATGACTTGGAAGTGTGTACATATTTCCTTGTATTGCGTGCAAACGACGGCGAATGACGGGATGAAACTTGGCGCGTAGGTGGCTCTGGTGAAGAGCTTTGTGGTGGTGCTAGCTGATCGTTCTGGAAGTCGACGAGGTGGTCATGAAAATTGCTTGAAGATCGGCGGCTAATGGGTTTGCATACATGAATTTCACGCTGGGGAAGAAGCGCCGGAATCATGGAGATGAGAGCTGCGCTGCAGTGCAGATCCGAAAGTGTTTGGAGCTCATTAAAATTTTATGTTAAATCGAACGTCGTTCGATTTGATTTAAAATCGTAAAATCAAGGTGAGTGTTTTATAACGCTCACAACGTACTGAATATCTTTATGCTAGTTAAATTTGACATTATGCATAGTTATGATTTTTATTTGTTGTTGTTTGATAAAATTTAATTTTCATATTGATTGTCATTTGAATTCACCGTTAAAAAAATTAAATTGACAGTTAAATTTAAATTAAAATTGAATTGCGATTAAATTACCTGACATTGATAAATATGAAATTGCCGTGAATTGTATTGCCTATTGGATGATGTATTTCGATGGATGTTATTGGTTGATATTTAAATGTTTGGATGTTTATTTGTTTATATATATCCTGCTATGCATATATATGACACTGTGATTGATTTAAATGATATATTCATCCCTGACATTTAATTGTAATAACTAATCACTTGGCCATAGGTTAGAAAATTATATACGGACACCGAGTTGGATAAATTAAATGATTTTAAAAGTTGTTTTGAAATTATTTAAATGAATTGATTTTAAGAATAAAATCCAATTTATGAAAATTGAATTATTTTGAATTGGAGCTCGAAATGTTAGAATTTAAACTTGGTAAACGAAATTATTAAATAAAATCGAAGTTTAGATTTAAATTGAAAATTGAAATACGGTGTAAATTTTTGAAAGTTGATTTGTTTTAAAAGATTGGACTTTTAATCGAACTTTGAATATTTCTAAGAAAATTGATATGAAATGATATTTCAAGTTTGAGTTTGGAATTGAAAATTTATTTGAAATTTAGATTTAAATTAATTTGGAATTGAATTGAAATTTAAAGAAATTTGTGAATTGAAATCGAAATTTACGTGGAGTAGAAATTTATCCAAGTTGAAATTGGAATAAATCGATTAAATCGAAATGGAATTTGGCTTTGATTTGGATAGGAAATTTGGGAAGTTGACCGGTTTGACTTTGGAATTATTTATCAAATAATTTTTGATTTTTTCCAAACTATTTTATATATAAACCATTTTATATTCAAATTATTTTCGATTAAACTATTTAAATATTTTCTATTAAACTATTTTGAATTATTTAACTATTTTAAACTATTTAAACTATTTTCTTAAATTCAAACTGGTTAAAGAGACGGAAATGTTTATATTTAAACCTTTGGTGTAAATACGAACTAGGTTAAAGTAGAGATTATAACCTAAATTGAATTCGAATCAAATTTTGAAGTGAAATTGATTTATCGGACAAAATTGATAATTTTGAATATATGATGATTTTGAAATGGATTTGATTTTAAAGCGAATATGATATTTTGTTATCAATCATGAATCAATTTGAAATATAAAAGAGCCATCAGTGTAATAATACGTAGTTATTAAAGAGACCGGGATCGGATATGGACATACTCTCTGTCGATACCGAAACCACTTTAATAACTATTATACGCGGAGTGTTGATCCATAATGAAGTGGATGGTTTGGTGAACGCGTTGACTGAAGAAAGATAACGATATTGGATGACCCCTGACATGTCTAAAACAGGAGCCGCGCCGGGCCATTGAGGTTCGCCACCTCTAGCGGACACACTTCTTCGATACCATATCTATTACATTTGTGATTTGATTTGGGTGCACCCCTTGATTTGGGAGTGTTGTTTCGCGGTGTTGAGGTAGTAGCTGCTATGCTCAACATCAGTCCGGATCACGCAACTACTAGTATCCTAGTTGGTATCGCCTCATGTACCTTGTCATACTGATTATCCTATTCGCGACCACTACGTTTTGGTTTGTACCTTGAGTATATGGATTGCCCTATGGTGACTTCCGGTTTTGGGGAAACTACGGTCTTGTATATGCTTTTGGGAACATAAAATGTGTTAAGGGGGATTATGGTAACGCCTTAACGCTATTTTGATACTTTATATTACTGATAGGCATTATCTACTTAGCGTATATTACTACATAGTAGATAGTTTCACGGATCCTTGAGAGATGGAAAATCCCGTAACATCTCTTAAGTTATTGCACGCACGTTGACACTAGATATGGGATGTCAAACCCCGTAAACATCTCTGACGCCGTTACACTCATATTTATTTACGATTGATTTAACTTACACGAGGATATTTAGTCCTGACTCGAGTGTTTTGTCTTTTCATTACGCTCGGGTCAGTCTCGAGTTTTTCATATTTTTGAAGATCTATTCTGGAGGACGAAGACGAAGATTTGGTATACTATTACTATTATTACCCTTGCATCATGCTATCTACTGCATTATTTAATTGTTCTGTTGTATATGTTAACTCTGATAAATGTTGTATAAATAATTGTCAAAGTATAGTAGACAGCTTCATGAACTGTTTATTTGACTATTATATTTTATCATTCCGCTGCGAGATTCTGTGTTGTTTCATTTCCTTTATTTCTCTTCCTTTTCTTTTCTTATTTACCCCAATAACCATCTGCCATTTTTGAATGGTTTGGAATCGACATGTGTATTTGATCGTCGGTTTAAACTGTCCAAAAAGGCGGGTCGTTACAATTTACCTTAGGTCGCTCGACTCTGTTAAGTCGTAGGTCGTTAGACCTTAGGTCGTTCGCCTTCCTTAAGTCGCTCGACCCCTCCACCCTAGGTCGCTCGGCTTGCTTGAGTCGTAGGTCGTTGGACCTTAAGTCGCTTGCCTCCCTTAACTCCAGTTAGGTCGCTCGGTCATTGTGTTAGGTTGCGTGAACCCTTAGGTCGTTAGACCTCATTTTGCTTTAGGTCGTAGGCCGCTTGTCTTCACTTAGGTCGTACCGTTTTGGACGGGGCGTTGTCCCGCACCCCGCCGGGGGGGCTGCCCCCTAGACCACCGCGACCTGACCGGGCAAGTCGAACCCCGTAAGCGGTGGCGTTGCCCCCGCACCCCCACCCTGGGGGTTGCCACCCCCCCACCCCCCGGACCCTCCTCCGTAGGGGATCTTATCTGAAAAACATTGAGCTGATTTCCTTGGATTTTATTCACATCTCCGTATGCGATCTTTGTGATTGATTGTTTCTACAATTGCTTCTGTGTTTTGTCATTTTATAATATAAAGGTTTCAATACTAGTAGTAAATATCAAAACTCTTTTAACAAACAATTTCAACTCTATTTTTAATAACAAAGCTCTTTTCTTAAACCGTTTTCCAATCTATTAGTATATACAAACCTTTACCTCACTCGGATGAGAAATCTAATTAAACGACTTAGTAAAACAAGTGGTATGAAACGCTTGCGTTCACTTTGTCGGTTAATTCTTGGACTTGTTCGATTGAACCTCTTGTGACAATTTTATTAGTGAAGATTTACAGTTTGTTCGTAAATATTTAAGTTAAGCAAGTGGTTATGGGACATGAAGCTAAACTTCTATATTTACTAGCTTAGTGTAATTGACACTTCTCGTTGATCATGACGATCATTCTGATGCTTTAGACTAGCAACTGTGCGATGTCTCTTGTTGCGAGGTTAAACTAGACACCACTTGTGTGATTCCACTCACACATACCTTTTTGCTTTTTGGTTAGTCTGGACCTTAATCTGTGTGATTCCATTCACACATGTGGGGTAGCTCCCCTTGGTCTTCGGACCGTCATGTGATAGGACTCTTTCTCTTTTCTATGATTTCTGGACTTCTTGCATTGATTTCTAGAATTTATGTCATTAACTTGTTATGAGTACAAGTTTGGGGTATGATGCCCTTTCCGAATCTTTGAGAAGATTCTTGTGATATTGATTATCTCTTTTTGATTGATCTTATGTTGATCATTATTTACATACTTATAGTGGTATGTCATCATGGATATTTTATGTTTATGCCATATCTTTTATGTTATATCTTGTCATCTGATATTTATAGCTAGACTGACCCGTTTATTATTTTTCTTAAATAATACTCGGGTCAGACCGAGATGTTACAGGTGCTTCTGCTTGACTTCTTCCCAGGGATTCATCACTCTGACTTTTGGCTAACTGTTTAGATTAGCAGTTTTTGTTGTATACACTTGAGATATAGACTCATAGTTGTATTCTTTTGTATAGCACGTGTTGCTATTCTTTTGTATTATTGTGGATCTTTTGACCACTACTCTGATGTACACTTTCATGTGTTAGTTATATATTCATATCTTCTTCCGCCTTTGTGATATGGATGTCTGTGACTGATTTGCGTTATGCTTATTTCTACGTTTGTTTCCGAAGATTATTTATAGCCACCATGTGATAAGCAATTACATGGATGGTCGCTCCTCAACAGCCTTATTCTCCGTGCTAGTTGACAGCACTACTCCGTAGTGTTCTTGGCTAGCGTGGGTATAGAGGTGGGGCGTCACAAAAACAGCGAAAAAGAATACTATATACAATAGATAATAGACTACGCTACCCAAGCTCGCCTCCAAATCTGCACAGCAACTCCCGAATCCAGAATAACCTGATAACCTAACTCTAGACTGCCCGTGTGGAAAATAGTGGGCACCCAGAGTTTAGGAAAGGAACAATAAACTCCAGGTCAGTCATGGGACTAGTATGAGAACTCAAAACAGTTTATCTTTAAACAAGCAACAAGAAAATTTAAATTTTGAAATCCGCAATGCTTTTTGGAAAATGAAACTACCATAAGGCCTCCCGCACACACACACAATGCAAACGCAGAATCGGAGGAGATTTCTCCTTATGATAGTCAAAGATGCTTACTACGCAAAAATCAAATCATTTTTGATATTATTATTAGTGCATAGTGTAGAAAACAATTTCGAAAGTAGAATATAAATCCTAGCCAGCATACAACTCTTCGCCGTATGCCTACTATAGCTACCATGTTCAATAGCAGGTTACCGCCACATTCCATGGCAGGTTATACAACTAAAACCGTACAGGGCGCGTATTGTTTTGAATGGATTTTCAACAAATGGTCAGGCTAAGGAACTTCCTACTGCCACATGGGATCGCCTCTGGCGGGACGTCCCGAGAAACTAACGTTACGGTTAGATCTCTGCCAACACAAGGCCGGGTTACCTCTGTAACTAGGTAACTACTACACGAATATGTCATCCCCCGGTCCTTTGGGACCTTTATCCGAGCGCTCGATACCAACAACACCACACAGTAATAGATATAGCGTATCAAGATGAGTAAATATCTGGGCTCCATACCATGATACCACCCTTTTCCAGAAGGGAATGACATACCCTAAAGGGCGCGGCCCTCATAACCTTGCCGCATATTCCTGTTCCGACCATTTCCGGGGAGTGAGGTCTGACGAAGTCTCATCCACAAAGCTACACTTTGTGCAACAAAGCCATGCTTTGGGTCAACAGATGACCAAAGCAATGATCACAAAGATAAATGATCAAACAAATGATCATATCACAAATGACCAACCAATGATCATCACACAGCAGCACTCAGCATGTCACATTACCAGATTGGGAATATATCGCTGATAACCTTCAACTACATAACCTCTGAGCTCGTGCGTCTCAGAGAAGGGTGTTAAGCTAAGAGAATAAATTCTCCGCCACCAACAGAAATGTATTTGAAAGAAATCTGCTCTATATCTCAAAATGTAATGTCAGACATGTAACCATACAAGTCTGTTCCGGGTTCGAACAGAACCGAAGGCACTTCCAAAGAAGCCCTTGCAATCCGGGTATTCATAATCCCGATAAAATTTCCTATCACAAAGGAAATCTCCATACCGTAACTAACGATGCAGAAGACAATCGATAGATCATCCTATCGTTTTCACAAATACCCGGTCTTCAACACCGGTCTTCAAATGCTATCCATAACGACGTATCACATATTCGGAATGGGATATACGACACAAAGGTCCTCTCCCGGCTAAACCGAATAGCGAGCGCTTATTTTAAAATAAGTGTAGCATTCAATCTCAAACAAACACAACAGATACCATCCAAGGGTAAATACTGATAGTCGGTTATTTAACTATCAATAAAGATGCGCCACATCATCAGATTCCAAATAATTTTCCAAAATTATTTAATCCCAAAAATATCTTCACAAGATATATATATATATATATATATATATATATACACACACCTTACAAATAATTGCCCAAATTATTTGTTTTACCAAAATATCTTTACACGATATAATTTCCACACTTCAACCATTTGAAAACCAATTTCAAATTACTTTTCATCCTTTATACCCTTTGAAAACAAATTTCAAATCATCAAATAAATCTTTACCGATTTATTTTAAACTTACGTTCCAAATTTGTAAATTCATTTCCATACTTCAAAATAAATCAATATTTATTTTTAAACAAATTTCCCTTCTTTATAAATTCCATAGTGAATTTCAAATTTCCCAAAATATATACTAGAATATGATTTTCAAATCGATTTCGAATTATTCGCTTCCATTTTACCTTTAAAAGATAAATTCTCAAAAATGTTTCATTTCATATTGGAAAAACATTTCCATACTTATTTAAAAATAAGTAATTCACAAGTTTATTTATTTTCAACAATTTGAAAATATTCCATATACTTAAACCATAGTTATATTTCACTCTTATAAGGAAAACATTCTTTTATTCACTTTTACTTGGGTCAAAACGAATGTTGCGTAAAACATCGTTACGACAACCCAAAACCACTAGTATAGGGATTTGGAATTAAAATAGATATATAAATCCTAATACTATATAAAATATTTCCTTTTGGAAACCATTTACTATAACAATAGTGTTATAGTCCACCATTCCCTTATTTTCTCGAAAACGCCTACTTCAACAATGAATGTTGAAATCTATGCATTCATTTCCTTCTATTTCTCGAAAACGTCTATCTCAACAATAAATGTTGAAATCTTTGGTTTCGATACTTAATGCCTCTTAAAGCATCTTTAAATCGTTTTAAATTCCATTTAAAACATTTTTTTTTCAAAGCATGACCATTTAATATAATAGTATATTCACGTTCAAAAATAGTGAATATAACCCCTTTAACAAACTTCCATATTCAATTTATCAAATTCAATTGATTTCCAATTTATAAACAACGTTTATAAATTCCATTTCTATTAATAACTTCGGTTTAGAAAACTTTTTTATCCGTCCAATTCAATTTATAAACCCAATTTCTATACCAAAGGTTCGTATTATAAGATAAGAGCTATAATCCATTTATTTACTTAACCGTTCTTTTAAAACTTCACAAATTTTTAGATCTTATCACTGATAAGATTCCTTTACATTTTATAATAGTTTTCAACTTATAAAAACCTCCTTTATTAACAATTTCTATAAATATCCCCTTTAAATGGACAAAATCCATTTTATAAGTTAATTACTTATAAAACTTTTATTTTCAACATCAATTCATTTCATAACTTTCACAATTTATAAAACTATAGTTTAAATGAAATCCATTTTTATACTTCATTTTAACACTTAATAAACTCGTTTCATAATTCCAATAATTTTAAATTTATAGATATCGATTTATAAAATCTTTTATGTAAACTGTTTATAATAATTATTCAAAAATCCCAATTTAACTATTTTATAAATCTATTTATTTTAAAAATTTTCTTTTGGTTATATTTCATAAAAATATTAATTCTTATAACATAAAATTTTATACGTTCATTTATTTTAAAATGAATCAATCCAAAATTTAATAAAACGTATACTTTGGAAAATCACTTTAAAAACCCTTTTTAAATTCAAAATCATTATTTTTAACTTTAAAAATGAATCCGATGATGCAACAGCATCAAATGGTCAATCACGGGAATAAACATCATATATCGATATGATAGTTAACAATCAACACAATATTTATAAACAAATAAATATTTGCGAGGAATCCAGTTGGATCCCTCCAACCTGTTTCCCTACATCCACAGACGTTAGCACAATACCAATTCCACTTCAAGGTGGAATATCGCGGTATATGGGATTTATAAAATATTATCCGCTTAATAGGCGGCGCAATAGGGTCTCATCCGCCATACGAGGCGGGAAATCAAATCCAATATATACATATGCCAATATATATATATATTGCTATATATAGTATATATCCTACTATATCTTCTACCACAATCAAACAGCAATCATCAATCAACAATAACTATTTAAAATTTTAAACCAAACGGTTTGATTGAGTGAGGAGTTCTCACCTTGGTTTTATTTCCGATTCAGCGTTCGTTTTTGAATAAAATTATATGAACGTTTAATTTTACCCGAAATTCAAACGGGTTCCAATCGACTCCAATCCAGTTGCATCGCGAAGTGCTCGACGATACGATTCTAACGCCGCTGGTTTCGCGCGTTTTCGACCTCGTATGAAAAAGATATAGCAATTTTAATATTACATGAATTATAATATAATTTAAATTACATATCCTTTTTAATTTTAAACCTTCTACGGATCGTGGCCGCTCATCATCACCTCCCCCATCTCTTGCGTGCGCACGCAAGCATCTCCTGGTAAAAGAAGCGTTCGAACCCATATAATGATCTAGGGTTAAAATTGCAACCACCAACGCTCGACTTCTGCATCGATCAGGTACCACCACCTTGAAGCCCTCCGTCGCCTCAACTCCCACCTTGAACCATATGAAGCTCGGCTGCCCCTAGCCTTGGGGATTGAGCACGAAACGCACGGCCTTTGAACGAGATTTGCCGCCAATCCGTGCAACGAAACTCGATCACAACCGTTCAGATTGAAGATCACACTTAGCTCTACGCTTTTGTAGTTGGAAGTTTTTGAAATTATTGAGTGGATTGGAAGAAAAGAGAGGGAGAACGAGGGAGTCTTTCAGTCATGAACATAGTCACTGGCGGCCGGCCCTTATTTCACTAGGGTTTGGAAGAAAAGTTGCATTTATACCCAATTATTATTATTATTTTAATATTAAATCACTTAGAAACCATTTTCTCAAACGATCTCCAAACAACGCGTGCCGACAGGCGATTCTAAGGTTTTCCCGCATTCCGGACACAATGGAATAGGTTTCGAAAGCTAATTCCATCGTATGTGTGAGATACGGCAATAAACGCTCGATTTAAATTTAAACCGATTTAAACGATTTCTAGGCATTTTGGCTTGCACCGGACAAACGATAAATCCGATTGACTTGAAATTTGAAATCTTACAATAATATCACATTACGGATCCGATGAAACTGGTTTCGTCGAAATCCGAGACCGTTTTAAAAAATGGCCATTTTAACTCGCTAAATTAATATTAAAACGATATCGATGCGTTTCGAGCTGCCACGGTCAAACGACAACTCCGATTGCTACGAAAATTGAAATCCAATAATAAATAACTATTACAGATCCAATTGAACTCGTTTCGTCCAATCTGAGACTGTTCAAAAATTGGCTATTTTTCAATCGATAATTAAATATTAAAATATTCGATTCTTACAAATTAACTCCGAATTCAATTTTAAAAGTTCTATAATGTTTCTATAACTTCAATATGATAAAATAAAATTTTCCAAATCATTTTCAATCATATTTAACCCAATATTTAATTATTTATGGAATTTCATTATTAAATTATCGATTTAATCGTCCAATTAAATAAAATATCCGATAAATAAATTGTTCGACTTAAAATTCCCACTTATTAATATTTAAAATTAATTAAATATTCAAATTTAAATTATCAAAAATTCTGGGTCGTTACAAGAAGCGTACAAAAAATGAAAAAAAAAATCATATTTTATAAAAGAATTCTTTTGGATTGCAAGAATAAGAGCTTTTGAATATGAGGTGTCAGGATAAAACAAATGTAAAGGAAGAAATAAGGTATAGGTTCTTTATAATTAGGAAATGAAGGTGGAGGGACAAAAATAAATGTCACGTTTGATTCTTAAACTTCAGGCATTAATAATGCATAAGGAAATGTACGTAGGAATGAGAAAATTTGCAAACGACAGTAAAATTTTGTATACGTGAAAATGAGGTGGCAAGAATTAAATACAACCTTAAAGTCTAGGCTCGGATATTAACAGAAGGAGAAATAAACGGATCAATTATTAATAATAAGGTAACTATTTCAAACGTTCATGCAACAATTAATAATAAAAGAAATGAAGGGACCATGTACGTCGTGCAACCTTTTGAAATTTAAATTTTTTAAAACGTAACCAAATTAACTTCGTTAACTCAAATAATATTCAAATTTGTATGCATTTATGTTTTTATCTATGCATAATAAAATATTTATACTTACCTTAAAAATGAAAACGTTCAATTTTTGTTTTCTCAAAATGATCTTTTATTTCCATTAAAACACTCTTTTTCTTTAACTCAAAACGTGTGTTTGTTTTATTAAATCTATTAATTGCAATCAACATTTTTGTAACGATCCAGAATTTTGAATAATTTAAATTGAGAATATTCACTTTATTTTAAATATTTGAATGATGGTTTGAATTGAATTTCAAATTATCAGAATGAATTTAGCGATTTAATTTTATAGAATTTAATCTATTGAGAGTTGAATAAAAATTTAAATCTTCGATTTTAAACCAATTAAAAATATTTCAAAGGCTTGTAAAATTCATATTGATAATATTGAAGACAATAGAAGCTTCAGATTTGAAATTTATAGTAATTTGTTCAGTTTTGAAATTTAATCGTTTGAATCGATATTCAAAAATAGCCGTCCGAGGCACAGTCTCGGAATTCGACGAAACCAGTTCCATTGGGTCCGGAATATTGAATTATTCTAGGATTTCAAATTTCGTATTTTTTGGAATTGATATGTGAGCGTACGGTGTGTAAACGCATTTAATTTTTATCGAATTCAATTTAAATTTAAATTTAAATTTAAATATTTAAGTCAACAAACACACCACGTTCGTCCTAAAAACACGCAGAAAATCACGCCTACAATCACGAAGAAAAATCGTGCAGCCACGTTCTTCACCTTTTTAAAATATCACGTCCTCATCCTTCAGTTCCCAAACTCATTAATTCGATTCAAAGGAAAAAAAAAATGGCGACATCTCTTCCCTGCATTCACGTCTTACTGCAGTCCTCATTTCCACTTTGTTTTCGTTCAACAATCAAAATAAAAAATGGCCGAACGAGATTCACGAAGAAAAAAAAAATTCAAAACCGAAGCCATTCAAGTTCAAATCAACAGCAATTAGAAATCCCTAGCCGAAGCCCTAAATTGAAAGTCGCGTAGAAGGCGAGGGCGGCGAGTCGAATCAGCGCGAGGTGGAGGCAGTGGGTCGCGGTCGATCTCAGGAAATTCGAGCATACGGCACGCGATTCGCGAGGCGTGTTCGTTGGAGGGCGCGGCGACACGAGATGGAGGAAGCGTGCGGCGGCGACACGAGCATCTCGAAGTAGAGCAGCAGCAGCGAGTAGGGGCGGGCCTGTGTCGCGATGATCTAGGCTCGAGTTCGAGCTGATGATTTCACTGTGAGGTATATTGATTTTTATCCTTGTTTTTGATTTAATTTAAACAAATATTTATATATGTAAAAAAAAAAGAAAAAAAAATATTAACAGAAAATAGATCTTTAAATCTGCAGTAAAGTATATTTTTAATTTAATAAATTTTATATTTATACAGAAATCCAGTTTTACAGTAAGTATAAATACATGTACACATTTTAATAAAAAAAATAAAAAAAAAAAGAAAGAAAAAAAATCTATTTGTTTATTTAAATAAGGCATATTGGAAATTGATTTGGTTAATAAATTGATTTGAATTTATTTAGGGCACTCAAAATAATTTGTTAAAGAAAATGTAGTTTAGGATTTAATTTTTAAATAGGCTAATAAAGGAGAATTATTTATATGGATAAAATTGGGAAAAGAAAGAAAATAAATAAAATTATCAAGTTAGAGTATATTTTTACAGTAATTTAAATATACTATATGCAGTTGGGAATGAGGAAAAATAAAATATAATCTATTAAAGGAAGATTAGTTTATATAAAATTTTTAGTTAAATAAATTTATAAAAAGGAATTTATAAGTTTAAAATTAAATTTATTTGTTAAAACAAAATTATCAGTTAAATATAAGTTTAGTTTCAAATGAAAAATATATTTGTAAAAGAAAAATTTGTTAAGAATTCAAATCAATTGATAAAATAATTTATTTAAGGAAATTAAGTTCAATGGGAAATTTCTAGTTAGGATTATTTTCAAAAGGAAAATTTATTTAAAATAAATAGTTAGTTAAGAAAGTTTATTAAAAGAAATTTAAATTTTTAGTTAAACAAATTTAATTTAAAGGAAATCAGTTGAATTTTTAATTTTTAGTTTAAAATAAAAATAACGAATGTGATGATTTACTTGTTGTATTAAACTATTTAACTATTTTTAGTTACTAAAGGATATTTTATTACAAAGAAGTTATTTTAAAATTTTAGTCAAACAAATTTATTTAAAAGAAAATCGATTTAAAGATATTAATTTAAGGTAAAAGGATTAGTAGAAATAAATTTTAAAGGAAATTTAATTTTTAAACTTTTAGTTAAATAAATTTGCTAAAGAAAATTTGTTTGAAGTTAAATCATTAGACAATTAAATGGTTAAAAAGAATTTAGTTTTAAATTTAGTTTTTAGTTAAAATAATTTACTAAAAAGAAAATCTTTGGTAAAAATTAAATCTATAGTTAATTAAATTATTTGAAAGAGAGTTTGGTTAATTAAATTTAATTTTTAGTTGAAATAAATTTATTAAAGAAGAAAATTTGTTTAAATAAATTTATTAAACGAGAAATTGGTTTAAACGAAACTATGAGTTAATTTAACTATTAAAAATGAAATCACCGATGAATTAAAATTTGTCAAATGAAAATTTAATTTATTCGATTGATTCGAATATTAATAAATTGTGTATAATATTTATACAAGGTATGAATGAAGAAAACAAGTTGAACTGGGAGTGGATTGCAAATAAAAGCTAAGGTGAGAACTTCTCACTCAAAAGGAATTTTATTGTTTATTTAAATTTTAAATAGTTAGATTTAAAATTTGCTTGACTGTGTTGATTGAATAATTGAATGATGATTGATATATATATTGGATGTGAATAGACCCTATACGCCGTTAGTAAGCGGAGGTTATTTATTACACACATATACCGCGATATTCCACCTTGAAGTGGAATTGGTATTATATTATATATAGCAATATATATATATTGGCATATGTATATATTGCAGTTGATTGATTTCCCGCATTTTCTTTTAGCGGATGAGACCCTATTGCGCCGTTAGTAAGCGGATATATTTTATAAAATCCCATATACCGCGATATTCCGTCTTGAAACGGAATGGTATTGTGCTAATGTCTGTGGATGCAGGGAAACAGGTTGGAGGGATCCAACTGGATTCCTCACAAATATTTATTTGATTTCATATATTGTGATATTTGATTGTTATCATGGATGATATATGATGTTTGAAAGTTGTGATTGAATATTGATGTGTTGCATCATCGGATCCAAATTTGAAGTTTAAAAATAACGATTTTTGATTTCTAAAGTGATTCTTGGAAATATACGTTTATAAAATATTGGAATTGATTCATCTTAAACAAATAAACGTTATAATTTTAATATTATGAAAATTATGATTTTTGAGAAATACAGTTAAAAGTTGATTTTTGAAAATATGGGATTAGTGATTTTATAAAATAGTTTGAAATGGGAATTCTGAAATTTTTTTATAAGAAGTTTAAAATAGGATTTATAAAATTTTTATTTTATAAATCAGAATGATGAAAATTATGAAAGAGTTTAAAGATGTTTAAAGTAATAATATAAATTGCTTTATATTAAAAAGATTTATAAATTGATATTTATAAATTAAAAATATTGGAATTATAAAACGAGCTTTTGTAAGTATTAGAAAGAATTGTGAATGAATTTCACTAATGAATGAAACTTATAGAATTATAACGGTGAAGTTCTAAATAGAATTTTATAAATAAAATTTATAAAGTTATTTAGGAAATAGATGTGGATAAATAAATGAATCTTAGAAGTTATAAGATTTATAGATTTGGGAAGTTTGAAGGAATGATTTTTTATAAATAAATAAATTATAAGTATTTGACTTATAATATGAAATTTTAATATATCATTGAGATATGAAATTGAATAGATTTATAAAGGAAATTTATAAAAGGAAGTTGTTATAAAAATAAATAGAAATAGAATTTATAAACGTTGTTTTATAAATCCGCAACGACTTATTTTGATAAGGAATTGTTGTAATTTATTTATGGAATTATATTCATGTTTTAGACAGTGAATAATTCTTTAAAATAAAATGAATAGAAGTGATGAAATTTATTAACAAGTGTATTCACGTTTTTGAATAGTGAATATTATGTTAAAGAAATTATTTTAGAAGTGATGTTTTAAATAGAATTAAAACGATCTAAAGATGTTTTAAACTGTATTGAGATTCGAAACCATGGATTTCAACATTTATTGTTGAAATAGATGCTTTCGAGAAATAAAAGGAAAGGGTGGACTATAACACTGTTGTTATATTAAATGATTTCCGAAAGGAAATGTTTTTGTATAGTATTGGGATTTATATATCTATTTTAATTTCGAATCCCTATACTAGTGATTTTGGGTTGTCGTAACGATGTTTTACGCGACATTCGTTTTGACCCAAATGAATATGATTAAGTGAATGATTTCCTTAAAAGAATGAAATATATACTTAATTTCGATTAGGGTATATTAAATATTTTCTCAGTATAGAAAATAAAAAGATCTGTGAATTACTTATTTTTAATAAGTATGGAAATGTTTTTCCAATATTAAGTGATATTTGGAATTTATCTTTTTGAAGATAAATTGAAAATGAATATTAGAAATTGAATGGAAATCGTATATTCATAAATATTTTGGAATGTAAATTCAATATAGAATTTATAAATGAAATTGGGAAATTAGATTTAAAAATAAATATTGATTTATTTTTAAAGTATGGAAATTATGTTTATATCTTGTAAAGATATTTTTGTGAAATAAATAATTTGGAAAATTATTTGGAATCTGGTGATGTTGGCATATCTATTGATAGTTCAATGACCGACTATCAATATTTACCTTTAAATAGGTATTTGTTGTGAATTGTTTGAAATTGAATGCCACACTTGTTTTTTTTAAAATAAGCGCTCGCTATTCGGGTTAACCGGGAAAGGTCCTTGGGGTCGTATAACCCATTCCGAATATGTGATACGTCGTTATGAATTGCATTCGAAGATCGGTGTTGAAGACCGGATATTTTCGAAAGCGAAAGGGTTTCTTGTTGATTGTCTCTACACTGGCTGATCCCTGGTATTGAGATCTCCATATGTGATGGGAAATCCGAACGTGATTAGAGATTATTCGGATTGCAAGGACTTCTTTGTAAGTGCCTTCGGTTCTGTTCGAGCCCGGAACAGACTTGTATGGATTGTGTATCTGACATTACAAGTTGAGATGTAAAGCCGATTTCTTTCAAATATATTTCTGTGGTGGCGGAGAATTTATTCTTTTAGCTTAACACCCTTCTCTGAGACGTACGAGCTCAGAGGTTATATAGTTGAAGTTATCAGCGATATATTCCCAATTTGGTAATGTGATATGCTGAGTGTTGCTGTAAATGATCATTGTGTTGATTATTGTGATAGGATCGTTTATTTGATCGTCTATCTTAGTGATCATTGTGTTGATCATTTGTTGACCCAAAGCATGGCTTTTGTATAAAGTATGTTTTTGTGGACGTGACTTCGTCGAACCTCACACCCCGGAAATGGTCAAAACAGGAAAGATGCGGCAAGGTTATGAGGGGTAGCACCCTTTAGGGTATGTACATTTCCTTCTGGATAGAGGTGGTATCATGGTATGGAGCCCAGATATTTAACCTATGTGGTTACTGCGAATTTATTACTTTGTGGTTGTTGGCTATCGGGATCCCGTGAGAAAGGTCGTTTACGATCGGGGAATGGCGTGCTCGTGTCAGTAGTTACCCAGTTAGGGGTAACCCGGCCTTGTGTTGGCAGAGTTCCGGTTTGGTTCTCGGGGATGTCTTTCCAGAGGCATTCTCATGTGGCAATAGGAAGTTCCTTGGCCTGACCATTTGTTGGAAATCCAATTCCCAATACGAAACTTGTACGGTATTAGTTGTAGAACCTATCATTCACTTATGGTGTCGCAACACTGTTTGGATGGTAGCTATAGTAGGCATACGATAATGGTCGTATGTTGGCTAAGATTTATATTCTACTTTCGAAATGAATTTCTTCTACACTATGCACTAGTAATAATATCAAATGTTATTTTTAATGCGTATCAAGCATCTTTGACTATCATAAGGAGAAATCTCCTCCGATTCTGCGTTTGCATTGTGTGTGTGTGCGGGAGGCCTTATGGTAGTCTCATTTTTAAAAGCATTGCGAATTGAAATAAAAATATCTCTCTATTTTGATTTTAAAGATAAATAAACTGTTTTTAGTTCTCACACCAGTCACATGACTGACTTGGAGTTTATTGTTTCCTTCCTAAACTCTGGGTGCCCACCAATTTTCCACACGGGCAGTTAAGAGTTAGGTTTATCAGGATATTCTGGATATTCTGGGGTTGCTGGAGGCAAGCTGGATGGCATGGCGTATTACTAGTTATATAGTATTTCTTTTTCCGCTGCATTGTTTGTTGTTGTACACTCTGATGATGATATGATGTAAAGTATAAAATGTAATAACTGATATAGTTCTTTATTTAAAGATTATTCATTTATTATTATATGTTATTCCGCTGCGAATTGTGAGATTCTGATGTTGTTCTGTTTTCTTTCTGTTCCGTTCTATTTTAAAATTTTGTTCTATCCTCTATTTTCTTTCTCTTCTCTTTTTTTTCTATTTTAAAATTTTCTATTTTTCTTTTCTCTCTATTTTCTATCTTCTCTCTTCTTCTCTTCTCTTTTCATAAATTCTTTTTAAAACCCATAACTATTCGGTTTTTCGGCAACGAAAAATCGAAACGTTACATTTGGTATCAGAGCTTATGGTTAAGCGACAACCATGGTTCTGTTGGGTATTACTCGTTAGAGATAGAGTCAGCGGTACTCTAGAATGAGTTTGAGTGTAGTAATAGATATGAGCGCGTATATGTTAGTAAATATAAAATTGTTTTTGAATCGGGTAAATAAAGTAATTTTGCCCAAAACTATTTTTGTATAGAAAAGAAATGGTTTTCTATGAATTATCATTAGTATATGGAATTAAATAAGATAGATTGAATTCAAGTAAATTAACTTGATAATTTATTTATTTGTGAAATAATTCTCAAATGGAATGAATATGAATATAGAATGTGAATAAAATTGAATTGAGCAATTAAGTAAATTCGAGATGAATTGAAATATTGAAATGAATTAGTGAATGTACTAATTGAAAGGAATTAGCAAATGAAAGTTAATCGATAGAATTCAATATTTAGAATTGAGAATTGAATTCAAATGAAATTGTGAATTGAATTGAAGAGTAAAATTGAAGGAAATGAATGTATAACTTCAATAGTGAAGTTAAAATATATAAGAAACATATATCGAAATTTTGCAATAGAATTGGCAAATTGGTTTGAATATTGTATTTGGATTTGTATGCTACTACTACTAGCAGGATATACAGGTGTATAAAGGAATTGGATTTTGATTTCAAAGTTAAAATTGAATTGCTCGACAAAAAGGTACGTATTTCAATTTCAGTATGAAATTTGATGACTTTCTTCTCTAGCCACTTGGCTTTTCTTTCTTTTTTTTTGATTCTGAGGGGCCGTGGTGCCATTTTGTAGTCGTACCGAGCTAGCCGCGCAAAGGAGACGCTGGCGAAATTTTTCGAAAATTTAGGGTGTTAGAAAAATTTTGAGAAAAATTTGAAAGTTTGAAATTTGAATTTGAATTTAAACTTGAATGGTTAGTAAAACAATATTGTTTGGAACTTATAATTGAAGTTGGAAAGCTAGTTGGAATGATAGTGAATCTCTAGTAAAAAGATTTAGGTTGGTAAGTTGATAAAACTATTAGGATTGTGAAAAATAGTAGACGGATAAGGGCATTCTTCTTAACTTGTAATTTCGGGACGAAATTCTTTTAAGGAGGGAAGATTGTAACGATCCAGAATTTTGAATAATTTAAATTGAGAATATTCACTTTATTTTAAATATTTGAATGATGGTTTGAATTGAATTTCAAATTATCAGAATGAATTTAGCGATTTAATTTTATAGAATTTAATCTATTGAGAGTTGAATAAAAATTTAAATCTTCGATTTTAAACCAATTAAAAATATTTCAAAGGCTTGTAAAATTCATATTGATAATATTGAAGACAATAGAAGCTTCAGATTTGAAATTTATAGTAATTTGTTCAGTTTTGAAATTTAATCGTTTGAATCGATATTCAAAAATAGCCGTCCGAGGCACAGTCTCGGAATTCGACGAAACCAGTTCCATTGGGTCCGGAATATTGAATTATTCTAGGATTTCAAATTTCGTATTTTTTGGAGTTGATATGTGAGCGTACGGTGTGTAAACGCATTTAATTTTTATCGAATTCAATTTAAATTTAAATTTAAATATTTAAGTCAACAAACACACCACGTTCGTCCTAAAAACACGCAGAAAATCACGCCTACAATCACGAAGAAAAATCGTGCAGCCACGTTCTTCACCTTTTTAAAATATCACGTCCTCATCCTTCAGTTCCCAAACTCATTAATTCGATTCAAAGGAAAAAAAAAATGGCGACATCTCTTCCCTGCATTCACGTCTTACTGCAGTCCTCATTTCCACTTTGTTTTCATTCAACAATCAAAATCAAAAATGGCCGAACGAGATTCACGAAGAAAAAAAAAAAATTTCAAAACCGAAGCCATTCAAGTTCAAATCAACAGCAATTAGAAATCCCTAGCCGAAGCCCTAAATTGAAAGTCGCGTAGAAGGCGAGGGCGGCGAGTCGAATCAGCGCGAGGTGGAGGCAGTGGGTCGCGGTCGATCTCAGGAAATTCGAGCATACGGCGCGCGATTCGCGAGGCGTGTTCGTTGGAGGGCGCGGCGACACGAGATGGAGGAAGCGTGCGGCGGCGACACGAGCATCTCGAAGTAGAGCAGCAGCAGCGAGTAGGGGCGGGCCTGTGTCGCGATGATCTAGGCTCGAGTTCGAGCTGATGATTTCACTGTGAGGTATATTGATTTTTATCCTTGTTTTTGATTTAATTTAAACAAATATTTATATATGTAAAAAAAAAGAAAAAAAAAATATTAACAGAAAATAGATCTTTAAATCTGCAGTAAAGTATATTTTTAATTTAATAAATTTTATATTTATACAGAAATCCAGTTTTACAGTAAGTATAAATACATATACACATTTTAATAAAAAAAAAAGAAAGAAAGAAAGAAAAAAATCTATTTGTTTATTTAAATAAGGCATATTGGAAATTGATTTGGTTAATAAATTGATTTGAATTTATTTAGGGCACTCAAAATAATTTGTTAAAGAAAATGTAGTTTAGGATTTAATTTTTAAATAGGTTAATAAAGGAGAATTATTTATATGGATAAAACTGGGAAAAGAAAGAAAATAAATAAAATTATCAAGTTAGAGTATATTTTTACAGTAATTTAAATATACTATATGCAGTTGGGAATGAGGAAAAATAAAATATAATCTATTAAAGGAAGATTAGTTTATATAAAATTTTTAGTTAAATAAATTTATAAAAAGGAATTTATAAGTTTAAAATTAAATTTATTTGTTAAAACAAAATTATCAGTTAAATATAAGTTTAGTTTCAAATGAAAATATATTTGTAAAAGAAAAATTTGTTAAGAATTCAAATCAATTGATAAAATAATTTATTTAAGGAAATTAAGTTCAATGGGAAATTTCTAGTTAGGATTATTTTCAAAAGGAAAATTTATTTAAAATAAATAGTTAGTTAAGAAAGTTTATTAAAAGAAATTTAAATTTTTAGTTAAACAAATTTAATTTAAAGGAAATCAGTTGAATTTTTAATTTTTAGTTTAAAATAAAAATAACGAATGTGATGATTTACTTGTTGTATTAAACTATTTAACTATTTTTAGTTACTAAAGGATATTTTATTACAAAGAAGTTATTTTAAAATTTTAGTCAAACAAATTTATTTAAAAGAAAATCGATTTAAAGATATTAATTTAAGGTAAAAGGATTAGTAGAAATAAATTTTAAAGGAAATTTAATTTTTAAACTTTTAGTTAAATAAATTTGCTAAAGAAAATTTGTTTGAAGTTAAATCATTAGACAATTAAATGGTTAAAAAGAATTTAGTTTTAAATTTAGTTTTTAGTTAAAATAATTTACTAAAAAGAAAATCTTTGGTAAAAATTAAATCTATAGTTAATTAAATTATTTGAAAGAGAGTTTGGTTAATTAAATTTAATTTTTAGTTGAAATAAATTTATTAAAGAAGAAAATTTGTTTAAATAAATTTATTAAACGAGAAATTGGTTTAAACGAAACTATGAGTTAATTTAACTATTAAAAATGAAATCACCGACGAATTAAAATTTGTCAAATGAAAATTTAATTTATTCGATTGATTCGAATATTAATAAATTGTGTATAATATTTATACAAGGTATGAATGAAGAAAACAAGTTGAATTGGGAGTGGATTGCAAATAAAAGCTAAGGTGAGAACTTCTCACTCAAAAGGAATTTTATTGTTTATTTAAATTTTAAATAGTTAGATTTAAAATTTGCTTGACTGTGTTGATTGAATAATTGAATGATGATTGATATATATATTGGATGTGAATAGACCCTATACGCCGTTAGTAAGCGGAGGTTATTTATTACACACATATACCGCGATATTCCACCTTGAAGTGGAATTGGTATTATATTATATATAGCAATATATATATATTGGCATATGTATATATTGCAGTTGATTGATTTCCCGCATTTTCTTTTAGAGGATGAGACCCTATTGCGCCGTTAGTAAGCGGATATATTTTATAAAATCCCATATACCGCGATATTCCGTCTTGAAACGGAATGGTATTGTGCTAATGTCTGTGGATGCAGGGAAATAGGTTGGAGGGATCCAACTGGATTCCTCACAAATATTTATTTGATTTCATATATTGTGATATTTGATTGTTATCATGGATGATATATGATGTTTGAAAGTTGTGATTGAATATTGATGTGTTGCATCATCGGATCCAAATTTGAAGTTTAAAAATAACGATTTTTGATTTCTAAAGTGATTCTTGGAAATATACGTTTATAAAATATTGGAATTGATTCATCTTAAACAAATAAACGTTATAATTTTAATATTATGAAAATTATGATTTTTGAGAAATACAGTTAAAAGTTGATTTTTGAAAATATGGGATTAGTGATTTTATAAAATAGTTTGAAATGGGAATTCTGAAATTTTTTTATAAGAAGTTTAAAATAGGATTTATAAAAAATTTATTTTATAAATCAGAATGATGAAAATTATGAAAGAGTTTAAAGATGTTTAAAGTAATAATATAAATTGCTTTATATTAAAAAGATTTATAAATTGATATTTATAAATTAAAAATATTGGAATTATAAAACGAGCTTTTGTAAGTATTAGAAAGAATTGTGAATGAATTTCACTAATGAATGAAACTTATAGAATTATAACGGTGAAGTTCTAAATAGAATTTTATAAATAAAATTTATAAAGTTATTTAGGAAATAGATGTGGATAAATAAATGAATCTTAGAAGTTATAAGATTTATAGATTTGGGAAGTTTGAAGGAATGATTTTTATAAATAAATAAATTATAAGTATTTGACTTATAATATGAAATTTTAATATATCATTGAGATATGAAATTGAATAGATTTATAAAGGAAATTTATAAAAGGAAGTTGTTATAAAAATAAATAGAAATAGAATTTATAAACGTTGTTTTATAAATCCGCAACGACTTATTTTGATAAGGAATTATTGTAATTTATTTATGGAATTATATTCATGTTTTAGACAGTGAATAATTCTTTAAAATAAAATGAATAGAAGTGATGAAATTTATTAACAAGTGTATTCACGTTTTTGAATAGTGAATATTATGTTAAAGAAATTATTTTAGATGTGATGTTTTAAATAGAATTAAAACGATCTAAAGATGTTTTAAACTGTATTGAGATTCGAAACCATAGATTTCAACATTTATTGTTGAAATAGATGCTTTCGAGAAATAAAAGGAAAGGGTGGACTATAACACTGTTGTTATATTAAATGATTTCCGAAAGGAAATGTTTTTGTATAGTATTGGGATTTATATATCTATTTTAATTTCGAATCCCTATACTAGTGATTTTGGGTTGTCGTAACGATGTTTTACGCGACATTCGTTTTGACCCAAATGAATATGATTAAGTGAATGATTTCCTTAAAAGAATGAAATATATACTTAATTTCGATTAGGGTATATTAAATATTTTCTCAGTATAGAAAATAAAAAGATCTGTGAATTACTTATTTTTAATAAGTATGGAAATGTTTTTCCAATATTAAGTGATATTTGGAATTTATCTTTTTGAAGATAAATTGAAAATGAATATTAGAAATTGAATGGAAATCGTATATTCATAAATATTTTGGAATGTAAATTCAATATAGAATTTATAAATGAAATTGGGAAATTAGATTTAAAAATAAATATTGATTTATTTTTAAAGTATGGAAATTATGTTTATATCTTGTAAAGATATTTTTGTGAAATAAATAATTTGGAAAATTATTTGGAATCTGGTGATGTTGGCATATCTATTGATAGTTCAATGACCGACTATCAATATTTACCTTTAAATAGGTATTTGTTGTGAATTGTTTGAAATTGAATGCCACACTTGTTTTTTTTTAAAATAAGCGCTCGCTATTCGGGTTAACCGGGAAAGGACCTTAGGGTCGTATAACCCATTCCGAATATGTGATACGTCGTTATGAATTGCATTCGAAGATCGGTGTTGAAGACCGGATATTTTCGAAAGCGAAAGGGTTTCTTGTTGATTGTCTCTACACTGGCTGATCCCTGGTATTGAGATCTCCATATGTGATGGGAAATCCGAACGTGATTAGAGATTATTCGGATTGCAAGGACTTCTTTGTAAGTGCCTTCGGTTCTGTTCGAGCCCGGAACAGACTTGTATGGATTGTGTATCTGACATTACAAGTTGAGATGTAAAGCCGATTTCTTTCAAATATATTTCTGTGGTGGCGGAGAATTTATTCTTTTAGCTTAACACCCTTCTCTGAGACGTACGAGCTCAGAGGTTATATAGTTGAAGTTATCAGCGATATATTCCCAATTTGGTAATGTGATATGCTGAGTGTTGCTGTAAATGATCATTGTGTTGATTATTGTGATAGGATCGTTTATTTGATCGTCTATCTTAGTGATCATTGTGTTGATCATTTGTTGACCCAAAGCATGGCTTTTGTATAAAGTATGTTTTTGTGGACGTGACTTCGTCGAACCTCACACCCCGGAAATGGTCAAAACAGGAAAGATGCGGCAAGGTTATGAGGGGTAGCACCCTTTAGGGTATGTACATTTCCTTCTGGATAGAGGTGGTATCATGGTATGGAGCCCAGATATTTAACCTATGTGGTTACTGCGAATTTATTACTTTGTGGTTGTTGGCTATCGGGATCCCGTGAGAAAGGTCGTTTACGATCGGGGAATGGCGTGCTCGTGTCAGTAGTTACCCAGTTAGGGGTAACCCGGCCTTGTGTTGGCAGAGTTCCGGTTTGGTTCTCGGGGATGTCTTTCCAGAGGCATTCTCATGTGGCAATAGGAAGTTCCTTGGCCTGACCATTTGTTGGAAATCCAATTCCCAATACGAAACTTGTACGGTATTAGTTGTAGAACCTATCATTCACTTATGGTGTCGCAACACTGTTTGGATGGTAGCTATAGTAGGCATACGATAATGGTCGTATGTTGGCTAAGATTTATATTCTACTTTCGAAATGAATTTCTTCTACACTATGCACTAGTAATAATATCAAATGTTATTTTTAATGCGTATCAAGCATCTTTGACTATCATAAGGAGAAATCTCCTCCGATTCTGCGTTTGCATTGTGTGTGTGTGCGGGAGGCCTTATGGTAGTCTCATTTTTAAAAGCATTGCGAATTGAAATAAAAATATCTCTCTATTTTGATTTTAAAGATAAATAAACTGTTTTTAGTTCTCACACCAGTCACATGACTGACTTGGAGTTTATTGTTTCCTTCCTAAACTCTGGGTGCCCACCAATTTTCCACACGGGCAGTTAAGAGTTAGGTTTATCAGGATATTCTGGATATTCTGGGGTTGCTGGATGGCATGGCGTATTACTAGTTATATAGTATTTCTTTTTCCGCTGCATTGTTTGTTGTTGTACACTCTGATGATGATATGATGTAAAGTATAAAATGTAATAACTGATATAGTTCTTTATTTAAAGATTATTCATTTATTATTATATGTTATTCCGCTGCGAATTGTGAGATTCTGATGTTGTTCTGTTTTCTTTCTGTTCCGTTCTATTTTAAAATTTTGTTCTATCCTCTATTTTCTTTCTCTTCTTTTTTTTTTCTATTTTAAAATTTTCTATTTTTCTTTTCTCTCTATTTTCTATCTTCTCTCTTCTTCTCTTCTCTTTTCATAAATTCTTTTTAAAACCCATAACTATTCGTTTTTTCGGCAACGAAAAATCGAAACGTTACATTTGGTATCAGAGCTTATGGTTAAGCGACAACCATGGTTCTATTGGGTATTACTCGTTAGAGATAGAGTCAGCAGTACTCTAGAATGAGTTTGAGTGTAGTAATAGATATGAGCGCGTATATGTTAGTAAATATAAAATTGTTTTTGAATCGGGTAAATAAAGTAATTTTGCCCAAAACTATTTTTGTATAGAAAAGAAATGGTTTTCTATGAATTATCATTAGTATATGGAATTAAATAAGATAGATTGAATTCAAGTAAATTAACTTGATAATTTATTTATTTGTGAAATAATTCTCAAATGGAATGAATATGAATATAGAATGTGAATAAAATTGAATTGAGCAATTAAGTAAATTCGAGATGAATTGAAATATTGAAATGAATTAGTGAATGTACTAATTGAAAGGAATTAGCAAATGAAAGTTAATCGATAGAATTCAATATTTAGAATTGAGAATTGAATTCAAATGAAATTGTGAATTGAATTGAAGAGTAAAATTGAATGAAATGAATGTATAACTTCAATAGTGAAGTTAAAATATATAAGAAACATATATCGAAATTTTGCAATAGAATTGGCAAATTGGTTTGAATATTGTATTTGGATTTGTATGCTACTACTACTAGCAGGATATACAGGTGTATAAAGGAATTGGATTTTGATTTCAAAGTTAAAATTGAATTGCTCGACAAAAAGGTACGTATTTCTATTTCAGTATGAAATTTGATGACTTTCTTCTCTAGCCACTTGGCTTTTCTCTTTTTTTTTGATTCTGAGGGGCCGTGGTGCCATTTTGTAGTCGTACCGAGCTAGCCGCGCAAAGGAGACGCTGGCGAAATTTTTCGAAAATTTAGGGTGTTAGAAAAATTTTGAGAAAAATTTGAAAGTTTGAAATTTGAATTTGAATTTAAACTTGAATGGTTAGTAAAACAATATTGTTTGGAACTTATAATTGAAGTTGGAAAGCTAGTTGGAATGATAGTGAATCTCTAGTAAAAAGATTTAGGTTGGTAAGTTGATAAAACTATTAGGATTGTGAAAAATAGTAGACGGATAAGGGCATTCTTCTTAACTTGTAATTTCGGGACGAAATTCTTTTAAGGAGGGAAGATTGTAACGATCCAGAATTTTGAATAATTTAAATTGAGAATATTCACTTTATTTTAAATATTTGAATGATGGTTTGAATTGAATTTCAAATTATCAGAATGAATTTAGCGATTTAATTTTATAGAATTTAATCTATTGAGAGTTGAATAAAAATTTAAATCTTCGATTTTAAACCAATTAAAAATATTTCAAAGGCTTGTAAAATTCATATTGATAATATTGAAGACAATAGAAGCTTCAGATTTGAAATTTATAGTAATTTGTTCAGTTTTGAAATTTAATCGTTTGAATCGATATTCAAAAATAGCCGTCCGAGGCACAGTCTTGGAATTCGACGAAACCAGTTCCATTGGGTCCGGAATATTGAATTATTCTAGGATTTCAAATTTCGTATTTTTTTGAGTTAATATGTGAGCGTATGGTGTGTAAACGCATTTAATTTTTATCGAATTCAATTTAAATTTAAATTTAAATATTTAAGTCAACAAACACACCACGTTCGTCCTAAAAACACGCAGAAAATCACGCCTACAATCACGAAGAAAAATCGTGCAGCCACGTTCTTCACCTTTTTAAAATATCACGTCCTCATCCTTCAGTTCCCAAACTCATTAATTCGATTCAAAGGAAAAAAAAATGGCGACATCTCTTCCCTGCATTCACGTCTTACTGCAGTCCTCATTTCCACTTTGTTTTCGTTCAACAATCAAAATCAAAAATGGCCGAACGAGATTCACGAAGAAAAAAAAAAATTCAAAACCGAAGCCATTCAAGTTCAAATCAACAGCAAATAGAAATCCCTAGCCGAAGCCCTAAATTGAAAGTCGCGTAGAAGGCGAGGGCGGCGAGTCGAATCAGCGCGAGGTGGAGGCAGTGGGTCACGGTCGATCTCAGGAAATTCGAGCATACGGCGCGCGATTCGCGAGGCGTGTTCGTTGGAGGGCGCGGCGACACGAGATGGAGGAAGCGTGCGGCGGCGACACGAGCATCTCGAAGTAGAGCAGCAGCAGCGAGTAGGGGCGGGCCTGTGTCGCGATGATCTAGGCTCGAGTTCGAGCTGATGATTTCACTGTGAGGTATATTGATTTTTATCCTTGTTTTTGATTTAATTTAAACAAATATTTATATATGTAAAAAAAAAGAAAAAAAAAATATTAACAGAAAATAGATCTTTAAATCTGCAGTAAAGTATATTTTTAATTTAATAAATTTTATATTTATACAGAAATCCAGTTTTACAGTAAGTATAAATACATATACACATTTTAATAAAAAAAAAAAGAAAGAAAGAAAGAAAAAAATCTATTTGTTTATTTAAATAAGGCATATTGGAAATTGATTTGGTTAATAAATTGATTTGAATTTATTTAGGGCACTCAAAATAATTTGTTAAAGAAAATGTAGTTTAGGATTTAATTTTTAAATAGGTTAATAAAGGAGAATTATTTATATGGATAAAACTGGGAAAAGAAAGAAAATAAATAAAATTATCAAGTTAGAGTATATTTTTACAGTAATTTAAATATACTATATGCAGTTGGGAATGAGGAAAAATAAAATATAATCTATTAAAGGAAGATTAGTTTATATAAAATTTTTAGTTAAATAAATTTATAAAAAGGAATTTATAAGTTTAAAATTAAATTTATTTGTTAAAACAAAATTATCAGTTAAATATAAGTTTAGTTTCAAATGAAAATATATTTGTAAAAGAAAAATTTGTTAAGAATTCAAATCAATTGATAAAATAATTTATTTAAGGAAATTAAGTTCAATGGGAAATTTCTAGTTAGGATTATTTTCAAAAGGAAAATTTATTTAAAATAAATAGTTAGTTAAGAAAGTTTATTAAAAGAAATTTAAATTTTTAGTTAAACAAATTTAATTTAAAGGAAATCAGTTGAATTTTTAATTTTTAGTTTAAAATAAAAATAACGAATGTGATGATTTACTTGTTGTATTAAACTATTTAACTATTTTTAGTTACTAAAGGATATTTTATTACAAAGAAGTTATTTTAAAATTTTAGTCAAACAAATTTATTTAAAAGAAAATCGATTTAAAGATATTAATTTAAGGTAAAAGGATTAGTAGAAATAAATTTTAAAGGAAATTTAATTTTTAAACTTTTAGTTAAATAAATTTGCTAAAGAAAATTTGTTTGAAGTTAAATCATTAGACAATTAAATGGTTAAAAAGAATTTAGTTTTAAATTTAGTTTTTAGTTAAAATAATTTACTAAAAAGAAAATCTTTGGTAAAAATTAAATATATAGTTAATTAAATTATTTGAAAGAGAGTTTGGTTAATTAAATTTAATTTTTAGTTGAAATAAATTTATTAAAGAAGAAAATTTGTTTAAATAAATTTATTAAACGAGAAATTGGTTTAAACGAAACTATGAGTTAATTTAACTATTAAAAATGAAATCACCGATGAATTAAAATTTGTCAAATGAAAATTTAATTTATTCGATTGATTCGAATATTAATAAATTGTGTATAATATTTATACAAGGTATGAATGAAGAAAACAAGTTGAACTGGGAGTGGATTGCAAATAAAAGCTAAGGTGAGAACTTCTCACTCAAAAGGAATTTTATTGTTTATTTAAATTTTAAATAGTTAGATTTAAAATTTGCTTGACTGTGTTGATTGAATAATTGAATTATGATTGATATATATATTGGATGTGAATAGACCCTATACGCCGTTAGTAAGCGGAGGTTATTTATTACACACATATACCGCGATATTCCACCTTGAAGTGGAATTGGTATTATATTATATATAGCAATATATATATATTGGCATATGTATATATTGCAGTTGATTGATTTCCCGCATTTTCTTTTAGCGGATGAGACCCTATTGCGCCGTTAGTAAGCGGATATATTTTATAAAATCCCATATACCGCGATATTCCGTCTTGAAACGGAATGGTATTGTGCTAATGTCTGTGGATGCAGGGAAACAGGTTGGAGGGATCCAACTGGATTCCTCACAAATATTTATTTGATTTCATATATTATGATATTTGATTGTTATCATGGATGATATATAATGTTTGAAAGTTGTGATTGAATATTGATGTGTTGCATCATCGGATCCAAATTTGAAGTTTAAAAATAACGATTTTTGATTTCTAAAGTGATTCTTGGAAATATACGTTTATAAAATATTGGAATTGATTCATCTTAAACAAATAAACGTTATAATTTTAATATTATGAAAATTATGATTTTTGAGAAATACAGTTAAAAGTTGATTTTTGAAAATATGGGATTAGTGATTTTATAAAATAGTTTGAAATGGGAATTCTGAAATTTTTTTATAAGAAGTTTAAAATAGGATTTATAAAATTTTTATTTTATAAATCAGAATGATGAAAATTATGAAAGAGTTTAAAGATGTTTAAAGTAATAATATAAATTGCTTTATATTAAAAAGATTTATAAATTGATATTTATAAATTAAAAATATTGGAATTATAAAACGAGCTTTTGTAAGTATTAGAAAGAATTGTGAATGAATTTCACTAATGAATGAAACTTATAGAATTATAACGGTGAAGTTCTAAATAGAATTTTATAAATAAAATTTATAAAGTTATTTAGGAAATAGATGTGGATAAATAAATGAATCTTAGAAGTTATAAGATTTATAGATTTGGGAAGTTTGAAGGAATGATTTTTATAAATAAATAAATTATAAGTATTTGACTTATAATATGAAATTTTAATATATCATTGAGATATGAAATTGAATAGATTTATAAAGGAAATTTATAAAAGGAAGTTGTTATAAAAATAAATAGAAATAGAATTTATAAACGTTGTTTTATAAATCCGCAACGACTTATTTTGATAAGGAATTGTTGTAATTTATTTATGGAATTATATTCATGTTTTAGACAGTGAATAATTCTTTAAAATAAAATGAATAGAAGTGATGAAATTTATTAACAAGTGTATTCACGTTTTTGAATAGTGAATATTATGTTAAAGAAATTATTTTAGATGTGATGTTTTAAATAGAATTAAAACGATCTAAAGATGTTTTAAACTGTATTGAGATTCGAAACCATAGATTTCAACATTTATTGTTGAAATAGATGCTTTCGAGAAATAAAAGGAAAGGGTGGACTATAACACTGTTGTTATATTAAATGATTTCCGAAAGGAAATGCTTTTGTATAGTATTGGGATTTATATATCTATTTTAATTTCGAATCCCTATACTAGTGATTTTGGGTTGTCGTAACGATGTTTTACGCGACATTCGTTTTGACCCAAATGAATATGATTAAGTGAATGATTTCCTTAAAAGAATGAAATATATACTTAATTTCGATTAGGGTATATTAAATATTTTCTCAGTATAGAAAATAAAAAGATCTGTGAATTACTTATTTTTAATAAGTATGGAAATGTTTTTCCAATATTAAGTGATATTTGGAATTTATCTTTTTGAAGATAAATTGAAAATGAATATTAGAAATTGAATGGAAATCGTATATTCATAAATATTTTGGAATGTAAATTCAATATAGAATTTATAAATGAAATTGGGAAATTAGATTTAAAAATAAATATTGATTTATTTTTAAAGTATGGAAATTATGTTTATATCTTGTAAAGATATTTTTGTGAAATAAATAATTTGGAAAATTATTTGGAATCTGATGATGTTGGCATATCTATTGATAGTTCAATGACCGACTATCAATATTTACCTTTAAATAGGTATTTGTTGTGAATTGTTTGAAATTGAATGCCACACTTGTTTTTTTTTAAAATAAGCGCTCGCTATTCGGGTTAACCGGGAAAGGACCTTGGGGTCGTATAACCCATTCCGAATATGTGATACGTCGTTATGAATTGCATTCGAAGATCGGTGTTGAAGACCGGATATTTTCGAAAGCGAAAGGGTTTCTTGTTGATTGTCTCTACACTGGCTGATCCCTGGTATTGAGATCTCCATATGTGATGGGAAATCCGAACGTGATTAGAGATTATTCGGATTGCAAGGACTTCTTTGTAAGTGCCTTCGGTTCTGTTCGAGCCCGGAACAGACTTGTATGGATTGTGTATCTGACATTACAAGTTGAGATGTAAAGCCGATTTCTTTCAAATATATTTCTGTGGTGGCGGAGAATTTATTCTTTTAGCTTAACACCCTTCTCTGAGACGTACGAGCTCAGAGGTTATATAGTTGAAGTTATCAGCGATATATTCCCAATTTGGTAATGTGATATGCTGAGTGTTGCTGTAAATGATCATTGTGTTGATTATTGTGATAGGATCGTTTATTTGATCGTCTATCTTAGTGATCATTGTGTTGATCATTTGTTGACCCAAAGCATGGCTTTTGTATAAAGTATGTTTTTGTGGACGTGACTTCGTCGAACCTCACACCCCGGAAATGGTCAAAACAGGAAAGATGCGGCAAGGTTATGAGGGGTAGCACCCTTTAGGGTATGTACATTTCCTTCTGGATAGAGGTGGTATCATGGTATGGAGCCCAGATATTTAACCTATGTGGTTACTGCGAATTTATTACTTTGTGGTTGTTGGCTATCGGGATCCCGTGAGAAAGGTCGTTTACGATCGGGGAATGGCGTGCTCGTGTCAGTAGTTACCCAGTTAGGGGTAACCCGGCCTTGTGTTGGCAGAGTTCCGGTTTGGTTCTCGGGGATGTCTTTCCAGAGGCATTCTCATGTGGCAATAGGAAGTTCCTTGGCCTGACCATTTGTTGGAAATCCAATTCCCAATACGAAACTTGTACGGTATTAGTTGTAGAACCTATCATTCACTTATGGTGTCGCAACACTGTTTGGATGGTAGCTATAGTAGGCATACGATAATGGTCGTATGTTGGCTAAGATTTATATTCTACTTTCGAAATGAATTTCTTCTACACTATGCACTAGTAATAATATCAAATGTTATTTTTAATGCGTATCAAGCATCTTTGACTATCATAAGGAGAAATCTCCTCCGATTCTGCGTTTGCATTGTGTGTGTGTGCGGGAGGCCTTATGGTAGTCTCATTTTTAAAAGCATTGCGAATTGAAATAAAAATATCTCTCTATTTTGATTTTAAAGATAAATAAACTGTTTTTAGTTCTCACACCAGTCACATGACTGACTTGGAGTTTATTGTTTCCTTCCTAAACTCTGGGTGCCCACCAATTTTCCACACGGGCAGTTAAGAGTTAGGTTTATCAGGATATTCTGGATATTCTGGGGTTGCTGGAGGCAAGCTGGATGGCATGGCGTATTACTAGTTATATAGTATTTCTTTTTCCGCTGCATTGTTTGTTGTTGTACACTCTGATGATGATATGATGTAAAGTATAAAATGTAATAACTGATATAGTTCTTTATTTAAAGATTATTCATTTATTATTATATGTTATTCCGCTGCGAATTGTGAGATTCTGATGTTGTTCTGTTTTCTTTCTGTTCCGTTCTATTTTAAAATTTTGTTCTATCCTCTATTTTCTTTCTCTTTTTTTTTTTCTATTTTAAAATTTTCTATTTTTCTTTTCTCTCTATTTTCTATCTTCTCTCTTCTTCTCTTCTCTTTTCATAAATTCTTTTTAAAACCCATAACTATTCGGTTTTTCCGCAACGAAAAATCGAAACGTTACAATTTTCTTTCCTTTTAATTCAAACATTTGATTTACATTAATTACAGTTACTTACAAAGTTAAATTTTAAAACAGACAACTAAAATGGATAAAAAAAATAGAACAATTATTTATTTAAACACGTTTACAAATTTGTTGTTTATACACAAGAGTAATAAATAGATTATTTTCCTATTCTTGTCAGTCTGTAAGCTAAAACACGGTTCAAATAAACATATATTTCTTTCTTTAAAATCAATCTTTCTATTCTTTATTTTAATGAAATAAACCTATATTCACAAATGAAATATTCATTTTATTTGATGTAAATGTTCTTTTCATTGAATCGAAACTTTCCTTATATTTTCACAAAACATAAGCTATTTTAATTGCACCTTATTACAATTAGTATTCTTTCTCCTATTAATTAAAAAAATTCAATTGCATTAATTTCAGTTGATTAAGTTTCGAAATGGACTAAATGAATGTAATGAGAAGTAGAACTATTATTTTCTGTCAATTAAATATATTAATATTAAATTTATTAATCTCCTTTTTATTCAATATTTATAAACTAATCAATTCATCCTTTTTAATCACTTGGACTTTTACTACGACTTAATACAAGTTTATATGACAATTTAATGTTGGTTATAACACTAATTACAATGTTCAATTTCATTGTAATCAAATCCAATTTATTAAAATTAAATTTCAATTAATTGCTTTAATTTGATTTTTCAACCTTATACTCAATCCATTATTACTCAATTAACCTAGTTAATAGTTGTTTGTCTTCCATTACACTAGTATGCTCCAATTTCCATCTTGATTGTATTAAATACTATATTTCCACTTATACTGAAATTTTGTCAAATATACACATTAATTAAAATTTAAAGTCCTAATTAATTATTTCATGTAACGATCTCGGTTTTTAGCCTAATTTAATTTGGTAATTAATTCAATTTTTTGGGTTTATTTATGAATTAATTTGGAATAATTCCAAAATAAATAAGATATGTGTTTGTTTTATAGATTGTAAATAGAATTTTGATTTGAAATTTAGAATAAACATCTTATAAATAAATTGGATTTATATACTCTATATTTTAAATTAATAAAAGTTTATTTTTTAATTTTGTGTATATATATACATATGTAATTTGGAAGTTATATTTGAATTTAATATAATAATTTTTCAAAAGGCTACTTAAAGTTAAAATCTATATTTTAAAAACTCATATATATATATATAAAATATGTATGTTCATTTATTAATGTGTAATTAAGTTTTTTAAAAATCAATTTCTTTAAAGTTATAAATATTTATAAAACGAAAATGAATTAATTTAATAATAGAAATTGAATATAAAAACATATATATATATATATATATTTTAAACTAAGATGAAATAATTTAAAGTCATATTTAAGATATTATAACATGCAAAATTACGAATGTAATCATCTTAACATAAAAATTTACAAGTGTAAGAGATTGTAGCGTGAAATTTGACATTTGTTGGTTGATTTTTAACATGTAACAAAAGTGTCAAATATTAATTTTTATTTTCAAAAATAATAAATAATCTAAGCTATGTGTGTGTGTGTGTATATATGATTATCTCTTTCTCTTCTCAATTTTCTTTCAACATTTAAAAGAAAAAATAATGAAAACCTAGAATACTTAAACCAAGCAGGAAGAATCAGAAATCAAAACTAAAACCTAAAACCTGAAAGTAGTTCAAACTCAAAGCAAAATTCCAAAATCAGAAACTGAAGCAGTAGATCAAAGTTCAAATTCAAAAACAAGATCCAGATCAAAATAGCAACTTCAACCCATTTCAACCTGAGATCAAACAATTAAAACAAAGATTAGATCATTCAATCAAATTCCAGATTTCAATTTTCAAGCTCAAAAGCTAAATCAAAAAAAATACAATAAATAGAAACAAATCACTTTTCAGATCAAAGTCCATTTCCATCTTTTGTTCAAAGCTTCTTTGCTTAATCAAATTCCAGGCGAGTAAAACTCTTGAACCTGTCATTATATTTTGATGATTGGATTGTTACTTAAAGTATGTATAAAGACAGTTGTATGGCTGATAGATATGCATGTATGTCTATATATATACATAGAATGGATGTGCATATCTGGGAAACAAGCAAAATTTGCCTCTGCTTTGCTTACAGGTTCCAAAACTTGTTCGAAAACAAAAATCTCTCTATCTAATTCTTTTTAGACTATAAGTTATAAACAAAACATGTTTATATTATCAAGATCTAAGTTTTAAAAATATTTCCAAGCGAATATATTGGGAATTTATTTGGAAAACAGAAAATTACAGTGGAAAGAATTTCAGGTCAGAAAATCAATTGTTAAATTTTCATGTTTTGACTTTATGATCTGATTTGTACTTGGGAATTATGATTTTTAAAAGTTAAATCAAGATTTTTAGTTTAAAATTGAAAAAGGAATCTTGAGTTGAATAGGAAACAAATTTCCATCGATACATAGCGATCGACGATGAGATGGGTGTCGGGTTTGATTATCTTAGTAGCTGGCGTAATGGAGATTAGGGGAAAAATAATCGAAGCATTTACAAGTGGTCGAGGTGGCGGGTTGACGACGAAGTAGGATTTTAACCAAGTTTTTAGTTGATACCGGAAATTGGGTTGCTACGTTGTCGTGGGTGATCTAGAAGCGATCGCACGAGGGGGGTTTAACGCGTAGGATCGTGACGAAGCATTGGACGTGGTGGCAAGGCCTCAGGTGATCAGGATCATCGACACGGAAGAGATTTGTCGATCAGGTTTTGATTCCAGTTAGGTATTGATCATCTCAATTTCGATTCCAGTTGAGTTCACCAGAGCTGGGTGGTCTAGTGGTCAGGGGAGGTTGTTGTCGACTTATCGGCGAGGGTGGTGATCATCGGAGCAGTGTCGATCACAGGTGCATGTGCACAAGTATCATCTATGTCTGGTAATGGTTGAGGTATTTGGGAAGAAGGATAACTTGAAGTCGTGCTCGAGAAATTATGGTGATGGCTCGAAGAAGACCTTGGGTTGACGTCTGGGTTGGTACGCGTGTTAGTATCAGTTTTTAAAATTTAAAATAAAATCAAGTTTTAAAAAAGAAAAGGGGTAGCTCGGGAATTGCTCGGGAAAAATTGCTCAGGGCTCGGGTTGATACCCAAAGCAGTCTCAGATTTATAATATAACAGTTTTTGATTTTTTTTTAAAATGAAACAAGTTTTTCAATTTTTAATTTTAATCAAGTTTTAAACACTTTCTTAATTAATAATAAATATTTTATACTAGTTTTTTAATTAGTTAAAGTTCTAAAATAATTATTTTAATTAATTAAGTTCAACTATTTAATTCTTTATTTTAAACGAATTCTTAAATTTATTCTAAATTAAATTCAAATGGTATATTTAAGTATTTAAAGGATGATGGTTTTTATTAACTTAAGTATTTTGAGTTAAATTCATATGTTTAATTTTCAAGGATTATTTAAATAAGATTTTAAAGATAAACGGTTTATCTTAAATAATGATTTTGATTAACTTTAAGGTTTTAAGTTAAATTATAAGATTATGTTAATTTGTTTCAAAGGTTGATTTGTTAATTAAGATTGTTTAATTAATAATTATAGATTAATTAATTTATAACTAAAGGTTAGTTAATTACTTAATGTCATTAATTAAAGGTTGAATAATTAATGCAATTAATTAAGGATATTTAATTAATTAAAGGTTAATTACTTAATGAATGTAATTAAGGATAATTAATTAATGATTAAAGGTTGATTAATCAAGTGATTAAAAGTTAATTACTTAATGTAAGTAATTAAATGATAATTTGTAATTAAGGGTTAATTTATTAAAGGATAATTAAGAATTAATTATTTAATAATAAAAGGTTAATTAATTAATTTGAGGATGATTAATTAATGTAATTAATTGAGGATATATAATTAAAGAATAATTAAATAATTAAAGAATAATTAAATAATTAAAGAATAATTAAATAATTAAAGGTAAATTATTTAATGATTAAAGGTTGATTTATGAATTAAGATTGATTAAGTCTATTATTAAAGGTTAATTAATAAATGATTAATTAATTAAAGTGGTTTGTAATTAATTAATCAAAGGTAGGCAATTATTCTATTTGAGTTAATTAAATAAGTTATAATCACGTGCCTAATTTATCTTATGGATGATTGTATTGAGTGCTTTGAATTGTTTGATATCTCTGATGTGTGATGATCTGTGAATTGTGATTTATTTATTTGTGATGAATTTACATATTTATCTATGAATCTGTGAATGAAAATAAGCATTATAGGATTATACCGCTTATCATTATTGTTGTACTTGAATTGATGATGGTTGTGATATGTTATTGTTGTGTGTAAAACCCCTGGACTACACCACACACACAAATATGGATCTCACGGGATACTGGTTAAGTCACATGTATTTTGAAATTAATATTAATTTTAAAATTGAATTTTGAATCCAAAATGGTTGGAAGTGAAATTGGGTTAAATATTTTTAAAAGGAAGTTTTGAAATTAAAATTATTTTAGGGATTTAAATTTAATTTAAATAGAACATGCCGAGGATATGGAAATTCGCTGATTTCCCTTTAAAGCTATAACTTGTGCATATTTAATCGGATTTTCCTGAAATAAAAAGCATTTGTTTTCAAACGATAATGGCTTTCATATAACGAAAGAATTTCCGGTTTTGTTGAAGTGATTTCAAGTTAATGGTGAATCAAATTGAGAATAGTTTTGAAAGCTATGAATGAATCTTTGTTAAAGATTGGTGAACCTTGTTTTTAAATTGAAGAGGATCATAAAGGGTGAATCTTTTGTTTTAAAAGATTAAAGTGGAAATTTGTTTAAACCATTCAAAAAGAAAGCTTTGAGGCTAAAAGTTGTGACTTAACTAAAATCCTAATATATCCATATGCTTTTAAAAATAAGCGCTCATTATTCGAATTAGCCGGGAGAGGACTTTAGGTCATAAAACCCATTCCGAATAAATGATATGACGAAATGGATAGAAATTGAAGATGGCGGTGAAGACTGGGTATTTTCGAGAATGATAGGATTACCTGTCGAATGTCTCTGTACCGAGTTGCTCCGGTATAGAGATCTCCATATGTGATGGGGAGTCCGATCGGGATTGTGAATGCTCGGATTTGCAAGAACTTCTTTTGAAGTGCCTTCGATACCATTCAGACCTAGGATAGACTTGTATGGACGTATGGCTGACATTACACTTTGAGATATAAAGTTGGTTTCTATCAAATACATTTCTATTTGGTGGCGGAGAATTTATTATCTTAGCTTAACACCCTTCTCTGAGAAATACAAGCTCAGAGGTTATGTAGTTGATATTTACCAGTGATATATTCCCAATTTGGTAATGTTGCATGCTAAGTGCTGCTGACCATTTGTTGATTGAAGCATGAATTTTGTGAAAAGCGTAGCTTTGTAGGACGAGACTTCGTCGAACCTCACACCTCGGAAATGGTCGAAACAGGAAGGATGCAACAAGGTTATGAGGGTCGCGTCTTTTAGGGTATGTGCATTTCCTTTTAGATAAAAAGTGGTACATGGTATGTAGCCCAGATATTTAACTTATGTGGTTGTTGCAATTTGTTGGTGAATCCTGAGATAAAGGTCAGCGACGATCGGCGGATGACATACTCGTGACAGTTAGTTACCTAGTTACCGAGGTAACCCAGCCTTGTGTTGGAAGAGAGCTGGTTAAGTTCTCGAGGTGTCCCTCAAGAGGCCTACCCATTCGATGAAGGAAGTTCCTTAGCCTTAAACATTTGTTGGAAATCATATCACCCAATACGAGCCCTATACGGTTTTAGTTGTAGAACCTACCATCTAATATGGTAGCTATAGTAGGCATACTATAATGGTAAGTATGCTGGCTAATATTAATATTATACTTTCGAAATGTTTTTAGCACTATGAACTAATAATAATATCAAAAGGATTTTACGTATCAAGCATGTTTGACTATCATAAGAAGAAATCTCCTCCAAGTGTGCGATTGCATTATGTGTGTGGTGTGAGGCCTTATGGTAGTTTAATTTTCCAAAAAGCATAGCGGATTTCTTTTATTTCGTTTTCTTTTCTTTTGTTCAAATAAAACTGTTTTTGTTTGCTCACACCAGTCCCATGACTAACTTGGAGTTTATTGTTCCCTTTCTAAACTCTGGGTGCCCACAATTTTCCACATGGGCAACCTAGAGTCAAGTTATCAGATAGTCAACCAATAGATGCAGATTCGGTAGCCTTCAGTCTTTGGTTTGGTAGCATTTGGAATCTTTGAAGTCTTTGAATCTGCACCATGTTTGCTTCACTTCAGCATGATGCTGGTTCGAGCTTGTTTGGTTTGGAGCTTTGGCTATGAAGTTGCGGTATTGTTGGATTCTCTCTGTCACTTGCTTTGAAGTCCAAGATGTTATCTTTCCACTGCAGTGTTTCCGTTGTTGTATCTATCTTTGATAATGTTGATCACTTTATATGTATCATTGTTGTATCAGATTGTTGTGTATAAATAAAAGTTCTTCTTCTTTATGTTTCCGCTGTGTTATTATCACCTAATGCTGTTATAAGCTCTAAAGGATCGGATTTCAACGTTTGAATCTACGACATTCAAATATGGGCGAAGTATGGATGTCGATTTTCGCGTGCTGGATTCTGAGTCGTCACGGTTCAGCTTCATTCTTTTATTAACACAATTATCTTCTTATGAATACATTTACATTTATATTTATTTTATTACATTCACAGTTCCCATTATTGTACTAATTACCGTTAATTTAATTACATTTATTTGAAATTGATAGATAAATTTGTAATAATACAAATTGTCACCGTTATACATTTTATAACCTTTGTAAATTAATTCTTTACAAACAATTATCACAACAACTCTCTTTACACTACACTTATTCCATTTCCATCCATTTCACATTATTTTATTAATAAATCAACCTTTAAATTATTAATTACCTTTTATATGCCGCTATAAATCAATGCACATATTTATTAAAATTTATACTCCTAATTTATTTATTCATCTTGATTTCTTTCTTTTTATCAAATCTATTATTACCCTATGAATAAAATTTACATTATTACCAAATATTACCTAAATTTACATTAACATAATACTTAATTACATTTATTGCAGTTGGTTTTAAATTTAATATAATAGGCTAATTAAATAGGTAACGTATAATAATTGTTACTATTGACATTAAATCACACTTACAAATTCTTTATTTACACACAAATATTATAATTACTATATAATACTGATTTTGTTCAATTACCATTAACTATATTTTTATTTCATTAGCTAATTAAATATTTACATTTGTTTTCTTACATTTCAATTTATAACCAAGTATAACATTTACATTATTTCACTTATTGGAATTATATTCAAGTTATTAATAATTAGCTTACATTTATACTGTTGCAATTCATTCTAGTTATTATTTTCATTAACAATTCACTAATTTTTATTTCCTTTAGTATTAAATTACCAAAATCTTATTAAACTAGAAAATTTAATTATTGAAAATTTACGGGTCGTTACACTCTCCCCGACTTAAAACTTCATCCCCAAAAAGGAAAAAAAGGAAAAAAAAGGAAAGAAGGAATTACTAAATCTATATATTTTGTTTAAAATATTAAATTTATAAACAAATAAATTTTCAAAATTAAATGATTTAAATAAAGTATACCAATTTGTAACCATTAAATCCTTTTTGTGATAACACAGATTTTGGGATATCTGTTAATTGATCATTAACTGGGTAATTAATAGGAATACTGATTTATAGATTGAACAAATAAATCTGATAATAAATATTTATATCTGGATAAATATTTATACGACAATCTCCTAATATAATTACTTAAAATTGTCAAGTTATTCTTTTAAAACAAACAATAATGATGGTTTATATATATATATATATAAGTAGAAAAATTATTATGTTCATACAAATTAAATATGTATTTGTTTAATTGTGTGTATATATATATGAGTGGATTTTAAATTGAATTTGAATTTAAATTTAAAACTCAAAAGATAGATCTCTTAAAATAGTATTGGATTTAAAATATATTATATATGATTTTATTTAGAATATAATTGGTTTTATATTACTTTCTTTAAAGGATTTTATTAATATAAATTAAGAAAAATGTATTTACTAAATAGAAAATTTAATATAAAAGTTTTACAAACCATTTTAAATTTTATTATGACATGCATAATTACAAGTATTAATTTATAAAATCTTGTTAATAACATGTGTAAGTTAATAAACATTTGCAAATGACAAATGTTAACAAATTCAACAGGTGTCACCAATTTATTTTATTTTTCTTTTATAATTTTGTACAAAAATCTTAATTAAATCTATATATGCATCTATCTCTTCTCTTCATTTCTCTTTCTATCTTCTCACTTTCAAAACAAACAAAACCTAAGCCCTGTAAACATTATACAAACTCAAAGAACAAACCTGTAGCCTGTATACATTTTCAAAACCAGAGAATTAAAAAAAACAAGATTTTTCACCTTTAATCTACAACTGTAGCAAGATCAACTCAACTAAGTAACTTCATTTCAGTTCCGGTTAACAAGTTTTCAAGCATTTTTCAAATTTCAAAGTCAAACTCCGGATTAAAAGCTTTCTCCGTTCTTTAAAATTATAGGTGAGTAAACATAGCACCACCTTGTTTAACTTAGTGTATGTCATGATCTTATGAAAAATGATGTGGTAGATTGTTTGCATGAGTGAAAATGGACCTACATGCTATAAATATGAAATAATATAAGTGTGCATGTCTATATGTATAAATATACCCTCTGTTCTTCTTTACAGGTTTAAAATTTAGGTCAAAAAATTGAAATCTTCTCCTTTAATCTCTTTTAAGCTTTGAGATTCAAATCAAATATGTTTGTTTATACATAATCTACATTCTAAAAATATATTTAAGCATTATAAGTTTGAAAATTATCTAGGAATTTAGAAAGAATAGTGGAAAACTAAAACATGCAAATTTAAATCATCACAATCCTTTGTTTTATTTATATAATCTGAATCCTCATTTGAAAACATGATTTTTAAAAGTTAAATCACAATTTTTAGATTAGGATCAAGAGAGTAATTCGAAGTTGATCAGATAATGGGTTTTGGGCTATTACTAGCGGTCGGTAAGGTTCGAGGTCTCGGGGTCGTAGCTGGAGCTAGTCTGGACGTGGGTGATGTGGGCAAAAATGGTCGAAAGGGTTATGTTTCGCCATAGTGGCACGGCGAGGCGGTTGTAGGGTTTAAGGACCTGGATGGATTGATGAGATTCCCGAGTTTGTCGCGGTGACTTGAGTGCATCGGACTTGGTCAGGGTAGGTGGAATAGGAGCATAAGTCGACGGTGAAGTTTGGGATGAGGTATCGAGATTTCTGGTGATCGGTGGTGGCGTCGCAGGGGAGGTTTTTGGTGATGTTTCATTCCAGGTTTGGGTTTATAGGCTCGAATCTGGTTTTATTGTTCGAATTGAAGCACCGGTGGTCGTAATCGAGTACAGAGGTCAAGGTCGACTCGCTGGCAATGATGATATTGGTCAGAGTTGCTTCGATCGGTGGTGCATGTGCACGGTAGCATAGATGTATCTGTGTTTTGGTGTTGCTGTTGATTTTGGGAGAAGAAGGTAGATTTCTTAGGTTAGACCCGAAGTAGAACGAGGGTTGACTCGAAGTTGAGTTAACGTGAGAAATACATGGGGTTAGCTCAGGAACTTTATTGGTTAGCCCGGGTATTTGTAGGTTGTAGTAATCATTTTTAAAACTTATCAAAATGTTTAAAGTTTCAAAGGAAAATATAAATCAAGTTCTTAGACAAAGTGTTAGAAAGTTTTAAGAGACTTCCAAAGTATTAAAATGTTTTCAAATTGTTTGTTAAAAATAATAATTATATAATAGGTTAAATCCTATATGTTTTTAAATGTGAATTAAATGATGTAACTAAATAAAGTATAATTATTTAATGTATTCAAATGGTTAATTGATTTATGTAATCAAGGAAAAATTAATTAATTAAAGGTTAATTAGTTTGTGTAATCAATTCAAAAGATTGATTTATTAATGTGATTAATTAGTTAAGTTATTAATTAAAAGATGATTAATTTATTTAGGGTTAATCACTTAATGAAATTAATTAATGATAATTACTTAATGAAAGTAATTAAAGGATAATTGTTTAATGTCATTAATTAAGGAGGGTAACTAATGGTTAATTACTAAATGTGATTTATTTAATGAAAATTACTTAATGGAAGTAAATGAGGATTAATTACTTAATGTAATTAATTAAAGTATGGATTAATCAACGAAATTAAATTAAGGATTAGTTAATTAATGTGATTAATTAAAGGATAATTAATCAATATAATTGATCATGGAATAATTAATTAAAGTAATTAATTCAGGATCAATGTGATAATTATTGTTAATTACTTTATGAGAGTAATTAAAGGATTATTTAATGTGAATGGTTAAAGGTTAATTAAATTGTATAATAATTAAAGGCTAATTGCTTAATGTAATTTAAGATGATAATTAAAAGATGATTAATTAATTGATTTGTAATTAATGATAAGTAAGAAGGATTTAAAGGTGATTGAAGTAATTAATTTAAATTTTATTTAAATTAATTAGAAATTGTGTGACTAATTAATTTTGCTTATGAATGATTAAATGATATTGGGTGCCTTAATTTTTGATATCTCTGATATGTGATTTGTGATGCTTTTGTGGTATGAGATGCTTTGGTTGAACAGTGATAATATGGGTTATTTATTTGAGATGAACTATTGTGTGGATATGATATCCTAAATATAAATTGTATTGTTTAAACTTAAAAAATTTGACTTGAAGAATGACATTGGATTCGAAGAGATCAGGGTCGGGTCAGTATATACCCGAAACCACTTGGATTTGTAATCTACAATAATTCTTTATGGATTTGACCTTGGAATAAATATGTTGGAATGGAATAAATGAAGTAAACTTCATCATTTAATCTGAGTAATTATGGTTAGATATGATTGAAAGATGTGTAACTGACTATGGAAAGTTGAGAACTCGTAGTAAGGTATGAATTATCTCGGGTTTTAAATAAGTTTTATGCATTAGTCTTTCTTGTTAGATGAGTTTACTCACACTGGTTTCCAGCCTGACACAGGTGTTACTTTGATGTAATGCTCAGGTCAGACCGAGTATTATAGATTTTCAGGTTAAAATGTTCTAGACCTCAGGAGGCAAGCTGGATGGCAGGAACATATGGAGTTTACCGCTGTGTATTGAGGCTTGTATTGATAGTAGTCTGGGACAAGTTGATATAACTTTCTAATCTATTTGTAATTATTTTTACTCTGATATATTGTATGTAAAGTAACAATTACAGTTTTTCTTTATAAAAATGCTACTATTTGTTATTATATTTAATCCGCTGCGAATGTGAGATGTTGTTGTTTTCTGTTCTTCTTCTTTCTTCTTTTCTTTAGCAATGTGAAATTTCCGGGGTTCGATTTCTTGGCACTTCTACAATGAACGTATTAGTGTCGACTTTTTGAGGTCTAAATTTGGGGTCGTTACATTTTGGTATCAGAGCTGAAGGTTAGGCAAGAACCTTGGCTCTGGTGGGTTTAGTCATTAAGGGTAGGGTCAATGGTACCCTAGAATGAGTTGAGTGTAGTATATATGAGAGCGTAATTTTTATTTTCTTATATAATGATTTTAGAAATGGTTTTAAAAATGACTTTTATATAAGTTTATCTTTTGATATATAAAGAAGTAATTTTTCTAATTATTAAATATATTAAAGAAATTGGTTGTTGATTATTAGAATTAAACAAAATAATAAGAATAAAGCGGTAATTGAAGTTCAACCAAACAAGAATTGGATAATAGGAACTATATAAATAAGATAAGCTAGAAATGGATTCAAACTAGAAAATAAAATCCTGAATTTGTAGAAGTGTTTTCAGAATAAGATAATAATGAACTGGTATCCAGATATGATAACCTTGGTTATTACCCTAAAATGTTTGTTGTATCTTGATTATGAAATGTTTATTAATGATTAAGAAAAAATGAAATGTTTTAAGGAAGTAAACATTTAGGTGAGTATGACTTATAAATTAGAATTGAAGATAATTTAAATTGTGAAGTTTTAAATCTAAGTCTAGAAAATTTGGAATTTGTTTCGAAGTGCTAAAAGAAATAATAAATAGTATTATTTGAATGAAAGGTTCCTATTTCAAACAAGAGTTGTTTGAAAATTTCAAAGAAATTTATTTTGAATTAGAAAAAAGGTGGTTTAAAATTTAAAGTATAACTTGGTGTGCAAAGGAAATAAATATGTATATATGTCAGAAATACATAATATTAAAAATGATTTGAAATAAACCCCAAGGTTGAGTTTTAAATTTTTCCTTGGAATGTGATGTGAAAACCCAAAGTGAAATAAGTTTTTAAAACTTAAGTGGGAAGATTATTAATAAGAAGTTTAAAATTTGAAATGGGAATCCAAATTGGGTAAAGTTGACTGGATTAAATTGAATTGAATTTAACTTAGGGGAAGTTAAATAAGTTTAGAACAAACAACCTGAATTGGAAATTTCAAGATGAAATTGAGATTCAACTTTGGAAGTTAAATGGTTGATTTTAATTGGGAGTATGTGTGATCTCAAAATGGGTTTGAGATCTGGAAATTGGAAATGGATGTTTTAAAATAATTGAGATGTGTAACGACCCACCTTTTTGGACAGTTTAAAAACAACGATCCAATACACATGCCGATTCCAAACCATTCAAAAGGGCAGATGGTTATTGGGCTAAATAAGAAAAGAAAAAAACGGAAAATAAAGGAAATGAAAAAACACAGAATCTTGTGGCGGAACGATAAAATATAACAGTCAAATAAACAGTTCATGAAGCTGTTTACAATACTTTGATAATTATTTATACAATATTTATCAGAGTTATACATATACAACAGAACAAATAAAATAATGCAGCAGACAACATGATGCAAAGATAATTAGAGTAATAGTATACCAAATCTTCGTCTTCGTCCTCCATAATAGATCTTCAATAAGCTGAAAAACACAGGTCTGACCCGAGCGTAATGAAAAGACAAAACACACGAGTCAGGACTAAAATATCCTCATGTAAGTTAAATCAATCGTAAATAAATATGAGTGTAACGGCGTCAGAGATGTTTACGGGGTTTGGCATCTCATATCCAGTGTCAACATACGTGCAATAACTTAAGAGATGTTACGGGATTTTCCATCTCTCAAGGATTCGTTAAACTATCTACTATGTAGTACAATATGCTATTATAATATGTATACAATAAAGTAAAAGTATTAAAATAGCGTTAAGGCGTTACCATAATTCCCCTTAACACATTTTTATAATGCCATAGTCTATATAGCACCGTAAACCCTACAGTAAACTGGTGGTTATCAGAGGGTACCCCATAGGTATAATGTAACGACCAGGTTTTTTCAACCATTCGCATCCATTATAAGTGCATAGGTAGACACTCATGCTGGAATTGAATTGCTCAAAATACCGCGGTGTAAATAAAAATTTGGCAAATCTCAGAATATGTAGTAAATAAATATCACAGATCACAGACACAGAGTAATAATAATGCAGCGGAAGTAAAAGAGATAGTAATTCATGAAGCTACAATATAAATATATCAGAGTTACATAAGATACAATAGAAGAAATAAAGTACAATAGAGGTTTAAATATGATAACCAAGTACAAGCTGAATAGAACAACCGAACTAAAAAGATGAAACTTGACAAGTAGATAATCTCCAGCGATTCCAATCTCCAGAAAGTGGAAATCCAAATCTGTGAATACTCAGGCTGACCCGAGCGTAAATAAAAATACAAACACTCGAGTTAGAACATACATACTTATACAATGTAAACCAATTCAAGTGAACTGTAGTAAAGGTACAAGCAACTTAGAAGATGCTTGGGACCGCCCATCCTCTAAGGATCCATTAAACTATTTACTATATAGTATATTTGCGCTATATACAGTAGTGTCTAATCAGTAAAGTATAATCACATAGAAAATAGCGTTAAGGGGATGGTGAACCTTAACGCGGTCGGATCTTTGAAACCAAAATCATAGTGGGCTCGATATAAGGAGATGACACGACACTCGAGGCAATGCCAGGGTGGATACACCGTTTGCACTCCCGGACTGGTGGTGACGGCAAGCCAGCAGCTTTCGCCCACCTCGAACAATACCCGCGAATCAAAGTGGCGCCACCTTATCGAATCACAAAAGTAATAGAATGGTTTCCGATCGAACATGCTCGATGAAAGGGTGCGACCCGTTGTGTAGCCCGGTATAGCTCCTGTTTTAGTCATTTATGCCTACTCACGGGAGTTGGGTCCACGTAATATACCTCGAGAACGTCGCCACCATCCTACTTCATTCTGGAATCTCCACCGCGTACACAGTTGTTAAAGTGGTTTTCGGTATTGGCCGGCTATAAGACAATATCCGATCCCGGTCTCTTTAACAACCAATCGTTATTATAACCCGTAGTTATAACTTTAAAACAATATTTTATACTTCAAAAATAAAATGTCATTTCAACCCAAACCTTTATTAAAATAAAGATTAAATCATTTCCAAACCATTTCAATATATCGTCATACCATATCTTTCAATTCAAATATTTATCAAAATAAATATCAAGTCATTTCTAACCATTTCAATATTTTAAATTATCACATCCTTTGAAAACTTCCTTTCAAATCATTTTAATACATCAAAATATCATAACCTTTCAAAGCTTCATTTTTCAAATCATTTAATATCAAAATATCATATCTTTCAAAACTTCGTTTCAAATCATTTTAATATATCAAAATATCATATCTTTCAAAACTTCGTTTCAAATCATTTTAATATATCAAAATATCATATCTTTCAGTACCACACTTCAAATCATTTTAATATATCAAAATATCATATCTTTTCGAAACCACATTTCAAATAATTATTCATTTTATTCAATTTAAAATACGATTTCAATTCATATTTCAAAACAGTTTATATTCCAAAAAAAAATCATTTTTAATCATAAAAATGAAGTTATTATGTTAAAAATTAAATTATTAAATTTCCAAAATTTTCAACTTCCAAAGTTCATTTATTCACTTACGTTTATCAAAACAGTGAAATTCCACTTTTCGCAGCATTTAGAAAATGCTACGGAAAGTTACATTCAAAACAATTCAATTCAACAAAAGACAACATTTTAAAATGTTATAATAGGGTTTACTTAAATTCCAAATAAACTTAGTTAAATTCTAAAATTATAGCACTTACACAATTGCTATAATAGTTTTTAATTCAATTTAGCTTTTTAGTTCATTATCATCAACTACAGCATTTACAAATACTGTAATATCATTTACATTGTAATTAATAGCATTTCAAAAATGCAGTCAATTAACTCCAAATATTCAATATAATTTCTCAACCAATTATATTTTTATTTAAAACAATTTTAACTCATAAAATCATACATTTTCACATTTATAAACATCATTTAATTTTCCTCAAGTTCATTATTTTATAAAGTTAAATTTCCATTCAAAAATCAAGATTTAATAATAATTCACTTATTAAATTGCAATGTTCAATTTTAAATTCCTTGCATTGAATTTCGACTTAACACTTAAGTTCAAATTCTCAAATATAACTTAGTTTTATTTTTATTTGCTTAGCTAAAAGTTCACTTTTAAGTCAATTTCATAAATTTCCAAATTTAGTTATATTTCAAAATTTCAACTTAAATATTCATTCATTTCACATTCAACTTTATCAAAAATCATTAATATGATATAAAATCACTTTAAATTAATTTAAATTCAAAATATCATAAATTTATCATATTTTCAAAGTTAATTTAAATTCCATTAAAAATTAAATCAAAATTTCCAAAATAACTTACATCCACATTTTCTAACTTTTCCATAATTTATTTAACTTATAGATTTCCAGAAAATAAATAATACATTACAAAAGTTATATTTTTATTAAATTTCAAATCAAATATTATAATAATTAAATTTCTATAATATTATAAAAAAATTTAGAAAAACATATTTTAACTACGAGCCTGTATATAATTTTCTACGCTAGGTAAAGTGATACGGGTAATATATCATTTCAACCCGTAATTTACAAAGAAAATCCAGGTTTTATCATTTCAAACCCGCAATCCCAAGTCAAAATGAATAATTTAAAAACCGTTCAGGCCTATCATTTCAGCCCATAACGATTTTTCCCTATTCTAAAGTCCGTTCGGGTATGTATCATTTCAACCCATGGTGATTCTAATTTACAGGGAACTTGCAGTGTGATAAACTGATAAAATATACAGAATAGCATGAAATAGCAGTAACATATGATATAACAGGTGTTTAAGCATGGGTGAACATCATATGATAATAATATAAGCATATATAACATGATAATATTGTTCTACAGATTCACAGGGTGTCAATTCACATTTGTATAAGTATAAACATCTGGTGAGAAATACTCACTTTTTTGATGCTGAAGATTGCAATACAAATGACACAACGGATTCCCGAAGGCACGATGACACAACAATAGGCTCAAGTGGGAAGAGATCCAAGCTTAGAACTTGTGTTACAACCCAAAACAAAACAAAATATAACACATGAATTTCTAATACAAAACAACATTGAAACCGATTGGAATAAAAGCAACAATGAACAAGATGATTTTACCATGCCTCAATCACTTCAATGCTTGGCCTAATGATGTTTTGGCTCAGGTATGGCATCATATAGGTCAGGTTTGGACTCGGAAAGGCATGGCTACAATGGAAATGAGAAGGGGTATGGTAAGTTATAAGGCAAAGTGGTTTTGGTACAACATAGGCTCGACCTATGGTCATGTTTGGGTTCGGCCTTCATCGCTACAGGTCTAGTCATGTCAGGTACAGGTCTGGAACTGATGTCAGAGGTGATGTGATGGCTGGAGGTGGGGGCTATGAGGTGGCCAAGGCAAGGTATGGAAGGGTAGTGATGAAACATGAGTTCTACTAGAATGTTTGTGGAGTTTTTGTGCAAAGTTTGTGGTGATGCTTCATCCAATGGTCATGGCCAGGAATTTTTTTGTCAGAGGAGGGGCTGAGGGCTGCTGTAGATGGAGGAGGTGATGGTGGAGCAAATAGGTACAACCAAGGTGGTGTATGAAGGTGGTGAAACAACTAGGCTAGGCTAGGCAATGTTTTAAGGGATTTTGCATAGTTTTTGTGGAGATTGGATCATTGGATGGTCAAACCACTCTCAGGTCAGAGGAGGGGAATGGTTTGGCCATAGATTGTATGGGAAGAAGTGGTGGTGGTCGGTGGTGGTGATTGTGAGGCTATGGCCGAGCAAACACATGGAAGAATCAAAGCAAATTCAAGTGAAAACATGGAAAAAAGAGGAAGAAAAGTGAGCAAAGAAGAAGCCATTTCTTATTTTTATTTGCTCAGATCTGAAATGGATGTGTATTATTGATGGAATGAGAAACTTTCACGTGATAAGCAAAAGAAAAGGAACGGCTACAATAAATTGATGCATTGATTGACAAAGAAACGGTAAAAGAAACGGTGAAACGACTTTACGTTTCTTAGCTTTTAAAACCTTCCGTACTTCCTTTTCTTTTAAATCAAGTAAAACAAAATAACTTCAGCAAGTACATCTAAAACCGAAATAAAGTGAAAAAAATAAAAATATATAATTAAATTTAAAGAAAATGTAAAAAGAATTAAGGAAATTGCTTAAAAATTGGAAACAAGGTTCAAAAATTACAATTAAAGCACCAATGGCTTTGGAAAAATATCTACTTCATTTTAAAAATATTCTAAAGCAAAATTTTGAAACAAAAAATTTATTTATCATTTCTAAAATAAAATAAAATAATTAATTAAATTGGAGAAAAATAGAAAAGAACTAAAGAAAATGTTTAAAAATTGGAAACAGGGCATGGAAATTACAAGAAAAATACTACTAGCTCTAGAAAAATTCCTACCTCACTTCAAAAATATTAAAAGACAAAAACATACATAAAATAACATATCAATACATATTACAATAAAATATGACAAAGAAAAATAAAATTTATACTATTTAAAATAACAAAATTGCAGAATAAACGAATTGCACTCAATATTGAAATATACATAACTTTCACAATTTAAATCCGTTTCCAACGAAACAAAAAGCAGTGTTCTTAAAATTTTATATACTTTCAATAAAAGATAAAATTTAAATTTTCAAACTTTGAAAAATTTAAATTAAAAGTCAAAGTTTGACTATTTTGACCTAAAATTCACTTTTTGAAAAATATTCTTTTTAGTCATGCTTTGGAATGATAATTCATATCAAAACTAAAGTTTATCATTCAAAATAAATAAAATAAGTTTTTAAATCAAAAATTAAATTAAAATAATTAAAATATACAAAAAAAATCATAAAATACAGGATTGTTACACTCTCCCCCACTCAAAACTTTTCGTCCCCGAAAAGGAATGAGGTACGGGAAAGCACAGAAAAAGATAGAGTGAAACAAGATTAGGACAAGATGACAAGGAGAAGGGAATTATACATGATAACTATTATGATAGGTAAGTTTAACAAGGTGCAGATTTATCAAAGATTATAGAAAGATTTCTAAGCAGAAAGATTATAGAAAGATGCCTATACCAGTCTATAGGAAGATAAGAATAATAAGGACAACAAAAGATAATTTGAAAAAAATAATAAGGAAATAAATTTGAAAGCATGGAAATTTCAACTTAAAATAGAGAATAAATCTTTTCACAAGTTAAATAAATCTTAACTATCCTAAATTTCATTATCTTATTATCCGATCATCTTAAATTAACAATTTTTAAAACCATGGGTTTGAAAAATAATCATGTATTACACTCACAATGTACTTAATAAATTTTATTCTTCTTTATTCCTAATTAAAATTAAATTTATTCCTCTCAATATATTTATCACTCATGTTAAATATGCTTACACTTATTATAACTGCTTTATTTTATTCTTAGTTCTTCTAACATTAATTTATTGTAAGTTATTCAATTACCCTTTCTTATATTTGCCTCTGTTAATCGTTTTTTAATTTAAGTGTATAACATTTATTATAACCACTCAAATTTTATTTATAAAATCTTTTTATATTGTATATTATCCAATTTCATTGTTAACTTCCGAAATTAAGGTAAGTTATATTTGAATACAATTGTATTATACAAATAAACTTTCCCATTAAATCATTTCATGCTTGATATTCATCTAAAATTTTGACTGATTTTTTTTTATAATTGAAATTATTCTTTAAAATAAAATTTAAGAACTAAATTTTCGATTACATTCAAACCATTTAGAGATAAGTAATAATATATACATAATATGTCAAATCAAATTTCAATCATATATCTATATATATTAAAATCAAGTCATATTTTAGAGATTCAAATCAATTAAATTTCCCAAAACAAAGCTGTAGCAAGACTACAGGGCGGTCTCTTAACTTCGAAACTCGAAAATAAATGTCGATGATGCTGCAGTCATCACCGAAGTTATTTCCCAGCGGCAATGAGAAGAGTGCTAACTTTAAACTTAAATGTATTGGAAACATATTCTTATTCGAAAGTACTTTAAATAATATACTTTAAAACTTAAACACAAGGTTTGAAACCATCGAAAATTAAATTCTCAAATTTCTTGTTTTAAATTCATTTCAGTTCCTAAATAAATTTATAAACAACTATCTATAAATTCATTTATAGAAAAATAAATGATAAATCAAGTTTTATCATTTCAAATGATCAATTTTAAATTAATTTATTAAGTTCCATAAATTTACTTACATATCAAAATTTATTTCATTAACCAAATTTTAAAATAATATTGTGTCAGTTTGTTCTGTCAAAGTGTTTTAGAAATCCTACCGATAACGCTGATCAGGCGAATCGATCGGAAACCCAAATCAACATCAACAACTCAAACAACACAATATATAAGACAAAACATAGGTATACGAGTACAATTCAAAATGTTTGGAAGAATAGATTGGAAACAAAAGACAAGATGATTAAATAACAGAGCAGAGAGGTGGATAGGCTTAAATAAATCACGGGCAACCTTTACCGGGTCAACCGCGACTTAAAGAATAAGATCAATGTGGATTTTTCTGGGGTAAATCTATTTTGATCTCAAGAGTTAGAGTTTTGAAATAACAAAAGATATTAGCATCTAAACCAAGGATAGATAAGAATCTCTGGTGAATCGATGCTAATTGTAAGGGAGTTTCCCCTTTTTTTCAATTCAATTTGAAATTGGCGTGACCGCCGACTCACTTGAAAGATCATTCGAAGCGGAGTTATGGAATACTCCAGAGTCAAAAGAAGATGAATAGTGAGGGATATGAATGGGTTTTGGAACCGTAAGGAACGTTCCAAAATTCAAAGAAATCGAGTCAAAAAGGAAGAGATTCAAACTCGAATCAAAGTGATTCTGTAAATACATTCACTCCATATGCTGAGTTTTGCCTAGAGCTACCAAAGCTCTGATACCAACTGTAACGACCAGGTATTTTCAACCATTCGCATCCATTATAAGTGTATAGGTAGACACTCATGCCGGAATTGAATTGCTCAAAATACCGCGTTGTAAATAAAAATTTGGCAAATCTCAGAATATGCAGTAAATAAAAATCACAGATCACAGAAACAGAGTAATAATAATGCAGCGGAAGTAAAAGAGATAGTAGTTCATGAAGCTACTACATAAATATATCAGAGTTACATAAGATACAATAGAAGAAATAAAGTACAACAGAGGTTTAAATATGATAACCAAGTACAAGCTGAATAGAACAACCGAACTGAAAAGATGAAACTTGACAAGTAGATAATCTCCAGCGATTCCAATCTCCAGAAAGTGGAAATCCAAATCTGTGAATACTCAGGCTGACCTGAGCGTAAATAAAAATACAAACACTCGAGTCAAGACATACGTACCTATACAATGTAAACCAATTCAAGTGAATTGTAGTAAAGGTACAAGTAACTTAGAATATGCTTGGGACCGTCCATCCTCTGAGGATCCGTTAAACTATTTACTATATAGTATATTTGCGCTATATATACAGTAGTGTCTAACCAGTAAAGTATAATCATATAGAAAATAGCGTTAAGGGGATGGTGAACCTTAACGCGGTCGGATCTTTGAAACCAAAATCGTAGTGGGCTCGATATAAGGAGATGACACGGCACTCGAGGCAATGCCAGGGTGGATACACCGTTTGCACTCCCGGACCGGTGGAGACGGCAAGTCAGCAGCTTCCGCCCACCTCGAACATTACCCCCGAATCAAAGTGGCGCCACCGTATCGAATCACAAAAGTAATAGAATGGTTTCCGATGGAGCATGCTCGATGAAAGGGTGCGACCATTTGTGTAGCCCGGTATAGCTCCTGTTTTAGTCATTTATGCCAACTCACGGGAGTTGGGCCCACGTAATATACCTCGAGAACGTCGCCACCATCCTACTTCATTCTGGAATCTCCACCGCATACACAGTTGTTAAAGTAGTTTTCGGTATTGGTCGGCTATAAGACAATATCCGATCCTGGTCTCTTTAACAACCAATCGTTATTATAACCCGTAGTTATAACTTTAAAACAATATTTTATACTTCAAAAATAAAATGTCATTTCAACCCAAACCTTTATCAAAATAAGGATTAAATCATTTTCAAACCATTTCAATATATCGTCATACCATATCTTTCAATTCAAATATTTATCAAAATAAATATCAAATCATTTCTAACCATTCCAATATTTTAAATTATCATATCCTTTAAAAACTTCCTTTCAAATCATTTTAATACATCAAAATATAATAACCTTTCAAAGCTTCATTTTTCAAATCATTTAATATCAAAATATCATATCTTTCAAAACTTCGTTTCAAATCATTTTAATATATCAAAATATCATATCTTTCAAAACTTCGTTTCAAATCATTTTAATATATCAAAATATCATATCTTTCAGTACCACATTTCAAATCATTTTAATATATCAAAATATCATATCTTTTCGAAACCACAATTCAAATCATTATTCATTTTATTCAATTTAAAATACCATTTCAATTCATATTTCAAAACAGTTTATATTCCAAAAAAATCATTTTTAATCATAAAAATGAAGTTATTATGTTAAAAATTAAATTATTAAATTTCCAAAATTTTCAACTTCCAAAGTTCATTTACTCACTTACGTTTATCAAAACAGTGAAATTCCACTTTTCGCAGCATTTAGAAAACCTACGGAAAGTTACATTCAAAACAGTTCAATTTAACAAAAGACAACATTTTAAAATGTTGTAATAGGGTTTACTTAAATTCCAAATAAACTTAGTTAAATTCATAAATTATAGCACTTACAAAATTGCTATAATAGTTTTTAATTCAATTTAACTTTTTAGTTCATTATCATCAACTACAGCATTTACAAATACTGTAATATCATTTACATTGTAATTAATAGCATTTCAAAAATGCAGTCAATTAACTCCAAATATTCAATATAATTTCTCAACCAATTATATTTTTATTTAAAACATTTTTAACTCATAAAATCATACATTTTCACATTTATAAACATCATTTAATTTCCCTCAAGTTCATGATTTTATAAAGTTAAATTTCCATTCAAAAATCAAGATTTAATAATAATTCACTTATTAAATTGCAATGTTCAATTTTAAATTCCTTGCATTGAATTTCGACTTAACACTTAAGTTCAAATTCTCAAATATAACTTAGTTTTATTTTTATTTGCTTAACTAAAAGTTCACTTTTAAGTCAATTTCATAAATTTCCAAATTTAGTTATATTTCAAAATTTCAACTTAAATATTCATTCATTTCACATTCAACTTTATCAAAAATCATTAATGTGATATAAAATCACTTTAAATTAATTTAAATTCAAAATATCATAAATTTATCATATTTTCAAAGTTAATTTAAATTCCATTAAAAATTAAATCAAAATTTCTAAAATAACTTACATCCACATTTTCTACCTTTTCCATAATTTGTTTAACTTATAGATTTCCAGAAAATAAATAATACATTACAAAAGTTATATTTTTATTAAATTTCAAATCAAATATTATAATAGTTAAATTTCTAAAATATTTTAATTTTTTTTAGAAAAACATATTTTAACTACGAGCCTGTATATAATTTTCTATGCTAGGTAAAGTGATACGGGTAATATATCATTTCAACCCGTAATTTACAAAGAAAATCCGGGTTTTATCATTTCAAACCCACAATCCCAAGTCAAAATGAATAATTTAAAAACCATTCAGGCCTATCATTTCAGCCCATAACGATTTTTCCCTATTCTAAAGTCCATTCGGGTATGTATCATTTCAACCCATAGTGATTCTAATTTACAGGGAACTTGCAGTGTGATAAACTGATAAAATATACAGAATAGCATGAAATAACAGTAACATATGTTATAACAGGTGTTTAGGCATGAGTGAACATCATATGATAATAATATAAGCATATATAACATAATAATATAGTTCTACAGATTCACTGGGCGTCAATTCAAATTTGTATAAGTATAAACATCTGGTGAGAAATACTCACTTTTTTGGTGCTGAAGATTGCAATACAAATGACACAACGGATTCCCGAAGGCACGATGACACAACAATAGGCTCAAGTGGTAAGAGATCCAAGCTTAGAACTTGTGTTACAACCTAAAACAAAACAAAATATAACACATGAATTTCTAATACAAACAACATTGAAACAGATTGAAATAAAAGCAACAATGAACAAGATGATTTTACCATGCCTCAATCACTTCAATGCTTGGCCTAATGATGTTTTGGCTCAGGTATGGCATCATATAGGTCAGGTTTGGACTCGGAAAGGCATGGCTACAATGGAAATGAGAAGGGATATGGTAAGTTATAAGGCAAAGAATGCTAAAGGTCAAGGCAAAGTGGTTTTGTTACAACATAGGCTCGACCTATGGTCATGTTTGGGTTCAGCCTTCATTGTTACAGGTCTGGTCATGTCAGGTATAGGTCTGAAACTGATGTGATGGCTGGAGGTGGTGGCTATGAGGTGGCCAAGGCAAGGTATGGAAGGGTAGTGATGAAACATGAGTTCTGCTAGCATGTTTGTGGAGTTTTTGTGCAAAGTTTGTGGTGATGCTTCATCAAATGGTCATGGCCTACATTTTTTTTGTCAGAGGAGGGGCCGAGGGACGCTGTAGATGGAGGAGGTGATGGTGGTGCAAATAGGTACAGCCAAGATGGTGTATGAAGGTGGTGAAACAACTAGGCTAGGCTAGGCAATGTTTTAAGGGATTTTGCATAGTTTATGTGGAGATTGGATCATTGGATGGTCAAACCACTCTCATGTCAGAGGAGGGGAATGGTTTGGCCGTGGATTGTGTGGGGAAGAAGTGGTGGTGGTCGGTGGTGGTGATTGTGAGGCTATGGCCGAGCAAACACATGGAAGAATCAAAGCAAATTCAAGTGAAAACATGGAAAAAAGTGGAAGAAAAGTGAGCAAAGAAGAAGCCATTTCTTATTTTTCTTTGCTCAGATCTGAAATAGATGTGTATTATTGATGGAATGAGAAACTTTCACGTGAATAAGAAAAAGAAAAGGAACGACTACAATAAATTGATGCATTGATTGAAAAAGAAACGGTAAAAGAAACGGTGAAACGACTTTACGTTTCTTAGCTTTAAAAACATTCCATAGTTCCTTTTCTTTTAAATCAAGTAAAAAAAATAACTTCAGCAAGTACATATAAAACCGAAACAAAGTGAAAAAAATAAAAATATATAATTAAATTTAAAGAAAATGTAAAAAGAATTAAGGAAATTGCATAAAAATTGGAAATCGGGTTCAAAAATTACAATTAAAACACAATGGCTTTGGAAAAATATCTACTTCATTTTAAAAATATTCTAAAGCAAAATTTTGAAATAAAATAATTTATTTATCATTTCTAAAATAAAATAAATAATTAAATTGGAGAGAAATAGAAAAGAACTAAAGAAAATGTTTAAAAATTGAAAACAGGGCATGGAAATTACAAGAAAAATACTACTAGCTCTAGAAAAATTCCTACCTCACTTCAAAAATATTAAAAGACAAAAACATACATAAGATAACATATCAATACATATTACAATAAAATATGACAAAGAAAAATAAAATTTATACTATTTAAAATAACAAAATTACAGAATAAACGAATTGCACTCAATATTGAAATATACATAACTTTCACCATTTAAATCCATTTCCAACGAAACAAAAAGCAGTTTTCTTAAAATTTTATGTACTTTCAATAAAAGATAAAATTTTAAATTTCAAACTTTTGAAAATTTAAATTAAAAGTCAAAGTTTGACTATTTTGACCAAAAATTCACTTTTTGGAAAATATTCTTTTTAGTCATGCTTTGGAATGATAATTCTTATCAAAACTAAAGTTTATCATTCAAAATAAATAAAATAAGTTTTTAAATCAAAAATTCAATTAAAATAATTAAAATATACAAAAAAATCACAAAATATAGGATTGTTACATATAACACAAAACAAAACATAGTGGTCGCGAATAGGATAATTAGTATGACAAGGTACATGAGGCGATACCAACTAGGATACTAGTAGTTGCGTGATCCAGATTGATGTTGAGCATAGCCGGCAGCTACCTCAACACCGCGAAACAACACTCCCAAATCGAGGGGTGCACCCAAATCGAATCACAAAAGTAATAGATATGGTATCGAAGAAGTGTGTCCGCTAGAGATGGCGAACCTCAATGGCCCGGCACGGCTCCTGTTTTAGTCATGTCAGGGGTCATCCAATATCGTTCTCTTTCTTCAGTCAACGCGTTCACCAAACCATTCACTTCATTCTGGATCAACACTCCGCTTATAATAGTTATTAAAGTGGTTTTCGGTATTGACGGAGAGTATGTCCATATCTGATCCCCGTCTCTTTAATAACTACGTATTATTACACCGATGGCTCTTTTACATTTCAAATCAATTCATAATTGATATCAAAATATCATATTCGCTTCAAAAAAAATCAAATCCATTTCAAATATCATCATATCTATTCAAAAGTAAGATTTTGTTTCAAAAATCATTTTTTGCCTCAATAACCCATTTCGATTTCAAAATCATTTCGAATTTCAATTTAGGTTGCAACTTCATTTAACCCAATTCGTACTTAAATTCAAGATTTAAACATAAACATTTCACCTTATCGACCAACTTGAAATTTTAGAAAATAGTTGAAGTAGTTTTAAAAGTTGTTTAAATAATTAAAATAGTTAAAGATACTTAAAATCTTTAAATGGATTTCAAATAGATAAGTTAATTTAATATAGTTAATATAGGTTAAAATAGATGAAATATAATTAAAATAAGTTAACATGGTTTAAGATGGGTTAAAATGATTTATTATTATTAATATAGGTTAAAATAGTTTAAGAATTTGAAGATGGTTTATATAACAGAGTAGTTTGGAAAACAAAATGAAACAGCTTCAAAACCAAACCATTCAATTATAACTTCCTAATTCAAAACAATTTCAATTTCCATTCTACCGGTTCAATTTCGATTTCAATTCAAACCAATGTCAACTTTGACTTCAATTAATTCAATTCTACATTCACTTTCAATTACTTCAATTTCAATTTATATCGATTTGGAGCTTGAATTTCAAAATATCAATTTATAACACTTAACAAAATTTTCCTTCGATATTCAAATTTAAATCCAAATTTCAAATATGATTCAATTTCAAGCTCAATTTCAAAATATCATTTTTATGTCACTTTTACTTAGTAATACTCAAAGCTCGAAATAATGTCCAATCTTTAAAACAAATAAATTTTCGAAATTCAATCATATCCCAATTTTTAAATTTCAAAGTCTCAACTTAAATTATTTAACAATTTCTTTTAACCAAAATTTATTTCAACATTCCAAACTCAAATTTTTTGGAGATAAAATCGATTCTTATAAATTGATTTTATTTATCACTTTTAAATCAAAACATTTTATAAAAATTTCAAATCAACGATTTTAAAATTTTATTAATTTAACCAATCCGGTGTCCGTATATAATTTTCTATCCTATGGCCAAGTGATTATTTATTTCAATTAAATGTCAGGGATGAATATATATATCACTTAAACTAAATCACAGTGTCATATGTATGCATAACAGGATATATATAAGCAAATAAACATCCAAACATTTAAATATCAACCAATAGCATCCATCGAAATAGATCATCCAATAGACAATACAATTTTCGGCAATTTCATAGTTATCAATATCAGGTAATTTAATCGCAATTCAATTTTAATTTCAATTTGACTGTCAATTTAATTTTCAACGGTGAATTCAAATGACAATCTATATGACAATTAAATTTTCCAAACAACGACAAATAAAACTCATATCACTTCATAATATCAAATTTAACTACCATAAAGATATTCAGTACGTTGTGAGCATTATAAAACACTCACCTTCATGTCCTGTTGTCACCGAGACGTTCCAGTTTAGAACTAAACCGGACGACTCCCGATTTTAGCCCAAATTTCCACTATTTCCAAATTCCTCCAAATTAGTTTCATTTCGAAGCTCCCGTCATTACGATCGCAACGCAAAAAGTTTCGTTCCAATCGGACCTCGTATGTAGAAGTTATACATTTTTAAGTTATCGACATTCGAATTTATAAAACAATTTATATAGATATTAAAATTTATCCATACCCAAAGCAAAAGAGGCCCATCCCACTAAACATATTCTTCCCCAAAACAAAGCCTGTACGCGCAAATGCACAAACCCACCATTGTCGTGCATTTCCTTCCAATGATACGGAGCTAGGCTACACAACTCGATGAACCGACAATGCCATCCGACTTCTCATCGAAATTTCCACCATCCCCCATCCCAAATTCTAAGCTCGACGCCACCCAGGAAGTCGCGACTCGTGCCCAGCTGCAAGCACGACGTGACATGTCGCATGCCCCACAACATGATCGCGCACCACCAAAACGTGCTCCGAGGTGCTATTTTCGACGACGAGCTCAAATCAAAGCTCCGTTTCGCGAATCGAAGCCTATATCCTCCACGATTTCCAACCCTAGTTCACGCCTAAGAATGGCATGGACCCTAATAGTTGTTGCACCAACCAACGACCATACCAAACCGAAGAGAAGGACGAAACATGAATTTAGGAATTGGTTTGAGGATTTTTAGATTAACAGTTTGTGAGATGTAATTTTTCAAAGCTTCATTACCATTTTCCCTCTGTGCTTGGCTGTTATGAATAGAAGGAAGCGTATATAAAAAGGAAGTGGAACAGTGATATGTTAGGATGGCTGGGAAAAGAAAGAAAAGAGACAGATGTGATGGGTACAGTCAAGTCAATATAGTAATTATTATTATTTTAAATTCGAATATCTAGATATTTTTATCAAACTCCTATCAAGACATGCCTATAGACATTTATAATGTTTTACCCACATTTCGAACACAATGGAACATGTTTCAGGGCCTAATTCGATCGTATGTGCGAGTTACGGAAATAAACGATCAATTTTAAATTAAATCGATTAAATTAATTTTTAAGCGTTTTGAGCTGCCACGGTCAAACGGCAACTCCGATTGCTATTGAAATTGAAACCCGATAATAATAAACTATTACGGATCTAATGGAACTGGTTTCGTCGAATTCCGAGACTGCGTCCCGGAAAGCTATTTTAACTCGTCGATTAAGTCGACGACTTTTCAAAATTTATAGGATTGCTAAATTTCCAATTTTAAAATCTTATTAACTTTATTATAATCCAAATATGACTTACATTCACTTTGGAAACCAATTTGGATCATATTAAATCGAATTTCAGTTATTCACTCTATTTTCATATATAAAATTTCAATATCAACTTAATCATATCAAATTCGGAATTTAATTATTCAAACATTTGTAATATTAAATTTAAAGAAATTTGATTATTCTTAAATCACTATCTTTTGAAATATTCAAAACGAACTTATCAACTTAACTTTTGAAACAAATTCAAATTATAGAACAACCATTTCCATTAAACAGTTATTCGATTCCCGTTATTCAATTATTCAATAAATTCCAAGTATTAAATTTAAACAATTTAATTGTTCAATATTTGATGGATTTCAATATTGGATTAAATACATTTTCGTTATCAGTCGATTACTTTATTACATCAAATGAATTCCACATTATTATTTAACTTCAGTTAGAGATAATGCACTCAACTAATATATAAAATTTCATTTCAATTGCAATTAGTTACTAAATTTAATTCGACTAACTAAATGAATAGGTAACTTAACTAATTATCACTGTTAACTTTTAATTACACTTATAAGTTTCTTATTTACAAACAAGTGTCACAATTACCTATACAATACAAATTCATTCAATTACCGTTGACTGCATATTATTTCAATTGATTTGGGATTTCATTCAATTCATAAATAATTAACTTAGATAAAATTTGTTGCAATTCATTCTAGTTTTTATTATCATAAATAAATTACAAATTTTTAATTCTTCCAACATTAAACCATGAAATCTTATTAAATTAACATTTTTAATTATCGAAATTTTACGGGTCGTTACACTCTCCCCCACTCAAAACTTTTCGTCCTCGAAAAGGAAAAAGAAGGGAAAAGGGACTAAGTAAAGAATTCAACATTTGATATATTTTACTCAAAATTATCAACTTATAAAATTGTTACTACACTTCCACTACGCTACTATGATTAACCTATGAAGTTTACGAGTTAGTTATCAAACACGCTATAAAATTTTAAAACTTGAAAAAATTTCTAACACCCGGATTTACGAAATATTTCGACAGAGTCTCCTTTGCGCGGCTCGATCGGTATAGCTACAAAACACCTCTACGGGCCCCAATCCAACAAAAGAAAATCAAAAGCCAAGTGGCTCATCAAAAATCACCAAATCCAATGACAAAATAAACATGTACCTTTTGTCGGGCAATCCAAATTTCCTTGATTTTAAATACCTGCATCTTATTTACCAATGATAACCAATTATACAATTTAAAAGGATCATTTTATATTTGGCATCTTCAATTTCCAATATTAGCTTTTAATTAAGTCTGTAAGCCGTACATATATCATCCGTGAGCAATACCAAATCTAATTGCTTATTCGATCACACAATTTCACTTCCAACTAGTATCGTTCACACGACTCTCTAGTGCGGACAAAGGTTTGGTTCCTTGATTGGAAACTGTTACTCTCCTTGCATAGCCATATACAATGATAGAGAATTCCAAAATCAAATCAAAAATCCCTATCCAGGGTTCGCCGTCGATAATCGAGTGAAAAATCCTAACTTGGATCGATATAAATTATCTCGAAATTTGTGCTCGAATTTGGATCAAATCGTTATGCGAATAAAATAATATACGTACAATCTCACGTATTACCTTCTAATGGATTTCTATCCAATTTATCTATACTAAATTATTTTATTGACTTCTATTTTTATTTACAATTAATTATTCACAATCCATTATTCAGTTAGTATATTCATTTCTTTACATAACATATTCTTTAACATTATCTTTTCTTAAACATCATATCATAGAATTTACTTACTCAAGTTCATTTTAAACATTCTACAAAATTTAATTACATCCAATTTCATTTTCCAATCGATTCTTAGCTATACCTAATTCTTTTGTTTTATTTACTTCAATTTCATAATTTTAGTTAATAACAAGTTTATTTATGAAACATTTTATCAACCAGCACTTTAGTTTATTAATCAACCTATAAAAGTCTAACCTCTCATAAATGACTTTTCTTGGTTTACAGTTATCTTAAAGGTTACAAATTCATTTTTTTTTTCAATCCCTTTGCAATTTATATTTATTTTCTATAACCAATTTACAAAGATATAATACGATTCATTTATCTTCTTTCTTAATTTCACTTACTTGTTCAATTTATCCATTCATCATTTCATGTTATATTTAAGTATTAATAATTTTTATCACAACCAAATTTTCCATTTATATACATTTTAATTCCTCTTGAGTTTTCCTTACTTGTGTACTTCAATTATTTTCAGGTTCTGTTTAGTTGTACAATATCTCATTACATATCCAAAACATCATTTCAACTTCTTAATATTTGGTAAGTCATATTATATGTTATTAGAATGCAAATTTGGTATTATACAAATTTATAGAATTTCATTTTACTTAATCAGAATGTTCATAAATTTGATTTATTTAAATCCTCTTTACCTTTCAACTTTAAAGGTACACTACAACTCTAAAGTTTTCCCAAAACGTAAGCTTAGATATCTTAATCCTCTTATTTTATAAATTTTGGTTATTCGCATTTCATTGAAATAATTTGAAAATCACTAATTAACATAACTTAGAAATTTAAATGCCCGGTTCTTTTCAAATTGTTTGAAATAAACATATACACTTATATCTTTAATGTATCAAATCATACCTTTGGAGTTTGAACCAAAACCCATTTACCCAAAATAATTTCGAAGAAAAGCAAAGCTTCTTAGAAGTCTCCCCCACTTAGAGACTCGAAAATGAACGTCGATGATGCTGCGCAGTCATCACCGAAATTATTTTCCAGCGATAGAAGAGAGAAGTACTTAATTCGTTCCTTCTTAAAAATCCTTTCAAAATATTTCCTATAAATATTTTCCAACTAACATCACAATATATTTTCTTCAAAGCTTTGAAAACCATTTTAAAAGTCCCCGGGTCTTGAATTAATATTTTCCAATTTAAACCTGTTTTAATTTATAAGTCACCTTTATAAAATATTCTTATAGGATTTGCTTTCTTAAAACATTCCACAAGTGTTTTGTCATTGTTCATCTTGTAACTGTCACGATCCAAATTTCAGCGTTCGAAAATCGACATCCGTACTCCACTGTACTTGAATGCCGCAGATCCAAACGTCGAAATTCGAGTCATGCCGGAGCTTATAACACATTAAGTAAATAACACAGCGGAAGAAAAAGAATAGCATATATCAATATACAACATTTGATACAATAGCTGATACAACATGAATGATACAACATAATGGTACAATAGATATCAACATTATCAGAGATACAAAGAATAGCAGCGGAAAGAAAAGATAACACAGCAACGGAACAACAACTTCAATAGTCTTCAAAGAAAGAACTCCAGTATCAGTAATCTCCATCTCCAAAGCACCAATCCAGAAATAGCTCAAACTCCAAATAACGATGCTCAAAGATAAGCAAATGCAGCTGTGGTCCAAAACTGAACCAACTCCAGAAATCTACTAAGAATCTGACTATCTGAAAACCCAACTCTAGAACTGCCCGTGTGGGAAAATAGTGGGCACCCAGAGTTTAGGAAAGGAACAATAAACTCCAGGTCAGTCGTAGGACTGGTATGAGCAAACAAAAGCAATTGGTCTTTTAAAACGAACAAAAGAATTTAAATTTTGAAATCCGTAATGCTTTTTGGAAAATGAAACTACCATAAGGCCTCCCGCACACACACACAATGCAAACGCAGAATCGGAGGAGATTTCTCCTTATGATAGTCAAAGATGCTTACTACGCAAAAATCAAATCATTTTTGATATTATTATTAGTGCATAGTGTAGAAAACAATTTCGAAAGTAGAATATAAATCCTAGCCAGCATACAACTCTTCGCCGTATGCCTACTATAGCTACCATGTTCAATAGCAGGTTACCGCCACATTCCATGGCAGGTTATACAAATAAAATCGTACAGGGCGCGTAGTGCTTTGATTGGATTTCCAACAAATGGTCAGGCTAAGGAACTTCCTACTGTCTATGGGATCGCCTCTGGCGGGACGTCCCGAGAACTAACGTTACGGTTAGATCTCTGCCAACACAAGGCCGGGTTACCTCTGTAACTAGGTAACTACTACACGAATATGCCATCCCCCGGTCCTTTGGGACCTTTATCCGAGGCGCCTCAAAGCAACAACCACACAGTAAATGAGATTGGAGCAACCACATAGGTTAAATACCAGGGCTCCATACCTGATACCACCCTTTACCAGAAGGGAATGACATACCCTAAAGGGAGCGACCCTCATAACCTTGCCGCATCTTTCCTGTTTCGACCATTTCCGGGGAGTGAGGTCCTGATGCAGTCTCGTCCACAAAGCTACGCTTTGTGCAACAAAGCCATGCTTTGGGTCAACAGATGACCAAAGCAATGATCACAAAGATAAATGATCAAACAGATGATCATATCACAAATGATCAACCAATGATCATCACACAGCAGCACTCAGCATGCCACATTACCAAATTGGGAATATCACCGATAAATATCAACTACATAACCTCTGAGCTCGTACGTCTCAGAGAAGGGTGTTAAGCTGAGAGAATAAATTCTCCGCCACCAAGCAGAAATGTATTTGATAGAAATCAGATAACATCTCAAAGTGTAATGTCGGACATACAACCATACAAGTCTGTTCCGGGTTCGAACAGAACCGAAGGCACTTCCGAAGAAGCCCTTGCAAATCCGGGTATCCCCGATCCCGATCGGACTTCCCATCACTAAGGAGAACTCTATACCGGAGCAACTCAGTGCAGAGTCAATCGATAGGTCATCCTATCGTTCTCACAGATACCCGGTCTTCACCACCGGTCTTCAATGCTATCCATAACGACGTATCACATATTCGGAATGGGCTATATGACACAAAGGTCCTCTCCCGGCTAAACCGAATAGTGAGCGCAAAATTTAAAAACATATGGATATGGGATTTCGGTTAAGTCACAACTTAAAAATCCAAAGCTTTTCTTTCAAATGGTTAAACAAATTACCCTTTTAAATCTTTAAATAAAAAGATTAATTTCACAAAGTTTCACCAAATTTCATAAAGGTCTATCTATAGATTCAAAACAACTTCCATTCCAATTGGATTAACTCGATAAATCTTTAAATTAAAGATTTAATTTATAGCTTTCAAAACACGTTCCAAAGATTTATTCATAACTTGGAAAACCATTTTTCATTTTGAAACTTGAATTCCTTTTAACACATATTGGAAACCCATTTCTTATATGAAAGCTTCTATTATTTGGAAACAACAGTTTTCGTTTCAGAAAAGTCCGATTTATACAAATTGAGAATCTTGGGTTAAATTTAAATTCCAAACATCACTTTTTAAAATGGTTTAAAAACCCATATAAATCCATTTATAAGTTGGATAACTTTTTAAACCCTAGTTCCCAAATTATAGAATTCAACTTCAAATATTGAATTCAAATTTAAATCAAATTATTTAAATTTCAAAACTTAATCAAGTTATTCAAATAACTTTTATTTTTTTGAAATTCATTTTATTCAAAAGCTTCAATTCTAATTCCAAAACTATTTTGGATTCAAAAATTCAAAATTTTAAAACAATTTCAAAATCTGTGACTTAACCCATTTCCACGTGCAATCCATATTTGTGTGTGTATAAGTGTGGTCCAGGGGTTCAACACAATAGTGCACAACATCCATTATCACAGATTCAATCATATCGACAAGCGGTATAACCCATAACGCTTATCTATATTCACAGATTCATAGATAAAGTAAAATATCATTCACAAAGATTAACTAATATGATTCGATGTGGGTTTCGGATAACCGACTGGAATCCGACTCCCTGTCGCATCGAAATCCAAATGGCATTCTACGGGTCAAGGGGTTTCATATTCATATGACAATATATTCATCATAAATATAGCAGATCAGCACAAATTATCACATAGCATCACATCACATATCAAATATATCAATCCATCACACAACATTCAATAACAATCAGCATCTACAATTAAGATAAATAAACTGGGTGGTTTTAAATTTATTACCTACATGATTACTTTCATTTATTAGTCCTAACTAATTAACTATCCATATTTATCCAATTAATAAATCTTCAATTATTAATTTAAAATCTAATATCATTCAATTAATGATTTCTTAATTACAAATTTATTTATACTAAGAAAAATTAATCTTAAACCTTAAATTAATCAAATTAAAACCCTTACTTACTTTAATTAATTATCCATTTCATAAATTAATTAATTATATTAATTATCCATTTGTACTACCTTAATAATTAAATGAATTACAAATCATTAGACTTTTTCTTTATCTTTAGATAAACATTCCTTATTTAAATTATGCATTTTAAAAACAAAATGTTTTTAAATTTACATTAAATTCCATTTAGCATTCTCTTTAAACTCAAGACTCAAACTTGTCTTAAATAAGAGTTTAAAACAATACACAACTTAACCTTATATGTTTAAAAGAAACATATACTTTATTAATAAGTGTAAAACAATTTAGATTTCAATTCGACTTGAATTCAAATAAATTTTAAAAATTGCTTTAAAATCTCAAAACTGAAATATAACTTCCATTTCCAATTTAGTTTAACTTTTTAAACCTCTTCCTACAATTTCACCTTCAATTCAAAGGTAAATCATTTGAAAGCAATTTAAATTAAATTCTTTACTTTAAAACTGAAGTTTAAAAATTTAAATCCAGATTAAAAAACTCAGTTTTCAATTCATTTTGAGTTTCTAATTTAAATATTTACCCATCCAATTCAAATGCAAATCACATATGCATTTATGCTTGAGAGTTTGAAAACAAATTTAAATTTAAAAAAAAAACATCAATGATTTCAAATTTCAGACAAATCAAATTTGAATTCATATTCAAATTTCATATTTTTTTTTTTAAAACTCAGTATAAATTTCCACTTACAATTTTAAACTTTATCTTTGCATTTAAAACAGAAAACAGTTTTTTTTCTTCTTTTTTTTTTCTCTGTTTATTTAAAAACCAAACTTTGAAATTTTCTGAATTTCAATGATTTCAATGACCAGAATTCAAACTCATTTGAATTCATGTTTAAATCCAGTTTTTAAAATCCTAAGTCAACATTGTAGTTTGCAAATAATTTCAAATTTTATAAACTAGAAACAGGTTTCCTGTTCTTCTATTTTTATTTTATTTATTTATTTTTATTTTTTTTTTATTTTAAAAACATAAATGGTTTCAAATATCTGACAAATTAAATTTGAATTCATATTCAATTTCAACTAAAACTCCGTTTCAATCTCCACTTGAAATTTAATTTGTCTTCACATATAAAAACAGAAACAGTTTTCTGTTTTATAAAAAATCAAACTTTGAAATTATCTGAAATTATTTCAACAGAATTCACACTTATTTGAATTCATATTCAAATTCAGGTTCTTAAAGCCTAAGTCCAAACTAAGTTTACATTTTAAACTTTCACTTCAAATTTAAAAACTGCAAACAGTTTTCCTGTTCCTTTATTTTTTAACCAAACTTGAATTTCTGCATTTAAATTATTTAAATTTAGAATTCAAACTTTTTGAATTCATTTTTTTTTTTTAGATTCTGTTTTACTCCTAAGTTCAATTTCCATATTCAAATTTAAACTTTATTTTTTTAAATTTCAAAACTGCAAAAACATGCTTCTGTTTTGCTAAAAACCTGAAACATAAACACTCTGACCTACCTATTTGACTTCGAGTCAAATCCCCTTCTACTTCGAGTTTTCCTTCAAAAATCTCGAGACCATCCCGAGTTAAAATCCTTGCAACCAACAACATCACAAACCTGCACAACATCATCACTGTGCACCCATCCTCTCTCTCCGGCCATCACTGACCACCCACTCTGGCCATCCTCCATCAAATAGTGACTACACTTCAACCTTAAACCCCCAGATCCCCTGAGTTCAATCTTGAATTTGAATTCAAGTTTTCAACTACAACCTGAAACAGCCTATACCCAAAACATTTTTTTTCCTGAAGAAAGATTATGATTCTGGGACAAAAAAATATAACACAGAGGCCTGCACATCCCTCTACAGTTATACATATATATATACTGACAATTACATACTTGTATGTGTTCACACAAAAACACCTATTTCTAACATGTTTAAATTTTAAAACACTTGAACATATTTTTAAATCCTAGCTTAAATTAAACTCAGCTAATTTGTTTAAGCAAGGTTTAATAATGATCAAATAAAAGAGAACTAGCATTTTGTTTTAAAATTTAAAACCTAGTATCAAAACAGGAAGTAGAAATCACACTTTCAGGCAAAGAAAAGCTCAAGCCTAGCAATTTATTTACAAGCAAAAGCCACTCACATTCATGCAGGAATTAAAACACAAATAATAGGATAAAGCATGGTGTTTACTCACAAACAATAACAACAGGTTCAAAGTAGAAGGTTTTGCTCACAATTTTTTTTTCTTTTTTTTCCTACCAGAGGCCTTAATATCTATTTCCATATTTATGCATAAAGAAGATATATACACAGAGGCATAACCCAACATCATAATAATCAGATCATCACATGCAACAGATATTCAAACAAACCTAAGGCTTTAAGATTAAAGGGTTGCTCACCAATACTTTAATTAGTTCTTTAAGATTTCAAATTTCAAAAGAGAACCAGAGGGGAAACTGCTGAACCCAGCATGTTTCATTTTGTAAACCAGGGACTAAAAAAGGTAGAAGAACAGGAAAGCAAAACCTGATCATAACATTCCAAGCCAAAGAAAGCACAAGCATAACAATTCATACACATGCAAAGGCCATTCACAATCCATTCAGGCACATATACACAAATAATTGAATAAGGCATATGTTTGCTCACCTGGACTTCAGATGACAAAAGCTTTTGACAGTTTTTCAAGCAGAGATGGAAGCCTGCAACCCCCCTTTTTTTTTTCTTTTACTCTGATTCTTTTAAGCTCTGCAAATCATAGCTACATATTTTTTTTTTGTTTATTCCTTGTTGTACTCATTCACCAAATTCATTAATAACCGTAAATTTAAATTACTTACAGTTGAATGTAAATAGCAGAGAAGCTTTAAATTTTATTCTTTCTGCAACTTGAAACTGGAAATGGTTTTGTCTTTGATCTTCAATTTTCCTGCAACTTAGATTTGATAAAGTTGTTTAAATCTTTGTTTTTTTTTCCTGATTACTAACATCAATTCAATTTTTTTAAGAAAAAGAAATTTACTTGCCTACAATGATTCCCAGAGAGCTTTGAACCTAGATTGAAGTTTGATTGCCTTCTTCCATTTTCCAGATTTTTAGTTTGATCTGAGAATTGTAAACTGAGTTGCCAATTTTTTTCTTTTTTTTGATATCTATGCTTTAGACAGCTTTATGTATTGGAATAGGTGAGGCCACATCTCTTTTTACTGTTTGTTTCAGATTTTGTGAGATATGGTTTGATTGCATTTCTAAACTTGATTATTTAAAATAAAGAGTGATGATGCTATTTGGATATATATGCATATATGTAAGATCCTTTAAAGCATGTTATATTGGTTTGTGTACACATATATACAATGTGTTAAAAGAATTGTTCTTCTCTTTTTTTTTTCATTTATTTGTTACTATTGTTCAATGTTAAAAGAATTTAATCAATATTTATGTATATTAATATATATACATATATTATATCTTAACAAATTTTTAAATGCTACTCATTTTTTTTAAAACACTCATTTTAAACTTGAGATACTAACATATGTATTTATTTTACTTTTACAAATTTTTAAAAAGAAATGAATTTAAAGCAATTTGTACACTCACAAACAAATCACACACATATATACATTTCTTAGTTTATGAAGCTTTTGTAAACTTATTTATTAAATCAATTTTATAAAATTACTTTTTAAACCAATATTATTTATAAGCTTAGTTTATTTTTTTATTTTTGAATTAAAACTAGTATACCTTTTAAATAAATCATTATCTATATTTATATTATTTTTAAATTTTTATTTCTTGTTTTATATCCATTTACATAAATGACAAACAAATATCTACTTAAATTTGGAAAATATCCAGTTTAATTCACAATTAAATTTCTAAAATTAATTAAATTTCCAATTTAAATTCGATTCAAAAACGGGAATGTTACAGGTTCCCCTCCTTAAGAAATTTCGTCCCCGAAATTTGCCAGGAAGACGAGAAAGAAAAGATAATAGATAAAGAAATGATTGATCAGATCAGAATCGAGATATTTATTCTGCATTCGGTTTACCAAATCAGAATATCAACAATATGAGAACAAACTCATATAATTATTTCACAAGATATTTGGGTCCACTGGTCTACGAATATGTAAGGGCATTGATTAGTTCGAAGGGATAACTAATCGTTCGTAGAATATATCGGATCTCAGAGAATAAATAGATAGATTAAATCTTCATATTAGTTAACCAATTTAACTCAATTTAGAAATTCCCATTTATTTAATTTAAATTTTCAAATTCAAATTCATTAGAGTTTAGAGCGAAAAGCTGATAAGAACGGATGAAGATACGAAGTAAAAATTTCTACAACGATTCGTAGGGTCACCATCGCACCGAAACTTCTTTCTGGAGTAGCTACGAAGCAATCAAAAGAATTTGTGAATCGAATCAAAGGAGATTGAGAAGAAATGATAAGAAAAAGAGATTGATAGAGATACGATTATTTCCTCGTTGTTACAGGTATTGACCATTTGGAGCGGTACTTCCCTGTCCCCTATCTCGTTCTCTTCTCGCACTCATACTCACTATCAGTGGATGGTAAGAGAATTTACTGAGGCATTCGAACGGATATCTTAAGGATATACTCATTCTAGGGTATACTTTACCCTATCTCTAATGAGTTACTTAATGTGTTATACTCCTGAGCTAAGGTTTTAACCATCAGCTCTGATACCAAAATGTCACGATCCAAATTTCAGCGTTCGAAAATCGACATCCGTACTCCACTGTACTTGAATGCCGCAGATCCAAACGTCGAAATTCGAGTCATGCCGGAGCTTATAACACATTAAGTAAATAACACAGCGGAAGAAAAAGAATAGCATATATCAATATACAACATTTGATACAATAGCTGATACAACATGAATGATACAACATAATGGTACAATAGATATCAACATTATCAGAGATACAAAGAATAGCAGCGGAAAGAAAAGATAACACAGCAACGGAACAACAACTTCAATAGTCTTCAAAGAAAGAACTCCAGTATCAGTAATCTCCATCTCCAAAGCACCAATCCAGAAATAGCTCAAACTCCAAATAACGATGCTCAAAGATAAGCAAATGCAGCTGTGGTCCAAAACTGAACCAACTCCAGAAATCTACTAAGAATCTGACTATCTGAAAACCCAACTCTAGAACTGCCCGTGTGGGAAAATAGTGGGCACCCAGAGTTTAGGAAAGGAACAATAAACTCCAGGTCAGTCGTGGGACTGGTATGAGCAAACAAAAGCAATTGGTCTTTTAAAACGAACAAAAGAATTTAAATTTTGAAATCCGTAATGCTTTTTGGAAAATGAAACTACCATAAGGCCTCCCGCACACACACACAATGCAAACGCAGAATCGGAGGAGATTTCTCCTTATGATAGTCAAAGATGCTTACTACGCAAAAATCAAATCATTTTTGATATTATTATTAGTGCATAGTGTAGAAAACAATTTCGAAAGTAGAATATAAATCCTAGCCAGCATACAACTCTTCGCCGTATGCCTACTATAGCTACCATGTTCAATAGCAGGTTACCGCCACATTCCATGGCAGGTTATACAAATAAAATCGTACAGGGCGCGTAGTGCTTTGATTGGATTTCCAACAAATGGTCAGGCTAAGGAACTTCCTACTGTCTATGGGATCGCCTCTGGCGGGACGTCCCGAGAACTAACGTTACGGTTAGATCTCTGCCAACACAAGGCCGGGTTACCTCTGTAACTAGGTAACTACTACACGAATATGCCATCCCCCGGTCCTTTGGGACCTTTATCCGAGGCGCCTCAAAGCAACAACCACACAGTAAATGAGATTGGAGCAACCACATAGGTTAAATACCAGGGCTCCATACCTGATACCACCCTTTACCAGAAGGGAATGACATACCCTAAAGGGAGCGACCCTCATAACCTTGCCGCATCTTTCCTGTTTCGACCATTTCCGGGGAGTGAGGTCCTGATGCAGTCTCGTCCACAAAGCTACGCTTTGTGCAACAAAGCCATGCTTTGGGTCAACAGATGACCAAAGCAATGATCACAAAGATAAATGATCAAACAGATGATCATATCACAAATGATCAACCAATGATCATCACACAGCAGCACTCAGCATGCCACATTACCAAATTGGGAATATCACCGATAAATATCAACTACATAACCTCTGAGCTCGTACGTCTCAGAGAAGGGTGTTAAGCTGAGAGAATAAATTCTCCGCCACCAAGCAGAAATGTATTTGATAGAAATCAGATAACATCTCAAAGTGTAATGTCGGACATACAACCATACAAGTCTGTTCCGGGTTCGAACAGAACCGAAGGCACTTCCGAAGAAGCCCTTGCAAATCCGGGTATCCCCGATCCCGATCGGACTTCCCATCACTAAGGAGAACTCTATACCGGAGCAACTCAGTGCAGAGTCAATCGATAGGTCATCCTATCGTTCTCACAGATACCCGGTCTTCACCACCGGTCTTCAATGCTATCCATAACGACGTATCACATATTCGGAATGGGCTATATGACACAAAGGTCCTCTCCCGGCTAAACCGAATAGTGAGCGCAAAATTTAAAAACATATGGATATGGGATTTCGGTTAAGTCACAACTTAAAAATCCAAAGCTTTTCTTTCAAATGGTTAAACAAATTACCCTTTTAAATCTTTAAATAAAAAGATTAATTTCACAAAGTTTCACCAAATTTCATAAAGGTCTATCTATAGATTCAAAACAACTTCCATTCCAATTGGATTAACTCGATAAATCTTTAAATTAAAGATTTAATTTATAGCTTTCAAAACACGTTCCAAAGATTTATTCATAACTTGGAAAACCATTTTTCATTTTGAAACTTGAATTCCTTTTAACACATATTGGAAACCCATTTCTTATATGAAAGCTTCTATTATTTGGAAACAACAGTTTTCGTTTCAGAAAAGTCCGATTTATACAAATTGAGAATCTTGGGTTAAATTTAAATTCCAAACATCACTTTTTAAAATGGTTTAAAAACCCATATAAATCCATTTATAAGTTGGATAACTTTTTAAACCCTAGTTCCCAAATTATAGAATTCAACTTCAAATATTGAATTCAAATTTAAATCAAATTATTTAAATTTCAAAACTTAATCAAGTTATTCAAATAACTTTTATTTTTTTGAAATTCATTTTATTCAAAAGCTTCAATTCTAATTCCAAAACTATTTTGGATTCAAAAATTCAAAATTTTAAAACAATTTCAAAATCTGTGACTTAACCCATTTCCACGTGCAATCCATATTTGTGTGTGTATAAGTGTGGTCCAGGGGTTCAACACAATAGTGCACAACATCCATTATCACAGATTCAATCATATCGACAAGCGGTATAACCCATAACGCTTATCTATATTCACAGATTCATAGATAAAGTAAAATATCATTCACAAAGATTAACTAATATGATTCGATGTGGGTTTCGGATAACCGACTGGAATCCGACTCCCTGTCGCATCGAAATCCAAATGGCATTCTACGGGTCAAGGGGTTTCATATTCATATGACAATATATTCATCATAAATATAGCAGATCAGCACAAATTATCACATAGCATCACATCACATATCAAATATATCAATCCATCACACAACATTCAATAACAATCAGCATCTACAATTAAGATAAATAAACTGGGTGGTTTTAAATTTATTACCTACATGATTACTTTCATTTATTAGTCCTAACTAATTAACTATCCATATTTATCCAATTAATAAATCTTCAATTATTAATTTAAAATCTAATATCATTCAATTAATGATTTCTTAATTACAAATTTATTTATACTAAGAAAAATTAATCTTAAACCTTAAATTAATCAAATTAAAACCCTTACTTACTTTAATTAATTATCCATTTCATAAATTAATTAATTATATTAATTATCCATTTGTACTACCTTAATAATTAAATGAATTACAAATCATTAGACTTTTTCTTTATCTTTAGATAAACATTCCTTATTTAAATTATGCATTTTAAAAACAAAATGTTTTTAAATTTACATTAAATTCCATTTAGCATTCTCTTTAAACTCAAGACTCAAACTTGTCTTAAATAAGAGTTTAAAACAATACACAACTTAACCTTATATGTTTAAAAGAAACATATACTTTATTAATAAGTGTAAAACAATTTAGATTTCAATTCGACTTGAATTCAAATAAATTTTAAAAATTGCTTTAAAATCTCAAAACTGAAATATAACTTCCATTTCCAATTTAGTTTAACTTTTTAAACCTCTTCCTACAATTTCACCTTCAATTCAAAGGTAAATCATTTGAAAGCAATTTAAATTAAATTCTTTACTTTAAAACTGAAGTTTAAAAATTTAAATCCAGATTAAAAAACTCAGTTTTCAATTCATTTTGAGTTTCTAATTTAAATATTTACCCATCCAATTCAAATGCAAATCACATATGCATTTATGCTTGAGAGTTTGAAAACAAATTTAAATTTAAAAAAAAAACATCAATGATTTCAAATTTCAGACAAATCAAATTTGAATTCATATTCAAATTTCATATTTTTTTTTTTAAAACTCAGTATAAATTTCCACTTACAATTTTAAACTTTATCTTTGCATTTAAAACAGAAAACAGTTTTTTTTCTTCTTTTTTTTTTCTCTGTTTATTTAAAAACCAAACTTTGAAATTTTCTGAATTTCAATGATTTCAATGACCAGAATTCAAACTCATTTGAATTCATGTTTAAATCCAGTTTTTAAAATCCTAAGTCAACATTGTAGTTTGCAAATAATTTCAAATTTTATAAACTAGAAACAGGTTTCCTGTTCTTCTATTTTTATTTTATTTATTTATTTTTATTTTTTTTTTATTTTAAAAACATAAATGGTTTCAAATATCTGACAAATTAAATTTGAATTCATATTCAATTTCAACTAAAACTCCGTTTCAATCTCCACTTGAAATTTAATTTGTCTTCACATATAAAAACAGAAACAGTTTTCTGTTTTATAAAAAATCAAACTTTGAAATTATCTGAAATTATTTCAACAGAATTCACACTTATTTGAATTCATATTCAAATTCAGGTTCTTAAAGCCTAAGTCCAAACTAAGTTTACATTTTAAACTTTCACTTCAAATTTAAAAACTGCAAACAGTTTTCCTGTTCCTTTATTTTTTAACCAAACTTGAATTTCTGCATTTAAATTATTTAAATTTAGAATTCAAACTTTTTGAATTCATTTTTTTTTTTTTTTTTAGATTCTGTTTTACTCCTAAGTTCAATTTCCATATTCAAATTTAAACTTTATTTTTTTAAATTTCAAAACTGCAAAAACATGCTTCTGTTTTGCTAAAAACCTGAAACATAAACACTCTGACCTACCTATTTGACTTCGAGTCAAATCCCCTTCTACTTCGAGTTTTCCTTCAAAAATCTCGAGACCATCCCGAGTTAAAATCCTTGCAACCAACAACATCACAAACCTGCACAACATCATCACTGTGCACCCATCCTCTCTCTCCGGCCATCACTGACCACCCACTCTGGCCATCCTCCATCAAATAGTGACTACACTTCAACCTTAAACCCCCAGATCCCCTGAGTTCAATCTTGAATTTGAATTCAAGTTTTCAACTACAACCTGAAACAGCCTATACCCAAAACATTTTTTTTCCTGAAGAAAGATTATGATTCTGGGACAAAAAAATATAACACAGAGGCCTGCACATCCCTCTACAGTTATACATATATATATACTGACAATTACATACTTGTATGTGTTCACACAAAAACACCTATTTCTAACATGTTTAAATTTTAAAACACTTGAACATATTTTTAAATCCTAGCTTAAATTAAACTCAGCTAATTTGTTTAAGCAAGGTTTAATAATGATCAAATAAAAGAGAACTAGCATTTTGTTTTAAAATTTAAAACCTAGTATCAAAACAGGAAGTAGAAATCACACTTTCAGGCAAAGAAAAGCTCAAGCCTAGCAATTTATTTACAAGCAAAAGCCACTCACATTCATGCAGGAATTAAAACACAAATAATAGGATAAAGCATGGTGTTTACTCACAAACAATAACAACAGGTTCAAAGTAGAAGGTTTTGCTCACAATTTTTTTTTCTTTTTTTTCCTACCAGAGGCCTTAATATCTATTTCCATATTTATGCATAAAGAAGATATATACACAGAGGCATAACCCAACATCATAATAATCAGATCATCACATGCAACAGATATTCAAACAAACCTAAGGCTTTAAGATTAAAGGGTTGCTCACCAATACTTTAATTAGTTCTTTAAGATTTCAAATTTCAAAAGAGAACCAGAGGGGAAACTGCTGAACCCAGCATGTTTCATTTTGTAAACCAGGGACTAAAAAAGGTAGAAGAACAGGAAAGCAAAACCTGATCATAACATTCCAAGCAAAAGAAAGCACAAGCATAACAATTCATACACATGCAAAGGCCATTCACAATCCATTCAGGCACATATACACAAATAATTGAATAAGGCATATGTTTGCTCACCTGGACTTCAGATGACAAAAGCTTTTGACAGTTTTTCAAGCAGAGATGGAAGCCTGCAACCCCCCTTTTTTTTTTCTTTTACTCTGATTCTTTTAAGCTCTGCAAATCATAGCTACATATTTTTTTTTTTGTTTATTCCTTGTTGTACTCATTCACCAAATTCATTAATAACCGTAAATTTAAATTACTTACAGTTGAATGTAAATAGCAGAGAAGCTTTAAATTTTATTCTTTCTGCAACTTGAAACTGGAAATGGTTTTGTCTTTGATCTTCAATTTTCCTGCAACTTAGATTTGATAAAGTTGTTTAAATCTTTGTTTTTTTTTCCTGATTACTAACATCAATTCAATTTTTTTAAGAAAAAGAAATTTACTTGCCTACAATGATTCCCAGAGAGCTTTGAACCTAGATTGAAGTTTGATTGCCTTCTTCCATTTTCCAGATTTTTAGTTTGATCTGAGAATTGTAAACTGAGTTGCCAATTTTTTTCTTTTTTTTGATATCTATGCTTTAGACAGCTTTATGTATTGGAATAGGTGAGGCCACATCTCTTTTTACTGTTTGTTTCAGATTTTGTGAGATATGGTTTGATTGCATTTCTAAACTTGATTATTTAAAATAAAGAGTGATGATGCTATTTGGATATATATGCATATATGTAAGATCCTTTAAAGCATGTTATATTGGTTTGTGTACACATATATACAATGTGTTAAAAGAATTGTTCTTCTCTTTTTTTTTTTCATTTATTTGTTACTATTGTTCAATGTTAAAAGAATTTAATCAATATTTATGTATATTAATATATATACATATATTATATCTTAACAAATTTTTAAATGCTACTCATTTTTTTTAAAACACTCATTTTAAACTTGAGATACTAACATATGTATTTATTTTACTTTTACAAATTTTTAAAAAGAAATGAATTTAAAGCAATTTGTACACTCACAAACAAATCACACACATATATACATTTCTTAGTTTATGAAGCTTTTGTAAACTTATTTATTAAATCAATTTTATAAAATTACTTTTTAAACCAATATTATTTATAAGCTTAGTTTATTTTTTTATTTTTGAATTAAAACTAGTATACCTTTTAAATAAATCATTATCTATATTTATATTATTTTTAAATTTTTATTTCTTGTTTTATATCCATTTACATAAATGACAAACAAATATCTACTTAAATTTGGAAAATATCCAGTTTAATTCACAATTAAATTTCTAAAATTAATTAAATTTCCAATTTAAATTCGATTCAAAAACGGGAATGTTACAGTAACTCACCTTATTTATTAAATTATAATATCCAATTAATGATAATGACCAATATTATCATTCCTAACAACTAGGTAAGCTAGATAGGTCACAATAATTTCTGAAATTTTTTCTTTATATACAAAATATAATTATAGCAAAATTATTTCATTTACCCAATTTCAAAACAATACTACATCAAATTGTTCTGTTCGAGTGTTTAGAGATCCCTATCAATGACGTTAATTACTCGTATTGACCAGAATCCATAAGCCACTCAAAAAATCAACCGACATAATATAAAACATTTTATATCACTAACAAATACGCTCTCTCATATATATACACTCAGCGACTCATCATAGGGTATTACTACCCTATTTATAAAGAGTCAGACCCCACAAAGCTAAGGTTATCGCTAAACCAAAGCTCTGATACCAACTGTAACGACCCACCTTTTTGGACAGTTTAAAACCGACGATCCAATACACATGCCGATTCCAAACCATTTGTGACGCCCCACCTCTATACCCACGCTAGCCAAGAACACTACGGAGTAATGCCGTCAACTAGCACGTAGAATAAGGATGTTGAGGAGCGACCATTCGTGTAATTGCTTTGTGCGAGTACCGATATGCCAGATAAAAATATAAGCTTTCGTCTCAAGAGGAAATCCGACATATCGACACAAACTCAAAGCTACTACACAGTGGCTATAATATCTTCGGAAACAAATATAGAAATAAACATAACACAAATCATTCACGGGTAATTCATATCACAAAGGCGGAAATAGATATGAATATAACGCATGAAAGTGTACATTAGAGCAGTGGTCAAACAAGATCCACAATGACACAAAAGAATAGCAACATGTTCTATACAAAAGAATAAGTACACAACTATGAGTCCATATCTCAAATGTTTACAACAAAAACTACTAATCTAAGTAGTTAGCCAAAAGTCAGAGTAATGAATCCCCGGGGAGAAATCAAGCAGAAGAACCTGTAACATCTCAGTCTGACCTGAGTATTATTTAATAAGAAAATAATAAAGGGATCAGTCTAGCTATAAATATCAGATGACATGATATAGAATAAGAAATATGGCATAAACATATGATAACCATAATGGCATACTACTACAAGTATGTAACTGAAAATCAACATGAGATTAATCAATATCACAAGGATCTTCTCAAAGATCCGAAAAAAGAATGTCATACTCTATATTATAATTCACCAAAACCATAAGTATTGACAATAATATCAATGCCAATCACAAATTGTCAACACCACACAAAATTCACCAATGCATAAATATTGATAAAACTTATCAATGCAAATCACGAAAATTGGTGAAACACAAATTCCAGAAATCAACACACGAAATCCAGAAATCACAAAAAGGGGGAAAGGCCTATCACAAACGGGAGCATAAAGCTCACCGACACATGTATCACAAACGGAACGCTAATTCCATGGTTGCTAACCATCACAAATTGAGCCGAAGCTCCACAAACGACACGAAGACCATGGGTTGCTACCCCACCAATTTGAGTCGAAACTCCACAAAACGGGGTTTAGCCTCCCTCGCAGACAAAGAGACATCGCACATTGCTAGTCTAAATCACAAAAATGATCGTCATGATCATCAAGAAGTGTCAATTACACTAAGCTAGTAATTATATGAATTTAGCTTCATGTCCCATAACCACTAGCTTAACTCAAATATTTACGAACAAATTGTAGATCTCCACTAGAAAATTGTCACAAAAGATTCAATCGAACAAGTCCAAGAATTAACCAACGAAGTAAACGCAAACGTTTCATACCACTTGTTTTACTAAGTCGTTTAATTAAATTTCTCATACGAGTGAGGTAAAGGTTTGTATATACTAATAGATTGAAAAACGGTTTTAATAAATGAGCTTTGTATTGAAATAGTGTTAAAATTGTTTGGATGAAAGAGTTTTGATATTTACTACCAGTATAGAAACCTTTATATTTTTAAAGTGACAAATCACAAAAATGATTGTAGAAACAATCAATCACTAAATTCACATTCGAAGACGTGAATAAAAATCCAAAGAAATCGATACCGAATCCATCAAAATGGATATTCCAAAAATTCCCGAAGAAAAGAAGTCATCAAAGTCAATAACAAATGATAACAACAAATAGGGAAAGAACATGAATCGATTAAATTTGGAAATCACGCAAAACAGGAGAAATGGGCAAAATAGCAACAGATCGGTCGGCCGGCTATAGAGCTCGGTCGACCGGATCCTGTTTTGGAAAAATTCTCAGGAAGCAGGTCGGTCGACCGAGCCCTGTAGTTGGCCGACCGAACCAGAGACAGAGAAGTGCTTTGCACTTTGGTAGCAGGTCGGTCGACCGGCCCAGGGGTTCGGTCGGCAAAACCTGATATTCTACAATTTGAAACCCGTTTAATTGATGTGCAAACTCCACCAATTCGCAACCGATCGAGCACGGACGCTAGGGAATTACGCCCAACGACTACCCGGTCCTATTGGCTCCTCGATGCATCACCAAAAACACATTCAAACATCAAAGTTAGGATTTTTTAAGATTTGAACCAAAAACACCAAAAACTGGAATATTCACCAAATCAATCCAAATCAAAAGCAATTGCACAAGAATAAGTGTTAGGAATTCATACCTAACAATCGAAAATAAATATAGGCATAGATGTGAGATAAAAATCTCACCTTTAAACCCAAAAACAATGAATGAGAAGCTTGAAGATAAGGGAAGATCAACCACTCTTCAAATCCAACTCAAAAAGCTTGATTCTAAGCTTTAAAAGAAAAACATTCCCAAAGTTAGGTTTAGGAATTTCTGAAATTGATAAGAGAATGAGTTGGAGAAGAAGAAGAGAGGCTTACCAAAGTTTCTTCTATTAGTTTGGAGCTAGAGCTTGATTTGCAAAAGAAAACTAGGGCTTGGAGTTTTAATTTCCCCTTCCACTCTCCATTTTTGATGAAGCTTAAGTGTTAGGAATTAGAAGTGAAGTAATGAAGAGTTGGAGTGGAGTTAGGTTCATATGCTAGGTTATTGGGCTGAAACAAAAACCAAAGCCCTAAGTGAAAAGTGGCAAAATTCCACTAACTCCAAACATATCAAAGTTTATACTCAAAAAGGTCACAAACGGCGTTTTGAACTCATAAGAAGTGGTCCCGAGTCCTAATTCGACCGTATGCAAAAAGTAGCTTTTCGGATTAAATTCCGAGTATCGATAAAATATAAAAATATAAAAATCGATAAATATGCAGGTTGTTACAGACTCCCATCCTTAAAGAAATTGCGTCCTCGCAATATTTAAGAAGAAAATATATAGTAACAACCATAAAAGCATATTAACACAAAAGAATTTTGAAGTAAGAAGTTCACCTTAAAGAGCATGAGAAAGTAAGTCAGGACGCGTTCGCTCGATGAATTCTCTAGATTCCCAAGAGCAATCCTTAGGATTTGAGGACCATTGAACTTTCACAAGCGGAACATCTTTATTTCGAAGGCGCTTAACCTCCGAAGCAATAATACGAATAGGATGTTGCTCATAAGTTAGGTTAGGAGAAACTTTAATTTCTTCCACAACACCGGGCTCAAGAATAGAATCGGAATCTCGAAGGCACTTCCGTAATTGAGAAACGTGGAAAACGTCATGAATAGCAGAAAATTGAGCCGATAATTCAAGGTGATAAGCCATAGAACCAATACGTTCAGTGATAGGAAATGGCCCAATATATCGAGGCGCTAACTTTCTCGATCGACTGAAAAGTACAACACCCTTCATAGGTGAAACACGAATAAACACAAGATCTCCCACAGAAAATTCCAATTTCCTTCTCCGGTTATCGACATAGGATTTTTTTCCTGCTTTGGGCTTCTTTCATCCTATGACGAATAAGATCAATCTTTTCTGTGGAATCAAGAATAAAATCTGGACCTAAAACCAGTCTCTCATCGGCCTCAAGCCAACAAGAAGGAGAACGACATGGCCGTCCATAGAGTGCCTCAAAAGGTGCCATACCAATACTAGATTGGAAGCTATTATTATAGGAAAATTCAACAAGTGAAATATGATCTTCCCAACTTCCACCAAAATCAAGCACACAAGCACGAAGTAGATCTTCAAGAGTTTGATTCACATGCTCTGTTTGTACATCGGACTGTGGATGATAAGCGGTGCAAAAATTAAGCTTCGTTCCCAAAGCTTTTTGAAGACTCTTCCAAAATCCACTAGTAAACAATGGATCACGATCGCCAACAATAGAAGTAGGAACACCATGCAATTTAAAGATTTCCTTGATAAAGAGTTTGGCCAAAAGAGGAACAGTTCGGTTAGACCGAACGGGAATAAAATGCGCCGATTTAGTAAATCTATCAACTATAACCCATAAGCTATCATGATCCGAACAAGAACGGGGAAGGCCGTCAACAAAATCCATGGAAATTTGATCCCACTTCCAAATTGGAACGTCTAAAGGTTGCAATAACCCACCGGGCCTTTGATGTTCGGCCTTTACAAGTTGGCAAGTCATGCAACAATTAACAAAGTTAGCAATATCAGATTTCATTCCCTCCCAATAATAAAGCCGCTTCATATCCGCGTACATTTTACTACTACCGGGATGAATGGTAAATTTAGAATGATGAGAATCTTCTAAAATATCTTTACGATGATCACTAATATTTGACACGATAAGTCTACCAACTTTCCGAATGCCACCACGAGAATCGATATGAAAGTCTTTCAAACTTTCAATATCAATTTTATCCCTAAAATTTTGGCCAAGAAGAGCCCATTCGGGATCTAGCTTTTGAGCTTCAAGAATGCAGTCTAAAAGAGAAGGATGAGCCACAAGACTACATAATAAAACAAGAGATGAACATAAATCGAAAACTCGATCTCAAATTTCACAAGTGGATAAAATTCCAAGATCATTCCATTCGGATATCGTCATGGAAACAACCACTTGTTGCTTGCGACTAAGTGCATCGGCAACTCGATTTCCCTTTCCGGTAGTATAAAGAATATCAAGATCATAAGATGCAAGGAATTCGACCCAACGCTGTTGATGCAAATTAAGTTCCTTTTGAGAGAATAAATATTTCAAAGACTTATGATCGGTGTAGAGAATAATTTTTTCTCCCAATAAATAATGACGCCAAATTCGAAGGGCGAAAACGGTAGCCGCAAGTTCTAGATCATGAGTGGCATATCTAGTCTCAGCTGGCTTCAATTGCCTAGAAGCATAAGCAATAACACATTTTGTTTGCATAAGAACGACACCCAAACCAACGCGACTAGCATCAGTATAAACAATAAAATCTTGATTCCCTTCGGGAATAACAAGAATAGGAGCATCGGAAAGGAGTTCTTTTAATTTCTGAAAAGAAGTTTACATTTGTCCGACCAAATGTATTTAACATCTTTCTTAGTTAAGCTAGAGAGAGGCACGACAATTTTTGAAAAGTCCTTGATAAAACGACGGTAATAACCCGCCAATCCAAGGAAGTCACGGATTTCCGTCACACTCTCTGGTCTCTTCCAATCTTGAATCGCTTCAATCTTTGAAGGATCTACGGAAATTACAGATTCAGAAATAATATGACCGAGAAACTTCACACTATATTTCCAAAAATGGCATTTAGAAAATTTTGCTTTTAATTGATTACTCCTAAGAGTTTCCAACACAATCCGAAGATGTTTTTCATGCTCCTCCTCAGTTTTTGAATACACAAGAATATCATCAATAAAGATGAGAACAAATCGATCGAGCAAATCTTTGGAAACTCGATTCATAAGGTCAACGAAATAAGCTGGAGCATTCGTTAAATCAAATGGCATAACAAGCCATTCATAAGATCCATATCGAGTACGGAACAATGTCAAAGGAATGCTATCCTCTGCAATACGAAGCTGATGAAAACCGGTAGCCAAGTCCAATTGTGAAAAGACTCTAGCACCACTAAGTTGGTCAAATAAATCATCAATCTGAGGTAAAGGATATTTATTTTTGGTAATAAGATCATTAAGCTTGCGGTAGTCAACGTAAAGCCTAAGCGTACCATCGGATTTCTTCACAAAAATAGCTGAAGCTACCCAAGGCGAGGAACTAGAGCGAATAAATTGCATCGTCTCCAATTTGGATAATTGTTTATGCATCTCCTCATTTTCTTTATTGGACATACGATAAGGAGGACGGGTGATAGGTTGAGCTCCAGGAATGAGATTAATTCTGAACTCAATTGCTCGCTTAGGTGGTAATCCTAAAACGGGCTTAAATATATCGAAAATTTCACGAACAACGTGAATAAGAGAAATAATATCACCCTCATCATCATCATCGTCATCACGAGGATTTAAAGAATATAAAGATGCAACCAAAGCGGAATCTGAATCTTTAAGAATAACAGAAATCTGATTAACAGATAGAGGATGTCGAAGATGAATAGTCCGCTCAGAACATAGGATATGAGCTTCATAACGATAAAGCCAATCCATTCCCAAAATCATTCCAAAGCCTAAATAACGCATGACATGCAAATCGGCTAGGAAAGGAAAATCACACAAAATAATCTCGACATCTTTACAAAGCAAACTAAGAGTTGCGGATCCACCAACCGGATTCACAATTTTTAAAGAAGTCATTAAAGCAACAACACTTAAAGAAAAAGTATCGACAAGTTCCTTTGATATAAAAGAGTGGGATGCACCCGTATCAAAGAGAACTCGAATAGGTTGATCACGAAATATAATAATACCATCAAGGATAGAATGAGATATTCCTTGACCACGAGATGTGTTGCCGGGGGCTTGAGCAACATTTAACTTTCCCTCCTTCTTTCCCTCAAGTTTGGGGCATGAAGATAAAACATGGTCGGGACCTTTGCAGTAGCGAAAAGAGAGGGACTTTGGACACTTATTCGCTAATGGTCCTTCGAACCACAATTATAGCATTCCCCACGACCAAAGGAAGAAGTCTTCGCCACAGGGGTTGCTTGCTTCCCTTTCTTATTGGAATAAGGACCTTTGAATTTGTTAGGCCTTTTCTTGTTGTTGAAGTTTGGTTTAGCACCCACCACTTCAACATCGCTCTCTCTATCCGCCTCTTCAAGACGAAGAGCGATATCAACGAGTTGGTCAAAAGAAACTTCTAAATTAAGAAGTAATGGCTTCTTGAGATTCTTGTTCAAGCCATACACAAATCTCTGATTTTTCTTCAAGGGGGTATTAATGTATTCAACCCCATATTTGGAAAGTGACTCGAAGGATGCAACATAATCAGTCACGGAGGAATTACCTTGAACAAGGTCTATGAAACGTCGAGCCACTGTCACTTTCTCTGCTTCTGGTATGAATTTTAATTCGAAGCGTTCCCGGAATTGCTCCCAGGTGAGACCCGCTTCATTAATCTCAGAAATAAGAAGTTCGTACCAGTCCAATGCTCTTTCTTGGAGCATGCAAGAGGCCACCTGAACTCGGTGAAGATCAATAAGATTCATGCGAGAAAAGATTCGATCGCATGATCTCAACCAAGCCTGGACTTCAATAATAGTTTCAGAACCCTTGAATGGTTTCCCACCCAAGTTGGAATAATCGTTGCACAAGCGTGCAAATCCAGACTTAGGATGAGTTGGTTCCGGATTAGAACTCGCTGCTTGAGCATTCTTTACTAGATCAAGAAGCTGCTGGGCAAACATAAAAACTCCATCTTGGGGAGTAGCACTAGATTGACCGGCGTTGGGACGGCCAGGTCTAACCATTTCTCTTCCTTTAAAAAGAAAGAAAGAAGAAGAAAAAGGTTATTCACCAAATGAATATCAAGCAATCTTGATAGATAAAACAAGGAATCATAAAGAAAATTGGATGAATCGGTACGAAGACTCAAATTAAATCCTAAGGCACGACTCCTAAGAAGGACTTAGGATTATGATCCTTGTTAAATTATTCTACATTGTTCCGAAGTTTGGCTTTGATACCAAGCTGTGACGCCCCACCTCTATACCCACGCTAGCCAAGAACACTACTGAGTAATGCCGTCAACTAGCACGGAGAATAAGGTTGTTGAGGAGCGACCATCCGTGTAATTGCTTTGTGCGAGTACCGATATGCCAGATAAAAATATAAGCTTTCATCTCAAGAGGAAATCCGACATACCGATACAAACTCAAAGCTACTACACAGTGGCTATAATATCTTCGGAAAAAAATATAGAAGCAAACATAACACAAATCATTCACAGATAATTCATATCACAAAGGCGGAAATAGATACGAATATAACACATGAAAGTGTACATCAGAGCAGTGGTCAAAAAAGATCCACAATGACACAAAAGAATAGAAACATGCGCTATACAAAAGAATAAGTACACAACTATGAGTCCATATCTCAAATGTTTACAACAAAAACTACTAATCTAAGTAGTTAGCAAAAAGTCAGAGTAATGAATCCTCGGGGAGAAATCAAGTAGAAGCACCTGTAACATCTCGGTCTGACTCGAGTATTATTTAATAAGAAAATAATAAACGGATCAGTCTAGCTATAAATATCAAATGACATGATATAAAATAAGAGATATGGCATAAACATATGATAACCATAATGACATACTACTACAAGTATGTAACTGAAAATCAACATGAGATTAATCAATATCACAAGGATCTTCTCAAAGATCCAAAAGAAGAATGTCATACTCTATATTATAATTCACCAAAACCATAAGTATTGACAATAATATCAATGCCAATCACAAATTGTCAACGACACACAAAATTCACCAATGCACAAATATTGATAAAACTTATCAATGCAAATCACGAAAATCGGTGAAACACAAATTCCAGAAATCAACACACGAAATCCAGAAATCACAAAAAGGGGGAAAGGCCTATCACAAACGGGAGCATAAAGCTCACCAACACCTGTATCACAAATGGAACGCTAATTCCATGGTTGCTAACCGTCACAAATTGAGCCGAAGCTCCACAAATGGCACGAAGACCATGGGTTGCTACCCACCAATTTGAGTCGAAACTCCACAAAACGGGGTTTAGTCTCCCTCGCAGACAAAGAGACATCGCACATTGCTAGTCTAAATCACAAAAATGATCGTCATGATCATCAAGAAGTGTCAATTACACTAAGCTAGTAAATATATGAATTTATCTTCATGTCACATAACAACTAGCTTAACTCAAATATTTACGAACAAATTGTAGATCTCCACTAGAAAATTGTCACAAAAGATTCAATCGAACAAGTCCAAGAATTAACCAACGAAGTAAACGCAAATGTTTCATACCACTTGTTTTACTAAGTAGTTTAATTATATTTCTCATACGAGTGAGGTAAAGGTTTGTATATATTAGTAGATTGGAAAACGGTTTTAACAAATGAGCTTTGTATTGAAATAGTGTTGAAATCATTTGGATGAAAGAGTTTTGATATTTACTACTAGTATAGAAACCTTTATATTTTTAAAGTGACAAATCACAAAAATGATTGTAGAAACAATCAATCATTAAAATTCACATTCGAAGCCGTGAATAAAAATCCAAAGAAATCGATACTGAATCCATCAAAATGGATATTCCTAAAATTCCCGAAGAAAAGAAGTCATCAAAGTCAATAACAAATGATAACAACAAATAGGGAAAGAACACGAATCGATTAAATTTGGAAATTACGCAAAACAGGAGAAATGGGCAAAATAGCAACAGGTCGGTCGGCCGGCTACAGAGCTCGGTCGACCGGACCCTGTTCTGAAAAAATTCTCGGGAAGCAGGTCGGTCGACCAAGCCCTGTAGCTGGCCGACGGAACCAGAGACAGAGAAGTGTTTTGCACTTTGGTAGCAGGTCGGTCGACCGGCCCAGGGGTTCGGTCGGCCGCACCTGATGTTCTTGAAACCCGTTTAATTGATGTGCAAACTCCACCAATTCGCAACCGATCGAGCACGGACGCTAGGGAATTACGCCCAACGACTACCCGGTCCTATTGGCTCCTCGATGCATCACCAAAAACACATTCAAACATCAAAGTTAGGATTTTTAAAGATTTGAACCCAAAACACCAAAAATTGGAATATTCACTAAATCAATCTAAATCAAAAGCAATTGCGCAAGAATAAGTGCTAGGAATTCATACCTAACAATCGAAGATAAATATAAGCATAGATGTGAGATAAATATCTCACCTTTAAACCCAAAAATAATGAATGAGAAGCTTGAAGACCAGGGAAGATCAACCACTCTTCAAATCCAAATCAAGAAGCTTGATTCTAAGCTTTAAAGGAAAAACATTCCCAAAGTTAGGTTTAGGAATTTCTGAAATTGATAAGAGAATGAGTTGGAGAGGAAGAAGAGAGGCTAACCAAAGTTTCTTCTATTAGTTTGGAGCTAGAGCTTGATTTGCAAAAGAAAACTAGGGTTTGGAGTTTTAATTTCCCCTTCCACTCTCCATTTTTGATGAAGCTTAAGTGTTAGGAATTAGAAGTGAAGTAATGAAGAGTTGGAGTGAAGTTGGGTTCATATGCTAGGTTATTGGGCTGAAACAAAAACCAAAGCCCTAAGTGAAAAGTGGCAAAATTCCACTAACTCCAAACATATCGAAGTTTATACTCAAAAAGGTCACAAACGGCGTTTTGAACTCAATGGAAGTGGTCCCGAGTCCAAATTCGACCGTATGCAAAATGTAGCTTTTCGGACTAAATCCCAAGTATCGATAAAATATAAAAATATTAAAATCGATAAATATGCGGGTTGTTACACCATTCAAAAGGGCAGATGGTTATTGGGGTAAATAAGAAAAGAAAAGAAAGGGAAATAAAGGAAATGAAACAACATAGAATCTTGCAGTGGAACGATAAAATATAATAGTCAAATAAATAGTTCATGAAGCTGTTTACAATACTTTGATCATTATTTATACAACATTTATCAGAGTTATACATATACAACAGAACAAATAAAATAATGCAGCAGACAACATGATGCAAAGATAATAAGAGTAACGGTATACCAAATCTTCGTCTTCGTCCTCCATAATAGATCTTCAATAAGCTGAAAAACTCAGGTCTGACCCGAGCGTAATGAAAAGACAAAACATTCGAGTTAGGACTAAAATATCCTCATGTAAGTTAAATCAATCGTAAATAAATATGTGTGTAACGGCGTCAGAGATGTTTACGGGGTTTGACATCTCATATCCAGTGTCAACATGCGTGCAGTAACTTAAGAGATGTTATGGGATTTTCCATCTCTCAAGGATCCATTAAACTATCTACTATGTAGTACAATACGCTATTATAATATGTCTACAGTAAAGTAAAAGTATTAAAATAGAGTTAAGGCGTTACCATAATTCCCCTTAACAAATTTTTAAAATGCCATAGTCTATATAGCACCGTAAACCCCACCGTAAACTGTTGGTTATCAGAGGGTACACCATAGGTATAACACAAAACAAAACGTAGTGGTCGCGAATAGGGTAATCAATATGACAAGGTACATGAGGCAATACCAACTAGGATACTAGTAGTTGCGTGATCCGGATTGATGTTGAGCAAAGCCAGCAGCTAGCTCAACACCGTGAAACAACACTCCCAAATCGAGGGGTGCACCCAAATCGAATCTCAAAAGCAATAGATATGGTATCGAAGAAGTGTGTCCGCTAGAGATGGCGAACCTCAATGGCCCGGCGCGGCTCCTGTTTTAGTCATGTCAGGGGTCATCCAATATCGTTCTCTTTCTTCAATCAACGTGTTCACCAAACCATCCACTTCATTCTGGATCAACACTCCGCGTATAATAGTTATTAAAGTGGTTTTCGGTATCGACAGAGAGTATGTCCATATCCGATCCCGGTCTCTTTAATAACTACGTATTATTACACCGATGGCTCTTTTACATTTCAAATCAATTCATAATCGATATCAAAATATCATATTCGCTTCAAAAAAAAATCAAATCCATTTCAAATATCATCATATCTATTCAAAAGTAAGATTTCGTTCCAAAAATCATTTTTCGCCTCAATATCACATTTCGATTTCAAAATCATTTCGAATTTCAATTTAGGTTGCAACTTCATTTAACCCAATTCGTATTTAAATTCAAGATTTAAACATAAACATTTCACCTTATCGACCAGCTTGAAATTTTAGAAAATAGTTTAAGTAGTTTAAATAATTAAAATAGTTAAAGATACTTAAAATCTTTAAATGGATTTCAAATAGATAAATTAATTTAATTTAGTTAATATAGGTTAAAATAGATGAAATATAATTAAAATAAGTTAACATGGTTTAAGATGGGTTGAAATAATTTAATATTATTAATATAGGTTAAAATAGTTTAAGTATTTGAAGATGGTTTATATAACAGAGTAGTTTGGAAAACAAAATGAAACAGCTTCAAAACCAAACCATTCAATTATAACTTCCCAATTCAAAACAATTTCAATTTCCATTCTACCGGTTCAATTTCGATTTCAAACGAATGTCAACTTTCACTTCAATTAATTCAATTCTACATTCACTTTCAATTACTTCAATTTCAATTTATATCGATTTGGAGCTTGACTTTCAAAATATCAATTTATAACACTTAACAAAATTTTCCTTCGATATTCAAATTTAAATCCAATTTTCAAATATGATTCATTTTCAAGCTTAATTTCAAAATATCATTTTTATGTCACTTTTACATAGTAGTACTCAAAGCTCGAAATAATGTTCAATCTTTAAAATAAATAAATTTTCGAAATTCAATCATATCCTAATTTTTAAATTTCAAAATCTCAACTTAAATTATTTAACAATTTCTTTTAACCAAAATTTATTTCAACATTCCAAACTCAATTTTTTTTGCGATAAATTCGATTCTTATAAATTGATTTTATTTATCACTTTTAAATCAAAAGATTTTATATAAATTTCAAATCAACGATTTTAAAATTTTATTAATTTAACCAATCCGGTGTCCGTATATAATTTTCTATCCTATGGCCAAGTGATTATTTATTTCAATTAAATGCCAGGGATGAATATATATATCACTTAAACTAGATCACGGTGTCATATGTATGCATAATAGTATATATATAAGCAAATAAACATCCAAACATTTAAATATTACCCAATAGCATCCATCGAAATACATCATCCAATAGACAATACAATTTTTGGCAATTTCATAGTTATCAATATCAGATAGTTTAATCGTAATTCAATTTTAATTTCAATTTGACTGTCAATTTAATTTTCAACGGTGAATTCAAACGACAATCTATATGACAATTAAATTTTCCAAACAACGACAAATAAAACTCATATCACTTCATAATATCAAATTTGACTACCATAAAGATATTCAGTACGTTGTGAGCGTTATAAAAACTCACCTTGATATCCTGTTGTCACCGAGACGTTCCGGTTTGGAACTAAACCGGACGACTCCCGATTTTAGCCAAAATTTCCATTGTCTCCAAATTCATCCAAACAAGTTTCATTACGAAGCTCTCTTCATTACGATCGCAACGCAAAAAGTTTCGTTCCAATCGGACCTCGTATGTAGAAGTTATACATTTTTAAGTTATCGACATTCGAATTTATAAAACAATTTATATAGTCATTAAAATTTATCCATACCCAAAGAAAAAGAGACCCAGGCCACTAAACATCTTCTTCCCCAAACAAAGCCTGTACGCGCAAATGCACAAACCCACCATTGCCGTGCACTTCCTTCCTATGATACGGAGCTAGGCTAAACAACTCGACCAACCGACAATGCCATCCGACTTCTCATCGAAATATCCACCATCCCCCATCCCAAATTCCAAGCTCGACGCCACCCAGGAAGTCGCGACTCGTGCCCAGTTGCACGCATAACGTGAAATGTCGCATTCCCCACAACATGATCGCACACCACCAAAACGTGCTCCGAGGTGCTATTTTCAATGACGAGCTCAAATCAAAGCTCCTTTTCGCGAATCGAAGCCTATATCCTCCACGATTTCCAACCCTAGTTCACGCCTAAGAACAGCATGGACCCTAATAGTTGCTGCACCCACCAACGACCATACCAAATCAAAGAGAAGGAAGAAACATGAATTTAGGAATTGGTTTGAGGAGTTTTAGATTAATAGTTTGTGAGATGTAATTTTTCAAAGCTTTATTACCATTTTCCCTCTATGCTCGACTGTTATGAATAGAAGGAAGCGTATATAAAAAGGAAGCGGAACAGTGATAGGTTAGGATGGTTGAGAAAAGAAAGAAAAGAGACAGATGTGATGGGTACAATCAAGTCAATATAGTAATTCTTATTATTTTAAATTCGAATATCTAGATATTTTTATCAAACTCCTATCAAGACATGCCTATAGACATTTATAATGTTTTACCCACATTTCGAACACAATGGAACATGTTTCAGGGCCTAATTCGATCGTATGTGCGAGTTACGGAAATAAACGATCAATTTTAAATTAAATCGATTAAATTAATTTTTAAGCGTTTTGAGCTGCCACGGTCAAACGGCAACTCCGATTGCTATGGAAATTGAAACCCGATAATAATAAACTATTACGGATCTAATGGAACTGATTTCGTCGAATTCCGAGACTGTGGCCCGGAAAGCTATTTTAACTCGTCGATTAAGTCGACGACTTTTCAAAATTTATAGGATTGCTAAAATTTCCAATTTTAAAATCTTATTAACTCTATTACAATCCAAATATAACTTACATTCACTTTGGAAACCAATTTGGATCATATTAAATCGAATTTCAGTTATTCACTCTATTTTCATATATAAAATTTCAATATCAACTTAATCATATCAAATTCGGAATTTAATTATTCAAACATTTGTAATATTAAATTTAAAAAAATTTGATTATTCTTAAATCATATCTTTTGAAATATTCAAAACGAACTTATCAACTTAACTTTTGAAACAAATTCAAATTATAGAACAACCATTTCCATTAAACAGTTATTCGATTCCCGTTATTCAATTATTCAATAAATTCCAAGTATTAAATTTAAATAATTTAATTGTTCAATATTTGACGGATTTGGATATTGGATTAAATAAATTTTCGTTATTAGTCGATTACTTTATTACATAAAATGAATTCCACATTATTATTTAACTTCAGTTAGAGATAATGCACTCAACTAATATATAAAATTTCATTTCAATTGCAATTGGTTACTAAATTCAATTCGACTAACTAAATGAATAGGTAACTTAACTAATTATCACCATTAACTTTTAATTACACTTATAAGTTTATTATTTACAAACAAGTGTCACAATTACCTATACAATACAAATTCATTCAATTACCGTTGACTACATATTATTTCAATTGATTTGGGATTTCATTCAATTCATAAATAATTAACTTAGATAAAATTTGTTGCTATTCATTCTAGTTATTATTATCATAAATAAATTATAAATTTTTAATTCTTCCAACATTAAACCTTGAAATCTTATTACATTAACATTTTTAATTATCGAAATTTTACGGGTCGTTACAAGTTGATATCATCCTGTTGTTATAAATAATCTTTAAATTGTGAATTGGACTGGTTGAAAATAAAAAAAGCCTTATCTTGAAACTATTTAAAACGCTTGATTCCTGAAATGAAATTGTAATTATAGAATGGGATCACTTTGAAATTAAGATTTAAATGTTAGAAATGAGCTTGCTGAAAATTTGCTAAGGATTGGTTTCGAAGTTAAAATTGGGTAATAATTGGATTCTGAAGATTAAATCATTTAAAAAGTTTTAAACTCTAATTTGAACTTTGAAATAAGTTAAGTAAAGGTAATTCAAAATGGAATTTTGAAATTTAGACTCAGAATTAAATTGTTTAAAGATTGAAGTTGTTAATTTAAAAATGAAGGGTGGTTTGATTTAAAGGATTAAATCAACATTCAAAAATTTTAACTCGAATTTATGAAATTGGAGATGGTTTTAAGTTGGGATTTGAATTGAAGTAGTTCAAATTGAATTTGGTTTGAATTAATTAGAATTGTGATTTAAGATGGATAAGTATAAAATTCAAGTGGGAAATTTGAATTGAATTTGTTTGAAGTAAATTTGAAGTTGAATAAGTTTGAATTTCAAATGCGAGTAGATTTGAATTTAGGATAGGAATTGAAGATAATTCAAATTAAATTGGAATTGAATCAATTTAATGGGATAAGGAAATTGATTGGAAAGGCAGGTTAGGAAACTGAACAGTTTGGCTCTGGACTATTTTCAAAATAAATTGTTTCAAAATAAACGCTCTTAAATCTATTTTTCCTAGCTATTTACTATACAACTTTTCTTTTTAAAACCCAAAACTATCTTATACTTATTTTATAACTATTTTGAAACTAAGTACTATTTTACATCTGTCTTACAAACTAATTACTATTTTACAACTAATTTTCAACTAATTACTATTTTAAAACCACTTATCTATTTTAAACTTTTCAGGCTATTTTCTAAATCAAGTGGTCAGAGTGCAAACTGTTTATAATTAAGGTGATTAATCTAGTGGAATGAAGCAATTGTGAATAAGTGAATAGAATCAAAGTGAAGGTGAATAGAAAGATTATTGATTTAGCTAATAATCAATGAAGATAAATACGTAGGATGTACGTATATTATTCTATTCGTAGAATGATTTTATCCAGATTCGAGCATAGAACTTTGAGATAGTCCGGTTGGGATTTTTTCGCTCGATTTTCATCGGCGAAACCTGAAAATAGATTTTTGATTGATTTTGAAAATTCTCTATCATAGTTAGGCTATGCAAGGAGAATGATGGTTTCTGATCAAGAAACCAGATCCGAGTCTGCACTAGGAAGTCGGGTGGACGATGTTTGCGTCAAAATTGATCACAAACACCCAATATCGTGAAAGCACCCGTTTACGAGTAGAAATCAGCAACAATCAATATAGAACTCAGATCTGAACAGTGGCAAACACAGTAACTCAGAAATAACAATCAAAAACATAGGATTTACAGTGGTTCGGCGATCTTGCCTACGTCCACTCTGAAGTTTATGACTTTATTGATATTCTCTTGATGATTATAGTTGGTTACAGCAAGTTACAATGGATTATAGCTCTGAAACTTGAATGCAACAGCGATGATAAAGTGTAGAATTGAATCCGGTAGAGTCTTGGTGCTTCAGAATTCCGATCTCCTTTTTTGAGTGACCTAGGGCTCTATTTATAGCTGTAGAGGCTAATATTTCGCCTAAATTTAGGGAGACCACTTCTGGCACGTGAGGGCGCCCACGAGCCCAACCCCAGGGAATTTGGGCCCACTTTGGGATCGATTCGAAGTACGTTCTAATCGATCAAGAATTCATCCAATCGAGGCGAAACTTGGCGTGGACATTCTTCAACATGCATGCAAGCTTCTGTGAAAATTTCGTGGCGTTTGGACTTGTGGATCTCGAGTTATGATTGATTTAAGATTGTATTTCCAGTTGATGCATTCTGTTCAAATCGATTCTCTTCGAATCGATTAGGTCGAATCGATGACATCACGTGCCCAAGTGATGACGTGGTGCGCATTTCCAGGATCAACCCACTCTTTGCTCCGAAATGACTGGGTCGACTACATGCTTTTCACCGCTTCGATTTGGTGGATTCGAGGGAACGGATTCGAGGCAAGGTGCATTCGTATCGATCGTGGCCTATAACAGTTGATCGATACGAAGCCGTCTCAATGGGATGGATTCAAGGCCAGGCATAAGATGGATTCGAAGTATAGTTGCTTCACGGACTCGAGGTACTTTGCCCTGATGGATTCGAAGGAAGGCCATTGGGATGGATACGAAGCTTGGCTTTCTGATGGATTCGAAGTAGGGGAAACTTGATGGATTCGAACTAGACAGACAGTGATGGATTCGAATGGAGCGAGGTGTTGCCATGCTGATGGATTCGAACCCATGGATTCGAAGTGAGCATCTCCCTAACTTTTCGATGGGTTCGAACGACACTTCTTGGCTAACTTGTATCGATCATATCTCATTCATACGACCTCCGATAAACCTGAAATTTGGAATGCTGGCTCCCATGACTTTGCTTGCCGTGTCCTATCAGTTGTAGCCTGATCCGGGCTCGGACAAAATTCATCGATATCCAAAGCGAAGTGAAGTACAACCAATCTCTGAGCGACCTGTCTTTTGTTTTTAACCGATCTTTTGGTATCACGGCTTTGCCAAAAAGCGGGATGACATTTGCCCCCTAAAATATGCCTTGCGGTAGGAAGGCGTGTTTTGTAATGCCATGATCTGGATGTTCATATCCTGTTGATGTCCTGCAAAGGAATTTATAGTTTTATGCGACCTCAAATAACGACCGTTCGGGATCGGGATATTTGAGATGAAGTGCGACTGTTCATGGTCAAGCGCCTGACTCCAAATGATGATCGTTCGGGATTGAGCCACTTGAGGTGAAGTGCAACCGTGCACGGTCAAGTGGCGGACCTCAAATGACGACCGTTCGCAATCGAGCCTTTTGAGGTGAGATGAGTTGTGCCGTTCGGGGCGAGTCGTGCCGTTCGAGGCGAATTGTGACCGTTCGAGATCGTGTGCCGTTTGAGGCGATTTTGTGACCGTTCGAGGTCGGGTGCCGTTCGTGACGAGTTGTGACTGTTCGAAGTCGGGTGCCGTTCGTGGCGAGTAAGTGTGACCAGGAGGGCTTTGTATTATCGATACCAGGCTCACGTTCGCGTGGGTCCCTGGATCGTTTGTCAGGGCGGCTTATCGCCATCTCAGATCGTGCCTAAGGATCGTTCGCGACCCTGTACATGTGTAAGTAGCTTAGCATTTCAGAATTATCAGAATCAAATATCTATTCAACAGATGAATTTTAAAACAAAAATGTCCAAACAAACCAAATTCAAATGTCCAAATCAACACGAAACAAAAGCAAAGCAAAGATGTCAAAGTGTAAGTTCCCACTACGAAACAGTCAATGATCATTCAGAGCATGCCTGGAGAACGTTCGCGATCTCGTACATGTGTAAATGACTTAATTGTGTTAGTGGAAGCTTATGACTTGTTCATCGTTATTTTAATTAATAGATAACCAAACGATGTCCTGGTTCAGGGTCGCCCCTGGCTGATGTAGACGGTGGCCGCTTTGGCTCTACCGTTGGGGCTTGTCTCCTCACATACTGAAGTAGCATACCATTCCTGATGTGTCCTTCTACCTCATCCTTTAGATGCCTACAGTCGTTAGTGTTATGACCGTTTAGCTCGTGGAATAAGCAATATCTGTCTGATTTTCTCTCGTCAGCAGTGGGGTCCCTTCGTACTAGCCTACGGTATGGAACTTGCCCTTGCGTATCTCTGTAGATTCGCTCCAAACTCTCATTCAGCTCTGAATAGGTGGTGAATCGTGGCTCCCTCCGTTGCTGCTTTGACCTGTCCCCGTCATTCTCTGTCTTTCTTTTACCTTTATCCTTGTCTGAGTCCTTTTCAAGAGGCTTTTTGTCTTTAAGCGCATAAACTTCTATCTCCTCTCTTCTTCTCTTTCTGCACTCGCATCCTCTAATTGTAAAACTTTTCTGCCTCATGATAGAATTCTCTCAGATCCATGGGTGGATCCTTAGTTAATGGATTTTTGAACTCTGTTCCGTCATCTATCCTGGACACATCCTCCATCATAACCATGGATGGATCTGGTCGATCCACCGAAGCTGCTGCCACATTGAATCGTGTTAGGTAACTCCTCAAAGTCTCTTCGGCTTTCTGCTTTAAAGTTGCCAAAGTCATCACATTCTTGGGTCTTGTAATGTGAACCCTGAATTGCCTCATAAATCTCTTAATTAAATCATTCCATGTTCCGATGGATCCACTCTCTAATTGTCTAAACCATAATGCTGCAATATCCCCCAAGTACAATGGAAAGCACCGGGCCATAACCTCCTCTGATGCCCCCAGCACTTCCATATGCCTCATATACTTCGTTAGATGAACCGTGGGGTCCGTTCTCCCGTCATACATGTCCAGCGATGGTAACTTGAAATCCGGTGGGTTTCTAGCTCGCCTGATTGCTGGAGTAAAAGGACTCCTATTAACATCCTCCAAATATTTATTTACCAAATCGCCTCTCATAGCTTTTCTAACCCTCTCCGCCATTCTGTCATTGTCCCCGAGATGCAACCTTCGCTCATCACTTTCGACCTGCCCCCCGAGTCCACGAGGGAATTCTGGGATCTGCCTCCTTGACTGAGAGTTCACTCCTCTACTACTCCCGGGTTGTGCAGATGTTCCTCTTTCTCTCTCTGAAATTGGGTCAACGTTCTCCATGGGTGTGCCTCCTAATCCAGGTGCTACGACGGATGGTCCTGCTTTGTTCTGAACTCCATCCGCTTCTCTATTTTGTGCTCAAAGTTGTCCTATCTGTTGAAACAAACTTTGATCAGCTCCTCCTGTTTCTTCATCATTGTCTCCATTTCTTCCCTAGTGATGAAGATCGATGCTTGATTCGCTCCTGAAGAAGCCTCTTGACTTCCTTGGTGTTCACTTCTCTCTGGCCTTGGCCTTCTGCTCGATTGTCTCGTCATAATTTCTCAAATCTGAACTTTCAAACTTTCTGAATCAACTTCTAATTGGTAGAACTCCTGAGTTAGCCTTCTCAGTGAAAGCACCAAAATGTTTTCGTCAAAATTGACCACAAACACCCAATATCGTGAAACCACCCATTTACGAGCAGAAATCAGCAACAATCAATATAGAACTCAGATCTAAACAGTGACAAACGCAGTAACTCAGAAATAACAATAAAAAACACAGGATTTATAGTGGTTCGGCGATCTTGCCTACGTCCACTCTGAAGTTTATGACTTTATTGATATTCTCTTGATCATTATAGTTGGTTACAGCAAGTTACAATGGATTATAGCTCTGAAACTTGAATGCAACAGCGATGATAAGGTGTAGAATTGAATCCGGTAGAGTCTTGGCGCTTCAGAATTCCGATCCCCATTTCTGAATGGCCTGGGGCTCTATTTATAGCTGTAGGAGGCTGATATTTCACCTAAATTTAGGGAGACCACTTCTGGCACGTGAGGGGGCCCACGAGCCCAACCCCAGGGAATTTGGGCCCACTTTGGGATCGATTCGAAGTACGTTCTAATCGATCAAGAATTCATCCAATCGAGGTGAAACTCGGCGTGGACATTCTTCAACATGCATGCAAGCTTCTGTGAAAATTTCGTGGCGTTTGGACTTGTGGATCTCGAGTTATGATTGATTTAAGATTGTATTTTCGGTTGATGCATTCTGTTCGAATCGATTCTCTTCGAATCGATTGGGTCGAATCGATGACATCACGTGCCCAAGTGATGACGTGGTGCGCATTTCCAGGGTCAACCCACTCTTTGCTCCGAAACGACTGGGTCGACTCCATGCTTTTCGCCGCTTCGACTTGGTGGATTCGAGGGAACGGATTCGAGGCAAGGTGCATTCATATCGATCGTGGCCTATAACAGTTGATCGATACAAAGCCATCTCAACGGGATGGATTCGAGGCCAGGCATAAGATAGATTCGAATTATAGTTGCTTCATGGACTCGAGGTACCTTGCCCTGATGGATTCGAAGGAAGGCCATTGGGATGGATACGAAGCTTGGCTTCCTGATGGATTCGAAGCACGGGAAACTTGATGGATTCGAACTAGACAGACAGTGATGGATTCGAATGGAGCGAGGTGTTGCCATGCTGATGGATTCGAACCCATGGATTCGAAGTGAGCATCTCCCCAACTTTTCAATGGGTACGAACGACACTCCTTGGCTAACTTGCATCGATCGTATCTCGTTCATACGACCTCCAATTAACCTGAAATTTGGAATGCTGGCTCCCATGACTTTGCTTGCCGTGTCCTATCAGTTGTAGCCTGATCCGGGCTCGGAAAAAATTCATCGATTTCCGTAGCGAAGTGAAGTACAACCAATCTCTAAGACGACCTGTCTTTTGTTTTTAACCGATCTTTTGATATCACGGCTTTGCCAAAAAGCTGTATGACAGACGATACTAGTTCGGAAGTGAGATTTGTGATCGAGTGAGCGATCAAATTTGATATTGTGTATGGATGGTATATCTACATCGTATGTACATCGTATGTGCTTGAATAAAGGTAGAAGTTGGATATCTTTTGAAATTCACTTTATGAAAAGTAAGTGATATGGTAAGTAACTTTGTAAGGGAAATCAAATTTGAATATTTGATTTGGTATAAATAAGGTTGTATACTTATGTGTTATATATGATAAACTCCCTATGTTGAATCTAAAACCAAAAGAAAGGTTTTTGAAAATATTTAAAGTATAAAAAGGGAATTTAGTATGAAGTGATTCCAAGATTTTATATATTTGTATAAATGGTTTTATGAGAATGATTTTGGAAATGGGTTTCGGAACCTATGGATTTGGAAAAGGCTTTTGATTTTTGGTGAAAATCAAATTTTGGGCGTTTGGAAAGCCAAGTTTGAAACTATCGATTTGAGATATCGATTTTGTGTAAAGGAGATTTGTGTAGATCATAAAGGGTATGATTTGAAAGATATTATAAGTTTATAGTATAAAGTGTATTGAGATTGGCTCTGGAGAAAAAGGCGCTCCCATTGAAATGAATTTCATAGGAGATCAACGGGATAGTTCTTCCTTGAGTCCTAAGGGGGAAGCTCTAAATTGAATCCTGGGAGGAAGTCCGGACAGACTGAAGTTCCTAAGGATTTTGTGATGTGGGTAGCGAAAGTCGAGGGCGCTGATGCCTACAGAGACATTTGGGTTATGTTGTGATGAAAGTATAACTCGATGTCACTGCGATCTACTACGGACCATACCAGAAGTCGTGTGTTGTGAGAGCCAATGGAATACGTTTGATTTTGCCGTGATGGCAACGTAACATCGGTAAACTGCGACCTATGGAGACATAGCGAAAGCCGAGAGGCCGTGAGAGCCTAAGGCTACATTGGGACTTGACTGATGTAGTCTACAACCTATGTAGGAGTGGTGAAGTTTCATTTGGCAGCGAAAATGGAGGGCGCTGATGCCTACAGTTACATGCACTTTTGCCATGATGGCAACGTAATCGGGGATGTAACTGCGACCTTGGAGGGTTCCACGGCGCAATCGAGGGGCACGGAGTGCCTACAGTTATCTATGGATTTTGCCAGGATGGCAACGTAACCATCGGGTTAACTGCGACCAAGGAGAGGGTGATGATTTCCAGAGCATTCTCACCAAAGATGTTTCCTCTATTGTCAAAATGTTTTCTTTATTTTCAACAAAATATTTTCCAGTATTTTCATTTGGTGTTGAAAACGGATTTGCTAAGTACTTATAGATTTTCAGTCCTACGCCTGATCAACGTATCCGAATTTCTTTGAGAACGAGGATGAACTTATGGAAACATCAAATTATAAAAAGTATTTTTATAAAACTATTTTCGAAATATTATATAGATTTTAAAATGTTTTTAAAATTCTTAATAAAGGATTTATAGTCGAAATGGTCAAAGAGTAATTTAACTGATAATAATCATTTTAAATTTTTTTGGCTTTGTTCCTTTTCGGGGATGAAAAGATTCAAAGGGGGGAGGAATGTGATAACCCGGATTTTGGGATATCTGTTAATTGATAATTAAATGGGTTAATTAGTAGGAATACTGATTTATAGATTGAACAAATAAATCTGATAATAAATATTTATATCTGGATAAATATTTATTTGATAATCTCTTAATATAATTACTTAAATTGGCAAATTATTCTTTTAAAACAAATAATAATGATGGTTTATATATATATATATATATATAAGTAGAAAAGTTATTATTTTCAAACAAATTAAATATGTGTTTGTTTAATTGTATATATGTGTGAGTGGATTTTAAATTGAATTTGAATTTAAATTTGAAACTCAAAAGATAGATATCTTAAAATAATATTGGATTTAAAATATATTACATATGATTTTATTTAGAATATAATTGGTTTTATATTATTTTCTTTAAAGGATTTTATTTATATAAATTAAGAGAAATGTGTTTACTAAATAGAAAATTTAATATAAAAGTTTTATAAACCATTATAAAATTTATTAAAACATGCATAATTACAAGTGTTAATTTATATAATCTTGTAAATAACATGTGTAAGTTAATAAACATTTGCAAATGACAAATGTTAACAAATTCAACAAGTGTCACCAATTTATTTTATTTTTCTTTTATATTTAAAAAAATCATAATTAAATCCATATATGCATCTATCTCTTCTCTTCATTTCTTTTTTTATCTTCCCATTTTCAAAATAAAGAAAACCTAAGCCCTGTAAACATTATACAAACTTAACGAACAAACCTTTAGCTTGTATACATTTTCAAAACCAGAGAATTAAAATAACAACAACAAGATTTCATCTTCAATCTATAACCAGTAGCAAGAACAACTCAACTAAGCAACTTCATTTCAGTTCCTGTTAACAAATTTTCAAGCAAAAGTCAAACTCCAGATCAAAAGCTTTCTCTGTTCTTTAAAATCATAGGTGGGTAAACATAGCAACACCTTGTTTAATTTAGTGCATGTGATGATCTTATGAAAAATGATGTGATAGACTATTTGCATGAGTGAAATGGACTTGCATGCTATAAATATGAAATAATATAAGTGTGCTTGTCTGTATTTATAGGTATACCCTCTGTTCTTCTTTAAAGGTTTAAAATTTAGATCAAAAAAAATTCATATCTCCTCTTGTAATCTCTTTTAAGCTGTGAGATTCAAATAAGATATGTTTGTTCATACATAATCTAAGTTTTAAAAATATATTTAAGCATTATAAGTTTGAAAACTATCTGCGAATTTAGAAAGAACAGTTGAAAACTAAACCATGTAAATTTAAATCATCACAATCCTTTTTTTTATTTATATAATCTGAATCCCCATCTGAAAACATGATTTTTAAAAGTTAAATCATAGTTTTTCGACTTGGATTGAGAGAGTAGTTCAAAACTGATCAGAAAATGGGTTTTGGGCTATTACTGGTGGTCGGTAAGGTTAGGGGTCTTGGGGTCGTAGCTGGAGCTAGCTTGGAGGAGGGCGACGTGGGAAAAAATGGTCGGAAGCGTTATCTTTCGCCATAGTGGTGTGGAGAGGCGATTGTAGGATTTAAGGACCTGGATGGATCGATGAGATTCTGAGTTCATCGCGGTGACTTGAGTGCATCAGACTTGGTCAGGATGGATGGAATAGGAGCATAAGTTGACGACGAAGTTTGGGACGAGGCATCGAGATTTTTGGTGATCGGTGGTGGCATTGCAGGGGAGGTTTTTGGTGACGTTTCATTCTAGGTTTGGGTTCATAGGCTCGATCCTGGTTTTCATGTTTGAATTGAAGCACTGCTGGTCGTAATCGAGTAGAGAGGTCAGGGTTGACTCGTCGACAATGATGACATTGGTCGAAGTTGCTTCGATTGGTGGTGCATGTGCATCGTAGCGTAGATGTATCTGTGTTTTGGGGTTGCTGTTGATTTTGGGGGAAGAAGGTAGCTTTTTCGGGTTAGACCCCAAGTAGAACGAGGGTTGACTCGAAGTTGAGTTGACGCGAGAAAACACGGGGTTAGCTCGAGAATTTTATTGGTTAGCCTGGGTATTTGTAGGCTGCGGTAATCAGTTTTAAAACTTATCAAAATGTGTAAAGTTTCTAAGGAAAATGTAAATCAAGTTCTTAGGCAAAGTATTAGCAAGTTTTAAGCAAGTACCAAAGTATTAAAATGTTTTCAAATTATTTGTTAAAAAAATAATTATATAATAGGTTAAATCCTATATGCTTTTAAAGGTGATTTAAATGATGTAATTAAATAAAGTATAATTATCTAATGTATTAAGGATGGTTTATTGATTTATGTAATTAGGGAACAATTAATTAATTAAAGGTTAATTAGTTTGTGTAATCAATTTAAAAGATTGATTTATTAATGTGATTAATTAGTTAAGTTATAATTAAAAGATGATTAATTTATTAAGGGTTAATCATTTAATGTTATCATTAATTAATGAAAGTAATTAAAGGATAATTGCTTAATGTCATTAATTAAGGAGGGTAATTAATGAGTAATTACTAAATGTGATTTATTTAATGATAATTACTCAATGGAAGTAATTGAGGATTAACTACTTAGTGTAATTAATTAAAGTATGGATTGATTAAGGAAATTAAATTAAGGGTTAGTTAATTAATGTAATTAATTAAAGGATAATTAATCAATATAAGTGATTATAGAATAATTAATTAGGGTAATTAATTAAGGATCAATGTAATAAATTATTGTTAATTTACTTTATGAGAGTAATTAAAGGATTATTCAATGTGAATGGTTGAAGGTTAATTAAATTGTATAATTAATTAATGGCTAATTACTTAATGTAATTAAAGATGATAATTAAAGGATGATTAGTTAATTGATTTGTATTTAATGATAATAAGCAGGATTTAAAGGTGATTGAAGTAATTAATTTAATTTTTTTTAAATTAATTAGAAATTGTGTGACTAATTAATCTTGCTTATAAATGATTAAATGATATTGGGTGCCTTAGATTATTGAACCTATGATATGTGATGCTTTTGTGGTATGAGATACTTTGGTTGAACAATGATAATATGGTTATTTATCTGATATGAACTATTGTGTGGATATGATATCCTGAATATAAATTGTATTGTTTAAACTTAAACAATTTTACTTGAAGAATGAGATTGGATTCGAAGTGACCGTGGTCGGGTATCAGTAAATACCTGAAACCACTTCGATTTATAATCTACAATAATTCTTTATGGATTAGTCCTTGGAATAAATAGGCTGGAATGGAATAAATGACGTAAACTTGGTCATTTAATCTGAGTAATAATGCTTAGATATGATTAAAAGATGTGTAATTGACTATGGAAAATTGAGAACTCGTAGTAAGGTACGAGTCATCCCGAGTTTTAAATAAGTTTTATGCATTGGTATTTCTTGTTAGATGGGTTTACTCACACTGGTTTCCAGCCTGACCCGGGTGTTACTTTAATGTAATGCTCGGGTCAGACCGAGTATTACCGATTTTCAGGTTAGAACATTCTAGAGCTTAGGAGGCAAGCTGGATGGCAGGAACGCATGGAGTTTACCGCTGTGTATTGAGAGTTGTATTGATAGTAGTCTGGGACAGGACGATATAACCGTCTAGTCTATTTGTAATGATTGTACTATGATATATTGTATGTAAACTAACAATTACAGCTTTTCTTTGTAAAAATGCCATTATTTTTTATTATATTTAATCCATTGCGAATGTGAGATGTTGTTGATTTCTGTTCTTCCTTCTTTCTTCTTTCCTTTAACAATTTGAAATTTCCGGTGTTCAATTTCTCGACACTTCTACAGGAACGTATTAGTGTCAACTTTTTGAGGTCGAAATTTGGGGCCGTTACACTTTTATACTCAAACTAATAAAATTTAGAAAACATTTTTTAAAATTGTCCAAGTTTAAATTTTACGAAAAATTTCGGCAGAGTCTTCTTTGTACGAAGAGGCTCGGGAGAAATTATAATATAAATAAAACAATATATATCATAACTTTTCAAAATAATATATCCCAACAGCAGGAAAAACAATATAATATCGCTAGAAAATCGTAATACAAGAACGTACCTATTTGTCGGGCAATTAACGCTTATTTTATGAAACAAAAAGCAGTAGCAATTGCATCCATAAACCTGTATTTCACTTATATAATCCAAAAGTGTTAATAATTACATAAAATTAAATATTTAAAGTTGTTTCAATCACTAACAAACAAATCAATGTAAAAAAACAACAATCACTTGTAACTGAAGCATATAATCATTATATGAAATCAATACAAATCAATTATCCATCTATAGCAAAGAAAATAGATGATTTGTTCAGGTTTTAGACACTCTACATTGCATAGAATGAAAAATAAGCTACTAAGCATACCCTCTACTCAACAGTCTTATATAAAACTCAATAGATTATTCATACATCCAAACAATTAAAAATATTATTTCCCCAACAACCTATATGCCAAAACAAACAATAATTTACAATGTACTTGAGTTATTCTTATTAAGTTTCTTTCACAACATTTACAGTCTTTTTCCTTTCATTCATACAAGGATCATTTCTTTAACTTACTTTTATCTCTTACAAAAATTTATTCCATTCATTCATTTAGTGTTTATTGAATTTATTTTCATTTATTTCTTACAGAAATTAATTTTCATTTATTCATATCATGTAAATTTCTTTTTATTGCATTACATTCATTTTATTATTTACTTAAGTTTCTTTTATTTACATTCATTTGTTAATAGTATTCCTGTTCAATTCAATTACATAGCATATAAGTACGTTAACTTAAGTTTATAGCAACTATAACATCAACTTCTTGTTTATAAAAAGTAATTTATAAAACACTTTCATTACATAAGTTTTACTTGTAAATTTTCCATTACATTTTCTTATTAGGCATTTCAACTTTTCATATTCGGTAAGTCATATATACGCTTTTAAGAATGCAATTGAAAGTTATACAAGTTTTTCTCATTTCTTTTAACTAATTTGATGTTCGATAATCATATCCTTTGTTTTATAGGTTACAAATTTCAACTTTCTTGTATATTTCATTTATAACCTAGCATTTAATCTCTTATTTCATTTAGATGTTCCAATTATTAATTAGTTCCATTCCATTTCACTACAATAATTGAAACTTTTAATTAATAGAACTTAAGAACTAAATACGGGGTTCCATTTCGATTCATTTCAAAAATAATAGATAAATGTATATACTTACTACTTATATATCCCATTATATTTAAACAATTTAAAATTTATATTTTTTTATCAAAATAAATCTACAGTAAAATTACTACAGTGGCCTTTCCACTTGGAAACTTGAAAATGAATGTTGATGATGCGTGCTCTAATCACCGAAATTATTTTCCTGCGATAGAGATGGGAGTACAGAACTTATTCCTTTCCAAATTTCTTTAAAACAATCTTTTCAAATCATATTAAAATATTTATATCAGGAAATACTTCCAAATAATACTATTATTATATTCCAAAATCATTCGAAAGAAATATTTAGAAACCCCGGAACTTAAGTTTTAAATTTCCAATTTATTCTCATTTTATTTGTAAATTTTATTTTACAATCAATATTTATAAACTTCACCACCTAACAACAAATATATATTACAACCAAATATATCATTTATAAAATTATCATTTGATATATAAAAATATGCAATAGGCAAAATTATTCCATTTACCTATTTTTCAAAACAAATATTGTGTCGGTTTGTCCTATTAAGTGTTCAGAAATCCCTATTGATGTCATAGCATCCTATGCAACAACAAGAATTTATAAATACAAAACGGAACAAATTAACACAATATAAAAACCTTTTGTAACACTAACAAATACGCTCTCTCATATATATACTCTCAACGACTCATCATAGGGTATTACTACCCTATTAAATATGAGTCATACCCCACAAAGCTAAGGTTTATCGCTAAACCAAAGATCTGATACCAACTGTAACGACCTACCTTTTTTTACGTTTTAAGCAGACACACATGCCGAATCAAACCACACAAAATGGCGGATTGTTATTGGGGTGAATAAGAAAAAGCAGAGAAAGAAAAGAAACAAATATAGAATCTTGCAGCGGAATGACAAAATATAATAATCAAATAACAGTTCATGAAGCTGTTTACAAAACATTTGATTATACTTATACAACATGGAATCGGGGTTATACACATATCAGAGATAAATAAACGATAAAACAGCGGAACGGTATGATACAGTGGAGTAATATAGTAAATAATAATACAATCTTCATCTTCGTCCTCTATAAACAAGTCTTCAAATCCTGAAATGCTCAAGCTGACCTGAGTGAATTGAAAGATAAAATACTTGAGTCAAAACTAAAAGATCTTATGTGAATTAAATCAACGGAAATAAATATGAGTGGAATGGTGTCAAAGATTTTTATGGGGTTTGACATCTCCTATCCATTGTTTAACGTGAGTGTAGTAACTTAAGAGATGTTTGGGATTCACATCTCCTAAGGATCTGTTAAACTATCTTCTATGTAGTGCAATACGCTTTATAATATGTCTACAGTAAAGTAAAAGTATTATAGTAGCGTTAAGGCGTTACCCATATCCCCCTTAACACATTTTATATATTCACATAATCTATACAATGCCTTACGCTCCTCCGTAAACTAGAGGGTTTACCCAGAGGACATCACATAGGTACGGTACAAAACAAACTCGTAAAAGACATGCTAGGGCATGTGAGCACGACACACAAGGAAATGCCAGGGTAAATATACCATTTGCGGATCTAAACTAGTGGTAACACATAGCAGTTACTACTGCCCACCCCGGAACACACTCCCAAATCAAAATCGAAGGGTGTCCACCGAAATAATCACAAATCAAAATATAATATCTAAGAAGTGTCCCCGATCGGAGGAATGACATCACTTGGCCCGATATGGCTCCTGATTTTAGTCACATCTAAGTAGACTCACGGGAGTCAGGTTCACGTCATACCTTGTATAGAAATCGTTCACCAAACCATCCTACTTCATTTTCGAAATCTCAACCACGTACACAGTTGTTAAAGTGGTTTTCGGTATTAGCAGAGAGTATGACAATATCTGACCCTAGTGTCTTTAACAACCAATCACTTATTACACACCGGATGGTTCTTTTACATTTCAAAATTCAATTCACAATTGATATCAAAAATATCATATTCTCAAAACCATAATACTTTCGAAATTGTTTTTACTTTCAAATCATATTCACTTTGAAATCATAGTTTTGGAATTATATTTCCTTCCAAAAGTCATAATTTCTTCCATAGTCATATTTCCAAAATAGGGTAAAACCTTACTTCAAAATCATCGTTTTCAATTTATTCTCTTTTAAAACTAAGCATTGAATTCAAGCACTTCCACTTTACTTAGTTTGAAAATTTAGACATAGTTTAAATAATTATAAATAGTTAAAATAGTTATAAATAGTTTAATTATAGGTTAGAAAATACTTTTAAACTGATTTAAGATACTTAAATGGATTTAAATTAGATTAAGTATAATTAAAATAGATTAAATAACTTTAAAATAGATTAATTATATTTAAATAAATTAAAATGGTTTAAAACAGGTCAAAATAATTTTATACAGTTAATATTGGTCAAATAGTTTAATAAATTTGAAAAATATGAATAATAAGAAATTTTAAAATAATATGTTAAAATAGTTTATATTAAAATATAAGTTTGGAATATATATCCAATTAAACTATTTATTTCATTTCAACACATTTAGACCAATTGCAATTTCCAAATCAACAAACCAAATTTCCCTTTTCAACATATACTTGATTTTTCAAAAATACTTCAATTTATATAAATCAAATTTTTTTTAGCGAAGGCTGGCGGGGTTGGCAGGACCCCTACCTATTTTATTGCAAGGACAATAAAAGGAAAAGAAGCTCAAAACATACTCCAATCCCAAAAAAAGAAAACCACACAAGAAAGAACAGAAGAAGAAAAAACAAACACATAGGGAAACACAAGAAGAAACAGAAAAGAGGAGACACAAAGGCAACCCAAAGAAAACACACCTATCTCCAATTCAGACACAAAGAAGGAGGAAAAAATGGATTCCTAAGAATTGCAGCATGAATTTCACTTCTCATGTCATTCCATAGAATTTCACCAACCCTCCTCTTCCTCTCAAAACAAATTGCATTATGTTCCTTCCAAAGGACATAGAAGTATTTCTTCACGCAAAGGGTTATCAATCGGGATTTCAGGGTTCTCCATCTAGTAGCTTTGTAGATTATGCTCAAATCAATAGTTGAAGAGGTAGCCAAGGCACTGCATCCCACCACCATCATCAATCTTCTCCACATGCAAAGGTTAGCAGCACATTCAAAGAATATGTGCTTAACACTTTCAAGACTGTCTGAATAGAAAAAACACATGCTCTCATGATTCAAGCCCATATTAAGCATGACAGTTCTCGTAACCAATGCATTATGAACCACTTTCCATAACATGAATTTTTTCTTTAGGCTGGAGTCATCGTTCCATATTATCCTCAGCCACCTGCAATTGGGCACACTGCTCAACCCAGTAAGAAAACTATAAGCGTGAGAGACAAAACGGAGGCTGCCATTCCAAAAAACATGGTCAACATCCATAGTTTCAATAACAACACCCTGGATTTGATTCCAAACACCACTGAGCTGCTGATTAGAAGTGTAAGGAAGCTAAAGATTGCCATGTAATAAAATGTCAGTAGCCTTCGCATTGATAGGAATACTAGACTAATGGTATAACAATCCCGACTCGACCTTCGAAAATCGACACTGAATACGACACTCGTATCCAAATGCCGCAGATCCAAACGTCGAATCTAGTTCGCCGGAGCTGATTACACCATTAAGTAAAACACAGCGGAAGAAAATGAATATCAATATATATATATATATATAACATTAATACAATGGTAGATACAACATCCGATATATACAATAGAATGGTACAATAGATATCAATACTATCAGAGATACAAGAAATAGCAGCGGAAAGAAAAGATAACACCAGCAGCGGAACAATATCTCCAAGATAGTCTTCAAGAGAGAACACCAGTATCGGTGATCTCCATTTCCAAAGCACCAATCCACAAATGGCTCGAACCCCCCATCATGTTTCACAAAGATAAGCAAGGTCAGTCGTGTTCCAAAGACTGGACTAACTCTAGATAATCTACTAAACCTGACTATCTGAAAAACCCAACTCTAGATTGTTCGTGTGGAAAAATATTATGGGCACCCAAAGTTTAGGAAAGGAACAATAAACTCCAGGTTAGTCATAAGACTGGTGTGAGTAAACAAAAATAGTTTATCTTTTAAAACAGACAAGAGAATTTAAATTTGAAATCCGCAATGCTTTTTGGAAAACGAAACTACCATAAGGCCTCTCGGCACACACATAATGCAATCGCACACATGGAGGAGATTTCTCCTTATGATAGTCAAACATGCTTACTGTGTAAAATTCTTCTTTTTATATTATTATTAGTGCATAGTGGAAAACATTTCGAAAGTATAATATTAATCTTAGCCAGCATAGGTACCATTATATTATGCCTGCTATAGCTACCATTTTAAATGGCAGGTTCTACAACTAAAACCGTACAAGGCGCGTATTGTTTCTTTGGATTTTTCCAACAAATGGTCAGGCTAAGGAACTTCCTACTACCACATGGGAACGCCTCTGGCGGGACGCCCCGAGAACCTACTCGGCTCTCTGCCAACACAAGGCCGGTTTCCTCCCTACTCGGGAGTAATACCTAATGATATGCCACCCCTGGTCCTTTGGGACATTTATACGAGCTACCTCTAAACCAACAACATCACACAGTAATAAATATACTACAGTGCCCACATGAGTAAATATCTTGTCTCCATACCATGATACTACCCTTTTCCAGAAGGAATGGTCACACCCTAGGGGAGCTACTCCTGAAATCTTGCCGCATCCTTCCTGTTTCGACCATTACTGGTTTGTGAGGCTCGATGAGGTCTCGCCCACAAAGCTACGCTTTACCCGAAAGCCATGCTTTGATCACAAATGATCAACAAATGATCATCAACACACAGCAGAACTTAGCATGCCACACTACCAATTTGGGAGTATATCGCTGATAACCTTCAACTACATAACCTCTGAACTCGTACGTCTTAGAGAAGGGTGTTAAGCTAAGAGAATAAATATCTGCCACCAACAGATATGTATTTGAAAGAATCTACTTTATATCTCAAAGTGTTGTGTCAGACCAACCGTACAAGTCTGTTCCGGGTTTGAACAGAACCGAAGGCACTTCCGAAGAAGCCCTTGCAAATCCCGGTATTCACAATCCCAATCGGACTTCCCATCACTTAGGGAATCTCTATACCGGCGCGACTCGGTGCATAGACAATCGAAAGGTTATCCTTTCATTCTCGAAAATACCCAGTCTTCACCACCGGTCTTCAAATGCTATCCATAACGACGTATCATTATTCAGAATGGGATGTATGACACAAGGTCCTCTCCCGGCTAAACCGAAAAATAAGTGTGATATTTAAAATCATATAGATATAGGATTTCAGTTAAGTTGCAACTTAAAAATCCAAACCTTTCCTCTCAAATGGTTTAAAACAAATTACCATTTCAAATCTTTTAAACAAAAAGATTCATTTTACAAAGTTCACCCAGTTTCACAAAGATCCATTCATGGATTTCAAAACAATTTCCAATTCAAATTGGATTAACTCATCTAATCTTTCAATTAAAAATTTATTTCATAACTTTCAAATTCCGATTCAAATTTTGTATATGGAAGATATACCATTTAAAATCCTCTTTGATTTCAAAACAATATTTAATCGTCTTCACAAAGGTTAATTCATAGTTTTTCCAAAACTATTTACAATTTCATTTCAAACTTGAAATCTTTCGATACACATTGGAAATCCTTTCTTTTTTTGTGAAAGCTATAACTATTTGAAACAAATACTTTTCGTTTTGGGAAAACTAATTACAATTACATCGGTTAAAATCATCCAAGTATAAAACTTGGATTTAAATTTAAATTCCCAAAACCATACTTTTTAAATGGTTAAAATCCATATAAACACCTTTATAACTTGTATATTCTTTTTAGACCATAATTTCCAAATAATTGAATTCAATTTCAAATATTGAATTCAAATCAAATTATTTAAATTTCAAAACTTTATTAAGTTATTTAAAATAACTTTTATTTCTGAAACTCATTTTTAAAACTTTCAATTCCAATCCCAAAACTAATTGGATTCAAGAATTTAATCTTTAAAGTTGTTAAAAATCTGTGACTTAGCCGATTTCCTCATGCAATCCATATTTATGTGCGTATGGTGTAGTCCAGGGGTTTTTTCACAATAGTGCAACATCATAAATCATCACATCACATATTTAAGCACATCGATACTGACAAGCGGTATAATCTATAACGCTTATCGTTCATTCACAGATTCACAGATAAATAATATAAATTTATCATAGATAAATAAATTTGCATTCATCACAGACCACACTGAAACAAATCATAGCACAAAGCATAGCATATCAGAAATATCAGACAGTTCAACAATTAATAGAATTCAAACATCCATAAGTAACTTAATTAATTACCTGATTAATTTAAATCGGATAAGTTATCGATCATGTTAATTAACATTAATTGGTTTCAAATCATTTGATTAATTTTTATTTAATAAGTTATTAAATAAATCAACCTTTAATTATTGAGTAATTGACCTTTAATTATTCGATTGTCCTTTAATTTATTCATTAATAAATTATTCAGCCCTTAATTAATTACTATTTAATTAATTATTCTTCATTAATTACAATAAGTGATTTTCCTAATCACTTAATTAACTTTAATTAAATTATTTACATTAACCAGCGCTCTTAAATAATAATTGAATTGGTTCGATTATCTTTACACATTTATTTACCTTTAATTAATCAAAGTTCTTAATTACTTAAGATAAATCTTTATCGTGATTAATTACTAAATCTTAATGTTTAAATTTTATTTTAAAAAAATACTTTAGAAATCAGTTATAATTAATTAATCACTCAGATTTGACTTTTAACTCTTTAAAGCTTTTCTAAGTTAATAAATAACTTTTAATACAAACATTACTCAAAAAAACTTGTCTATTACATACGTAAAATCTCGTTTATCTTTGTTTTGAAATTTGAATTATTTACAAAATCAAACTTCTTTGCGTTTAAAACTTAAACACCCTGTGTAACAACCCGCATATTTATCGATTTTATATTTAAATATTTTATTTAAATATTTTATCATTAGTCGGATTTTGGTCCGAAAAGCTACTTTTTGCAAACAGCCGAATTAGGACTCGAGACCACCCCCATTGAGTTCAAAATGATGTTTGCGACCTTTTTGAGTATAAGCTTCGATATGTTTGGAGAAAGTTGATTTTTGCTACTTTTTGCTTTGGGCTTTGGTTTGGGCTGAGCCAATTAACCACTTACTAACTCAGTCCCAATCCCCCTCTCCTCTTCATTACTTCATTCCAACTCCTAACTCTCTAGCAAAACTGAAAATGGAGGTGGAGAGTGGAAATTTAAACTCCAAGCCCTAGTTCCATAGAAAAATCCATCTCCTAGCTCCAAAGTTCAAGAGAACCCATTGGTAAGCTTCCTCTTCTTCTTCTCCAACTCATTCTCCTTCCAATTTCAGAAATTTCCTAAATCTAATTTAGGAAATGTTTCTATTTTAAGCTTAGATTCAAGCTTGTTGAGTTGGAATTGAAGAGTGCTTGTTCTTGCCATTGCTTCATAGCTTCTTCTTCATTGATTTGGGTTCAAAGGTGAGATTTTTAATCTCACATCTATGCTTATAATTCTCTTCTATTGTTAGGTATGAATTCCTAACACTTATTCATGTGCATTTGATTTTGATTTGGATTGCTTTTGTGAATATTCCAATTTTTAGTGTTTTGAGTTCAATTCATTAAAAATCCTAACTTTGATGTTTGAACATGTTTTTGGTGATGCATCGAGGAGCTTATAGGGCCGGGTAGTCGATTGGCATAAACCCTTAGAGCCGTTGCTCGTGCGATTGCAATTTAGTCGGGATTTGCACCTCCTTTGAAATAGGGTAGGAAGTGCAATTATACAGGTTCAGCCGACCGAGCGCCCTGGGCCGGTCGACCGACCTGTAGTCCAGGCACTTCCTGCCTCTGTTTGGAAGTGCTGGTTACAGGCTTCGGCCGACCGAGCCCCCAGGGCCGGTCGACCGACCTGGTACCCCGAGCACATTCCAACCTCTGGTTCGGTCGACCGACTCAGGGAGTCCGGTTGACCGACCTGCTCAAATTTGCCAGATTAGCCTATATTGCTAATTCGTTTGAATATCCAACTTTAATCGATTCGTGTTGTCTCCCTTTTGTTGTTGTCATTTATTATCGACTTTGATGACCTTTTCTTTGGGAATTTTAGATATATCCACTTTGATGGATTTGATATCGATTTCTTTGGATTTTATTCACGTTTTCGAATGTGAATCTTAGTGATTGATTGTTCCTACAATCTTCTTTGTGATTTGTCACTTTAAAAATATAAAGGTTTTCTATACTAGTAGTAAATATCAAAACTCTTTCTTCAAATGATTTCAACACTATTTTATAACAAAGCTCGTTTTCTCAAACCGATTTCCAATCTATTATTATATACAAACCTTTACCTCACTCGTATGAGAAATCTAATTAAACAACTTAGTAAAACGAGTGGTATCAAACGCTTGCGTTTACTTTGTCGGTTAATTCTTGGACTTGTTCGATTGAAACTCTTGTGGCAATTTTCTAGTGGAGATCTACAATTTGTTCGTAAATATTTAAGTTAAGCTAGTGGTTATGGGACATGAAGCTAAGCTCATATATTTACCAGCTTATTGTAATTGACACTTCTCGTTGATCATGACGATCACCTTTATGGTTTAGACTAGCAATGTGCGATGTCTCTTTGTTTGCGAGGTTAGGCTAGACACAATTTGTGTGATTCCATTCACACATACTTTTTCGGTTAGCCTAGACACCATTTGTGTGATTCCGTTCACACATACCTTTTTGCTGTTTGGTTAGGCTAGACACCATTTGTGTGATTCCATTCACACATACTTTTTCGGTTAGCCTAGACACACTTGTGTGATTCCATTCACACATACCTTTTTGCTGTTTGGTTAGGCTAGACACCATTTGTGTGATTCCATTCACACATACTTTTTCGGTTAGCCTAGACACCATTTGTGTGATTCCGTTCACACATACCTTTTTGCTGTTTGGTTAGGCTAGACACCATTTATGTGATTCCATTCACACATACTTTTTCGGTTAGCCTAGACACCACTTGTGTGATTCCATTCACACATACCTTTTTGCTGTTTGGTTAGGCTAGACACCACTTGTGTGATTCCATTCACACATACCTTTTCGGTTAGCCTAGACACCACATGTGTGATTCCATTCACACATACCTTTTTGCGATTTTGGTTAGGCTAGACACCACTTGTGTGATTCCATTCACACATACCTTTTCGGTTAGCCTAGACACCACTTGTGTGATTCCACTCACACATCCTTTTTATTGTGATTTCTGGATTTCGTGTATTGATTTCTGGAATTTATGTTTCACCAACTTTTACGATGGGCATTGATATATATGTCATTTATTGTGGTTTGGGGAATGAAATTAGGAGTATGACATTCCTTTTTATCTTGAGTAGATTATTGTGATATTGATTAATCTCTTGTTGATTTTCAATTACTTATTTATCACAGCTTGGCATTGTGATTATTATATGTTTATGTCATATCTCTTATTATATATCACTTCATCTGATATTTATAGCTAGACTGATCCGTTTATTATTTTCTTCTTAAATAATACTCGGGTCAGACTAAGATTTTACAGGTGCTTCCTCATGGCTTCCTATCTGGAACCATCTTCTGACTTTTGGCTAACTACCCTGGTTTGGTAGTTTTTGTTGTATACATTTGAGATACAGACTCCTTGATGTATACATATTCTTTTGTCTTAGCACTTGTATCTATTCTTTTGTGATGTTGTGGATCTTATTTGACCACTACTCTGATGTACACTTCCTATGTAGTATTCATATCTATTTCCGCCTTTGTGATATGAATTATCTGTGACTGATTTGTGTTATGTTTATTTCTATATTTGTTTCCGAAGACATCATAGCCACTGTGTAGTAGCTTTGAGTTTGTGTCGGCATGTCGGATTTCCACTTGAAAATATTTTCATGTTATACTATCTGACATATCGATGCTCGCACAAAGCAATTACACGGATGGTCGCTCCTCAACAGCCTTATTCTCCGTGCTAGTCGACAGCATTACTCCGTAGTGTTCTTGGCTAGCGTGGGTATAGAGGTGGGGCGTCACAGCTTGGTATCAGAGCCAAATTTCGGAACAATGTAGAATAATATAACAAGGATCATCGTCCTAAGTCTTTCTTAAGAGTCGTGCTTTAGGATTTAATTCGAGTCTTCGTACCGATTCATCCTATTTTCTTTATGATTCCTTGTTTTATATATCAAGATTGCTTGATATTCATTTTGAGAATAACTTTTTCTTCTTCTTTCTTTCTTTCTTAAAGAAGAGAAATGGTTAGACCAAGCCGTTCCAGCGCCGGTCAATCTAGTGCTACTCCTCAGGATGGAGTATTCATGTCTGCTCAGCAGCTTTTAGATCTCGTGAAGAACGCTCAAGCTGCTGGACCCAATCCAAAGCCTACTCATCCTAGATCCGGTTTTGCACGCTTGTGTAGAGACTACACCGATTTGGGTGGAAGGCCATTCAAGGGTTCCGAGAGTGTTATTGAAATTCAAGCTTGGCTCAAATCATGCGATCGCATCTTTTCTCGCATGAACTATATTGATCTACATCGAGTCCAAGTGGCTTCTAGCATGCTCCAAGAAAGAGCATTAGATTGGTATGAGCTTTTAATTTCTGAAATCGTTGAAGCGTATCTCACTTGGGAGCAATTCCGGGGAAGGTTCGAATTGAAATTTGTTCCGGAGGCTGAAAAAGTAACTTTGGCCCGGCGTTTTATTGACCTTGTTCAAGGTGAATCTTCTGTGACAGACTATGTCACATCTTTCGAATCTCTTTCTAAATACGGGATTGAGTATATTAATACCCCGATGAAGAAAAATCAGAGATTCGTTTATGGCTTAAATAAAAATCTTAAGAAGCCACTACTCCTGAAACTAGAAGTCGCATTTGATAACTAGTCGATATCGCTCTTCGTCTTGAAGAGACTGATAAAGAAAGTGATGTTGAAATAGTAGCTTCCAAACCCAACTTCAACAACAAAAAGAGACCCAACGAATTCCAAGGCCCTTATCCCAACAAAAAGGGTAAGCAAGCAACGCCTGCTGCAAAGGCTCCTTCTCCTAGTAGTGCGAGATCCTTCAACTGTGGATCCGGGGATCATTTTGCTAATAAGTGCTCAATGCCCAAATCGTGTCGCTATTGTAAGAGCCCAGATCATTTCATCCATCAATGCCTCAAACGTGAAGGCAAGAGGGAGGGAAAGTTGAATGTGGCTCAAGCCCTTGGCAACACATCTCGTGGCCAAGGTATTTCTCATTCAATCCTTGATTTTGTTTGTCTTGTGAATATTCTTTTCAAGTTCTTGTTGATTTGTATCTCATTATTTTATATCAAAAGAACTTGTTGATTCTTTTTCTTTGAAAATATTTTGGGCTTGATGACTTCTTTAAGAGTTGCAAATCCGGATGGTAAATCCGCAACACTCAATTTGCTTTCTATTGATGTCAAAATTATTTTATGTGATTTTTCTTTCCATGCCGATATTTTTACTTAGGCTTCGGAATTGATATTTTTGAAAGGATCGGCTTAATCATTGTGAAGCCCATATCCTATTTTTTCGAGTGGACTATTCATCTTCGACATTTTCAATCTGTTAAGCAGATTTCTATTTTTCCTTTATGATTTTGATTCCAACTTGATGGCATCATTTTATTCCTTAAGCCCACTTATGAGAAAAGTGTTATTTCTCTTATCTAAATAATTTGTGAAACTTTTTTGGTATTTTTGAATTTGTCTTAGGACTGTCACCTAAGCAATCTTTTGAGTAGTGTTAAGGTCTTTTCAGTTTTACCTTACCACCGGTTTCCATTGCTACGAGTTGCGGAAGTTAGCATTCCACTTACCGCATTCCGCACTCGTTATGATTCTTATGAATGACTTATTATGTCATTCAATTTGTCCAGCTTATTTCATCCACTTTATAAATCGAATATTCTATGAATATTTCGGTGAGACCATTCTTTTATTTATTGATTTTCGGATGAAAATAGCAATTTAAAATTTTTGCAAAATCTTTTTCATAAGATTTATTTAGAAGTATAACTGGATTTTTGTTCTTAAAACGAACAAAGAATATTCTTAGAAGTTTTGAGAAACTTACTTATCCTATAGAATACGATTTTGTGATTGTATTGCCCATTTAGTGTTTTCAGAATTTTGGTCGATGCGCTTGATCAACGTTATCGATAGGAATTTCCTAAACACTTTGATGTGACAATCAGACACAGTATATTAACTTGAAAATAGAAAAAAATTTCTAGAAAGATTATTACATAATGATAAATGTAATTTCGAAAGTTTTAACTTTTCAGGAAAGAAGATTATTTAAAAGAAATTCTTTCTTTCGATACTCTTATTCTTGTGCTTTCCGAAGGGAACCAAGACTTTGCTATTTGTACCGATACTAGTCGTATTGGTTCGGAATGCCATTCTCTAGCAAAGGAGAACGTGCTATCACTTGTGCTTCTAAATCATTATAGCTTATCAAGACTAGATATGCCACTCATGATCTAGTGTTCGTGGCTATTGTTTTACTTTTGGAATTTGGCATCATCATTTTTGGATGAGAAATTTGTTCTCCACCTCGATCATAAATCTTTGGAATATATATTTTCTCATAAAGAACTTCATGTCAACTCGAGTTCCGGGTATCTTATGATCATGATATTCTTTTTATTCCCGGAAGGGAAATCGTGTCGCCAATGCGCTTTGTCGTAAGCAACTAGTGGTTGATTCTTTGATGATGTCTGAATGGAATTATCTTTTTATCAAGTTCATCGAACGTTCTGATGTACTTCGTTTTATTGAGTTTTATCTCATTCCTTTTATGGACTAGTATCCGGTGTTCTTTTATGGTGTTCGGTTCATCGGATGTACTATTATTATACTACATCGTTGTTCCGGTTTATCGGTTCATTGGACGTACCGTTTTTGTACTACGTCGGTGTTCCAAATTATTCGAGTTTCTAGTTTCTCGGGCGTACCGTTTCTGTACTACGCCGTTGCACTGGCTCAATTTTCTTCTATTCTTGACGTTTTCCACATCTTTTATCTACGGAAATGCCTTAGGGTTTCGAATTTTTATTGTTGATCCCGGTGTTATTGAGGCGATTGAAGTTTCACCAAATTTGACTTTTGAGCAACATTCTATTCGCATCATTGCTTCGGAGGTTGAGCGCCTTCGATATAAAGATATTCTTTTTGATAGAAGTTCAATGGTTCTCAAATCCTAAGGATTTCTCATGTGAAATCTTGAGAATTCATCGAACGAAAACTTTCGGATTTACTCCTTCGTGCTATTTATGGTGAACTTCTTGATTCAAATTTTCTTTTGTGTTAATATGCTTCTTTGGTTGTTACTTCTTATATTTCCTTCTTAATTATTGCGAGGACGCAATTTCTTTAAGGAGGGGAGTCTGTAACAACCCGCATATTTATCGATTTTATATTTAAATATTTTATCGTTAGTCGGATTTTGGTCCGAAAAGCTACTTTTTGCAAACAGCCGAATTAGGACTCGAGACCACCCCCATTGAGTTCAAAATGACGTTTGCGACCTTTTTGAGTATAAGCTTCGATATGTTTGGAGAAAGTTGATTTTTGCTACTTTTTGCTTTGGGCTTTTGTTTGGGCTGAGCCAATTAACCACTTACTAACTCAGTCCCAATCCCCCTCTCCTCTTCATTACTTCATTCCAACTCCTAACTCTCTAGCAAAACTGAAAATGGAGGTGGAGAGTGGAAATTAAAACTCCAAGCCCTAGTTCCATAGCAAAATCCATCTCCTAGCTCCAAAGTTCAAGAGAACCCATTGGTAAGCTTCCTCTTCTTCTTCTCCAACTCATTCTCCTTCCAAATTCAGAAATTTCCTAAACCTAATTTAGGAAATGTTTCTATTTTAAGCTTAGATTCAAGCTTGTTGAGTTGGAATTGAAGAGTGCTTGTTCTTGCCATTGCTTCATAGCTTCTTCTTCATTAATTTGGGTTCAAAGGTGAGATTTTTAATCTCACATCTATGCTTATAATTCTCTTCTATTGTTAGGTATGAATTCCTAACACTTATTCATGTGCATTTGATTTTGATTTGGATTGCTTTTGTGAATATTCTAATTTTTAGTGTTTTGAGTTCAATTCATTAAAAATCCTAACTTTGATGTTTGAACATGTTTTTGTTAATGCATCGAGGAGCTTATAGGGCTGGGTAGTCGACTGGCATAAACCCTTAGAGCCGTTGCTCGTGCGATTGCAATTTAGTCCGGATTTGCACCTCCTTTGAAATAGGGTAGGAAGTGCAATTATACAGGTTCGGCCGACCGAGCCCCCTGGGCCGGTCGACCGACCTGGTGCCCCGAGCACATTCCAACCTCTGGTTCGGTCGACCGAATCAGGGAGTCCGGTCGACCGACCTGCTCAAATTTACCAGATTAGCCTATATTGCTGATTCGTTTGAATATCCAACTTTAATCGATTCGTGTTGTCTCCCTTTTGTTGTTGTCATTTATTATCGACTTTGATGACCTTTTCTTTGGGAATTTTAGATATATCCACTTTGATGGATTTGATATCGATTTCTTTGGATTTTATTCACGTTTTCAAATGTGAATCTTAGTGATTGATTATTCCTACAATCTTCTTTGTGATTTGTCACTTTAAAAATATAAAGGTTTTCTATACAGTAGTAAATATCAAAACTCTTTCTTCAAATGATTTCAACACTATTTTATAACAAAGCTCGTTTTCTCAAACCGATTTCCAATCTATTAGTATATACAAACCTTTACCTCACTCGTATGAGAAATCTAATTAAACGACTTAGTAAAACGAGTGGTATGTAACGCTTGCGTTTACTTTGTCGGTTAATTCTTGGACTTGTTCGATTGAAACTCTTGTGAAAATTTTCTAGTGGAGATCTACAATTTGTTCGTAAATATTTAAGTTAAGCTAGTGGTTATGGGACATGAAGCTAAGCTCATATATTTACTAGCTTATTGTAATTGACACTTCTCGTTGATCATGACGATCATCTTTATGGTTTAGACTAGCAATGTGCGATGTCTCTTTGTTTGCGAGGTTAGGCTAGACAACATTTGTGTGATTCCATTCACACATACTTTTTCGGTTAGCCTAGACACCATTTGTGTGATTCCGTTCACACATACCTTTTTGCTGTTTGGTTAGGCTAGACACCATTTGTGTGATTCCATTCACACATACTTTTTTGGTTAGCCTAGACACCACTTGTGTGATTCCATTCACACATACCTTTTTGCTGTTTGGTTAGGCTAGACACCATTTGTGTGATTCCATTCACACATACTTTTTCGGTTAGCCTAGACACCATTTGTGTGATTCCGTTCACACATACCTTTTTGCTGTTTGGTTAGGCTAGACACCATTTGTGTGATTCCATTCGCACATACTTTTTCGGTTAGCCTAGACACCACTTGTGTGATTCCATTCACACATACCTTTTTGCTGTTTGGTTAGGCTAGACACCACTTGTGTGATTCCATTCACACATACCTTTTGGGTTAGCCTAGACACCACATGTGTGATTCCATTCACACATACCTTTTTGCGATTTTGGTTAGGCTAGACACCACTTGTGTGATTCCATTTACACATACCTTTTCGGTTAGCCTAGACACCACTTGTGTGATTCAACTCACACATCCTTTTTATTGTGATTTCTGGATTTCATGTGTTGATTTCTGGAATTTATGTTTCACCAACTTTTACGATGGGCATTGATATATATGTCATTTATTGTGGTTTGGTGAGTGAAATTAGGAGTATGACATTCCTTTTTATCTTGAGTAGATTATTGTGATATTGATTAATCTCTTGTTGATTTTCAATTACTTATTTATCACAGCTTGGCATTGTGACTATTATATGTTTATGTCATATCTCTTATTATATATCACTTCATCTGATATTTATAGCTAGACTGATCCGTTTATTATTTTCTTCTTAAATAATACTCGGGTCAGACTGAGATTTTACAGGTGCTTCCTCATGGCTTCCTATCTGGAACCATCTTCTGACTTTTGGCTAACTACCCTGGTTTGGTAGTTTTTGTTGTATACATTTGAGATACAGACTCCTTGATGTATACATATTCTTTTGTCTTAGCACTTGTATCTATTCTTTTGTGATGTTGTGGATCTTATTTGACCACTACTCTGATGTACACTTCCTAGTGTAGTATTCATATCTATTTCCGCCTTTGTGATATGAATTATCTGTGACTGATTTGTGTTATGTTTATTTCTATATTTGTTTCCGAAGACATCATAGCCACTGTGTAGTAGCTTTGAGTTTGTGTCGGCATGTCGGATTTCCACTTGAAAATATTTGCATGTTATACTATCTGACATATCGATGCTCGCACAAAGCAATTACACGGATGGTCGCTCCTCAACAGCCTTATTCTCCGTGCTAGTCGACAGCATTACTCCGTAGTGTTCTTGGCTAGCGTGGGTATAGAGGTGGGGCGTCACACCCTGTTTAAAAACAATTGATCTTGGAAACCATTTACTTCCAAAAGTAAGACTTGGTTTACTTTTGTTTAAAACTTAGAAATCCATTTTAACAATCAATTTCTTTTTTTAAACCCCTTTTTTAACCTTCCTGTAACAATTTCTTAAAGCCTGTTCAACCCAGACTCGAGCAAGCACCCGCGTTCTCACCGAAGCAACATGTGAGCAAAATCGACTTCGAGTTATATAACAATTTCCCCAAGTTATTACCCAAGGATTCCCCTTCTTCCTCGATCGACATCATTTCCAGCTGCACCAAAACTCACATGTGTACATGCACAGTCACACGGCGATGCTCCGGCCATCACGACCTCCACCGACAAGTCACTGTCCATCGCCACCATCGATCTCAACCACCCAAAATCCAAAGTAAGTTCAAAATCAAAATCGAGCTTCTCGATCGAACTAAATCCCAAATCCAAATCAGAAAAACCCATCATTCTCGACATCAAGAACATCAGAATATTCGAAACTTCGGTCATCGCTTCGTCAACGCCTCCTCTACCACCTCCCTGAGTATCATCGAACTCGATCAACCACTGACTCCATACGATCATGAAAACCATGTTGAACCCAAACTTCACGTTAAACGATAAATTCCCATCATCCTAGTGCCTCGATCATTTATAAATTCAGTTTATATTTTTTTATTGATCCTTGATACTCCAGATAACTTTACCAATGACCACGATCTCCACTTCATCGTGGGTCATCGGGAGTTGATAGAAATAGGTTTTGTGATCATCATACATTTGCTTGAAATCTACTTATTTAAAAATCAAGATTTAGTTATCAAAATTCATCAACTTGTAACCCTATCAGACTTAAAAGTCCATTTATAAAATCAAAAGCTTTGATTCTTCTGGAATTAATGGATTTTACTGTAAATTTCCTTTTCCTAAATATTAACTAAACATAAAGTGCTTAGAACTGTTTGTAAAATTAAATCAGGCAGTTATAACCAAGTTTCATTTAGAGTTCAAGTTTTAAAATTGTTTGTAGGTGGTGATTTGAAATTTTAAATCAGGTTCTAAAACCTGTAAAGTATGAACAGAGATGATTTAATTCCTACACATATAAACATGCACACAAATATCTTCAACATGCAGTCATATCCACACAACCATTCTAGCCAATTCACATCATAGCTCCAAATATAAATTCAAACATCAAGAAAACAGCAAGGTCAAAGAGTTTGCTCACATGAACTGTTTGAAATAGAGTACAATTCTTGTGTTGAAGGCTGCAGTTTTGAATTTACCCTTACCCTGTTTCTTGCTTTTGTTGAATTGAACTTGAATTTGTAGAATAGTGATGTTTTCTTTTTCTTTTTCTTTTTCTTTCAGGCTTGGTAAATTATGATGAATGAACTAAAGCAATATGGATGTGTGTATATATATATATATAGAAATATAGTGTTTGCAGGGCAGGTGTTATCTGGTTTAGTGAGTTTCTTTTGGTCAGAGATTTTCTTTCTTCTTTTTTTAACTAAAGTAGATTTTTGTTTACTGAAAATTGAAATGATTATTAACCATTCGAAATGACCTATTTTGTACTGAGGTGAGATTATTTACTGTAATTATTTCCTTCTATGTTTACAACTAATGATTTTTTTTATTTTGTACATAGATATTTGTTTTGCTTTGCACTTAATTTACTTCTGCAGGTTTTGATTTAAAAATGATCTTTGCATTTGTTGTTTGCTTTTGATTTCAACTTAATTGTGTTGAGCTGAAGTGTTATTTAAATTGAATTTTGTTTTTCAATACTTTCATACATATGTTTACTTGTTTTATATTTATACTTTATTAGCTTGTTCGTACCTGCATATTTATATTTTATTTGTTTGTACACAATTATTTTGTCTTGCATACACAAACTTGTCATGCTTTGCATAATATAGATATCAAATAAATTACATAGACATATTTTATAATTTCAAATTATCTTTAAACATTTGCTTAAAATTTATAATCAAATTCAATATATATATATAAATTTAAATTCATTGATATATATGCACACACATATGTATATATATATACATTCACATATATATAAGTTTTAAAGTCAAATGATTTTAAAACATTTACTTCTTCAATCAAAAGAAATTGAAGTTTTATTTATATAAATTAACACATATTTTATTCGAATTTGGAGAAACTCAATTCAATTAACCAATTAATTTGACAATTTCTTTATTCAAAAATTAAATTAATTATCAATTCAAACTTAGTAAAAATCCGGGATCGTTGCAGATTCCCCCCTTAAGAAATTTTGTCCTTGAAATTTGCAAGCAGAGAAACAACAAAGATAGATACATAAAGATAGAGAAACAGTTTTCCATGTCAAACTGGATATCTATTCTATATTTGGCTTAACAAATCAGAATATCGCTAATAGATACAAGAACAAATCTGCTTAACACTTCACAAGATACTCGAGTCATCAAATCTACGAAATATGCAAGGCACTGGTTAGTTCGAAGAATAACTAACTGTTCGTAGAATATATCTAGACCGAACAAAAGAATAGACAAATGGATTCGATATACCACAATCCTCAAACACTAGGTATGGATTCTAAATTCAAGTCGGAATATCCCAAAATATATATAACTTGTCCCTCTTCGGACTTCGATATTCACAAGAATTTACAATAGAATTTCAAATTTGGTTTTAAACGAAATTATTTTATCGATACAAATCTTCATATTTAACTTTATATTTAATTTACCAATTTATTTCAAATAAAATTTCAAATTCATTGAAGTTAAAACGAAAAGCTGACAAAAATTTAACGAAGAGAACACGAAATAGAAACTTATCTACACGATTCGTAAGAGCCATCATCATACCGAAGCTTCTCCTGCCACAAAGCGAATCAAAAAAAATTGAAATCGAATCAAAGGAGATTGATAGAGAAAGATATTTTCACTGTTGCAGGGCATTGACAATTCGCAGTGGTACTCCCCTATCCCCTATCTCGTCCTCTTCTGGCACTCACACTTACTATCAGTGAATAACAAGAGAATTTACTGAGGCATTCGAACGGACATCTTAGGATTGCTCATTCTAGGGTATACTGCACCCTATCTCTAATGAGTTAATTAATGTGTTATACTCCTGAGCTAAAGTTTTAACCCTCAGCTCTGATACCAATTATAATGATCCTGACTGGACCTTCGAAAATCGGCACCGAATACGACACTCATATCCAAATGTCGCAGATCCAAACATCGAATCTGGTTCGCCGGAGCTTATAACACCATTAAGTACAACACAGCGGAAGAAAATGAATATCAATGTCTAGATATATATAACATTGATACAATGACGGATACAACATCCGATATGATACAACAGAATGGTACAGTAGATATCAATACTATCAGAGATACAAGAAATAGCAGTGGAAAGAAAAGATAACACCGGCAGCGGAACAATATCTCCAAGATAGTCTTCAAGAGAGAACTCCAGTATCGGTGATCTTCATCTCCAAAGCACCAATCCACAAATGGCTCGAACCCCCCATCACGTTTTATAAAGATAAGCAAGGTCAGTCGTGGTCCAAAGACTGGACTAACTCTAGATAATCTACTAAACCTGACTATCTGAAAAACCCAACTCTAGATTGCCCGTGTGGAAAAATATTGTGGGCACCCAGAGTTTAGGAAAGGAACAATAAACTCTAGGTCAGTCATGAGACTAGTGTGAGTAAACAAAAACAGTTTTTCATTTAAACAGACAAGAGAAATTAAATTTGAAATTCGCAATGCTTTTTGGAAAATGAAACTACTATAAGGCCTCTCGGCACACACACAATGCAATCACACACATGGGGGAGATTTCTCCTTATGATAGTAAAACATGCTTACTAAGAAAAATTCTTCTTTTTATATTATTATTAGTGCATAGTGGAAAACATTTCGAAAGTATAATATTAATCTTAGCCAGCATAGGTACCATTATATTATGCCTGCTATAGCTACCATTTTAAATGGCAGGTTCTACAACTAAAACCGTACAAGGCGCGTATTGTTTCTTTGGATTTTTCCAACAAATGGTCAGGCTAAGGAACTTCTTACTGCCACATGGGAACGCCTCTGGCGGGATGCCCCGAGAACTGGCTCTCTGCCAACACAAGGCCGGTTTCCTCCCTACCCGGAAGTAATACCTAAAGATATGCCACCCCCTTCCTTTGGGACCTTTATATGAGGTACCTCTACACCAACAACATCACACGGTAATAAATATACTACAGTTCCCACATGAGTAAGTATCTGGGCTCCATACCATGATACTACCCTTTTCCAGAAGGAATGGTCACACCCTTGGCGAGCTACCCCTGAAACCTTGCCGCATCCTTCCTGTTTCGACCATTACCGGTTTGTGAGGCTCGATGAGTTCTCGTGCACAAATCTACGGTTTACCCGAAAGCCATGCTTTGATCACAAATGATCAACAAATGATCATCAACACACATCAACACTTAGCATGCCACACTACAAATTTGGGAGTATATCGCTGATAACCTTCAACCACATAACCTCTAAGCTCGTACGTCTCAAAGAAGGGTGTTAAGCTAAGAGAATAAATCCCCGCCACCAACAGATATGTATTTGAAAGAAATCTTCTTTATATCTCAAAGTGTAGTGTCAGACATACACATACAAGTCTGTTCTAGGTTTGAATAGAACCGAAGGCACTTCCGAAGAAGCCCTCGCAAATCTGGTTATTCACAATCCCAATCGGACTTCCCATCACTTAGGGAATCTCTATACCGACGCGACTCAGTGCAGAGACAATCGACAGGTTATCCTTTCGTTCTCGAAAATGCCCGGTCTTCACCACCGTTCTCCAAATGCTATCCATAACGACGTATCATTATTCTGAATGGGATGTATGACACAAGGTCCTCTCCCGGCTAAACCGAAAAATGAGCGTGATATTTAAAATCATATGGATATAGGATTTCAATTAAGTCACAACTTAAAAATCCAAATCTTTCCTCTCAAATGGTTTAAAACAAATTACCATTTCAAATCTTTTAAACAAAAAGATTCATTTCATAAAGTTCACCCAGTTTCACAAAGATCCATTCACGGATTTCAAAACAATTTCCTTTTCAAATTGGACTAACTCATCCAATCTTTCAATTAAAGTTTTAATTCATAACTTTCAAATTCCGATTCAAATTTTGTACATGGAAGATATACCATTTAAAATCCTCTTTGATTTCAAAACAAGATTTAATCGTCTTCACAAAGGTTAATTCATAGTTTTTAATCATTATTCATAGATTTAATCGATACACATTGGAAATCCTTTCTTTTTTTATGAAAGCTATAACTATTTGAAACAAATAGTTTTCATTTTGGGAAACTAATTACAATTACATCAGTTAAAACAATCCATGTATAAAACTTGGATTTAAATTTAAATTCCCAAAACCATACTTTTAAATGGTTAAAATCCATATAAACACCTTTATAACTTGTATAATCTTTTTAGACCATAATTTCCATATCATTGAATTCAATTTCAAATATTGAATTCAAATCAAATTATTTAAATTTCAAAACTTTATTAAGTTATTTAAAATAAATTTTATTTCTGAAACTCATTTTCAAAACTTTCAATTCCAATCCCAAAACTAATTGGATTTAAGAATTTAATCTTTAAAATTGTTAAAAATCTGTGACTTAGCCGATTTACTCGTGCAATCCATATTTATGTGTGTATGGTGTAGTCCAGGGGTTTTTCCACAATAGTGCAACATCATAAATCATCATATCACATATTTATGCACATCGATACTGATAAGCGGTATAATCTATAACGCTTATCGTTCATTCACAGAATCATAGATAAATAATATAAATTTATCATAGATAAATAAATTTGCATTCATCACAAACCACACTGAAACAATTCATAGCATAAAGCATAGCATATCAGAAATATCAAACAGTTCAACAATTAATAGAATTCAAACATCCATAAGTAACTTAATTAATTATCTGATTTGTTTAAATCAGATAAGTTATCGATCATGTTAATTAACATTAATTGATTTCAAATCATTTGATTAATTGTTCTTTAATCATTTATTAAATAAATCAACCTTTAATTATAGAGTAATTGACCTTTAATTATTCAATTGTCCTTTAATTAATTCATTAATAAATTACTCAGCCCTTAATTAATTACTATTTAATTAATTATTCTTCATTAATTACAATAAGTGATTTTTCCTAATCACTTAATCAACTTTAATTAAATTATTTACATTAACCAACGCTCTTAAATAATAATTGAATTGGTTTAATTATCTTTACACATTTATTTACCTTTAATTAATCAAAGTTCATAATTACTTAAGATAAATCTATATCGTGATTGATTACTAGATCTTAATATTTAAACTTTATTTTAAAAAAATACTTTAGAAATCAGTTATAATTAATTAAACACTCAGATTTAACTTTAACTCTTTAAAGCTTTTCTAAGTCAATAAATAACTTTTAATACAAACATTACTCAAAAAAAACTTGTCTATTACATACTTAAAATCTCGTTTATCTTTGTTTTGAAATTTGAATTATTTACAAAATCAAACTTCTTTGATTTTAAAACTTAAACACCCTGTTTAAAAACAATCGTTCTTGGAAAACGTTTACTTCCAAAAGTAAGACTTGGTTTACTTTTGTTTAAAACTTAGAAATCTTTTTTAATGATCAAATTCTTTTATTTAAACCCCTTTTTTAACCTTCCTGTAACAATTCCTTAAATCCTGTTCAATCCAGACTCGAGCAAACACCCGCGTTCTCACCGAAGCAACACGTGAGCAAACTCGACTTCGAGTTATACCACCATTTCCCCGAGTTATTACCCGAGGCTTCCCCTTCTTCCTCGATCGACATCATTTCCAGTTGCACCAAAACTCACATGTGTACGTGCATTGTAACAACCCGCATATTTAACGATTTTATATTTAAATGTTTGATTTAAATATAGCGTCGTTATTCGGATTTTGGGGTCCGAAATGTTACTTTCTGCAAATGGCCGAATTGGAAATCGAAACTACCTCCATTGGTTCCAAAAGTGCCTTTGTGATCTTTTTGAGTATAATCTTTGATATATTTGGAGTAAGTTGAAATTTGACCCTTTTTCTACTTGGGCTTGAGTTTGGGTTCAGCCCATTGGCTAGCTAACTCACTTAACCTTCTACTTCAGCCCCTTCCCCTCATCTCTCTTCATTTCATTTTATTTCTTAAGCCAAAAACTGAAATGGGGGAAAGGAAAGAGAAATAGAAATTAGCAAGCCCAAGTTTCTCCTTTGTAACTTCATTCTTGCTCCAAAATCAAAGAGAATCCATTGGTAAGTTCATCTCCACCTTCTCCATCTTTACTCCTCTTCAATTTCAATAATTTCCTAACCCTAACTTAGGAAATACTTGCTTTGATTCTAGATTGAAGCTTGTAGTGTTGAAGTGGAGTGTAGTTGGTTGATTCCTTGCAATTGTGCTTCTTCATCTTCTTTGTTTTGTGTACAAAGGTGAGTTTTGAACTCACATCTACTTCTCTTGATTTCATTGATGTTGGGTATGAATTCCTAACACCTTGTTCATATGCACTTGCATTTGGTTTGGGTTGAATTGGGGAATATTCCAATTTTTAGTGTTTTGGGTTCAAATCTTTGAAATCCTAACTTTGATGTTTTGATCATGTTTTGGTGATGCATCGAGGAACATATAGGGCCAGGTTGTCGATTGGCATAAGCCCTTAGAGCCAATGTTCGTCCGATTGCATTTTGAAAGAGTTTGCTCTTCATTTGAATAAGGTTGAAAAACAGCCCAGGCGTGATTCAGTCGACTGAAAACTCTGTTCAGTCGACTGAACCTGGAACCCGAAAGTTTCCAGGCATGATTCAGTCGACTGAAAACTCTGTTCAGCCGACTGAACCTGGAAATAGAAAGTTTCCTAAACCTGGAAAATTTCCAGGTATAGGGTCAGTCGACTGAAAACTCTGTTCAGTCGACTGAACCTGCTGTTTCAGCCCACTTTGCCTTTGGGATTGAATTTCCAATTTGAATCGATTCATGATGATCCCATGTATGATTATCAATTGTTTTGACTTTGATGGTTCCTTTTAATTTTAATCCATGGGTTTTTATAAAATAATCTCTCGAATCGCATTTAAAAGTTCGTTTCTCTAATTTATAAATTCTATTTAAAACACACACTTTCGCACTTCGAACGAAGTGGAAGGGTGATTAAATGGTTGGGCAAAACACGGACCATGAATCTGTGCGTTTATCTTTCCGATTAATCCTCGACCGATTCGATTGATTGTTTTGACCTTCGGGTTTGGTTTATCGATGATATGAGGTAAACTTTGTACTGCTTTGAGTGTGAAAGGGACTGACGGATAGTAAACCGTTTAGTGTGAACGAGTGGTTATGGGACATACGTTAACACTTTTCGGATTCCTTTTCGAGAGTTGTGACACATTCCGCCAGTTAGTGGTGTCCAGTACTGGGTCTTTGACCTTCACCACTACGGTTTGTTGCCTCTGGGATAGTGTCTTCGGACTGTCTCCCTAGGTTTGTTGCCTTCGGGTATGTTGCCTTCGGGTGTGTGCCTTCGGGTTTGTTGCCCTATATAGTTTCACTCTGATGATGGCCTTATGTGCCGCACGGGTGATACTTTGGTTTGGAGTCTTCGGGCTCATGGATCCTTGTTTGTACAGTACTGAGCTCGAGCAAATTTTATGATGTTTCATTGATATGTATATTCCCTTGGTATCGCCCTTCGGAGTTGGTCTTTTTGAACCGCATGGAGTATAGTGATTACCTTGTGGAACTTGTATACCTTATGGGTATTTGTTATTGCCTTCTGGCTTGTTTTGGGATAATTGTATCCTTTGTTTCTATATGTTGCCAATGATATGAGGCTTGTTCTATATGATTCATCTCTTGTTGATGATTGTGTTATCTCCCCTAGAGATATTTATTATACTGTATGACCTTGCAGGTTTATTATTGTTCAGTTTATCTAACTGCTTTGTTATCTAGACTGACCCGTGTATTTTATACTCGGGTCAGACCGAGATGTTTCAGGTTAGGTGCTTTTGGACTTAGCCTATTTTGCTTCCTCATGGACTATTCGCTAGCTTCTTTTTGTTATAGCGTCTTTTGTAGTCCTTATCTGTTGTAACTCTGATTTATACTCTTTCGTCTCGTCTGTATATTGTGGTCTCCTGTACCACTTGACATGTATTATTTTGTATACTCTGTTGTGTATCTGTGTATGTGTATATTATGATCGACTGTTCTGTGATGTATATTGCATTTGAGTTGTTATATTTTCTTCTGGTAGATCTTATAGCCATTGCAGTTTTGCTTTAAATATTTATTGAATAGGTCGAATTTTAATGTGTTTCTACTTTTCGACGTATTTAGTGAATAGTTAAGGTAAGATTGCACATGGTCGCTTCCATTATACTCTATTGTCCGCGTTAGCCGACAGTATTATCTATGTAATCCTCTTTGTTAACGAGGCTCTCGGAGTGGGGCGTCACAGCGTGGTATCAGAGCGAGGTTCAGAACAAAATATGATAAACACAGAATAGATGCACATATTATGGTACATCAAAGTGTACAAGTGATACGGATCCTTGAATCATCGTGTTTCTTTATTCCATCAAGGTTAGACAGATATTGGAAATACGTCTAGGAATGCATTTTATTCCGTAGTATCCCATATTGTAATATCTACCTTGTGAATAATCTTGTTCTTATCTTACTTTCAGCTTATGTCTGGAAGAGGCAGAGGTCGACGTTCGGATGTTGGACAATCTAGTGGCTCACATCTGGATGGCGTATATATGTCTGCCGATCAGTTTATGGAGTTATTTAGGAGCACTCAGCCTTCCGTTCCTCCTCGAGTGTCTCCACCTCGCAAGTCTGCTTTTGCACGTCAGTGCAGTGATTTTGCTCATCTTGGAGGAAAACCGTTTAAGGGCTCCGAGTCTGTTCTTGAAGTCCAAGCTTGGCTTCGCACGTGCGAGCGTATTTTCTCTCGCATGGATCTTTCTGACCATGATAGAGTTCTTGTAATTTCTAGCTTATTACAAGAGCGTGCTCTTGACTGGTATGAGCTTCTTTTAGCTGAAATTGATGAGTCTACTCTTTCTTGGACTCAGTTTCGGGGACGATTTGAACTCAAGTTCGTTCCTGAATCTGAAAAAGTTTTATTGACCCGTCGCTTCCTTGAGTTGAAGCAAGGGAAAACTTCTGTTTCTGAGTATGTTGCATCATTCGAGGCTTTATCTCAGTATGGTCTTGAATTCATCAGCACTTCTTATGAGAAGAATTTGAAGTTTGTTTCTGGTCTTAAGAAATATCTTAAGAAGTCTTTGTTGCTTCAGCTTAAACTTTCTTTTGAGGAATTGGTTGATTCGGCGCTTCATCTCGAGACTGTCGAGAAGGAGTGTGATAGTGATGTTGATGTTGATGTTGAGGCTTCCAGAAACCCCAACAAGAAGCAGTTTCCAATTCAGAAGAAGCCTTTTCGTTCTAAGAAAAAGAAGACTGGTGGTGCTAATCCTCAGCCTCAGTCTTCCGGAACACCTTTTATCCGGAAGTGTTTCAATTGTGGTTCTCGGGATCATATTATTCGAGCTTGTCCAAAGCCTCTCTTCTGTCGCTATTGCAAGAAGGAAGGTCATCATGTTTCAGCTTGTCCTACTGCTCCTGCTAATGCAAAATCTGGCAAGCTCAATGTGGCTAATGCTTCTGGAGGTTCATCTCAATCCAAAGGTATGTCTCCATCTATTTTGGAGGGTTCAATTCTATTTCATGATCATAGTATACGTGTTCTTTTCGATAGGAGTGCTTCACATTCTTTCGTATCGAAGAAGCTTGTAGATGATTTATCTTTGGATGTTTCTTGTATGGTTACTTCTTTAAGGATTGCGAATACAATTGGGGGATCCGCGACCCTTAGTTTGCTTTGTGATGATATTGAGATTGTTTTATGTGGCTTTTCTTTCCGTGTGAATCTGCACGTTGTTTCTCATTTGGGTTTTGATATGATTTTTGGTATGGACTGGCTAGTGAGGTATGATGCCAGGATTATTTGTTCTGAAAGAATTTTATATCTTTGTCATCATAATTCGCCTTCTCAGTTATCTCTTGTTCTTCGGGATGTGGACAATTCCGAAATGACTTTATATTCATTTGACTCGCGTGATGAGGATGATATATCTTGTATTCCTATTGCTTGTGACTTTTCTGATGTTTTTGAACCTGTTTCGGGTTTGCCACCCAAATGGGCAATTGAGTTTTGCATTGATCTCATTCCAGGCGCGCAGCCAGTTAGTCGTCCTCCCACGAGGATGTCTATAAAGGAAAATGAGGAACTCAAGAAGCAGCTTTTAGAGCTTGAGTCCAAGCAGTTAATTCAGTCCAGTTTTTCTCTATGGGGATCCGCGATCGTTTTTGTGAAGAAATTTGATGGAACACTTAGGCTTTGCATTGATTATTGCAAGCTTAACGGGTTAACCATCAGAAATAGGTATCCATTGCCTAGGATCGATGACATGTTTGATCTATTGAGTGGTGCTAAGGTCTTTTCTCAGCTTGACCTTGCCACAGGTTTTCATCAATTACGAGTCGTGGAGGATAGCATACCTCTTACTGCTTTCCGCATTCGTTATGGTTCTTTTGAGTGGCTCGTTATGCCGTTCGGTTTGACGAACGCTCCTGCTTTCTTTGTTGATCTCATGAATCGGGTATTCCGGGAATATCTCGATAAGTTTGTTCTTGTCTTCATTGATGATATCCTTATTTATTCTAAGTCTGAAGCTGAGCATGCTAATCACTTGAGAATTGTCTTGAGTACTCTCCGTCGTCATCTGCTTAAAGCCAAATTCTCCAAGTGCCACTTTTGGGAGAATAAGGTTAAGTTCATAGGCCATGTTGTATCTTCTGATGGCATTTCTGTCGATCCCTCAAAGATCGAAGCCATCCAGAATTGGAAGAGGCCTGAGAATATGCATGAGATTCGTAGTTTCCTTGGATTGGCGGGTTATTACCGGTGGTTCATTAAGGACTTCTCCCGTGTTGTGCTTCCTCTCACTTGCCTTACCTGGAAAGGCATTCGTTTTATTTGGTCCGACAAGTGTGAAGCTTCCTTTCAGACATTGAAAGAACTTCTCACTAATGCTCCTATTCTTGTGGTTCCCGAAGGGAATCATGATCTTGTTGTCTACACCGATGCTTGTGGTAGTGGTCTCGGTGCTGTGCTTATGCAGAGGGATCGGGTAATTGCTTATGCTTCTAGGCAACTGCATCCGAATGAAGTTCGCTATGCCACTCATGATCTTGAGTTAGCCGCCATTGTCTTTGCCTTGAAGATTTGGCGACATTATTTATTGGGCGAGTGCTTCATTCTCTATACCGATCATAAATCTTTGAAGTATTTGTTCACTCAGAAGGAACTCAATATGAGACAACAGCGTTGGCTCGAGTTTCTTGCTTCCTATGACTTTGGTATCTAGTATACCCCTGGTAAGGGTAATCGTGTTGCAGATGCGCTTAGTCGCAAACATTCGGCTGTTATTTCTATGATGCTTGCCGAATGGAATGTTCTTGAGACTCTATCTTTTTGTGAAATTCGTGATCGAGGTTCATCTTCTGATTCTCCTATTCTATTATTTAGTTTGGGAGCTCGACCTATTTTATTGGATCGTATTGCCGATGCTCAGCGGCGTGATCCTGATTTGTTGCATTTTATTCAGCTTTGTGAGTCTGGATCTTGTGATGAGGCGTTGCAAGATTTTAGCATTGATTCTCATGGGTGTCTTCGTAAGAAGAACCGTCTTTTTGTGCCTTCTGATTTTGCACTTAGGCATGACTTTCTTGATGATTGCCATCATTCTAATTATACCATTCATCCCGGTAGTAGTAAGATGTATGCCGATATGCGTCGTCTTTATTATTGGGAAGGCATGAAGCGCGATGTGGCGAGTTATGTGAGCAACTGCATGACATGTCAACGTGTGAAGGCCGAACATCAGCGTCCTTCTGGTCTTCTTCAACCTCTTGAGATTCCATTGTGGAAATGGGATCAAGTTTCTATGGATTTCATTGACGGACTACCTCGTTCGAGATCAGTTCATTCTAGTATTTGGGTTATTGTTGATCGTCTCACCAAGTCTGCTCATTTGTCCTTATTAAGTCTAATAGGACAGCTTCGCATTTGGCTAAGTTGTATGTCAAGGAAATCGTGAGACTTCGCGGTGTTCCTAGTTCTATTGTGAGTGATCGTGATCCTTTATTCACGATTCATTTTTGGAAAAGTCTTCAGCAAGCTTTGGGAACAAAGCTTAATTTTTCTACAGCTTATCATCCGCAGTCTGACGGACAGACTGAACGGGTAAATCGTATCTTGGAAGATCTTCTCCGTATTTGTATCTTTGATTTTGGTGGTAGTTGGGAGGATCACCTACCTCTTGTAGAGTTCTCCTACAATAATAGTTTTCAGTCTAGTATCGGTATGGCTCCTTTCGAAGCCTTATACGGAAGGCCATGTCGATCACCTTCTTGTTGGTTGGAATCTGGAGAGAAGCTTATTCTTGGTCCAGATTTTGTTCGTGATTCTTCCGAGAAGATTGATCTTATCCGATTGAGAATGAAAGAGGCGCAGAGTCGTCAAAAATCCTACGCGGACAACCGTAGGAAGCCTCTCGAGTTCTCAATTGGCGATCTTTTTTTTATTCGTGTTTCTCCTTTGAAAGGGGTTATGCGCTTCAGTACGACTGGGAAATTGGCTCCTCGTTATATAGGACCGTTTTCTATTACTGAACGTATTGGCCCTGTGGCTTATAGAGTTTCACTTCCAGCTCATTTATCTGGCATTCATGACGTGTTTCACGTCTCGCAACTTCGGAAGTGTCTTCGAGAATTGGATTCTGTAATTGATTCTCCTGATTTGCAAGAGCTTGAGGTCTCACTGGACTTATCTATTGTACAGCAACCTATTCGCGTGCTTGACACGGAGGTGCGACACCTTCGGAATAAGGACGTGCCGCTCGTTAAAGTTCAATGGTCCGCTAATCCCAATGACTGTACTTGGGAAACCAGAGAGTATATCGAGCGATCTTATCCAGGTTTTCTATCCTTGCTTCGTAATGGTATGTCTATTTTTGTGTCTCAAGTTTATTCTTTCTTTTTTATGTTGTATGTATGTAGTTGTTACAAATATCGTCTCTAGGAATTGTGGGGATGCTATTTTTTAAGGAGGGGAGATCTGTAACAACCCGCATATTTAACGATTTTATATTTAAATGTTTGATTTAAATATAGCGTCGTTATTCGGATTTTGGGGTCCGAAATGTTACTTTCTGCAAATGGCCGAATTGGAACTCGAAACTACCTCCATTGGTTCCAAAAGGGCGTTTGCGATCTTTTTGAGTATAATCTTTGATATATTTGGAGTAAGTTGAAATTTGACCCTTTTTCTACTTGGGCTTGAGTTTGGGTTCAGCCCATTGGCAAGCTAACTCACTTAACCTTCTACTTCAGCCCCTTCCCCTCATCTCTCTTCATTTCATTTTATTTCTTAAGCCAAAAACTGAAATGGGGGAAAGGAAAGAGAAATAGAAATTAGCAAGCCCTAGTTTCTCCTTTGTAACTTGATTCTTGCTCCAAAATCAAAGAGAATACATTGGTAAGTTCATCTCCACCTTCTCCATCTTTACTCCTCTTCAATCTCAGTAATTTCCTAACCCTAACTTAGGAAATACTTGCTTTGATTCTAGATTGAAGCTTGTAGTGTTGAAGTGGAGTGTAGTTGGTTGATTCCTTGCAATTGTGCTTCTTCATCTTCTTTGTTTTGAGTACAAAGGTGAGTTTTGAACTCACATCTACTTCTCTTGATTTCATTGATGTTGGGTATGAATTCCTAACACATTTTTCATATGCACTTGCATTTGGTTTGGGTTGAATTGGGGAATATTCCAATTTTTAGTGTTTTGGGTTCAAATCTTTGAAATCCTAACTTTGATGTTTTGATCATGTTTTGGTGATGCATCGAGGAACATATAGGGCCGGGTTGTCGATTGGCATAAGCCCTTAGAGACGATGTTCGTCCGATTGCATTTTGGAAGAGTTTGCTCTTCATTTGAATAAGGCTGAAAAACAGCCCAGGCGTGATTCAGTCGACTGAAAACTCTGTTCAGTCGACTGAACCTGAAACCCGAAAGTTTCCAGGCATGATTCAGTCGACTGAAAACTCTGTTCAGTCGACTGAACCTGGAAACAGAAAGTGTCCTAAACCTGGAAAATTTCTAGGTATAGGGTCAGTCGACTGAAAACTCTGTTCAGTCGACTGAACCTGCTGTTTCAGCCCACTTTGCCTTTGGGATTGAATTTCCAATTTGAATCGATTCATGATGATCCCATGTATGATTATCAATTGTTTTGACTTTGATGGTTCCTTTTAATTTTAATCCACGGATTTTTATAAAGTAATCTCTCGAATCGCATTTAAAAGTTCGTTTCTCTAATTTATAAATTCTATTTAAAACACACACTTTCGCATTTCGAACGAAGTGGAAGGGTGATTAAATGGTTAGGCAAAACACGGATCATGAATCTGTGCGTTTATCTTTCCGATTAATCCTCGACCTATTCGATTGATTGTTTTGACTTTCGGGTTTGGTTTATCGATGATCTGAGGTAAACTTTGTACTGCTTTGAGTGTGAAAGGGGATGGTAAACCGTTTAGTGCGAACTAGTGGTTATGGGACATACGTTAACACTTTTCGGATTCCTTTTCGAGAGTTGTGACACATTCCGCCAGTTAGTGGTGTCCAGTACTGGGTCTTCGACCTTAACCACTACAGTTTGTTGCCTCTGGGATAGTGTCTTCGGACTGTCTCCCTAGGTTTGTTGCCTTCGGGTATGTTGCCTTCGGGTATGTTGCCTTCGGGTGTGTGCCTTCGGGTTTGTTGCCCTATATAGTTTCGCTCTGATGATGGCCTTATGTGCCGCATGGGTGATACTTGGGTTTGGAGTCTTCGGGCTCATGGATCCTTGTTTGTACAGTACTGAGCTCGAGCAAATTTTATGATGTTTCATTGATATGTATATTCCCTTGGTATCGCCCTTCGGAGTTGGTCTTTTTGAGCCGCATGGAGTATAGCGATTACCTTGTGGAACTTGTATACCTTATGGGTATTTGTTATTGCCTTCTGGCTTGTTTTGGGATAATTGTATCCTTTGTTTCTATATGTTGCCAATGATATGAGGCTTGTTCTATATGATTCATCTCTTGTTGATGATTGTGTTATCTCCCCTAGAGATATTTATTATACTGTATGACCTTACAGGTTTATTATTGTTCAGTTTATCTAACTGCTTTGTTATCTAGACTGACCCGTGTATTTTATACTTGGGTCAGACCGAGATGTTTCAGGTTAGGTGCTTTTGGACTTAGCCTATTTTGCTTCCTCATGGACTATTTGCTAGCTTCTTTTTGTTATAGCGTCTTTTGTAGTCCTTATCTGTTGTAACTCTGATTTATACTCTTTCGTCTCGTCTGTATATTGTGGTCTTCTATACCACTTGACATGTATTATTTTGTATACTCTGTTGTGTATCTGTGTATTTGTATATTATGATCGACTATTCTGTGATGTATATTACATTTGAGTTGTTATATTTTCTTCTGATAGATCCTATAGCCATTGTAGTTTTGCTTTAAATATTTATTGAATAGGTCGAATTTTAATGTGTTTCTACTTTTCGACGTATTTAGTGAATAGTTAAGGTAAGATTGCACATGGTCGCTTCCATTATACTCTATTGTCCGCGTTAGCCGATAGTATTATCTATGTAATACTCTTTGTTAACAAGGCTCTCGGAGTGGGGCGTCACATGCATAGTCGCATGGCGATGCTCCGGCCATCACAACCTCCACTGACAAGTCACTGTCCATCGCCACTACCGATCTCAACTACCCAAAATCCAAAGTAAGTTCGAAATCAAAATCAAGCTTCTCGATCGAACTAAATCCTAAATCTAAATAAAAAAAACCATCGTTCTTGACATCAAGATCATCAGAATATTCGAAACTACGGTCATCACTTCATCAATGCCTCCTCTACCACCTCACTGAGTATCATCAAACTCGATCAACCACTGGCTCCACACGAGCACGAAAACCATGCCAAACCCAAACTTCACGTTAAACCCTAAATTCGCATCATCCCAGTGCCTAGATCATTTATAACTTCAGTTTATATTTTTTTATTGATCCTTGATATTCCATCTAACTTTACCAATGACCACTATCTCCACTTCATCGTGGGACATCGAGAATTGATAGAAATAGGTTTTTTGATCAACATACAATTGCTTAAAATCTACTTATTTAAAAATCAAGATTTAGTTATCAAAATTCATCAATTCGTAACCCTTATCATATTTCAAAGTCCATTTATAAAAGTAAAAGCTTTGATTTTTCTAGAATTAATGGATTTTACTGTAAATTTTCTTTTCCTAAATATTTACTAAACATAAAGTGCTTAGAACTGTTTGTAAAATTAAATCAGGTAGTTATAACCAAGTTTCATTAGAGTTCAAGTTTTAAAATTGTTTGTAGGTGGTGATTTGAAATTTGAAATTAGGTTCTAAAACCTGTAAGGTATGAACAGAGATGATTTTATTCCTACACATATAAACATGCACACAAATATCTTCAACACGCAGTCATATCCACACAACCATTCTAGCCAATTCACATCATAGCTCCAAATATAAATTCAAACATCAAGATAACAGCAAGGTCAAAGAGTTTGCTCACATGAACTGTTTAAAACAGAGGATAATTCTTGTGTTGAAGGCTGCAGTTTCGAATCTACCCTTACCGTGTTTCTTACTTTTGTTGAGTTGAACTTGAATTTGTAGAATAGTGATGTTTACTTTTTCTTTTTTTTTCCTTTTTCTTTCAGGCCTGGTAAATTATGATGAACGAACTAAAGCAATATGGATGTGTGTATATATATATTGAAAAGATTGTGTTTGCAGGGAAGGTGTTATCTGGTTTAGTGAGTTTCTTTTGGTCAGAGATTTTCTTTCTCCTTTTGTTGACTAAAGTAGATTTTTTTACTGAAAAATGAAATGATTATTAACCATTCGAAATGACCTATTTTTTGCCGAGGTGAGATTATTTACTGTAATTGTTTCCTTCTATGTTTACAGCTAACGATTTATTTATTTATTTTGTACATAGATATTTGTTTTGCTTTGCGCTTAATTTACTTCTGCAGGTTTTGATTTAAAACTGATCTTTGCATTTGTTGTTTGCTTTTGATTTCAACTTAATTGTGTTGAGCTGAAGTGTTATTTAAATTGAATTTATTTTTGCAATACTTTCATACATATGTTTACTTGTTTTATATTTATACTTTATTAGCTTGTTCATACCTGCATATTTATATTTTATTTGTTTATACACAAATATTTTGTCTTGCATACACAAACTTGTCGTGGTTTGCATAATATACATATCAAATAAATTACATAAACATATTTTTATAATTTCAAATTATCTTTAAACATTTTCTTAAAATTTATATTCAAATTCAATATATATATAAATTTAAATTCACTCATATATGCACATATACATTCACATATATATATAAGTTTTAAAATCAAATGATTTTTAAAACATTTATTTCTTCAATCAAAATAAATTGAAGTTTTATTTATATAAATTAACACATATTTTATTCGAATTTGGAGAAACTCAATTCAATTAACCAATTAATTTGACATATTTTTTTATTCAAAAATTAAATTAATTATCAATTCAAAGTTAGTAAAAATCCGGGATCGTTACAGATGGACATGTTGATGAGATAATAATTTGATAAGGATCAAGCCAGGGGATACCCATGGTTCATGCCAGAACCTAACATCAGATGAGGAAGCCAACATCATACAAATGAATGGAAGAAAAGTAGACCGTAAAGGTAGTAACTTCCTCCATGTCCAACTACATAATTGAGGAACCATTACACTCCAAAAGTTATTGCAACCAATTCTATGAGTCCACACCCATCTCACCCAAACACTACCATGCCTAGATAGGACTGCATTGAAGTGTGAACTAATTGTAGCCAAATTCCACTTCAGAATGTTAATTACTCCCAACCTCCCTTGTCTCTGGGCTGTTCAATGAGATTGAAAGAGCATGGAATTGGCTTCCTACTTTGAATAGAACCACACTAGAGAAAGCACAACATAACATTCTAATCATTCTCAAGAGCTTTGAAGGAAGAATGAAGGCCTTGGCCCAGTAAACTAGCATGGAAAAGGAAACTGATTTAATAAGAATAAGTCTTCCAGCCTGAGATAAAAAACGATTTGACCGCCTATCCATGACAGAAGTGATTCTGGAATAAAGAGGGAGGTAGGCAAAAGTGGTTAGTCTGGAAGCTAAAAAAGGGAGACCTAAATATGACATATTAGCATCCATAGGCTGAAGACCCGAAGCTTGCAAAAGAGAGGAGGATAGGCTAGAATCAATACCAGAGAAGATGATGCTAGATTTAAACAAGTTTATCTTAAGACCAAACATCAGGTGGAAAGAAGACAAAGTGGACAGAACATAGAGGATGGATGAGAGCCGAGGTTTAGTAAATATCATGATATCATCAGCGAACATCAAAATTGTAACATTATGGAACTTGCACTTCGGGTGGAAGGAGATCAGATTGGTAGAAAACTTACTGTTGAAAAGTCTAGTTAAAGCCTCCATAACTAGAATGAAAATATAAGAGGAGATAGGATCGCCTTGTCGAATCCCCTGCCTTGCCTTGAAATACCCCACAGAATGAACATTAAGTATAAACGAGAAGCTTGGAGTTGAAATGCATTCAAAAATCCACCCCACAAAAGGTTTACGAAAACCCATTAAAGCCATAACCCTAACAATGGAAGACCATTGTACAATATCATTGGCCTTCATAATATCAAGCTTCATCATAGCAGCAGGAGAAGCATTAGACCTACCATAACCGTAGAAAAGCTCCGGAGCTAGAAGAAAGTAGTCCATTATGTTTCTTTTTGGGACAAAGGCGACTTATTTCTGAGAGATTATGTCAGGAAGAACACGAACAAACCTATTAGCAAGAATCTTGGATAAACACTTATATACTACATTATAGCATGATATAGGTCTGAAAGAAGAAACCGTGCTTGCATCAGAAGATTTAGGAATCAAGACTAGGTTGGTAGCATTCACTTCGGAGAGGAGAGAACATTTATCAAAAAAATTGTGCACAGCTTTGCAAAAATCATGCTGGATAAGATCCCAACAAAATGTGAAGAAAAGAACATTGAAACCATCAGATCCCCCACATGACTTCTTATTCATTGCAAAAAGGGCTTGCTTTATTTCATCATTGTTAACTTTTTCAACAAGCAAAGAAGAATGCTCGGTGCTGAGGGATAGAAGAGATATATCATCAAACATGTTTAGGTTAGCAGAAAAAATAGATGAGTTGCCCAGAATACCCATGTAATAATCAAGGAAAGCAGAGTCGATTTGATCAGGAGTGGTGAAAAGAGAGCCATCCTGCACACGAATCATATGAATATTTTCCTTAGCCTACTTAATTTTGATCGAAGCATGAAAGAAATCAATATTTCTGTCCCCAAACTGGAGCCATCTGTTATGCAACTGATGTTCTTTCATGCTGCTTTCAACATCAAGAGCCTTGTTGAGAAGAGTGGTTAATTTTCCTTCCTCTTCAGCGGCCTGGGAAGAGTCAGGGTGGTTCATCAAGAATTCCCGTGCCTTTGTGTACTATTCTTTAATGCGCGAAGACTGCTTTGAACCTTCACCATACAGGTTGCTAGCCCAAGGTCTCAGAGCATTCTTAACAAGTTTTAGCTTCCTGCACAAAATAAACATTGTATTACCATAACATTTAGTGGACCAGGCAGTACTAACCAATGGCATGCAAGAAGAGGAGAGAGTCCAAGCATTGAAGAATTTAAAGCTCCTTTTTTCCTTAACCACAGGTGAACCAGATGAGAGAATCAAGGGGGAGTGATCAGAAAGAATAGGAGGAGGAACATGAACGGATAGATTGGGCCAAACAGAAAGGGAAATTAGATTGCAGAAGGAATGGTCAATGGTGGAGAAAGATCTCACTCCACTCCTACTACGATTGTTCCACGTGAATCTAGATCCAAAGGTTGGAAGTTTAAGAAGATTCGAATAAGATGCTGAAATTTGAAGAGGCTGGATGTGTTTAGGCAGGAGGGGAAGACCACCATATTTGTCGTCAAGGTGAAAACAGCAATTAAAATCACCCAAGACAAGCCAAGGATGAGTATCATGCCTTAGGTGAGGAAGAAATTCAAGAAATATTTGCCTAGAGGTAGAAGAGTTATCAGCATAAACAAAAGTGAGGTAGAAAGAGGTGGAAGAAAGGGAACATTTGACATGAGAGTGAATGAACTGTCTTGAAGATAAAATTATTGACAAGGAAAAGAAGGAAGGATCATAGAGAATAAAATTCTACCATACTCCGCATCACAAAGATTAAGCAAAAGATTCCAAGAGGGTCTATTATAGTTTGCAGCTCTTAAAGTTAAAAGTAGGTTTAGCTTTGTTTCTAGAATAGCGATAATTTTCAAGTCGTACACCTAAATGAGATTTTAACTTGATCAAGCTTCAAATGACTATGGGCTCCTATAATATTCCACAATCCAAGACTTTGTGCTAACATACCTATAGGGATAGGTGATTGGAGATTTTCTTGTTCTTGGTAACAGGAGAATCTGAATTATAAGCTGATTTTTTGGACTTGGCATTCTTCAAGGAGGGAGATGATGTAGTGGGACTTGAGCTAACAAGGGGCTTGATAGTAGGAATGTGTTTATCTCTATCAACCCAACCAAGGATAGTGGAGTTGTTGATGTAGGGGAATTGGAAAGGAAGAGAAGGTCAAGAATGATTGGGATGAGAAGAGCTTGAGGTTAATGTTTTGGAAGGAATGGAAGGAGGATCGTTATTTTCATGCATGGATTGAACAAGATGCAGAACTTGAATTTCCAGATTCCTACAGATGTCAGATTCAGAAAATGCTTCACTATTATGTTTTTGGCCTTCGACCAGATGATGATCTGTTTCAAGTTGGTACAAATTGGATAAGCTACTGTCCTCAGCGAGTTCAGTATGACTGTGCACATGCACAGGAGGCCGATTGTGTACCATAGTGCATACATCAATTGTGCAACCAAAAAGTGGTGTGACTTCGGGGACTTCTCTATGTAAAACATTGATCCCTTCGGGGCAAAAAACCTTGTCATCATTAGCACAGGCAACATCAGAAGTGTGAAACGAGATTACAGACTCCCCACGAGGAGTTATAGAAGGAGCCTTGGGTTCATGATGAGGAAAAAGGTAGTCTACTTCGAGAAATTCACCTTCCTCAACATCATCAATATTTGCATAACATTTTCCCTGTGCTACTAAGTCTGTTTCCTCAATATCAGTCACCTCATCATTTGCCAATACTTGAAACTTATTTGTAGCTATATGAACTGAAGCTTCATGAAAGGCAGCACGGTCTATATAGTTAATGTTTTATCATGGGTATCAACCCTATCACTAGCAACTGCACTTTCCTTTGCAATACGAGCTACATTTCCTTTGGCCTTTCACCATTTGACAGAACATTGCTAACCCTATTTTTCTTCTTATCTTGGGGAACTTTTCTCCATACTTGCTTAAATTTATCCGGTCTGACTGCAATCACAGAAGAAACACCTACTCTCTCAACCCCAACATCAGGAGCAGAAACCACAGGGTCCTCCATCACCTTAGAAGGAGCTGCCAAAGGACATGATAGATCAGAATGACCAAATTCAGAGCACGTAAAACATATTTTTTGTTTCCATAGATAACTAACTTGCGTAAAATGATCGCTACCATCAAGCAGCTAAATAGGGAACTTATTAACTAGCTCATGATCTGGTTTAATCTTAATAAGACATTTTGCATAAGTTATCCTCTCTAACTTCTCAGTTGATTGATCCATACACAAGAATTTCCCCAATCTTGAAGCTAACTAGTTAATGCCATAGTGAGACCATGCATAAAGAGGGATATTGCTTAACCTGATCCAAACAGGAACAGACCTAATAGTGCCACAACTGTTGCTTATGGTTGCATCCCATGGTTTCAAAATAAAGAGTTTGTTTCTCATGATAATGGGATCAGCCTCTTCAATTCTATGTCCATCATCCATAGATGAAAAGTTAAAAAGAAAGAGAAAACCATCAGACTTCATAGAGACATCACCTTTCAACTTCCAAATCTTTTTCAAGTGGAACACCACTATTGAATAAAGCAGCGGCTTGTCAAGGAAGAAACCCACTAGAGCCCTTCCAAACATCATTACTTGCTTTGATTATCTCATCAGAAGGCAAAAGAGCATCACCAGAGAAGAACAGAGGAATTAGTTGAGGAACATAACTTCCTGCATTTCGTGGCCTGGACTTAAAGAGCGAAGACCAGAGAGGAGGGGCGATAGGGGTGAAGGAAGAAGGAAGACAAGGAGACGAAGGAGGAGGAGGAAGATGATCAGGGGGGCATTCTTGGGAGGTGAAACAGAAGAAGATGGAGGAAGCTCAGAAGAATTCGTGGAAGGAATAGGGACTGGTGGAACAAGAATTGGGGATGCAGAGGAGGAGGTATGGTGATAGGACGGGAGAGAAGGAGCCGAAGCATGGGAAGGGACAGAGAGAGAAGGAAGGAATGGGGGATGGTCCCCATGGCCGAAAAAAGAAACTTTAATTATATAAATCAAATTTTACTTCAAAGTATCATTTAATTCCATTCAAAAATTAAGGATTTTAGATCGTTTAATTTAACTAATCTGGCGTCCGTATATAATTCTCTACCCTTGGGTCAAGTGATATAGATATTTATCATTTCAATCTGCAGTTTAAAATTTTATGGTTATATATCATTTCAAATCGCAATCCTGAATAAATACAAAAATTCATAAAATCGCTCTAGTCTATCATTTCAACCCATAACGATTTTCAAATAATAATAATTAAAGGAACTTGCAGAGTGATTACAATATATGTGTATATATATATAAATTAACATAACATCCAATCATCCAATATCAACAATCAACATCTATCATAATTATCATCCAAATCAACCAAATAAATATCAGCAATTAACTAATTTACAATAAGGCATTCAAGTGGCAATTTAGTTTCAAAAATAAATTAAATAATAATCTAATTCAAAAGGATACAAATTAACAGGGATAGCAATTTAAATATATAAAACAGTCATAAATAATTTCCTAATAACATCATAAATTAATTTAATAAACATAAGAAACTATAGAAATTGTGAGTGGGTTGAAACACTCACCTTTGATTTTAGCCCATAAAAATCCAAACAGAAGCGCAAAACTCAACAATCTCCAAATTCAACTAAATCAATTTCATGTTGTCCGAAATTTAAAAATAAATCCAATTGAAGAAATCGCACGTGAATCAATGTTTATATGCAAAAGATAATCATGTTATAATAAATATTATTAAAATAAAATTGGTACGCGTTAAATATATATATATATATATATATATATATATATAAATTTAATAGTTACATTTTTCTCAAGATGATGCTTCAGGAAAAGATTGAAGAGCAACTAAGATGAGGACAGGAACTGTACGAAAAATGGAAAAAAATCATGTTTTATAAAGGAATGCTTTTGGATTTGTAAGAATAAGAGCTTTTGAATATGAGGTGTCAGGAGAAACAAAATATAAAAGAAGAAACAAGATGTAGGTATTTATAATTAGGAAATGAAGGTGGAGCGACAAAAATAAATGTCATGTTTTATTTTTAAAGCTTCAGGCATTAATAATGCATAAGGAAATGTACGTAGGAATGGAAAAGTTTTCAAACAAAATTAAATTTTGTATACGTGAAAATGAAGTGGCAATAATTAAATACAACCTAAAAGTCTAGGCTCAGGTATTAAACAAATGAAGAAATAAATCGATCAATTATTAATAATAAGGTAACTATTTTAAAACGTTTATGCAAAAATTAATAATAAAAGAAATGAAGGGATCATGTACATCGCACAACCTTTTGAAATTCAATTTTTTTTGAAACGTAACCAAATTAACTTGAATAATATTCAAATTTGTACGCATTTAGGTTTTTATCTACGCATGATAAACTATTTATACTTACCTTAAAAATAAAACGTTCAATTTTTGTTTTATCAAAATGATCTTTTATTTCCATTAAAACACCCTTTTTCTTTAACTCAAAACGTGTGTTTATTTTATTAAATCTATTAATTGCAATAAACATTTTCTTTCCTTTTAATTGAAACATTTGAATTACATTAATTGCAATTACTTACAAAGTTAAATTTTAAAACAGACAACTAAAATGGATGAAAAAAATAGAATAATTGTTTGTTTGAACACGTTTATAATTTGTTGTTTATACACAAGAGTAATAAATAGATTATTTCTCTATTCTTGTAATAAGTCTGTAAGCTAAAACACGGTTCAAATAGACATATATTTCTTTCTTTAAAATCAATCTTTCTATTCTTTATTTTAATGAAATTAAACCTACATTCACAAATGACACATTCATTTTATTTGATGTAAATGTTCTTTTTATTGAATCAAAACTTTCCTTATATTTTCACAAAACATAAGCTGCTTTTAATTGCACCAATTACAATTAGTATTCTCTCTCCTATTAATTGAAAATTTTCAATTACATTAATTTCAGTTGATTAAGTTTCGAAATGGACTAAATAAATGTAATGAGAAGTAGAACAATTATTTCCTATCAATTGAATATATTGATACTAAATTAATTAATTACCTTTTTATTCAATATTTATAAACTAACCAATTTATCCTTTTTAATCATTTAGACTTTTACCATGAAGTAATACAAGTTATATGACAATTCAATGTTGGTTATAACACTAATTATAGTGTTCAATTTCCCTGTTATCAAATCCAATTTATTAAAATCAAATTTCAATTAATTGCTTTAATTTGATTTTTCAACCTTTATACTCAATCCATTATTACTCAATTAACCTAGTTAATATTTGTTTGTCTTCCATTACATTAGTATGCTCCAATTTCCATCTTTAATGGTATTAACTACTACATTTCCACATATATTGAAATTTTGTCAAATGTACACATTAATTAAAATTTGAAGTCCCAATTAATTATTTCAGCTTCATTCTTTTATTAACACAATTATCACCTTACGAATACATTTACATTTCTATTTATTTTATTACATTCACACTTTCAGTTATTGTATTAATTACCATTAATGTAACATTTAATTACATTTATTTGAAATTGATAGTTAAATTGGAAACAACACCAATTATCACCATTATACATTTTATAACATTTGCAAGTTAATTCTTTACAAACAATTATCACAACAACTCTCATTACACTACACTTATTCCGTTTCCATCCATTTCACATTATTTTATTAATAAATCAACCTTTAAGTTATTAATTACCTTTTATATCCTGCTATAAATCAATGCACATATTTATTAAAATTTATACTCCCAATTCATTTATTCATCTTGATTTCATTCTTTTTATCAAATCCATTATTACTCTATGAATAAAATTTACATTATTACCAAATATTACCTAAATTTACATTAACGTAATACTTAATTACATTTATTGCAGTTGGTTTCAAATTTAATATGATAGGCTAATTAAATAGGTAATGTATATTAATTGTTACTATTGACTTTAAATCACACTTATAAATTCATTGTTTACACACAAATGTTACAATTCTTATATAATACCGATTTTGCTCAATTACCATTAACTATATTATTATTTCATTAGCTAATTAAATATTTACATTTATTTTCTTATATTTCAATTTATAACCAAGTATAACATTTACATTATTTCACTTATTGGAATTATATTCAAGTTATTAATAATTAGCTTACATTTATACTGTTGCAATTCATTCTAGTTATTATTTTCATTAGCAATTCACCAATTTTTATGTCCTTCGATATTAAATTACCAACATCTTATTAAATTAACAAATTTAATTATTGAAAATTTAGGGTCGCTACCGAATCTCTTGCTCTTCTTCCCTTGCCAATCTCTCTTCCTTTTCAGAAAGAGATTCATTAGGTTTGAATTCAAGAGGAATGTGCATAAGATAGAGGTTGGTTTTGTCAAAAAAAAGTTATGAGGAAAAATGTTTTCACCTCTTAGATTGATACAAAGATAATTGAAAATTATAGTAAGAAACATGTCATGGTAAAGTGTATTCTCATGGCTAGGGATTTTCTTTTAAATAGCCCAATATGTATCATATTTTCAAAAAATAGAAAAAATAGCTTTGAAAACATTTTGAGTCGGGTTGTTGTAATTTCCCGTCCTTGGTGTAATAATTTGTTGTAAATTAGGACTCGTTAATCATGCTTTAGGCCTAAGATTTTTTCCTTTAAATCCATACGCTTCATCATTAGAAAAAAAAATTGTGTATAACTTCTCTATTACCATAATCAATTTCAAAAGTAAAGTGGTTATTTTCACTACTTTTACAACCAAGAATTTTACAATCTAAAACAACAGTAGCGTCTTTTACACTACTCAAAATTTAACCTTCTTCTCCTTGAATTTTTTTTTCCATTTAAATTTGCATAAAATAATTTAACCAAATCGGCGTAGAAATCAAAATCATTTTGAGATAAATTAGTTAAAATAAAAATATCATTTTCTAAAGCAAGATCTTGTAAACCATAGGAAGGAAATTCAATAAATTTTCAAACTTCTCGAAAATACTTTTCAACAAGTAGCATGCTCAATATAAGTTTCAACGGACTCTTGATCATCATGAAGTTGGCTTTTGATCTTTTGGGTAAGCCTAATGGCTTTATATGAGAAAGGTTGGTTTGAGGAAGACATTTTTCATTTGTTTTGGAGAAAAGAGAGTGAAGAATAAGTTTGAATATTGAAATAAAGTATGTGTAGAAGATGAGATAAGAGAGAGTTAATAAATACAGATTGAAGAGTCATATGATAGGTGAAAAGACGGCAATTCAAATTTTGAAATTAATGCAAGAAAGGAAATTTCAATAGTTTGAATTTTGAAAAGTTTCTCAAAATTTTGCCAGTCATGTTGACATACCCATATCAAAAAAGTTGATAAATGAGTCGAAATTTCAATGTTAAATAAAATATAGAAGCATTATATATACGCACACATTTATATATTTATATACATACATACATATATACATATATTGATATATGCTTATTATTGTTATATTCCTATATAATTTCCAAAGTATAAAAAAAGTAGAATATGAACTGTAGAAGGTACCGATTTTTCCATTCCTCCATCTCTTTTGATTAATCTTCCATCACTATGAAACGCATGTTGATATTTTCCTTATCTGGTACATTATCACTAGATGTAGTGTAAGAATCATCCAAAGTTGCATTGTAAACTCTCTTTCTCATTTTGAATGAATTAGTATTTGGTGTTTTCTTTTACTGTGGGGGTTTCTTCTTAAATGACCAAATTCACCGTAATCGTAACACTTAGAAACATTTCAGTTTTCAGAAGAAAAAAATTCCAGCTTTACGAAAGTTGTTCATCTTTCCATACTTCAGAAATATTTTGAAATTTCAAGTCATAAATAATCTCCTAATAATTATCATCCTCATCTGAATCTTGATCGTCGATTGTAGCATTGAAAGTAATGGATTTATTTTCAGTAGCTTTATTTTCCCTTCTACACTGCAGCCATTGTGATAACCCACATACCTAATGGGTTTGAATTTTTGCTAAATCGAAAACCCAAGTCCACTGAAGTATGGATCGTTGATTTGGTATCTTGTAATAAATAAATTCATATCAGAGCACTATCGATATAACGCATGGTGGAATAGTAAAATATAATAAATAATATAGTTACTAACCAAGATTGACACTTCCAATGTCTAATGTCCTTATCGGTATTGAGCATGCATAAGGAAACATGTCATTCCACTGTTTCTACCTTCCACCAGTACCTATCCCTTTAAAACTATCCTATAGGTTCTAATAAGGAGGTGATCAGAACAACGTTCTCATGACTGGTAAATTATACATTTTACACATAACACTAGCTTATGTCCATTGTCTTCCATCACATGTTATCTCCTACCCGAGGTAGACCATAACTACGTATGCATGTATGTATAGATATATAAGTACCATAGTCTCCCTTTGGACCCAAATACTATGCCCGCTAGTATTCATAACCCAGCACCCCATCAGGATCCATCATCAATGCAGTATCACTTCCTTATCGTCATGCATACCAAGGAACTACCGCAATACCTAATAACGGTGTTATAATAGTTTATCCACATTCTATCTCACCTTGTGTACGTACTATTTATTTAGTTCCTATTGTGGACTCAACTCCATAGACTCTTGAGGACTCATCTCCTCGGATTATAGAGAATTCAGCTCCTCGGACAAACCTACTCATTTTGAAAGACCTCAATAAAGGGTTTTCTAGCCTTGCCCTAACAAAGAAACTAGCAAACGACAATGGCACTGCATGACCTAAAAGACTTATACTAGTTGGAGATATAACCTGTTTAGGTGTAACCCTCGACTTTCTTGCTGACCGCTCAAGATAGATGACGTTCTAGACCTATGTACAGCTCCTACTCCATAATATGGACCAACACACTAACATAGCACTGATTCTTGCTCACCATCTCATTTAGACCGCCTAATGCAATCAAGGCAATATTGCTCTTAAAAGATTGAAGCATACCTTACTGAGGTATTCCACCACCTATACACAAGCGTATATAATTCCATGGGTCTTACAGTTGGATATGTCCTACATCAGAATAATGTATATACAACTACTGGTAGCCAGTTGTGGTGAGCAAACTTTTGTTATGTAACACCATTGACCTCCTATTCCAACTTATTCCAATGGCTATGTCATTTTTATCCATCTAAGTTATTTAGAAAGTTTAATAATTCACGCCCATCACAAGCACATACTTAAGGCTATGTATATGTATGTATGTGTGTGTGTATTTTTTCTTACTGGTTTGATTATTATGTATCCAATGTTCACTAATAATAACATTTCTATACTTCTTCATGTGTTTACTTCTTATTCAATTTATGATAATTTACTTCTTCCTTTTAAAAGACTTAAATATATTTTCCCATTTCTCACTACTTAACTTTTACCTCTATTCCCATTTTTAACCTTTATTTCCCTTCTTTGTTTAGTGTACTTTCCATACCCTTCTATTTTAAATTATTACTTGCCTACCTTTTCATCGTTGTCATCTAATTTTTATCTTGTTTATATTGCATATATACTGATTCCTGTCATAAACTGTTATTATTATCACATCAATCTTTCAATTAATATTTAGGGATTTTTGCTTTTTAATGCGTTGGAATTACTTCTCTTCGAAGGGAAAGGTTAAGAGCGTAAATTTATATGTCTTACCCAAAAAGGAGAATTTGTATTACATTTAAAATTACAAGGAATTATCTTTTTCACGGTTATTGAAATAGACAGCGCAAAATACGGTAAATATTCCTATTTTATATTTCTCTTTCTTTTTGGCATGTATCTAGTCAATTAAAACGATAACTTTTATTTATAAATCTAAACTTGATAATCTATAGGAATTTACATTGCAATCTTCCACATTCCAATGAGTTAAAATACTACTTAAACCCCAACACTTTGCTATGATAACTTAATTAAATTTTATTTGCACAAGTCACTTAAATCTACAAATCTGGAACCATCACATAGTTTATAAGTTTCAAAGACTACTACTACCCAATACTAAATTCAGAGGCTACTACCACCCAATATTTTCCAAATTCAAATGCATGCAATATATATTTCAAGCTATCAGTCACTGAATACGCATGTAGGGTTTATTAATTCATTACGCATATACAAATTTAGCCTATAATTCCAATTTACATTTTTAGGCATACAGGAATCGATAACAATATAAATCCAACATTATACAAAATATATAATTCCCACTCACCTTTTGAGCTTTCTAAGTCTCCAGATCTAATCCTTATTATTCATTTGAATCTCGTTTTCTCCATATTTAAATACATATATCTCAAGCATACATGTACATATCATAAATTTAGATCAGAGAAGAGATTTGGATTTAATTTAGATTTTAGATCTAAATTTATAATTTATCTTGGCTTTGAATGTCTAATTCGATCCAATTCTTCTTCTTAATCATCCCGCACTATTCTCCATTTGTATATACGTATGTAAATTATAACTATTTCTAAGGATTAAGAAATTTATGGAGAAGAGAAAAATGGCAATGCTTCGACGTTGCTATAGAAGATATGAGAAGAAACTGAGGGGTTCGGTCTATATTTGTAGGGGTCCAAATTAGTGCTAACCGTTTGATTAAATTATTCTAAATCTGATCTGTTCGATTACGTCAGAATTCCATATCAGTTGACTCGATCGATCGACCGTTGATCCCAACCAGTCGACCGCTAGTAGTCAACCGGCCCAAGTTAGGGTTTGATGTAATTACAGTAACTAACTAGCGATGTTTAATTTATTTTTTTTACTCCTTATTAAGCCAATCAATACTATTTCTTTCGACTATTAACTTACTTAACGTTTAAGTAACGTTAACTATCACTTAACTCTAATTGATGGTAATTAACGTTAGTTAATTAGTTTTATTACTTTAATTACATATAAACTTATTTCAAATCATAAACTTCAAATGTTAACAACCTTTTCATTCGAACTTTGATCGAAAAACTATACATATGAAAATTGATCAAAATATTGCCACGAACCCATTAGTGTTAGAACCTCCGATTTATGTTTCAATGATAACAACTATATAATCATATACATATATAGACCTTATAAAGATTGTAGGTATATGCTACAAGAAGACACCATGCTCGAAGATATCGAGACCCAAAGAGAAATGAAGATTCATTTACCATACTAAGGTTATTCTACTATAAAAGAGTCCTAAATGTGATATTGTTAAGGTCTCCTTGAGTATATATGCATAGACAAGCACACACAATTTCATGTACACCAAAATTAATGTGAAAAACTATTTTTACACCTTACAGACATCTGTGATAAAACAACAAACGCCTGTGACAAATCTCGGATTAAAAAATTAAACAAGTCAAACATGTCTGAGGACTTCACCACAAACATTTGTCATGGGCTAAAACAATCGAATATGAATAGACACTTCTATTTTGAAACTAAAGGAAATCACCTTTCAACGAAAGGTTTCGGCCATTAAAATCAAGAGACATTCTCAAATAGTAACAACTCTTCATCTCCACCTTTTTAAATCTATAAATACCACTTGATTGAGAAGTAGAGGTCGTCTAACTTGAATTAATCTATTCTTACTCTCTTGATATCTAAGCACTCTCTTACATATATAATTGCGCACATACACTCAATCTACTATAAAAAAATATAGTTTTGGTTAAATCATTTCATACAACTCAAAGCATTCATATTCATATACTCAAAGGAGATATGTTATTGGAATATAAGATTGTAAGATATACATTTGTATTAGCCTATTCCTTTAGGAAAAGTGAGGGTAATTTGTTTTAAGGAAACATGAAAGGGCATCTTTGGAACTGGACGTAGGACTGGAGGTTCGAACTAGCATAAAAACTACGGTTTGCACGCTATATATTTTTTACTACTTATTGCCTACAATTGCATTAACTTATACACTTGCATATTATACACAAGTTAGATAGTATATGAACCACAAGATTTAAATTGGTATCATATATTGGCTATTTCTATCTACAGTAGCACGTAATTGAAATCATTAAAAATGGCAAGTACATTTCAAGAAGGTCAATCAACTGCTCGTCCACCAACATTTACTGCACGTTGGCCAACATGCATGCGAATTTTTATGGAAGCAAATGGATTAAAAATATAGCTAGAAACTCAAAATAAATATAAAGCACCTAACACTGATATTAGCATATGGACTGATGCACAAAATGCAGAGGCATCTAACAATGCCAAAGCCATGAATGTTTTATTTTGCTCACTCAATAGAAATGAATTTTCATAAGTCATGCTTTGCATTACTGTTTATGATATATGAAGTACATTACAAATTACCCATGAAGGCAACAATTTTCATCTTTTAAAATGAAATCAAATGAGTCAATTATCGACATGTGTGCTAGATTTAAAACTATATAACATGATCTTATGGCAGTAGGAGTTAAGTTTAATGTTTTTGATTTAGCCACATGAATTTTAAACTCTTTGATGAACGAATGGGGAAGAAAAATTTTAGCCATCGAAGAAGCTAACAATCTTTCCCAAATCAAAGTTGAAGAGTTAATAGGAAATCTGATGTCATATGAAGCTAATTTACATGCAAGAAAAAAACAAAATCAAGAAAGGAAAAACATCGCATTTTAGGCAAGTGATGACAACCCCAACTTGGAAGCAGGTGAGATTGTTTTCATAGCCAAAAATTAGAATAAGTTCAAGAAGTTCAAAAGGATGATGAAAGTTCAAAACAAAAGCAATGCAAATTCCTCAAATCAAACATTAATGAAGTGCTTCGGGTGTGATAAATTTGGCTATATGAAGAAAGACCGTCCACTATTCAACAATGATAAAAAGAAAAACAAATTCAAAAATTTCCAAAAAAAGAGAAGAGCATTTCAAGTAACTTGGGAAAACTCTTCCTAATCATCCAATAGTAACAGTGACTCAGAATAGGCAAATGTTTGCTTCATGGCTAACACAAATGAGGTACGTTCTGAATTAACATATAATGAAATTCTTGAAATTAGTATAAAATTAGATGACAAGCATAGAGAATTCAAAAAATTAGGTAAATAAAATATGAGAAAATTAAATAGAACTGAATTAGAATTGGATTGTTAAAAGTCGAGAAAACTATTTTAGAATAAGAATTAGAATTAGCATAAAAAATGCAAAAAATTATCATCTGAAATTGCTACTTTAAAACATGATATAGAGAATAACAAAATAGAGAATTATAAACTTGAAAAAGAAAAGAATGAATTTAAAAAAAAATTAAAATTAGCTAGTTTAGAAATTTTTGATCTCAAAAATAAATTAGATAAAATTATTAATAATGTTTCAAAACTTAATAAAGGAAAGCAAAATCTTGATAATTTGATAAAGATTTCAAAACCATCAGGAAATGGGAAGGGATTAGGCTTTAACGAAAAAATTCATAAACATTCTAGAAATAATCTGGTTTTTAATAGTAATCAAAGATTCAAGAAGATTAGTACATTATATACAAATTTTAGAAAAACAAATCTAAACATGAAAATAAGGAAACAGAGATGATCAAAATATGGATTTCTAAAACAAATAACAAATTAATTAGACAAAAACACATAGATGTATATCTAAAGGATATAGTTCACAATAAAAATTACATCTCTAAAAGTTCCAAACCCTCTTGGGTATGGCTACTTCTCCTACTAACATATAGGACCCTAACGGAGAAATTGGGTACCAATTAAAACTTTTTGTTGCTTTGTAGGTACCCAAAAACAAAACTAATAATGAGAAATGGATACTCGATGGTGGATGCTCCAAACATATGACGGGAAATGCACACATGCTATCAAACATCACTTACATGGATGGTGGCATAGTCACTTTTGGGGATAATTCCAAAGGATATGTTATCGGAACTCAAAACGTCATCAATGTCAATATATGTACTTCTCCTATTATTTCAAATGTTTTATTAGTTAGAAACTTAAAACATAATTTACTTAAGCCAATTATGCGATAAGGATTTAAAATCGATTTTAAAACCGATAAATGAAATACCTATGATCAAAATAAAACTTTAATTTTTGAAGGAACAAGAAATCGAAATATTTATATTCTAAACATGAATATTAATCATAATAATGATTTATGTTTCATCGCAAATCATGATGATCCATGGATATGGCATAAAGATTTTGTCGCATAAATTTCAAATATATAAACAAATTAGCTAAAAATAATTTGGTAAGAGGATTACCAAAATAATTTCAAAGTTAAAAATCTATGCAATGCATGTCAACTTGGAAAATTAAAAAAATCGTTTAAATCTAAAAAAGAAATCTCTACTAAACAAACTCTTGAATTATTTTATTTGGACTTATTTGGTCCAACTCAAGTACGTTCGATAAATCACAATAAATATGTCTTTGTAATTGTAGATGATTTTTCAAGGTATACTTGAATGCTATTTCTAAAGAATAAAAATGATACATTCGAAATGTTTAAAAATTTTGCTAAATGAATTAAAACTCTATTGGATCTAAAAATAATGTATAAGAAGTGATCACGATGTAGAATTTGAAAATGACAAACATTTGTAATAAAAAGAGAATTACTCATAATTTTTCATTTCCACCAATACCACAACAAAACAGAGTAGTTGAACGAAAAAATTGCACCTTGTAAGAATGTGCTCGAACTCTTCTAAATGGCAGTGGTTTACCAAAGAATTTTTGGGCCAAATTAGTTGATACTGCATGTTATGTATTAAATCGTGTAACTCTTAGACCTATGACTAAAAATACATGTTATGACTACAAAAAGAAACCAAAAGTATCATATTTTTGAATATTTAGATCAAAATGCTTTATTCTAAGTACAAAAGATAATCTTGGTAAAGTCGATTCAAGAGAAGGAAGGAAGTAAAGCTTGTAGAATTTTTAACAAACGAACAATTGTTATAGGGGAAAGTCTTCATGTCTCATTTGATGAAAACTTTAAAAATATAAATAAAGACGACGAAGAAATTTTTGACAGTAATCAAAATAAAGCCATTGAAAATATAATTGAAAATAATAACGATAATCAAAATTACAGTAATTTGAAATCACTACCCTGTATTTTAAAATATTATCCCACTGATAACATAATTGGAAATCTAGATAACAAAATTTTGACTAGAAGAAAAATATATCAAATGAGTAATGTAGCATTTATATCTATTTTTGAAACGAAATATTACAAGAAAGCATCAAATGATAATTTCTTTATTTTAGCAATGCAAGAAGAACTTAATCAATTTGAACAAAATACTGTCTGGGAATTAGTACAAAGGCCAAACGATTGGTCAGCAACTGAAACAAAATGGGTTTTTAAAAACAAAGCTGACAAAAATGGAAATATTATACGTAATAAACAAGATTGGTGGTACAGCGATACAATCAAGAATAAGGATTGATTATGAAGAGACTTTTACACCTATGGCACATCTTGAAGCCATAGCATATTACTTGCTTTTGCATGTCGTCGTAATTTTAAGCTATTTCAAATGGATGTTAAAAGTGCTTTTCTAACGGTTTTATAAAATAGAATAACCACTATTATTTGTTCATGAAAAATATCCAGATCATGTTTTTAAACTTGAAAAGCATTATATGGTTTAAAATAAGCACCCCGAGCTTGGCATGATCGATTAAATCCACATTTAACTAATTCCAATTTTCAAATTGCTAAAACATATGCAACATTATTTATTAAAAGAGAATAGAAGGATATATTCATTATTTAAATTCATATTGATGGTATTATATATGGATTTATTAATGAAAATTTATGTAATGAATTTTCTACAATAATGGAAATGAATTTGAAATGTCTCAAATGGGTGAATTGAATTTCTTTTTAGGATTACAAAAAACGACTAAATAATGGAATTTTTATTAATCAAGAGAAATATTGCAAAGAATTACAAAACATTTTGGAATGGATAATATATCAAGTAAACCCACTCCAATGAGTACTACTACTCATCTAGACAAAGATGAACATGGAAAAAAGTTCGATCAAAAACTATATCGAAGCATGATAGGATCCTTACTATACTTAACCACCGGTAGACCGGATATTATAATGAGTGTTTGTTTCTATGCAACAATCAAGCACAACCTAAGGAATCATATCATCGGGAAGTTAAATGGATTTTACGATATTTATCCAACACTGAAGATATGGTCTATTTTATCCAAAAGGCAATACGTTTGAACTTGTATCATATAGTGATGTAGATTTTGGTGGATGTAAATCGGATGGAAAAAGCACAAGTGGCACATGTCACTTTATTGATTAATTGTTAGTTTCATGGTTTGGTAAAAAGCAAACTTGTGTTTCTCTTTTAACATGTGAAGCCAAATATAGGTCTGTTGGCTTAGCTTGTGCTCAAGTAATATATACGCAACAAAAACTTAAAGACTATGGAAAAATGATAAAAAAATCTCCAATATATTATGGTTATATTAGCACTATAAACTTATCTAAAAATTCACTTGATAGTTCATGAACAAAATATATAGATATTGGTCACCATTTTCTGGAAGACAATGTTGAAAAAGAAATAAGAAATCGAGAATTTGTTAATACTGAAAATCAAATAGCTGATATTTTTACAACACCATTAAGTGAACTAACTTCCATTAAGTTAAGACGGGATCTAGGTATTTGCTCGTTCGACGAATTTGTTAAAAAAAGTTATAGAAATAAATTTTTGTTCACTTAAATTTGTACTAGCTTATATGAAATTTCAACACTACAACTAAATTTAGAATTAACAACAACCACATTTTTTTTAATAACAACCATTTAAAAAAAAACTAATCTCCATTAAATTTCTATGATTAACTTATTTTTCTCAACTAATTTTTGAAATATAGCTAAATTATATCTTATAAATTCAGTTATATACCACTTAAAATAAATAAACATAACTAAATTATCACAATTAATAATACAATGTCTTCCAATCACGACTCCACCTATTCAACTATCAACTATAACCCCCCCACGTCAAAAGCACTTACGTATCACCAACTAAATCCACATCGACTTCAATTCATTCAGACTATCTAATCATTATTGCATCACCAACATATCAAGCCAACTTTTCTTCCAATAGAAAGAAGCTAAATGATCAATGGAGTTGAAATAAACATCTCTCACCGAAAAGTCGATGAGATATATCACTATCAACAAGAAATGATTGGAGTTCAACGTGAAATGTATTATAAGCAACAACATCAAGGATCTCATCTAAATTTTCTCGAAAAGTGTATTCTAGCAATTTGTGGCAATTTACCAAAAAAATTGCAAACATCAAAAGTCTCCTTGATTACAAGAAACTCCTCCAAAAGCCCATAACATTACTTCAAGAAATTTGTGCAAACCGAGGTCATCAAACAAAAATTGGATTAACACTCCAGGTCATCCAAATTGATCTCCACTAAAGCCATTGACTTGATAATAAAAAACTTGAACCAAATTCGTGGGATATACAACAAAACAATAATTCAGAATTCTTCGACAAGAATAAAAATTTATGTTACACATCATATTTATTTATATTTGGTACGTATATTGTTTATTATATTTAAATTTTAATAAAAAATTCATTCATATTAAAATTTCCCGCTAGATAACAAAAATTACACATCACAGACGTCTATGAATATGCCACAGACGTCTGTCGTCAGTTACGGGAAATTTTCCTTATAACCATAGACGTCTGTGGAAGCCATACAGACCTCTATGAAGACCCTCTGTTTATGTAACGATCTTGGATTTTTACTAAGTTAAAATTGCTAATTAATTTAATTTTCGAATAAAAATGGTGAAATTAATTGGTAATTAATATAAGATTCTAGTTGAATTATGAATTAATTGAGAAATGTATTTGAATTGAAATTGAATTGGAGTTTATAAATAATGTAAAGACATCTGAATTTAATCTTAAAAAATGAAATTTTAAAAGTTGTGTAAATATATGAATGAATGCAAAATGTAAAAATAAGACAATAAGTATTAAAGTTAAAAATAAATATTTAAGTTAGAAATAGCAATAATATATATATATATATATATAAGATAAATTAAAATATAAAGTGATTTCATTAGGAAAATTTAAACAACATATTAAAATAGAAGTTTGTTTATATTATAAAGTAATAAGACAAATTAAATATGTACAAACAAATAAAGTATACATATAAAAAAGTGACACAAGGCAACAACAAAAATATATAAGTATCTATATAACAACAAATAACTATAGGATTTCATTTAGAATACAAAGAAACCAGTAATATATTTCAAGCATGTAGATTTAAAATAAAATAAAAAGAAGACAAAGGTAATTAATGCAAAAATATCTTAGCACACATTTTATCTCATCAGCCGAAATAACAACATCAGCTTAGCCACCAAAACAAGAAAATATCTTTTGTATTGTACAAAACAAAATAATTACCCTGTAAACTCATATCAGCCTGCATACTATCTTCTTATATACACCATCTTCTTCTTTCATTCATCAATCAAAAGCCTGAGTATTAATAAAATAAATAAAAGAAAAGCATCATTATTTTTCACAAAACCAAACATCCTTCAAGATCAAAAGCAGGGAGGAGTTACAGGAAATTCAAACTATAGTTTTTCAACACTATAGAAGTGTTCTCTGTTCACAATATTTCATGTGAGTAACTTCACATTTAAAAATCTTAAAGTAAATCTGGATTGCATGCTATTTTCTGAAACCAATATGTTAATATGAATTTCTGGCATTATCTATGTATATATGTAAGTGTGTATATATTGTGTGCTTCCTGTTTGTGTTCCCAAACTCAAGTTTTATTCAAAATTTATATTCTATTAATCTGGGTACTAATAGAACTTAGGTTTTAAACAAATTATGTTTAAAGTAAGGTTTAAAAATTTAATTAAGTTAAATAAATTTGTATATTGCTCTGGAAATCAAAAGAACTGAGCAAAACCTTAAATTAGTCAAAATACAAATTTCTTAATTCACAAATTCAAGTATGTAAGTTGAATTCGTATACTTAAACATGATTTTTAAAGCTAAAATCATAATTTTTAGATCAAGGGTGGAAGAGCAGTTTGGGTTTGCCTGATTTCTTTGATTTGGTGATCTCTGGTGATCCACTATGTTGTAGAGGTCGGGATTTTGTCTGATGATGGAGGGATGAACGACGGTTCAGGGAAAAAAGTGTGATAGTGTATAGATGTTCGTGGTGCGGGGGATGAGCATTTGTAGTCAGTAGCCATAGTTTGGTCGAGGTTGAGTATTTTGATTTGTTTGTTTTCTGGAGACAATTGAGTGCGATGGGATTCTGGGAGATGGTAGAGGGAGTATGGACGAGTGGTTGGCTGGAATTTCAATTTTTTTGGTGGTCGGGGTGTTGAGAACGACGACGTTCCAGGTTTTGGAGGATTTCCAGTTGATGTTTCCAAGTTTGGCTTTAAACTCGAATTCAATTTCGAGGGGATGATGGAGTTTCTGATGGTCGGGTGATGGAGCATGGAGGATCGTCGACTTGTTCGACGATGTAGCGTCAACTGGAGGTGGACAGTGGCGATGTGCATGTGCACAGTGCATAAATTCTAGTGATGTTGATTTGGTTGGAGCAGGAGATGGATACTCGAGTTATCTCGTGATTTACTTGAAGTTTTTGGGTATTGGACTCGAATTAATAGGATAATGTCTCGGGTTGTTTTTTGTCTTGCTACAGGTTTTAGTAAACCTGACAATAAAATTTGAATTTAAAGAAAATTTAAATAGAATTTAAATTTTGAGATAGTTTTAAGAATAAATTCAAATCTAGATGAAGCTAGATTCAAAATAGCTTTGAAATCTTAAAGTTTTAGAATATTTAAAAGAGGGTTTCAGGTTTTTTTAAAAACCTGACAGTTTCCTAAATTTTAAAATTTAATTTAAAATATGGAAACAGAATTTAAACCGGGTTTAAATTCAAAAGTTAAGTTTAGTTTTCAAATAAACTTTTAAATCTTAAGCTTTTAAAATGAATTGGGATTTTTAATCAAGAATTTAAAATCAAGGTTTTAAAAGTAAGTTTAAATCAAATTTTAAATCAAAGTTTAAAGCCAAGTTTAAATCAAATGTTTAGATATGGATTCAAGTTTCTTGAATTCAAATCTGTGATTTAAATCAGTTTTTAAATCTGAATGTTTTAAACAAGTTAAATCAAATAGCCTTTTAAAGAAATTTGTTTTCAAATAAATATTTGAATTGGATTTTGATAAAGTTCTTTTATAAAAAGGATTTTGAATGAAAAGTTAAATAATCTGTTTTAAATTGAATTTGCAATATAAAATGTAATGTATTTTAAATCTTAAAATTTTAAATAATTTTTTTTAAGTAATTTGGTTAAACCTTTTCTTATATAGGTTTATAAGTTGATATTTAAATTTCGTTAATGTTTAAATATATAATCATTTTGAATTTTAGATTCAAAATGAAATTTTAATCTAAATTTAGAAGTTTAATGTTTTAAATACACTTTAATATTAATGAATTCAATAATAAAGAAATGGATTACCTTAAAGATAATTAAGGTATTAGAATGATTTAATGAATAAGATAATTAAGGAATGGCTTAATTATTTAATTCATAAATTAATTATTTAAATTAATTCATAATTAGAGATTAATTAGGAAAGTAATTAAAGAATTGTTATCACTTAATGAAGGTTATTAACTAAGATTGTTTAAATAATTAAATTAATGTGATTAATTTTTAAATATTAATTAGATTAATTAATTAATGATAATCATTTATGAAATTGTGTAAGTGTAATTACTTTATGAAAATAATTAAGATATTAATTGCTTATTGTAATTAATTGAGTTTAATTTGATTAATTTAAGTTAATTATCAAATATTCTGTACTGGATTGATATTTCTGATATGTGATTGTGATTTTATGTAACGTGAATTGCTTTGTGCTGAACTGTGATTTGTGATTTGTTTCTATGTGTATGTGAAAACCCTTTTTGCCCATAAACGACATTTAAATTTCGATGCGACAGGGAGTCGGATTCCAGTTGGTTATCCGAAAACCACAACGAATCATAATGGTAAATCTTTGTGATTGGTGATGTTGCACTATTGTGTGAAACCCTGGACCACACACACACACACAAATATGGATTGCACGTGGAAATTGGTTAAGTCGCAGATTTTTGAAATTGTTCTGAAATTGAATTTTTGAATCCAAATAGTTTGGAAATAGATTGGGACTGAAGTAAAAAGTTTTTGAAAAGGTATTTCAAAGATAAAATTTATTTATTTTTGAATAACTTGATTACGCCTTGAAGTTTAAATAATTTGATTTAAATTTAAGTTTGAAATTTGAAACGAATTCTATGATTTGAAACTAGGGATTGAGGATGTTATACAAGTATATATGGGTTAAACCATTTTAAATGTATTGATTTGGGAATTTGAATTTAAGTTCAAAGGCTTTAACTCCTGTAAATATAATTGGATTCTTTCGAAACGAAAATTATTTGTTTTCAAATAATAAAAGCTTTCACATAAGAAATGAACGTCCAATTTGTGTTAAAAGGATTTCAAGTCTAAAATGAAAATGGTTTTCCAAGTTATGGAAACGGTTTGAAAGCTATAAGTTAAATCTTTGATTTAAAGATTTAATGAGTTAATCCAATCGAAATGGAAATTGGTTTGGAAATCTATAAATGGATCTTTGTGAAACTGGGTGGACTTTATGAAATAAATCATTTTATTTAAAAAGGTTTAAAATGGTAATTTGTTTAACCATTTGAAGAAAAGCTTTGGATTTATAAGTTGTGACTTAACTGAAATCCCATATCCATATGTTTTGAAATTTTGCGCTCATTATTCGGTTTAGCCGGGAGAGAACCTTGTGTCATATAACCCATTCTGAATAATGATACGACGTTATGGATTGCATTTGAAGACCAGTGTGGAAGACCGGATATTTTCAAAAACGATAGGATAACCTATCGATTGACTCTGTACTAAGTTGCTCCGGCATAGAGTTTTCCCTAAATGATGGAAAGTCCGATCGGGATTGTGAATACCCGAATTTGCAAGGGCTCTTACGAAGTGCCTTCAGTTATGTTCGAACTCGGGACAGACTTGTAAGGTTGTATGTCCGACACTACACTTTGAGATATAAAGCAGATTTCTTTCAAATACATATCTATTGGTGCCCGAGAATTTATTCTCTTAGTTTAACACCCTTCTCTGAGACGTACGAGCTCAGAGGTTATGTAGTTGAAGGTTATCAGCGATATACTCCAAATTTGGTAGTGTGGCATGCTGAGTACTGCTGTACGTTGATGATCATTTGTGATCAAAGCATGGCTTTCGTGTAAAGCGTAGCTTTGTGGACGAGACTGCATCAGGACCTTACACCCCAGAAATGGTCGAAACAGGAAAGATGCGGCAAGGTTACGAGGGTCGCGCCCTTTTGGGTGTGTCATTCCCTTCTTGTAAAGGGTGGTATCATGGTATGGAGCCGAGATATTTACCTATGTGGTGGCTTCAATCTCATTTACTGTGTGTCTATTGCTTTATGGTTTAGAGGAGCCTCGGATAAAGGTCCCAACGGACCGGGGGTGGCATGCTCATGTAGTAGTTACCTGGTTACAGAAGTAACCCGGCCTTGTGTTGGTAAAGAGCTGGTTAAGTTCTCGGGATGTCTCGCCAGAGGCTACCCATAGACAGTAGGAAGTTCCTTTGCCTGACCATTTATTGGAAATCCATTCATCCAATACGCACCTTGTACGGTTTTAGTTGTATAACCAGACATTTACTTATGGTGGTCACAACTGTTTAGATGGTAGCTATAGTAGGCATAAGTGCGAAATGCCTATGCTGGCTAAGATTAATATTATATTTTCGAAAGGTTTTCTGCACTATGCACTAATAATAATATTGAAAAGAATTTGCGTATCAAGCATGTTTGACTATCATAAGGAGAAATCTCCTCCAGTTCTGCATTTGCATTGTGTATGTGGCGGGAGGCCTTATGGTAGTTTCATTTTGCAAAAAGCATTGCGGATTTATTTTAAATTCTTTTGTTGTTTGTTTTTAAAGATAAACTGTTTATGTTACTCACACCAGTCCCATGACTGATTCGGAGTTTATTGTTTGCTTCCTAAACTCTGGGCGCCCATAATTTTCCACACAGGCAGTCTAGAGTTGGGTTTATCAGATAGCGAGGTTTAGTAGATTACCTAGAGTTCGTCCAGTCTTTGGATGACTGCACTTGCTTATCTAGGTGAAACATGATGTTGGTTCGAGCTATTTCTAGATTCGTGCCTTGGAGGTGGAAATATTGTTCCACTGTTAGTGTTATCTATTTCTTTCCGCTGCTATTGTCATGTATCTCTGATAGTATGATATCTATTGTATCATTCTGTTGTGTCATATTATATCAGATATTGCATCTGTCATTTTATCAATGTTATATATATATATATTGATATTCTTTTTCTTCCGTTGTGTTGTACTTAATGGTGTTATAGCTCTGGCGAACCAGATTTGACGTTTGTATCTGCGACATTTCAATATGAGTGTCGTATTCGGTGCCGATTTTCGAAGGTCGAGTCCGGGCCGTTACATTTGGTATCAGAGCTGAGGGTTGAAACTTTAGCTCAGGATTATAACACATAAGAAACTCATTAGAGATAGGGTGAAGCATGCCCTAGAATGAGGATATCCCTAAGATATCCATTTGTATGCCTCAGTAAATTCTCTTACTATCAACTGATAGTGAGTATGAAGGCAAGAAGAGGACGAGATAGGGGACAGGGAAACACCACTATAAATGGTCAATACCCTGCAATAGTGGAAATAACTTTCTCTATCAATCTCCTTTTATTTGATTCCAAATTCTTTTGATAACTTCGTGACAGCTCCAGAAAGAAGTCTCGGTGTGATGGCGGCCCTACGAATCGTTGTAGAAAATCCTTACTTCGTATCTTCATTGGTTTCTTATCAGCTTTTCGATCTAAACTTTAATGAATTGGATGTTTTGGATTGAAATTTTAAATAAATTAGAAATTTTAAATTGAGTTGATTAATAAAATATGAAGTTAAATTTGAATTGTATCGATAAGATGATATCGTTTAAAAACCAAATTTGAAATTCTATTGTAATTTCTTGTGTAGACTGAAGTCCGAAGAGGGATAAGTTGGTATATACTTTGGGGTGTTCCAACTTGAGTTGGAATCCATATCTTGTGTTTGAGAAATTGTAGAAGATTAAATCTATCTATCTCTTCTCTGGGGTCCGATATATTCTACGAATGGTTAATTATCCTTCGAAATAACCAGTGCACTTGCATATTCGTAGATCTGAATGACCCGAGTATCTTGTGAAAAAAATTGTATGAGTTTGTTCTCATATTGTCGATATTCTGATTTGGTAATCCAAATGCAGAATTGATATCTAGTTTGATTTGGAAAGATATTTCTCTATCTTTGTGTATCTATCTTTTTTGTTTCTCTGCTTGCAAATTTCGGGGATGAAATTTCTTAAGGGGTGGAATCTGTAACGATCCCGGATTTTTACTAAGTTTAAATTGCTAATAATTTAATTTTTGAATAAAAATGGTGAAATCAATTGGTAATTAATATAAGATTCTAGTTGAATTATGAATTAATTGAGAAATGTATTTGAATTGAAATTGAATTGGAGTTTATAAATAATGTAAAGACATCTGAATTTAATCTTCTAAAATGAATTTTTAAAAGTTGTGTAAATATAATGAATGAATGCAAAATGTAAAAATAAGAAAATAAGTATTAAAGTTAAAAATAAATATTTAAGTTAGAAATAGCAATAGATATATATAAAATAAATTAAAATATAAAGTGATTTCATTAGGAAAATTTAAACAACGTATTAATATAGAAGTTTGTTTATATTATAAAGTAATAAGACAAATTAAATACGTACAAACAAATAAAGTATACAAATAATAAAGTGACACAAGACAACAACAAAAATTTATAAGTATCTATAAAACAACGAATAACTATAGGATTTCATTTAGAATACAAAGAAACGAGTAATATATTTCAAGTATGTAGATTTAAAATAAAATAAAAAGAAGACAAAGGTAACTAATGCAAAAATATCTTAGCACGCATTTTATCTCATCACCGAAATAACAACATCAGCTTAGCCATCAAAACAAGAAAATATCTTTTGTATTGTAAAAAACAAAATAATCACCATGTAAGCTCATATCAGCCTGCGAACTATCTTCTTATATACACCATCTTCTTCTTTCATTCATCAATCTAAAGACTGAGTATTAATAAGAAAAAAATGCATCATTATTTTTCATAAAACCAAACATCCTTCAAGATCAAAAGCAGGGAGGAGTTATAGGAAATTCAAACTACAGTTTTTCAACACTACAGAAGTGTTCTCTGTTCACAATCTTTCATGTGTGTAACTTCACATTTGAAAATCTTAAAGTAAATCTAGATTGCATGCTATTCTTTGAAACGAATACGTTTATATGAATTTCTGGCATTATCTATGTATATATGTAAGTGTGTATATACTGTGTGCTCCCTATTTGTGTTCCCAAACTCAAGTTTTATTCAAAATTTATATTCTATTAATCTGGGTACTAATAGAACTTAGGTTTTAAACAAATTATGTTTGTTTAAGTATAAAGTAAGGTTTACAAATTTAATTAAGTTAAATAAATTTGTATATTTCTCTGGAAATCAAAAGAACTGAGCAAAACCTTAAATTAGTCAAAATACAAATTTCTTAATTCACAAATTCAAGTATGTAAGTTGAATTCGTACACTTAAACATGATTTTTAAAGATAAAATCATAATTTTTAGATCAATGGTGGAAGAGCAGTTTGGGTTTGCCTGATTTTCTTTGATTTGGTGATCTCTGGTGAACCACTATGTTGTAGAGGTCGGGATTTTGTCTGATGATGGAGGGATGAACGGTGGTTCAGGGAAAAATAGTGTGATAGTGTGCAAATGTTCGTGGTGCGGGCGGTGAGCATTTGAAGGCTGTAGCCCTAGTTTTGTCAAGGTTGAGTGTTTTGATTTGTTTGTTTTCTTTCGACGATCGAGTGCGGTGGGATTCTGGGAGATGGTAGAGGGAGTATGGACGAGTGGTTGGCTGGAATTTCAATTTTTCTGGTGGTCGGGGTGTTGAGAACGACGACGTTCCAGGTTTTGGAGGAGTTCCAGTTGATGTTTCCAGGTTTGGCTTTAAACTTGAATTCAATTTCGAGGGGATGATGGAGTTTCTGATGGTCGGGGAATGGAGCATGGAGGATCGTCGACTTGTTCGACGACGCAGCATCGACCGAAGGTGGACGGCGGTGATGTGCATGCGCAGGTGCATTAATTCTGGTGATTTTGATTTGGTTGGAGCAGGAGATGGATACTTGAGTTTTTACTCGAGTTATCTCGTGATTTACTCGAAGTTTTTGGGTATTGAACTCGAATTAATAGGATAATGTCTCGGGTTGTTTTGTCTTGCTACAGGTTTTAGTAAACCTGACAATAAAATTTTAATTTAAAGCAAATTTAAATAGAATTTAAATTGTGAGATAGTTTTAAAAATAAGTTCAAATCAAGATGAAGCTAGATTCAAAATGGCTTTGAAATCTAGTTTTAGAATATTTAAAAGAGGGTTCAGGTTTTTTCTTTAAAAACCTGACAGTTTTCTAAATTTTAAAATTTAATTTAAAATCTGGAAACAGAATTTAAAATGGGTTTAAATTTAAAATTTAAGTTTAGTTTTCAAATAAACTTTTGAATCTTAAGCTTTTAAAATGAATTAGGATTTTTAATCAAGAATTTAAGATCAAGGTTTTAAAAGTAAGTTTATATCAAAGTTTTACATCACAGTTTAAAGCCAAGTTTAAATCAAATGTTAGGTATGGATTCAAGTTTCTTGAATTCAAATCTGTGATGTAAATCAGTTTTTAAATCTGAATGTTTTAAACAAGTTAAATCAAATAGCTTTTTAAAGTAATTTGTTTTCAAATAAATATTTGAATTGGATTTTGATAAAGTTCTTTTATAAAAAGGATTTTGAATGAAAAGTTAAATAATCCGTTTTAACTTGAATTTGCAAGTTGAAATATAATGTATTTTAAATCTTAAAATTTTAAATAAAAAAATTTAAGTAATTTGGTTAAAACTTTTCTTATATAGGTTTATAAGTTGATATTTAAATTTGGCTAATGTTTAAATATATAATCATTTTGAATCTTAAATTCAAAATGAAATTTGAATCTAAATTTAGAAGTGTAATGTTTTAAACACACTTTAATATTAATGAAGTCATTAATAAAGAAATGAATTACCTTAGAGATAATTAAGGTATTAGAATGATTTAATGAATAAGATAATTAAGGAATGACTTAATTATTTAATTTATAAATTAATGATTTATATTAATTTATAATTAGAGATTAATTAGGAAAGTAATTAAAGAACTGTTATCAGTTAATGTAGGTCATTAACTAAGATTGTTTAAATAATTAAATTAACGTGATCAATTTTTTATAACTGATTAGATTAATTAATTAATGATAATCATTTATGAAACTGTGTAATTGTAATTACTTTATGAAAATAATTAAGAAATTAATTGCTCATTGTAATTAATTGAGTTTAATTTGATTAATTTAAGTTAATTATCAAATATTGTGTAGTGGATTGATATTTTTGATATGCGATTGTGATGTTATGTAATGTGAATTGCTTTTTGCTGATCTGTGATCTGTGATTTGTTTTTATGTGTATGTGAAAACCCTTTTTGCCCGTAAATGACATTTAAATTTCGATGCGACAGGGAGTCGAATTCCAGTTGGTTTTCCGAAACCCACATCGAATTGTAATGGTAAATCTTTGTGATTGATGATGTTGCACTATTGTGTGAAACCCTTGGACCACACTTATACGCACACAAATATGGATTGCACGTGGAAATTGGTTAAGTCGTCGATTTTTGAAATTGTTCTGAAGTTGAATTTTTAAATCCAAATTATTTGGAAATAGATTGGCACTGAAGTAAAAAGTTTTTGAAAAGGAATTTCAAAGATAAAATTTATTTATTTTTGAATAACTTGATTACGCCTTGAAGTTTAAATAATTTGATTTAAATTTAAATTCAAAATTTGAAATTGAATTCTATGATTTGAAACTAGGGATGAAGGATGTTGTACAAGTATATATGGGTTAAACCATTTTAAATGTATTGATTTGGGAATTTGAATTTAAATTCAAAGGCTTTAACTCGTGCAAATATAATTGGATTCTTTCGAAACGAAAACTATTTGTTTTCAAATAATAAAAGTTTCACATAAGAAATGAACATCCAATTTGTGTTAAAAGGATTTCAAGTCTAAAATGAAAATGGTTTTCCAATTTATGGAAACGGTTTGAAAGCTATAAGTTAAATCTTTGATTTAAAGATTTAATGAGTTAATCCAATCGAAATGGAAATTGTTTTGGAAATCTATAAATGGATCTTTGTGAAACTGGGTGGACTTTGTGAAAAAAATCTTTTTATTTAAAAAGATTTAAAATGGTAATTTGTTTAACCATTTGAAGAAAAGCTTTGGATTTATAAGTTGTGACTTAACTGAAATCCCATATCCATATGTTTTGAAATTTTGCGCTCATTATCGGTTTAGCCGGAAGACGACCTTGTGTCATATAACCCATTCCAAGTAATGATACGACGTTATGGACTGCATTTGAAGACCAGTGTGGGGGACCGGATATTTGCAAAAACGATAGGATAACTTATCGATTAACTGTGCACTGAGTTGCTCTTGTATAGAGTTTTCCCTAAGTGATGGGCAGTCCGATCGGGATTGTGAATATCCGGATTTGCAAGGGCTTCTTACGAAGTGCCTTCACTTCTGTTCGAACCCGGGACAGACTTGTATGGTTGTATGTCCGACACTACACTTTGAGATATAAAGCAGATTTCTTTCAAATACATATCTGTTGGTGGCGGAGAATTTATTCTCTTAGTTTAACACCCTTCTCTAAGACGTACGAGCTCAGAGGTTAGGTAGTTGAAGGTTATCAGCGATATACTTTCAATTTGGTAGTGTGGCATGCCGAGTGTTGCTGTGTGTTGATGATCATTTGTGATCAAAGCATGGCTTTCGTGTAAAGCGTAGCTTTGTGGACGAGACTGCATCAGGACCTCACACCTCGGAAATGGTCAAAACAGGAAAATGCGGCAATGTTATGAGGGTCGTTCCCTTTAGGGTGTGTCATTCCCTTTTGGTAAAGGGTGGTATCATGGTATGGAGCCCAGATATTTGCCTATGTGGTGGCTTCAATCTCATTTACTATATGTTTGTTGCTTTGTGGTTTAGAGGCGCCTCGGATAAAGGTCCCAAAGGACCGGGGGGTGGCATGCTCGTGTAGTAGTTACCTAATCATAGAGGTAACCCGGTCTTGTGTTGGCAGAGAGCTGGTTAAGTTCTCGGGATGCCCGCCAGAGGCGTAGCCATGGACAGTAGGAAGTTCCTTAGCCTGACCATTTGTTGGAAATCCATTCATCCAATACGCACCTTGTACGGTTTTAGTTCTATAACCTGCCATTTACTTATGGTGGTCACCACTGTTTAGATGGCAGCTATAATAGGCATAAGTGCTAAATGTCTATGCTGGCAAAGATTAATATTATATATTTTCGAAAGGTTTTCTGCACTATGCACTAATAATAATAATGAAAAGAATTTGCGTATCAAGCATGTTTGACTATCATAAGGAGAAATCTCCTCCAATTCTGCGTTTGCATTATGTGTGTGGCGGGACGCCTTATGGTAGTTTCATTTCCAAAAAGCATTGCGGATTTATTTTAAATTCTTTTGTTGTTTGTTTTTAACGATAAACTATTTTTGTTACTCACACTAGTCCCATGATTGACTCGGATTTTATTGTTCCCTTCCTAAACTCTGAGTGCCCATAATTTCCCACACGGGCATTCTAGAGTTGGGTTTTTCAGATAGTCGGGTTTAGTAGAATATCTAGAGTTAGTCCAGCCTTTGGACGACTGCACTTGCTTGTCTAGGTGAAACGTGATGTTGGTTCGAGCTATTTTTGGATTCGTGCCTTGGAGTGGGAGATATTATTCCGTTGTTAGTGTTATCTATTTCTTTCCGCTGCTATTGTCATGTATCTCTAATAGTATGATATCTATTGTATCATTCTGTTGTGTCATATTATATCATATATTGTATCTGTCATTGTATCAATGCTATATATATATATATATATATATATATATATTGACATACTTTTTCTTCCACTGTGTTGTACTTAATGGTGTTATAAACTCCGGCGAACCAGATTGTGGATCTGCGGCATTTTAATATGAGTGTCGTATTCGGTGCCGATTTTCGAAGGTCGAGTCCGGGCCGTTACAGTTTAAATCTTTTGTAGCCACAGACGTCTGTGGAACCGTCACAGACATCTATAAAATCTCTCTGCCTCGTTTTCACTAAAGCCATAGACGTTTCACTTCCTCACAGATGTCTATCGCTGCTCTGATGAAAATTATCCAACGGTGGTATATAAAAAACTTTACCTATCTCTTCACTTACATTCATTTGGTAATGACCCGAAAAAATTCGTTAATTAAATTTCTTAATTTAATAAGATTTTGGTGACTTGATATTGAAGGAAGTAAAAATTTAGTAAATTATTAATGGAAATAATAACTTGGATAAAATTGGTAAGTAAATTTTTAATAACTTGAATGTAACTATATAAATGTAAGTTAATTGTTAATAACTTGGATGTATTTCCAACAAGTGAAACAATGTAAATGTAAATTTTATTCTTATTGTAATAAAAGAATGTTACCAAGATGTAATGATTAATTTGATTTAAAATCTTAATTAATGTGTGCATTAATTTATAATGGGATATAAAAGGTAAATTAATAATTTGAATGTTGACTTACTAAAAAAATAATGTATAATAAATGGAATGAATTAGTGTATGAACTAAGGGTAGCACTTGTTGTAAAATAATAAGTAAAATAAAACGTAACAATAATGATTAAAGCTAATTTTTGATAAACCGAATGAAATTTCAATAATTTAAAATGTGTAAAATGTTATACTAGTTTTTGGATTGAATATAAGGAAACAAGTGTAGCCTTGGTAATTAACATTTATTTTTGACAATAGAAGTGAAACCCAAAAAAATAAAATAGTATTAATTATTGCCCTTGGGTCCGTAAACAATAAACTTAATAAATGGATAAATTGAAACGAAAGAAACGAATGTAAATACCTGATTAGCTAATGGAATAATAATAATATAGTTAATGGTAATTAAATAAAATCATAAGTATTTAAGAACTGTAACGGTTGCTTGATCATAGGGAATTCATGAGTGTAATTAAAGGCATGGTGACACTTATATAAGTTACCTATTTATTTCGTTCAAAAATAAAATTGGAAATCAATTAGAGTAAAGGTACCTTAATGTTATAATGATAAGAATTAATGTAGTAACTAAATTAGTGCACACCCTATTAATTGAAACAGATTATAAAGTTATGATTGATTGAAAGTAGTAAATTGAGAAATGAATTCAAAGTTATGTGAACTGATGAAGTAATACATAATAAATTGAAAATTTATACAATCAATGTCCGTTAAGTAATTATAATGTTTATGGCTGACAATAAACGTTACTTTAGTGATTACTAATATAATAACGGAAGTGTGAATTGACCAAAATATAGTAAATGGAGATATGATAGTCAATAAATAAAGGATGGAATGGGAGCACTAATGTAATGAATGTAAAAAAATATTAACTATGTTTATAGAAAAAATATAATAGAGTGAAAAGTAAATTAATTGGAATTATTTAAATTTCTATTTATAATTCTTGAATATAGTGAAATTGAAAGTTAACACTAAAATATATAGATTAAGAAGTTAAAATTGATGAAATTTGTTAATTATAGAGTTGAAGTTGAAAAGTAATTTAATTTAATATTAATTTATTTAATTAACTGGAAAAGTAGCCATTTTGGCCACTGACTCGGATTTCGACGAAACTAGTTTCATTGGATCCGTAATGGTGAATTATTGTAGGATTTCAAGTTTCGTAGCGATCAGACCTGTCGTTTGATCGTACTAACGTGAAACGCCTTGAAATCGATTTAATTGAAATCAATTGAAATCAATTTAAAAAATATTGACTTTAGCGTAACTTCTTCATATGATGGAATTTGGACGTGAAACCTGTTCCATCGCGTTTATAATATTTTAAAATACTTATTTTGATATATGGGTTGACCCAATTTCATTTCGGAGTCGAAATGGGCTTTTCGGGCCATTCATCGTTCAGCGCGTTTGTAAATCGGTTCCATCTATTCTATTTCAACTTTCTCTATAAATACCTTGTTACAAATCCTAGCCTACCTCTATTTCTCATTTGTTTGTGCGTACAATCCCTCTTCACCTTCTCATTTCAATGGCAGACAATTCCTAATTGCAATTACAATTCAAAAATCAAAGACAAATTTCAAACTCCACAAATATGCCAAATTTTATATCAATTCGAAGGTCTCGAAGAGCATAACCCAGATCTGTAATTTGTTTTCCCGTTTGGATCTCTGGATAGCCAGAAATCGATGAACCATTTTCGGCCGCTCATCGCTCGACGATGAAATTCGCCTGATCGGAAATTCCTTTCTGGGTTTTATAGAGAGGGCCAAGGGGATCGCATCCATATAGGTTTCGTGGTGAGTTAACGGCTGGATTTGGAGGAAAATTCGACTAGGGTTTCACTAAAGGGGGCGGCGCCGTGTTTTGGCGACCATAGGTGGGGTCGCATGGCCGATAGCAGGCCACGGTGACGAAGGGGTGGTCGGAGGCACGACTTGGTGGAGCCGCGATCGCGAGTGGAGGCGGTCAACGATCGGTCAAGTGGGAGCTTTGCTGCGTTGTTCTTCAGGTTCGAACGCAAATTACTGTGCGTGGTAGGGAAGTTGTTGACCTGGCTCTGGGTGGAAACGTGAGTGTGTGTTTTGTTTTATTTATTTATTTAAATTTTGGAAATTCAAACACAATTATCGCCATATCTTTCACATACGAACACCAATTCACACGCAGTTTTTTTGTTAGGATCGCATCAAAATTTATGACGTTTTGGCGCTAGTTTAGACGAATTCCGAGACTGTTCAATTTTTGGGTTTAAATAGGATTTAAATTCAATTTAAATTCAAAAGGTGAGTGTTTTAACCCACTCACAACTTCTAAAATTTCTTATGTTTGGTAAATTAATTTATGTTGTGATTATGCATTTATTTATGGTTGTTTCGTATATTATTAATCATCATCTCAGTTAATTGCATTTATTGAAATTAAATCGTTATTTAATTTATTATTGAAAATAACTGCCAGTTAATTACTTGTTATATGTTATCGGTTATATATTGATATTGATTGTTTGTATGATAATTGTGATGGATGTATGATTTTATGATGGATGAATGGACGTTTTATTTATATCATCACAATCTGCAAGTTGTTATGCATTTATTTTGATTTGAAATTGCGGTTTGAAATGATATACAACCGCATTTTTATTTTTAATTGCGGATTGAAATGATAAACATCTGTATCACTTGACCATAGGATAGAAATTATATACAGGCACCGCGGTATATATATAAAATTATTTTGAAATGATTTTTATGGTTTTGTAAAGAAATATATGGGCTATACAGATATTGATTTTAGATGTTATATAAATGCTATTTTATTATTGATTTAGCTACAAAATAAGCTAAATAATAAAGTTCGATTTCTTTTACATAATATGGTTAAGTATCTATTTAAATTCTTTTGTATATAGAGTTTATAATGACTCAAATAAAATTGAGGTTGGAAGATAATGTGAATTTGATTTGAATTAAAGTATTTAAGAATTATCCTCGAAAAATTTGATTTGAAATGTAAATAAATTGAGATTTAATAGGTATGTTTTTATAACTTGAATTTTGTTTAGAGGATTTAAATGAATATCAATTGATTTAAATGAATATTATCATGTTAATTAAATTGAAAGAATGTCCAGTTATTTGAAGTCTAAAGGTTTTACTAAAATGATATTTGATTTATCAAGTTAACATTTCAAATCTAAATAATAGTAATTGAAATTGATATATATGAAATTATCAAAGAATAAGTTTTGAAATGGTGGAATAACTATGCTTTGAAATCTATGGAAATTATATTGGTTTATTTAGGGATTTAAATCTATATTTGGAATTGATTTGTGAAGGTGAAGAAGCTATTTTATTATATAAAGTAATTTAATATTTAAACCACTTAAGTGGTGTGGTATGTTTCAAAGTTATGAAATTCAAAGTTTTATGTTATGAAAGGCTATATTTCAAGTTTTGGTTTCGAAACATTATAACTTTGAAAATGTTATGGTTTCAGAAAAGTATATATTTGAAAATAATATTGATTTGGGTTTTTAAAACAGAAATGATATCGTATTTATATGTTTTGAAAGGGATATTATATTCTGTTTGAAGTATAATTATTTTAAAATGACCGCGGTGCTATAATAACGTTTGGTTGTTAAAGACACCGGGATCGGAAGTTGTCATACTCTGCCAACTCCAAAAACCACTTTAACAACCGTGTACGCGGTGAAGATTCCAGAATGAAGTAGGATAGTGGCGGCATTTCCTTTGAGGTAAATACATGGACCCAACTCCCGTGAGTTGGCATAAGGTGGCTAAAACAGGAGCGATCGACGGGTTAATGAGGTAGCATCTTTGATCGGACACATCCCTTCGATATTATACTTTGACTTTTGGATTGATTCATTGGCCACTTTTGATTTTTTTTTTGGGTGTGGCTCAAGGTGGGCGGTACCTGCGTGCTATGCGTTACCACCGACCCGGAAGCGTAATTGATATATCTACCCTGGCATTGCCTAGTTGTGCCGTGTCACCTACCCTAGCGCTCCTTGTACGAGTTTGGTTTTCTCCCGTAACCCATGTGGTTTCCTTTGGTGACTTCCCGATCAGGAGGGACTATGATATTGGATGGACTACTGGGACTATTACGTTTTAAGGGCTATATGGGTAACCCCTTAATGCTATTAAAAAGTAAGTTTATTTTACTATAGACATTATTATAATAGCGAAATATTACTACATAGTAAATAGTTTAACGGATCCTTAGGAGATGTGAATCTCGAGCATCTCTTAAGTTATTGCACTCACATTAAACACTGGATAGGAGATGCCAAATCCCGTAAACATCTCCGACGCCGTTACACTCATATTTATTTCCGTTGATTTAACTTACATAAGATCTTTTAGTTCTGACTCGAGTGTTTTGTCTTTTCAATTCGCTCGGGTCAGTCCGAGCGTTTCAGGATTTGAAGATTTTATTCTAGAGGTCGAAGACGAAGATTTGTAGTACTATTATCTACTATATTACTCCACTACACCATTTAATTCCGTTGTATTAATTATTATTCCCTGGTATGTGTAACTCTGATATGTATTGTATAAGAATAACCAAATGTTTTGTAAAATAGCTTCATGAATTGTATATTTGATTATTATATTTTATCGTTCCGCTGCAAGATTCTATTTTTTTTCTTTCTTCTTATTTAACCCATAACAATCCATCCTTCTGTATGGTTTAAGTCTGGCGTGTGTGGTTTATCGTCGATTTAAATCGTATAGAAAGGCGGGGCGTTACACATTTCAACTCCAAATTCCTAAAACCTTATATCTCAAAACACTCAAATTCTTAAATCAATGGCTCCTAAGAAGGTTACCATCCCCAAGAAGCAAAAGCAAGGCCAATCTTCATCCTCCTCTCAAGCACCAGTCACACAAGCTCACATTAAACAATAGCTCCGCAATAATCCCAATCCAATTAAATGATTCGAGACGCTTACCCAAAAGAAGATCCACTCAGGTCTGTTTTGTCATCTTGGCAATGTTACAGGATATAAAATCTTAGGAATTACTACGGATGCCAGCTGTTGCAATTTGATTGGCTATGATGAAAATAAGGTAATCACCGATCCTCTAGCTATGCACCTTTTCTACTCCAATTTATGTAGTTTGTAAATTTGGAATTTAAAGAATAATGATGGTTGGTTATGGTCAAATGTTTACGGTAAAGAAGTTAAAATTGATATGTACGCCATTAGTCATATTTTAGGATGTTCTTATCAGTGGATTGATTTAACCGATGTACTGAACCACAATCTTCTACCTTGGGATGAATTTATCCATCAAATATGGGAAGATAGAATGCCATAATGGAAATCCATTTACCTTCGACCACGAGCTAGACTATTAAATTGAATGATAATTAATACCATCATTCCTCGTCTAGGAAGTCGTGAATAAATTTATCCCAGTGGCCATAGAGCTTTGTATGCAATAATTGCTCGCCTATTGGTTAATTGGGGAAAATTTATTCATGACCAAATTAAAGGATTTTGGTATACGCATCATCATTCTATTGTTTATGCTCTGTATATAATGCGCACCTTTCAAAATCTTGGTGTTCCTTTGTGTATCTCACAATACGAAGAAATCCCAACCGAAGATAGTGGACCACCATATCTTTCGCTGATGCACCTTCCAAAGAGTCCACCTCGCATCATTCCCTTCAACCAATGGACTCAACAACAATAAGAACAAGAACAATAACATCGTGTTCCTCCTTAAATTAGCGCTCCTTAACAAGCCTACTCCCCTCATCCTTCCCAACATCCACCTTCCTTTAGTCATGGTACTGAATATTATTCGGACTGAGAAATTCAAAAAACTCGTATTGAACTAACGCCAAATGGATCTCTTCGCGATTTGGCAATCAAAAACCAAAAATAATCACAGCAAATCAACAAGCTTTAAACAGAAAAATGACTGGATTGGAATATTCTTTTTCCGCTAGGACGACAAAGAAGGAGAAGACTCTGGACAAAGTGGTCTCTACTTTAGGGAAAGTGAAATGCAAAGTACATAACCGATCTTCCTCAGGCTCGTCATCTTCGCCTACTCCAACACCTCCACCTCAGGTTCAAACACTAGTTTATCATTCTCAAGCCTCGCCCGAAGGTACGTCACACGATAGAGGTGACCGAGGGAAGACTCCTATGCACGCAAAAGCCGAGGAAGAAGAAAAAGACAATGATGAAATGTACGTCTCTTATACTCCACATTTTCAACAACTGTCATATATGGCATTTCAAGGCCTTTCAATTAACGAAGATGTGGAGTACAATGACCAGACGTAATGGCCAAGTACATATAAGCAGGATCCATCAACTTACTGGGAGTATTACCAGAACTACGGAGTCCTATCTTATTCCCAAAATGAGTACAACTGAACCTTATTTTCTTTTATTTTGAAACTCTTATGCTTGTTTGTTTTCTTATGTATAACTTTTGATGCAATTCCTTCTAAATTTTTCTTTGAATTATCAAATTTAATTTTCAATAATCTGTAATGATGACATGCTAAGACGTTTATATCGTTTATATATGTATCATATATCATTTCCCTCCATTTTTATAATGGCAAAGGGGAGAAAATTATGCATATACATTGGGGAGATGCATATACCCAAGGGGATACAAACATAAATAAACATAGTAATAATTCCATTCTATACTTGATATTTTGATCATATATTTAATATTTCACTGTATAGTTGATATTTGATTATATAGCTATCATCATCAAAAAGGGAGAGATTGTTAGAACCTCCAATTTGTGTTTCAATGATAACAACTATACAATCATATACATATAAGACCTTATCAAGATTGTTGGTATATGCTAAAAGAAGACACCATGCTCGAAGATATTGAGATTCAAAGAGAAATGAAGATTCATTGACCATACTAAGGTTGTTCTACTATAAAAGATTCCTAGATATACTATTGTTAGGGTCTCCTTGAGTATATATGCATACACAAACACATACAATTTCATGTACATCAAAATTAAGATGAAAAACTATTTTTACACCTCACAGACATTTGTGATAAAAAAAATAGACGACTGTGACAAGTCTCGTATTAAAAAATTAAACAAGTCACAAACGTCTGAGGATTTCACCAAAGACATCTACCGTGGGCTAAAACTGTCAAATATGAATAGATACTTTTGTTTTGAAACTAAAGGAAATCACCTTTCAACGAAAGGTTACAACCATTGAAATGAAGAGACTTTCTCAAATAGTAACAACTCTTCATTTGCACCTTTTTAAATTTATAAATACCACTTTGATTGAGAAGTAGAGATCATCTAACTTGAATTAATCTATTCTTTACTCTCTTTATTTCTAAGCACTCTCTTGCATATGCAATTGTTCACATACTCTCAATATACTATAACCAAAATATAATTTTGGTTAAATCACTTCCTATAACTCAAATCATTCATATTCATATACTAAAAGGAGATCATAGGAAGATTTGTACTATGACTCAAAAACTGTGCAATTGGAACACAAGATTGTCAAAGATACTTTTGTATTAGCCTATTCCTTCGGATGAAGTGAGGGTAATTTGTTTAAAGGAAATACCAAAGGGAAACTTTGGGACTGGACGTAGGACCGGAGGTCCAAACTAATATAAAAACTCTGATTTGCACTCTTTGTATACTTTACTATTTATTGCCTACCATTGTATTAACTTATACACTTACATATTATACACACGTTAGATAGTATACTATCCACAAGACTTACAATTGGTGTAGGTCTTGTAACCAAATTCTACGTTTATTAAAACTCCATTTTTCTTTGTTGATATTAATTAATTAATTTCTACTTAATTAATTATCGTAAAAATTATGGTGTGTTACATTCTTCCTCCTTAAAAGAATTTCATCCTCGAAATTCCTCAAGTGTTGAATCTTGTAACATAATGCACAACCATTCTGAACTAACCAACCAAATAGTGTGTAATCAATTTTCGCAACTAATTATGTACAAATGCATGGAGTTTTACAGTTCATATGACATGTATGCAAAATAACTCTAATCGGCACCTCCTACATGAATGCATTCTTTTAAAATGGTTTAGAAAATATAGTGCAAGCAGCCTAAGTATACCAGCATTCTATATGTATGCAAAATTTGAAAATCAAAAACATCGTTTTTGCATCGAAATTTTCCCACATTTCCGCACATGGAAGTTGAGTTCAACCAATTTTTTCATCCAATCCCCAACATCCAATATCTTAGCACACCATTGCAAACATCCAAATTTTTTTTAAATCCAATTTTCTAAACATATTTTCTTTATGCTGAAAAGGGGTTTAGATAGAGAATTCCATTATACCTTGGAACCTTTTCTTGTGTACCCAACTTCTCATTGTTCTTATGTGTGGATATCACACTCCAACTTTTCCAAGTATAGTCCGCATAGATAAATCTTATTTTAATTTTTGAAAGAAGGTTATTTCAAAAATAAATTTGTTCGCCTATCGACAAGGTGTGGAAGAAGAGATTCCATAGCTACAATAGTTTTCCCCTTGTCTTTAATCATAATTTATTTTTATATCACTTTTGCTGAACAGTAAAACCTGCACTTGCTGCCCCAATTAACTTTTTCTTTATGCTAAGCATGTGGCATTCCAAAAATATTATAATTTTAATTTAAAAATCTTAGATATTTGGAAAAAAATTAAAATATTTGAAAATTCCATTTTTTTCAAAACTTTATTTTCCAAAACCAAGAATTTGAAATAAAATTTCCAAAAGTATATATGTATTTCTTTTTCAATGCATTTCATCCCACAGCCTATTGAGTCGATGTTTAGCCAACAATTTAATGTCCATAATGGACCCTATCCTACTACATGATAAATTTTAAATTTTCAAAAACTTTTTATTTTATTTGTAATAATAATCATCACAGATTTCATTTGTAAATTTCATCTTTTAAGGTACATGGACATTTACCCGTGGCTCCGCAACAACCTTTCCTTGTCTTTCGCTTGCCAAAATTTACTCCTTAAATTTTGTTTACCCTTTGGGGACTCAATTCCTATTTACCTTTACATTTAGTAACTAATTAAGTAAATTTTCCTAATTTTTTAATGGCTTCCAGTCTTTTACCATTTTCTTTTCTTTTATATTAGTTAAGTATCTTTCCTGAAATTTCCTTATTTTATTGTTTTCTAAATAATACCGCGGTCCATTTAGAAAACAAACAAAAAGGAACGTTTTCCATTAATATTGTATGCGTTTTTATACAAACAGGAACAACTAATTATTCCAACCAAAATCTAAAAGAAAAACAAATGCTGAAAGGAAATACAACCACTACTAGTAATACCACCACCACATATGGGCATAGAGTTGGTCCTCTACAAGAGCTGGAACCACGGTCGCAACCGAGTGATTGGATCATGCGTCCATGCAACCGAGCTCAAGACCCTAGTGTCCTTGCTTCTCTTGCATCTCCAATTGCCATGGTCACATCTCTTGTAGCTCAGCCTCGATTCGGATCTAGAAAGCTTAAATTTTTCTATAATCAGGGCTCAGCTACTGCCCTATGATCTACTAATCCGGCCAAGGATCCCAATCCACATGCAACAACATCGCCTCCTACTGTTGTGCTCCAAAGTCTATAGGTGACGCCTCTATCCTCATCCTCACAAGGGAGGACCTATCCGATGGTGGGGGTACCGTACACTGTACCGACTCCCCTTGGAGGCTCACTCAAAACTATCGGAAGACGGAAGTGAAAAGATGATAGCATGTGAGTAGCTCCTCCAGGTTCTTATTCCTAGGCTTACATAATGGACCATGATCGCCCAAGCCCAGTTCACCTGAATGTCGCCTATAATGATGTAGGTGGCCCTCTGGATGAGGGGACAAATCTGGTCATATCTCCCCATCTTGGTGATGATGTTGTGTTGGATGATGTGGGTGACCGGACGGGCTTGGGCCGACAAGCTCTTCATATGCCAGATGCATGTCCCTTGTTGAAAGATCTGTTCTAGAATAGCAGGATCGGTGGTCTTGATATCCTCTAAATCTTTTCCTACCATGAAAATGTGTAAGATCCCACAGAACTACTCATCCATCATTTGAATCTCTATCTCCTTGACTTTGGATGTGAAACTAGCCTCGTGCTTGTCGAATGCGAACACCAAATTAGCGTCAAATAGATGCATGCACCTTGGATAACACTCTCTCTCTCAAAGGTGTTGTGGCGAAGAATCTAAAATACACTTGTAGCTATGAACAGGTTCTCCAAATCATAGGTCGTGAAGTCCTCAATATTCACTGGTCATCCCTATGTATAGAAGTGTGAAGAGGCAGATTCCTCGTAGATCTTTATAATATCCTCAAGATTCTTGAGCTACGCTTTCACCTGTGGGTTCGGCCTTGGTTATCGGGAGGCAATGATGTCGTTCGAAGGAACCATAATTTTTGATTTGGAAGTAGATCTAGGCCTTGGAAATTAATGGATTTTTAAATGGTGGAGTGATCGCGTCACTACTTAGGGTAGCTAGAGGTGATCGACTTCCATATTAGGGGCTTGGGTGATGGTCGATGGCTCTGAAGAAGAGAGAAAGGACGAAATCGCTTCTAGGGGAAGATGGATTAGGTTGAAAATGAAGTGTCTCGACTGGATGTGAATTATATCACTTCAAAACAGTGACTGATTGACTACTAGGGTTGGGCAGTCGACCACTACTAGTCATCCGTTCATTCCTTGTGGTCAACCGCATGCTGTGTTTGGGCCAGGTTGAACTGGACCCTTTTCGGGCCAAATTGAATATTGATTTACAATATATTCTTCTTTTAGACCCCGTCTTCTCCACCTTCGCTCTGTCTACTTTGAGAAACTTCTATCCACCTATCACGGTTATAACGACCCGTAAAATTTCGATAATTAAATTTGTTAATTTAATGAATCTTGTTATTTATTATTGGAAGAAATAAAAAGTTGTAAGGTAATAATGTTAATGCAAGTTGATAAATAATTAATTTAGTGCAATCCCAATTAATTGAAACAATTGTAAGGTCATAATTGATTGCATTTTGTAAATTGGGAAATAAATTTCAATAAATATAATTAAATATTATGTTAATGTAAATTAAAATAATATTTGAAAATAATGTCAATTCCATTTATAACATGATAATTGGTTGATTTAAAGAATGGAAATCAAGATTTATTAATTTATTTGAATTTAAATTATAGTAATTGGTTTATTGCAATTAAATGGAATTAAATATTTAGATATTACGTGAAAGGGAAATTAAGATGAAATTTGAAGATTTTAATGTACCAAGATATAAATACATCCAATGTTAATTATATTCTTATTGTAATTAAGGACTTGAATAACAAGGTTTAAAAAATTATAAATGGATTTTTGGAATTTTAAATTCATCAATTTTCGAATATAATGAAATTTAAACTTAACGCTGAAATTGATGAATGAATCAACGTTAAATTGACATCTAAATTTGTTTAAATCATTGTAAATGATTAAGGAATCAAAAAATGATAAAAAATTTCAATTATAGAATTGGAATTGAAAATTTGATTTAATTAATTAATTATTTGATTAATGAAAAAATAGCCATTTTGGCTAGTGACTCGAATTTCAACAGAAACAATTTCATCGGATCCATAATAGTAAATTATTGTAGGATTTCAAGTTTCGTAGCAATTAGACTTGTCGTTTGATCGTACGGACTAGAAACGCCTTGAAATCAATTTAATTGAAATCAATTGAAATCAATTTGAAATAAATTGATTTTAGCATAACTTCTTCATATGATGGAATTTGGACTTGAAACCTGTTCCATTATGTTTAAAATATTTTTAAACATCTATTTTGATATATGGGTTGACCCAATCTCGTTCCGGAGTCAGAACGGGCTTTTCGGCCCATTTATCGTTCAACGGTCCAAACCAATCGTATCCGTTCCTCTATTTTTAAGCTCTACCTATATATACCTCGTTATAACCCTATCCTATTTGTTATATTCATTTTTTTGTACGTACAATTCCAATTGCTCCTCTTTCTCAATGACAGACAAACTGTAAATGTCACAGTCAATTGCAAATCAAAATTTTCTACTTCAAAATTCAAACTCCTCAAACTATTACGAATTATATATCGATCTGAAGTTCTCGACGAGCACATCTCAGATCTTGAATTATTTTTTCAATTTGAACCATTGTTCGTCCGAAAATTATGGAATAAACCAGGTCATTCATCGTACCGTAATCAACTTCACCAGATCGTCAATTGGAGGTTACCTTCGGTGGAGGTCGCTGAGGAAAGTGCATCCATGCGAGTTAGGCAGCGAGTGGACGGTTGAATGAGGCTACAAAATTCGGTAGGGTTTCAAACCCTAGTGGCGTCTGTGGCTAATAAGGGGGCCGATCGGCTTCGTGGTGGGTCCAGGGAGGTCGGTTGGATGAGGCAAGACAGGTGGTGGCCACGCCGTAGCCAACGACGGCCTGTGGTGGCGAGAAAGCGCGGTCAAAGTCTTGATTTTGGGTTCGAACGGAGGTGGCCTGGGGATGAAGCGGGTCGCGTGTGTGTTCTGGGTAACGTTTCTCTCTGGTGACGTGGCCTTGTTTAATAATTAATCTATTTATTTTAAATTTTGATTTTATAACTTCTAACGCGTATAACTTTTGCGTACGAGGTCCGTTCCATGCACGGTTTTCTCCGCTGCGATCCTAGCAAAATTTCGAACATTTTGAAGCTAGTTTGGATGAATTTTGAGACTGTTCAAAATTTGTCTTTAAATTGGATTTAAATTCAATATAAATTTAAAAGGTGAGTGTTTTAACCCACTCACAACATATAAAATTTCTTATGTTTGTTAAATTAACTTATGATGTGATTAGAAATTTATTCATGATTGTTTGGCATATTTTGAATCATCGTCTCAGTTTAGTTGAATTTATTTGGATAAAATAGTTATTTAATTTATTATTGAACATAAACAGCCAGTAAATGCCTGTTATTTATTATCGGTTCTATAATTATGTCATTGATTGAATTGGATGATGATTGTGATAAATGTTTGATGATTGATATTGGATGAATGGTCGTTGTAATTTATATTGTTATAAACTGCAAGTTGTTATGGATTTTTATTTCGTTCGAGATTGCGGTTTGAAATGATATATAAGCGTATTAATATTTTAAATTACGAATTGAAATGATAAATATCCATATCTCTTGACCATAGGATAGAAAATTATATACAGGCACCGACGGTCTATATATATATATATATATTTGAAAATGATTTCTATGGTTTTATATAGAAATATATAGTTTTATATAAATATTAATTTGAGATATTATATAAATGTTATTTTATCCTTAATATTAAGCTATGTATAATTTGTTTTAGTATAAAATAAGCTTAATAAAAAGTTTGATTATTTATTGAAGATAATATGGTTGAATATTTAAATTACATTTCAATATCGAGTTTATAATGATTTAAATAAATTAAGGTTGGAAGGTAAATTGGAAATTTATTTGAAGTTTGATTTATTTAAGAATTAAACTCAAATAAGTTTGATGTGAAATTTATTAAATTGGAAATTTTAAAGGTATGATTTTCGTAACTTGATTTTGGGTTAAGGTGAATTAAATGAGTATTTCAAGTATAAATAAATTGAAGGAAATAATTAGTTATTTGTAATTTGAGTTTTATTCAAATGATAATAGATTTATCAAGTAAATAATTCGAAACTAAATAATAGAAAATTGAATTTGATATATATATGAAATTATCAAACTTAGTTTTGAAATTGTTGGATACTTAAATTTTGAAATATAATAAATTTGGGATGGTTTATTTTGTAGATCAAATCTGCTATGAAATCGATATAATTTGGAATAGTTTATTCGAAAAATGAATTGAATTGAAATTTTGATTTGGAAATTCTAGTTGATTTGGAATTGATTTGTGAAATTGAAAAAGCTATTTTATTATATAAAGTATTCAAATATTCAAACCATTTTAGTGATGGAAGTTATGTTTCAAAGTTAAGGGTTTCAAGATATTATAATTTGAAAGTGTTATATTCAAGTGTTTTGATTTCGAAATGTTATAGCTTTGAAAGTGTTATGACTTTAGAAAGGATATATTTGAAATGAAAATGATATCGTATTGATTTGGTTTCGGAAAGGGCAATGATATTGGTTTTAAAGTATAAACTATTTAAAAAATGACCGCGGTGTTATAATAATATTTGGTTGTTAAAGAGACCGGGATCATAAGTTGTCATACTCTCTGCCAACTCCGAAAACCACTTTAACAACCGTGTATGCGATGGAGATTCCAGAATAAAGAAGGATGGTGGCGGCGTTTCCTTTAAGGTAAATACGTGGACCAAACTCCCGTGAGTTGGCATAAGGTGGCTGAAACAGGAGCAATTCCAGGGCCAGCGAGGTAGCACCTCTTATCGAACACACTCCTTCGAAATGATTCCATTATATTTAGACTTTGAGATTGATTCGGTGGCCACTTTTTTTTTTTGATTTTGGAGGTGGGCTAGAGGTGAGCGGTAGCTGCACGCTATGCGTCACCACCAGTCCAGATAGTAATTGGTATATTTACCCTAACATTGCCTTGTCTGCCATGTCACCTACCCTAGCGCGCCTTGTACGAGTTTGGTTTTCTCCCGTTGCCCGTGGAGTATTTAGGGTAGTATCCCGATCTGGAGATGCGCTGATACTGGATGGACTACTCGGACTATTACGTGTTAAGGTGGAAAATTTAAAGCCTTAACGCTATTTAAAAGTAAGTTTATTTTACTATTAGACACTATTATAATAGCGAAATATTACTACATAGTAAATAGTTTAACGGATACTTAGGAGATGTAAATCCCGAGCATCTCTTAAGTTACTGCACTCACGTTTGACAATGGATAGGAGATGTCAAATACCGTAAACATCTCTGACGCCATTCCACTCATATTTATTTATGTTGATTTAACTTACATAAGATCTTTTAGTTCTGACTCAAGTGTTTTGTATTTTCAATTCGCTCGGGTAGTCTGAGCATTTCAGGATTCGAAGACTTTATTTTGAAGGACGAAGACGAGGATATTTTTATTATTATTATATACTACGTTGTTCCACCGCATCACACTATTCCGCTGCATTGTTATTTATTATTCTTTGGTATGTGTAACTCTGATTTTGTATTGTATAAGTAGAATCAAAAGTTTTGTAAAACAGCTTAATGAACTGTTTATTTGATTATTATATTTTGTCTTTCCGCTGTAAGATTTTGTTTCGTTTTCCTTTCTCTGCTTTTTCATGTTCACCCCAATAACAATCCACCCTTTTGTATGGTTTGAGTCTGACTTGTGTGGTTTATCGTCGATTTAAACGTACAAAAAGGCGGGATGTTACAACGGTGCATCTGCCTACTGCTTTATTCTATATTTTTCCTTTGGGTTTTTAAATTTCCTATCCCATTATTATTTACCACATTTTAACTAGTACCACTTCCTATTGTCTACCCCAAAATAATCTTTCTACCTTAAAATTTTCTTACTTCTTAGAAAAATTAATGAGCAATATATGCCCTATTTTTTTTCAAACGAGTAACTTTTGTAAAAACCAAACAATGGAAAAAAATTCGATTTAACTAAATTTTTTTCTCTACAAAAACATTTTATTTAAATAAAAAATAAATATTTATATTTTTTCAAAATTCAATATTTACTTACGTTCCAAAAATAGGGCTTTACTATCTTCAAATAGTTCCTTTCAAAATCATTCAAATGTATTATATATTTTTCTCAAATTTTTATGTTAAAATCATCTCGACTTGTATGCTATTCTTGCATATGGAGTAGGACTCGGAGTGGATTTTTATTTGTCCCTTCATTTGGACTTTCCTTCTTTTCTACTTAGTTTCTGACTTATCTTCTCTTAGAATATTAAAATCTAGATATCATTGACTACACACCTTCCTTCGGGAACTCAAATAATTCTTGCTTCCGGATATTTACAGCATTAAACTCTTACTTTCCCCTTATCTGGACCTACTGCACATCATATATCGGAAAACCTATGCAAATCTACAACAGATGGGCTATCAAGGGCCCAACTAGCGAGTCACACACTATTCAGCTTAATGGACCTTCCATATGTTGCACTCATGCTCTTCTTATGTCAATGTCTTTTCTTATAGCCTATTTTCCGTTGAGTAATCAGGATAAGTGTACATCTTCAACTTTATCCATTGTTTTAGCTCATAATCGACTTATCAGTCTTTTAATGTTTGGTTGCAGCTACTTTGTTGTCTGAATTTATAGGATTTGGCATAAAATATTGTAACGACCTGATATTTTCAACCATTCACATCCGAACATGCCGGAATTGAATTGTTCAAAATACTAGATTGTAAGTTTATATTTGGCAAAACTCAGCATATACAGTAAATAAATAATCGCAGAATCACATACACAGAGTAATATAACAATATGCAGCGGAAACAAAAGAATAGTAGTTAATGAAGCTACTATATATATAACAGAGTTAACTTAGTTATAGAAGAAGTCTCGAATACAATAGTCAAATACAAGAATCAGAATACATCACTAGAATTAACCGAATATCTAAAAGCTGGATAGATAGCTGGATCTCCAAGCGAAGCTCCAACTCCAAAGGTGAGTCTCGAATACTAGTACACTCAGTCTGACCCGAGCGTAATGCAAAACACAAAACACTCGAGTCAGGATTAACATTCTTATATCAATAAATCCAACTCAAGTGAAATAACAACTGAAATACACGTAACTCAAAGGATGTTTGGGATAACCTTCCTCTAAGGATCTGTCAAACTATCTATTATATAATAGTGTACGCTAAGGAGATAATGCCTATCAGTAATATAAAGTATCAAAATAGTGTTAAGGCGTTACCATTATCCCCCTTAACACATTTTATATAAGCATCATAGTCTATACAACACTGTAAACTCCACCGTAACTAGTGGGATATCAGGGAATACTCCATAGGTATAACACAAAACAAATCGTAGTGGTCGCGTATAGGGATACGAGTATGACAAGGCACATGAGGCAATACCCAAGATAGTGAAACTACCGTTTTCCTGATCCGGACTGGTGAGAACGAATCGCTGCAACGATCGCAACACCGCGAAACAACACTCACTATTCAAGGGTGCGCCCCAATCAATAACAAGTAATGAGTAGTTTGTGAAGAAATGTGTTCGCTCGAGGTGGCTAACCCCATTTGGCCCGGCACGGCTCCTGTTTTAGTCATTTCCAATTTGACACGAGTGTCAAGGCTACCCATTATCATTCTCTTTCTTCAGTCATCCCGTACATCATTCCAACCACTTCATTTTGGATTACACTCCGCGTATAGTTATTAAAGTGGTTTTCGGTTTAGACAGAGAGTATGTCCATAACCGATCCCGGTTTCTTTTATAACTTTCGTAATTATTACACCGATTGGTCGTTTAATAAATTTCAAAAAAAACCAAATCAATTTCAATCTCACTAAGAATTTGAGAGCTAACATTTCTTTCGTCTATCTTATTAATTTCTATAATTTACGTTTCAAAACTTCCAAATTAACCATTTCAAACTCCATAATTCAACTTCAAATTTTTTATTTAAAACAATTCAAATATTGATATAAATTCATATATAGGTTTCACTAATTTAATTTAACATTCAAAGCAGTTAAAATTCATTAATGGATTCATTAAATAATCATTTAAATTAAGTAAATTTATCATTTCAAAATAATTCCAATTGAATTTCCAATTCATTAAATCAATCACTTAGGTTTACCTACATTATATCAAAACTTATGAATTAAATTAAATTAAATTCATCAAATTAAATTCTTTAAATTACAAGTCTCATATTAATTTCCATCAATCATATTTTATTTCTTATTAGAGAAATTCAATTTCACTTATTTACTTATTTAATTTAAACAAATTTCAAAACTTAATTATTAAAGAACTCAATTTCACTCATTACAGAATTCAATTTCACTTATTAGAGAATTCAAATTTTATTTAATTATTAAATAATTTCAAAACTTGATTTAATAATTTACTTAAATTTAAACAACATTCTTTCATCAAACACTTTGTTAATCATAATACTTTGGAAATCAAAATTTAGAAATCCTAATGCTTGGAATCATAACACTTCCTACCTAACTGTTTTAATATAAATAATAGTATATATAATCAAATAGTTTATAATTTAAAGTAGTTTATATAAAATAGTTATAATTTAACATAGTTTATATTAAAAATAATTTATATTAAAATAGTTTATATGAAATAAATTTATATAGTAACATATATCAATAGTTTTAAATATAATTTAAAATACCTTATATAATAAAATAGCTTTCTCAAATTTCATAAATCGATTCAAATCAACTCAATTTCCAAAATTCAAGTTTAATCAAATACCAAATCATCAATTTTAATTTATTTTAGTTTCTCAATAAACCATTTCAACCTATATCGATTTTCGATACAGATTTTTAACCACAAAATAAACCGTTTCAATTTCAATACTTTCAAGCTTTAAATATTCAAACATTTTAAAAAAAGAATTGATAATTCCATATATACATCAAATTCACTATATAGCTTAAAATCAAGAAATTTACTGTAACAACCCGCATATTTATTGAGTTTACATTTAAATATTTTTATTTAAATATTAAATCGTTAATCGGATTTTGGTCCGAAAAACTACTTTTTGCAAACGGTCAAATTAGGACTCGAGACCACTTCCATTGAGTTCGAAATGTCGTTTACAACTTTTTAAGTATAAACATCGATAGGTTTGGAGTTAGTGAAATTTCACTAACTTTTCCCGCTTTGGACTTTGGGTTAGTTTAGCCTATTAAGCCCAAGTTCCAACCCTCTTCTCCTCACTCTTCATAAATTTCCTAACTAACTCAAGCTTTAACTTTAATGGTGAAGAGAATGGGAAATTAAAACTCCAAGCTCAAATTCAATTGCAACTCCATCATTCAACTCCAAATTCAAGTAGAAGATATTGGATTCAAGCTTTGGATTGCTTCTCCTTGCTTTCAAGCTTCATCTTCATAAATTTTAGTGCAAAGGTGAGATTTTTATCTCACAATTCTAGCCTATAACTATATTGGACTGTTGGGAATGATTCCCCATCACTTTAGCATGTGCATTTGCATTTGGTTTGGATTGGATTGGCGAAAAACTCCAATTTTTAGCGTTTTTGACAAAAAACTGCAGTTAGGTCGCACTGCCTCGGAGTTAAGTCGTTTCTGGCCATCGCTAAGTCGTCCACGAGTTAAGCCTAAGTCGTAAGTCGCGCGCGTTGAAAAGTCACCGCCTTTGTATTTCTGTTCGCCTGTGTTGAGTCGTTCACGAGTTAGAGTGCTAAGTCGGCTGCGAGTTAAGAGTTAAGTCGTTCGTGTGTTATCTCGTAAGTCGTTCACCCTTGAGTCGCTGAGTCGTTCAACCTTGAGTCGCTGAGTCGTTCACCCTTGAGTCGCTGAGTCGTTCACCCTTGAGTCGCTGAGTCGTTCACCCTTGAGTCGCTGAGTCGTTCACCCTTGAGTCGCTGAGTCGTTCAACCTTGAGTCGCTGAGTCGTCCACCCTTGAGTCGCTGAGTCGTTAACCCTTGAGTCGCTGAGTCGTTCACCCTTGAGTCGCTGAGTCGTTCACCCTTGAGTCGCTGAGTCGTTCACCCTTGAGTCGCTGAGTCGTTAACCCTTGAGTCGCTGAGTCGTTGGACCCTTGAGTCGCTGAGTCGTTAGACCCTTGAGTCGTTAGGTCGTATGACCTGTTTGTTAAGTCGGCTGTCCTTAAGTCGTTCGACCCCACTAAGTCGTAGGTCGCCTCCGACCTTACCCTTAGGTCGTATGACCTGTCATCCACTAGGTCGCGCCACTTAGGTCGTATCCCTTAGGCCGCGAACTCTTTAGGTCGTTAGACCTCATTTTGCTTTAGGTCGTAAGCCGCTTGTCTTCACTTAGGTCGTACCGTGACGGGGCGCTGCCCCGCACCCCGCCGGGGGCGCTGCCCCCTGGACCCCCGCGACCTGACCGGGCAGGTCGAACCCCGTATAACTCTGCGTAGGCGATCTTATCTGAAAAACATTGAGCTGATTTCCTTGGATTTTATTCGCATTTCCGTATGCGATCTTTGTGACTGATTGTTTCTACACTTACTTATGTGTTTTGTCACTTTATAATATAAAGGTTTCAATACTAGTAGTAAATATCAAAACTCTTTTAACAAACAATTTCAACTCTATTTTTAATAACAAAGCTCTTTTCTTAAACCGTTTTCCAATCTATTAGTATATACAAGCCTTTAACTCACTCGGATGAGAAATCTAATTAAACGACTTAGTAAAACAAGTGGTATGAAACGCTTGCGTTCACTTCGTCGGTTAATTCTTGGACTTGTTCGATTGAACCTCTTATGACAATTTTATTAGTGAAGATTTACAGTTTGTTCGTAAATATTGAAGTTAAGCAAGTGGTTATGGGACATGAAGCTAAACTTCTATATTTACTAGCTTAGTGTAATTGACACTTCTCGTTGATCTTGATGATCGCTCTATGAATTAGACTAGCAATTGCGCGATGTCTCTTTCATTGCAAGGTTAGACTAGACACCACTTGTGTGATTCCATTCACACATACCTTTCTGCTTTTTGGTTAGTCTTGACCTCATTCTGTGTGATTCCACTCACACATGTGGGGTAGCTCCCCATGGTCTTCGGACCGTCATGTGATAGGCCTCTTCCCCTTTTTTATGATTTCTGGATTTCTCGTGTTGATTTCTGGAATTTATGTCATTGACTTGTTATGAGTACAAGTTTAGGGTATGATGCCCCCTTCGAATCTTTGAGAAGATTCTTGTGATATTGATTATCTCTTATTGATTGATCTTCTGTTGATCATTATTTACATACTTATAGTGGTATGTCGTTATGGATGTTTATGTTTATGCCATATCTTTTATGTTATATCATGTCATCTGATATTTATAGCTAGACTGATCCGTTTATTATTTTCTTAAATAATACTCGGATCAGACCGAGATGTTACAGGTGCTTCTGCTTGACTTCTTCCCAGGGATTCATCACTCTGACTTTTGGCTAACTGTTTAGATTAGCAGTTTTTGTTGTATACACTTGAGATATAGACTCATAGTTGTATTCTTTTGTATAGCACGTGTTGCTATTCTTTTGTATTATCGTGGATCTTATTGACCACTACTCTGATGTACACTTTCATGTGTTAGTTATATATTCATATCTTCTTCCGCCTTTGTGATATGGATATCTGTGACTGATTTGTGATATGATTATTTCTATGTTTGTTTCCGAAGATTATTTATAGCCACCATGTGATAAGCAATTACATGGATGGTCGCTCCTCAACAGCCTCAATCTCCGTGCTAGTTGACAGCACTACTCCGTAGTGTTCTTGGCTAGCGTGGGTATAGAGGTGGGGCGTCACATTTACTATATATAAAATAATCATTTATATAATATTAAAAATCAATATTTATATAAAATCATATATTTCTTTCCAAAACCATAGAAATCATTTTCAAAATATTTATATATATATATATATAGACCAACGGTGTCTGTATATAATTTTCTATCCTATGGTCAGGTGATATGGATATTTGTCATTTCAATCCATAATATAAATATATACGAGTATATATATCATTTCAACCCGTAATCCCAAATTCATTTCAAATAAAAATCGCTTGGGTTAATCATTTCAAGCCATAACGATTTTATTCTATTCTACATATCGTTCGGGTGTATATCATAACAACCCGTAGGGAATTCTATACTAACAGGGAACTTGCAGAGTGATAGCATATATAATAATAATATAACAAGCACGTGTCATCAATATAAATAACAAATAATGGTGTCAGATGCCATAGGTGAACACATACAGGTAATAACATATATATAAGTGTAAATAACTAACAGCAGCATATTTCAATTGTCGTTTCAATTGAAATCAAATTTAATAAATATAGGAACATAAATCATGAGTGATTGCTCACCTTTCGAGGCTAGAGAGATGAATGGGAATGGAATGAATTACGAGTCCATGCACGAATTTGAAAGCACGGCAATATTGGCACGAATCTCAAAACAAGGCAAGACAAGGCTGATAGAAATCGATGAAATAAATTAGAATCAATTAGATAGTAACAAGAAATTATATATTAAATTTCAAATCAATATTAAATTTAAACACTTATTAAATTAAATATATATATATATATTTCAAAATCGTTGTTTTTTTTAAATAGACACATATAAACAACATATCTTCATAATAAATTTGAAATAAATACACATATCTACTCTCCAACTATTAATATTAGTGTAAATATAATATATTATATAAATATACCTATTTCCAAAATACTAATATAACAGTATGCTTAAACTTATATACAACTCACCCGCTGTAACAAATCTATATATAAAAGACTACAATAGCTTATATATTATAATGTAGACTACTCTAACTTTATACAATAAAACTTAACATACAGACTAAAGCAGCTATATATATAAATGGCTATTCAACTATATGTAGACAAGTCCAGTAAATATGTGCGGACATGTCTTCACAGCACTATGCATACACAATTACGTATGTGAGCTATTTATCTATGCAAACAACCACCGGTGCATGATATCAAAAATGTATGCAAACGCAATAGATGATATATATGCGGACCATATCTACGACAGATGCCCACCTGCCACATCAAATAAAAAATATATAGACATGTATCTACATAAAAATATGATAAAGTAAATGTGATATCCCAGAAATTTTGGCAATATCAATTTAATAATCTGTATTTAAAATTAAATTGATTTGATAAATTCTGTTAATAAAATTTGATTTGATTTAATGATCCAATTAAATAAATGCTTAATTGGTGAATTTTATCTTTTAAAAGCTAATAAATTGCTTTCTATTTATAATGTATGTGTGTGTGTGTGTGTGTATATATATATTGTAAATAGATAAGTTTTGATTTGAAGTTTAATAAACAAATAAAATCTTGTTTTTAAATTCTAATATTCATTTTGATAATTTGGAAATTATTATTTTATTTAATAAATAACTATTCAAAACTATTTAATAAGTAACTATTTGGTTTTAAGATACTTAAAAAAATTGTTTTAATTTGTTTAAACATATTTTAAAGCATAGTTTAAATTTTAAATAAGATAAATAAAAGTTTATTTTATTTCTTTTTGAATATAGCTTAATAATTATAATTTGGAATTATATATGAAAATTTAAAATACCATTTATATATTGAACATTAATGCATTTAAATATGATAAGATAACTAATGTATGATTTCTTTTATAAATTATTTAAATTAATAAATATGTTATTTTCAAATAAAAATAAATGTATAAATATAGATAGATTTTGAAGAACAATATTATTGTTATTTTTTTTCAAATTAGCTTTAAATTGAATTTTTAAATGTATGAATAACATTTGAATTTGAATTAATTTTGAAATTCAAATGAATAAACATATCTAAATCTTGTAAGTAAGCTTTCATTTTTATATAAATTGTTTTATTTCATTTTCTTTAAAAAGGAATGCACATATACATTTACATATGGAAGTAATTTATATATATAAACATTTAATAAATAAAGAAAGAGTTTTATTTACTTTTAAAATAAATAAATAAAAAACAAATAAAATAATTCTCAAGACACATGTTATTAAACTAAGTGGTATAATGACAAGCGTACTTAAGTTAAGAGACTAATGTAACAAGTGTTAGTTTTTTTTACAAGTGTCTTTTATTTTTAATTTTCTTTTAATTTTTAATAAATCAATTTCACTTATATATAAACATGTTTCTTCAATCTTTCCTTTTCTAATCTCCATTTTTTTCAAAGTTAAAAAGATTTGATTCAGCTGAAACAACTTGTTTCCAAAACTCTCAAAAACCAAAATCAATATCTTATAATTCATTTTCAAAATCCAATCTGAAACTCTTCCTTAAAAATAAAAATGAAAAGCCTGCATTCTTTAAACCTGTAATTCCTTTCAAAAGCAAAATGAAAAGCCTCTGCATTTCTTTAAATCTGGGAATCAAGCATATGTCTGCTTGCATCTTTCAATTTGGGAATATAAGAAGGAATCCGGGTTTGTCTTCAACAAAGTTTTATTAGCATGCAACTCAACTTCAAGTAAAAATCTGCAACTCAGTTTAAAATCAAAGGAGTAAAAGAAACTTCAATCTTGTGCTCTGTTTCATGCTAAAATACCAGGTGAGTAACCTTTTTTTTAAATAAAACTTAAGTGTAGATTGTTGCTTGATTAATGACTGAAATAAGCATGTTTGTAGGTAACATTACATGATTAAAACTTAAGTAATAATTAAGTTACCTAATCATCTATGAAACTAGTTTGTTTGTGAGTAACCTCACAAATTTTAAATTTAAGTTTGATTGCATGCTTGTCTTTCAATGATAAAATTTATTGTGTATGTGTATCTTCTGTATGTAAATTGATTTGAGCATAGATATTGTTTTTTTGTTGTTACAGTTTTTCTAAGTTCCAGATCCATATTTTAGTAAATCTTAAGTACCCTTGAATTAATCTGTAATAATACATAAGTCTTAAACAATGTATATTTAATTCATCATAAATTATTGTTTAAGATTTGTTCAAGTCAAAAAAAATGTCAGCAGTTTACTGGAAAATGAAGAAAACAACAGAGTAAGCTAAAAACAGGTGAAATTCAATTAAATTAATTCTTAGTTTCAGGATCATGAATCAAATGCTAAAACTTAAATGTGATTTTTGAAACCAAAATTACAATTTTTAGTATTGGGATTCATGAGCATTACTGTTTTTATGGGAAAATATAAATGGAGGAAATTCTGATGAACTGGATGGATTTAAGGGTCGTAGCTCTTTATGGATGTAGGGACATGGTCAGTGATGATGAGAAAAATGGTGGTTGTGGTGGAAGTTCACCGTGATGATGGTGATTGTAGGATTTGATTCCTAAACCTAGTTTCTGGGCAGTGCAGAGTTTTGATCGTCTCGTACTCTCCAGTGGATCGAGTGCTTTGGAATTCCAGGGGATAGTAGATGGAGCATCGACGTACTCATTGCCGGAGTTGTTGCCGTCACGGTGATCATATTTTGGGTTGCGTCGTAGTTCCAGGTTTTGGGATTTTGAGGTGATACTTGTTCCAGTATTTCAGGTTTTGGGTTTGGGGGGACTCGAATTTGATTTCGAGTAGAAGTTGGGTTTCTGATGTTGGGGATGTGCTTCTGTGGTGATTGTCGACTTGTTTGTTGCCTTGGTGGTGGCCGGAGGTGGCCAGAACCACCGTGCATATGCACGGTGAAGAATGGTGTCAGGGTGGATGCTTGGTTTTGCAGGAGTTTTGTACTCGAGTAATACTCGAGTAATTCGAGATTTTTCCAGAAGATAATTAAGTTTTTGCCCAAAGTCAAACAGGGGGGGTAGGATCGGGTATGTCATTTGGTTTCAGGTTTCCAGAGAAACCTGTTATTTCCAATTCTAAGTTTGGTTTTAAAATCTGAAACAAGGTTAAAACAGAATTTAAAATTTAAATTTAAAGTATGGTTTTCAAATTGAGTTTGAATCCAAGTTTTAAAATTTAATTTAAAATATTTAAATTAAAATGTTTAAACGACTTTAAAGGAGTTTAAATAATTGAATTTAAAGATAAAGTTTTAAAAAATTAGAGTAGAAGATTTAAACCTAAGTTTTAAATCTGGAATAAAAATCCAATCTGAATCAATGTTTTGAAAACAAAGGAAGTTTTGAATATTTTAAATGTTTAAACAACTTTTGATGTTGTAACATATTTTAAATATGATTTGTATCTTAAAATAAATATGGGTTTAAAATTCCTTTGAACTTCTTTATAAAATAGGAAATTCTTTTGCATAAGTTTTAAAAAGGTTTTAAAATGTTTTTAAAACTTTGATAAAGTTAAGTTTTGAGTTCATTTTAAATTTAAAATGTAATTTTGGAAACAAATTTTAAAGTAAGTGTTTTAAATTTCTTTGTTAATGATAATGTAATCATTAATAAGAAATGTTTATATTTTAAAAATAAATCAAAGATTTAATGATTTTGGTTTATTAAATTAATAAGGTAATTAGATGGTTAATTAATTAATTTATTTAATTAATTAAGTAAGGATTTTGAAATTAATTAATCAAGGTTGAAGTTAATTAATTAAGATTAATTAATTTGGAAATAAGATCATTAACTAAATAAGTTATGATTTTAATTAATGATTTTAAAATTAATTTATCAAGAGGATGAGATTAATTAAGTTAGTTAATTAAATAATTAGTGATTAATTAAATAATTTTTAAAGATTAATAAATTTGTGATTAATAATGCTTAATTTAAGTTAATTACTTAAGAAAGGTAATTAAGGGAATTTGTAACGACCCGTAAATTTTGGTAAATAAATTTGGTTAGTTAATGAGATTTTGTAACTAAATTTTTGTAGAAATAATAAAGGTGATAAATTAGTATTGGAATGAACGCTAAACTAAAATATAGCAAGGGTAATTAAAACTTATTTATTAGTAAATTGAATAAAATTTCAACTAATGAAATAGCGAAAGTATTATATCTGGATATAATTGAATATGAAGAGTATAGGGTAGGCATTGAATTAGTTAATGTAAGAACACGTTGTTATAGTAATTGATTGTAATAATATGAGATAAACTGAAATTTGATAAAATTAATGTTAATAAGAAATGTGATGGGTGTTATACAGGAATGAATAAAAAGTTTGAAACCAAATAAATTTATGGAAAACATTTAATAGTAATCAATATATATATTAGGCAATTGACAATTTATGGATTTGTTAAGATTACAAAGTTATAATTGGGTGTAGATAGGGATATTTGGTAATTAACTAAAGTAAGAAAGAAATGTAAATGGTATACCTTGGTTGCAAAATTTATTTACGGAAGTGATGAAAATATGAATTAACTAATGTACGAATTATTTTATAATGGGATAAAACGTAAATTTATGTAATAAATATAATGCAGGTTGATAAGTATTCATAATGGTTGTGTTGATGTTAAACGTTACTTTAATGATTTATAATATAAAATAACGGAAGTGGAAATGGAAATTAATAGAAGCGTAAACTTATTTTAAGGTGGTAAATTGGAGAATTGGGAATTTATCTCAAAGGTTATATTAATTAAGGAAATAATACATATTAAATTACAATTTGATTAAATCAATGCAAATTAAGTAATTTTAATAAATTGTAATTGGTAATTAAGGATGAATCTGAGTAAAATTTGGCATTGGAGATAATTATAAAATTTTATCCATTCATCTAATTTATTTAATTAAATCTAGATCAATGGAAACATAGTTGTTAATAATAGTTGTAAGTGAATTTGAATGTTAAAAGGTAACAATTATTTAGGTTAACCATTTCTTTAGTATGTTGCATAAAATTTGGAAATAAAATTTGAAATTTAAGAAAAATTAGGTAGTACGTTATTGGGAAATAAATGTAATAAATACGTTAATGAAATGTATTATGATTCAATGTTATTTATACCCATAAAATGTCTATTTATTGAATAGCAAGATTTTTTAATCAATAAACGAATTTATTTAGATTTCATTTTATAATCAATAATATTTAATGTGAAATCAATTTCAACACTTGTCCGTTAGCGACAACTTAAGCATAATTTAACGTTAGTGGAGTCTAATAAATCAAAATGGGTAATAAATGGAAATAAATCTAATTAAAGGTTAGATTAGTATAAATTAAGGTAATAATGGGGAATAACGTAGATATTCTTCATAATAGGATGATTAGTGAATAAAAAGGAATGGGGATCAAGATTTGTTTATTTATTTGAATTTAAATTTTGGAAATTGGGTTGTTGCAAGTAAATGGGAATTAAATGTTAAATATTACATAAATGAGGATTTAGATGAAAATTGAGAATGTTAATATAATGGATTTTGATTCCATTATTTATTTCATCTGTTTGTAGTAATGAATTAGAATAATATGAATGAAAATTTGATTTTTGAAGTTTTAATTTATAATTTCTAAATTTAAAGAAATTGGAATTTAACGCTAAAACTAATGATTGAATCAACATTTAATTGACATTAAAAATTTGTTTAAATCATTGAAATGTTTGAGAATTTATAAAGTGCCAAAGATTGCAAATTTCAGAATTTAAACGAGAAATTTGATTTAACTAATTTATTATTTATTTAATTAATTAATGGAAAATAGCCATTTTGGCCACTGACTCGGATTTCGACGAAACAAGTTTCATCGGATCCGTAATGGTGAATTATTGTAGGATTTCAAGTTTCGTAGCGATCGTACTTGTCGTTTGATCGTACGGACTCGAAATTTATGAAATTGAAATCAATTGAAATCAATTTGAAAAATACTGATTTGAGCATAACTTCTCCGTACGATGGAATTTGGAATTGAAACTTGTTCCATCACGTTTAAAATATTTAAAAACATATATTTTGATATATGGGATGATCCATTTTCGTCCCGAAGTCGAAACGGGCTTTTCGGGGCATTAGTGTCATTTCAAACCAATTTGACTTTAACATTAACCTACGAAAATAATGGAACTGGGCTTTGAAACCAGTACCATTGCGTTCAGAAGGCCTTTTTACGTTAGGATAGCCTGTCGGCATGCTTAAATCGGAGTTCGGCTTTTTTCAGACCTAACTATATATACGACACGTAGAACGAGAATAATAATATTTTTATTTGCTGAAACCCTGCCGCCACTTCCCTATATTTCTATGGCCGAAAATTTGACACATTCCTCCTTCGATTTCTCTTCATCCGTTCATCGAATTCGAAAACTTCCAAAAGCATTGTTGTAGAGCTCTACGAGATCTACACATATAATGGTTGATTTGTCATGTTACATCACGGATTCGCCAAGATCTGGCCTTGAAGTCGCTGCACTATTTCTCGATTTTCACGTGAATGGTGGCACTTGAGAGGGCTGTGTCCTAGCTAAAAGTCGAGTGCTGAGAGGCGCACGTCGCGGTCACCTCCGATCGACATCTCGTGGCTTCTGGAGAGGTGCGATTTGAAGGGTTTAGAGCATGTTTTGGGTTTTATGGGTTCGGTTTCATCTGCATGTTCCCTGTAGCCGAAAGTTGGAGTAGATGATGATGTGGCAAGTTGAAGGTGACATGTTCTTTTTTTGTTTTATTTTTTTTTGAAATTTCGATCACAATTATCGTGATACCTTTATATACGAACACTGATTTATGCGCAGTTTCTTTTGTTAGGATCGTATTAAAATTTCGGACTTGATGACACTAGTTTGGATGAATTCTGAGATGGTCGAATTCTTGGGTTTAATTTAAATTTAAATTCAATTTAAATTCGAAAGGTGAGTGTTTTAACCCACTCACAACTTCTAAGATTTCTTAAGTTGGTTAATTGATTTATGATGTGTTTAAAATTTTATATGTAACTGTTTGGCATATATTTCATCATTTTCTCAATTAAATTGCATTCATTTAATTTACGCGATATTTAATTCATTATTGCATTTAAAACTGCCAGTTAGTTGTTAATTAATTTATTCATTACATTAAAACTGTAAGTTAAAATTTTAGTAAAATTATTATTGCATATAACCTGCTAGTTAAATTTATTTATTATTGCATATAAACTATAGTTAAACAGTTATTTAATTCATTATTGGAAATTTAACTATCAGTAATTAATTATTATTCATTGTTGTGATTGTTTCAATTGGATGATAAATTGATGATTGTTTGATGATTGATATGATTGATGAATGGATGTTGCATTTATATTGTATAAACTACAAGTTATTATTATGCATTTTCATTTCATTCGGGATTGTGGTTTGAAATGATATGCAACCGCATTTTTTATTTTTAAATTGCAGATTGAAATGATAAATATCTGTATCACTTGACCATAGATAGAAAATTTTATACAGGCACCGTGATATATATATATATATATATAATTATTTTTGAAATGATTTTCTTTGGTTTTGGAAAGAATACGGTTTAATAAATATTAAATTTTGACATATATATATAGTAAAAATTCTTGAATTAGGTATGTATAAATTTGTTTCGAATTTTAAAATAAGCTAAGTAATGAAGTTGATTTCGTTTATATAATATGGTTAACAATATATTTGAAATTCTATTGTATATAGAGTTTATAATAACTCAAATAAAAGTAAGGTTGAAGATAAATGTGAATATGATTTGAATCAAAGTATTTAAGAATTTTCCTCGAAAAATTTGTTTTGAAAGGTAAATAAATTAAGATTTAAAGGGTATGATTTTATAACTTGATATTGATTTGAGAATTTAAATGGATATCCAATTGATTTAAAGAATATTATCAAGTTAATTTAATTAAAAAGAATATCCTGTTATTGAAGTTTAAGGGTTTTACCTGAGTAATATTTATTTAATAAGTAAATATTTCAAATTGAATAATAATAGGAATTGGATTTGATATATATTAAATTATCAAAGAATCCATTTTGAAATAGTGGAATATTTAAAGATGTAAATATATAACCTATAAAGTTTTGAAATATATAATATTTAAGCTCTGAAATATATGAGAATTAAAATGGTTTATATAGAGGTTCAAATTGATATTGGGAATTTATTGTGAAATTTAAAGAAGCTGTTTATTTTATAAAGTAATATAGTATTTGAACCATTAAGTATTAAAAGTTATGTTTCAAAGCTATGGTTTCAAGGTATATAGTTTTGAAAATGCTATGATTTTTGGAAAAGATATATTTGAAATAAGAGTGATTTCATATTGATTTGGGTCTTAAAAATATAAATGATATCGTATTTATATAGGTTTAAATGAATATTTTATTCTGGTTTTAAAGGTATAAATTTATTTTGAAATAACTGCGGTGTTATAATAACGTTTGGTTGTTGAAGAGACCGGGACCGGAAGTTGTCATACTCTCTGCCAACCTCGAAAACCACTTCAACAAACGTGTACGCGGTGGAGATTGCAGAATGATGTAGGATGGTGGCGGCGTTTCCTTTGAGGTAAATACGTGGACCGAACTCCCGTGAGTTGGCATAAGGTGGCTAAACCAGGAGCGATTCTCGGGCTAAGGAGTTAGCGCCCTTTATCGAATACTCCTCTTCGATATTATACTCTGACTTTGGATTGATTCGGTGGCCACTTTTGATTTCTTTGATTTTAGGGGAGAGTTTGTCCGAGGTGGGCGGTAGTAGCTACTACGCGTTACTACCAGCCCGGATGCATAATTGGTATATCTACCCTGGCATTACCTAGTTGTGTCGTGTCACCTACCATATCACGCCTTGTACGAGTTTCTATTTGTGTCGTACCTATGGAGTATCCTCTGGTAGCCTTCCGATCAGGAGGTATTACGATACTGTATAGACTATTGGCATTATTTGTGTCAAGGGCTATATGGGTAACCCCTTAATGCAATTTAAAAGTAAGTTTATTTTACAATTAGTCACTATTATAATAGCAAAATATACTACATAGTAAATAGTTTAACGGATCCTTAAGAGATGTGAATCCCGAGCATCTTTTGAGTTACTACACTCATATTTACTTCTGTTAATTTAACTTACATAAGATCTTTTAGTTCTGACTTGAGTGTTTTGTCTTTTCAATTCGCTCGGGTCAGTCCGGGCGTTTCAGGATTTGAAGATTTAGCTCTGGAGGACGAAAATGAAGATTTGTATTATTATTATTATTTATATTATTGCACTACACTCATACTGTTCCGCTGCATTGTTATTGGTATGTGTAACTTTGATAAATGTTGTAAGTATAATCGAATATTTTGTAAAACAACTTTATAAATTGTATATTTGATTATTATATTTTATCCTTCCGCTGTGAGATTCTATTTTGTTTTATTTCTTCTCCTTTTTTCTTATTTACCTCATAACAATCCGCCCTTCCGAACGGTTCGAATTGGCACGTGTGTCAATTTAAAACGTGCGAAAAGGCAGGATGTTACAGAATTTTTGATAAGTTAATGAAGGTCATTAACTTGGGATTATTTATTAATTAATTAAAGTAATTAATTTTGATAATTAATTAGATTAATTAAATTTTATAATCGTTAAGGTATTTGGTTAAGTATGATTACTTTGTGAAGGTAATTTAAGTTATTAATTACTCATTTTTATTAATTAATTAATTTGATTAGTTTAAATTAATTAATTAAGTTTAATTAATTTAGAATAATCATTTGATGAATTAATAAGTAACTAATGGAGGATAATTACTCAGAGAAGTAATTAAGATGAGAAATTACTGAATGTATCTTATGGAAGTATGGAAGAGTTGGGGTTATTTGCTTGTGTAATTATTATAAAGGATAATTACTTTGTGAAAGTAACTAATAATTAATTACTTGGTGTAATTAATTTAAGCATTGATTGATTAAGTCATATGGGAAAATAATTAAGAAATTAATTAACGGTAATTAATTACTAATAAAATTTATCAAAGATGATTAACAATTAATTAATTAATTAATTTAGGGGTAATCAATTTACTCAATGAAGTAATTAAGAATAATTAATTACCGAAGTTAATTAATCAAAAGTAATTAATAATTAAGGTTAATTACTTAATGAAGTTAATTAATTTAAATGTAATTAGGAATCATTAATGAAGTGATTAAGAATTAATTAACTGAGATTAATTCATCAATGATAAGTGATTAAAGTAATTAATTAATGTAATTAATTAAGGATCAATGTAATTAATTATAATTAATTAATTAATGAAGTAATTAAAGGTTAATTACTATATTTGGTTAAGGATAATGAATTTGTGAAAAATTAATTACTTGAATGAATTAACGAATGATAAATCAAGGGGATTAATTAGGGGTTAATTAATTAGTAATTGGTTTGTAATCAATGGTTATATAAGCAAGATTTATAGATTGAGGTAATTAAATTAATTTACTTTAAATTAATTAGAGACGATGTAATTAATTTAATTCATTTTAAATTAATTATATATGGTGCGATTATTAAATCCCTGTTCATATATGGATGATATAGATTTCCTTGAATGGTTTGAATCTCAGATACGAGATTAGTAATGATGTGTGATATGGATGCATTGGTTGCATAGTGATGATGAATTGGATTATCTTCTGATAATGATAATATGGATTATCTATGGTGATGATTATCTATTGTGATGATGTGAATTATCTATCTGTGTGTATATAGATAATTAAATTGAATTGTTTTAAAACTTATAACAACTTGGACCTAAAAGATGGCGTTTTGGATTTGATGAGACCAGGATCGGGTTTCCATATTTGGATATCCAAAAACCACATTAATCCAAATTAATGATAGGTCGTGAATCTCAAATGGGATGAAGATTCAGAGTGCAAGGGTTATCGTCGTTAACTCTGAGGGTGATTCCAAAATGAGTGTAACGAGATAATGCCTTCGGTTTCGTTCGAACCCGGAACGGACTTGTATGGATTGAATGCTTTCAGAACATCGTTAGGAGGGAGATGAGCATTCTAAGAGATGTGTTCTCTAAAGGTAATCATAGCCTCAAGCCTCATCAACCGAGAATGGCTAAAACAGGGGAGATGCAGTAAGGCTAAGTGGGTCATGCCCAAGTAGGACAAGATTTTCCCCTGTCTAGAAGTCCCTTTTTATTCGGCTGTGTGGGGCGGTTGATTCGCGACAACTGCCGGGGTTGTCTTGTTCGGGACTGTGCAGTAAGGGATGGTTCCGGCCTTGTGATGTAGGGGAGCAGGCGCACTCCTCGGTACGGTGATCTAGGCCACGTACTGTGACAGGCGGTACCCCAGTAGCCCTGCCATTGTATGGAATCCAAAATCCAATAAGTGTCGTACGTATTAGTTGTGCCCAACTATGTTGGAACGTGAGATGTAAGCATCCAGCTATTTCTGTATTTTACTTGAAAATATTTTACTTGAAAACCCTAGACACTATTATAATATCACCGGATTTACTATCGAATGTTTTGGTTAGCGTAAGGTAAAAACTTTTCCATGTTTATTTGTGGGAAGTCTTACGTGATACCTTTCTTTTTTAAAGATTTTTCAAAAGTTAAGAAACTTCAACCTGTTACTCACACCAGATCCATGTCTGACCCGGAGTTTATTTCTGTTTTTCTTAAACTCTTAGGTACTCAAATGGAGCAGGAGGCTCCTGCGTTGTAGTTATCTAGTAATCCGCTGTGTTGGTATCTCTGAGTCGTTTGTTTGAGTTGTTTTGTATTGCATTGTAATGACTAGACAGGTGTTTATAACTGTCTAGTATGTGTTGTATTAATTGGGTAACTCTGATAGTTGTTGTATATCTATGTAATACTTTTGTTATTAATATAATTTATTCGTTCCGCTGTTGAGATTCTGTTGTTTTTTTCTTCTTTCTTCTCTTTCTTTCTCTTTCTATCTCTTTCTTTCTTAATTCATGATATGTCTTTCTGGTTAGTGGAAGACGGGTCATGATAGTTGGTATCAGAGCATTAGGTTGAGTGAATACCTGGGCTCTGGAGTGGTGTCTATCTCGAGAGAGCGTATTTGTAATTTATATATATATATATATATAGCTATTTCTATCTATCTGTTGGGTTACCTATTCGGGTTTTTCCAATATAGGGTACAAAGGTAGATAAGGTAGTGGTGTGTGTAACACGACTACTACTATTGGTTGGAGTTTAAATGTTGAGGTTGGAAGTGTATCTGTCGAGACTGTAGACCTAATACCGTCTCGAGCAATCTTTGCAGCTGGATGTAAGTATTTCATCGATTTCTGAAGGAAACCTGTAAAGGTTCAGAGTTCATCTTTGAAATTGGATGAGCTGAGTTGTATCTGTTAGTTGGCAGAAGTGAGTGATGGTATTTTTGATACCTCAGGAAGTGGTAGCTGTGTGATGAGATGCAGTGACCATGGATGTCTCCGAAGAAGTTTTCTTTGGAACAAGTTTTAGGAAGTGTGTCCGCTTCGGTGATGTGGCAGAGTTCAACTGGTTGTTTGTGTTTGGCTTTGAGGTTCGAGTTTCTCGAAAAACTGTGGATTAGTAAGTCATTGGCTTTGGTGTCAACAGTGCAGCTCGGAGTGTGCTGTGTTGGCAGGAGGTCTTCTGGCTTAGCAGTTTTTCTGAGTGGAGTTCAAAAGCAGCAGAGTGGACTCGTTTCTTCGGTGGATTGGCTAATTAAGTGTAAGCTGTTCTGTTTGGTAAGGAGAGAATAGTTTTCTTTTGTCTGGATTGATCGCAAAAGTGACTTGCGGTTGTTTGAGTGATCTTTTGGGTTATCAGAGACTTTTCTGGATGTCTTCTGGGAAGACAGAGGTTTGTCTATATATGGAGATTGAGTTTTCTTATCAACCGGATTCCAGGAGTGCTACCGGTGAATCAGCTAGTACAAGGAGGATTTCTCGAGATAGAGTTGGTGAAGCAGCTCACGATTGATTGAACTTCTGAGTTTTCTTTTATGGATCTCTTGAATCATATTCTGGGATGTGATTGTCCAGATTGTGCTTGTGATCATCATCAGCATTTTTTCTTTCCAGATCAAAGTTGTGCAGTGGAAGCAGTTTGGGAGTGTTTCTGTGTTGTCCTTTCCAAATAGAAGAAGTGAGTTTGTTCTTCTGAGATTTGAAGAGTAGAGTTGTGTATTTTGTTTTGGATTGATCTTGAGGAGATCATTGGGTTGGGTTGTTTTGGTTATGTTTGTTTCTAGAGGCATCAGCGCAGGTTGAGCTGATCAGTAAGGGTAGAGGCTGCCCAGGATCGCCCGAAGACTTTTTGTGGATTAGAGACGAAGGAATTTGGATTCTGGAGTCGGTGATTTGTTTTGGATGTCTTCTGTGTTTTGGTTGGATTGGTGTTTGGTTTTCAAGATTTGAATTGCCAGTTGGATAATTGGATTTAATGAGTTTCACATATCTCTAAGGGAGTACGTGTATGAGCTATCTCTGGTTGTGGAACCAGCTGTTCAGGAAGGTTTGGTTGTTGAGTCAAACTCGTTTGTAGTCTGATATCCTGTTTAGTTTTGTAGATTTTGATGAGAAGGAGCTCTGTAGCTTCATAGTTTAGATTGTATGGATTCTGTAGAGCGAGTATCCTGTGTGTATATATATATACACTTGGGGAAACTCGAGGAAATTTTATCCAGAATTTTGTCTGGATAATTAAATTTGTTTGATTAGATAAATTGGTTGCTATGGTTGTTAGCATATGATTGATGTATGCTTGTGATTTATAATTAAAATTTTAAATAAGATTATTAAATTACCTTTGCTACTAAATTTCGGGGACAAAATTCTTTTAAGAGGGGAGGAATGTGATATCTTGGAAATTTTGGCAATATCAATTCAATAATCTGCATTTAAAATTAAATTGATTTGATAAATTCTGTTAATAAATTTGATTGGATTTAATGATCCAATTAAATAAATGTTTAATTGGTGAATTTTATCTTTTAAAAACTAATAAATTGCTTTCTATGTATGATGTGTATATATATTTATATATATTGTAAATAGATAAGTTTTGATTTGAAGTTTAATAAACAAATAAAATCTTGTTTTTAAATTCTGATATTCATTTTGATAATTTGGAAATTATTATTTTATTTAATAAATAACTATTCAAAACTATTTAATAAGTAACTATTTTGTTTTAAGATACTTAAAGATATTGTTTTAATTTGTTTAAATATATTTTAAATCATAGTTTAAATTTTAAATAAGATAAATAAAAGTTTATTTTATTTCTTTTTGAATATAGCTTAATAATTATAATTTGGAATTATATATGAAAATTTAAAATACCATTTATATATTGAACATTAATGCATTTAAATAAGATAAGATAAGTAACGTATAATTTCTTTTATAATTATTTAAATTAATAAATATGTTATTTTCAAATAAAAATAAATGTATAAATATAGATAGATTTTAAAGAACAATATTATTGTTATTTTTTTAAATTAGCTTTAAATTGAATTTTTAAATGTATGAATAGCATTTGAATTTGAATTAATTTTGAAATTCAAATGAATAAACATATATAAATCTTGTAAGTAAGCTTTCATTTTTATATAAATTGTTTTATTTCATTTTCTTTAAAAAGAAATGCACATATACATTTACATATGGAAGTAATTTATATATATAAGCATTTAATAAATAAAGAATGATTTTTATTTACTTTTAAAATTAAAAAACAAATAAAATAATTCTCAAGACACATGTTATTAAACTAAGTGGTATAATGACAAGTGTACTTAAGTTAAGAGACTAATGTAACAAGTGTTAGTTTTTTTTACAAGTGTCTTTTATTTTTAATTTTCTTTTAATTTTTAATAAATCAATTTCACTTATATATAAACCTGTTTCTTCAATCTTTCCTTTTCTAATCTCCATTTTTTTCAAAGTTAAAAAGATTTGATTCAGCTAAAACAATTTGTTTCCAAAACTCTCAAAAACCAAAATCAATATCTTATAATTCATTTTCAAAATCCAATCTGAAACTCATCCTTAAAAATAAAAATGAAAAGCCTGCATTCTTTAAACCTATAATTCCTTTCAAAAGCAAAATGAAAAGCCTCTGCATTTCTTTAAATCTGGGAATCAAGCATATGTCTGCATGCATCTTTTAATCTGGGAATATAAGAAGGAATCTGGGTTTGTCTTCAACAAAGTTTTATTAGCATGCAACTCAACTTCAAGTAAAAATCTGTAACTCAGTTTAAAATCAAAGGTGTAAAAGCAACTTCAATCTTGTGCTCTGTTTAATGATAAAATACCAGGTGAGTAACCTTTTTTTTAAAATAAAACTTAAGTATAAACTGTTGCTTGATTAATGACTGAAATAAGCATGTTTGTAAGTAACATTACAGGATTAAAACTTAAGTAATAATTAAGTTGCCTAATAATCTATGAAACTAGTATGTTTGTGAGTAACCTCACAAATTTTAAATTTAAGTATGATTGCATGCTTGTCTTTCTATAATAAAATTTTATTGTGTATGTGTATCTTCTGTATGTAAATTGATTTGAGCATAGATACTGTTTTTTTGTTGTTACAGTTTTTCTAAGTTCCAGATCCATATTTTAGTACAACTTAAGTACCCTTGAATCAATCTGTAATAATACATGATTCTTAAACAATGTATGTTTAATTTATCATAAATTATAGTTTAAGATTTGTTCAAGTTAAAAAAAGTCAGCAGTTTACTGGAAAATGAAGAAAACAACATAGTAAACTAAAAACAGGTGAAATTCAATTAAATTGATTCTTAGTTTCTGGAGCATGAATCAAATGCTAAAACTTAAATGTGATTTTTGAAACCAAAATTACAATTTTTAGTATTGGGATTCATGAGCATTACTGTTTTTACTAGAAAATGTAAATGGAGGAAATTCTGATGAACTGGATGGATTTAATGGTCGTAACTCTTTATGGTTGTAGGGAAGTGGTCAGTGATGATGAGAAAAATGGTGATTGTGGTGGAAGTTCACCATGATGATGGTGATTGTAGGATTTGATTCCTAAACCTAGTTTCTGGGCAGTGCAGAGTTTTGATCGTCTCGTACCCTCTAATGGATCAAGTGCTTTGGAATTCCAGGGGATAGTAGATGGAGCATCGACGTACTCGTGGCCGGAGTTGTAGCCGTCACGGTGATCGGATTTTGGGTTGCGTCATAGTTCCAGGTTTTGGGATTTTGAGGTGATACTTGTTCCAGTTTTTCAGGTTTTGGGTTTGGGGGAACTCGAATTTGATTTCGCGTAGAAGTTGGGTTTCTGATGTTCGGGATGTGCTTCTGTGGTGATCGTTTACTTGTTTGTTGCCTTGGTGGTGGCCGGAGGTGGCCAGAACCACCGTGCATATGAACGGTGAAGAACGGTTTCAGGGTGGATGCTTGGTTTTGCAGGAATTTTGTACTCGAGTCATACTCGAGTAATTCGAGTTTTTGCCCGAAGATGATTAAGTTTTTGCCGGAAGTCAAACGGGGGGGAGTTGGGGGGGGGGGGAGGGGTTCGGGTATTTCATTTGGTTTTAGGTTTCCAAAGAAACATGTTATTTCCAATTCTATGTTTGGTTTTAAAATCCGAAACAAGTTTAAAATAAAATTTAAAATTTAAATTTATAGTATGGTTTTCGAATTGACTTTGAATCCAAGTTTTAAAATTTAATTTAAACTATTTAAATTAAAATGTTTAAACAACTTTAAAGGAGTTTAAATAATTGAATTTAAAGATGAAGTTTTAAAAATTAGAGCAGAAGATTTAAACCTAAGTTTTAAATCTGGAATAAAAATCCAATCTGAATCAATGTTTTGAAAATAAAGGAAGTTTTGAATATGTTGAATGTTTAAACAACTTTTGATGTTGAAACATATTTAAAATATGATTTGTATCTTAAAATAAATATGGGTTTAAAATTCCTTTGAACTTCTTTATAAAATAGGGAATTCTTTTGCATAAGTTTTAAAATGTTTTTAAAACTTTGACAAAGTTAAGTTTTGAGTTCATTTTAAATTTAAAATTTAAAATGTAATTTTGGAAACAAATTTTAAAGTAAGTGTTTTAAATTTCTTTGTTAATGATAATGTAATCATTAATAAGAATTGTTTATATTTTAAAAATATATCAAAGATTTAATGATTTTGGTTTATTAAATTAATAAGGTAATTAGATGGTTAATTTATTTATTTATTTAATTAATTAAGTAAGGATTTTGAAATTAATTAATTAAGGTTAAAGTTAATTAATTAGGATTAATTAATTTGGAAATAAGATCATTAACTAAACAAGTTATGATTTTAATTAATGATTTTAAAATTAATTTATCAAGAGGATAAGATTAATTAAGTTAACTAATTAAATAATTAGTGATTAATTAAATAATTTTTAAAGATTAATAAATTAGTGATTAATAATGATTAATTTAAGTTAATTACTTAAGAAAGGTAATTAAGGGAATTTTTGATAAGTTAATGAAGGTCATTAACTTGGGATTATTTATTAATTAATTAAAGTAATTAATTTTGATAATTAATTAGATTAATTAAATTTTATAATCATTATGGTATTTGGTTAAGTATGATACTTTATGAAGGTAATTTAAGTTACTAATTACTCATTGTAATTAATTAATTAATTTGATTAGTTTAAATTAATTAATTAAGTTTAAATAATTTAGAATAATCATTTGATGAATTAATAAGCAATTAATGGGGGATAAATACTTAGAGAAGTAATTAAGATGAGAAATTACTGAATGTATCTTATGGAAGTATGGAAGAGTTGGGGTTATTTGACTGTGTAATTATTATAAAGGATAATTACTTTGTGAAAGTAATTAATAATAAATTACCTTGTGTAATTAATTTAAGCATTGATTGATTAAGTCATATGGGAAAATAATTAAGAAATTAATTAAGGGTAATTAATTACTAATAAAATTTATCGGCGATGATTAATAATTAATTAATTAATTAATATAATTAATTTAGGGGTAATCAATTTACTCAATGAAGTAATTAAGAATAATTAATTACCGAAGTCAATTAATCAAAAGTAATTAATAATTAAGGCTAATTACTTAATGAAGTTAATTAATTTAAATGTAATTAGGAATCAATAATTAATATAATTAATGAAGTGATTAAGAATTAATTAATTGGGATTAATTAATCAATGATAAGTGATTAAAGTAATTAATTAATGTAATTAATTAAGGATTAATGTAATTAATTATAATTAATTAATTAATGAAGTAATTAAAGGTTAATTACTATATTTGGTTAAGGATAATGAATTTGTGAAAAATTAATTACTTGAATGTAATTAACGAATGATAAATCAAGGGGATTAATTAGTGGTTAATTAATTAGTGATTGGTTTGTAATCAATGGTTATATAAGCAGGATTTATAGATTGAAGTAATTAATTTAATTTACTTTAAATTAATTAGAGATGATGTAATTAATTTAATTCATTTTAAATTAATTATATATGGTGTGATTATTAAATCCTTATTTATATATGGATGATATAGATTTCCTTGAATGGTTTGAATCTCAGATATAAGATTAGTAATGATGTGTGATATGGATGCATTGGTTGCATTGTGATGATGAATTGGATTATCTTCTGATAATGATAATATGGATTATCTATGGTGATGATTATCTATTGTGATGATGTGAATTATCTATCTGTGTGTATATAGATAATTAAATTGAATTGTTTTAAAAATTAAAACAACTTGGACCTAAAAGATGACGTCTTGGATTTGATGAGACCGGGATCGGGTTTCCATATTTGGATATCCGAAAACCACATCAATCCTAAGTTAACGATAGGTCGTGAATCTCAAGTGGGATGAAGATTCAGAGTGCAAGGGTTATCGTCGTTAACTCTGAGGGTAATTCCAAAATGAGTGTAACGAGATAATACCTTCGGTTTCGTTCGAACCCGGAACGAACTTGTATGGAATGAATGCATTCAGAACATCGTCAGGAGGACGATGAGCATTCTAAGAGATGTGTTCTCTAAAGGTAATCATAGCCTCAAGCCTCGTCAACTGGGAATGGCTAAAATAGGGGAGGTGGAGCAAGGCTAAGTGGGTCATGCCCAAGTAGGACTAGATTTTCCCCTGTCCAGAAGTCCCTTTTTATTCGGCTGTGTGGGGAGGTTGATTCGCGACAACTACCGGAGTTGTCTTGTTCGGGACTGTCCAGTAAGGGATGGTTCCGGCCTTGTGTTGCAGGGGAGTGGGCATACTCCTCGGTATGGTGATCTAGGCCACGTGCTGTGACGGGTGTTATCCCGCCTTTTGGCAAGGCCGAGATAACCAAGAACTGACTGGAAAAAGACAAGATGACATATCCTCGATTTGGAATGATTGATTGGGCAACTACAAATATCGATGAATTTTGCCCGAGTCCGGATCGGGCTACGATTGATAAGACACGTCAAGCTAAGTGGTAGAAACCAACGTTCCAAATTTCGGGGCAATCCGAGTTAGTGTGGTCAAGTTACCGCCAATGGGAGATGGATGAAATGATACAGGCTCGAATCCCTCGGGAATGGCATAGGTTCGAATCGATCAGAAGTAAGCCATGCTCCGAATCCATCGACCACACATTGGTTTGAATCCACCCAAGTGTCCATGCTTCGACTCCATCAACCACGCATTGGTTCGAATCCGTCCACAAGGCCTTGGTTCGAATCCATCGGTAGTCAGCCATGGTTCGAATCCATCAGAACACACCTTGCTTCGAATCCATCGAGCAAGCTTTAAGGTCGTATCCATCCCATTATGCCTTGGTTCGAATCCATCCTTGTATGCCCTAGCTCGAATCCATCGGGGGAAAGTTTCCTCGAATCCATGCAAGTGAAGAGGCCCCGGCTCCATTCCAAAACTCGTCTTCGAATCCCCCAATTGAGGCAACCTCGAATCGATCAAAAGCTTTGACCTATTCGAACGAGTACCAGTTCCTTCGATTCGAAGGAAGCGTGCCTTCGAATCCAACTCTTCGAATCATCAGATAAACGCGGCTAAAACCGAGGGTATGACCCAGAGAACTCGGAGAAAAAGGAGGATTGACCCGAAGCATACGCACCACGTCATCACTCTCACGTCCAGAAGCACGGATTCGACCCTATGGATTCGAACCATATCGATTCGAACGGATCCCTGGGGCGAAAAACTCCAACTTGAATCGATCATAACTCGAGATCTACAAATCCAAATGCTATGAAATTTTCGCAGGAGCTTGCATATAGATAAAAGAATGTCCACGCCAAGTTTCATCATGATTGGACACCATCATGATCGATTCGAACCAAGGGTCGAATCGATCCCAAAGTGGGCCCGGATCTCCAGAATCCGGCCATGTGGGCCCCCTCACGTGCCAGAAGCGTTCTCCCTTGATGTTAGGCGAAATATCAGCCTCCTACAACTATAAATAGAGCCTCTGGTCATTCAGAAAGGGGATCGGAGAATTTTAGAGTAAGAGAACGCCTGGACGCTGCCAGAATTGCTTCAGAGCACCACCGCTGCCTTTGATTTCGAATTTTGTCTTACTACTTGCTGTACTTTGACATAAAAAAGTTGTATTCTCCGAATATCAAGCAATAAAGTAACAAAACTTCATAGTGGACGTAGGCAATACGCCGAACCACTCTAAATCGTTGTCTTTCATGCAATCTACTTCCTGTTATTTGGAGTTTTTGTTAGATAATCCACATTTTAATTTACTTTCTTCATTTATTATCTCTTCAAAAACTTCCGACGAGTGTTGTGCCCAATTTTGACACAAACTCTTTGGTGCTTTCATTGAGAGTTGAACTCAGGTTTTCTCCTGCTCTTTGGATCTGTCATCGATACCGAGTTGAATAAATCTAAGAGAGAGAGATCCAGGTCATCAAATCCAATTCCCTTCCCTTCTATTCATATTTGTACAAAGTCTAGGAAAGGAATTCAGCTTTCAAGATGGTTAATACAAGAACCACCTCAAATGCTATCAATCAACAAGAGCAAGATCGACAGAATCCTACGCCACCACCTCCATCCAATCAGGATGCTACCGGGCACTCCGAACCATCAGGTTCGGTTACCCGACGAGAGTTGCAGTTGCTACTCCAAGAGTTAACCCAGAGTCGGCAACAACTAGAAGAACAGCTATGCGCTAACGCTGAGCTAATCGACAAGCTGGATCGCTGGAAGCGAAAAAGGTCCAAGAGAGACCACGCTTCTCGATCCTCCAACGAGAGTTCTTCATCTTCTGATTACCACAATCGATCACCACGACCCCGACTAGATGGGAGTCGCATGCCAGTCACTGGAAATCAACCGGCACTGACCGTTGGAAAACTGAGAGTTGGTCCATCAACCATTTTCCAAACCGGACCCTCCTCCCGAGGAGGTGCCGTCCCCCACCACACCGTAGAATACCGCACCACTAACATTACGGCTGAACCAGGAGTCGACGCCCAAGATCGGTCGGACCTGGACCATCACCAACACGGACGTACTCCTGAATCATACGTCCCGGAAAACTATGAGCCACGAAGGCAAGACTTGGACCGTCAACAATATACGGTCCAACCCCGAAGAACGGAACGTAATCATACTCCGGTGCAGGCCGCACAAAACACGCAAATGCCGGATCTATCAATTATGATATGTCAGATGATCCGTGAGAGTCAGGAATTCACAAACAACGATTAGGGAGTTTCCCGAAGTCACACTCCTTTTTCGGACAATATACTTACTGCTGAACCCCCACGGCGATTCCGGATGCCAACTCTACCCATGTACGAAGGAAACTCCAACCCCAACCAACATATTCTGAAATATGAATGGTCGATGACCGCTGCTAGAGCTGACGATGCAGTAAAGTTTCGCAGTTTCCCCATATCCTTGGGGGCATCGCTACCATGTGGTTCACTCGATTGCCACCTTAATCCATCTCTTCATTCAACCAGTTAGCCACAAAATTCGTTGAGCAATTCCGCATGCACGTCGCGAGGCCAAAAGATATCAACACTCTATCTAGTGTCACTCAAGCTCCTGGAGAGACACTCAGACACTTCTTAGAGAGATTCCATACTGCATGTGCGGAGATCAGCAATCCAAACAATAACTCCATCCTTATGGCATTGACAAAGGGGATCGACCCCGATTCGGAGTTTGGCAACTGGTTAGCTGGGAAACCACTTGCATCATTGGAACGCTTCCATGCCAAAGCAGCTCAATTCCTGAGACGGGAAGACGCGAAACAGTCTAGGAAGCAAATCGATGCAGGACCAAGTACGGAGGGGATCCAAAGCAATGTTGCAATCAAACAGTCCGGTGAGGGCTCCGGAAAAGTTCAGTTGAACAATAAAAATAAACAAGCTCGGCGAAGAGAGAGCGTGAATCAAACTAAAAAACAAGATCAAAATCGTGGCCCGCAGCGCAAGAATCCAACGTTTGACAGTTACACTCCTCTGAATACATCACTAGAGGACCTATATTTACAAACCCATGATACAATTCAGTATCAAAAACCTGCGCCAAGACCATCGTCAGAGAAGCAAATCCAGACGGGAAAGTTTTGCCGGTTCCGTGAAAGCTACGGGCACAATACAAACGAGTTTCGTCACTTACAAGATCTCGTTGAAAAATTGATTAGAGAAAAGAAGCTGGAACAGTTTGTTCAGACGCCGCAGCCGGGAGAAGCGGGCCCATCAAATCAAAGTAATGAATCCAATTATCCAATGCAGGAAGACTCCACCCCCACCGATTGGAGGTTGGTAGTAAATGATGTTGGAGGTATCCCTCATCCAACAAAGCAGAGCTGGGATGAGATGAAGTCATATGCCAGCGCTACTAGGCATGCGGATGCTGCATGCTGTAGACATTTGAAAGATAGAGTTCAGATCAAACGACAGAAAGCAATGACCGACGACATCATATTTCAGTGTAGTGATGATGACAGAATCATAGTCCCGACTACCGATCCACTAGTCATATCAGCTCAGGTAGGCCATGTGTGGATGAAAAGGATTCTGGTTGACCGCGGAAGTTCCGTGAATATAATATTTAAGCGAGCCTACGATGAATACCAAAAACTTGAAACCATGCCAATCCAGTATTCGCGGCTTTGACGGGAGCGCGGCCATACCCGTCGGAGAACTAGAAATACCAACAGAATTGGGAACAGAACAGTGCTGCAGAATCCGGACGTTGCGATTCATGGTGATGGACATAGATTCACCGTACAATGCTTTCTTGGGCCGACTAGCCCTTGCTGAATTCAGGGCTGTTATCGCCCTATGGTGCCTAATCTTAAAATTCCCCACTGACAAAGGAGTTGGTGTTGTTATGGGTGACCAGGCCGACTTAAGGACCATCATACTCCGAAAGCGAGTTTCCCGGTCGCATGATGTCAATGATCAATCCCAAACCTTTAAAATTGGTGATTTCGTCTATGGAAGAGTACACTCAACACCATCGCACGTGAAACCAACGTGGGAAGGGCCATGTGTAATTGAACAGAAATTCGGGGATGACCTGTTGTTGTTGACGACATTGGGCGGTCCTATTTTGCCAAAAGCCTGGAGAAGCAAGGACCTTCGTCATTGCTACACATGACAGGCTTTATTTGATCTATGAATGCTTTGCAGTTTCCTTTACATTCTGAAATTTGAATTTGTAATAAGGCACTGACTTTGTCGTATTTTCTTATTTCAGCAATAAAATATAATCACTTCAAGCTTGAGCTGTGATTCACCGAATACAACATTCAACAATCACGACACACGAAGAGCTAAGTTCCATCAAACAATGGAATTTATTCAAATAGCAAGTGACTGTGATACGACTGGCCACTCACTAAGTGAAACCCCAGCTCGGGGGAAAGTCAACACATCAAAGGCTGAACTGGACCAACACACGACAGTCCATTTAATAACTCGTTCCCAGAGCGCGAACGGACTCCAACTTCCCAGAGCGTGAATTGGAGTATAAACATTCAATAACTCGTTCCCACAGAGCGAACGGACTCCAACTTCCCAGAGCGTGAATTGGAGTACAAAAATTCAATAACTCGTTCCCAGAGCGCGAACGGACTCCAACTTCCCAGAGCGTGAATTGGAGTAGAAACATTCAATAACTCGTTCCCAGAGCGCGAACGGACTCCAACTTCCCAGAGCATGAATTGGAGTACAAACATTCAATAACTCGTTCCCAGAGCGCGAACGGACTCCAACTTCCCAGAGCAAGAATTGGAGTATAAACATTCAATAACTCGTTCCCAGAGCGCGAACGGACTCCAACTTCCCAGAGCATGAATTGGAGTATAAACATTCAATAACTCGTTCCCAGAGCGCGAACGGACTCCAACTTCCCAGAGCGTGAATTGGAGTATAAACATTCAATAACTTGTTCCCGAAGTGTGAATGGACTCCAACTTCCCAGAGCGTGAACTTGAGTACAAACGTTAAATCTATCGTTCCCAGAGTGTGAATGGACTCCTTAAAAGCCCAAATAAATGTGACTGACCATACAGGGGCTAACTCCAGATTCCTGGAGCGCAAGTCAGAGTACAAACATCAATTCCAAGTTCCTGGGGCGCGAACCGTGTTATGAATATCGGTAACTCTCAAATTTCCAGAGTGTGAACCGGATTATCAGTCTCAAATTATCCTAAGTCCCCAGAATTTGGACATATGCTTAAGATTTGCAATAAATGCGATTAGCCACCAAAATACAAATGTTACTCCCCGAGACTAGGGGGCAGAAAAGCTAAGCATTAATCACTAACCAGAGTGATACTATGTCCGGAGTTCAACTCATTCATCAAATCATGATACGAAGTTATGTTTTCATACTTGGCATATAAAAAAAAACAAAACAACAAACACTGCAAAACACTTAAGTAAAAGAAAAGAGCAACTTCCCATTCAATCAACTAACAAAAACAAGTTTGATTACATGGCAAGTCAAAAAGTTTCAATTAAGTGGAAGCCGAATCCACATATATACACGGCTCTGGAAGAACAAAAGAAAAGGTAAAAGAATTGCCATTTCTCAACCACATGATAAAACGAGAAGTTCACTACTTCTTCCGGGGTTTCTTCTTCGGAGTTGAGCCGCTAGACCCACTACCCGGCTTCCTACGAGACTTTTTTTTCCTTCTTTGGAACATCCTCAGGATCTGGCATAATATCAACGACTTCCTCAGAGCTGGAAGGGACAGAGATCCTCTTGTGAGGGCGAACTGAAGGCATGAGGGCGGTGACAGGTGTTTGTTCAGCAACGCTCGAGATAGTTACCGTGCCATCGGGAGAGATCACCATTAAAGAAGACAAGCTCGAAGGAGCAGTGTCGCTACCAGGACCACCAACCGTTACCATCGTGGCCATTTCAGCGCTTATCTCAGCTAAAATCTCTTCTTCTCGAGTCAACTGAGCTGCGCTGGATACGCTGGTAGTTGTTACGACAGAACTGAAGACTGGAGCAGCTCCACTCGTCGCGAATGAAGGATCAGGAATAGGGTCAAGAGAGTGACCAAGTAGCTCTTCAATCATTTGAACATCGAATGACATCGAGCTCCCCTCTCCCATCTCACCGTCCATGGCAGCGGTTGAGATCGCCTCGGTGACAATAACTCCGTGCGTAGGATATAAAACCGGAGGAACTGGGGGCACGAATGCGACACTCTCAGTCACTGAACAAAGGAGAGCAAAAGTAATCAGTCTAGAAAACTCTCTCGAAAATCGATACTTTAAGACATGAGGGAAATAATCAAAGTACCTTCTTTGCCTTGCCTTGGAACTTGAACAGGCTCGGAGACGACAATCTTGCCAGAGGACAACTCCGGTTGGTCCGGGTTGTAAGCAGGAATAACTTGTGGATCAACCGCGGCGGTAGCTTCGGATGAAGTAGGGATAGGGACTTCGATGTTCTCATTATGATGCGCAACACCCGAACCTTCACCAATCTCCGCTTGATGAATGCCAGGTCTTTCTTTCTCAATAGAAATTATCGCCTCATGAAGAGTTTTTCTCTCATCCTCGCTAAGCAAACGTGACTCAAGCTCAAACTCATCTAATACTCCATCCGGGCAAGACATCCTCTTGTTCTTCAATAATTTCTTCCAGGCATTGTAGAGAGGCATCGAGTAATCTCCTAGCCAGGAGAGATTTCTACGCTCTAGCACATTGGCATTATATGTGTCCAAGAGTTCGTCAAATTCGGCCTCCATCTTGAACCTCTCTGCCTGGACTCTCTCCTCCACCTCCGTTTCAACCTCCTTAACCCTTGCAACTGCCGCATCATGCTCGGCTCGGAGAGACACAACTTGTTCACATGCTTCTTGCGCGGCCGTATTAGCATCGACTTTTTCTTTGTTCATATTAGCAAACTTGGCTTTAATTCCTCTAGTTCTTTGACTACCGCATCCCGCTCGGCTTCAACATTTTTGTATCGATGGCCCAAATCTTCAACCAAAGTGCAATGTGCCTGTTGCATCTTCGCCATCTCAAGTAATGTCTCATCAACCTTTTTTAACTACTCGGTTTCGGCCTTACGGGAAAATTCCGCCTCGGATTGGAGTATGTCAACAATGCGATTCTTCTGAGCCAAGTCGGCATCCAGTTTCTCGATAATTTTGGCCCGATCAAAGGCTGCTTTTGAAGCTTTAACAGCCGCTTTATACCATTCTTTGTACTGAGCATAGAAATCGCGGGTGTAGCTAAGTGCCGTGGTCACGGCATCTTCGGGGATTCTTTTAAGATTAGGAGGAAAAATACAAGAGTCGAAGCAAATCTCCGGAAAATCCATCTTCAATTGAGCAAGTCTGATGGCCCCTTCACCAGATGGTTCAATAGGGGCCTCCTCTACAGCCGTGGTCGTAGCAACCTCAGTTCTATAACGGTGTGGCTCGAGCCTCGAAACCTGCGAAGACAGTTGATGTCGCAGAGGCTCAGACACCTGAATATGGCTTCGGGGTGGCGGAGGAGAACGAGAGGAGGAGCGGTGTCTCCGATCTCTATCCGATCGCTCCTGACTGGAATAACTGCGATGATAATCCCTGGCATAATATTCCTGACCATGATGCCACCGTTCACGATCGCGATCGGGGTCTCCACGTCGAGATTCATAATAAGACGAAGGGTGATGTACTCGTCGGAGTTTGTCCAATGTAGAGTGACGGCCAGACATAGCACCTGAAAAAGAGAAGCAATTCAGTTAAACACCAGGCGAAAGCAATACGATTTGTGCGGAAGTCGTGTAGTGTTATGAAAGTGTATGCAAATGTGCAAAACCCCCGACCAACCAGAAGTGTCGACTGCACTAACAGGTAAATGCTCGCTTATTTCTAAAGCTTCCCGGAGTTCATCCAACCCGGACTCGTGGTGGAGAGATACGTATTCCGGGATAGGAATGTCATCCAGTCCTATAAACATATTTCCTAATTGATGAGGAGCAGCGTCAGAGGTAATAATTCTGGGGATCAAACGAGATACGACTACAGACTTCCGTCTCTTAAGTTTAGGGACAACAACCTTGCCTTTCCACTTTTCTTCTACTCGGGAAAGATCAGCCGCTAACTCAGTATCGGTAGGCGTCCTCTCATCATCGCTCATTTCTCTTATCACGATGCCGGGTTTCCTTTTCACCGTCTTCTTCTTTGTCTTCGAAGCCGGTTTCGCCAACCCCTCGACGACAATACTCTGGTTCGCCTCAATTAAACCCAACATCCTTAAGTTATCATCAGTTAACGCCGAGTTGATGTGCCGCAAATCACTTGGGACGCCTTGTAAACTTTGGACAACGCCTTTGTAGTGACCGCCGTCAAGCCTTGAGATGATAGCTGCAAGAGAAATGCATGATATTAGTTCAAGTGTTGGCAACGACTATTAAAGAAAGCTCGTGCGATTTACGACACTTATGTCTAGACAGCCATCGCCTACCGAACCCTGGGGGGCAGCGAAAAAAAAACCATTCATTCTTAAAATAACTGAGTCTGGTCCAGGCTCCCGTCACGATCTGGCAGTTTCTAACTGCTTCCAAGAAGGTGAAAGATGGACTATCGCCCCTACTCTTGAAGTTGAATATGAGTCTAATCTCAGTTGGCCTTAGCGGACGAAAGAGATGATCCATAAATAAAACGAAAACACTGTTCAGCAATGCGTGTCCATTGGGATGAAGTTGTGAGGGGGCGATTCCAATGAACGATAACATCTCCCTGATATATTGGTTAAATGGAGGGAGAGTTCCAACCGGCAGGCATGGCGATAGAAAGCAGTGTAACCCTCGGGCGGATTGTGTGGTCTGTCATCAACTCCCGATAGCAAAACATCGTCTGGGGATAAGTTATGATTCAAACATATCCGACCCAATAAAGCTTCGGAGATATTGGATTGGACGGATCAACGGGGTCCTTGATAAATAAAGCCTCCAGCAATTCGTCCGGAGCCGGATCTATTACTTCAGGAGGGATTTCTGGAATCTCAAGCACTGGAGGAGGCGAGCTTTGTACCACTTGTTGTTGAGAACTTGAAGACTCCATAATTAACTAACTCACAGAAAGCAGCGTTAAGTACAAAAGAAGACCGTGTATTCCCCGATGTGAAGTATATGAATATGTCGTGCAGTGCAAGTGCTGTGCGTAACTTAAACAGATTTTACAAGTTGGAACAGGATGTCTGAATGACGAAACTTTGGAATTTGAGAATGAAAATGACCGTCATCGCTGACCGTCACTTCCACGCCACCCAGATGCTACTGACCAATTCAAGTACCATTCTGTTATATTGTTGGTTAAGTCACAGTTTCATCGATGAGCTTCAAAAAGGAGGTCAAGTCAAATTCGATTATGCAAGGCCGAAGCTCGCCGAAGTCAAGTATGCTAAAGTTTAGTGAGTTCGTTAAATTTCAACTTGAAATTGGTCGTAGTTCAGATGTTGGAGCAAATCAGAAGAGTGGGAGTCCCAGAAACAAGGACGTTCGAATCGATCGACTCGAATCGATACGAGTCGAATCGATGAACTTCGAATCGGTACGCCCCGACTCCGTGTAGTTCGACTCGATGAGACCTTGGGACAGAGAAGCAATTCGAATCCATGAGCTCTGCATAACTTCGAATCGATCAATATTGAACACCTTCGAATCCATCAGAATATCGTTACTTCGAATCGATCGGCACGAGACCCATCTTCTTTCACAACCATCGATTCAAAACCTTGCACTCAAGATCGACTCAAACTATTCATTCCTGGATCAATGCGAAGCAATGAAGGAAGATAGCGTCCATCAATATCTTCGCTCCTCCTAGACAACATTCTACGATCGATACGAATTGAATGGTTTCGTTCCTTAGATCCATCGAGTCCACCCATTCCAGATCTCACAACCTTTCATGATTTTCAGAAGAAAGGATTAAATCGATGCTGGAAACTCTAGTTTTATCATTCCCTACGCTCGAATCGATCCCTTGGTTACCTGATTGGATTCGATTGCAAAAGAAGACTTGGTGGAATTTTATCGTTTCGTGCAAAGACACGGTTGTTTCTAGCTCGGGAGGATCGATTCGAAGAAGCGGCGATGGTACTAGTAAAAAGTAAAAAATGAAAGTGAGGCTTACCTCGCGTATTTATACGGGTTCGAGAAAACGCTTGTTCGTCTCCCGGTCATATTGACCTTCTACCACCAGTCACTCGCAATATCCTATCGTTTCGAAAGATCGCTCAATCACCTATCGTGTTCGAATCCATCACACGGCTGAATCCATATATCACTTCGAATCTGTTGCCCTCGAATCCATTACACGTTCGAATCCATCCCTGCAGGATCGATGCGAGGCATTATCGATTCGAAGGAGCCATCGAACAAAGGTTGGATTGAAAATTATATCGATTCGAAGCACGAAGACCATTGAACCATTGATTCGAAATCTATCGCTTGGAACATACATGACTTCGAATCCATCAAAATCCACCGATGAGAATGGACGAATCGCTTCAATTTGAAAAATTACTTGTCTACCTTTTGTATCGATTCAGGAGAGGATCGATACAAGAGGACGATTATAGACAATCATAAAAATAGTGTCTTAACTCGAATCTCAAATCTGTTCAGGAGAGGACCGATGCAGAATTTGATAACAGACCGAACTGACAACAACTTGCAATCACGCAACGTTAGCCAAAGTCAAGGTGGTACACATATGCACATATGTCTGACTAATGTTTGATCTGTATTATTCATAGGGATCAAATGTCCATTTCGTCATGATGTAGACGACGAACAGCCGATCGCGATCATACGACTATTGGCTACAACAATAAAGAATACAACTCTCAGCAAAGCATGTTCTAATTGTCCAACGATAGACTGCAGCTTTTCAAAGCACGTCATGTTTACACAAGACGTACTTTGGGGGGCAAATGTTATCCCGCCTTTTGGCAAGGCCGAGATAACCAGGAACTGACCGGAAAAAGATAAGATCACATGTCCTCAATTTGGAATGATTGATTGGGCAACTACAAATATCGATGAATTTTGCCCGAGTCCGGATCGGGCTACGATTGATCAGACACGTCAAGCTAAGTGGTAGAAACCAACGTTCCAAATTTTGGGGCAATCCAAGTTAGTGTGGTCAAGTTATCGCCAATGGGAGATGGATGAAATGATATAGGCTCGAATCCCTCGGGAATGGCATAGGTTCGAATCGATCAGAAGTAAGCCATGCTCCGAATCCATCGACCACACATTGGTTCGAATCCATCCAAGTGGCTATGCTTCGACTCCATCAACCATGCATTGGTTCGAATCCGTCCACAAGGCCTTGGTTCGAATCCATCGGTAGTCAGCCATGGTTCGAATCCATCAGAACACACCTTGCTTCGACTCCATCGAGCAAGCTTTAAGGTCGTATCCATCCTATTATGCCTTGGTTCGAATCCATCCTTGTATGCCCTAGCTCGAATCCATCGGAGGAAAGTTTCCTCGAATCCATGCAAGTGAAGAAGCCCCGGTTCCATTCCAAAACTCGTCTTCAAATCCCCCAATTGAGGCAACCTCGAATCGATCAAATGCTTTGACCGATTCGAACGAGTACCAGTTCCATCGATTCGAAGGAAGCGTGACTTCGAATCCAACTCTTCGAATCCATCAGATAAACGCGGCTAAAACCGAGGGTATGACCCAGAGAACTCGGAGAAAAAGGAGGATTGACCCGAAGCATATGCACCATGTCATCACTTTCACGTGCAGAAGCATGGATTCGACCCTATGGATTCGAACCATATCGATTCGAACGGATCCCTAGGGCGAAAAACTCCAACTTGAATCGATCATAACTCGAGATCTAAAAATCCAAATGCTATGAAATTTTCGCAGGAGCTTGCATATAGATAGAAGAATGTCCACGCCAAGTTTCTTCACGATTGGACACCATTATGATCGATTCGAACCAAGGGTCAAATCGATCCCAAAGTGGGCCCGGATCTCCAGAATCCGTCCATGTGGGCCTTCTCACGTGCCAGAAGCGTTCTCCCCTGATTTTTGGTGAAATATCAGCCTCCTACAACTATAAATAGAGCCCCTGGTCATTCAGAAAGGGGAACGGAGAATTTTAGAGTAAGAGAACGCCCGGACGCTGCCAGAATTGCTTCCGAGCACCACCGCTGCCTTTGATTTCGAATTTTGGCTTACTACTTGCTGTACTTTGACATAAAAAAAGTTGTATTCTTCGAATATTAAGAAATAAAGTATCAAAACTTCATAGTGGACGTAGGCAATATGCCGAACCACTCTAAATTGTTGTCTCTCGTGCAACCTACTTCCTGTTATTTGGAGTTTTTGTTAGATAATCCACATTTTAATTTAGTTCCTTCATTTATTATCTCTTCAAAAAATTCCGACGAGTGTTGTGCCCAATTTTGACACAAACAACCGGCGGTACCCCAGTAGCCCTGCCATTGTATGGAATCCAAAATCCAATAAGTGCCATACGTATTAGTTGTGCCCAACTATGTTGGAACGTGAGATGTAAGCATTCCAGCTATTTCTGTATTTTACTTGACAACCTTAGACACTATTATAATATCACTGGATTTCCTATCAAATATTTTGGTTAGCGTAAGGTAGAAACTTTTCCATGTTTATTTATGGGAAGTCTTACGTGATACCTTTCTTTTTTAAAGGTTTTTCAAAAGTTAAGCAACTTTAACCTGTTACTCACACCAGACCCATGTCTGACCTGGAGTTTATTTCTGTTTTTCTTAAACTCTTGGTTACTCAAATTTTTACGTGTAGCTAAGGGGTTCAGGTTAGCTTTGATGAATTATGGAGGAGCAAATGGAGTATTAAAAGTTAAAAGGAGTATTTGAACCATTAAGTATTAAAAGTTATGTTTCAAAGCTATGGTTTCAAGGTATATAGTTTTGAAAAGGCTATGATTTTTGGAAAAGATATATTTGAAATAAGAGTGATATCATATTGATTTGGGTCTTAAAAATATAAATGATATCGTATTTATATAGGTTTAAATGAATATTTTATTCTGGTTTTAAAGGTATGAATTTATTTTGAAATAACCGCGGTGTTATAATAACGTTTGGTTGTTGAAGAGACCGGGACCGGAAGTTGTCATACTCTCTGCCAACCCCGAAAACCACTTCAACAAACGTGTACGCGGTGGAGATTGCAGAATGATGTAGGATGGTGGCGGCGTTTCCTTTGAGGTAAATACGTGGACCCAGCTCCCGTGAGTTGGCATAGGGTGGCTAAAACAGGAGCGATTCTTGGGCCAAGGAGTTAGCGCCCTTTATCGGATACTCCTCTTCGATATTATACTCTGACTTTGGATTGATTCGGTGGCCACTTTTGATTTCTTTGATTTTAGGGGGGAGTTTGTCCGAGGTGGGCGGTAGTAGCTACTACGCGTTACCACCAGCCCGGATGCATAATTGGTATATCTACCCTGGCATTACCTAGTTGTGCCGTGTCACCTACCCTATCACGCCTTGTACGAGTTTCTATTTGTGTCGTACCTATGGAGTATCCTCTGGTAGCCTTCCGATCAGGAGGTATTACGATACTATATAGACTATTGGCATTATTTGTGTCAAGGGCTATATGGGTAACCCCTTAATGCTATTTAAAAGTAAGTTTATTTTACAATTAGACACTATTATAATAGCGAAATATACTACATAGTAAATAGTTTAACGGATCCTTAAGAGTGAATTCCGAGCATCTTTTGAGTTACTACACTCATATTTACTTCTGTTAATTTAACTTACATAAGATCTTTTAGCTCTGACTTGAGTGTTTTGTCTTTTCAATTCGCTCGGGTCAGTCCGGGCGCTTCAGGATTTGAAGATTTAGCTCTGGAGGACGAAAATGAAGATTTGTATTATTATTATTATTTATATTATTGCACTACACTCATACTGTTCCGCTGCATTGTTATTGGTATGTGTAACTTTGATTAATGTTGTAAGTATAATCGAATATTTTGTAAAACAGCTTTATAAACTGTATATTTGATTATTATATTTTATCCTTCCGCTGTGAGATTCTATTTTGTTTTATTTCTTCTCGTTTTTCTTATTTACCCCATAACAATCCGCCCTTCCGAACGGTTCGAATTGGCACGGGTGTCAATTTAAAACGTGCGTAAAGGAAGGATGTTACAGAATTTTTGATAAGTTAATGAAGGTCATTAACTTGGGATTATTTATTAATTAATTAAAGTAATTAATTTTGATAATTAATTAGATTAATTAAATTTTATAATCATTAAGGTATTTGGTTGAGTACGATTACTTTGTGAAGGTAATTTGAGTTATTAATTACTCATTGTTATTAATTAATTAATTTGATTAGTTTAAATTAATTAATTAAGTTTAATTAATTTAGAATAATCATTTGATGAATTAATAAGTAACTAATGGAGGATAATTACTCAGAGAAGTAATTAAGATGAGAAATTACTGAATGTATCTTATGGAAGTATGGAAGAGTTGGGGTTATTTGCTTGTGTAATTATTATAAAGGATAATTACTTTGTGAAAGTAATTAATAATTAATTACTTGGTGTAAGTAATTTAAGCATTGATTGATTAAGTCATATGGGAAAATAATTAAGAAATTAATTAATGGTAATTAATTACTAATAAAATTTATCAAGGATGATTAAAAATTAATTAATTATTTAATATAATTAATTTAGGGGTAATGAATGAAGTAATTAAGAATAATTAATTACCGAAGTTAATTAATCAAAAGTAATTAATAATTAAGGTTAATTACTTAATGAAGTTAATTAATTTAAATGTAATTAGGAATCATTAATTAATATAATTAATGAAGTGATTAAGAATTAATTAACTGAGATTAATTAATCAATGATAAGTGAATAAAGTAATTAATTAATGTAATTAATTAATGATCAATGTAATTAATTATAATTAATTAATTAATTAATTAAGTAATTAAAGGTTAATTACTATATTTGGTTAAGGATAATGAATTTGTGAAAAATTAATTACTTGAATGAATTAACTAATGATAAATCAAGGGGATTAATTAGGGGTTAATTAATTAGTGATTGGTTTGTAATCAATGGTTATATAAGCAAGATTTATAGATTGAGGTAATTAATTTAATTTACTTTAAATTAATTAGAGACGATGTAATTAATTTAATTCATTTTAAATTAATTATATATGGTGCGATTATTAAATCCATGTTTATATATGGATGATACAGATTTCCTTGAATGGTTTGAATCTCAGATACGAGATTAGTAATGATGTGTGATATGGATGCATTGGTTGCATGGTGATGGTGAATTGGATTATCTTCTGATAATGATAATATGGATTATCTATGGTGATGATTATATATTGTGATGATGTGAATTATCTATCTGTGTGTGTATAGATAATTAAATTGAATTGTTTTAAAACTTATAACAACTTGGACCTAAAAGATGGCGTTTTGGATTTGATGAGACCGGGATCAGGTTTCCATATTTGGATATCCGAAAACCACATCGATCCAAATTAACGATAGGTCGTGAATCTCGAATGGGATGAAAATTCAGAGTGCAAGGGTTATCGTCGTTAAATCTGAGGGTGATTCCAAAATGAGTGTAACGAGATAATGCCTTCGGTTTCGCTCGAACCCGGAACAAACTTGTATGGATTGAATGCTTTCAGAACATCGTTAGGAGGGAGATGAGCATTCTAAGAGATGTGTTCTCTAAAGGTAATCGTAGCCTCAAGCCTCATCAACCGAGAATGGCTAAAACAGGGGAGGTGCAGCAAGGCTAAGTGGGTCATGCCCAAGTAGGACAAGATTTTCCCCTATCTAGAAGTCCCTTTTTATTCGGCTGTGTGGGGCGGTTGACTTGCGACAACTGCCGGGGTTATCTTGTTCGGGACTATCCAGTAAGGGATGGTTCCGGCCTTGTGATGCAGGGGAGCAGGCGTACTCCTCGGTACGGTGATCTAGGCCACATACTGTGACAGGTGGTACCCCAGTAGCCCTGCCATTGTATGGAATCCAAAATCCAATAAGTGTCGTACGTATTACTTGTGCCCAACTATGTTGGAACGTGAGATGTAAGCATCCAGCTATTTCTGTATTTTACTTGAAAACCCTAGACACTATTATAATATCACCGGATTTACTATCGAATGTTTTGGTTAGCGTAAGGTAAAAACTTTTCCATGTTTATTTGTGGGAAGTCTTACGTGATACCTTTCTTTTTTAAAGATTTTTCAAAAGTTAAGCAACTTTAACCTGTTACTCACACCAGACCCATGTCTGACCTGGAGTTTATTTCTGTTTTTCTTAAACTCTTAGGTACTCAAATTTTTACGAGTAGCCAAGGGGTTCCAGTTAGTTTTGACGAATTATGGAGGAGCAAATGGAGCAGGAGGCTTCTGCGTTGTAGTTATCTAGTAATCCGCTGTGTTGGTATCTCTGAGTCGTTTGTTTGAGTTGTTTTGTATTGTATTGTAATGACTAGACAGGTGTTTATAATTGTCTAGTATGTGTTGTATTAATTGTGTAACTCTGATAGTTGTTGTATATCTATGTAATACTTTTGTTATTAATATAATTTATTCGTTCCGCTGTTGAGATTCTGTTGTTGTTTTCTTCTTTCTTCTCTTTCTTTCTCTTTCTATCTCTTTCTTTCTTAATTCATGATACGTCTTTCTGGTTAGTGGAAGACGGGTCGTGACAGTAAATATCAGATTGTTTAACAACCTATACTATATATAAAATCCTTGCGAATGCAAAATCATTGAACAACAAACTTCCAAACTGTACGCAGACTACAAAATCCTACAACCTTTACATAGTAAAATATAATACTATAAAACAAAACAAACCCATACTACAAATTCTTTAACTAATATAAACTTGCAAACACTTGAATGAATGAATACTCTGTACCATACAAATTTCAAAACCCAAATAAAGTACATATATATATATATATATATATATATATATATACACAATAACAGACTCACGCATACCAATATATTACCAATATAAATATAATGTATAATATATGCTGCTTTTTATATACAATGAAATAGCATGTACGCATGATGATATACGTAAAATTCCAAATGGAACACTTCTCTTATCGGTACCCTCTTTTTTTTTGCAACTTATGTACAAACGCATAAATCAATATATAACATATCTAAAAACCAAATTCCTTTATCTTATATATCTCTGCTAATACGGTCATGCACCATTTATAAAATCTAACATGCTGTTCCTAAACTATAACTGACAGTTACAATACATATAAAACCAATTTTCCCATAACAAGCAATCGAAAAATATAGATACCATAGCAAGATAAAAAAAATATAAACACATACTTGTATATACTTTCTCTCCTATGTATGTATACTTGCAGCTGAGATGGATGGGAGCTTGGTGGCGAGGCATGGGTATTGGAAACATTCGGAGGAGTGATGCAAAAAGGCGAGTGGCAGCACAGGTTATCGCGGTGGAAGCTGTGTTGCGACAGGGAGATTCCGGTGGTGAGATGAATGGAGTCGGCTTGGCATGGCCGAAGTACTCGGGTTGAGCGAAGGTGGTGGCGGTGACTTCGAAGTTGAACTGGAGGGCAGATCGAAAAGCTTAGGTTTGGGTTCTATTCTACGGTGAAGGAAGGGCCGGTTAGAAGGAAGGAGGTGAGGTTGATTGCCATGTGGTGGATCCTCGTCAGGTTGCATGTGCGACAGAGAGAGCGGTAATTTGCTCTTTCTTTTTTTTATTGCCATAATGAGAAGATGAAAGTAGCAGATGAAGAGAAGAGAACGTGACCAAAAATCAAAAGACTTGAAGACGTACAACCCTTTGCTAATACATTTTTCTTCTTTTTAAATGACAGTGATAGAACGAAGAACAGAATTCAAGTAAGTTGTATCGAATACCAGGAATGGAGGAAGTCATGCATAAAATTTCAAAGAAGTAAATGCAGATGGCCGCTGAAATTATACAGTGGAAAATTTAAATGGTCACGGAGTTTAAAAGTTAAAATTTTGGGACCAATATGATTGTCCGTTACGCAGGTTCCGCCGCATACCAGACATCCTAACACACAATTGAATATACCACAGAGATCAGCACAACGAGACGATCAAAACGGCATACGGATATCAGTGATACGATTGAATTATAAAAATTTGAATTTTCTACTAGCGGAAAATGCAGCAAAAATGCAGAAAAATAAGATCGACGGAGCTAAAGACGTCCGAATTTGGAAAAACAAAAAATGACGTCTTACACAGAAGATGGTTTACGATTTTTCTATATAAAATATTTAGGTTTCGAAAGCATTTTATTTTCATCAATTCCTAACTGATTAAATTGAAATAAAATTACACACGAAAATAAACTTTCATATTTTCGGATGAAAATTTACTAGTTGCTATATTTAACTAGATGCATTTCAAATATTAATTTTTATTTCAAAATTTTATCGTTTATAATTTCTAAAAATTTCAATTAAATATATTAGTAAAACAAATAAAATTTATCGAAAATTTATGGGTCGCTACACTCTTCGGTACTCAAAACTTTTCGTCCCTAAAAAGGAAGGAGGTAGGAGAATAGAACAACTAGAAGAAAATATATCGAAAACAAAATAAAACAATTAATTTTGAACCATATAAATTTTGATTTAAATAAATTAATATTCATTAATTGGTTTAAATTCAAGGTATTTTAATTTAGTTGGTTTAAATTCAATTTATTAATATTTGATACAAAAGGTTTCTTCAAAACAAAATTTTATTTAATTTGTCTCATTTATTCATTATTTTATTATCCAATTATCCTTTATTTACAATTTCCCAAAATCATAAATTTGAATAATCATCTATTAAAATTATATTTTATTAAGCAGATTTAAGTTTTCCTTGATTCCAAAATTTTTATTATATTTATTCCACTAAATATATCTTATCACATATACTAAATAGATTGTCACTTATTATAACCACTCAAACTATTTATGAATTCCGTTGATATCATTTTATATTGTATAATATTCAATTACATAGTTAACTTTTAGAAATTTTGGGAAGTTATATATGGAATGCAATTGGGTATTATACAAATAAAATTTTACAATTTAGTTATTTCAAGTTATTCAAAATCTTTGCCTTCATTTTATAATTAAAAACATCTTTTAACATAAATTTAAGAATTAAGTTTCTAATTTCACTTTAAAAATTTAGAGATAAATATATCTATATATATCAAATCAAATATATATATAATCATATACCTGTATATAATATATTATAAATCAAGTCATTCTTAAGAAGTTCAAATCAAATTCATTTTCCAAACAAAAAAAGTAGCAAAGCTACTGAATGGTCTCTCCACTTCAAACTCAAAAATAAATGTCAATGATGCGGCCGCCATCACGAAAATTATTTTCCAGCGACAAAAGAGGAGAGCACTGATTTAAACATTTAAATTTTTTGTCAATAATTTCTATTTGAAAATACTTGAATAATATACACTTTAAAACTTAAAAGTCAAAGTTTGAAATCGCCAAAAATTAAATTCTCAAATTCTTTATTTAAATTCATTTCAAACTCTAAATTAATTTATAAACCATATTTTATAACTTGCCTCAATTTATATGTTGGAAAAAAATCAGTAATTTACGAAATAATAAATGAAAATCAAATATTATCATTTTTAACAACCAATTCAGTTAATAATTCAATTTCAGAAAATTATACTTATATATAATATAATCATGCAAAACTTTATTTCATTAACCAAATTGAAAATAATATTGTGTCAGTTTGATCTACTCAAGTTTTTTTTGGAAATCCTATCGATAGCGTTGATCAGACGAATCGATCGAAATCCCAAATCAACATCAACAGCTCAAACAACACAATATATATTTATAAAACATTTTTAATATTAATTTACAAACACACTTCCTCGATCGACGATACAAGAATGGATTTCAAAGCAAGGATAGAGATTCAAATTTGATGGACTCAAATTAAAGAGAATTTTGATTTGAAGATAAGTTCGAAACAAAGATTAGATGATATTTATATAAATCGCGGGAAACCTTAATTGGGTCGACCGTGACTTAATGAATAAGATCGGTGCAGAATTTCTAGGCAAATCGACATTCGATCGCAAGAGATAGAATTCAGGTATAGCAGGAGATAGATAACGCCGTAAACCGAGGATATAGAAATCTCTGGTAAATCGATGTCTATTATAAAGGAGTTTCACCTCTTTAAAAATCATATCGTGGAGCTATGGGATGCTCCAGAATTCAGAAGAATACAAATAGTAAGGGACAAGAATGAATTTCGAAACCGAGGGACGTTTCGAAAATTCAAAGGAAATTCAATTCAAAGATGAAGGATTCAGGCACGAACGAAAGTGATTCTGTAAATACATCTATATGCTAAGCTTTGCCTAGAGCTACCAAAGCTTTGATTCCAAATGTAACGACCTGATATTTTCAACTATTCGCATCCCAACATGCCGAAATTGAATTGTTCAAAATACCAGATTGTAAGTTTATATTTGGCAAAACTCAGCATATACAGTAAATAAATAATCACAAAATCACATACACATAGTAATATAATAATATGCAGTGGAAACAAAAGAATAGTAGTTCATGAAGCTACTATATATATAACAGCGTTAAATTAGTTACAGCAAAAGTCTCGAATACAATAGTGAAATACAAGAATCAGAAGACATCACTAGAATCAACTAAATATCTGAAAGCTGGATCGATAGCTGGATCTCCAAGCGAAGCTCCAACTCCAAAGGTGAGTCTCGAATACTAGTAAGCTCAGTCTGACCCGAGCGTAACGCAAAACACAAAACACTCGAGTCAAGAATAATATTCTTATATCAATAAATCCAACTCAAGTGAAAGAACAACCGAAATACACGTAACTCAAAGGATGTTTGGGGTAGCCATCCTCTAAGGATCTGTTAAACTATCTACTATATAGTAGTGTACGCGAAGTAGATAATGCCTATCAATAATATAAAGTATCAAAATAGTGTTAAGGCGTTACCATTATCTCCTTTAACACATTTTATTTAAGCATCATAGTCTATACAGCACTGTAAACTCCACCGTAATTAGTGGGATATCAGGGAGTACTTCATAGATATAACACAAAACAAATCGCAGTGGTTGTGTATAGGGATACAAGTATGACAAGGCACATGAGGTAACACCCAAGGTAGTGAAACTACCGTTTGCCTGCTCCGGACTGGTGAGAACGCATCGCCGCAACGATCGCAACACCGCGAAGCAACACTCCCAATTCAAGGGTGCGCACCAATTAATAACAAGTAATAAGTAGTTTACGAAGAAGTGTGTTCGCTCGAGGTGGCTAACCCCATTTGGCCTGACACGGCTCCTGTTTTAGCCATTTCCAATTTGACACGAGTGTCAAGGCTATCCATTATCGTTCTCTTTCTTCAATCATCACGTACATCATTCCAACCACTTCATTCTGGATCACACTCCGCATATAGTTATTAAAGTGGTTTTCGGTTTAACAGAGAGTATGTCCATAACCGATCCCGGTTTCTTTAATAACTTTCGTAATTATTACGCCGATTGGTCATTTAATAAATTTAAAAAAAACCAAATCAATTTCAATCTCACTAAGAATTTGAAAGCCAACATTTCATTCGTCTATCTATATCAATTTCTATAATTTACGTTTCAAAACTTCCAATTTAACCATTTCAAAACTCTATAATTCAACTTCAAATTTTTTATTTAAAACAATTCAAATATTATTTTAAATTCATATAGGGTTTCAGTAATTTAATTTAACATTCAAAGCAATTTAAATTCATTGATGGCTTCATTAAATAATCATTTAAATTAAGTAAATTTATCATTTCAAAACAATTCCAATTGAACTTCCAATTCATTAAATCAATCACTTAAGTTTACCTACATTATATCAAAACTTATGAATTAAATTAAATTAAATTCGTCAAATTAAATTCTTTAAATTACAAGTCTCATATTAATTTCCTTCAATCACATTCTATTTCTTATTAAATAAATTCAATTTCACTTATTTACTTATTTAATTTAAACAAATTTCAAAACTTAATTAATAAAGAACTCAATTTCACTTATTACAGAATTCAATTTCACTTATTAGAGAATTCAAATTTCATTTAATTATTAAATAATTTCAAAACTTGATTTAATAATTTACTTAAATTTAAACAACATTCTTTCATCAAACACTTTGTTACTCATAATACTTTGTAAATTAAAATTTAGAAATCCTAATGCTTGGAATCATAACACTTCCCACTTAACTGTTTAAATATAAATAATAGTATATACAATCAAATAATTTATAATTTAAAGTAGTTTATATAAAATAGTTATAATTTAAAATAGTTTATATGTAATAAATTTATAAAGCAACATATGTAAATAGTTTTAAATGTAATTTAAAATACCTTATATAATAAAATAGCTTTCTCAAATTTCATAAATCGATTCAAATCAACTCAATTTCCAAGATTAAAATTTAATCAAATCCTAAATCATCAATTTTAATTTATTTCAGTTTCTCAATAAACCATTTCAAACTATATCGATTTTCAATATAGATTTTTAATCACAAAATAAAACATTTCAATTTCAATACTTTCAAGCTTTAAATATTCAAACATTTCCAAACAAGAATTGATAATTCCATATATATATATATATATATATATGTATATATATATATATATATATCAAATTCACTATATAGCTTAAAATCAAGAAATTTACTATATATAAAATATTCATTTATATAATATTAAAAATCAATATTTATATAAAACCATATATTTCTTTCCAAAACCATAGAAATCATTTTCAAAATATTCATATATATATATATAGACCAACGGTGTCTGTATATAATTTTCTATCCTATGGTCAGGTGATACGGGTATTTGTCATTTCAATCGATAATTTAAATATATACGGATATATATATCATTTCAACCTGTAATCCCAAATTTATTTCAAATGAAAATCGCTTGGGTTAATCATTTCAATCCATAACGATTTTCTTCTATTCTACAGATCGTTCGGGTGTATATCATTTCAACCCATAGGGAATTCTATACTAACAGGGAACTTGCAGAGTGATAGCATATATAATAATAATATAACAAGCATGTAACAGCCGTGATTTTATTAACGTCGTAATAAATATTTTAAAATATAAATTTTACATTAAAAATTTTGAAAAGAAAAATAGTGTAAATAATTTATAAAACTGGTTGCCAAGTTTTTTGTTGCGGTGAATATTACTAAGTGATGTTATGTTCTTTATTGGCCTTCACGTGTAAATAAAGTGGTCCATTTCTAAAGCTAAGTTGAACATTCTTTTCTTTGCTGTCATTACATTTTAAAAAAAGAAAAAAAGAAAGCAAATTTATGATCTTGCTGTCACATTCCTTGTTGTGACAAACTTTGTGAAAGCATTGTATGAACACAATTTGCTATCACTTTCATAAACATTCCAAGCTATCCTACTTTAGTACTTACATTGCTTGAAATAATATGCACAGTGTGCGCAAGCATGCACTTGATATAGAGAAGGTATTTAAGTAACTTTGTCAATGTTTAAGATGACGTGCACATCATTGGCTAGCACGCATGCTTTTTACAGAGCAAAAGTTTAAATATTTCTATCATCATTATGTTATGCAGTGAGTCCATTTTTGGTTTCTTTATACATGTTTCATTTAATGCTAGTAGGCCTGCACGTTTTCTAAATTAATGCAATGGTACAAAAATTCTTTTCAACACCTGTAGCATTTTTCATTTTAAAAAAAAAGCTTCAGTAGCCAAGGGGAATGCATTAATGGCAGGGTGAAAGTGGATCCTTTGCAGATCTGGATTTTCCATTGGCTTTGAAAAAAAAAATATGAGTTTCAACTCACTTCTCTAATTTATTATCCTTTGTTGCGTGCATTGAATGCAAGTGTCAAGCTTTTATCTTCATGCGTGCATTTTTTTGTGGTAAGCTACGGATGTCCAGGTTATATATCTCACCTACGTGCAACTTCATGCGCGTGAACTAGTTAGTGTCATTTAATTTATGTATGCAAGTGTCAGATTGTTTTATATGTATAAGTCTCTCATGCGTACGTGCGCAAGTTGCCCAGATCACTCGTTATATATTGCATGCGTGTTCAAGGGGTTAGTTTTTGTGTGTCAGGTTACATTTTCTTCACGTATAAACTTGTGCACATATATGACTTCATTTAAAATTTTCATGCGTGACCTCATTTAATATTCATGCGTAACTTCTTCAGTGAAGTATTCGAAAGGAAAAAAAGAAATATGCAAACCTGGACACTTCTTTTAGGGCATATATGTGAACTAAGTAATGACAGTTCATCTATTTTGGAAACAAGCTTTGTTTTTTTTCTTTCGTGCGTGTAGAAGATAGTCCCAGGTCATTTATTTTATTTACCTTATTCCTTGCGTATATTAGTGCATGCACCGGTGAAAAACAAAACTAGGACATTGATATTTTGTCCATCTTTATGCCGTGTGTGCAACTTGCATTGCCCAGGCAAGTATGCATGTAAGGCACAAAAGCTAAATCCTAGTTATTTCTTTTTTTTGTTTTTTTGTCTATTTTGTTACGTGCATGTGTGTGGATATTGCTCAGGTTAATTTTTTTCTTCTTTCTAAAGTATTGTGCATGCATTTCATTTTTGAGCAAAAATGTTTTAAAAGTGTACGCTGTGACAGTGGAAATTATTTTGATGAAAGTATAGTGGTCAGTCCACTATTTAATTTACATTGGACCGGTGCTACGTTTTAAAACGTATTTTATTGCCGTTATTTTATAACGGATTTTTTTTACTCCTGTGCTATATTTTTGAAATGCGTGTTGTTTTGATGACATTTTTGGCAAATAAAAATTACTGTTGTTTTGACTTCAATAACCGTCAATTTTAAAGTGAATTTTTAAGCGGTTATCCCGCAACGCTGGGTTGATATCCGTTTTTATGGTGTTTTGTGAAGTGCAATTTCCTCGTTGAAATTGCTATAGTTGTTGCTTTTTTAATCACGTGTTTTAAAAATCATTTTAAAATAAAATTATTTCCAAAAATTTTACACTTTGCGCTTTCAATAGAATGAGGAAGCTTATTTAAACGCTTTAGCAAAATTGAGGACTAACACTTTTACTGATTCGCTTAATTCCGGACATGTCCGTTTGAGAACGTAAATTTTATTTATACAAAATACACAATTTTGCACTTTCAAGAAAACGATGAAGAGATTTAAATGATTTAGCAAAAGTGCGGAATATGGAACCACACTTTTACTAATTCGGTTAATTCCGGACTCGTTAATTGAATTATTCATTGTGGATTTGTTGTTTGATGATTTTTGTTGGGATTTCAAGCCACTATGATGGACCTTCGGGTCAAATACCAGTACTAGACCTTCGGGTCATATGTTGGACCTTCGGGTCATTTGTTGGGCGCCATAATTATGATGATAGTACTTAGTAGGCTTCGGCCATATGTTGATGCACGTGCGGTGTAGCTTAGACTCGCCATATGATGGGATCGATCCACTTTTATGTTGATTTCTCTAGTAATCTATTTTTGATTTCTAGATTTTGTGAATTGGTGTTTTGAATTCAAGTGTGAATTTGAAAGTTGATTTTGATGAAGTTTGATGTGATTTCTTCATTTAAACTATGTTGATTTCTTATATTGAATAGTCTCATTCGAGATTATTATTATTTTGCTTTGATGTTATTTATGATGTATTCACTTCTAAGAATAAATTAGACTGGGCCGTTTGTTATTTTCTTTTAAATAATACTCGGGTCAGACCGAGTTATTTTAGGGTAATCTCTATCTCTGATTCAGTTGCAGCTTCAGCTTTTGGGATTTCAGATCATCTTTTGCCAAGCCTTCGAGAAGTACTTTTGGTTTATTAGTTCTCATCTCATGTATGTTATGATGCATATGCATATGTACATTTGGTTCTTGTGAACGATCGGTTGTTGTAGCATGTATCCAGACTTGTCTTGCTCTATATATCTGATATTTCTGTTCTGATGTGATTATATCTATCAGTGTTGTTATTATTATGAGTTGTTCTGAATTTTTCTTAAGCCACTGTAGTTTCGTTTTAGATTTGGATTGAATATATATCTTTGAGAGTAATTTATACAACTCCTATCGATGTAATCAATACTCATCTAAGGCATAACTTACAGATGGTCACTTCTAACAAGCCTTATTCTTCGCAATAGCATACGTTATTCCTTATAATAACCTTTGTTATTGTGAGCATAGAGGTGGGGCGTCACAGCATGGTATCAGAGCTGAATTTCAGAACAAATTATAATAAACACAGAACAGAAGCAGAATGGAACATGTGTTACAACTATTCGAGGGTTTTATTCGTGCCTTTCTAATCTATCTTTTCCACTTTAACATGTTGGAGTATGTCTAGGAATAAATTGCATATTCCGTAGTATTCCATTTGTTAAATTTCTTATCAATTGTGTATTGTTTTAACTAATCTTTACCTTCTCTTGTCTCTCAGCCTATGGCTGGAACAGGCAGAGGGAGGCATTCTTCTACAGGCCCGTCTAGTGGTTCTCATCCGGACGGTGTCTATATGTCAGCTGATCAGTTCATGGAGCTATTTCGGGGTACTCAGCCTTCTGTTTCTACTCCCGCTGCCCCTACTCAGAAATCTGCCTTCGCCCGCATGTGTAGTGACTATTCCCACCTTGGAGGTCAGCCATTCAAGGGATCAGAAAGTGTAATGGAGGTTCAGACTTGGTTGTGCACTTATGAGCGCATATTTTCTCGGATGGATCTTTCTGATCATCATCGAATTCTCGTGGCATCTAGCATGTTGCAAGAGCGTGCGTTGGATTGGTATGAGCTTTTTATTGCAGAATTTGATGAGTCCTCTCTCTCTTGGATTCATTTTAAGGAATGTTTCGAACTTAAGTTCGTTCCTGAATCAGAAAAGGCTAATCTTGCTCGTAATTTCCATGAGTTGAAGCAAGGAAAGTCATCTGTTTCTGATTATGTTGCAACTTTCGAGGCCTTATCCAAATACGGAGTTGAGTTTATTAACACTCCGCGTAAGAAGAATCTTCATTTTTTTGATGGTTTGAAGAAGTATTTGAAGAAAGTTCTTTTGCTTCAGCTTAAGCTCTCTTTTGAGGAGCTTGTTGATTCGGCTCTTTGTCTTGAAGCTGTTGAAAAGGAACGTAATAGTTGTGAGGAGATTGAGGTTTTTAAGAACCCCAACAAGAAGAGGTTTCCATTTCGTAAGCCTAATTCTTCCAACCAGAAGAAGAAGAAGCAAGTTACCTCTAGTTCTCAGCCTAGTAGTGCACTTTCTGTTCAGAGGGCGTGCTATAATTGTGGTTCTTTGGATCATCTTCTTCATAGCTGTCCTAAACCTCGCATTTGTCGTTATTGCAAGAAAGAGGGTCATTGGGTTTTTGATTGTCCTATTGCTCCTAAGGGTTTCAAATCTGGAAAGCTTAATGTTGCTAAAGCTTCTGGTGATTCTTCTAAGCCTAAAGGTATTACTCCTTCTGTTTTGGAAGGTTTCATTTTATTTCATGGTCATTCTATTAGAGTTCTTTTCGATACGGGTGCATCGCTTTCATTCGTGTCGAAGGAGCTTGTTGATATTATTCATTTGGATGTTATTACTCTTTGCGACCCATTGAGGATCGTAAATCCTATTGGTGGATCCGCTACTCTGGTTTGTTGTGTGTTGATGTTGAGATTATTCTTTGTGGTTCTTCCTTTCATGCGAATCTGCATGTTATGGATCATCTTGATTTTGATATGATATTGGGTATGGATTGGCTCGTCCGTTATGAAGTTCAAATCCTATGTCCCGAAAGAACTTTATATCTTAAGCATCCCGATGCTAGCGAGCAGTTATCTATTATATTTCAAAGCATGGATCATACTTCGAATGCTTTCATCTCTTCATTCGAATCTGAGGATGACATAGATAAAATTCCGGTTGTTTTTGATTTTTCTGATGTTCTTGAGCCTATTTCGAAATTGCCACCGAAGAGGGAAATTGAGTTCTGTATTGATCTTATCTCTGGTGCTCATCCTGTCAGTCGTCCTCCCATGAGGATGTCTGCTAAGGAAAATAAGGAACTCAAGGAACAATTATCTGAGTTGGAAGCCAAGCGTTTTATTCGTTCTAGCTCATCTCCTTGGGGCGCAGCCGTTGTCTTTGTTAAGAAGCCAGATGGTACTCTTAGGCTTTGCATTGATTATCGCAAGCTTAACGAGGTTACTACCAAAAATAGGCATCCATTACCTAGGATCGACGACATGTTCGATCAATTAGGTGGCACTAAGCTCTTCTCCCAACTCAATCTTGCTACCGGTTTTCATCGGTTACGAGTTATGAATGATAGCATTCCTCTTACCGCATTCCGTACTCGTTGTGGTTCTTACGAATGGCTTGTTATGCCGTTCGGTTTGACGAACGCTCCGACGTATTTTGTTGATCTTATGAATCGGATATTCCGGGAATATCTCAATAAGTCCGTCTTGGTTTTCATTGATGACATTCTTATTTATTCCAAATCTAAAGCCGATCATATTCAGCATTTGGGGATTGTTTTGAGCACTCTTCGTCAGCATCAGCTTTATGCCAAATTCTCCAAGTGTCACTTCTTGGAGAATAGGATGAAGTTTCTCGGTCATATTGTTTCTTCCGATGGTATTTCTGTCTATCCTTCAAAGATCGAATCTATTCAGAATTGGAAGAGGCCCGAGACTGTTACTGAGATCCGTAGTTTCCTTGGATTGGCCAGATATTATCGCCGGTTTATTAAGGACTTTTCTCGTATTGCTTTACCGCTTACCACTCTAACGAGAAAAGTTGTTCCTTTTATTTGGTCGGATAAGTGTGAGAATTCTTTCTTGAAGTTAAAAGATCTCCTTACTCATGCTCCTATCTTAGTGGTTCCTGAAGGGAATCATGATCTTGTTGTTTATACCGATTCCAGTGGTTTTGGGCTCGGTGCTGTTCTCATGCAAAAGGATAGAGTAGTTGCCTATGCTTCTAGACTACTAAAGCCTAACGAGATTCATTATGCTACCCATGATTTGGAGTTAGCCGCCATAGTCTTTGCTTTAAAGATTTGGCGACATTATTTATTGGGCGAGCGTTTTATTCTCTTTACTGATCACAAATCTCTTAAGTATTTATTTACTCAGAAAGAGCTTAATATGAGGCAACAGCGTTGGCTCATATTTCTTGCTTCATATGATTTCGATATTCAGTATACCAATGGTAAGGTAATCGAGTTGCTGAAGCGCTTAGTCGCAAGCAGCAGGTTGTTGTTTCCATGATGCTAGCAGAGTGGAATATTTTGGAAGCTTTATCTCTTTGTGATATTAGAGACCGTCCTTCAGTTTCTGATTCTCTCATGCTTTTATTTAGCATGGAAGCTCGTCCTAGTTTGTTGGATCGTGTTGTCGATGCCCAGAAACAAGATCCACATATTGCTTATCTTATTCAGAGTAGTAAATTGGAATCCCGAAGTGATGACCTAAAGGATTTCAATATTGATGTCCATGGTTGTATTCGTAAGAAGGGTAGATTGATCGTGCATAAGGTTTCTAATCATAGAAATGACATTCTCGAGGACTATCATCGTTCTAAGTATACTATCCATCCGGGTAGTAGTAAGATGTATGCTGATATGAAACACTTATACTATTGGGAGGGTATGAACCATGATATTGCAAGTTATGTAAGTCGTTGCATGGCTTGTCAACTTGTTAAAGCAGAACACCAGCATCCCTGTAACGAATGCGACTTTTCGACGCTCGAAAACCGACATTAATACGTCCACTGTATCAACTGCCGAGCAATCGAATATCGGAAAACCGTACCGTTATGGTTAAAGAAGAAGAAAAGGGTTGAAAAAGAGAGAAAAAAACAAAAAACAATATCAGAATCTCACAATCGCAGCGGAACAACATATAATAGATAAATGAATAATCTTTAAACAAAGAACTATATCAGTTATTACATTACATTATATTACATTACATTATCGGAGTGTACAACAATAACAACAAACAGCGGAAAAGAAATACTATATACTAGTGAATACGCCATGCCATCCAGCTTGCCTCCAGCAACTCCTGAATTCCATAATATCCTGATAAACCTAACTCTTGACTGCCCGTGTGGAAATTGGTGGGCACCCAGAGTTTAGGAAGGAAACAATAAACTCCGAGTCAGTCATGGGACTGGTGTGATAATTTAAAATAGTTTATCTTTAAAAACAAACAACAGGATAATTTTTGAAGTCAATTCGCAATGCTTTTTGAAAATGTAACTACCATAAGATCTCCCACCACACACACAATGCAAACGCGGACTTGGAGGAGATTTCTTCTTATGTTAGTCAAAGATGCTTACTACGTAAAATCAAATCATTTTTGATATTATTTTTAGTGCATAGTGTAGAAAACATTTCGACGGTAGAATATAAATCTTAGCCAGCATAGGTACCATTATATTATGCCTACTATAGCTGCCATATTAGGTAGCAGGTTCTACAACTAAAACCGTACAAGGTTCATATTGTTTCTTTGAATTTCCAACAAATGGTCAGGCCAAGGAACTTCCCATTGCCACATGGGTACGCCTCTGGAAAGACGACCCGAGAACCTAACCAGATCTCTGCCAACATAAGGCCGGGTTACCCTTCAAACAGGGTAACTACTGACACGAATATGTCATTCCCCGATCGTAACCGATCTATATCCGAGGATCCTAGATTCCAACAAACACAAAGTAATAAATTTGCAGCAACAACATAGGTTAAGTATCTGGGCTCCATACCATGATACCACCTCTATCCAGAAGGAATGACATACACTAAAGGGGTGCTACCCCCTAATAACCTTGCTGCATCCTTCCTGTTTTGACCATTTCCGGGGTGTGAGGTTCGACGAAGTCTCGTCCACAAAGCCACGCTTTATACAAAAGCTGTGCTTTGATCACATATGCTCAACAGCAATTAGCATACCACACTACCAAATTGGGAGTATATCACTAATAACCTTCAACTACATAACCACTGAGCTCGTACGTCTCAGAGAAGGGTGTTAAGCTAAGAGAATAAATTCTCCGCCACCAACAGAAATATATTTGAAAGAAATCAGCTTTATATCTCAATTTGTAATGTCAGACATACAATCCATACAAGTCTGTTCCGGGTTCGAACAGAACCGAAGGCACTTCCAAAGAAGCTCTTGCAATCCGGATATTCACTAATCATGTCCGGACTTTGTGTCACTAAGGGTGATAAAACCTTTATATCGGAGATCAGCCGATGTAGAGTCATTCGACGGTAATCCTTTCGTTTTCAAAAATATCCGGTCTTCAACACCGGTCTTCAATTGCAATCCATAGTGACGTATCACATATTCGAAATGGGTTATACGACCCAAAGGTCCTTTCCCGGCTAACCCGAATAGTGAGCGCTTATTTTGAAAATAAGTGTAGCATTCGAATTCAAGCAAATCACAACAAATACCTATTTAAAGGTAAATATTGATAGTCGGTTATTTAACTATCAATAAGCGTGCACGACATCAACAGATTCCAAATAATTTTCCAAATTATTTATTTTCCAAAAATATCTTTGCTAGATATATAATTTCCACACTACAACCATTTGAAAACAAATTTTCAAATCACTTTTCACCTTTACAACTTTTGAAAACAAATTTCATTCATTTTCCTTATGCGGAAATACATTCATTTCAAAATGGTTCATTTAAACCAATTAAATAAATCCTTACCGATTTACTTTATATTTACGTTCCAAATCCGTAAATTTATTTCCACACTTCAAAAATAAATCAACGTTTATTTTTAAACAATTTTCCCTTTCTTTTACAAATTCCATAGTGTATTTACAATTCCAAAATATCTATGAATATACGATTTTCAAATCAATATCTAATATTCGTTTTCAATTTATCTTTAAAAGATAAAATCTCAAAATATTCGCTTCATATTGGAAAACATTTCCATACTTATTTAATAATAAGTAATTCACATGTCACGACCCGACTTTCTACCCCCAGAAAATCACATCATGAATTAAGAAAGAAAAGGATAGAAGAAGAAAAGAAAGAAGAGAAAAAAAGAAACAACACAGAATCTCAACAGCGGAACGAATAAATTATATTAATAACATAAGTATTTACACAATATACAATATCTATCAGAGTTACACAGCATACCCAACACATACTAGACAGTTATAAACACCTGTCTAGTATTTACAACTCAATACAACTCAACAAAGATACCAATACAGAGAATACACAGCGGAACTATATATCTACAACGCAGAAGCCTCCTGCTCCATTGCTCCTCCATAATTCGTCAAAGCTAACCTGAATCCCTTGGGTACTCGTAAAAATTTGAGTACCCAAGAGTTTATGAAAAACAAAAATAAACTCCGGGTCAGACATGGGTCTGGTGTGAGTAACAGGTTAAGGTTGCTTAACTTTAAAAACCTTTGAAAAGAAAAGGTATCACGTAAGACTTCCCATACATAAACATGGAAAAGTTTTTACCTTACGCTAACCAAACATTTGATAGGAAATCCGATGATATTATAATAGTGTCTAGGGTTTTCAAGTAAAATACAGAAATAGCTGGAATGCTTACATCTCACGTTCCAACATAGTTGGGCACAACTAATACGTACGACACTTATTGGATTTTGGATTCCATCAATGGCAGGGCTACTGGGGTACCGCCCGTCACAGTACGTGGCCTAGATCACCGTACCGAGGATTACTCCCTTCATCCCCTGCAACACAAGGCCAGAACCCTTCCTTACTGAAGGGTCCCGAACAAGACAACCCCGGCAGTTGTTGCAATCAACTGCCCCACACAGCCGAATATAAAGGGACCTCTAGACAGGGATCAATCTTGCTCTCAAGTGGGGGCTACCCACGAAGCCTTGCTGCACCTCCCCTGTTTTAGCCATTCCCGGTTGATGAGGCTTGAGGTTACGATTACCTTTATAGGACACATTATCTTAGAATGCTCATCGTCCACCTGACGATGTTCTGAAAGCATTCAATCCATACAAGTTCGTTCCGGGTTCGAACGAAACCGAAGGCATTATCTCGTTACACTCATTTTGGAATCACCCTCAGAGTTAACGACGATAACCCTTGCACTCTAAACCACCATCTCGAATCTATAAGTACTATTCCGTCAAACTCATTACGGAATCACCCACAGAGTTATACTGACGTATAGCCCTTACACCTCGAGTCTTCACAAAGCTCCATTTTGATTCACGACCTAACGTTATTTGGAATCGATGTGGTTTTCGGATATCCAAATATGAAAACCCGATCCCGGTCTCATCGAAATCCAAAGCGTGTCTTTTAGGTCCAAGTTGTTTTAAAGTTAAAACAATTCAATTCAATATTATCTAAATACACACAGATAGATAATTCTCAACATCTCAATAGATAATCAATATCATCATCACATCAGATAATCTATATTATCAACTCAAACAGATAAATCCATATCATCAACTCAATGCAACCATTACATCCAAATCACACAACATCATATATCTCATAACTGAGATCTCAACCATTCAGGTAATAAAAACCAACCATCATTTGTAAGCAATTACTTATCAATTCAATCTATAATTAATTTAAAATGATTTAAATTAATTACTTCTCCCTTAATTAATTTAAAATGAATTAAATTAATTTCTTATCCATATCAATCTTGCTTACATATTCCTTAATTAATTACAAATCAAATAATTAATTATAAATCAATCAACCAATTACTTTAACAATTTACCCAAATTAATCATCTTGATTAACCTTCACTTACATTCAAGTAATTAACCTCTAATTAATTTTATCAATTAATTAATCCAAACCAACCCTATAATTAACTTATAATTACCTTATCAATTAATTAATCATTAATTAATTAACTAATACCTTCATTAATTAATGGTTCTTAATTAATCAATCCTTAATCATATCATTAATTATTCAAATTAATGATCCCAAGTTATTTTATTTAAAATAACTCCATTAAATTAATTATCAATTATTATTAATCATACTTATTAATTTATTTATCAAAACCCAAACTAATTACTTACTTAAGTAATTATTTAACATTCCAACTACATATTAATTACACAAGTAATTAATTCCAAAACTCCTCCATTAAATTACATCCAGTAATTTATTTTCTTCACTAAGTAATTTTCCATTTGTAATCACTTCTCAAATTAAATCAATGATTAATTTAAATTAATTAAACTTAATTAATTAACTTAATTAATCAAAACAAACTTAATTAATTACAATTAGTAATTAATTTCCCTAATTACTTTCACTAAGTAATTTACCTAAACAATTCCAAGGATTATCTTAAATTAATTAATCCAATTAATTATTAAAATTAATTACATTAATTAATTATAAAATAATATTAAGTTAATGACCTTCATTAACTTATAACAAATCTTTAATTACCTTTCTAAGATAATTAACTGAGATTAATTATTATTAATTACTAATTTAATTATCTATAACAAATCATTAATAAATCTCTATTTATTTAATTAATCAAGTGTTAATTAAATCTTAACACATTTTAAATTACTTGATTAATAAATTCAAATCATTAATTAAATCAAAACTTATTTAATTAATTGACTTCTTAATTACAAAACTTAATTACCTTGATTGATAAATAAATTATTAAGTTCAAAACAATTTAATGAAAATCATTAACCTCATTAATGATTTAATTATCATTATAAAAATAATTTAAAAAAATATTTTTTGCTTTTTAAAATTTCTCTAAATTCCATTTAAATTAAAATTAAAATGAAATCAAACTTAAACAAGATTAAATTATTAACCACTTTTTATTTCATATTAAAGAAGTACTTAAGGGATTTTATAAATAGTTTAAACCATAATCAATTTAAATAAAATTTAAATTTTACTTTAAATATTCAAGTGATTTTAAACATTCAAATTAAAATCTTATTTCAATCCAGAATTCAAATTATGTCTTCAGATTCAAATTCAAAAAAAAAAATTAAATTTAAAAACCCTGTTTTAAATTTCATTTCAGATTTATAAAAACATATGTTATACATACTAAAATATTCAACTAAATTATAACATTTGAATTTATCAACCTATTTCTTTTTGAAACTTTCATATTCAAATTCAAATTTGAATCCAGGATTCTAAATTCAGATTTAACTTAGAATTTAAATCTTGTTTTTTAAAAACTTATTTCAGATTTTAAAAATCACTCAATATCAAAACTGTGCAGGTTTTAAAATTTTAAATATCTTATTCTGCAAATCTTGATTATTTCAAAACCTGAAATTCAAAATCTATTTGAATTCATCATTTCAAACTTGCTTCAGTTTAGATTTAAACTTGCTTATCTTTTTTTTTAATTTAGTTTTTAAAATTTATAAACCTGAAACAGTTCAGGTTTCAGAAACATAACACTGCATCTAACACTACCCGAGTCAAAACCATTTTACTTCGAGCCACCTTCCTCCCTACTTCGAGTCATGACCTCAGTTTACTCGAGTCTTTCCTCTACAATTCCAGAAAACCGAAACCCACCTCTAATTGACCCCTGTACACATGCACGTAACCCCTGGGCAAATTCCGATCATCAGAGATGATCATCTACATCCACCAACCCCTCTTTAATCCAACTTGAACACCCAATCATTAGAATATCTCCATTTATTCAAAATCAAAGACCAGCCCTTATTTTTTTCAAAACCTGGAAAACACAGTGCACCCAATCTCCAAAACCTGTCAACGGTGGATCCTAACTCCTCCGGCCACCATTTAAGCTACAACTCTGGCTACTACCTAGTTATGAACCCAGCAACACTTTCCCAAAGTGGCTTCACACTCGATCAAACGTTGAGACAGAAAAGGCCCAATTCACATACTTGAATATAACTAGAGTTGCAGACTTATTTTCCTCACTGCTGCTAATCCATTGATTAATCCCTCAAGTTGATAATTTATATGATGAGCCTGGTCACTCATCTTCATACATAAGAAACAACAAACTCCCAGATTTCCAAGATCAACAGAATTTTACAAATTCATATTTCAAATAAAAATGAACAGACCCTATAGTCTTAAACTATAATTTGTATTTCCTGAGTTAAAAATCATGTTTCAAGATTGTTTTCATGTCACAATTTAAATTAAATAAACTAAGGAATGTACATTTTTAAACACAAACATATTTCAGGGCATTTTGATTTCAGAGAAGTTCTTGTTTCCCAGTTTGCCTTATTTTAAATTTATATGCTTCAGATTTATTTCTAACAAACAAATTTGTTTGTAATCCATTTCCTCAATAATGGTTAAGTCATGAGGTTACTAAAAATTTGAATTAAATAGCTTATGTCAAGATCACAGAAATTTACAGATACTAACAGAGTATACATACTCATTTAAGTACAAAGAGAATTCCAGAAATTTATCTACACACAAACAAATAGCTTCAATATTATCATGCATCTATATTGGAGATTAGGAAGAGGTTGATGTTAATCATCAGCAATATATTTTTTTTTTCCAGAGACAATCAAGCAATCTTTAATTTACTTAATTATATTTAAATAAGAAGTTACTCACCTTGAAATTTTGAAGAACAGAGCAGTTTTTCCCAATTTTAAAACTTGGAGGAGTTAGTCAACTAATTTAATTGTTGCAGGGATATGACTCTCTGATTCAAGTGCGCAGGCTTGTATTTGAATTTACTGACCAAAACTCTTTGCATGCAGGCCATAAAAATGCAGAAATTCATTTGATTTGTTCAAGATTTGCAGAGTATAAATGCAGTGGTTTCCAGGTTTGAAAATGTAGTTTGCATTTGGATCATTTTGATTTGCAGAAGTTCCAGTTTTTGTATGAATGTAGTTTGCTTTGAAATGAATTTTGCAGGTTTGAATTTTAGAATCTGGTTACAGGCTAATGGTTTGCAAATTAAAGTTTTGAGGAGTGAAGTTTCAGGTCTTGTTTTTGAAGAGCTTTGAGTTTTCAGATTTTTAAGTGATGTATTTTCTTTTGCTTCAACTAGCATTTGATTCTAAAATAACAAAGGAAAGTGAAAATGTTTTTAAGAGGCTGAAAATGTTTAAATAAAAATAAAGAAAGGAATACAAACAAATGACACTTGTCATTATGCTTGATTTACCATTTAACACATGTAGCTTAATTTGTTAATATGTTAACACTTGTCTTGTTAAATTATGTTATATATTTAAATGTTTATAAAAGGGTTTTCTTAAATTTAATTTATGTTTATATGAATATATATGATTTACTTATTTTAAGAAAATGTAAATAAAACTATTTATAAACTAAACTTACACAAATTATTTTAAAGAATCAATAAATTTGAATTTCAAAATAAAATTACCAAATAAAATTAATTCTTTAAAATAAAACAAAATCAATTTAAAATGAAGATTCAATTTTCCCTTTTTAATTCCTCTATATATTTTTGAAAAATAGAATATTCATTAATATGGTTTAAAATAACAATTATCAAATTTTATATGATTTATAAAGAATTTATAAATCACTTTTATATTTAAATGAATTTAAATCATATGTTATCTCAAATTTTAAACTTATATAAAAGAGTCTCAATTCATATTTAATCAAATAATGCTTTAAAAAGAAATAAAATCAACTTTTATTTAAATTTAAAACAATATTTAAACTAAGACTAATTTGAAACAATTTAACATTTGTTATAAATATTCACAAATCATAAAGTTATTAATTTAAATGGATTTTTGAAAGCTTAATATTAATTTAAAACATAATTTACTAATTACTCAATATTTTATTAGAATTTAAAAACAAAACTTTATTTATTACTTAAATTCCAAAACAAAGATAAACTATAATATATATATACAAATATATATATACACATTATGATTTAAACATTTATTTAAGCTTTTAAAAGACAAATCACAAATTAAATATTTATTTATTCAGATTATTAAATCAAAACATATTTTATCAATCAATATTGTCAATATCAATTTAATTTTATATACAGATTATTAAATTGATATTGTCTAAAATTTCGGGATATCACATTCCTTCCCCCTTAAAAGAATTTCGTCCCCGAAATTTAAAACAAAGGTAATTTAATAACCTATTTAAGAATTTTAATTTTAAAACCAAGCATATATCAAACATATGATAGCATCCATAGAATCCAATTCATCCAATCAAACAAAATTAACTAACCAGACAAAATTCTGGATAGAGCTTCCTCGAGTTTCCCAAGTAAACATCGGGATACTCGCTCTATAAAACCTAAACAATCAACACCACTAAACTACAGAATTCCTACTCATCTATATCTATAACTGAACAAGTCATCAGACTATAGACAAGTCTGACTCAACAACCAAAATCTCTCAGAACAGCCGATTCCAAAACCAGAAATAGATATACACGTACTCCCTCATAGATACGTGAAACACAACGAATTCCAGTTGTCCAAACTGGCAATTCAATCCAGAAAATCAATCACTTATCCAAAAACAAAATACCAAAGAAATCCAAAGTATCTCAGAGCTAGCTTACCCAATCTTACCAAAAGTTTATAGCTCTTAAAAACTGAGAACTTATCCAAAATCAGATCTTCAGATCCTCAAAACTCTTCGGACGATCTCAGGCTGCCTATATCTTACCTGATCAGCTAAATCCTTGCTGATGTTTCTAGAAACAACTAGACCAACCCTAATCCACCAGAATGATCCTCTACGATCAATCAAGATCAAGAACAACTCTACTCTCAACAATCAGAAGACAACAACTTCTCCTGTCCGGAAAAGAAAAGAAGATGTACTCCCAAACTGCTTCCGCTGCACAACTCTGACCTAGGGTTGAAAAGAATGCTGATGAAGAACTCAAGCACAAATGGACAGCATAACCCAGAGAAAATTCAGAATTTCCTCAATCTTGAGTTGCTTCAACAAACTCTATCTCAAGGAACCAACCTTCAACTAGTTGAACCACCGGGACCACACTTGGAATCCTGGTCGATAAGAAAAACTCTAGATGCAGACAACCTCTAACTTCTCTGAAAACATCCAGAAAAACTTCAACAATCCAAGAGAATACTCGACTATCGCAAGTCACTTTTGCGATCCACTCAATCTAATTCCAAAGAAAACTGTCCCCTCTTTACCCAACAGAACAGCTTTCACTAGCCTAGCCAATCCATTGAAGAAACAGATTCTACTCTATTGCTTCTGAACTCCATCTCCAGAAAACTACTAAGCTAGAAAACTCTGTTGACACCCATGCCAAAGAATTCCCAATCCAAAGTTCTTTGAGAAACTCGGACTTCAAATCAAACAGAAACACCTTGCTAGACTTAGCCACAACACCGAAGCAGACCTACTTTCTTAACTCGTTCCAAAGAAATTATTCTTCGGAAATATCCATAGGCACTGCATCTCATCACGCAGCTACTACTTCCTTGAGATATCAAGATATCATCACTCGCTTCAGTTCAGCCAACAGATCTAACTCTACTCATCCAACTTCAAAGATGAACTCCGAACCTTAACAGGTTACCTTTAGAGATCAATGAAGTCCTTGCTCCACTTCAAAACTCACTCGAGACGGTATTAGGTCTACAGTCTCGACAAATACACTTCCAACCTCAACATTCAAACTCCAACCAATAGTAGTCGTGTTACACACACTACTACCTCAATCTACTTTTATAACCTATATTGGAAAACCCGAACAGGTACCCCAACAGATAGGTAGGAATAAATATATATAAATATATATAATAAAATTACAAATACGCTCTCTCAAGATAGACACCACTCCAGAGCCTAGGTATTCACTCAACCTAACGCTCTGATACCAATCTGTCACGACCCGACTTTCTACCCCCAGAAAATCACATCATGAATTAAGAAAGAAAAGGATAGAAGAAGAAAAGAAAGAAGAGAAAAAAAGAAACAACACAGAATCTCAACAGCGGAACGAATAAATTATATTAATAACATAAGTATTTACACAATATACAATATCTATCAGAGTTACACAGCATACCCAACACATACTAGACAGTTATAAACACCTGTCTAGTATTTACAACTCAATACAACTCAACAAAGATACCAATACAGAGAATACACAGCGGAACTATATATCTACAACGCAGAAGCCTCCTGCTCCATTGCTCCTCCATAATTCGTCAAAGCTAACCTGAATCCCTTGGGTACTCGTAAAAATTTGAGTACCCAAGAGTTTATGAAAAACAAAAATAAACTCCGGGTCAGACATGGGTCTGGTGTGAGTAACAGGTTAAGGTTGCTTAACTTTAAAAACCTTTGAAAAGAAAAGGTATCACGTAAGACTTCCCATACATAAACATGGAAAAGTTTTTACCTTACGCTAACCAAACATTTGATAGGAAATCCGATGATATTATAATAGTGTCTAGGGTTTTCAAGTAAAATACAGAAATAGCTGGAATGCTTACATCTCACGTTCCAACATAGTTGGGCACAACTAATACGTACGACACTTATTGGATTTTGGATTCCATCAATGGCAGGGCTACTGGGGTACCGCCCGTCACAGTACGTGGCCTAGATCACCGTACCGAGGATTACTCCCTTCATCCCCTGCAACACAAGGCCAGAACCCTTCCTTACTGAAGGGTCCCGAACAAGACAACCCCGGCAGTTGTTGCAATCAACTGCCCCACACAGCCGAATATAAAGGGACCTCTAGACAGGGATCAATCTTGCTCTCAAGTGGGGGCTACCCACGAAGCTTTGCTGCACCTCCCCTGTTTTAGCCATTCCCGGTTGATGAGGCTTGAGGTTACGATTACCTTTATAGGACACATTATCTTAGAATGCTCATCGTCCACCTGACGATGTTCTGAAAGCATTCAATCCATACAAGTTCGTTCCGGGTTCGAACGAAACCGAAGGCATTATCTCGTTACACTCATTTTGGAATCACCCTCAGAGTTAACGACGATAACCCTTGCACTCTAAACCACCATCTCGAATCTATAAGTACTATTCCGTCAAACTCATTACGGAATCACCCACAGAGTTATACTGACGTATAGCCCTTACACCTCGAGTCTTCACAAAGCTCCATTTTGATTCACGACCTAACGTTATTTGGAATCGATGTGGTTTTCGGATATCCAAATATGAAAACCCGATCCCGGTCTCATCGAAATCCAAAGCGTGTCTTTTAGGTCCAAGTTGTTTTAAAGTTAAAACAATTCAATTCAATATTATCTAAATACACACAGATAGATAATTCTCAACATCTCAATAGATAATCAATATCATCATCACATCAGATAATCTATATTATCAACTCAAACAGATAAATCCATATCATCAACTCAATGCAACCATTACATCCAAATCACACAACATCATATATCTCATAACTGAGATCTCAACCATTCAGGTAATAAAAACCAACCATCATTTGTAAGCAATTACTTATCAATTCAATCTATAATTAATTTAAAATGATTTAAATTAATTACTTCTCCCTTAATTAATTTAAAATGAATTAAATTAATTTCTTATCCATATCAATCTTGCTTACATATTCCTTAATTAATTACAAATCAAATAATTAATTATAAATCAATCAACCAATTACTTTAACAATTTACCCAAATTAATCATCTTGATTAACCTTCACTTACATTCAAGTAATTAACCTCTAATTAATTTTATCAATTAATTAATCCAAACCAACCCTATAATTAACTTATAATTACCTTATCAATTAATTAATCATTAATTAATTAACTAATACCTTCATTAATTAATGGTTCTTAATTAATCAATCCTTAATCATATCATTAATTATTCAAATTAATGATCCCAAGTTATTTTATTTAAAATAACTCCATTAAATTAATTATCAATTATTATTAATCATACTTATTAATTTATTTATCAAAACCCAAACTAATTACTTACTTAAGTAATTATTTAACATTCCAACTACATATTAATTACACAAGTAATTAATTCCAAAACTCCTCCATTAAATTACATCCAGTAATTTATTTTCTTCACTAAGTAATTTTCCATTTGTAATCACTTCTCAAATTAAATCAATGATTAATTTAAATTAATTAAACTTAATTAATTAACTTAATTAATCAAAACAAACTTAATTAATTACAATTAGTAATTAATTTCCCTAATTACTTTCACTAAGTAATTTACCTAAACAATTCCAAGGATTATCTTAAATTAATTAATCCAATTAATTATTAAAATTAATTACATTAATTAATTATAAAATAATATTAAGTTAATGACCTTCATTAACTTATAACAAATCTTTAATTACCTTTCTAAGATAATTAACTGAGATTAATTATTATTAATTACTAATTTAATTATCTATAACAAATCATTAATAAATCTCTATTTATTTAATTAATCAAGTGTTAATTAAATCTTAACACATTTTAAATTACTTGATTAATAAATTCAAATCATTAATTAAATCAAAACTTATTTAATTAATTGACTTCTTAATTACAAAACTTAATTACCTTGATTGATAAATAAATTATTAAGTTCAAAACAATTTAATGAAAATCATTAACCTCATTAATGATTTAATTATCATTATAAAAATAATTTAAAAAAATATTTTTTGCTTTTTAAAATTTCTCTAAATTCCATTTAAATTAAAATTAAAATGAAATCAAACTTAAACAAGATTAAATTATTAACCACTTTTTATTTCATATTAAAGAAGTACTTAAGGGATTTTATAAATAGTTTAAACCATAATCAATTTAAATAAAATTTAAATTTTACTTTAAATATTCAAGTGATTTTAAACATTCAAATTAAAATCTTATTTCAATCCAGAATTCAAATTATGTCTTCAGATTCAAATTCAAAAAAAAAAATTAAATTTAAAAACCCTGTTTTAAATTTCATTTCAGATTTATAAAAACATATGTTATACATACTAAAATATTCAACTAAATTATAACATTTGAATTTATCAACCTATTTCTTTTTGAAACTTTCATATTCAAATTCAAATTTGAATCCAGGATTCTAAATTCAGATTTAACTTAGAATTTAAATCTTGTTTTTTAAAAACTTATTTCAGATTTTAAAAATCACTCAATATCAAAACTGTGCAGGTTTTAAAATTTTAAATATCTTATTCTGCAAATCTTGATTATTTCAAAACCTGAAATTCAAAATCTATTTGAATTCATCATTTCAAACTTGCTTCAGTTTAGATTTAAACTTGCTTATCTTTTTTTTTAATTTAGTTTTTAAAATTTATAAACCTGAAACAGTTCAGGTTTCAGAAACATAACACTGCATCTAACACTACCCGAGTCAAAACCATTTTACTTCGAGCCACCTTCCTCCCTACTTCGAGTCATGACCTCAGTTTACTCGAGTCTTTCCTCTACAATTCCAGAAAACCGAAACCCACCTCTAATTGACCCCTGTACACATGCACGTAACCCCTGGGCAAATTCCGATCATCAGAGATGATCATCTACATCCACCAACCCCTCTTTAATCCAACTTGAACACCCAATCATTAGAATATCTCCATTTATTCAAAATCAAAGACCAGCCCTTATTTTTTTCAAAACCTGGAAAACACAGTGCACCCAATCTCCAAAACCTGTCAACGGTGGATCCTAACTCCTCCGGCCACCATTTAAGCTACAACTCTGGCTACTACCTAGTTATGAACCCAGCAACACTTTCCCAAAGTGGCTTCACACTCGATCAAACGTTGAGACAGAAAAGGCCCAATTCACATACTTGAATATAACTAGAGTTGCAGACTTATTTTCCTCACTGCTGCTAATCCATTGATTAATCCCTCAAGTTGATAATTTATATGATGAGCCTGGTCACTCATCTTCATACATAAGAAACAACAAACTCCCAGATTTCCAAGATCAACAGAATTTTACAAATTCATATTTCAAATAAAAATGAACAGACCCTATAGTCTTAAACTATAATTTGTATTTCCTGAGTTAAAAATCATGTTTCAAGATTGTTTTCATGTCACAATTTAAATTAAATAAACTAAGGAATGTACATTTTTAAACACAAACATATTTCAGGGCATTTTGATTTCAGAGAAGTTCTTGTTTCCCAGTTTGCCTTATTTTAAATTTATATGCTTCAGATTTATTTCTAACAAACAAATTTGTTTGTAATCCATTTCCTCAATAATGGTTAAGTCATGAGGTTACTAAAAATTTGAATTAAATAGCTTATGTCAAGATCACAGAAATTTACAGATACTAACAGAGTATACATACTCATTTAAGTACAAAGAGAATTCCAGAAATTTATCTACACACAAACAAATAGCTTCAATATTATCATGCATCTATATTGGAGATTAGGAAGAGGTTGATGTTAATCATCAGCAATATATTTTTTTTTTCCAGAGACAATCAAGCAATCTTTAATTTACTTAATTATATTTAAATAAGAAGTTACTCACCTTGAAATTTTGAAGAACAGAGCAGTTTTTCCCAATTTTAAAACTTGGAGGAGTTAGTCAACTAATTTAATTGTTGCAGGGATATGACTCTCTGATTCAAGTGCGCAGGCTTGTATTTGAATTTACTGACCAAAACTCTTTGCATGCAGGCCATAAAAATGCAGAAATTCATTTGATTTGTTCAAGATTTGCAGAGTATAAATGCAGTGGTTTCCAGGTTTGAAAATGTAGTTTGCATTTGGATCATTTTGATTTGCAGAAGTTCCAGTTTTTGTATGAATGTAGTTTGCTTTGAAATGAATTTTGCAGGTTTGAATTTTAGAATCTGGTTACAGGCTAATGGTTTGCAAATTAAAGTTTTGAGGAGTGAAGTTTCAGGTCTTGTTTTTGAAGAGCTTTGAGTTTTCAGATTTTTAAGTGATGTATTTTCTTTTGCTTCAACTAGCATTTGATTCTAAAATAACAAAGGAAAGTGAAAATGTTTTTAAGAGGCTGAAAATGTTTAAATAAAAATAAAGAAAGGAATACAAACAAATGACACTTGTCATTATGCTTGATTTACCATTTAACACATGTAGCTTAATTTGTTAATATGTTAACACTTGTCTTGTTAAATTATGTTATATATTTAAATGTTTATAAAAGGGTTTTCTTAAATTTAATTTATGTTTATATGAATATATATGATTTACTTATTTTAAGAAAATGTAAATAAAACTATTTATAAACTAAACTTACACAAATTATTTTAAAGAATCAATAAATTTGAATTTCAAAATAAAATTACCAAATAAAATTAATTCTTTAAAATAAAACAAAATCAATTTAAAATGAAGATTCAATTTTCCCTTTATAATTCCTCTATATATTTTTGAAAAATAGAATATTCATTAATATGGTTTAAAATAACAATTATCAAATTTTATATGATTTATAAAGAATTTATAAATCACTTTTATATTTAAATGAATTTAAATCATATGTTATCTCAAATTTTAAACTTATATAAAAGAGTCTCAATTCATATTTAATCAAATAATGCTTTAAAAAGAAATAAAATCAACTTTTATTTAAATTTAAAACAATATTTAAACTAAGACTAATTTGAAACAATTTAACATTTGTTATAAATATTCACAAATCATAAAGTTATTAATTTAAATGGATTTTTGAAAGCTTAATATTAATTTAAAACATAATTTACTAATTACTCAATATTTTATTAGAATTTAAAAACAAAACTTTATTTATTACTTAAATTCCAAAACAAAGATAAACTATAATATATATATACAAATATATATATACACATTATGATTTAAACATTTATTTAAGCTTTTAAAAGACAAATCACAAATTAAATATTTATTTATTCAGATTATTAAATCAAAACATATTTTATCAATCAATATTGTCAATATCAATTTAATTTTATATACAGATTATTAAATTGATATTGTCTAAAATTTCGGGATATCACATCACAAATCCATTTATTTTCAACACTTGGAAAATATTCAATATACTTAATCGAAATTAAGTATATATTTCATTCTTTAAAGAAAACGTGCGCTTAAACACATTTATTTGAGTCAAAACGAATGTTGCGTAAAACATCGTTACAACGACCCAAAATCACTAGCATAGGGATTCGAAATTTTAGATAGATATATAAATCCCAATACTATATAAAACATTTCCTTTCGGAAATCATTTACTATAACAATAGTGTTATAGTCCACTATTTCCTTCTATTTCTTGAAAACATCTATTTCAACAATGAATGTTGAAACCTACGTATTCGATACTTAACACATTTTAATACATCTTTAAATTGTTTTAATTCTATTTAAAATATCACTTCCCAAAACATATTCATTTTATTTAATAATATATTCATTGTCCAAAATCGTGAATATACTTTCTAACCAAACTTTTATTGTTACAACATTTAACTTAAAGGATAATTCGCTGTCCACGATCACGAAAATCTCTCCTTTAATAAACTTTTATGTTTAATTCATCAAATTCAATTGATTTCGGATTTATAAAACAATGTTTATAAATTCCATTTATATTTTATAACAACTTCGATTTATAAATCTCCTTTATTAACAAATTCTATTTATATCTCATTTAAATGCCAAAATCCTATTTATAAGTTAATTCTTTATAAATCTTTTATTCAACAAATTCATTCATTTTATAACTTCACAACTTATAAATCAATAAATTTCATTCACTTATGAAATCCATTTATACTTCATTTTAACACTTAATAAAACTCGTTTTATAATTCCTATATTTTTAATTTTAAATATCAATATTTATAAATCTTTTATATATGTCGTTTAAAATAATTCAAAAATCCCAATTTAAACCATTCTTTTTAATAATTTACAATCGTTATTAAAGCTTATATATAACTCCAAAATCATACTTAAGTATTATTTTCCAAAAATATAACTTTTGTAATAATAATAATTATAACATTTATTTATTTTAACAATTCAAAATTTAATAAACGTATACCTTAAAAAATCACTTTAAAATCCTTTTAAATTCAATATCGTTACTTTAATATTTTTAGAACTCCAAAAATAGCCAATGCTGCAATAGCAACAATATATCAATCGCGACAATCAAAACATCATATATCAATATGATAATCAACAAATATCACAATATCTGTAATCAAATAAATACTGGTGAGGAATCCAGTTGGATCCCTCCAACCTGTTTCCCTGCATCCACAGACATTAGCAGAATACCAATTCCGTTCCAATACGGAATATCGTGGTATATGGGATTCATAAAATATTATCCACTATTATGCGGCGCAATAGGGTCTCATCCGCTATATAATGCGGGAAATTTACTCCAAGTACATATATAATACCAATTTCACTTTGCAGTGAAATTATCGCGGTATATGTTTTTAATAAATAACTTCCGCTTAATATACGGCATATAATGTCTATTTTACACAATAGATAAAAATTTATCATCCAAGCATACAATCAAGCAATTTTAAATCTAACTATTTAAAATTTAAATCGAAACAATTTCGATTGAATGAGAAGTTCTCACCTTGCTTTCAATAACAGTTGTAGTGTTTTATTTCGAACAAAATTAAACGTGCGTTTAATTTTACCCAAAATTTACACTAGCTCTAATTAATTCCAATCCAGCTCCATCGCATAGTGCTCGTCCATACGTACCCAAAGCAATTCGTTTCGTGCGTTTTCGACCTCGTATGAAAAAGTTATGTTATTACAAAGTTCGAACGAATTTAAATATAACTAACTTTACATTTCCTTTTATATTTTACAACCTCAAACACAATCCTGGCCATTCCTTTTGCCCTTCCAAACAGGTCCGCACATGATGCTTTTCTTCCCCAACGCGTTTGACTCCAGGATATCACGCAACCGAACCCATTGCTCACCCTAAACCCTAATTCACGCGACCCTCCACACCACGTTCTAGCTTGATCGACTACTTCCATCTCGAAGCCACGGCCAAGCCCTACCCACGACCATAACTTGGTTGAACTCGGTTGCTTCACCTCTTGGGAAATCGTGCGCGAAAACACGTCCTTCATGACCATTTTGCCGACGATCCAAAGCTCCATTTACGATCACCACCGTTGAGATTAAAGATCTTGACGTGCTCTACGACTTTCATGTTGAAACTTCCTTGAATTAATGCGTGGATTTGAAGAAAATAGAGGAAGAAGATGAGTGATTTTCGGCCATTGGTGATATTAGTGCCTGCTATGGTTAGTTCTGATTAGGGTTTTGCAAATTGTGAATATAAGGTGCTTATATAGAATATTTCCAAAAACACTATTCACCCCGAATTTTTCGAACTCCAAACGAAGCGTGCGGGTTGGCGTTTCGAAAGTTTAACCCGCATTCCAAACACAATGGAACAGGTTTCGGAGGCTAATTCGATCATCCGTGCGAGTTACGGCAATAAACGATCAAATTTAAATTAAATCGATTTAAACCAATTTATATGTGTTTTGGCTTGTCCGGACAAACGGTAAATCCGATTGAAACGAAATTTGAAATCTTACAATAATATCACATTACGGATCCGATGAAACTAGTTTTGTCGAAATCCGAGACTGTTTCAAAAATGGCTATTTTTAACTTGTCAATTAAATATTAAAATATTCAATTTTCACAAATTAACTTTAAATTCAATTTTAAAAGTTCTATAACATCATTCTAACTCCAATATGATTAAATTAAATTTTACAAATCAATTCAATCATATTAAACCCAATTTTCAATTATTTCTCGAATTTCCAATATTAAACTATCGATTAAATTATCCAGTTAAATCTAGATATTCAAAATAAAATTTATTCGGCTTACAAATTTTACTTATTAATATTTGAAATCAATTAAATATACAAATTTTAATTGACAGAAATTCTGGGTCGTTACAAACTTCCCCCCTTAAAAGAATTCCGTCCTCGAAATTTCCAAGTAAGAAAAAGTTGCAGAATCCATTAACTTTTCAAAAACATTCAAATTAGATTAGATTTCAGATTCATTTAAGTGTTTAACTTTCTCAAAATCCATAGCTAAACTTCTTTCAACTACTTTACTAAGTTTACAAATCCAACTTAGTTTTCAAAATTTTCAATTCTTTCAAAAATATTCTAAAGCCTCAAATTTTCGGATAAATTTGCTAGAGTATCCTTTGCACGGCTCGATCCGAAAAAAAATGACAGTATATATATCACAAATATACATCTCATCAAGTGATGAGGCATCCCGTAGGGAAAAAAGTGTAAAAGTACGATATTAAATCCGAAATATGTACCTTATATTTTATTAGCGAGCATATACGGCTAATATAGCGCGAAAGCGAGCTCCAAATGCGAAACAAGCGCAATCCGCACCTACTATACACTCAACAAACAATGAGAAACATGCATATATGAAAGTAATATTGATATACAACATATAGCAACATAACAACTACATGTGCCAACATAGCAATTGCAACATAACAACAAATCCAACCATTATCCAACTAGCATTTAACTAACATCCATAACCAAATCAATTACATTCACTTCTCGTTAATATTCAATGAATTGGTTTTCAAATTTAAATCACATTTGATTCATTAACATTGGATTTACTAACATTCATTCATATTCAATTTCAATTAGTTTGCATTCACTAATTTACATTGAAGTTGGTTCACTTCCATATTCAAATCAAATTCAATTCTATTTAAGATTCACTTAACTACCAATTTGATTTATAGCTTTCAATTTTACTTAATTCAATTTCATTAACACTAAATGAATTGTATAAAATCAACTAACAATCATATAACAAAAAATGTATATCCAATATTACCAAATTTATTTACTTCGCTTACATTCATTCAATTTGGTTTAACACTTTTAATTCCAATTGGTTGATATTAAATTGACTTCCATTCAAATTTTTTTTTTCCATTTCATTAGCTTCTAATGAATTAACACTTTCATCCATTATCTCATATCAATTTTATTTACATTCAATTGATTTACATTCAATCCATTAATTAATTGAACTGCTAATTCATTTAACATTTCAAGTTGAATTTCATTTATATAACTCAAGTTCATATTCTTAATGACTTCATTTCATTAATTCACTTATTAATTTACTTCGGTTCCAAAATCAACTTTATTCAACTTCACTTAAGTTATATTCTCTTTCAAACATCATTTGTTTAACTTAACTTAAGTTTCCACTTATAAATTCAATTCAGATTCCAATTCTGAAGAAAATTTTATTTAACCTTTAGCAAGTCAATTTATTATCTCATATCACTATCAAATTCAGATTTTGTTTTGCTTAACCAAATTGTTTAACCATTTTTAACAATTTGTTTCACTTTCGTTTTCTCGTTTCGTAAGATATACAACTTATATTCAACAATTACCACTTGGATTTTTATTGATTCACTTATACTTCCTTTAATTTAACTCCATCCTTTAAGTTAAATTTATTCTATCAAAATTCAAATTGTATAAGTTATCAACTCATTTATCATTCCCATAAATATTTTAAATAGGATTCCAGAGTCTTTTCAACCTTTCAAAACCATTTTTGAAATCAATTCAAATTATCTTTTGAATTTCCAAAACCAAATCCAAATTTTCCCAACAACTTTCATTTAAAATAATCTGGCAGCAATTCCTCTTTGGAAACTCGAAAATTAACACCAATGATGTCGCGATCATCATCAGAATTATTTTCTAGCAACCGAAAAGAGTTTAGAGCTTTAATTTCTCCAAAACAATTTTCCAAAATATCAAATCCTTTCAAAACACTTCTCTGGAATTTTGTTTTTAGATTATAAATCACATTTATAAATCTTTTACTTATATAATTTCACTTCTTATATATAAGATTATTTCACAAGTGTAAATCATTTTAATTATAACTTCATACTTATAATTCATTTGCTTATATAATTTATTCTTTTACAGCTGTTGTTTTTATTTAACTTATTCAATAACCAAATAATCAATTCATATACACTTTAATAATTCTGAAAAATTATTCCTTTATATACAAAATATAATCAAGGTAAAATTATTTCATTTACCCTATTTTAAAACAATATCGTGTCAAACTGTTCTGTACAAGTGTTTAGAGATCCCTATCAACAATGTTAATTACTCGTATTAAACAGAATCCATATACCACTCAACAAACCAATCATCACAATATAAAACAATTTATATCCACTAACAAGTACGCTCTCGTATCTATTATTACACTCAAACTCATTCTAGAGTACTGCTGACTCTATCTCTAATGAGTAATTGCCAACAAAGCCATGGTTGTCGCTTAACCATATGCTCTAATACTAGATGTAACGAATGCGACTTTTCGACGCTCGAAAACCGACATTAATACGTCCACTGTATCAACTGCCGAGCAATCGAATGCCGAAAAACCGCACCGTTATGGTTAAAGAAGAAGAAAAGGGTAGAAGAAGAGAAAAAAACATAAAACAATATCAGAATCTCATAATCGCAGCGGAACAACATATAATAGATAAATGAATAATCTTTAAACATATAACTATATCAGTTATTACATTACATCATATTACATTACATTATCAGAGTGTACAACAACAACAACAAACAGCGGAAAAGAAATATTATATACTAGTGAATACGCCATGCCATCCAGCTTGCCTCCAACAACACCTGAATTCCATAATATCCTGATAAACCTGACTCTTTACTGCCCGTGTGGAAATTGGTGGGCACCCATAGTTTAGGAAGTAAAAAATAAACTCCGAGTCAGTCATGGGACTGGTGTGAGAACTTAAAATAGTTTATCTTTAAAAACAAACAACAGGATAATTTTTGAAGTCAATTCGCAATGCTTTTTGAAAATGTAACTACCATAAGACCTCCCACCACACACACAATGCAAATGCAAATTTGGAGGAGATTTTTTCTTATGTTAGTCAAAGATGCTTAATATGCAAAATCAAATCATTTTTGATATTATTATTAGTGCATAGTGTAGAAAACATTTTGAAAGTAGAATATAAATCTTAGCCAGCATAGGTACCATTATATTATGCCTAATATAGCAACCATATTAGATGGCAGGTTCTACAACTAAAACCGTACAAGGTTCGTATTGTTTCTTTGGATTTCCAACAAATGGTCAGGCCAAGGAACTTCCCATTGCCACATGGGTACGCCTCTGGAAATACGACCCGAGAACCTAACCGGATCTCTGCCAACACAAGGCCGGGTTACCCTTCAAACTGGGTAAGTACTGACACGAATATGTCATTCCCCGATCGTAACCGATCTATATCCGAGGATCCTCGATTCCAACAACCACAAAGTAATAAATTTGCAGCAACAACATAGGTTAAGTATCTGGGCTCCATACCATGATACCATCTCTATCCAGAAGGAATGACATACACTAAAGGGGCGCTACCCCCTAATAACCTTGCTGCATCCTTCCTCTTTTGACCATTTCCGGGGTGTGAGGTCCGACGAAGTCTCGTCCACAAAGCCACGCTTTATACAAAAGCTGTGCTTTGATCACATATGCTCAACAGCACTTAGCATATCACACTACCAAATTGGGAGTATATCACTAATAACCTTCAACTACATAACCTCTGAGCTCGTACGTCTCAGAGAAGGGCGTTAAGCTAAGGGAATAAATTCTCCGCCATCAACAAAAATATATTTGAAAGAAATCAGCTTTATATCTCAATTTGTAATGTCAGACATATAATCCATACAAGTCTGTTCCGGGTTCGAACAGAACCGAAGGCACTTCCAAAGATGCCCTTGCAATCCGTATATTCACTAATCACGTCCGGACTTCCCGTTACTAAAGGTGATAAAACCTCTATATCGGAGATCAGCCGATGCAGAGTCATTCGACGGTAATCCTTCCTTTTTCAAAAATATCCGGTCTTCAACACCGGTTTTCAAATGCAATCCATAACGACATATCACATATTCAGAATGGTTATACGACCCAAAGGTCCTTTTCCGGCTAACCCGAATAGTGAGCGCTTATTTTGAAAATAAGTTTAGTATTCAAATTCAAGCAAATCACAACAAATACCTACTTAACGGTAAATATTGATAATCAGTTATTTAACTATCAGTAGGCGTGCACAACATCACCAGATTCTAAATAATTTCCCAAATTAGTTATATTCCAAAAATATCTTTACTAGATATATAATTTCCACACTCAACCATTTGAAACCAAATTTTCAAATCACTTTTCACCTTTACCACTTTTGAAAACAAATTTCAATCATATTCCTTACACGGAAATACTTTCATTTCAAAATGGTTCATTTAAACCAATTAAATAAATCCTTACCGATTAACTTTATATTTACGTTCCAAATTCGTAAATTTACTTCCACACTTCCAAAATAAATCAACGTTTATTTTTAAACAAATTTCCCTTTCTTTTATAAATTCCATAGTGAATTTACAGTTCCAAAATATCTATGAATATACGATTTTCAAATCAATTTCTAATATTCGTTTTCAATTTATCTTTAAAAGAAAAAATCTCAAAATATTCGCTTCATATTGGAAAATATTTTTGTACATATTTAATAATAAGTAATTCACAAATACATTTATTTTCAACACTTGGAAAATATTCAATGTACTTAGTCGAAATTAAGTATATATTTCATTCTTTAAAGAAAACGTGCGCTTAAACACATTTATTTGAGTCAAACGAATGTTGCGTAAAACATCGTTACGACGACTCAAAATTACTAGTATAGGGATTCGAAATTTTAGATAGATATATAAATCCCAATACTATATAAAACATTTCCTTTCGGAAATCATTTACTATAACAATAGTGTTATAGTCCACTATTTCCCTCTATTTCTCGAAAACGTCTATTTCAACAATGAATGTTGAAATCTATGTATTCGATACTTAACACATTTTAATACATCTTAAATTTTTTTAATTCTATTTAAAATATCACTTCCCAAAACATATCCATTTTATTTAATAATATATTCACTGTCCAAAATCGTGAATATACTTTCTAACCAAACTTTTATTATTACAACATTTAACTTAAAGGATAATTCTCTGTCCAAAATCACGAATATCTCTCCTTTAATAAACTTCGATGTTTAATTCATCAAATTCAGTTGATTTCGGATTTATAAAACAATGTTTATAAATTCTATTTATATTTTATAACAACTTCGATTTATAAATCTCCTTTATTAACAAATTCTATTTATATCTCATTTAAATGCCAAAATCCTATTTATAAGTTAATTCTTTATAAATCTTTTATTCAACAAATTCATTCATTTTATAACTTCACAATTTATAAATCTATAAATTTCATTCACTTATGAAATCCATTTATACTTCATTTTAACACTTAATAAAACTCGTTTTGTAATTCCTATATTTTTAATTTATAAATATCAATATTTATAAATCTTTTATATACATCGTTTAAAATAATTCAAAAATCACAATTTAAACCATTCTTTTTAATAATTTACAAATCGTTATTAAAGCTTATATATAACTCCAAAATCATACTTAAGTATTATTTTCAAAAAATATAACTTTTGTAATAATAATAATTATAACGTTTATTTATTTTAACAATTCAAAATTTAATAAACGTATACCTTCGAAAATCACTTTAAAATTCTTTTAAATTCAAAATCGTTACTTTAATATTTTTAAAACTCCAAAAATAGGCCAATGCTGCAACAGCAACAATATATCAATCGCGACAACCAAAACATTATATATCAATATGATAATCAACAAATGTCACAATATTTGTAATCAAATAAATACTGGTGAGGAATCCAGTTGGATCCCTCCAACCTGTTTCCCTGCATCCACAAACATTAGCACAATACCAATTCTGTTCCAATACGTAATATCGCGGTATATAGGATTCATAAAATATTATCCGCTATTATGCGGCGCAATAGGGTCTCATCCGCTATATAATGCAGGAAATCAACTCCAAGTACATATATAATACCAATTTCACTTTGTAGTGAAATTATCGCGGTATATGTTTTTAATAAATAACCTCCGCTTAATATACGACATATAATGTCTATTTTACATAATAGATAACAATTTATCATCCAAGCATACAATCAAGCAATTTTAAATCTAACTATTTAAAATTTAAATCGAAACAATTTCGATTAAGTGAGAAGTTCTCACCTTGCTTTCAATAACGGTTGCAGTGTTTTATTTCGAATAAAATTAAACATGCGTTTAATTTTACCCAAAATTTTCACTAGCTCCAATCGATTTCAATCCAGCTCTATCGCGTAGTGCTCGTCTATACGAACCCAACGCAATTCGTTTCGTGCATTTTCGACCTTGTATGAAAAAGTTATGTTACTACAAAGTTCGAACGAATTTAAATATAAGTAACTTTACATTTCCTTTTATATTTTACAACCTCAAACACAATCCTGGCCGTTCCTTTTGCCTTTCCAATCAGGGCCGCATGTAAGCTTTTCTTCCCCAACGCGTTTGACTCCAGGATGTCAGGCAACCGAACCCATTGCTCACCATAAACCCTAATTCACGCAACCCTCCTCACCATGTTCTAGCTTGATCGACTACTTCCATCTCGAAGCCACGGCCAAGCCCTACCCACGGCCACAACTTGGTTGTACTCGGTTGCTTCACCGCCTGGGAAGTCGTGCGTGAAAACGCAGCCTTCATCACCATTTTGCCGACGATCCAAATCTCCATTTACGATCACCACCGTTGAGATTAAAGATCTTGACGTGCTCTACGACTTTCATGTTGAAACTTCCTTGAATTGATGCGTGGATTTGAAGAAAATAGAGGAAGAAGATGAGTGATTTTCGGCCATTGGTGATATTAGTGGCGGCTAGGGTTAGTTCTGATTAGGGTTTTGCAAATTGTGAATATGAGGTGCTTATATAGAAAATTTCCAAAAACACTATTCACCCCGAATTTTCCGAACACGAAACGAAGCATGCCGGTTGGCGTTTCTAAGGTTTACGCCACATTCCGAACACAATGGAACAGGTTTTGGAGACTAATTCGATCATCTGTGCGAGTTACAGCAATAAACGATCAAATTTAAATTAAATCGATTTAAACCAATTTCTATGCGTTTTGGCTTGCCTCGGACAAACCGTAAATCCGATTGACACGAAATTTGAAATCTTACAATAATATCACATTACGGATCCGATGAAACTAGTTTCGTCGAAATCCAAAACTGTTTGAAAAATGGCTATTTTTAACTTGTCAATTAAATATTAAAATATTCAATTTTCACAAATTAACTTTAAATTCAATTTTAAAAGTTCTATAACATCATTCTAACTCCAATATGATTAAATAAAATTTTACAAATCAATTTCAATCATATTAATCCCAATTTTCAATTATTTCTGGAATTTCCAATATTAAACTATTGATTAAATTATCCAATTAAATCTAGATATTCAAAATAAAATTTATTCGGCTTACAAATTTTACTTATTAATATTTAAAATCAATTAAGTATTTTAATTGACAGAAATTCTGGGTCGTTACAATCCTAGTGGTCTTTTGCAGCCTCTTCAGATTCCATTATGGAAATGAGATCAGATTTCTATGGACTTCATTGATGGTCTACATCGTTCGAGGTCGGGCCATACTAGTATTTGGGTGATTGTTGACTGATTGACTAAATCAACCCATTTTATTCCTATCAAGTCCAATCGGACTGCTCCTTTGTTGGCTAAGCTGTTTATTAAAGAAGTCATTCGACTTCATGGTGTGCCTAGTTCTATTGTTAGTTACAGAGATCCGCTTTTTATTAGTGGTTTCTGACAGAGCCTTCAGAAAGCTTTGGGCACTAAGCTCAATCTCAGTACAGCTTATCATCCACAGTCTGATGGTCAGACTGAAAGGGTGAATCAAGTTTTAGAGGATCTCCTTCCAGCTTGCATTCTTGATTTTGGTGGTAGTTTTGAAGACCACTTATCTCTTGTTGAATTTTCTTATAACAATAGTTTTCAATCAAGTATCGATATGGCTCCTTTCGAAGCTCTTTACGGAAGACCGTATCGATCACCATCTTGGTGGTTGGAATCGGGGGAAAAGTTAGTTCTCGGCCCCGATTATATTCGTGATTCTTCTGAGAGGATTGATATTATCAGACAGAAAATGAAAGAGGCTTAGAATAAGCAGAAATCTTATGCCGATCATTGTAGGAAGCCTTTGGAATTTTCTGTTGGCTATCATGTATTCATTCGTGTTTCCCCGATGAAGGGTGTGGTGCATTTTAGTAGCTCTGGGAAATTGGCTCCTCGTTATATTGGACTGTTTCCTATTACGAAACGTATTGGCCCTGTTGCTTATCGTGTATCGCTACCTATTCAGTTTTCGAGAATTCATGACGTATTTTATGTATCCCAGCTTCGTTGATGCCTTCGAGATTCAGATTCTATTATTAATCCTCCTATGTTGCAAGATCTTGAGATCTCACCCGACTTGTCTATTATGAAAAATCCTATTCGTGTGCTAGCTTCGGAGGTCAAACGCCTTCGGAATAAAGAAGTTACGCTTGTGAAAATTCAATGGTCCGCAAACCCCAAAGATTGCACTTGGGAAACCGAAGAATTCATCGAGCATTCATATCCGGGTTTTCTCTCCTCTTCGGGTGGGGCTGAGCATTCTTGATCCATCTTATCTTTTTAAATCTTATCGATCCACTTTTATGTTGATATTTCTAGTAATCTATTTTGATTTCTAGATTTTGTGAATTGTTGTTTTGAATTCAAGTGTGAATTTGAAAGTTGATTTTGATGGAATTTGATGTGATTTCTTCATTTAAACTATGTTGATTTCTTATGTTGAATAGCCTTATTAGAGATTATTATTATTTTGCTTTGATGTTATTTATGATGTATTCACTTCTAAGAATAAATTAGACTGATCCATTTATTATTTTCTTTTAAATAATACTCGCGTCAGACCGAGTTATTTCAGGGTAATCTCTATCTCTGATTCAGTTGCAGCTTCAGCTTTTGGGATTTCACATCATCTTTTGCCTAGCCTTCAAGAAGTACTTTTGGTTTATTAGTTCTCATCTCATGTATGTTATGATGTATACGTATATGTATATGTACATTTGGTTCTTGTGAACCATCGGTTGTTGTAGCATGTATCCAGACTTGTCTTCCGCTATATATCTGATATTTCTATTCTGATGTGATTATATCTATCAGTGTTGTTGTTATTATGAGTTGTTTTGAATTTTTCTTAAGCCACAGTAGTTTCGTTTTAGATTTGGATTGAATATATATCTTTGGGAGTAATTTACACAACTCCTATCGATGTAATCAATACTCGTCTAAGGCATAACTTACGGATGGTCGCTTCTAACAAGCCTTATTCTTTGCAATAGCAGACGTCCTTATAATAACCATTGTTATTGTGAGCATAGAGGTAGGACATCACAAAGCATGTATCATCAATATAAATAACAGATAGTGGTGTCAGATGTCATAGGTGAACAGATACAGGTAATAACATATATATCAGTGTAAATAACTAACATCAACATATTTCAATTGTCGTTTCAATTGAAATCAAATTTAATAAATATAGGAACATAAATCGTGAGTGATTGCTCATCTTTCGAGGCTAGAGAGATGAATAAGAATGGAATGAATTACGAATCCAAGCACGAATTTGAAAGCACGACAAGATTGGCACGAATCTCAAAACAAGGCAAGACAAGTCTGATAGAAATCTATGAAATAAATCAGAATCAATTAGATAGAAAGAAGAAATTATATATTAAATTTCAAATCAATATTAAATTTAATCACTTATTAAATTAAATATATATATTTCAAATTCGTTGTTTTTTTAAATATACACATATAAACAACATATCTTCATAATAAATTTGAAATAAATACACATATCTACTCTCCAACTATTAATATTAGTGTAAATATAATATATTATATAAATATACCTATTTCCAAAATACTAATAGAACAGTATAATTAAACATACATACAACTCACCCGCTGTAACAAATCTATATATAAAAGACTACAACAGCATATATATTATAATGTAGACTACTCTAACTTTATACAATAAAACTTAACATACAAACTAAAGCAGCTATATATATGGCTATTCAACTGTATGTAGACAAGTCCTGTAAATATGTGCAGACCTGTCTTCACAACACTATCCATATATAATTACGTATGTGAGCTATTTATCTATTGAAACAACCACTGGTGCATGCTATCAAAAATGTATGCAGACGCAATAGATGATATATATGCAGACCATATCTATGACAAGTACCCACCTGCCACATCAAATAAAATATATATAGACATGTATTTACATAAAATATGATAAAGTAAATATCAGATTGTTTAACAACCTATACTATATATAAAATCCTTGCGAATGCAAAATCATCGAACAACAAACTTCCAAAATGTATGCAGACTACAAAATCCTACAACCTTTACATAGTAAAATATAATATTATAAAACACAAAAAACCCATACTGCAACTTCTTTAACTAATATAAACTTGCAAACACTTGAATGAATAAATACTCTGTACCATACAAATTTCAAAACCCAAAATAAAGTACATATATATACAATAACAGACTCACGCGTACCAATATATTGCCGATATAAATATAATGTATAATATATACTGCTTTCTATATACAATGAAATAACAGGTACGCATGATAATATATGTAAAATTCCAAATGGAACACTTCTCTTATCTGTACCCTCTTTTTTTCCTGCAAGTTATATACAAACGTATAAATCAATATATAACATATCTAAAAACCAAATTCCTTTATCTTATATATCTCTACTAATACGGCCATGCACCATTTATAAAATCTAACATACTGTCCCTAAACTATAACTGACAGTTACAATACATATAAAACTAATTTTTCCATAACAAGCAATCGAAAAATATAGATACCATAGCCAGATAAAAAAATTAAACACATACTTGTATATACTTTCTCTCCTATGTATGTATACTTGCAGCTGAGATGGATGGGAGCTTGGTGGGGAGGCACGGGTGCTGGAAACAGCCGGAGGAGTGATGCAAAAAGGTGAGTGGCGGCACAGGTTATCGCGGTGGAAGCTGTGTTGCAACAGGGAGATTCAGGTGGTGAGATGAACTGAGTTGGCTTGGCGTGGCCGAAGTACTTAGGTTGAGCGGAGTTGGTGGCGGTGCCTTCGAAGTTGAATTGGAGGGTAGATCGAAAGGCTTAGGTTTTGGGTTCTATTCTACGGTGAAGGAAGGGTCGGTTAGAAGGAAGGAGGTGAGGTTGATTGCCGTGTGGTGGATCCGCGTTAGGTCGCGTGGTGCGACAGAGAGAGAGAGAGAGAGCAAAAATTTACGCTTTTTTTTATTGCCATGATGAGAAGATGAAAGTAGTAGATGAAGAGAAGAGAACATGACCATAAATCAAAAGACCTGAAGATGTACAACCCTTTGCCAATACATTTTTCTTCTTTTCAAATGATAGTGACAGAACGAAGAACATTATTCAAGTAAGTTGCATTGAATATAGGGAATGGCGGAAGTCACGTACAAAATTTCAAAGAAGTAAATGCAGATGGCCGTTGAAATTATACAGTGGAAAATTTGAATGGTCATGGAGTTTAAAAGTTAAAATTTTGGAACCAATATGATTGTCCGTTACACAGGTTCCGCCGCGTACCGGACATCTAAACACACAATTGGATATACCGTAGAGATCAGCACAACGAGACGATCAAAACGGCATATGGATATCAACGATACGATTGAATTATAAAAATTCGAATTTTCTACTAGCGTAAAATGCAACAAAAACGCAGAAAAATAAGATTGACGGAGCTAATGAAGTCCGAATTTGGATAAATGAAAAATGACGTCTTAAACAGAAGATGGTTTACGATTTTTCTGTATAAAATATTTAGGTTTCGAAAATATTTTATTTTCATCAATTCCTAACTGATTAAATTGAAAAAAATTACACATGAAAATAAACTTTCATATTGTTGGATGAAAATTTACCAGTTGTTATGTTTAACCAGATGCATTTTAAATATTAAATTTTTATTTCAAAATTTTATCGTTTATAATTTCTCAATATTTCAATTAAATATATTAATGAAACAAATAAAATTTATCAAAAATTTATGGGTCGTTACAAATATATTTATATTTATATCTATAGGAAAAATACAAATACGTTCACTCAATGTTTCTAATTTCCAAGATCAACTAACCAAAGCTCTGATGCCAAATGTGACAACCTGCACCCCAGTAGGCTTGAATTTTCACTAAATTGAAAACCCAATTCCACCAAAGTACGGATCGTTTATTTAATTTCCTACAAGATAAATAAATAAATGTATTTCAAAGCACTATCGATATAACTCATTGTGGGATATTAAAATATAATAAACATATAGTTATCGACTAAGATAGACATTTCCAATATCTATTGTCCATGTTATTATCGAGCATGCATAAAGAAACCTGCCCTTCCACTGTTCCTGCGATGCACCAATACCTATCTTTCTAAACCTGTCCTGTGGTTTGTAATGAGGAGGGAATCAAAATAACATTCCGGTAAAGGTAAATTATACAATTGACACATAACACTATCTTATTCCCATTATCTTCCATCACATGCTATGTCTTTTTACTTCACTTAGTCATCTCGACTCCATGTACTTGTAAGATATGCGCCATCTACCCAAGGTAGACCATGACTATATACGTGTGTGTGTGTGTGTGTGTGTATAAGTATATTAGTATCACACCTCTTTTGGACTACTATCCCTATTAGTGTCCCTAAATCCGCACCCTGTCAGGATCCATCATCAATACAGTATCACGCCTTACTATCGTGCATATCAAGGAACTCCCGCAGTGCCTAATGATGGCATTACAATATTTTAGCCATATTCTATCTTGCCTTGGTGATTTACTATTTGTCTGCTTCCTATTGTGGACTCTACTCTATGGAATATTGAGGACTCGACTCCTCGGACTATAAAGGACTCAACTCCTTGGACTACCCCACTCGTTTTGAAAGACCGCTCATCACTGATGACGTTTTCGACCTATGTACAACTCCTACTCCCTAATATGCTACCAACAAACAGACATAGCACCGATTCTTTCTCGCCGCTATTTAGATTACCTAATGCAATTAAGGAAATACCCCTCCTAAAAGGTTGATGCAGACCCTACTGAGGTATTCTACAACCTATACACAAGCATATATAATTCCATGGTCCTACATTTGGATATTTCCCACATCAGTATAATGTGTACACAACTATTAGTAGCCCCTTGCGATGGGCAGATTTCTATTTACGGACTTCGCATTCCGACCCATTTTAATGACTATGTAAATTTTATCCATCTATGTTATTTACGAACTATAATAACTCACAACTATCAGAAACGCATATTTAAGACTACATACATGTGTGTGTGTGTGTGTGTGTGTGTGTGTGTGTGTGTGTGTTTATATTCATTCTTACTTGTTTGATTATTACGCTTTCAATTTTCATTGTTAATAAAACTACTTCTTCGTGCATTTACTACTTACTCTGTAACGGCCCGTAAATTTTCGATAATTAAAAATCTGTTAATTTAATAGGATATTATGATTTTATGTTGGGAGAAATAAAAATTTTGTGATATAGTAATGAAATAATAACCAGAATAAAATGTAACATTGTTAATTAATGCTAATTATTAACAATTGAAATGAAATTCCAATAAATGAAATAATGTAAATGTTATACTTGGTTATAAATTGAATATAAGAAAACAAATGTAAATATTTAATTAACTAATGAAATATTATATTGTTAGCAGTAATTGTATGAAAGTTGGTGGTAGGGAAGCAACTGTAACATTTGCTTGTAAATTTTTGAACTTATAAATGTGATTAAAAGTTAACGATAACAATTATTATATATTACCCATTTATTTAGTCTATTAAATTTAAATTGGAAATCAATTGTAGTTAATTCACTTAATTAGTGCAGTTAATGTAGGTTAAATTGAAAATGGTAGTATGTTAATTCAATAAGATGTAACTAATGTTTATTTTATTCATAATATGACTATTGATTGGAAAAAAAGAATTGGAATCAAGTTTCACCAAAATTTTGGAATTTTAAATTATAATAGGTGAATTTATTACAATTAAATAAAATTAAATATTACTTTAATGGGAAGTAAGTTGAAATGGTGAATATATATATTGTAATAAATGCATGGGAAGGTCATTTTAAGTGCATGACAACAATTGATGTAATGAAGGAGTGAAACAAGGATAAACTAAATTTGTTGAGATTCTAAATTTTGATATAATTGAAAAATTCAATATAAGAAACTATAACAATTATTAAAAATAAAAGGTGAAATTAGATATTAATTGTAATAAAAAATAAAACAATGTTAATTATGAACGTAGAATAATAATTGTTGAATATAAAGATTGAAAGTCAAATAAAATCAATTTACTGGAATTAAATTTTAATTAATTGGATTTAATTACAGTTGTAATTGAACACTGTAATTTGTGAAATATTTGACAATGAAGTGTATGTAAACTTGTTTAATTTATTATAAATGTCCAGGAAATCAAAAATGATGAAATTGGTTTGTTATTAACTTTAAAATAAAAAGGGAGATTTAATTAATTTAATATTAATTTATTTAATTAACGTGAAAAATAGCCATTTTGACCACTGACTCGGATTTTGATGAAACCAGTTTCATCAGATCCGTACCATTGAATTATTGTAGGATTCCAAATTTCGTAATGGTCGGACTTATGGTCTGATCGTACGGACTCGAAACGCCTAGAAGTCAATTTAACTGAAATCAATTGAAATCAATTTGAAATAAGCTGATTTTTACATAACATCTTCATGCGATGAAATTAGGACTTGAAACCCATTCTATTGAGTTTGAAATCATCAAAAACATCTACTTGGATATACGGGATGATCCATTTTCGTTTCGGAGACAGAACTGGCATTTCGGGTTGTTTATCGTTCCAATCCAAATCAAATCTTGTCCGTTCCTTCATATTTCTGACCTACCTATAAATAGCTCGTTATAAACCCTAGGCACTCCTCATTTTCATTTTTCTATACGTACATTTCTGTAATGACCCATAAAATTTTAATAATTTTTAATTGGTTTATAACGTATTTAATTGGATTTTTGAGAAATTATTAATAATAATATTTTGAAATAAAAATTTAATATTTGGATTACGTATAATTAAATATAGCAAATGGTAAATTTTCAATTAAGCATATGAAAGTTTATTTATTGTGTAATTCTATTAAAATCTAATCAGTAATAATTGATGAAAATAAATTTATTTCCAAAACCTGAATAAGTTTTCTATAGAAAATTTCCAAAATCCTCTTCTGAGTGAGACGTCATCTTTCATTCTTCAAAATTTTGACTTCTGTTGCTCCGTTTATCTTATTTCTGACTAAGTAACGGCATTTTCGGTATCGACTTCGAATTTTGATGGGACGATCATACCACCGATATCTATATACCATTTTGATCGCCTCGTCGTGCTGATCTCTACGGTATGTTCAATTCTGTGTTTTGAGGTCAGGCACGTGCCAGAAAGAATAAACTGATTGGTGTAACGGTACCTTTAACTGTGACCGTTAACTTTCCTTTGCCTTGACAAATTTGAACGTGTTGTCCAATCAATTTGTTGTTTTAATTAACGTTCAGCAAATCAAGGGATTTGACGGTTGCTATTTGTTTATCTTCATCTAACTATTCATTGTTTGAAACTGTTCAAATTGCTTTAATATTCACATTTATTTATGGATCTTCCATTTCGTTTCTTTTCTCAGCGCAAAGTTCTCCCTTTATCTATTGTTCTGCATGATCACTTGAAGAAACGTATAACGTACGTACGTTTTTTCCTCTTTTCATTTGTTGATTTGGCTACAGCTCATATTTTATTTGCGTGTATAAATCAACGTGAATATTTATTGCCTAAAATCCTTACCTGCTACTTTATATTTATTATTTATGTGATACGTTTCCCAAATTGTGCCTATTCGTTTTTCCTACGTTGCTTGTTTTAACCGCTGAAATATTTTTAACCTTTTTGACAGTTTAGTTTTTTCACTCTACCCATTTATATATTTCTTTTATTCTCCCATGATTCTTTTGCTTTCCGTCCTCTGCCTAAAAAAAGAGAGGAAAAAAAAAGCAAAGCAAACCGCATGCCATTTCCTCACCCGCATGCAGCACCATCACGCGACTCCTTCAACTTTTCCTCTGTCCACGTTGCAAAACCCACCCATCAACCATGCGGCCTCTGCTTCTCCTCAACCTCCGCCAACACCCTCCGACTGACCTTCCACTGCCTATTGCTCCTCCGCTCGTCCCCTTTTACTCGGACTCGATCTCCTCCATCCGCTATTTATAGTTGTCGTAGATGTAATGATCTTTAGCTGTTTATATATAGAATTGCTGCCTTCGTATGTTCGAGCTCCTGTAAACTGCTCCATTATTTGCAAAGCTCCTGTAGCTTCTCACCTCTCTCTTTGAAAGGCATATATATTTATATGTTGCTGAATATAAATGTTTACTGCATATTTTATTATAAAAGACATTATATATATATTTGTTTGTAGCATATGAGTTTTGTTTGATACAAAGTATACGAAGTTTGAAAAAAAAATATAAGTATGTTTCGGCATATAGTTGCAGTAATATGTTTACAAAATTTCATTTTGTTTTTTTTAGTGTTTTAAAATATGTTATGTATACTAATGTTAGTAGTGTGGGCTATGTGCATATATTTTAAAATTTTGTTGTGGTTATACATACATGATCTAGTACGAAAACTTTCTAACCATTTATTTATATAATAATATAAGTTAAGTATGACATAAATTGGATAGCATAGTTCAATTGCTATTGGGTATTGACGTAAATTGGATAGCGTAGTTCAATTGCTGCTGGGTATAAATATTATAATAGAGTAGGTAATAAATTTACAATCTCCCTTTGCTTTCAGCAAGGTGTGTTAATTTTTAAGTATTATAAGTACGTTTCATATATATTATACTATATTTATTTTAATACGGTAGGTCGCATTTTAAGTCTAAACTTGTTGTATACATAAGCTTTGTTTTATTATTCATAGATGTTGTATATTTGTCAGTGTTAGATATATATGTTAAAATATACCATATTATATTGTATGATATAGTGCGTGTAGGTGTGTGTATATATATATGCGGTTTTCAATCCAACATTAATTTTATAATAAAGTATATTTATATTGTTTTTGTGTTAATTATTAATCACAAAAATATATATGGAGATTTTAAGTTGTATATGTTTTAAAATTTAAGGTGGATCCTTGAATATTTATATCATTGTTGCTCCTATCGTGTTGATTCTAATTTGTTCCCATCAACATCTTTATATATCAGCTTTGTCGTCGAAATCGTGTCAATCCTTCTTTTTCTTTGAAATTCATGCTTGGATTCGTAACCCATTTCAGTGACAAATCTCTTTAGCCTCGAATGGTGAGCAATCACTCACGATTAACGTTCTTATATTTATTAAATTTGATCTCAATTGAAACGACAATTGAAATAGGCTGTTGTTAGTTATTTAAATTGTTACATATGCTAGTATGTGTAACTGTTCATCTGTGGGATGTGACACCATATCCTGTTGCTTATATTTATTGTTATTGATGATATATGCCTGTTGTTTTATTTTATATTATCAGTTATCACTCTGCAAGTCCTCTGTTAGTATAGAATTCACTATGGGTTGAAATGATACATACCCGAACAAAATTTAGAATAGGAGAATATCGTTATGGGTTGAAATGATAGACCTAAGCAATTTTCAATTGAATTTAATTTGGGATTGCGGGTCAAAGTGATATCTACCCGTATATATTAAAATTACGGATTGAAATGATAAATATCTGTATCACTTAACCATATGATAAAATCCTATATGCAGACACCGTTGGTCCATATATAAATGTATTGAAAATAATTTCTATGATTTTGGAAAAGAATATATGGTTTTTATTTAATATTGGTCCTTAAAATATTAAATATAAATGGTAATTTTATATATATATATTAAGTAATAATATTTATTTTAAATTTGATTGATTTAATACATATAATATGGTTAAGTATTTATGTAAATCTATTTTTCAAATAGATTTTGTGATAAATTGAATAAGTAAGGTTGGGAAGATGAATTTGGGTTTATTTGAAATGGTATTTAATTAAGAATTTTATTCAATTAAATCAATTTGAAGTTATTGAATTTGAAATTTAAAGATATGATTTTATAACTGGTTTTTTGATTCATGTGATTTAATGAATGTTTCACGTTTCAATAAAATAAAGAAAATATTTAGAAAAATGTAATTTAAGGTTACTTAAACGATATTAAATCTAATGAGGAAATACTTCAAGACTAAATAATAATGAAGATAAACTATCTAGATGAAATCGTTAAATTTGGTTTAAAATGTTAAATATTTAAAGTTTTGAAATATATTGAAATATAAGTGGGTATTTTGTGATTCAAACCCGGATTTGAGATCGATAAAATTTGAAATGGTTATTTAGGAATTGAGTTCAATTTATAAATTGAGATAGGATTTAATTTGAATTTGGAATTTGAGTATATTTGAATCGCAACTTTGAAAGTGATAAAATTTGGAAATATATATATATATATATATATATATATATATATATATATATATATATGTCTGTGTGTGTGTTATATATGTGTGTGTGTGTGAAGTGAAATGATATTTTGGTTTTGAAGTATAATTTAATTTGAAATGACCATGGTGTTATAGTGTATATTTCTACCTTGTAGATAGTTCTGCAGATCCTTAGAGGATGGTTATCCCAAACATCCTTTGAGTTACTTGTGTTCCAGTTGATATTTCACTTGAGTTGGATTTATTGATATAAGGATGTTAATCCTGACTCGAGTATTTTGTGTTTATCTTTACACTCGGGTTAGACTGAGTGTGTAACAAGTCCGATTTCTCGACGTTCGAAAGTCGACCTCAATGCGTCCACTGTATCGAATGCCGAACAGTCGAATGCCGAAAAACCGAACCGTTAGGGTTTAAAGAAGAAGAAAAAGATAGAAGAAGAAACAGATACAATAAACAGAATCTCACATTTCGCAGCGGAACAACATATAATAGATAAATAAATGTCTTTAAACAGAATCACTATATCAGTTACTACATTACATCACATTACATTATCAGAGTGTACACAACAAACAGCGGAAAGAAATATTACATATACTAGTGATACGCTTCGCCGTCCAGCTTGCCCCTGATCTCCACAGCATTTCTTTTCGATTTTTGTTCCCGAATAATGCTAACCTGACTCTAGGCTGCCTGTGTCGAAATTGGTGGGCACCTAGAGTTTCGAAAAGGGAACAATAAACTCTAGGTCAGTCATGGGACTGGTGTGAGATCTCAAAAATAATTATTTTCACAAAGAAAATAAAACAAAATCCGCTATTCTTTTTTTGAAAATGAAACTACCGTAAGGCCTCCCGCTACACACACGTTGCAAATGCAGAATTGGAGGAGATTTCTCCTTATGATAGTCAAACATGCTTAATACGCGAAAATCTTTTCGATATTATTATTATTAGTGCATAGTGTGGAAAACCATTCGAAAATATAATATTAACCTTAGCCAGCATAGGCATTTCGCACTTATGCCTACTATAGCTACCATGTTCAATAGCAGGTTACCACCACATTCCATGGCAGGTTATACAACTAAAACCGTACAGGATGCTTATTATTTTGTTTGGATTTTCCAACAAATGGCCAAGCAAAGGAACTTCCCACATAAAATGGAACGCCTCTGGAGGGACGTCCCCGAGAACCAAAGCGGATCTCTACTACACAAGGCAGGGTTACCTCTGTAACTAGGTAATAACTAACACGAGTATGCCATCCCCCGGTTGTTACCTACCTTTATCCGAGGGCCCTCAATCCAACAACCACACAGTAAAGTATCTGGGCTCCATACCATGATACCACTTTTTATAAGGAAAATCAACATAAGTGAATATCTGGGCTCCATACAATGATATAACTTTTTTATCTAGAAGGAAATGGTCATACCCTCAGGAGGAGCTATCTCCAAATAACCTTGATGCCACGATTCCTGTTTCGACAATTACCGGGTTGTGAGGCTCGACGAAGTCACGTCCAAAAAGCTACGCTTTTTCAGAAAACCATGCTTTGATCACAAATGATCAACAAATGATCATCAACACAGAGCAGCACTTAGCATGCCACATTACCAAATTGGGAATGTATTGCTAGTAACCATCAACTACATAACCTCTGAGCTCGTACGTCTCAGAGAAGGGTGTTAAGCTCAGAGAATAAATCTCAGCCACCAACAGAAATGTATTTGATAGAAACCAGCTTTACATCTCAAAGTGTAATGTCAAACACACATCCATACAAGTCTGTTCCGAGTTCGAACAGACCCAAAGGTACTTCCGAAGAAGCCCTTGCAAATCCGGGTATTCACAATCCCGATCGGACATCCCATCACTTAGGGGATCTCTAAACCGGCGCGACTCAGTGCAGAGACAATCGACGGGTTATCCTTTCGTTCTCGAAAATACACGGTCTTCACCATCAGTCTTCAAATGCTATCCATATCAACGTATCATTATTCGAAATGGGTTATATGACACAAAGTCCTCTCCTGGCTAAACCGAATAATGAACGTAAATTAAAAACATATGGATATGGAATCTCAATTAAGTCGCATCTTTAAAATTCAAATCTTTCTTTCAAATGGTTTAAACAAATTACCATTTCAAATCTTTTAAACAAAAAGATTTATTCCACAAAGTTCACCCAGTTTCACAAAGATCCATTCACGGATTTCAAAACAATTTCCATTTCAAATTGGATTAACTATCCAATCTTTCAATTAAAGATTTAATTCGTAACTTCCAAATTCCGATTCAAATCTTGTATATGGAAGATATACCATTTTAAATCCTCTTTGACTTCAAAACAAGATTTAATCGTCTTCACAAAGGTTAATTCATAGTTTTCCAAACTATTTACAATTTCATTTCAAACTTGAAATCTTTCGACACAAATTGGAAAACCTTTATTTTATGAAATCTATTACTATTTGAAATAAATAGTTTTCGTTCTAGGAAAAACCTATTACAAATTTCATAATTTATACCATTCAAGTATAAAAATTGGATTTAAATTTCCAAAACCATACTTTTTAAATGGTTAAAAACCTATATAAACATCTTTATAACTTGTATAATCTTTTTAGACCATAATTTCCAAATCATTCCTAACTTGAAAAACCATTTCCAATTCAACTTGAACTTCCTTTAATACAAATTGGAAATTCATTCCTTATATAAAGCTTATATCGTTCGAAAACAAATAGTTTTTATTTCGAAAAAATCCGATTTATTTATACAAGTTAAAATCTTTAGGTTAATTTAAATTCCCAAAGCGACACTTTCTAAAATGGTTTAAATTCATGTAAACATATATAACCTTTTTAAAATCATAACTTCCCAACACAGAATTCAATTTCAAATTTTTAATTCAAATTTAAATCAAATTTTAAAACTAAATTAAGTTATCCAAAAATAACTTTTTATTTTGAAAATTCCTTTTCAAAAGTTTTTCCACTTTAAATCTGATTTATTTCCAAAACCATTTGGATTAAAAAATTCAATTTCAAAACTATTTCAAAAATCTGCGACTTAACCAATTTCCACGTGCAATCCATATTTGTGTGTGTATAGTGTAGTCCAGGGTTTAACACAATAGTGTGCAACATCAACCATCACAGATTCAATCATACTAACATCGATAAGCGGTATAATCCATAAGGCTTATCTTCATTCACAGACTCGTAGGTAAAATAAATTTATCAATGAGATATATCACAGAATATAAATTAAAATTCCTATTTGTGAGGAATCCAGTTGGATCCCTCTAACCTGTTTCCTGCACCCACAGATATTAGCATGACCAATAAATATCGATTCAATCTGATAATAATTATCATATTCAGTCAAACAACCAATCAACATTTAAATATTGGCTATTTAAATTAACTGGTATCCATATTTGAGTGAGATTAACTCACCTTGGGTTTTCGACGAGCATTTAAATTTAAATTAAATCGAACGGCGTTCGATTTAACCTTAATTTTTTACTTGCTCAGAATGATTCCAGAACTGCTCCACTGCGTCGTACGCGCCGCTGCGATTCCGGCATCGCCAATTTCGTCGAATTCTGATAATGTATGCAAAAGTTACGAATTTATAAAGTTTAAATGCATTTTAAAACAAATTTTCTTTTTTTTATAACCTAAAACAAGCTCAACCGTTAGATCTAGCTTCAGGAATCAAGGCCGTTCCTTGAATTTCTTCCTCACGCACGTTCCAGGAAGTCACAAACCCATTAGCTGCTTCATTAGGGTTGCGAACCGCACCTCCAACCATCGCCGAGAACAAAATCAACCTATCCCACGTCAAATCCCTTCGCGCCACCTTCCTTCGGCCCAAGGCTTGCCCAGCTCGGTCATCACAAGACCTTGGAAAGAGTGCATGAACTCACGGCCTTCGTGGCGAAATCCCTGACAAATCGCTCAATGTTTTTCGATCACCACCGCACGAATCGAAGTGCTCAACGAGCTCTCCATCTTTGCAGTTGAAAGTTTTTGGAATTATTGAGTGGATCTAGTGAAAAACGAGAAATAAAATGGGATGTTTTTCGGCCATAAACGAAAGAAGACGGCGGTTGAGCAATATCTAGGGTTTCGGCCTAAAATTGAGTAGATATATATACGTTTATAATTATTATTTTAGTATTAAATCCATTATAAAGCAACTTTTTCAAACGATCTTCAAACGACGCGTGCTGACAGGCGTTCCTAAGGTTTTACCCACGTTTCGGGCAAAATGGAACCTGTTTCAGAGGCTAATTCGATCATATGCACGAGTTACGGAAATAAGCGATAAATTTAAATTAAATCGATTAAAATAGTTTCTATGCGTTTTGAGCTGCTAGGGTCAAATGACAAATCCGATTGCTACAAAAATTGAAATTCGATAATTAGTAACTATTACGGATCTAATGGAATAGGTTTCGTCGAATTCCGAGACTGTGCCCCGAAAGGCTATTTTAACTCGTCGATTAATTCGAGCGATTTCCAAAATCATTGAAATCGCCTAAAATTTCACTTTTAAAACTTTATTAACTCTATTATAACTCGTATCAAATTTATGTTCATATCAGAAATCATTCTGATTCAGTTTAAAACAAAATCTGATTATTTGCATTATTATATTATTAAATTCCATTATTAAATTAATATAAAATCCAAATCTTAAATCTATCGACTTTTGATTCCATCCAAAAGTCCAACATAATTATTTAAATCCAAATAGACTTAAAATAAATTTTAGAAACCAATTCATAACCATTTATATCCAGATTCATCAATTATCATAATTCCAATATTTAATTATTATTATTCAAATTTCAATTGAATTGCCATATTGAAAATTTCAATTAAACTCTATTGATTTAACAAAACCCTTATTTCAAAATCAATTCAAAATCCACATTTAACATTTACAATAAATTAAATGTTCAAAATTTACGACTAGAAATTCTGGGTCGTTACATCCTTCCCCCTTCAAAAGAATTTCGTCCGTGAAATTACTAAGTAAAAAGAATGCTCCAAACTCAATAACAAAACCCACTTAGTAAAAATCTCAAATTTCACTTTGCCTAAATTCTTCAGTTTCAAATCAAAACTGCTAGTTTCGATTCCTATTCCAAAATCCTTTTATTTCAATTTTAATTTGAGATCAATTTGTCGTTAACAAAACGTTTCAAAAATTCCAAAAAAATTTCCAACTCCCAAAATTTCTGAAAATTTGTGGCAGAGTCTCCCTTGTACGGAGGAGCTTTTGCAATATCACAATTGATATAAATATATATACATCAACCCACACGGTCGGAGAACTAAAAACAGTTCATATTTCCTATTTTTATTGCGTAGGCGTACCTTTTATTAGCATTTTAAAAGCATGCGGGTAGTTTATATTGTATATACGCGCTCCAACTCTATCAATTGCCTCCCATACCTGTACTTACTCAACAAACACATGAGTTTTCAATGATATGAGATTTTCAACAAGATTTCATAAATTAATCTAAACCAAACATATCAATTTTCAAAGCCCACACAACATTTTTTTCGAAATCCTACAAGTGAACCATATTTTATAAGCAATTACAAGATTTTAATACCATTAAATTTCCGTAATACATCCAAATTTAATTTTACTTTACTCAAAAAGGATTTACAACCAAGTTTGCTACATTCAATACATATTTATCCCGACCAACTCCAAAATAACTACAACATGATTGACATATTCATAACTCACTTTATGTATATGCAAATCCATTAAATTAAATCCCGACTCATTCCAATTGGTTCAAAAATCAACTTTATTTGCTTTTCTTAATTTATTAGCTTTGTTTACAACGAAATGATTAATCTCAATGCAAATTTGATATCATTCAAGCAAACAACAATTACTGAAGTTTATAACCATTTTAAATACATTCCAAACCAAACTATCTTAATTTTACTTCATTTGAAATTATTTACAACCCAGACATCCTCATTTTTGTTCCATTATCAAATTGAATTATTATTCTTACACTTCCAATTCATTATCCATATAGGTTTATATTAATATTATTCAATTCTGGGCTATATACAACTCATACATTCTTATTTCATCACAATAATTAATTAAAATCCTTTCGCTTGCATTAACATTTTATTATCTAATAAATTTCATTAAATACCATTTCATAAGTTTGACAACGAACATTCCACAATTTCCTTAAGTTATTTCAATTCCAAAATTTCTCAATTTCTTCTTGAATCATATCTATTTTAAATTTGATTCTTATCCAATCAAATTCAAATCCATTACAAATTTTAACGCAATTTATTCACTCATTCAATCCATTTAAAACTTATTTTACAAACAATGATACCACTTCAAATCATTTCACTCATTTGAATTTATTTATAATTCAAACCATCACTATTATAATCTAATTCCATTATTCATTCACACTCTCAACTTTTTACTGCCAAAATTTCATCCATGCCATTACAAATTCCATTTAATTTAGTGTACACTAAATTCATCTTCATCCTATTCCTTTAAATTTAGTTGAGTTAAAATTTCATTCATACAATATCCTTTCAATTTAATTAAATTTTCTTTCAATTCAATTCTTTTCTAATTCTAATTCAAGTTTAACTAAATTTTATTTAGCCAACTTAAATTCATTCCACTTCATTTACTACTTAAGTAAGAATTGAATTTCATTCAATATTATTTATAACACAACTAAATTTTTGATTTCAATTCAATCCAAATTTAACTAAAATTCTTTTTAACTTAAATTAAATCCAATTCGGTCCAATTTATTTTTTCTATTCAATTTAATTTTTTTTTTACTTTCTAATATATAAGTTTAAAACTTATTTACTAACTTAAGTCCATTCACATCTTATATTTTCCTTTGTCTTATCTTTCTTTACCTTTCATTTAGGATTAAATTTTAATTCACCATACCATTCAACTATTTCCCATTTGTGATTATAATTCCATTTTCTATTTATAAGTTAATCAGCTTATTTACTTAAAAACTGGTATTGCTCATTTGAGTTATTTTCATCTTATAATCACAGTTCTAGATTATCTATATAACACTTAATAGCTTAAGGAAATAAATTTTCATTACTCAATCATAGTCATCTTACATTCCAACTTTATATCCAATTTAATTCAATTCCAATTCCAATTTATATTTAACTTATCCTGAGTTAAATGCAAATATATTTTATTCACTACCATTTACTCAGGCTATATTTTTTTTATTCCAGGAGTAAAATTTCATTTTTTTTTCCTTATTAATATCAACTTCACTCAATAAGTTCAATAGTTGATTTGCCTTAACTCTCACATTATTAAATAGAGTTCCCAGAATTCAATTACCTGGTTTTATTTCAAAACCATTTTTAAATAATAATCAACTCATGCCCACTTATTATAGAAGCAATCCAGCACTTTAGAAACTCGAAAATGAATTCTAATGATGTGGCCATCATCATCAGGATTATTTTCCAACGACTGAAGTGAGTTCAGTGCTTTAACACTTTCCACAAATTCATTTCAAAAATATTTTCTAAAAATAATACTCCATCATCGCCTTCAAACACTTTGGAAACATTTCAAACATTCCCAAGATTTTAAATTTCAAAACCTTTGTTTTAAATTCATTTTGAACACTTTCCAAAATTCCCGGGATTAGATTCTGGTTTAATTCAAATTTTAGCTATACTACTTGTTATTTAAACCATACTTAGATAATTCAATTTGGTTATAAACCATTTCAAATTTTAGATTCTTACATTTGATTATAATATCAACAACCAAACATCCAAATATATATAATATTTTCAGAAAAATTATTCCTTTTATATCAAAATATAATTTTGGGTAAAATTACTTCATTTACACCACTTTAAAACAATACCATGTCGGTTTATCTTATTTAAGAGTTTAGAAACCCCTATCGATATGGTTGTACTTCCCGTACCGACCAGAATTCATAAACACTCAATCGATAAGTCAACACAGTATAACAACAATTTTATATTCACTAATAAGTACGCTCTCATATCTATTATTACACTCAAACTCATTCTAGAGTACTACTGATTCTATCTCTAATGAGTAACACCCAACAGAGCCAAGGTTATCGCTTAACCAAATGCTTTGATACAAAATGTAACAAGTCCGATTTCTCGACGTCCGAAAGTCGACATCAATACGTCCACTGTATCGAATGCCGCACAGTCGAATGCCGAAAAACCGAACCATTAGGGTTTAAAGAAGAAGAAAATGATAGAAGAAGAAACAAAAACAATAAAAAGAATCTCACATTTTGCAGCGGAACCACATATAATAGATAAATAAATATCTTTAAACAGAATCAGTATATCAGTTATTACATTACATCACTTTAGATTATCAGAGTGTACACAACAAATAGCGGAAAGAAATATTACATATACTAGTGATACACTTGGCCGTCCATCTTGCTCCTGATCTCCACAGCATTTCTTTTTCGATTTTTTCTCTCGAATAATGCTAACCTGACTCTAGGCTGCCCGTGTGGAAATTGGTGGGCATCCAGAGTTTAGAAAGGGAACAATAAACTCCAGGTCAGTCATGGGACTGGTGTGATATCTCAAAAACAATTATTTTCACAAAGAAAATGAAAAGAAAACCGCTATGTTTTTATTTTTGAAAATGAAACTACCATAAGGCCTCCCGCCACACACACAATGCAAACGCAGAATTAGAGGAGATTTCTCCTTATGATAGTCAAACATGCTTAATACGTGAAAATCTTTTTGATATTATTATTATTAGTGCATAGTGTGGAAAACCTTTTGAAAATATAATATTAATCTTAGCCAGCATAGGCATTTCGCACTTATGCCTACTATAGCTACCATGTTCAATAGCAGGTTACCACCACATTCCATGGCAGGTTATACAACTAAAACCGTACAGGGCGCGTATTGTTTTTTGGATTTTCCAACAAATGGTCAGGCAAAAGAACTTCCCACATAAAATGGAACGCCTCTTGAGAGACGTCCCCGAGAACCTAACCGGATCTCTGCTACACAAGGCCGGGTTACCACTGTAACTAGGTAACAACTGACACGAGTATGCCAACCCCCCGGTCATTACCAACCTTTATCCGAGGGCCCTCAATCTAACAACCACACTGTAAAGTATCTGGGCTCCATACCATGATACCACTTTTATAAGGAAAATCAAAATTAGTGAATATCTGGGCTCCATACAATGATATCACTTTTTTTATCTAGAAGAAAATAGTCATACCCTCAAGAGGAGCTACCCCCAAATAACCTTGCTGCCACGATTCCTGTTTCGACCATTACCGGGTTGTGATGCTCGACGAAGTCACGTCCACAAAGCTACACTTTTTCACAAAACCATGCTTCGATCACAAATGATCAAAAAATGATCATCAACAAACAGCAGCACTTAGCATGCCACATTACCAAATTAGGAATGTATCGCTAGTAACCATCAACTACATAACCTCTGAGCTTGTACGTCTCGGAGAATGGTGTTAAGCTAAGAGAATAAATCTCCGCCACCTACAAAAATGTATTTGATAGAAACCAGCTTTACATCTCAAAGGGTAATGTCAAACACACATCCATACAAGTCTGCTATGGGTTCGAACAGAACCGAAGGCACTTCCGAAGAAGCCCTTGCAAATCCGGGTATTCACAATCCCGGTCGGACTTCCCATCACTTAGGGAATCTCTAAACTGGCGCAATTCAGTGCAGAGACATCGACGGGTTATCCTTTCATTCTTGAAAATGCCAGTCTTCACCATCAGTCTTCAAATGCTATCCATATCGACGTATCATTATTCGAAATGGGTTATATGACACAAAGTCCTCTCTCGGCTAAACCGAATAATGAGCGTAAATTTAAAAACATATGGATAAGGAATCTCAATTAAGTTACATCTTTAAAATTCATATCTTTCTTTCAAATGGTTTAAACAAATTACCAGTTCAAATCTTTTAAACAAAAAGATTTATTCCACAAAGTTCACCCAGTTTCACAAAGATCCATTCATGGATTTCAAAACATTTTCCATTTCAAAATGGATTAACTATCTAATCTTTCAGTTAAATATTTAATTCGTAACTTTCAAATTCCGATTCAAATCTTGTATATGGAAGATATACCATTTAAAATCCTCTTTGATTTCAAAACAAGATTTAATTGTCTTCACAAAGGTTAATTCATAGTTTTCCAAACTATTTACAATTTCATTTCAAACTTGAAATCTTTCGACACAAATTGAAAACCTTTATTTTTATGAAAGCTATTATTATTTGAAACAAATAGTTTTCATTTTGGGAAAAACCTATTACAAATTACATAAGTTAAAACATTCAAGTATAAAACTTGGATTTAAATTTAAATTTCCAAAACCATATTTTTAAATGGTTAAAAACCTATGTAAACATCTTTATAACTTGATTAATCTTTTTAGACCATAATTTCCAAATCATTCCTAACTTGGAAAACCATTTCCAATTCAACTTGAACTTCCTTTAATACAAATTGGAAATTCATTCCTTATATGAAAGCTTATATCGTTCGAAAACAAATAGTTTTTATTTCAAAAAAATACGATTTATTTATACAAGTTAAAATCTTTGGGTCAGTTTAAATTCCAAAGCAACACTTTCTAAAATGGTTTAAATTCATGTAAACATATATAACCTTTTTCAAATCATAAGTTCCCAGCACAGAATTCAATTTCAAATTTTTAATTCAAATTTAAATAAACTTTTAAAACTAAATTAATTTATTCAAAAATAACTTTTTATTTTGAAAATTCCTTTTCAAAAGTTTTTCCACTTTAAATCCGATTTATTTCCAAAACCATTTGGATTAAAAAATTCAATTTCAATACTATTTCAAAAATCTGTGACTTAACCAATTTCCAGGTGCAGTCCATATTCGTGTGTGTATAGTATAGTCTAGGGTTTAACACAATAGTGCGCAACATCAACCATCATAGATTCAATCATATTAACATCGATAAGCGGTATAATTCATAATGCTTGTCTTCATTCACAGACTCGTAGATAAAATAAATTTATCAATGAGATATATCATAGAATGTAAATTAAAATTCCTATTTGTGAGGAATCCAATTGGATCCCTCCAACCTATTTCCCAACACCCATAGATATTAACACAACCAATAAATATTGATTCAATCTGATAATAATAATTATCATATTAAGCCAAACAACCAATCAACATTTAAGTATTGGCTATTTAAATTAACTGGTATGCAGATCTGAGTGAGATTAACTCACCTTGGGTTTTCGACGAGCGTTCAAATTTAAATTAAATTGAACGGCATTCACCTAAATTTTTTACTTGCTTAGAATGATTGTAGAACTGCTCGAATGCGTAGTACGCGTCGCTGCGATTCCGGCGTCGCTAGTTTCGTCAAATTCTAATAATGTATGCAAAAGTTACGAATTTATAAAGTTTAAATGCATTTTAAAACAAATTTTCTTTTTTTTATAACTTAAAACAAGCTCAACCGTTAGACCTGGCTTCGGCAATCAAGGCTGTTCCGTGACTTTCTTCCTCATGCACATTTCAGGAAGTCACGAACCCATTAACTGCTTCATTAGGGTTGCGAACCGCACCTCCAACCATTGCCGAGAACAAGATCAACCTAGCCCACGTCAAAGCCCTTCGCACCACCTTCCTTCGACCCAAGGCTCACCCACTCGGTCATCACAAGACCTTAGAAAGTGTGCACGAACTCGTGGCCTTCATGGTGAAATCCTTGACAAATAATGTTTTTCAATCACCACCGCACGAATCGAAGTGCTCAATGAGCTCTCCATCTTTGTAGTTGAAAGTTTTTGGAATTATTGAGTGGATCTAGTGAAAAACGAGAAATAAAATGGGATGTTTTTTGGCCATAAACGAAAGAAGACGGCGGTTGAGCAATATCTAGGGTTTCGGCCTAAAATTGAGTAGATATATAAACGTTTATAATTATTATTTTAATATTAAATCCATTATAAAGCAACTTTTTCGAACGATCTCCAAATGACGCATGCTGACAGGGATTTCTAAGGTTTTACCCGCGTTCCGAACACAATGGAACGTGTTTCGGAGGCTAATTCGATCATATGCGCGAGTTACGGAAATAAACGATAAATTTTAAATTAAATCGATTAAAATAGTTTCTATGTGTTTTCAGCTGCTAGGGTCAAACATCAACTTCGATTGCTACGAAAATTGAAATCCAATAATAACTAACTATTACGGATCCAATGGAACTGGTTTCATTGAATTCTGAGACTGTGCCCCGGAAGGCTATTTTAACTCGTCGATTAATTCGAGCGATTTCTAAAAATCGTCGAAATCACCTAAAATTTCACTTTTAAAACTTTATTAACTCTATTATAACTCGTACCAAATCTATATTCATATCAGAAATCATTCTGATTCAGTTTAAATCAAAATCTGATTATTTGCATTATTATGTTATTAAATTCCATTAATAAATTAATATGAAATCCCAAATCTAAACCTATCGAATTTTGATTCCATCCAAAAGTCCAATATCATTATTTAAACCCAAACAGACTTAAAATAAATTTTAGAAACCAATTCATAACCATTTATATCTAGATTCACCAGTTATCACAATTCCAATGTTTAATTATTATTATTCAAATTTCAATTGAATTGCCATATTGAAAATTATAACTAAACTCTATTGATTTAACAAACCCTTATTTCAAAATCAATTCAAAATCCATATTTAACATTTAAAATAAATTAAATGTTCAAAATTTATGACTAGAAATTCTGGGTCGTTACGGAGTGATACAGCTTTTGAGACTCACCTTTGGAGTTTGGAGCTTCGTTTGTAGATCCAACTATCGATTCTGCTTTCAACCTTCCTGTTGATTGGTTTAGAGAAGTCATCTACTCGTACTAGATACTTCATTGCATCTGAGATATTCTGTGTATTTTATTTCTAACTCTGATGTTTATATTGTAGCTTCATAAACTACTATTTATCTATTCCACTGCATTATATTACTCTATGTCTGTGAACTGTGATGATTTATTTACTGTTTATGTTTAGTTTTGCCAAATTTTAAATTAACAATCTGATATTTTGAGCAATTCAAGTCCAACATATGCAGATGCGAATGGTTGAAAATACCGGGTCGTTACAGTTGGTATCAGAGCTTTGGCTCTAGGCAAACTTAACATATATGGTAAATTTAGTTATGGAATCACTTTCGTCGAGCTTGAATTGCTTCCTCTTTGAATCAAATTTCCTTTGAATTTTTGGAACATTCCCTTCAGTTCCAAAATCTATTCTTGTCTTTCCCTATGCGTGTTTTCTATATTCAGGAGTATCCCATAGCTCCACTGAATGATTTGAAAAGGGGTGAAACTCCTTTACAATAGCATCGATTCACCAAAGATTTATATATCCTCGGTTTAGATGCTGCTATCTCTGGTTATGCCGAATTCTATATCTGGCGATCGAATGTCGATTTGCCTTGGAATTCTGCATGGATAATATTCTTGAAATCACGGTTGACCCGGTGAAGGTCGCCCGTGATTTATAGAAGTATATCTGTCTTTTATTTTGTAATTTAATTATCTCATCTTCGACCGAGTCTATTTTCGAATCAGGATTCTATTGATTAGAGTTCCTGTAATTTAAATCTCTATCTTCGTTATGAAATCCATTCTTGAATCATCCTTTGAAAATCGGGTTTTGTTTCTATTTTGAAATTTTGAAGATTATATAAGAAATGGATTTATATAAAATTAATTTATTACTGAAGGGTTTTAATTTGAAATTCGAGAGATTGAATTCCGGTGTTTTGAAATTGGTTTTAAGATTTTTGAAAATATATAATAATACGATTTGAAAGTATTTTCTGAATAAGAAGTGTTTCGAATGACTCAAACGAGTTCCAATGATTTCAAAGAAATTTCAAAAAAGTTTTAAGAAAATAGAAGTCCAGGACTCACTTATGTCGCTGGAGAATAATTTCGGTGATGAGTGCACGCATCATCGACATTGATTTTCGAGTTTCAAAGTGGTGTAGAGGCCACTTTAATAGCTTCGCTATGCGAGTGATTTTGTGAAACCAATTTTGATTTCAAATTCCAAAGTATAATTCTATATTCAAAAGATATATGTGTATATATTTGAAACAATTTAAAGTGAGCCCGGTGTTCAGTCCTCGAGTTTCAGATTTGATTTAGTATAACTCTATTTATAGAAAATTGATTTACTGATTTGTTGCTGATTTCCAACTCTTGGATTTGAAATTTGATTTCACCGACTATTTTGAAGGTTCAAACACTTCCAAATCAAGGTTTAAAATTTTAAGGCTAAGAAATTTCGAAGAGTATAAAATATTTAATAAAGAATATAAGCTTAGTATTTTATGTTTAAAGTATGAAGAGTATGACTTAAGTAAATTTGAAACTTTTGTTAAATAAATAATTTGCAAAAGGAAAATTGGATTTTTCATATAGAAATAAATAGTTTAAAGGTTTTAAAGGGATAATTATAAATTTGGAAACCATTTTGACTATAATTAATTTTGAGAAAAAAATTTGGTTTTGAAATTAGAGTGGAATTAAAACCAATACTTATATGGTGATTTTGGAAATGAATTTGTTTGACTTGAATTATGTTAATTTGGAAACTGGAATTATTTTCTAAACCTATTATTTTGGGTACTTTGAAATTAAGATATTTAATTTGGAAGAAAATTTAGTGAAGTCATATACGATTTTGAAACTGAATTGATATTGAAATGATTTGAAATTGAGGACCTTATATTATTAAGTACTTGATTTGGGGGTGGTCGAACTTATATAAAATGGATTTGTATGTATGAAGTTGATTTGAAAATTATTGATTTGAAAGGTACTCAATTTGGAAAGAGAAATCTTATATAATCGAAGTCTATATAAGTGTGATTTGAGATACTATTGATTTTGGAAAGTATTCGATTTGAAAATAAAATCTTATATATAATGGGCTTTATATAAGTATGATATTTGAAAGTGATTTGAAAAACTATATGATACATATTTTCGAAGTAAGGGAATGGAAAGTGCCTTGTGCTTGATATTCGCTCTGTGGCCACATTGTGGATTCATTCGATCGATATTATTCTCTCTGATTTTTGGTTTTCCGGATGTGATACTTGAGTGTCTCACCGTGGCGTAACCCATGGTTTTTTTCTTGGCACAACTGCATAGCGTAATTCGCATGGCTGAAATGGCCCAGGGGTACGGATGTTTCCTGGGGGATTCAAGCGTAACCATTGTGTATACTGTGATCTACATAGGTCGTTTTTAGTAGCGAAATTCGTAGGGCTGAGAAAGCTTATAGATACAGATGTTTCTTGGGGGATTCAGGCATAACCATTGTGTATTTATGGTCTACTAGTCATCATGGCGAAATTCGCAGGGCTGAGGAAGCTTACGGATACGGATGTTTCCTGGGGGATTCAGGCGTAACCTTTGTGTATCTACGATCCATGGCTGGACAAATGGTTTGGTTGTTTTGTTTGGATTGTACTTTTCATATCTGTTTTTAAAAAGTTTTTCAAGTATTTTCACTGGGTGTTTAAACAGGTCTACTAAGTACTTGAAGAATTCTAGCTATGCGCCTGATCAACGCATGGCCAAAATCTACAAGAACGAGGATAAACTTGTTAAAACATCGAGTTATAATAGTATTTTCGAAAGGGAAATTGGTTTTGATATAAAAGTATTTTATTATAAGGTATTTTACTATTAAAGTATTTCCAATAAAGAAATTTTGTATTAATATTTGGGATTGAAATTTTATGGTTTGAATTAACTATTCGTGTCCGATACTATTCTTTTGAATCTACCTTATCTGCTCAGCTTTATTTATTCACCTATATTTTGTTTTCCGAATCTCCTCCTTTCCTTTTGAATATGTCCTTTTAAAATATTGTTTATTTATATACTACATGGTTTAATAATAAATTATTATTGTTTTATGTAAACAGTAAGTAAGTGGATTTAATAAAATGAGTTTAACCAAAGTATTAAATATTAATTAATTTAAAATAAAAATTTATATGGTTTTAAATAAATTGTTTATTTTGTTTTCCAAATCTAATTTTCTTTTGGTGGTTTCTATTCTCCTACCTCCTTCCTTTTTGGGGACGAAAAGTTTGGAGTGGGGGAGAGTGTAACGACCCATAATATTTTAATAATTTTTAATTGGTTTATAACTTATTTAATTGGATTTTGAGAAATTAATAATAATAATATTTTGAAATAAAAATTTAATATTTGGATTACGTATAATTAAATATAGCAAATGGTAAATTTTCAAGTAAGTATGAAAGTTTATTTATTATGTAATTATATTAAATTCAATTCAGTAATAATTGATGAAAATAAATTTATTTCCAAAACCTGAATAAGTTTTCTATAGAAAATTTATAAATCCTCTTCTGAGTGAGACGTCATCTTTCGTTTTTCAAAATTTTGACTTTTATTGCTCCGTTTATCTTATTTCTAACAAAAAAACGGCATTTTCAGTACCGACATCGACTTTTGATCGGATGACATACCATCGATATCTATATACCGTTTTGATCGCCTCGTCGTGTTGATCTCTACGGTATATTCAATTATATGTTTTGAGGTCAGGTACGCGTCGAAAAGAATAAATTGATCGGTGTAACAGTACCTTTAGTAGTGACCGTTAGCTTTCCTTTGCCTTTTCAAATTTGAACGTGTTGTCCAATCAATTTGTTGCTTTAATTAACCTTCTGCAAATCAAGGGATTTGACAGTTGCTATCTGTTTATCTTCATCTGACTATTCATTGTTTGAAACTGTTCAAATTTCTTCAATATTCACATTTATTTATGGGATCTTCCATTTTGTTTCTTTCCTCAACACAAAGTTCACCCTTTATCTATTGTTCTGCATGATTACTTAAAGAAACGTATAACGTACGTACGTTTTTTCCTCTTTTCATTTTTTGATTTGGCTACAACTCATATTTTATTTGCGTGTATAAATCAACGTGAATATTTATTACCTTAAATCCTCACCTGCTACTTTATATTTATTATTTTTGTGATACGTTTCCCACATTGTGCCTATGTTTTTTTCCTACGTTACTTGTTTTAACTGCTGAAACATTTTTAACCTTTTTGACGGTTTAGTTTTTTCACTCTACCCATTTATATATTTCTTTTCTTATCCCCTGGTTCTTTTGCTTTTCGTACTATGCCTAAAAAAAAGAAAAACAAAGAGAGAAAAAAAGTAAAGCAAACCACATGCCATCTCCTCACCCGCGCGCAACACCATCACGCGGCTCCTTCATCTATTCCTCTGTCCACGTTGCAAAACCCACCCATCAACCGCGCGGCCTCTGCTCCTCGTCAACCTCCGCCAACACCCTCCGACCGACCATCCACTGCCTATTGCTCTTCCGCTCATCCCTTTTTACTCGGACTCGATCTCCTCCATCCGCTATTTATAGTTGTCATTGATGTGATGATCTTGAACTGTTTATATATAGAATTGTTGCCTTCGTATGTTCGAGCTCCTGTAAAATGCTCCATTTATTTGCAAAGCTCCTGTAGCTTCTCACCTCTCTCTTTGAAAGATATATATATTTATATGTTGCTGAATATAATTGTTTATTGCATATTTTATTATAAAAGACATTATATATATTTGTTTGTAGCATATGAGTACTGTTTTATACAAAGTATACGAAGTTGAAAAAAAATATAAGTATGTTTCAGCATATAGTTGCAGTAATATATTTACAAAATTTCATTTTTTTTAGTGTTTTAAAATATGTTATGTATACTAATGTTAGTGGTGTGGGCTGTGTACATATATTTTAAAATTTTGTTGTGGTTATACATATAGGATCTAGTACGAAAACTTTATAACCAATTATTTATATAATAATATAAGTTAAGTATGATGTAAATTGGATAGCATAGTTCAATTGCTGCTGAGTATAAATATTATAATAGAGTAGGTAATAAATTTACAATCTCCTTTTACTTTTAGCAAGGTCTGTCAATTAAGTATTATAAGTACGTTTCATATATATTATATTATATTTATTTTAATACGATAGGTCACAAAGTCTAAACTTGTTATATACATAAGCTTTGTTTTGTTATTCATAGATGTTGTATATTTTTCAGTGTTAGATATATATATATGTTGAAATATACGATATTATATTGTATGATATAGTGCGTGTAGGTTTGTGTATGTGTGTGTGTGTGTGTGTGTGTATATATGCGGTTTTCAATCTAGCATTAATATATAATAAAGTATATTTATATTGGTTTTATGTTAATTATTAATCACAAAAATATATGTGGAGATTTTAAGTTGTATATGTTTTTAAATTTAAGGTGGATCCTTGAATATTTATATCATTGTTGCTTCTATCGTGTTGATTCTAATTTGTTCCCATCAACATCTTTATATATCAGCTTTGTCGCCGAAATCGTGCCAATCCTGCTTTGCTTTGAAATTCGTGCTTGGATTCGTAACCCATTTCAGGGACAAATCTCTTTAGCCTTGAAAGGTGTGCAATCACTCACGATTAACGTTCTTATATTTATTAAATTTGATTTCAATTGAAACGACAATTGAAATAGGTTGTTGTTAGTTATTTAAATTGTTATATATGCTATTATCTGTAACTGTTCACCTGTGGAATATGACACCATATCCCGTTGTTTATATTTTATTGTCATTGATGATATGTGCCTGTAGTTTTATTTTATATTATCAGTTATCACTTTGCAAGTCCCCTGTTAGTATAGAATTCACTATGGTTTGAAATGATACATACCCGAACGAAATTTAGAATAGGAAAATATCGTTATGGGTTGAAATGATAGACCCAAGTGATTTTCAATTGAATTTCGCTTGGGATCACAGGTCGAAGTGATATCTAATATTAAAATTATGGATTGAAATGATAAATATCCGTATCACTTGACCATATGATAGAATCCTATATGCAGACACCGTTGGTCCATATATAATTATTTTGAAAATAATTTCTATGGTTTTGGAAAAGAATATATGGTTTTTATTTAATATTGGTCCTTAATATTATATATAAGTGGAAATTTTATATATAGATTTAATAATAATATTTAATTTAAATTTGATTGATTTAATACATATAATATGGTTAAGTAATTATGTAAATCTATTATTCAAATAGATTTTGTGATAAATTGAATAAGTAAGGTTGGGAAGATAAATTTGGGTTTATTTGAAATGGTATTCAATTAAGAATTTTATTTAATTAAATTGATTTGAAGTTATTGAATGTGAAATTTAAAGATATGATTTTATAACTGGTTTTTTGATTCATGTGATTTAACGAATGTTTCACGTTTTAATAAAATAAAGAAAATATTTTTAAAAATGTAATTTAAGGTTACTTAAATGATATTAAATCTAATGAGGGAATACTTCAAGATTAAATAATAATGAAGATAAACTAAGTCTAGATGAAATCGTTAAATTTAGTTTAAAATGTTGAATATTTAAAGTTTATACATTGAAATATAAGTGGGTATTTTATGATTCAAACCCGGATTTGAGATCGATAAAATTTGAAATGGTTATTTAGGAATTGAGTTGAATTTATAAATGGAGGTGGGATTTAATTTGAATTTGGAATTTGAGTAGATTTGAATCACAACTTTGAAAGTGATAAAATTTGGATGTGTGTGTGTGTGTGTGTGAAATGAAATGATATTTTGGTTTTGAAGTATAATTTAACTTGAAATGACCATGATGTTATAGTGTATATTTCTACCTTGTAGATATTTCTATAGATCCTTAGAGGATGGTTATCCCAAACATCCTTTTAGTTACTTGTATTCCAATTGATATTTCACTTGAGTTGGATTTATTATATAAGAATGTTAATCCTGACTCGAGTGTTTTGTGTTTTGCTTTACACTGGGGTCATACTGAGTGATACAGCTTTTGAGACTCACCTTCGGAGTTTGGAGCTTCGTTTGGGGATCCAACTATCGATTTCGCTTTCAACCCTTCCAGTTGATTGGTTCAGAGAAGTCATCTGCTCGTACTAGAGACTTCACTACATCTGAGATATTCTGTGTATTTTATTTCTAACTCTGATGTTTATATAGTAGCTTCATGAACTACTATTTATCTATTCTGCTGCATTATATTACTCTGTGTCTGTGATCTGTAATGATTTATTTACTGTTTATGTTCAGTTTTGCCAAATTTTAAATTAACAATCTGATATTTTGAGCAATTCAAGTCATGTGTGTATGCGAATGGTTGAAAACACCGGGTCGTTACAATTTCAGTCAACTCCTCCTTCTCAATAGTAGATAAATTAAACAAACTTCCCAATTCAATTTCAAAATCAAATTCAAATCAAAAATTCATACTCCTCAAACTATATCATACTTTATATCGATTTGAAGCTCTTACCAAACGCAAGTCGGATCAGTGATTCGATTTTCGATCTTGGTTGTTGTGTGGCTGGAACTGGACGAATAAGCTTCGGCCGTTCATATGTGATCGGGGATTTTAACGATGGATCTTCAGCGATGGCCCAATCGGGAAGCGCAGTGTCGTGGAGGTCGATGTGCAGCTCGAATCTGTGTATTGGGTTTTTCAAGATAGTCAACAAATCGTCAGAATCGGTCATTTTCTCTTCACGGCATCGTACAAACAGACGTACGATCGGAGGTCGTCGTGTTCACTTGAAGGGGGCGGCTCGACGTGGCTTGGACGTTGGTGTGGTCCAATCATCCTATTGTTGACCGTGGTGACGGGCGTTTGTGGCAAAAATATTGATCTGGTGGTGGCTATCTCATTTTCGAACGAGAGGTTAGGTAGGGCTTGTTCGGCCTTGATGACGTGGTAACGCTCTATTTATTTAATTTAAATTTAAAATTTTAAAACGTTCTAACGTGAATAACTTTTGCATACGAGGTCCGATTTACGCGCGATTTAATCACTGGGACCGTATAGAAATTACGTTCATTTTGACACTGGTTTGGATGGATTTTGAGACTGTTTGAATTTTGGGCTTAAATTGGATTTAAATTCAATTTAAATTCAAAGGTGAGTGTTTTGACCCACTCAAAACTTCTAAATTTTTTTATGGTTGTTGAATTAAATTTATGATGTGATAGAAATTTACTTATGGTTGTTTGGTATATATTTAAATCGTCATCTCAATTAATTTGAATTTATTTGAATTAAATCGTTATTTAATTTATTATTGAATATAAATTGCCAGTTTAATACCTGTTATTGATCATCAGTTCTATATTGATATTTATTGATTGGTTTAGATGATTATTATGATGGATGTTTGATTGTTGATATTGTATGAATGGATGTTGTATTTTACATCGTTATAATACTGCAAGTTCACTATGGGTTGAAATGATACATACCCGAACGATCTTATAGATTAGGGGAAAATCGTTATGGATTGAAATGATAGATCCGAGCGGTTTTCATTAATTTGAAAATTTTAAATTATGATACTGGTTGATGATATATATATATATATATATATATATATATCCACATGAATGCTTGAATATGGATTATTGTTTGGAATTAAATTATGTAAAGGTATAAGTTAAACTTAGAATTTGTTTTTAGTTAGATGATTGAGATTGATATTTAGAATTATTTCAAACCCTTTAAATAATTATATTCAAGTTGTACACTTGATAGGAGACGAAAATCCTGCAACATCTATGAAACCATTGCATTAATATTTCTATTTTATTTATTTTGATTTGACATACAAAAGATCTTTTAGTTCTGACTCGAGTGTTTTGTCTTTTCATTACCCTCCGGTCAGTTTGAGCTTTTCGGTGTATTGAAGACCATTTTATTTTCTAGAAGACGAAGACGAAGATTCAGTATATTATTTCTATTTATTATTATTCCACTTCTTTCTGTGTTTCGTTGTAATATTTGTTTATTTACGATGTATATATAACTCTGATTTGAATTTGTAGAAGTGCAATCAAATGTTATTTGTAAAACAGCTTCATGAACTGTTTATTTGATTATTTTATTTTCATTTTGCTACGAGATTATGTGTTTTGTTTTTTCATTTTCTTTTCTTTCTCTTTTTCCCTTTTTTTCTTATTTACCCCATTAACAATCCTCCCTTTTGAATTAGACATTGTGGTTTATTATCGATTTAAACTATTCAAAAAAGGTGGTTTGTTACAGTTGGTATCAGAGCCAAGTTTAGACAAACCTTATGCTGTTGAGGTTAACTCATTAGAGATAGGGTTGTAATACCCTAGAATGAGTTGTCTGAGTGTATATATATACGAGAGTGCATATTTCTTAGTGTTATAAAAATGTTTTATATAATTTTTGAAATGAAATTATTCTTCCTTAATATTATATGTTATATATAAAAGAATAAATTTTTATAACTAATATAGTTATTTGTAATGCGTTTGATTTATGAAATGGTAATATTTAGTTATTATCATTTATTGTGGATTAGTTGAGTTTTGTCAGTTTATAAACATTGGCTAATTATTGTTGATTCAATTAATAACTAAACACTAGTTTAATAATGGTGCATTAAAGAGAATAAAATGAACAATTTGGATATTTGTCTATGGAATTGAAATGTTTTGTTGTGAAACATAATGTTTGTTGTGAAACTTAATGTTTGGATATTTATTTTGTTGTGAATTAATATATGAGTTGAAACTTAATATTTGTGTTGAATTATGCAGTTGAATTTGATAACCTTAATTTGAAAGCCAGTGAAACAAGGTTTAATTTGTTATACTTGAATAGAGTTATTGTATACATTGTTGGTATGTAATGTAATAATATACAAGTGTGGACTTTAAGCCTTGGTATGTTTAATTGAAATTGTGATTAAGGAAATGTTGTAAATAATATTAAATTGAAAAAATATGTTTATAAAGTTAATTAACATTTATGAAACGTGTCATAATAAATTGAAAGGTAAAGGTGAAACTAAATAGGATAAGCAAATAGGAATTAAAAGTGAAATGATTTAAATAAAGCCATGACTTATAAATTGTTATGAAATAAATGGATATGCAGATGGTTACAAATAAAGTGGTGATAACTTTGAACTCGAACAATGTCTTATAAAAAGGAATTAAGCTTTTATAAACTTAAGAAAAATCCTTATGAAATGATTTGCACATAAATGTAGTATTAAATGAGATATATTACATGTGAAATGAATGTAATTTAAATTGAAGAGAAATATAAGCAATATTAGGAGAATGAATATATTAATGTTTTATTAAATGGAGAAATTATGTGAAACAAATATTAAAGTATGAAGTGATATTTGTGTTAATCAATGAGATTAAAAAAATGAATTTGATTGAAATGTAATTGCGATGAATCAAATTGGAATAAATAAATAAGTTGTGCGTATATTATTTTATTCGCATGATTAATTTGATCCGATTTGAGTACAGAAGTTCGAGGTGAATTACACCATTTCGCATTAGGATTTTTCATTCGATTCTTGATGGCGAATATTTGATATGGATTTTTGGTCTGATTCTAGAATTTTCTATCATAGTATATGGCTATGCAAGGAGAATGATGGTTTCTAGTCAAGAAACCATATCGAAGTCTGTATTAGGAAAGTTGAATGGACAATACTAGTTCGAAAGCGAACTTGTGTGATCGAGCGAGCGATCAAATGTGATTTTGCAAAATGATGACATATGTACATCTTATGTTCTAATAATATTTATATGCTTTGATAGTGAAATTGAAAGTTTTTGGGTTGGATATCTTTGAAATTTAAATTGGAATATTCTTTTATGCAAAACTAATATTAATTTAAAACTATTTTTCAAACTATTTTCTTTTAGTTTTCTTATACAAACTATTTTCTTTTATTTTCTTATACGAACTATCTTATTCTATTTTATAAAAAAAATTATTTACAAACTAATTTATAAACAATTTTATTTACAGAATTATTTTACAAACTATTTTATTTACAAACTATTTTACACAACCATTTTATATACAAAACTATTTCACAAAACGATTTTACATACAAAACCATTCTATTCAAAACCATTTATAAAGCAAAAAATGTTCAATCCCATATGGCTTTTCATATAATGAAATTGATTTTTGAAATTTTTTATTCTTGTATAAGATGGACATTATATAAGTACAAGTGAATTTGAAACTGTTGATTTTGAAAGGTATTCGATCTGAAGAGATAAATCTTACATATAACGGATTTTATATAAAAATGATTTGATATATCCAAGATTATTGATTTTGGAAAGTACTTTATCCGAAAATGAAATCTTATATATAATGGAATTCAAATAAGTGCAATATTTGAAGCTATGGTTTTGAAAGCGTACTATATATGGTATGTTATATTTAGAAGTAAGAGGTATGGGGAAGTACCCTCCATGAAGAAGTATAGTATGATATGCTTCAACCCAGATGGACTTGGGGAATCCAGGAATGGATTCGATTGATGAACCCTAATAGATTTGGGTGAATTCAGAAATGGATTCGAACCGATATGGTTATCTGGACTTAAACTCATGAATTCCTTGATTTTTTCAGGGTAGATGGTTCTTCAATTTACCCAACGGAGTCGCTTTCGATTCCGGGATCTGTTGTTATGGATCTTCTAGGAAGGAACTACATCCATTGCGTAAATCATTGAATCAGCAACATACCACTTCAGCAGGGGTCCATGGTCCCTTGTTTACGAACTGGCTACAATATTTTTTTAGAATCCGAAAGGTGGAAGGATCTTCTGGAAAGTTTTTTGTCCATTGCATAAATACTGGATCAGCAACGGGCCACTGTTATCATATTATCATCATTTGACATTGGATTTTGAGCGATACTTCTCATACCTACTTTTAAGTATTTTTTATTGGGTGTTGAAATAGGTCTACAAAGTACTTGGAGAATTCTAGCCTTGCGTGTGATCAACGCATGGCCAGAGTCTACAAGAACGAGGATAAACCTATTAAGACATCAAGTTATAAAAGCATTTTGACAAATTATTATATAAAGGATATTCTGATCATTTTTCCTTTCTAAATAATTTAAAATGTTTAAAATATTGTTATTTATATACCACATGGTTTAATAGTAAGTTATTAGTATTGTAAATATTTTAGAAGTTATTAATTAAATAAAACATATTTAAAGTAAATGGTTATTGATTTATTAATAATATTTGAAAAGTATCGTGAGATAAGACTAATAAATTTATAAATAATGGATTTAATGTTTTCAATAGCTTCTTTGTAAATATAAGTAATGATGTAAATAATTGTTTTCATATAGTTTACTTATATTTATAAAGGTATTATTTAAATATTTAAACGATATTTACAAATGAAGCCAGAAATTTTACAAATGAATTTTTGAAAAGTATTAAAGTATTAAAGATGATTGATTTGCAAATAAAGCTTTCAAATGGATATTTTAAGTAAAATTTATATAAATTTCTTTGAATGTATAATTTAAAGATATTATATAAATGGAAAAAAATTGATTTGCGAAGTTTATTTATAGCAATCTACTTGGAAAAAAATTTGGATCTCTATTTTGGAAGTATAGTTTGGAATATTTACTTTATTTCAAAGCACTAATAGTAAATATATTGGTTTTGTTTACTCTTTGAACTTTTATATTAAACCTTATTTTTAAATAAGTGTTTAAAATTTATTATGAAGATATAAAATTTTATACTTTGATTAAGAAATTTAATGTAAGATTTGAGTATACTATTAGTTTCAGTTTAATAATATTGAATTTATACTTATTTTAAAAATAATGAGTCTAATAAATTATCTGATTTAAGGAACTTTATTTTAAAGCTTATTATAATATTTTGATATAAATTTGTAATATTGTTTTAGACTTTTGAAAAATCTTTACATAATGATATGAGGATGTTTTAAATATATCTTATATTTTACTAAGTGAATGAGGTTAAATGTTTTAATCGAATTTTTATATGTATTGAAATATTTCTTTTCTCTTCAAGGAAGAATACCAAAAACTTATATTTTTATTCAATAATCGAATTAAGTTATAAACTTAAGTAAGGCAGTAGAAGCTTAAGAAATATTCTTTTTTTATTCAGTAATGACTTAAATCCTTAATGGAAAACAAATTTTGTAAGTGATTGATCGTTATATAAATAAATGAATGGAAAGGTGTGACGCCCCACCTCTATACCCATGCTAGCCAAGAACACTCCGGAGTAGTGCTGTCAACTAGCACGGAGAATAAGGCTGTTGAGGAGCGACCATCCATGTAATTGCTTATCACACGGTGGCTATAAATAATCTTCGAAAACAAACATAGAAATAATCATATCACAAATCAGTCACAGATATCCATATCACAAAGGCGGAAGAAGATATGAATATATAACTAACACATGAAAGTGTACATCAGAGTAGTGGTCAGTAAGATCCACGATAATACAAAAGAATAGCAACACGTGCTATACAAAAGAATACAACTATGAGTCTATATCTCAAGTGTATACAACAAAAACTGCTAATCTAAACAGTTAGCCAAAAGTCAGAGTGATGAATCCCTGGGAAGAAGTCAAGCAGAAGCACTTGTAACATCTCGGTCTGACCCGAGTATTATTTAAGAAAATAATAAACGGATCAGTCTAGCTATAAATATCAGATGACATGATATAACATAAAAGATATGGCATAAACATAAACATCCATAACGACATACCACTATAAGTATGTAAATAATGATCAACAGAAGATCAATCAATAAGAGATAATCAATATCACAAGAATCTTCTCAAAGATTCGAAGAGGGCATCATACCCTAAACTTGTACTCATAACAAGTCAATGACATAAATTCCAGAAATCAACACGAGAAATCCAGAAATCATAAAAAGGGAAAGAGGCCTATCACATGACGGTCCGAAGACCAAGGGGAGCTACCCCGCATGTGTGAATGGAATCACACAGATTGAGGTCAAGACTAACCAAAAAGCAGAAAGGTATGTGTGAATGGAATCACACAAGTGGTGTCTAGTCTAACCTTGCAATGAAAGAGACATCGCGCAATTGCTAGTCTAATTCATAAAGCGATCAGCAAGATCAACGAGAAGTGTCAATTACACTAAGCTAGTAAATATAGAAGTTTAGCTTCATGTCCCATAACCACTTGCTTAACTTAAATATTTACGAACAAACTGTAAATCTTCACTAATAAAATTGTCACAAGAGGTTCAATCGAACAAGTCCAAGAATTAACCGACGAAGTGAACGCAAGCGTTTCATACCACTTGTTTTACTAAGTCGTTTAATTAGATTTCTCATCCGAGTGAGGTAAAGGCTTGTATATACTAATAGATTGGAAAACGGTTTAAGAAAAGAGCTTTGTTATTAAAAATAGAGTTGAAATTGTTTGTTAAAAGAGTTTTGATATTTACTACTAGTATTGAAACCTTTATATTATAAAGTGACAAAACACATAAGCAAGTGTAGAAACAATCAGTCACAAAGATCGCATACGGAGATGCGAATAAAATCCCAGGAAATCAGCTCAATGTTTTTCAGATAAGATCCCCTACGGAGGGGGGGTCCAAGGGGGTGGCAACCCCCCCAAGTTGGGGGTGCGGGGGCAACGCCACCGCTTACGGGGTTCGACCTGCCCGGTCAGGTCGCGGGGGTCCAGGGGGCAGCGCCCCCGGCGGGGTGCGGGGCAGCGCCCCGACCAAAACGGTACGACCTGGTGAAGATAAAATGAGGTCTAGCGACCTAAGGACTCAAGGGTCTAACGACCTAACGACTCAAGGGTCATACGACCTAACGACTCAAGGGTCTAACGACCTAACGACTCAAGGGTCATACGACCTAACGACTCAAGGGTCATACGACTTAACGACTCAAGGGTCATACGACCTAACGACTCAAGGGTCATACGACCTAACGACTCAAGGGTCATACGACCTAACGAGATAGGGTCATACGACCTACGAGTTAAGGGTCCAGCGACTTATCGGGATAACTCGTAACCGACTTAAGGGTTGCGTGACTGAAGGGCTGCACGACTTAAGGGTTAACTCGTAAACGACTCACGACCTATGGATGAACGACTTAACTCCGAACGAGCTAAAAATGGCCAGAACGACCTAGGGTTAACTCGTGAACGACTCACGACCTATGGACGAACGACTTAACTCCGAACGACCTAAAAATGGCCAGAACGACCTAGGGTTAACTCGTGAACGACTCACGACCTATGGACGAACGACTTAACTCCGAACGACCTAAAAAATGGCCAGAACGACTCAAGTGCAGAAAATTCAACAAAACGCTAAAAATTGGAGTTTTTCGCCAATCCAATCCAAACCAAATGCTAACATGCATGCAAAAATGATAGGGAATCATTCCCAACAGTCCAATATAGTTATAGGCTAAAATTGTGAGATAAAAATCTCACCTTTGCACTAAAGTTTATGAAGATGAAGCTTGAAAGCAAGGAGAAGCAATCCAAAGCTTGAATCCAATATCTTCTACTTGAATTTGGAGTTGAATGTTGGATTTGCAATTGAATTTGTGCTTGGAGTTTTAATTTCCCATTCCCGCCACCATTAATGCCAAAGCTTGATTAGTTAGAAAATTTATGAAGAGTGAGGAGAAGAGGGTTGGAACTTGGGCTTAATAGGCTAAACTAACCCAAAGTCCAAATCGGGAAAAGTTAGTGAAATTTCACTAACTCCAAACCTATCGATGTTTATACTTAAAAAGCTGTAAACGACATTTCGAACTCAATGGAAGTGGTCTCGAGTCCTAATTTGACCGTTTGCAAAAAGTAGTTTTTCGGACCAAAATCCGATTAACGAGTTAATATTTAAATAAAATATTTAAATACAAACTCGATAAATATGCGGGTTGTTACAAAAGGTAAGTAATGAGAAGGAAAAAACCAGTAGAATAAACCAAAGTAAATTTTATTAGAATTTCAATTATTATAATGGAATAAAATTTTAGCTATTTAATAATTGGAACTTCTAAAATTGAAAGTAAGAAATCAAATGCTAAGTTATAAATGAAATATACAAGGAATTTGAAATTGGTAACGTGTAAACAAAAAGAATATGGAAATAAGAAATGATAACCATTGAACATTTTATTAAATAAAGTGAAATAAGATAAACTTTTGTAGCTTTCAATTTCATTGTTAGAAACATATATATGACTTACCAGAATATTAAAAGTTGTAATGTTAAATAAGGATATGTAATGGAATATTACACAAGAAAAACTTAAATAATGAAAGTGTTCAATGAAATTTACTTTTATAAATAAGAAATTCGATATGAAAATAGTTATAAACCTGAGTTGTAAATATCGTGCTACTAAATAAAATGAAATAGAAAGTGAATATTGTAGGCAAAGAATTACAAACTTAAGCTAATGTTTGAAGCCATTGATAACTAAAGTAAATAATAAAATAAATACTATATTAAATTTAATGATTGTAACTTCAGAAATGGTTAATTACTTTGATTCCTTATGAAGATTGTATGCTTGTTTGCAAAAGATTGTTGTTATGTTGTGTAGATTTATTTTGATTTAATGTGATGATGGTATACTTTTGGTTGAAAGTGATTGTGTTATGTTATGTTGATTGTTTGTTATTAATTAAAACAATGTAATCATTTCACTTCTACATAATTATTGACCTCTTTGGATTATATAAGTGGAATACATGTTATGGAAGAAATTGCTAGTGCTTTTGGTTTCATAAAATAAGCGTTATTTCCCCATCAAATAGGTAGGTTCTCGGATTACGGTTTTCCAGCGATAGTATATTGTTTTCCCGCAGTTGGGATATTTTTTCTTGAAAATATATGACATATATTGTTATTTTTGATACTATGATTTCTTCCATACCTCTAAGTACAAAGGAGGCTCTGCCGAAATTTTCAGTGAATTTTGGACTTAGAAATTTTTGTGAAATGTTTCCAAACTTTTGTTAATTCGAATAGAAAAGGATTTAATTATTTATAAATTGATATATTTTATTTAAATTATTTATTGTGTAAATAAATTGTTTATAAATTTAATATTTTGAATAAGATATATTGATTACTTAATTCCTTCTTTTCCCTTCTTTTTCCTTTTCGGGGATGAAATGTTTTGAGTGGGGGAGAGTGTAATGACCAGTAAATTTTCGATAATTAAAAATCTGTTAATTTAATAGGATTTTATGATTTTATGTTAAGAGAAATAAAAATTTAATGACATAGTAATGAAATAATAACCAGAATAAAATGTAACAATGTTAATCAAAGCTAATTATTAACAATTAAAATGAAATTCCAATAAAAGAAATAATGTAAATGTTATACTTGGTTATAAATTGAATATAATAAAACAACCGTAAATATTTAATTAACTATTGAAATATTATATTGTTAATGGTAATTGTATGAAAGATAGTGGTAGGGAAGCAACTGTAACATTTGCTTGTAAATTTTTGAGCTTATAAATGTGGTTAAAGGTTAACGGTAACAATTATTATATATTACCCATTTATTTAGTCTATAAAATTTAAATTGGAAATCGATTGTAGTTAATTTACTTAATTAGTGCAGTTAATGTAGGTTAAATTTAAAATGGTAGTATTTTAATTCAATAAGATGTAACATAGGTTAATTTTATTCATAATATGACTATTGATTGGAACAAAAAGAATTGGAATCAAGTTTCACCAAAATTTTGGAATTTAAATTATAATAGGTGAATTTATTACAATTAAATAAAATTAAAGATTACTTTTAATGGAAAGTAAGATGAAATGGTGAATATATATACATTGTAATAAGGGATGGTCATTTTAACTGCAAAACAACAAGTGATGTAATAAAGGAGTGAAACAAGGATAAACTAAATTTGTTGAGATTCTAAATTTTAACATAATTGAAAATTTCAATATAAAAAAACTACAGTAATTATTACAAATAAAAGGTGAAATTGGAGAATAATGTTAATTATGAATGTAGAATAATAATTGTTGAATATAAAGATTGAAAGTCAAATAAAATCAATTTACCAGAATTAAATTTTAATTAATTGGATTTAATTACAGTTGTAATTGAACACTGTAATTTGTGAAATATTTGACAATGAAGTATATGTAAACTTGTTTAATTTATTATAAATGTCCAGGAAATAAAAAATGATGAAATTGGTTTAACTTTAAAATAAAAAGGGTGATTTAATTAATTTAATATTAATTTATTTAATTAACGTGAAAAATACCCATTTTTTCCACTGACTCGGATTTCGACGAAACCAGTTTCATCGGATCCGTAACAATGAATTATTTTACGATTCCAAGTTTCATAATGGTCGGGCTTGTTGTTTGATCGTATGGACTCGAAACGCCTTGAAATCATTTAATTGAAATCAATTTGAAATAAGCTGATTTTTACATAACCTTTTCATGCCATGGAATTAGGATTTGAAACCTATTCCATCGAGTTTGAAATCATCAGAAACATCTATTTTGATAAATGGGATGACCCATTTTCGTTCCGGAGGCAGAACGGGCTTTTCGGGCTGTCTATCATTCCAATCCAAATCAAATCTTATCCATTCTTTCATATTTCTGACCTACCTATAAATAGCTGTTATAAACCCTAGGCACTCCTCTTTTTTATTTGTCTATACGTACATTTCTGTCTACTCCTTCTCAATGGCAGACAAATCAAATAAACTTCCCAATTCAATTTCAAAACCAAATTCAAATAAAAAATTCAAACTCCTCAAACTATATCATATTTTATATCGATTTGAAGCCCTTGACGAGCGCAAATTAGATCTGTGATTTTTTTTAATCTGGGTTGCTGTGTGGCCAGAACTGGACGAATAATCCTCGGTCGTTCATATTTGATCAAGGATTTTAATGGTGGATCTTCAGCGATGGCTCGATCGGGAAGCGCAGTATCGTGGAGGTCGAAGTGCAGCTCGCATCCATGTATTGGGTTCATCGAGATGGTCAACTAATCACCGAAATCGGCCGTTTTCTCTTCACGACGTCGTACGGCAGACGTATGGTCAAAGGTCGCCGCGTTCACTTGGAGTGGGCGGCTCGACGTGGCTTGGACGTTGGTGAGGTTCGATCATCCTATTGTTGGCCGTAGTAACGGGCATTTGTGGTCAAAGCATTGATTTGGTGGCAGCTTCTCATTTTCAAACGAGAGGTTGGGTAGGGCTTTTTCGGCCTTGATTACGTGGTAATGCTCTATTTATTTAATTTAAATTTAAAATTTTAAAATGTTCTAAAGTGAATAACTTTTGCATACGAGGTTCGATTTATGCACGGTTTGATCCTCTGGGATCGTATCAAAATTTCGGTCATTTTGACACTGGTTTGGATGGATTCTGAGACTGTTTGAATTTTGGGCATAATTTGATTTAAATTCAATTTAAATTCAAAGGTGAGTATTTCGACCCATTCACAACTTCTAAAATTTCTTATGTTGGTTAAATTAAATTTATTATGTTATAGAAATTTATTTATGACTATTTGGTATATATTTAAATCGTCATCTCAGTTAATTTGAATTTATTTGAATTAAATCGTTATTTAATTTATTATTGAATATAAATTGCTTTTTAAATACCAGTTATTGATTATCAGTTCTATATTGATATTTATTGTTGGTTTCGAATGATTATTATGATGGATGTTTGATTGTTGATATTAGATGAATGGATGTTGTATTTCACATCGTTATAATACTGCAAGTTCACTATGGGTTGAAATGGTACATACCCGAACGATCTTATAAATTAGGGGAAAATCATTATGGGTTGAAATGATAGACCCGAGTGGTTTTCACTGATTTGAAAATTTAAAATTATGATACTGGCTAATGATATATATATATATATATATATATATATATATATCCATATGAATGCTTGAATTTAGATTATGGATTGGAATATGTAAAGGTTTAAGTTACACTTCGGACTTATTTTAGTTAGATGGTTGAGATTGATATTTAGAATTATTTGAAACCCTTTAAATAATTATATTCACGTTGTACATTTAATAGGAGATGAAAATCCTGCAACATCTATGAAACCTTACACTGATATTTTTGTTTTATTTATTTTGATTTGATTTGCATAAGATATTTTAGTTCTGACTCGAGTGTTTTTTCTTTTCATTTCGCTCGGGTCAGTCTGAGCTTTTCAGTGTATTAAAGACCATTTTATTTTCTAGAAGACGAAGACGAAGACGAAGATTCAGTATATTATTTTTATTTATTATTATTATTATTCCACTGCTTTCTGTGTTCCACTACAATATTTGTTTATTTATGATGCATATAAAACTCTGATTTGGATTTGTAAAAGTGTAATCAAATGTTGTTTGTAAAACAGCTTTATGAACTGTTTATTTGATTATTATATTTGTCGTTCCGCCACGAGATTCTGTATTTTGTTTTCTCATTTTCTTTTCTTTCTCCTTTTTAATTTTTTTTTCTTATTTACCCTATTAAAAATCCTCCCTTTTGAATGGTTTGAATTATACATGTGTGGTTTATTGTCGATTTAAACCGTTCAAAAATGGTGGGTCGTTACATATTCAGTTTAAGATTACTTACCGCTATGATACCAAATGTGGGAAAAGGTGTAGTGTGTTGCGAGTGAATCCTAAGGCTATTTTAACATTCAAAGAGGGTGAATAGAGTTTTATAATTTATATGAAATTTTTCAAAATTATTTTAAGGTTTAAATTCAAACACAGATCATCAATCATAGATATATGTTAATAGATAGTAAAAGAGGTGACACGAGGAGTTTTTGTTGGTTTGAACTAACCAATCCTACGTCCAGTCCTGTATAGTGTATGTACAGATATCTTTTCCATTATTTAAGCAGGTAGCAAACAAACTAGAATATAGTCTTGATTTCAGGATAATAAGAAACACCCTCCTAATTTACGAGTTTAGGGCAGAGTCTTTTGATTTAATCAGGCAGCAAGATCACCCACTTGATTTGATCTAGCTACAAGCACACCTACTTGATTTGAATGCGCAACAAGAATACCCAAATAAATAATAGTAAAGAGTTGTTGATCTCCAAATACAAACAGTTGTAATTTGGATACAAGATATTTTTCTAACCCATTTAGTAGTACTCCGACCTTCGAATTGATGGGATAATACTTTAAATCAGTCAGCAGAATGTAAAAAATGAACATAGTAAAGTAGAGACCGAATTAGAATGAATCTGAAGAGTATAGAAAGTTGATTTTGTAAAATATATAATAAGAATCTGGAGATAGAAGAAAGTAGAGGAAGTAGTTGTAAATTCATTTTCCAGTCCCCTTTATATAGTGTATGAAAGGATGTGTCTATTCACAAAGAGATATGGTTAAAAATCACAACTATTCAAAATTTAAAAGGCATCTCTCCAATGGTCTACATGTTGACATACATAGGTAGCCTGAGTCGACATATCCGCGTTAATTTTGAAAAACAACAATTCTTTTAAAATGTTAATAACATTCTAATAATTTGTAAAACTTTTAAACATAGTTTTTAATACTCTTAATATATAAAACTCTTTATAAAATATTTGTAAAATTATACTTTAATATACATAAAGTAAATAATTTGATAAGACGGTATTCAAAGAACAAACGATTGCTATCCAAGGACTTTGACAAATTATTCTAATATTTCTTTCTAATGATCTACAATCTTGAACTCTTTGTATCTTCGCCTTTAAACTCACGAGTCTTCAAATAACTTGGTCATCATTGAATCTTGATCTCTAGTATTTTTATTGATCAGTCTTCAAAATTTGATTACATGATATTCGACAAAATAATCTATACAACTTGGCAAAACATTAGTGCTTATATTTATATGGTTGTTGTCATCAAAATCAGTATCGGTGGTATTAATAACGAGTACATCAGAAAACACTGCGAGCATCAATGATCCCTTAGCATGTGGACCAAGCCCTTCCTTTGCTTCATCTAGTTTCCATTCATCCTTAAGGAACCATTTCATATTCCTTTCTTCCTACGATAGAACCTTTCAACATTCTATCTATAGGTCACCCTTCCTAGAACTCGCCTTTGTGGATAATCATCCGCACGGCTCCATTTAAGATCGAGTTACCATTATTTGAACATAACTCTATCAAAGTCAATTTACCACCATTGAAGTTCTAACACCATCATCTTTCTTCGTGCTACCACACGTCACAACTGGACATCAAACGAATGAACGAACAAACACCTTCAGCACGACCTGTAAGAACCCTGAAGCATCCTTAGTATTTTTGGCGAAAATTGGCCTTTTCAGTTCATGTCCATACCGATCTGAATAGTTCAGTATCAATAAGAATCCCTTAGCCCCAACTTAGCCGAAATTTAGCAAAGACTTCTCTCTCAGATCACTTCTCCTTTTGCATGCTTGGAACCCTCTTTCTTCATTCCTCAAGCCCTGAACTCCCCTAGCCAAATCTAGTAGCTCAAAATAGGTCGATGTGGATCGAAAGAAATTAGCATTGAGTTATGTACTTAGCCAATTTTCTGAGCCTTGAACTCCTAAATCCCACTTCTATTAACTTTACCTGAAGCTTGCCATAAAGTCTTCTAGTTTCTATAGTCTCCTACCGACTTGAACTATATCTCCTTCCACCGACCAGTATTCTACTCGGCATCGACATGTGGCTGAACATCATAATAAACTCCAACTAACTTACGATCTGAAGTATAGGCTCCGTCCCTCCTCCGGAGCCCCTTCTCCATGTTTCATCCTATTTTGAGCAATTTCGATTTCATTTTGTTTAAATAGAGGACCGGTTCCTAACTATCCTACAAGCACTAACAATTTATATCAAAGTAATACATTCAGATTTGCATATCATCCATAAGCATCCATTTAAAGTGTATGTATCCTTCCGAACATGATAACATACAAGGTTTAACCTTGATATTTTTATACAAAAATGACAATATGATCTATAATGGGTTACAAAAACATATAAAATTCATTTATATCTTTTTATACTCATCCATAAACATTTTTAAAGATTAAAAAAAAGTTTAAAACCATTTTAACATGAAAATCATATCAAAAACTTTACTTTAACTATATGGGTAAGAATAATATAGCGAGTGATCAATAATCACTCACTTAGTACCCAAAATATCACTTTAGTTCCCCAAATATGAAATGAACAATAAATAACATGAATTTCAAAGCACCAAGCTAGATCTATAGTCACCTTTGCTAATTACCCTTCCGATGGTTCATTAAGCTACAAATAGTAAAAAAAAGAAGGGCTTTTTGATGAAATTGGGGTTAAAAGTGATTTGGAAGTTTTATTGGGAAGTCGAAAATGATCTAGATTTGTCATATCACCCTTAATTAGGTGCAATTCCCAAAATAAACCTTAGGATAGGCTTAGTTTAATTGCCTACTAATCTATCCTGGAGTAAACGAAACTTAAAATGGCAATATCTCTCAAACGGTATGCCAATTTTCTATTATAACCACTTTACGAAATGAAAAACCACAGACCCGATATAATGAAGTGGTTTCAGACTTTAATTCGACCCCTTTTAAAAGTTATAGGCCTCACAAGAATTCTTGGGTCCAAACTGTCCGATAAAATTCTAGTTATGGAAAATATGCCCAATTGTCATTTCCAAAAATTTTAGAGTCATATAATAACACCCCAAATTTTAGTTAAACATTATTAAAGATATTTAATTGGATATATTATATAGAATAATGCAAATGGTTACGAAGAATGAGATTTGAAAATTTATAAGGTCGAGCCATTACCAATGAAATAAGATTAAAGATTTATCATATATATAAGAGGCGAAAAATAGGTAGATCCATCTTTCATCCCTTAATCCATCTCCCCCTCATATCATTCTCCTTTTTCATAACATCAAAACAATTAAAGGTCGACCATTAAACTAGCTAAGAAGGATCATGGAAAAAGGGATTCAAGAGAAAGTTAAGGAAAATTAAAGTAACCACAAATCTTAACTCCAATAATTAATTTAAAGATGAATAATACATGAACCATCACTTTTTCTTATGTTTATATTCATTTATGGATAATTCCCGAATTATTATTGTCTGTATTACCAAGATATGGTTGTTTAATCATTTTTTAGATAGAATAATGATTTTTAGGATTTTTATGAGATTATTAAAGTGGGTTTTTAGCGTAAGATCTAAGTTTTTAAACTCTAATAGCTTAGATTTTCTGATATGTTGAAAAACATTATTTTGAAAACCTGTTTCATAATTTTGTAAGTTAAAATAAATATTTTATGAATTTCTTAAGGTGGAAATTGTGTTAATCCAGGTTTTAATTATTTAAAATAACTAAATATGATTTTTAGTCTCGAAATTTTTGTATTGTAAAGAAAATAATATTTCTAAATTTCTAGGATTTTTGACGATATTTTCCAAGTGATTTCGAATTACTATGAATTTGCAATGCTAGATAAGATTAAAATGGATATTTAATTAAGATATTAAATAACGAGTTTGAAAAATGTTTTGGAACTCTAAAACTGATTTGCAGCAAAAAGTCTAAAAAGAAAATGCGAATTTTTGATTTAAACCAATCATATTTTGACAAACAGATGTACTTTGGTGAAAAGAAATTACTTTTAGTAGTAATAAAATAGATTTCACAAGATTTACATTAACGCCATTGAGAGGGAGCAACACCATGAGGTTCGACTTCAATGATGAGAGGTAGCAACAACATGGAGCAACACATGGGACACTTATATTCTAAGTGTAGGATGTGTTGGGGCCATGCATGAGGCAACGGCACCGCACATCAGTAAATTTGCTATACATCTTGCCGCTCTTAATTAGTGGTGGGGGGCTTATAGCCCTGGTTTCAATCTCCTTGTCACATTTCTTAATGTCATGTTTCTTATCGATGCATGTTTTCAGTGTCGTTTATAACGTCGACTATATATTTATTTATATTTGATGGCATAATAACCGAAGTATATTTCTAAAGTCACCGTAAGTCTTGGGGTCATTGTTCATCAACGTCTGCGAGGTCCCTTTATATTGCTTCGACAAGGATGTTGTGCATCACTGCTACCATGTTTATTAGTGTTGCCATTATTTTAAATAGGCGAATAACCTATCATATGAAAGTCAACACCATCATTTTCGACAAAAAGTTTTATACTTAAAAGAATGTAAGACTTATTTTCTAACCTTGGGTAGAGGTACGACATGATAATCCAGCATGGATATCACCTATCATCTTTTTTAAGGGTGGCAAGCCTTATGTTGTTTTTTTCGATGTCATAAATGGAAATGCATTATATTTTAAATGGTAAAATTTGACACTATCATTGGGGATACCATTGAAGTTTATTTTCAACATGTTATGTGTTTTAATAAAATGGTATGCCAATTTTCCATTATAACCACTTTACAAAATGAAAAACCACAGACTCGATATAATGACGTGGTTTCAGACTTTAATTCAACCCCTTTTAAAAGTTACAGGCCATACAAGAATTCCTATATCCAAACTGTCCGATAAAATTCTAGGTATGGAAAATATGCCCAATTGTCATTTCCTAAATTTTTATAGTCAAACAGTAACACCCTAAATTTTAGTTAAACATTATTCAAGACATTTAATTGGATATATTAAATAGAATAATGAAAATGGTTAAGAAGAATGAGATTTGAAAATTTATAAGGTCGAGCCATTACCAGTGAACTAAGATTAAAGATTTATCATATATATGAGAGGGAAAAAAATAGGTAGATCCATCATTCATCCCTTAATCCATCTCCCCCTCATATCATTCTCTTTTTTCATAACATCAAAACAATCAAAGGCCAGCCATTAAACTAGCTAAGAAGGATCATGAAAAAAGGGATTCAAGAGAAAGTTAGGGAAAATTAAAGTAACCACAAATCTCAACTCCAACAATTAATTTAAAGGTGAATAATACATGAACCATTTCTTTTTCTTATGTTTATATTCATTTATGGATAATAATTGTCCGTTTTACCAAGATGTGGTCGTTTAATCATTTTTTAGATAGAATAACGATTTTTGGTATTTTTATGAAATTATTAAAGTGGGTTTTTAGCTTAAAATCTAAGTTTTTAAACTCTAATATCTTTGATTTTCTAATATGTTGAGCAAAACATTATTTCAAAAACCCGTTTCTAATTTCATAATTTTGTAAGTTAAAATAAATTTATGAATTTCTTAAGGTGGAAATTGGATTAATTCGGGTTTTAATTATTTAAAATAACTAAATATGATTTTTAGTCTCGAAATTTTTATAAATTTCTAGGATTTTCGAGGATTTTTTCCAAGTGATTTCGAATTATTATGAATTTACAATGCTAGATGAGCATTAAAATGGATATTTAATTAAGATATTAAATAATGAGTTTGATAAATGTGTTGGAACTTTTAAACTGATATGCAACAAAAAATCTAAAAAGAAAATGCATATTTTTGATTTAAACCAATCATGTTTTGACAAATAGATGTATTTTGGTGAAAATAAATTACTTTTAGTAGTAATAAAATAGTTTTCACAATATTTACATTAACACCATTGAGAGGGAGCAACACCATGAGGTTCGACTTCAATGATGAGAGTAGCAACAACATGGAGCAACACGTGGGACATGTATATTCTAAGTGTAGAAAGTGTTGGGGCCATTCATGAGGCAACGGCACCACACATCAGTAAATTTGCTAAACATCTTGCTACTCTTCATTCGTGCTGGGAGGCTTATAACCCTGGTTTCGATCTCCTTGCCGCATTTCTTAATGTCGTGTTTCTTATCGATGCATGTTTTCAGTGTCCTTTATAACGTCGACTATATATATATATATATATATATATATATATATATATATATATATATATCTGTGTGTGTGTGTGTGTGTGTGTGTGTGTTGAATATGTGAGTACATGATTTTTGTTTGATGATAATAACATATATACATTCGTTTAAATGTATTTGTTAATGTACTATTTTATTTTTCATAGATTAAATAAATATTTGCTGAATAAAATAAATAACACTGAATTTGAATTCAAACGAATATTTTATTCAAATAAATATTTATTACAATTTTTGATAGTACAACTTCAGGCTCTCACTATAAATATACATTTTCTATTACAATACATTTCTGATTACATCACAATTCATTTTTACATTTTCACCTCACTACATATCACTCACACTCGTATTTTGTCTTCAACTGCATTCCAGTTTGAATCCAGCATCTGAGCAATCTGCAAAAATATTCACTAACGCAGTAAAATTGAAAAAGAAATGTTTTTGCAATATAAAATGAAATATGATTCTTGAAAATATGATTTGCCTCAGTTATTTGGGTTGTTCGTCATCATTCACACTTGAATTCATTATACACGAACAATGTGACATGCACAGTGTATCACTGTACATGCCACAAGGCCGTGCACATCGGTATACACTTAATAATGCTATAGGGACAGGTGAGCACGGGTCAAACCCAAATGAGCCGGGTTCAACTCACGTGCAATCACGACACGAGCACAAGGTCAAACCCGAGTTTTTGAAATTGAATTCAACGCAAGTAAAATTTCAAAAATCAACATGAAATACATGAAGACAAAGTAGACCAGAAGTACAAACTAAAGATCACAAGTGTGCAACAACTCAACAATTTCAAGTGACAACCAGAATGAAGACTAAAAAAACATGGACTGCAACAAACATTAGCAGATCAAACATAATGGGTGCAGATAACACAGTAGCAAGCTACAAGTGATGCAGAATCAAGGTAAACTGGCAACAAACATGAAGTGAATCAAGTCAGTAGCAACCTTCAAACACCCACATATATGAAGCATACAAGTACATGCCACAACATGTCAATGCAAGCACAGCCTCAAACATGAAACAAGACTAAAACTAGGCAACATGAATGAGAAGACTAATATGCAGTGTACTGCAATAAAACAGTGAGCACATTCATATGTACAAATGCAAAGAACAGTGGTGATGCAGTGCAACATCTACGACAGCAAGTACATGAATGTAAACTACAGGAATGAATATCAAGCGATACAACTTCAAGTATCAAGACCAGTGAACAAAACTGAAATTCAAATACCAACTGCAAATATCCAAGTACATCAACTCAATAACAATCTAGGAAAACCAGGTTGAACAACTACAAGTACAGGTTCAAGGCCAGAATGACCAATGAATGACAATGAATGCAACAGTGAAGCAAAATATGGCAATAAAGATATAACGGCCGTGAACAGCAAGATGATCAGCCACTAGAATTTCAAATTAAGAAAATCCAAGTTTACATACAAAATTCAAATGCAGTGATATGCAGCAGGGTAAAACAACACATTACAACAATATCGAGCAGCCAATTTTCAAAAAGGAGCACAGAGTAACCACGGTCAAAATCAAGTGACCAAAGTCAAAAGCAAACCACTGCCGTGATAACCAAGTAAACAAAATAGGTCAAAGCCAAGAAATCGCAACTTCAAAACCGTGAGTATCAAATTATACGAAATTTATCAAGTCAGAGAAAGTCACGGAACCAAAATCAAATTCAAGCCGAGAATATTCTACCGTGACAATCAAGGAATCAAGTACATACGAAAAGGTCAGAATCAATCTCAAACATTCAAGCATCATCAAGTGGCCGAGATAAATTATGTGACAAATTCAAACATATTTTATACGAACGCAAAAATAGGAATTCGATTCCTATATTAACCCCAATCATCATCGGCAATCAGATCATCGAGTTCAAGTACGAAAACACAAAAGCACAAAAGCATAAAATTACATACCGAAGCAAGGAGTCGAACTCGATCGAACAACGAAGCAGCCGAAGAGAGCAACGAGAGAAGATCAAAGCTACTCACGCATTATCCACAAGATTGATCAAACATAAAGTCGGCAGCTTCATCAAACCCTAAATTGGATCGAAGGGACAAAGCCCTAAATTTGCAAGAGGAACGACCGCCATTACGAACGGAGCAAATAAAAGAGACGGGTCGAATAACAAAGGGGGCCGGCCTATTTTCTAAAGAGCCTTCTATTTTATAATAAGGGTTTTATTTTAAAATTAGGGTTATTTTATTTTACATTGTTTTTAATTTGTAATTTCTTTTTAAACCGTTTATTTTTCTAGTCGTGTGACTAGGGGACAAGCTACGTGGCGTAGTTTGAGAATTCGCAACTCAGTGGCTGAGTTGTGGCAGGGTTTTGAGCATAGAGTTAGATTTAGTCAATAGCGGGTGTCGCGAATTTACGTGTGTAAGCGAGAGACTATCTAATTTCTGGTAGAAACCTTGGGGGCAGCACGTAGGCAGGGTTTTGCTGAAGCTGGGTTAATTCTGTGTCGTTCTATTTCTGCATTTATTATTCTGCTATTATATGTGCTGCTATTGTTCTGTGATATGTGTTAAAAATTAATATACACTTCCACAATAATTTGTATAATTAACACTACCACCCTATTCACCCCCCTCTAGGGTGAAATCGATCCTACAAGTGGTATCAGAGCTAGGAACAAAAGCCGTTTTTGTTTAAAATTTTGATTTTACAAAAACCAATTTTTGTTTTAAAAATTAGTGTTTCAAAAATCTGTTTTTGTTTTAAAAAGTTGAATTTTTAAAATGGCTTCTGTTAATACTTTTTTTGCTGAGGGTCAATCCATAGTTAGACCACCAATGTTCAATGGTGAATATGCTTATTGGAAAAATAGAATGAAAATTTTTCTAAAAACCATTGACGCTTGGAATATTGTTGAGACATGTTATAGAACACCAACTATAAATGTAGATAATCAGGAAATAGAGAAACCAAAAGATCAATGGACAGAACTAGAAAATAGATTACAAAATGCTAATGCTAGAGCTATGAATTCTATTATCTGTTCATTGGATCAATTTGAATTTAATCGTGTCTCACATTGTCTAACTGCATAGGAAATATGGCACACACTAGAAGTGACTCACGAAGTAACATCTCAAGTCAAAGAATCTCGCCTTGCCATGCTAAGCAGCGAATACGAGAACTTCACAATGGCGAAGGAAGAAAATGTCAAAGAGATGCATGGACAACTATCCAATATCGTTTACAAATCAAAAGCTCTTGGAAAATCATATACAGAGTTGGAGATAGTCCGAAAAATCCTTAGAGTCCTTCCATGAAAATTTGAAGCAAAAGTGACTGCCATTCAAGAATCAAAAGATTTGAAACAAATGAAAGTCGAAGAACTCATCGGAAATCTCACCACCTATGAGCTAGAAATGAAATTCAAGGAAGAGCGTGAAGGAGGAGATACTCGAAAGAAATCAATAGCGCTCAAAGGAACAACCGAAAGTGATGATGATAACGATGATGATGAAGGAGCAGCAGAGCTGGCACTACTAATAAAGAAATTCAAAAAGTGGAATCGCAAATATGGAAATCCAGCTCGAAATCAGGAATTGAAAAGCAGAATAGGTAAAGCACTGGACTACTCAGAAGAACAAAAGATTATTTTTTATAATTGCAACAAACCCGGTCATATCAAGCCCGATTGTCCACAAATTAAAATCAGCCATGGAAAGAAACAGAAAAGGAAAAGTTTTGCAGCCACTTGGGATGAAATAGACGAGGATGATCAAAGCACTGGCAGTGAAAGCGAAAAGGCAGAATTGTGTCTTCGAGGTGATACAACTGACAGTGACAATGACGAACCAAGTGAGGTATCAAAACTTACCCATTCTGAGTTGCTTATATATTTTCATGAAGTAAACGGCTGTTTGAACGACTTAGGGAAAACACACTAAACTTGAATCACAAAAAGGCACTTTGATAGATTTAAATAAACAACTTGACCAATTAGTTAAAACCTATAAAAGTTGGATCCCTAAGTGTGATAAGTGTCTAACATTCGAAAAAGAAATTAAAAAATCAGAAATCAATATAAAATCACTTGAAAATGAAATTCTGATTTTAAAAGAGAATGAAAATACTTGGAGAGAGAATTCTATTAAAAAGTGCACACAGTTGTTAAACGAAAATGAATCTCTCAAAACACAAGTCCAACAATTGTCAACGACTTTAGATAAATTTTCAAAAAGTGAAAAATTGTTGAATATGCTATTAGGAAAGCAAACTGTTAATACGGTTAGACAAGGACTTGGATATAATAATTCGAAAATTGTTGAAAGCAATATTAATCAAGTCAATTCTATGTGCACAATTTGTAGAAAATTTGGACACGATCACATTAATTTTTGGTATAGACCCAAACATGTGAAAACTATACCGATTTGGGTTCCAAAAGGCACAAATATAAAATCTCTCAAAGTTAAACAAATTTGGGTGCCGAAGGGAACAATTATAAATAGTTTTGGGTCTACACAAAATTATTTTTCAAAATATTCTGCCACTAACAATCATGGACCTATAAAAACAAATAGGTCACATAAATCTTTCATCGTGTAGGTGTGGTGGAAGGCTAAGGAACAACAATAGTGTTCTCTGGTTTTTTGGCTATTCCAAAAACACAACGGGCGACAAAACAAAGTTTCTTAGCCTAGTTCAAAGGTGACAGAATCACAGTAGACAATCATGAAAAATATCGTAAAGGTAAAACAGGTAAAGGTATATTGATTTGAGCGATATATTAAATGTGATAATATGCACCATATTCTGAATTAAAATCAGCCAATATTGAGATGATGAAAAGATGATGATTTTGATTCTGACTTATTCAAAATTATTGGCCAATTATATTCTTATGCCAAAAACACTATAAAAATCTCTAGATTCTTTGAATTACTTCATATATATAAGTTTGGATTAAAAATAGTGTTTTGTTGGATGATAATACATTTGGTTATAATATGGCTAACTCTATATTCACGGTTTTTGATTATTAACACGGCTTCACTTAAAATTCAAGAAAATGTCATTTAAATTGCTATTAAAATTGAGTTTGAAATTTTTGGAGCACACTTCATCGTTTGGTCAATCAAATTCAATTAATGATGATTTTGAGTGAAAAAGAAATTCAGATGCAGATTACACTGGTAATCTAGTTGATAGAAAAATTACTAGTTGAACATGATTTTTGAGACATTTAGTAACTGCATCGTTTTTCAAAGAAAATATTTGCATATTTTTCGTTTCAAATAATTTTCAGATAGCAGAAAATTTTCTTATAAAACCCCCTCGAGAAAATCATTTTTTTAACCATATTTTCAGATTAGTCATTTAAAAAAATTTATTTCATAATTATTTTTGAATTTTATTTTAAATGACTATTTTGACTAATCTGACTCCCAAATGATTATCGAAAAGAAAAATAGCGATTGAAAAAGTGATGAGTGTTGATATTGGTCATATATTATAACTCGAGAAAGTATAATTAGAAAATTTCTTTAGAAATTTAAACAAGAGTTATAAAACTTTTTGTTGGTAAAATTTCCATGACCATCTCTATATCTATCATATTTCTAATGACCATCACTCATCAAAAATCTATATAGTTTATCGATGTGTGGTACTTTAAACAGGAATCGTTCGTTTTTTCATTTTCACATTTTTTAAAAAAATATTTAAAAAAAATATTTAATAATAATAATAAATAAATACCAAAGTATTCACTCTCATTTAAAAGTCCTCACGGTTATGCATGGGTGAATTACTTGGAATTTGTTATGTGCTTCCATGCTCATTTAAAACTCCTCACGGTTATGCATGTATGGAACGCATATCAAAAGTTGATTTTTAAAATAAACAAGTTGATTCTAATCCCATTTGAAAGTCCTCACGGTTATGCGTAGTTAGAAGATACTTGAATTCATTTTTTTTAAATAAAATTGGAATACTACTAATCTCATTTAAAAGTCCTAACGGTTATGCATGGTTAGTAGATATTCAAAATCCTGATATAAATATGCCACAAATAGACACAACTGTATGGTTTTATATGATGACATCGTTCCCATCATTCTAAAAGTGGAATATGCGCCTAACAAAATATTTATGATTTTTGTTTGATTTTTTATTGAAATTTAATATTTACATTCGATTGAGTTCTAATGTTGAATTAATATTGATCACTTTATCTCTATTTTCTCTAACACTATTATTCTTTTGCTGATAACAAAAGGGGGAGAGAAAAGTTAAGCTTTTGTCAAATAAAATCAAGCAAAGGTCAAATAATTTTCCATTTTGCATCTAGGCACATTTGCATATTTTATTTGTATGCATATATGTAGGGGGAGTATTGTGTAGAGAGGGAGCATTCAAATAGGGGGAGCAAATTGAATGATCAAATACATTTAATAAATTCAAAATCTTAAATATATGTTTGTTATCATCAAAAGGGGGAGATTGTTGAATATGCGAGTATATGATTTTTGTTTGATGATAATAAACATATATACATTCGTTTAAATGTATTTGTTAATGTACTATTTTATTTTTCATAGATTAAATAAATATTTGCTGAATAAAATAAATAACACTGAATTTGAATTCAAACGAATATTTTATTCAAATAAATATTTATTACAATTTTTGATACACAACTTCAAGCTCTCACTATAAATATACATTTTCTATTACAATACATTTCTGATTACATCACAATTCATTTTACATTTTCACCTCACTACATATCACTCACACTCGTATTTTGTCTTCAACTGCATTCCAGTTTGAATCCAGCATCTGAGAAATCTGCAAAAATATTCACTAACGCAGTAAAATTGAAAAAGAAATGTTTTTGCAATATAAAATGAAATATGATTCTTGAAAATATGAATTGCCTCAGTAATTTGGGTTGTTCGTCATCATTCACACTTGAATTCATTATACACGAACAATGTGACATGCACTGTGTATCACTGTACATGCCACAAGGTCGTGCACATAGGTATACACTTGATAATGCTATAGGGACAGGTGAGCACAGGTCAAACCCAAATGAGCCGGGTTCAACTCACGTGCAATCACGACACGAGCACAAGGTCAAACCCGAGTTTTTGAAACTGGATTCAAAGCAAGTAAAATTTCAAAAATCAACATGAAATACATGAAGACAAAGTAGACCAGAAGTACAAACTAAAGATCACAAGTGTGCAATAACTCAACAATTTCAAGTGACAACCAGAATGAAGACCAAAAAAAACATGGACTGCAACAAACATCAGCAGATCAAACATAATGGGTGCAGATAACACAGTAGCAAGCTACAAGTGATGCAGAATCAAGGTAAACTGGCAACAAACATGAAGTGAATCAAGTCGGTAGCAACCTTCAAACACCCACATATATGAAGCATACAAGTACAGGCCACAACATGTCAATGCAAGCACAGCCTCAAACATGAAACAAGACTAAAACCTGGCAGCATGAATGAGAAGACTAATATGCAGTGTACTGCAATACAACAGTGAGCACATTCATATGTACAAATGCAAAGAACAGTGGTGATGCAGTGCAACATCTACAACAGCAAGTACATGAATGTAAACTACAGGAATGAATATCAAGCGATACAACTTCAAGTATCAAGACTAGTGAACAAAACTGAAATTCAAATACCAACTGCAAATATCCAAGTACATCAACTCAATAACAATCTAGGCAAACCAGGTTGAACAACTACAAGTACAGGTTCAAGGCCAGAATGACCAATGAATGACAATGAATGCAACAGTGAAGCAAAATATGGCAATAAAGATATAACGGCCGTGAACAGCAAGATGATCAGCCACTAGAATTTCAAATGAAGCAAATCCAAGTTTACATACAAAATTCAAATGCAGTGATATGCAGCAGGGTAAAACAACACATTACAACAATATCGAGCAGCCAATTTTCAAAAAGGTGCAAGAGTAACCACGGTCAAAATCAAGTGACCGAAGTCAAAAGCAAACCACTGTCGTGATAACCAAGTAAACAAAATTGGTCAAAGCCAAAAAATCGCAACTTCAAAACCGTGAGTATCAAATTATACGAAATTTATCAAGTCAGAGAAAGTCACGGAACCAAAATCAAATTCAAGCCGAGAATATTCTACCGTGACAATCAAGGAATCAAGAACATACGAAAAGGTCAGAATCAATCTCAAACATTCAAGCATCATCAAGTGGCCAAGATAAATTATGTGACAAATTCAAACATATTTTATACGAACGCAAAAATAGGAATTCGATTCCTATATTAACCCCAATCATCATCGGCAATCAGAGCATCGAGTTCAAGTACGAAAACACAAAAGCACAAAAGCATAAAATTACATACCGAAGCAAGGAGTCGAACTCGATCGATCAACGAAGCAGCCGAAGAGAGCAATGAGAGAAGATCAAAGCTACTCACGCATTATCCACAAGATTGACCAAACATAAAGTCGGCAGCTTCATCAAACCCTAAACTGGATCGAAGGGACGAAGCCCTAAATTTGCAAGAGGAACGGCCGCCATTACGAACGGAGCAAATAAAAGAGACGGGTCGAATAATAAAGGGGGCCGACCTATTTTCTAAAGAGCCTTCTATTTTATAATAAGGGTTTTATTTTAAAATTAGGGTTATTTTATTTTACATTGTTTTTAATTTGTAATTTCTTTTTAAACCGTTTATTTTTCTAGTCGTGTGACTAGGGGACAAGCTACGTGGCGTAGTCTGAGAATTCGCAAATCAGTGGCTGAGTTGTGGCAGGGTTTTGAGCGTAGAGTTAGATTTAGTCAATAGCGGTGTCGCGAGTTTACGTGTGTAAGCGAGGGACTATCTAATTTCTAGTAGAAATCTTGGGGGCAGCACGTAGGCAGGGTTTTGCCGAAGCTGGGTAAATTCTGTATCGTTCTATTTCCGCATTTATTATTCTGCTATTATCTGTGCTGCTATTGTTCTGTGATCTGTGATAAAAATTAATATACACTTCCGTAATAATTTTTATAATTAACACTATCACCCTGTTCACCCCCCTCTAGGGTGAAATCGATCCTACAATATATATATATATATATATATATATATTTGGTGGCATAGTAACCGAAGTATGTTTCTAAAGCCACCGTAAGTCTTGGGGTCATTGTTCATCAACGTCTGCGAGGTCCCTTTATATTGCTTCGGCAAGGATGTCGTGCATCACTGCTCCCGTGTTTATTAGTGTCGCCATTGATTTATATTGGCGAATAACCTATCATATGAAAGTCAACACCATCATTTTCGACAAAAAGTTTTATACTTAAAAGAATGTAAGACTTATTTTCTAACCTTGGGTAGAGGTACGACGAGATAATGCAGCATGGGTGTCATCTATCATCTTTTTTAAAGGTGGCAAGCCTTATGTTGCTTTTTCCGATGTCATAATTGGAAATACAGTATATTTTAAATGATAAAATTTGACACGATCATTGGGGATACCATTGAAGTTTATTTTCAACATGCTACGTGTTTTAATAAACTCAAACACCATTATTAGGATACCAATGTAATTAACTTTGCAACTTCGATGTAGATTATTGGGGATACCAATATAGACTGTTAATAAGTTTGACATAGATTATAGGGATACCACTGTACATCATTTTATGATGCTATAACTTGAAGGGATGATAACCAAATTGAGGATACCAATAGACATAGGTTGAACATGTGGGTAACATGAATTAAATTGTAAAGTGATGTGTTCATATTTATCCTAGGAAAACTATGGGATGTGTGATGAATAGTTCTACGAGGTTAATGAAGGGTTTATAGTCATCCTAGGAAAACTATGGGATGTGTGATGGACAGTCTAGATCATTTTAAATAGATGGAATATATATGATGGGCGATTCACATAATTTAAATAGCTAAACCATATGTGATGGTTATTTCATATTGTAAGGGATGGGTAACTAAAGCAATAATTACATCTGAGATGGAAAGTCCACGTAATTTTATTAATGAAACCATGTGAGATGGGTAGTTAACATGGTAGGGGATGGGTCATTCAAAGAACTAATATATATGAGATAGGTAGTCCATATAAATACAAGACGGATAGTCAATGAAAATTTAGATGGGTAGTCTACTAACTTAGGATGGCTAATTCATTGTATATTGCATGTTTGCATATCAGTATATTATTATGTTATAACCACCGTGGATGCAAGAGTACAGTATATGGTTAAGATATTTTAGCTACGATACTAGTGAGGGAAAACCCGTTCCGCTCAACGGCGCAGTCTCACCAGATATATATTTGGTTTGAGATGGTAGGTTATTATTCATATTAAACTGGTGCCTGACCTAAAGTTGTTGTTTTTCCACTCAAACTCTTGGATACTCATTTCATTTTGTTAGGAGTAAGGGTTTTTAGGTTTCCAGCTAAACGAGTAAGCTTGTGGAGATGTGCATGAGGTAAATTAGCTATTTAGGAGTGCCTATCTATTCCGCTATGTTGTTTGGTTTTGTCTGTATGGATATAATGACAAGTTATATAACTGCCAAGTGTTAGACTCTGATCAAACAAGGAGGCACCTTCAAATGTCGCTTTTGGAGTATTTTGTAATAATTATAATTTCTTTAAATGTGGGTTTATGAATGGTATTATGTAATAAAATGAAATCATATTTTGAAATGGAATGTAGAAGTTACTTCTGAATTGTATTTGAAAATTTTTCATACTAATGTGCATCAGATTATGATATGATTAACACGACAATATTTTGTCGTCGAGAATTAATAACTATGGATGACTGTAGCATCTATAGCGGCTAGTTTTGGACCTTAGTATGGGTGATGCTACAAGCCGGTACCAGAGCATAGATTTATGTAAAAATTAAAAGGTCAAAAATACTTTGATAACATAATCCTAATAAATCAATGAATAAGATTGAACGAGATAACTCTATAGTAACGTACTTGTATTTGCTATATATAAGTATGTATTCTATCTCTATTCTCCCCTCTCTCTTAGACCATTCTTTTGTATCTTATAAAGGATTGTATGTAGATTTATTAGAAAGAAAGATATGGAAGTAGAATACAGAAGAGAGAATCTAGGTGGTCGAAGCACCACAACCAACAGAAATGCTTGGCCCAACACAAGGAATCTGGATTGACAGGGAATGGCTAATCAAAATGAAAATGACAATGTTGGCGCTGCGACCCCACCAGTAGATATGGGGATATGTATCAATTCTTCGTCAATCCGATGCAAGCTAAAGCAACTACAGGAATAGCTGGAGGAAATGCTGCTAATGCTAGAGGATTCAATCCCGCAGCACCAGTTGGTAATAACTATGCTTAGGTGAGCTGAAATTACACCAGTTTAGATGGAAATCGTTTTCTGGACACTAAGGATGTGATAGAAGTGGAGAACTGGTTGTTACATTGTGAAAGATATTTTGTTGATTTAGACTTGAATAATGAGCAGAAAAGGAGGTTGGCTTCGAGACAATTGCAAAGAGCTTCTTTGTTCTAATAGAACGGGGTGATCATAGGGCTACCAAAGGAGGAATTGACTTGGGCAAAATTTCAAAGGAGATTCGAGGAAAGATTTTTGTTTGAAGTATCCAAGTCATCCTTGCTTAGAAAGTTTATGGAGTTGGAGCGGGGAAAATTTCAAAGTTAGGTTACAATGCTAAGTTTGATGAGCTAACCAGCTATGGATATGCACTGTTGACACTGTTATCAAGAGGAATGAAAAGTTTATCCAAGGATTGAGAATGGCGATTGATAGGGAAACCATGCTACATCTTCGAGATCCATCAAATGTAGTAGTGGAGATGACAATCAGGAACAAGGAGATGCTTTCTACTTTCGAAAAGGAGAAGCTAGTTGGAACGCAGAGTTCTCGGAATAAGAAGAGGAAATTCTTTAAGGGAAAGGGAGCTTTGATGGTGGAGCTACTAAGAAAGGAAAGGCAGGTATAACTTGTTATAAGTGTGATAATAAGAGGCACTATATAAATGAGTGTCGATCGGATGACGGAAAGCAGAATGTGAGGGGCTTTAACTGCTACCGGATGGGGCATTATAAGAACAAATATCTAGAAGCGGCCCAGGCTAATAAAGGAAAGATGTTTTCATTAGAGCCATCTACATCAAGACCAATTGCAGCTGAGAAGGGAAAGTCTGTTATGGAAGGTATGCTTTTCATTCATAGCATACCAGTTAGAGTACTACCTGATACCGATGCATCGCATTCACCTATATCTCAGTGTTTGGTATATAAGTTATGTTTAGAACCATCATACCTTGTTATTTCTTTAAGAGTATCTAATCAATAGGAGGGTACGCAACTCTTGGGATGAGATGTCACTATCTTGAATTTGAGTTGCTAGGTTATACTTTTGCTTGTAGTTTATATATGTTTGATTTTGCAGGTGTTGGGATTATTTTAGGTATGGATTGGTTGAGCAAATATGACGCTAGGATATTTAGTCAGGATAGGAAAATAATAGTTAGACACCCTGATAGTAGTGATGAAATTATATACTCGGTAAATAACTCGAGTGTGGATGTTCGTACTTTGATGGGAGCGATGGAAGTAGAAATGAAGTGAATCAGGTTTTAGTTGCAAGGGAATTTGCAGATGTTTTTGAGCCTATTACCGGACTACTGTAACATCCCCTATCTTGAGTCCCAAAGCTAAGTGCTACAGTCATCCATATTATTTACTTCCAGTGACAAAATAAGATAATGTTAATGGTATCCATAATATCAGAAGCACGTGAATATGAAATAAAACAAACACAAAATTAAAACATCTTTTCTGATTACATTTCAAATCCATATTTCAGTTCAGATACATAATCCCAAAATGTTTCCTAGGTTTTGATCAAATATTATTATTACAAATTACGCCAAGAGCGACATATGAAGATGCCCCCTTGGATGATTAGAGTACAAAATAGACATATTAGTCATAATACATCACAGTAGAAATAAAATAAATAGCTCCTATATAGCTAGCTTTGCCTCCTGCACCTCTTCGGAAGCTTATTCGTCCAACCTACAAACCTGAAAAACCTCAACTCATAATTTACTCAAATTAAATTTTGAGCACCCCAGAGTTCAAGGGAAAAACATAAACATCTAGTTAGACATAGAGCCCGGTGTGAATAATACTACTACATCTCGGTTTACCGATATTATGTGAGACCACGCCGCTTAGCGGAACAGGTTTTCCCTTACTAATATCCCTTTTAAAACATGTCTTTTCCAAATCATAGTCCTGCAATCAAAATGAATGTAACGACCCGTAAATTTTCGATAATTAAAATAGCAAATTTAATAAGATTTCGTGATTTAATGTTAGAAAAAAAATTTGTAAATTCGTTTGGAATAATAATAACTGGAATGAGTTGCAACAATAATTATCCAAGTAATGGAAAAATAAAAGCTACTTAGTGAATGCCTTTACAATCAATAGTTGAATAGGATAATAAATGTTGAATTCATTGGGTATAATAGAGTAATTGATTGATAAATAAAATCTATTTAAAATCAAACATTGAACATTGAACAGGTAAATTATTTAAATTTAATAGTTAAAACTTATTGAATGATTGAATAACTGTAAATGAAAATAGTATTCTAAATTGTGAATTGGTTTTAAAAGTTGAATCTTATAAGTTCGATTTCAATATTTCAAAAGATAATGAATTATTGGATAAGCGAAATTGTTTAAATTTAATAGTGTGAATTGAATAACCGTATAATGGAAATAGTTGTTCTAAAATTTTAATTCGTTTCAAAAGTTAAAATTTTAAGTTTGTTTTGAATATCTCAAAAGATAGTGATTTAAGAAAAATCAAATTGTTTAAATTTAATATTACAGATGTTTGAATAATTAAATTCTGAATTTGATATGATCAATTTGATATTGAAATTTAATATATGAAAATAGAGTGAATAATTGAAATTTGATTTAATATGATTCAGATTGGTTTCCAAAGTGAATATAGGTTATATTGGGATTATAATAGAGTTAATAAGATTTTAAAATTGGAAATTATTGGATAATTGAATAACGGGTTTAATATGATTAAAAATGATTTGTAAAATTTTATTTTATCATATTAAAGTAAGAATGATGTTGTAGAACTTTTAAAATCGAATTAAAAGTAAATTTGTGAAAATTGAATATTTTAATATTTAATTATCGACTGGAAAATAGTCAATTTTTGAACAGTCTTAGAATTGGACGAAACTAGTTCCATTGGATCCGTAATAGTTAGTAATTATCGGATTTCAATTTTCGTAGCAATCGGAGTTGTCGTTTGACCGTGGCAGCTCGAAACGCGTTGAAATTGTTTTAATATTAATTTGACGAGTTAAAATAGTCATTTTTCAAACGTTCTTGGATTTCGACGAAACCAGTTTCATCGGATCCGTAATGTGATATTATTGTAAGATTTCAAATTTCATGTCAATCGGATTTACCGTTTGTCCGGAGCGAGCCAAAACGCATAGAAATTCGTTTAATCGGTTTAATTTAAATTTGATCGTTTATTTCCGTAACTCGCACAGACGATCGAATTAGCCTCCGAAACATGTTCCATTGTGTCCGGAACGCGGGGTAAACCCTAGAAACGCCGGTCACCACACGTAAATCGGAGTTCGGAAAATCCGGAATGAATATTGCGTTGAGAAATTTCTATGAAAGGACTCCACTTTCACAAATTTGTCAAAACCTAACCCTAATTCAGACCAGCCGCCATTAACAACTTCAATGGCCAGAATCTCATCCCTTTCTTCCTCCTTTTTCTTTCAACCTACAAACTTTCACGCGAAATCATCGACTACAAAGACGAAGAGCATGGCGAGGCTGAGACATCCAATGGTTATGATCGAATTTAGTGAGACGAATCAACGGCAATAGGAGCTGGAAGGCGCCGTGTTCGCGCACGTTTTTTGACGAAGAGGAACGACCCAGCTCGGCCTATCTCTGGCCAGTGGCATAGCTCGAGGGGGCGCATCGTTTGGCGTGTTTGGATCGAGTTCTTGGTGGCCTGGGTGCGATCGGCGTCTTGCCCTAGCGTGCGATGTTGGGTTTCTGCGTATGGAATTGCCTAGAGCGAGCACGAACGGGAGAGAAAGGGGGGAACGCGTGCAGCCTGGATATGTTTTGGGTAAAAAAATTTAAAGAGAAATTGTAAAATTATTTTATTTTAATCATATAAACTTTGTAATAGCGTATCTCTTTCATACGAGGTCGGATTCGGACGAAACCTTTTGCGTTGGGATCGTATGGACGAGCTCTACGCAATGCAACTGTATTGGATTTGTTTGGAGCTAGTAAAAATTTCAGGTAAAATTAAACGCTCATTTAATTTTATTCGAAATAAAACGCTGGAACTGCATTGGAATCAAGGTGAGTGTTTTATAACGCTCACAACGTACTAAATATCTCTATGCTAGTTAAATTTGATATTATGAAGTGATATGAATTTTATTTGTTGTTGTTTGATAGAATTTAATTGTCATTTTAATTAGCCGTCGAAAATTAAATTGACAGTTAAATTTGAAATTAAAATTGAATTTGAATTGCGATTTAATTACCTGACACCGATAACTATGAAATTGCCATGAATTGTATTGCCTATTGGATGATGTATTTCGGTGGATGCTATTGGTTGATATTTGAATGTTTGGATGTTTATTTGCTTACATATATCCTGTTATGCATACGTATGATACTGTGATTTAATTTAAGAAATATATACTCATCGCTGACATTTAATTGAAATAAATAATTACTTGGCCATAGGATAGAAAATTATATACGGACACCGAATTGGCTAAATTAATAATTTTTAAAATCGTCGATTTGAAATTTATTTAAATGTTTGATGTAAAAGTTATAAATAGAAATCGAATTTATAGAAATCGAATTTATCGAAAGTTTGAGTTTGGAATGTTGAAATAAATTTTGGTTGAAGAAATTGTTAAATAATTTAAGTGGAGACTTTGGAATTTAAAATCGGGATATGATTAAATTTCGTAAATTGATTTGTTTAAAGATTTAACCTTAATTCGAGCATTGAATATTACTAAGTAAAAGTGATATAAAAATGATGTTTTGAAATTGAGCTTGAAATTGAATCGTATTTGAAATTTGGATTTAAACTTGAGTATTGAAGGATAATTTTGTTAAGTGTTGTCAATTGGTATCTTGAATATCAAGCTCTAAATCGATATAAATTGAAATTGAATAAATGAAAGGTGAATGTAAAATTGAATTAAAATTGAAGCCAAAGTTGACATTGATTTGAAATCGAAATCGAAATTGAATCGGTAGAAGGGAAATTGAAATTGTTTTGAATTAGGAAGTTATATTTGAATGGCTCGGTTTTGAAGCTGTTTTATTTGTTTTCCAAATTACTCAGTTATATAAACCATTTTGAATACTTAAATTATTTTAACCTATTTTAAGTCTACTTAACCCAATTTAAATTATATTTAAACCAATTTATCTATTTAAATCCATTTTTAGATTTTAAATATCTTTTACTATTTTAATTATTTAAAACTACTTTTAAACTACTTAAACTATTTTCTAAAATTTTCAAGCTAGTTAAAGGTGAAATGTTTATATTTAAATCTTGAATTTAAATACGAATTGGGTTAAATGAAGTTGCAACCTAAATTGAAATCCGAATTGATTTTGAAATCGAAATAAGATATTGAGACAAAAATGATTTTTGAAACGGAATCCGACATTTTAATAGATGCGATAATATTTGAAATGGATTTGATTTTTGAAGCGAATATGATATTTCGATATCAATTTTGAACCGATTTGAAATGTAAAAGAGCCAACGGTGTAATAATACGTAGTTATTAAAGAGACCGGGATCAGATATGGACATACTCTCTGTCGATACCGAAAACCACTTTAATAACTATTATACGTGGAGTGTTGATCCAGAATGAAGTGGATGGTTTGGTGAACGCGTTGATTGAAGAAAGAGAACGATATTGGATGACCCCTGACATGACTAAAACAGGACCCACGCCGGGCCATTGAGGCTCGCCACCTCTAGCGGACACACTTCTTCGATACCATGTCTATTACATTTGTGATTCGATTTGGGTGCACCCCTTGATTTGGGAGTGTTGTTTCGCGGTGTTGGGGTAGCTGCTGGCTATGCTCAACATCAGTCCGGATCACACAACTACTAGTATCCTAGTTGGTATCGCCTCATGTACCTTGTCATACTGATTATCCTATTCGCGACCACTACGTTTTGTTTTGTGTTATACCTATGGGGTACCCTCTGATAACCACCAGTTTACGGTGGGGCTTACGGTGCTGTATAGACTATGACATTATAAAAATGTGTTAAGGGGGATTATGGTAATGCCTTAACGCTATTTTGATACTTTATATTACTGATAGGCATTATCTACTTAGCGTACATTACTACATAGTAGATAGTTTAACGGATCCTTAAGAGATGGAAAATCCCGTAACATATCTTGAGTTATTGCATGCACGTTAACAGTGGATATGAGATGTCAAACCCCGTAAACATCTCTGACACCGTTACACTCATATTTATTTACGATTGATTTAACTTACATGAGGATATTTAGTCCTGACTCGAGTGTTTTGTCTTTTCATTACGCTCGGGTCAGTCCTGAGTTTTTCAGATTTTTTGAAGATCTATTATGGAGGATGAAGACGAAGATTTGGTGTACTATTATTATTATTACCCTTGCATCATGCTATCTGCTGCATTATTTTAATTGTTCTGTTGTATATGTATAACTCTGATAAATGTTGTATAAATAATTGTCAAAGTATAGTAAACAGCTTCATGAACTGTTTATTCGACTATTATATTTTATCGTTCCGCTGCGAGATTCTGTGTTGTTTCATTTCCTTTATTTCTCTTTCTTTTCTTTTCTTATTTACCCCAATAACCATCTGCCCATTTGAATGGTTTGGAATCGGCATGTGTATTTGTTCGTCGGTTTAAACTGTCCAAAAAGGCGGGTCGTTACAGTTGGTATCGGAGCTTTGGTTTAGCGATAACCTTAGCTCTGTGGGGTCTGACTCTTTATAGATAGGATAGTTATACCCTATGATGAGTCACTGAGTGAATATATATATGAGAGAACGTATTTGTTAGTGATATAAAATGTTTTATATTGTGTCGGTTGATTTGTTGAGTGGCTTATGGATTCTAGTCAATACGAGTAATTAACGTCATTGATAGGGATCTCTAAACACTTAAGCAGAACAATTCGACATAGTATTGTTTTGAAATTTGGTAAATGAAATAATTTTACTCTAATTATATTTTATATATAAAGGATTTATTTTCAGAAAATTATTGTGACTTATCTAGCTTACCTGGTAGTTAGGAATGATAAATATTGGTTGTTATCATTAATTGGGTATTGTAATTTAAGAAATAAGGTTTATTACAAAATGAAAATGATAAAACACTTGTGGAATGTTTTAAGAAAGAAAATCCTATAAGAATGTTTTATAAAGGTGACTTATAAATTAAAATAGATTTAAATTGGAAAATATTGAATTTAAGACTCGGGGATCTTGGAAAATGGTTTTCAAAGCTTTGAAGAAATATATAGTAATATTAGTTGGAAATTGTTTATGGAAATATTTTGAAAGGATTTTAAAGGAAAGAATGAATTTAGTACTCCTCTCTTATGTCGCTGGAAAATAATTTCGCTGATGACTGCGCAGCATCATCGACGTTCATTTTCGAGTCTCAAAGTGGGGGAGACTTCTAAGAAGCTTTGCTTTTCTTCGAAATTATTTTGGGTAAATGAGTTTTGGTTTAAGCTCTAAAGGTATGATTTGATATATTTAAAAGGATATAAGTGTATGTATTTATTTCAAACGACTGAAAAGAACTGAGCATTTAAATTTCTAAGTTCTGTTAATTAATAATTTTCAAATTATTTGAATGAAATGTGGATAACCAGAATTTATAAAATAAGAGGATTAAGATATCTAAGCTTATTGTTTGGGAAAACTTTAAAGTTGAAAGGTAAAGAGGATTTAAATAAATCAAATTTTTGTACATTCTAATCAAGAAAATGAAATTCTATAAATTTGTATAATACCGAATTTGCATTTTAATAACATATAATATGACTTACCAAATATTAAGAAGTTGAAATAATGTTTTGGATATGTAATTAGATATTGTACAAATAAACAGAACCTGAAAATAATTGAAGTATACAAGTAAGGAAAACTCAAAAAGGAATTAAAATGTATATAAATGAAAATTTGGTTGTGATAAAAGGTTATATACTTAAATAATAACATGAAATGATGAATGGCTAAATGGAACAAGTAAGTGAACTTAAGAAAGAAGACAAATGAATTGTATAATATCTTTTGTAAAATGGTTAAAGAAAATAAATATAAATTGCATAGAAAAATAATAATTGAATTTGTAACCTTTAAGATAGCTGTAAACTAAAAAAAGTCATTTATGAGAGGTTAGACTTTTATAGGATGATTAATAAACTAGAGTATCGATTGATAAAATGTTCCACAAATGAATTCGTTATTAACTGAAATTATGAAAATGCAATAAATTTAAACAAAGGAATTTCTTATAGCTAAGAATCAATTGGAAAATGAAATTGGATTTAATTAAATTATATAGAATGATTAAAATGAACTTGAGTAAGTAAATTCTATGATATGATGTTTAAGAAAAGAAATGTTAAAGAACATGCTATGTAAAGAAATGAATATACTAACTGAATAATGGATTGTGAATAAATAATTGTAAATAAAATGAAAGTCAATAAAATAATTTAATATAGATAAATTGTATAGAAATCTATTGAAAGGTGATACATAAGTTGTATGTATATTATTTTATTCGCATAACGATTTGATCCAAATTCGAGCACAAAATTTCGAGATGATTTATATCGATCTAAGTTAGGATTTTTCACTCGATTTTCGACGGCAAACCCTGGATATGGATTTTTAATTTGATTCTGGAATTCTCTATCATAGTATATGGCTATGCAAGGAGAGTAACAGTTTTCAATCAAGGAACCAAATCTGAGTCCGCACTAGAGAGTCGTGTGAACGATACTAGTTTGGAAGTGAAATTGTGTGATCGAATAAGCGATTAGATTTGATATTGCTCACGGATGATATATGTACGACTTACGGACCTAATTAAAGTAAATAGTGGAAATTTAAGATGCCAAATATAAAATGATTCTTTTAAAATTATATAACAGGATATATATGAAAGAGATAAACCAAATTGAATGTAAAATTAATAATTTGGTTATGTTGGGTATGATTTGGTTGTTATATTATTGTTAATTGATTGTATGTAATTCATTAAGTGTTAATGAAATTGAAAGCTATAAGTCATTAAAATCAAATTGGAAGTTAAATGAATTTAAATAGAATTTAATTTGATTCAAACTGGAAGTGAACTAATGTAAATATAAATTAGTGAATGCTAACTAATTGAATTGTAAATGAATGTTAGTAAAATCCAACGTTAATGAATCAACTATGATTAAAATTGAAATCCAAGTCAATAAACATTAATGAGAAGTGAATTTATATTGATTGGTTATGGATTTGTTGGATGATAGTTGATTTATGGTTGCATTTGTTGTTTTGTTGCATTTGCTATGTTGGCACATGTAGTTGTTATGTTGCTATATGATGTATATTGATACTATTTTCATATATGCAAGATTCTCATTGTTTGTTGAGTGTTTAGTAGGTGCGGATTGCGCTTGCTTCGCAGTTGGGGCTCGCTTTCGTGCTATATTAGTTGTATATGCTCGCTAATAAAATATAAGGTACATGTTTATTTTGTCATTGGATTTGGTGATTTTTGATGAGCCACTTGGCTTTTGATTTTCTTTTGTTGATTTGGGGCCCGTAGAGGCGTTTTGATCGAGCCGCGCAAAGAAGACTCTGCCGAAATTTTCCGTAAAATCTGGGTGTTAGAAAAATTTTCAAGTTTTAAAAATTTTATAACTTGTTTTGATAACTAACTTTTAAATTTAGAAAGGCGTTTGGAATAACTTAGTAAAAGCGTAGTTATGACTTTATAAATGGAATTTCATTGTTTTATGAGTTGGTAACTTTGAGATAAATATACCTAAGGTTGAATTCTATACTTAGTTCCTTTTCCCTTCTTTTTCCTTTTCACGGACGAAAAGTTTTGAGTGGGGAAGAATGTAACGATCCGTAAATTTAATTAAAATAGCAAATTTAATAAGATTTCGTGATTTAATGTTAGAATTTTTTTTTGTAAATTCGTTTGGAATAATAATATCTGGAATGAATTGCAACAATAATTATCCAAGTAATGAAAAATAAAAGCTACTTAGTGAATGCCTTTACAATCAATAGTTGATTAGGATAATAAATGTTGAATTCATTGGGTATAATAGAGTAATTGATTGATAAGTAAAATCTATTTAAAATCAAACATTGAATATTGAACAGGTAAATTGTTTAAATTTAATATTTAAAACTTATTGAATGATTGAATAACTGTAAATGAAAATAGTATTCTAAATTGTGAATTGGTTTTAAAAGTTGAATCTTATAAGTTCGATTTCAATATTTCAAAAGATAATGAATTATTGGATAAGCGAAATTGTTTAAATTTAATATTTGGGATTTGTTGAATAATTTAATAGTGGGAATTGAATAACCGCATAATGGAAATAGTTGTTCTAAAATTTTAATTCGTTTCAAAAGTTAAAATTTTAAGTTCGTTTTGAATATCTCAAAAGATAGTGATTTAAGAAAAATCAAATTGTTTAAATTTAATATTACAGATGTTTGAATAATTAAATTCCGAATTTGATATGATCAATTTGATATTGAAATTTAATATATGAAAATAGAGTGAATAATTGAAACTTGATTTAACATGATTCAGATTGGTTTCCAAAGTGAATATAGGTTATATTGGGATTATAATAGAGTTAATAAGATTTTAAAATTGGAAATTATTGGATAATTGAATAACGGGTTTAATATGATTAAAAATGATTTGTAAAATTTTATTTTATCATATTAAAGTAAGAATGATGTTGTAGAACTTTTAAAATTGAATTAAAAGTAAATTTGTTAAAATTGAATATTTTAATATTTAATTATCGACTGGAAAATAGCCAATTTTTGAACAGTCTCAGAATTGGACGAAACTAGTTCCATTGGATCCATAATAGTTAGTTATTATCGGATTTCAATTTTCGTAGCAATCAGAGTTGTCGTTTGACCGTGGCAGCTCAAAACGCGTTGAAATTGTTTTAATATTAATTTGACGAGTTAAAATAGTCATTTTTCAAACGGTCTCAGATTTCGACGAAACCAGTTTCATCGGATCCGTAATGTGATATTATTGTAATATTTCAAATTTCATGTCAATCCGATTTACCGTTTGTCCGGGACGAGCCAAAACGCATAGAAATTCGTTTAATCGGTTTAATTTAAATTTGATCGTTTATTTCCGTAACTCGCACAGACGATCAAATTAGCCTCCGAAACCTGTTCCATTGTGTCCGGAACGCGGGGTAAACCCTAGAAACGCCGGTCATCACGCGTAAATCGGAGTTCGGAAAATCCGGAATGAATAGTGCGTTGAGAAATTTCTATAAAAGGACTCCACTTTCACAAATTTGTCAAAACCTAACCCTAATTCAGAGCAGCCGCCATTAACAACTTCAATGGCCAGAATCTCATCCCTTTCTTCCTCCTTTTTCTTTCAATCTACAAACTTTCACGCGAAATCATCAACTACAAAGACGAAGAGCATGGCGAGGCCGAGATATCCAACGGTTATGGCCGAATTTAGTGAGACGAATCAACGGCAATTGGAGCTGGAAGGCGCCGTGTTCGCGCACGTTTTTCGACGAAGAGGAACGACCGAGCTCGGCCTGTCTCTAGCCGATGGCGTAGCTCGCGGGGGCGCATCGTTTGGCATGTTTGGATCGAGTTCTTGGTGGCCTGGGTGCGATCGGCGTCTTGCCCTAGCGTGCGATGTTGGGTTTCTGTGTATGGAATTGCTTGAAGTGAGCACGAACGGGAGAGAAAGGGGGGAATGCGTGCAGCCTGGATATGTTTTGGGTAAAAAAATTTAAAGTGATATAAAAATGATATTTTGAAATTGAGCTTGAAATTGAATCATATTTGAAATTTGGATTTAAACTTGAGTATTGAAGGATAATTTTGTTAAGTATTATAAATTGGTATCTTGAATATCAAGCTCCAAATCGATATAAATTGAAATTGAATAAATGAAAGGTGAATGTAAAATTGAATTAAAATTGAAGCTAAAGTTGACATTGATTTGAAATTGAAATCGAAATTGAATCGGTAGAAGGGAAATTGAAATTGTTTTGAATTAGGAAGTTATAATTGAATGGTTCGGTTTTGAAGCTGTTTTATTTGTTTTCCAAATTACTCAGTTATATAAACCATGTTGAATACTTAAATTATTTTAACCTATTTTAAATCTACTTAACCCAATTTAAATTATATTTAAACCAATTTATCTATTTAAATCCATTTTTAGATTTTAAGTATCTTTTACTATTTTAATTATTTAAAACTACTTTTAAACTACTTAAACTATTTTCTAAAAGTTTCAAGCTAGTTAAAGGTGAAATGTTTATAATTAAATCTTGAATTTAAATACGAATTGGGTTAAATGAAGTTGCAACCTAAATTGAAATCCGAATTGATTTTGAAATCGAAATAAGATATTGAGACAAAAATGATTTTTGAAACGGAATCCGACATTTTAATAGATGCAATGATATTTGAAATGGATTTGATTTTTGAAGCGAATATGATATTTCGATATCAATTATGAATCGATTTGAAATGTAAAAGAGCCAACGGTGTAATAATACGTAGTTATTAAAGAGACCGGGATCGGATATGGACATACTTTCTGTCGATACCGAAAACCACTTTAATAACTATTATGCATGGAGTGTTGATCCAAAATGAAGTGGATGGTTTGGTGAACGCCTTGACTGAAGAAAGAGAACGATATTGGATGACCCCTGACATGACTAAAACAGGAGCCGCGCCGGGCCATTGAGGGTCGCCACCTCTAGCGGACACACTTCTTCAATACCATATCTATTACATTTGTGATTCGATTTGGGTGCACCCCTTGATTTGGGAGTGTTGTTTCGCGGTGTTGGGGTAGCTGCTGGCTATGCTCAACATCAGTCCGGATCACGCAACTACTAGTATCCTAGTTGGTATCGCCTCATGTACCTTGTCATACTGATTATCCTATTCGCGACCACTACGTTTTGTTTTGTGTTATACCTATGGGGTACCCTCTGATAACCACCAGTTTACGGTGGGGCTTACGGTGCTGTATAGAATATGACATTATAAAAATGTGTTAAGGAGGATTATGGTAACGCCTTGACGCTATTTTGATACTTTATATTACTGATAGGCATTATCTACTTAGCGTACATTACTACATAGTAGATAGTTTAACGGATCCTTAAGAGATGGAAAATCCCATAACATCTCTTGAGTTATTGCACGCACGTTGACACTGGATATGAGATGTCAAACCCCGTAAACATCTCTGACGCCGTTACACTCATATTTATTTACGATTGATTTAACTTACATGAGGATATTTAGTCCTGACTCGAGTGTTTTGTCTTTTCATTACGCTCGGGTCAGTCCTGAGTTTTTCAGATTTTTTGAAGATCTATTTTGGAGGATGAACACGAAGATTTGGTATACTATTACTATTATTACCCTTGCATCATGCTATCTGCTGCATTATTTTAATTGTTATGTTGTATATGTATAACTCTGATAAATGTTGTATAAATAATTGTCAAAGTATAGTAAACAGCTTCATGAACTGTTTATTCGACTATTATATTTTATCGTTCCGCTGCGAGATTCTGTGTTGTTTCATTTCCTTTATTTCTCTTTCTTTTCTTTTCTTATTTACCCCAATAACCATATGCCCTTTTGAATGGTTTGGAATCGTCATGTGTATTTGATCGTCGGTTTAAACTGTCCAAAAAGGCGGGTCATTACAATGAATAAAGCACCAATAGCAATATCGTATATGAACATAAATTAGGTAATCAATGGACTATCTGTCCGACCAATGTAGTTTTTCTTTGCTACCTACAAACCATTGGCTGACTCGGGCTTACCGACCGAATAAATAATCTAACTTCTATTAGACACACTCCTGGATGGTCTGTCCTTAAATTACTTCTCCCAGGTTCGACTGATCCTAATGGTTTGCGACCTCACCAATAACCTATCCTTCTCTATATATATTCCTTTCTGTGTGTAACATTATTTTAGTCTTACCTGTGACAAAGCCCTACACACTGAAAATTTGGACTTATTTTTGCTGGGGTCTTATGGCTAAAGTATAGGACATGACCCTATACCAGTCCAATCTGGTATTCTAACATCTGATTCATTTACTTAGGGTTAACTACCCCATCAAATTTTCCTTGAAAACATTTCTTTCAAATTGATTTAACCCTTTAAACCATACTTAAACAAGGAATATAAACTCTTTGCTTTACTCAAATATCTTAGCCATGATATATGCTTTACACAAAACAAAGTTGATGAAAACCAAAATCAATAGGGTTATCGGTCCTTTTAAAACAAGTTAAAGTCCTTCTTTAACTTAGAAAAAAATTAGGTTTTAAATTCAAGATATCATATTCGAAACCCTTGTTTAAAAACATTAAATAGTCCCCTTTCGAAATCATTGAAAGTAACACTTCAAAAGCTTTATAAAACCTTAAACATCCTCTTTTCAAAACACTTCAAACTTGCCTTTTGAAAGCATTGAAAAACTTCCATTCAAATACTAAAAGTAAAACTTTCGAAAACATTAGGTAATCTCCCCTTCAAAACCTTCATTTTATATACTTCGAAAACATTAAAGTCCTTTACTTAAATCACACCTTTCGGGAGCACTGGGTTTAGGTAAAAGTTTATGAAACATAGCTTCGAAACCATTTAAAACCATTCCTTTCTAAATCTTTGGGTTTAAATTTCAATATCTCTAAGGGTCTTAAAAAATTGAGGGCGAAAGCATTGCTTTTGAAAGCATTATTCCTAAGTAAAAGAAAGTGCATGGTTTTGAAACCAATCCTTTTAAAAGCATGGAAAAGCGGCTTCCAGGTTTAAATGCAAAAGCACCCTTTCGAAAGCATTGGTTCGGAGGGTTGAATGCGGCAGTGGGCTTTCGACCTTATCAAAAGTTTGATTTAAAAACAAAAGGTGGCAACCCATTCGAAAGTCCTTTCTTTATATAAACAGAAGCAAGTTGGTTAAGTCGAAAGCTCTAACCCTTTCGAAAGCCTTATTTATAACCAAAATAGTTCAAAGTTTATAAAAGCTAATTCTACCCTTTCGAAAGCATGTTTCAACTCTATACCATCCGTCTAACTCTAATCCACAATGTACCAAGGAATTGATACCATGTGGATTGGTTTCTACTTGGTTGGAGGATGATGTATGGGGTCGTAAGGTGGCCGCTGTAAGTGGCGAAGCAGTAATTTTTTACAAAACTGATTTTTAACCTTTTAAAGTAATATTTTTACAACTAACTTGCCTTATTTGTCAACATATAATTGGTTTCCAAATTCTTTTACAAAACCTTTTCTAAAAGTGCCGTCGAATTCAATATTTACAATTTAAAGCATTTAACAAATTGCCCCTTCTCCTTTTCTAAACATATAAAACATTTTTGTCTTATAACTTAAATAATTTTATGTAACATCCCACTTTCGGAGGCTTAAAACTAACTACTATGGATATTGCAGCCATCCATAGACGTTATTTCTGAGTGACCGAAATCGAAATCTTGCAACTATTGGTAACACAGAAACACAAGAAAATGAAAAAAAATTAAACTTCGACATAATAGAATTTCTCATTTCTTATGAATTTCAACTTAAGATTTAATTACATAATCTCAGACGTTAACCAAGTTCAGATCACATACACATGTACAAAATACGGTAAGAGCGACATATGAAGATGTTCCCTTATGATGATCAGAGAACTAATAAATATGAACTTTACAGTTCTTAGTACATCATAGCAGAAAACACAAAATACTCCTACACAGCTAACACTGCCTCCTGCACATCTTCGGAAGCTTATTCGTCCAAAAACCTGAAAGTTTCCCACTCTCAGACTACTCAAATTAATTTTGAGTACCCGAGAGTTTGTATAGAAACACAAACTTCGACTTAGATAATAAGTCTGGTATGAATAATTCCCTATCATCTCTTACCATAAATAGATATCTAGTGAGACCACGCCGCTTAGCAGAATGAGTTTTCCTCTCACTAGTATCCAAAATAAAACATGCAAATCGTTTACTATGGTCCTGCACCCAAAATGATTAGTCTTAACATAATATGAAATAAAGCCCTAAATCATATATATATTAGATATCCCATCCAACCATTATTAAATATCCCATCTAAAAGAAATTTATTAGATTTCCCATCTAAAATCTTTAAAATGACTATCCGTCAAAACTTAACTAGGATCATCCATCCCAAATTCATCAAAATGAATGCAGATTATCCATTGTACATTGTTTTATAGAAGTTGCTGTGGGCTATCCACTGCACACTCCATAGTTTTCCTAGGATGACTATGAACCATTGGGTGCCAAATCCCAAGGTTAAACACCTCTTGCAAAACATTCTTCACTTTCGAAATTTGATGTGGGATATCCACTGTACATTCCATGATTTTCCTAAGTTAACTAAGAACCCAACACTTGGCCAACTAAAATATCATGATCCCCATGATTATTCATTAAAATTCATGATCCCCATGAATATTTATTTTTCCTATGTATCCCACATGCTTAACTTATTCCCATTGGTAGCCCCAATTAGGTTCTATTAAATAAAAACATACTAGCAGCCCCAATGTTTATTTTCGAAAGCATATTTCTCTTTGTAACCCCAAACTATGTATCGAAAACATTAAACCCAACATAGTGTCCCCAATGTTTAGTTACATCCAATTTATATAAGGATCCCCCTTACATATTCAAATAAAGATAAGTACTTTATGTTATACTCCTTTGATGTAACCCCTTAAAATTAGAAAAAATTTACTTAAGGAAAAATGGCTAAAACAGCCTCTAAACCCCATCGAACGAAGCCACATTCGAAAGTAAATAAACATCCAAAGTTAGCCCCTTCGTAAGCCTTCCTTTTGAAAGTATCCCATTTATAAAACCATTTATAAACTTTTCAAAAGCAATGAAACTCAAAACCTTTCGAAATCATTGAAACTCAAATCCTTTCAAATTCATTGAGGTAACCCTTTCGAAACCTTTTGAAATTAAACCTTTCGAAACCAAAACCTTTCGAAACCAAAACCTTTCAAAATCAAAACCCTTCAAAACCATTTAAAAACAGTGAAATTTTGGTGTTGGAACCAACCCTTCGAAATCAATGGAGAAAGGTGGCAAGTTTTATAAAACAAAAATAACCTTTGACTCCATCTATGTCGAAAGTTTTGGAAGCGGCAACCATGCTTCTTACTCCGTAGAAAGCTAACCTTTCGACCTTTTTGAAAGATTTCATTTAAAACAAAAAATCAAACCAATCGAAATCTTTCTCTTCTGAATCATTTGACAACGTCGAAAGCTCTTTATCGAAAGCTAGAAGGTGTATTTTCTTCAAAACCAAAACAAAGTTTCACCTCCTTCAAAAGCTCTAACCTTTCGTCCCTAAACCATTCGACCCCTTTCAATTCAGACATACCAGTCGCTTGAGAACATGTGCATTTATTTTTGACCTAGTCGAAAGGTTTGATACCTTTCGACCTTGTCGAAAGGTTTGGAATAGAGGAAGAAGGTCCTGCCGAAAGAGTAAAAGCAGTGAAAATATAGTTTAAAATAGTTCTTATATACCCCGTCTGCCTTGTTTGTCTAAATCTTATGTTTGCCAAAATTTTATAGTTAAAATTGCCACTGGCTTTCCTTGTTTGGAAATTTAAATAAATTTGAAAATTCCTCTTTCTCCTTTATAATTATACAAAACATTTAAGTCTCATACCATATATAATATTATATCACTATTAAAACATCATGAAAAATTCTGAAAAAATAACAGAAAATCATTTAATACGTTCGCTTCAACATCAAAATTTCAAATCATATGAAGATTAAAACCACTCGGAATTTAAACAAAACGGAATAAAAACGTTGCAATTAATCCATTAAGATTTAAAACACCCATGTCTTTTCCAAACAAAGGTCTAAATGGTTATATCCTAACCAAGGCACAAATATGAATTGGGTATAACCCATAGTCGATCCAAACAGAGAAAAATGAGATGATAAACATGATTATTCACTTTGATTAGTTGATTGGAGAATGAGATAATTTCTTAGCTTTAATTCCATAGCTTTTATCTTCAATTTATATTCTTCCTGGAGCTTTTAGTGGCCGACCGAAAGTAGGTGAAGAGTTATGAACGAGAAAGTGAAAGTTTACTAAGGTGGAGGAAAGAGATATATACTAAGAAATGTAGCCCTATTTTCAAGTTTACCCCTTAGGAAAATTCCTCCTTCTAAATTTAGTTAAGTCTTATTTTAGTTCATTCATTAAAACATGACCCTTGGATTTATTAATCTCGTCTCCCTAATATTCACATTATTCTATTTAATTTATCCAACTAAATATCCTGAATAATGCTAATTAAAATTAAGGGGCATTACAGACTCCTCCTTTAAAGAATTTCGTTCCTGAAATTTCAGTAAGGACAAAACAACAAGCATATAGCCCATGCAAGCAAAGCTAGTATAACCTACTAGCCAAATTCAATATAAACCCTATATAGAACATACCATCTAAAATAGTCCAGGAAAAGTAGTCGTAATCATGCCTTTTGCCTCTCAAGTACAGTCCTTCAAGTTGTCGCTCCACTGAATTTTCAACAACCTAACTGTCTTATTCCTTAACCTTTTCTCATCTTTTGCCACAACACGAACTGGTTGACTCAAAAAAGTCATATCTGATTCCACCACTAAGTCCTCCAATACCGTTGGAGCGATAGTAGTTTCTGGATCATGAACATACTTCCTAAGATGAGAAACATGAAACACATTGTGCACCCCGATCAAACTGCTTGGTAAATCTACTCGGTCGCGAGTCTCCCAATCCTCTCTGATATAGGAAATGGTTCAACATATCTCGTTGCTAGCTTCTCGGTCTTCCTGAACCGAACCACACCTTTAGTTAGCGATATCATGATGAAAAATCTATCTCCAACTAAGAACTCTAGGTCTTTATGCTTTTGTCTACGTAACTCTTCTACCTAGACTGAGCTTCCTTCATTCTTTCCCGTATCAACTCGAGTTTTTTTCCATCGCCTCTTTCACCAAATCTGGACCAAGGACCAATCTGTCTCCGGTCTCCAACCAACATGTTGGTGATTTGCATAGCCTTCCACACAAAGCTTCAAGAGATGCCATTCCTATAGTTGTCCAATAAATATTATTATAAGAAAACTCCACGAAGTGCAAGTGATCTTCCCACGAACCACTAAAATCCAGCATACAAGCTCTCAACAGATCATCCAGTACTTTGTAGACTCTCTCTATCTGCCTATCCGACTAAGGATGATGTGCGGTACTCATCTTGAGCTTAGTGCCTAACACGCTCTATAGGCTCTTCCAGAACTCGCTAATAAACAAAGCATCTCTATGACTGATGATACTACTAGGAATTCCATGAGGTCTAACGATGTTTTCCATGGACAACTTAGTCAAAACAGGTGCCATCCTGGTTGACCTTACTGGAACGAAATGGGAACTCTTGGTCAATCTGTCCTCCATGACCTATATATTTTCATTACCCCGGTTTGACCTCGAAAACCCGCCTTGAGTCCCACTTCCAAACTGAAACATCCAGAGGCTGAAGTGAACCATTAGGCTTCTGATGTTCAGTTTTCACTTGCTGATAGTTCAAACACTATTTTACCCATATGCCAACATCCCTCTTCATTCCTTCCTATAAAAAACTTTTCTTCATATACTGATACATCTTGTTTCCCCCAGGAAGAATCGTAAACTTCGATCAATGACATTTCCTAAGAATTTCCTTCCTAAGGTTCCAACGTCTGGAACACATAACCATTCCTTCTTTCTCAATTAACCCCTACGGTCAAGAATAAAATCCTTTAAATCATCAATCTCGGTTCCAGCTTCTAACCTTCTAATCCTCTTAGCTAACACTAGATCCTCTTTCTACCTAGAAGCAATAGTTCGATCAGAACTGGTCAAACTTTCAACCAAGGCATCATAGCGATATTTCGACTAGATCTAGCAGTTGACCTCAACTGCACACTGCAAGTTCTAATGCTTCCAAATTTTTCCATTCCATAAACATAGCTAACACCGAATTTTGATGTTTCTTGCTAAGCGCATCTACCACCTTACTTCTTTTTCCCATGTATACTCGATGCTAAAATCATAAGCTGCAACAAACTCCAGCTATCTATACTGTCTTATGTTCAGCTCCTTCTCAGAGAATAAATACCTTAGAGACTTATGATTTGTAAATAGCTCAAACCACTCTTCCAAAAGATAGTGTCTCCACGCCTTCAACGCGAAGAGTACCATTGCTAACTCCAAATCATGAGTAGGTTATCTCACTTCATGCGGTCTAAGCTGTCTAGAAGCATAGGCAATAACCTTTCCATTCTGCATTAGCACGACACCTAATCCAGTACCACATGCATCGGTGTAAACTACCAATATCTGATTCCCATCTGGAACTACTAACACGGGCACATTGGTTAACGAATGTTTCAACTTACGGAATGCTTCCTCACATTTGTCTGACCAAACAAACTCACGTCCTTCCTGGTTAGCACAGTCAAGGATGCTGCTATCCACGAGAAATCCTTAATGAACCTTTGGTAGTATCCTATAAGTCCAAAAAACTTCTAATATCATTTACTGTCTTTGGTCTAATCCAATTGTTAACAACTACGATCCTATCTAGATCAACTGCTAAACCTTCCTCGAAAACTACATGACCGGGGAACTTCACTTCCCTCTTTCAAAAATGACACTTTGAGAACTTAGCCTTCAGCTGATATTGCCTTAGTGTCTCCAACACTAATCTAAGATCATATGTATGATCCTTCTCATTCTTAGAATACACCAAAATGTCATCAATAAAAACCAACACGAACCTATCCAAGTACTCACGAAAAACCCAGCTCATCAAGTCCACAAAGAAAGCTGGCGCATTAGTAAGCTCGAATGGCATAACCAACCATTCGTATGACCCATATCTGGTCCTAAACGACGTTAAAGGGATATTTTCCTCCGCCACTCTTAGCTGATGGAAACCTATCGCCAAATCCAGCTAGAAAAACACTCTAGCTCCACTTAAGTGATCGAATAAGTCGTTGATTCTCGGTAAAGGATACCTATTCTTGATCATCCTCTCGTTCAGCATACGATAGTCGATACACATCCTTAACGACCCATTTGGCTTCTTTACGAATACAGCAGCCATTCCCTAAGGCAAACTACTTGGCCGGATGAATTTCTTTCCTTCCAATTCCACTAGCTGCACCTTCAATTCCCTCATCTCAGTTGGTGACATCCTACTAAGTGGTCTACTTATGGGTTCGGCACCGGGTACGAGATCTATCCGAAACTCAATTGCTCTTTTTGGCGGCAAGCTCAAAATGGCTTCAAACACATCCGCAAACTCTCTTGCAACATAAACATGCTTCAACTCTGCTTCCGCTCACATGGCACCAATAACACAAGCATTTCCGTCCAAACTCCTTACTGAGTAAATAACTCGGTTACGGCTATTAGGGTGCTTCAGTGATATTTACCCCTCTTGGCAAAATATCCTAGCATCATACTATCTAATTAATCCATACCCAATATGATCCCAAAACCAATGAAATCAAAAACGTATAAACTGCATGCAAACATATGACCTAACAAATCAAGTTCTAACTGGTCCTCATATAGGTTTCGCAACCGTTAAAGGAGTAACAAGGTATAAAGGTTCCAGACATAAGCAATCTACCAAATACTGAGAAATAAATGAGTACGATGCAACGACATCAAATATTATCCTAACTGGAGTACTATGCATCATAAGCATACCATCCATCATAGTTTTTCCTTCTCAGCGGCCATTTCTCTAGAGGATGATGGTTCCAACGCAAAGACCTTTCCCTTTTCAACCTTAACAGCCTCGAGACACTTGTCCTTGTAATGCCCCATCTGGCCATATTTAGAGCACTTCACATTCGGCCTCACTGCAACTGCTCTTCCATCATCCAAGCGACACTCATAAGCATTGTTCCCTTTTTTTTCACACTTGTAACAAACAATATCAGCCTTGCTCTTCTTAGCTGCTATCTCGACTAGGCACCTTTCTTCTTGAAGAACTTCCTCTTCTTACCCTGAAAATTCTGAACCTCGGCTGGTTTCCCCGTTCCAAAAGTAGAAAGCATCTCTTTATTCCGAATAGCCATCTTAACAACAATATGACATGGATCTCGGAGGCTTAGCATGGTTGCTCTGGCGATCTCAGAATTCAACCTTTGCTAAACTTATCATTTCTCTAAATAATAGTATCAATAGTAGCATATCCAAAATGAGACAGCTCATCAAACTCCATAGCATACTCAATCACCGATTTATCCCCTTGGACTAAATCTGCAAATTTCCTGAGCATTGTTGACTTGGCAACCTCAGATAGAAATCTTTCTTCGAACCTCCTTCGAAATTTAGCCAAAATCAGGTCTTCCTCTGGCTTTCCTATGATAACTCCGTTTCACCAAAATCAATGCCGCTTTCTACAATTGCCTTGAAGTAAGTCTTCTCTTTCGCATATTCGTCAAGCCAAGATCAACAAATATCCTTTCACAATGCAATAGCCAGTTTTCCACTACTACTGCATTCTCGATTCTCAGAAAAAGGCTTCCCTCCAAGACTAGCGTAATCCCTGCTCAGCTTGGCATAATTATTGCCAACTGAGGCCACTGGATTAGCTCCTCCAGCATTCCCTACTGCCATTTCGGCAGCTGCTCCAACTTGCGTCATATTCAAGAAGAACTGATACATTATCCCTATACCAACCAGTGGGATCTCAGCACCAACATTATCATTTACATCTGGGTTTGCATTTGCTAATTGGGCCGAACATTTTAACTTTTTGTGGTGTGTCTTCAACATTGATTTAATCTTCTGTTTCCTGCCTCCTTATCTTACTTTCCTACTACCTAAAATCCAATCTTTGTAAGATACAGAAAAACGGTCTAAGAGAGTGGGGAATACATACTTAGGTATTTATAGCAAAGTACACATGCGTTACTATGACGCTTACCTAAGCCCAACTATATTTTAGATTCATTGGATTATGCTTTAAAAATCTTTTAAGGTTTAAATTCCTTTTATGTACATAAACCATGCTTTGATACCAACTTGTAACATCCCACTTTCGGAGGCTCAAAACTAACTGCTAAGGATGCTGCAGCCATCCATAGATGTTATTTCTGAGTGACCGAAATTAGATTCTTGAAACTATTGGCAACACAGAAACACAAGAATATGAAAAAATTAAACTTCAACAAAACAGTGTTTATCATTTCTTATGAATTTCAATCTAATATTTAATTATATAATCTTATACGTTAACCATGTTTAGATCACATATACATGTATAAAATATGATAAGAGCGACATATGAAGATGTCACCTTATGATGATCGGAGAACTAATAAATATGAACTTTATAACTCTTATTACATTATAGCATACAACACAAAATAGCTCCTATATAGCTAACACTGCCTCTTCCACGTCTTCAGAAGCTTATTCATCCAAAAACCTGAAAGTCTCCCTCTCTCAAACTACTTAAATTAATTTGAAGTACCCGAGATTTTATGGAGAAACACAAATTTAGAGTTAGATAATAAGTTTGGTATGAATAATCCCCTATCGTCTCTTATCATAAATAGATATTTAGTGAGACCATGCCGCTTAGCGGAACGGGTTTTCCCCTCACTAGTATCCAAAACAAAACATGCAAATCATTTACTATGCTCCTACACCCAAAATGATTAGTCTTAACAAAATATGAAATAAAGCCAAAAATCCTATATATTGGGTATCGCACCCATCTATTCATTAGATATCCCATCTAAAAACAATTTATTAGATTTCCCATCTAAAATCTTTAAAATGACTATCCGTCAATACTTAAATAGGATCATCCATCCCAAATTCATCAAAATAAATGTAGATTATCCATCATACATTGTTTTGTAAAAGTTGGTGTTGGCTATCCACCAAACACTCCATAGTTCTCCTACGATGACTATGAACCCTTCGGTGCCAAATCCTAAGGTTAACCACCTTTGGAAAAACATTCTTCACTTCAGAAATTTGGTGTAGGCTATCCACTGTACATTCCATGGTTTTCCTCGGTTAACCAAGAACCCAACACTTGGCCAATTAAAATATCATGATCCCCATGGTTATTCATTAAAATTCATGACCCTCATGAATATTTATTTTTCCCATGTATCCCACATGTTTAACCTATTCCCATTGTTAGCCCCAATTAGGTTAAATTAAATAAAAATACATTGATTGCCCCAATGTTTATTTTCAAAAGCAAATTTCTGTTAGTAACCTTAAACTATGTTTCAAAAGCATTAAATCTGTAAAATTCCTGTTTTTAAATCAAATTTAATTGGATATTAATAAGAAAGCATATATATGTTTAAATGATTTTTTCATTAGTGTATAATTAAATTTTAAAAGTTGTATAAGTACAAATAATAGATAATGCATAAATTAACATATATAAGAAAATAAACATTAAGGGGGGATTTAGACATAACTTATAAATAAATTAGAGACAATGTCTAAACATAATTTTATCACAAAATGACATTTGTAGAGTTTTTAATTCATGCATTAACATGTGTAAAAAAAGAAGAACAAGTGGCATTTATCTTTTAATTTGAATTAAATTAAAAATTATGAATTTGAGATGGAAACCAGGCTATACTCAGATAAAACATTTTCTCAAAACCTAAAACTTCAAAACAGTTCAAAAATAAAATCTCAAACAAATCAAAGACCTGGAAATAAAACTAAAACCTAGAGACAAGAAATCAATACAAAATCAAGCTTTCAAACATGGAACAATCAACAGCTTTAGGAAACTTAAAGATCAAAAAACATATCCTCCCAATCAAACCTGAAGTTGGCAGACACAAATCAAGTAAGAGCATATCAGATTATCTCCAGATAAAAAAATCAAGCAGATCAAATAATCATCAAGCTTCAGATTTTAATAAAATACTATCTCTGTTTCTGGAAAATCAGGTGAGCAAGCCTTTATACCCATATGTTATTCTGGTTTTCATGTGATGAAAATTGGATATAAGTTGAGAAATATGTTGTGTGATTGTGAATTGTGTTGGTATGCTTACACACACACACACACACACACATATATATATGACTGTGTGTATATATATATATATATGTTTGTTCCTATATTACAGACTCTTAAAACAGTTTAAACAATCCATATCACTCAAACCAATCAATACTAATCTTTAATCTCAAAATGAAAAGTGATTGTAATGTTGTAATAACAATTTTAGAAATAATCACAAGTATAATTATTGAATAAACATTCTGAAAATTCGAAATTACAGTAATGAGTGTTTTAAATTAGAAAAATCAAGTATTAAAATTTCAATTTTTGTTTATATTATCAGATTTGAATAGAAAGACTATGATTTTTGAGATTAATATCATGATTTGTAACTATGTAAATCACAAGATATTTTAAATTGATCGGATTTTGGGTTTCGTTCAATTCCTGGCGATCGGGTTAAAGTTGTTCATCAGGATTGTTCGTGAAGATAGCTGGTAGAAAGGAGATGATAGAAAAATAGGAATTGGATTTATCAATCGACGTGGCGACTCAGCGACGACGATCTAGAGGTCGATGTTATGATTTGAAAGACGAAGAATGCGAGGCTAACTTGTAGGCATTGATGCATCGAGTTGAACGAGACCTAGGTGGATTGAAGCAAGGGAGGTTGATAAAGCTCCAGTCGTGATTGCATGGCATCAGGTGGTCGAGATGATCAGAACGAATTGTTTGTAGGTGATCGGTTTTTTTTTCACTTTGAATTGAGGTGCTAAATTTCGAATGACGACGAAATCGGGGAACCTAGGTGATCGAAAGGCTCGGGCAGGCCATCGATGACTTGAATGCAACAATGGCAATTGTCGAAAGCACGGCGAGCAACCTACACGTGCATGCGTGGATACAAGTGTCTGAAGTTTGGGAAGGAGAGGTTGTGCTCAGGGTCGACTCGAAGCAGTTTTGGGAATTCCTCGAAGTAACCAGGTTTGCAAGTTTTCTCGAGGCTAGGTTCGGGGCTTTAATGCTTTGGCCTAGGTTTTTGAAAATGATAACAAATTTTAAATTAAAGATAGACTAGTCTTAAAAGTTTAAGTTTAATCTAGGATTAATTGATTTTCTAATCAATGCTTTTCAATTAAAACTTGTTTTATTCAAGTTAGAAACTTACTTAAACCAAGTTTAAAAGAGTTTAACATAAATAAACTTAATTTGTGATTAAGAAAAGGATTAAAGGATTGGTTACTTAATGAAAGTAATTGAATGATAATTACTTAAATGTAATTAATTAAGGATGAATTAATTAATGGATAATTAAGTGATAAATTAATTAACATGATTTATTAGAGGATAATTGAGTAATTAAAAGTTAATTACTTAATAATTAAAGATTAATTAATTTATGATTTAAGATAATTTAATTGATAATTAAAAGTTAATTAATTTGTGATTAAAAGATAATTACTTAATGTAATTAAGGGATAGTTAATTATGTAATTAACTTAAGATTAATTTATTTAATGTAATTAATTAAAGAATAATTAAATAATTAAAGGTTAGTTACTTAATGATTAAAGGTGGATTGATTTATTAATTAAGGACAATTAATTAATTAAAGGTAAATTAATTAATGAAGGTGGTTAAGGAATGATAATTAATTGAGGAGTAATTAATTAATGTAATTAAATAATGTAATTAATTAATTAATTAAGGATAATTAATTTAAGGATAATAAATTAATTAAAGGATAATCACTTAATAATTAAAGGTTAATTAATTTATTATTAATGATTAATTAATAAATGATTAAAGAATGATTGATCAAAATGATTTGTAATTAATTAATATTAATTAACCAAGATTAGTAGTTTATTCATAAGTAATTAATCTGATTTAAATACATCAGATAATAAATTGACCTTACTTATGGATGTTTGAATTGCATGGAATGCTTAGGATTGTTAGATATCCTTGGTGTGTGATGCTTTATGATATGAATTATTTTGATTTGAGGTGTGATGAATGTAATTTATTTTATCTGTAATGAATTAATATTATTTATCTGTGAATCTGTGAATGAAGATAAGCGTTGTAGATTGTATCGCTTATCGATATTGATATGATTGAATTTGTGACGATTGATGATGTTGCACTATTGTGTAAAACCCTTGGACTACACCATACACACACAAATATGGATTGCAGAGGAAATTGGTTAAGTCACAGATTTTTGAAATGGTTTTAAAATTGAATTTTGAATCCAAATAGTTTTGGAAATGGAATTGGGTTAAATATGAAAAGTTTTGAAAAGGAGTTTTAAAAGTTATTTTGGATAACTTGATAAATTTTTGAAATTTAAATAATTTGATCTGAATTTAATTCAAGATTTGAAATTAAATTCTATGTTTGGAGATTATGGTTTAAAAAAGGATTACAAGTTATATAATGTGTTTATATGGGTTTTAAACTATTTTAAAGGTATTATTTTGGGAATTTATATTTGACCCAAGTTTTATACTTTAAAAGTTATAGCTTGTGCAAATGTAATCGGATTTTCCCAAAACAAAAACTATTTGTTTTCAAATAATAATAGCATTCATATAAAGAAAGGATTTCCAATTTGTGTTGAAAGATTTCAAGTTTGAAATAGAATTGAAATAGTTTTGAAAGCTATGAATGAATCTTTGTGAAAGATGGTTGAACCTTGTTTTAAAAATTAAAGAGGATTTTAAATAGTGTATCTTTTATATAAAATATTTGAAATGGGAATTGTTTTGAAAGTTATGAACGAATCTTTGGAATCGATTTTGAAAGCTATATATTGAGTCTTTGATTTAATGATTGGATGAGTTAATCCAATTTGAAAAGAAAATTGTTTTGAAAGTTTTGAATGAATCTTTGTGAAAGATTGGTGAACTTTGTGAAGTGAATCTTTTTGTTTAAAGATTTGTAAATGGTAATTTGTTTTAAACCATTTGGAAGAAAATTTTTGAGGTAATAAGTTATGACTTAACTAAGATCCCATATCTGTATGTTTTTAAATATTGCGCTCATTATTCGGTTTAGCCGGGAGAGGACCTTGTGTCATATAACCCATTTCGAACAATGATACGTCGATATTGTTAGAATTTGAAGACTGGCGGTGAAGACCGGATATTTTGAAAGCAAAAGGATAACTCGTCGAATGTCTCTGCACCAGCTGATCCTCGGTATAGAGATTTGATCATCCTTTGTGATTGGGAGTCCGGACGTGATTAGTGAATATCCGAATTTTCAAGGGCTTCTTTGTGAAGTGCCTTCGGTTCCGTTCGATCTCAGAGCGGACTTGTATGGATGTGTGTCTGACGTTACACTTTGAAATGTAAAGTTGGTTTCTATCAAATACATTTCTGTTCGTGCAGAGAATTTATTTTCTTAACTTAACACGCTTCTCTGAGACGTACAAGCTCAGAGGTTATGTAGTTGATGGTTACTAGTGATACATTCTGTAACAACCCGGTATTTTCAGCCATTCGCAGCCGCACATGTCGGACTTGAATTGCTCAAAATACTGCATTGTAAATAAATTTGGAGCAAATGAAATTCAAATCACAGAATCACGGACACAGAACAAACAGAATACCTCGCAGCGGAATATAAAATACATAGTAGTTCATGAAGCTACTACGGTAGAGTCTCAAACCAAAAACATAATACAGTCTGAGAACAACAAAATAGAAATCCCAAATACATAGAAGTTCACTAATACAAGAGATAAACTAGAATAGCTGAAATAGAAAGTAGATATAAATGTAGATAAGCAGAAACTCCAGCAATGACCAGCTCCAAAAAGAGAATCCAAAGCTGCGAATACTCAGGCTGACCCGAGCGTAAAGTAAAACCCAAAACACTTGAGTCGGGACAATACATACTTATATAATGTAAATCAACTCAAGCGAACTGTAGTAGTAATGCACCATAACTTAAACGATGCTTGGGATCGCCCATCCTTTAAAGATCAGTTAAACCATAAATTAAATACATCCCGTGATTAAAATTTCAAAATAGTATTTATACTTCGAAATCAAATATCATTTAAAAATTCAATATCATTCAAAATCCATTTCAAAGTATCATATCTTCCAAACAACATTCATTTTTATTTAATTTAAATACCATTTCAAAACACATTTCAAAATAGTTTATATTTCGAAACAAATTGCTTCATTTAAATCACTAAAATGAAGATATTATATTTAATAATTAAATTATTAAATTTTCAAAATTTTAATCTTTTAAAGTTCATTCATTCACTTAAATTTATTAAAACAATGAAAATTCAACTTTCGCAGCATTTAGAAAATGCTACGGAAAGTCACACTTAAAACAGTTCAATTTAATAAAAGACAACATTTAAAATGCTGTAATAGGGTTCCATTAGTTTCAAATAAACTTAGTTAAATTCAACCATTATAACATTCACAAAAATGCTATAATAGCCTTTAATTAAATTGAGCCATTTGGTTCATTATTATCAACTACAGCATTTACAAATGCTGTATTATCCTTTACATTAAAATTAATAGCATTTTAGAAATGCAGTAAATTAACTTCAAATATTCAGTATAATTTCACAAAATATTATATTTTTATTTAAATCATTTTTAACTTATAAAATCATATAATTTCACTTTTAAAACAATCATTCAAATACCCTTATATTCATGATTTTATAAAGTTAAATCTCTATTCAAAAATCAAAATTTAATAGTAATTCACTTATTAAATTCCAACATTAAATTTTAAATTCATTAAATTAAATTTAACTTAACACTTAAGTTTAAATTTCAAATATAACTTAATTTCATTTTTATTTACTTAACTTAAAATTCACTTTTAAGCCAAATTCACAAATTTCCAATTTTAGTTATATTTCAAAATTTCAACTTAAATATTCATTCATTTCACATTTGAACTTAATTCAAAAATCATTAGTATATTATAAAATTATTTTAAATTCATTTAATTTAAAATATCATAAATTTATCATATTTTCATATTTAATTTAAATTCCATTTATCACAAAATTATAATTTCTAAAAAAAAACTTACATTTCAGATTTTCTAACTTTACCATTAATTTATTTCACTTATATATTTTCAGAGAGTCAATAATGCTTTACAAAAACCATTTTTAATCAAATTTAAATCAAAATATTATAATATTTACATTTCTAAAATATTTAAAATTTTAAGAAAAACATATTTTAACAATGGGCCTGTATTTCATTTTCTAGCCTAGGTAAAGTGATACGGGTAATATATCATTTCAATCCGTAATTTACAAAGAAAACCCGGGTTTGATCATTTCAAACCCGCAATCCCAAGTAAATGAAAATAATTGAAAATCATTCAGGCCTATCATTTCAGCCCATAACGATTTTCTCCTATTCTAAAGTCTGGTCGGGTATGTATCATTTCAACCCATAGTGATTCTAATCTAAAAGGAACTTGCAGTGTGATAAACTGATAAAAATAATAGAACAGCATAATATAACAGTAACATATGATATAACAGGTGTTTAAGCATGGGTGAACATCATAAAATCATAACATAGCAGGTGTAACATGATAATGCATTTTACAGATTCAAAAGGGGTCAATTTACTAGTTATATATGTACATATTGTCTGGTGAGAATAACTCACTGGTTTGAGCTGATGACCCACGACGAATTTCACAAACGGGATCTACACAAGCACAAAAGCATGACACAGATTCGAATGGAGGAGCCAAGTGTCAAATTCCTTGGATACACATCAAACTAAAACAATATAACAACGATGAGTTTCAAATCAACTACGATCAAAACTACACTAGAATAGATTGCACAGAATCAAATAGAAATGCTTGCACTTGCTTTTAACCTTTAGTAGGCTCATCCATAAGGGGAAATACAACATAATTGCAGGTGTTTGGGTCTGGTTTGGGTGAGTATGGGTTCGGCCTACATGTTGGAATGATGGTGTAAAGGTGGGTGAAGGCAATAACACACATAAGCATGCATACATGAATTTGGTCAAGGATTTGGGCTCGGCCAAGGCCCTAGGTGTCATGGCCAGAGGAGTAGGGTCCACTATGGTGGTGTGGCCGTGGGTGCTGGAGGTGCTGGTGGTCATGTAGGGGGTGGCTAAAGGGGTGGTGAGGTGGTGGATGTGAGGCTAGTATTGGGGTGTTTTTGAGAAGTTTGGAAAAGTTTGTGGATATGCATCACCAAGGGGGTCACGGCTTGGGTGGCTGGTGAGGAGGAGGTGGTGATGGTGTTCCATCAGGTGGTGGAGGCGGCTAGGAAGCAAGGTAGCGTGTTCGAACCTGAATGGAAGAGCAAGCGCAAACAAGAATCCAAAGGAATAAGCAATATAAGTGAAAAGACATAAAAGAATAATTTTTTTTTACCAATTCCTCAAGAGTGATGGCCGAAAATTTTTCTCAGTAAGGATGAAAGGAAGATACGTGGAATGAAAATGAGATGGTCGGCTGAAATGTGGGGAGTTATGGCAAAGAAATGAAGAGTTGTGTGGAAAATGAAGAGGTGGAATTCAAAAGGGCAAAAGGCAATTCAAAAGTCAAAAACTCTTCATATGTCCTTATTTAATTTATATAACTCTATATTTCTGGAAATAATAATAATCCCAGATAAAATTTCGAAAATTTATCAAAATATAAAAATTTATATAATATTTATTTATTATATAAAGTTAAATTAAGAAAAATAGCTAAAAATAGTGAACTGGTCTAGAAAATTTGAAATTAAATAGAATAATTTTTATAAAATTCATATGAGCTTGTAAAATACTTTTAAACATAAATAATAACATAAAATAAAAATACATTCACAAAATAAATATTTAAATTTTAATTAAATATAATTTAAATGAAGAAAATAGCCGAAAAATAGAAAACAACCTTTGAAAATAGGAAATAAATACAGTAAATTTTGGAAAAATTTTATTATCACTTTAAAAATATTAAAAGAAAAAATATACATAAAATAAAATATTAACACACATTAAAATAAAATGTAACATAGAAAACATGATTTATATAATTTAAAAATAGAAAAAATTTCAAAATAAAACAAATTATACTCAAAATTGAAATGTACATAACTTTCAGAAATTAAATCCGTTTTGAACGAAACGAAAAGAAGTATTCAAGTTATTAAATCTATTTTCATAATAAAAGATAAAATTTAAGAATTTAAATATTTAAATTTGAAATTTAAAAGTCAAGGTTTAACCAGTTTGAACAGAAATTCATCTTTCAGTAAAATATCCAATTTATACCGGTTTGAAATTATAATTCACATAATAATCAACACCTACATTTAAAAAATGAAATGTTTGAAATAAAATAAGTTTGAAATAATTTCAAAATAAAACAAAGTCAAATATTAAAATATATGAAAAATCTAGGGTTGTTGCACTCTCCCCCACTCAAATCTTTTCATCCTCAAATAGGAAGGAAGCGGAGAAACAAAAAGAAAGAACAATAGGTTGGAAGACATCCTGAAAGAAGGTAGGGAAAAAGCAGCTAGGAGGGAAAGCAGGTTGAAAGACATGGATGAACCATTATTTAAAAAAAAAAAATATTTGACATGTTAAAAATTTAATATGATAATTAGTTATTTGATTCAAATTTGATAGTTCGAAGCAAACAATATTTAAGACATTTTAAATCATGATTAGAATATCCTTTATACAATACTTTACCAAAATACTTTTATAACTCGATGTCTTAACAAGTTTACTTTCATTCCTGTAGACTCTGGCTATGCGTTGATCAGGCACAAAGCTAGAATTCTCCAAGTACTTAGTAGACCTGTTTCAACACCCTGTGTAAATACTAAAAAAAATAGGTATGAGAAGTTCCGCTGAAAATCCAATGTCAAATGATGATAATACGACAGCAGTGGCCCTGTAACATTCCAGAATTTTAACAATATCAATTTAATAATCTGTAGCTAAAATTAAATTGATATTGATATTCTGATGATAATTATTCAGATAAATTTAATAATCTTTTTCAATAAATATTTAAATTGGTTATTTTATCTTTTAAATAATAAATTGATTTCTATTTACAATATAAATGTTTGGTTTATATTTTAAATAGATTGGTTTTGTTTTATTTAATTTTAGCTTTTCAAAATTTAATAAATGATAAATGAATCATGGTTTAAAATTGTAATATATAAATTGGGAATTTTGATTTTTATTAGTATTGAGTTTTAAAATTTACTTCATAAATAAATATATGATTGATAAGAAAATATTTAAATATTTTAAATAAATTGGTATTGTTTTAAATTTAGAATAAATTAAACAAATGGGTTTTATGGCTTAATAAAATGAATATTTTGTAAAATGATCTTAATTTAATAAAAAGAGGTATTTAAAAACAATATTAATATTGTATTGACTTTTAAATAAGAATTTGTAATTTTTATTTCAAATTGAATTTATATGTATAATTTGATTTGAAAAATATTTGATTTTGAATTTAGTTGAATTTAAATTTAAAAGTATAAAATCTTATATTGTTTGATTGTCTTAATTTTTGATATGTGTAAGTTCATTTATTATCATAGTTTGTTTTATTTTCATTTGTAAATTTATACACATGTTTACATATAAACTAACAACTTAAACTAAGCTAATACATGCATTAACTTGTAAATATAAATACTAATTACTTTTAAAAGAGAAAACAAGTGTTAAATTAATATGCATTCAAGTGGACAAGTGTTGTTAAGTTTGACATGTGTTAAATTTTAGTTTTTATTTTTCTTTTATTACATTAAAATCTGAAATACATTTGTATAGTATGCATCTTCATTTCATATAACATTTTCTTTCCTTAATCAAATGAAGACCAAAAATCATTTTCACATTTACAATCCACAAAAATCTGCATATACCAATTTATCAAACCCTGTACAAATCTGCATATCTTATTTCTGCATTCCTCAAATCCTTCAGCTGCATATTCAATCCAAACATCTGCATATCTCACTTCTTTTACAAAATCAAATCAACCTTTGTTTATCAAATCTGCATTTCCTCTTCAAACTCAAATGAAGCCTGCATGTTCCTGCATTCTGTTCAAACCTGAAAATGGAAGTCTCTGCCTTCATGTGAAGATTTAGCAACTTAATCTACTTGCATGCTAGCATTTGGGTCAGTGAAATCAAATAGGCAAAATTGCATATCAATTCAAAAGGAAGCACACCTGCATTTTTATAAAGACAAGCCTGCAACTTTCATTTTCTGCAATTCAAAGAATCAGCATGCCTGCATTTTTGAGTTTTCTGCATTTGTTTTTTGCATTCATCAAAGGTGAGTAACATTTAAAACCTTAAATTATATTAGGTTGCTTGATTTAAATGTTTGAGATAAAAATTATGTTTGTGTGCTATGAAATGACTGTGGTAATGATGATTGTTTATGCGTGTTGATTATGTTGAGTAGTATTCCCAGATTCACATACTGTTTAGAAGAATCTTTACAAATTGATTTAATTTGATATTTATATCTGTGTTTTAGGATAATAAAAGAAGATTGTATATCAGAAATTAGAATTCAGATTTATAAAGTAATGTGTTTTTATTTTCTTAAGTTAGGTTTTAAATTTTTAGGTGAGTTAAATACAGGGTATTATCTCTGTAAACACATGCATTCCCATTATAAGTTGATCTTGATCAAAAGCAAATCATATTAATTCTTATATCCAGATTCAGAAATTAAAAAGCATTTACTGGAAAATGTTTTTTTAATCAAGTATTAAAATTTTAGAGTATAGTTCCATATACAGTTTGTTCTTGAACAAAAGTGTGAATTTGTGCAAATACTTGCAAATTGTGAATTAAGTATATTTAGAATCTTTCTGGGTTTTAAAGTAAGGATCATTGATCCTCGAAAAAAAATCTGAGATGAATTTATAATTGATTAGAGTAAGTGTAGTTTGGAAATTCTTCAGTTAACCCTAGTTTTGAATTGGGTTTGTGCATTGAGATGGTTTGAAGTATAGGATGGATCGAGTGATGTAATAAATGGTGACTGTGTAGTTGAGAGGAGAAGGAGTTAGATGCCGGAAGGTGCGGGTGTCAGATGGTCAGAGAAAGGCGCAATTGACCGTTGACAGGTTGGGACTAAAGCCTGAAAACATGATTCAGGTTTAGGCTTTTAATGCTAATTTTGAATTCTTGTTCTTTTGTTCGAGATGAAGGTTTATGTGGGTATATTTGGGTTTATGGTAGTTGTTGGATCATCACTGGGGGTCGCCAGCGGTGGTGGTCGCCGTGCATATGCACGGCGACATGTTTTCTGGAAAATTGTTGGGTTAGGAATTGTTTCAGGGGAAGGTCTGAAATTTACTCGAAGTAAGTTGGTTAGTAACTCGAAGTGGGATAGCATAAAACCCGAAGTAGAAATGGATTTGTCTCGGGTTGAACTCTGTAGTTTTCTAGGTTTCAGAAAGAAACAGTTTTGCTGTAAAATCTGGGTTTTCAAATATTAAATCTGTATTTATAGGTTTAAATAAGGTTCAGGTTTAAAATTAAATTCAGATTTGAATTACTAATTTGAATTAAAATTCCAGGTTTTTGAGTTGAAACTTTTTTTTGTTTTCTTTAAAATTTGAGTTTTGAGATTTAAAAATCTGGATTTTTAAAACATTGAAAATTTTGCAGATTTATTTTAAGTAAGAATTAAGTATAAATTCAAATGCAAGTTTGAATTTTAGATTCAAACTTAAATCCCAGGTTTTGGAATAAAAGTTTAAATTCTTAACTTAATTAACTATTTCAATTTGGGTAAATAATTGAAATTTTAAATAATGAAGTTTTAAAATATGAAGCAAGATTTAAAGATGAATTTTAAAATCTGGAAATCTGAGTTTAAAATGAAGCTCAGTTTTCAAATTTGAAAGAAGATTTAAAGTTGAAAGTTTTAAACTAAAAATGAATTGAAACTTCTAAATTTTGAAATGAATTTGACTTCAAATTCTTATGATTTGATTTCTAAGACAAACTTGTGTTTTGTCTTGAAATTTAAATAAGTCTTAAAATTTTCAAACTTTGATAAGTTTAAATTACGTTAAATTTAAACTTGTATTTAAAAATGGAGATTTAAAAATAGTTCAAAAAAAGCTCTTGTATTAAATTAAATTGTTTTAACATAATTAAGTTATGTTTTATTCTGGAAATTTGATTAAGATTTATGTTTTAGAATTAATTAATAAGGTAATTAGGATTAATTAATTAATTAATTAATTAAATTTGAAATTAATAATTGATTAATGATTAATCAATTTGAAATAAAGATCATTAATTAAATTTTTAATTAATGATAAATGAATATTAATTATGTAACTAAGTTTTAAATTAAGGATAATTAATTTAATAATTAACTTTAAATAAATAAATGATTAAAGATATTTTTATTGGTAACTAATTTAAGTTAATTACCTTATAAAATAATTTGAGGATGGTTAATGAAGGTCATTAACCAGGATTATTCAACAATTAATTAATATGGTTAATTTTTATTATTAATTAGATTAATTAATTTAATAATAATCAATTGTGAATGGTTTGAGTATAATTACTAAAATTAATTAAGAAACTGATTACTTAATGTAATTAATTTAATTTAATGAGATTGTTTAATTTAATTTATTAAGTTTAATTAATTTTAAACATTTGGGTTAAGAATAATTACTTTATGTAATTAATGATTTGGAAATTACTTAGTTAAGTAATTGTTTAATAATTACAGATTGTAATTAAGGAGATGTTTAAGAATGAGTAATTTGGATTAATTATTTAGTAATTAATCAAATGATTAATTAAGAAATTAATTTAAGGACAATTAATTTGGTTTAATATAGTAATTAAATTTGTTAATTACTTTGAGTAATCAATTTAAGAAATAATTAAGGATCATTAATTATTTTAATTAATGATGTAATTAAAGTTAATTAATTATGATTAATTAATCAATAATAAGTAATTAAAGGTAATTAATTAATGTAATTAATTAAGGATCAGGATTAGGATAATTAATTAATTATAATTAATTAATTAATTGAAGTAATTAAAGGTTAATTACTGAGGATAATTAATTTGTGTGAAATTAATTAAGGATAATTACATGAATATAATTAAGTGTAATTAATCAAGAGTGATTAATTAAAGTAATTTATGGTTGATTAATTGATTGTAATCAATTAAATAGTAAGCAAGATTTATATTGGTGAAGTAATTAATTTAATTTATTTTAAATTAATTAAAGATGGGTAATTATTTTAATTCATTTTAAATTAATTAGAGTTGAAGATAGTTAATTTAATTCATTTTAAATTAATTATAGGATGATGGGTAAATCATTGCTTGTGGATAAATGGTTGAACTTGATTGCTTTGTGATCTCAATAATGAGATAAAAGATATTGTGTGGTATGGATGTTTGATTGTATTGTGATGATAACTTAGATTATCTATTGTGATGGTGATATATGGAATATCTATGTGATATTGATGATATGAATTACCTGTTATGTGATAATGTTAATTATCTATTATGTTGATGTGAAGTATCTATCTGTGTGTATATAGATAGTTTAAATTAAATTGCTTTAAAATTAAAACAACTTGGACCTAAAAGACACGCTTTGGATTTCGATGAGACCGGGATCGGGTTTCCATATTTGGAATCCGATAACCACATCGATTCCAATTAACGTTAGGTCGTGAATCTAAGTGGAGCAAGTGAAGACTCGAGGTGTAAGGGCTATACGTCAGTATAACTCTGTGGGTGATCCCGTAATGAGTTTGACGGAATAGTGCTTATAGATTCGAGATGGTGAATTAGAGTGCAAGGGTTATTGTCGTTAACTCTGAGGGTGATTCCAAAATGAGTGTAACGAGATAATGCCTTCGGTTTCGTTCGAACCCGGAACGAACTTGTATGGATTGAATGCTTTCAGAACATCGTCAGGTGGACGAAAAGCAGTCTAAGATGATATGTCCTATAAAGGTAATCGTAACCTCAAGCCTCATCAACCGGGAATGGCTAAAACAGGGGAGGTGCAGCAAGGCTTCGTGGGTCGCACCCACTGGAGAGCAAGATTGATCCCTGTCTAGAGGTCCCTTTTTATTTGGCTTAGAGGGCAGTTGGAATTGCGCACCAACTGCGGGGTTGTCTTGTTCGGAACTATTCAGTAAGGAATAGGTCGGGCTTTGTGTTGCAGGGGAGTTAGGGTGGCTCCTCGGTACGTTGATCTAGGCCACGTACTGTGACGGGCGGTACCCCAGTAGCCCTGCCATTGTATGGAATCCAAAATCCAATAAGTGCCAACGGTTTTGATTGTATTACCCATTTTGTGGCTAGTAGCTGGAATTTAATAAATGTAACAATTTCGGCTATTTCATATTTACTTGAAAACCCTAGACCCTATTATAATATCACTGGATTACCTATCAAATGTTTTGGTTAGCGTAAGGTAAAACTTTTCCATGTTTATGTGTGGGAAGTCTTACGTTATACCTTTCTTTTCAAAAGATTTTTGAAAGTTAAGCAATCTTTAACCTGTTACTCACACCAGACCCATGTCTGACCCGGAGTTTATTTTTGTTTTTCATAAACTCTTGGATACTCAAATTTTTATGAGTAGTCAAGGGATTCAGGTTAGGATTCAGGTTGGCTTTGACGAATTGTGGAGGAGCAATGGAGCAAGAGGCTTCTGCATTAGATATTAGTATTCCGCTATGTGTTCTCTGAGTAGTTTGTCTTTGAGTTGTATTGAGTTGTATAACTAGACAGATGTTTATAACTGTTTAGTATGTGATATATCTGTGTACTCTGATAGTGATTGTAAACTATGTAATATTTTATGTTATTAATATAATTTATTCGTTCCGCTGTTTAGATTCTGATGTGTTGTTTCTTCTTCTTCTCTTTCTTTCTCTTTTCTATCCACTTCTTTCTTATTAGCGATGCGACTTCCTGGAGTTTGGAAGTTGGGTCGTTACAGTAGTATCAGAGCATTAGGTTGAGTGAATACCTAGGCTCTGGAGTGGTGTCTATCTTGAGAGAGCGTACTTGTAGTTTTGATATATATATATATATATATATATATATATATATATATATATATATATATATTTCTACCTATCTGTTGGGTTACCTGTTCAGGTTTTCCAATATAAGCTATAAGGGTAGATAAGGTAGTGGTGTGTGTAACACGATTACTACCATTGATTGGAGTTTGAATGTTGAGGTTGGAAGTGTATTTGTCGAGACTGTAGACCAAATACCGTCTCGAGTGAGTTGTGCAGAGTGTAGAGATTTCATCGATCTCTGAAGGTAACCTGTTAAGGTTCAGAATTTATTCTTGAAGATGGATAAGATGAGTTTGGATCTGTCGTTTTGGCAGAAGTGTGTGATGGTATTTTGATACCTTAAGGAAGTAGTAGCTGGGTGATGAGATGCAGTGACTATGGATTTTCCCGAAGATGTTTTCTTTGGAACAAGTTAAGGGGGTGAGTCTGCGTCAGCGTTGTGGCTGTGTTCAGCTTGAGTTTCTGTTTGGTTTGAAGTCCGAGTTTTTCGGAGAGCTTGGTTTTGGAATTCTTTGGCATCTATGGCAGAGCGCAGTTTGGAGTGTTCTCGGTGTTGGCAAGAGATCTTCTGGCTTAGAAGTTTTTCTGAAAAGGAGTTCAGAAGAAGTTTAGTGAACCCGTTTCTTCGATGGGTTGACTAATTAAGTTTAAGCTGTTCTGTTTGGTAAGGGAGAACAGTTTTTCCTTGGATTTGGTTTGGGTGGTTCGCAAAAGTGACTTGCGATTGTTTGAATGTTCTCTTGGGATATCTGAGTTTCTCTGGATGTCTTCAGGAAGTCAGAGTTTTGTTCCCATCTGGAGTTGAGTTGGTGTAGTAGCTCAGAGTTTTGGAGGAACTTTTGAATCTTTTTTTATGGATTTGTTGAATCATATCTCTGGAGTGTGTTATCCTGTTTGTGCTAGTATTCTTCTTCAGCATTTTCTTCTACTTTGGATCAGAGTTGAGCAGCGGAAGCAGTTTGGAGGTGTATCTTCTTTTCTTTTTTCCGGACAGGAGAAGTGAGTTGTTGTCTTCTGATATTGAGGAGTAGAGTTTGAGTTGTTGATTTTGGTTGATCTCGAGGAGATCATTTTGTTGTGTTGTTGGTCTAGTTTGTTTCTAGAGCATCAGCGAAGGTTGAGATGATCAGTGCAGTTGTAGGCAGCCCAGGATCGTCTGAAGAGATTTTGTGGATAAGAGGCGGAGGGATTTGGACTCTGAAGATGGAGATTTAATTTTGGATAAGTTTTCTCCGGTCAAAAGTGAGCTATAGGTTTGGGTAAGTCTGAGAAGTTAGCTCTGAAGTGTTTTAGATCTTTTCTGTGATCTTGGAGATTGAGTGATTGATCTACAGGATTGGATTGCCAGTTTGGATAACTGGGATTCGATGAGTTTCACGTATCTCTGAGGGAGTACGTGTATGATCTGTTTCTGGTTGTGGAACCAGCAGTTTGGGAGTTTTGGTTGTTGAGTCAGACTCGTTTGTAGTCTGATATCTTATCTAGTGTTATAGATATAGTTGTATAGGAGCTTTGTAGCTTCATAGTATTGTTTGTTTGGATTCTTTAGAGCGAGTATCCCGGTATATATATACTTGGGGAAACTCGATAAATTCTATCCATAATTTATCTGGATAATTAGATTTGTTTGATTGGTTGTTTTTGGTTGTTAGCATATGTTTGATATATGCTTGTGTTTTGAAAACTAAAATTTAATAAGATTATTAAATTAACTTTGTTATAAATTTCGAGGACCGAATTCTTTTAAGGGGGAAGGATTGTAACATCCCGGAATTTTAAGAATATCAATTTAATAATCTGTAGCTAAAATTAAATTGATATTGATATTCTGATGATAATTATTCAGATAAATTTAATAATCTTCTTCAATAAATATTTAAATTGGTTATTTTATCTTTTAAATAATAAATTGATTTCTACTTACAATATAAATATTTGGTTTATATTTTAAATATATTGGTTTTGTTTTATTTAATTTTAGCTTTTCCAAATTTAATAAATGATAAATGAATCATGTTTTAAAATTGTAATATATAAATTGGGAATTTTGACTTTTATTAGTATTGAGTTTTAAAATTTACTTCATAAATAAATATATGATTGATAAGAAAATATTTAAATATTTTAAATAAATTGGTATTGTTTTAAATTTAGAATAAATTTAACAAATGGGTTTTATGGCTTAATAAAATGAATATTTTGTAAAATGATCTTAATTTAATAAAAAGAGATATTTAAAAACAATATTAATATTGTATTGACTTTTAAATAAGAATTTGTAATTTTTATTTCTAATTGAATTTATATGTATAACTTGATTTGAAAAATATTTGATTTTGAATTTAGTTGAATTTAAATTTAAAAGTATAGAATTTTATATTGTATGATTGTCTTAATTTTTGATATGTATAAGTTCACTTATTATCATAGTTTGTTTTATTTTCATTTGTAAATTTATACACATGTTTACATATAAACTAACAACTTAAACTAAGCTAATACATGCATTAACTTGTAAATATAAATACTAATTACTTTTAAAAGAGAAAACAAGTGTTAAATTAATATGCATTCAAGTGGACAAGTGTTGTTAAGTTTGACATGTGTTAAATTTTAGTTTTTATTTTTCTTTTATTACATTAAAATCTGAAATACATTTGTATAGTATGCATCTTCATTTCATATAACATTTTCTTTCCTTAATCAAATAAAGACCAAAAATCATTTTCACATTTACAATCCACAAAAATCTGCATATACCAATTTATCAAACCCTGTACAAATCTGCATATCTTATTTATGCATTCCTCAAATCCTTCAGCTGCATATTCAATCCAAACATCTGCATATCTCACTTCTTTTACAAAATCAAATCAACCTTTGTTTATCAAATCTGCATTTCCTCTTCAAACTCAAATGAAGCCTGCATGTTCCTGCATTCTGTTCAAACCTGAAAATGGAAGTCTCTGCCTTCATGTGAAGATTTAGCAACTTAATCTACTTGCATGCTAGCATTTGGGTCAGTGAAATCAAATAGGCAAAATTGCATATCAATTCAAAAGGAAGCACACCTACATTTTTATAAAGACAAGCCTGCAACTTTCATTTTCTGCAATTCAAAGAATCAGCATGCCTGCATTTTTGAGTTTTCTGCATTTGTTTTTTGCATTCATCAAAGGTGAGTAACATTTAAAACCTTAAATTATATTAGGTTGCTTGATTTAAATGTTTGAGATAAAAATTATGTTTGTGTGCTATGAAATGACTGTGGTAATGATGATTGTTTATGCATGTTGATTATGTTGAGTAGTATTCCCAAATTCACACACTGTTTAGAAGAATCTTTACAAATTGATTTAATTTGATATTTATATCTGTGTTTTAGGATAATAAAAAGAAGATTGTATATCAGAAATTAGAATTCAGATTTATAAAGTAATGTGTTTTTATTTTCTTAAGTTAGGTTTTAAATTTTTAGGTGAGTTAAATACAGGGTATTATCTCTGTAAACACATGCATTCCCATTATAAGTTGATCTTGATCAAAAGCAAATTATATTAATTCTTATATCCAGATTCAGAAATTAAAAAGCATTTACTGGAAAATGTTTTTTTTAATCAAGTATTAAAATTTTAGAGTATAGTTCCATATACAGTTTGTTCTTGAACAAAAGTGTGAATTTGTGCAAATACTTGCAAATTGTGAATTAAGTATATTTAGAATCTTTCTGGGTTTTAAAGTAAGGATCACTGATCCTCGAAAAAAAATCTGAGATGAATTTATAATTGATTAGAGTAAGTGTAGTTTGGAAATTCTTCAGTTAACCCTAGTTTTGAATTGGGTTTGTGCATTGAGATGGTTTGAAGTATAGGATGGATCGAGTGATGTAATAAATGGTGACTGTGTAGTTGAGAGGAGAAGGAGTTAGATGCCGGAAGGTGCGGGTGTCAGATGGTCAGAGAAAGGCGCAATTGACCGTTGACAGGTTGGGACTAAAGCCTGAAAACATGATTCAGGTTTAGGCTTTTAATGCTAATTTTGAATTCTTGTTCTTTTGTTCGAGATGAAGGTTTATGTGGGTATTTTTGGGTTTATGGTAGTTGTTGGATCATCACTGGGGGTCGCCAGCGGTGGTGGTCGCCGTGCATATGCACGGCGACATGTTTTCTGGAAAATTTTTGGGTTAGGAATTGTTTCAGGGGAAGGTCTGAAATTTACTCGAAGTAAGTTGGTTAGTAACTCGAAGTGGGATAGCATAAAACCCGAAGTAGAAATGGATTTGTCTCGGGTTGAACTCTGTAGTTTTCCAGGTTTCAGAAAGAAACAGTTTTGTTGTAAAATCTGGGTTTTCAAATTTTAAATCTGTAGTTATAGGTTCAAATAAGGTTCAGGTTTAAAATTAAATTCAGATTTGAATTACTAATTTGAATTTAAATTCCAGGTTTTTGAGTTGAAACTTTCTTTTTGGTTTTCTTTAAAATCTGAGTTTTGAGATTTAAAAATCTGGATTTTTAAAACATTGAAAATTTTGCAGATTTATTTTAAGTAAGAATTAAGTATAAATTCAAATGCAAGTTTGAATTTTAGATTCAAACTTAAATCCCAGGTTATGGAATAAAAGTTTAAATTCTTAACTTAATTAACTATTTCAATTTGGGTAAATAATTGAAATTTTAAATAATGAAGTTTTAAAATATGAAGCAAGATTTAAAGATAAATTTTAAAATTTGGAAATTTGAGTTTAAAATGAAGCTCAGTTTTCAAATTTGAAAGAAGATTTAAAGTTGAAAGTTTTAAACTAAAAATGAATTGAAACTTCTAAATTTTGTAAAGAATTTGACTTCAAATTCTTATGATTTGATTTCTAAGACAAACCTGTGTTTTGTCTTGAAATTTAAATAAGTCTTAAATTTTTCAAACTTTGATAAGTTTAAATTACTTTAAATTTAAACTTGTATTTACAAATGGAGATTTAAAAATAGTTCAAAAAAAGCTCTTTTATTAAATTAAATTGTTTTAACATAATTAAGTTATGTTTTATTCTGGAAATTTGATTGAGATTTATGTTTTAGAATTAATTAATAAGGTAATTAAGATTAATTTATTTATTTATTTAATTAATTAAACTTGGAATTAATAATTGATTAATGATTAATCAATTTGAAATTAAGATCATTAATTAAATTTTTAATTAATGATAAATGAATATTAATTATGTAACTAAGTTTTAAATTAAGGATAATTAATTTAATAATTAACTTTAAATAAATAAATGATTAAAGATATTTTTATTGGTAACTAATTTAAGTTAATTACCTTATAAAATAATTTGAGGATGGTTAATGAAGGTCATTAACCAGGATTATTCAACAATTAATTAATATAGTTAATTTTTATAATTAATTAGATTAATTAATTTAATAATAATCAATTGTGAATGGTTTGAGTATAATTACTAAAATTAATTAAGAAACTGATTACTTAATGTAATTAATTTAATTTAATGAGATTGTTTAATTTAATTAATTAAGTTTAATTAATTTTAAACATTTGGGTTAAGAATAATTACTTTATGTAATTAATGATTTGGAAATTACTTAGTTAAGTAATTGTTTAATAATTACATATTGTAATTAAGGAGATGTTTAAGAATGAGTAATTTGGATTAATTATTTAGTAATTAATCAAATGATTAATTAAGAAATTAATTTGAGGACAATTAATTTGGTTTAATATAGTAATTAAATTTGTCAATTACTTTGAGTAATCAATTTAAGAAATAATTAAGGATCATTAATTATTTTAATTAATGATGTAATTAAAGTTAATTAATTATGATTAATTAATCAATAATAAGTAATTAAAGGTAATTAATTAATGTAATTAATTAAGGATCAGGATTAGGATAATTAATTAATTATAATTAATTAATTAATTGAAGTAATTAAAGGTTAATCACTGAGGATAATTAATTTGTGTGAAATTAATTAAGGATAATTACATGAATATAATTAAGTGTAATTAATCAAGAGTGATTAATTAAAGTAATTTATGGTTGATTAATTGATTGTAATCAATTAAATAGTAAGCAAGATTTATATTGGTGAAATAGTTAATTTAATTTATTTTAAATTAATTAAAGATGGGTAATTATTTTAATTCATTTTAAATTAATTAGAGTTGAAGATAGTTAATTTAATTCATTTTAAATTAATTATAGGATGATGGGTAAATCATCGCTTGTGGATAAATGGTTGAACTTGATTGCTTTGTGATCTCAGTAATGAGATAAAAGATATTGTGTGGTATGGATGTTTGATTGTATTGTGATGATAACTTAGATTATCTATTGTGATGGTGATATATGGAATATCTATATGATATTGATGATATGAATTACCTGTTATGTGATAATGTTAATTATTTATTATGTTGATGTGAAGTATCTATCTGTGTGTATATAGATAGTTTAAATTAAATTGTTTTAAAATTAAAACAACTTGGACCTAAAAGACATGCTTTGGATTTCGATGAGACCGGGATCGGGTTTCCATATTTGGAATCCGAAAACCACATCGATTCCAATTAACGTTAGGTCATGAATCTAAGTGGAGCAAGTGAAGACTCGAGGTGTAAGGGCTATACGTCAGTATAACTCTATGGGTGATCCCGTAATGAGTTTGACGGAATAGTGCTTATAGATTCGAGATGGTGAATTAGAGTGCAAGGGTTATTGTCGTTAACTCTGAGGGTGATTCCAAAATGAGTGTAACGAGATAATGCCTTCGGTTTCGTTCGAACCCGGAACGAACTTGTATGGATTGAATGCTTTCAGAACATCGTTAGGTGGACGATGAGCATTCTAAGATGATATGTCCTATAAAGTAATCGTAACCTCAAGCCTCGTCAACCGGGAATGGCTAAAATAGGGGAGGTGCAGCAAGGCTTCGTGGGTCGCACCCACTGGAGAGCAAGATTGATCCCTGTCTAGAGGTCCCTTTTTATTCGGCTTAGTGGGCAGTTGGAATTGCGCACCAACTGCGGGGTTGTCTTGTTCGGAACTATTCAGTAAGGAATGGGTTCGGCTTTGTGTTGCAGGGGAGTTAGGGTGGCTCCTCGGTACATTGATCTAGGCCACGTACTGTGACGGGCGGTACCCCAGTAGCCCTGGCATTGTATGGAATCCAAAATCCAATAAGTGCCAACGGTTTTGATTGTATTACCCACTTTTGTGGCTAGTAGCTGGAATTTAATAAATGTAACAATTTCGGCTATTTCATATTTACTTGAAAACCCTAGACCCTATTATAATATCACTGGATTTCCTATCAAATGTTTTGGTTAGTGTAAGGTAAAAACTTTTCCATGTTTATGTGTGGGAAGTCTTACGTGATACCTTTCTTTTCAAAAGATTTTTGAAAGTTAAGCAATCTTTAACCTTTTACTCACACCAGACCCATGTCTAACCTGGAGTTTATTTTTGTTTTTCATAAAATCTTGGGTACTCAAATTTTTATGAGTAGTCAAGGCATTCAGGTTAGGATTCAGGTTGGCTTTGACGAATTGTGGAGGAGCAATGGAGCAGGAGGCTTCTGCGTTAGATATTAGTATTCCGCTATGTGTTCTCTGAGTAGTTTGTCTTTGAGTTGTATTGAGTTGTATAACTAGACAGATGTTTATAACTGTTTAGTATGTGATATATCTGTGTACTCTGATAGTGATTGTAAACTATGTAATATTTTATGTTATTAATATAATTTATTCGTTCCGCTGTTTAGATTCTGATGTGTTGTTTCTTCTTCTTCTCTTTCTTTCTCTTTTCTATCCTCTTCTTTCTTATTAGCGATGCGACTTCTTGGAGTTTGGAAGTTGGGTCGTTACAGGCCCGCTGCTGATAAAGTATTTACGAAATGGACATAACACTTTCCAGAAGATCCTTCTACCTTCCGGATTCTAGAAAAATATCATAGCCAGAACAAAGGACCGTCGACCCCTGCTGCAGTCGTACGTTGTTGATTTAATGATTTATGCAATGGATGCACTTGCTTCCCGGAAGATCCATAAAAAAAGATCCCAGGATCGAAAGCGCCTCCGTTGGGTAAACTAAAGAACCATCCACCCTAAAAAAATCGAGGAACTCGTGAGTTTAAGTCCGGACAACCATATCAGTTCGAATCCATTTCTGAATTCACCCAAGTCCATTAGGGTTTATCGGTCGAATCCATTCCTGGATTCCCCAAGTCCATCTGGGTCGAAGCATATCACTATATAAGTTCAATTCAACATTTTCAATTCAACATTTTCAAATCAACTTCATACTTATACAAATCCATTTTATATAAGTTCGATAACTCCCAAATCAAGTATTTAGTAAAACAAGGTTCTCAATTTTAATTTGTTTCAATAAATTTCAGTTTCAAAATCATATATGATTTCGCCAAGTCATTTCTTCTAAATTACATATACTCAATTTCAAAGTTTCTTAAAACAATAGATTTAGAAAATAAACCAAATTTCCAAATCAACAAAAATTTAGGTCAAACAAATTCATTTCCACTTCAAACATATATTCACTTTCAAAAATCATAATACTTTCAAAGTTTAAATCTTTCGAAACCAAAATACTTGAAATCATTACACTTTGAAAATCATAACTTTTCTAAATCATACATTTGAAATCATAAAACATCCCTTTAATTCTTTACATTTCACAAATTTATTCAATTTAAACCCAAGTCTACAAGTTCCAGCTTTAATTCAATTCAAACCATCAGTTTCAATTCAATTTAGTTTTCCAACAGAACCATTTCAAATATTATCAAATTTCAAATAAAGATTTGATCCACAAAATAGACTATTCAATCTTTAATATATTTTAGAGATTAAATGTACCGTATTCCAAAACTAAATTTTATAATTTCATATATCTCAAATTTTACTTCATTATTACTTAGTTTTGAAACATTCATTTCATAAATCCATCATTTTTAATTAAACTCAAATAACAAGTAAACCAAATATCCTTTCATACAAATATAAACTTTAAATTTCATTTATCAAAATCAGTTATCATTCCTGATTCACATTCTTTATCAAATAAAGATTATATCATTCAAAGCCTCATTATCAAATCGTTATTTGAATTCAATTTCAAATATTTAAATTTAAATATCATTTAAAAAAATCAAATATGTCATTCAATTATTATTTCAAACATCATTACACAATACATTTCAAAATTCCATTCAAAAATTCATTTATCTCATTACATTTCATTCCATTTAACACATAACCAAGTAAACATTATTTAAAATCAAATTCAATTTAAATTCCTTAACATTCAAATTTAAATATTAAATTATATTCAAAACTCCTTAAATTTCATAAATAATAAATTCAAAATTAAATCATTTAACTTTTTAAAACATAACTCAACAGTGTTAAAATCTATAACATTACGAAACATTGTCAAATTATAACAATGAAACATTTAAAAGTGCTATCGTAACTTATAGTTTCCAAAATAGTTTAATTCAAGAATAACGACATTTATAATATGCATAACAGATATTTAGTTAATTCAAACAAAGTTAAACTCAAAAACAACAGCATTTTAAAGTGTTGTCATAAAACTATAGCATTTTAGAAATGCTATTAATAAAATTCCAGATTTTATTATAACTTTTAAAAAAAACAATACAACTTCAATTTTAGCAAATTTTAAACTTATAAATCATATTTCTAGACTTCAAAATTTCACATTTAAATAAATTTTAACATATGATTTATCACAACAAAATTTTAAATCAAATATTCAATTTAAAACTCACTTTCATTTGTTAAGTCAAAATTCACTGTTTTTCTTAACTTATAAATTTAACAAAACTCAACATTTTACTTCAAATATCTTTTCAAAACTATATTTCATACAGTATAATTCAAAATATTCTTATTTATTTCACTCCACAACAGTTTCAAACTTATATAAATCATATTACTTTATAAATCAATCATACCAAACTAAACTTATACTTTATCAAATACATTATACCATTCAAAATTTCTTAGCTTTGAAAAGTTAACCTTGATTTGGTAGTGCTCGAACCTTCAAAATAGTCGTTGAAATCATAATTTAAATCCAAGAGTTGGAAATCACCAACAAATTAGTAAATCAATTCCAATAGGTAAGGTTATACCAAAACAAATCTGAATCTCGAGGACTGAACGCCGGCTTATTTTAAATCATTTCAATTATATATATATATACACACACAAACACACACACACACACACATATACACACACACACACACACACACACATATCTTTCGAATATCAAACCATACTTCGAAATTGGAAATCAAAATTTGGTTTCATAAAATCACTCGCATAGCAAAGCTACTAGAGTGGCCTCTTCCTCACTCAGAAACTCAAAAATCAATGTCGATGATGCATGTATTCATCACCGAAATTATTTTTCAGCGACATAAGTGGGTTCTGGATTTTTATTTCTTGAAACTTCTTTGAAATCTCTTTGACATCATTGGAATTCATTCGAATACATTTGAAACATTTCTTATTTGGAAAATATCTTTGAATCATAAATTATTATATATTTTCCAAAATCTTAAAAATCCATTTCAAAACACCGGAGTTCGATTCCTCGAAATTCAAATTCAAACCCTTCATTTATAAATCATTTTTATATACATCACATTTTCTTATAAATTTCCAAAATTTCAAATCCTTTCAAAGCTTCAAATTTTCATTTTCCAAAGGTAAAAATCCTTATTGAAAACATTTCGCTTTTATATACACAATAGGGTCATCCTTGTCAAAATAATGATTTCGATGTATGCACAAATTCAAAATACAATCAAACACAAATTTCCAAAGAATGATTCATGGTTAGATTTCAAGCAATACGGAGATTCGAATTTAGAGGAACTCTAATCAAATAGAATTCTGTTTCGAAGATAAGCTCGAATGAAGATAAGATAATTTTATTACCAAATAGAAGATGATAAGCCTATATAAATCGCGGGTGACCTTAACCGGTCAACCGTGACTTCAGTAATATAATCAATTCGGAAGTCTAAGGCAAATCGACATTCGATCGCCAGAGATAGAATCCAGGTAGAGCAGGAGATAGATAGCATCGAAAACCGAGGATACAGGAATCTTCGGTGAATCAATGCCAATTATAAAGGATTTTCACCCCTTTACAAATCATTCAAAGATTTGCGGAATCACCGATCTTTATAGAGGTCATTCCAAAGTGGAGTTATGAAATGCTCCAAAATCAAAATGTATAGAATAGGGAAGACAAGACTGGGTTTCAGAACAAGTGGGAGCGCTCCAAAGTTCAAGGAATCCTAATCGATAAGAATCCTAACCAAGAGATTTCTAACAAGATGGATAATGAAGGGATGAAGTTTTGAAAATCTTGGTTTCAAAATAAGAAAATTTTTATACCAAAATAATCTTTGAAAATCCTTTAAAAATCATTTGGAAATTATTTTATACTTCGAAAATACGTTCTCTCACAAGAAAGGATTCTGAGATTGATTTCACTCATATAGGGTATTTCTACCATATCTCTAATGAGCTTTTGCTCCACAGGCTATGGTTTGCCTAAAACCAAAGCTCTGATACCAAATATAACAACCCGGTATTTTCAGCCATTCGCAGCCGCACATGTCGGACTTGAATTGCTCAAAATACCGCATTGTAAATAAATTTGGAGCAAATGAAATACAAATCACAGAATCACTGACACAGAACAAACAGAATACGTCACGGCGGAATATAAAATACATATTAGTTCATGAAGCTACTATGGCAGAGTCTCAAACCAAAAACATAATACAGTCTGAAAACAACAAAATAGAAATCCCAAATACATAGAAGTTCACTAATACATGAGATAAACTAGAATAGTTGAAACAGAAAGTAGATATAAATATAGATAAGCAGAAACTCCAGCAAAGACTAGCTCCAAAAAGAGAATCCAAAGCTGTGAATACTCAGGCTGACCCGAGCGTAAAGTAAAACCCAAAACACTCGAGTCAGGACAATATATACTTATATAATATAAATCAACTCAAGTGAACTGTAGTATTAATGCACCATAACTTAAAGGATGTTTGGGATCGCTCATCCTTTAAAGATCAGTTAAACCATAAATTAAATACATCCTGTGATTAAAATTTCAAAATAGTATTTATACTTCGAAATGAAATATTTTAAAAATTCAATATCATTCAAAATCCATTTCAAAATATCATATCTTCCAAACCACATTCATTTTTATTTAATTTAAATACCATTTCAAAACACATTTCAAAATAGTTTATATTTCGAAACAAATTGCTTCATTTAAATCATTAAAAAGAAGATATTATATTTAATAATTAAATTATTAAATTTCCAAAATTTTAATCTTTTAAAGTTCATTCATTCACTTAAATTTATTGAAACAATGAAAATTCAACTTTCGCAGCATTTAGAAAATGCTACGGAAAGTCACACTTAAAACAGTTCAATTTAACAAAAGACAACATTTAAAATGCTGTAATAGGGTTCCATTTGTTTCAAATAAACTTAGTTAAATTCAACCATTATAACATTCACAAAAAATGCTATAATAGCCTTTAATTAAATTGAGCCATTTGGTTCATTATTATCAACTACATCATTTACAAATGCTGTATTATCCTTTACATTAAAATTAATAGCATTTTAGAAATGCAGTAAATTAATTTCAAATATTCAATATAATTTCAAAAACAATTATATTTTTATTTAAATCATTTTTAACTTATAAAATCATATAATTTCACTTTTAAAACAATCATTCAAATACCCTTATATTCATGATTTTATAAAGTTAAATCTCTATTCAAAAATCAAAATTTAATAGTAATTCAATTATTGAATTCCAACATTAAATTTTAAATTTATTAAACTAAATTTAACTTAACACTTAAGTTTAAATTTCAAATATAACCTAATTTCATTTTTATTTACTTAACTTAAAATTCACTTTTAAGCCAAATTCACAAATTTCCAATTTTAGTTATATTTCAAAATTTCAGCTTAAATATTCATTCATTTCACATTTTAACTTAATTCAAAAATCATTAATATATTATAAAATTATTTTAAATTCATTTAATTCAAAATATCATAAATTTATCATATTTTCATATTTAATTCAAATTTCATTTATCACAAAATTATAATTTCCAAAAAAAACTTACATTTCAGATTTTCTAACTTTACCATTAATTTATTTCACTTATAAATTTTCAGAGAGTCAATAATGCTTTACAAAAATCATTTTTAATCAAATTTAAATCAAAATATTATAATATTTACATTTCTAAAATATTTTAAAATTTTAAGAAAAACATATTTTAACAACGGGTCTGTATTTCATTTTCTAGCCTAGGTAAAGTGATACGGGTAATATATCATTTCAACCCGTAATTTACAAAGAAAACCCGGGTTTGACCATTTCAAACCCGCAATCCCAAGTAAATGAAAATAGTTGAAAATCATTCAGGCCTATCATTTCAGCCCATAACGATTTTCTCCTATTCTAAAGTCCGTTCGGGTATGCATCATTTCAACCCATAGTGATTCTAATCTAAAAGGAACTTGCAGTGTGATAAACTAATAAAAATAATTGAACAACATAATATAACAGTAACATATGATATAATAGGTGTTTAAGCATGGGTGAACATCATAAAATCATAACATACAGGTGTAACATGATAATGTATTTTACAGATTCAAAGGGGGTCAATTTACTAGTTATATATGTACATATTTTCTGGTGAGAATAACTCACTGGTTTGAGCTGATGACCTAATGATGAATTTCACAAACGGGACCTACACAAGCACAAAAGCACGACACAGATTCGAATGGAGGATCCAAGTGTCAAATTCCTTGGATACACATCAAACAAAAACAATATAACAACGATGAGTTTCAAATCAACTACGATCATAACTACACTAGAATAGATTGCACAGAATCAAATAGAAATGCTTGCACTTGCTTTTAACCTTTACTAGGCTCAACCATAAGGGGAAATACAACATAATTTCAGGTGTTTGGGTCTGGTTTGGGTGATTATGTGTTCGGCCTACATGTTGGAATGATGGTGTAAAGGTGGGTGAAGGCAATAACGCACATAAGCATGCATACATGAATTTGGTCAAGGATTTGGGCTCGGCCAAGGCCCTAAGTGTCACGGTCAGAAGAGTAGGGTCCACTGTGGTGGTGTGGCCGTGGGTGCTGGAGGTGCTGGAGGTGGTGGTGGTCATGTAGGGGGTGGCTAAAGGGGTGGTGAGGTGGTGGATGTGAGGTAGTGTTCGGCTAGGCTAGTATTGGGGTGTTTTTGAGAAGTTTGGAAAAGTTTGTGGATATGCATCACCAAGGGGTTCACAGCTTGGGTGGCTGGTGAGGAGGAGGTGGTGATGGTGTGCCATCAGGAGGTGGAGGCGGCTAGGCAGCAAGGTAGCATGGTCGAACCTGAATGGAAGAGCAAGTGCAAACAAGAATCAAAAGGAATAAGCAATATAAGTGAAAAGAGATAAAAGAAAATATATTTTTTTTACCAATTCCTCAAGAGTGATGGCCGAAAATTTTTCTTAGTAAGGAGGAAAGGAAGATACGTGGAATGAAAATGAGATGTTCGGCTGAAATGTGGGGAGTTATGGCAAAGAAATGAAGATTTGTGAGGAAAATGAAGAGGTGGAATTCAAAAAGGCAAATGGCAATTCAAAAGTCAAAAACTCTTCATATATCCTTATTTATTTTATGTAACTTTATATTTCTGGAAATAATAATAATCCCAGTTAAAATTTCGAAAATTTATCAAAATATAAAAATTTATATTATATTTATTTATTATATAAAGTTAAATTAAGAAAAATAGCTAAACTGGACTAGAAAATTTGAAATTAAATAGAATAATTTTTAGAAAATTTATATGAGCTTGTAAAATATTTTTAAACATAAATAATAAAATAAAATAAAAAAACATTCACAAAATAAATATTTAAATTTTAATTAAATATGATTTAAATGAAGAAAATAGCAGAAAAATAAAAAACAACCTTTGAAAATAGGAAATAAATACAGTAAATTTTTATTATCACTTTAAAAATATTAAAATACAAAATATACATAAAATAACATATTAACACACACTAAATAAAATATAAAATAGAAAATATGATTTATATAATTTAAAAATAGATAAAATTTCAAAATAAAACAAATTATACTCAAAATTGAAATGTACATAACTTTCAGAAATTAATTCCGTTTTCAACGAAACGAAAAGCAGTATTCAAGTTATTAAATCTATTTTCATGATAAAAGATAAAATTTAAGAATTTAAATATTTGAATTTGAAATTTAAAAGTCAAGGTTTGACCAGTTTGAACAGAAATTCATCTTTCAGTAAAATATCCAATTTATACCGGTTTGAAATTATAATTCACATAATAATCAACACCTACATTTAAAAAATGAAATGTTTGAAATAAAATAAGTTTGAAATAATTTCAAAATAAAAAAAAGTCAAATATTAAAATATATGAAAAATCTAGGGTTGTTACACATTCTCAATTTGGTAATGTCGTATACGAAGTGCTGCTTATCATTTGTTGATCGAAGCATGGCTTTGGTGAAAAGCGTAGCTTTGTGGATGAGACTTCGTCAAGCCTCACAACCCGGAAATGGTCGAAATGGGGATGTTGTGGCAAGGTTTTTAGAGGTCGCACCCCTAGGATGTGTCCATTTCCTTCTAGATAAAAGTGATATCATGGCATGGAGACTAGATATTTAACTGTGTGGTTGTCGCTATTTGTTGGTGATTCCTGGGATAAAGGTCGTTAACGACCGGGGATGGCTTACTTGTAGGATTATTTCCGGGCAGGTGTAACCCGGCCATGTGTTGGTAGGGAACCGTTTTGGTTCTTGGAGGCGTCCCTCCAAAGGCATTCCATCAAGGAAGTTCCTTAGCCTGACCATTTGTTCGAAATCCAAAGAAACAATACGCGCCCTACACGGTTTTAGTTGTATAACCTGCCATGGAATGTGGTGATAACCTGCTATTGAACATGGTAGCTATAGTAGGCATACGTGCGAAATGTCTATGCTGGCTAACATTAATACTATACTTTCGAAATGTTTTTCTGCACTATGCACTAATAATAATATCAAAAAGGTCTTTGTGTATCAAGCATGTTTGACTATCACAAGGAGAAATCTCCTACAATTCTGTGTTTGCATTGCTGATTTCAATTTTAAATCTTTTTTGTTTGTTTTAAAGATCAATTGTTTTCGTTTGCTCATACCAGTCCAATGACTGACCTGAAGTTTATTGTTCCCTTTCAAAACTCTGGGTGCCCATAATTTTCCACATGGGCACTCAAGGGTTGGATTGTAAAAAAATCAAATAGTAGATGTGATTCGATAGCATTCAATTTTGGGATATTGGAAATCGCATTTGGCTCGAGTTGCTTCACTTTAGTATTGATGGTAGTTCTCGAGTCTTTCTAGTCTGGAGCTTTGGCAAAGGTGTTAATTGTTGTATCTCTCTTATGGACTTTTGAAGATATTATCTTTTGGAGTTATTTCTTTCCGCTATTGTCTTATATCTCTGATAATATTTATATTCATGTTGTATCTGATATTGTGTATGTTGTGTATCAATGTTATTATCCATTTTCCTCTGCTGTGTTATTTGTACTTAATGTGTTATAAGCTCCGGCACGAGTCGGATTTCAACGGTTGAATCTGCGGCATTCGAGTACAAGTGAAGTACGGGCGTTGATTTTTGAACGCTAAAATTTGGTCATGACAAAACCCACCCCGGTATCCCCAAGGTTTATTTACATCCAATTTATGTAAGGATCCCCCTTATATATTCAAACAAAGATAAGTATTTTATGCTATACACCTTCAAAGTAACCCTTTCAAATTAGCAAAATTTTACTTAAGGAAAAATGGCTAAAAAGCCCTTTAAACCCTTTCGAATGAATCCCTATTCGAAAGCAAATGAATATCCAAAGTTTGCCCCTTCGAAAGCTTTCCTTTTGAAAGCATCACAAAATCATACTTTTGGACCTTGTCGAAAGGTCCTACCTTTCAACCTTGTCGGAAGGTTTCTTTTCAACCTAGTCGGAAGGTTTCTTTTCAACCTGGTCAAAAAGTTCCACCTTTTGACTTTGTCGAAAGCCTGGGGTTTCCCCCTTATAAAGACATTTATAAAATTTTCAAAAGCAAAGAAACTCAAAACCTTTCGAAATCATTAAAGGTAACCCCTTCGAAACCTTTCGAAATCAAACCTTTCAAAATCAAAACATTTTGAAACCAAAACCTTTCAAAATCAAAACCTTTCGAAGTCAAAAACCATCGAAACCATCCTAAAACAGTGAAGTATTGGCGTTGGAACAAAACCTTCGCAATCAATGGAGAGAGGCGGCAAGTTTTAGAAAAAAAAATAACCTTTGACTTCATCTATGTCAAAAGGTTTGGAAGTGGCAACTATGCTTTTGACCCTGTCGAAAGCTAACCTTCCGACTTTGTCAAAACGTTTCATTTAAAACAAGAAAGCAAACCAAAACCTTTATCTTTTAAAACATTTGATGACGTCAAAAGCTATTTTTCGAAAGCTAGCGGGTGTATTTTCTTTAAAACCGAAACAAAGTTTCATTTCCTTCGAAAGCTCTAGCCCTTCGTCCATAAACCATACGACCCCTTTCAATTCACTACCGATTAGTTGCCTGATAACATATGCATTGATTTTTGGCCTAATAGAAAGGTTTGATACTTTTCGACCTTGTGGAAAGGTTTGGAATAGAGACGGAAGGTCTTGTCGAAAGAGTCAAAATAGTGAAAATACTATTTAAAATAGTTCTTATGTACCCCACCTGCCTTGTTTGTATAAATCTTATTGGTTGCCAAAATTTTATATTCAAAATTGCTGCCAACTTTCCTTATTTGCAAATCTAATTAAATTTGAAAATTCCCTTTTCTCCTTTATAATTATACAAAAATTTAAGTCCCCTACCTTAAATAATTATATATAACTATTAAAACATCATGAAATATTCTCGAAAAATTCCATGAAATCAATTTATACCTTCTCTTCAACATATTAGAATTTCAAAGCATATGATGATCAAAACCACTCGGAATTTAACCAAAACCAAATGAAAACGTGTCAATTAATCCATTAACATTTAAAACATCCATATCTTATCCAAACAAAGGTTTAAATGGTTATATCCCAACCAAGGCACCAACATGAATCGGGTATGACCCATAATCGGTCCAAACAGAGAAAAGGAGATGATAAACATGATTATTCACCTTGAGTAGTTGATTGGAGAATGAGATAATTTTCTAGCTTTAATTCCTTAGCTTTTATCTTCAATTTATATTCTTCTTGGATCTTTTAATGGATGGCCAAAAGTAGGTGGGAAGTTATGAGTGAGAAAGTGAAAGTTTATTAAGGTGGAGGAAGAGATATATACTAAGAAATGTAGCCCTATTTTCAAGTTTACCCCTTAGGAAAATTCCTCCTTCTAAATTTAGTTAAGCCTTATTTTAGTTCATTCATTAAGACACAACCATTGGATTTATTAATCTCATCTCCCTAATTATTCACATTATTCTATTTAATTTATCCAATTAAATATCCTGAATAATGTTAATTAAAGTTCAAGGTCGTTACATTTTATATCTTTAATAAAATGCTCAGGAAAATTCTCGAAAAATTCCCATAAATCATTTTTAATATGTTTTCTAACATATTTAAATTCCTGACTCAAAGTTAACATAATAGCCAAAAATAATTTAGACCCGATTTAACCATTTTCTTTACTAGAAAATTCATAATAAATCAACAACAACTTAGTAAATTATGAAACTTGAAACCCTTCTCTAAAATAAGGTTTCTGACCTTATATCAAAAATGCAAGTTATTGGGATGTCATTTAATAGGTTTTTTCAAATCAAATCTTATCATAAATCTTTATGAAACAACATGAATAATTAACTAGCTTATATATCCGTTTAAACAACTAAAAATCTGAGCACTCTATTTCATTTCATTGATCAAGAGTAGAATGATTGAAAAAAAAGTGGCACCTCTTAAACTTTAAATACTGAATATAGTACCAATTGTACTAAATCTACATATATTTTTCCTTATCAATTAGTACTGGGGAAAAAATGGAACTTCCCCTATTTATCTGATGAGACATGCAAACAACAATTAATATTATTTCATTTAATTTATCTAATTAAATGTCCTAAATAATATTAGTCAAAATTAGGGTCATTACAGAAACCCCTCCTTAATGAATTTCATCCTTGAAATTATGATAAGGTACTCAAAACAATCAATCATAAAGGTAAAACATACCATGAAATAAGTCTGGGTAAGTATCTTTAATCCTGCATTCAATTTTCCAAGTATAGTCTCTCTCGTCGTCACTCCATTGGACTTTGACTAATCTGACTATTTTGCTCCTTAATCTCTTCTCATCCCTCGTGACTATAGAACTGGCTTTCTAACTACAGTCATATCTGGTTCCATTACTATATCATCTAACAAAGTTGGTGTAATGGTAGTTTTTGGATCTCGAATATACTTCTTTAGATGAGAAATATGAAAAACATTGTGGATTCCTACCAAACTGTTTAGTAACCCTATTCTGTATGTGAGTTTCTCGATCCTTTCTATAATAGAAAATGGTCCAACAAATCTTGGTGCCAATTTTCTTGATTTTCCGAATCTGATTACACCTTTTATTAGTGATACCTTGACGAAAACCTAATCTTGGTGCCAATTTGCATGGCCTTTAATACAAAGCTTCAAATAGTGCCATCCCTATACTAATCTGATAACTGTTGTTATATGTAAACTCGACTAAGTGTAGGTGGTCTTCCCATGATCCTTCAAAGTCTAGCACAAAGGCTCTTAACAAATCCTCTAAGACTTTGTTAACTCTCTCTGTTTGTCCATCTGTCCGTGGATGGTAAGTGGTACCCAATTTAAGCTTAGTACCTAAAGTCTCTCGTAGACGTTTCTAGAACTTGCTAGAAAATAAGGAATCTCTTTCATTTACTATACTACTAGGAATTACATGCAGCCTAACTATATTCTTCATGTATAATGTAGCCAAAATAGGTGTCGCCCTAGTTGACTTAATTGGAAAGAAATTGGCACTCTTAGTTAATATTTCCACTATAACCCATATACTTTCATTTCTCGATTCAACCTTGGCAACCTGTCTATAAAATCCATTGAGACGGAGTCCCGTTTCCAAACTGGAACATCTAAAGGCAGAAGCAACCCATTTGGTTTCTGATGTTTAGCTTTTACCAGTTGCAATTCAAATACTATTTCACCCATAAGCCTATATCTCTTTTCATGCCTTCCAAGATGAAACTTCTCTTCATATCCTGTTACATCTTAGTTCCTCCTAGATGAATAGTGAACTTTGAACGATGACATTCTTCAAGAACTTCCTTCCTATTGTTTCCCACATTCGGAACACATTGTCTTCCTTTCTTCCTTAACCACCCATTCTGGTCAAGACTGAAATCTTTCAAGTCATCGCTGTCCATACCATTCCTCAACTTTCTGAGCCATTCAGCCAATGGATCCTCTCCTTGCTTAGAAGCAATCCTTTCAATCATCACTAGTCGAACCTCTGAACATGACGACATAGAAGTTTCCTTACTAGATCTAGATTCAGATCTCTATTGTATCTGCATGTAGTCAATGCTTCTAAATCTTTCCACTAAGCTATTATTGCCAATACTACATTCTGATGTTTTCTACTAAGTGCGTCAGCAACTGTATTGCCTTTTCCTAGTACGCACTCAATACCAAAGTCCTAAGCGGCTAAAAACTCTAACCACCTTTGTTGTGTCATATTCAACTCCTTCCAAGAGAATAAATACCCTAGACATATGATCATTATACAACTCGAATCTCTCTCCTAAAAAGTCATTCCTCTACACCTTCAATGTGAAAATTACCATAGCTAATTCCAGATCATGAGTTGGATACCTAATCTTATGCGGTTTGAGTTGTCAAGAAGCACAGGTAATCACTTTTCCCTTCTGCATTAACACAGTTCCTAACCTTGTTTCACATGTATCCGTATACACAATTAATGTCACGACCCACAATTCCATACCCTTTATGCTGATAAGAAACCACTCATATCCGACCTAAGTTGCACGGAAGTATAGATGATCAAGGGTAAAAAAGAAAATAAGACAGAACAGAATCTCACAAGAATGGAACAATATATAATATTGAACAATATCTTTACAGTGGAAAATATTTTTAATTACATATATCAGAATCTAACCTAAATTTAGCTTGAACAGTTATAAATGTCTGTCCTTACAATTGTTGACAACCATCAAACTAAAACAACTAACCATAGCGGATAATATAAAATGTCCATACGTAGATGAATATTTCCAGCTCTCCTTTAGAAACTCCAACCATCTTCGACTAAACCTAAAACTACTCGATCTGACCCGAGTATTGAAAATACCCATATCAAGCTTGATAAACTAGCGTGAGAAAAGCTCAGTAATAATGACAGTGTCATATATCGGCCTTTGAATAAAATCTTTTGAAAAGAAAGAGTATCTCATAAGACCATGCCCACACATAAACACGGACGAGTTTTTATCTTATGATTACTAAAACACTTTTATATCGAAACCATTGATATTATTTCTAATGATATATCATTGAAAACATTTTCAAATAAATTTATTAATCTTATCCAAAATGGTTACCCATATAGCATTGCGAAGCTATTCGTTACTCCAATACGAACAAAACCGCAGGTTCTTATAGGAGAATGGAATTCTATACAAATGACCAAGTGAAGGGACTACCTTCCGATGGGTACACCTCTCGATGGATGACCAAAGGACCATCACAAAGGATCCTCTACCAACACAAGACCGGCCTATCTTTGTAATTAGATAGTACCGTATGTTTCATCCCCAGGTCGTCACTGACCTTTAAACCGGGTGCCCAAGCATACAAACCACATTAATTTACATCCCGAGCATCATAGCAGGAAGAAATATATCTTAAAGGGGATGATCATACCCTAATTTGGAATGAACCACTTAGCCTTGCTGCATCTAACCATATTTCGGCCATTTCTGGTTGATGAGGCTTGAGGCAACGATTACCATTTCACATAGCACATATCACATCTCTGAATGCCACATTTCCATTTCCATTGACTACTAATTGCCATCCATAAAAATATAACCCTTAAGCTCGTATGTCTCAAGGAGGGTGTTAAGCTAAGAGAAGTTGTCTTCTCCGCCACCACAAATATATGTTTGTAAAAACCAATGTATGTAATCTTTAGAAATGCAATGTCAGAGAAACGTCGATACAAGTTGTCCAGAAATAAGACAAACCGAAGGCACTCTCCTACTACCACTAGTAGCGAGTATTCCTTGCAATCCGAAAAATCTCCATAACAAGGAGACCACTGCTATAAATAACTCTATAATGGGAGCTACCTAGAGCATGTCAACAAGCAGTCCTCACGTTATGAAGATCCACGGTCTTCAATAATCATCATCTTCAACATGTCTTCACATTCGAACGTATACATTGGTTCGAAGAGGTTACTCGGATAGGAATTACCCATATCCGACCCCAGTTCCTTCGAAGCCAATAATCGATAAAAATGAATAATAGTATACAGGATCATTAAGTTTCTTTTCACTTTAATTCTTTTCGAATGATTTCAAAATCTCTTTCTTTTGACTTAGAATAATTCTAAGTAATTCATTCTTTTGCTTTGGATAATATCTCAAATTTCCTCACTTAACTCTCGAAATTCCTTAACTTTTAGGCGGGTCAAAAACAATGTTATTTAAGACATCATTTATGATAAACCCAAAAATCATTCATAGCAAACATTTTTGAGTAAATAGGATCATAGAAATCATTCATTTTGGAGATTGCTTAATTTTTTTTGAACAATACCAATCTTCTTTTATTTTGGAAACTTAATACGATCTTTTTAGAGCATTTGGGCTTTCCTTTCGATCTATTCCACCCCTCGCCAAAGAAAAAAACATAGGCCAGGTAAGTTTAGGGTACTAGTTGCTCCATCCCTAACCTTAGTTAAAGACTTTGTTTTATCTTCACCAATCTCACAAGCGGCACAAATGTACTAGTCGTTTTCGCATACTCAGTTATCAACTTTATTTAGGAATTGATTATAAAATTTCCTAATTATAATTCAAATGCTTAGTTTTCCTTTTAAAAACATTCACAATTGATTCCAGGAAAAATCATCACGTTTAAACTCATATTCAAAAAGTTATTGAATTCACAGCATAAAAGTGCTGCAGAAAGTGCTATATAAGCTTTATTGTTTTAATCAATTTTTTAACAACTGAAAATTCATATTTTTCCACTTCAAATCTCTTTTAAACTATTTAAATGGATTTATCAAATTTACTCCATATTTTTCCATAATTAAAAACGTTCATTTAAATGGATTTCCCGTTATGGTAACTTAACTGTACTAGCGCGATTTTTTCCAGAAAATTGATTTGAATTTAAATCAAAATATACTCAATGAAATTATGATTTTCTTTCTTCGTTTAGAAGATATGGATATAATAGTCCAAAATTTTCTTATCTCAAAGAATTTCGAGCTACATTCCACTCTACACATTTATTTGAACTTTTCGACGCGAATCGTGATCTACCGTTGCGCGACGCACCTAGTTTTAACTTATTTTTCAATATTTGAAACAATCTATTCGAATTGAATTTGAACACTTATGAAATCATTACAAATCATTTTATGTCAATATTTTCACCTTTTAAAGTATTTAAAATGTATTTTCAATATAATAATATAATAATATTATTTTATTCCTATTATTTTAATATTAAATTTTAGATTCTAATTTCAATTCAATTTCAATTCTAACTTCAAATTAAACTCAACTAAAACTTAGATTTCAAATCTAATTTCAATTTAAACTCAAGTTCAACCTTAATTTCACTTTCAATTTTCAAAATCAATTCCAACTTCAATTCCACTATTCATCTCAATTTCAATTCCACTTTAACAATCCTTTTTAATCCCATTTCACTTCAAATTTCAAATTCTCTTTTATTTTTACTTTAATTTCAATTCTAATTGAAAATAGACTTATTTTTTCAAATTATATCATATCACCAAAATTGATCTTCTTTAATAATGGGATCACTTAATCAAAATGAGCATAATCAAGATAATGTTTGTCAACTAACATAATTATGGTCCATACATAAGCTAACATGATAAATAATCACAACCATAAACACTTGCTACTTATTCAAACATAACACAAACATAACCAAACATTCATAGCAACATTTTAAAGGGGTGTATACTTGCATATATCATAAGATAAATATTATAGCAAATTCAAAATATGATCGTTTAAAAGCAACGAGAATCTTCTCACCTCTAACCAAAATGTTTAACTTCCTACCAACATTCATTTAATTCAACGCTTCGCTAGACCACCACTTAAACATTCTTCCACCTTTTCCAAGTGCTCAGCCATCACCCCACATCCCTTCTTTCTCCTGGCCATTGCCTTTCCCTTCCATATTGCTCACGTCCTCCCCCTATCGACTCCTAAACTCAGGGCCTAAGGCCATTTTTAAGAAGAGAAGAAGTGAATCAAGAAGAGGTTAGAGAGTAACAAGTGGATTAGTGCTTAAGCATTACACTATTTTTAACCCTCCTACCTCTCCTAAAGAGAGAAGCCATTAAAATAGCTTAAAGGAAGAAGAAGAAGAAGAACAATGAGAAGTGTGAAAAATGGAAAGAATGGATGGGTATTTATGGGAAAAGTATGGTGTGGTGAATTACAAAACTAACCCTTTACAAAATTACCAAAATATTCTTACTTTATCTTGTTTTTTCAACACTTGCCATCATCTTATCATGTCATCACTTCATATCTTAATCACTTTATATTTAAGTAAAGAAATGTAAAGATTTGGTTGGATTTGATGTGAAATGTTTTATCCTTTTGTGTTTACTTTTGCTAATTGTTTTCTACATTTGTTTAGTAAAAGTAAACTTGATTAGTGAATTATATAATACTTAAACTATTTGAATGTATGTTCATATATAAGAAAATAAAGGTGCAACAACGTTGTGACAACTTTTAATCGACAAAACGTTGATTTTTGACAAAACGTGTTCTGGTCAAATTTTGACGTTTTTGTTATACTATTCATTTATGTAAACCAAATTTAAAATAAACTTTTTCTTCGTTTAAATAAATTAAAACACGCTTTTTCATATTTTAAAATCATATTTAAATAATATCAAAATCTCTAATTTTACAATGTATGTAAAACTGACAAAATGCGACAAATTTTGGTTATTTTTGTAAAATGATTATTAATATATTTTTAAATATTTTGATATACTTTTATTATCTTTATTAGATGTTTTTAATAAGATTTATATTTTTAAATAAATATTTAAACCTATTTATTTAAGCCTTTATTTGTTCTTAACAAAACTTAACTTTTGCTAATTTGTTCTAAAATTCAAATTTATGCTTTTTAATTAGTAATTATAAGAATAAATAATTTCTCTATTATTTATTATTTATAACTTATTTATTTAAGTTTAAAAAAAATTGAAATTCAAAAACAAGCAAAATCCCTCATTTTCGAAGTAGCGAAATTACGGGTCGTTATATTCTCCAATACTTAAAAGCATTTCATCCTCGAAATGAAAGTTAGATAAAGGAATCTATCCCATACACATATCCTCAAACAATTTGAGTGATTTATACTGATGATAGAAAAAGAAGAAGGTCGATATCATAACAACACTAAAACAAATGATGTCAAACATACATACAGAGATTCCCACACTAACCTGAGTACTTATCACGTACTTAAGGTTATATATATTCATAAAGTCATACTTATATTGTATCCATCCTAGTGTACTGCACACTTAAGATAATATATACAACAACCGAAAAGACTATGCATCCTTAAACAACCACACGATAGTATATCAATATAAATGAATACATCCAACATAACTCATCCCCTGACCTGAGCAGGTACTTTACCTTAGGTCTATATCAAAACACCAGTCAAACCCCTATATCTTAGTGTCTACCATTTAAGATAACTATCCAATTACTATATAGACAGACCCAAAACATCGTATTATATGTGATATTTGATTCGATCTATTATTCGAATCTACAACTTTACTTCCGAACTAGTATCGATCCTTCGATTTTCTAGTGTGGACTTTGATTAAACTTCTTGATTACAAACCATTGCTTTCCTTACATAGCTCTCAACTATGATAGAAAACTCAAGCACATAACCATAAATTCTTATCAACGTTCGCTGTCAAGAATCAAGTGATAAATTCTGTACTCAAATCTTAGATCAAAAATTTATGTGCCAAAATGATCTATGTATAACTTATGTATTTATTCACATTCATTTTTACCTAATATATTTACTCAAAATTCCTATTAATCCAAGTTTATTTCATGACCAATTACTTTCTAGTAAATCCATTATTACTTAAGCATGCAAATATGACTTAAACTTGTATAATATACCTTTACTTCCTAAGAGTATACATACATATCCATAAACTTCAAACTGTTATTACTTCAATTAGGGCATTTAACTAATGTGGGAATCTACTATTATTTCAAATTAATAAGTTATAAGACTTAGTCCTTAGTTTTATTTATCTAAGCTCTTAATTTAGCTAATATTATTTATCTAATCCATATATTAATAAGACAACTTTACTAAGTGTACATCTTTTTCTTACTAATTCTATGATTATCTACTTAACTTATTTACCTATCCATTTTTTTTAAATTAAATTTCTTAATCTTAAATCCATCAAATACCTTATAGTCAAATTGTAAAACTTAATTCACATCGTATTTGTTAATTAAACATTTTCGTCCAACATCATCCTACTAACCACATTAGTCAAAACTTCCCTTTTTTTACCTTTTTTTTCTAAACTATCCATTTCCAATCTTACTTCCTTTTTGAATTACAAATGTTATCTTAAATGTATCACCAATTCAAAGTTTTATATTAGGATGATATTTCTTATATCTCTTATTCCTAAATTTCACTTTGATTCTAACCTAATAAAAGTGTCCAAATTTCAAATTATCTTATCTCCTTTTAAGTTATAGAACTTAATGTTTTATATTATATTTACCCAAAGTCTCAATTTAGGCATATCTTTTCTTTATATTTCATTGATAAGAATTTTTCCAAGTGTGCATTTCCTCTTTTCTTTCTCTAATTACAACTTCTAGCTTCAATATTATCATCAAATATCTTATAGTAAAATTATGAATTTTACTTCACAAGATATTTGTACTTAGCTTTCAAATCCATCCATTTTGATGATCATGAAATCATTATTTCTTAATAACTAAATGTCTCGGGGTATATGATTAATGTTCTAAATTCTAATTTTCTACTAATTGATTCTATATGGAATATCTTATAGTCAAATTGTGCAATTCTAATCACAAGATATTCATATTTTAGATTTACTATGCCAAATTACAACCAATCTTTAATTTCTAACCAAAAATAATAATATCCACTTTAATATTTAAAATATAAACCCAAGGTAAAATTATTTCATTTACCAACTTCCTTAAAACAAAACCATTTTTATAAAATTAACAAATACGCGCTCATATATAATACTCTCAAAACTCATTAGGGTGTCACTAGCCCTATCTCCAATGAGTTACTCATCCTAGGATATTACAAATTCTATCTTTGATAAGACTTACCCCTATCAGGCTTCGGTATTAGCTCAACCAAAAGCTATGATACCAAATGTCACAACTCACAATTCCGTACCATTTGTACCGACAATAAATCACTCATGTCCGACTCAAGTTGCACAGAAGTATGGATGATCAAGGGTAAAATAGAAAATAAGACAGAACAGAATCTCACACGAATGGAACAACATATAATATTGAACGATATCTTTATAGTGGAAAATCTTTTTAAATACATATATTAGAGTCTAACCTAAATTCTACTTGGACAATTATAAACATCTGTCCTTAAATTGCTGACAACCATCAAACTAAAACAACTAACGATAGTAGATTATATAATATGTCCATACGTAGATGAATATCTCCAGCTCTCCTATGGAAACTCCAACCATCTTTGACTAAATCTGTAACTACTCGGATCTGACCCGAGCATTGAAAATACCTGCAACAGGCTTGATAAATCAGCATGAGAAAAAATCAATAATAAATGACAATGTCATATATCAGCCTTTAAATAAATTCCTTTGAAAAGAAAGAGTATCTCATAAGACCATGCCCACACATAAACACGAATGGGTTTTTACCTTATGATAACGAAAATACTTTTATATCAAAACCTTTTATATTATTTCTAACGACATATCTTTGAAACAATTTGTAAATGCACTTATTAATCTTATTCGAAATGGTTACCCATATAGCATTTCGAGACTATTCATTACGCCAATACAAACAAAACTGCAGGTTCTTATTGGAGAATGGATTTCCATACAAATGACCAGGTGAAGGGACTACCTTCTGATGGGTACACCTCTAGATGGATGTCTCGAGGACCACCACAAAGGATCCTCTATCAAAACAAGACTGGCCTATCCTTTTAACTAGATCATCCCCTGGTCATTACCAAGCTTTAAACCGAGCGCCCGATCATACAAACCACATTAATTTACATCCCGAATGTCATAGCGGGAAGAAATATATCTAGAAGGGGATGATCATAACCTAATTAGGAATAACCCACTTAGCCTTGCTGCATCTAACCTTATTTCGGTCATTTCCGTTGATGAGGCTTGAGGCAACGATTACCTTTTCGCATAGCACATATCACATCTTTGAGTGCCGCATTGCCATTTCCATTGACTACTAATTGCCTTATACAAAAATACAACCCTTAAGCTTGTATGTCTCAAGGAGGGTGTTAAGCTAAGAGAAGTTGCCTTCTCTGCCACTATAGATATATGTTTGTAAAAATCAATGTATGTAACCTTTAGAAATGCAATGTCAGACAAACGTCCATACATGTTGTCCAGGAACAGGACAAACCGAAGGCACCCTCCTACTACCACAACGAGAAGACCACTGCTATAAAAAAACTCTATAATGGGAGCTACCCAGAGCATGTCAACAAGAAGTCCTCATGCTATGAAGATCCACGGTCTTCAACAATCATCATCTTCAACATGTCTTCACATTTGAACGTACACATTGGTTCGAAGAGGTTTATTAGATAGGAATCACCCAAATCCGACCTCGGTTCCTTCTAAGCCAATCATTGATAAAAAGTGAATATGAGTATACATGATCATTAAGTCTCTTTTCATTTTAATTCTTTTCGGATGATTTCAAAATCTCTTTCTTTTGACTTAGAATAATTCTAAGTAATTCATTCTTTTGCTTTGGATAATATCTCAAATTTCCTCACTTTACTCTCAATCCAAATTCCTTAACTTTTAATTGGGTCAAAAACAATGTTATTTAAGACATCGTTTAAGTAAACCCTAAAATCAATCTTAGGTAACATTTTTAAGTAAATAAGATCATAGAAATCATTCATTTTGAAGATTGCTTAATTTTTTTCAATAATACAATCTTCTTTTATTTTGGAAACTTAATACGTTCCTTTTAGAGCATCTGGGCTTTCCTTTCGATCTGTTCCACCCCTCTCCTAAGAAAAGAAAACATAGGTTGGGTAAGTTCAGGACACGGGTTGCTCCATCCGTAACCTTAATTAAACATCTTATTTTATCTTCCCAGATCTCACAGCGGTATAAATGTACTAGTCGCTTCCGCATACCAAGTTATCAAATTTATTTTGGAATTGATTGGAAAATTTTCAAATTATCTTTAAAATGCTTAGTTTTCCCTTTAAAAACATTCACAATTGATTCCAGAAAAAATCATCACGTTTAAACTCATATTCAAAAAGTTATAGAATTCGAAGCATAAAAGTGCTGTGAAAGTGCTATATAAGCTTAATTAATCTAATCAACCTTTTAATATTTGAAAATTCATATTTTCCATTTCAAATCTCTTTTAAACTATTTAAATGGATTTATCAAATTTACTCCACATTTTTCCATTATTAAAAACGTTCATTTAAATGGATTTCCCGTTATGGTCACTTAAATGTACTGGCAAGATTTTTTCCAAAAAAATTGATTTGAATTTAAATCAAAATATACTCAATGAAAATTTGATTTTCTTTCTTCGTTTAGAACATATAGATATAATAGTCCGCAATTTTCTTATCGCAAAGAATTAAGAGCTACATTCCAATCTACACATTTATTTGAACTTTTCGGCGCGAAATCGCGAATTACCGTTGCGCGACGCACCTAGTTTTAACTTATTTTTCAATTTTTGAAATAATCTATTTGAATTGAATTTTAACACTTATAAAATCATTACAAATCATTTTATATCTACATTTTCACCTTTTAAAGTATTTGAAATGCATTTTCAATGTTCCGATATTGTAATATTATTTTATTCCTATTATTTTAATATTAAATTTTAAATTCTAATTTCAATTCAATTTCAATTCTAACTTCAAATTAAACTCAATTAAAACTTCAAATTCAAATCTAATTTTAATTTATACTCCAATTCAATCTTAATTTCACTTTCAATTTTCCAAATCAATTTCAATTTCACTATTCATCTCAATTTCAATTTCACTTTAACTATCCTTTTTAATCCCGTTTCACTTCAAATTTCAAATTCTCTTTTGTTTTTACTTTAATTTCAATTCTAATTGAAAAGAGACTTATTTTTCAAAAGTATATCATATCAACAAAATTGGTCTTATTTAACAATAGGATCACTTAATCAAAATGAGCATAATTAATTTACATTTATCACTAACATAATTATGGTCCATACATAAGCTAACGTGATAAGAATCACAACCATAAATGCTTACTACTCATTCAAACATAACACAAACATAACCAAACATCCAAGCAACATTTTAAAAGGGTGTATACTTGCATATGTCGTAAGATCAATATTATAGCAAAATCAAAATATGATCTTTTAAAAGCAGTGAAAATTTTCTCACCTCTAACCAAAATGTTTAACTTCCTACCAACATTCATTTACTTCAACACTTTGCTAAACCACCACGTAAACATTCTTCCACCTTTTCCAAGTGCTCGGCCACCACCCCACATCCCTTCTTGCTCTTGGCAATAGCCTTTCCCTTCCATATTGCTCACGTCCTCCCCCTATCAACTCCCAAACTCACGGCCTTAGGCCATTTTTAAGAAGAGAAGAAGAAGAAGTGAATTAAGAAGAGGTTAGAGAATAACAAGTGGATTAGTGCTTAAGCACTCCACTATTATTAACCCTTCTACCTTTCTTAATGAGAGAAGCCATTAAAATAGCTTAAAGGAAGAAGAAGAAGAATAAGAAGTGTGAGAAATGAGAAGAATGGATGAGTATTTATAGAAGAAGTAAGGAGTGGTGAATTACAAAAGTAACCCTTTACAAAATTACCAAAATATCCTTTATTTATCTTACTTTTTCAACACTTCCCATCACCTTATCACATCATCACTTTATATCTTATTCACTTTATATTTAAGTAAAGAAAAGTAAAGAGGATTTGATGTGACATGTTTTGTCCTTTTGTGTTTACTTTTGCTAATTGTTTTCTAAACTTGTTTAGTAAAAGTAAACTTGATTAGTGAATTACATGATACTTATAATATTTGAATATATGTTCATACATAAGAAAATAAAGGTGCAACAATGTTGCGACAACTTTTAATCAAAAAACGTTGATTTTTGACAAAACTTGTTCCGGTCACATTTTGACGTTTTTGTTAAACTATTAATTTATGTAAACCAAATTTAAAATGAAATTTTTTATTATTTTAAATAAATTAAAACATGTTTATTCATATTTTAAAATCATATTTAAATAATATCAAACTCTCTAATTTTATAGTGTATGTAAAACTAACAATGCGATAAATTTTGGTTATTTTTGTGAAATGATAATTAAATATTTTTAAAATTTTTAATATACTTTTATTATCTTTATTAGATGTTCTTAATAAGATTTATCTTTTTAAATAAATATTTAAACCTATTTATTTAAGCTTTATTTATTTTTAATAAAACTTAACTTTTGCTGATTTGTTCTAAAATTCAAATTTATGCTTTTCAAATTAGTAATTATAAGAATAAATAATTTCTTTGTTATTAATTATTATATATAACTTATTTATTTAAGTTTTAAAATTCTTTTAAATTTAAAATAAGAAAAATCTCTCATTTTCGAAGTAGCGAAATTACGGGTCGTTACAACTAAGTCTCGATTCCTTTCTGGGAAAGCTAACACAGGTGCTTTTGTCAATTACTGTTTCAGCTTATGGAATGCCTCCTCACGCTTATTGGTCTAGAAAAACTTCACATCATTTCGAGTTAGCTTAGTCATCGGTGTTGCTCCATGAAAAATCCTTAATGAATCTTCGATAGTAAACAACTAGTTCAAGAAAACTTCCAATCTCGGTCACCTTCTCTAGTCTCTTCCAGTTATTAAGAGCTTCGATCTTATCTGAATCCACTAAAAAACCCTTCTCTGAAACCACACGACTAATTCTTCCAGAAACGACACTTTGAAAATTTTGCCTTCGTTTGATGCTTCCTCAACATCTCAAACACCACTCTAAGATGAAATTCATGCTCTTTTTAACCTTTAGAGTATACCCAAATATCATCTATGAATACCAAAAGAACCTATCCAAGTACTCTTGGAAAACCTGGTTCATCAAATACAAAAAGAATGTCGACGCATTAGTTAGTTCGAACGAAATTACTAACCATTTGTTTGATCGATATTTGGTTCTAAACGCCTTCATAGGAATACTACCCTCAGCCACTCTAAGCTGATGGAATCTTGTTGCCAAATCAAACTGGGAAAATACTTTGGCTTCACTCAACTGGTCGAACAAATCGTCAGTTCTAGGTAATGGATATTGATTCTCTATCATCTTCTCATTCAACTTACGATAATTGATACACAACCTTAACGATCCGTCCGATTTCTTCACAAACACTATGGCTGCTCCCTAAGGCGAACTACTTGATCTAATAAAGTTCTTATTTTCCAAATCCACCAACTGCACCCTTAGCTTCTTCATCTCAGTAGATGTCATTCTACTTGACGGTCTACTCACCGATTCTGCCCCTGGTACCAAATCTATCAAAACTCAATAGCTCGTTTCAGCACCAATTCTACTATGGGATTAAAGATATCTACGAATTCTCTGACAATGAAAACTTGATTCAACACGTCTTCTACCTCCTCAACACCAAACAAAGCATTAACCTCAAAGACATCAATATGTCTAAGTGATATATTCCTATCATGGAAAAATATCCTAGCATCGTATTTACTTAACCAGTCCATACCCAAAATAATTCCGAAACCTATGAAATCAAACATATGCAAACTGCAAGCAAATACATGACCTAACAATTCAAACTCTAGGTGGTCACATCTCATAACCAGAGTGGCATACGGATTCGCAATCCATAAGGAAGTAACTAGGTATGAGGGTTCTAGGTTAAGCTTATCCACCAAACAATGAGATATAAAAGAATGCGATGCACCAGTATCAAATAGAACTCTAACTGATGCATCATGAATCAAAAGTGTACCTCCCAAAACTTTTTTCCCATTTTCCTCTGTTGTTGGTTTCGAGGTAGCTAGTTCCAATGCAAACATCTTTCCTTTCCCATCCTTGGCTGGCTCCTAGCATTGGTTCTTATAATGTCGAATTTGATCGTAGTTGGAACATCTTACTTCTTTCTTGTCAGCAACCTTCTTCCCTTTCCCTGTCCAGCACTCATGATCATAGTGTCCCATCTTATCACTTATAACATATGACTTCTATCTGCCCTTTCTTGGGATCTCCACTCTTCTGAGCTCCCTTCTTGTGGAAAAATTTCCTCTTCTGGCTCTGCCCTCCTTGAGCTACCCTCCTTTGTTACTCTTAAGAAAAGCAAGCATCTCTTCCTACCTCAAAGCCATCTCAACAACAACATCGCACAGATCTCTAGTATGTGATAACATGGCCTTATAAAGCTTAGGCTTCAATCCCCGAAAGAATTTCTCATTCCTTTGATAACGGTATCATCCGTAGCATATCTACCTTGATAGCTCCTCAAATCTGGTTGCATACTCAAATACCATCATATCTCCTTGCTTCATCTCAACAAACTTCATTAGTAGAGTGGACTTTGCAATCTTTGACCTAAAACTTTCTTCAAACCTCCTCCTGAACTCAGCTCAAGTCATAGTCTTCTTATTGACTACTACCATAATACTGTTCCACCAGTATAGTACTGCTCCCTGTAACTGCCTAGAAGCGAGTCTCCTTTTCTGCTCATCATTAAGCCCCAAATCAACAAAAATCCTCTCACAATGAAGTAACAAGTTATTTACTTCAATTGCATCCTCAGTCTCGATAACGGTTTTCCTCTCAGCCTATCATAATCTCTCCTCAATATAGTATAATTATTGACCACTGGGGCTTCCTGATTTCCTCCTTTAGCATTTCCTCCGACTAAACCTGCACCAGCTTTAGCCTACATCATGTTTATGAAAAGTTGATATATAGCTCCCATATCAACTTGTAGCATTCCAACAACCAAACTAGCAGCCTATGCCTTACCTGGTTTCCTTCTTGTGTTTGGTCTAGCATTCCCATTAGTTGTAGTGCTTCCTCCACCAATGTTAACTCTTCCACTTCTAGCATCCATATCTTACGTCCTTAAAATCTTCATTTGAGTCTTTGTAAGATACAGAAGAATAACCTTATGAGATGGGAGGATATAAATAAAGAATATACTTATATATATCAAATACAAGTACGTTACTATAGCATTATCCCATACCCCAATCTTTTCACTAATTTCTTAGGATTATGTTTTCAAAATCATTTAATATTTAAAATTTCTTACAAGATTTTCATAAACTATGCTCTTATACCAAGTTGTAACATCCCCTATCTTGAGGCCCGAAGTTAAGTGCTACAAATGTAGTAGTCATCCATAGTATTAATTTCTAGTGACAAAATAAGGTAATGATAATGGTATCCATAATATCAGAAGTACATGAATATAAAATAAAATCAACATAGAATTAAAACAACTTTTTTTATTACATTTTAAATCCATATTTCATATTCAAATACATAATCCTAAAATGTTTTCCAGGTTTTGATCAAATATAATTATTACAAATTATGCCAAGAGCGACATATAAAGATGTCTCCTTAGATGAGAGAGTATTAAATAGACATATCAGTCGTAATACATCACAGTGGAAATAAAACTAAATAGCTCCTACATAGCTAGCTTTGCCTCCTGCACATCTTTGGAAGCTTACTCGTCCAACCTACTAAACCTACAAAATCTCAACTCTTAATCTACTCAAATTAAAATCTGAGCACCTGAGAGTTTAAGGAGAAAACATAAACTTTGAGTCAAACATAAAGCCTGGCATGAATAATACTATTACATCTCAGTTTACTGATATAAAGTGAGACCATGCCGCTTAGAAGAACGGGTTTCCCCTCACTAATATCCCTTTTAAAACACATCTTTTGCAAATTAGAATCCTATAATCAAACTGAGTAAAGCAATAATAGGAATATTGTATATGCGTATAAATCAGGAAATCAACGGACTATCTGTCCGAACAATGTAGTTTTAATTGGTTACCTACTAATCATTAGCTGAATTGGGCCTACCTGACCAAATAATTAATCTAACTTCTTTTAGACACAATCCTGAACGATCTGTCCTTAACTTACTTCTCCTAGGGTCAAATGATCCTAATGGTTTTGCGGCCTCACCAATATCCTATCTTTCTCTGTATATTCCTTTCTGTGTGTAACATCACTTTAGTCTTACCTGTGACAAAGCCCTACACACTGGAATTTTTGACTTACTATAGCTAGGAGCTAATAGCTAAATTATAGGTTATAACCATATATCAATCCCATCTAGTGTTCTAATATCTGAGTGATTTACTTAGGGTTAACCACCCTATCAAATTTTCCTTAAAAACATTTCTTTCAAATTGACTTAACCTTTAAATAATACTTAAATAAGGAAAATAAAATCTTTGTTTTATTCAATATCTTTGCCATGATATATTGTAACACCCCATAATTTTGTAAATATTTTAATTAAGTTTTACTTGAAAACGTTGTTTTTTTAGAGTAAAATTTTCAATAATTAAATTTTTAAGTTAATAAATTTTGGAAAAAAAAGAGGGAAAAAACTTATTGCAATTTAAATTTAAGCCTTAATTAATGTAATATTTCTGTTATTGATTCAAATAGAAAACATATGTAGTTTATTAATGTTTGCATGTGTTCATTATTTAAATCCAATCTTTTAGTTTTTGCATACTTTTGTTAAAAGTTAAAAAAAGGGGGCTTCTTTATAAAAATAACTTGAATTTATTACAAAATATCACGATTCCTTTTATTTCCTTTTAAATTAACGTTAGACCTTAATTTATTGCTTAATATTAAAGAATTTACTAAGTTATAAATTTTAACATAAAGATGTTGTATTAAGTTTAAGACATTATGTACAAGGATTAGTATATACATATGTGTGTGCGTTAATTTGAGTTAAGATTTATAAGATGGACTTGTATGCAAAGTCATAAATTTTTTAATCTTAAACCCTTTCAATCTAGAGATTAGGTTCAAAATTGTTGTCTTTAATTTTAGGCCCCTAAAATAGTGAAACTTAATTTTAACACATTTATATGTATAAGTCTATTATATATACGTATACGTATATGTTTTTAATAATACTATGACCAATAAAGATATATATGAAGGAAACATCATCTTTGTACACAATCTAATATTGCACTTACATAATTTACTTTAGAATACATTTGGACATAGTTACATTCCATGCCATGAATAAATAGCTTGTTAATGACATTTAATTAATCAATCAATTTGATTAGAGAAAGAATGAAAGGTTTCTTTCTCCATATACATAATTAAGCTCTAGATTAATTACCTGTTCTTAGGGAAAGAAACGAAAGGTTGCCTTAATTATTGCCTTTTTGTTTTCCTAACATTTGTTCCTTTCTAGCCATTCATTCCTTTAGTTTAGCCGTATATTTTGCCTTGCAACTCACGTACAATTTTCTCTTTTTCTCATCTTCTTTATTTTCTCGTTTCCTAAGAGAGAGAAAAATATTACAAGCACTTTATTCTTTTATTTATAAAATCTTGGAATTTATTATAATATAAATTTTTAATTTGAGTAAACCATTTCCCAAAATTCTATAATAAAAATGAAAGTTTCTAAAATTTTTAACTTTGTTAACGATAACTCTAATTGGAATTTTAAATAAAGAAATGGATTATCTACTTTCTTTAAAAATGTGTAATATTTTTTGAATAATAAATTTCATTGGAAATGGTAAATAAATCAGAATAATGTAAACATGTTAAGGAGTAACTTTTAAGAATTCAGTGTATTAATAAACTGTTAAAATTACGCATTTATAAAAGTACGATATTTAATGGAATAAATAACATATAAAATAGGAAAATGTATTAATTAAAAAACGTTACTTTTGTATTAATTTGGGGGTATTTTATTGCGTCGGTTTTGCGCATTTTAAAATTCATACTGCAATATCTATATGAATAAAAAAAATCAGTTAAAGAATTGTTTTAGCCAAAAGTTACAATTTCCATAGCTTTCATTAGTCTTAAGTTGGTATAAAATCTTTATTAGAGTAACGTTCACAAATTTGTCCAAACTCCATCTCCATTTCAAAGACAAATATTATTACTTGCAGTTACTTTTCTTAATTCGCTCAACCTATTTAAATTGCAAATCGCGCAACCGTTAATTAATGCAATGCAGGGAAATCATTTTCTTCCTTTTACGTCTAAAATTTGAAAATTTACATGCCGTTTTCCCCTGATAAATGCAAGCTTCCTATCTATAACACGTTTTAAACGAATTATAATTTTTGCATTTGTTCCTAAATAAATTGCCATTCCTTTATCAAATCAATGTACGTTACTTTTGATATGTGGTCCAAGATACCACTGCAAAAATTAACTATTTGATTTAAATAATCTTTGCCTTATAAAAGCAATAATTCAACATCCCATATCAAAGCAAAAATATTTGCTTGCCTTTTTGTTCCCATTGATTTGCACACGTTACTTTTCCTTGCGTACAAAGTTTCTGCCTATAAATACAAACCTCATATCACATTTCCTCACCTCAAAATTGTCTGCATCTCCATTTACTTCTTTCTTTTTCGTGAACAGGGAATCGGGTAATGGTTTATTTATTTTTCCTTCCTTCTTCTTTTTGTTTTGCTATATTTTGTCATACACTTCATGCTCGGTCGCACCCTACCCCCTCCATCACTACTGTTGCCAACTCCTCCTCCAAACCGATCCTTTTATTTGACAAACTTTGTTAAATATTCATGATACAAGTGCATGAGTGCATGCTTTTTGATAGTCAGGGCCGTGTCTTATTGTAGCAGCAAGAGCAAGTAAATTTTTATAAGTGCAGTTGTGTAGTAGAAAAAAAAAGAAGTAAAATAGAATGGATAGGTCGAGCACCACGTTTTGAAATAGTATCTCAACGATTTGTCCACTGTTTTAGTATAGAGTGCGTTCATATAACTCAACTAAAAGGTGGGCTGAGCAGTGAGAACGTGGCCAAGATGTGGGTGGAGTGGTCGAGAATTTGGGTCAAAATTTCTTATTCTGTTTTCAATAATCATAGTAAAATGTGAATACTTAGTTTTTCATTCATCTTGTTCAAGATTTGAATCAAGACGTAGCCTCCACGGAAATATGATCGTGCCATTTGTACGTTTCTTTATCAAGTGATACAATCGTTTGAATCTAATTTTCTACAGCTTTAAGGTGAGTATTTCTCACCAGACAAACATACCTATAAATCTGTAGATTGATAACAAGTGTAATCGTAAATTTATTTATTTAATTGTATCTGCCTGTGATATAAACTTATGATGCTAAAACCCCATTATTTAATTGACCCATCATCAGCTGTATTATCTATTGTTATATTGTTGCAATTAGATTTTTTTTTATTTACTGGAAATCACACTGCAAGTTCCCTGTAGAATGAAATCGTGACAGGCTGAAATGATAGGCCTGAACGATACTTACTTATTTATGCATTATTGATTTATTTAACTTGGGCTTGCGGGTTTGAAATGATAGAACCCGGGTTTTCTTTGTAAATTGCAGATTGAAATGATATATATCCGTATCACTTGACCTAGGCTAGAAAACTATATACAGACCCGTAATTTATATAATATTTTTTTTAAAATGTTTTTAAAATATTTTAAATGGAAAATTTATAATATTCTGGTTTCAAATGTATTTAAATGATTTTTATAAAATTTATAATTATTTTTGAATGAGTCAAATGTTAAATAAATGAATGTTTAAGTAAAATTTTGAAATATAACTTATTTTGGGAAATTCTGAATTTTTGTTGAAAGTGAGATTTTAGTTAAGTAAATTAATTGATAATAAGTTATATTCTGGGAATTTAAAACTTAATTGTTAAGTTAATAATTTAATTAAAGAAATGGGAATCTAATACTTGGATTTAAATAAGAAATTCATAATAAAAAATTTACTGATAAATTCATAAAAATATGAGTATTGAAATTGTGACTTCATAATGTGAAAATATATGATTTGTAAGCTAAATATGATTTAAATAAAAATTTACTTAGTTATGAAATTATAGTTAAACCTTGAAATTTTAAATATAAAGGATATTACAGCATTTGTGAATGTTGTAGTTAAATTTAAATGAACTTAAAGGCTGATATTTTAATAAATATGATTTTTAACTTAGTAAATGAGCTCAGAATGACTTGAAACTTTGAAATTTAAATACTTGATTTGAAAGTATAATAATTACACTTTTAAAATGATTTTAATGGAATTAAATTGATGGAATATAAATTATTTAAAAGGTGATTTGAGATGATAATAAATGAATGTTATCTTTGAATTTAAAGATGTTTAAGGTATGATATATTGAAATGATTTGAAATGAAGTTTTGAGAAGATATGATATTTCAATATATATTAAATGTTTGAAATAAAGTTTTTGAAAGTTATGATATTTTGAAATTAAAATGATTCAAAAATGAAGTTTGAAAGATATGATATTGATGTATTAAAAATGATTTGAAATGACTTGATATTTATTTTGATAAATATTTGAATTTGAAAGACATGGTATGTTGATATATTGAAATGGTTTAGAAATGATTTAATCTTTCTTTGACAAAGATTTGGATTGAAAGGATATTTTGTTTTGAATTAGGAAAATATTGTTTTAATGTTATAACCACGGGTTATAATAACGTTTGGTTGTTAAAGAGACCGGGATCGGAAGTTGTCATTCTCTCTGCCAACTCCGAAAACCACTTTAACAACCGTGTACGCAGTGGAGATTCCATAATGAAGTAGGATGGTGGTGGCGTTTCCTTTAAGGTAAATACGTGGATCCGACTCCCATGAGTTGGCATAAGGTGGCTCAAACAGAAGCGATTAACGGGTTAATAAGGTAGCACCTTTGATCGGACACATCCCTTCGATATTATACTTTGACTTTTGGATTGATTCGTAGCCACTTTTGATTTTTATTTGGGGGTGTGGCTCGAGGTGGGCGGTAGCTGCGCGCTACGCGTTACCACCGACCCGGAAGCGTAATTGGTATATCTACCCTGGCATTGCCTAGTTGTGCCGTGTCACCTACCCTATCGCGCCTTGTACGAGTTTTGTTTTCTCCCGTAACCCATGTGGTATTCTCTGGTGGCTTCCCGATCAGGTGGGGCTATGATATTGGATGGTCTACTGGGACTATTACGTGTTAAGGGCTATATGGGTAACCCCTTAATGCTATGAAAAAAGTAAGTTTATTTTACTATAGACATTATTATAATAGCAAAATATTGCTACATAGTAAATAGTTTAACGGATCCTTAGAGGATGGGCGATCCCAAGCATCCTTTAAGTTACTTGTACCTTATATTACAGTTCACTTGAGTTGGTTTACATAGCATAAGTATGTATGTCCTGACTCGAGTGTTTTTTGTTTTGCTTTACGCTCGGGTCAGACTGAGTGATACAGCATTTGAGACTCACCTTCGAAGTTGGATTGCTTGAAGATATAGCTATCTATTTCTCTTTCGGTTATCCAGTTGATTCCAGTTATCCGGTTGGTTCCAGTGATGTATTCTGGTTCATACTTGGTTATCATGTTGAGACCTCCGTTGTATCTTGCTATCTCCGTTGTATCTTGTTTGACTCTGATGTATTTAAATAGTAGCTTCATGAACTACTATTTCTTTACTTCCGCTGCATTTATTACTCTGTGTTTGTGATTTTTGATTTATTTATTTACTGTTAATGATGTGTTTTGCCAAATTTATTTTACAATTCGGTATTTTGAGCAATTCAAGTCCGACATGTGCGGATGCAAATGGTTGAAAATAGCGGGTCGTTACATTTGGTATCCGGGCTTTGGCTCTAGGCAATACTTAGCATATATGGTAAATTTATCTACAGAATCACTTTCATTCGAGTGTGAATCTCTTCCTTTTTAACTCGATTCATTTTGAATTTTGGAACGTTCTCTGCGGTTCCAAAATACATTCTTGTCCCCACTATTCATCTTCTTTTGATTCTAGAGTGTTCCATACCTCCACTTCGAATGATCTTTAGAATGAGTCGGCGGTCTCGCCAATCTTTGAATGACTTGTAAAGGGGTGGAACTCCTTTACCATAGGCATCGATTCATCAGAGATTTATATATCCTCGGTTTAGATGCTAGTATCTCTTGTTATCCCGAATTCTATCTCTTGAGATCGGATGTAGATTTGCCCTAGAACTCTACATTGATCTTATTCTTGAAGTCACGGTTGACCCGGTTAAGGTTGCCCGCGATTTATGTAAGCTTATCCAGTCTTTATTCTGTCAATTTAATCATCTTATCTTTTGTTTCCAACTTATCTTCGAATCAGAATTCTCTTGATCTGAGTCAATCAAATTTGAATCCCTATTCATGCTTTGTAAACCTGTATTTAAAATGTTTTATATATTGTGTTGTTTGAGTTGTTGATGTTGATTTGCGTTTTCGATCGATTCGTCTGATCAACGCTATCGATAGGATTTCCAAAACACTTGAACAGAGCAAACTGACACCATTTTTATTTCAAAATTTAGTAAATGATAAATTTTGTATAATTATATTATGTATGAGTTTGATTTTCTGAATTCTGATAATTAATTGAATATGATATTAAGAAATAATATTTGACTTTATATATAGCTTGTAACCATTAACTTTTGTTTCATATATGAATAATTGAACTATAAAACATGATTTTAAATTAATTTGGAAATTTAGATGAATTTAAAATCAAGAATTTGAGAATTTAATTTCCAATGATTTCAAACTTTGGTTTAAAGTTTTAAAAGATATATTATTTGAAGTATTTTTCGAATAGAAATTTGTTTCCAAAGAATTTTAAAGTTTTAAAAATTAGCGCTCTTCTCTTGGTCGTTGGAAAAATAATTTCGGTGATGACTGCAGCATCATCGACATTCATTTTCGAGTATCGAAATGAAGAGACCACGCTATAGTTTTGCTTCAAAATTTAATTGATTTGAATTTCTAAAATATGACTTAATTTATAATATATATATATATATATATATATATATGATTTATATTTGATTTGACATATACAAAGTATGTATTTATTTATCTCTAAAGTGTTTGAAGTTAATTGGAAATTTAATTCATAAATTTATGTTAAAAGGTGATTCTAATGATAAAATAAAGTCAAATTTTGAATGAATATTTAAACTTGAATAATAGAATTGGAAATTTTTTTACTTATATAATATTAAATTGCATGCCAATATAACTTACCTAAATCATTCAGAAATTAACTATGTAATTGGATAATGTACAACATAAAAGGATTTTATAAATCAAATTTGAGTGATTATAATAAATGTTATACACTTAAAGTTTCAGTTACAAAAAGACAAATAGAGGTAAATAGAATAAAAAATAATTGAATAATATACAATATCAAATGGTGTTAAAGGAAATTTAGAAATAAATTGGAATAGTTATAATAAATGTAATCTACTTAATATGTGCGATAAGATATATTAAGTAGAATATATTTAATAATAACCTAGAATAAAGAAGAATTAAATTTGTTGAATAAAAGATGATTATTATAAATGACTACACAAATTTATGATTTTAGAAATTGTTAATTTCAAAATAATTGGATAATAAGATAATTAATTTGGAAATAGTTAAAATTGATTTAACTCCAGTAAAAATCAAATGAATTAAATCAACTATTGAATATTAATTAATTTAAATTGAATTTATATGGTTTAAATCAATGATTCCATTTTGAGTTTCAATTTAGTTTTCTTTCAGGGTGTTTCTATTCTCCTACCTCCTTCCTTTTCGGAGATGAAAAGTTTTGAGTGGAGGAGAGTGTAACAATCCATAATTTTGTAAATATTTTAATTAAGTTTTACTTGAAAACGTTGTTTTTTTTAAAGTAAAATTTTCAATAATTAAATTTTTAAGTTAATAAGTTTTGGTAAAAAAAAAGAGGGAAAAAAACTTATTGTAATTTAAATTTAAGCCTTAATTAACTTAATATTTTTGTTATTGATTCAAATAGAAAACAAATGTAGTCTATTAATGTTTGCATGTGTTCATTATTTAAATACAATCTTTTGGTTATTTCATACTTTTGTTTAAACTTAAAGAAAGGGGGGGCTTCTTTATAAAAATAACTTGAATTTATTACAAAATATCACGATTCCTTTTATTTCCTTTTAAATTAATGTTAGACCTTAATTTATTGCTTAATATTAAAGAATTTACTAAGTTATAAATTTTAACATAAAGATGTTGTATTAAGTTTAAGACATTATTTACAATGATTTGAATATACATATGTGTGTGCGTTAATTTGACTTAAGATTTATAAAATGGACTTGTATGCAAAGTCATAACTTTTTTAATCTTAAACCCTTTTAATATGGAGATTAGGTTCAAAATTGTTGTCTTTAATTTTAGGCTCATAAAATAGTGAAACTTAATTTTAACACATATATATGTATAAGTATATTATATATATACGTATACGTATATGTTTTTAATAATACTATGACCAATAAAGATATATATGAAGGAAACATCATTTTTGTACACAATCTAATATTGCACTAACATAATTTACTATAGAATACATTTGGACATAGTTACATTCCATGCCATGAATAAATAGCTTGTTAATGACATTTAATTAATCAATCAATTTGATTAGAGAAAGAATGAAAGGTTTCTCTCTCCATATACACAATTAAGCTCTAGATTAATTACCTGTTCTTAGGGAAAGAAACGAATGGTTGCCTTAATTCTTGCCTTTTTGTTTTCCTAACATTTGTTCCTTTCTAGCCATTCATTCCTTTAATTTAGCCGTATATTTTGCCTTGCAATTCATGTACAAGTTTCTCTTTTTCTCATCTTCTTTATTTTCTCATTTCCTAAGAGAGAGAGAAAAATATTACAAGCACTTTATTATTTTATTTATAAAACCTTGGAATTTATTATAATATAAATTTTTAATTCGAGTAAACCATTTCCCAAAATTCTATAATAAAAATGAAAGTTTTTGAAAATTTTAACCTTGTTAAGGATAACTCTAATTGGAATTTTAAATAAAGAAATGGATTATCTACTTTCTTTAAAAATGTGTAATATTTTTTGAATATTAAATTTCATTGGAAATGGTAAATAAATTAGAATAATGTAAACATGTTAAGGAGTAACTTTTAAGAATTTAGTGTATTAATAAACTGTTAAAATTACGCATTTATAAGGGTACGATATTTAATGGAATAAATAACATATAAAATAGGAAAATGTATTAATTAAAAAATGTTACTTTTGTATTAATTTGGGGGTATTTTATTGTGTCGGTTTTGCGCATTTTAAAATTCATACCGCAATATCTATATGAATAAAAAAAATCAGTTAAAGAATTGCTTTAACCAAAAGTTACACTTTCCATCGCTTTCATTGGTCTTAAGTTGGTATAAAATCTTTATTAGAGTAACGTTCACAAATTTGTCCAAACTCCATCTCCATTTCAAAGACAAATATTATTACTTGCAGTTACTTTTCTTATTTCGCTCAACCTATTTAAATTGCAAATCGCGCAACCATTAATTAATGCAATGCAGGGAAATCATTTTCTTCCTTTTACGTCTAAAATTTAAAAATTTACATGCTGTTTTCCCCTGATAAATGCAAGCTTACTATCTATAACACGTTCTAAACGAATTATAATTTTTTCCTTTGTTCCTAAATAAATTGCCATTCCTTTATCAAATCAATGTACGTTACTTTTGGATATGTGGTCCAAGATACCACTGCAAAAATTAACTATTTGATTTAAATAATCTTTGCCTTATAAAAGCAATAATTCAACATCCCATATCAAAGCAAAAATATTTGCTTTCCTTTTTGTTCCCATTGATTTGCACACGTTACTTTTCCTTGCATACAAAGTTTCTGCCTATAAATACAAACCTCATATCACATTTCCTTACCTCAAAATTGTCTGCATCTCCATCTACTTCTTTCTTTTTCGTGAACAGGGAATCGGGTAATGGTTTATTTATTTTTCCTTCCTTCTTCTTTTTGTTTTGTTATATTTTGTCATACACTTCATGCTCAGTCGCACCCTACCCCCTCCATCACTCCTGTTGCCAACTCCTCCTCCAAGCCGATCCTTTTATTTGACAATCTTTGTTAAATATTCACAATACAAGTGCATGCGTGCACGCTTTTTGATAGTCAGGGACGTGTCCTATTGTAGTAGCAAGAGCAAGTAAATTTTTATAACTGCGGTCGTGTAGTAAAAAAAAGAAAAAAAAAAGAGATGTAAAATAGAATGAATAGGCCCAGCACCACTTTTTGAAATAGTATCTCAATGATTTATCCACTGTTTTAGTATAGAGTGCGTTCATATAACTCAAATAAAAGGTGGGCGGAGCAGTGAGAACATGGCCAAGATGTGGGTGGAGTGGTCGAGAATTTGGGTCAAAATTTTCTTATTCTGTTTTCAATAATCATAGTAAAATGCGAATTCTTAGTTTTTCATTCATCTTGTTCAAGATTTGAATCAAGACGTTGCCTCTACGGAAATTTGATCGTGCCGTTTGTACGTTTCTTTATCAAGTGATACAATCGTTTGAATCTAATTTTCTGCAGCTTTAAGGTGAGTATTTCTCACCAGACAAACATACCTATATATATCTGTAGATTGATAACAAGTGTAATTTTAAATTTATTTATTTAATTGTATCTGGCTGTGATATAAACTTATGATGTTAAAACCCCATTATTTAATTGACCCATCATCAGCTGTATTATCTATTGTCATATTGTTGCAATTAGATTTTTTTATTTATTTATTGCAAATCACACTGCAAGTTCCCTGTGGAATAGAAATCGTTACAGGCTGAAATGATAGGCCTGAACGATACTTACTTATTTATGCATTCATTTATTTATTTAGTGATTTATTTAACTTGGGATTGCGAGTATGAAATCATAGAACCCGAGTTTTCTTTGTGAATTGCGGATTGAAATGATATATATCTGTATCACTTGACCTAGGCTAGAAAACTATATACAGACCCGTGGTTTATATAATATTTTTCTGAAATGTTTTAAAAATATTTTAAATGGAAAATTTATAATATTCTGGTTTAAAATGTATTTAAATGATTTTTATAAAATTTATAATGATTTTTGAATGAGTCAAATGTTAAATAAATGAATGTTTAAGTAAAATTTTGAAATATAACTTATTTTGGGAAATTCTGAATTTTTGTTAAAAGTGAGATTTTAGTTAAGTAAAATAATTGATACTAAGTTATATTCTGGGAATTTAAAACTTAATTGTTATGTTAATAATTTAATTAAAGAAACGGGAATTTAATACTTGGATTTTAATAAGAAATTCATAATACAATTTGATCTTTTTGTATGAAAATTTACTGATAAATTCATAAAAATATGAGTATTGAAATTATGACTTCATAATGTGAAAATATATGATTTGTAAGTTAAATATGATTTAAATAAAAATTTACTTAGTTAAGAAATTATAGTTAAACCTTGAAATTTTAAATATAAAGGATATTACAACATTTGTGAATGTTGTAGTTAAATTTAAATGAACTTAAAGGCTGAAATTTTAATAAATACGTTTTTTGACTTAGTAAATGAGCTCAGAATGACTTGAAACTTTGAAATTTGAATACTTGATTTGAAAGTATAATAATTACACTTTTAAAATGATTTTAATGGAATTAAATTGATGGAATATAAATTATTTAAAAGGTGATTTGAGATGATAATAAATGAATGTTATCTTTGAATTTAAAGATGTTTAAGGTATGATATATTGAAATGATTTAAAATGAAGTTTTGAGAAGATATGATATTTCGATATATATTAAATGTTTGAAATAAAGTTTTTAAAAGTTATGATATTTTGAAATTAAAATGATTCAAAAATGAAGTTTGAAAGATATGATATTTATGTATTAAAAATGATTTGAAATGACTTGATATTTATTTTGATAAATATTTGAATTTGAAAGATATGGTATGTTGATATATTGAAATGGTTTAGAAATGATTTAATCTTTCTTTGATAAAGATTTGGATTGAAAGGATATTTTGTTTTGAAGTATGAAAATATTGTTTTAAAGTTATAACCACGGGTTATAATAACGTTTGGTTGTTAAAGAGACCGGGATCGGAAGTTGTCATTCTCTCCGCCAACTCCGAAAACCACTTTAACAACCGTGTGTGCGTTGGAGATTTCATAATGAAGTAGGATGGTGGTGGCGTTTCCTTTAAGGTAAATACCTGGACCCGACTCCCGTGAGTTGGCATAAGGTGGCTAAAACAGGAGCGATTGACGGGTTAATAAGGTAGCACCTTTGATCGGACACATCCCTTCGATATTATACTTTGACTTTTGGATTGATTCGGTAGCCACTTTTGATTTTTATTTGGGGGTGTGGCTCGAGGTGGGCGGTAGCTGCGCGCTACGCGTTACCACCGACCCGGAAGCGTAATTGGTATATCTATCCTGGCATTGCCTAGTTGTAACGTGTCACCTACCCTATCGCGCCTTGTACGAGTTTGGTTTTCTCCCATAGCCCGTGTGGTATCCTCTAGTGGCTTCCCGATCAGGAGGGACTATGATATTGGATGGACTAATGGGACTATTACGTGTTAAGGGCTATATGGGCAACCCCTTAATGCTATGAAAAAAGTAAGTTTATTTTACTATAGACATTATTATAATAGCGAAATATTACTACATAGTAAATAGTGTAACGGATCCTTAGAGGATGGGCGGTCCCAAGCATCCTTTAAGTTACTTGTACCTTATATTACAGTTCACTTGAGTTGGTTTACACTGCATAAGTATGTATGTCCTGACTCGAGTTTTTTGTGTTTTGCTTTACGCTCGAGTCAGACTGAGTGATACAACATTTGAGACTCACCTTTGAAGTTGGATTGCTTGAAGATATAGCTATTTATTTCTCTTTCGGTTATCCAGTTGATTCCAGTTATCCGGTTGGTTCCAGTGATGTATTCTGATTCATACTTGGTTATCATGTTGAGACCTTTGTTGTATCTTATTATCTCCGTTGTATCTTGTTTGACTCTGATGTATTTATATAGTAGCTTCATGAACTACTATTTCTTTACTTCCACTGCATTTATTACTCTGTGTTTGTGATCTGTGATTTATTTATTTACTGTTACTGTTGTGTTTTGCCAAATTTATTTTACAATTCGGTATTTTGAGCAATTCAAGTCCGACATGTGCGGATGCGAATGGTTGAAAATAGCAGGTCGTTACATTTATGCTTTACACAGAACAATTTTGATGAAAATCTAAATCAATAGGGTTATCTATCCCTTTATAACAAGTTAATGCCCTTCTTTAACTTAGAAAACATTTAGGTTTTAAATTCTAGATATCACCTTCAAAACACTTGTTTAAAAACTTTAAATAGTCCCCTTTCGAAATCATTAGAAGTATCCCTTCGAAAGGTTTATAAAACCTTAGTCATCCTCTTTTCAAAGCACTTTAAACTTGCCCTTCGAAAGCATTGAAAATCTTCCATTCGAATACTAATAGTGAACCTTTCGAAAACATTAAGGAATATGCTCTTAGAAACCTTCATTTTATATACTCTGAAAGCATTAAAATCCTTTGCTTAAATCACACCTTTCGAGAGCACTGGGTTCAAGTAAAAGTTTGTAGAACATAGTTACGAAACCATGTAAAACCATTCCTTTCAAGAGCACTGGTTCGAAGGGTTGAATGCAGCAGCGAGGGTTTCGACCCCTTTCATAGCTTGATTTAAAAACAAAAGATGGCAACCCATTTGAAAGTCCTTTCTTTATATAAACAGAAGCAAGTTGGCTAAATCGAAAGCTTTAAACCCTTTGAAAGGCTTTTTTTATAACCAAAATAGTTCCAAGTTTATAAAAGCTACTTTTACCCCTTCAAAAGCATGTTTCAACTTTATACCTTTCGTCTAACTCCAATCCACTATGCGCCAAGGCATTGATATCATGTGCATTGGTTTCAACTTGGTTGGAGGCGGACGTATGGGCTCAAAAGGTGGTTGCTATAGGCGGTGAAGCGGTAATCCTTTACAAACTGATTTTTAACCTTTTAAAGCAATATCTTTCCAAATAACTTACCTTATTGGTCAACATATAATTGATTGTCGAATTCTTTTACGAAACCTCTTCTAAAAGTGTTGAAGTTCAGTATTTACAATTTTAAAACATTTAACAAATTGCTCCATCTCCTTTTCTAAACATATAAAACATTTAAATCCCATACCTTAAATAATTTTATATCTTTAATAAAATACTTAAGAAAATTCTTCTAAAATCCCTATAATTCATTTTTAATATGTTTTCTAACATATTTAAATTTCTGATCCAAAACTAACATATAATAGCCGAAAATAATTTAAACCCAATTTAACCATTTTCTTTACTAAAAAGTTCAAAATAAATCCACAACAACTTAGAAAATCATGAAACTTGAAACCATCTCCAAAATAATGTTTCTGACCTTATATCAAAAATTCAAGTTATTAGGATATCATATAATAGGTTTTTTCAAATCATATCTCATCATAAATCTAAATGAAATAACATGAATCATCAACAAGCACATATATCCATTTAAATTATCAAAACATGGTATTTTTTTACAAAATAAGTTGGAATCTCATCTAGAAATTGAAAGAAATGAAAATGAGATGTAATCTATTATTCACCTTAGCTTGTTGTTAAGGAGTTTGTGATTTTCCTTGAATTGATTTGATTAAGGTTCCTTCTTGAATTCTTGCTTATCTTCCCCTTGTTTACTTCTAATGGTCGCTGCCTAAACTCTATGTTTAGTTTTATTTGTAAATGTTAAATGAGAATGGGATAAGGGTTAGAGTATAAAAATATAACTTATTGCTATTTTTCCCTTATCTTATTACCTTTACTTAATTCATTTTAAATTTTCATTTGTTTAGTCATTACTTAAGGCATAGCTACCTTTTATTATTCAAATCTTAATCCCCTAAACATTTACATTATTTCATTTAATTTATCTAATTAAATGTCTTAAATAATGTTAGTTAAAATTAGGGTCATTATAGCTACCACCAAAATGAGCTATTGAGTTTCGAATAGATTTTGTATCTGCAACTAAACCCATAAGTAGACTACCTAGCAGAATGATACCTATTGAGATGAAGGAGTTAATGGTGTAGTTAGTGGACTTAGAAGGAAAGAGTTTTATTGGGCCAAGCAGTTTGCCTTGGGGTGGGGCTGCGGTGTTCGTAAAGAAACCGGATGGGTTATTGAGGTTATGTATTAATTATCGTAAGCTGAATGAGAAGATGACAAAGAATAGATATCATTTGCTAAGAATTGATGATTTATTTGATCAACTAAGTGGAGCCAAAGTATTTTTCCAATTGGATTTGGCAATAAGGTTCCATCAACTGAGAGAAGTGAAGGACGATATTCTTTTAACGGCATTTCGAACGAGGTATGGTATGTACGAGTGGTAAGTGATGTCATTCGTACTAACTAATGCACCTGCTTTCCTTTTGGATTTGATGAACCGGATTTTCCGAGAGCGCTTGGATAGGTTCATGTTGGTATTCATTGATGACACTCTAATATATTCTAAAGATGAAATAGATCATGAGATTCATCTTAGAATAGTGCTTGAGACATTGAGGCAGCATCAACTAAATGCAAACTTTTCAAAATGTCATTTATGAAAAGGAAAGTTGAAGTTTCTTGGTCATGTAGTTCCAAAGAAAGGGTTATCAGTGGATTTAGCTAAGACTCAAGCTGTAAATAATTGGAAAAGACACGAAATGGTGGCCGAGATAAGGAGTTTTCCTGATTGACTGGCTATTACCGATGTAAAATTTATTTGGTCCAATGAATGTGAGAAAGCATTCCTTGAGTTAAAACACTTACTGACCAATGCATCCATGTTAGTTGTTCTAGATTGGAATTAAGATTTAGTGGTGTATGTAGATGCGTGTGAAACTGGATTAGGAGTTATGTTGATGTAGAGGGGTAAAGTAGTTGCCTACGCTTCTCAACAGCTCATACCACATGAAGTTATATATCCGACTCGGATTTGGAGTTGGCAGCGGTGGTTTTCGCATTGAAAATGTGGAGACACTATCTCTTAGGAGAAGGATTTGCATTATATACGGATCACAAGTATTTCTGGTATTTATTTTCTCAAAAAGAGTTGAATATGAGACAGCAGAGGTGGCTAGAGCTATTAACCACTTATAATTTTGGTATTGAGTATATGTCAGAGAATGGAAATAAAGTTAATGATGCACTTAGTAGAAAACAACACAATGTGATGTTAGCTATGTTTGCTGAATGGAAGGATTTGGAGGCATTGACTACTTGTAGTTTGCAGATTAGGTCGACTGCTAGTTCTAGTCAAAGTACTGCCATGTAGTCTTGCTTGGAAGTTTGAAAAGCATTGATCGAAAGGACTGCTTCTTAGTAGATAAATGATCCATTGTTAGCTGAAAAGATTAAAAGATTGGAAGGTGGAACTAAGACCGATGATCAAAAAGATTTTAGTCTTAACTAGAGAGGACGGTTAAGGAAGAAGGGACGGTTATGTGTCCCAGATGTTGGTGACTTTAGAAAGAAAATTCTTGGGAAGTGTCATCGATCGAAGTTTACTATACGTCCTGGAGGAACTAAGATGTATCAGGATATAAGAGAAGTTTCTACTGGAGAGGTGGCAACCATTAAACTAGCTAAGAAGGATCATGAAATTAAAGGCGAATCAATAGAAAGCCAAGGGAAACTAAAACAACTACAAATCTTAACTCTAATAATTAATTTAAAGGTGAATAATGCATAAACAATCTCTTTTGATTATGTTTATATTCAGTTATGGATAATACCCTGATTATTATTTTTTGTTTTACCAAGATATGGCTGTTTAATCTTTCTTTGGATAATATAATGATTTATGAGATTTTTATGAAATTATTTAAATGGGTTCTCAGGATAAAACCTAAATTTTTAATCTCTAATAGCTTTGATTTTCTGGTTTGTTGAGTAAAACAATTTTTTAGAGAATGGTTTTTAATTTCATAATTTTCCAAGTTAGAATAAATATTCTATGGATTTCCAAATATGGAAATTGGGTTAATTCGAGTTTTAATTATTTAAAATAATTAAATATAGTTTTTGGACATGAATTTGTTATATGGTAAATAAAACAATATTTTCGAGTTTTTGGGATTTTTGGGTTTTTCCCCCCAAGTGGCTTTGAATTATTATGAACTTACTATGCTAGATAAGCAATAAAATTGATATTTAATTGGATATTAAATAACGAGTTTGATAAATGTTTTGGAACTTTAAAACTGATATACGATAGAAAATATGAAAAGAAAATGCTAGATTTTTATTTAAACCAATCATATTTTGACAAAAACTGTATTTGGTGAAAAGCAATTACATTTAGTGGTAATAAAACAGTTTTCACAAGATTTACATTAACACCACAGAGAGGAGGCAACATCACGAGGTTGGAAGTGAATGATGAGAGGTGGCAACAACATAGAGCAACACATGGGACAATTATATTCTAAGTGTAGGATGTGTGAGGGCCATGCATGTGGCAACGATACCACATGTCAACAACATTGCCAACATCTTGCCGCTTTTCATCGGTGTCATCGACCTTATACCCCTAATTTCAATCTCCTTGTCACGTTTCTTACTGCTAGTTTCTTATTGTCCCTTATTTTCATCGCCATTTAAAACGTCGACTATATATATCTTTTGCGGCATTACATTCGAAGTATGTTTCTAAAGTCACCACGAGTCTTAGGGCCACTATTCATCATGGTCGACGAGGTCCTTTTATATTGCTTCGGCAAGGATGCTGTGCGACATTGCTACCGTGACTATTGGTGTTGACATTGTTTTAAATAGGCAGATAACCTATCGTATATGAGAATCGACCCCATTATTTTCGATGAGAAGTTACATACTTAAAAGAATATAAGCTTTATTTTCTAACCTTGGGTAGAGGTACGATGAGGTAGTACGACATGGGTGTCACATATCATCTTTATTAAGGGTGGAAAGCCTTAAATTGTCTTTTTCGATATCATAATTAGAGATAACAATATATTTTAAATGTTAAATTTCGACACCATCATTGGGGATACAAATGAAGTTTATTTTCAACATGCTATATGTTTTAATATGCTCGACATTGTTATTGGGGATGCCAATGTAATTAACTTTGCAAGTTCAATATAGATCACTAGGGATACCAATGTAGATTGTTGATAAGTTTAACATAGATTATGGGAATACTATTGCACATCATTATTATATGCTATAAAGGGATGAGAACCTAATTGGAAATACCAATAGACATAGGTTAAACATATGGGTAACATGAATTAAATTGTAAAGTGATAGGTTTATAGTTATTTTATAAAAACTATGGGACATGTAAGGGATAGTCCATTTCATGTCGAAGATGGATAGTCTCTATAATTTTAATAAAGGGTTCATAGTTATCTTAGGAAAACTATAGGATGTGTGACGGATAGTCCACATCATTTTAAGTGAATGGAATATGCATGATGGATAGTCCACATAATTTAAATAGCTAAACCATGTGTGATGGGTAGTCCATATGGTAAGTGATGAATAATCCAAGTAATAATTACATGTGAGATGGATAATCCACATAATTTTATTAATGAAACCATGTGTAATCCAAAATAAATACATGTGAGATGGGTAGTCCACATAAGTATAAGACCCATTTATTGAAAATTTAGAGGGGTAATCTAGTAACTTTTGATGGGTAATCTGGTGTATACTGCATGTCTACATATCAGTATGTTATTATGTTATAACCATTGTGGATGTAAAAGCACAATATATAATTCAAATATTTTAGTTATGATACTAGTGAGGAGAAAACCCATTTCGCTCAGCGGTGTGGCCTCACTGGATATCTATTTGTTTTGAGATGGTAGGTTATTATTCACACCAAACTATTATCTTATCCAAAGTTTTTTTCCTCTTAAACTCTCAGGTGTTATTTGAGTAGGTCGGAAGTAAGGATTTTCAGGTTTCCAGCTAGACGAATAAGCTTCTGGAGAGGTGCAAGAGGCACACTAGCTATTTAGGAGTGCCTATCGAATCCGCTATGTTGTTTAGTTTTGTATGTATGGACGTAGTGTAAAATTATATAATTGTCAAGTGTTATACTTTGATCAACCAAAAGGGCATCTTCATATGTCGGCTCCATCCATCCTTTTCAAACATCCATCAAAGTTTCAAAGAGACTCTGAAAGAATTTCTAAAGTGATTCAATTCTATGGCGATAGAGGTTAATAATCCGAAGGAGGATATAGATCAATGGCATTGATTTGGGATGCACCCTAATATGGACATTGGTAAATGGATTAAAAGAAAAAAAATCACCTACCATGGAAGATTTTTATCATGAGGCATCCCAGTTTCTATGTTTGGAAGAGGCAGACTTGGTTGTAGTACCAATTGATGGTAGACCATCGAGTGAGATAGTGTAGAGCAATGTTGTTATTAAGCAACCAGTCAGAGGGATAGAAGAACTGCAATGAATGTTTGAAATAAAATCCAAAAGTGGAGAAATCAAGGCGCTGTTGGGAAAAAGAAGGACACCAAGAAGCTTTCGATGTATATGAGATCGAAAGATTACACTCCCTTGAGCAATACTTATGAGAACATCTACCTTGTTGTGTAGGGTATGGAGAACTATAAGAAGCCGCCTTGGATGGAGGATACTAAAGCTAAATGGCTCTCGAGGAAGTATTGTCATTTCCATGAAATTCATGGATAAAATACCAATGAGCATCATCTCCTTTGAGAAGTAATAGAAGATTTAATTCGAAAGAAGAAATTGCAACAATATGTGAGGGATCCATAAAATGGCAGATGGAATGTTAGACCAGAAGTGTAGATTCTATAAAGGGATCGGCCTAGGTCCAGTGGAGAGGGATCGAGGCGACCTAAGAGCAGGATTGTGATAAATACCATATCCGAAGGCTTCAATCCGAGACAAAGAAAATCCAGAAAGAAATGGAAAGGTGTTGTAATTCGTTGAAGCATATGACTCTAGAGAGTAGTTACGCTATCGAAGATGGAGCTATGGAGAAACAACAAAGAACAATGAATAATGACATTGTTCTTGACACTGTTTTTTGAAACAGAGATTTTGATAGGATCAAAGCACTGACATGATCCTATGGTGATTGCAGTCGTTGTGGGGTTGATAACTTTGCCTCGAGTTTTGATTGACTATGGAAGCCTGGTTAATACCTTATTCAATAAAATCTTTGATCGGATGAAGATCAATCCAAATGATCCGAAGCCATATAAGTCTCATATCCAAGGGTTTATCGAAGAGGCTAAATTACCTATTAGATGTATTGACTTGTCCATAGAATATGGCGAGGGAGATCACAAAATTGTGCAGATTCAGAATTTCATGGTAGTGAATGAATTCTCGACCTTCAATGATTTTTTGGACTAACCGGCCCTTGCGAGCTTCACGGTAGCCCTAGATCCATGTTGTTTAATAATGAAATTTTCCATCAAGAATGGAGTCGGATATATTCAAGGTGACCAGAATACTGGTCAGGAATGCTGAGCTCAAAGAGGAAAAGCAATGAAAAAAATGAAAGGATGCTGAGAAGATTCTCTGCATCAATTCTGCTGATGCATAGCATCTACTTCCTAAGCCTTAGCTAGGGTCCTATAGCAAGTTCTATATACCTTGAACCCTCAAAAGGAGCCAGAGGAGGAGAAGGAAGAACAGGTGGAGCTATTGATCAACATACCTGATGCAGCGGAATTACGGAAAAATAAATGAAACGGTAAAAGTAGCAAACGGTGGATTGAAGATACTGAAATGCCCAAATTCGTTGATCACAAAGACACTGAATTCTAGCTATCTTCGTCACGTTGATCGCGTACGATACCGTGAAAAAAGATCTACAATTCTTCAAACGTTGATCAAGCGCACTTGATACTGTGAATTGGCTTCAATCGTTGATTCGAGCGCACTCGAATAACCGAAAGTGGAGACAGGAGATCACACTCAACTACAAATTTCAAAGAGGCACAAAGCACTCAAACAAAGTTTTATTCAAAATCAACCAAGAGTTACAAATGACCCAACATGCCTATTTATAGGCTACAACACCCACTAGGTCGTTACCGACCTAACAATTCACACAGCGACTCAACACAGGACGACCCACGACCTACATAATACGCTACACGACCTACGACCAAAACAAAGGTCATTAGCGACATAGCATGTACAACACAAGAGAATACAACACATATTTACAAACACAGATGACCTAAAATACAACTCACGAGACCTAAGATGCATAACATAAAGAAAATACACCACAATGACTCACGACCTTCAAACAAACGACCTTACATCAAGCGACCTTACAACAAACGACTCAACATAACCTCCTGGAGCGACTCAGTGACCTCATGACCCAAGCTTCACGCGACCTTGCGGCATAACCATTTGAAGGTCTTAAGACAAGCGGTCTAACTCCTTGCGACCTAAGAACCGATTTTCACGCGACCTATACCTTGAGCGACCTAAGAACAAAGCTTCATTACAATCTTCACGCGACCTATCACTGGAGAGACCTAAAGAAAGCGGCCTGTGGGAGTTAGGTCGTTCGCGACCTAAACTTAACTTGTTTCCATTTCTAGGTCGTAGCTCGCTTGAGCGACCTATCACGTTAACTTGCGAGCGCTCTTCGCTAGGTCGCGAGTCCCCACTAGGTCGCAACCGACCTAAAGAATGTTGCTTGTTAACTCACGAATCTTCACTAAGTCGTGTATACACTAACTCGTTGGAGTCAGGTCGCAGATCTACACGATCCTCATGCTGGGCTGCATCATCCTCTCCAGATTGGCAGAAATTCGTCCTCGAATTTACAGTTTCTTTGTTTTCGACACTCTTGTCCTTGTGAAACGAAACCAAATGTTTGACATTGTCACTGTCAGCAATATGGATATAGTCCGGCAAACTCATCTTACAATTATTCTCACAGATTTCCTTCATGATTTCCAAACGTCCCATCCTTCCAGCATCCAGTTTGTTGTAAGTACCAACAAGAAATCGTTCAACTTTTACCCCTAATTTCTTAGGTATAGACAATGGCGTATATAAACTTGAACTTGTCGCGGTTCCCTTTGAAATTTGACAAATAAGGTTTCTCTGATCAATCCTTCCAACTACCTTCCTCATTAACGGCCCAAAATAAGATGTTGCAATTAACTGCATGCTACGATTACAGCCTTCGTGTCTTTCTTCATGTAAGCTCTTGATAACTGTTACTTGCCAAGTACAAGTATACAACTGCCTTCCTTCAAACAGAAACCCCTTATCCGATCTTCTCAACTCTACCTGCTCTGTCGGACACATATGATTACGTGGCATATACAATACAATAGCACCTGTCACTTGGTCAACATGTTGTTGTACGTCCCTTCGTGGCAGTAATTCCTTGGACAACTCTGCAAGAACTACAGCTTTACATTCATTCACCACTGGCTCAACTTCTTTGAGAATTTTAACACCTTCACTGGTTTCATTTTCATTCAACAGGAATACTTCCATACTATCCTCCACTCCTTTGACAAACTCCTTTGTAGATGGTGGACTAGTCGAATCCTCCTTCTTCAGTAATACATCACCCTCTTTGTCTCCAAACACACTTCCTTCATTCTCGTCGAACTTTACTTGTTGTGAATTTTCAACCACATGTACAACAGATTTCGCTGGTTGAAAATCATCATCTTCATCCTTTTCAAACTTCGGTGACTGAGAACAATCGATTTCCTCTCCCACAACAACAAACTCCTTCAAAGACAACAAAGTTTTCAGTTCTTCAATCTCTTCCGGCTAGTGTTCAGTTTGTTGTCGCCTTTTAGGAACTAAAATAATTCGTGTATCCTCAAACATAAAACTGTAGCTGTTGGTGCGACCATCATGTTGCACAGCTCTATCATATTGCCATGGCCTCCCTAACAACAAGTGACAAACATCCATGTCCACCACATCACACCAAATTTGGTCTTTGTATTTCTTCCGAATCGAAAAAGTTACACACGCTCTTCTACTGACCTTCACCTCCCCTCCTTTCCTCAACCAAGCTAACTTGCAGGGGCTTGGATGCTTCTTTGTTTTCAATGACAACTTCTTTACGGCTTCTGAAGAAATGATATTATCACAGCTTCCGGCATCGATGACAAATTTACAAACTTCCCCCAGAATAGTGCACATTGACTGGAAAATGTTACTCCTCAACCAACTTGAATCATCCTCTTGCTTGGGTGTCAAACATGATCTCCTCATTAACAAACTACAAGCTTCATCCCATGACAATAACTCTTCCTCTTCAACTGGTTGTGATTTGATACATTCTACATCAGCATTCTCATCCTCAATCTCAGCTATCATCGCTCTCTTCTTTGGCTTTGTACATTCGTTGCTTTTATGACCCCACTCTTGACAATTAAAGCATTTGAGACTACTGTTGACCTTTGCCTTGTTGGCTTCATTCACAATCGACTTACTGACAACCTTGGAAACATTCTCACTGCAATTAACATCCTTGTTCTGGTTGTTGGAATTCATAAATACACCACCTCCTCGTCTCCCTTGATTTTCCCATGCAAGAGCCTTTTGGTGTGCTTCAGCAATAGACATTGGATTAAACATAATCACCATGTCTTGAATCTGTGTTCGCAACCCTCCAACATACCTAGCTGTTAGCTTTTCTTCTGTTTCCATAATATCATTCCGAGCAATCAATTGATAAAATTCATCCGCATAATCATTCACCGATTTCGTTCCCTGTCTCAAATTCTGCAAACGTTGATACATGAGTGATTGATAATTGTACGGAAAGAATGCAGCCTTCATCAGCTTCTTCATCTTCTCCCTTGATTCAATTTTTGACTTTCGCATCCTCTCCCCTGTAAGATTGGTTTGCTGCCACCATGCCATAGCTCTCCCCCTCAACCTAGTAGCAACCAACTTCACTCGACGATTTTTCGGAATCTCTTTGAAATCAAAGATTTCTTCCACATTAGACAACCAGTCCAAGAATTCTTCTGCAACCATTCCACCCTTATATTTAGGAATTTCCATCTTCATCCCCGATTCCCAACGTCGATCATCTTCAACATCCCGATACTGACGTCGTACTTGATCTCGATGCATACTTCCTCTATCACCATCAAACTCCTCATTAAAATCTAATGTATATCGTTGTCGATCACGACCACCAACATCTCTACTATCACCACTTCTACTACCAACATCCCTTCGATCTACATTCCTCTGATCACGACCATCCACATCTTGCCGATTTCGCTCATCAACATTCCTATCACGATTGTCAACACTTCTACGATCATGATCTTCTCTTCTCTCCCGATCTGAATGTGGTGAAATTCTACTTCCCCCATGGCATGATTCAGGTGAAACATTTCTTTTGCTTTGATTCATTTCAAGCGTCATTCTCTCTAATCGACCAATACCTTCATCAAACTTTTCATGCATGCGTTGTTCCATTTGATCGGCTTCTTCTCTTCTATACAACGCTTCAATATTCTGATGGCGGTTATCTCTTCTCGGCGGCATGATTACAAACTCACAAATACTTAAAAATTCAACAATGCACGGCTACCCACTAGCTCGGCTTGAACACACTTCAAACAAAACAAGGCACGACTCAACTTCAATACAAAGCTATGCTTGGCTTACACTTCAAATACTTTCCGGACTTTAATCCAAAATGATATGGACCGAAAACTCCCAACTTGTTGCAACTTCTCGATGAACACGATGAACACCAAACTTCAACTTCAAACTCGGCTCCAAGTCTCGGCTTAGCTATGATTGGCTAAGTCTAGCTCTGATACCAAACTGACGCAGCGGAATTACGGAAAAATAGATGAAACGGTAAAAGCAGCAAACGGTGGATTGAAGATACTGAAATGCCCAAATTCGTTGATCACAAAGATACTGAATTCTAGCTATCTTCGTTACGTTGATCGCGCATGATACCGTGAAAGAAGATCTACAATTATTCAAACGTTGATCAACGCACTTGATACCGTGAATTGGCTTCAACAATCACTGATTCGAGCGCACTCGAATAACCGAAAGTGGAGATAGAAGATCACACTCAACTAACAATTTCAAAGAGGCACAAAGCACTCAAACAAAGTTTTATTCAAAATCAACCAAGAGTTACAAATGACCCAACATGCCTATTTATAGGCTACAACACCCGCTAGGTCGTTACCGACCTAACAATTCACACAGCGACTTAACACAGGACGACCCATGACCTACATAATACGCTACACGACCTACGACCTAAACAAAGGTCGTTAGCGACATAGCATGTACAACACAAGAGAATACAACACATATTTACAAACACAGACGACCTAAAATACAACTCACACGACCTAAGATGCACAACATAAAGAAAATACACCACAATGACTCACGACCTTCAAACAAACGAACTTACATCAAGCGACCTTACAACAAATGACTCAACATAACCTCCTGGAGCGACTCAGCGACCTCGTGACCCAAGCTTCACGCGACCTTGCTACATAACCATTTGAAGGTCTTAAGACAAGCGGTCTAACTCCTTGCGACCTAAGAACCAGGTCTTCGCGCGACCTATACCTTAATCGACCTAAGAACAAAGCTTCATGACAATCTTCACGCGACCTATCACTGGAGAGACCTAAAGAAAGCGGCCTGTGGGAGTTAGGTCGTTCGCGACTTAAACTTAACTTGTTTCCATTTCTAGGTCGTAACTCGCTTGAGCGACCTATCACGTTAACTTGCGAGCGCTCTTCGCTAGGTCGCGAATCCCCACTAGGTCGCAACCGACCTAAAGAATGTTGCTTGTTAACTCGTGAATCTTCGCTAGGTCGTGTATACACTAACTCATTGGAGTTAGGTCGCAGATCCACATGATCCTCATGCTGGGCTGCATCAATACCGATCGATGATGATGATCCAATCGGGTTCGCAATGTCGGATCTCAGCTTGGCATGACAACGAAAAAAGAGTTTGTAGGGTCTAAGAAAATCTAGATATGTATTCTTGGCTACATTTTGATATATGTGGAATTTCATTGAAGATAGCATGCCATGGATTGATTATGGGCCCAAGATGCCTTTCTTTGAAGCATAAAAGACACAGCCAGGATCTGGAGCCATTCACTACACTAGAAGAAGAAGTGGATAAGCTGAAGGAAAATGTCATCTGCGATATCGTGTACCATTAATTGGCATCAAACTCTATGTTAGTCAAAAAGCCAAATTGAAAATGGTCGACATCCATTGATTAATAGAATATGAATAAAGCTTTCATAAAAGACAGTTTTCCATTGTCTAAGAACGACAAACTTGTGGATTCAATGACTGGACATGAACCGCTATACTTTGTGGATTCATATTCTGGAAACAGCCCAATAAAAAAATGCATGTTCCAAATCAGAAGCATACAAGTTTCATTACTGATTTGGGCCTGTACTATTATTGAGTGATGTTGTATGGTTTGAAGAATGGTAGATTGACTTACCAACCACTAGTGAATAAGATGTTCAAACATAAAATTAGGCAAACGATGGAGGTTTATACGGAAGATATGGTTATGAGATCAAAGCAATCGAGAATCACATGGATGACCTCTCTAAAATGTATGGTGTGTTTTAAAAGTATGAGATGAAGCTTAATCCATTGAAGTGCTCTTTTGGACTTGCATTGGGTAAATTTTGGGTTATATTGGAACATAATGGGAAATGAAACTAATCCTGAACAAACTAAAGCGTTGAAAGAGGTTACTGCCCCAAAAACAATGAGGGAAATGCAAAGCTTGAATAGGAAGTTCGGTGCACTAAGTCGGTTTATTTCGACGTGATAGATAGTTGCATACCATTCTTTGTTTCCTCAAAAGAGAATAATAAAAGTTTATCTATATAGAGGAGTGCCAAGAGGCTTACAGAATTTACTTGAGAACATTGAGAGATGACCAATCTTGCCAAAGCCTTTGGAGGGAGAAGATCTAATCATTTACCTTGCAGTATTTGCTCAAGCATTAAGTGCGGCCTTGTAATGAAAGGAGTCCAAAATCCAAAGGTCTGTATATTATATCAGTAAGTATTTTATCAAAATTGAAAATAATTATCCATTACTAGAGAAACTGGCACACTGCTTATTAATTTCTTTAAGGAAGTTGCGACCATACTTCCAAGCCCACTCGAAATAAGTGCTTACTAATCAGCCGCTAAGGCGAGTACTACATCGATCCGAGACCTCGAGAAGATTGTTGGACCTGAATATCAAGCGATGTCAGTACGACATAACTTACCATCCTACAAGGGTGATACGAAGACATGCATTAGTTGATTACTTTACTGAATTTACCATCTAGGATGGAGAAGTGGTAGAAGCTATGGTCCAACTATCTGAGTGGAAACTGTACATAGATGAAGCCTCCAATGAATGTAGTTCCGAGGCAGGAGCGATTCTTGTAATCTGAAAGGACGAAATACATGCCATGCTTTAAAGCTAGAGTTTCCAGCAATGAATAGCGGAGCTGAATTTAATGCATTGATTGTGCGACTCAGGATAGGAAAGGAGCTAGGGGTCAAGACTTTGAATATATTCAGCGACTCTTAATTGGCGGTCATCCAAGTAAAAATGGAATTTCAAGCTAAGGAAGAAAGACTTACCCCCCACATAACAAAGTTATTAGAAGTATTAAGTGATATAGAACACTATAAAATAATGCACATTACCAGAGAAGAGAATATAAAAGCGGATTCCTGGGCCAAACTAGCTAGCTTTGAAGATGCACACCTTATGGGACTTATTCTAGTAGATGTTTTACCAGCTTTAGCATGGACCGCATGAATATTGATTGGATTTTGGAGGTTGAGGAGGAAAAGGAGTCATGGATGACTCCATTTAAAGAGCGTTTGCTAAAGGAAACTCTCCTGATTGGAAGAAAGGAATGATGAAAACTCCTATGTGAAGTACCTCGATTAATTTTGCAAGGAATGTTGTATAAGAGAGGCTTCTCGGCCCCCTACCATGGTACATCACTAAAGATAAAGCTAAGAAAATTCTTATGGAGGTACAAAAAGGAAGGACTAGAAATCACATTGGAAGGAAGATCTTAGCAAAGAAGGTTCTTTATTGTGAATGCTTTTGACCAACAATTAACCAAGACACGGTTGATCACACCAGATGATGTAATAGATGCTAGAGATTTACAAAGATACTAAGAGCCCCATCTGTAAGGCTTATGCATATGGTCAGCCTATGGCCATTTCTAGTTTGGGGATTTAATATAATAGTGTGCTACCAATGTCGAAGGGAACATCGACGTATGCTATTATAGATGTGGACTACTTTAGAAAATAGGTTGAAGCAGAACTGTAGCCATGATCACTATAAAGACAATGGTTAATTTTGTGATGAAGAACATCACATGCAGATTTATAGTCCTATAGAAAATCATTACTAATAACGGAACCTAATTCGAGATTATCGAGTTCAAAGACTTCTGCAACAGTTACCAAATTAAGAAGAGCTTTTTGATAATAGCACACCCACAAGTAATTGGATAGATAAGGCGTGAAATTGATCATCAGATCCATCCTAAAATGATTGACGAAGGCTAAGCGCAATTGGGCTGATGTATTTGTATTAGCATTATGGGTTTATAGGACAACCTACAAGTAAGCGACTGTGCATACTCCATTTGCATTTGCCTACAGAGCTAAGGCTATGATTTCAACAGAACTAGGAGTCCCTTCTCACCAAAGAAAGCATAGTGATCCCAAGATGAATGAGGAACTCTTGCTTGAGTTCCTCGGCCTTGTTAACAAAAAACAAGAAGAGGCAGAACTGAGGGTAGCTACTCACTAGAAGAGAGTAGCAAGGCATTTCAATGCCAATGTCAAAAACTGTACTTTTAAGGTAGGTAACCTCATTTTGAAACTTGTCCTTTCTGGTATGGGGAATTTGGTTCGAACATAGGTCCTTGTGTGATTGAATAAAAGCTTGGAGATGGAACTTTCAAGCTATCGATGGGACCCTAACTCCATGGCATGGAATAGCAAGCGTCTACTACGGTATTTCACTTAATGTTTGAACCAAAAATGATGCAAAAACCCACAAGTTTATGTAGAGAATAAAATATGAAGAAATATATATTAAAATGAGATATAAACAAGACACAATCGTTTATAGTGTTTTGACGAAGCAAGGCCTACGTCCACTTTAAGATTTTATTACTAATATCTAACTTCGAGGTAGAAGTTACGTACAACTCCGACACTTGTATTTTTAGAATTACAAGAATATGGAGTAAAGAGAACTAGAGCCAAAAGATCTTGAAAAATGAATCCTATCCTCTAATTTATAGAGCTAGGGAGACAAATATCACACATAAAATATCTCCAAGCCATTATTCATGATTTTGACAAAACCCTTCAAGAAAGCAGCTACCGACTCATCAGTTTGAATAGGTCATTACAACTCCAAGGTTGGGGCCCGTACCAACCCATAGGATAGCCAAAATGGCTGTCTTCGACTCTTTATCTTGACTCGACTTATGGTTAGCTTTGTGATTTCATAGTTGTTTGCACCAATATTAGCTTGCTTATAGGTCCAAATGATGGAGTTGTGGAAGAACAGAATTACAAGTTTAAGTGATCGTAGAGATCGATGGAGAATGGCATTAAACCTACAAAACAACATTGACAACAAATTATTGGCATTAAGTAGGACTAGTAGGTAGAAGTTGGCTTCATAGGAAAAGAAAATATGGGTTGGTACCGACCCATCACTTGGGTGATTCAATGTTAGTCTTACTTTGAGTTGATCTTATATTGGCCTTGTGATATTTTTTTTGTTTGGTTCCTGGACTTTTGGGCTATCTGTCTAGGCTTTCTACCTTAATAACTGCAAGTTCGACTCGTCCAATCTATCTGAGTATGGACTGGTCAAAATGCTGGAACACATGCCCTCTAAAGTACACCTCGTTTCAAACATAATGTGCATTGAATAGAGGAAAGTTAGAGTTTCTATGAAGGACTCCATGCTATGTTCTGAATGGTCGTTATCCTTCTTGTGAATTGTTTCTGAAAAAAATTATGTCCACTGTCATCTGTCATGATGCTCTACTGGCATTCAGGATTACAAATCTAGAACGTATTCTCGTGATCCATCCTTCCAAATTTGACGATTTTTAAAACGATTTCATCCATGGATCTTTCAGGTTTGAATTTGATTTCCCTTTGATTTTAGGCATCGGGCATTAGGTATATACACACACACATGCTCATGCTCATGTGCATGCTCTTGAATGGAGAAGGATAGGTGCATCGTCCATCGCATGCATATTCTTAGGCATAAATCCAAGTATATGTATATATATACACCTTTTTTTAAGGAATCGATATCGACCCACATGCCAGGGGTCAATACCGACTCCATAGTTTGGAGAAAAATCTCCATAGAGACCTGTGACTTCGGGTTCCAAGAATTAAAAAGCCTATTCTTGTTCCACTTTCTCACTCACTTTCTTATTTGCCTTTACCGATCCAAGAATTCACACGTTGCCACTAACGATCTTAACTTTGAGTTGAATCTCCATTTGCCTTCGACCATTAACAATTGTTATCTTCACCTCCATTCGTTGCCCTTAGTGCGTTATGCTCCCACGACTGTGCTTGCCTTAAGGTCGAGACCCGATCTAAAACCTAAACCCCCAATCACCTTTGATGCTTGGTGGGTGTCTAAATGGGGACATGGACGGGCCACCATAGATGGCCATGAACTTGGATAAAGCTGCCATGGATGGTCATGATTTGAGATCAGTGAAGATGGAAGAAGGAAGGATGGAAATTTCTTCAAGTGATGGAATTATACACCTCCAACACTTAGAATAATTTTCTAAACATTTGGTCCATATGAGAATCCTTCTTTGTAAACAAAATATCTTCTTCTTGATCTCGCACCTTTTCCAAAGCATGACCAATGATTTGAAACTAGTCGAGACGGTCAGTAATGATAGTCACGTTGAGTGATATCCAGAATTTAAAAAAGAATTATTAAATAATATTACAAATTTGAACTACATGACACCGCACAATGCTATATGACATCACGCAAGGATTCACTTTAACACAAGGGGTATAGCTTGCAATTAATCTTCTAATATTGATTATATATCAAGTTTTTTATAAAGATGGATCAGAGATGTTCTAAACGTCTTGTTGCATAAGCCATAGGTTCATTCACTTTAAGGTACTTCGAATCTGAAGCCGAGTCAAGTTCAACTACAATCCCACATGCACATCAAACTTCGATGGAGCATGTATAATAACAAGAAAATCCACAAGCAAAACAAAAAATTCTAGAAAATTTAGTTGAGCTGGCAGATGGGCTAGAAGTACATCCCGCACCTAACACCCTTGAGGATGCTATAATTTTAAAAGATTGTGTCGATTCTGTTACCACCAAAATCAACGATGGATCTCTTCGAAGAATAGGCAACAAGAATGAAATTCCATTCAATGACACCTTGGTCCCTTCCCACGATCAAAGAGCTCACATTCCCTTGAAGGGTTATATTGAATGCATTAAATACATGTGCTAGATGGGCTACGTCCCACCGTTCAATCAATTCGCCAATTTCATGAGGCTTTCTCCGATGTAGTTTCATCCAAATAGCTATGCCTCTCTCCTTGGTACATATATGGTCTTCACTGGATACTTACATCGAGCGCCCAAAGAAAAGGAGATTCGATATATATTCAGTTTCAAGTGCCAAAAATAAAATCCATCCCTAATCTATTTGGAACCGATAGGAGGATGCATTGTAATCTTCGGTACGTGGAACAAGTTGAGCTATTTTAAATCGAGCGATTCTATGTCCGTTTGTCCACTCGGGTTCACATGAAATTGGCTGTCTCGGCGTAAGTTCTTTTTCATGTGCATTATATGAATTTGTTTAATAGTATGCAGAGTTAACTTATATTCTTTCTTTACTATCCAGATGTTCTAGCAAGACCTAGTAGCTTGGCACTATTAGATGTCGTTAACATTCTTATGGTAGTTTCGACAGGAGATAGAGATATCAGAACTCTCATGTTGGATGAAAATCTTCTTACCTATGGCTTGTTAGAAGAGGGCCTTAGTAGTGGCATCACACAAATAGCTTCTTGTGATGACGATGATGATAATGATAACATCCCGCTTGGAGGAGGCAATGTTGATCAAGATTTTCCTCCAATCCTAAGCCTAGGGCTGGATTTGAAGAAAATATTGAACAAGTACCAAAAGACGCTAAGGAAGGCGAAATTATTGGTGAACCGATGAGACTGACAAAGGTAACATCGATGCGGGTCATGAGTCTTAGCTTGAACAATCTAGGGACAACCAACCTCCTGCTCCGAAGAAGAGGTCAATTGTGAAAATCTCCAAGGCATAGACTTCAACACAGCCCCTACTAATCACAAATGCAGAGAAAACTCTATCGTTTCTTTCGATGGGCACATTCGCTAGCTTTAGGCCAATTCTGATTGAGTTTGGTTCTTTCAATGCTGGTAACATTAGTATTGAAGGCATCGACTCCCCTATTCTCATCGATAAGGACTTCATCCCTAACAGTATAGGAGAGGTTACTCCCATGAGTAATGTTCTAGCTCATGGTCTGTTGAGAGAACACTAGGACACTCACACACTCGTGCACTTCACAACACTTGTACTTGACTTATGTCCTTGCTTTTTGGATCTAACTTGTTCTTTTCTTCCTTGCAGTATCCATGGAGAAGAGGAAATACATATATCGATCTTTGTAGGAGAAAGCATACCAAGCCAAAGGCCTCGATCGATTTCGTACCATTAGGGAAGTGGTCACGATTATGAGTCAGACTATCATTTTAGCCGAGATAGAGATGTCCAAGATAGAGATTGCCAAGATAGGAGTTATGACACAGATCACTCATCACATGACTCTGCTTCTAAGCATAACCTTAGGTCTAAATCACTCCTTCTAGAGGTCCAGACAGGCAACCTGATCGCCACGATAACATTATACCTAGTGATGATTCTCATGTTCCACCTCCAGCTTCTATCAACGTGCAACCCCTTAGTACTATCTCACTCTAGTCGATCCTTTGATCATAGGCATCATAAGAGTGGCTCTGAAACTTCCCAACATGAGCCGGGCAAAGAAACTGCTATAGTCCCACCTATCTTTTTGGAGAAACAGCTTGCTCCCGATACCCGAATGTTCAAACTAAAAGAAGAATTTTCAAACATTTTCTTCGATGGTCTTATGTTTGTGCCAAACTTGAAAAGAATCCATGTCGACATCCAAAAGATGACCATCAATTGTGCAGTCGATGTTCAAAACCAGTATGATGAATTGACAAAGGTAGCCGAGAAAATTTCCAAAGACTCCAGGGATAAGCAGCTAAAGATTGACAATTAGAAACTCATCGAAGCTAACAATAAGAAAATCATTGCTAATCTCAATGCTGAGGTCGAGAAACTAAGAATATCGTAAGGCCAAGATGAGAAGAAATATAAGGAGGCCATTAAGGCACTCGAAGAGGAGCAGATTAAGCATCAAGATGAAATGGAGAAGGCTTTCCATCGAAATCATGTTCTGGTGAAGGAGGGGGACACCGCAAACAGAAACGCAGCTGAGCTGAAAACTAAGCTAGAGTCTGAAATGAAAGAAAAAGATGACGCGCTTCAACATGCTCAGACTTACTATGATGAGTTACTCGATCCCAAGGAGGAAAAAGACAAAGCGCTCGAACGTGTTAGAGACGTTGATGCACTTGTCAAAAGAAAGGTTAAAGCCGTGGAATAATGGGTAGAAGAATGACATAAGAGCACGTGATGGATAAGTTTGAACCGCTGCCAAACCAGTACAATGCCAACATGCTCAAATTCTAAAAATTGGAGTGGTTCGGTGTTGATTATCCTAGAATCCTCGCGCACACCTGTGAGCAAATCTTTGAACAAGAGAAAGCATTCCTCACAGGCGGTGAGGTGAATTTGAAGCGGCTAGAGAAAGAATCTTGGTGGGGGTGATCCCAAGATTCTGAAGGATGGTTGGCATATTGTCCATCCGAAATTGACCACTATGGCAAAAAAAGACTTAATTGAAGCCCCGAGTCGACGCTACAAGATGCTGCCATTGCTAACCAAACAATTGGCTTACAGGCTTCTCCCGATTCATCTTTTGATCCTAAGTAAGATCCTGAGAGGTCTGAGATCCACAAGATTACCATTCTCTCTCCGATTCTTTAGAGGAACTCCAATGAAACTCTGGTCCACACGGAACCCCAAATCGAAGAAGGTATCTTGTTTACTTCTGTATTCTAGAAAGTTTACGTGTCTTCGATTAAACATAAACAAATCGATTTTTGGTCCTTTAGACATGTTATTTGGATATGTATTTGCCTTGATATATTTTGGACTATGTTGTAGACACCTTGTATGATGATTGATATGACTGAGTGTGTGATTTACATGTTTGAATGTTGTTCGCCGCATGTGTATTGTGTTTGTTTGTATGCTTATATAGTTGAAAACGCTCATCAGAGCGATCTAGAGGTAGGAATCGTGAAACTAAACTTCGATGGATAGGATCTAGAGTGTTTAGAGGTGTGTCGTTTCATAGATGATGCATAAGGGTCAAAGTGTTGTGTGCAGCAAAGGAATTGACATGATGTTGGTGTGTTGAAGGATCTAAAGTTTTTGGTTCATTGGACCTTGGTTTGGCATGGGGATGGTCTGATGGTTGGTTATGTTCGGCAAGGGAAGACCCAACATGAAATCCTATCCAGTAGCTAATTTGTTTGACATGGGAAGACCGAACAGGAAATCCTGCCCGGTAGCTAGTCGGCTAAGAGGTGGAAGACCAAACAGTAAACCCTGTCAGATAGCTACTTAGTTTGGTGGTGGGGTACCGGACAAGAAATCTTGTCCAGTAGTCTTTTCCTATGGCCAGATAGGAATTGTTGTTCGACAAATTTTGTTCGGTGATTGAACAAAGGTCTGATAGAGTATAAAAAGGTGTTATGTGCACTAGCTTTGGGATTTTTGGAAGTGACTTTGGGTCGGTTGCATGGTTGGACCGAACAAAGATGAAAGGTTGGAGCACTTTAAGTTTAGGGAGATGGTGCTTCAATGTTCCTCTTGACTTGGTTCAGGGCTCTTCTGGGTGACTTGGGGCTAAGGAAGATGACCCCAAATGACTCAGGATGGCCTTAGATTTTGTATAGCAACAGAGAAAGCGATGGCATGGCGCTTTGACATGATGACTTTCGAACCTTGGTACAATGGCTCTACGAATTACGATGATTATCTAGAGGTGTTCCGATGACGACGACTTAACAATGTGAGTCATGGCAGAGATCCACAAGGGTAAGTTCAACGATAGGCTTCTGAGTAGAATTTGGGACTGTGTTCTACTATGGAGATAGCCAATGTGGAATAACAGTTGAATTTCAATATGGAGATTCATTTAAAGAGATCTTTGATAACTATGAGGTTTCTAATGTGCTTGCAAAGAAGGGATACATGGGGTGCCTACCTAGATTTGCATCATGTCCAGATCTTGCGATGTTAGATCATGCTAGGCTTTTGCAATTGTGAGCCTGGTTCCTATCCCTTTGAAGTGGCATGGATTCGAATACAAATGAAGTAGGGACTTCGATTGAGTCCATGGTTTGCGATTGTGCCATATTGTTATCATATATCCAATGCACATGAGTGATGTGAGATTCTTTGATACATGTTTTGCTTGCCACGGTTGTTTACTACTTTAGGATGTCACACGATGTACGTATTTTTGATTGTATACCTAGACATTGGACATTATATTATGATTGTAGTTCACTTATATGGAGAAGATGGTAGATTAGCATATATCGACTGTTATGTGCTAACTCTTTGGATGTAGGGAAAGGTCGGGTATGGTTCTTCGTACCTTACACCCCTATTTACTATATATGTTTTTTATAATACTTGTAAGTCGATGTATTGCTCACATCAGACTGTTGTTTGACCTGAGATTTTAGGCTTTGCTTCTTATTATCTCGAGTACTCTTAAATGAGTAGATTAGGGATAGCAGATCAGGATTACACATGGAGCTATATAGAGTATGAGTAGGAGGCTACGCTTTAAATATCTAAACTTGAAGCTTACTATCGCATATATTCCGTTATGCAGTACAGTGGAGCTATATTAGTACTTATATTACTTTATAGACAGTTTTGGAGTTTATAAGGAGTTTTGGCATGTATAAACTCTACTGTTTCAGTTCTTGTATAACCTGTGATCCTATTTCAATATGATGTTCTTTTTTATAGTTAATTTGGTTATACCACTGTCTCACCTGTTTTGTATCGATGCTATTATATTATTTTTTTTGTCTATGCACTATGAGATGTTCTATAGGTTTGGTGCTTGAATTTTGTTACTTTACACCCTTGGCTACCTCCTTCTTTGACCGGGTACCTCCATAGCACAATATACAAGTCGATTGGGTATCAGAGACGTAGGGCGGTTGTCATATTTGGTATCAGAGCTTAGGTTGCATGGATAACCCAAGTTGATACTTGGATCACCATTAGAGATAAGTAAGGAACTATCGCCTTAGAATGACGAAGCGATATACGAGAGAGCGTACTTGTTATATTTTGTTTCCAAAACTATGTAGTAGTACATATATAGTACGTAAGTCGCATTGCATTCACAAACACAACTTATTATTTTAAGGAGATTGATCATTCTTATTGAGGAATCATCAATTGAAGCAGAACTTTTTGATGAGTCACTTGTAGAGAAGGGAAATGCAATTTGTGGGTTACGTTGTTTCTAAGCATGGTGTTATTGTAATTCCTATGAAGTTGGCACTAATATAGAACTGGGATCAAACCAAGACTGCTACAGAAATTTCCTTGAATTGACAGGATACTATAGACATTTTATCAAGGACTTCTCTAAGGTAACAGCGAGTTAACCAACTTGACGAAGGAGAATCAGACTTTTATTTGGGACATGAAGTGCGAGCATGCTTTCCTGAGTCTAAAGGAGAGGTTGACGCACATACAGTATTAGTCATTCCAAGCGGGAATGAGGAGCTGAAAATATACATATACACCTATGGTATTGGATTAGGTATAGTGTTGTAGAGGGAAAAGGTTGTCGCCTACGATAGTCCACATCTAAAACCATAGAAAAAGAAGTATCCACCTCACAATTGGATTTGTCAGCGATAGTATTCCCTTTGAAGACATGGAAGCATTATTCACTTGGATAGAGGTTCAAGTTATATATGCACCTGATGTATCTATTCTCTTAGAAAGATCTCAACCATTGTCACCGATGATGGTTGGTGTTTCTGGCCTCCTATGACTTTGACATGTCCTATATGCCTGGTAAGGGATATGTAGTCGATGCTTTGAGTAGGAGACATGCTAGCTTGGAAGCGATGTTGTTAGAGTGGAAGTAGCTAGAATATATCATTGGTTATGACTTTAGACTTCCATGTGAGCTAGAGTCAATAGTGTTAGTTAGCTTAATCATTAGACCTACCTTAATTAACCACATCAGTACTAGTCGAAGAAGATATGCTTGACTACTGAGATCACGGTGAATATAGAGGAAAGGAAAGAGTCCGAGGAAAGAAAAAGTACAGGTTTGATCATGATGGTTGGCTCCGTAAGGATGAGAGATTATTTGTTCCTGATGTCAATGGGTTAAGGGAAGAGTTTCTATGAGAGTGCCACCATTCGAGATTGACTATACATCCCGACGATAATAAAATGTACCACGATATGAGATAGACATTTTATAGGAAAGGGATAAAGAAGGATGTTGGGATATGTATCTCAAAGTGCATGATTTGACAATTAATAAAGGCAGAGCAGAAGAAGTCGAGCGGTTTGCTGCAACCGCCTGAAATTCCTGAGTGGAAATGGGAACAAGTTTCGATGGATTGTCGAGGACCAGAGGAGGGTATGATATCATCTGGGTCACAGTTGATCGATCAAATAGTGCTAGATTTATACCCTTAAAGTGAGTTGTGCGTTCCCATGGTGTGTCGAAGAGCATTATGAGTGACCAAGACCCTTGGTTCACTAGCGGATTTTGGAAGACCTAGAAGGGGCATTGTGGACAGAGTTGCACCTTAGTACTGCTTATCACCTACAAACTGATGGGCAGACCAAGAGGACGAATCGTATCTTGGAGGATATCTTATAAGCTTGCTTTCTCGATTTTGACGGATCGTGAGACGATCATTTACACTTAGTAGACTTCGCATACAATAACAGTTATCGACCCAGCATCGGTGTGGCACCATTTAAGCATTATATGGTCGACCGTGCAATGCTCCTTCATGTTGGTGGGAAGCAGGCGACTTCAGCCAGATTTGATTAGATAGACTTCGAAGAAGATCGAAATCATTCGGCAACGAATGAAAGCTTCTCAGGATAAGCAGAAGAGCTATGTTGAAAGAAGAAGATGTGATTTAGAGTTCTTCATCGATTATATGGAATTCGTCAAGATCTCTCCGTTGGAGAATGTTGTTCGATTCAGTACTAAGGGAAAGTCAGTGCCAAAGTTCATCGTCCTTTTCCAAATACTTGAGAAGATTGGGAACCTGGCTTACAAAGTCAACTTACCTTAGAAGATGGCAGGCAAGCACAATGCATTCCATGTCTCTCACTTTGCAAAAGTTTGAGCATGGCTCAATTGTGATAGTTTAATCAAATTAGCTTGATGATATCGAGTTTGAACTAGAGGCTTCGAGACCTCGTGGGCCTATTTGTATCATCGGACATGATACGAAACAACTTAGAAGGAAGAAGGTAGAGCTGGTGAAGATTCAGCATAAGTAGAGCGAAGGTGTTGTACCTGGAAGACCGAGGAGAACTTGAGGACTACTTATCCACAGCTCTTTACTTGGTGGGGCTTCTATTTATCGCATTTACTTTCACTTGCAATATCATATGGGGTAGTTTAGTATCCTGCATGCTAGGGTAGGTGTAGATATCCTCACCTGCTTCTGTATGCATATTTAATGTTTGATATGTTTGCTCATGGATGTTAGGCATGTAGAGTAGCTATTTTGATTTCACCTTATTTGTATTGGTGATTTCGAGGGTGAAATTCCTAATGACCTGTATTTACGTATCGAAGGATCGTTAAATACTATTTTTAAATTCATATAACATCGTATAACCCTATAACATTGGGAAATTCCTATTACTGACATTTTCTATATTTAGAATTTTTCTTGACAATTTTACCCCTAAAAACATATTACTTTTGATAGAAGTCGAAATAGCATCGGAGACCACTTCCATAGGAATTGTACGATGGTTCCCTTTCCATAGAGTAATAGCGATTTGGACTTTCTAGATAATGTTGTTTGGATGATAGTTTTGGAGTATCTTATCGGGCCATTAGTGAGTTTGGGGATAGGACCTTTAAGCCATTTAAAGTTTTACACCTATATCGGCTGAAACAAACATTCCTAAATCATTTCTACCATCTCCCAAATAGATCTAAGCTTTCATTAACCCATTCTACACTGAAAACCTTTTCTTTTCTCCTCCAAGTCAAGTCTAAATCATAGAGTAAGGGTGGATTAGCAAGGGGATTTGATAGAATCTTCAAATCTACATTTTTAGGGAAGAAAACTTACTGTTTGGCTATTGATTTTTGGTGCCTCAACTTTCGTGTAAAACTTAGATATCAGAGGTTTGGGTAAGTGATTTATCATCTCTCACCTTGTTATATATGTATATATAGGTTTTAACATGTTTTAGATCCATTTTTAAAGTCATATTTAAGTTTTAATATTGTTTTAAAATACAACATGTAATAAAAGGTGAATAAGTGTTTTTGCTGTTCTAGACATCTTATTTGGATATGTGTTTGCCTTGACATATGTTAGGCTATATTGGAGAAACCGTGTATGACAATTGCTATGATTGGCTGTGTTATTTATATGTTTGAATATTGTCTGATGCATGTATGGTGTTTGTCTGTATGCTTTTATGGTTGAAAATGCTCATTAGAGCGAACTAAAGATAGAAACCATGAAACCAGACTTTAAATGGATAGGCCATAGAATATTTGGAGTAATATTGTTGCATACATAAGGATCGAAGTGTTGAGCATAGCGATGGAATTAGCTTGATGTTGGTGTACTGAAGGAGCTATAGGTTTTAGTTCGGTGAGCTTAGTCCGGCATGGGGATGGTCCAGTGGTTGGCTTTATTTGGCAATGGAATTTCGGACAGGAAATTCTATCCTGTAGCTAGTCGGTTTGGCAATGGAAGATTTAACAAGTAATCCTATTCGGTAGCTAGTTAGTCCGACAGTGGAGAAATAGATAGGAAATCCTGTTCAGTGGCTACATGGTTTGGTGGTGGGGTACCGAACAGTAAATCATGTCCGATAGTTACCTTTGATGGATGTTCAAACAGGAAATACCATTTGATGACTTATATCCAATGATAGAAGGAAGGTCTGATAGAGTATAAAGGGGGTTTTGAGCATTGGCTTTGGGATTTTTGGGAAGTGACTTTAAGTCGGCTTCTTGGTTTGACCAGACAAAGATGGAAGGTTGGGTACTTTGTGTTTGGAGGGGTGGTGCTTCGGGTTCTTCATGACTTGCGTCGAGGCTCTTGTGGGTGACTTGCGGCTAATGCAGATGACTCCAAACGAGTCGGGATGGTCTTGGATTCTATGTGGAAACAGAGAAAGCAATGATGTGATGCTTTGACACGTTGACTTTGGAAAATTAGTACAATGGCTCTATAACTTATGGCGGTTGTCTAAATGTGTTCGAGGGATAATGACTTAACGATTGGATTTGTGGTGGCGATCCATAAAGGAAAGTTCAACAATGGATGCTTGCAAGTAGAATTTGTGGCTGTATTGTATTATGGAGATAGCCGGGTGGAAAAATGATTGATTTCCATTATGGAGACATGTGAAAAGAGGTTGTTGATAACTTAGAGTTCTCTAGTGTGCTTGTAATGAAGGAGTACGTGAGGCACCTGGATTTGCCATCGTGTCAAGTTGTTGTGATAGTAGATTACCCTGGGTGTTTGCTAATGTGAGCCTGGCTCCTAGCCTTTTGAAGTGGCTTGGATTCGAGCACTAATGAAGCTGGGATTTCGATTAAATCCTTGCTTTGCCATTATGCCACATGATTTATCATATATCTAATTCATAGAAGTGATGTTGAGGATTCTTTGATGGATGTTGTGTTTTCCATGGTTGTTTACCACTTTAGGATGTCACACGATATAGCTATTTTCAATCGTATACTTAGACACTGGAGGATGTACTTCGATTGTAGTATACATATATAGAGATGGTAGTAGATTAGCATATATCGACTGTTATATGCTAACTCTTTAGATGTAGAGATAGGTAAGGTATGGTTCTTCATACCCTATGCATCAATTTACTATATATGATTTTTATAGTATCTTTGGGATGATGTATCGCTCACACCAGACTGTTGTCTGATTCGAGGTTTTATGCTTTACTTCTTCTTATCTCATGTACTTTTAAATGAGTAGGTTAGAGATAACAGGTCTGGATAGCGCATGGAGGTGTATGAAGTACGAGCAGGAGGCTACGTTTTCATATATCTATACTTGGAGCTTACTATCACTTATATTCCATTATGCAGTACTGTGGAGTTATATTGGTGCTTGTATTACTTTAAAGATCGTTATAGAGGTTATTTGGAGTTTTGGGATGCATAAACTCTAGTATTTTAATTTTTATATAACCTTTGAACCTATTGCACTCAAATTTTCTTATTTATGGTTCATTTGATTATATCATTGTCTCGTCTGTTTTACAGCTATATTATTATATTATATTTTTCCTCATGTTGTGAGATGTTCTACATGTTCTATGCATGAATTTTTGTTACTTTACACGCTTCGCTAACGTACTACATTGCTCGGGTACCTCCATAATGCTCTATGTAGGTATATTAGGTATTAAAGGTATAGGGTAGTTATCATATTGATGAAGAACATAAAAGCTTTGTAACTGCTGGGGAATGTACTATTGTAATGTAATGTCATTTGGACTAAAAAATATAAGTGCCACAAATAAGTGGCTTGTACATAGGATGTTCAAAGGCCAAATTGGGAAGAACATGGAAGTATATATGGATGATTTGTTAGTAAAATCCAAGGAGGAGGAATATCATGTTGGATGAAACATTTGGAATACTAAGTACAAAATGAAATTAAATCCTCAACAGTGCATCTTTTTTATCTTATCTGGTAAAAAAATTAAGCTACATCATAAGTGCACGAGGAGTAGAACTAACCCTAATCATATCAACGTAATTAGAAATATGGAGCAACCAAAAATAATAAAGAAGTAATGAGACTGAATGGACGAGTTACAGTAGTCAACATATTCATATTAAGATTAACTGATAATTGCATTTCTTTCTTCAATGTGGTTAAAAAGCGAAAAACCTTTGAATGGATGGAAGTATGCCAAAAGCTTTCCAAGAGCTAAAATATCATTTTGAAAAGCCACCAATACTTTATAGCCCCATCGAGGGAGAAGATTTGTTCTTGTATATGGAAATATCAGAACACACAATTAGCTCAGTTTTAATAAGGGAGGAGAATGGAATATAATACGCGGTATACTATACCAACAAGAGGTTGAATAAAGCTGAAACTAGATATCCAGTTATAGAGAATCAACCTATTATTTGTTACTAACAACATGGAAGTTAAGATCTTATTTCTAGGCCCACCTCAAGGTGTTAACCAATTACCCATTAAGGAAAGTCGTCAGTAAACTCGAAATGCCAAGAAGATTAATAAAATGATGAACATAGTTAAACTATTACGATATTGTGTATTTACCTCATATATTGACTAAAGGGAAAGCTCTGGCTGAGTTCATAGTGGAATGTATAGGTTCAATTTGGAAAAGAAAAGAAGTTTGAACTGAAGTGGTAGCTATATGTTGATTGGGCTTTAAATGAACAAGTAGCAGAGGTTGGTTATGTGATAATTACGCTTGATGGATATATACTACATTACACAATGAACGTAGGATTTTTTGCAAAAATATTATGGCTATGTATGAATCCATTACAGCTGTGTTAACCTTAGCTCAATAGCTAAAAATCCCATGGATAGAAATACTTAGCAATTCACAGTTAATGGTAAACCAATTGAAAAAGTATTTCAAACTAAAATAGTCAGTGGGCCCAGTCGTAAAAAGGGTCTATGAAATGCTAGCTTAGTTGGAAGACTTTTCTATATATAAATACCAAGAGAAAAGAATGCTCAAACAGATTCTTAAGCAAAATTTAGAAAGTTCTCGAGGGGCATTGGAAGTTAAAATCATTCTTGTTGGATTCCAACAAAACTCCTGCATTGGATTGGAAATAAAAAAACCTCAAATAACAAAATTTCGAAAGAGGTATTAAATAACAAGGCATAGGTTCTAACTCGATCCCAAGCTCAGCAACTGCAATATGACATAGAATATCCTCGTGGAGAGAGTAATTATGAGGGAGCACCCGAGAGAATGGGTAAAAGCACTTATGATGACCAATATGTCGATAGTTGGATGACGCCTTTTATCGAATACTTGGAAATGGAATATTTCCCTTGGATAACCATGAGTCGCAAAAATCGAAATTCTAACCCTTTTTTATATCCCGATCATCAAGATATTATATAGAAATGGGTATTCGATACATTACCTGCGATGCCTCACCCAAGAAACAATGGCAATACTATTGAAAGAAACCCATGAGGGGTTCTATAGGGACCGCTCTAAAGGGGTAAAGCTTGTAAAGAAAGTAACGAGACAAGGATATTACTAGCCTCATATAATTGAGGATGCATTATTATATGTTAAATGGTGTGATAATGCCAAAAAAATTCTAGGACTCCACAGTTATCTCCAAAGGAGTTGACTACTATTATGACCCCATGGCCTTTTAATGTATGGGGAATTGATTTGATTAGACATCTTCTGGGCTCAAAGGGGGGAGTAAAATTTGATATAGTGCCATCGATTATTTTACCAAATGTGTAATAACGGATCCTTGCCATACGACACTATAGATAAGGTCTTGAATTTATTGTAAAGAATATAGTTACCAAATTTAGACTCCCAAATAAGATTATCTCTAACAAGGGGACCCAATTCGAAAGTTAAGAAATCACCCGCTCTTACAAAAGGAATCACTACACCAAAAAGTACTTTTGGTGGTGCACAAAAAACGCAACTATAACTTATGGTGGCATTTTAGAGAACACCGCCATACGACATGCAACTAAAAAGCTAATATTTTTGGTTGCGTTTTTGTAAACGCCGTTATGATGTGCCTTATTGGCGGCAAAAAAAGGCCACCGTAAATCTTTTTTTCTAGCATGTTGAAATGCAACCAAAAGTGATATTTTTTTCAACATATTTTTTCCGTAGCGTTTTCTAAACACCACTAAATAGACGCTGTTATAGATTGACCATTTTAAAGGCTATATATTTCACCGTAATAATATTTTTTTGTTGTTTTTTCCTGCCATTGTATTTTTCCGTAGCGTTTGATAAACGCCACTAAATATTTTTCTTTTCTTTGTCAATTTCTCACATTTTGCTAGCTCATTCACTCTCCAATTCACTTTATTCATAATTTATATTAAACAGTAATAATAAATAGTTCGACAATAAACAAAAAATAAATGAACAAATGAACTATCACAAACACAAGTAGTACATTACCATACATTGATACAGAAGTTGTACATAACCGTACATAGTCACACAACTAGTGCTAACAAAACGCTTGTTTACCCATAATTCTTTGTTGCATGCACAAGTGAAAGCTAGCACCATAAAAGTCCAACCTTGCTCTCTTCGAAACTCCAATTCCTACACAAGTGAAATTACAACATATAGTCAAACAATTATGTTAATTCGTAAGATTTCAAATCTAATATCAAACAACTACAACATTTTACAAGTGTATTATACTATTATTTACAAAATTTAGTTAAGTTAAACTTAGTTAATTTTATGAAACTTCTTTAATTTTAACAAAACGTAGTTAATTTATTAACTTGGTTAACTTAGTTATTTTATTATTATTATTATTAGAACTTGGTTAACTTAATTATATTATTATTATAAATTTAGTTAAGTTTTAAAATAAATTGGTTAATTCATCATCATTGTTATTTATAAAACTGTTAAATTAGTTATATTATTATTATTTATAAAATTTAGTTACTTAAACTTAGTTAATTTTATAAAACTTGTTAATTTTAACAAAAACTTAGTTAATTTTTATTAACTCAATTAACTTGGTCAATTTATTATTATTATTATTATTAATAAAACTTAGTTAACTTAATTGTAGTACTATTATTAATATTATAAACTTAGTTAATTTTTATAAACTTAGTTAATTCTTCATCATTGTCATTATTATTACTTAAAACTTTATTAAATTAGTTGTTATTATTATTTATAAAATTTAGTTATCTTAAACTTAGTTAATTTTATAAAACTTATTTAATTTTAACAGAACTTGGTTAATTTTTATTAACTTGGTTAACTTAGTTAATTTATTATTATTATAAACTTAGTTAATTCGTTATCATCGTCTTTATTCATAAAACTTTGTTAAACTAGTTATATTATTACTACTTATAAAATTTAGTTAACTTAAACTTAGTTAATTTTATAAAACTTGTTTAATTTTAATAATTGATTTTTATTAACTTAGTTAACTTAATTGACTTACTACTACTAGTATTATTATTATTAAAAATCTATTAACTTAATTATATTATTATTATTGATTAACTTAGTGGAATGATCAAATTATTTACACTAGTTGTGCATGTTAGGTTCCTTAATTTACATGCACAACTAAGTTAATAATAATTAATTAGTCCCAGCAAGTAAATCATTAGCCAAGCTAAGTTAAGGATATGAATGTGCACTTATTACCTAGAAAAGCTTTATAGATCTCTTTGGAAAATTTACCATTAACCCCAACCACCTCGACCAAAGACTTGACACCTTTAAAATGATCAGCGACTCTTCCATAATGACTTTAGCAACTGCATAGAAATGACTTCCCGACCCGTCTACAAAAATACAATTGTGGCCAAAACTATGCATATCAAAAACTAATAGCTAAATAAATAGAATTCAAAAATTAATAAGCATTGCCTAAAATGATTTTCAATTGTAACATGCTACTATCCGATTTGAATCTATTTAGAAGCCTGAGCGCTCTGAATTTGTAAACGGAAAGGGCTACTACCTAAAAGAATTATCAGCTAAAGGAAATCAAAGATGATGTGATTGAATTTGTAAATATGAAAATATAGCATTTGTGTTTTCTTTCCTTCGACTTACCTCTCCAACCTGTGCATATTCACTACCCTACGCATATATCACAACCATACCAAAACTACACCATAGCACTTGCCATTCATCATAAACTGTCATAGTCCTCCCAAACACGACCAACCATCAACTGAACAACCCACTGCCTATCAACTACACTGCTTCATCACTCAATCAACCCTGATCAATACCTTACTGTTGTTACAACTACAGATACTCCAACCTTGCAAACAACATCAGACCAACACAAGAATACCCTTTCACTTCTTCGATCACTTAAATTTGCTTGCATAGTACATAACATCTACCACAACTGTTGCATACATCCCACTGCCATTTCAACTTCAAACTATGACTTGCATACGACCATCCACTTCTTTACAAGACATAAAACGTACCCAAACTTTCCATCACAAACACACTGTCCATCATCACTGCTCAACTTCTCCCTACTTCCTTTATCTCTGCAGTCATGCAAACTCACTAACTATCACAAATACCAACACTAACCCTTCTTCCCTGCACACAACTGCACAAAGTAGTTGCAATCCAACAACATCATCTCTATTGTTCACTGTCAACCTCATATTCATCAACTTAAACCTCCTCCATAACAAGTATATCCACATCAGTTCATAGCCAAACCACCACTACCTTAAATATCATTCCCCAGATAGTGTCACATCTTCATACAAAACCACAACATACTTACTGTCACTCTACCATAACTTCCTACTATCAACAATAGTCAACAACATTCCACACTGATCAAACTTCTACCCAGCTAAAATCAAACCAATAGAATAGTCTTCCTGCCAAACATAAACTACTGCAATTCCTCCATTCCACTCTCTGTCTGCCACCACCACTACACCATCAGCCCACCACTATATACTACAGTATACATCATCAATCACTCTTCCAACATCAACACAATCACAACCAAGTCACATTCCCCCCATTATTGCCATCCATTTCCTCAAGACCAAACTGTTACTTCCCTGCTTTATCATCCCTAATCACCACTGCTCATTACCATACCTAACTTCTCCCCAAACCACTTCAACTTCACAACGGTCAGCACCCAACCCCTTCACTGAACATCACTGAACATCTCCTTACCACCAAAACAAGCACTTCATCTTTCCATCAGTTGCACTTCATATTGCCACCATTATTGTCAAACTGCCATGCTTAGACTTCACTACTAACATAACAAACAATCATCACCACCTTAATTTCTCATTACTCCCATTGCCTTTCAATCCACTATTCATTTATTCATCTGCATATACCAACTGCTGCCACTTCTCTGTAACACTAGTACCACTTCAACTTGCAACTGCCCATTAACCGGTCATCTATTCACATATCACTACAAACTACGACCATCAATTCACCATGTTCACACAACAGAGGCAACAACCAGACAACCCTTAACCCTCTACCTAATCCAACTTCAACATTACCAGAAATTCTACAAATAACCTCTGTTCCATCTACCCATCATCACCACAAAGTCACCGAACAGCATTGCCTTCCATGTCCACAGCATCAACTTGCCTACCATCAACGTATAAAACCACCTAAACCCTTCGCAACCAAATCCACATCCTCGAACCCAAACTATTGCCACCCAAATCACCGTGACATCCTTCGTTCATATTTTATCATTCCCCAATTCCTCAAAACAGTCAACTTGAAATCATTGGAGTTCGTAGTGGATGCAATGATCCAACAACAGTCAACTTTTATTAAAAGGAGAAAAAGAAAGCAAATTTACCACCACTTCGGTAAACATCATAAATTTACAACTCAAAACGTATATTTGCATAGATAGTTAAACAATTATATAGCTAGCCATTAGCATAGTTAAACATTCACAGAAACATATAATAAATTCATGAATTGGTATAAGAACATCACTTCAAATTTTATTATCTCAAAATTACTTGGAAGAAAGCGCCTTGTTGCCATGCCAAAGTCGCCAGAAGTAAATCCTTAACCAAGCCTCACCATAAAACCATCCTCATCACTCAGTCGCCTACATTTGTGCTTTCTCCTTTGTGTGTTTTCCTCATTACATTATCCACTTCCTCTACTGCCAGCAGCACTTACTTTTCTCGTATGTGAAATTATAATATTTGTTCTCTTCGTTAATCGATTTAGGGGTGAAGCCAGAGACGAAGTGATTTTGGAAGATGAAGTTACGGGATTTGATGGCGGGAAAGATTTGGCCATATGGGATGAATATTTTGTGAAACTATAAAAGTGGATGAGAAAGAAAAAAGGAGGAAGATTTTTTTGAGGATTTGATTCATTTCAGAGATAAGAAAAATTATGAGCGACCACGTAAAATTTTAGCAAAATTTCACTGAATTATTGGCGGGAATGATTTGGCCGCGTTTATACCTTAATTTTTATATTTTACATAGGTCAATGGTTGCATATAACATGAAACACCACCGATTAATGCAATCAAAGGCAGATTTTCTTATGATAGAGGAAGACATTTTAAAGGATCAGAGTCCATTCAGGCTTGGTTACGCTCATGTGAACGCATTTTTAAGAGTTTGGATTTTTCTGACAAGCAAAAGAGAGTGATGGCGTCATGGCAACTTCAAGAAGGAGTTGTAGGTTGTGGGATGCAGTTACAGTAAACATTTCAGAGGACGATATTTCTTGGAGTAAGTTTAAGGAATTTTGTGAGGAATGGTTTACGCTTAAAGCTGGGAAGACCCGTTTGTATAGAGATTTACTAGATCTAAAGCAAGGGAGTATGTCGGTTTCCAAATATGAGACTACTTGTTGTGGACTTGGACTTATCGACACGCCTCTCAAGAAGAATGAGATGTTTGTGCAAGGAGTGAGGCCTGAGTTCCACGAGAAGATGATGACACACCTTAAGGGACCATTCGTGGAGTTGATCGATATGGCATTGAGGTATGAGGAGCTTGTGATTAAGAAACGATTGGCATCTGCATCAGCACCAAGTGGAATTTCTTCCAATCCAAACAAGAGAAAATTCAACCCTAATTGGAAGAAGCAAGGCAAAGGGAAGCAAGGAGGTAGCAACGGACCTCGTAAGTGCTATGTGTGTCAGCAAGAGGGTCATTTTGGCTAAGCAGTGTCCCAGAGATAGATCTCAGCAGCAGCAGCATCAGAGTGGACCTGGTTCGGCATTAGTTCAGAAATCTTTGTGTTTTAACTATCATCAGCCAGGGCATAAGGTGAAGGCTTGTCCGCTTCTTCAGAAGGCCCAGTAGAATAAGGTGTTTGCTATTAAAGGTTGTCCATCTTCTTCTTCTAAAGGCAAAGACGTTTTGGAAGGTACTTTGCTTTTGGATGATATTTTTATGAGTGTTCTGTTTGATTCTAGTGCATCTCTTAGTTTTATTTCTTTGGATGCGGTAGAGAAGTTTCATCTTTCCCCTAGTATGGTAGACCATCCTATTTTTGTATCTAATCCTATAGGTGAGGTAACCAAGTTAGATAAATTTGTAGAGGCCAAAGAATTTCTTATCTGTCTCATAGTTTTTCTTGCGACCCACTTGTTTTGGATTTCAAAGGGTTTTACCTTATTCTGAGAATGGATTGGTATGATAAGTATAAGGCTGTTTTGATTGGTGAAGAGAGAACTGTGATTTTGAAAACTGAGTTGGGAAGGATCGCAAAAGTGACTTGCGATAATTTCGGAGTTCATTTGAGCAATCTTTTTCATGGAATAGAGGCATCTCCAAAAGGCGTAGAGTCCGTCGATGTGGTTAGAGATTTTCCGGATATCTTCGAGGAAGTTAAAGGTTTTCCCCCTCGTCGGGAGATAGATTTTTGGATCGACTTGGTTTCGAGAGCAGTACTTGTTGTTCAGCCCGGTAGAAGGATACCGAAGGAGAGAGAAGAACTGGTGAAGCAGACCCAAGATTTCTTAGAGAAAGGTTTGATCCGGTCCAGTTCTTCCAATTGGGGTTCTGGTGTAGTCTTTGTGACCAAGTCAGATGGCTCATTGAGATTCTGTATGGATTATCGAGAGTTGAACAAGATTACTATTAGGAATAAGTATCCCTTGCCTCGTATAGATGATCTTTTTGATCAACTCCATGGAGCTTCTGTTTTTTCCCAATTGATATAGCTTCGGGTTTCCACCAGTTAAGGGTAGCCGAGGACAGTATACCCTTGACTACGTTCAAGGGACCCAATTGTTTTTATGAGTGCCTGGTTATGCCTTTCGGGCTAACCAACACTCTTGCTTACTTTGTGGATTTGATGAATCGAGTTTTTCGAGATGTGCTGAATAAGTTCGTACTCATGTTCATCGATGATATTCTGGTCTACTCCAAGTCTAAAGAGGAGCATAAACGACATTTGGGGATAGTGTTGGAGACTTTGAGGAGGCATGTTCTGAAGGCTACATTTTCGAAGTGCCATTTTTGGAAGTCGGAAGTCAGATTTTTGGGGTATATTGTTTCTAGTGAGGGTATTTTTGTAGATCCGGCCAAGGTAGCAACTATTCAGGAGTGGAAGAAACCACAGACTCCTACAGAAGTCCACAGTTTTCTAGATTTGGCAGGGTACTACAGGAAGTGTATCAGAGACTATTCTAAGATTTCTTCTCACTTAACCAAGTTGACTAGGAAAGAAGCAAAGTTTAAGTGGACCCCCAAGTGTGAAGAGGCATTCTTGGATTTGAAGGCAAGGCTGACTAGTGCACCTGTTCTAGCTATTCCTGATGGCAAGAGTAAGTTCGAAGTCTACACGGATGCTTGTGGAGTTGGGTTGGGCGCAGTGCTGATGCAGAATGGGAAAGTGATTGCGTAAGCAAGCAGGCAGTTGAAGCCACATGAAAAATTACACTACGCACGATCTCGAATTGTTGGACATCGTCTTTACTTTGAAGATCTAGAGGCACTAACTGTTGGGAGAGAAGTTCGAGTGTTTCACGGATCACAAACCTTTGAAGTACCTTTTCTCCCAGAAGGATCTGAATTTGATGCAGCAGAGGTGGGAAGAATTTTTGGCATCTTATGATTTGGATATCCTCTATACCCCGGGGAAGACGAATACAGTGGCTGATGCTCTGATTAGGATGCAGTTCTATCTAGTTTGGAAGTTGTTTCGTCTCTTTAGGAAAGGATCATAAGCAGTCGGATGAAGGATTGATCTTTTGAGGAATTGATTCTTGGAACCAAGGATGGTCTATATTTGGATAACAAGATTGACGATCAAGGAGCTTTGAGGATCAATAGACGTTTGTGTGTGCCAAAGGTGGATGGATTGATGCAAGAAGTTTTATCAGAGATTCATCGCTCCAGGCTGAGTATTCACCCGGGAATTTCAAAGATGTATAAAGATATGAAGAGAGTCTTCTGGTGGCCGGACATGAAGAAGGATGTTGCTGCTTTCGTCAATGGATGTGCGATCTGTTAGCAGGTGAAAGGTGATCAACAGAAGACCGTAGGATTGTTGCAGCCTTTGGAAGTTCCTAAGTGGAAATGGGAAATGATTTCTATGGATTTCGTAGATGGTTTGGCAAGGACCAAGAAGGTAAACGAAGGAATATGGGTAATCGTTGATCGGTTGACAAAGAGCGCCCATTTTATTCTGGTTAAGGCTACCAAATCTGCAGCATCTTTGGCAGAGATTTTCTTGAGGGAGATCGTCAGACTACATGGTGTTCCAGTCAGCATAGTAAGTGACCATGATCCTATCTTCACCAGTAAATTCTGGGAGGCTCTGCAGACAGCTTTGGGTACAAGATTGAGTTTGAGTACAGCCTATCATTCCTAGACCGACGGAAAAACGGAAATGCTGAACCGAATTCTAGAGGATACACTGAGGGCTTGTGTTCTGGATTTTGGTGGACCTTGGGAGGACCATATACATTTAGTAGAATTCTCGTAAAATAATAGTTATCAGGCGAGTATCAAGATGGCACCCTATGAAGCTTTATATGGAAGACCTTGTAGATCACCATCCTGTTGGGTAGAGTCGGTAGATCGTCTTGTTCTTGGTCCAGATTTGATCCGAGAGGCATCTGCGAAGGTGGAGCTTATTAAGAAGAGAATGAAAGCATCGCAAGATTGCCAGAAGAAATATGCGGACAAGAGACGAAGACAATTGGAATTTGAAGTCGGAGATGTGGTCTTTGTCAAAGTTTCCTCGATTAAAGGAGCGATCAGATTTAGAAAGATGGGAAAGCTTCCCCCAAGATATATTGGTCAGTTCCGAGTGCTTGAGAGAATTGGTGTTGTGACTTACAGGATTGAATTGCCAGTCCGAATGGCTGGAGTTCACAATGTTTTTCACGTATCTCATTTGAGGAAATACATGTATGACTCATCTCTAGTTGTGGAGCCAACAGTGCAAGAAGATTTAGAGATCGAACCGGACTTATTTTTAGTCAGGCATCCAGTCCATATAGTTGATCAAGATGAGAGGCAGCTCAGAAGCATGGTGGTGAAGCTGGTCAAAGTTCAGTGGAGTGAGGATCCTAGAGATTATACTTGGGAAACTCTGGATAGCTTTAGGAAGGCCTATTCGGAATTGTGTCCGGATAGCTGGTGATGAATTGTTTGTTTGGTTGTTAGTGTATGACTGATATGTATGCTTTAATTGTTTGAAATAAACGCTTTTGGATTATCTTTTGTTCTAAATTTTGGGGAAGAAATTCTTTTAAGGGGGAAGGAATGTGATATCCCGGAAATTTCAAGCAATTAAAATGTGATAATCTCCTTTATGAATAAATTAAAATTGGCAAATTTATCTTTTAAAAACTAATAAAAATTTGTTTGTATATGTATAAATAGATTTTAAATAAAAAAATTATTTTCGAACAAGATAAATTTGTGTTTGTTAAAATGTATATATACATATAAGTTAAATTTAAATTGGATTTAAATTGAATTTGAATTTAGATTTAAAATTCGAAAGATAGATCTCTTAAAATAATATTAGATTTAAAATATATTATATATGATTTTATTTAGAACATAATTGGTTTTATATTATTTTCTTTAAAGGATTTTATTTATATAAATTAAGAAATGTATTTGCTAAAAAGAAAATTTAATATAAAAGTTTTATAAAACAAATTTAAAATTAATTAAAACATGCATAATTACAAGCTTTAATTTATGGAAACATGTTAATAACAAGTGTAAGTTAATAAACATTAGCAAATGACCAATGTTAATAAATTTAAACAAGTGTTACTATTTTATTTTCTTTTCTTTTAATTAAAAAAATCATAAGTTAAGTCTATATATACATCTATCTCTTCTCTTCATTTTTTTTATGTCTTCAAATTTTCAAAACAAAGAAACTTAAGGCCTATAAATATTTTCGAACCTGAAATTAATTCAAAATAGCAAAATCATTTTTGTTTTAAAAGCAAAATCATTTCAACAATCAACTATATTCAACCTGAAAATCAAGACAAGATCATCTTAGTTTTCAAAGCTTAGATCATCTCAACAACAAAGAAATCTCCAATTTCAATCATTTTTCAAATTCCAGATTCAAAGATCAAAGCATTTTCTTCAACATTCATGTTTTTTTTCAAAATTCAAAACTGCTTGAAAAAGCTCTGTCGAAACATCTTAACAGGAGAGTAAACATAACAACATCTTGTTTTAACTTAGTGCATTTGATAATCTTATGAAAAATGATGTGGTATATTGTTTGCATGAGTGAAAATGGACCAGCATGTTATAAATATGAAATAATATAAGTGTGCATGTCTGTATGTATATGCATGTGTATATACATATATACCCCTTTCTTCTTTACAAGTTTAAATTTAGATCAAAAATTCAAATCTCCTCATCTATTCTCCGATAGGCTTTAGTTTTCAAACAAGATATGTTTGTTTAAACATAAGTTAAGTTTCAAAAATATGATTTAAGTAAAATAAGTTTGTAATTTTCCGAAAATTAAGAAAGAACAGTGGAAAACTAAAAACTTGTTAAATTTAACCGTCAAAATTCTCTGATTCGGGCATATAATTTGAATCGTCTGTGTAAATCAAGAATTTTAAAAGTAAGAACTTGATTTTTAGTTTGGGATCGAGAGAGATATTTGAGGCTGATTAGATTTTTGTTTTAGGGCAATTGCTAGCGACTGGTGGGTGGTGAGGCCTTAGGATCGCCACTGGAGGTAGCTGGGGAGTTGTCGAATCTAGGAAAAACGTTAATTGGGTATTTAGTCCATCACGGTATTTAGTCCACCATGGCGGTGGATTTGGCTCGGAGTAGGGTTTAAACCCCAAATTGGTTGAGGTCGGAATATTTGGCTGCTGCGTCATTTCTGGTGAAACAGAATTCATCGGACTGGGGGGCAAAGATAAGGGGTTGGTCGGTGAACCTTTGGGCAGAGGTTAGTGGTTGCTGGTGATCGGAGTTGTCGTGGCAAGGAGAATCTTGGTCGAGGTTTTGATGTTCCAGTTCGATCAGGCATCTCGATTTTGATTGTGAGCTTGTGATGGTATCTGGGTGGTCAGAATCGTAAGTAGGGGTGATCGTCATTGTGTTGAGGTGTCGGCGATGGTCAAGGTGGCGTTGATCATCGGTGCATGTGCACGGCGAGGTGGTGTGCCAGTATTTTGGGAAGAAGGTTGGCTCGAAGGAATACTCGGGGTATTTGCAGTTTTGCTCGGGTTTGTCTTCATGTCATACGTGAGCGTTAAATCATGTTTTCATATTTAAACTTAAACTAAATCTAAGTTTTTTGAAAAAAATAAAGAGAGAAGAATACTCGGGCATGACTCGGGTAGGAGCCGGGTTGAACCCGAAGCAAGATTTAAACAGTTTTTAAGTTTAGATAAAAGCAAGTTTTAAATTTAAAATAAATCTAGTTTAAACCTTTTTCTTAAATTAATTTCTTTAATATATAATAAATGTTTTCTTTAACATTTGATTTTAGAAGTTATATGATTTGTTAACTTAAATTTGTTAAGTTAAATTCTTAAATTATTTTAAAACTTAATTTAGAAATAATATTAAGTAGTTAATTAAAAATGTAAATGTTTATATTTATATGATAATAATAATTAAGAAATTAGATAACATAAATGGTTTATCTTAAAAGTTAATTAAGGTGTTGAGGATTTAAAGATTAATTAAATTAATAAAGTAATTAAAGTGTAATTAATCAATTTAATTAATTAATGATTAAGGATTAATTAAGTAAAATTAATTAAGGTTTATCGTTAATTAATTAGGATTAATTAATTTATAATTAGAGATTAATTAATTAAGTGATAGGAGATTAATTAATTAAGTGATAGGAGATTAATTAATTAAGTAATTAGAGATTAATTAATTTGAAATTTAGATTTATTAATTAATAATTAAAGATTATTAATTAATAGTCAGGGTTAATTATTTATTGATTAAGGTTAATTAATTAATAATTAAAGGATAATAAATCAGTAATTAAAGATTAATTAATTGAGTTATAAAGGTAATTAAAGAATCATTAATTAATTAAATGGTTTGTAATTAATTAATGGTCAATTAAGCAGTGTTAGGTGATTAATTCTTAAAGTAATTGATTTAATTTAAGTTATTTAAATTAATTATAGTACGGATTAATGAATCTTGCTTATGGACGATTGATTATATAGAATGTCTGGATTGATTGACATCTATAGTATGATAATCTATGATATTCTGTAATGTGATATACTTTGGATATAATTGTGATAGATATGTGTTATTTATTTATGATAAATGCTGTGTGAATTCAATGTTTTGGATTGAATTAAATTGTTTAAACTTAAACAACTTGACCTTTAAGACAACGTTTGGATTTCGATGAGACCAGGATTGGAAACAAAATTCGATTATCTGATAACCTCATCGATCCAAGTTAAACGATAGGTCATGAAATCTCAAGTAAAGATCGAGATGAAGATTCAGAGTGGAAGGGTTATTGTCGTTAACTCTGAGGGTGATTCCAAAATGAGTGTAACGATATAATGCCTTCGGTTTCGTTCGAATCCGGAATGAACTTGTATGGATGAACGCTATCAGACCATTGTTAATGGAGGATGATGAGCATTCCAAGATGTGTTCCTAAAAGTAATCGTAGCCTTAAGCCTCATCAACCGGGAATGGCTAAAATAGGGAAGGTTCATGTAAGGCTAAGTGGGTAGCACTCAAGTAGGATAAGATTTTCCCCTGTCTAAAGGTCCCTTTTTATTTGGTTGTATGGGCAGTTGTAGGCTACAACCACATGGTTGTCTTATTTGGACTATCCAGTAAAGGGTAGCTCCGGCTTTGTGATGCAGGGGATCAGGGTGGATCCTCGGTAAGGTGATCTAGGCCACGTATTGTGACAGACGGTATCCTAATAGCCTTGCCATTGTATGGAATCCAATCTCCAATAAGTGCCTGTATGGTTTTGATTGTTCCCAACTATGTTGGAACGTGAGATGTAAGCATTCCAGCTATTTCTGTATTTTATATTGAAAACCCTAGACACCATTATAATATAAGTGGATTTCCTATCAAATGTTTTGGTTATCGTAAGGGAAAAACTTGTCCGTGTTTATTTGCGGAGAGTCTTACGAGATACCTTTTATTTCTTAGGTTTTTCAAGTTAAACAACTTAACCGTTTACTCACACCAGACCCATGTCTAACCCAGAGTTTTTTATGTTTCTCTTAAACTCTTGGGTACTCAAATTTTTATGAGTAGCCAAGTGATCAGGTTTTGCTTGACGAATTTTGGAAAGCTTGGAGCAGGAGTCTTGGAGTAGCTATATGTCTATCTATTTCTGATGTGTTGAAACCTTTTTTACTCTTGTATTTTGGAATGTAATGGACAGACACGTCTTCACGACTGTCTAATATGTTGTTGTTGTGTAACAGTGTAACTCTAATGTAAATGACTATGTAATAGTTATGTGATATGTTAAATTTTGCTTCGTTCCGCTGTGAGATTCTGATAATTGTTGTTTCTTTCTTTCTATCTATTCTTTTTCTACCTATTTCTTTCTTATTGATGATGCATCTTTCTGTGGAGTGAAAGGCGGGTCATCACAGGGAGAGTGTAACGATTCATAAATTTTAAAGGTTTTAATAACGTAATTAACTGAATTTTATGAAACTTTAATTATTTGAATTTGAAAATAAAAATTTAATATTTGGGATACATCTAATTTAACATAGTAAATGATAAATTTTTATCTGAAAATATGAAATTTTATTTTTATTTTGCAATTCTATTTCAATTCAAATCAGTTTGTAACGACCCGGAAAATTTCGATCTCGAAAATTCTGAATAGTTAGGAAAGGAAGAAAAGAGATGGAAGAAGAAGAAATACAAATCCAAATTCAGAATCTCTCATTCGCGGCGGATAAAATATAATATCAAGTAATATTATTTACACAAAGAAAACTGTATCAATCAATTATATTTTAATACATCAGAGTTACAACATTATATACAAACACTGGACAGATGCAATCAACATGTCTCAGATATACAACAATATAATACAACGGAAACACTCCATGCGTTCCTGCCATCTAGCTGGCCTCCCGAGCTCCAGAACGGCCTTACCTGAAAATCGGTAATACTCAGTCTGACCCGAGCATTACGTCAAAGTAACACCCAGGTCAAGCTGGAAACCAACATAAGTAAACCCATCTAACATGAAATACCAATGCGTACAACTATTTTAAAACCCGGGTAACTCGTATCTTATTACGAGTCCTTAACTTGCCATAATCAAACTTATTTCACACACAATCCTCCAAAAACCACTACATAATTTAAATGGTCCAACTTACTAGAATTATTCCATTCTAGCCTATTGATTTCACATATCAATCTATAAAGAATCGAAGTGGTTTCGGATATTTACAAACACCCAACTTCGGTCTCTTCGAACTCCCAGGAGTAAACACTCCGACCAATGATCATCTCGCCCAGTCGACGCTGGCCTCCAGATGATGCAAAACTTCGTATGAAACCTCGCCCCGACCCAAGCCTTCATTTCCCCCATGACTGGCCTCTGGTGCTTCCATGATGGAGCGGTAACCATCTTTTCGATCTTGACAAAAACCACTTTAAAACCCTACATCGACCCAATTCCGACGCAGGACGAACTAGAATAGCTTCAAATATTTTTTTCCAATCTTGTCAAACCCCCTGCTCGCTACAGCCAAGTTTCGATCCATACCAGTGCCATCGATCACCAAAAAAAACTTTAAATCCAAAATTCGTTCGCCACAAGAATTCTCTCTCGATTCTAAGTTAAAATTTTTGATCTAACTTCTAAAAATCATGGTTTCAAATGGAGACTACAATTATATAGGTGAATCCAAGAATTATTATGCTTGAGTTTTACCTATTTATAATTTTTCACTGTCTTTTCAATATTTCCATAATTTTACTAAATTATTTCACTTAAAAATAATTTTAAATCTTAGTAAATGTATAAACAAACATAATTCGTTTGAAATCCTAAGTCTAACAGAGACTAGATAGGGAGAGTTGGAATTTTTGATTTAAATTTTGAACTCTGTAACTTAAAACAGAGGTGATACAGATATATTCATACATGTACACAAGTTCCTGCTTTCATATATACATATGTCTAGATCTACACAACTTACATACATAATTTCAAACATGCATCCAGTTTTACTTTCAACATTTACCCTACGAATCCAAATTAAAATTTGTTTAAGCATTGATTACACACCTTATTTTGAAACAACAGTGAAAGTTTCCTTCCTGAAGCTAGTAAACTTCTTTAATCTGAATTACTTGAGTTTGATCTAGTATTGAACCTCGCTGTTGAGTTGATCATCAGGTATTAAAGTTGAAACTGGACTTGTTTTGAATTGATTTTCTACCTTTAATTCTTTGGCTTGAATTTGAATTTGTTTGATTGCTTTTATCTCAAGTTTAACATTTTACTTTTAATTTTCTTTAGATCGGTTTGAAAAGAAATGAAGAAAGAAAAAAAATGTCCTGGCTGAATATATTTTTTATATTTATTTTACAATTTCAAATGGGAAAAACTTTACCACTTGTTATCATAATTTTACAAGTTTTTATTTCCTATGTTCATGGTTTTACAAATGTTTTTTGTTAAATCAATTGTGTTTAAGTCCTTCTTTAAATTAATTTTATAACCTTTGTTTTAAATCCTTACTTAAATTTTATTAATACTTTCTTATGTTAATATATTTATATTATAGGTATTTAGCTTACATTTATTTTTATTCATTTATGGATTACGCTTACAAATGTGTGTGTGTGTATATAAACTATGGTTTATTCCAAGTATTAAAAGAAAGTATTTTAAATCTTTTATTAGATCTTACACATACATTTACAAACTAATTTTTTTTAAGAATAATATATATTTCTTATAAATTTTCAAAAGATATGTATATTTTTAAAACTTTTATTAATTATTGTCTTAATATCATATTATATTTACAACTCTAATTATATATTTTATTTTATTCAAAATACAACTATTAAATCTAGTTAATCATTCAATTATCAGATACCAACAATTCGGGTTATCACATTTCTTTCCCCTTTGAATCTTTTCATCCTCGAAAAGAAACGAAGCTAGAATTACTGAAATTCTTATTACCAGAAAATTATTCTTTGATCACTTTTAAAACACCTTTAAAATCTACATAATATTATAAAATAGTTTTATAAAAAATACTTTTTATAACTCGATGTTTCCACATGTCTATCTTCGTTCTCACAGAAATTTGGTCATAAGTTGATCAGACGTAAGACTAAAAATTTATAAGTGCTTGGCAGACCCGTTTTCAACATCCAGTGAAAATACTTTGAAAAATAATTTTATTGAAAACCTTGCGAAAATATAGAAAATGTTTTGAAAATAGAGGAAATATCATTGGTGAGAATACTCTAGAAATCATCACTCCCATCCACGGTCGCAGTTAACCTGGTGGTTACGTTGCCATCCGACAAAATCCATAGATAACTGTAGGCCTCCGCGCCCCACAATTACGCCATGGAACCCGCTACAGATCGCAGCTACAACCAAGGTTACGTTGCTATCACAACAAAAACTCATATAACTATAGGCCTCAGCGCCCTCGAATTCCGCTGCCAAAAGAATGAAAATTTTCCACTCCCACATAGGTTGCAGTCTACCGATGTAAAATTAAACGTAGACTGTTGGCTCTCAGCAACACACACGACTTTCATTATATCACCATAGGTCGTAGTCTACCGATATAAAATCAAATGTAGACTGTTGGCTCTCAGCAGCACACACGACTTTCGCTATAGTCTGTAGTAGATCGCAGTGACGTCGAGTTACACTGTCGTCACAGCATAACCCAAATGCCTTTGTAGGCATCATCGCCCTCGACTTTTGCTACACACTACACAAAATCCTCAGGAACTAGTTTTGGCCGGACTCCTCACAGGATCAACTTTAGAACCCCCCTTAAGGTTCAAGGCAGTACCACCCTGTGGCACTCCTAAGAAGTTAATTTCAAGGGAGCGCCTTTTTCCCCAGAGCCAATCTCAAAACACTTTATACTATACTCATATAGTATCTTCCAAATCATACACCTAGTATGAATCTCAAATAAATCCCCTTTCATAAAATTGATTATCCCAAAATTGATAATTCTCAACTAGGCTTTCTAAATCTCCAAAATTGATTTTACCCAAATATCAAAAAGCCTTTTCATAATCCATTGATTCCAAAAACCTTTCCTCAAAATCATTCTCATAAGATCCTTTATATATATATATATAATCTTGAAAAATCTTTGGATCATTTCAAACTTGTATAAATTCCCTTTTATACTTCAAATACTTTCAAAAACCCTTTTATTTCTGGCTAGATTCATCAAGGGAAGATTTATCTTATATAACAGATATATATATATATATATATATATATAACTTTACCAAATCAAATATTCAAAATTTGATTGCTATGCCATAAAGTTATTAACCATATTCCCTCGCTACCATTGAAATCCTTATTTCATCATGTATTTCACAAAATATACTTTTCATTTCAAAGAACATTTTCATTTCTTATCCACAAACTTTCAAATATCAATTTCATTCAAACCCGTACGATGTACTCATATCATCTATACGCTATATCAATCTGATCGCTCACTCGATCACACAATTTCACTTTCGAACTAGCATCATCCAGCCGACTTCGTAGTGTGGACTCAGATCTGGTTTCCTAATCAGAAACCGTCATTCTCCTTGCATAGCCATAACTATGATAGAGAATATCCCGAACCAATCAACAATCCATATCTAGGTTCGCCGTCGAAAATCGAGTGAAAATCCCAACTCAAATCGATATAACTATCTCGAAATTCCGTGCTCGAATCTGGATCAAACACTATGTGAATAGAATAATATACGTACATCCTACATATTTATCATCATTGATTATCAACCAAATCAATTTCTCCTTTCTATTCACATCCAATTTTGATTTCTATTTACTTATTCACATTTACCTCAATTTGTTTGGGATTATCACTATAATCCTTATCTCAATTGGATATTCAATCATAAACAGTTTGAACTCTGTCCAGCTTAAATTTAGAAAACAGCTTGATTTTTTTTAAAATAAATAAGTAGTTGAAAAATAATTATTAATTTGTGAAATAGCGGTAAAATAGTTAAGTAATTTTAAAATAATTGGAAAATAGTCAAATAGTCATAGAAATTTTAAATAATTTACAAAATAGTTGTGAAATAGTAATTAGTTATAAAGTAGTTGAAAACTAGTAATTAGTTTATAACACAGTTAAAAAAATTATTAAATAGTTCCAAAAATAATTGTAAAACTAGTATAAGATAGTTTTAGGTTTAAAAAGAAAAATTGTATAGTAAATAGTTTGGAAAATAGAATTATATTAAACAATTTATTTTGGAAATAGTTCAGAGTCAAACTGTTCGATTCCTAATCTCCAATCCCATTAATTCAATTTAAATTTCCACTTCCATTTAAATTGACCCAATTCCAATTTAAATAACTTCAATTTCCATTGAAATTGATTTAATCCTAATTCAAGTTGAAATAATCCTCAATTTCTTTCCCAAATTACAATCAAATTCCATTTGAATTTACTTATTCAACTTTAATCACAATTTCAATTAATTCAAATGAATTTCAAATTGAACTAATTTCAATTCATATCAATTTTAGTATGAATTAATCCCAATGTCCATTTGAATTTTGAACACATTCAACTTAAATTTCATTTCAAATTAATCCAATTCAAATTTTCCATTTGGATTTTTTAAACTTATCCATCTTCAATCACAATTCCAATTAATTCAAATCAAATCCAATTTGAACTAATTCGATTTAAATCTCAACATTAAACCATTTCGAATTACAAATTCGAGTTAAATTTTAAATTTTGATTTAATCCCTTAAATCAAATTAAATTTTATTTTTAAATCAACAATCTTGATCTTTAAACAATTTAACTCTGAGTCAGAATTTCAAAATTCCATTTTAAATTATCTTTATTTAACTTCTTTCAAAGCTCAAATAAGAATTCAAAAACAATTTATCTTCAGAATCAAATTTCATTTCTCAAATTTTTAACTTCAAAACCAAATTCTTAGTTTCATAGATTATTTATAATAATAGAATATTATCCGGATAAATAAACATCCGAATTTATCCAAACACCAATTAACAGCATCCATTTCAATTTCAAGATCTCAAATCCATTTTGAGATCACACAAACTCCAAATTCAGATCAACCATTTAACTTCCTAAGTTAAATCCTAATTTCATATTGAAATTTCCAAATGAGGTTGTTCATTCAAACTTATTTAACTTCCTCTAAGTTAAATTCAATTTAAATCCGTTGACCTTACTCAAATTTGAATTCCCACTTCGAATTTCAAAAATTCTTTCCCACTTATAAGTTCAAAAATTATATCACTTTGGGTTTTCCTCATTATATTCCAAGTAAAAATTTAAAACACTACACTTAGAGTTTGTTTCAAATCATCTCTGATATTATGTATATTCCTCATATATATATATATATATATATATATATATATCCTTTGCACACCAAGTTATACTTAAATTTTAAAACACCTTTGGTTTTTAATTCAAAACAAATTTCTTTAACATTTCCAAACAACTTTTTATTTAAAATAAGACTACATTCAAAAATAGTATGAATAATATTAAGTTTATTCTTTTCTTTCAACACTTTGAAACAATTCAAATTTCTGGGCCTAGACTTAAAACTCACAATTTAGATCATCTTCAGTTCTAATTTATAAGTCATACTTGCCTAAATGTATTACTTCCTTAAAACATTTCATTTTCCTTACTCATTAACACACATTTCATTATTATTTTATTCTGAAACTCTTTCCCAAATTCAAGATTTCAATTTCAGTTTGAATCCATTTCAAACCTATCTTTATTTAATTTCAATTTGGTTGTATTTCTATTACCACTTAATTTAATTCCAATAATTTAACAACCAATTACTTTAATATTTATTAGAAAGAAATATTGCTTAATATATCAAAATATATTCTTATATAAAATCATTTAAAATCTTTATATAAGAAAATAACAAGTACGCTCTCATATATATACACACACGCACACACACACATACATACACGCTCTACTCATTCTAGGGTACCATTGACCCTATCCTTAATGAGTAATCTCACCAGAGCCAAGGTTCTCGCCTAACCTTCTGCTCTGATGCCAAATGTAACGACCCAGAAAATTTCAATCTTGAAAATTTGGAATAGTTAGGAAAAGAAGAAAAAAGATAAAAAAGAAGAAGAAACAGAAATCATAATTCAGAATCTCTCATTCGCAACGGATAAAATATAATATCAAGTAATATTCTTTGCACACAAAAAATTGTATCAGTCAATTACATTTTAATACATCAGAGTTACACCGTTATATACAAACACTGGACAGATACAATCAACATGTCTCAGATATACAACAATATAATACAGCGGAAACACTCCATACGTTCCTACCATCCAGCTCGCCTCCTGGGCTCCAGAACGTCCTTACCTGAAAATCTGTAATACTCGGTCTGACTTGAGCATTACACCAAAGTAACACCCAGGTGAGGCTGGAAACCACCGTGAGTAAACCCATCTAACATGAAATACCAATGCATACAACTATTTTAAAACCCGGGTAACTCGTGTCTTATTACAAGTCCTTAACTTGCCATTCAAACTAATTTCACACACAATCCAGCAAAAACAACTACATAATTTAAATGTTCCAACTTACTTGAATTATTCCATTCCAGCCTATTGATTTCACATATCAATCTTTAAAGAATCGAAGTGGTTTCGCATATTTACAAACATCCGACTTCGGTCTCTTCGAATTCAATACCATCTTAACCCATATTTTTCAAGTGAATTACAATTCAACTTTAAATACAAGATGTCACTTTTTACACAGTAATTCATCATCGATAGATAACCACATTATCATTGTCTACCCAGCATATCATATCACAAAATATTTCATATCGTAGATATCAATCAAATCAGGGCATTTAATTATCATGTAATCATTCATAAGCAAGGTGGACCATTTCCAAAATTAATTTAATTTATCTCTAATTAAATTAATTACTAAACTTTTAATCACTTAGATTACCTTTACTTAATCATTAATTATTTACAAATCAATTAATTAATCATCCTCTAATTATCCATCTTAATTAATCATCCTTGATTAATTATTTTCTAATTACATTAAGTAATTAGCCTTTAATTAATTACACAAATTAATTATCCTTAACCATTTACAGTAATTAACTTTTTTTTTACTTTCATTTTCATCAATGCTCAGTTAATTATATTAATTAATTATTCTATAATCACTTATCATAGATTAATTATTCTTCAATTAATTACATAAATTAAACCTTAATTACTATCAATAATTACATTAATTAATGATCCTCTAATTACTTCTTTAATTAATTATTATTCAAATTAAACATGGTTAACAATTAATCTTTAATTAATCACATTCATTAATCAACCTTGATTAATCACATTCGGTAATTAACTATTCTTAATTACTTACCTCAATTACTTATCTTAAATAACTCTTAAAATTAATTAAACCTTTAATTAATTACATTAAGTAATTAATCCTTAATTATTCCTACAAAGTAATTAATCTTCTTATTAATTACACGAAGTAATTAACCCAAATTTCTTCTATTAATTAATTTTCCTTCAGTAATTATCCATTAATTACTTCCATTAAGTAACTTTCCTTTGATTATTAATATTAATCAATCATCACTTATTAATTTCATTAAGTGATTAACCTTTAATTAATTTTACTAATTAATTATATTTAACTCATCACGACCTCAATTAAGTAAAAATTAATACCTATTTAAATTAAATACTTAATTACATCATTATTCTCTATTTAAGAATCATTTAGGAACTAATTTCATAATTACATTTAATACCAAATCAAAACAAATTTGAATTACAAGATCACTTGACTCACAATTTATAATGAAATTTGTTTTGAGAAATTAACTACACTTGCTCTTTTAAATAAAACTTGTTTAAATATTAGTTTCACAATTTATACTTTTACTCCTGTCAACTAAATTTACCCATGCTTTAAACCTCGGTACATGCTTTCCATTTTGTTTCTTTTAAACTTGTTAACAACCTGTGACGCCCCACCTCTATACCCACGCTAGCCAAGAACACTACGGTGTAGTGCTGTCAACTAGCACGTAGAATAAGGCTATTGAGGAGCGAACATCCGTGTAATTGCTTTGTGCGAGCACCGATATGTCAGAAAGAAAAAAACATGCATTTTATTGCAGGAGGAAAATCCGACATACCGATACAAACTCAAAGCTACTACACAGTGGCTATATTAGTTTCGAACAAAATATAGAATAATAACACGGATAATATAAATGCGGAACACAGATAAAACGGAAAGTCTCATATATATAATAACTGATGTCAGTTACAATACATGTGATACAATACATATGATACAACTACAACTGTCGACTCTGGAAGTTATATATACACAAGTACATTATCGACTAATATACATGAATACATATCAACCTATACTGTGACACGACAACTCCAAAAGACATGAAAAGTCTTCATAGATAAAACAGCAACCCAAAGCAAGATTTCTTCAACCTGAAATAACTCGGGTCTGACCCGAGTATTAAATTCAAAAGAAAATAATACATGGGTCGGTCTAATTGTGACGCCCCACCTCTATACCCACGCTAGCCAAGAACACTACGATGTAGTGCTGTCAACTAGCACAGAGAATAAGGCTGTCGAGGAGCGACCATCCATGTAACTTCTTTGTGCGAGCACCGATATGTCAGATAGTATAGCATGCATTTCATTTAAGGAGGAAGTCCGACATTACGATACAAACTCAAAGCTATCACACGGTGGCTATAAATAATCTTCGGAAACAAACATAGAAATAAGCATAACGCCAATCAGTCACAGACATCCATATCACAAAGGCGGAAGAAGATATGAATATATAACTAACACATGAAAGTGTACATCAGGGTAGTGGTCAAAAAGATCCACAATAATACAAAAGAATAGCAACACGTGCTATACAAAAGAATACAACTATGAGTCTATATCTCAAGTGTATACAACAAAAACTGCTAATCTAAATAGTTAGCCAAAAGTCAGAGTAGCAAACCCCGGGGGAGAAGTCAAGCAGAAGCACCTGTAACATCTCGGTCTGACCCGAGTATTATTTAAGAAAATAATAAACGGATCAGTCTAGCTATAAATATCAGATGACATGGTATAAAATAAAAGATACGGAATAACATAAAACATCCATACTAACATACTACTATAAGTATGAAAATGATGATCAACAGAAGATCAATCAATAAGAGATAAATCAATATCACAAGAATCTTCTCAAAGATCCAAAGAGGGAATCATACCCTAAACTTATACTCATAACAAGTCAATGACATAAATTCCAGAAATCAACACAGGAAATCCAGAAATCATAGAAAAAGGGAAAGAGGCCTATCACATGACAGTCCAAAGACCATGGGGAGCTACCCCATATGGATGAGTCTGAGTCACCCGAATGAGGTCAAGGCTAACCAAAAAGCTAAAAGGTATGTGTGAATGGAATCACACAAATGGTGTCTAGCCTAACCTCGCAAACAAAAAGGTATGTGTGAATGGAATCACACAAGTGGTGTCTAGGCTAACCAAAAAGCAAAAAGGTATGTGTGAATGGAATCACACAAATGGTGTCTAGCCTAACCTCGCAAACAAAAAGGTATGTGTGAATGGAATCACACAAGTGGTGTCTAGGCTAACCAAAAAGCAAAAAGGTATGTGTGAGTGGAATCACACAAGTGGTGTCTAGCCTAACCTTGCAATGAAAGAGACATCGTGCAATTGCTAGTCTAATTCATAAAGCGATCATCAAGATCAACGAGAAGTGTTAATTACACTAAGCTAGTAAATATAAAAGTTTAGCTTCATGTCCCATAACCACTTGCTTAACTTAAATATTTACGAACAAACTGTAAATCTTCACTAATAAAATTGTCACAAGAGGTCCAATCGAACAAGTCCAAGAATTAACCGACGAAGTGAACGCAAGCGTTTCATACCACATGTTTTACTAAGTCGTTTAATTAGATTTCTCATCCGAGTGAGGTAAAGGTTTGTATATACTAATAGATTGTAAAACGGTTTAAGAAAAGAGCTTTGTTATTAAAAATAGAGTTGAAATTGTTTGTTAAAAGAGTTTTGATATTTACTACTAGTATTGAAACCTTTATATTATAAAGTGACAAAACACAGAAGCAATTGTAGAAACAATCAGTCACAAAAATCGCATACGGAGATGTGAATAAAATCCAAGGAAATCAGCTCAATGTTTTTCAGATAAGATCCCCTACGGAGGGGGGGTCCAAGGGGGTGGCAACCCCCCAAGGTGGGGGTGCGGGGGCAACGCCACCGCTTACGGGGTTCGACCTGCCCGGTCAGGTCGCGGGGGTCCAGGGGGCAGCGCTCCCGGCGGGGTGCGGGGCAGCGCCCCCGGTGGCGTGCGGGGCAGCGCCCCGTCCAAAACGGTATGACCCAGTGAAGACAAAATGAGGTCTAACGACCTAAGAGGAATAGGGTCGAGCGACCTAATGGTTGCGACCTAGGGGTCTAAGGAGTCAAGCGACCTAGTGGTGTTCGCGACCTAACGATGACTCACGACCCAACATGGCCGACCTAACAGAGGTTGCGACCTAACAGAGCAACTGGACGAGCGACTTAACAAAGTGGCTGAGTGACCTAACTGGAGAAAGCGACCTATAGGTCATGCGACCTAAAGTAGTAAAGAGCCGTACGTGTTAACGAGTTAACGACCTACGACCTAGGTCCATACGACCTACGACCTAAGGTCCATACGACCTACGACCTAATACTTCGCGACCTAGCGACCTAAGGGGATAAGGGCCTAGCGACCTAACATTCAAACGACCTACGACCTAAGGAGCTTGCGACCCACGACCTATGGTCCATACGACCTACGACCTAAAACGTCGTGACCTAGCGACCTAAGGGGATAAGGGCCGAGCGACCTAACATTCGAACGACCTACGACCTAAGGAGCTTGCAACACACGACCTAAGGTCCATACGACCTACGACCTAAAACGTCGCGACCTAGCGACCTAAGGGGATAAGGGCCGAGCGACCTAACATTCGAACGATCTACGATCTAAGTCCGAAGCGCCGAGCGATCTAACGTTATAGGCCATTTTAGGTCGGAAACGAGCTATTTGAAGGCCGAGACTTTTCCACACGAACGACCTAGCAAAGGCAAAGCGACCTAAGGGCAGATTTTCACCAAAAACACTTATAGTTGGAATTTTTCGCCAATCCAATCCAAACCAAATGCAAATGTACATGCTAAAGTGATAGGGAATCATTCCCAACAGTCCAATATAGATATAGACTAGATTTGTGGGATAAAAATCTCACCTTTGCACCAAATATCAATGAAAATGAAGTTTTAAGCATGCAAGAATCAATCCCTCTTCTATCTAAGCACAAGAAGCTTGAATCCAATGTCTTCTTCTTGAATTTGGAGTAGAAAGATGGATTGCAATTGAATTTGAGTTTTGGAAATTTTAATTTCCCATTCCCTCCACCATTTTTGAAGAAGCTTGAAGACTTAGGCAAATAGAAATGAAGTTATGAAGAGGAGGGGTGACGGTTGGGTCTAATAGGCTAAAAGCCCAACCCAAAGTCTCAAGTGAAAAAGTAGTGAAATTCTACTATCTCCAATCATATCAATGTTTATACTTAAAAGTGTTGTAAACAGCATTTCAAACTCAATGGAAGTGGTTGCGAGTCCTAATATGTCCGTTTGCAAAAAGTAGCTGTTCGGACCAAAATCCGATTAACGATTTAATATTTAAATATAAACTCGATAAATATGCGGGTTGTTACAGACTCCCCTCCTTAAAGAAATTGCGTCCTCGCAATATATATATAAGATGGAAATAAAAAGTAACAACCATAAAAGCATATTAACACAAGAGAAATTTGAAATAAGAAGTTCACCTCAAAGAGCAGGAGAAAGCAAGTCCGGATGTGTACGCTCGATGAATTCTCTAGATTCCGAAGAATAATCCTTAGGATTTGAGGACCATTGAACCTTCACAAGTGGAACATCTTTATTTCGAAGTCGTTTAACCTCAGAAGCTATAATTCGAATAGGATGTTGTTCATAAGTTAAATTCGGCGAAACTTCAATTTCTTCCACAACAGCAGGCTCAAGAATAGAATCGGAATCCCGAAGAAATTTCCGTAATTGAGAAACGTGAAATACGTCATGCATAGCACAAAACTGAGCCGTCAATGCAAGGCGATAAGCCATGGAACCAATATGTTCAGTGATAGGAAATGGCCCAATATATCGAGGCGCTAACTTCCCCGATCGACTGAAACGTACAACACCCTTCATAGGTGAAACAAGAATAAAAACTGGATCTCCAACAGAAAATTCTAATTTCCTTCTTCGATTATCGGCATAGGATTTTTGTCTACTCTGGGCTTCTTTCATCCTATGTCGAATAAGTTCAATCTTCTCTATGGAGTCTCGAATAAAATCTGGACCTAAAACCAGCTTCTCACCGGCCTCAAGCCAACAAGAAGGAGATCGGCAGGGCCTTCCATAGAGTGCCTCGAAAGGTGCCATACCAATACTAGATTGGAAGCTATTATTATAGGAAAATTCAACAAGTGAAATATGATCTTCCCAACTTCCACCAAAATCAAGCACACAAGCACGAAGAAGATCTTCAAGAGTTTGATTCACACGCTCGGTTTGTCCATCGGACTGGGGGTGATAAGCAGTTGATATGCACGTAAATGTGCATATTTTTACCACCATATTTATTCTATTTAAATTAAATAAATGATCATATTGGGTATTTTAACTTGTTTTAACCAAAATTCATTTTAATTCCAAATTTTCACATATTCATCTTCATATAGGGGCAAAAACGGTCATTTAAGTGCATATATTTCTTTGAGAAAAATTGATTGGAAATTTATATATTTTTTTATAGGACAATGGTCTCAAATAGGAGTGGTTTCATGAAGAAATATGCATGCACAAAGAATATAAAGGAATGAAGATGGAAATAATTCAAAGTGAAGATCATGGAGGACCCCACCTACCCACCTACCTTAATGTACAAATTAAAGGCTAATGCACATGCTTTTGGACTTAATGGCTTCATGTACACTTAATGGGGGATTAAGACATGTTAATGATTACTTGGCCTCCACACTTCCTAAGGGGCATTTTGGGCATTCTCCAAAAAAGTGAATTAGGGTTTCTAACTTGTATAAATACCCCTTATGTTTTATGTAGCCATCTCTTCTCTTAGTCTCTCTTAGGCCTCCTTCTCTTTAGTTTAGTTTGGATCAACTAACAGAAAGCTCTCTTTCTCTTTTAATGGCTGCTTAGCCAATTTTTATTTTTTGTAATCTTTTTTATTTTATGCAATTTAATACATGCTCTTTCCTTTTCATGTTCATTTACTTTCATGTTGTAGTGTAGGTTTCTCTTATTTCATGCAAGTAGATTAGTTTTGTTTCTTTGCTTTGCTCTCTTTTTCTTTCTTTTTTGCTTTCATGTTGCTTTCTACATTTGTTGATTTGATAACAAATATGAGAGCTTAATCCCTACAATTTAGGGGTAATGAATCTCTCTAGTATGTAGATGCAACATTTTGATGTTTATACTCTCTTTTTGTGCTTTAATGGAAACATTTGAAGTGGTTTAATGATGTTGTTTAGCTTTGAATTTGATAGTCTATGTTGTTCATAACAAATAGGCTATGCTTAAACAAACATAACACAAATTGCCTCTTCATCTAAATATGACTATGGCAAAGAAGTGAATGTTGAAATTGAAATTTGATAGCCTATATTTCTAAACAATAGTTAATAGGCTATGCTTAAAATAGATTTCTATTTCAACTTGTTGTCATATTTCATGAGAGTTAAATGTGTATTAGTGGTTGTGTTATAGTTTGATGGTTTATATTGAGCTAATTAATAGCACAAATATACCGTACTTATAATAAGCACATCAACTAATTCACTAATGACAAGAAAAGAGAGATCATAACTTCAATTTGTTGATTTATGTGATCTAGAGAGTGGAAATTGCCTCTAAATTGTCTTAACACTCTCATATTTTTATCTATTTTCTTTTCTCATTTTTCTACATTTTTTTTAGTTAATCACTCTTTCAACTTCGGTTAATTTGATTGAATAGAATTTTTAAAATCATCAATTCCCTGTGGATCGACCCGTATTCGCCGCGTGCTACATTCGTACACCGTGCGCTTGCGGTTATTTTTAATTCAAATTCGTTCGACGGTTTTCTAAACCGATAGAATTTCCGTCGACGAACAAGTTTTTGATAGAATTTCCGTGCTTCAAGGATAACAGACCATCCACCACTGAACAACAACATCCAGAGCCCAATCGCCTCGCCAACCACCGTTTCAATCGCTCGAAACATCTCCCCAAATCACAGACTGCTGCTATCAACAAAACTTCAAGCAACTTCCACCTAGAACTCGAAAACCCTTGAATCAGCGCTTGAAATAGTTTAACTTTATGAATTTGGATTAAGAGGATTTTTGGAGCGTGATTTCGATTTTGATTAATAAACTGTGGGCACGAGATTGTTGAATTAAGGAATTTTTTTTTTTGCCCTTTGCTGCTAATTGATTGTCGGGCCTTGTGGGTAAATTAATGTGTTAGCATGACTTGGTTTTGGTTTTGACTTTTGAATTTGATTTTGGGTGTGATAATATATATTTTTTTTAAGTAAAACCCTACTTTTAAGTTTCCTTTCAAAAAAAAAAACAAGAAAAAAAATATTGTATATATCTTAGTTTTTAATTTTCAGTGTGCCAAAGCAGGAAATAAAGGAAGAATAGCTTGCTGAAAATTGCTTCCTTAGCTAGCCAAAATAAATTGCTCTGCTTGCTAAAAAATTCTGCTTTCGTTTCTTTTGAATTGAATTGTTGACTGCTTGCATTTGCATTTTAAAAAATAAAAAAAATTCATTCGTAGTTGCATTGTTAATACACGTTTAGTTTCTGTTCTGCATTTCATCTTAGATTTTGATTAATAATAACGGTTAGACATCGATAACACTTAATTGTATATTGACAATTTGTTTTTTTTTGAATAATTTAATTTCTTGGTGTCTAGGCTACGGCAGAGTAATAACCATTTACAAATATTACGGTGATTCGTAAATATTATAGTGGTTGTTCCTTTGAAGGTACTTAAACCTTCGGCTGCATTGCTACGGTGATTCGTGGTGCACCGATAAATCCTGCCCGTTACCTGGCTGAGAACTATCTTGTTTATCTAAGACAACTTGTGAATATACAATTTTGGGTTAACTTAGGATAAATCATTTGTAATTAACCCTTGCATTCACTTAGTTGCATTAGTTCATGCATATTAAAAAAAAATTCAAAATCCAAAACTAAAAAAAATTGTCAATATTTCTTAACTTAGTTTTCTTTTCTTTTCTTTTGAAAATTTTCAAATCAAAAATCCAAAAAAAAAATTAAAATCAAAAATCCAAAAAAATCTTTTCAAAAAAAAAAATTGAAATCCAAAAACAAAACAAAAATCAATTTTCGATTTTGAAAAATAGATTCTACTTGTAAATATTTTTGTTTATAAAAAAAATACCAAAAAAGAAAATCTTGAAAATGTCCGAGTTTCCTTTTTCTTACTCGCTTGAATTTAACTGCGAAAATCAATATAATCCATATGAGTTCACCCCAAATTCGTATGGATATTTTAACAACTTTTGTGTAAATAATACAAATTTCGAACAACAAAATTTTCAAAACAATGACCAACGTTCGACTCTTGAAAATAGCATTGAAATGATTTCATCTTTACTCGAACTTTCTACACGACAAAATCAAGAGATAAATGATTTATGTAATTCTAATTTGTGTAATAACTCGAGTCGAGGATTTCAAAATTTGAATTCAATTCAAAATTCAAACGATTACGATTATAACCCATGCCAATTTAATTTCGAGCTCCAAAATGAAGTCCAAACTCAACATGAAAATGGGAACAACTTTTCAAACGAATTTGGCAAACGGAATAATCTTAACCATGTTACGAGTGAAAATTTTTGTTCTCAACAAATCCAAATCGAAAATTCTCCATTTAATAACTATAAATTGGATTTTGTTGAACAAATGAATGAAATTTACGATGATCACATGGATTTGTTGTTTGAAACTTATATGAAACAACGTGAACAACAAAATCAAATCTCAACGTGTGATGAGTCAAGTGATAATCCATCTTTTACCCAAATCGACGATTTTCAAATAACAACTTTTGAATTTGATAATGACGATCTTAATCAAGTTGTTGAAAATACGGTAATTGAGTTGGATTTCAATTCTTTTGAGGGTGCGAAACTCGATTTAAATTTCGATCTTCCTTTTTCTGAAAATTTGAATACAACAACTTTGAATTTTGAACTTTATTTATGTAATAAAGTTGTTGATAATCCAACAAAGAAGGACGAATTTAATGAACACGAATTTTTTGGACTTTTGGATGACGAGTTGTTAAATTCCGAAGGGGAAGATGAAAATCACCATTTTGATTTTGAAATCAATAATTGTGAAAATGTTTTCAATGATAAGCTTGAATTTCAAATGGGTGAAAATAAACTTGAGCTTCAATCAATTGTTTTGTCGACCCTGAAAATCATCGAAAATAAAACAACTCGTACGATTTTTAATAAAACGACATTCGTTTTTCCAAATCGACAATCAACTTCAAATTCTTTTACGATTTGGTTTTTCGTGCTTAAGCCGTGTCTCACGCATTTGACGAGACAAATGAATTGGTCTTTGGAAGACCGTTTCATTTACTTTTTGACTATATACTTTCTCATCTCTTGTAAATAATAATCTTTCATGTAAATATTAGATTTTTATTTTATTTTTCTCCTTCCACTCGGGTTGACTGTGGGGACACAGTCAAAATCAAGTGTGGGGGGAGACTCATTTTCTTTTAGTTTTTTCATGATTAAATTTTCATTTTTTCTTTTTTCTTCCAAAACTCAAAAAAAAAAATATCAAAATTTTAAAATACAAATTTTTTTTTAGCATTTTGATTTATTTTTAAAGAAACACTATAGGATAAATATATGGTTTTGGTTTATTAAATTGAAATTTTTGAAAATTTATTCGTCTTAACAAAACTAAAAATGAAGTTTGATTATAAATAACAATGGTTTAACTGGTATATAGGAAGGTTCATACGTGTTAATTATGAAATAAATCCTAATTGAAAATCTTTGTTTTAAAAGTGGTGAATTTAAAGTAAAGGATATAACATTTTTTTTGTCTTCTAAGTTAAATGGTGCTAAGATAATTTTGCAAAACTCCCTCTCAAAAAAAAAAATTAATAACATCCAAGTATTCACTCTCATTTAAAAGTCCTCACGGTTATGCAGGGGTGATTACTTGGAATTTTTGATTATGTGCTTTCATACTCATTTAAAAGTCCTCACGGTTATGATGTATGGAACACATGTATGTAAAAAAAAAGAGACTTAATAAAAACCACCTACGGTCGATAGTGTATGCATGAAAGTGTGTGCACTCGCCATGCTCTGTACTCCCCTCACATAAGCCCGAAAGGCAGTGCATGGGTGGTATATCTGGCCTCAGTTTACCTGAGCTAGGTGTGTAATTTTTCTTGCAAATAATGAGAGAGCAAGCAATTGAAATCCTAGCACTATTTTTACTTATTTGATTTGATTTGTTATTGAAAAGAAATTAAAATACCACTTTGATAAACTTTAATAATCAACTAAGGATTCATTCGATAATTACACTTTGTTATCAACCGAAAGAACGAGTTAAACTATAATCTATTCGTTATGATAACTTGATTTTTGTTGAAAATTTTGACGAGTAAATGACATAAATTTTCAAGATAATAACCAAAACCTATATTTAAATTATTTGTGTCAATTTAAAAATAAATCCTTCATTTGTAAATATTTTCAAAAACTTGCATTCATCTCTTTGTAAATAAATCTTGCATTTGTAAATATTTTCATCCTGCATTTGGATTTTGTGGGTAGTATCCGCTGAAAACCCTCACGAGACAACACTCGTCCTACTAGGGACACCCAAAGGTTTAACGGCTTATTGCATACACTCAATGCAATCGTGCTCCCTACGAAAACGGATTTATCTTAGTTTTAGTTTATTCGAGGACGAATAAAAAGATAAGTGTGGGGGTATTTGATATGCACGTAAATGTGCATATTTTTACTACCATATTTATTCTATTTAAATTAAATAAATGATCATATTGGGTATTTTAACTTGTTTTAACCAAAATTCATTTTAATTCCAAATTTTCACATATTCATCTTCATATAGGGGCAAAACGGTCATTTAAGTGCATATATTTCTTTGAGAAAAATTGATTGGAAATTTATATATTTTTTTATAGGACAATGGTCTCAAATAGGAGTGGTTTCATGAAGAAATATGCATGCACAAAGAATATAAAGGAATGAAGATGGAAATAATTCAAAGTGAAGATCATGGAGGACCCCACCTACCCACCTACCTTAATGTACAAATTAAAGGCTAATGCACATGCTTTTGAACTTAATGGCTTCATGTACACTTAATGGGGGATTAAGACATGTTAATGATTACTTGGCCTCCACACTTCCTAAGGGGCATTTTGGACATTCCCCAAAAAAGTGAATTAGGGTTTCTAACTTGTATAAATACCCCTTATGTTTCATGTAGCCATCTCTTCTCTTAGTCTCTCTTGGGCCTCCTTCTCTTTAGTTTAGTTTAGATCAAATAAAAGAAAGCTCTCTTTCTCTTTTAATGGCTACTTTGCCAATTTTTATTTCTTGTAATCTTTTTTATTTTATGCAATTTAATACATGCTCTTTCCTTTTCATGTTCATTTACTTTCATGTTGTAGTGTAGGTTTCTCTTATTCCATGCAAGTAGATTAGTTTTGTTTCTTTGCTTTGATCTCTTTTTCTTTCTTTTTTGCTTTCATGTTGCTTTCTACATTTGTTGATTTGATAACAAATATGAGAGCTTAATCCCTACAATTTAGGGGTAATGAAGCTCTCTAGTATGTAGATGCAACATTTTGATGTTTATACTCTCTTTTTGTGCTTTAATGGAAACATTTGAAGTGGTTTAATGATGTTGTTTAGCTTTGAATTTGATAGTCTATGTTGTTCATAACAAATAGGCTATGCTTAAACAAACATAACACAAATTGCCTCTTCATCTAAATATGACTATGGCAAAGAAGTGAATGTTGAAATTGAAATTTGATAGCCTATATTTCTAAACAATAGTTAATAGGCTATGCTTAAAATAGATTTCTATTTCAACTTGTTGTCATATTTCATGAGAGTTAAATGTGTATTAGTGGTTGTGTTATAGTTTGATGGTTTATATTGAGCTAATTTATAGCACAAATATACCATACTTATAATAAGCACATCAACTAATTCACTAATGACAAGAAAAGAGAGATCATAACTTCAATTTGTTGATTTATGTGATCTAGAGAGTGGAAATTGCCTCTAAATTGTCTTTACACTCTCATATTTTTATCTATTTTCTTTTCTCATTTTTCTACATTTTTTTTTAGTTAATCACTCTTTCAACTTCGGTTAATTTGATTGAATAGAATTTTTAAAATCATCAATTCCCTGTGGATCGACCCGTATTCGCCGCGTGCTACATTCGTACACCGTGCGCTTGCGGTTATTTTTAATTCAAATTCGTTCGACGGTTTTCTAAACCGATAGAATTTCCGTCGACGAACAGCAGTGCTAAAGTTAAGCTTCGTTCCTAAAGCTTTTTGAAGACTCTTCCAAAATCCACTAGTAAACAATGGATCTCGATCGCTAATAATACAAGTAGGAACTCCATGCAATTTAACAATTTCTTTGATAAAGAGTTTGGCCAAAAGATGAACGGTTTGGTTAGTCCGAACGGGAATAAAATGGGCGGATTTAGTAAGCCTATCAACGATCACCCATAAGCCATCATGACCCGAACGAGAACGGGGAAGTCCATCTATAAAATCCATGGAAATTTGGTCCCACTTCCAAATTGGAATTTCTAAAGGTTGCAATAACCTACCAGGCCTTTGGGGTAGGGCCTTGACAAGATGGTGAGTCATACAACACTTAACAAAGTTAGCGGTATCAGATTTCATTCACATCCAACATTAAAGTCGCTTCATATCCGCATACATTTTACTACAATAGGGGTGAATGATAATATTAGAACGATGTGAATCTTCGAAAATATAATGACGAAGATCACAAATATTTGGTACGATAAGTCTACCAAACTTTCAAATGTCGCCACGAAAATTAAATATCGAAGTCTTTTAAACTTTCAATATTAATTTCATCCCTACGACCTTGGCTACGAAGAGCCGATTCGGGATATAGCCCTTTGAGCTTCAAGAATGCAGTCTAAAAAGAAGGAGGAGCTCTAGACTACATAAAACCAGGGATGCACATAAATCGGATTTTTACGATCTCGAATCTCACAAGTGGATAGAGTCTCGAGATCGTTCCATTCGGATATCATCCTATAAACAACTGCTTGTTGCTTACAACTAAGTGCATTGGCAACACGATTTCCCTTCCGGGAGTATAAAGAATATCAAGATCATAAGATGCAAGAAATTCGAGCCAACATGGTTGACTCAAATTAAGTTTCTTATGAGAAAATAGATATCCCAGTGATTTATAATCGAGGTAGAGAACAAATTTCTCCACCAAGATGATGATGCCAAATATTAAAAGCAAAATCAATAGCCACGAGCACCAGATCATAAGTGGCATACCTAGTCTCGATCAGCTTTAAAGATTTAGAAGCAAAAGTGATTGCACGTTCTCTTTCGCAAGAGAACAACATCCAAACCAATACAATAAGCATTGGTACTAAAGTTAAAGTCCTGGTTCCCTTTGGGAAACACAAGAATAAGAGTATCAAAAAGAGAGAATTTTAATTTTCTTTTCTCAAAAGCTAAAACTTTCAAAATCACAATCACCTTTATAGAAAAACTTACATTTTACAAGTCAATTTATTGTGTCCGATTGTCTCATCAAATCGTTTAGGAAATCCCTATCGGTAGCGTTGATCGAGCGCATCGACCAGAATTCTTAAAACACTAAATGGGCAATACAACACAAAATTATCTTTTTATAGGAATTTAAAATATCTTCTTAAAAAGATTTGCAAAATTTTAAATTTCTATTCTCATCCAAAATTAATAAATACAAGATTGGAATTATTGAGATATTCATAGAATACTCGATTTATAAAAGGGATGAAATAGACTGGATAAACTGAATGACACAATATGTCATTTATATAAATCATAACGAGTGCGGAATGTGGTATGTGGAAGGCTAACCTCTGCAACTAGTAGCGATTGAAATTCGGTGGCAAGGTCAAACTGGAAAGACCTTAACACCACTCAAAAAGTTTGCTTAGGTGATAATCCTAAGACAAACTCAAAAATACCGGAAAATTCTCAACCGATAAGAATGAGAGAGATATCTCTTTACTCAACATGTGAGCTAAAAGAGCAAAATGATGCCATCGATTTGAAATCGAAATCACAAAGGAAAAATATGAACCTGCTTAACAGATTGAAAATGTCGAAAATGATTAGTCCATTCGGAAAAATTGGATATGGGCTTCAAAAATGATTAAGCCAATCCTTTCACGCAAATCAATTCCGAAGCCTAAGCAATGCATAACATGCAATTTGGTTCGGAAAGAAAAACCACATGTAATAATTTCGACATCAATAAAAAGCAATTTGAGTGTTGCGGATCCATCAACCGGATTCGCAATTCCCAAAGAAGTCAACAAGCCCAGCATATAAAAAGAAAGAGAATCAACAAGTTCTTTTGATATAAAAATGATGAGACAAACCCATATCAAAAAGAACTCGAATCGGATAATCGCAAACAAATGAAATCAAGGATTAAATAAGGAATACCTTGACCCAGATAAGTTTTGTTAGAAGCTTTTAGTTTTCCTTCCCTCTTGCTTGGAAGCTTGGGACATGTAGACAAGTAATGGTCCGAGCCTTTGCAATAACGGCAATAGAGGGGTTTTGGGCACTTAATAACATAATGGTCTGTGGAACCACAATTGTAGCATCGTTTACGACTAGGGGTAGGTAGCTTGGCTTTCGAAGTTTCTGATTCCACCCTCTTCTTGCTTAGAAGTATGGGGTAGACTGAAATATGATGATTTGGATCTTTGCAATAACGACAAAAGAATGGTTCCGGACACTCCTTCGCATAGTGGTCCCTAGAACCACAATTATAGCATCGTCCATGATTAAGGATTGGAGTCTTTGCTTCCAAAGTGGGTTGCTTCGCCCTCTTATCGGGATAAGGGCTTTTGAACTTAATACGCCTCTTCTTGGACATCCCAATATCACTATTAATTCCTTTATCAGCCTCTTCTTCTTGTAGAGTGATATCTACAGGTTGGTCGAAAGGAACTTCTAGTTTCAAAGGTAAGATCTTTGTGCGATTCTTACTCAAAGCACAGATAAACCTTTGATTCTGAGCAAGACCCAAAAGTTGTTGGGCAGACATGAATACGCCATCCAGAGAAGGACTACTGGATTGACTAATGGTAGGGCTGCCAGAACTAACCATCTCCTCTTCTTTTAAGAAAGAAAGGAAGAAGAAGGAAAAGGTTATTCTTAGAATGAATATCAAGCAAATCTTGATAGTTAAAACAAGGAATCATAAAGAACACAGGATGAATCGGTTCGAAGACTCGAACTAAATCCTGAAGCATGACTCCAAAAGTGGACTTAGGACGAGGATCCTTGTTAAGTTATTCTACATTGTTCTGAAGTTTGGCTCCGATACCAAGTTGTGACGCCCCACCTCTATACCCATGCTAGCCAAGAACACTACGATGTAGTGCTGTCAACTAGCACGGAGAATAAGGCTGTTGAGGAGCGACCATCCATGTAACTTCTTTGTGCGAGCACCGATATGTCAGATAGTATAGCATGCATTTCATTTAAGGAGGAAGTCCGACATTACGATACAAACTCAAAGCTATCACACGGTGGCTATAAATAATCTTCGGAAACAAACATAGAAATAAGCATAACGCCAATCAGTCACAGACATCCATATCACAAAGGCGGAAGAAGATATGAATATATAACTAACACATGAAAGTGTACATCAGGGTAGTGGTCAAAAAAATCCACAATAATACAAAAGAATAGCAACACGTGCTATACAAAAGAATACAACTATGAGTTTATATCTCAAGTGTATACAACAAAAACTGCTAATCTAAATAGTTAGCCAAAAGTCAAAGTAGCAAACCCCGGGGGAGAAGTCAAGCAGAAGCACCTGTAACATCTCGGTCTGACCCGAGTATTATTTAAGAAAATAATAAACGGATCAGTCTAGCTATAAATATCAGATGACATGGTATAAAATAAAAGATACGGAATAACATAAAATATCCATACTGACATACTACTATAAGTATGAAAATGATGATCAACAGAAGATCAATCAATAAGAGATAAATCAATATCACAAGAATCTTCTCAAAGATCCAAAGAGGGAATCATACCCTAAACTTATACTCATAACAAGTCAATGACATAAATTCCAGAAATCAACACAGGAAATCCAGAAATCATAGAAAAAGGGAAAGAGGCCTATCACATGACAGTCCAAAGACCATGGGGAGCTACCCCATATGGATGAGTCTGAGTCACCCGAATGAGGTCAAGGCTAACCAAAAAGCAAAAAGGAATGTGTGAATGGAATCACAAAAATGGTGTCTAGCCTAACCTCGCAAACAAAAAGGTATGTGTGAATGGAATCACACAAGTGGTGTCTAGGCTAACCAAAAAGCAAAAAGGTATGTGTGAGTGGAATCACACAAGTGGTGTCTAGCCTAACCTTGCAATGAAAGAGACATCGCGCAATTACTAGTCTAACTCATAAAGCGATCATCAAGATCAACGAGAAGTGTCAATTACACTAAGCTAGTAAATATAAAAGTTTAGCTTCATGTCCCATAACCACTTGCTTAACTTAAATATTTACGAACAAACTGTAAATCTTCACTAATAAAATTGTCACAAGAGGTTCAATCGAACAAGTCCAAGAATTAACCGACGAAGTGAACGCAAGCGTTTCATACCACTTGTTTTACTAAGTCGTTTAATTAGATTTCTCATCCGAGTGAGGTAAAGGTTTGTATATACTAATAGATTGGAAAATGGTTTAAGAAAAGAGCTTTGTTATTAAAAATAGATTTGAAATTGTTTGTTAAAAGAGTTTTGATATTTACTACTAGTATTGAAACCTTTATATTATAAAGTGACAAAACACAGAAGCAACTGTAGAAACAATCAGTCACAAAAATCGCATACGGAGATGTGAATAAAATCCAAGGAAATCAGCTCAATGTTTTTCAGATAAGATCCCCTATGGAGGGGGGGTCCAGGGGGTGGCACCCCCCAAGGTGGGGGTGCGGGGGCAACGCCACCGCTTACGGGGTTCGACCTGCCCGGTCAGGTCGCGGGGGTCCAGGGGGCAGCGCCCCGTCCAAAACGGTACGACGTAGTGAAGACAAAATGAGGTCTAACGACCTAAGAGGAATAGGGTCGAGCGACCTAATGGTTGCGACCTGGGGGTCTAAGGAGTCAAGCGACCTAGTGGTGTTCGCGACCTAACGATGACTCGCGACCCAACATGGCCGACCTAACAGAGGTTGCGACCTAACAGAGCAACAGGACGAGCGACTTAACAAGTGGCCGAGCGACCTAACTGGAGAAAGCGACCTATAGGTCATGCGACCTAAAGTAGTAAAGAGCCGTACGTGTTAACGAGTTAACGACCTACGACCTAATACTTCGCGACCTAGCGACCTAAGGGGATAAGGGCCGAGCGACCTAACATTCAAACGACCTACGACCTAAGGAGCTTGCGACCCACGATCTAAGGTCCATACGACCTACGACCTAAAACATCGCGACCTAGCGACCTAAGGGGATAAGGGCTAAGCGACCTAACATTCGAACGACCTACGACCTAAGGAGCTTGCGACCCACGACCTAAGGTCCATATGACCTACGACCTAAAACGTCGCGACCTAGCGACCTAAGGGGATAAGGGCCGAGCAACCTAACATTCGAACGACCTACGACCTAAGTCCGAAGCGCCGAGCGAACTAACGTTATAGGCCATTTTAGGCCGGAAACGAGCTACTTGAAGGCCGAGACTTTTCCTCCCGAAGGACCTAGCAAAGGCAGAGCGACCTAAGGGCAGATTTTCACCAAAAACACTTAAAGTTGGAATTTTTCGCCAATCCAAACCAAATGCAAATGTACATGCTAAAGTGATAGGGAATCATTCCCAACAGTCCAATATAGATATAGACTAGATTTGTGGGATAAAAATTCACCTTTGCACCAAATATCAATGAAAATGAAGTTTTAAGCATGCAAGAATCAATCCCTCTTCTATCTAAGCACAAGAAGCTTGAATCCAATGTCTTCTTCTTGAATTTGGAGTAGAAAGATGGATTGCAATTGAATTTGAGTTTTGGAAATTTTAATTTCTCATTCCCTCCACCATTTTTGAAGAAGCTTGAAGACTTAGGCAAATAGAAATGAAATTATGAAGAGGAGGGGTGAAGGTTGGGTCTAATAGGCTAAAAGCCCAACCCAAAGTGCCAAGTGAAAAAGTAGTGAAATTCTACTATCTCCAATCACATCAATGTTTATACTTAAAAATGTTGTAAACAACATTTCAAACTCAATGGAAGTGGTCGCGAGTCCTAATATGTCCGTTTGCAAAAAGTAGCTTTTCGGACCAAAATCCGATTAATGATTTAATATTTAAATAAAATATTTAAATATAAACTCGATAAATATGCGGGTTGTTACACTAATTCAAACTCAGTTATTAGTGCACAGAAGCAATAATAATTAAATAACAATTAGACGACAGTCACAATAAATTTACCTATCCGATTCTTAAATAAATAAATCGGATAACGATAAATATAACACATAACATTGTTAAACGACAAATCAGCATAATCAAATCATCAACAAAGATAAGTAAAATAATTTCAATGAAGATAATTTAGAAAGACATCAAAAATTGCCTAATCGGCTTTAACAACAAAATCTAATTATTGAATAAATAATTAGAAACCCATAATCTAATTATCAAGTAGATAATTAAACATCAACAAAATGATTAAATTAAACCCAATTAAAATGCAATTTCAAAACAATTTGAATTGAATAAACGAAACAGTTCAAACAGTCGAAATATCAATTAAAACGCCAATTCAAGCAGGGCTGTAGTTCACGCACGCATGCACTGCCTCGCCACTATAATAATTAAATACACAAAAGATCAATAACTCAAAAGCAATAGAATATCAATAAAAATCAATACGGTGTGGCTGCAGTTCACGTTTGCGTGCACTACCCTGCCACTACAGTGATGATGCACGCAATGAAAATTCACAAATTAACACATAAAACAAATCAAGTAATTGAAATATGAATTCAAAATGTTGATACTGTGTAGTTGCAGTGCACGCACGCGTGCACTGCCTCGCCACAACGGCATATACAGAAATAGCAACAAGGCACAAATGGCAATGCACAAGAATTCACAGTGCCAACCAATGCAATAAGCAAGTGACAGTAGTGAAAAGCTTCAACCAAGTGAATTGAAGTGATTGGCTGTCTCAAGAAACATCAACCAACCAAGTTCGAACAAGGCAGAGAAATGCCAAAGTGGTCAAGAAAAGATAACAACAAACTACAGCCGAAAACCCAGATACAACAATCAAACGAATGCAGCAGGGGGTAAGGCTGCACTGTGTAAATGGTATGCAAACCAATTGCCACCAAGTAAATGTAATAACACTGAAAATTCGAGAAGGTAGGAAACTACCACGAAATGCAAGAAGGTCAAGTCTCTGACTCAACACAACTGCAGCGCCAAAGCACAAAGCAGTGATACAGGTACAAAAATAGAAGGAGGGTGAGGGCACCAGGGGTATGGCACCACAGCACACCAACACATGAATGCGTTGGTGACCAAATGCAATGAAGACAAGACATCAATGCAAGGTATCAGTTCCTTACAAGTGACCAAATGAAAATGCAGCATGGAGCAGACAGTTTGCAAGTGAACGAAGTACACCTAAATGCATAGTGCAAACTTCTGCACCAATTCAATGGCAACAACTACAACACTGAAATGAAGTGGATGGCTAACTCAAGCATCAGCAAGTGATAAATCAGAGTAGTAGAGAATGTATGCTGCAAATGAAAAATGCAGTTGCAACCGGTACAATGACAAAGACAGTGCAAATGTACAGAAGCATCAACAACTACAGGTGCAACATAATGCAACAGTGGACAGGGTCAAGGCTACAACTCAAAATCCATGTGCAAATTGAAATAGGCAGTGACAACTGATGGAATACAAGTGCAAGATTCAAAACAGTATATCCCAATACCAGATTACAATGAGTCAAAAAGAAACTGCAACAACAGGAAGTGGCAGTCATGCCAATGGCAACCATTATCACAATCAAAGTCAAGTGATATCAAATGCAAGTGAAGTACAACTATGCAGTGTTCAATACTGAAGCCACAAATGCACATACACCAGGCATATACGTGAATGATTAGCACGACCAAGTATGAAGTACACACAAACCAGCGAAAGTGGAAACAATCACATAAAAATCGAAAACATTATCAAGTCAGAGCCGAGTTTGACAGTGTCAAACATCGAAGTGAAAAACTTATAACACGTGGCACTTCAAGTTCATAGAGGACATGATCAAGACAGTGGCCAAGGTAATCAATCAAGACCGAGAACAACTGCAGTGGTAATACTCAAGTGTTTACCAGAAGTCAAAAGCGAATTCACAAAAGAAATCAAAGTCTCAGGTAAAAAACACTCGACAAATCCAAGTAAAACTAGCAAGGTACAAATCGAACGAGATAAAATTCCAAAACAATTAAAGCTACGGTTATCAAGAAATCAAAGCATCAAAGATTATACGACACAGAATAGCTAGATGTGAGTGAGGAAATCACTCACCTTTGTCGCGAATGGAGCTGTCGAGGACGAGGCTGAAGCAATCGAAGAAAACGAACGAAGTTAAGCCCTAGCTGCTGAAGATTGAATCGAGCAGAGACTCCAAGTACCAAAGAAGTCCAATTTGATTGAATTGAAGAAGTCATCATCTTCGACTTCGAACGCGCCCTTGTTTTTGATCGAGCAAGCGACTTTGAAAAACCCTAATTTTGGAGACGAACGAAGACGAGAACGAACGCCATTCATTTTGAAGCCCTAGCTTCGGAAGGGGGAAGAACGAGAGAGGTCGCCATTTTCATTCGTTTGTTTTTAGGGTTGAGAATGAAAAGTTTAAAGAGGAGGGAATGGTTTATTTGCTTTGCAAATTTTCACGATCCAAGCAAATGAAAATGTGGGTCGAGAATTCAAAGCCCAAAAATCCTTTTAACCATTTATAAAAGAATTTTAACACAATTTAAAAACATCAGTTGGAAATTTGCAACAATATTTATCGTTTAAATGTCGATTATTAATTGATGCTAAATACCGGTTTGTTACAGACTCCCCTCCTTAAAGAAATTGCGTCCTCGCAATCATAAGGAATAAATGGACAAAAGGTAACAACCATAACAACATATCATCACAAGATGAAGAAATTCAAAATAGGAAGTTCACCATAAAGAGCATGAAAGAGTAAACTTGAACGTGTTTGCTCGATGAATTCTCTGGATTCCTAAGTGCAATCCTTAGGATTTGAGAACCATTAAACTTCCGCAAGAAAATCATCTTTATTTCGAAGGTACTACTGCCCCAGAGCAATGATGTGAATAGAAGGTTGCTCAAGAATAAAAATCGGAAATCCCTAAGGCATTTCCGTAGTTGGAAGACGTGGAAAACGTCATGAATAGCAGAAAATTGAGCCGGTACATCGGCGTAGTACAATATAAACAACAAAGAAATCTTTTAATTTCATAAAAGAAGTTCACAAATTCTCTACAAAATTTAATTATCAAATAGATAATCAGAATACAGAAAACACAAAACAGCAATATCTAATTATCGATACGATAATCAAAAGATGGAAAAATCTAATTATCAACAAAGATAATTAGAAAACAAAAATCACAAGTCGCAAAATTGCAAATATCTAATTACCAAAAACAATAATTAGAAATCTCAAATCAACAAATATCCAATTATCAAATACGATAACTGGAAACAACAAATATCTTATTATCAAAAACGATAATCAGAAATCACAAATCAACGAATATTTAATTATCACAATTGATAATCAAATCTTAAATCACAAATATTTAATTATCACAAATGATAATCAAATCTCAAATCACAAATATTTAATTATCAAAAACGATAATTAAATCTTAAATCACAAATATTTAGTTATCTCAAACGATAATTAAATCACAAATATCCAATTATCAAAAACGATAATCAGAAATCACAAACATCCGATTATCAAAAATGATAATCAGAAACCACAAATATCCTATTATCAAAAACGATAATCACAAATCACAAATATTCAATTAACGAGTCCTGAATTAACCGAAATAGCAAACGCATATGTCTCATAACCATGAGTTTTACTAAATCGTTTAATTCACTTCATCGTTTCCTTGAAAGTGCAAAATTGTGTATTCTAAAAATAACATTTCACATTCTCAAATGGACAAGTTTGAAATTAAGCGAATCAGTAAAAGAAAGGGGTCATAGTCCTCGATTTTTCTGAAACGTTTAAATCGCTTCCTCATTCTTTTGAAAGAGCAAAGTGCAAAACTTCTGAAAACAATTTTCATTTATTTTATAAAAATAATAATTTACATTCTCAAACGAACAAGTCCGGAATTAAGCGAATCAGCAAAAGAAAGGGGTCATAGTCCTCGATTTCGTTGAAACGCTTAAATCGCTTCCTCATTCTTTCGAAAACGTAAACCGTTAAATTTTTGGAAACGATTTTTATTTTGAAACAATTTTTAAAACACGTGATTAAAACAGCAACATCAGTAGCAACTTCGACAAGGAAATTGCACTTCTCAAAATACCGTAAAAACGGACAACAAAATAAGCATCGCGGGATAACCGCTTGAAAATCCATTTTAAAATTGACCGTTACTGAAGTCAAAGCGACAGTAATTTTTATACGCCAAAATCTCATCAAAATAATTGGCATCAAAATATAATACCAATGAATTTTCATTCATCAAAAATGTCACAAGAATCTTCTCAAACATAGAAAGGGGTATCATACCCTAAACTTATGTTCATAACAAGTCAATGACACAAGAATTCACCATTGCACAAAAATTGATAAAACTTATCAATAGAAATCACGAAAATGGGTGAAGCACAAATACTAGAAATCATCACAAGAAATTCAGAAAACACAAATTCTAGAAATCTACACAAGAAATCCAGAAAACACAAATTCTAGGAATCTACACAAGAAATCCAGAAAACACAAATTCTAGAAATCTACACAAGAAATCCAGAAAACACAAAGAGGGAGAGGCCTATCACAAAATGGGAGTATGAAAACTCACCACACCGGTATCACAAAACGAGACGCTATCTCATGGTGGCTAACCATTAAATTTTGACACACGAATGGTCCGAAGACCGTGGGGCGCTACCCCACATATGTGATGGCGAAACATCACACAAATGCGATGGCGAAACATCACAAGAGCGGGGTCTAGTCTCCCTCGCAGACAAAGAGACATCGCACAGTCGCTAGTCTAAATCATAAAAAAGGGGAAGGCCTAACACAAAATGGGAGCATGAAAACTCACCAACCGGTATCACAAAACGAGACGCTATCTCATGGTGGCCAACCATTAAATTTTGACACACGAATGGTCCGAAGACCGTGGGGCGCTACCCCACATATGTGATGGCGAAACATCACACAAATGCGATGGCGAAACATCACAAGAGCGGTGTCTAGTCTCCCTCGCAGACAAAGAGACATCGCACAATTGCTAGTCTAAATCACAAAAATGATCATCATGAAGTGTCAATTACACTAAATTAGCAAATATAAAAGTTTAGCTTCATGTCCCATAACCACTTGCTTAACTTAAATATTTACGAACAAACTGTAAATCTTCACTAGAAAATTGTCACAAAAGATTCAATCGAACAAGTCCAAGAATTAACCGACGAAACAAACGCAAGCGTTTCATGCCACTTGTTTTACTAAGCCGTTTAATTCAATTTCTCATATGAGTGAGGTAAAGGTTTGTATATGCTAATAGATTGGAAAACGGTTTAGGAAAAGAGCTTTGTAGTAAAATAGTTTTGAAATCGTTTGGAGAAAAGTGTTTTGATATTTACTACTAGTATAGAAAACCTTTATATTTTTAAAGTGACAAATCACAAAAATGATTGTAGAAACAATCAATCACAAGAATTCACATACAAAGATGTGAATAGAATCCAAAGAAATCGATGCTGAATTCATCAGAAGGTATGTTCACGAAAATCCCGAAGAAAATGTCATCAAAGTTGCTAATAAATTATAGCAACAAATCGGGGAATTAACAAGAATCGATTAAATTTGGAAACCAAATCAATTCACTAAAATTCACATTCGAAGACGTGAATAAAATCCAAAGAATTCGATTCCAAATCCATCAAAGTAGAAATACCCAAAAATTCCAGAAATTGAAGTTATCAAAGTCGACAAAGTTGATAACAACCAATCGGAAAAGAAGAATCGATTAACTATTGGAAAAACAAAGCGGAACGAGCATAAATGCATAAAGGACTTCAACAAAAATAAAAAATTCAAGTCAATGTCGAAGTCAACAATTAATGGCCACCGTTGAGTACAAAACGAATCAACATCATCATCAAAGAATTCAACGGCAAACAAAGTCGGAGTCTTGGAAATCAAGAAATTAGCAATTTCACAAAAACAAAGTGACCGAAGTCGAATGGAAATCAAGCCGAGGAAAACACAAAATATCAAGTTCAAAATCGCCTAGATTCGAACTAGATATGAGTGAAAATCAAAATCACTCAATTTGCAACTGGTCGAGCTATTTTTCATCACAGTGTAACAGGTACATAATGACACCCATAGCACAGCACAAAAGTGGAACAAAGTCAAGAGGTCAAAATAACTTTAATTGGCCAAATTCGAACAAAATCAACATCGGCTAAATCAATTCAAAGCCGAAAACACAAGAACAAAATCCTCATCATCAAAAACTCAACTTGAGTTCGAAAAGCAAACGGAGGCCGAAGCCAAAATACCTTCACGAAATCAAAATCAAATGCACATGAATAAACGTTAGGAATTCATACCTAACAATCAAAGATAATCATAGGCAAAGATGAGAGATAAAACATCGACAATTAGTTGTAACACATGTTCCGTCTAAGTTATGTTTTAAATTATGTCCATAAACCCCAGGATCTGATACCAAGTTGTGACTCCCCACCTCTATACCCACGCTAGCCAAGAACACTACGGTGTAGTGCTGTCAACTAGTACGGAGAATAAGGCTGTTGAGGAGCGACCATCCGTGTAATTGCTTTGTGCGAGCACCGATATGTCAGATAGAAAAAAACATGCATTTTATTTCAGGAGGAAAATCCGATATACCGATACAAACTCAAAGCTACTACACAGTGGCTTTATTAGTTTAGGACAAAATATAGAATAATAACACAGATAATATAAATGCGAAACACGGATAAAACAGAAAGTATCATATATATAATAACTGATGTCAGTTACAATACATGTGATACAATACATATGATACAACTACAATGATCGACTCTAGAAGTTATATATATATACAAGTACATTATCGACTAATATACATGAATACATATCAACCTATACTGTGACACGACAACTCCAAAAGACATAAAAAGTCTTCATAGCTCAAACAGCAACCCAAAGCAAGATATCTACAACCTGAAATAACTCGGGTCTGACCCGAGTATTAAATTCAAAAGAAAATAATACATGGGTCAGTCTAATTCAAACTCGGTTATTAGTGCACAGAAGCAATAATAATTAAATAACAATTAGACGACAGTCACAATAAATTTACCTATCCGATTCTTAAATAAAGAAATTGGATAACGATAAATATAACACATAACAGTGTTAAACAACAAATCAGCATAATCAAATCATCAACAAAGATAAGTAAAAAGAATTTCAATGAAGATAATTTAGAAAGAAATCAGAAATTGCCTAATCGGCATTTAACAACAAAATCTAATTATTGAATAAATAATTAAAAACCCATGATCTAATTATCAAGTAGATAATTAAACATCAACAAAATGATTAAATTAAACCCAATTAAAATGCAATTTCAAAACAATTTGAATTGAGTAAACGAAACAGTTCAAACAGTCGAAATATTAATTAAAACGCCAATTCGAGTAGGGCTGCAGTTCACGCACGCGTGCACTGCCTCGCCACTACAATAATTAAATTCACAAAAGATCAATAATTCAAAAGCAATAGAATGTCAATAAAAATCAATACCGTGTGGCTGCAGTTCACGCTTGCGTGCACTGCCCTGCCACTACAGTGATGATGTACGCAATGAAAATTCACAAATGAACACATAAAACAAATCAAGTAATTGAAATATGAATTCAAAATGTTGATACTGTGTGGCTGCAGTGCACGCACGCGTGCACTGCCTCGCCACAATAGCATATACAGAAATAGCAACAAGGCACAAAGGCCAATGCTCAAGAATTTACAGTGCCAACCAATGCAATAAGCAAGTGACAGTAGTGAAAATCTTCAACCAAGTGAATTGAAGCGGTTGGCTGTCTCAAGCAACATCAACCAACCAAGTTCGAACAAGGTAGAGAAATGCCAAAGTGGTCAAGAAAAGATGACAACAAACTACAGCCGAAAACCCAGATACAACAATCAAACGAATGCAGCAGGGGGTAAGGATGCACAGTTTAAATGATATGCAAACCAATTGCCACCAAGTAAATGTAATAACGCTGCAAATTCGAGAAGGTAGGAAACTACCACGAAATGCAAGAAGGTCAAGTCTCTGACTCAACACAACTGCAGCACCAAAGCACAAAGCAGTGGTACAGGTACAAAAATAGAAGGAGGGTGAGGGCACCAGGGGTATGGCACCACAACACACCAACACATGAATGCAATGGTGACCAAATGCAATGAAGACAAGACATCAATGTAAGGTATCAGTTCCTTACAAGTGACCAAATGCAAATGCAGTACGGAGCAGACAGTTTGCAAATGAACGAAGTACACCTAAATGCATAGTGCAAACTTCTGCACCAATTCAATGGCAACAACTACAACACTGAAATGAAGTGGATGGCTAACTCAAGCATCAGCAAGTGATAAATCAGAGTAGTAGAGAATGTATGCTGCAAATGAAATGCAGTTGAACCTGGTACAATGACAAAGACGGTGCAAATGTACAGAAGCATCAACAACTACAGGTGCAACATAATGCAACAGTGGACAGGGTCAAGGCTACAACTCAAAATCCATGTGCAAATTGAAATAGGCAGTGACAACTGATGGAATACAAGTGCAAGATTCAAAACAGTATATCCCAATACCCGATTACAGTGAGTCAAAAAGAAACTGCAACAACAGGAAGTGGTAGTCACGCCAATGACAACCAGTATCACAATCAAAGTCAAGTGATTTCAAATGCAAGTGAAGTACAACTATGTAGTGTTCAATACTGAAGCCACAAATGCACATACACCAGGCATATACGTGAATGATCAGCACGACCAAGTATGAAGTACACACAAACCAGCGAAAGTGGAAACAATCACATAAAAATCGAAAACATTATCATGTCAGAACCGAGTTTGAAAGTGTCAAACATCAAAGTGAAAAACTTATAACACGTGGCACTTCAAGTTGATAGAGGACATGATCAAGACAGTGGCCAAGGTAATCAATCAAGACCGAGAACAACTGCAGTGGTAATACTCAAGTGTTTACCAGAAGTCAAAAGCGAAGTCGCAAAAGAAATCAAAGTCTCAGGTCAAAAACACTCGACAAATCCTTGTAAAACTCAACAAGGTACAAATCGAACGAGATAAAATTCCAAAACAATTAAAGCTATGGTTATCAAGAAATCAAAGCAACAAAGATTATATGACACAGAATAGCTAGATGTGAGTGAGGAAATCACTCACCTTTGTCGCGAATGGAGCTGTCGAGGTCGAGGCCGAAGCTATCGAAGAAAACGAATGAAGTTAAGCCCTAGCTGCTAAAGATTGAATCGAGCGGAGACTCCACGTACCAACAAAGTCGAATTTGATTGAACTGAAGAAGTCAGCATCTTCGACTTTGAACGTGCCCTTGTTTTTGATCGAGCAAGCGACTTTGAAAAACCCTAATTCTGGAGACGAATGAAGACGAGAACGAACGCCATTTATTTTGAAGCCCTAGCTTCGAAAGGGGGAAGAATGAGAGAGGCCGCCATTTTCGTTCGTTTGTTTTTAGGGTTGAGAATGAAAAGGTTAAAGAGGAGGGAATGGTTTATTTGCTTCGCAAATTTTCACGATCCAAGCAAATGAAAATGTGGGCCGAGAATTCAAAGCCCAAAAATCCTTTTAACCGATATAAAAGAATTTTAACACAATTAAAAAACTTCAATTGGCAATTTGCAACAATATTTATCGTTTAAATGTCGATTATTAATTGATGCTAAATACCTGGTTGTTACACAACCTGATTTAAACATATACAATTCTCTTTATTTTACTACAGGTCAAGGAACCCGAGCCAAAACACAATCTTCCCGAACCATAACTCGAGTAAAACTTCATCACTCGATCACAAAATCGTGCACACGGCCAATCTGGTGCACGTGCACCCACCGTCGACGATACTCCGGCGCCCATGACCACCAACTCTGTGACATCCCGGAAATTTGGGGCAATATCAATTCAATAATCGACATTAAAAATTAAATTGATTTAATAATATTCTTTTAAATAAACAATTAACTGATAATTTATCTTTTAAAAGCCGATTAAATTGTTTTCCATTTATAATATATATATCTGTATATATTGTAAATAGGTAATCTTTATTTTAAGCTTAATAAAATAAAGACATGATTTCTAACTCTAATATTTTTGGAAAATTAGGAATTTGATTTTTATTTAATATTGAATAAATAATAATATGATCTTAAAAATACTCAAGATAAATTTAATTTGTTTAGAAATAAATTTAGCCTAGAGTTTAAATTTAAATAAAAAATTTTGTTTTGTTTTATAGCTTGATAAAATAAGTGACTTATATTATAGAGAATAGTTCTTTTATAAATTATTATAATTTAATAATAAGTTATATTTAAACTATATAAATATTGTAATATCTTTGAAAATGGGTTTTACTGTATGTATAGAAGTTGTTATTTTAACATATGTATATTTTTTTGAAAGAAGCCATGATTTGTAAAAGTAACATTAAGTCTTTCAAAAATGATAAAATGAAATAATACTTTATAAATCTTAACATAAGTATTTAATTATTCAAGTTTTAAAATAAAGTAACCTATAAGTAAAATAAATATAAAAGTAAGAACAAGTGTAAAAGAAAGAAGTATATATGTACATAGGTAATAAAAGCAAGCTCTGTTTTAAAGGGTAGCAACATCAAAATTTAATGGTTTAAATAGATTTTTGTTCTGTTGCAACTTTTCTCTGAAATTCAGTTGCTGTTGCTCTGTGTAAGTATGAGTACTGTATTAAGTATCTCTGGGTTCTGTCTGTTTTAGTTCCAGGTTTAAAAATCCTCATCAAAATTTCATTTTTTGTTCTTAATTCAAACTTAGACAAGACATGAGTTGACATAAGATGCTGGTAAAATAGAGACTTGAACTTAAATATTTCTTAAGGAAAAACAGTAGTGTTAGTTACAGGAAAATATCAAACTACAGTAGAATCTAAATTAAGTTAAACCTCAATGAATTTAAATCATGAATTCAAGGTTATGAATTAGATACACATACCATAATATGTTTTTTAAAATTAATATCATGTTTTCTAGTCAAGTGTTTTAGATGCAGTTTGCCTTTGTTCAAGGGTGGGTTTTTGGGCAATTTATGTTGTTCTATGCGACTAGAGGAGGTCGGGTTGGGTGAAGAGGTGGAGGAGCTTACCTGGGTGTGGGGAAAAATGCTTGGTGGTTGAACTGAGCACGATGGCGATGGTGGCAGTGAGTTGTTGTTTGCAACCCTAGTTTGTATGGTGTTTGAATTTTTGAACGCCGTGCCTTCTACTATGCATCGAGTTGCACGAGACCTCGAGAGGTGGTAAGTTGGTCGAAGGCGAGTCCATGGCCGGAGTTATTGACCATCTGGTGGTCGGGTGGGCAGAAGGAGGTGATGACAGGTTTGGTAGGGGATGTTGTGTTTTATTCCAGGTTCCGTGTTATTGCTCATTTTTGATTTGAGGTCGTGGCGTTGGATTCTGGGGGTCGTGGTGGAGTCTGGTGGTAGTCAGTGTCGTGGTGGAGCACGTATGGGTGGCCGGAGGTGACTGGGGCCACGGTGCACGTGAACCGTGCCCAGTGAGGTACTAAAGTATTTGGGGTGGTGCAGGAGTTTAGGCCTCGGTGCGTACTCGGGTGATTCGTGTGTGCGACTCGAAGCAACGGGATAGTTGACCCGAAGCATTCTTACTTTGGTCTCGGGTAGGATATTTGCTACAGGTAACATAAAACTGCCTGCAGTTTTACATTTAGCTAAATTTAAAATCAAATTAAATTGCAAGCTAACTATAACCAGAAGTTAAATCAGTGTGATGTTAGATGCAAGTGAAAGCTAAATCCAGATTGAAGTTTGTATTCAAATTTTGTATTTTCTGAATTCATTTTTGAAAGTTTCAGGTTTAAAACCTGACAAAACTAAAGCCTGAAATATTTGATTTAAACAATGATTTAAATTCTATGGTTAAACTCAGTTTTGAATAACTATTTTAAGGTTTTAAAATAGATTTGGATTTTAAAAATCAAGTTGTTGGAGGGGAGTTTAAATCAAAGTTTTTAAATCGAAGATAAAATTTATGGATTCAAGTTTACTTCGAATATAAATCTGCAGGTTTAAATCAGTTTTCAAATATGAATGTCTTTGGAAATTTAAATTTAAATTAAGATTCAAACAATTAAATTTAAAGGCTTTCTTATATAAGTTTCATGTGTACGTAATTGATGTTATTCACAAGATTATAAATTGAATTTAAATTTGATTAATGTTTAAATAAATAATATTTTTTGAATCTTAAATTCCAAATGGAATTCAAATTTAAAATTCTGGAAGGTAAAGTTCTAACACACTTAGATATTAATGAAGTCATTAGTAAAGAAATAAATTAACTTAGGAATAACTAAGGTATTAAAAATATTTAATAAATAAGTTAATTAATGAATGACTTATGTATTTAATTTATAAATTAATAATTTAGATTAATTTATAATTAGGAATTAATTAAGAAATAAATGTAGAAATGGAATCATGATAATTAAGTAAAGGATTATTAATTAAATTCATAAATATGATTAATTTTGATAATTAATCAAAATTAATTAGATAATCCATTATAAATTGTTAAATGTAATTATTTGATAAAAGTAATTAAGAAATTAATTACTTCTTGTAATTAATTTGATAAAATGATTTATTTAAGTTGATTAATTTAGTTTAATTAATTTAAGAAATCATTTGATGATTTGATTTGTATAATCACTTAGTGTATTCAATGGAGCATAATTACTTGAGGAAGTAATTAATATAATTACTGAATGTAATTAGTGAAAGATGATGCGTTAATGAAGTAATTTGGATAATTACTTTTGTAATTAATCAGAGAATTAATTATGGAATAATTAATTTATTAATATGAGTAATTAAGGGAAGTTAATTACTGGTTGATATTAATCGAGGTGGTTATTAATTGTGTTTAATTAAGGATTAATCACTTAATGTAATTAAATTAAATAAAGTAATTTAATTTAAATATGAATTAGAGACCATTAATTAATGTAATTAATAATGAAATTAAGAATAGTTTAATTAAGAAATAACTAATAATGTGGTGATAAATTAAGGGTAATGTAATTAATTGTATTTAATTATAAATAAAGTAATAAAATGTTAATTTCTATAAATGATTTAGGATAATTAATTTATAGGATTAATTAAAGACTAATTACTTACTGTAACCAGAAGGTGATTAATCGAAGAAGTTAAGCAAGATAAATATCTAGAGATTTATTAATTAATTTTATTTAAAATTAATGTATGATTGTATAGCAGGATTTATAGATGAAGTAATTAATTTAATTTACTTTAAATTGATCAGAGATAGACGTAGTTAATTTAATTCATTTTAAATTAATTATAGATTGTGATGTATAAATCATTGCTTATGGATGAATGATATTAACATTTCATTGATTGATTCTCATCTCAGATATGATATGAGTAATATCTATGTGATATGGATGCTTGGTTAAAGTATGATAATATTTAATTATCTGTTTTAATGATAATACGAATTATCTGTTTATGATGATGTGATTATCTATTATGATATTATGAATTATCTATTTGTGTGTATATTGATGATATTGAATTGAACTGTTAAGACTAAATAGACAACTTGGCCTTAAAAGACACGTTTTGGATTTCGATGAGACCGGGATCGGTTTTCCACATTAGGAACACTAAAAACCACATCATTTCCAAATTAACGATGGGTCGTGAATCTGAAGTGAAGATGAAGATTTAGAATGCAAGGATTATCGTCGTTAACTCTGAAGGTGATTCCAAAATGAGTGTAACGAGATAATGCCTTCGGTTTCGTTCGAACCCGGAACGAACTTGTATGGATTGAATGCTTTCAACACATCGTCAGGCGGGCGATGAGCATTCTAAGAAATGTATTCTATAAAGGTAATCGTGGCCTCAAGCCTCATCAACCGGGAATGGCTAAAACAGGGGAGGTGCAGCAAGGTTAGGTGGGTCATGCCCAAGAAGGACAAGGATATTCCCCTGTCTAGATGTCCCTTTATTTCGGCTTAGTGGGCAGTAGCGGCGGCTATCTTGTTCGGGACTGTTCAGTAAGGAACGGTTCCGGCCTTGTGTTGCAGGGGGTCGGGAGTGATCCTCGGTACGTTGATCTAGGCCACATACTGTGATGGGCGGTACCCCAGTAGCCCTGCCATTGTATGGAATCCACAATCCAATAAGCGCCAACGGTTTTGATTGTATTACCCACTTTTGTGGCTAGTAGCTCGAATTTAATCATGTAACAATTTCGACTATTTTCTATTTACTTGAAAACCCTAGACCTATTATAATGTCACAGAATTTCCTATCAAATGTTTTGGTTAGCGTAAGGTAAAAACTTTTCCATATTTATGTGTGGGGAGTCTTACGTGATACCTTTTGTTTTCAAAAGATTTTCAAAGTTAAGCAACTTTAACCTGTTACTCATACCAGACCCATGTCTGACCCGGAGTTTATTTTTGTTTTTCATAAACTCTCGGGTACCCAAATTTTTACGGGTAGCCAAGGGATTCAGGTTAGCTTTGACGAATACTGGAGGAGCAATGGAGCAGGAGGCTTCAGCGTTGTAGATATACATATAGTTCCGCTGTGTTGATATTTCTGTGTTGATAGTTCTGTGTTGACTTGTGTATTGAGTTGTATAACTAGACAGGTGTTTATAACTGTCTAGTATATGATGTATTATCTATATAACTCTGATTGATGTTGTATATTATGTAAATACTTATGTGATTATTATAATTTATTCGTTCCGCTGTGAGATTCTGACGTTGTTGTTCTTTCTTCTCTATCTTTTCTATTTTCTCACCCCTTTCTTTCTTCAAGACGAAGCAGTTTTCTGGGCGTAGAAAGCCGGGTCGTCACAGTTGGTATCAGAGCGCTAGGTTGAGTGAATACCTAGGCTCTTGAGTAATTTCTTTCCTGAGAGAGCGTATTTGTAATTTCAATATATATATATATATATATATATATATATTTATTTATTCCTACCTATTTGTTGGGTTACCTGTTCAGGTTTTCCAATGAGCTATAAAGGTAGATAGGGTGGTAGTGTGTGTAACACGACTACCAATGGCTGGGGTTTGAATGTTTGAGGTTGGAAGTAAATTGTCGAGACTGTAGACCTAATACCGTCTCGAGTAAGCTTTGAGTGGTATAAGGATTTCATTAATCTTTGAAGGATCTGTTAAAATTCGGAGTTCATTTTTTGAAGTATAAGTTTGGTTGAGCTAGAGTTTGGATCTGTCGGTTGGACAGAAGCAAGTCATGATATCTTGATATATCAAGGTGTAGTAGCTGTGTGATGAGACACAGTGACTATGGATGTCTCGAAGATGTTTTCTTTGGAACAAGTCAAGGAAGTGTGTCTGCTCGGTGTTGCGGCTGTGTTCAGCTAGATGTTTCTGTTTGGCTGGAGTCCGAGTTTCTCGAAGAGCTTTGGATTAGGAAGTCTTCTGGCTTAGCAGTTTTTCTTGAGATAACTTCAGAAGCAGCAGAGTAGTTCCATTTCTTCGATGGGTTGGCCACATAAGTGTAAGCTGTTCTGATTGGTAAAGAGAGAGCGGTATCTTTGGAATTAGGCTGGATCAATCGCAAAAGTGACTTGCGATGGTTTGAGTATTCTCTTGTGAATTTTTCTGGATGTCTTCAGGAAGTTAGAGTTTGGTCAGCATCTGAAGATTGAATTTGGTATCGACGGGATTTCAGAAGTGGTACCGATGGTTCAACTCAGTAATAGGATGATTTTTGAGCTTGGTAAAGTAACCCGGATTTTAGAGGAACTTCAGAATTTTCTTTTTGATCTGTGAACTTTATTTTTGGAATGTGTTGTCCAATCGGTGTTCGACTATAGCATTTTCATCTGCTCAGTCAGAGTTGCACAGAGGAAGCATGGTGGTAGCTGTTTTAGTTTAGAAGCAATTGGATGTTGCAGTGTTTTTATAGGAGAGTTCTATAGGAAATTTTTCAGGATCTGAGGCCAGATTTGAGTGCACCTGTTTAATCTTTTCTGGATGAGAGAAGTGAGTTCTGTCTTCTGATTTGGAATAGAGTTTGTGTTCGGAGTTTTGGGTTGATCTTAAAAAAAAATTATTTGTTGGATTATTTTTGGACCAGTCTATTTCTAGGACATCAGCAAGAGTTGAGCTGATCAGTAAGGATAAGGGAAGCCCAGGATCGTCCGAAAGGTTTTATGGATAAGAGACAGACGAATTTGGATTTCGAAGTCAGGAATTTGATTTTTGGATAAGTGTTTAGTTTTCAAGATTGGATTGTCAGTTTGGATAACTGGAATTCGGAGTGTTTCACGTATCTCTGAGGGAGTACGTATAAGATCTATCTTGATTTTAGAACCAATAGTTCAGGGAGTTTTGATTGTTGATTCAGGCTTGTCTGTAGTTTGATATCCTGTCTTGTTTTGTGGATTAAGATGAGTGAAAGTTCTGTAGCTTAGTAGTATTGTTTGTTTGGATTCTATAGAGCGAGTAACCCGATATTTATACTTGGGGAAAATCGAGAAATTCTATCTAGAATTCTGTCTAGATAGTTAGATTTGTTTGATTGGATGAATTGGTTGCTATGGTTGTTAGCTCATGATTGAAATATGCTTGGGTTTTAAAATTAAATCTTAAATTAGATTATTAAATTACCTTTGTTTTAAATTTCGGGGACGAAATTCTTTTAAGGGGGGAGGAATGTGACATCCCGAAAATTTGGGGCAATATCAATTCAATAATCGACATTAAAAATTAAATTGATTTAATAATCTTCTTTTAAATAAACAATTAACTGATAATTTTTCTTTTAAAAGCCGATTAAATTGTTTTCTATTTATAATATATATATATATATATATATATATATATCTGTATATATTGTAAATAGGTAATCTTTGTTTTAAGCTTAAAAAATAAAGACACGATTTCTAACTCTAATATTTTTGGAAAATTAGGAATTTGATTTTTATTTAATATTGAATAAATAATAATATGATCTTAAAAATACTCAAGATAAATTTAATTTGTTTAGAAATAAATTTAGCCTAGAGTTTAAATTTAAATAAAAAGTTTTGTTTTGTTTTATAGCTTGATAAAATAAGGGACTTATATTATAGAGAATAGTTCTTTTATAAATTATTATAATTTAATAATAAGTTATATTTAAACTATATCAATATTGTAATATCTTTGAAAATGGGTTTTATTGTATATATAGAAGTTGTTATTTTAATATATGTATATTTTTTTGAAAGAAGCTATGATTTGTAAAAGTAACATTAAGTCTTTCAAAAATGATAAAATGAAATAATACTTTATAAATCTTAACATAAGTATTTAATTATTTAAGTTTTAAAATAAAGTAACCTATAAGTAAAATAAATATAAAAGTAAGAACAAGTGTAAAAGAAAGAAGTATACATGTACATAGGTAATAAAAGCAAGCTAGGCAGGCAAGTATATATATGTATAAAGTACAAATGCCTATTTAGTATAAGAGTAACATAATCAGGCTTGTACACATATGATTGTAGCTGTGAAGAAAATATACAAGGTAAGAAATAAACAAAGTAAAATAATAAAACAAAAATCCTTGTACAACCAGACAAAAAAAAAGGAGATTGATATGAAACAAAGATGTGTACTTAAGCTGTAAGCAAGGAAACAAATCTATAAACAAACAAGGAAATGTAGTCAACCTGTAAAGAAATGCAAGACAAAAGTATATATGCTCACATAATGTATAAATTAAAAATCAGGCTTGAATAAAATAAAAAAAGAATCTTGTATGGGAAGCTTGGTTATGTAAAGCAAGTAAGATTTGTATGTAAAGTGTTGTTGGCAGAAATAACAAAATAAAATCAAATGAAGCTGCCAGGTAAGTAAAATAGGCATGTAGCCTGTAGATAAAAATGCAAAGTAAGGGGAATCAAAGTAAATAAAATATCTACTTAAGAAATGATTAAATTGGCTAAGTAGGAAACAAGAGTACATTAACAATTAATGCTTACATTTACTTAGCACAACCTTATGTCCATTCGAAATTTGTTCAAATCCTTTCAGCCTCCATTTTGAAAAATTCTGCCTGATAAAACAAGATTAAACAGTGCACCAGTAGTTGCAAGTCTACATAGCACCTTCCCTTGTAATCTTTTCTTATATATATATATATATATATATATATATATATATATATTTGTATCCTCTAGTTCACTTTCATTCATCAAAAATATAAGCAAGCATATCAAACCAGAGGAAGACTTTATTGCAAGCCTACTCATTTCTATGCAAACTCAAAAATAAACTGAATCCATTATTCAATAATAATCAAGCAAGGTGAATAAACAAGAAGATTTGAGGATCATAAGCAAGGCCATTCTCAGTTTTAAAATTTCAAAACTTTTCAAAATAAAAAGGGGCTCTGCTTATTTCTGAAATACAGGTGAGTAACTTAAATTTTAAAATACTTAAGCATATACAAGTTGCTTAATTTTGATCTGATATGAGCATATATCTTAATGAATTCCTGTGTTTGCATGTTACTGCATGTATGTGTGTTTGACATCCTGTAACCACCTCTGTTTTAAAGGGTAGCAACATCAAAATTCAATGGTTTAAATAGATTTTTGTTCTGTTGCAACTTTTCTTTGAAATTTAGTTGCAATTGCTCTATGTATGTATTAGTACTGTATTAAGTATCTCTGGGTTCTGTCTGTTTTAGTTCCAGGTTTAAAAATCCTCATCAAAATTTCATTTTTTGTTCTTAATTCAAACTTAGACAAGACATGAGTTGACATAAGATGCTGGTAAAATAGAGACTTGAACTTAAATATTTCTTAAGGAAAAACAGTAGTGTTAGTTACAGGAAAATATCAAACTGCAGTAGAATCTAAATTAAGTTAAACCTCAATGAATTTAATTCATGAATTCAAGGTTATGAATCAGATACACATACCATAATATGTTTTTTAAAATTAATATCATGTTTTCTATTCAAGTGTTTTAGATGCAGTTTGCCTTTGTTCAAGGGTGGGTTTTTGGGTGATTTATGGTGTTCTATGCGACTGGAGGCGGTCGGGTTGGGTGAGGAGGTGGAGGAGCTTACCAGGGTGTGGGGAAAAATGCTTGGTGGTTGAACTGAGCACGATGGCGATGGCGGCAGTGAGTTGTTGTTTGCAACCCTAGTTTGTATGGTGTTTGAATTTTTGAACGTCGTGCCTTCTATTGTGCACGAGTTGCACGAGACCTCGAGAGGTGGTAAGTTGGTCGAAGGCGAGTCCATGGCCGGAGTTATTGACCATCTGGTGGTCGGGGTGGGCAGAAGGAGGTGATGACAGGTTTGGTAGGGGATGTTGTGTTTTATTCCAGGTTCTGTGTTATTGGTCATTTTTGATTTGAGGTCGTGGCGTTGGATTCTGGGGGTCGTGGTGGAGTCTGGTGGTAGTCAGTGTCGTGGTGGAGCATGTATGGGTGGCCAGAGGTGACTGGGGCCACGGTGCACGTGCACCGTGCCCAGTGAGGTACTGAAGTATTTGGGGTGGTGCAGGAGTTTAGGCCTCGGTGCGTACTCGGGTGATTCGTGTGTGCGACTCGAAGCAACGGGATAGTTGACCCGAAGCATTCTTGGTTTGGTCTCGGGTAGGATATTTGCTACAGGTAACATAAAACTGCCTGCAGTTTTACATTTAACTAAATTTAAAAGCAAATTAAATTGCAAGCTAACTATAACCAGAAGTTAAATCAGTGTGATGTTAGATGCAAGTGAAAGCTAAATCCAGATTGAAGTTTGTACTCAAATTTTGCATTTTCTGAATTCATTTTTGAAAGTTTCAGGTTTAAAACTTGACCAAACTAAAACCTGAAATATTTGATTTAAATAATGATTTAAATTCTATGGTTAAACTGTAACGTACGCGATTTTTCGTTGCCGAAAAACCGAATAGTTAGGGTTTAAGAAAAAGAAAGACAAAGAAAAGAAGAGAAAAAGATAGAACAGATAGAGAGAGAAAAGAAAACAGAGAATAAAGAAAACATAGAAAATAGAAAAATGGAACAGAAAGAAAACAACAAAACAACATCATAATCTCACAATTCGCAGCGGAACAATATATAATAATAAATGAATAATCTTTAAACAAAGAACTACCAGTTATTACATTTTATACATTTCATAACATCATATCATCAGAGTGTACAACAACATACAACAACAAATAGTGCAGCGAAAAAAAGAAATACTATATACTAGTAATACGCCATGCCATCCAGCTTGCCTCCAGCAACTCCAGAATATCCAGAATATCCTGATAAACCTAACTCTTAACTGCCCGTGTAGAAATTGGTGGGCACCCAGAGTTTAGGAAGGAAAACAATAAACTCCGAGTCAGTCATGTGACTGGTGTGAGAACTCAAAACAGTTTATTTATTTTTAAAATCAAAATAGAGGAATATTTTTAAATTCAATTCGCAATGCTTTTAAAAATGAGACTACCATAAGGCCTCCCGCGCACACACACAATGCAAACGCAGAATCGGAGGAGATTTCTCCTTATGATAGTCAAAGATGCTTGATACGCATTTAAAAAGAACATTTTATATTATTACTAGTGCATAGTGTAGGAAAAATTCATTTCGAAAGTAGAATATAAATCTTAGTTAGCATAGACATTTCGAACTATGCCTACTATAGCTAACTATGTTCAATAGCAGGTTACCGCCACATTCCATAGCAGGTTATACAACTAAAACCGTACAAGTCTCGTATTATTTCTTTGGATTTCCAACGAATGATCAGGCCAAGGAACTTCCCATTGCCACATGAGAATGCCTCTGGATGGACATCCCCGAGAACCAAACCGGATCTCTACCAACACAAGGCCGGGTTACCCCTAACTGAGTAACAACTGACCGAATATGCCATCCCCCGGTCCTTTGGGACCTTTAACAGAGCGCTCGCAATCAATTCACACAATCATAACAAAGTGTTTTCAACATGAGTAAGTATCTGGGCTCCATACCATGATACCACCCTTTTCCAGAAGGAAATGCACACATCCTAAAGGGCGCTACCCCTCATAACCTTGCTGCTTCTTTCCTGTTTTGACCATTCACGGGGTGTGAGGCTCGCCGAAGTCACGTCCACAAAAACATACTTTATACAAAAGCCATGCTTTGGATCAACAAATGATCATAGAAATGATCACCAAGATAGACGATCAAATAAACGATCCTATCACAAATAATCAACACAATGATCATTTACAGCAACACTCAGCATGTCACATTACCAAATTGGGAATATATCGCTGATAACCTTCAACTACATAACCTCTGAGCTCGTACGTCTCAGAGAAGGGTGTTAAGCTAAAAGAATAAATTCTCCGCCACCAACAGAAATATATTTGAAAGAAATCGGCTTTATATCTCAATTTGTAATGTCAGACATACAATCCATACAAGTCTGTTCCGGGCTCGAACAAAACCGAAGGCACTTACAAAGAAGTCCTTGCAATCCGGATATTCACAATCCTGATCGGATTTCCCATCACTTAGGGAGTCTCTATACCGTTGCAACTCAGTGCAGAGACAATCGACAGGTCATCCTATCGCTCTCACAAATACCGGGTCTTCAACACCGATCTTCAAATGCAATTCATAACGACGTATCACATATTCGGAATGGGTTATACGACCCCATGGTCCTTTCCCGGTTAACCCGAATAGTGAGCGCTTATTCAAAAATAAGTGTGGCATTCAAATTCAAACAATTCACATCAAATACCCATTCAAAGGGAAATATTGATAGTCGGTTATTGAACTATCAATTGATATGCACACATCACCAGGTTCCAAATAATTTTCCAAATTATTTATTTTCCAAAAAATCATATCTTTACAAGATATATAATTTTCACACTTCAAAAATAAATCAATATTTATTTTTAAACAAATTCCACTTCCTTTTATAAATTCCATAGTGAATTTATATTCCGAAATATCCATGGATATACGATTTCAATTATTCGTTTCAATTTATCTTCAAAAAGATGAATTCTCAAAACGTTTCATTTCACATTGGAAAAACATTTCCATACTTATTTATTCATAAGTAATTCACAAATTTTATTTATTTTCAACCTTTGGAAAATATTCCATATACTTAAATCGAGATTAAGTATATATTTCATTCTTTAAGAAAATCATTCTCTTAACATACTTATTTGGGCCAAAACGAATGTTACGTAAAACATCGTTACGACGTCCCAAAATCACTAGTATAGGGATTCGAAATTAAAATAGATTTATAAATCCCAATACTATACAAAACATTTCCTTTCGGAAATCATTTACTATAACAACAGTGTTATAGTTCACTATTTCCTTTTATTTCTCGAAAACGTCTATTTCAACAATAAATGTTGAAATCTATGGTTTCGAATCTTAACATATTTTAAAAACATCGTTAGATAGTTTTAATTCTATTTAAAACATCATATCTAAAACAATTTCTTTATTATATTATTCACTATTCAAAAACGTGGATATACTACGTTAATCAATTTCATCCTTTTATTCATTTTATTTTAAAGGATTATTCACAGTTCAAAAACGTGAATATAACTCCATTAATAGGTTTCGACAATTTGCTTATCAAAATAAGTCGTTTTCGAATTTATAAAACAACGTTTATAAACTCCATTCCTATTTATTTTATAACAACTTCCTTTTATAAATTCCTTTATTAATCTATTCGATTTATAACTCAATTATAAACTAAAGGTTCATATTATAAGTTAAATGCTTATAAAACGATTATTTTACAAAATCGTTTCTTTGAACTTCATAATTATAACTCTTATTACTTATAAGATTCAATTATTTATCCAAAACTATTCTTTTAATGACTTTATAAATTTTATAAAACTACTGCTTATAAAATTCCATTTATAACTTCACCGTTTATAATTCTATAAATTCCATTCACTTATGCAATCTATTTTCACTTCATTCAAACACTTATAAAAACTTGTTTTATAATGTCAATATTTCAATTTATAAATATCCATTTATAAATCTCTTAATATAAATCAATTTATATTATTCTTTAAAACGTCTTTAATCTCCTTTATTATTTCACCATTTTGATTCATAAAATAATTAAATTTTATAAATCCTATATTTAAACTTTTCACAATAAATTCTAAAATCCCGATTAAACTATTTTATAAAATCATTAGCATTATATTCTCAAAAATCAGTTTTAACTATATTTCTCAAAAATCATAATTTTTTATAACTTTAAAAATTATAACGTTTATTTATATAAAATGGATCAATTCCAAAATTATTTTATAAAACGTATACTTTTCAAAAATCACTTTAAAAATCATTTTAAAGTTTCAAAATTTGGTCCAATGATGCTACACACCAAATAGTCAATCACGACAACAACGACATCATATATCGATATGATAGTCCATCAAATATCAAAATATCTGAAATCAAATAAATACTGTTGAGGAATCCAGTTGGATCCCTCCAACCTGTTTTCCTGCATTCACAAACATTAGCACAATACCAATTTCGCTCCAGTACGAAATTATCGCGGTATATGGGATTTAAAATATTATCCGCTTAATAGACGGCGCAATAGGGTCTCATCCGCTAACAAAAATGCGGGAAATCAATAACTCCAATATATACATATGCCAATATATATATATATATTGCTATTATATATAATATCAATTTCACTGTTTATGAAATATTCGCGGTATATGTTTTTAATAAATAACATCCGCTTACTAACGGCGTATAATGTCTATTTTAACAATCAATAGATATCAATCATCATTCAAACATGCATTCAAATATTTTAAATCTAACTATTTAAAATAAAATCGAAACCGATTCGATTGAGTGAGAAGTTCTCACCTTGATTTCAATTTCGTTTTAGCGATTTATTTCGAATAAAATTAAACGGACGTTTAATTTTACCCAAAATTCTCACTAACTCCAAACGACTCCAATCCAATTGCATCGCGTAATGCTCGTCCATACGATTCCAACGCAACTGGTTTCGCGCGTTTTAGACCTCGTATGAAAAAATATCAATATTTTAACATCGTACAATTTATAATATAAACAAATTTTAATTTCTTTTAAAAATTTTACAACCCATAGCATCTGGACCATAGATCTAGCCTTCAGCAAATCAGGACCGTGCCCCCTTGCTTCTCCATCTACACGTCCAGGTGAAAATCGCGACAACCCATTCAAGGCCGTGTAACCCTAATAGTCGCCGCCTCTACGAACGTCGAGGTAATGATCAGGTGATGTCGTTTTGAAGCCCTACCCCCATGCTACCTTCGGCCCAAGACCGGTCAGACCCAGTGCCCTCGTGGCTCTCGAAAAACGTGAAGAATGGCAGCACTTCAAACACCAATTGCCGATGATCCACCACATAATACTCGATCATCACCGTTTATATTGTAGCTCTCGAGCTACTCTCCAACTCTCCAGTTGAGGCCGAGGTCTAATTGTGGATGGATGAGGAGATCGGAGGGGAAGAAGTTAAGAGAATTTCGGCCGTTCATGGGGGCACTGGCGGCTAGGGTTTTATAAAACCTAATTTCTTTTTCTTTTTTTTTTGTGAGAATTGTTGGTCTATTTATAGGAAAAAAATCGAACACTATTCATTTCGATTTTCCAAACTCCGATTTACGCGCCGAAACTGACGTTCCTAGGGTTTATCCCGCGTTTCGGACACAATGGAACAGGTTTCGGAAGCTAATTCGGTCATCTGTGCGAGATATGGCAATAAACGTACAATTTAAATTAAACCGATTTAAACGATTTTCTAGGCGTTTTAATTTGTACCGGACAAACGGTAAATCCGATTGACACGAAATTTGAAACATTACAATAATATCACATTACGGATCCGATGAAACTGGTTCCGTCGAAATCCGAGACTTTTTGAAAAATGGCTATTTTAACTCGCCAAATTAATATTAAAAATAATTCGATGCGTTTCGAGCTGCCACGATCAAACGATAGCTCCGATTGACACAAAATTTGAAATCCAGTAATAACTAACTATTACGGATCCAATGGAACTAGTTTCGTTCAATTCTGAGACTGTTCAAAAATTGTCTATTTTCACTAGTCGATTTTAATATTAAAATATTCAATTTTCACAAATTAACTTTTAATTCGATTTTAAAAGTTCTAAAATATCATTCTAACTTCAATATGATAAAATAAAATTTTACAAATCATTTTCAATCATATTTAACCCAATTTTCAATTATTTCCATAATTTCACATATTAAATTATCGATTTAATTATCCAATTAAATCCAATAATTCAAATAAAAATTTATTCGACTTATAAATTCACTTATTAATATTTAAAATTAATTAAATATTCATATTTTAATTATTAAAAATCCTGGGCCGTTACAATCTTCCCCCCTTAAAAGAATTTCGTCCTCGAAATTAACAAGTAAGAAAGGTTACAGAATTTATTAACTTTTCAAAATCCATAGTTAAACTTCTCATAATACTTTATTAAGTTTCAAATCATACTTAGTTATCTTTTCAAAAACAACTACTTTTGTTTAACTTTCAATTCAAAAATCAAAGTTAAAGTTTTCAAAATTTTCCAATTTTCTTCAAATTTTTCTAACGCCTTAAATTTCCGAAAAAATTCGCCATAGTCTCCTTTGCGCGGCTCGATCTGAAAAAAAAAATGACAGTATATATATCACAAATATACATCTCATCAAGTAATGAGGCATCCCGCAGGGAAAAAAGTATAAAAGTACGGTATGTAATCCGAGATATGTACCTTATATTTTATTAGCGAGCATATACGGCTAATATAGCGCGAAAGCGAGCTCCTAATACGAAGCAAACGCGATCCGCACCTACTAATCACTCAACAAACAACATGAGAACATGCATGTATGAAAATAGTGTCAATACACAACATATAGCAACAAAATAACTATATATGTCAACATAGCAATTGAAACAAAAGCAAACATCAACCAACTAACATCCATAACCAATAAATATTCATTTATATTCTTATTAATATTTGATGAATCAGGTTTTCAATTTAATCACATTTGATTCTTTAACAGTGGATGTTTACTAACATTCATTCTCAATTAGTTTATATTCACTAATTCAAATTCAAGTTGGTACATTTCCAATTCAAATTCAATTCTACTTAAGATTTACTTAACTTCCAATTGAATTCCAATTACTTTAGCTTCCAATTTCATTAATACTTAATGAATTATATACAATCAATCAATTAACAACCATATAACAATCAATGTATATTAATTGCAACAAAATTACTTTGCTTATAATTGGTTTAATTAAATTGATTTTCATTCAATTATTCAACTTTCAATAACATTAGATTTTAATGAATTAACACGTACATCTATTATTTCATACCAATTTATTTATATTCAATTGATTACATTCAATCTATTTATTCAATTCAATTATAAAAGTTGAATTTCATTTACATAACTTAAGTTCACATTTATCACTTCACTTTATTAATTTACTTCGATACCAATATCAACTTTGTTCAATATCTCTTAAGTTATATTCCATTTAACTTTGAATTCATTTTTTATTTACAACTCATATTCATAAATATATTCATATAGTTTCACTTCTTATATATATAAGTTTATTTCACAATTGTAAATCACTTTAATTATAATCCAATTCTTATAATTATTTTTGCTTATACAATTATTCTTCAATTTAGATTATTCAAACAACTAAACAATCAACTTATATACACTTTAATAATTTTGAAAAATTATTTCTTTATATATTAAAATATAATCAAGGTAAAAATTATTTTATTTACCCAATTTTAAAACAATACTGTGTTGAATTGTTCTATTCAAGTGTTTAGAAACCCCTTCGGCATAGTTTTGCGGACCACGCTGACTAAAGTTCATATGCCACTCAATAAACCAATAATCACAATATAAAACAATTTTATATTCACTAACAAACACGCTCTCATATCTATTATTACACTCAAACTCATTCTAGAGTACTGCTGACTCTATCTCTAATGAGTAATACCCAACAGAACCATGGTTGTCGCTTAACCATATGCTCTGATACCAAATGTAACGTACGCGATTTTTCGTTGCCGAAAAACCGAATAATTAGGGTTTAAGAAAAAGAAAGACAAAGAAAAGAAGAGAAAAAGATAGAACAGATAGAGAGAGAAAAGAAAACAGAGAATAAAGTAAATATAGAAAATAGAAAAATGGAACAGAAAGAAAACAAAAGAACAACATCATAATCTCACAATTCGCAGCGGAACAACATATAATAATAAATGAATAATCTTTAAACAAAGAACTACAAGTTATTATATTTTATACATTTCATAACATCATATCATCAGAATGTACAACAACATACAACAACAAATAGTGCAGCGGAAAAAAAGAAAAACTATATACTAGTAATACGCCATGCCATCCAGCTTGCCTCCAGCAACTCCAGAATATCCAGAATATCCTGATAAACCTAACTCTTAACTGCCCGTGTAGAAATTGGTGGGCACCCAGAGTTTAGGAAGGAAAACAATAAACTCCGAGTCAGTCACGTGACTGGTGTGAGAACTCAAAACAGTTTATTTATCTTTAAAATCAAAATAAAGGAATATTTTTAAATTCAATTCGCAATGCTTTTAAAAATGAGACTACCATAAGGCCTCCCGCGCACACACACAATGCAAACGCAGAATCGGAGGAGATTTCTCCTTATGATAGTCAAAGATGCTTGATACGCATTTAAAAAGAACATTTTATATTATTACTAGTGCATAGTGTAGGAAAAATTCATTTCGAAAGTAGAATATAAATCTTAGCCAGCATAGACATTTCGAACTATGCCTACTATAGCTAACTATGTTCAATAGCAGGTTACCGCCACATTCCATAGCAGGTTATACAACTAAAACCGTACAAGACTCGTATTGTTTCTTTGGATTTCCAACGAATGATCAGGCCAAGGAACTTCCCATTGCCACATGAGAATGCCTCTGGATGGACATCCCCGAGAACCAAACCGGATCTCTACCAACACAAGGCCGGGTTACCCCTAACTGAGTAACAACTGACCGAATATGCCATCCCCCGGTCCTTTGGGACCTTTAACCGAGCACTCGCAATCAATTCACACAATCATAACAAAGTGTTTTCAACATGAGTAAATATCTGGGCTCCATACCATGATACCACCCTTTTCCAGAAGGAAATTCACACATCCTAAAGGGCGCTACCCCTCATAACCTTGCTGCTTCTTTCCTGTTTTGACCATTCACGGGGTGTGAGGCTCGACGAAGTCACGTCCACAAAAACATACTTTATACAAAAGCCATGCTATGGGTCAACAAATGATCATAGAAATGATCACCAAGATAGACGATCAAATAAACGATCCTATCACAAATAATCAACACAATGATCATTTACAGCAACACTCAGCATGTCACATTACCAAATTGGGAATATATTGCTGATAACCTTCAACTACATAACCTCTGAGCTCGTACGTCTCAGAGAAGGGTGTTAAGCTAAAAGAATAAATTCTCCGCCACCAATAGAAATATATTTGAAAGAAATCGGCTTTATATCTCAATTTGTAATGTCAGACATACAATCCATACAAGTCTATTCCGGGCTCGAACAAAACCGATGGCACTTACAAAGAAGTCCTTGCAATCCGGATATTCACAATCCTGATCGGATTTCCCATCACTTAGGGAGTCTCTATACCGTTGCAACTCAGTGCAGAGACAATCGACAGGTCATCCTATCGCTCTCACAAATACCGGGTCTTCAACACCGATCTTCAAATGCAATTCATAACGACGTATCACATATTCGGAATGGGTTATACGACCCCATGGTCCTTTCCCGGTTAACCCGAATAGTGAGCGCTTATTCAAAAATAAGTGTGGCATTCAAATTCAAACAATTCACATCAAATACCCATTCAAAGGGAAATATTGATAGTCGGTTATTGAACTATCAATTGATATGCACACATCACCAGATTCCAAATAATTTTCCAAATTATTTATTTTCCAAAAAATCATATCTTTACAAGATATATAATTTTCACACTTCAAAAATAAATCAATATTTATTTTTAAACAAATTCCACTTCCTTTTATAAATTCCATAGTGAATTTATATTCCGAAATATCCATGCATATACGATTTCAATTATTCATTTCAATTTATCTTCAAAAAGATGAATTCTCAAAACGTTTCATTTCACATTGGAAAAACATTTCCATACTTAATTATTCATAAGTAATTCACAAATTTTATTTATTTTCAACCTTTGGAAAATATTCCATATACTTAAATCGAGATTAAGTATATATGTCATTCTTTAAGAAAATCATTCTCTTAACATACTTATTTGGGCCAAAACGAATGTTACATAAAACATCGTTACGACGTCCCAAAATCACTAGTATAGGGATTCGAAATTAAAATAGATTTATAAATCCCAATACTATACAAAACATTTCCTTTCGGAAATCATTTACTATAACAACAGTGTTATAGTTCACTATTTCCTTTTATTTCTCGAAAACGTCTATTTCAACAATAAATGTTGAAATCTATGGTTTCGAATCTTAACATATTTTAAAAACACCGTTAGATAGTTTTAATTCTATTTAAAACATCATATCTAAAACAATTTCTTTATTATATTATTCACTATTCAAAAACGTGGATATACTACGTTAATCAATTTCATCCTTTTATTCATTTTATTTTAAAGGATTATTCACAGTTCAAAAACGTGAATATAACTCCATTAATAGGTTTCGACAATTTGCTTATCAAAATAAGTCGTTTTCGAATTTATAAAACAACGTTTATAAACTCCATTCCTATTTATTTTATAACAACTTCCTTTTATAAATTCCTTTATTAATCTATTCGATTTATAACTCAATTATAAACTAAAGGTTCATATTATAAGTTAAATGCTTATAAAACGATTATTTTACAAAATCGTTTCTTTGAACTTCATAATTATAAATCTTATTACTTATAAGATTCAATTATTTATCCAAAACTATTCTTTTAGTGACTTTATAAATTTTATAAAACTACTGCTTATAAAATTCCATTTATAACTTCACCGTTTATAATTCTATAAATTCCATTCACTTATGCAATCTATTTTCACTTCATTCAAACACTTATAAAAACTTGTTTTATAATGTCAATATTTCAATTTATAAATATCCATTTATAAATCTCTTAATATAAATCAATTTATATTATTCTTTAAAACGTCTTTAATCTCCTTTATTATTTCACCATTTTGATTCATAAAATAATTAAATTTTATAAATCCTATATTTAAACTTTTCACAAAAAATTCTAAAATCCCGATTAAACTATTTTATAAAATCATTAGCATTATATTCTCAAAAATCAGTTTTTAACTATATTTCTCAAAAATCATAATTTTTTATAACTTTAAAAATTATAACGTTTATTTATATAAAAGGGATCAATTCCAAAATTATTTTATAAAACGTATACTTTTCAAAAATCACTTTAAAAATCATTTTAAAGTTTCAAAATTTGGTCCAATGATGCCATACACCAAATAGTCAATCACGACAACAACGACATCACATATCGATATGATAGTCCATCAAATATCAAAATATCTGAAATCAAATAAATACTGTTGAGGAATCCAGTTGGATCCCTCCAACCTGTTTTCCTGCATTCACAAACATTAGCACAATACCAATTTCGCTCCAGTACGAAATTATCGCGGTATATGGGATTTAAAATATTATCCGCTTAATAGACGGCGCAATAGGGTCTCATCCGCTAACAAAAATGGGGGAAATCAATAACTCCAATATATACATATGCCAATATATATATATTGCTATTATATATAATACCAATTTCACTGTTTATGAAATATTCGCGGTATATGTTTTTAATAAATAACATCCGCTTACTAACGGCGTATAATGTCTATTTTAACAATCAATAGATATCAATCATCATTCAAACATGCATTCAAATATTTTAAATCTAACTATTTAAAATAAAATCGAAACCGATTCGATTGAGTGAGAAGTTCTCACCTTGATTTCAATTTCGTTTTAGCGATTTATTTCGAATAAAATTAAACGGACGTTTAATTTTACCCAAAATTCTCACTAACTCCAAACGACTCCAATCCAATTGCATCGCGTAGTGCTCGTCCATACGATTCCAACGCAACTGGTTTCGCGCGTTTTCGACCTCATATGAAAAAGATATCAATATTTTAACATCGTACAATTTATAATATAAACAATTTTCAATTTCTTTTAAAATTTTTTACAACCCATAGCATCTGGACCGTAGATCTAGCCTTCAGCAAATCAGGACCGTGCCCCCTTGCTTCTCCATCTACACGTCCGAGTGAAAATCGCGACAACCCATTCAAGGCCGTGTAACCCTAATAGTCGCCGCCTCTACGAACGTCGAGGCAATGATCAGGTGATGTCGTTTTGAAGCCCTACCCCCATGCTACCTTCGGCCCAAGACCGGTCAGACCCGGTGCCCTCGTGGCTCTCGAAAAACGTGAAGAACGGCAGCACTTCAAACACCAATTGCCGATGATCCACCACATAATACTCGATCACCACCGTTCAGATTGTAGCTCTCGAGCTACTCTCCAACTCTCCAGTTGAGGCCGAGGTCTAATTGTGGATGGATGAGGAGATCGGAGGGGAAGAAGTTAAGAGAATTTTGGCCGTTCATGGGGGCACTGGCGGCTAGGGTTTTATAAAACCTAATTTCTCTTCTTTTTTTTGTGAGAATTGTTGGTCTATTTATAGGAAAAAAATCGAACACTATTCATTTCGATTTTTCAAACTCCGATATACGCACCGAAACTGACGTTCCTAGGGTTTATCCTGCGTTCCGTACACAATGGAACAGGTTTCGGAAGCTAATTCGGTCATCTGTGCGAGATATGGCAATAAACGTTCAATTTAAATTAAACCGATTTAAACGATTTTCTAGGCGTTTTAATTTGTACCGGACAAACGGTAAATCCGATTGACACGAAATTTGAAACCTTACAATAATATCACATTACGGATCCGATGAAACTGGTTTCGTCGAAATCCGAGACATTTTGAAAAATGGCTATTTTAACTCGCCAAATTAATATTAAAAATAATTCGATGCGTTTCGAGCTGCCACGATCAAACGATAGCTCCGATTGACACGAAATTTGAGATCCGGTAATAACTAACTATTACGGATCCAATGGAACTGGTTTCGTTCAATTCTGAGACTGTTCAAAAATTGACTATTTTCACTAGTCGATTTTAATATTAAAATATTCAATTTTCACAAATTAACTTTTAATTCGATTTTAAAAGTTCTAAAATATCATTCTAACTTCAATATGATAAAATAAAATTTTACAAATCATTTTCAATCATATATAACCCAATTTTCAATTATTTCCATAATTTCACATATTAAATTATCGATTTAATTATCCAATTAAATCCAATAATTCAAATAAAAATTTATTCGAATTATAAATTCACTTATTAATATTTAAAATTAATTAAATATTCATATTTTAATTATTAAAAATCCTGGGTCGTTACATAAACTCAGTTTTGAATAACTATTTTAAGGTTTTAAAATAGATTTGAATTTTAAAAATCAAGTTGTTGGAGGGGAGTTTAAATCAAAGTTTTTAAATCAAAGATAAAATTTATGGATTCAAGTTTACTTCGAATATAAATCTGCAGGTTTAAATCAGTTTTTTAATATGAATGTCTTTGGAAATTTAAATTTAAATTAAGATTCAAACAATTAAATTTAAAGGCTTTCTTATATAAGTTTCATGTGTACGTAATTAATGTTATTCACAAGATTATAAATTGAATTTAAATTTGATTAATGTTTAAATAAATAATATTTTTTGAATCTTAAATTCCAAATGGAATTCAAATTTAAAATTTTTGAAGGTAAAGTTCTAACACACTTAAATATTAATGAAGTCATTAGTAAAGAAATAAATTAACTTAGGAATAACTAAGGTATTAAAAATATTTAATGAATAAGTTAATTAATGAATGACTAATGTATTTAATTTATAAATTAATAATTTAGATTAATTTATAATTAGGAATTAATTAAGAAATAAATGTAGAAATGTAATCATGATAATTAACTAAAGGATTATTAGTTAAATTCATAAATGTGATTAATTTTGATAATTAATCAAAATTAATTAGATAATCCATTATAAATTGTTAAATGTAATTATTTGATAAAAGTAATTAAGAAATTAATTACTTCTTGTAATTAATTTGATAAAATGATTTATTTAAGTTGATTAATCTAGTTTAATTAATTTAAGAAATCATTTGATGATTTGATTTGTATAATCACTTAGTGTATTCAATGGAGCATAATTACTTGAGGAAGTAATTAATATAATTACTGAATGTAATTAGTGAAAGATGATGCGTTAATGAAGTAATTTGGATAATTACTTTTGTAATTAATCAGAGGATTAATTAATGGAGATAATTAATTATGGAATAATTAATTTATTAATATGAGTAATTAAGGGAAGTTAATTACTGGTTGATATTAATCGAGGTGGTTATTAATTGTGTTTAATTAAGGATTAATCACTTAATGTAATTAAATTAAATAAAGTAATTTAATTTAAATATGAATTAGAGACCATTAATTAATGTAATTAGTAATGAAATTAAGAATAGTTTAATTAAGAAATAATTAATAATGTGGTGATAAATTAAGGATAATGTAATTAATTGTATTTAATTATAAATAAAGTAATAAAATGTTAATTTCTATAAATGATTTAGGATAATTAATTTATAGGATTAATTAAAGACTAATTACTTACTGTAACCAGAAGGTGATTAATCGAAGAAGTTAAGCAAGATAAATATTTAGAGATTTATTAATTAATTTGATTTAAAATTAATGTATGATTGTATAGCAGGATTTATAGATGAAGTAATTAATTTAATTTACTTTAAATTGATCAGAGATAGACGTAGTTAATTTAATTCATTTTAAATTAATTATAGATTGTGATGTATAAATCATTGCTTATGGATGAATGATATTAACATTTCATTGATTGATTCTCATCTCAGATATGATATGAGTAATATCTATGTGATATGGATGCTTGGTTAAAGTATGATAATATTTAATTATCTGTTTTAATGATAATACGAATTATCTGTTTATGATGATGTGATTATCTATTATGATATTATGAATTATCTATTTGTGTGTATATTGATGATATTGAATTGAACTGTTAAGACTAAATAGACAACTTGGCCTTAAAAGACACGTTTTGGATTTCGATGAGACCGGGATCGGTTTTCCACATTAGGAACATCTAAAAACCACATCATTTCCAAATTAACGATGGGTCGTGAATCTGAAGTGAAGATGAAGATTTAGAATGCAAGGATTATCGTCGTTAACTCTGAAGGTGATTCCAAAATGAGTGTAACGAGATAATGCCTTCGGTTTCGTTCGAACCCGGAACGAACTTGTATGGATTGAATGCTTTCAACACATCGTCAGGCGGGCGATGAGCATTCTAAGAAATGTATTCTATAAAGGTAATCGTGGCCTCAAGCCTCATCAACCGGGAATGGCTAAAACAGGGGAGGTGCAGCAAGGTTAGGTGGGTCATGCCCAAGCAGGACAAGGATATTCCCCTGTCTAGATGTCCCTTTATTTCGGCTTAGTGGGCAGTAGCGGCGGCTATCTTATTCGGGACTGTTCAGTAAGGAACGGTTCCGGCCTTGTGTTGTAGGGGGTCGGGATTCTCGGTACGTTGATCTAGGCAGGCAAGTATATATATGTATAAAGTACAAATGCCTATTTAGTATAAGAGTAACATTATCAGGCTTGTACACATATGATTGTGGCTGTGAAGAAAATATACAAGGTAAGAAATAAACAAAGTAAAATAATAAAGCAAAAATCCTTGTACAACCAGACAAAAAAAAGGAGATTGATATGAAACAAAGATGTGTACTTAAGCTGTAAGCAAGGAAACAAATCTATAAACAAATAAGGAAATGTAGTCAACCTGTAAAGAAATGCAAGACAAAAGTATATATGCTCACATAATGTATAAATTAAAAATCAGGCTTGAATAAAATAAAAAAAGAATCTTGTATGGGAAGCTTGGTTATGTAAAGCAAGTAGGATTTGTATGTAAAGTGTTGTATGCGGAAATAACAAAATAAAATGAAATAAAGCTGCCAGATAAGTAAAATAGGCATGTAGCCTGTAGATAAAAATGCAAAGTAAGGGGAATCAAAGTAAATAAAATATCTACATAAGAAATGATTAAATTGGCTAAGTAGGAAACAAGAGTACATTAACAATTAATGCTTACATTTACTTATCACAACCTTATGTCCATTCGAAATTTGTTCAAATCCTTTCAGCCTCCATTTTGAAAAATTCTGCCTGATAAAACAAGATTAAACAGTGCACCAGCAGTTGCAAGTCTAGATAGCACCTTCCCCTGTAATCTTTTCTTATATATATATATATATATATATATATATATATATTTGTATCCTCTAATTCACTTTCATTCATCAAAAATATAAGCAAGCATATCAAACCAGAGGAAGATTTTATTGCAAGCCTACTCATTTCTATGCAAACTCAAAAATAAACTGAATCCATTATTCAATAATAATCATGCAAGGTGAATAAACAAGAAGATTTGAGGATCATAAGCAAGGCCATTCTCAGTTTTAAAATTTCAAAGCTTTTCAAAATAAAAAGGGGCTCTGCTTATTTCTGAAATACAGGTGAGTAACTTAAATTTTAAAATACTTAAGCATATATAAGTTGCTTAATTTTGATCTAATATGAGCATATATCTTAAGGAATTCCTGTGTTTACATGTTACTACATGTATGTGTGTTTGACATCCTGTAACCACCTCTGTTTTAAAGGGTAGCAACATCAAAATTTAATGGTTTAAATAGATTTTTGTTCTGTTGCAACTTTTCTCTGAAATTCAGTTGCTGTTGCTCTGTGTAAGTATGAGTACTGTATTAAGTATCTCTGGGTTCTGTCTGTTTTAGTTCCAGGTTTAAAAATCCTCATCAAAATTTCATTTTTTGTTCTTAATTCAAACTTAGACAAGACATGAGTTGACATAAGATGCTGGTAAAATAGAGACTTGAACTTAAATATTTCTTAAGGAAAAACAGTAGTGTTAGTTACAGGAAAATATCAAACTACAGTAGAATCTAAATTAAGTTAAACCTCAATGAATTTAAATCATGAATTCAAGGTTATGAATTAGATACACATACCATAATATGTTTTTTAAAATTAATATCATGTTTTCTAGTCAAGTGTTTTAGATGCAGTTTGCCTTTGTTCAAGGGTGGGTTTTTGGGCGATTTATGTTGTTCTATGCGACTAGAGGAGGTCGGGTTGGGTGAGGAGGTGGAGGAGCTTACCAGGGTGTGGGGAAAAATGCTTGGTGGTTGAACTGAGCACGATGGCGATGGTGGCAGTGAGTTGTTGTTTGCAACCCTAGTTTGTATGGTGTTTGAATTTTTGAACGCCGTGCCTTCTACTATGCATCGAGTTGCACGAGACCTCGAGAGGTGGTAAGTTGGTCGAAGGCGAGTCCATGGCCGGAGTTATTGACCATCTGGTGGTCGGGTGGGCAGAAGGAGGTGATGACAGGTTTGGTAGGGGATGTTGTGTTTTATTCCAGGTTCTGTGTTATTGCTCATTTTTGATTTGAGGTCGTGGCGTTGGATTCTGGGGGTCGTGGTGGAGTCTGGTGGTAGTCAGTGTCGTGGTGGAGCACGTATGGGTGGCCGGAGGTGACTGGGGCCACGGTGCACGTGAACCGTGCCCAGTGAGGTACTGAAGTATTTGGGGTGGTGCAGGAGTTTAGGCCTCGGTGCGTACTCGGGTGATTCGTGTGTGCGACTTGAAGCAACGGGATAGTTGACCCGAAGCATTCTTACTTTGGTCTCGGGTAGGATATTTGCTACAGGTAGCATAAAACTGCCTGCAGTTTTACATTTAGCTAAATTTAAAATCAAATTAAATTGCAAGCTAACTATAACCAGAAGTTAAATCAGTGTGATGTTAGATGCAAGTGAAAGCTAAATCCAGATTGAAGTTTGTATTCAAATTTTGTATTTTCTGAATTCATTTTTGAATGTTTCAGGTTTAAAACCTGACAAAACTAAAGCCTGAAATATTTGATTTAAACAATGATTTAAATTCTATGGTTCAACTCAGTTTTGAATAACTATTTTAAGGTTTTAAAATAGATTTGGATTTTAAAAATCAAGTTGTTGGAGGGGAGTTTAAATCAAAGTTTTTAAATCGAAGACAAAATTTATGGATTCAAGTTTACTTCGAATATAAATCTGCAGGTTTAAATCAGTTTTCAAATATGAATGTCTTTGGAAATTTAAATTTAAATTAAGATTCAAACAATTAAATTTAAAGGCTTTCTTATATAAGTTTCATGTGTACGTAATTGATGTTATTCACAAGATTATAAATTGAATTTAAATTTGATTAATGTTTAAATAAATAATATTTTTTGAATCTTAAATTCCAAATGGAATTCAAATTTAAAATTTTGGAAGGTAAAGTTCTAACACACTTAGATATTAATGAAGTCATTAGTAAAGAAATAAATTAACTTAGGAATAACTAAGGTATTAAAAATATTTAATAAATAAGTTAATTAATGAATGACTTATGTATTTAATTTATAAATTAATAATTTAGATTAATTTATAATTAGGAATTAATTAAGAAATAAATGTAGAAATGGAATCATGATAATTAAGTAAAGGATTATTAATTAAATTCATAAATGTGATTAATTTTGATAATTAATCAAAATTAATTAGATAATCCATTATAAATTGTTAAATGTAATTATTTGATAAAAGTAATTAAGAAATTAATTACTTCTTGTAATTAATTTGATAAAATGATTTATTTAAGTTGATTAATTTAGTTTAATTAATTTAAGAAATCATTTGATGATTTGATTTGTATAATCACTTAGTGTATTCAATGGAGCATAATTACTTGAGGAAGTAATTAATATAATTACTGAATGTAATTAGTGAAAGATGATGCGTTAATGAAGTAATTTGGATAATTACTTTTGTAATTAATCAGAGAATTAATTATGGAATAATTAATTTATTAATATGAGTAATTAAGGGAAGTTAATTACTGGTTGATATTAATCGAGGTGGTTATTAATTGTGTTTAATTAAGGATTAATCACTTAATGTAATTAAATTAAATAAAGTAATTTAATTTAAATATGAATTAGAGACCATTAATTAATGTAATTAATAATGAAATTAAGAATAGTTTAATTAAGAAATAATTAATAATGTGGTGATAAATTAAGGATAATGTTATTAATTGTATTTAATTATAAATAAAGTAATAAAATGTTAATTACTATAAATGATTTAGGATAATTAATTTATAGGATTAATTAAAGACTAATTACTTACTGTAACCAGAAGGTGATTAATCGAAGAAGTTAAGAAAGATAAATATCTAGAGATTAATTAATTAATTTGATTTAAAATTAATGTATGATTGTATAGCAGGATTTGTAGATGAAGTAATTAATTTAATTTACTTTAAATTAATCAGAGGTAGACGTAGTTAATTTAATTCATTTTAAATTAATTATAGATTGTGATGTATAAATCATTGCTTATGGATGAATGATATTAACATTTCATTGATTGATTCTCATCTCAATATGATATGAGTAATATTTATGTGATATGGATGCTTGGTTTAAAGTGTGATAATATTTAATTATCTGTTTTAATGATAATATGAATTATCTGTTTATGATGATGTGATTATCTATTGTGATATTATGAAATATCTATCTGTGTGTATATTGATGATATTGAATTGAAATGTTATGACTAAATAGACAACTTGGCCTTAAAAGACACGTTTTGGATTTCGATGAGACCGGGATCGGTTTTCCACATTAGGAACATCCGAAAACCACATCGTTTCCAAATTAACGATCGGTCGTGAATCTGAAGTGAAGATGAAGATTCAGAATGCAAGGATTATCGTCGTTAACTCTGAGGGTGATTCCAAAATGAGTGTAACGAGATAATGCCTTCGGTTTCGTTCGAACCCGGAACGAACTTGTATGGATTGAATGCTTTCAACACATCGTCAGGCAGGCGATGAGCATTCTAAGAAATGTATTCTATAAAGATAATCGTAGCCTCAAGCCTCATCAACCGGGAATGGCTAAAACAGGGGAGGTGCAGCAAGGTTAGGTGGGTCATGCCCAAGCAGGACAAGGATATTCCCCTGTCTAGATGTCCCTTTATTTCGGCTTAGTGGGCAGTAGCGACGGCTATCTGCGGGGTTATCTTCTTCGGGACTGTTCAGTAAGGAATGGTTCCGGCCTTGTGATGTAGGGGGTCGAGAGTGATCCTCGGTACGTTGATCTAGGCCACGTACTATGACAGGCGGTACCCCAGTAGCCCTGCCATTGTATGGAATCCACAATCCAATAAGCGCCAACGGTTTTGATTGTATTACCCACTTTTGTGGTTAGTAGCTGGAATTTAATCATGTAACAATTTCGGCTATTTTCTATTTACTTGAAAACCCTAGACCTATTATAATATCACAGAATTTCCTATCAAATGTTTTGGTTAGCGTAAGGTAAAAACTTTTCCATATTTATGTGTGGGGAGTCTTACGTGATACCTTTTGTTTTCAAAAGATTTTCAAAGTTAAGCAACTTTAACCTGTTATTCATACCAGACCCATGTCTGACCCGGAGTTTATTTTTGTTTTTCATAAACTCTCGGGTACCCAAATTTTTACGGGTAGCCAAGGGATTCAGGTTAGCTTTGACGAATACTGGAGGAGCAATGGAGCAGGAGGCTTCAGCGTTGTAGATATACATATAGTTCCGCTGTGTTGATATTTCTGTGTTGATATTTCTGTGTTGACTTGTGTATTGATGTGTAACTAGACAGGTGTTTATAACTGTCTAGTATATGATGTATGATCTATATAACTCTGATTGATGCTGTATATTATGTAAATACTTATGTGATTATTATAATTTATTCGTTCCGCTGTGAGATTCTGATGTTGTTGTTCTTTCTTCTCTATCTTTTCTATTTTCTCACCCCTTTCTTTCTTCAAGACGAAGCGGTTTTCTGGGCGTAGAAAGCCGGGTCATCACAAACTCCAAGTCCATTATCGGCTCCTCTTCCGATCTCACAGCCCAGACCTCCAAAATGATATCGAAAACGAAAGTCAACAAGATCGAACTCCCAGTAATAAACACTCCGACCCATGATCATCTCACCCAGCCGACCTCCAGATGACGCAAAACTTCGTCTGAAACCTCGCCCCGACCCAAGCCTTCGTTTCCCGATGACCGGCCTCCTCTGGTGCTACCACGATGGAGCGGTAACCATCTTTCCGATCTTGACAAAAACTGTAACGACCCTGAATTTTGGACAATATCAATTTAATAATCTGTATTAATAATTAAACTAATTTCACAATTTTTCTTTATAATTTTAATTTAAATTGATAAATTTAATCTTTTAAAGGTTAATAAATATTTAATCTGGTAATTTTGATCAATATATGTTTAACAATTTAAAATTTGATAAGATTTATTTTTTAAAGCTAATGAAATTTTATTCTATTTATAATATATATATATATATATTTGATATATATTGTGAATAGAAAATCTTTTGTTTTAAATTAAAGATGAAGTTTCAAATTGTAATATATATGTATGTATATGTTATAATTTAGCACTGTTTAGAAATTTAATTTAATATGTTGATAATTTATATGTGTATGAATTGTAATTCAAGCTTTATTTAGAATTAATATTTTTCAAAAGATAATTTAAAGATTTATCTAATTCAAATTATAAGATAATTATTTTTTTGAATATGATAGTTTAAAAAGATTTAAACATTTTATTTTGTTTTCTTTAAAATGTTTGAATTTAAAATGGTTATTAGTGTATAAATATAAATATTTTAGATTTTTAAATCCATGAGAATATATTTGTATAAATTAGTTTTAGAATATTTTCTTTTAAATGTAAATTTATATATACATATGAAAACATTTATTAATTAAGGAATTTAAATATGTAAGTTTATATTTACATTTGAATTCAATAAAATTATATTAAAAAACACCTAAAACAACATAATAATCATCTTAATAACATTTGTAAAGAAATTAAGCATTGCATGACATTTGTTCAATTTAAAGACAAGTGGCAACCATTTCATTTTAATTTTTAATAATATTCTTAGAAGAAAACTAGTTTTACATAACACTTTTTCTTTGTTTATTTTTCTTAACTAAAACCAGAAAGTTTTTCAAAACCAGAAAATTCCTTTTAAAATCTGAACCTTAAATCAAAAAGCAAATCAAAGATGGAATTTGCAGCATCAATTTCAAATTTGCAAAGAAAAATATAATCCTGCAATTTCAACTCTACTGCAAATTTAAATGAAGTTCAACTGCATTTCAAAGTTCAATTTCAATCTGCAAATTGTAGTTCTTATCAACCTGCAAATCAAATTTACTGGAACTTCAAATCAACTCGGCAAGTTCAGATTAGTTTCAACATTCTTTTAAAAGCATCAGATTGAAGCATGCAAGGATTTTCAAAATCAAAAGTTTATCTCAAATTTAAAGTTGTTAAAGCTTGGAAAAGAATTCAAAACTGCTGTGTGCTCAGCTTTTGTTCACTGCATATAAACAGGTGAGTAATTTTTTTTTAAAAACAGTTAGATCTGTTTTCAACTACCATGCATGTGATGTTATAACTTGTATTGAAGTTCGTTTCCTTGAATTTAAATGAATTGGTGAATTTATGATGTGTGAACTTGATTATTTCTGTTCTCTATTGTCCAGTGTGGTGTTCTGCTTCAAAAATTCAATGTCTATGAATCGAATGCATACCAGCCTTGGGTATATGAAGGGAATTTGTTTATTGATGTAATAATGTATATTGTAAAAATAGTTTCATAATTTTAGAAGCAATAAATAATTATAAAATAGGATGTTTATAGTAAAATTAGAATTTGGTTAAAAATCAACCATCTTTAATTTTAATTTGAATTACATGCATGAAATTATGATGGAAAATCATGATTTTTAATACATGTTTTATGATTTTTAGTTTGATGAATCATGAGAATTTGGATTTTGTCCAATTTGGGAACTTTTGTGAATTGCCGAAGATCAAAGTGATAATTGAAGCTAGATTTTTGATTGTAGCTTGCATATGTGTGGTTGATGTTGGGAAAAATGCAATTGGATTTTTCCATTTGTTAGATTGTTCAAATTTGAAGGAATTAGGGTTTTAGAGTTGTTTTTTTTCGGCCGAACAGTAGAAGCTTTTACGACTTGAATTTCTGACCGAGTTCGATCGCATTAAGGGAAGTTGATGATCTTGGTTGTGGCATCACGATGGAGTGGTCGACATGGTTCATCGGCGTCGTGGTGTCGGCGTTAGGGTTTGTTTTGGATCGAGTAGTTCTGTAGTTTTTCGAGATTTAGGTCAAATTTTGATTCGCGAGCTTATCGTTCGATCTGGGTTGTGGAGGAGGTTGTCGAGGCATTGCGTGGTTGGTCGGCGATCAGGAAATTGGTCGGAGGGGTTTGGGTTGATTGCGCACGTACATGCGTGTACGTTGTGCATGAATTGGAATAGGTGAAGTTTGGTTGGGGAAGACGAAGGTCAAACTAGAGAAGCATTCGCGTGGTAACCGGGGGTAACTCGAAGTTGAAGAGGCTGGTTTGCTTCGGGTCTTGCTCGAGTACTTTGGGGTTTAGACTCGAGATTTTGGGATGTTGTTATCTGGTTTGTACTATGTAAATATTAGGTTGCAATGAAACTTGAGTTTGTATAATTGTAGGTAAGCAATTAAATTGTAAACAAGTTTTATAGAAAAAGTAACAAAATACTAAGTTAATACTTGTTGTTTATAATAAACAAAAATCAAGTTTAAGTTGTAAAACAAGTTTATAAAAGAAAATAAATTTATAAAATTTAAAACTTGTTCTTTAATGTAAAAGTAAATCAAACACTTAAAAATGATAATTGAATTTATTTTCAAAAATTAAAATGTTTTAAGATGATTGTTTTTGAAAATAATTATCTAATTTAATTTTAAAGTTCAATTTAAAAGAGTGTTTTGAATTTAAAGTATTAAATCAAAGTTTAAAGAAATTTTAAAGTAATGATTTAAAAACTATGTTTCAAATTTATATTGAAAATGTATGAGTTTGAGTTAGATGATTAAAGTGTTTTAAATTTGAATTTGACTTCTAAATGCCTTATTTTCAAATAAGGTTATTATTATGATTTTGAAAACCAAATTGAATAATCTGTTTTAAGTTATTGAAATTTGATTCAATTTCAAATAATTAACTTATGAAGATAAATAAGGTTAAATTATTTGGATAATTAACTTAAGAATACTTGATTACATGATTTGTTAATAAGTAAAGATTAGATTAAGATTAATGTTTTCTTAATTAATTAAGGATTTTGAAATATAAGAAGTTAATTAATTAATTGTTTAATTAATTTTAAATAATTATTTAATTGTTTATTTAATTTTTAAATAATCATTTAATTATGGATTAATTAAGTGTAATTACTTGATGGAGTAATTAATGGTTAATTGTTGAATGTAATTAAGAATGATAATTACTTATGGAAGTAATTAATGGAAATTACTCATGGGAGTAATTAATAGAAGTAATTAATGGTTAATTACTAGATGTTATTAATCTAAGGATTGATTAATATAATTGTTTTGAAGTGTAACGACCCGTATTTTACGTGTCGATAAATCGGAGAATTTCTAGGTCGATAGTGTTGTCTAAGTCGTCCTTAGCCTAAGTCGTAAGGAGGGATAGTTAACTCGTATGGACAGTTTAAAGAAGGTGACTAGGTTAAGAAATGGGCGGGTTACGAGTTAAGGAAGTTGCCGAGTTAATGACTCGTAGGACCTGGCCAACCTAATAGTTACCGAGTTAAGTAGTTGGCGAGTTAAGGGTATGACCGACTTAAGTTAAGGAGTTAGTGACTTAGGGGCTGGGACGAACAAACGAGTTAGCGTGTTAGCAAGTTAAGAAAGGTAGTGGCTTAAGGGTTGTGCGAGTCACGGCTTATAGTGTTTGGCCGAGTTAAGATAGTATGCGACTCAGTAGGTTGCGACTTAGTGATGTTGCCGACTTAAGGTATAACGACTTAGGAAAAACCTGACCGACCTATAGGTGGAGCGACTTAAGGAACCAACGGCTTAAGGGATGCCGACTCATGGGTTAGAGGCTTAAGGGGTTAAGGCTTAGGTCGTGGGTAGTTGAGTCGGCAGGATCTTGAGTCGTATGTCGTTGGAACTTAGGCTGGGCGTTAGGTCGCATGAGCGTTGTTGTGTTGAGTCGCGCCTTAGTTGAGTTGTAGGCGAGATAAGGCTTAGGCTTGAGTCGTGTGTGTCTTAGGTCGTGTAGCCCTACTAAGTCGTAAGTCGTGGCACAGTTGAGTCATGTGGTAGATAAGTCGTTGGGTCGGCCTTGGGTTAAGTCGCGTGAGCGACTTAGAGTTAGTGCTGCCGTGTGCGTATCTATGTTGAGCATGTGTCGGTAGGTTAGCTTGAGTCGTGGACGACTCATAGATAAGTCGGCGGCGAGTCAGAGGGGGACGACTTAAGGGCGGCCGAGTCAGGGGATTTTCTGTCTATAAATAGAGGGCTTTGGCTCACTTTTTGGCACCAGTTTTTGAAGCGACGAAGTGCTGCCATTTTGAGAGCTCGACTACAACATTTCTTCATCTCCTTTTCTCCATTCCAATCTAGTTCTAACATCCATCCAAGATCGAAGATCCAAGATCCAAAGTTGAAGATCTTCATCCAACCAAGCTAGATTTCATCGTTTCAAGCGGGATTTCGACGAATCAAGCTTGAATCCTTGCTGTCCAGATCTGAAGTTGATAGTTTTTGAAGTGTTTGGGTGATTCGGTGAGTGGTGGTTATCTCTCACGCGGACCCAAAGGAGTATATTGGTTTGGTGGTTTGTTGGAGTGTTATAGATAGTGATTTTATGCATTTTTTTTCCTTAGATCCAAGTGTAGATCCACTACTCATGAAGATGTTTACTTATACAAGTTCATTTATCAAGTTGAAGAGACAAAACCCATGATTTATATTTGTTATATCTATGCTAAAAACCCATAATTCATGTATGTTAGATCTATGCTCATTTATTTAAGAAATTGCCATTATCATTGTAATTGTTTATTTAGATCTTGTTTGAATGATTGATTGCTTTGATTAATGTTTGATTTGATTGATTAGTTGATATATAGCTTGATTTGATCAAGTTGGTTGATGATGATTCAAAAGCTAAGTGGAAAGGCTCTTGAATAAGGAAAGCTGCTTGTGGCATATGAAGCGGATGTTGAAGCTCATATGTATGGATTAGATGATGTTGAGACAGGACTTTTCCATGATGCGTTGAGGCAAGCCATGATGTTGAGATGAGACTTTGCTATGATGCGATAAAGCGAAGCATGATGTGAGATAGCCTTGGTTTAATCCAGACGGGATCATCCCAAGCATGTTGATAACTCGATGATGCGATGCGAGTTGGTTGATAATGGTTAGCTTGAGAGGCGCTTGAGCTAGTATGGAAATAGTCGTCGAGAAGGATGACTAGGAGGCTGAGATCTCATCGTTGTTGAAGGTTCTAGCATGCTCAAAGCAAGAGTAAGTTGGAACGGGCTGCGACGACGTTCCAAGCACGGGCTGCGACGACGTGCTAGTACTCTGGGTAGTTGCGAAAATTCCTAGGCACGGGCTGCGACGACGTGCGGAGTTATGTCTAGAACCGGGGTTACCATTAGCCCTTGATAGGTGGTCATTCAACTAACGGTGAAATCAAGGCAATGATAACAGTGATAGCCAGAGTCATGGATGTTTGGACGTTTGGTTGTATCATCATTCGGTCTCAAGAGCGGTGTTTTCCGGGTGCTTATCTGATCTTGGTTTAGGCCTTGGGGGTTTGTATTTGGAAAACATCGACCTTGACTCGAATGATTATTGCTTTACTTTAATTGTCTGCCATGTTATGCTTGCTTCTCCTTAGTGTGTGTCTGGGGGGCTATCACTGTAGAAAAGGCGGAGTGGGATGGTTTGGTTCCTATTCCTTTTATCCCTTATGCTCTTTTGGTATGTTTGATAGTTGATTTACTGCTCACTAAGACTTTGTCTGACTCAAGGTTTTATGTCTCCTCTTATTACCTTGGGCTGTTCATCCATGTTGGGATGGGCAGACTAGGTAGCAGGTGACAGGTGCTGTTCTTGGAGATCTACGTTGATGATGACGAAGACGAGCAGGAGGCTTTTACATATTATTTCATATTATGTACTGGGTGTTCCGCTGTATATACTTTGAGTGCTTTGTAGTGAGGTTTTGATGTATTGACTGTTCTGATGATTGTATCAAACTTCTAAGATGCTTATTAGATGATATTCTATTATGAAGCTTCACTATACATATATTTCTCTATTTTATTTTATCCATGCGCTGTGAGTTATGCGATAGATTCTGCGATGTTTATTCTACCTTGACGGTCACCCATGGCTGCCTGGCACGCCTTTCAGCGCATTATTTCCTTGTTTTGGTGCGGGAGTCATGGGCATGTCGTCACATTTGGTATCAGAGCTTTGGTTAATCGATTTTAGCCAACGCTCGCTGACGTAACTACGCATGAGAGACGTAATTGTATTTTGATGAATGATTACTATATGTAATATAGTAGTTTAGAAGCATTTGAACTCCTTATGCAGTTGTTTCTCAAGGTGTTCTAAGTCATCCTTTTTGTAGATATTAAGGATGAGTCGAAGGGGGAGACCAGCTGCTAGGGAAGGCCGTGCTGCTAGGGAAGCTGTTGATTATGCTCCTATGTTTGAGGCCATGATGACTTCGATCATGAGAAGGATACCAGCCTCGGGGCCATCAGTAGATGTTGGAGTTCAAGTTCAAGCTCCAAGACCAGTGGATTTTGCTAAGCTTTGCAAGTATTATACTTCTCTTGGAGGAAAGGTTTTCTTGGGAACGGAATCAACCATTGAAGTGCAAAGATGGATTGATGCTTGTAGAAGGATCTTTGGTGACTTGGGAGTTGAGGGTGCAACTAAGAGGAAGCTTTCATCAAGGCAACTTCAAGGGAGAGCTTCGGATTGGTGGAATTCTATCACAATTGATACTCCGGAGGAGGAGATTACTTGGGAGCAATTCCAAGCTAGATTTGAAGCTAAGTTCATCTCTACGGCTCATAAATCTGTCTTGTTTAGAAAGTTTGTGGAGCTTAAGCAAGGTGGAAGACCCGTTCTTGAGTATGTTTCTGAGTTTGAAGCTTTGTCCAAGTATGCCAGACCGTATATTGATTCTCCCTATCAGAAGAATGAGAAGTTTGTGACCGGTTTGGATGCTTATCTTGGAAGACAGTTGGTGGATCATCTGGACGATCCGTTTGAGAAGCTTGTGGAGAAAGCTCTCAGGCATGAGAGTTTGTTTCCTAGGGAGAGTTCTGTTGTTGCTGTAACCAAGGAAGGGTTTAAGCCACAGAAGGGTGGAAACAAGAAGAGGAAGCAACAGCAACAGAAGGGTAAGGATGGCCAGAAGAAGCCGAGGGGCGAAATGACTTGCTATAATTGCCAGCAGAAGGGCCATCTCTCCAAGGATTGTAGGAATCCAAAGGCGCCGGCGAAATGCCACAACTGTGACAAGCCAGGGCATTTCAGGAAAGATTGTCCAGAACCGAGGAAGGACAGGCAGATTGTGCAAGCTTATGCTTTGGGAGCTGTGCCGTCGTTTTCAAAAGCTCTTACTGCTGAAGAGAAAGGGAAGAGTGTGGTGGTTCAAGGTACTCTTTCCATTTGTGGTGTTCCAGTTAGAGTGTTGTTTGATACTGGAGCGTCGCATTCTTTTGTTTGTGATGATCTTGTAGGCCGGTTAGGTTTGGAACCGGATATTGTTGATAGGCCATTGGTTGTGACTAATCCAGTTGGGGGTTCGTCATGTTTGTGTATGATATGCCGAGATCTAGTTGTGTCGAGTCATGATTGCTCTTTTGTTTGTGATTGTTTTGTTCTGAACTTTGCGGGGTTCGGAATTATTTTGGGTATGGACTGGCTTAGGAAGTATGCGGCAAGGATTGATTATGAGAGGCTGGAGGTGACAGTCGGGAATGTGGAAGGGCGAAAGGTTGTGATACGATGTAAGCATGAGGAAGGCGTCTTCATGAGCTTCATGTATTCCCTGGTTGTTCCACGGGATGGACTGTCATCGGTGCCTATTGTGAATGGATTTGAGGATGTCTTTGACGAAGTCAAAGGATTACCGCCGCATAGGGAGATCGAGTTTAGTATCGATCTAGTTGAGGGAGCCAGACCTGTTGTGATGCCTCTTAGGCGGATGGCGCCTAGGGAGCAGCTAGAGTTGAAGGTGCAAGTGATGACCTTTTACGGAAAGGATTCATTCGGCGTAGTGTGTCCGAATGGGGTGCACCAGTTGTGTTCGCAACCAAAGCGGATGGATCGTTGAGGTTGTGTGTGGATTATCGTGAGTTGAATAAGGTGACTAAGAAGAACAAGTATCCATTGCCGAGAATAGATGACTTGTTTGATCAGCTTCACGAGGCTAAGGTGTTTTCTCAGATGGATTTGGCGACGGGATTTCACCATTTGAGAGTGGCGAAGGATAGTGCGCCGAAGACTGCTTTTAGGACACCATCCGGTTTTTATGAATGGCTGGTAATGCCGTTTGGATTGACTAACGCACCAGCATATTTTGTGGATCTTATGAATAGAGTGTTCAGAGATCAGTTGAATAAGTTCGTGCTTGTGTTCGTGGATGATATTCTGATTTATTCCAGAACTGAGGAAGAGCACAAGACGCACTTGCGTATTGTTTTGGAAATCTTACGGAAACATCAGCTGAAGGCTAAGTTTTCGAAGTGTCACTTCTGGAAGAGTGAAGTGAGATTCTTAGGCCATGTTATCTCTGGTAATGGAATAGCGGTTGATCCCGCTAAGGTGGCAGCGATCCAGGATTGGGGTAGACCTAAGAATGCATCTGATGTGAGAAGTTTTCTTGGATTAGCTGGATATTATCGACGGTTTATCAAAGACTTTTCCAAGATAGCTGCACCGTTAACATGATTGACGAAAAAGAACCAAGTGTTCAGATGGGATGATAAGTGTGAGCAAGCTTTCGTAATCCTGAAAGAGCGACTGACATGTACTCCTGTTTTGACTATTCCAAGTGGGAATGATGAGATGGTGGTTTACACCGATGCATGTGGTACTGGACTTGGAGCAGTACTAATGCAGAAGAATAAAGTTGTTGCATATGCAAGTCGACAATTGAAGCCGCATGAAAGGAATTACCCGACTCATGATTTGGAGTTGGCGGCAATTGTTTTTGCTTTGAAGATGTGGAGACATTATCTATTGGGAGTTAGATTCGAGTTGTTTACAGATCATAAGTCGTTGAAGTATCTGTTCTCTCAAAAGGATTTGAATCTTCGACAGCAACGGTGGCTAGAGTTCTTGGCATCGTATGATTTTGGTATAGCCTATACTCCGGGAAAAGGCAACGCAGTGGCAGATGCGTTAAGTCGAAGGCGTGCAGGATTGGGAGCCATGTTTTCGGAATGGAAGAGTCTAGAGTATTTGGCTGAATTTGACTTCAGGCCTAGATGTGAAATGGAACCTGAGATGTTGGCAAACTTATCGATAAGGCCTACTCTTGTGGAGAGCCAAAAGCGAGACGATAAGCTTGTCAAGATTATCCGAGATTTGGAATCTGGATTGAATCCAGAAAAGGATAAAGGATTTGAAGTCGATCGAGAGGGTTGGCTTCGAAAGCAAGGACGACTAGTTGTTCCCGATATAGATGGATTGAGAGATGAAGTTCTTAGGGAAAGTCATCACTCGAAGTTGACAATTCATCCAGGTGGAAATAAGATGTATCGTGATATGAAGAGAACCTATTATTGGGAAGGCATGAAGAAGGATGTTGGAAATTTCATTTCCAAGTGTTTGAACTGCCAGTTGGTGAAAGCTGAGCAGAAGAAGCCCAGTGGATTACTTCAACCATTAGAGGTTCCTACATGGAAGTGGGAGCAAGTGTCGATGGATTTTATCGATGGCCTACCTAGAACCCGAGCGGGGAATGAAGGGATTTGGGTCATAGTAGATCGATTGACCAAGAGTGCAAGATTCATTCCTGTTCGATCAACTAGGACTGCATCGAAGTTGGCTGAGTTGTATGTTAAGTGGATTGTTCGATTCCATGGTGTTACGAAGAGTATAGTGAGCGATCGAGACCCATTGTTCACTAGTGGATTTTGGAAGAGCTTCCAGGAAGTTTTGGGAACTAAGTTGTGTTTGAGTACAGCTTACCACCCTCAAACAGATGGCCAGACTGAGAGAGTCAACCGAGTTTTGGAAGATCTTCTCAGAGCCTGTGTTTTGGATTTCGGAGGATCATGGGAAGATCACCTTCATTTGGTGGAATTTGCATATAATAACAGTTATTAGTCAAGTATTGGTATGGCACCATATGAAGCACTGTATGGAAGACCGTGTAACTCTCCGACATGTTGGTTGGAAACTGGAGAAAAGCTGATACTTGGACCAGAGGTGATTCGATAGACTTCGGATTGTATAGAGGTCATTCGGCAACGAATGAAGGAAGCCCAAGATCGTCAGAAAAGTTATGCCGATAATCGTCATAAGGATTTGGAATTCGACGTAGGGGATATGGTTTTTGTGATGATTTCTCCTCTGAAGAATGTTATTCGATTCGGGAAGAAAGGAAAATTGACTCCGAGATTTGTTGGACCATTCCCGATCATCAAGCGAATTGGAAAGCTCGCTTATAGATTGGAGTTACCGGAAAAGATGGCGGGTGTGCACAATGTTTTTCATGTATCCTATCTACGGAAGTATGTGCACGACTCGAATACGGTGGTTTCTGCTGATAGCTGTGAAGACTTGGAGGTTGATCCAGTGGTTACGAGACCTCGTAAGCCGCTTCGTGTTGTTGAAACCGACACGAAACAGCTTAGGAGGAAGACGGTTACGTTGCTCAAGATACAATGGAGTGATGATGTTAACGAATGTACATGGGAGGAGGAAGAGAGGATGAAGGCAGCTCATCCTGAACTCTTCGAGGTATGGCCCTAAGGTGTCGTGGCATCTCATGAATTTGTAACTTGTTCTAAGTCTTAGAATTATGCATGCTAGGATAGTAATTGGATGCATGGTTTGTTAATTGCTATGGATGGTAAGCATGCGGAATAATTTTGATTGCTCTTAATTGCTTGGAATTTCGGGGGCGAAATTCCTAAGGGGGAGAGAATGTAACGACCCGTATTTTACGTGTCGATAAATCGGAGAATTTCTAGGTCGATAGTGTTGTTTAAGTCGTCCTTAGCCTAAGTCGTAAGGAGGGATAGTTAACTCGTATGGACAGTTTAAAGAAGGTGACCGGGTTAAGAAATGGGCGGGTTACGAGTTAAGGAAGTTGCCGAGTTAATGACTCGTAGGACCTGGCCGACCTAATAGTTACCGAGTTAAGTAGTTGGCGAGTTAAGGGTATGACCGACTTAAGTTAAGGAGTTAGTGACTTAGGGGCTGGGACGAGCTAACGAGTTAGCGTGTTAGCAAGTTAAGAAAGGTAGTGGATTAAGGGTTGTGCGAGTTACGGCTTATAGTGTTTGGCCGAGTTAAGATAGTATGCGACTCAGTAGGTTGCGACTTAGTGATGTTGCCGACTTAAGGTATAGCGACTTAGGAAAAACCTGACCGACCTATAGGTGGAGCGACTTAAGGAACCAACGGCTTAAGGGATGCCGACTCATGGCTTAGAGGCTTAAGGGGTTAAGGCTTAGGTCGTGGGTAGTTGAGTCGGCAGGATCTTGAGTCGTAAGTCGTTGGAACTTAGGCTGGGCGTTAGGTCGCGTGAGCGTTGTTGTGTTGAGTCGCGCCTTAGTTGAGTTGTAGGCGAGATAAGGCTTAGGCTTGAGTCGTGTGTGTCTTAGGTCGTGTAGCCCTACTAAGTCGTAAGTCGTGGCATAGTTGAGTCGTGTGGTAGATAAGTCGTTGGGTCGGCCTTGGGTTAAGTCGCGTGAGCGACTTAGAGTTAGTGCTGCCGTGTGCGTATCTATGTTGAGCATGTGTCGGTAGGTTAGCTTGAGTCGTGGATGACTCATGGATAAGTCGGCGGCGAGTCAGAGGGGGACGACTTAAGGGCGGCCGAGTCAGGGGATTTTCTGTCTATAAATAGAGGGCTTTGGCTCACTTTTTGGCACCAGTTTTTGAAGCGACGAAGTGCTGCCATTTTGAGAGCTCGACTACAACATTTCTTCATCTCCTTTTCTCCATTCCAATCTAGTTCTAACATCCATCCAAGATCGAAGATCCAAGATCCAAAGTTGAAGATCTTCATCCAACCAAGCTAGATTTCATCGTTTCAAGCGGGATTTCGACGAATCAAGCTTGAATCCTTGCTGTCCAGATCTGAAGTTGATAGTTTTTGAAGTGTTTGGGTGATTCGGTGAGTGGTGGTTATCTCTCACGCGGACCCAAAGGAGTATATTGGTTTGGTGGTTTGTTGGAGTGTTGTGGATAGTGATTTTATGCATTTTTTTTCCTTAGATCCAAGTGTAGATGCACTACTCATGAAGATGTTTACTTATACAAGTTCATTTATCAAGTTGAAGAGACAAAACCCATGATTTATATTTGTTAGATCTATGCTAAAAACCCATAATTCATGTATGTTAGATCTATGCTCATTTATTTACGAAATTGCCATTATCATTGTAATTGTTTATTTAGATCTTGTTTGAATGATTGATTGCTTGGATTAATGTTTGATTTGATTGATTAGTTGATATATAGCTTGATTTGATCAAGTTGGTTGATGATGATTCAAAAGCTAAGTGGAAAGGCTCTTGAATAAGGAAAGCTGCTTGTGGCATATGAAGCGGATGTTGAAGCTCATATGTATGGATTAGATGATGTTGAGATGGGACTTTTCCATGATGCGATGAGGCAAGCCATGATGTTGAGATGAGACTTTGCTATGATGCGATAAAGCGAAGCATGATGTGAGATAGCCTTGGTTTAATCCAGACGGGATCATCCCAAGCATGTTGATAACTCGATGATGCGATGCGAGTTGGTTGATAATGGTTAGCTTGAGAGGCGCTTGAGCTAGTATGGAAATAGTCGTCGAGGAGGATGACTAGGAGGCTGAGATCTCATCGTTGTTGAAGGTTCTAGCATGCTCAAAGCAAGAGTAAGTTGGAACGGGCTGCGACGACGTTCCAAGCACGGGCTGCGACGACGTGCTAGTACTCTGGGTAGTTGCGAAAATTCCTAGGCACGGGCTGCGACGACGTGCGGAGTTATGTCTAGAACCGGGGTTACCATTAGCCCTTGATAGGTGGTCATTCAACTAACGGTGAAATCAAGGCAATGATAACAGTGATAGCCAGAGTCATGGATGTTTGGACGTTTGGTTGTATCATCATTCGGTCTCAAGAGCGGTGTTTTCCGGGTGCTTATCTGATCTTGGTTTAGGCCTTGGGGGTTTGTATTTGGAAAACATCGACCTTGACTCGAATGATTATTGCTTTACTTTAATTGTCTGCCATGTTATGCTTGCTTCTCCTTAGTGTGTGTCTGGGGGGCTATCACTGTAGAAAGAGGCGGAGTGGGATGGTTTGGTTCCTATTCCTTTTATCCCTTATGCTCTTTTGGTATGTTTGATAGTTGATTTACTGCTCACTAAGACTTTGTCTGACTCAAGGTTTTATGTCTCCTCTTATTACCTTGGGCTGTTCATCCATGTTGGGATGGGCAGACTAGGTAGCAGGTGACAGGTGCTGTTCTTGGAGATCTACGTTGATGATGACGAAGACGAGCAGGAGGCTTTTACATATTATTTCATATTATGTACTGGGTGTTCCGCTGTATATACTTTGAGTGCTTTGTAGTGAGGTTTTGATGTATTGACTGTTCTGATGATTGTATCAAACTTCTAAGATGCTTATTAGATGATATTCTGTTATGAAGCTTCACTATACATATATTTCTCTATTGTATTTTATCCATGCGCTGTGAGTTATGCGATAGATTCTGCGATGTTTATTCTACCTTGACGGTCACCCATGGCTGCCTGGCACGCCTTTCAGCGCATTATTTCCTTTTTTTGGTGCGGGAGTCATGGGCATGTCGTCACATGAAGTTAATTAATTATGGAATAATTAATTAATTAAAGTATTAAGAATTATTTGATAATGATATTAATTACTTGTTAAAGTAATTAATTAAAAGAGAAATCAAGATTTATTAATGAAGTAATTAGAAGATAATTACTTGTTATGTAATTAAGGGTTAATTACTTAATTATTTTAGTTAATTAATTAATGTGATTAATTAATTAATGTGCTAATTTTAAGATTAATTACTAAGTGTAATTAATTAAATTTGTAATTACTAAAGCAATTAATTAAGGGTTTATTAATTATTTTTAATTGATTAATAATTACTTAATGAAGTAATTAAAGATTAATTAATTAAATTAATTAATCAAGGGTTAATGTAATTCATTAAGAAGTTAATTAATTAAGATACGTAATTACAAATTGTTAATTACTGTTTATGATTAATAAGATGATTAATTTCAAGTTAATTATTTAATTAAAGGAATTATTAATTAATACAGATCATTAGTTAATTAATGAATTAATCAAGATTGATTAATAAAAGTAATTAATTTAAGTGTGATTAATTAATTGTAATTAATCGAGGTTTAATGTAATTAATTATAATTGATTAATTAATGGAAGTAAATGAAAGATCATTAATTATTGCAATTAATGATAGTAATTAAAGGTTAATTACTGTATATGGTTAAGATTTATTACTTGAATGTAATTAAAAGATAATTAATCAAGGAAGATTAATTTAAGAAGATCATTAAGAGATGATTAATTAATTTATTTGGAATAAATTAATGAAGAAAGATTTAAGTAATCCAATTGATTTAGAGTTAATCAATTCTGTTATGGATGATTGATTAATATTGGTTGATTGATTGATATTGGATGATCAATATTAGGTGATTGATATTGGTTGATACTGGATGATTTGGATATCTATGATATGTGATATGTTGCTTTGTGAGATGAATGGTTGTTATGAATCATCTGTTAGGATAATGTGATTCATCTATCTTTTTATATCATCCTGGATATAAGTATAACTGTTTTAAACCCTTAAGTACAACTTGAACATTAAAATGGCGTTTGATTTCGGTGAGACCGGGATCGGGTTTCCATATTTGGATATCCGAAAAACACATCGATTCCAATTAAACGTTAGGTCGTGAATCCAAGTGAAGCAAGTGAAGACTCGAGGTGTAAGAACTATACGTCAGTATAACTCTGTGGGTGATTCCGTAATGAGTTTGACAGAAATAATACTTATAGGTTCGAGATAGTGATTTATAGTGCAAGGGCTATGGTCGTTGACTTTGAGGGTGATTCCAAAATGAGTGCAACGAGATAGTGCCTTCAGTTTCGTTCGAACCCAGAACGAACTTGTATGGATTGAATGCTTTCAGAACATCGTCAGGTGGACGATGAGCATTCTAAGATAGATGTGTTCTATAAAGGTAATCGTAGCCTCAAGCCTCATCAACCGGGATAGGCTAAAACAGGGGAGGTGCAGCAAGTTTAAGTGGGTCATGCCCAAGTAGGACGAGATTTACCCCCGTCTAGAAGTACCTATCTCTTTCGGCTTAGTGTGTGGTTGGTCGCGCCAACTACGGGGTGGTCTTGTTCGGGACTGTCCAGTAAGGGATGGTTCTGGCCTTGTGTTGCAGGGGAGCGGGCGTACTCCTTGGTACGTTGATCTAGGCCACGTACTGTGACGGGCGGTACCCCAGTAGCCCTTCCATTGATGGAAACCCATTCTTCCTACGAGACCCTACGGTTTAGTTTGTATTATCCATTTTTGTGGCTAGTAGCTGGAATTTAATCATGTAACAATTTCGGCTATTTCATATTTACTTGAAAACCCTAGACGCTATTATAATATCACTGGATTTCCTATCAAATGTTTTGGTTAGCGTAAGGTAAAAACTTTTCCATGTTTATGTGTAGGAAGTCTTACGTGACACCTTTTCTTTTCAAAGGTATTTCTAAAGTTAAACAATTTTAACCCGTTTACTCACACCAGACCCCTGTCTGACCCGAGTGTTTATTTTCTGTTTTATTAAACTCTTGGGCACTCATATTATGTATGAGTAGTCAAGTGATTCAGGTTAGCTTGACGAATTCTGGAGGAGATATGGAGCAGGAGGCTTCCATGTATAGATATATTATGGTTCCGTTGTGTTTGTATTGTATCTGTATCGGTATGTTGAGTTGTATAGTTAGAAAGATGTTTATAACTGTCTAATATGTGTTGTATAAGTTATGTACTCTGATGTAATATGATACTATGTAATATTTTATGTGATATATTATATTTTATTCGTTCCGCTGTGAGTTCTCTGATGTTGTTGTCTTTCTTCTTTCTCTTTCTTTACTTCTTCTATCCCTTTCTTTCTTCATTAGCGATGCGTCTTCCTGGAGTTAGGAAGTCGGGTCGTTACAAAAACCACTCGAAAACCCTCCATCGACCTAATCCCGACGCCACGACGAACTAGAATAGTTTTAACTATTTTTCCTAACCTGGTCAAACCTCCAGCTCGCTACAACCAAGTTTTGATCCATACCAGTGCCGTCGATCACCAGAAAAAACTTTAAATCCAGAATCCGTTCACTGCAAAAATTCTCTCTCGATTCTAAGTTAAAATTTTTGATCTAGTTTCTAAAAATCATGGTTTCTAATGGGGATTACGATTATATAGTTGAATCCAAGAATTATTAAACTTGAATTTTACCTATTTACAATTTTTCACTGTCTTTTCAATATTTCCAAAATTTTACTAAATTGTTTCACTTAAAAATAAATTTAAATCTTAGTAAATGTATAAACAAACATAATTCGTTTGAAATCCTAAGTCTAACAGAGACTAGATATGGAGAATTGGAATTTTTGATTTAAATTTTGAACTCTATAACTTAAAACATAGGTGATACAGATATATTCATACATGTACAAAGGTTCCTGCTTTCATATATACATATTTCCAAATCTACACAACTTACATACATAATTTCAAACATGCATCCAGTTTTACTTTCAACATTTACCCTATGAATCCAAATTAAAATTTGTTTAAGCATAGATTACTCACCTTATTTTGAAACAACAGTGAAAATTTTCCTTCCTAAAGCCAGCAAACTTCTTTAATATGAATTACTTAAGTTTGATCTAGTGTTGAACCTTGCTGTTGAGTTGATCATCTGATATTAAAGTTGAAACTAGACTTGTTTTGAATTGATTTGCTACCTTTAATTCTTTGGCTTGAATTTGAATTTGTTTGATTGCTTTTTTCTCAAGTTTAACATTTCAGTTTTAACTTTCTTTAGATCAGTTTGAAAAAAAATGGCCTGGCTAAATATATTTTTTATATTTATTTTACAATTTCAAATGGGAAAAACTTTGCCACTTGTTATCATAATTTTACAAGTGTTTATTTCCTATGTTCATGGTTTTACAGATGTCTTTTGTTAAACAATTGTGTTTAAGTCCTTGTTTAAATTAATTTTATAACCTTTGTTTTAAACCCTTACTTAAATTTTATTAATACTTTCTTATGTTAATATATTTATATATTATAGGTATTTAGCTTACATTTGTTTTTATTCATTTATGGATTATGCTTACAAATGTGTGTGTGTATATATATAAACTATGGTTTATTCCAAGTATTAAAAGAAAGTATTTTAAATCTTTTATTAGATCTTACACATACATTTACAAACCAATTTTTTTAAGAATATATATATATATATATATATATATATATATATATATATATTTCTTGTAAATTTTCAAACGATATGTATATTTTTAAAACTTTTATTAATTCTTGTCTTAATATCATATTATATTTACAACTCTAATTATATATATTATTTTATTCAAAATACAACTTTTAAATACTATTAATCATTCAATTATCAGATACCAACAATTCGGGTTGTCACAAGTTAATAATTGATGATAATGAAATATTTCAAAATCTGAATATTTTTATATATTAAATTTGTATATCATCTTCTGAGTGAGTGGTCATATTTAGTTTCTTCAAATTTGGACCGTTGTTGCTCTGTTTTCCTTATTTCTGGTAGATTTGCAGCATTTTCGGTACCGATTATCGACTTTTGATAGGATGATCGTACCACTAATATCTATATACCGTTTTGGTCGTCTCGTCGTACTGATCTCTGCTGTATGTTCAATTCTGAGTTTTGAAGTCCAGTAAATAGTGGAATCCACGAAATTGGTAACCGTATCGGTACCGGGTCCATGACCTTTTGTTTTCTTCTGCGTTTCAAATTTTAACCGTGACTGCCACTCAACGATCAATTGCTTTAATTTTTCAGCTTGATACCAGGGCGACCGTTGCTCTTATTTTTTTTTTCTACCTTTCCACTTCCATCCTTTCTTCACTCACGTATAAATAAAATATGTGGTCTGAAGCCCCTTTTCCTTCCATTCGAAATCCACCATCTTTATATTTGTTCTCAGTTTTATTTTTACCACGCCTTCTTCCCTCTCTCCCTCACTTCTCACCTTCTTAACCACGCCATGCCCTCTCTCTCTCGGTGCCTTGTCGTGCTTCTTACCTTAGCCGAGCCTAGAACCCTTTCACTTCACCACTTCTTCCTCGAAACCCGATCCTCTCTTTTGCAGCCAAACCACGTTTAGGTAATTTTCCTCTCCCCTCTTATATATATATATATATATATATCGGTTTTCTCTATATAGTAGATTTTTATGCTTGCGTAATGAACCAGTTGTATATATATAGTTTTATTCGCATATATATGTACTCATATATTTTTCAGTCTAGTTTAAAGAATTTACAGTAAGGTATATTATATATCTATGTTAATATTAATAGTTTATATATCATTTGTTAGTGATGCAAGCTTGGTAATCTGATATATATATATATATATATAGTTATGTACAGTAAGTAAATTTATAGGCTGAGTTTTAAGTATTATATTTTCATTATTTTAAAGTATATACATATAGGTTGTGATATATTTATTTTGTTAGTTGTCAAAAGCCGATCACCTGCTCTTGCATTCATGTGAGCATTTTTTTATTGGCTTATTATGTGGTTACTTAGCAGGCTGGTTCTATCTGCATTAGGTTAATGAATATATATGTATATGTATATATATATATATGTATGTGTATGTATATGTATATCTTATATATACGAGTTCATATTCAAAATTTATCTTGAAGGGTGTTTTATCAAGTATAAATGGCTATATATATAAATCGCATATATTTTTATGCAACTGCCTACATTACAGCTATCTATTTTACGGTTGGATATGACCAGTTTGTGTATGTATAAGTATTCATTATATAATATACATTATATAAAGCTTCTAACCATTTTGGTCATATATAAGTTATCTGTGAGTTATATATATATATATATATATATATAGGCTTATATATTTTCTACAGTTTATGTTTACGGTATGTTTAACAGTGAATGTATATAATGTGTAAATATTAAATATATATATAATAGTTTATATATGTGATATATATTTATACTTATAAGCTATATATATGACTACTAAGTTCATGTATATAATTTAAGTTCTTTTGATTTTATAAATTTTTGTTTTCAAATATAGTAAGTATTATATATTTATCTATATATATCCATATGTTTATATAAGTATTGAATTTTAATATATAATGTAAATATATTTTTGATTTTTCTATGTTAGAGACATGTTTAATTGTTTAATTTCTATAACTAATTTTTTTGTAGATTACCGCACAGTGGTGGAAATAGTTTGAAGTATTGTTTAGCCTATGTCATTGGATCTACCACATCTGACCCGAAAAGAGATCAAAACGTTTGCGTGCACGTACGTACATATGTTCCAACTGTCCCTTGTGCAGGAATGGTGAATATTTTCGATGGTTTTTTTTTGGCATTCCAGCAGCACTGTCAGTTGGATATTATAAGTTGTCGTAAATCATTTAGAAAGACTCTAAATTTAGTAGCCTTGTGGAGGGTAGCTGAGAGTATGTGGCCCGTGCTACGCACACGGGTAGTGTAAATAATCGTTTTGCGTTAAGATTGTATGGTCGGCACTTTTGAAATGGAGTATTGTTTCTTTTTTTTGTTACCAAAGTTTCTTTTTTGTGATTTCCTATTTCTTGTCTATTTGATATGCGAATGGATCCGAAGTCATATTGTCCAATGTTTGAATGCTTAAAATGTTGAATTTATCTTTTTTATTTAGTGTGCCACTGTATACATAAGGGTGCATGGTCTTTATATTTTACTTTCCTTTATTTTCTGATTTGAGCTTATGACAGTAAAATTTTACGCCACCAAAATTTATAATAGGTAAAATATTCAAATATAATGTGTTGAATAGTAATAGTAAATTCATTATTGTAAATTGGCCTAAAAATAAAATGATGCTTGAGATATTTTCTTGGATTGAGTTAAAAAATAAAACATGATGAATATAATCCATAATATACATTCTGTTTCAACATTTAAATTGATCAACAGTAACCGTAGTCAAAATAACAAAAAGTACAACAAAATTATCCTTGCAACCTTCTTTTTTTACCTGTTTTAACTATGTCCACAGAAAACCAAAAATTCAAAACAAAAATCCTTTACAAATCAGAGTTACATTTGTAATGAAGTAGGATATCAAAAGATAATTCGAAAGCCATAATACAAATGGAGAAATAATTGTCCATATCATTTTACATAAACAGTAGTGGAATATTTGGTTTGTACATAATCAGAATAAAACGAAGAAAAAGGTATGATGTTTTCTGTCTTCTAGAATTCGAATTGTATTTGGCTCTGCAAAATTATCGCAATGACTTCTTTAGCTTCATCCAATGACAGACAAATTATAGTAGGAACATCCACAAATTTATTTATTTCACCCAGTGAACTAAAAAGCAAAACAAATAAGCAGATTTGATCTTCAGGCGTAGTTAGTTGTATAATTGTAGATCATTAACACAATTAAGAAAATTTCTCCCTGAATCTGACATGAAAATGAAGGAGTTATGGTAATTGAACTGCAGTGACGGCAGGGAGAAAAATTGAGCTCCAACAGGGGTGAAAAAACATCTGGAAGGATTGATACCCTGAACAATGAACCAAGAGTGAACAGTTGTTGAATACTTCTCAAAAGTAGAAACAGACCAGTAAATTATTAGTCGGAAATAGTCATAGGACAACGCTGCTTTTAACAAATTTTTGTGTCAGTACACATAAACAGAAGCTTAGTGGAGCAAATTAAGCCGAGGAAGAACGATGCAGATAACAACCGAGAGAGGAACCTAGTAAAACAGTTTACAGGCTGTAAACAATTACCGAAATGAAATAACTCATAGTAAATAAAAACCAGTAGTACGTAAAAGGTGGAAAATCTGCGTTGTTGAAGAGAAGACGATACATGTAGCATTTACTCTGACCTGCTCCATATTATTTCATAAGTTCCAGCTATACAGTCACAAATATTCAATATTTAATAGCACATCCAAGCCTCGCTGTAAGACCGGACTGACATGGTACATCACCCCTTTACTTACACTCATGACTGTGCATATCTTAGTGGAGTGGTCAGCTTGGTCATCGCTGTTGATGATGTCACTGTCTCCATGTTCATGCAACCGGAGTTGGACGATCTGTGTATCATTTACTTAATTATTTAGAAGCATGCGGATTGCAAAATTAAGGTCGAAAAAGACCATCACAAATTTGAGAAACAGAGGGGAAGAGAGCAGGGCATGGTTAAATTTATATGTGAAACAGGGGGAGCGGTAGCATTAATATAGGTTAGAGTGAGAAATGAAAAACCTATCCCCATAAACATTATATATTTAGCTGTGAGTAAAACCACGTAAAATGTTACAGGGAGATAGCAAATCACGCATATGAAAATGGTGGGCAAAAATTGGTACTTTTCATTGCATTTTGATTCACGCAGAACACTGAGATGACAATTAATGCCAATTTCAGTTGTTTACCATAGTGACATCCATTGTTCGAAAATTCATTGTACGGCGTTGAATTAAGCACCCATATGTACTGCACCTTGTCATCGTCTTCCTTCATGTAAACCGTATGGAGTAAATATATTACCCATGGTGCGAGTACTAACTGGATTCATGCAAACTTAGTACAGAAATGAGACAAAGAAGAGTGAAAAAAAAATATGTACAATATTTTAGTTACCACACTTTGTTGCGTTGTCTTATTTATGAAATATATATGTATTGGTGAAACGAACATTAGCGGAAAGGAAAGGGCTTGCCGTGTACAAGTATGCAGTATAATAGTAGATGTTAGCCAAGTTTAGGTCAATTTTTTTAACATTTTCTTTGGATAATGGTCGTTGGATTGCTCTGTGGATATTATTTCGATATCTGAAGCATTACAGTAATAGTTGTAACATAGAATACATTTAGTAGTTAACAAATGGGTGATGTGTCGTATATTGGTGCAGACGGAAGCTCAATTTCTGATAAATGCAAAATGTCAGTCATAGTTGAATTAAAGAGGACAGTAAGAGGGTCAACGAGTGTGGTGGGAGGTAGGGGTGGGGAACAGTGTTTGTAACAATGTAGAATGTTTATATGAACGGTGTATAGTAGTAAAGAGAAGTGTTTGCAGGAAATAGAGTTGACACTGTAAAAGTATGTCATTTATTGTAATGGTTAAAAATACAGTGGTACAAACAGTAGTACACATCTTTAAACAAACATAAGCAGATACAGTAAGTAAATAGAACCACCTTTAACGTTTGTACATGTAGGCAGAAATAGGTACAGTTATAAATGAAGATGTACAATTGCAAACAGAACACAGAATTCGTGACTGGGGAACACGGAGGTAGGATGTTGTTGCGGACATACGACGGTTTGGCTTGCAGTTGCTTACATACTTCTTCCTCTTACTACCAGTTGGTCGTCCACGTTTCCTCTGCCTACCAGCAGGCAGCATGTGATAGGTTGGTTCATTCTCACGTCCAACGGTGAGGTCGGTTATGCTGCTTTCCTGTAAACATTCCTTCGCCTCCTGCAGGCAGAGGGAGTGTATATGTTATTTGTTGTGTTATGTGGAAAGAAGAACGAAGTGTGGGGTGGAATACAGACCTGTTTAACTATAATCAGTTCTATGTTTGTCACACCTGAGTAAGAAAAGCAAGTTTTTGGTAGGTAAAATGTATGGAAGATATGTTAAGAAGAGTGGACAGAGGTTGTAAAAAGAGCCGTACCAGTTTTTGTGACGTTGCTGGATTCCGCAGTTAGCTGTGTACCATCAGCTTTTTTGTATCCTTTGGTTCAAGGGGTTCAGGTTGATCAGGCAGCGAGTTGTTAGGGTGTTGAATATGTGAAACTCTACTAACAGTGAGAGATTTTCCGTAATTCATTACGTCGTACTTAGATGGTCTAAATTCAAACCGAGCTTCCGTACCCATCAAGCTGGTGAACAGTTTCCCAATCAGTTCGTCACCGTTGGTCTAAAGAAAAATAAACATTAGTGTCATGTAGGGTGAGGTAGTGGATGATGGAGGGGGACAGCAGTTGCATGGTAAGGTTAGACAGGTTGAAGTTAGTAATGTCAGTCGATAAAAAAGTGTATGTGTAAGATGTGTACCGTTTTGGATATATCCATCATCTCATCGATGCTTCGTTTGAGGAGGTAGGCAACATCTTTGTTGAAAGCAGTCGCAGTACCGGTGTGGTCGAAACTTCCATAGATATCCTGTACCTGTGAGGATATAAAATAATGTGAGGGAGTTGAAATTGAATGGTAAACTTACTTGTGCACACCTGTTAAGTGGATGAGTAATATTGTTATTGCATTTAGAACAACTAAAACCGGTTGCTTCCTTTGTCACCGTCTTCCTACAAATGGGACATGAAAGATAATTCCATCCTGATGATGTGTTAATCCTCATCAATGTTGCGTTTACGACATACTTCTTTGACTGCAAAGGAGGATGAGATAGAAAAATGTTAATAAAAAAGTAAAGGTAAAATAATGATAGGAATAAAATAAATTGAATTACGTGGCAGTCATTAGAGTGTATGTCGTCTAACATATTAGCTATGGTACTTCTAATTTCCGGATCATAAGTAGTTAAAGATGTAGGTCGTTGACGCTCAGTCGATGTAACGGTACTGCCTTCGCTGGTAGTGACGCTAAAAAGTAATGCGGTAGGAATAAGGTTGTGGATGAAGTCTGCGCATCAGCAATAGTTGGTACAAATGAATTGGTGGTATACCTGGAAAGTAATTTTCCTATCTCCGGACAGTCAGCGCCGAAGTATATTTGTGTAGCATTAGTCGACGAAAATGTAAACTCTCCTGTAATTATTAGTTTGGTGATAAGGTTGACATTCATCAAGGAAATATGAAGGAGTAAAGACAGTTTACCTTTGAATAGTTTGACTATCAGAGAAGTGAATATCACCGACGGTGGTTGTTTTTCCTATTCAATAGCAGTCACATGTAGGAGGTCAGTTTTGTCAGCCCACAAAGTAGTAGTTGTATTTTTTAAACTGTGTAAAAGTTGAAATGGAGAGTGTTAGCATGCGAATATGTAGACGTAAATGTGAGACAATGATAAATGTTAAGCCTTCCAGTGTAAACAGTAATTTCTCTTTTAGATGTTTGACATCCGGTCCATGTTGTCAACTGGACAACATCTGAAATACCTCGCACCACTCCAGCAACATCTGGTAGGAAGATCGAAAAAGGAGGAATGTAAAAGAAGTTTGATTAGTGGTGGTAGGGGAAATGGTAGAGCGATAATGTAGTGCGTGTGGTAGCACGATATGTGAGTGCACCTGTAAGTTGAGCCGCCTTATCTATGCGTTGAGCAAGATTTTCATTGTCGACACAACCAAATTTGTATCTAGGAATATCATACAGTGTTTATGGCAGCTGTTTGACTTTCGTGTCAGTACGAAGGATGATCATGAACTCGTCATCTATAGGGCGGTACGTATTTTGCGCAGGGTAGACGTTGAACTTTTCAATCTCGTATAAACATTGTTCTTCAAACATTTTTGAGTATTTGTCCACCAAACTCTTTGGCACGACCGCATGCTTTTGGTTGCCCTGCCGTAAAGTAAAGTGTGATCTACTTACAGCATGGATATAGGGGTAAACAAAAATGTTCAGATATTAAGTTGGTTTACGGCTTACCTTTACGTCAAGAAGATGTACATTTTTCGAGTAAATCTCCTTTGCGGCTTTCGAGATTGAATTCCACATCCTGGACAGTCGTACATGTATGCGATCCTAGTTAGGACCAACTTGTAACTCAAACAGTAGTTGAAATTGGTTCGCCATTCTGATATCTGTTGGAGGAAATTGAAGAAAGGTTAACAACAGTGGTAAAACATAATAGTAGCAGAAAAGGTAGAAATTTGATGTATGAAGTGGGGTAGGTTGCGTAGAAGGCGTACTGGCTGAATGAATGTTATTTTGTTTAAAGCCAAGGAAGTACCTGGGGAGTATCGTACAGTGGTAGATAATAGTTTGCTGAGGCGTAGGGTGGATAGGAAACGAAGTTGATGAATTATTTGTAGTTGGAAACTTAAGACTGTAACTGATGGATAGTTAGGAGAAGACGTTGTTTCAACACCTGTGCAGTAGTTCATTTGTACATGTTTGTAGTGGATGTAGTTACCGTAGGAAGTGGGGTTGATCGGTTGAGTGTGGAAAAGTAAGTTTATCCAAAGGACAGTTACAACCGTCAAAAAATTACGTGCATTTAAACGGTTTAGTACGTGGTGATAACAGTTGTTGGTTTGTGAAATGTTTGGAGTTCATGGTTGGAGTACAAGTGTCTGTACACCATATTTTAAGTAAGTTATATTTTTTATGTTATTCGTGCTGTTGATAGAGTAAAATGTGAAGCAGGGGTCAGTTAGTACGTTCACAGAGGGAAAAGTGGTACTGCCATTGATGGTAAGGGACGATTAGAGTGAGCTAGTATGTGCATGCTCATGAAAAATACAGGAAAAAAGTAACAGAGCGTACTAAAATTTGCGTTAGCAATTGTAGTGCATTAAAGCTGATGGGACAACTCATTTTCAACGTATACAGCACGTAACAGACTTAAGAATTAAAATATTATTGTATTCATTGATATATTAGTGCAAATATCAATATCATAGAATGGGATTCCGAATATGAGTTCTGTGTTTATGATACATTGAAAGTAAATAATTTATACAACATGCAGATGAAGATAAGAGTAGTGTTATTAAATTTGATGTGCTATACAAATTGGTATCCACGTACGTACTGTAATAGGACAATTAAACAATTGAATCAGTACACATAATGCAGACATATAATACTGGGACATATAATACCGGGACAACACATTTTCAACGTTTGTGGCAACCAATAAAAAACATATTGGGACATATAATACGTATTCATCCCATTTACTGATAATAATACAGAAAGGCGGAGTACTAAAGACGTTGACGAATTATTTGAGGTGTGTCCACCGTCTGGATGCCTTCTTTTTCATGTTTCTATCCAAACTGCTTCCAAGGTTAACCGGCGTACTTTTAATCCGTCTTCAACTGATTAAATATGGAGAAGAAACTGTGGACTTCAACTGAAAGCATACCGGACAGTGTATACTATTAGCATGAAGGGTGTTGACAGATGTTGATTGGAGAAGGGGACAGTCTGGAAATGAACTCTGTGATCAGAGGGGTTGCATCATGATGTCACTGTTATGTACAGTCTTTGTAACACGGCGAGTACCAGTGTTGTTCAAATTAGCCATGTTCACTCGCGCTGCAATCAACACCATATTAGTATTGTATTAATAAAGAGCAGGAGGAAGGTTATACAACTATGGATATGTTCATTGTGCTATCATACACTTACTTAACAAATTGACTGCAGGTGGTGTGTACAGGAAATGAAATATTAAACCAATTAGTTATTGTTCGATGAGAGGACCGCGATACGCGCACGGGCATTTCCGTAGTTCAAAAGTGTGAAGTAGCATTGCTCAATGTGAAATGATGTTTGAGTTCACACTTTGTTTCTTCAACTAAATATAGGTAGAATAACTTGGATATGGATCATTGGTACCAACTTTGTATTTGTCTTCGACATAAAATAATGAGTAAGAATATAAAAGGCATACATTGTCATATAGCTCTTTATGTATATGGCATTGTACAACGATTACCTTGCCATTTGTGTAAACTACTCATGTTATGCATTTGAAAAAAGTGTTTGTAATACAGTTTGTGTAAGTTTAATATATGAAAAAAGTGGTTCAAAATTACAAATGTATTAAGAAATTAATAAAATTTAGATGATTGGGTGGGTGTACTAATACAATAACTGCAACAACATTTACCATAACATCTTATCTGACATTGTGTTTATGGTAACTGTAAACAGTGCGACGATCTCTTTCCTTATTTTCTGATAATCTAGTTTTTGTTTAGTTTACATTTATCCACCAGCATAAAAAAAACTGCTGTAAATGCTGGAAGAAAATGTAATATGGCTCCAATGTAGAATCTATAATTTGCTCTTTAAAAGAGATGGGCAACTTATGTATGTCCATATACGAAAGTGTAGTCATTTACAGAAGGATAAAGCTATCTGTATTAGGACTTAAGCTAGAAGCAGTAACGTAGATACACTAAATTTGTAGACGGTACTTGTATCAAAAAGAACAGTACATAGTACTTAAAATAAACTGTTTAAACACTCCAAATCTAATAATCAAATATTGTAAATTGAATACCTAAAAATTTCATATACTTGAATAATGAGTATTACTGCTTAGATATTGTGCTCGGCCTTGTATGTTTGTGGTTAGCCTAAAAATGAATAATGTGCATTTTCAAAATTCCTTTATTTTTCCAATAATAACCTACGACTCAAAACTCAGTTACGTAAATATTTGGGAAATAATTGCCAATGATTTACAATCCTCAAATCTTACGATGTACGGGTGGAAAAAAATCTTAATTAAATTGTGCATTCCACTAAATCTTAAAACACGTTTCCAGTGTAGTAGAGAATTTGTACAGTGTGAAACAAATTCGTCCGTTTAAGTTGGAAATGGGCACAAATTGTCATATATTACGAAACCGTACCTGATCGTGAACAACGAACAGAATGCTATTGTCAGAGGGTGGATGATGAAGTTGAACCAATCAGAAAGATATAATCAACTTGATCAATTTGCAGGCAAGCCTCTAATACTCATGTCAGCATCAACAGACATGAACCTGTTAATGAGCTGAATTGGTAAATGGAAAAAAAATGTTTGGGTGAAAATAAATTTCAGCATCTACGTATATAACAGCACAAAATTGTCTTCCACCGAAGATTAGTAAATATGGACTATATAATAGTAAAAGTACCACTTGTAACAATACTAAGTATTGTGGCAGACAAACAGGTTGACGTAAATTGATGCAAATAAGCAGTCATACAATTTAATGGATCGCATACTTAAAGCCGTAGTATTGAAATTTGCAGAACAGTAGAGCATAGCAATGACGCATGTCGGGACAGTTTATGGGAAGGTAAAAAAAGAGATAAAAATGCGGACTTCAACTAATCGCGTACCCGACAGTATGTACTGTTTGCCTGAAGCGTGTGGACACAAGTTCAGCGGAGAAGTGGACAGTGGAAAAGAAGTCTGATGACAGTGGGGATTCGTCATCACGTTGTCGTTCTGTACACTGTTTGTATCATGGCGGTCAACAGCATTGTCCAAAGTAGCCATGGACACCCGCGCTGCAATCAACACTACATTTTTTTATAGTAGTAACAGAGAGCAGGAGAAACGATATACAACCATGGTTTTAAATATCGAATTTCGGTCACGTTTCGTCTCGAAATTTTTACACAAGTTATCTCGTATCGGGAGAGATCTCGGATGAGATGAGTATGTATCGGGTGTAGATCTCGGATAGACATCTCAGGTCTTATAATGCATCTCGGGAATATCTCGGATGTACTTATGTGTTTAAAATTGATGTGTCAAAAATTTATTTAACAATTATAACTTTTTAGTAAAAATAAAAATGGTAACATACTTGATTTACATAGAAAAAGAAATATTTTTAGAAGAGTAGTAGCTTGATTAGCTTAATTGATTTGGTAATGATTGAATAATATTTCTTTTATTTGAACATAATAAAGAAGTGAAACCTTTCGCTATGACTCATTAAGATAAAAGTAAAGAATATGTTCAAAAAGTTGGTAAATTATAATTGGATTGAGTAGTTTCTTTTGAATCAATACGAAAATAAAAATTACTATGGAAAATAGGAAAAATGTATAACTTCAGATGAGATCTCGGATTGAGATTTTGATCCATATATCGGGTGAGATTTGAGTATCTCGGACGAGATGAGTGTCGAGGGAGATATGGAGGAGATTTGATGTCTCGTCTCGTTTAAGTGTGAAAATGAGATCTCGAGCGAGATCTCGGGCGAGATATAGGAGATTTAAAACCATGTATACAACTGAGGATATGTTTATTATGTTATCGTACACTGAGTTAACAAATTGAGGGGAGGTGGTGTGCACAAGAATTGAAATAGTAAACCAGTTAGTTATTGTTAGTTTGAAGAAGTAGAGGCGTTGCAGGTGTTAAAAATTTGAAAATGACTCGTTGACATAGGACTGCTGAACAGATTACTTCGGGAATCCAATGGTCGACTGCAGCTAAGTTCAAGCTGGGGTAAGTGCACCTAGTATCAGTTCTTTTGTACGCAATACTACGTTTACCGTTCGCTCTCTATTTCGCATAGCCAAATGTTAAAAATACCTGCTGAGCATTGAGTGCAGGAGGAGCATATTCGTGTCTGAATAACTCGTTGCCAAATCCCTATCCTGAACAGTCCCTCTTCTTGGCAATTCATCAAAAGTGGATGATAAGCAAAAAATTCGTCAGTTTAAGTTGAAAATGGACACAAATTGTCGTACAGTACGAAAGTGTACCTACTGTTCAAAAGTGAGCATAATGTTATTGTGAGAGTGTAGATGATGAAGTTGAACTTATCACAAACATATAATCAACCTCACCAATTTGGAAGCAAGCATCTGATAGTCATGTCAACAGCAGCGTTGAAACTGTTACTGAAATGAATTGGTAAAAGGTAAGAAAAAAATTTGTAGAAACAAACTTCAGCATATATTTGTGTCACAGCTGAACATTGTTTTAGGACAGAAGACTACCGAGTATCGCCATGTGTTCCAACAGATTTTTCCTTCCTTTATATTCAGCTTACATATTTGCTCCTTAGGTACTGTAAGTTACTGCAATCCATTGAGGAGAAAATGAATATTTTATTTTCCACCTCTACCGAATGATATACTTGTCACTCATGCCCAAATAATCCATATACAGATTTGCCCACAAATTGTGTATGGAAGTTGCTTGGATGTACACATATTTTATATCAGCTGCAAATTTTGCCACAACTTCTAAATGTATATTATATATTGTTTCGATATATGGATAATAATTGAGGATGAAGGATTTAAAAAATGTTGTTCGAAGAACGAAAGGAAGGAGAAGTAAAATTCTAAAAGATGAAGAACCTGACAAAGAAACGGTGTGAAGAAATAAAAAATGGAGATGTGGTTAAGTGCTATGAACATTGATAGGGATAAATTGATAATTATTTGAAGCCACGGGATTGTAAATTAATGAGTGCCATATAATTAATTTATTTCATAGATTAAATTTACTTATAATTCATTGCCTAAACAGTACTGCTTTGCAAGTGTGTATACATGAGGACAGTATCATATACGGGAAACAAATATTCCCTGCAATTGTTTGTGTATGATTTGAATGTTAACGAACATCCAAACTGAGTGAACATAAGATGAGAAGAGCAAAGCTTCGGAGTCGTTGAGTATTTTGAACTATGGAAGATGAAACAATTTTGAAAGTATACCAGTAAAAGTAGCAGCTGTAACAGTACTGAATAGTGTGGCAGACAAAGAGGTTGAAGTAAATTGCTGCGAATAAGCAGTCAAACAGTGCAATGGATCGTGGACTTAAATTCGTACTAAGTGTTTATAAATGAGGACAGTATCATATACGGGGAAAAAAATGTACGAAGGATGTAAAAACTGTTGTTCAAAGAAAGAATGTAATGAGAATTATAAGGTCAACATGGAAAATTATGCTGAAAAAATATGGAAACATCACAAGTTTAAATAAACGGCGATTATATCTTCCCGCGTTTTTCTACTCGATTTACTGTCAACTACTGTAATTTAAAATATAATCTGCAGTCTAAAAAATTGTTATGTTAAGCAAGTATATTTCAAACACCGTGAATAAATGAAAGGTAAATGAAATTTGAGATTAAAAAACTGTCTTTACCTGAATTTTGAGTAGTTCCAAGCTTTGAGGTGCATCAAATGAGGAGGATATAACATAAGAAGAACCTAACAAAGAAATAGTGTGAAGGAAAAAAAATTGAAGGTGTCGTTAAGTAGGAAGAACTTCTTCGACAGTAATAAATTGTTAATTCGTTTAAGCCACGGGGTTGTAACTAACTGAATGCCGTATAATTAATTTATTTCATACATCAAATGTTTATACTTCGTTGCCTAAACCGCATTGCTCTGTAAGTGCGTATAAATGAAGACAATATCATAAACTGGGGAAAAAATTTCCCTGCATTTTTTAACGTATGATGTGAATGTTAACGAACATCCAAACTGAGTTCACATATGATGTGAAGAGCATCGCTTCAAAATCATTGAGTATTTTAAACTGTGTAAGATGAATTAATATTGATTGTCCAGCAGTAAAAGTAAAACATGTAAAAGTAGTCAGTAATGTGGTAGACAAACAGGTTGAAGTAAATTGCTGCGAATAAGCAGTCAAACACGTTAATGGATCGTAAACTGAACTTCACAGTATAGAATTGTGCATAACATTACATTGTTTGAGCAGTAATTAGTATTCAATTTCGATTTTGAACTAACTTGATTGGTGGTATGGAGCGTAATGGATAAATAAGCACTGATTAATGCTTGTGCTAATAATTTGTAATTTAAATGTGTTAAAGTTAATGTCCAGGTGTTTTTATTGTCACGAAAAACCTGGAAAAAAATTACGGGAAACAGTTGTATAACGTAAACATCACTGTAGCAAATGATACTCCTGATGAGGTCGATTCTCTTGTCCCCAATTATTTTCTCCATAATGTCAACCAATAATTAGAACTATTGAAGTGAGATACAAAACTGTCCCTTTGACCATGTAGGTGTGGAAGGGAAAACAGGAAAAACAGGGAATGAGCCGTTTTAACAATGAATACATAAGTACAGTTAGTTACAAATATCCAAGTTCAGGGGGAAAAAAGGAGAGACAACAGAAACTGAGGTAGTAGTGGTAACGTCAGTGACAGTGTAGTGTGTAAGTTTAATTATGGTCGTCGTGCACAGAACAGTTGAAAATGTAGGTGTTGGAGAGAAAACAGCAAGTACATGTAATAAGCGGTGTTAAGAATGAATAAATCATACCACTAAGTTACAAACATCCAAGTTTAACGCGGAAAAAAAAAACAATACAAATGCAGATAGTAGCAGTGATGGTAAATTATGCAAGAAATAGTGACAAATTAATTTGCAGGGTGCAGCTTAACAGATGGTAGTCCGTAAAAGTGGTTACAGCAGAAACTGGTCATGTAATCGCTTTTTTTCCTCCGTAACTTCAGCCTAAAAGCAGAGGGAAGAAAGTTAAGAGAAGTGCTTGTGAAAGCCAGGAAGGAAGTGCATGTAGTAAACGATGTAAGGTGTGATTACCTGATAAACAGTTGAAAACTTCTTTATATACAATGTTTTTGGTTAGCCCACGACGTCCACACTCCAATTGACCAATTAAAAATTTTATACCCTGATATGAAGATGTTCTTGATATGGTAACATGCAATTGACCATGGCTGAAAACTGGGAGGGGCAAATATATGCCTATATTGTCCAATGTTTGCCCTTGGCTTTTATTTATCGTCATTGAGAAACAAACCTTAACCAGGAATTGTCGCCTACGTAACACAAATGGCCATTTTGTATCGCGGATGCGAGGATGATGCGAGGAATTAGTACCTTCGTACCGATATTAGTACCAGTAATTATTTCTGCTTCAATAACTCTTTCAACAAGTTGATTTACAATTAACCGTGTTCCATTGCAAAGCCCTAACCTCTGGTTCAAATCTCGTAACAACATAATTGGAACTCCTATCTTCAACTGCAAAATATGGTTAGGTAATCCAGATATTTTTAGAGTGTTAAGAAATTCGGTAAGATAAAGGGTATGTTGATCGTCCACTTGTTCAGACGTAGGACTAATGGAATCAGCACTGAAATAGGATCTTAATTCACCGTTAATTTGAGATAGGATGTAGGAGTTAATTTCCTCAACAAATTCGTTAGTTGTAGTGAGCACGCACCGCGTGCGTAAATACTCTTTGTCCGCTAACCTATTACGCAAATTAGGATATATCATGTCAACCATATTTTTAAGACCACAATCTCCAACGTCGATAAGATATTCAGAAGGTATAGTAATCCAAGAAGCATCATCGTCACTGTCTAGTGAGACTGCATCAACATTTCCATCTCCAATGTCAAGCACCCATTGTGCAAACTTCTCAACTTTCTCCATTTCCTGGGAGGTGCATGTTGAACGTTGTAGTCTCATGTTTTTTCTGAGGGTGAAAACCTTACGGTTTGCCCATAGATATGAATTGCTGATGGAAGCAGAGACCACCATATCTCTAGTACCTTTATGAACTACCAGCAAAGTTTATCGAAAATCACCCCTAAGTAAAACCGTCTTTCCTCCGAAAAGCCTGGAAGGTCCGTCGGCAATACCAACCTGCATTATATCTTCTAAACTTTTTTCAAAGGCCTCAAAGGCATTACGATGCATCATAGGTGCTTCATCCCAAATAATTAAATCAGTAGATTTGAGAAACTGCCCTAAAGGAGATTGTTTTGATATATTGCATGTTGAATTATCATCCACGGTAAGTGGAATTTAGAATATTGAATAGGCGGTTGTACCGCTGGGTAGAAGTAAAGATGTTATGCCAGGAGAAGCGACAGCTAGAACAATCATCCCTTCTTCCCTGAAGTAAGTGATAATGGTTTTCCATAGAAAAGTTTTCCCTGTACCCCCACTTCCGTAAACAAAGAAGAAACCACCCTCGTACGCTCAACAGAATCACATACAGTTTTAAATACCTTTTGTTGTTCAAAATTTAAAGACGACAGAAGTGGTTGTGACTCGGCTTTCAACATTTCCATATCATAACCAGTTTCAGTTGTTAGTAAGCTACACTGACCTGTGAAAATTGGAATAAGTTCTGATGGAGGGATGAAGTTAAATTCTGGTACAGATCTACCACTTCTACTGAATATCTTCTCTAATTCACGTACGTTCTCCAACTTAAGTTGACAGTCATCAAAACAATTAGATTGTTGTTCGTACGTGTGTAGGCAACGCCATTCAATATCCTCCGCCAACATTTTCCAATTTCTATTCCAAAGTTGTAGTGGGTTGGATACTTCGGAAGAGCAGCAACATGACAAAAAGTTCGCGTAGTGACGATGCAGTTGCCCAACGTGATGCCTCAGTTAAAGCTATGTTCCATTCATTATCGTCTTCAAGTAATCCACGTGCAACACATGCACTTTTAAAAGAGTCATAAACAATGGAATTAATGGTTCGAATCTCTTCATAACAGGTTGGTCCTTTGACAATGTTTAGTAGTAGACGTAAATAAAATCGTTCACCGCATGTTGGATGAGCGAAATAAACTCTTCCTATTGTGTCCCCTTTCTTCCATGTTGTCCACTTGGCAATTTTTTTGTTCCATACCCATTTTGTAGGAAAATCTACATATGTTAGCTTTCGTCCCTCCTCACTAAGTTTATTAGTTTCCATCCACTCAGTGAAAATAGTATTGTTAACAACAGGTTGACATACTACCTCAGTCAAATTATCGTCATCGTGGAAAACAACGTTTTGCTCTTCAGGTAAATGAAAGTGTAATCGTTCGACTGTAGGTTTTCAATAGTGAATATCAAATTTGAAAATTCTCCAACTTGCTTCTGAAGCTGATATGTAACGACAATCTATATAAGTCTTTATTTCATCCACAGCGCGAACAAAATTATGGTTTGTTACATTGTTTTCCTCAATTACAACAGCAGCCCTATCGTGGCCTTTGTGAATGTACTTGAACAAATATTTAACAGACTTCGCACGATTGCATATCTCAACATTAATGTGTGCTTGATACTTCACAACTAAGCTCACATTATGCGGTATTACCCAACAATTATTTAAATTAACCCTGATAATGTGGTGACAAAGTTATCGTTGTTTCGTCTTCTGTAATTTGGAAAACCATGTTTTTCATACGTCGTTTCATGATTAATCCGTTTGGGTAATGCTTTGAACATTTACCGTTTATCATGCATGGGAAGTTAGGATTATAAACGCCGCATGGTCCATGTACCATAAACTGGCTGACTGATTGGTATGCAAATGGATCTGCCTGACGGTTGGGTAATTCTGCACTAACGACCTTATCCACCTTAGCCGTTGTTTTTGGTCTGTCCTTCTTCCGTACAAACAGTAAGATATGTGCATGAGGCAAGCCACGCTTTTGAAATTCAATAGCGTACAAAGCTATTAAAATATTTACCAAAATTAATCAATAATCTCAGTGTATGTAAATATTTTGAACAAAATTTTAGTGGATGATGTGACGGACCTGCATTTACTTTTCCAAATGTTCTTTTTCCTTTATGACATGCATCAATTGCTGCAACTTGATGTGAAAAACGCGTGAAATTATATCCGGTCTATCTTCAGCCCGTTGACCTGGAATTGTTTTTAAGCACTCCTTAATCTCTGGCCAGTGAGAATTGCATGTAAATGTGATAAAGTAATCTGGAGAACCAGCCCATCGACAAATTTCCATTGCATCTTGGTAGTTTTGAATCATATACCTAGGCCCACCAGTAAAAGAGGAAGGCAAAATTATTCTCCTGCCAACAGACAACGCCGATGTGTCACCTGCGCAACCGCATCCTTCAGCCCTTTGTACAGTTCAGACCTGATGTTATGTTGGTTATTTCTGATCCAATTCAATCTGTCCTCCTCAATGCAACAGTATGCATCAACTATTAGCTGCTGGAACAATCTCCCACCATAAAGCAAGGTATTACCATCTCCCTCTCTATATTGCAGTATGTACGCATAATATTCACGCATGGTTACCATGTCGTCCTTGCCGATATCAGGCGGGTCGATGGACTGATAAGGTATGTTCAGTCTGTAACCATCCTCTTCATTGGGAAATAAGAGGGGATATTGCATGGCCATAAAACTGGGGTGTTTCTCGTTAATTCTCTTAAGCAGTCCACTTCTCTCTTCGATTATGATGTCCCTATAACCTTCACTTCGGCTACCATTCCCTGTAACCAACGCTGCAATCTCAGAAGTTGTTGGTATATTGTACTGCCTACCATCTCTACCCCTCCTTTCCAACAAATGAAGTGAAACATTGGTCAAACTACTACTCTCATACCTGTCTCTGGCCATCCGGAACACCTTAGCCAGCTCGTTACAGTCATTGAACATAGATATTAAATTTTTAATAATAAGAGGGTTTGTAGACTGGTTAGCTGACAACCCCGACGCATTAACTCTGTTTGTTACCTCATTGGCTGTGTCATAGATATATAGTTGTACAAATTTAGCTTGCCCCTCGGTGGGTAGCATAGAGCCTATTTTATGATAATTCTTCCCGCTAATTCTAAATACATAAGGACCCCGACCTATGTTCATTGAATTATCAATCTGGCCACCCATAGATGTAAACGCAAACATCCCATTATATACCCGTATGTTCTCTCTGAAATTAGAACTATCACGACCACCATTGTAATCAAGCAGGTTATGTAAATAGTCAGGGCATTTTTTATACCCCAGTAACTTAATTTTACCGCCCTTACAGCAAATAGAGAACTTCGGATTCACGGGTCTTCTTGACTTCCTGTTCCTTTCTCCATACCAAACTGCTGCATTACAACCTGAGAAAACATAGGTAGGACCACCAAAATTCCATGGCTTCACCGCACCTCCTGTTCCAAAATTTTAGCCATGAGCTTTCATAACACAAATGCGTATTGAAAACATGCCAGGAAAAAAAAAGTGGTAGAGGAACCGTTGTAAGGATGATTAACAACAAAGTGAACTGTACTGGGTAAACCATACAGTATGTAAAGTTGATATTAGCAAACGTAAATATGTTCAAAACGCAACAGGTAAATGGGTTATTCCAGGTTATATTACAGTTTAGAAGAGAGAGGAAGATTAAGAGTACACCATTACCTGTGCCTACTTTTGCAAACACACTGCTGCGGGAACTCGGTGAGGAATATCGTCCATTTTCTTTTTTCCTTGTTTATGTTACAGTGGAAAGCAGTAGTTGTGGTGTGTTAATTTGCGAATTAAATAACGGTATGTAAACCGGCATAACGTGCCATTACGGCCAGTCCGTCCTGAAGTTATCATTGGCCTATATGACGCATCTCCACAGGATGTGCTTGTATCTTCCATCGTTTCCCCCTGTTGCTGTAAAACTATAGACCTTTTTCTTTTTCTCACATTCAATGCACCTCTTCTTTCAGCTCTAGCGTCCCTAGCCACGGCTGTGGTATCCATAATTTTTGATTAATCAAATGACATACAAGGGTTTACACTCGTCAGGTGGACAGTATGTAGTATGTACAGCCTGCATCAGTGGCAGTAACTATCGTTAGTACTTATTAAAAATAAATATGGTACTACTTCACTACATATTGTTTAAACGGTGACGGCAGTGAGGGACAGAATTCGAAATGCTTAATTACATACAGATCGTGTGGTCCATCAATCAATCATACAGGACAAAAAAAATTTAGCCAACAGGCTTCTGCACAAAAATATGATCAGCAGGGGTTGTGTAGGAGAAAACAATGTTTAGTAGGTTGGTTGTACAATATAGTCACTATTTTCGTCATGGTACGTCAGACGGAAAACAACTCGATTATATGGTTTGAACAGAATAGTGAAGTCATAGACTATTGAAATAAAAATTTATATGTACAGCTACCATTTTCCTTACTGAACATTCACATTGCAATCTACCATACAGTTAGAAAATGGGAGTTGCTGACACGGGAGTCATATGTCAACAGGAAGTTAAACAGTTAACTAACCACACAATGTGAAAACCTGACTGAAATCCTACGACATTTGTGTTGATGTTACTTCAGTACTCAGCTAAGATGCAAACTGTGCAGGGTGAGGAGAGCTGGGCAAATTATATTCTACGTCTATACAGTCATATTCATAAACTTATTGCTGTTACACATGATTACTTCCCAAATCCGTGATCAAATTAGCAAGCTACCATGTTTCAACCTCCGACTACAATTTCCTTACCAAGATTTACACCGGTTTAATCCTCTTTGTACAACATCATCCTACAGATAACTTTTAGTTGAATCGCGAACAAAAGGTATTTATGTAGGTAGAAAATAGAATTAGTAATTAATAATGGTTGGTAAAATGTAGCTTGCTATATGGTGTAACAATATGCTGTGTAGTGCAGAAAACTGAAACAGCTGGTCATATGATCAGGAAAGCAACCATTTGAAATTATAAAACAGTACAACTAAAAGATTAGCATAGAGCAAAAAAATTAAACAGTCTTAATCTATTCAAGTATTAATATTCATTAAGCATAGATTTGATGTTTGCTCGCTTATGAAATTAACAGGGGAAATTGTTAAATCTACACTTATGCTTTATTTTTTTCCCCTACTACACCCTGTCCATCAAATTTAGGATCGTTACGACATCTTGAACTTGCCAACAGCTTGTCGCATTGCTTTGATATAATTAGCACTCTTATTTGAAATTTACAAATTTCATCTGATTCGTAGATGTAGCAACATATCATCACTTAGCTTTACTGTACAGTTGTTATACCTACTGATTTATATGATCAATAGGTACATCCATGTCCATACTGTCAGCAGTAGGTCGTACGAAAATAGAAGGCGAACACTATAGTGGTTTTGGAAGAAGAAAAATTGTAACAAAATTACGGTACAACTATCCAGCATATAGTCAGTTGGAATACAATAATAAATAAATGCGTAACACTACCGGTTATGACATAAAATTAGATCAACTTATATCTTACCAACTTTGGAGACAGGAATCAGCAAGGCAGTGTTGGCACCGAAGCGATGCAATTATGAAGGATCCACATTATTGCCGTTTGCAAATGGAGAGGAGGGACAGTTATGATGGAGTTATGTATCGTGCAATGCGAAACCGTTATTGTGAACTGCACAATGACTCAAAATTTAAACAGTACGATTATTGAATAAACATCTTTTATATTCTATGCATTTGAGTGTTTCCACTTATAAACCAAAATTAAAGCTACGTCAAAAGTAAAAGAGCCCCAAAATAGTTAGTGTACGCATGGAACTAAGTAGTATGTATTTCTATTTCATTATTATCAAATCACACATGTACAAAGTTCATATGAAAAAAAGTAAATAATGAGCTTTCAGTTCAAACAGACTAAGGATGCAATTATTATACACAGAACCAAGATACAAATCATTTTGGTAGCCAAAACGAAAAGTTCATTATTAACTTTGCTTGCTCAAAATGTCTGACCCCCTCTTCATTTGTACAACTTATTGCATTTTAAAGGTAATTGAAAAAAAAGTCAAACTGGTGAAAAATCTGTTTGCTGTCTGTGAACTGTGCTTAATATTATATACATGATCATATTGACTTCATGTGACTAAGAGATTGCAGATGGAAAATCAATTCTAAAGTTCTAATCGCAATTGCCTAGTTTGAATGTTCTAGGTAGATATTTTAATTATATAAATTGGACATAAAAATGAATAAATATATGAAAGTGAAAAAAATCAACCAAACAAAACATTATATGTGTGAATGTGTTAAGATGAAAATAAGAACCAGCAGTCAAATACCTATTAATAAGTGACGTTGAAATGTTAATGGATACGCAATTATATTCTACATGAGATTCACAATACATATATTAAATAAACATATAAAAGGGAGACAATATACATTCTAAATGTAATAGTTTGAAGAATTCTTCAAATTTTTAGTATCTAATTTTATCTAGCTAATTACAGCAAAATATATGGTTGTAAGTGTTCGGTTCAATAAGAAGGCAGTAATAAATACATGTATATTTTAACAAATAGTGCTCTCACATTAATTGATAACATCAAATTAATTACAATTCAAATACAACAGACAACTGTATTTCATGGCAAAGAAAACCCAAACATAACTTCAGTCTAATTATATATTCAACTACTTATTCTGACACATTTGTTTATCCTACAACATAACTTCAGTAGGATAAAGTTCTAATTTTATATTGAGTGTCCGTGCTTATGCACACTTTATAGTTTGACTTAGTCCACAGCTGGGCACTGAGTTTGACTCAGTGCAACCACCTTATCCTACCTACTGGGATATGGAACTATATTTATAATTAGAACTGTTTTGATAGCCAACCATCTAAACAGATAAAACCATATAATTTTATTTTGAATGTATAAGAGTGTAAAAAGAAGTTACTCAAAATTGAAGAGAGGATACATAGAATCAAATATATTTTTTGAAAATTTATTTGGTCATCAGTAACCAATATAAAATGGTTGATTCATATCCTTCCCTTTTCCTAAATAGTGAAGCATAAGCATTTTCAAATGCTGTCTTCCAGTTCTCCACTGAAGCGCCTTATATTAGTAGTTATCCTGCACTATAGCATCTACTAGTTATCCTGCACTATAGCATCTACCAAACAGATGCTACTTTACAATCAAACTAACAAAATGGAAGTAAAGTATCAGTTGACAACTGTAAAAAAAATTACGGATATTGTTGAAGGGTGACTGCAGAGGAAAATATCTACTGACTTACCATCAATAGGTACACCAACTGAAATAACATAAAAACAATATTTAGTTCTAAATAACAACATGAGATACAACTCGTGATCTCTTACATGTTCACAACATTAATAAATATCGGTGCTTAATGGTGATAGAGAGTATCAATATCTCTATGTACTTTAACAAATTGAGTTTATGTTTCATATACTGTATGATATAGTTGGAAAAAAGGAGAATGAAATTATGATTTTGAAAACGGAACAACATTATGATTTGTGTATGTAGTCTATTATATGATACAATAATATGTTAATTAATTAACAGATCTCCAATTTAATTAATTAACTTTATATCTTAATCAACATCAGTGTTAGATTTATAGAAATAACAATGTTTAAAATCATGCGAACATTTTTCTTACCATTCTTTGGAATAGTAAAATATTATTATTTATACCCGAAAGGATATTTTAATTTCATACGTAATGCAAACTAAAGCTTCATACAACAAAAATAAATAGCTCAACACTGCATTGTACAAAACTATTATTCTGCTCTGAACATTAGTAAAATAATGCATATTTCTTGTGGACATGACTTTTCAGATACGACAGGTAACCATTTATATTTATTTCAAATTGTTAAACCATGTACCAACTTGTATTCTGGCTAGTTTTATGGATGTCCACTTCTGACAGCGTAGCACTTAAATCTTAGACAGGAGGTTACCAAGAGTATTATGTATTTGTAAAACACAGTCAGCCTACCAGTATACAGGTGGAACAATGTTTGTTGATGAATTTAAGGTAGAGAAGCCAAGAACAGTACCATAATTAACATTTGCTTTAAAAATAGTACACATACCGGTATATCAAAAATAATACAGTTATGGAAACTTAAATTACTATTTTAAGTGCACGCGGTATTACATATTCACAAACAGTGATAAGTAGTTGCTACATTTAGAGGTTAAAAGGCAATACTTACAACAAATGGTTAGTAAAATCAACGAATAAGAAACCTAAAGGTGGACTTCACAGATAGCAAGGGTGTACAGATAAAAGGATTGAAACCAACAAGATGAATTATACAAAACTTCCATGATCCGACATTGCATGAAATGAATTGCGAAAAACCAAAAATGTTTACATAAATCAAAAATAAGGAAGATCGATTACACATGTTGGAATAATGGTGGGTAGATGAGGAGAAGGAACTTGTCAACTATTCGGTGGTAAAAAATTAAGTGCTTAAAAATGGACATTTTGTTTAACAAAAAATTGCTTTTTTTGGTTGGTTTTTTAGAAAAAAAGGAGGGACAGTTGAGTTCGTAAAAGGAGAAAAGGAGAAAAAAAAATTGACTTAGTACGATAGGCCATAAATGACTGTTGTCTTACCGACAGGAATGACAGGTTGGGCAAAGCTCACCGTTATTTCTTAAGTGCACCAAATATTAAAATCAAGTTACATCCATGTTAGGTTATAAGTGTAAAATGAATGAGGATGTGGCTGTTGGAATAGGGAACAGCAGGGACTACTTTTTGGCGTCGAACAGTCATTGTGTACAATGTTACATATTACGTACAACACTTATTAGTTTATAAAACAACGTCCGTGAACGCATATGACATACAAATAACTGACAGTACGTGCTAAAATTCAAACTAATATAACAGCAGTTTGTTACAATGTACTCTGTGTGACTAATTCTGTATTTCACTTACTTATCAAAGCCTTCAATTTATGTACGTCACAAATAATAAGTGGTTAACACTTGCAGTCACATATATATTCTGTCAGCATAATCAGATAAAATCACAGCATTATCATTGCAGTAGAGTGTGACGTGTAAAAAAATGAGAAGAAATGTGAAACAAAATGTGTTTGGCCATGTTCATAACTTTACAATACTGACTGATTTAGTTGAGTTGAAGCAGGGGAAAGTATATAAAATAAACCATGACCAGGGGACAACAAAGAAGCAGAGTTAACGTGTGCATTACACACTAAATTTAATAGCAGTTTGATATTAACAACATCACGTGATCAGCGAAAACTCTTACTAACCATGTGTGATATTTATTGAACAGTACTAATAGTGAACAAACTAAGTTGCAGCTGTCCGTATGTCTCCATATACGTGTGGGGGTGTGCGTGTGAATGTACAAATAACACTGTGCCGCTGATAAGAGGCAGATAATACGAAGGGGAAGTGGGGAAGGGAAAAAAAATAACCTTTCGAGTATAAAAAGGGTTAACAGCAGTAAGAACTGAATAACAGCCAGTCATATGAAAGTGTGACTTAGTAACCAAGTTAAACAGTAGGCACTGGAGGTCAAAAAAGAGTACGAAGGCAATCAGGGGGAACGGGTCAGCAGATGAATACCTTTCCTGCAGTCATCTATCTTCCCTACTCCGCAGACAGTATCATCCCACTTGAATTCCTGCAGAAGTCGGTGTAGAGCAATTTAGCAGGGTGTATGTGCTATTTTGATTAACTGTAATGACACATCTAGTAAGAAGAAATATAAACATACAAACGTGAACATGAGTGGTAGGCATCATGTTCCCAGCGTTATGTATATTACTTGCCTAACATCTGTTAACACTACTATCTACAGCATGAACGTACAGGCTTTCAGAAATGACCACATAACTTGTTAATCATTATGCATGTTAAAATCGTATCATCGAGGTGTCATAATATGTAAAGTAGAGATTGTAGGCGAACAAAGCGGGAACGATAATTTCCAACCAAAGTTTTGAAACAGCATTTTTTTCCCGCAGTTAACTAACCTCGTGTGAGTAAATTATTTCATACATGCTTCATAAACTCGCAACATACATAGTTTTCAAATGGTAAAATGTTGTATTGGAAGAAAAATGAAACTGGGTGAATGACATTTGCAATCTTGCAAAGATGTTGTACTCAAAACGGCATTTAGGGGATGTAAGCGTGGGAGATAGTCGGAGGGAAAAAACAATATTTCTCACTCAGTTTGAACATACTGTGCTATATGGTGGCCAACGTAAACTGTTTTGTACTGTCGTTGAGCAGTACAATCGGCGAAGTTGTTATGGCATAGCAACGTAAGAGGAGATGAAAGTGAGCGAGATTACTGGCTCACAGGCAGTCAATCTTTTTTACCCACTTTACTGACTTACAGTTGGATGGAACACGATGAAACAATTTGACCTGAGGGTTGGTAAACATTAAGGGGAGTTAATGCATAAAATGTTCAAATTGTACGCAATAGCATGTCTGCCTCAACAATCCACATTTCCTGACTCCCAACTAAAATTAAACAGAAACAACTGTATACGGTTGGTTTGCTATAACGTAGGGTAAGGGATTCATCAACAACAACGTGGTGACCGTAAGGTAAATCATAACATCAGAAACACGGTTAACATAAAACTGTAAACATTGGGCGGCGCGTACGACGGAGATTGGGTAAATCGTTGACGAATTTACAATAAGCCCCCAAAACATAAAAATTGATATAAAAAGAGTACCGACCTCCGCTGTGGCCAAAGGTTACGGCACGGGAAAATTCGATACCACAGGAATTGGTAGCCGGGATGACGCTTACAGCGAGGAAGAAGGGAGGTGAGGAGTAAGGGTCAAAGGTTAGGTGAACCAAGGGTGGGCAGTTGCAAAAAGTAGCGGGCAAACAGGCATAGGGAAGAGCATGGTAATGGGGAGATTTACGAATCAGGAATGGAAAGAGACATGGTGTGGTTAAGGAGGGAGGAGGGTGAAAGTGGAGGAAAAGGCCTAGAAGTTGGGTGGGAGTAAAAGTGAAGCAGACGTGGAGGAGTCACGGGATGAGGAGAAGAACAGTTTAGGAACAGAAGATGAAAACGACAGGGAGTCAACTAAGAAAAACACGTGGCAGCAAATGACTTCCCTGGTTTTTGCTTTCCTTTATAAGTAATAGATTTAATTTAATATATGTTTGAATTTAGAGTATGATATATATATATATATATATGTATGTATGTATGTATGTATGTATGTATAAATTCACTTATACCATTTATCATCATCGATCCAGTTCTGATTTGACTTCGCCAATTCCTATTTATCAACTCTGCTTGTCAAATTCACGCTCAATCTAGCTTTGCTTTGGATTCGTAACTCATCTCATTCTTGTCAATCTCTAGCCTCGAAAGGTGAGCAATCACTCACGATTAACGTTCTTATATTTATTAAATTTGATTTCAATTGAAACGACAATTGAAATATGCTACTGTAGTTATTTAAATTGTTATATATGCGATAATCTGTAACTGTTCACCTATGGGATATGAAACCATATCCTATTGTTTATATTATATTGTTATTGATGATATATGTCTGCTGTTATTATTATCATATCTGTTAGCACTCTACAAGTTCCCTGTTAGTATACAATTCCCTATGGGTTGAAATGATACATACCTGAATGATCTGTAGAATAGGAGAAAATCGTTATGGGTTGAAATGAAAAACCCAAGCGATTTTCATTTGAATTGAATTTGGGATTGCGAGTTGAAATGATATACACCTGTATATATTTAAATTACAGATTGAAATGATAAGTATCTGTATCATTTGACCATAGGATAGAAAATTTTATACAGACACTGTTGGTCTATATACAAATATTTTGAAAACGATTTCTACGGTTTTGAAGGGAAATATATATGGTTTTATTTAAATTTGAAAATATTATGTATATGAGTAAGCTTTAAAATGAAATAAAGTTAGTAATAAGCCTTTAAATTAGTAAAGTTTGTTTTAAGTAAAATACAATATGTTTAAGTATTAATTTAGAATTTTATTTTAAAAATAGATTTTAAAATGATTTATATAACTTAAGATTGGAAAGCATAATTTGAATTTATTGTATATAATTAAGAATTTTGTTTAACTAAATCAATTTGGAACTTATTGAATTGGTGGGTTTTAAGATATGATTTTATAACTTTATTTTAATTTAAAGTGGAATGGATATTTCAAGTTTAAATAAATCGAAAGAAATATTTAGTTTAATGTAATTTAAGGTTATTTAAATGATATTGGATTTTATTAAGTGAATATTACAAAACTAAATAATAATAAAGTTAAAATAAGATAGACATGAAATTATCAAATTTAGTTTTGAGACGTTGAAAATTTGAACCTTGATATATATTGAAATTGAAATGGTATATTTTGTGGCTTAAAATCCGTATTTGAAATCGAAAAATTGAAATAGTTTAATGAGAAACAAAATTTAATTGAAATTGATAATTGAGAATGAATTAAATTTGGGATTTAAATGGAGTCGAATCGATTTGTGAACTTTGAGGAAACTATTTTATTATGTAAACTATTTTTAATATAAACTATTTTTAATATAAACTATTTTTAATAAAATATTTTTAATATATTAATTGCATTAACTAACTATTTAATTTATAACTATTTGATATGTAAATCATTTTATTATATCAACTATTTTATTTATAACTATTTTAATATATACAATATTTTTTATCTAACTGGTTAATAGGTAAGTGTTATGAATTTTTAAGTGTTATGATTCCAAAGCCATGTTTACAACATGTATAACTTCAAAGAGTTATGATTTCGAAAGGTTATAATTTTAGAAAGTATTATAATTTTGGAAAAGAATTTTATTTTTTAAGTGGGAAATGATACCGTATTTATATGGTTTTGAATGAAATGATATTTTGGTTTTGAAGTATGATTTTGAAATGACCACCATGTTATAATAAAGTTTGGTTGTTAAAGAGACTAGGATCGGATATTGTCATATTCTCTACCAATACCGAAAACCACATTAGCAACTGTGCATGTGGTGGAGATTCCAGAATGAAGTAGGATGGTTCGGTGACGATTCTATATGGTATTAACATATCCCTGACTCCCATGAGTCAGCATGATGCGGCTAAAACAGGAGCACATTTCTTCGATACCATTCTATTGCTTTTGTGATGTGATATGGGTGCACCCTTCGATTTTGATTTGGGAGTGTGTCACGATGTTGGTGGTAGTAGCTGCTATGTGCTATCACCAGTCCGGATCCATAAACGGTATATCTACCCTGGCATTGTCTCGAGTGCCTTGTCGCATGCCCTATCGTTCCTTCTACGAGTTTGTTTTGTGTCGTACCTATGGAGTGCTCCCTGATAGCCCACCCGTGGGTGGGGTCTACAATATGTGTATAGACTACGGCATTATAAATATGTGTTAAAGGGGATACGGGTAATGCCTTGATGCTATTTTAATAGTTTACTTTACTATAGACATATTATAATAGCATATATTACTACATAGTAGATAGTTCCACGGAACCTTAGAGGATGGTTATCCCAAATATCCTTTGAATTACTTGTATTTCAGTTATTATTTCATTTGAGTTGGATTTATCGATATATGAATGTTAATCCTGACTCGAGTGTTTTGTGTTTTGCTTTACACTCGGGACAGAATGAGTGTCACAGCATTTGAGACTCACCTTTGGAGTTGGAGCTTCACTTGGAGATCCATCTGTATCTATTCTGCTTTCAGCTATCTAGTGGCTTTGTTCAAATTTTTCATCTATTGTATTTGAGACTACATTATACATGTATATTCTGTTATATTTTATTTTAACTCTGTTACTTATCTATTCCGCTGCTTATTGTTGTATTACTCTTAGTCTGTGATTCTATGATTGATTTATTTACTGTATATGCTGATATTTGTCAAATATAAATCTACAATTTGATATTTTGAGCAATTCAAGTCTGACATGTGCGGGTGCGAATGGTTGAAAATACCGGGTCATTATTTGTTTTATGATGATCAGAATAATCTTCTAAGTGACAATCGGTTATTTACTTAGGCAGATGTGGTACTGCACGTAGTAAATTATTCTCTTTGTCATTGTACGAACGAAACGAGTTCGAATCCAAATGAATCCAAAGCAAGTGGATGATAGATATTTAGTTGGAAATATATCCATGATATTGTTTCAAAAGGAGATTTGAAAAAGAAGAAGTATTTTTTTATGATTAACTAGTTCAAGTAAGTGATCAAATCTGATTTCCTGCATGGATGATCTATGTGCATCATATGAACTAATGAGTAGTGTTAAGTATTTCTGGGTTTGGTTTGTGGTAAAATTTTAGGGTCGAAATTCTATTAAGGGGAAAGAATGTAAGGACCCGAATTTTACCATCTTAATTAATGAATAGTTAGCTAATTTTAAATATTCAAATAATGGTTTTTATAGCTAAAATATAAACTCTTAGTAACGACCCGTAAATTTTAACGATTTTAATAACATAATTAAATAAATTTTATGAAAATTAAAACAAGTAAATTTAGCAATGAAAATTTGGTATGTGTCTATTTAAACATAACAAATGATAGATTTTCATCGGAAAGTATGAAAGTTAATTTTGTTGTGTAATTTTCAATTTCAATTTAAATTAATTAAATTTATGGAAATTAAATATATTTGAAACCTTGATATTTTTACATAATAAAAATCCTTATTATTTTCTGAGTGAGACGTCATATTCCGTTTCGCCAAATTTCGACTTCTCTAGCCCTGTTTTCTTGCTTTCGACGAATTTGCAGCAGTTTAGCAGCAAAATATCAACTTTTGATAGGATGGTCATATCGTTAATATTTGTGTACCATTCTATTCGTCTTGTCATGCTAATCTCTGTAGCATATCCGTTTGTGTATTTCTGGGTCTGGTATGCTGCGAAATCTGCAAAACGATTTCCGCATCGTTTCTGTATTTGGGTTTCTGCGTTCCTGTGTCCACTCAATCGTCCTCCGTATAATTTAACAGCCACTTGCTTTTTAATATTCCTAGAAATCCAACTGTTAAAATTTTCCATTCCTTCCATTTCCAATATATTGGTGTTGTCCTTTCATTTCCATTTTCTGGTTCTTCATCTTCTCCTTCCATTTGTTTTGCCGTGCTCCATTCTATTTCACAAAAAAATGATATATAAAGATATATTTCCATTTCCATGAAAGAAACTGCACGTAAACTATTACGTGGATCCACTTACCATCCCTCCGCCTTCTGCTCCCCACTATTCCCCTGATTGAGCAAGCATGCAACAAGCATCCATCTTCGTTTAGCTCCACACCGAACCACATCACTCCCTTTCGACCAGTCACGACCTTCCATTTCGCCTCCTTCTTCTATGCTGAAAATCCACAGCTCTAACAGCCGCTCCCTCCTTTAATTAAACCCACTGACCCGAAGCTACAACACTCCCTCCCCTCCTCCGCAAAACCACGACTCCGCACTCTAAGCCGCCTCATCCCCTTCAAACTCACCACTCACCACTATGAGATCAAGCAGCCGCTTCTCCCCTGTAACCCAAGCACGCCAGTAGCTTGCCTATCCCTCCAACGTCCATCAAGCTCTAAAACCAACACTGTCAGTGACAGCTTCTCCGGCCTTCAACTCAATGCCATCTTTTCCCTCAATCGAGCCCAGTAACACCACAAACTGCAACCTTCTGGCCTCCCTCCATTCTATTCTTTATATATATATATATATATATATATATATATATAAGAATTTAAGTTTGCAAGTTTGGGTCTTGCTTGTTTCTATTGCACTTCACCTTCGTATTATTTAAAATGTAAGTAATGATTTCTTTTGTTTTATATATATATATATATATATATATTTCTTTTATTGCAGTTATATATATATATATATATTCAAACGTACGCAATTTTTTTACACACACACACACAGATATATATATATATATATATGTATATATATATATATATATATATATATATGAAAACTATGTTTATAGTATGTTTAAAGTATTATAATATATATTTTTTGTGTATATATGTTAGTTTATATATATATGATCTGTGGGGTCTTAACGTATAAGTTATAATGGTTTACATATATATAATCTGTTGTGTGTATGTAAGTTGTATATAACCTGTCATTTATATATGTAATTTTATGAAAGTTGTATAAAATATGTTTGTTGTATATATAAGTTTATAAAGTTCATATATATGTAAGTTTTTCTCAAATATTTTCATATGGTGGCTGTTTGTTTATATATATGTTTATAATAATATTTATCTTATTCTATCAAAATCTTACTGCCTAGATCATATGTTTATAATAATATCAAGATGGAGTTTTGAATTGCTTTGATTCCATTATTTATTTTAAAGTATATACGTATATATGTTTATAATACTATTGATTTTAAGTATGTGTGTGTATATATTTTTTTTTTTAAATACACGTTTCAAATTGAATATTGGTTTTAAGAGAAAAATAATAATATAATATACATTTCTTTTTAGTTATATCAACCTGATTTTTGATTTGTTTTCATCAATTCATAATTATCAGCTTTATTCGTCGAATCCGTGTTCACCTTTCTTTGCTTTGAGAGTTGTCGTTTGGATTGGTTGATTTTCGAGTTCGTGATTCAAAATCATAGCTTGTTGTAGTCTAATATCTCTAGCCTCGAAAGGTGAGCAGTCACTCACGATTAACATTCTTATATTTAGTGAATTTAATTCACACGAAATAACGATTGAAATATGTTGTTAAATTTGAATTGTTAAGTTATTTAATTATTAAATACGATATGCCATTATCTGCAATTGTTTACCTATGACATACGACACCATAACCTGTTGTAAATATTATATTTAAATTTGTTACTGATGATATATGCCTTATGTTTATATGCTTTATTATTTTCACATATGTTCTCACTCTGCAAGTTCCCTGCTAGTTTAGAAATTCCCTATGGGTCGAAATGATACATACCCGAACGATCTTATAGATTAGGGGAAATCTTTATGGGTCGAAATGATAAACCCAAGCGATTTCCATTAATTTTGAATTTTTTGATTTGCGGGTTGAAACGATATATACCCATAAATATTAAATTTGAATTTCGGATTGAAACAATAAATATCTGTACCGTTTGACCAGAGGATAGAAAATTTTATACGGACACCGTTGGTCTATTTTGAAATGTTTTCTAAAATTTGAAATCAAATATATGGGTTTTAATAAATATTGATTTTTAAATATAATATATAAATTTTATTTTAATATATGCGTAAAATTTATATTTTTAAAAACTATATATTTGGAAATTTTAAATTTGTAAGTTAGTTTTGAAATTATAAATTTTAAAATTTTACTAATAATTTTTATTATTTTTAAATATATATATATATATATAATATGAGTTGATATAAAATATATATAATAATAAGAATTAAATTTATAAAATTTAATTTAATTTATATACACACACACACTACGTTTAAGTATTATTTAAAATATATATTATTATTTATACTAGATTTTATAATAACTTTAATAAATAGAGGTTGGAAAGATAAATTAACGTTGACTTGAAATTTAAATTGTTTAATAATTGAATTTAAAATAAAGATTGATTTGGAACTTGATAGCTTGATTCTTATTAAAGAAGATTAAATGAGAATAATTCAAATTTAAAGAAAATATAATTAATTATTTGAATATTTAATTTTGATTTATATTTGTAATTTGAGATTTTGATTTAAAAAAGTATTAAGTGAATATTTTCAAATTTAAATAAAATTAAAGTTGTATTTTTAAAAATAAATAATTTATCAAATTAAGTTATTGTAAATTGTTTGAACATTTAACTTTGAAACCAAATGAATTGAAAGTGGTTTAAATTTGCAGTCCAAATCTGGATTTGAAAAAGAGATAAATTAAAGATGGTTTTAATGAGATTTTGAATGAAATCTTTTCAATTGAAATTGATTTAAATCGAATTATGGAACAAAAGTGGACTTGAATTAGTCTATGAAATTGGAAGAAATAAATCTAATTATGAACTATTTTTAATATGCAAACTATTTTAATAAATAAACTATTTTAATATATAACCTATTTTAAATATAAACTATTTTTAATTTATAACTATTTCAATATATATATATATATATGTAAACTATTTTCAATGTTTAAATATATGTAAACTATTTTCAATGTTTAAATTGTTTAAGTTGGAACTGTTATGATTTAGATTTAATGGATTTAAATGCGAATATTTTGATACGAAGGTTTAAACTATTTTTTGTTATCATTTTAGAAGAGAATATGGTTTCATAAGTGATACGATTTTGAAATGATATGATATTTTGACATGAAGTATGAACGTTTTGAAATGATTATAAAAGTGATTTTATAAAATGATCATGGTGTGAAATAAGCATTTGGTTGTTAAAGAGACCGGGATCGGATATTGTCATACTCTCTACCAATACCCATAACCACTTTAACAACTGTGTACGTGGTGGAGATTCCAAAACGAAGTAGGATGTCGGGGACGATTCTATATGAGGTATTAATGTAGCCCTAACTCCCGTGACTCGGCTTGATGTGGCTAAGACAGGAGCTATACCAGGCCAAATGGGGTCGTAGCCCCTATCGGGCACATTTTTTCGATACCATTCTATTACACTGTGATTCGATTGGATGCACCTTTGATTTGGGAGTGTGACTCTAGGTAGGCGGTAGTAGCTGCTATGTGTTACCACCAATCTGGGAGTGCAAATGGTAGAATCCTACCCTAGCATTGCCTCGTGTGCCTCGTCACATGCATTATGGTGCCTTCTACGAGTTTGTTTTATACAATGCTTATAGAGCGCCATCTAGGTAAACCACCGGTTTGGTGGAGCTTACGGTACTATATAGACTACGGGAATATATAAAATGTGTTAAGGGGAATATGTGTAATGCCTTAACGCTATTTTAATACTTTACTTTACTTATAGACATATTATCATAGCGTATATTACTACATAGTAGATAGTTTCATGGGTCCTTAGAGGATGGAAATCCTACAAATCTTTTAAGTTACTTGTATTTCAGTCGACATTTCACTTGGGTTTAATTTACTGGTATAAGAATGTTAATCCTGACTCGAGTGTTTTGTGTTTTGCTTTATGCTCGGGTCAGACTAAGTGCCACAGCATTTGAGACTCACCTTTAGAGTTTGGAGCTTCGCTTAAAGATCTATCTTATATCTAGTCAACTTTCAGTTGTTTCCAGTTTGTGTTCAAACTTGTCTGTTGCTTCTGTATTTGAGACTTCTGTGTATTCGAGATATTTGTTGTATTTCGCTTTAAACTCTGATGTTTATATAGTAGCTTCATGAACTACTATTTATCTATTGCGCTGCTTATTGTTGTATAACTCTATGTCTGTGATTCTATGATTGATTTTATTTGCTGTATATGGTAAGTTCTGCTAAATATAAATTAACAACCTGATGATTTGCGCAATTCAAGTCTGACATGAGTGGATGATTGTCGATTTGAATGGTTCAAAATACCGGGTCATTACACTCTTTTAAATAATAACTAGTGATGGTGAAATGACTTTCAAATATACATACAAAAATAATTAGTTCAAGAAAAATAAAAAATGTGACAGAAAATTATTTTTCGAATTTTTGACTTTTCGTTGTCTAAAAGTTATCGGATATGTTGTAAAAAAATTCATCAACATAAACGCGCACACACATAAATATATATATATATACACACATACATACATACATATTAAATACATAAGTATGATTATCAATATAATAAGATAATAATAAGGTAAAAAATAATAATAAGGTAAAAGATATGTTTACTTAAGTAAAAGAGAGATGTGACTTTTTAATAAAAAATGACAAGAAAGGAAAAGGGAAATATCATAAGATATCACATCCCTAAATAAAACTAGTACTTAAGTGTTTAATGAACGTTGGCTCAAGAGGGGACAAGGATGGCTTGCGTGTGGTGCATGGTCGGGAGGAGAGGACGAGGTTACGAGGTGGGAACTATGTAGTCACCATGTAGTGGAGGGCATGGTACTTAAGGCTATTTTGGTAATTTGCTAAATGGGTTTTGTATAAAAACAATTTATTAATTTTGTATTCCCATTTTCATTTCAAATTCCACTTTAAACATTCTTTCCAGGCTCTTCATAAACTTTTAATGGCCTCCAAAATTTTCAAAGTTGAAAACTCTTCTTTTTTTCACTTTTCATTCTTGAAAAAAAAAATTGTTTAACAACCTCCTTTTTCTTCTCTTACATTATCTCCTTCAAAAATCAAGCCCTTAACCCTCTCCCACACCCATTACTGAGCCATGCTCACCCTAGGCTGAACCACCTTATCACCTTCAAGCTACTGAAATCGCATTTTTAAAAAGAAAAACGATGGCATAGGTCCAAATCAAGTCATAGTGCTACTTCTAAGTATTTTGGTTAGCTTTTGGTGAGCACAGCCCACCCATTTAAATAAAGTTTAACCTTTAGTTTGTTTCTTACTTGGTTTGTTAAATGGTTGGTGGTTTAGATGAAATAGCATGGTGTGCTTTGCATAGGTAAGTTTATATGTAGTGTTGATTTTAGACCTGAAATTGAAGTTAATAATCAAGTTAAAGTAGCAAGATATGATCTTTACTTTTGAATATGGGTTACGGCATACACACACACACACACACACATATATATGTGTGTGTGTGTGTGTTTGTGATATGCATGTGATGTGATATTTTATGCTAAAGAAAAGTTGGCATTGAGGTTATTGTATGTTGCAACATCGAAATCTTTTACCTTAAAACTTGTTTTACTTAAGTGTTTCTAAAAAGATTTGTATAAAGTTTTTAAAATTTACTTCTAAGATTCAAAACCTAATTCAAATTTAATAGCATGCTAAATTAAAATGAGTAAGTTGAAGCTATTTGATATAAAAATCAAGTTTTGATATTATTGGTCACATAACGGTAGTCGTTATGGGTGTAGTTCGTTAAAGTAACTCCTTTTGAAATCTAAAGTGTTCTCACTTAAGTATCTTTTTGAAAAGTGTTCTCAAACAATTTATAACTAACAAAAAGTAATTATTAAATCAATTAATTATTTAATTAATTAATGGTTATTTAATTAATTAATTAAGGTAATTAGCACTTAATCATTAATTAATAAAGGAAATTTATACTTAATTATAAACTAAGTAAGTTAATCATAATTTGATAATTAATAAAAGGTTAATTATTATTTATTTAGTTTTTTAAGAGTTAATTGTATTTAATTAGCAATTAAAGGTTAATTATTATTAATTTATTAAATGAAGGTTTAATTCCTTATTTAAGCATTATTAAGGATTAATTATTATTTATTTATTAACTGAGATTAATTAATTTTTGATTATTTATTTGAAGATTAATTAATATTAAATCATTTATTTAAAGGATAATTATTATTTAATTATTTATTTAATAACTGATTATTATTTAAATATTAATTAAATGTTTAACTATTATTAAAATAAAGAGTTTAAATGTTATTTAAATTTTCAAATAAAAGTTATAAGGTTTTATCTACTTTATTTCTAACAATCATTTTTTTAAAGCAACTCTTTTTTAGAGAAAGTTTTTAAATCTAAGTGATTTCTTTCTCGACTAACTTTAAGTAAGTTCAAATGAATACGAAACCCAATAACATATGTTTAGTAGAATAAAACACCATTTTGCGAATTAAATTCTACTTGTCATCTGTTAGCAGAATAAATCACATTCTGCTATAATTCACCGAACAGATTATGTTTTGACATCAACTATGCAAAATTTAAACCCAGTCCTACTATTGTTGTAACTTAGACATTTACCTATATGATTGATTGAATGCTATTGGCTGATCTCTTTACATATCTGCTTATTATGTAATTACCCATAGTATAACTAGAAAGTTAAACTGAATCAAATGAAAACATTTGTGGTCACTATCCCTCCTTCTAAATTTGTAAAGCTAATAATTAAGTATATTTTAATAAAGGGTTTTAATCTTAATTATTATATTTTTAAAGGGCTTTAAATAAAGGGATAGCTTGGCTCACATCTCTGCTAAGTTTCAAAATAGAAAAAACATCCTCTCCAAACTAAATTTACATTTTCAGTCCCTGTTTTCAAATTTGTGTGCGCAAAAAGTCCCAAATACCCTTTACGTTTTTAATATTTCAAACGTGTATAACTTTCTGTAGAAACATCGGATCAACATACCGTTTTCACTAAAAAATAAAAAAAATTATGATCTTTAAAATGAGATCCATTATTGATACCAAAAAACCATATTTGTAGTAAGGCTGCAATTATTCCATATATTTGCGGAGAATTTTTCAATTTTTGAACATCATCGATTTTTCTGCAAATGTCAGCAATTATTCCATATAATCGCAAACTTTTAAGCAATTATATGGAATAATTGCAGGCTTTTATGCAATTATTTCATATAAGTGCATACTTTTATGCAATTATTTCGAACAACTGCAGAAAACTCTGCAATTATTCCAAGTAATCACAGAATTGTCTGCAATCACACTGTATAATTGCAGACATTTCTGCAATCATACTGTATAATTGCAGATATTTTTGCAATTATTGCAGACATTTATGCAATTTTTTCATATACATACAGACATTTCTGCAATCATTGCATATAATTGCTGGATGTCTACAACTATATCATATAATTGTAGGCATTTCTGCAATTATTGTATATCATTGCTGAATATATGCAACTATACCATATAATTGCAGTCATTTCTGCAATTATTGCGTATAATTGGAGACTTTATGCAATTATTGCAGAACTGTTTGCAATTATTGCATATAATTGCATAATTGTCTACAATCATATCATATGTTGACATATGCACAATGCAACTCATTAGAAAGATAATAAAATTTATGTTTTAATGGTAAAAACGGTTTGTTAATCCATCGTTTCTACAAAAAGTTATTGCGTTTTAAAGATTGATAATTAAATGAGGGCAAAATTTAATTATGCATGTGAGAATAACATGGACGTATGAAGAATGCAATGGAATAAAGAGGTATTTTAGGAAAGAAATTTGGAGTATTTGAAAATAAGGATGTAATTTATATATCTTTTTTTGGGAAGGATGTTTTGTGTATGAAGTTTGATTCTAGGGATGTGTCCCTTATTTTCACTTAAATAAAAATTATTACTTATTATAATGCTCAAAGTTTATTATCTTTTTAAATATGACATTTAAAGGATAATTAAGCAACTATTTTGAAAAAGGATGTTTTAAATAATAACTTGTTTATTTAAAGGTGTTATAAATAACTGCTTTGTTTATCAAAAGAACTTTATCTATTAACATTTATTCAAGGTGTTTTGTATATTAAATAAGGAAAACTTATAAAAGAGCTTTATAAATAAACTTGGAGATTTACAAAGAGTTTTATAAATGGATTTGGAATTTTAGTAAAGGAGTTCTTCATAAATGAAAGAGATTTATTAAAAGGATTTATGGAAGAAATTTATAAAAGAAAGTTGAGATTGGATTTCCTATAATTTACCATCTTAATTATGGTGGTATGGAACTTTCATTCTATGCTCAGCATTGAAGGTATAATGTTTGGGGCTATCCTTATTCCTAACTAAAATAACTTCTATTTTGATCCTTTTACTATGATTTTGAAATAAGAAATCTTTCATAATATTTTGTGAATATACTTATGCCAGTGAGATAAGTATATGAGTATTTTGATATATGTCCTTGAAGGAGATATAATAAATGAAAGATTTATTTAAAATAAGGCTCAGTGGTTGCTATGGGTAAGTAAATCTCTAGGTTGTTGGTTTTTTTTATTTGACAGCTAAGTAACTGAATATCAAATCTGGATCAAAATGTTACTATGGAAATATCTAAGAGAAACATGTGAGTTATATGGCACAGTCATCTTCGATGATATTGTACTGTGCATATAAATCTTGTTTTGTTCTCCTGGGACAAATGATAAGGAAATCCGTTCACCTTTAGGAGCTAATCTCCTTTCTTATATATTGTTTGTTAATTTTCAAAAGAATCGCGGTTGAGTTTACCGAAAATTATCGTATGTTGTTTTGAAGAGACTGGGACCGGATAAGTATAAATTATTCGAAAACCATGTCGATCCAACTCAATCGTTGCGAACTTAAGACATCTTGAATAGCATGGAATCAAAGATGGAGCTTTTGAAGTGCAAGGGCTACTTGCTACTAATCTTGCGGGTGATTCCAAAATGAATGTAGTATAGGTAGTGCATTCAGTTTTTTGACGATCCTCAAATCCAGCCCGTTTAGAGCTGATAATAAACCACACATATCCAATCCAAACCAAATGGAAAGACGGATAATCATGTGAAAGAAAGAGAGAAGAAGAGAAGAGAAGAAGATGAGAGAAAGAAACTAAAACAATTACAGTATCTCACAATCGCGGAGGAAAAACATATAATATAATATCAATGTCTTTACAGAAAAGAAACTGTAATATACATACATCCATCATAGTACAACAATAAATCACTAGTCATCAGCTTAGATAGTTATAATAATATGTCCTTATAATTGTTGATAATTTAACAAAAGTGCAGCGGACAAATGAACATATACGTGAATACGACCAGAAGACCTCCTGCTCGTTTGCTGAAGCTCCAAAGCACCTATACATCTATAATATACTAGGTCTGACCCGAGCATCAAAAGGGAAGAACACATGGATCAATCTGGTAAACCAGCATGAGAAAAAACATCTCAACTGAATTTTAAAGTTATAAAACTTTCCTTTATCAAAACAAAGGTATATCATAAGATCACGCCCACACATAACATGGATGGGTTTTTACCATACGATAGACAAAACATTTCATATCAAATACTGCTATATTATACTAGTGTTTAGTATATAAATAATAATTCAAATAGCCGAAATTGTTACCATTATTAAATTCCAGCATACTAGGCTCTACAAACAAAATGGAAGGCATGTGGTGGAGAGTGGATTTCCATACAAATGACCAGGTGAAGGGACTACCTTTCGGCATTACATCTCTAAAGAAATGTACTGAGGCCGAACGGATGGTCCTCTACCAACAAGACCGGCCTATCTCTAACTAGATAACACCGAATATGTCATCTCCTTGGTCGTTACCGACCTATCTGTAGGTCCTCATAGCATACATCCATAATAATTTAAAACCCAAACATCATAGCGGGAATAAATATATCTTGAAGTGGATGATCATATCATAATGGTTGCGAACCACATAGTCTTGCCGCATCTACCATGTTTTGATCATTTTTGGGTGTGAGGCATGAGGTCACGTTTACCATTCACATAGGACAAATCACTTTCCTCTTTGAATGCTACATTGTCATTCCTTCAATCACCATTGACTTTCACAAGCATACAACCTCTAAGCTCGTACGTCTCATAGAAGGGTGTTAAGCTAATAGAAGTTGCCTTCTCCACCACCAAACGGATGTATGTTTTTAAAAGTCAATGATGTAATCTCAAAAGTGCGATGTCATACATCCATCCATAAAAGTTGTTCAAGAATAGGAAAAACTGAAGGCACTTCTCCTACCATATCCTATAGGAAGTTACCCCCAGGATTAGTGGCGAGAAGTTTTTGCATTGGATATTTCATAATGAAGAGATCACTGCTACTATATTTATATTGGGAGTTTATCCCTAAACGATCAATAAGCAGTCGTTCATTACGGAAATCCCAAATATCAATGTCTTCCAACACCTACACATACGAGCGCATATACATTGGTCCGAAGTGGTTCTCGGATAAATCTGACCCTGGTCTCTCCGCATCAACAATGATAAAGAGGCCAAATATTTGATAGTTGGTTATTTAACTATCAAAGCGACAATAATATCTAGCACCATAAGCAATCAATTGGCCCAATTAATTAATCTTTTATTAATTAAATCAATCTTCAAATATTTACTTTAAATTATCTTTAAAAAAGATATATCCTCAAAACCATTTCAATCTTTCTATATTGGAAAACATTCGTATACTTATCTCAACAGTATAAGCATATTAAAAAATCATTTCATTTTGAACACTTGGAAAAATATTTCCATATACTTATAGCAATGGTATAAGTATATTTAATTACACCACCATCTAGTGACATGCCAAATAGATTTCTATAACTGTGCAACTCTAGAGTTCATACGCCTCTGGACGGGTGTTAAGTATATGAAGCAATGCTCCTACACGATCGTAAGAATCAGTTTGTGTATTTCACAAGGAAGGTCGAAACATAATTTATTGCGTCAAAACAAATGTTGCATAAAACATCATTACGACAACCCAAAAACATTAGTATAGGGATTCGATTAATTAATATATAAATATATAAATCCTGTATACTATATAAAGCATTTCCTTTGGGAAATCATTTACTATAACAACAATGTTATAGTCCATGCCTTCCTTACTTCCTCGAAAAAGTCTATTACAACAATAAATGTTGAAACCTATGTTTTCTTTACTTATCACATTTTAAAACATTTCAAACCATTAAATTCCATTTGGAATTAATATTTCCAAAACCTTTACTTCCAAAAGATAATTTACCTTTTAAAACAATTACTTCATCAAAACATTTCTTTCAAACATTGTTTTAAATAAGATCCATGTTTAAATCTCAACATAAATCACTTCCATATTTATCAAAATATTTTTAAAAATCTCATTTCTATTTTATAAAACTTCTATTTTATCAAATTCCTTTATTTACAGAATTTTATTTATAAATTATTCTTTGTAAAAATAAATGTTTTTTGCTGTCGAAATCCATTTATAAATCCATTTACCAAATCAACATCAAAACCATTTACGAACATTTATAAATTTCGACTATAAATCAATTTCTTTATATATCAAATAATGCTTCTATAAATCTTTTATATAAACTTATTCCAAAAATCTCAAGTCAAAGTATTTCTCAAAACTATATTTTTATAACATCAAAAATCATAACTTTTATTTATTTAAAATAAATTCAATCCTTTAAGTAATTTAAAAATTATTAAAACATATTTATACATCCAAAATTACTTCGAAATCCTTTTTAATTCAAAATCATCATTTAATAGTATTTCAAAATACCAAAAATAAGGCGCAGTGCTACAATAACACGAAATAAGTCAAAACATATCCAAATCAATAGCATGGCATCCAACAAATCATATATCAACATATATATATATGAAAATAAATCATAAATGCAAGAAATTCTGCCGAATCCCTCCAACCTGTCGTCCTGCATCACAGGCAACATATAATAGTAAATATATAAATCAACTGGTTCAAGGCGGGATTCGTACACAAAGGGTCATTCGCCCTTACACGGAAACGTAATAGGGTCTCGTACGCTCCAATAGGCGGGAATATATCCAAACAAACTAATATGTATAGGATTTCATCCAAACAAAGAACAATCATCATAAATAAAATTATTCCCACTTATATAAAAATACAAGTAGGCCGGTGTAACGACTCAATTTTTCGACGCCCGAAATATCGAACCATTAGGGTTTAAAGAAGAAGAAGAAGATAGAAGAAGAGAAATCAAAACAACAACAGAATCTTACCATCGCAGCGAAATAAAATATAATAGATAATAACTGATCTTTACACAAAAGAAAACTATATCTGTTTTATACATTACATTATCAGAGTACAACTCAAATTAATTCACACAATCAATATCCAAATTCTAGACAGTTATATAAACTCGCCCACATAACAGAATACACGACGGAATAATATTCAAATACGGATGTACGTCTCGCCATCCAGCTCGTCTCCTGAGCTTTACAGCATCATATCCTGTATTATATAATACTCGGTCTGACCCGAGCATTATAGTTAAATAACACCCGAGTCGGTATGGAATACCAGCGTGAGAAAACACACTTAATTGGATTATTAAACTTTTCAAAATCCTTTGAAAATCAAAATCATCTCGTAAGACCATGCCACAAATAAACATTTCGGGTGTTTACCTTACGATAGCTAAAACATTTCTTATAAAATCCTCTAATATTACAATAGGGTCTATATACAAATACTTATTCAATTAGCCGAAATTGTTACATTTATTAAATTCCAGCTAATAGGTACACAAACAAAACCGTAAAGGCACGTAGGGAGAATGAGTTTCCAACAAATGACTAGGCACTGGGGTACCACCTGTCACAGTACCTGATCTACATCAGCGTACGGAGGATCCCTCCCGATCCCCTGCAGCACAAGACCGGGACTGCCCCTTATTGGATAATCTCGAGTAAAATCACCCCACGGTTGCGATCAGCAACCGCACCACACAGCCGAAATAAAAGGGACGTCTAGACAAGGATGACCTTACCCTAATGGGCGCTACCCACTTAGCCTTACTGCATAACCCCTAATTTTTAGTCATTCCCGGTTGATGAGGCTCGAGGCTAAGCGCTATCTTTTTAGAACATTTCACTTAGAATGCTCATCGTCCTCTTAATGATGTTCTGAAAGCATTCATCCATACAAGTCCGTCCCAGGTTCGAACGGAACCGAAGGCACTACTCCTACTACATTCATTTTGGAATCACCCTCAGGATTAGTAGCGACTAGCCCTTGCACTTCACTGCTCCATCTTCGATTCCAAACTCTTGTTTTCCACACGAAAACGTTTAAACCGAATCGAAATGGTTTACGGAAAATAAATCCCGATACCGGTCTCTTCGCAACGATCAGCGCACTTGGCCAATATTGATAGTCAGTTATTTAACTATCAAATAACATTCACAAACAATCATCAAACCATAATAATTTCTCCCAAATTATTCATTAACCTCAAAAATATCTTCATAAGATATTTTTCGACTTTTCAACCCTTTGAAAACAGTTCAAACCATTATTCTCCACGGAAATAAATTCCCTTCTATTTCCACTGTAATCACCAAGTACAAATACTTTAGATTTTAAAATAATTTAGAACACTTTATTATAAAATATACTTTAAAAAATTTAAATTAAAAAAACTACTTTAAAACTTATTTCAAAAATATATATATTAAGAATATTCAAAATAAAATTACTTTATAAATATAAAACTAAAACTAATTTTAAAAAAATTAAGTCAAACTAAATTTAAAATAAGAGATTACGAAATTCTATACAAGTTTTTAAATATAACTTTAACCAAACTATCTTTTAAAATAAAATTACTTTATAAAATATAAATATTAATAATTACCCTTTAAATAATTACTCCTAAAATAAATTTTGAAAATATTCACTTTAAAATTTAAAACATTTAAAAATAATAAATTTTCTAAAACATTTCCTTAAAACAAAATTTTAAAGCCTTTAGCTTATACATAAAAGTCTCCTTTAAAATACACTTGGCTTTCCAGAGAAATACACATCCCGTCTCCATACCTTTAAATATAAACCACTATTTATTTTTAAAACAAATTTTCCATTCCTTTATAAATTCCTACACTGAATTTATACTTTCAAATATCCACAGATATCCTCTTCACTTTATAAACCCAGTTTATAAATTCCATTGTCTCATCCTTCTTTCATAACACAGTTTCAAATACTAAATCAATTTTCAAATTGATTTTCAAAATTTCTTCATTTTGAAATAAATTCCTTTACTTCTTAATTTAATTCAAAACCCATTAATTTCATATTTCACTTCTTAATTATGATTTAAAATCTTTTAATCAAAAAATACCAATTTCATTTTTTTTCCAAAGTCCTTCTTTATCCCTTCCAATAAATTTAAACCTTGAATTTTTAAAATAAATTCTTTTTCCCTTAAAATAATTTCACTTTAGCTTTAAAATTCACTATTTCCCTTTTATTCAAAATCCCTTTTCCATCTTCGGAATTTATTTATTAAAATTTAACAATCAATTTTTATACTTTTTTCCAATTTGTTCTCTAATTTATTCAAATTCTCAGAAATTATTTTACTTTAAAATTTTCTCTTTTATTTCATTTCAAAAATCCAATCTATCCATTCGGCATATCCAAATAAACATGGCATCCATTATTTCCAGTTATCAATGTAATCTGTCACAGATTATCCAATAATTCATAACACGGAATATTTAACAATCCAATATTTTTGAAGAATCCAGCTGGATCCCTCCAACCTGTTTTCCTGCATCCACAGATGTTAGCACAATATAAAATACCAATTCCACTTCGAGGTGGAATATCGCGGTATATGGGATTAATATAATATCCTCCGCTATTATGCGGCGCACAGGGTCCCATCCGCCATATAATGCGGGAAATCAATTAATCCAAATACATATATAATACCAATTCCACTTCGAGGTGGAATATAGTGGTATATGTGTTTAATATAATATCATCTGCTATTACGCGGCGCATAGGGTCTAATCCTGTAACAACCCGCATATTTATCGAGTTTGTATTTAAATATTTTATTTAAATATTAACTCGTTAATCGGATTTTGGTCCGAAAAGCTACTTTTTGCAAACGGTCAAATTAGGACTCGAGACCACTTCCATTGAGTTCGAAATGTCGTTTACAACTTTTTAAGTATAAACATCGATAGGTTTGGAGTTAGTGAAATTTCACTAACTTTTCCCGCTTTGGACTTTGGGTTAGTTTAGCCTATTAAGCCCAAGTTCCAACCCTCTTCTCCTCACTCTTCATAAATTTCCTAACTAATCAAGCTTTGGCATTAATGGTGGAGGGAATGGGAAATTAAAACTCCAAGCACAAATTCAATTGCAAATCCAACATTCAACTCCAAATTCAAGTAGAAGATATTGGATTCAAGCTTTGGATTGCTTCTCCTTGCTTTCAAGCTTCATCTTCATAAACTTTAGTGCAAAGGTGAGATTTTTGTCTCACAAATCTAGTCTATAACTATATTGGACTGTTGGGAATGATTCCCTATCACTTTTGCATGCACGTTTGCATTTGGTTTGGATTGGATTGGCGAAAAACTCCAATTTTTAGCATCTTGGTGAATTTTCTGCACTTAGGTCGTTCTGGCCATTTTTAGGTCGTTCGGAGTTAAGTCGTTCGTCCATGGGTCGTGAGTCGTTCACGAGTTAACTTTAGGTCGTTCTGGAAGAATTGGCACTTCGGAATTAGGTCGCTCACGAGTTAAGTCGTTAGGTCGCTCGCGAGTTAGTACCATAGGTCGCAGGGCTTTAGGTCATTCTGGAAGTATTGGCACTTCGGAGTTAGGTCGCTCGCGAGTTAAGCCTTAAGTCGTAGGTCGCTCACGAGTTTGGCCTTAAGCCGTAGGTCGCTCGCGAGTTAAGCTTTAAGTCTTAGGTCGTTTCCGACCTATAATCTCTAGGCAAACGTTAAGTCGCTCGCCCTGGTTTATCTCGTAGGTCGTCTCCGACCTAAGCTCCAGATAAGTCGTTCGAGTTAGGTCGTTGGACCATTTACCTTAGGTCGCTCGTCCACTAAGTCGGCCTGGTTTATCTCGTAGGTCGTCTCCGACCTAAGCTCCAGATAAGTCGTTCGAGTTAGGTTGTTGGACCATTTACCTTAGGTCGCTCGTCCACTAAGTCGGCCTGGTTTATCTCGTAGGTCGTCTCCGACCTAAGCTCCAGATAAGTCGTTCGAGTTAGGTCGTTGGACCATTTACCTTAGGTCGCTCGACTCTGTTAAGTCGGCCATGTTGGGTCGTGAGTCATCGTTAGGTCGCGAACACCTCTAGGTCGCAACCACTAAGTCGCTTGACCCCTTAGACCCCTAGGTCGCAGCCGTTAGATCGTATGACCCTTGAGTCGTTAGGTCGTTAGACCTCATTTTGTCTTCACTAGGTCGTACCGTTTTGGTCGGGGCGCTGCCCCCTGGACCCCCGCGACCTGACCGGGCAGGTCGAACCCCGTAAGCGGTGGCGTTGCCCCCGCACCCCCACCTTGGGGGGTTGCCACCCCCCCTGGACCCCCCCTCCGTAGGGGATCTTATCTGAAAAACATTGAGCTGATTTCCTTGGATTTTATTTGCATCTCCGTATGCGATCTTTGTGACTGATTGTTTCTACACTTGCTTATGTGTTTTGTCACTTTATAATACAAAGGTTTCAATACTAGTAGTAAATATCAAAACTCTTTTAACAAACAATTTCAACTCTATTTTTAATAACAAAGCTCTTTTCTTAAACCGTTTTCCAATCTATTAGTATATACAAGCCTTTACCTCACTCGGATGAGAAATCTAATTAAACGACTTAGTAAAACAAGTGGTATGAAACGCTTGCGTTCACTTCGTCGGTTAATTCTTGGACTTGTTCGATTGAACCTCTTGTGACAATTTTATTAGTGAAGATTTACAGTTTGTTCGTAAATATTTAAGTTAAGCAAGTGGTTATGGGACATGAAGCTAAACTTCTATATTTACTAGCTTAGTGTAATTGACACTTCTCGTTGATCTTGATGATCGCTTTATGAATTAGACTAGCAATTGCGCGATGTCTCTTTCATTGCAAGGTTAGACTAGACACCACTTGTGTGATTCCATTCACACATACCTTTCTGCTTTTTGGTTAGTCTTGACCTCAATCTATGTGATTCCACTCACACATGTGGGGTAGCTCCCCATGGTCTTCGGACCGTCATGTGATAGGCCTCTTTCCCTTTTTATGATTTCTGGATTTCTCGTGTTGATTTCTGGAATTTATGTCATTGACTTGTTATGAGTACAAGTTTAGGGTATGATGCCCTCTTCGAATCTTTGAGAAGATTCTTGTGATATTGATTATCTCTTATTGATTGATCTTCTGTTGATCATTATTTACATACTTATAGTGGTATGTCGTTATGGATATTTATGTTTATGCCATATCTTTTATGTTATATCATGTCATCTGATATTTATAGCTAGACTGATCCGTTTATTATTTTCTTAAATAATACTCGGGTCAGACCGAGATGTTACAGGTGCTTCTGCTTGACTTCTTCCCAGGGATTCATCACTCTGACTTTTGGCTAACTGTTTAGATTAGCGGTTTTTGTTGTATACACTTGAGATATAGACTCATAGTTGTATTCTTTTGTATAGCACGTGTTGCTATTCTTTTGTATTATCGTGGATCTTACTGACCACTACTCTGATGTACACTTTCATGTGTTAGTTATATATTCATATCTTCTTCCGCCTTTGTGATATGGATATCTGTGACTGATTTGTGATATGATTATTTCTATGTTTGTTTCCGAAGATTATTTATAGCCACCGTGTGATAAGCAATTACATGGATGGTCGCTCCTCAACAGCCTTATTCTCCGTGCTAGTTGACAGCACTACTCCGGAGTGTTCTTGGCTAGCGTGGGTATAGAGGTGGGGCGTCACAGCTTGGTATCAGAGCCAAACTTCGGAACAATGTAGAATAACTTAACAAGGATCATCGTCCTAGGTCTATCTTAGGAGTCATACCATAGGATTAATTCGAGTCTTCGTACCGATTCATCCTATTTCCTTTATGATTCCTTGTTTTATCTATCAAGATTACTTGATGTTCATTGGTAAATAACCTTCTTACTTCTCTTCTTTCTTTCTTTAAGGAAGAGAATGTCTAGACCAGGCCGTCCCAGAACTGGATCATCTGGTGCTGCTCCTCCGGATGGAGTTTTTATGACTGCTCAACAGCTTCTTGATTTAGTAACTAATGCTCAAGCAGCTGGAGCTAACCCAGAACCCACTCACCCAAAGTCGGGATTTGCACGCTTGTGCAGCGATTACACCAACTTGGGTGGGAAGCCCTTCAAAGGTTCGGAAAATATCATCGAGGTCCAGGCTTGGTTAAAATCATGTGATCGAATCTTCTCTCGCATGAACCTTATCGATCTCCACCGCGTTCAGGTGGCTTCCAGCATGCTCCAGGAGAGAGCATTGGACTGGTACGAACTCCTTATTTCAGAAATTAATGAAGCGGATCTCTCCTGGGAGCAATTTCAGGGACGCTTCGAGTTAAAGTTTGTACCAGAAGCTGGGAAAGTAACCTTGGCTCGACGTTTTATAGACCTTGTTCAAGGTCAATCCTCTGTGACTGATTACGTCGCAGCCTTCGAGTCGCTTTCCAAATATGGGGTTGAATACATCAACACCCCATTGAAGAAGAACCAGAGGTTCGTTTATGGCTTAAATAAGAGTCTTAAGAAGCCACTGCTCCTGAAACTAGAAGTCGCATTTGATCAACTCGTCGATATCGCTCTTCGTCTTGAAGAGGCTGATAGAGAGAGTGATGTTGAAGTGGAAGGCGCTAAACCAAACTTCAACAACAAGAAGAGGCCAAACAAATTCAAGGGTCCTTATCCCAACAAAAAGGGTAGGCAGGCAATCCCTGCGGCAAAGTCTCCTTCTCCTAGTGGTGCGAGTTGCTTCAACTGTGGGTCTGGGGATCATTATGCGAATAAGTGCTCTAAGCCCAAATCTTGTCGCTATTGTAAGAGCCCAGATCACTTTATACATCAATGCCTCAAACGTAAAAGCAGGAATGAGGGAAAGTTAAATGTGGCTCAAGCCCCTGGCAACACATCTCGTGGCCAAGGTATTTCTCATTCCATTCTTGATGGTATTATTTTATTTCATGATCAACCTATTAGAGTTCTCTTTGATACGGGTGCATCCCATTCTTTTATATCAAAGGAACTGGTAGACACTTTTTCCTTAAGTGTTACTACATTGATGACTTCTTTAAAAATTGCGAATCCTGTTGGTGGATCCGCAACTCTTAGTTTGCTTTGTAAAGATGTGGAGATTATTTTATGTGATTTTTCTTTCCTAGCCGATTTGCATGTCATGCGTTACTTAGGCTTTGGAATAATTTTGGGAATGGATTGGCTTAACCGTTATCAAGCCCATATCCTATGTCCTGAGCGGACTATTCATCTCCGACATCCACAATCTGTTAAACAGATTTCTGTTAATCTTAAAGATTCAGAATCCTGTTTGGTGGCATCTTTATATTCTTTAAATCCTCGTGATGACGATGATGATGATGAAGATGATATTATTTCTCGTATTCATGTTGTTCGTGAATTTTCCGACATATTCGAGCCCGTTTTAGGTTTGCCACCTAAACGAGCAATTGAGTTCAGAATTAATCTTGTTTCTGGAGCTCAACCTATTACTCGTCCTCCTTATCGCATGTCCAATAAGGAAAATGAGGAGATGCGTAAACAATTATCTGAGTTGGAGACGAGGCAATTTATTCGCTCTAGTTCCTCGCCTTGGGGAGCTTCGGCTATTTTCGTAAAGAAATCCGATGGTACTCTGAGGCTCTGCGTTGATTATCGCAATCTTAACGATCTTACTATTAAAAATAAATATCCTTTACCTCGGATTGATGATCTATTCGATCAGCTTAGTGGTGCTAAGGTCTTTTCACAATTGGACTTGGCTACCGGTTTCCATCAGCTTCGTATCGCTGAGGATAGCATTCCTTTGACATCATTCCGTACTCGATATGGATCTTATGAATGGCTTGTTATGCCATTTGGGTTAACGAATGCTCCAGCTTATTTCGTTGACCTCATGAATCGAGTTTTCAAAGATTTCCTCGATCGGTTTGTTCTCATATTCATTGATGATATTCTAGTGTATTCAAAAACCGAGGAGGAACATGAGAAACATCTTAGGATTGTATTGGAAACACTTAGGAGTAATCAATTAAAGGCGAAATTTTCTAAATGCCATTTTTGGCAATCTCGTGTGAAGTTTCTCGGTCATATTATTTCCGAATCTGGGATATCCGTGGATCCTTCAAAGATCGAAGCGATTCAAGATTGGAAGAGACCGGAGAGTGTGACAGAGATTCGTAGTTTTCCCGGATTGGCGGGCTATTACCGCCGTTTTATTAGAGACTTTTCTAAGATTGTCGTGCCTCTTACTGGCTTGACTAAGAAGGGAGTTAAATACATTTGGTCGGACAAATGTGAAGCCTCTTTTCAGAAATTGAAAGAACTCCTTTCCGATGCTCCTATTCTTGTGATTCCCGAGGGGAATCAAGATTTTGTTGTTTATACCGATGCTAGTCACGTTGGTTTGGGTGCCGTTCTTATGCAAAAAGAACGTGTTGTTGCTTATGCTTCTAGGCAATTGAAGCCGGCCGAGACTAGATATGCCACTCATGATCTAGAGCTCGCGGCTATTGTTTTCGCCCTTCGAATGTGGCGTCATTATCTATTGGGAGAGAAATTTATTCTTTACACGGATCATAAGTCTTTGAAATATTTATTTTCTCAAAAAGAACTTAATTTACGTCAACAGCGTTGGCTCAAGTTCCTTGCACCTTATGATCTTGATATTCTTTATACCCCCGGTAAGGGTAATCGTGTCGCCGATGCTCTTAGCCGTAAGCAACAAGCAGTTGTTTCTATGATGATATCCGAATGGAACGATCTCGAGATCTTATCCACTTGTGAGATTCGAGAGCGCGTATCCGATTTATGCTCATCGCTTGTTTTATGTAGCCTTGAGGCTCATCCTTCTCTTTTAGACCGCATTCTTGAAGCTCAAGGGCTAGATTCTGAATTGGCTCTTCTTGGCAAAAATGTTAAGGATAAAATTGATATTGAAGGTTTGAAAGACTTTGATATTGATTCTCGTGGCGGCATTCGAAAATTTGGTAGACTTATCGTACCAAATATTAGAGATCTTCGTAAAGATATTTTAGAAGATTCCCATCGTTCTAGATTCACCATTCATCCTGGTAGTAGTAAAATGTACGCTGATATGAAGCGACTTTATTATTGGGAGGGAATGAAATCTGATATTGCTAACTTTGTTAAGTGTTGCATGACTTGCCAACTTGTCAAGGCCGAACATCAAAGGCCTGGTGGGTTATTGCAACCTTTAGAAATTCCAATTTGGAAGTGGGATCAAATTTCCATGGACTTTATAGATGGCCTTCCCCGTTCTCGTTTGGGTCATGATAGCTTATGGGTGATTGTTGATAGACTTACTAAATCCGCCCATTTTATTCCGGTTCGGTCTAGCCGAACCGTTCCGCTTTTGGCCAAACTATTTGTCAAGGAAATTGTAAAATTGCATGGAGTTCCTACTTCTATTGTTAGCGATCGTGATCCATTGTTTACTAGTGGATTTTGGAAGAGTCTTCAAAAAGCTTTAGGAACGAAGCTTAATTTTAGCACCGCTTATCACCCCCAGTCCGATGGACAAACTGAGCGTGTGAATCAAACTCTTGAAGATCTTCTTCGTGCTTGTGTGCTTGATTTTGGAGGAAGTTGGGAAGATCATATTTCACTTGTTGAATTTTCCTATAATAATAGCTTCCAATCTAGTATTGGTATGGCACCTTTCGAGGCACTCTACGGAAGGCCATGCCGATCTCCTTCTTGTTGGCTTGAGGCCGGTGAGAAGCTGGTTTTAGGTCCAGACTTTATTCGTGATTCCACGGAAAAGATTGAACTTATTCGACATAGGATGAAAGAAGCCCAGAGTAGACAAAAATCCTATGCCGATAATCGAAGAAGGAAATTAGAATTTTCTGTTGGGGATCCTGTTTTTATTCGTGTTTCACCTATGAAGGGTGTTGTACGTTTCAGTCGATCGGGGAAGTTAGCGCCTCGATATATTGGGCCATTTCCTATCACTGAACGTATTGGTTCCATGGCTTATCGCCTTGCATTGCCGGCTCAGTTTTCTGCTATGCATGATGTATTTCACGTTTCTCAATTACGGAAATGCCTTCGGGATTCCGATTCTATTCTTGAGCCTGCTGTTGTGGAAGAAATTGAAGTTTCGCCGAATTTAACTTATGAGCAGCATCCTATTCGAGTTATAGCTTCTGAGGTTAAACGACTTCGAAATAAAGATGTTCCGCTTGTGAAGGTTCAATGGTCCTCAAATCCTAAGGATTGTTCTTGGGAATCCAGAGAATTCATCGAGCGTACACATCCGGACTTGCTTACTCCTTCTCCTTGAGGTGAACTTCTTCTTTCAAAATTCCTCTTGTGTTAATATGCTTTTATGGTTGTTACTTTTTATTTCCATCTTATATATATTGCGAGGACGCAATTTCTTTAAGGAGGGGAGTCTGTAACAACCCGCATATTTATCGAGTTTGTATTTAAATATTTTATTTAAATATTAACTCGTTAATCGGATTTTGGTCCGAAAAGCTACTTTTTGCAAACGGTCAAATTAGGACTCGAGACCACTTCCATTGAGTTCGAAATGTCGTTTACAACTTTTTAAGTATAAACATCGATAGGTTTGGAGTTAGTGAAATTTCACTAACTTTTCCCGCTTTGGACTTTGGGTTAGTTTAGCTTATTAAGCCCAAGTTCCAACCCTCTTCTCCTCACTCTTCATAAATTTCCTAACTAATCAAGCTTTGGCATTAATGGTGGAGGGAATGGGAAATTAAAACTCCAAGCACAAATTCAATTGCAAATCCAACATTCAACTCCAAATTCAAGTAGAAGATATTGGATTCAAGCTTTGGATTGCTTCTCCTTGCTTTCAAGCTTCATCTTCATAAACTTTAGTGCAAAGGTGAGATTTTTGTCTCACAAATCTAGTCTATAACTATATTGGACTGTTGGGAATGATTCCCTATCACTTTTGCATGCACGTTTGCATTTGGTTTGGATTGGATTGGCGAAAAACTCCAATTTTTAGCATCTTGGTGAATTTTCTGCACTTAGGTCGTTCTGGCCATTTTTAGGTCGTTCGGAGTTAAGTCGTTCGTCCATGGGTCGTGAGTCGTTCACGAGTTAACTTTAGGTCGTTCTGGAAGAATTGGCACTTCGGAATTAGGTCGCTCACGAGTTAAGTCGTTAGGTCGCTCGCGAGTTAGTACCATAGGTCGCAGGGCTTTAGGTCATTCTGGAAGTATTGGCACTTCGGAGTTAGGTCGCTCGCGAGTTAAGCCTTAAGTCGTAGGTCGCTCACGAGTTTGGCCTTAAGCCGTAGGTCGCTCGCGAGTTAAGCTTTAAGTCTTAGGTCGTTTCCGACCTATAATCTCTAGGCAAACGTTAAGTCGCTCGCCCTGGTTTATCTCGTAGGTCGTCTCCGACCTAAGCTCCAGATAAGTCGTTCGAGTTAGGTCGTTGGACCATTTACCTTAGGTCGCTCGTCCACTGAGTCGGCCTGGTTTATCTCGTAGGTCGTCTCCGACCTAAGCTCCAGATAAGTCGTTCGAGTTAGGTCGTTGGACCATTTACCTTAGGTCGCTCGTCCACTAAGTCGGCCTGGTTTATCTCGTAGGTCGTCTCCGACCTAAGCTCCAGATAAGTCGTTCGAGTTAGGTCGTTGGACCATTTACCTTAGGTCGCTCGACTCTGTTAAGTCGGCCATGTTGGGTCGTGAGTCATCGTTAGGTCGCGAACACCACTAGGTCGCAACCACTAAGTCGCTTGACCCCTTAGACCCCTAGGTCGCAGCCGTTAGGTCGTATGACCCTTGAGTCGTTAGGTCGTTAGACCTCATTTTGTCTTCACTAGGTCGTACCGTTTTGGTCGGGGCGCTGCCCCCTGGACCCCCGCGACCTGACCGGGCAGGTCGAACCCCGTAAGCGGTGGCGTTGCCCCCGCACCCCCACCTTGGGGGGTTGCCACCCCCCCTGGACCCCCCCTCCGTAGGGGATCTTATCTGAAAAACATTGAGCTGATTTCCTTGGATTTTATTCGCATCTCCGTATGCGATCTTTGTGACTGATTGTTTCTACACTTGCTTATGTGTTTTGTCACTTTATAATACAAAGGTTTCAATACTAGTAGTAAATATCAAAACTCTTTTAACAAACAATTTCAACTCTATTTTTAATAACAAAGCTCTTTTCTTAAACCGTTTTCCAATCTATTAGTATATACAAGCCTTTACCTCACTCGGATGAGAAATCTAATTAAACGACTTAGTAAAACAAGTGGTATGAAACGCTTGCGTTCACTTCGTCGGTTAATTCTTGGACTTGTTCGATTGAACCTCTTGTGACAATTTTATTAGTGAAGATTTACAGTTTGTTCGTAAATATTTAAGTTAAGCAAGTGGTTATGGGACATGAAGCTAAACTTCTATATTTACTAGCTTAGTGTAATTGACACTTCTCGTTGATCTTGATGATCGCTTTATGAATTAGACTAGTAATTGCGCGATGTCTCTTTCATTGCAAGGTTAGACGAGACACCACTTGTGTGATTCCATTCACACATACCTTTCTGCTTTTTGGTTAGTCTTGACCTCAATCTGTGTGATTCCACTCACACATGTAGGGTAGCTCCCCATGGTCTTCGGACCGTCATGTGATAGGCCTCTTTCCCTTTTTATGATTTTTGGATTTCTCGTGTTGATTTCTGGAATTTATGTCATTGACTTGTTATGAGTACAAGTTTAGGGTATGATGCCCTCTTCGAATCTTTGAGAAGATTCTTGTGATATTGATTATCTCTTATTGATTGATCTTCTGTTGATCATTATTTACATACTTATAGTGGTATGTCGTTATGGATATTTATGTTTATGCCATATCTTTTATGTTATATCATGTCATCTGATATTTATAGCTAGACTGATCCGTTTATTATTTTCTTAAATAATACTCGGGTCAGACCGAGATGTTACAGGTGCTTCTGCTTGACTTCTTCCCAGGGATTCATCACTCTGACTTTTGGCTAACTGTTTAGATTAGCAGTTTTTGTTGTATACACTTGAGATATAGACTCATAGTTGTATTCTTTTGTATTATCGTGGATCTTACTGACCACTACTCTGATGTACACTTTCATGTGTTAGTTATATATTCATATCTTCTTCCGCCTTTGTGATATGGATATCTATGACTGATTTGTGATATGATTATTTCTATGTTTGTTTCCGAAGATTATTTATAGCCACCGTGTGATAAGCAATTACATGGATGGTCGCTCCTCAACAGCCTTATTCTCCGTGCTAGTTGACAGCACTACTCCGGAGTGTTCTTGGCTAGCGTGGGTATAGAGGTGGGGCGTCACAAATCCAATATAACTGATAATAATTCATCATTCAAGCACACAATCAACAATTTTAATTTAACTATTTTAATTTAAATAAAAGCCAAATGAGTGAGATTAACTCACCTTTGTTTTTATTTGAAATCCACTTCAATATTGCCTTGGTTTTCTTGATTTTTGACCTTGAATAAACAATTCATATGATTTTTATTAATATACGAATAAATCGAACATCTAAATTCTCATTTAATTAATCAATTATTTCATTTAAACTAATAATTTTAATTTAAACTAATTCTCTCTCTAAAAAATATTTTTAGCAACTAAATAACTAAATAAGTTAATTTGAACAATTAAATCTCTAAATTCATTATTATTTAAAAATTAAACTAGTAGATTTTAAAAAAAATCTAATTTTTATAAAATATTTCAAACATTTTAAAATTTAAATTAACTAATGATTTAATCACCTTATTTATCATTAAAAAAAATTATGAGTTTAAAATCATGCACATATTTCCTCTTTAGTAAATAAAAAAATAAGAATTTATATTAATGTCATATATATATATATATATATATATATATATACAGCTAATTTTATTTTTAAACAAAACTATTTTGAATCAATAAAATTTAAAACTTACTTTTTCACCAACAGCAATTTAAAACTAATATTAATATATCTTTCCGTAAAAGTATTTCCCAATCTATACATATATATTCAGCTAAGTTTAAATTTGAAAAAAAAAAATCAAATACCTCTGAGTTGATCGTAGCTTCCAACCTGAGCTCTGAGACGTCACTGCATTCATAAGATCAAACGATCGAACTTCATCGCCTTCGATAAGCCTGCAAAATCGCCTCGATCGCGTCGTCGCTCGAGTTCGAAGCATCTCGCATGCTTTGATTCGACGATCCCAAGACTAGAACATGCCTCGGCAAATCGCGATTTGTCTCCAATCAGTATCGCTGCAAGATCTAGCCACAAGCGCTTCCCACCCTATCCTTGCGAGACCACACCGCGCACGCGAGCTTGCTCACGTTCTCCTCAAACCCTAAGTCGACCGGAGGCGAAACTGAGGGAGTCGCAACCCAAGATTCGATACTCCCATTCATCGTCGATTCGAAAAAGAAATGGCTCGGTTTATCGAATCGAAAGAGTGGCTGCCCTAATTTGTTTTTGATTTTGTTTGGTTAGAATTCAATTTTGCTTCAGCTGTTTTCCTTTTTTTAGCTGAGATTCGAATTTAGTTTTTGAAGAACGAAAAAAAAGGCTCGGGTTTTCTTTTCTTTTGTTTCATACGCGTAATTATTATTAACGGATGCGTGTTGTCAAGACAAACACGTGTTCTCAATTTTCTCCACGTGTTTGTGATTGCAACAGCATTGCAAAACAATTATATTATATATTTAGATTTTAAAATCAAATTTAATTTGTCTTGTAAAAATAATATATTTGAATTTAAATTTTAAATCGTCTCGATTTTCGCAACTCAAAATCTCGATCACCTATCGAGGCATGCCGCTAGGCGTTTATAATGTTATACGCCTATTTCGAACACAATAGAAAAGATTTCGGGTCCTAATTCGATCGTATGGGGAATATAGCTTTTGGACAAGTTATTATATTAAATTTTCGATATAAATTTCAACGCGTTTATATATCGTACGATCACACGACAATTCCAAATACTACGAAATTTAAAATCCGATAATAACACACTATTACGGATTCGATGGAACTGGTTTCGTCGAATTCCGAGACTGTGCCTAGGAAGGCTATTTTTAAATTCAATTTAAACGATATATTATTAAAACCGAACAGATCGCTTTAAAATTCAATTTTATCACTTCTATTACCTTCAATATTATCAATATAAATTTTATAAGGCTTTGAAATATTTTTAACAAGCTTAAAATTCCAGTTTTCAACATTTTCCTAGTCCAATCATTTAATTCAATATTTAAGTTATTAAATAAATAGCAATATTTGATATTCAAGTTAGAAACTAACCTTTAAATATATAAATTCAACTAAATATTCCAATTTCAAATATCTAAAAATTGTAGGTCGTCACATTCCTTCCCCTTAAATGAATTTCGTCCCCGAAATTACTAGTTAAGAGGAATGGTCCATGACCCGTTACTATTCCCAATCCTGACAGTTTAAACAATTTTCCAAAATCAAACAGTTTTAACATCAACCCAAACACCTTGTCATTAAAGACATTACACTCTTATTAATTTTCTAAACTACTCCATAACCTCCAAACAATATTACTTACTCAATAATTTCAAATTCAAATTTAAAACCAAACTTTTAAATTATCAAAATTTCTTCAAAAATTTTCTAACTCCAAAATTCTTGAAATATTTTGCCAGCGTGTCCTTTGCGCGGCTAGCTCGGTACAACTACAAAATGCCTATACGGGCCCCCAGATTTCAAAAGAAAACAAAATGCCAAGTGGCAAGTCCAGAAAATCACCAAATTTCATATAGAAATTTAAATACATACCTTTGCCGAGCAAATTTCAATTTATCTTCGAAACTCAAAAACATCCATTTATCTTTGCCTTTAGATACCTGTATATCTTACTAAGCAACAATATCCAATTACAGATTTCACAATCATTTTATACATTTCTTTACAAAGGTTTTCATATCTATTTCATTCAATCCCGTACGATGGACATATATCATCCGTATGCAATATCAGATTCGATCGCTCGCTCGATCACACAACTTCTCTTCCGAACTAGTATTGTCCACCCGACTTCCTAGTGCGGACTCAGATCTGGTTTCTTGATCAGAAACCGTCATTCTCTTTGCATAGCCACAAACTATGAAGAGAATTTCCAGAATCAATCAAAAATCCATATCCAGGTTCGCCGTCGAAAATCGAGTGCAATATCCCAATTCGGATCGGTATAACTACCTCGAAATTCTGTGCTCGAATCTGGATCAAATCACTATGCGAATAAATAATATACGTACATCCTACGTATTTACCTCAATTGATTATTAACTATGTCAATTTTCTTTTATTCACATTATTTTGATTTCTATTCACTTATTCACAACCATCCCATTTCACACACCCTCATTACCTTCATTCAGATATTAACTTAGTATATTCCAATACCAAATTTCCTTAAGAATTTCATCATCCATTTCTTAAGTCCAATATAAATATCTTATACACTTAATATATTTATTTTTATCTCACCACTTTAGTTTATATCTACTTCTATTCAAATTGAATCTCTAATTTCCATACGAATTCAATTTACCTTTCATTTTAAATATTGAATTCTATTCACCTTTATCTCAATACCTTTTTCCAATTTTTCATACAGATTTTCATTTCCAATCCATCTTTGAATTCAATTCATCTTCAAACTCTGAATATTGAATTTTATCAAGCATCTTTCATTCACAACTGGTTCATCTCATTATTTAAAATTAGTTCCACTTACTAATTTATTTTAAATCTCAAAAAATTTCTTATTTCCAAACTTTTATAATTTTAGTTTACTTCGAATTAATTTTATAACTTCCCTTTAGTTTTATACTTTTTAAATTGAATATCATCTCAACATACAATTCCAATTTATCAACTTACCCTCTTGAATCAATTAGTTTACTCACTAATTTTATTCCGGTTCTTTATTTTACTTAGCCAAATCTTGACTAACTTCCATTACACACAATTCAAATTAATTCCTAATATTTAGTTTCTATTCTATTTTCTTACAAATGCAATTTCATTTGTCTGTCCATAATTTTATTTCCATTCCATTTACCAACCTTCATTAATTGGCTTATTTTTCTAACTTTATTCTTTAGTCACATTTACCTTTATTTGACCCTTTTCAAGTTGAATCTAATTCCATAAATTTCAATAAAAGGTTTATTTCTAAACTTTTACTTCTTTTAGTTCCTTTATAATTCACTTTCCTCAACACAATCTAAATTGATTCAATTATTCAACTTTAATTCTAGTTCATTTACTTACAAATTTAAATAAATTTGTTCTCCCGCATATTTACATCCAATAACATAAATTTTACGTTTAATTACTGGATTCAATTACATTCCATTTCCATTCAAATTTTTAAATTTCCTAAAGTTTCCAACTTATTTAAATTCCATAAACATTTTAAATAAGATCCTAGAGTCTTTTCATCAATTACTCAATATTTCAAAATCATCTTTGAAATCAATTATTTCCAAAATCCTTTGGTATAAAATTATCCTTTAAATTTTAAAATCAAAAGGTTTTACCAAACCAAAACTTCAACATTTCAAAAACCATTTTTTAAATCCATAATTCAATTGCATATCCAATTATTCCTTGAATTTTTAAAACCAACCCAGTTTTGCAAACACTCCAATCTAAATTATTCCGGTAGCAATTTCTCTCCTGGAAACTCGGACATGAACATAGGTGATGCTGCAGTCATCACTGAAGTTATTTTCCAGCGACCGAAGAGAGTTTAAATGCTGTTACCCCTTCAAATATTTTTAAATTCAAAATCTCTCCAGATTTTAAACCAAATTTAAAAGCATTCTTCAAATACTATCACCATTTATTTCAAACCTTTGAAAATCATTTCCAAACTCAAAAGGAGTTTAAACCTTGCCCAAAATTCCAAATTCCAATCCTGCAAATTTATATTGAAACATTACTCTGGAATTTTATTTCATCTTCAAGTATAGATCACATTTATAAATTTCATTTTGTTAATGGATTTTTTACTTAATCTTTGGTTATAATTTCAATTCATTATTCAACTTTCACTTAACAATGATAATAATTTAATATTATCATCTCCTAACAACCAAGCAACCATATATAACTATAATAATTTACAGAAAATTATTTCTTTTATATACAAAAATAATTTGGGTAAAATTATTTCATTTACCCTATTTTAAAACAATACCGAGTCGGTTTATCTTGTTTAAGAGTTTAGAAATCCCTATCGATGACATGGCGTCCCATATATCGACCAGAATCCATAAACACTCAACCGATAAGTCAACAAAATATACAATTTTTATATTCACTAACAAATATGCGCTCATATCTATTAATACTCTCAAACTCATTCAAGAGTACCACCGACTCTATTTTTAATGAGTAATCCCCACTACAGCTAAGGTTCCCGCTTAACCTTCAGCTCCGATAGCAAATGTAACAACTCGATTTTTTTACGCCAAAAAATCAAACCATTAGGGTTTAAAGAAGAAGAAGAGAGAAGAAGAGAAAACAAAACAACAACAGAATCTTACCATCGTAGTGGAATAAAATATAATAGATAATAACCGATCTTTGCACAAAAGAAAACTATATCCGTTTTATATATTACATCATCAAAGTACAACTCAAATTAATTCACACAATCAATATCCAAATGCTAGAAAGTTATATAAACTCGTCCACATAACAGATTACATAGCGGAATAATATTCAAATACGGATGTATGTCTCGCCATTCAGCTCGTCTCTTGAGCTTCACAGCATCATATCTTGTATTCCATAATACTCGGTCTGACCCGAGCATTATAGTTAAATAACACCCGAGTTAGTCTGGAATACCAGCGTGAGAAAACACACTCAATTGGATTGTTAAAGTTTTCAAAATCCTTTGAAAATCAAAAGCATCTCGTAAGACCATGTCACAAATAAACATGTCGGTTTTTTACCTTACGATAGCTAAAACATTTCTTATAAAATCCTCTAATATTGTAATAAGGTCTATATACAAATACTTATTCAAATAGCTGCAATAGTAACATTTATTAAATTCCAGCTAATAGGTATACAAACAAAACCGTAAAGGCACGTAAGGAGAATGGGTTTCCAACAAATGACTAGGCACTGGGGTACCACCTGTCATAGTACCTGGTCTAGATCAGCGTACCGAGGATTCATCCCAATCCCCTGCAACACAAGACCAGCTATGCCCCTTACTGTATAATCCCGAGTAAAATCACCCTACGGTTGGGATCAGCAACCGCACCACACAGCCAAAATAAAAGGGACATCTACACAGGGATGACCTTACCCTAATGGGCGCTACCCACTTAGCCTTGCTGTATAACCCCTTATTTTCAGTCATTCCGGGTTGATGAGGCTCAAGGCTAAGTGTTATCTTTTTAGAAAATTTCACTTAGAATGCTCATCGTCCTCTTGACGATGTTTTGAAAGCATTCATCCATACAAGTCCGAACCGGGTTCGAACGGAACCGAAGACACTACTCCTACGACATCCATTTTGGAATCACCCTCAGGATTAGTAGTGACCAGCCCTTGCACTTCACTACTCCATCTTCGATTCCAAACTCTTGTTTTCCACACGAAAACGTTTAAACCGAATAGAAGTTGTTTTCGGAAAATAAATCTCGATACCGGTCTCTTCGAAACGATCAGCGCATTTGGCCAATATTGATAGTTTGTTATTTAACTGTCAAATAACATTCACAGACAATCATCAAACTATAATAATCTCTCCCAAATTATTCATTAACCTCAAAAATATCTTCGCAAGATATTTTTCCACTTTTCAACCCTTTGAAAACAGTTTCAAACCATCGTTCTCTCACGGAAATAAATTCCCCAAATATTTTCTATTTCCACTGTAATCACCAAGTACAAATATTTTAGATTTTAAAATAATTTAGAACACTTTATTATAAAATATACTTTAAAACATTTAAACTAAAAAAAACTACTTTAAAACTTATTTCAAAAATATATATATTAAGAATATTTAGAATAAAATTACTTTATAAAATATAAAACTAAAACAAATTTTAAAAAAGTTAAGTCAAACTAAATTTAAAATAAGAGATTACGAAATTCTATACAAGTTTTTAAATATAACTTTAACCAAACTATCTTTTAAAATAAAATTACTTTATAAAATATAAATATTAATAATTACCTTTTAAATAATTACTCCTAAAGTAAATTTAGAAAATATTCACTTTAAAATTTAAAACATTTAAAAATAATAAATTTTCTAAAGCATTTCCTTAAAACAAATTTTTAAAGCCTTTAGCTTATACATAAAAGTCTCCTTTAAAATACACTTGGCTTTCCAGAGAAATATACATCCCATCTCCATACCTTTAAATATAAACCACTATTTATTTTTAAAACAAATTTCCCATTCCTTTATAAATTCCTACTCTGAATTTATACTTTCAAATATCCACAGATATCCTCATCACTTTATAAACCAAGTTTATAAATTCCATTGTCTCATCCTTCTTTCATAACACATTTCCAAAATTTCTTCATTTTGAAATAAATTCCTTTACTTCTTAATTTAATTCAAAACCCATTAATTTTGAGATTTTACTTCTTAATTATTATTTAAAATATTTTAATCAGAAAATACGAATTTCTTTTTTTTCCCAAAATCCTTCTTTATCCCTTCCAATAAATTTACACCTTGAATTTTTAAAATAAATTCTTTATCGCTTAAAATAATTTCACTTAAGCTTTAAATTCGTTATTTCCCTTTTATTCAAAATCCTCTTTCCATCTTCGGAATTTATTTATTAATATTTAACAATCAATTGTTATTCTTTTTTCGAATTTATTCTCTAATTTATTCAAGTTCTCAAAAATTATTTTACTTTAAAATTTTCTCTTTTATTTCATTTCAAAAATCCAATCTATACATTCGGCATATCCAAATAAATATAGCATCCATTATTTCCAATTATCAATGTAATCTATCATAGATTATCCAATAATTCATAACACAGAATATTTAACAATCTAATATTTTTAAGGAATCCAGTTGGATCCTTCCAACCTATTTTCCTACATCCATATATGTTAGCACAATATAAAATACCAATTCCACTTCGAGGTGGAATATCGTTGTATATGGGATTAATATAATACCCTCCGCTATTATGCGGCGCATAGGGTCACATCTGCTTTATAATGCGGGAAATCAATCACTCCAAATACATATATAATACTAATTCCATTTTAAGGTGGAATATCGCGGTATATGGGTTTAATATAATATCATCCGCTATTATGCGGCGCATAGGGTCAAATCCAATATAACTGATAATAGTTTATCATTCAAGCACACAATCAACAATTTTAAATTTAACTATTTAAATTTAAATAAAACCAAGATGAGTGAGATTAACTCAACTTTGTTTTTATTTGCAATCCACTACAATATTGCCTTGGTTTTCTTGATTTTTGACCTTGAATAAACAATTCATATGAATTTTATTAATATACGAATAAATCGAACATTTAAATTCTCATTTAATTAATCAATTATTTCATTTAAACTAATAATTTAAATTTAAACTATTTCTCTCTAAAAAAATATTTTTAGCAACTAAATAAGTTAATTGGAACAATTAAATCTCTAAATTCGTTATTATTTAAAAATTAAACCAGTAGATCTTTAAAAAAATCTAATTTTTATAAAATCTTTCATACATTTTAAAATTTAAATTAACTAATGATTTAATCACCCTATTTATCATTAAAAACAAATTGTGAGTTTAAAATCATGCACATATTTCCTCTTTAGTAAATAACAAAATAAGAATTTATTTTAATGTCCTATATATATACAGCTAATTTTATTTTTAAACAAAACTATTTTGAATCAATAAAATTTAAAACTTACTGTTTAACCAACAGCAATTTAAAACTAATATCAATATATCTTTCTGTAAATGTATTTCTCAATCTATACATTTATATTCTGCTAAGTATAAATTTGAAAAAAGAAAGAAAATCAAATACCTCCGAGTTGATCGTAGCTTCCAACCTGAGCTCTGAGACGTCACTGCATTCATAAGATCGAACGATCGAACTTCATCACCTCCGATAAGCATGCAAGATCGCCTCGATCACGGCATCGCTCGAGTTCGAAACATCTCGCATGCTTTGATTCGACGATCCCAAGACTAGAACATGCCTCAGCCCATCGCGATTTGTCTCCAATCAATATCACTGCAAGATTTAGCCACAAGCGCTTCTCACCCTATCCTTGCGAGACCACACCACGCGTGCGAGTTTGCTCACGTTCCCCTCAAACCCTAAGTCGATCGGAGATGAAACGGAGGGAGTCGCAATCCAAGATTTGATACTCTCATTCATCATCGATTAGAAAAAGTAATGGCTCGGTTTATCGAATCGAAAGAGAGGCTGCCCTAATTTGGTTTTGATTTCATTTGGTTAGAATTCAATTTTGAATTTGTTTAGCTCAGCCATTTTCTTTTTTTTAGCTGGGATTCAAATTTAGTTTATGAAGAAAGAAAAAAAAACAAGGCTCGGGTTTTCTTTTCTTTTGTTTCATACGCGTAATTATTATTAACGGACGCGTGTTGTCAAGATAAACACGTGTTCTCAATTTTCTCCACGTGTTTGTGATTGCAACAGCGTTGCAAAAAAATTATATTATATATTTAGATTTAAAATAAAATTTAATTCGTCTTGTAAAAATATTATATTTCAATTTAAATTTTAAATCGTCTCGATTATTGCAACTCAAAATCTCGATCTCCTATCAAGGCGTGTCGCAAGGCATTTATAATGTTATACGCCTATTTCGAACACAATGGAAAAGATTTCGGGACCTAATTAGATCGTGTGGAGAAGATAACTTTTTGGACCAGTTATTATATTAAATTTTCGATATAAATTTCAACACGTTTATATATCGTACGATCACACGACAATTCCAAATACTACGAAATTTGAAATCCGATAATAATACACTAATACAGATCAGATGAAACTGGTTTCATCGAATTCCGAGACTGTGCCTTGGAAGGCTATTTTTGAATTCAATTTAACCGATATATTATTAAAACTGAACAGCTCGCTTCAAAATTCAATTTTATCACTTCTATTAATTTCAATATTATCAATATAAATTTTATAAGGCTTTGAAATATTTTTAACAAGCTCAAAATTCCAGTTTTCAACATTTTCCCAATCCAATCATTTAAATCAATATTTAAGTTATTAAATAAATAGCAATATTTGAAATTCAAGTTAGAAACTAACCTTTAAATATTTAAAATCAATTAAATATTCCAATTTCAAATATCTAAAAATTCCGGGTCGTCACAACCAGAGAGGTGAGTTAACTCACAAAAATGCCAGAAATCGCCTAAGTGCTCCATTTTGAATTAAAATTGACCAACGTTTAATTTAACTCAAAATTCCAACAAGCACCGAATTCATTCAATCCAACTCTATAACGTAGTGCTGGCTGAAACGAATGCAGCTCAACTTGTCGTGCTTGAAACGGACCTCATACGAGAAAGTTACGGAGTAATTAACATAACGAGATAATTAATTTTAATTAACTAAATTAACATAAAAATTTAAACGTTTACCCTCTTCTCCTCCTTCCCTCTAGGCCGCACATTTTCATGCATTCGTTTTTTTTTTTTGCTTTTTTTCCTTTATTCGAATGCTTGCGCCTCGCCAGTTCACCATGCACCGCCGCCGACGTAGCCTCCATGCACCTCGCTCCCTCCGCTTGCACGTGCGTACACACGACCAAAACGAGAATGACAAACCCATTTACTGCTCAAGAATTCAGGTGAACTAGCACCGACTCGGTTGAGGATAGCTCGATCCAACCGTTGGTTAACTTCGTATGGTCATGCTCTACATTTCCCTAGTTGAAGTCGAAGGCTAATTCGGGTCCTAGAGGCACCGATCGATGATAGCCATTGGATGATAATGTTTTTTAATTGCGGCTGAAATTAAGTTTAGGATTTTGGTTTGCAAATGAAGGAAGTTGGGGGATATTTGTAGAAAATTTTTGTGACACTATTCATCTTTGAAAATTCCAAACTCCAAACGAAGCTTGCCGCCTAACATTCTATATGTTATACCCCTATTCCGAACACAATGGAATATATATCGGGAGCCAATTCCATCATATATAGAAGGTAGCTTTTCAAATCAATTTATTTTAATTTAAAATTCGTTTAGTTAATTTCTACGCATTTCGAACTCGCACGATCAAATGATACGTCCAATCGCCATGAAATTCGACAGCATAATATAATTCACTATCGGATCCAATGAAAATGATTTTGTCATACTTCGAAACAGTGTCCAAAAAGACTATTTTACACGCTAATTAAATCAAGTAATTTCCAATTTTAGTTTATTCACTTTTAAATCCAAATTAAAAGTTTGTTATCTTCATTCTTATTCAAAAAGCTTTTAAATCGACTTTAACAATCGTTTTACATTCATAAATTCAAGATTCCATTATTTAAACAATTTCAATTATTAAATTTGTAAGAACTAGTACATCATGTATGGCTAATAAACAAGTATACATACTAATTTATACTATGAAACAATAAAGTAGCAAGTAAATGTACACGTCGAGATTTATACTGCTTCGAAGCACCTCTCCTACGTCCAGTCCCCGAGCACCTCTTAGGTATTTCCTTGCCAAATCATGCGCTTGACCCAAAGGAATAGGTTTACAAATTAACCAATCTGAGCATCTCTCAGACTTAATCTTTCCTTTAAAAAATACAACTCTTGTTTGACAATATGGTGTTCTTCTAACACTGATTTTGACTTGATAGTACAATGGTTCCTATAATCTCCTTGATGATTCACAGTGAGTGCACAGTCATTATTGGGACAATAGAAAATGAAATAATATAGTTTAAATTACAAATGCTTAGAATAGCACAAGAGAGTAGGACCCATAGAAATAAGAATAGCTAAGTTAATCTCTTAGTATGATTTGTTGTGCTATCTATATATACTGAAGAGAAGCAATAAAGAGTTGTCAATCTTCAAGAAATCCTTTTAGAATTGCACAAAATAGTTTAAAAAGTCGTAACTCTTGAAGATGACCTTTCATAAAAATTGGTCGTTACAGCATCTCAGTCTACTGAGTGAATACGTCACTCTCTGCGTGTGTATGAACAATCAAGGAGATTTTACAATTCAATCTAAGACCAAAACATGATATTGATCTTGAAGCTTCATAGTTTTGACTTCTTTGACTTGTAGATGATTCTCCTTGCTTATTGCTTACATTTTTTCTTCTTGAATGATAGCCTAACATCACGATATAGTATATATATGCAGTACATAGTTGTCATTATTAAAACAGTACTAATGTTCTAACATTCTCCCTTTTTTGACGATGACAACTATCAAATTTTAAATTTAAAAATATTGAATTTTCTCCCCCTAAATTCATGCTCCTCTCCATCTATATGATTCTCCCCCTTTGGCATCAACAAAAAGAAGTAAACACAATGAATATGCATATGATATAAATACTCACATACTAACATACATTACAAATTAGTCACATACATAACATCACATAGAAGTTTTCACATACATAAAATCACATAACATCAAATATATAAGTTTTCATATACATAAAGTCACATAACATCAAAAATTAAGTAATATACCAACATATAACAACACAGAACGAAATGATATTTTTTGAACGATAACACGACTGAATCACAAAAGAAAATATGATAGAATTACCAAATAAGGAAAGAGTTGAAACATCCTAAGATTCAGGCTCGGACGATGATAAGCTTGAGCACAAATAAACTTATTTCCAAATTTTTCCTAGAAAATTCGCAAATGTTCTTTGACGTTTCATCATTTTTTAATTGTTGTTAGAAAAGAATTTCTTGGTTGCGGAGAATAGCTGTTGTGGCATTGATGGTTCTGGAATGGTCCGAGCCTTGTGTTGCAGTTGGATCTGTAGCCAACTACGGGGTGATTTTGTTCGGGACTGTTCGGTAAGGAATGGTCTCGGCCTTGTGTTGCATGGGAGTGGGCGTACTCCTCGGTACGGTGATCTAGGCCACGTACTGTGACGGGCGGTACCCCGGTAGCCCTGCCATTGATGGAAACCCATTTTCCCTACGAGACCCTACGGTTTTGTTTGTATTACCCACTTTTATGGCTAGTAGCTGGAATTTAATGAATGTAACAATTTCGGCTATTTCATATTTACTTGAAAACCCTAGACACTATTATAATATCACCGGATTTCCTATCAAATGTTTTGGTTAGCGTAAGGCAAAAACTTTTCCATGTTTATGGGTGGGAAGTCTTACGTGATACCCTTTCTTTTCAAAGGATTTTTTAAAGTTAAGCAATCTTAAACCGTTTACTCACACCAGATCCCTGTCTGACCCGAGTGTTTATTTTCTTTTTTATTAAACTCTTGGCTAGATGAGTAGCCAAGTGATTCAGGTTATCTTTGACGAATTTTGGAGGAGCTTTGGAGTGGGAGGCTTCGGCGTGTAGATATATAGTTAGAGTTCCGCTGCGTTGTTATTCTGTATAATGTCTTCTATTGTATTAGACAGAAATGTTATAACTGTCTAAATTGAGATGTATAGTTGTATACTCTGATGTATACGATACTATGTATATGTTCTATATTATATTTAAATCGTTCCGCTGTGAGATTCTGATGTGTTATTTTTTTTCTTTCTTCTCTTCTTTTCTTCTTCTATCTCTTTCTTTCTTAATTAGTGATGCAATTTTCTGGTGATAGAAAGTCGGGTCGCTACAGTTGGTATTAGAGCGTTAGGTTGAGTGAATACCTAGGCTCTGGAGTGGTGTCTATCTTGAGAGAGCGTACTTGTAATTTATATATATATATATATATATATATATATATATATATATATATATACCTAATCTGTTGGGTTATCTGTTTGGATTTTCCAGCATAGGTTATAGAGGTAGATAAGGTAGGAGTGTGTGGAACACGACTACCACTAATGAAAGAGGCTCAAATGTTGTGGTTGGAGGTGTGTCTGTCGAGATTGTAGACCTAATACATTCTCGAATAAGCTTTGTGGATTGGTGGAAGGACTTCATGGATTCTAAAGAAAGTTTTCAAGAATTGGAGTATATTCTTGAAGTGTGAGGTTGATTTGCTCTCGAGTGAGTGGGATTTCCAAGAGTTGAGTTATCAGCTGAGCAGAAGCACATGATGGTGTATTGATGGCTTCAGGAGGGAATAACTGTGTGATGGGATGCAGTATCCATAGATGGTTCTTAAGATGTTCTTATGGAGCAAAGTTTATGGAGGTATTGAAGGAACTGTAATGTCTACTGCAGGGAAGATTCAGATGATTAAGGATTTTCTGGATCTTAAGTAAGGGGTCTTATCTATATTGAAGTTTGAGACTAAGGACGATGAGTTACCTCATTTCGGACATGGTCTCATTTGTTTTCCTTAAGAGAACTAGTAGTTGGTATTGGGTTTGAGCCGAGTTTCTTTTGAGGAGATGTCTACCCGTCTCAAGGATTTTTGGTGGAATTGGGTGATAGTTTTGTGATTCAAGGAGCTTGTGGTTAAGGATGATCTTTTGGCTTAGCTGTATCATTAAAGTGAAGTTTGGAAGCAGTAGCATGGATATGTTTCTTCGATGATTCAGTAATCTTTGGGATTCTACTATCGGCAGTCCAGTCAGATAGTGAAGATTTATCCTTTTCTTCGGAAGGCTCGGCAGAGTAGCATATCTGTTGGAAGTGATCTATCAGTTTTTCTGGTAGATAAGCCATTCTGGAAAGATTTATCTTGAATAGGAAAAGCTGTTCTAGTTGGGAAGACAGTTCTTTGGAATCTGAACTGAGTAGGATTGCAAAAGTGACTTGCGATTAGTTTAGGAATCTTTGAGTATTCTTTGGCTTGGGAATTGAGGCATCTCGAGTAAAGGTGAAAGCTATGAAAGTAGTCGGAGGTTCTCCAGATGTTTTTGAGGAATTCAGAAACTGACCTGAATCGGAGATTGAGTTTTCTTATCGACTTGGATTACCAAGAGCAATATTGATGATTCAACCATATAGTAGGATGACTCTTAGAGCAAGAAGAGTTTGGTGAGGCAGCTCAAGATTCTTTGGAGAGGGATTGACCATCTAGTTCTAGTTAATATTCTGCTGAGATGTTTTGATCAAGAGGAATGGTCACTAAGATTTTATGAGTCAGATGAACAGTGTATGGAGAAAGATTGTGCTTGTGTTCTTCGATAGCGTTCTTATCTGCTCTAGATCAGAGTTGTGCAGTGGAAGCGAGTTGGCAATTATTCTAGAATGGGAGCAACCAGAAGTTGCAGTAAAGAATTTCTACAGGAAATTCAAGTATGTGGAAATTTTCTAGATTTGGAAGGTAAGGTTGTCTAGTGCAACTGTTTGGCTATTCCAGATAGGGGAGGTAGGTCTGAAGTCCACTAATGCTTGTGGAGTAGAGTTGTATTTTGGATTTTAGCAAATTATTTTTAGGAAAGCCATTTTGTTGAGTAGGACCTGGAGATTTGGTTTGAGTTGGTCCTGTTGTTTTATGAAGCAATTAGCAAGGGTTAGGCAGATCAGGAATATTGAAGGTGACTCGGAGCATCAGAAGAGTTGTGCAGTTAAGAATTGTTAAAATTTTGAATGTGAAATTGGAATTTGGATATTGCTTTGGTTTTATCTGATCAAAGGAGATAGAAGATTTGGTAAAACTGGAGAGTTCGCTTTGGAGGTATTTTGAGTTTTTCTGTGTTCTCTGGAGATTAGATTTTGATCTACAGGATTGAATTGCCAGTTCGGATAACTGGAATTCATTGTATTTCACATATTTCTGAGGAATATGTGTATGATTCTTCGAGTGATGGAATCAGTAGTTTAGAAGAATCTGGTGGTTGAACTGGTTTTGAGTTTAGTCTGATATCTTGTTCAGATTTGAAGGATCATATGAGGAAGTTCTTGGTTATAGTAGTATAGTTAATTAAGATTCTATAGAAGCAAGTATTACAGTATAGGTACCTGGAAAACTCTTGATCATATTAGAATGCTTTATTCAGAATTTTTGTCTGGATAGATAAAATTATTTACTTGAATTGGTTTCTATGATTGATTGTGTGATTGCTGCTTGAAAATTTAAATTCTTTAGCCGGGTTATTAAATTACCTTTGCTTTTAAATTTCGGGGACGAAATTCTTTTAAGGGGAGAGGAATGTGACGACCCGGAATTTTGAGCGATATCAATTTAATAATCTTTGATAATAATTAAATTGATTTGATCATTTTATATTATAAATTGTCAAGTTAAAATTATTTTAAAGATTAATAAAAATAATTTGTTAATATCTATTAATATTTTTCTTAACAATAAATAGGCAAGATTAATTCTTTTGAAAGTTTATAATATTTTGATTTAAAAATATTTATTTTGGCAATTTAAAATTGGCAAGATTTATTTTATTTTCTATTTATAATATATAAGTATTGATATATCTTGAAATAGGAAGTTTTAAAAGCTAATATATATTCAAATTGTAATATATATGAATATATATATTATGATTTGGTTTGTGTTTCAAATTTAATACAGTAATTATCAAATATAATGTTAAAATGTTTTCTATTTGAAATGTGTATATATATATATACTTTATATATATATTTGAAATAGGAATTTTATTAATTTGAATTTAATAAGTATTTGCAAACTTTAATAAATATATAATTTGTAATTTAAAATGTTAATGTGGTTTAATACCTCTGAAAATAATATTTTGAGATATAAACAACAAAGTTAATTTCTTATTTACTATAAACATATACTTTAAGCTTTTGTTTAAATAAGATTTAAATTAAAGGTTCAATTGTTTTCAATATTCTTCCATCTTAATTTTAAGATAAGATAAATTGTTTTAGATTTTTTATATATAAGGAGTTAAACTCAAATTCTCAAGTTCATAAACATATATTATATAAAATAAATCAAAATATAAGTTATTTAAATTTACATGAATATTTATTAAAAAGATAAATCCACATTTCCATATTACATAATTACATATACATAGCTTAAATAATTATAAAATAAAAAGGAAGTAATATTTATAAAACATTAAAAACCATATGTAAGTATATTAATGTATGCTAATGACACTTGTGAATCATATTGCATAGATGTTAGATCATTAAGGCATTAACATGACAAATGTCTTCCGCTTGTAAAATTAAATTTAAAATTAATTGTAAATAAAAGAGGAGTTTTATTTTCAGCAAATGTTTTTCTTCATTCTGAATCAAAACAAAGATCAAAAATCAAAGGAAATAAAATCTGAAATTGGAAGAAGAAGTTAAATCTGAAAACTGGATATTCACAATCAGAGGCAAGAAGCAACAAGATGTAAACTTCAAAAATTCAAATGCTCAGCTGCAAGATTAAAATTCAACATGCACTTCAGATTCATCGAGCAAACAATTCAGTAATTAGCATGCAAATGAATTTAAAAGCCTAGGAAGTAAAATATACAGTTCTGTCTTCTGTTTTTTTTCAAAGGTGAGTAAATAATTCCTTTTAAAAACAGTTTAAAACTCTGAGATTCATCATGTTAATATGGTTGAGTATATTAATGTTATTTGAATACATGGACTAGAATTGGGTGCATGTTTGAATTAGGATTAGTTGAATGCCTGGGTAGTTTAAAATTTATACCCTGTGTAAATTTAAAGCTTACAGTTCAAAATTTATGATAAATTCAATAACTAGTTTATGAAGTTGAATTTGACCTTGAATTGTAAAGAGAAGATGATTGTAACCAAGGTATCTTTCATTTAAAAATAGTTACAGGTTGTTAAATTAAGCAGTTAACTTGAATTTTAAAAATTTACAGTAAAAGTATAAATGGGGCTAAAAAAATTTGATTGCAAACTTGTGTTTTGATTCTAGAATCATATTGCAAATAAGAAAACATGATTTTTGAAACTCGAATCATGAATTTTAGTGTAGTAATTTGCGAGAATTGGGGTTTTGTTTGATTTGTGCACTTTGGTCAATTTGGGACGAACGGTTTCGAATCAATGAACGAGGCAGTGCACAAAGGTGGAGGAGACAATGGTGGTCATTAAAAAATACTGGTGTATTTTAATGATGTGTGTGGTGATCGTAGTTTGAGGTAGTAGGGTTTTGAGTGCTGTTTATGTCGTGAGTGTTCCAGTGGGATTCGCGACGTCGTGAGGCTACCGGAGTTGAACATTTGGGGGTTGGAGGCACTGGGAAGTGAGGCGGAGCTAGGGTTGAAGCGGCGAGGTGTCTCGTGAAGGGGATAGTCGTCGGTGAGTGTTTTTCGGTAGCATAGGCTGTAGCAATTTGGGGTGAGGGGTCGAATTTCGATCCTCGATCGAAATTAGGTTTCTGGGTGGTGCAACTAGTGGTAGGGGTTAAGGGCAACTTATGGGTGGTCGGCGTGGAGTTCGCCAACGTCCATCGGCGCTGTGCACGTTAACGTGCACGGAGTCATGTTTCGGTTTTGGGTTCTGGGGAGAAGAAAGTGGGAAGACTCGAAGAAGGTCTCGGGTTCGTATGGGTAGAGCTCGAAGCAGGGGATAGGTTGGGTTAACTCGGAGTAAACGTGGGTTATACTCGGGGTTTAACGCGGGAAATTCAGTGGGTTGCTCGGGTTTTTACTGAGTAGGATTTTGTTTGTTCAGGTTTTAAAATCAACAGCATATGTTCTTTAAAAAATGTTAGAAACAAAGGGAATTTGATTTTGTAAACGATTAAAGTTTCAAAACAAAAGTTAACAAGTTTATTTATAAAACTAATTTATTTCAAGTTAAGTTTCAAACAAGTTTTATATATTAAAATATGAAAGTTTTTAAAATAAAATAAGTGAATTTTTGAAACAAAGGTTGTATTAAATTTTTCTTAAATAACTTTGGAAGTTTAAAGATGTAAAAGTTTGCTTGAATATTTAAATTATTTTAGTTTTAATTGATTTCAAGTATATTTTATTTTTATAAAGTTTAATGATTAAGAATTTGATAGTCAATTATAATTAAGAATTATATTGAGTAATTAAGAGTTTGGTTAACAAATATATGAAGATAATTAAGATTAAGTTATTGGTTAATATAAATGATTTAATTTGGATAATGGTTTCTTAATTAAGAATCTTTTTAATATAGTAAGTTAAGAATCATTTAATTAATTTAAATGATTAAGTTAAATGATTAATTAAATAATTAATTTGTGGTTAATTAAGATAATCACTGATGGGTTAATCTAATATAATTACTTGGTGAAGTAATTAGGTAATTAAATGATTAATTACAAGAGGTAATTAAATAAGAGATAATTACTTTATGAAAGTAATTAAGTAGATGTGATTAAGGGTTAATCACTTTGGTTATTAATTAAAGCATTAATTAATAATTAATTAAAAGTTTAATTTATTTAATTAATGGTTAATCAATAAAAGGATTAGAAGTAATTAATTAAGAAAGAAATTTAGTTAATGAAGTAATCATTAATTAATGGAAATAATTAATAAATTGTTAATTAATAATTTAAGGATAACTAAGTGTTAATTATTAAATATAATTAAAAATAATTAATCAAATGTGATTAATTAAAAGTAATCAATTAAGAATGATTAATTATAAATGATTAATCAAGTATGATTAATTAAAGATAATTAATCGAGAACAATTAATTAAGTATGATTAATTAAGGATGATTAATCAGGTGTGATTAATTAAATAATTATTAAGGTAATTAAGTAATACTAAATCAAGTGTGATTTATTTAGAAGGTAATTGAGTGATAATTACTTGGATAATTGAGAAGTTATTAACCAAGATGATTAATTAAATTCGTAATTAAGGAATAATTACTTAAAGTAATTAAGTAATAATTAATCAAAGATGATTAATTAAAGAGAATAATTAAGTGATGTTTATTAATTAATTTATAATTGATCAATGAATAAGAAGTTGGATTGATGATAATCCCAGTGATTAAGTAAGAATTAATTTAAGGATTAATTAAATTAATTAAGTTTGAATCAAACTTGTTTATGGATGATCAATGATTAGTTGATAAGTATCATTGGATGAGTTAATGATATTGGATGATATTGGATGACATTGATTGATATGGGATGAATGTGATATATCTGAGATGTGATATATATGATGTTTTGTGATATGTATGGATGAATGTGATAATAGTGAATTATCTATCTGTGTAATGTGAATCATCCATTTATGTTTAAGTAATATTCTGAATATACTATTTTAAACCCTTAAGTACAACTTGGACATTAAAATGGCGTTTGGATTCGGTGAGACCGGGATCGGGTTTCCATATTTGAATATCCGAAAACCACACTGATTCCAACTAAACGTTAGGTCGTGAATCCAAGTGGAGCAAGTGAAGACTCAAGTTGTAAGAACTATACGTCAGTATAACTCTGTGGGTGATTCTGTAATGAGTTTGATGGAATAGTGCTTATAGATTCGAGAGGGTGATTCAAAGTGCAGGGCTATGGCCGTTGACTCTGAGGGTGATTCCAAAATGAGTGCAACGAGATAGTACCTTCGGTTCCGTTCGAACCCGGAACGGACTTGTATGGATTGAATGTTTTCAGAACATCGTCAGGTGGACGATGAGCATTCTAAGATAGATGTGTTCTATAAAGGTAATCGCAGCCTCAAGCCTCATCAACCGGGAATGGCTAAAACAGGGGAGGTGCAGCAAGGCTTCGTGGGTAGCTCCCACTGGAGAGCAAGATACATCCCTGTCTAGATGTCCCTTTTTATTTCGGCTTTGTGGACAGTTGGATCTGCAGCCGACTGTGGGGTGGTTTTGTTCGGGTCTGTTCGGTAACGAATGGTCCCGGACTTGTGTTGCATGGGAGTGGACGTACTCCTCGGTACGGTGATCTAGGCCACGTATTGTGACGAGCGGTACCCCGGTAGCCCTGCCATTGATGTAGACCCATTTTCCCTACGAGACCCTACGAATTTGTTTGTATTACCCACTTTTGTGGCTAGTAGCTGTAATTTAATGAATGTAACAATTTCGGCTATTTCATATTTACTTGAAAACCCTAGACACTATTATAATATCACTGGATTTCCTATCAAATGTTTTGGTTAGCGTAAGGTTAAAACTTTTCCATGTTTATGGGTGGGAAGTCTTACGTGATACCCTTTCTTTTCAAAGGATTTTCTAAAGTTAAGAGATCTTAAACCGTTTACTCACACTAGACCCCTGTCTGACCCGAGTGTTTATTTTCTGTTTTATTAAACTCTTGGGTACTCATATTATGTATGAGTAGTCAAGTGATTCAGGTTATCTTTGACGAATTTTGGAGGAGCTTTGGAGCGAGAGGCTTCAGCGTGTAGATATATAGTTAGAGTTCCGCTGCGTTGTTATTCTGTATGATGTCTTGTACTGTATTAGACAGAAATGTTATAACTGTCTAAATTGAGATGTATAGTTGTGTACTCTGATGCATATGATACTATGTATATGTTCTATATTATATTTAAATCGTTCCGCTGTGAGATTCTGATGTGTTGTTTTTTTTTCTTTCTTCTCTTCTTTTCTTCTTCTATCTCTTTCTTTCTTAATTAGTGATGCGATTTTCTGGTGACAGAAAGTCGGGTAGCTACATCGACGTTATATGTCGCTCGGCATTAGACGTCGCTCGGCGTTGTGGTTCGGTCAGAGTCACTCGGCGTTGTAGTTCGGCCTTGGTAGTCGTTCGACATGTGTGGATCAGCTTTGATGGACTTCGTGGTTCAGCATTGGAGAGTGCTTTGCTCCAAAATTTGGGTGGAAGTTACTTTGAAGGGGCCTGGCCTAGGCCATAGGTCCGGTTACTTCGAGTCGCTGAGCATTTTGCTTCGAGTCAGTATTATGTTTGCTTCGGGTTGGCTTATGGAGGACTTGAGGTCGATCGAGATGAAAGGTGTGAGCTCGACCGAGAACTAGGTGGGCCAAGAATACTCAGGAAACCCAACTACCTGGATTTGCTTACAAATACAGCATGTGGGGGGAGTTGCTTTCTGCTCTCTTGCTTTCTGTTTTCTAAGGCTAGGACAACTCTACCGTTTTGTAACTATAATAGATTATTACAGCAATAAAAAGGGAAACTTCTGGAGTGGACGTAAGCCAGAGTTAGCTGAACCACTATAAAATCTGTTGTTCTTTACTGCTTTCATTTGAATTTTGACTTTTCTTCGCATTATTACTCTCTACATATATTCCATCTCTGAATTGTGACTGGTATTTGGTACTTTCGCTTAGATTTGGGTATTAGTGACCAATTTTGGCACTAACAGATCAATAATTATTTGTATTCTAGACATTATTATAATATCATAGGATTTTCTATAAAAATATTTAGGTTATCGTAAGGTAAATACCCGTCAGTGTTTATGTGCGGGGTGGTCTTACGAGATACTTTTGATTTTAAAAGTTTTTTATAACTTAAAATCCAATTTGGTGTGTTTTACTCACGTTGGTTTTCTTGACTGATTCAGATGTTATTTTATTATAATGCTCGGGTCAGACCGAGCATATTTCTAGATTGCTTTGGATGCACTAGAGCTCAGGAGACGGGTTAGAGGTCTTCAAGTCGTATTCACGTATTTGTTTATTTTTCGCATGTTTGTTGTTGAAATCATCAACATTGTGAGGACAGACTGTTATAACTGTCCAGGCTGATGATTGTGATTTGTTGTTGTACTCTGATGGATTTATATATATATATATAATAGTTCCTCTTTTGTAAAGATCATTTATACCATATTATATATTATTCCGCTACGATTGTGAGATTCTATGTTGTTTGTAAGTTCTCTTTCTCTTCTTTTCTTCTTCTCTTCTTCTTTGATATTTCTTTCCCATAACTATCTGTCTTTCCATTCATTTTGGGTTGGACATGTGTGGTTTATTATCAACTTGAATTGTGTGGATTGGCGGGTCATTACAGCTTGGTATCAGAGATTAAGGTTAAGCGAGAACCATGGCTTTAGTGGGGTAACTCATTAAGAGATAAGGTAGTGGAATGCCTTATTATGAGTTTTGAGTGTGTGTATATACGATCGCATACTTATTACCGATTATATAAATGTTTTATATTGTTTTAATTTATCTGTTGAGTGGCTTATGAATTTTGATCAGTACGTGGGTTGCCATGATATCGATAGAGGTTACTAAATGCTAAAACAAGGCAAACCGGTACATTATTGTGCTAAGAGTTGGTATATGAAATAATTTTACCTAAATTATATTTTGTATATAAAAGAATATTTTTTGGAAATTATTGTAGTTATATACGGCGTGTTTGGTTGTGAGTGAATGATAATATTGATTATTATCATTTGTTATTGTTATTATACTTAAATTTGCTATTATTATAATCTAAAACAAAAATCAATATTTGTGAAATGATATTAAATAAGAAGTGAGATTATATAAATATGATTTATAAATAAGATTTATAAATGGAAAGGAAATGAAATTGTATAAGTATATTTATGAGCATGATTTGTAAATAAAAAAGGGTTTAAAACAAGAAATTTGAAAATTTAAATCCAAGGGGTTTGAAAATTGGTTTTCAGAAAGTTTGAAAAAATAATTATAGTGTTATTTTATTTGACTAGAAATATATTTTAAAATGGGATTTAAAAGAAACAGAAAGCACCAAACTCACTTCAATTGTTGGCGAAATTTTCCATAAATTTAAGTGTCAGTAAACTTTTGTGAATTTTAGGAAATTTTTTAGTAACTAAAGTTTGATTTGAGTTATAACTTGGTGGTACTAGTTGGTATCAGTGAATGAATTTAGAAGACTTAGAAATTTTATAATCTATTTCAACTAATTGGTTTTAGAAAGTAATGGGTTTGGGGATTTTTCTTACGTTGGAATTTTGGGGACGAAATTCTTTTAGGGGGTAGAATGTAACGACCCAAAATTTCAATCATTTGAATTTTGAATATTTAATTGTTCTAAATATTAAAAAGTTAATTTTATAAGCTAAATAACTTGAATTTCAAATATAGTGATTTAACATGTAATTAAATTATTGAATTTATTCGGAAGTTTCTTTAAATTCTATTTTGATAGAAATAAAGATAGTAAACTTTCCAATTTGAATTAAAAGTGAATGAACTAGTTTTACGGTAATTTGTTTTAATTAATGTATAAAAATAGCTTTCCAGGGCACTATCTCGGATTTTTAAGAAAGCTAGTTTCATTGGATCCGTAGTAGTAAGCTATTGCATGCCATTAAATTTCATGATGATCGGACGTATCATATGGGCGTGCGAGATTGAAATGCGTAGAAACTAAATTTATAAAATAGTTGGATTTGAAAACTATCTTTAGTGTATGATCAAATTAGACCTCGAGACTAGTTCCATTATGTTTGAAATAGGGGTATAACATATAGAATGCTAGTTGGCACGTCTCGATAGTAGTTCGGGATTTTCGGACGTTTAAAGCGGGATATTATAATATACAAATATAAATAATTTATTTAGCCATACCTCATATCCTAGTGCCATACCTAAGCATGTTTTTGTCATACCTTTTTCCCCTTTTAAAGTCGCATTCACTAGAGAATTTATTCACTTTAAAAAATAACTTCCTAGTTAGGGTCGAGACATGAAGTTGCTCATGGCGGGGTCGACGACCATGGCCATTGGATGTAGCCTGCTGTGATAGAGGTGAGTTAGGTGAATATTATCAACAGTTGGATCGAGTTATAACGGAACATGGAAATGGTAGGGAAGGCATGAAGTTGCTGCAATGGGTTCACGTGTTGATGATCGGCAAAGCTTGGGGGTGCAGGCGACTGGTGGGGGCATAGCGCGCAATGGGCGGCAAAGCTAGGTGAGCACGAGTGGGGGCATAGGGACGTTGATTGGATTAGGTCGCAATGTCGTGATTTCGGATGTGCGATGCCTGGAACGAAGACGCAGGCTTAAGTTTCTTTAATAATGTAATTTAAAAGGTTAATGACTGTAATCAAAATTAGATTAGTTATATTATTTAATTTGTGAAATTTTGAAAACTAAATATCAAATTCAATACGAGGTCGGTTTTGAGCATGAGAGTTGGATTGCATTCGTATTGGTGAGCGCTACCCTATAGAGTTGGATTGGATGGATTCAGGCTAGTAGAAATTTAGGTTAATTTAAAATGTATGTTCAATTTTAATTTGAACCAGAGCACTTTGGTGACTTCTAAAATCAATGTGAGCTAATCTCACCTTTTTAGTTAACCCAAAATATTCACTAGTACAAAAAGTGCATATTGCTTCGCCTTATTTGAATCGGTTGAAGCAAAAACTGATGCAAATAGAACTATTTGCATCGGTTCTATCTTAATAACAGGTGCAATTGGTACGTAGAAAGAAATAAATAATAAAAAATCAAAATTTCATCAGTTGTCACCAACAGCGGAAGAAAATACATCGATGCAAATAGTTTTAGTCACATCGGTTTTAAAGTCAACCGATGCAACTACATTGATTTGCATCCCTTACCAATATAGTTTTGTTTGGTGGATCCAAAATAATCATTTTCGCATCGGTTCACTAGCGAAGGCGATGCAATTTCAAATTATTTAGGTTTTCAAGGTCATCAAACCACTCTCCTTACGCACCCGTTAATTCCCGCCATCCCAATTTTTTCTGCCGCTTATTTTCCCATTCGTTTCCCCTAAAAAGTATTTCCCCTGCTTCAAAACAAAAAAACCCTAGAAACTGATTTTCACCATTAATTTCAAACGTCATTTCGCGGATTAGATTTGGCTATGTCTTCTTATTATCCAGGTACCAAATCTTTCTTTTTTACGTTACTCGAATTGTATTCCTTTTTAAGTTGGTCAAATTGGATTTCACGAATGAATGGTAGTTTATTGTCATGTTGTTGATTGTTTTATGTTTCACTTCATCAGGTAATTGATTTGGATTTAATGTCAACTTCTTTTTATTCGATTTTTTTTGATTTTTCCCATAAACCGATAGCTAAGAAGTGCTGCGTAATTGGATTTGAGGAGAGTGCTCGATTTTTTTTCTGATTTTGTTCTTATTTTGTACGATGTTATTTGATTTGTTGTCATGTTGTTCAATTTTGTTCCATTTGATTCAAATCCATTTTGTTCTCGTGTCTGATTTGCTTAAAATTTTGCACTCTATCATATGTATATCAACAGAAGTTATACCCAAGTTTGTTAATAAGCCTAGCTAATATTTTCTATTGTTGTTTATATGTTTTATTTTAAATGATTATACGCATTGAGTTGCAAACTGTTCTAATTAAGGATTATTATTGCGGACTACCTGATAGGTAAACATTTACAAATTAGCAAATTGGTAATTCAGATTGTCTTAAATCTTGATCAACATTCGATGAGTGATTTTTTTGCATTTATGTGCATATGAACGTATCAAAAAGAAACCAACAACAAGTTCGCTAAGGTGGCTTAGGCAAAAACCAACACCCGGGTTAGTAGATGGTTTGCAAGTAGCCACTCAAATTTGCTAGTAAGAGTTTGAATTTTTTAAATGTAGAACAAGTATGTTTCGATACCGCTTATGAACCGAATGGCTCAAAGTGATGAATTATGTATAATGTCGGGTATTTGCCACTATAGTCTTTGTTGTAGGGCCATGATATACGTACATCAACAAGTACCTTTTTACCGAGCATTCATCATTTAAATTAATCGAAAAATATATATTGAATTTGGTTGGTTTCGTTGATATAATAGACTCGATTTCTATTAAGTTTAATAAGATCTTGATGTCTGGATTTAGAAGTACATATGTAGAATTGGCTATCTCATTTTTTAAAGGATATTTAAGGAGTTTTGTGGGGGTACAAATGTACTTATCTGTCCAATTAAACAACTAACACAGTGTCTACGTAAAGTTTTTACACAGTTTTCATTCCATTTTCCATTATATTATAGTCTTGGGATTCAATTTTTGAGAGGGTAGGAAAACCGCCTACAAATACCTTACGAAGTCTTATTAAAATTACAATATCAAATTAGCTGGACCAATTTACTTAACTAAGCAATTTTATTTAATAATATATATAGACATACAAGAAATAACATTTGATTAAAATGATTGATGTACCTCTTTTTTCTAAACCACCACATTTTCTGTAGTTTAGATGTCAAGTTTCCAAAGATTTAACTAAGTGCTCATTTTTTACATGAGTAATATACTTATATAATTCAAATGACAGTATCATATGTCAAAGTATCATACGGTTGGACACCAAACATTTGCAAGTAACTTAAAGTCTTGAGACATATTAAAGACGGTGTGAAAAAAATGCAACTTCGAACACAAAAAAGAAAAGCAAAAATGTAAGGAAAAGGCATTATCTGAATATTCAATGATGAAAATGAAACCATGAAAAACATATTCCTTTAATGCATTATTCATGATATACGCCGCTTGACTGCTCCGCTTCGTTCACCGCAAATGCACCCTAATTCTGCCATTTTTCATTTGAAAATTATTTTCAAAACAAGACTTTGAAACCGCTTGAATTATGTTATTTTTCATTTCAAAATGAAACGTTGGAACAACTATACTTCTTTTTTTTTCTACCTTTTGATGTAACTGTAAAAAAATGAGAATTTTGTTTTCAGTATTACAATGATAAAATTATTTTGGATGATAAATATATTAAAAGAAAAAACATATTTGTTAATGTCAAATTAAATGTTTAATTAAAAAACATTTGAACAAATCAAATCAGGTTTTTTGTACTATGCAAATTAATTTTTTCTAAAGTAAAAGAACAGTGGAAATAGGGTTTTTTGTTAAATCTCTGTCAAGATATCTTCAACTTATTTTTTAGGTCAATTTGATGTAAAATATATACCAATTAATATTGTTTGGTAGTACCAATTTATTGCAAAGTCCATACTGAAAAAATGTAATAAGGCGTTGGAACATTAAAAAGTTGTATTCAGAATATGATCATTATGTTGGCCATTTCAAGCGTATTGATTGAGCACTTAAAATATGTAACGCACACATAGATATATATATGTATATGTATATATGTATATGTATATGTATATTTATATGTATATATATGTGTGTGTGTGTGTGTATATATATGTATGTATATCTATGTATATATGTGTATATCTATGTATATATGTGCATACATGTAACGATTCGAATTTTTCGCGTTCGAAAATCGACATCCATACTTCACATTGTACTCGAATGCCGCAGATTCGATCGTTCAAATTCGAGTCGCCGGAGCTTATAACACATTAAGTAAATAACACAGCGGAAGAAATGAATAATATATATCAATGTACAACATTTGATACAATAACTGATACAACATGAATGGTACAATGAATATACATCAGAGATACAAGAAATAGCAGCGGAAAGAAAAGATAACACAGCAGCGGAACAAATCTCCAAATTGGCCTTCAAGAAAGAACTCCAGTATTAGTAATCTCCATCTTCAAGGCATCAATCCAGAGATAGCGAGAACTCCCAAATCAAGATGAAGAGAAGCAACTCGATCCAATTGTAATTGCCAAATCCTAAGGCTGAAAGCTATCGAATCTACACCTACTATAGATTATCTGAAAACCCCAACTCTAGACTGCCCGTGTGGGAAAATAGTGGGCACCCAGAGTTTAGGAAAGGAACAATAAACTCCAGGTCAGTCATGGGACTGGTATGAGCAAACAAAAACATTTGGTCTTTTAAAACAAACAACAGAATTTAAATTTGAAATCCGCAATGCTTTTTGAAAAATGAAACTACCATAAGGCCTCCCGGCACACACACAATGCAAACGCACACATGGGGGAGATTTCTCCTTATGATAGTCAAACATGCTTACTACGAGAAAAATCCTTTGATATTATTACTAGTGCATAGTGGAAAATCTTCCGAAAAGTATAATATAAATCCTAGCCAGCATAGGTACCATGATACTATGCCTACTATAGCTGCCATGTTAAATGGCAGGTTCCACAACTAAAACCGTACAAGGCACGTATTGGATGAATGGATTTCCAACAAATGGTCAGGCTAAGGAACTTCCTACTGCCACATGGGATCGCCTCTGGCGGGACGTCCCGAGAACTAACGTTACGGTTAGATCTCTGCCAACACAAGGCCGGGTTACCTCTGTAACTAGGTAACTACTACACGAATATGCCATCCCCCGGTCCTTTGGGACCTTTATCCGAGGCGCCTCAAAGCAACAACCACACAGTAAATGAGATTGGAGCAACCACATAGGTTAAATACCAGGGCTCCATACCTGATACCACCCTTTACCAGAAGGGAATGACACACCCTAAAGGGAGCGACCCTCATAACCTTGCCGCATCTTTCCTGTTTCGACCATTTCCGGGGAGTGAGGTCCTGATGCAGTCTCGTCCACAAAGCTATGCTTTGGCACAAAGCCATGCTTTGGGTCAACAGATGACCAAAGCAATGATCACAAAGATAAATGATCAAACAAATGATCATATCACAAATGATCAACCAATGATCATCACACAGCAGCACTCAGCATGCCACATTACCAAATTGGGAATATATCACTGATAAATATCAACTACATAACCTCTGAGCTCGTACGTCTCAGAGAAGGGTGTTAAGCTGAGAGAATAAATTCTCCGCCACCAGGCAGAAATGTATTTGATAGAAATCAGTTAACATCTCAAAGTGTAATGTCGGACATACAACCACACAAGTCTGTTCCGGGTTCGAACAGAACCGAAGGCACTTCCGAAGAAGCCCTTGCAAATTCGGATAATCCCTAATCACGTCCGGACTTCCCATCACATATGGAGATCTCTATACCGGGGATCAGCCAGTGCAGAGACAATCGACGAGTTACCCTTTTGTTTTCGGAAATATCCGGTCTTCAATTGCTATCCATAACGTCGTATCACTATTCGGAATGGGCTATATGACACAAGGTCCTCCCCCGGCTAAACCGAATAATGAGCGCCATATTTTAAAACATATGGATATGGGATTTTAGTTAAGTCACAACTTATAAAATCCAAAACTTTTCTTTCAATGGTTAAACAAATTACCATTTTAAATCTTTAAACCAAAAGATTTATTTCACAAAGTTTCACCTAGTTTCACAAAGATCTATTCATAGATTTCAAAACAACTTCCATTTCAATTGGATTAACTCAATAAACCTTTAAATTAAAGATTTAATTTATAGCTTTCAAAACACGTCCAAAGATTTATTCATAACTTGGAAAACCATTTTCATTTCAAAACTTGAATTCCTTTTAACACATATTGGAAATCCATTTCTTATATGAAAGCTTCTATAATTTGAAAACAACAGTTTTCGTTTCAGAAAAGTCCGATTTATACAAGTTGAAAATCTTGGGTTAAATTTAAATTCCAAACATCACTTTTTAAAATGGTTTAAAACCCCATATAAATCCATTTATAAGTTGGATAACTTTTTAAACCCTAGTTCCCAAATTATAGAATTCAACTTCAAATATTGAATTCAAATTTAAATCAAATTATTTAAATTTCAAAACTCAATCAAGTTATTCAAATAACTTTTATTTTTGAAATTCATTTTTTTCAAATGCTTCAATCCTAATTCCAAAACTATTTTGGATTCAAAAATTCAAATTTTAAAACAATTTCAAAATCTGTGACTTAACCCATTTCCACGTGCAATCCATATTTGTGTGTGTATAAGTGTGGTCCAGGGGTTTTACACAATAGTGCACAACATCATCATCACAGATTCAATCATAAAGATAAGCGGTATAACCCATAACGCTTATCTATATTCACAGATTCATAGATAAAGTAAATTATCAATCACAAAAATTCACTAATATGATTCGATGTGTGTTTCGGATAACCAACTGGAATCCGACTCCCTGTCGCATCGAAACTCAAATGTCGTTTTACGGGTCAAAGGGTTTCATATACATACGACAGTATATTCATCACAAATATAGCAGTTCAGCACAAAGTATCACATAGCATCACATCACATACCAAATATATCAATCCATCACACAACATTCAATAACAATCAGCATCTACAATTAAGATGAATAAACTGGGTGGTTTTAAATTTATTACCTACATGATTACTTTCATTTATTATTCCTAATTAATTAACTATCCATATTTATTCAATTAATAAATCTTCAATTATTAATTTGAAATCTAATATCATTCAATTAATGATTTCTTAATTACAAATTAATTATTCTAAGAAAAATTAATCTTAAACTTTAATTAATCAAATTAAAACCCTTAATTACTTTAATTAATTATCCATTTCTTAATTAATTAATTATATTAATTATCCATTTGTACTACCTTAATAATTAAATGAATTACAGATCATTATACTTTTCTTTATCTTTAGATAAACATTCCTTATTTAAATTATGCATTTAAAAACAAAATGTTTTTAAATTTACATTAAATTCCATTTAACATTTTCTTTAAACTCAAGACTCAAATTTGTCTTAAATTAGAGTTTAAAACAATACACAACTTAATCTTATATGTTTACAAGAAACATATACTTAATTAATAAGTTGAAAAGGATTTAAATTTCAATTCAAATCAAATTCAAATCAATTTTAAAAATTACTTTAAAACTTCAAAATTGAAATACAACTTTCATTCTCATTTTAGTTTTAAATTCTTTAAAACTCTTTCTATAATTTACACCTTTAATTCAAATGAAAATCATTTGAAAGCAATTTAAATTTAAATCTTTACTTTAAAACTGAAATTTAAATTTAAAATCCAGATTTTTAAAACTTCAGATTTGAATTCATTTGAATTCCTAAATTAAATACTTAACCTTTTACTTCAAATGCAAAACAACAATGCATTTTATACTTGAGAGTTAAAAATCAAATTTAAATTTAAAAACATAATTGATTTCAAATTTCAGACAGTCAAAATTTGAATTCATATTCAAATTTCAGATATAACTCAGTTTAAATCTCACTTAAAAACTTAAACTTATCTTCACATTTAAACAGAAACAGTTTCTGTTTTATTAAAAAAACCAAACTTTAAAATTCCTGAATTTAAACTATTTCATAGAAAACAGAATTCAAACTTATTTGATACCATTCTTAAATTCAGTTTCAAATCCAAAGTTAACAATTTTAAGTTTGCAATTTCTTTTACCTAAATTTCAATAACCTGGAAACAGATTTCTAACTTTTGCTTAAAACTAATTAAAACTTCAAAACTCAAATTATTTCAAAGCCCAAAACTAAATTAATTGCATTCATATTTAAAATTTCAGATTCAACCTAGTTTCTTCAGATTTTTGTTTGAAATTGACCCTAACTTCAAAATTTGGAAACCTGGAAAAAAACAGTTTTCTGTTTCTACCTGAAACATTCATGCACCCGAGCCACCATATAATTACTTCGGGTCAGTAGCCTCACTGCTTCGAGTCATTTCCTACTTCCCCCGAGGCCAACCCGAGTCAAAACACTGCAATCCCAATACCCCTGAAACCTGAAACAGCCTTCACCCAATATCACCTAAAACCTTTCAACACCATTAACTACCATCTCCTACCAACATCATCGACCAAACTCCGGTGATTGCTTCATCACTACACCATCCATCAATACCCCAAACAGCTTCGAACTCGATTCACTGAGGAGTTCGAAATTTACCCAAAACTGTAACCCATAAAACTAGGTTTCTGGACAGAAATTCCCAAATTTCATTCTCAAATTTGAATTGCAAACAAATTCAATAATTTTCTAGTGATCTATGATAGATCAACTATCACCAGAGACAATTTCAACCAAATCAAATGTAAGCTTCAATTGAACTAGACTAAACTGTAAAATACAGTGTTCTTTAAACTGCTCCTTATTTCAATCACAATAAATTTAAGTTTTTGTTTTTAAAATTCTTGAATTTACTCACTGATTTTATTAATAAACCTGGAATATTACATCATATAGTTTAAATTTATCACTCTAGTCAATTTAGTTTTGTGTAATTTGATTTTCCAGAATTCCAGATATCATATTTATTTTATATACAATTTGAACTTACACCATTCAAAAGCAAACAAAATTTGTTCAAAAATTTAATTTCAATTCAGCAAACAAGTTAAAGGAAAATCAAGAAATCAAACATAAGTTTAAAGATCACACATGCACAATCCTCTTCTTGTTTTACAGACATATCTATGTGCACGTAATTTCTTAAATATTCATTTGTACTTTATAAACATGCACACATATAAATATTCACTGCAACTTCATCTTATCTCAGATTAAACATGCAATCAACCTACTTAATTTTTTTGAAAAGAGGAGTTACTCACCTGAATTTGTAAATTGCAGAGCATATTCCAATATGCAGGCTATCAGACTTGAAAATGAATGCAGGCAGGCTCCTTGAATGCAGACCTCTTTTCTTGCTTTTAAATGATGCATGCAGGCCTTCTTTGTTTGTAAATGATATGCAAAGGTTTAACTTGTTTTAACATGCAGGCTTCTAGCTTCTTGTTCCAGATTATGAAGATTTCATTTGCTTTTCAGTTTCAGGTTGGATTTAGGTCATTGCTTCCAGATTTGATTTGCAACTTGACATTATAACACTTTGTTTAAATCTCTATTGCATGCTCTTGTTTATTCAGTTTATTAATATCAAAACAAGAATTTTAAGTTTTACTTACTGTTTTGAATGAAACAGAGAAGCCTTTTTTTTTTTCTCTGCAACTAGAAACCAAAATAGATTAACCTTGATCTTGATTTTTTTCCTGCAATTGATTGAATATTGTTGTACTTAATTCATGTTTTATTACAGATTGTAGCTTCAAATTCGAATTAAAAAATTACTTGCCTTTAACTTATTTTCCAGAGACTTGCATTGGCAATGCTGCAGCTCCTTTCTCTTTTTTTCCTTTTTATAAAATAAAACTGAGATCTGCTTTGAATTTGCATGCTGCAGTTTGATTGCTTTAGGATTGTGACTTTGAATCTCAGGTTGCTCTTTCTTCTTTTCTTTTTCCTGTTTTTTTTTTCTTTGGTGTTTGAACTGAATTGTTTCCTTTTTGATATCTATGTTTTAAAATGCTTTGATATTGAGATGTGTGATGCAAAATCTATTTTTCAGATTTTGCTGAGATATGTTAAGATATGTTATATGATGGCATATGGGAAGATGTGAAGCTTCTTGTATTATTATATTTTTTTTTTTAAATTTCATTATTTTAAACAAAAGAAATGATGCTATTTGTATGTATATAAACATGTAAGATCTAAAGGTATGATTACATTGTTTATACATATACATATGTAATATATATATTTTTCAAGTTCTACCTCTTTTGTATTATTGATTCGTAAATATGGAAGTGATTTGTATTATTTATATTTTCATTCTCCTAACATTTGTAAATATTTTTACAATTTAAATTTTGGGAATATACAACTATAATTTTTTCCAGAAGAAGATGTATTTTTTTAAATCTTTTAATCAAATCAAATAAAAAAGTATATAATAGGGTTGAATTAAAATTCTGAAATAGCTTTTGTAAATTTTTTTATTTATTTATATCAATTTTATAATATTACTTTTTAAACCAATATTATTTTTTAAGCTTAGTTTTAAATCATTTATATCTAATTCAAAATAAAATTTTCAAAAGAAATATTACCAAATTTCTACTAGTATAAAATTATGTGGTTTTAAAATCCAAATTTATAAATATATACATATTTATTCAAATTATAGTGCATATTCATCTCAAATAAAATTATCCTTAAATTCCCACCAAATTTCTATTTATAATCTAAAATTTTTAAGTTTATTTTGGAAATCTCAAATTAATTCACAATTAAATTCACAGTTTAAATTCAAAATCAATTTAATTATTGAATTATTTTGGCTAATATTTCAGGAATGTTACAGATTCCCCTCCTTAAGAAATTTCGTCCTCGAAATTTGAAAGTAGGAAGACAACCAATGATGGATAGATACACAAGGATAGATAATCGACTCATAAATCAGGCCGATTAACTATTCTGCATTTGGCTTACCAAATAAGAATATCAACAATAGATATGAGAACAATCTCATATAATATTACACAAGATATTTGGGTCCATCGGTCTACGAATATGCAAGGGCATTGACTAGTTCGAAGAGATAACTAATCGTTCGTAGAATATATCGGATCCCAGAGAATAGATAGATGGATCAAATCTTCATATTAGTTAACCAATTTACTAATTTAAAATTTCCAATTTATTTAATATTTTCAATTTCAAATTCATTAGAGTTTAGATCGAAAAGCTGATAAGAAACCGATGAAGATACGAAGTAAGAATTTCCTACAACAATACGTATGGCCATCATCACACCGAAACTTCTTTCTGGAGCAGTCACGAAGCAATCAAAAGAATTCGAAATTGAATCAAAGGAGATTGATAGAGAAAAGATATTCCCACTGTTGCAGGGTATTGACCATTTGTAGTGGTACTCCCCTGTCCCCTATCTCGTTCTCTTCTCGCACTCATACTTACTATCAGTGGATAGTGAGAGAATTTACTGAGGCATTCGAACGGATATCTCAGGGATATACTCATTCTAGGGTTTACTTCACCCTATCTCTAATGAGTTACTTAATGTGTTATACTCCTGAGCTAAAGTTTTAACCTTCAGCTCTGATACCAAATGTAACGATTCGAATTTTTCGCGTTCGAAAATCGACATCCATACTTCACATTGTACTCGAATGCCGCAGATTCGATCGTTCAAATTCGAGTCGCCGGAGCTTATAACACATTAAGTAAATAACACAGCGGAAGAAATGAATAATATATATCAATGTACAACATTTGATACAATAACTGATACAACATGAATGGTACAATGAATATACATCAGAGATACAAGAAATAGCAGCGGAAAGAAAAGATAACACAGCAGCGGAACAAATCTCCAAAATGGCCTTCAAGAAAGAACTCCAGTATTAGTAATCTCCATCTTCAAGGCATCAATCCAGAGATAGCGAGAACTCCCAAATCAAGATGAAGAGAAGCAACTCGATCCAATTGTAATTGCCAAATCCTAAGGCTGAAAGCTATCGAATCTACACCTACTATAGATTATCTGAAAACCCCAACTCTAGACTGCCCGTGTGGGAAAATAGTGGGCACCCAGAGTTTAGGAAAGGAACAATAAACTCCAGGTCAGTCATGAGACTGGTATGAGCAAACAAAAACATTTGGTCTTTTAAAACAAACAACAGAATTTAAATTTGAAATCCGCAATGCTTTTTGAAAAATGAAACTACCATAAGGCCTCCCGGCACACACACAATGCAAACGCACACATGGGGGAGATTTCTCCTTATGATAGTCAAACATGCTTACTACGAGAAAAATCCTTTGATATTATTACTAGTGCATAGTGGAAAATCTTCCGAAAAGTATAATATAAATCCTAGCCAGCATAGGTACCATGATACTATGCCTACTATAGCTGCCATGTTAAATGGCAGGTTCTACAACTAAAACCGTACAAGGCACGTATTGGATGAATGGATTTCCAACAAATGGTCAGGCTAAGGAACTTCCTACTGCCACATGGGATCGCCTCTGGCGGGACGTCCCGAGAACTAACGTTACGGTTAGATCTCTGCCAACACAAGGCCGGGTTACCTCTGTAACTAGGTAACTACTACACGAATATGCCATCCCCCGGTCCTTTGGGACCTTTATCCGAGCCGCCTCAAAGCAACAACCACACAGTAAATGAGATTGGAGCAACCACATAGGTTAAATACCAGGGCTCCATACCTGATACCACCCTTTACCAGAAGGGAATGACACACCCTAAAGGGAGCGACCCTCATAACCTTGCCGCATCTTTCCTGTTTCGACCATTTCCGGGGAGTGAGGTCCTGATGCAGTCTCGTCCACAAAGCTACGCTTTGGCACAAAGCCATGCTTTGGGTCAACAGATGACCAAAGCAATGATCACAAAGATAAATGATCAAACAAATGATCATATCACAAATGATCAACCAATGATCATCACACAGCAGCACTCAGCATGCCACATTACCAAATTGGGAATATATCACTGATAAATATCAACTACATAACCTCTGAGCTCGTACGTCTCAGAGAAGGGTGTTAAGCTGAGAGAATAAATTCTCCGCCACCAGGAAGAAATGTATTTGATAGAAATCAGTTAACATCTCAAAGTGTAATGTCGGACATACAACCATACAAGTCTGTTCCGGGTTCGAACAGAACCGAAGGCACTTCCGAAGAAGCCCTTGCAAATTCGGATAATCCCTAATCACGTCCGGACTTCCCATCACATATGGAGATCTCTATACCGGGGATCAGCCAGTGCAGAGACAATCGACGAGTTACCCTTTTGTTTTCGGAAATATCCGGTCTTCACCACCGGTCTTCAATTGCTATCCATAACGTCGTATCACTATTCGGAATGGGCTATATGACACAAGGTCCTCCCCCGGCTAAACCGAATAATGAGCGCCATATTTTAAAACATATGGATATGGGATTTTAGTTAAGTCACAACTTATAAAATCCAAAACTTTTCTTTCAATGGTTAAACAAATTACCATTTTAAATCTTTAAACCAAAAGATTTATTTCACAAAGTTTCACCTAGTTTCACAAAGATCTATTCATAGATTTCAAAACAACTTCCATTTCAATTGGATTAACTCAATAAACCTTTAAATTAAAGATTTAATTTATAGCTTTCAAAACACGTCCAAAGATTTATTCATAACTTGGAAAACCATTTTCATTTCAAAACTTGAATTCCTTTTAACACATATTGGAAATCCATTTCTTATATGAAAGCTTCTATTATTTGAAAACAACAGTTTTCGTTTCAGAAAAGTCCGATTTATACAAGTTGAAAATCTTGGGTTAAATTTAAATTCCAAACATCACTTTTTAAAATGGTTTAAAACCCCATATAAATCCATTTATAAGTTGGATAACTTTTTAAACCCTAGTTCCCAAATTATAGAATTCAACTTCAAATATTGAATTCAAATTTAAATCAAATTATTTAAATTTCAAAACTCAATCAAGTTATTCAAATAACTTTTATTTTTGAAATTCATTTTTTTCAAATGCTTCAATCCTAATTCCAAAACTATTTTGGATTCAAAAATTCAAATTTTAAAACAATTTCAAAATCTGTGACTTAACCCATTTCCACGTGCAATCCATATTTGTGTGTGTATAAGTGTGGTCCAGGGGTTTTACACAATAGTGCACAACATCATCATCACAGATTCAATCATAAAGATAAGCGGTATAACCCATAACGCTTATCTATATTCACAGATTAATAGATAAAGTAAATTATCAATCACAAAAATTCACTAATATGATTCGATGTGGGTTTCGGATAACCAACTGGAATCCGACTCCCTGTCGCATCGAAACTCAAATGTCGTTTTACGGGTCAAAGGGTTTCATATACATACGACAGTATATTCATCACAAATATAGCAGTTCAGCACAAAGTATCACATAGCATCACATCACATACCAAATATATCAATCCATCACACAACATTCAATAACAATCAGCATCTACAATTAGGATGAATAAACTGGGTGGTTTTAAATTTATTACCTACATGATTACTTTCATTTATTATTCCTAATTAATTAACTATCCATATTTATTCAATTAATAAATCTTCAATTATTAATTTGAAATCTAATATCATTCAATTAATGATTTCTTAATTACAAATTAATTATTCTAAGAAAAATTAATCTTAAACTTTAATTAATCAAATTAAAACCCTTAATTACTTTAATTAATTATCCATTTCTTAATTAATTAATTATATTAATTATCCATTTGTACTACCTTAATAATTAAATGAATTACAGATCCTTATACTTTTCTTTATCTTTAGATAAACATTCCTTATTTAAATTATGCATTTAAAAACAAAATGTTTTTAAATTTACATTAAATTCCATTTAACATTTTCTTTAAACTCAAGACTCAAATTTGTCTTAAATTAGAGTTTAAAACAATACACAACTTAATCTTATATGTTTACAAGAAACATATACTTAATTAATAAGTTGAAAAGGATTTAAATTTCAATTCAAATAAATTTTAAAAATTACTTTAAAACTTCAAAATTGAAATACAACTTTCATTCTCATTTTAGTTTTAAATTCTTTAAAACTCTTTCTATAATTTACACCTTTTATTCAAATGAAAATCATTTGAAAGCAATTTAAATTTAAATCTTTACTTTAAAACTGAAATTTAAATTTAAAATCCAGATTTTTAAAACTTCAGATTTGAATTCATTTGAATTCCTAAATTAAATACTTAACCTTTTACTTCAAATGCAAAACAACAATGCATTTTATACTTGAGAGTTAAAAATCATATTTAAATTTAAAAACATAATTGATTTCAAATTTCAGACAGTCAAAATTTGAATTCATATTCAAATTTCAGATATAACTCAGTTTAAATCTCACTTAAAAACTTAAACTTATCTTCACATTTAAACAGAAACAGTTTCTGTTTTATTAAAAAAACCAAACTTTAAAATTCCTGAATTTAAACTATTTCATAGAAAACAGAATTCAAACTTATTTGATACCATTCTTAAATTCAGTTTCAAATCCAAAGTTAACAATTTTAAGTTTGCAATTTCTTTTACCTAAATTTCAATAACCTGGAAACACAGATTTCTAACTTTTGCTTAAAACTAATTAAAACTTCAAAACTCAAATTATTTCAAAGCCCAAAACTAAATTAATTGCATTCATATTTAAAATTTCAGATTCAACCTAGTTTCTTCAGATTTTTGTTTGAAATTGACCCTAACTTCAAAATTTGGAAACCTGGAAAAAAACAGTTTTCTGTTTCTACCTGAAACATTCATGCACCCGAGCCACCATATAATTACTTCGAGTCAGTAGCCTCACTGCTTCGAGTCATTTCCTACTTCCCCCGAGGCCAACCCGAGTCAAAACACTGCAATCCCAATACCCCTGAAACCTGAAACAGCCTTCACCCAATATCACCTAAAACCTGTCAACACCATTAACTACCATCTCCGACCAACATCATCGACCAAACTCCGGTGATTGCTTCATCACTACACCATCCATCAATACCCCAAACAGCTTCGAACTCGATTCACTGAGGAGTTCGAAATTTACCCAAAACTGTAACCCATAAAACTAGGTTTCTGGACAGAAATTCCCAAATTTCATTCTCAAATTTGAATTGCAAACAAATTCAATAATTTTCTAGTGATCTATGATAGATCAACTATCACCAGAGACAATTTCAACCAAATCAAATGTAAGCTTCAATTGAACTAGACTAAACTGTAAAATACAGTGTTCTTTAAACTGCTCCTTATTTCAATCACAATAAATTTAAGTTTTTGTTTTTAAAATTCTTGAATTTACTCACTGATTTTATTAATAAACCTGGAATATTACATCATATAGTTTAAAATTATCACTCTAGTCAATTTAGTTTTGTGTAATTTGATTTTCCAGAATTCCAGATATCATATTTATTTTATATACAATTTGAACTTACACCATTCAAAAGCAAACAAAATTTGTTCAAAAATTTAATTTCAATTCAGCAAACAAGTTAAAGGAAAATCAAGAAATCAAACATAAGTTTAAAGATCACACATGCACAATCCTCTTCTTGTTTTACAGACATATCTATGTGCAGGTAATTTCTTAAATATTCATTTGTACTTTATAAACATGCACACATATAAATATTCACTGCAACTTCATCTTATCTCAGATTAAACATGCAATCAACCTACTTAATTTTTTTGAAAAGAGGAGTTACTCACCTGAATTTGTAAATTGCAGAGCATATTCCAATATGCAGGCTATCAGACTTGAAAATGAATGCAGGCAGGCTCCTTGAATGCAGACCTCTTTTCTTGCTTTTAAATGATGCATGCAGGCCTTCTTTGTTTGTAAATGATATGTAAAGCTTTAACTTGTTTTAACATGCAGGCTTCTAGCTTCTTGTTCCAGATTATGAAGATTTCATTTGCTTTTCAGTTTCAGGTTGGATTCAGGTCATTGCTTCCAGATTTGATTTGCAACTTGACATTATAACACTTTGTTTAAATCTCTATTGCATGCTCTTGTTTATTCAGTTTATTAATATCAAAACAAGAATTTTAAGTTTTACTTACTGTTTTGAATGAAACAGAGAAGCCTTTTTTTTTTCTCTGCAACTAGAAACCAAAATAGATTAACCTTGATCTTGATTTTTTTCCTGCAATTGATTGAATATTGTTGTACTTAATTCATGTTTTATTACAGATTGTAGCTTCAAATTCAAATTAAAAAATTACTTGCCTTTAACTTATTTTCCAGAGACTTGCATTGGCAATGCTGCAGCTCCTTTCTCTTTTTTTCCTTTTTATAAAATAAAACTGAGATCTGCTTTGAATTTGCATGCTGCAGTTTGATTGCTTTAGGATTGTGACTTTGAATCTCAGGTTGCTCTTTCTTCTTTTCTTTTTCCTGTTTTTTTTTTTCTTTGGTGTTTGAACTGAATTGTTTCCTTTTTGATATCTATGTTTTAAAAAGCTTTGATATTGAGATGTGTGATGCAAAATCTATTTTTCAGATTTTGCTGAGATATGCTAAGATATGTTATATGATGGCATATGGGAAGATGTGAAGCTTCTTGTATTATTATATATTTTTTTTTAAAATTTCATTATTTTAAACAAAAGAAATGATGCTATTTGTATGTATATAAACATGTAAGATCTAAAGGTATGATTACATTGTTTGTACATATACATATGTAATATATATATTTTTCAAGTTCTACCTCTTTTGTATTATTGATTTGTAAATATGGAAGTGATTTGTATTATTTATATTTTCATTCTCCTAACATTTGTAAATATTTTTACAATTTAAATTTTGGGAATATACAACTATAATTTTTTCCAGAAGAAGATGTATTTTTTTAAATCTTTTAATCAAATCAAATAAAAAAGTATATAATAGGGTTGAATTAAAATTCTGAAATAGCTTTTGTAAATTTTTTTATTTATTTATATCAATTTTATAATATTACTTTTTAAACCAATATTATTTTTTAAGCTTAGTTTTAAATCATTTATATCTAATTCAAAATAAAATTTTCAAAAGAAATATTACCAAATTTCTACTAGTATAAAATTATGTAAAATCCAAATTTATAAATATATACATATTTATTCAAATTATAGTGCATATTCATCTCAAATAAAATTATCCTTAAATTCCCACCAAATTTCTATTTATAATCTAAAATTTTTAAGTTTATTTTGGAAATCTCAAATTAATTCACAATTAAATTCACAGTTTAAATTCAAAATCAATTTAATTATTGAATTATTTCGGCTAATATTTCAGGAATGTTATAATACATGTGTTACACCTGCGCAATTAGTGCATTATTTGGAATCAAATGCTCATCAATCAAGTAGTTAATGAGTAATCGTGCACTTCATTTTCGATGAGTAATTCTAATTTACAGTTATGTGTGTAATGATTTGTATTTGATGCCGAAGAGATGAGCCGCCTATGCATTCTTATTGAATTCAATTACTGGAAATAAGAAGTATATCCCATTATTGTATCTTATGCGATCTGTTTTTAGTAAATTCATTGTTATATTATGATTTTGGCAGTCCTATTTTTTTAGCAAAATTTTACAGAGGACAGTTGGATAAGTTTGACAAACTGGCAGGACAACCAAAATAGTTTAGGAAAATATGCTAGGTTATAGAATGTTTGTATAGATAACTCTAAACAAGATGAGATTCCATCATTTTTGATGCTCCTTTTGATTCAAATGAAATTGCAGAAATGTATAAAAGATTTAAAGACAATGAAGTGTAACATGCTCATGATCATGAAATTTGATTCAAATATAGATGCACATGAAACTTACTTGTGGATAATTTTGAAGCAAGTTTGATTAACTATCTCACTAGTAAGAAATGTAACTTGAAACATTCTATTCAGAACATGGTTTACATTAAGTGCTTCTTTGCATGTGTGTAGAAGATTGGACTATTGACTTTTTATTATTCCATATTACATATTTTTTCCAATCGTGCAAATATGCGGTAATTATTTTAATACAAACACTATTAACCCCAAATGTCAGTTTAGAAACATAGCTACACATCATAGGGCTGACTTAAATAATAAAAATATGCACTTTATAAAGAAAGGAATTTTGTTTCATATGTTAAGGTGATTTATTTTGTACAAAATAAAAATAAACTTCTATTTGGATATAAATTCAACTTAACCTAACTATTAAATTATTGTATAATATTGATGTAGTGTCCTCAACAATCTAGATCAACGGATTGTGTATATTATGCGATGAGGTATATGTATTATATAGTAAAAAAGCACGATCAAAGCACCGATATACATGAGGTACCACTTTAATTTTTTTCCTTCATAATTTTGTTAAGTAGTTATACGATTAATGTTTTGAAACAATCTTGTAATTGCAGTACTTTTACAAGATGGTTCTTATAGCCAGCAAGAAATAGATGAGGTTTGTGATAATTTAGCTAGTTATATCATGCATAACTGGATGTAGTCTTCTTATATGCTACTATATGGTGAGTTTATTCTTGTCTCTTTCATACTTTCAGCATTACATGATTTAAATTGACCTTGCTTATATCATTGTTTGCACCTGAAAAACATCAAAATGTTTTTGCCTCCACATGTTTAAGTTCTGTGGCCGGCTATGACTTTGACCATATAAACATGTGACTAAATAGCGGACCTCTTATTTAGTTTAAGAAAAATACACGTATTTTGAAATATAAACATCAGAAGTACTTGCACTGCAAATATTTGTCGTTTATATTTGTTGTCATGCAACAACATACAATAAATGGAACTTCTAGTTTAAGAAAAATATTTGTATTGTTAAATATATAAATATTATTTTGCCATAACACTCATATTTCCACAATCAATGATTGTTTTACAAATATTTACTTTGCTAAAGTGTTATCCATGAAATTCGACGAACTTTAGACATACTCTAATGATGCCATATTTGGCATCTTTGATGGCAGTGAAGGGTGTCCTCAGATTACAAGTCGTGATGTCGAGTCGACCAGTAGTAATGTCTTTTCTGTAACATTGCATACGGTAATACGAATTAGCAATTTTTATAAAAATATATATCAAAATTAGGTCATCCAGAAACCGAAATTGAAGGAGCTTAAGCAATTGTATTTTGATGCAGGAGGAAATCATCAGTGAAAAGATGTGGCGGTAGAGGATTTGATATAAGAGGGACTTGGAAGATAATGCTATCATGGCATTGATGTAGAAAATAAATTTTGTAAAAAAGAAATAATGTAGGATCAATTCTGTTATACTTGATATAAGAACAATACTAACCACACTCTTCCCTCTATACTCTTCTGCTTGTCATAGAGTATAAGTCCATCAATGATCGGTAGATGACTGTCTACACTTTCTAGCAATAAGACCGATAAAATAGCCAATCTTCATAAAAAGGACCGTGACTAGCATGGTTCCTTTTCAAAATAGACTTGTGGTTATATTTTTATTTCAACTAAAAACTAGTCGTTGTTTAGTTCATTTTTTAGAAGCATATATGTAAATCACATTTTACCTATAATGTTGATTTTAAATGATGTGATATTTCTGTAAAGGAAGAATGATGCAATTCGATTGGTAGAAATGCTAAGATAAATAGTTGTATTTGTAACGACTGCCATTTCGTACCATTCAAATCGAAAATAATCCACACATGTCGGACTTGAATGATGCAAAATAACAGATTGTAAATAAATTTGGAGCAAATGAAATCGAATACACAGAATTACAGACACAGAACAATTAGAATAACTCGCAGCGGAATATAAAATACCATAGTAGTTCATGAAGCTACTATAACAAAGTCTCAAAACAAATACATAATATCAGTCTGAAACACATAATAAAAATCCCAAACACATAGAAGTTCACTAATACATGAGATAAACTAGAACAACTGAAACAGAAATAGATATATAAATAGATAGGCAGAATCTCCAGCAAAGACCAGCTCCAGAAAGATAATCCAAAGCTATAAATACTCAGGCTGGCCCGAGCGTAAAGTAGAACACAAAACACTCGAGTCAGGACAATATATACTTATATGATGCAAAACAATTCAAGTGAACTATAATAAGGTACAAGTAACTTAAAGGATGCTTGGGACCGCCCATCCTCTAAGGATCCGTTAAACTATTTACTATGTAGTAATATTGCGCTATTATAATAATGTCAACAGTAAAATAAACATACTTTTAAATAGCGTTCCGGGCTACCCATATCACCCTTCACACATAATAGTCCCAGTAGTCCATCCAATATCATGATATCTCCAGATCGGGAGACTATCAGAGGATACCACATGGGCTACGGGAGAAAAACAAACTCATAGTAAAGGCTCGGTATGGTAGGTGACACGGCACACAAGGCAATGCCAGGGTAGATATACCAATTACGCACACGGGCTGGTGGTAACGTAGAAGCAACATACGCCCACCTCGGAACACACTCCCATATCAAAATCGGAGGATGGCCATCTAATCGATCACAAATTAGAGTATAGTATCGAAGGAATGTATCCGACCAGAGGAGCTACCCCCTTTGGCCTGAGATCGTTCATATTTTAGCCACCTTATGCCAACTCACGGGAGTTGGGTCCACGTAATACACCTCAAGAACGTCGCCACCATTCTACTTCATTCTGGAAACTCCACCGCGTACACAGTTGTTAAAGTGGTTTTCGGTGTCGACAGGGAGTTTGTCCATATCTGATCCCAGTCTCTTTAACAACCAATCGTTATTATAACCCGTAGTTATAATTTAAAAATCATAGTTTATACTTCAAAATAAAGTATCATTTCAAATTAAAATCTTTATCAAAATAAAGATCGAATCATTTCCAAACCATTTCAATATATCAAAACATCATATCTTTCAAAATTCATTTCAAATCATTATTTGAATTCAAATCCAAATATACACATTTAAATATCATTTTTAATTCAAAGATATCATTCATTTATTATCCTTTTTAATTCAAAGTTATCATTCATTTATTATCATTTCAAATCACCTTTTAAATAGTTTATATTCAAATCAAAACAATTCATTTAACCCATTTAAAAGTGAAGTCATTATATTCAAAATCAAATATTCGGTTCCCAAAATTTTAGACAAATTTTGAGCTCATTTATTTAAATCAAAACCCCAAACATTCATTTCAACCTACCGCAAAACTTATCAAGTGCTACTGTAGCCCTTTATTTAGTTTCAGATTTTAATTATCTTTCCGCTATTGCAGCACTTACCAAATGCTATAATACCACTTAGTTATAATTATACATAGTTCATTTGTATCAACCACAGCACTTACAAAGCGCTATAATATCATTTACGTTAGGAATAATAGCATTTCAAAATTCTGTTAATTATATTTCCAATATTCAATACAATTTCACAAACAATCAATCTTTTTTTTTCATTTTAAACTTATAAAATCATATAATTTCACTTTTAAAACAATCATTTAAATTTGCTTATATTCATGATTTTATAAGGTTAAATTTCCATTCACAATAATCAATATTTAATAATAATTCACATATTAAATTCACGTTCAATTTCAATTCTTTATAATTAAATTTTAACTTAACATTTAAGTTTACGTTCTCAAATATAACTCATTTTCATTTTATTTACTTAACTTAAAATTTCACCCTTCAAAAAAAATTCACAAATTTCCAATGTAAGTTACATTTCAAAATTCAACTCAGTATTCATTCATTTAACATTTTAACTTTATTCCAAAATAATTAATATATTATAAAAAAATCATTTAAATTCATTTTAATACAAAATATCATAAATCTATCATATTTTCATATTTAATTTAAATTCCATTTATCACCAAATTATAATTTCCAAAATAACTTACATTTCAAATTTTCTAACTTTACCATTAATTTATTTCACTTATTAATTCTTAGAAAATTAATAATACTCTACAAAAATCATTTTTAATTAAGTTTTAAATCAAAATATTACAATATTTACATTTCAAACATATTTTAAAAAATTTAGAAAAATATATTTTAACCATGGGTCAGTATATAATTTTCTAGGCTAAGTAAAGTGATATGGGTAATATATCATTTCAACCCATAATTTACAAAGAAAACCCGGGTCTTATCATTTCATACCCGCAGTCCCAAGTAAATGAAAATAATTGAAAATCATTCAGGCCTATCATTTGAACCCATAACGATTTTCCCCTGTTCTAAAGTCTGTTCGGGTATGTATCATTTCAACCCGTAGTGATTCTAATCTAAAGGGAACTTCCAGTGTAATAAACTGATATAAATAACAGAAAAGCATAATATACAGTAACAGATGATATAACATATGTTTGAGCATGGGTGAACATCATATGATCATAATATAGCATATATAAGATGGTGATGCAATTTACAGATTCAAATGTAATCGATTTACTAGTTATATTAGTATAAAACTGTCTGGTGAGAATAACTCACTGGTATAAGCTGGAGATGACAACAAACAAATGCATAATAGAGGTCCACAAAAGCATGACTGCACAACAAATATTTGAGTGGGAGAGCCAAAGATTAATTTCCTTGAATACAATTCAAACAAAACAATATAAGTATATAAGTTTTTCAACCCAAAATATAGTAAAACAATGTTAGAAATGAATGCACAAAACAAAGCTAAAAGCTTTGCACTTGCTTTCAACCAACTATGCTTCAGCTATAGGTTAGAAACACATGGCTAAGGAGTGGGTTTGGATCTGGTTTGGGTTGAACAGGTCGGCCTAGCATGGATGGTGATGGAGCAAAAGTAGTGATGCATGAAACTACACAAGCTATAAGGCAATACAACATGATTCAATGCACCATTGGGCTCGACCAAAGCAAGACCAGGCACGGCCATAGCTCAAGTGGGGTTAGGGATGACGTGGCAGAGGGTGTCAGGTCTGCTATGGCTGTTGCTGGTGGTGTATGTGGCGGCTAAGGTGGAGTGGTGAAGTGTTGAAGGCATAGGAGTTTAGCAATGCATGTATTCAAGTGGATATTGCAAATTTTAGGTAGAGTAGGTCAACTATAGTGCACGGCCAAGCTTTGGCAAAGGACTGGAGGAGGTGGCAGCCAGTTGTGGTGGTGGTGGCGGCGGCTATGGTGATGGAGGAGCAAAGGGCCGAGCATGTAGACGAAGCAAATGCAATGAACATAAAAAACAATAAGAATTTGCATAGAAAAGAAGAAAAAAATTACCAAGATTTGCTTCAGGTAGATGACCGAATTTTTGTGAGTTGAGAAGGTTTCATTTACGTGAAAAAATGAGGAAAAAGATACGGCTGAAGATAGGGAGATAGTCGGCCAAAAATTGAATGCAAATGTTGGTTGAAATGAAAAGCCAAGAATACAAAAAGTCTAGGCATGCCAAAAGGTTTCAAAAACTCTTCAAATTTCCAATATTTCATTTCAATTTTATATACATGAAAAATTCTAATAAATAAAGATAAAAACTCAGAAATAAAAATGAATGCATTAAATAAATATATAAATTTTAATTAAATACAATTAAATTAAGAAAATAGCAAAGAAAATAGAAACTAGGCTTTAAAATTTGAAAATAAATTCAATAAGCTTTGGAAAAATTCAAACATCACTTAAAAAATATTTAAAAGACAAAAACTATATGTAATATAAATAATACAAGTTTGAATAAGATATGACAAATAAAAATATTATTTATATAATTTAAAATAAACAATATTGTTAAATGAAACAATTTACAACCAATATTGAAAAAACATAACTTTCGCAATATAACTTTGTTTTCAACGAAACGAAAAGAAGTATTCTTAAAATTTAATCTAATTTCATAATAAAAGATAAAGTTCAAAAATTCAAATATTTAAATTTTGAATTTAAAAGTCAAAGTTTGACCATTTTGACCAAAAATTCACTTTCTAGACAAATATTCAATTTTATTCAAGTTTGGAAATATAATTCACATAATAATCAAAATTTATATTTAAATAACAAAATTTATTCATTTTAATAAATAAAATAAAGTTTTTAAATTAGGAAATTCAATTTAAAAGAAATAAAATATACAATAAAATAATCACAAAATACAGGGTTGTCACACTCTCCCCCACTCAAAACTTTTCGTCCCCGAAAAGGAACGAGGTACGGGAAAACATAGAAAAATAGAATAATTGAATGATAAGGAAAAGAAAAGGAAAAAGAAAGAAAGATTCCCATTGATCGCAGCGATCATGACTGAATCCACAGAAATTCCATTACTAGAAACAATATGTCCAAGGAATCAGACTTCATCTTTCCTGCAACGGCATTTAGAAAATTTATTAAGCACGACTCAAAAAACAAGATTCATCAAATCAACAAAGAAAGCAAGAGCATTAGTCAAACCAAAAGGCATGACTAACCATTTATAGAACCCATTCCTAGAGTTCTAGGAATAAGATCTGTACGAAAAGAAATTTCCCGCTTAGGAGGTAAAGCAGTGACTTTCCAATATATCGGGATAGAATCTGACTACAGGAGTCAGATGAAGATTCACCACTAAAGCAATGATCAGAATAGAAAATTTGCACATGCTTCCAAATCCTATTAAGGTTAGCGGAGCCCCAATTGGATTTGAAACACATAAAAGAAAAGAAGCAAACTCAGGAGAAAGGAGATGCTCAAACTTATCACACAAATCAACAGAAATAAGACTATGGAAAACTCTATTATCAAATGAAACATGAATATGATACAGAAATAAAGAAAGGTTGCACTGAAGAGTACCTTGGTCGTCACTAGGAGTAGGAGCAGGTGGAGGAACGGGAGAAGATGCAGATGGGACAGAAAATATACCAGAAGGCTTAATAACAGCAGGAGGAGGAACAGCCGCACCAGCTAAGGTAGGACAGCTATTGGCATAGCGTCCCTTCTGATCACATCTGAAGCAAGTGACGGAAGAAAGGTCAATAGATTGCCTATGAGAAGGAGGAGATGAAGAAGATCCCAAACCCAAATTCTTGAGCCAAATCTGCTTCTACTACTGGAAATTAGGCTTTCTCTTCCTAGAATTGGCAGAGGAAGACTGAGATGAAGGAGTACCATTAGGAGCAGGAGCAGGACCCTTAGAAGTTGGGTTCTCATAATGGATAGCCATATCCATAAGCTGGGTGAAAGTGCCATGGACATGAGAAATGAGACGATCATAATACTCGGGACGAGCACTAGATATGAACTTCTCATTCTTCTTGAGAGGAGTGTCAATCAAGCTAGGATTGAACATAAAAAGTTCGTTGAACTTTCTCTCATACTCAGCAAAAGACATGGTACACTGCTTGAGATCCATAAATTCATGATAAAGCTGAGATTTCCCTGCTTCGGGCATCCATTTTGCCACAAAAGCCTCTCTGGAAAGATGATAGATAAACTTAGAAAAGCATAAAAAGATAGAAAAACAGAATTCAAAGAAACATGAGAAGATACCTAAACTGCTCCCAAGTAATATCAGCTTCGACGGTGTTAGCCATGACAGACTCCCACCAATCTAGAGCAGACTCATGCAACTTCCAAGCTGCTAACTGACGCTTTTGGGCATTAGTAATCTCGAGACCAGTAAATATCCTCTCAAGACTCTACAACCATTGCCGATCCTCAATGATGCTCTCCGAACAAGTGAATGGGTTTCCACCAAGTTGAGTGAATTCCTTACAGAGAATAGTGAATCTAACAGCAGCAACTGACTGAGGAGCTGGTGCAATACCACGACCCCTACCTCTGGCATTTCCTCGATTCATCCTGGAAAAAATCAAGAATGAATTTAGGACAAGATATAGAGACGACAAAGATAAGATAAGATATATTCACTTGAATGAATACCGTAAAGAAAAGAAAAATCTAACAAGGTAGATATGAAAGGAAGGAAGTTAGAAAACATTTGAAAAATCCTTTAAAACAAGAAAATTTTATATATCAAAATAATCTTTGAAAATCTTTTGAAAACATTTTGAAAAATCATTTTATACTTTGAAAATACGTCTCTCACAAAGAAAGTGATTCTGAGATTGATTTCACTCATTCTATGGTATTTCTACCCTATCTCTAATGAGTTTTTGCTCCTCGAGCAATGGTTTGCCGAAAACCAAAGCTCCAATACCAAATGTAACGACCGCCATTTCATACCATTCAAATCGACAATAATCTATACATGTCGGACTTGAATGAGGCAAAATAACAGATTGTAAATAAATTTGGAGCAAATGAAATCGAATACACAGAATCACAAACACAGAACAATCGGAATAACTCACAGCGAAATATAAAATACCACGGTAGTCCATGAAGCTACTATAACAAAGTCTCAAAACAAATACATAATATCAGTCTGAAACACATAATAAAAATCCTAAATACATCTAAGTTCACTATTACATGAGATAAACTAGAATAGCTGAAACAGAAATAGATATAAAAATAGATAGGCAGAATCTCCAGCAAAGACCAGCTCCAGAAGGAGAATCCAAAGTTGTAAATACTTAGGCTGACCCGAGCGTAAAGAAGAACACAAAACACTCGAGTCAGGACAATATGTACTTATATAATGTAAACCAACTTAAGTGAACTGTAATAAGGTACAAGTAACTTAAAGGATGCCTGGGTCCGCCCATCCTCTAAGGATCTGTTAAACTATTTACTATGTAGTAATATTGCGATTATAATAATGTCTACAGTAAAATAAACATACTTTTAAATAGCGTTCCGGGCTACCCATGTCACCCTTCACACATAATTGTCACAATAGTCCATCCAATATCATGATATCTCTAGATCAGGAGACTATCAGAGGATACTACACGGGATACGGAAGAAAAAAAACTCGTAGTAAAGGCTCGATATGGTAGGTGACAAGGCACACACGACAATGCCAGGGTAGATATACCAATTACGTACACGGGCTGGTGGTAACGTAGCAGCCACATACGCCCACCTCGGAACACACTCCCATATCAAAATTGGAGGATAGCCATCTAATCAATCACAAATAAGAGTATAGTATCGAAGGAATGTGTCCGACCAGAGGAGCTACCCCTTTTGGCCTGAGATCGCTCCTGTTTTAGCCACCTTATGCCAACTCACGGGAGTTGGGTCCACGTAATATACCTCAAGAACGTCGCCACCATCCTACTTCATTCTGGAAACTCCACCGCGTACACAGATGTTAAAGTAGTTTTCGGTATCGATAGAGAGTATGTCCATATCCGATCCCGGTCTCTTTAACAACCAATCGTTATTATAACCCGTAGTTATAATTTAAAAATCATAGTTTATCCTTCAAAATAAAGTATTATTTCAAATTCAAATATTTATCAAAATAAAGATCTAATCATTTCCAAACCATTTCAATATATAAAAATATCATATCGTTCAAAATTCATTTCAAATCATTATTTGAATTCAAATCCAAATATACACATTTAAATATCCTTTTTAATTCAAAGATATCATTCATTTATTATCCTTTTTAATTCAAAGATATCATTCATTTATTATCATTTCAAATCACCTTTTAAATAGTTTATATTCAAATCAAAACAATTCATTTAAACCATTTAAAAGTACAGTCATTACATTTAAAATCAAATATCCAGTTCCCAAAATTTTAGATAAATTCTGAGCTCATTTATTTAAATCAAAACCCCAAACGTTCATTACAGCCTACCGCAACACTTATCAAGTGCTACTGTAGCCCTTTGTTTAGTTTCAGATTTTAATTATTTTTCTGCTATCGTAGCACTACTAAGTGTTGTAATACCACTTAGTTATAATTATACATAGTTCATTTGTATCAACCACAGCACTTACAAAGCGCTGTAATATCATGTTCGTTAGAAATAATAGCATTTCAAAATATTGTTAATTACATTTCCAATATTCAATACAATTTCACAAACAATTAATCTTTTTTTCATTAAGCTTTTAAAATCTTATAATTTCACTTTTAAAACAATCATTTAAATATCCTTATATTCATGATTTTATAAGGTTAAATTTCCATTCAAAATAATCAATATCTAATAATAATTCACATATTAAATTCACACATTCAATTTCAATTCTTTATAATTAAATTTTAACTTAACATTTAAGTTTACATTCTCAAATATAACTCATTTTCATTTTATTTACTTAACTTAAAATTTCACCCTTTAAACAAAATTTACAAATTTCCAATTTAAGTTACATTTCAAAATTCAACTCAATATTCATTCATTTAACATTTTAACTTTATTCAAAAATAATTAATATATTATAAAAAAATCATTTTAATTCATTTTAATTAAAATATCATAAATTTATCAAATTTCCATATTTAATTTAAATTCCTTTTATCACCAAAATATAATTTCCAAAATAACTTACATTTCAAATTTTCTAACTTTACCATTAATTTATTTCACTTATAAATTCTTAGAAAATCAATAATACTCTACAAAAATCATTTTTAATTAAGTTTTAAATCAAAATATTATAATATTTACATTTCAAACATATTTTAAAAATTTTAGAAAAATATATTTTGACCACGGGTCTGTATATAATTTTCTAGCCTAAGTAAAGTGATACGGGTAATATATCATTTCAACCCGTAATTTACAAAGAAAACTCGGATTTTATCATTTCAAACCCGAAGTCCCAAGTAAACAAAAATAATTGAAAATCATTCAGGCCTATCGTTTCAGCCCATAACAATTTTCCCCTATTCTAAAGTCTGTTCGGGTTTGTGTCATTTTAACCCATAGTGATTCTAATCTAAAGGGAACTTGCAGTGTGATAAACTGATATAAATAACATAACATCATAATATACAATAACAGATGATATAACGGATGTTTAAACATGGGTGAACATCATGTGATCATAATATAGAAGATATAATATGGTGATGCATTTTACAGATTCAAATGTGATCGATTTACTAGTTATATTAGTAAAAAACTATCTGGTGAGAATAACTCACTGGTATAAGCTGGAGATGACAACAAACGAATGCACAACAGATATCCACAAAAGAACGATAGCACGACAAAGATTCGAGTGGGAGAGCCAAAGATTAATTTCCTTGAATACAATTCAAACAAAACAATATAACTACATAAGTTTTTCAACCCAAATAGTAAAAACAATGTTAGAAATGAATGCACAAAACAAAGCTAAAAGCTTTTCACTTGCTTTCAACCACCTATGCTTCAGCTATAAGTCAGAAACATATGGCTGAGGAGTGGGTTGGGATCTAGTTTTGGGTTGAACAGGTCGGCCTAGCATGGATGGTGATGGAGCAAAAGTAGTGATGCATGAAACTACACAAGCTATAAGGCAGTACAACATGATTCAATGCACCATTGGGCTCGACCAAAGCAAGACCAGGCATGGCCATGGAACAGGTGGGGTCAGGGATGATGTGGCAAAAGGTGTCAGGTCAGCTATGGCTGCTGGTAGTGGTGTATGTGGCGGCTAAGGTGGAGTGGTGAAGTGTTGAAGGCATAGGAGTTTAGCAATGCATGTATTCAGGTGGATGTTGCAAATTTTAGATGGACTAGGTCAACTATAGTGCATGACCAGGCTTTGGCAGAGGGCTGGAGGAGGTGGCAGCCAGTTGTGGTGGTGGTGGCAGCGGCTATGGTGATGGAGGAGAAAAGGACCGAGCATATAGATGAAGCAAATGCAAAGAACATAAAAAAAAACAATAAGAATTTGCATAGAAAAAAAGAAGAAAAATTACCAAGCTTTGCTTCAGGTTGATGTTCGAATTTTTGTGAGTTAAGAAGGTTTCATTTACGTGAAAAAATAAGGAAAAAGATATGGCGAAATATAGGGAGAAAGTCGGCCAAAAATTGAATGCAAATGTTGGTTGAAATGAAAAGCCAAGAATACAAAAAGTCTAGGCATACAAAAGGTTTCAAAATCTCTTCAAATTTCCAATATTTCTTTTCAATTTTATATACATGAAAAATGATGATAAAGAAAGATAAAAATTCATAAATAAAAATGAATGCATAAAATAAATATATAAATTTTAATTAAATATAATTAAATTAAGAAAATAGCAAAGAAAATAGAAACTAGGCTTTAAAATTTGAAAATAAATTCAATAAGCTTTGGAAAAATTCAAACATCACTTTAAAAATATTTAAAAGACAAAAATATATGTAACATAACATATAATACAAGTTTGAATAAGATATGATAAATAAAAAATATTATTTATATAATTTAAAATAAACAATATTGTTAAATGAAACAATTTACAACCAATATTAAAAAGAACATAACTTTCACAATATAACTCCGATTTCAACGAAACAAAAAGCGGTATTCTTAAAATTTAATCTAATTTCATAACAAAAGATAAAATTCAAATATTAAAATATTTAAATTTTAAATTTAAAAGTCAAAGTTTGACCATATTGACCAAAAATTCACTTTCTAGAAAAATATTCAATTTTATTCAGGTTTGGAAATATAATTCACACAATAATCAAAATTTATATTTAAATAACAAAATTTATTCATTTTAATAAATACAATAAAGTTTTTAAATCAGGAAATTCAATTTAAAATAAATAAAATATATAATAAAATAATCACAAAATATAGGGTTATTATAGTATTATTTAATAATAATGTAATCCTATCAAAATTGAAATTCAAAGCTAGATAAAAAATCATTTTAAGAACTGAGACATACCCAAATCATGTCCCATTTAAACTCTTGCGAATTTTCAATCTGTAAAACTTCAAATGAAACTAAATGAGCATGCTATTAAACGCTGGGAATTCCATCTCCGTAAAAAATGATCATTTTGAAATTTGAACATTTTCAAAACCAAAATCAATATCAACCATTGAAATGATTAATTTTACTATCAATTTGAAATACTATTCTAATATGGTAAGGTGTTATCTAAACAGGCTAATTTTTGGTGTGGATGTTGTTGGGTTTTATGCGAATATATATATGCCAATTTTGATTTAGGCACATAGTTTTGTAGCTAAAAAATTTCTTTTTAAAATTGGCCATACAGAAAGTGTGGATAGTCCACGCCTTCTCTTATATGTATGTTTATCTATAGGAATAGATAAGCAATTTCAAGATATTTAATTTTCACTATGATGAACTTCTTTTTAAAAAATGTAATCAATTTAAAGTTTCATGCCACTTGAAAAATTGTAAGTCAATATAAATTATTAATATATTTATGTAATCATGATTTTGTATATCTTACTGATTGAAACCGTATATAATAGTTTTCTTCATTGATTCATCTTTTCTTTTTTCTTGGATAATGCTCATGTATTTCTATTTATGCACATTTATAAATGGCACTGGTTCCTTAATGAGTGGAAACCAACCAACGTTTTCTTTTTCCAGCATTGAATATCAATATACCACATACATTATTACTTCAGCTTTCCATCTTTTGTTGCCAACTCCACATTGTTTGCTCAAATATCATGCCAATTTAAGTACCCTGTCTAAAAGGCTAGAATCTATTCTTTTCACAACACATTTGATATCTTTATTGCGGATGCAAGAAGAATGTTTGCTTGTGCACATTTGTATCATTAGTATAGTGCTAAAATTAAGGTAAATATGTCGTTTTTTGATCAAGCTTAAAAACTAATTTACGACAAGGAAGTTCCAATTGTACAGCAAGAGTTTGAACTAAAACAATGCATCCAAGTTTCCCCAAGTTTCGTCTCCAAAACAAATAAGAACCTTTTATTGTTTGCTTGCATGCTCATTATATGGTATAGTATTACATAGCATTGCTCATTTTCTAGAGTCTATACACATGATTTGAAACTTTCACATTAGAATACTTTATGTGCTTCCAGATTTGAAGACCATGGCCAAACGATTAGAATCTGAGCAATATTACATTACTTTTGGAATGTTTTTGCGGATGTCAAAAGAATGCTTTCCAATGCTTGAACCTATAATTCTCCTAAAACAATTTACTATAAATGCACCACAAGTTAATTTTAACTTTCTTCCTTTACATTTTCCATGCTGACTTTACTTGTTTGAGTTAACTTGTGTTCTTTGCCAGGCTTGAAATATTGATCATATAAACTAAAAAAGATTGGAAGAAAGTGGTGAACTATTTGGGTTTTCAAGATTCCATGAATTTTTGAAGGTTTTCACTATACTATTTCTTAATGGTTGTACTAATTAAAGATATGAATTAAGACTATAACACTTAAAGATTTTACTCACTACAAGAAATTAAATTTTTGGTGGCGCATAAAAAACGCTACCAAAACTTATGGTAGCATTTTGATAAACGCCGTGATAAATCCCGCAACTAAAAATCCATGATTTGTAGTTGCATTTATTTCAACGCCGCTATAAATCCTTTTATTGCAGCGTTCCTCAAACGCAACCATAAATATTTTTGTAGCGTTTTGAAGACGCCACCAAAAGGTTTTTTTGCTACCAATAGAATTTCCAACTTTACCCTTACTTTACGGTTTCGTTAACTCAACATCACTATATGTATTTCTGTAGCATTTTTGAAATGCTACTAAAAATTGTTGATCATTTTGTACTATTATTTATGTTATTATTTCCTGTTGATGGTCTATTTTGTTTCTACTATATCAATCAACAATCGCTCACATAATCATCATATTCAAACAATTAAAAAACATATTAATCATATAATCAAAGAAGATATCCATAACCATTCTAATACAATAGATTTTTGATAAAATAACCAAAATCACATACAATAACCATTCGTATACAAATTTACACACCAATTACTAATAAAATGTTATACCAAATTGGTGCTAACAAAACGCTCGATTAACTAGAATTCTTTGTTGCATGCACAAGTGAAAGCTAGAACCATAAAGTTCAACCTTGCTCTCTTCGAAAATCCAATGCCTGCACAAGTGAAAGCACAACATATAGTCAAATAGTTATGTTAAATCATAGGACTTTAAATATGACATCAAACATCTATAGCATTGTACAAGCATATCATACTATAAATAACGTCATACAAATAATCAAAGATTGGAATGTGAACCAAACAATTGACACGATATATACACTAAGTAAATAAACTACTTTAGACAATGCCCTTACCTTGCCATGTCCACTACTCAAGACTGCCATATCCACTACTTCAGTCAAACCACTCTTCATTTCATACAAGTCAACACATGCTCTACTTGCATAGTTTGTCACCTGCAACACATGTTAGATCTGCCAGCATAACAAATTTGCTCAGCTTATTTAGTTCGTTATCTCCCTTACTCTTGCACTGTTCTGCATGTGCAAGTCTATATGACAAGATGGAAATAATTTGTTGATTTATGTAATATATAGATAGTTACGAATAAGAAACAAAATCACATGTACCTATGAATAGGTCATGAATTCATTGCTCAAACATAGTAACACTGGAAAAATAGATAATGCAATATGATTCACAAAACCATTAGTTCAAACCTAACCAATTTTTGCATTAAAAAAACAAAAACAAAAACAAAATTCGTGTGTTAGTGTGTGATTTTTGATTTCGTTTTGATTATGTTTCTTGTTTTTTAGTTCTATTTGCGTTTGCGTTTCTCTTGTTAAAAAACATACAAAATTTATTTAAAAAATAATGCATTTGCATTACGTTTTGATTTTACAATTGCTATTTGATTTACTGTTACACTGTTTACTGCTAATACATTACTCTCTGCTACACATTATAGTAGCATCACACAATATACACTTCTTCTACTTTGCCATCTCTCAACCACAACAAAACTACCACATACATCCTCCTTGAGTCACTGACATATCCCCATACCCCCTGACCATCCACCCATAAAAACTACTTCCCATTTCTTCCCCAATACAACCACTTTCATCTGCGTTCATAGATCAACTGATCAATCACATCTACATCCTCATCTATAAACTTCTATCACCTACCCGTCATACACACAGCAAACCTACTCCTTTCCAACACCCTGTTCATCACTACATACAACATTTACCAAATACTCTGCAACCCAAACCTCTAGCATGTCTTACACTGACAACAACTACCTCTATCATCAGAAAAATGCTTTCAATTACTACCACCATCCCATTCTACCACTTCAACTTCTTGCCATTTCAATATTAACAATTTCATCAACCATCACATTGCAATTACACCCCCTGCCCTACTACAACCCACCACTGAGAACATCACTCACTGATCATCACTTTGTAATCATCCCACAAATCATCAAACTGTCACCTGCATCCCTCACATCCAACACTTATCCTAGCCGCGGCAACATTTCATCACTATAACAGATCAACAGTCATTGAATTTATCTCCACCACCAGAAATTGCAATCCCTGTCACACTCATTTACCAACCTATCCTCTACTTCTTCTTTTTTAATCACCACTTCCTAAACACACCTTCATCTGACCACAACTGACTATACAGCAACAATCTTCCCCTCTGACAGCAGGGTACAACATGCCTCAAAGTATCAGTCGATAATAACATGTGTGTTTGGTCAGGGAACCCAAATACTACATGAAACAGGTATGTAACTGTCTCAAATGGTCAAGACAGCTACAATGAATGATCAAACTCGCAAAATACTTCAACTACAAGTGAGCAGTGCACATGTATACCAGATCAGACGTCAAGGTAACAGTAGAGTATCTAGGCAACCAAAGCTTCACAAGTCAAAGACCAGAGAGACCAGAAATCAAGCTCAGTATCCAACAAAAGTATAGTCCCAGAAATGAAGAACGATTGAATCAATATCAATGCAACACTATAGGCCGAGACAGTAACCAGAAATGCACAAACCAAAACTCGACCAAGAACTTATACAAAGCATCAATATCAAATGCACAACAAATACATCATGAAAATGAACTCAACAGTGAATCGAAGTCAGTGAAGAACCCTGACTCAATCTCAGGACCAAATACAACCAAATGCCAACAATGACCAGACTCAAGTAAAGTTCGGGTCAGACCAAACTGCAACAAGACCAACTGCAGGATGGACAATATGCAAGTGAAGATGAAAAGGACCCCAGGACTCAACCCAGTGCAACAGTGATCAAATGAAGTATAACTGCAATTACTAAAGTACCCAAAGTATGGGTCAGAATCAAACAAGTCCAGATGCGTACAAGCATCGTGTAGCAGTGCAACCCAAAGTCAAGAATAGCAGCTACAACTCAAATGCAAGTTCAATGAATCAAGTGAACACTTGTATACATATACAAGCAACTAAAGTGAAGCCACAAGTGTACAACTACAACAGGCCAAATGCCATCGAGTAAACAAGATTCAAGACAGTGCACACCCTATCCATATACATGAAGTGGAAGTGGAACAGTTTCAACTAATTGTAACTGGAAAATGCAAACAACAAATATATATATAACCACAGAATCAAGTGACCGAAGTCAACAAAAATCAGCAAATTCAAAGCTGAGGGTATCACTTAATCAAACAGCGAAAATCACAATTTTAAACAAGCAAGAAATCAAAGCCGAAGTCAACAGAATGTACAAAGTCAACTGCAGTGCGAATCAGTGAACACTACAGGCATGTTGAAGACAAAGCAATGCAAACTGCTAAGTGTGGCCTCAATAATGAAGACCACATGAAGACTCAATATCAATGACCAAATTCACAAGGCAAACAGATTATCACTGTCAATAAGCACAAGTGGAATACCAACACAGCAGTGAAACTGAATTGTGCGAGTTCAAAAAATCATGGTACAGCATTTTCAAATCAAAACAGTGTTGAACCAAATTGTTTCCCGCAAAAATCAAGTTTGCAACCTAAGTCTAAAAACAACTGCAGTTTGAATCAAAGTCTGCCGAAGTATAGTTAAATTTCAAACTCAAATATTTTCACATATCAAAGCGACCGAAGTCAAAGACATGAACCACTGACTGTGACCAAAGGGAATAAAGAACGAAATCAACATCAGCAGAAATCAAAACAAACCAAGGAATCACGAAATCGCAAGTTCAAAGTCGATAAAGTTTTGAATTAGATGTGAGTGACAATTAAAATCATCCACCTCGCTTAGACGAGCACGAAGCCCACAATCGACGATCGAAGTCGGTTGGCACCTTCAATTTTGCTCGAACCCTAGTTTTTGAACGAAAGGGAAGTGGCCGCCATTTTTTTCAGACGTTTTAGGGTTTTCAAAATGAATAATGAAATAAAAGGGAACGACCTATGCTTTTTTGATAATTATCACGGCCTAAAAACAAAAAGAAATGTGGGCCACAAATTAAATTTTAAAGCCCACTTACCCTTTAATCAAATTATCAAAAGAATTTCAACCCAATAAAACTCCAATAAATTATTAAAGAATCACAACCCGACTTTAAAAACTCCAAACAGCAATTAACCCACAGATTAATCGTTTAATGACGAAAATTAATTAATGCGAAATCCCGGGTTGTTACAGACTCCCTTCCTTATAAAAATTGCGTCCCCGCAATTTTCATAATTAAAGTCGTCAATACCAATTATTTTTCTAACATAAACTGGTTAAGCTAGAAAAATAAACGTCAAGAACACAAATGCCAAAGAAATCTTTTAATTTCATAAAAGAAATTCACAAATTTTCAACAAAATCTAATTATCAAATAGACAATCAGAAAACAACAAAACTGAATAATTACAATTATCATTAATATTCAATTATCAATTAGATAATTAGAATACAAAATCACAAACAACAATATCTAATTATCGATACGACAACTAGCAAACAGCAAAATCTAATTATCAACAAAGATAATTAGGAAACACAAAATCACAAATCGCAAAACCGCAAATATCTAGTTATCCAACAGATAATTGGAAAACACGAACTTCAAAATCAACAAACGCTAACTATCAACAGAGATAGATAGAAAACAGCTATTCAATATAATCTAGAATCAATTAGAGACTAGAAAATCTCATAATCAGCAAAAATTAGCAATTATCAAAAACGATAATCAGAAATCTTAATTCAACAAATATCTAATTAACAAAAACGATGATCAGAAATCTCAAACCAACAAATATCTAATTATCAAAAATGATAATCAGAATCAACAACTATCTAATTATCAAAAACAATAATCAAAATCAACAATATCTAATTATCAAAAACGATAATCAGAAATCTCAAATCAACAAATATCTAATTATCAAAAACGGTAATCAGAATCAACAAATATCTAATTATCAAAAACGATAATCAGAAATCTCAAATCAACAAATATCTAATTATCAAAAACGATAATCAGAATCTCAAATCAACAAATATCTAATTATCAAAAACGATAATCAGAATCAACAAATATCTAATTATCAAAAACGATAATCAGAAATCTCAATTCAAAAAATATCTAATTATCAAAAACGATAATCAGAAATCTCAAATCAACAAATATCTAATTATCAAAAACGATAATCAGAATCAACAAATATCTAATTATCAAAAACGATAATCAGAATCAACAAATATCTAATTATCAAAAACGATAATCACAAACAACAAATTATCTAATTATCAAAAATGATAATCAGAAACAACAAATTATCTAATTATCAAAAAAGATAATTAGAACTCATATCAACAAATATCCAATTACCTGCAGATAATTGAAAATGACAAATATCTAGAAATCAATTAAGATAATCTAGAAAATCAACATAAAAGGTTGGATCGATCCCATCAGATGGCGAGTTTTTAAGCTACTCCGCACGTGCATTAACAAATGGCCGAAGCCTACCAAGTACTATCAACATAATTTTGGCGCCCAATAAATGACCCGAAGGTCCGCAGAGTGACCTGAAGGTCTAGTATTGGTATTGACCCAAAGGTCCAACATATGACCCGAAGGTCCAACATAGTGGCTCGAAAGCACACGAAAATCATCAAAATCATCAAAACAGCAAATATTTCAATTAACGAGTTCGAAATTAACCGAAATAGCAAACGCACATGTCCCATACCACGTGTTTTATTAAATCGTTTGATTCTCTTCATCGTTTCATTGAAAGTGCAAAATTGTATATTCCAAAAATAACATTTCACATTCTCAAACGGACAAGTCCGGAATTAAGCGAATCAGTAAAAGAAAGGGTTCATAGTCCTCGATTTTGCTGAATCGTTTAAATCGCTTCCTCATTCTTTTGAAAGCGTAAACTGTAGAAATTTTGGAAAACAATTTTATTTTTAAAACGATTTGCAAATCCGTGATAAAAACAGCAACATTAGTGACAATTTCGACAAGGAAATTGCACTTCTCAAAACACCGTAAAAAAGGATCTCAAAATCAGCATTGCGAAATAACCGCTTGAAAATTCACTTTAAATTTGAGGGTTACCGAAGTCAAAGAGACAGTAATTTTATACGTCAAAATCTCATCAAAATAATTCGCATCAAAATATAATACCAGTGAATTTTCATTCATTAAAAATGTCAACAAAATACCGTGCTTCAAAGATTTAGCATTGGTATAAAAATCCTGTTATAAAAATAACGGCAACAAAATACGTTTAAAACCAAACATCGGTTCAACGTAAAATTTAATGTGGCAACGTGCAACTTAAATTTGCACGTATACTACAAAATAAACAAAGAATTCACTCTAATATATCTTCAATTAAGATGATTCAAAACAACAAAATCTCAATAAAATCACATAACTGCAATTGCTTCGGATCCTCAAATCGGATTCGAAATTTTCAAAGAAAACAAAATAAACACAGCTATGTAAACAACAAATGAAATTTATTTCAATTTCATATTTTGATTTTTAAATCAAAAAGGTTATCAGCTATACTCAGCGAAGACGGTGTTACTTTTTCCGCTGCACGCTCTGATAAACAGAACACAAATTTCTCAATCATCAAAACACAAATTCACTTTTATTTTTAAATAAGGATATTTAAAAAATTCATCAAAATTACAAAACTTTAGTTTTGACTCGAAGCATAATAAAATATCGAAAAATAGTTGTAACACATGTTCCATCTAAGTTATGTTTTATATTATGTCCGTAAACCCCAAGCTTTGATACCAACTGTGACGCCCCACCTCTATGGTCACAATAACAAAGAGTATTAAAGGAAATATTGTCTGTTATTATGAAGAATAAGGCTGGACAGGAGCGGCCATCCGTAGTTGGGCCTTACACTAGTATTGGTTACCTCGATAGGAGTGGTATATATTTTTATTTTTCATCACTTATCTATTTACTCCCATCGACAAACCCAATTCCAGTATAAAACGAACTACGATGGTTCATAATAGTTTAGGACAATATACATAATAATAACACAGATAAGCTAAATGCGGAACACATATAACAAAAGTCTCATATATATATAACTGATGTCAGTTACAATACATGTGATACAATACATATGATACAACTACAACTGTCGACTCAGGAAGTTACATGTACAATTACATCATTGACAATAATATACATGAATATAACAACCTATACTATGACAAAGACTACTCCAAAAGATATGAAAGGACTTCATAGCTCAATCAGCAACCCAAAGCAAGATATCTACAACCTGTAATAACTCGGTCTGACCCGAGTATTAAATTCAAAAGAAAATAATATACGGGTCAGTCTAATTCAAACTCAGTTACTAACGCACGGAAGCAATAATAATTAAATAACAATTAGACGGCAGTCAAAAATAGTCTTACCTATCCAATCCTTTAATAAGGAAATTAGATAACGGTAATTATAACACGTAACAGTGTTAAACAACAAATCAGCAAATTCCAATTTTTCAACAAAGATAAATTAAAGTATTATCCATGAAAATAATTTAGAAAACATAAGAATAGCCTAAACGGCAATTAACAACAAAATCTAATTATTAATTAAATAATTAGAAACTAATAGTCTAATTATCAAAAAGATAATTAGATATCAAGAAAACCATCAAATTAAACCAAATCAAAATACGATTCAAAGTATTGAATTGGACGCACGAAACAATTCAAACAATTGAAATATCAATTAAAATATCAATTCGGGTAGGGCTGCAGTACACGCACGCGTGTACTGCCTCGCCACTACAGCATCTGGAATACGCAAAAGATCAATAAATCCATAGCAAATAGAATATTAATAAAAGCAATACCGTGTGGCTGCAGTACACGCTCGCGTGCACTGCCTCGCCACTACAGTGATGATGCCATCACAACTCCCAATATTAACAGCAAGTCGAAACTGTAGAGGTCAAGTCACTACTATCAGGACTCAACACAACTACAAACAAAATGAGACTCCAAAAACGAGCACAAGGTCAAACCCAACTATTAGCTGGATTCAGCACAGGTATAATTTCAAATGAAATGGTCAAGATGTAAATATGAAGCCTCGACCCAAGATAAATTCAATCGACAGAAAACAGTGACTGCACAGAGACGGCAGGGTACAACACGCCTCAAAGTATCAGTCGATACTAACATGCATGTGTGGTCAGGGAACCCAAATACTACATGAAACAGGAATGTAACTATCTCAAATGGTCAAGACAGCTACAATGAATGATCAAACTCGCAAAATACTTCAACTACAATTGAGCAGTGCACATGTATACCAGATCAGACGTCAAGGTAGCAGCAGAGTATCGAGGCAACCAAAGCTTACAAGTCAAAGACCAGAGAGACCAGAACTCAACAGAAATCAAGCTCAGTATCCAACAAAAGTATAGTCCCAGAAATGAAGAACAATTGAATCAATATCAATGCAACACTATAGGACGAGACAGTAGCCAGAAATGCACAAACCAAAACTCGACCAAGAACTTATACAAAGCATCAATGTCAAATGCACAACAAATACATCTTGCAAATGAACTCAACAATGAATCGAAGTCAGTAAAGAACCCTGACTCAATCTCAGGACCAAATACAACCAAATGCCAATAATGACCAGACTCAAGTAAAGTTCAGGTCAGACCAAACTGCAACAAGACCAACTACAGGATGGACAATATGCAAGTGAAGATGACAAAGACCCCAAGACTCAACCCAGTGCAACAGTGATCAAATAAAGTATAACTGCAATTACTAAAGTACCCAAAGCGTGGGTCAGAATCAAACAAGTCCAGATGCGTGCAAGCATCGTGTAGCAGTGCAACCCGAAGTCAAGAACAGCAGCTACAACTCAAATGCAAGCTCAATGAATCAAGTGAACACTTGTATACATATACAAGCAACTAAAGTGAAGCCACAAGTGTACAACTACAACAAACCAAATGCCATCGAGTAAACAAGATTCAAGACAGTGCACACCCTATCCATATACATGAAGTGGAAGTGGAACAGTTTCAACTAATTAAAACTGGAAAATGCAAACAACAAATATATATATAACCACAGACTCAAGTGACCGAAGTCAACAAAAATCAGCAAATTCAAAGCCGAGAGTATCACTTAATCAAACAGTGAAAATCACAATTTTAAACAAGTCAGAAATCAAAGCCGAGTCAACGGAATGTACAAAGTCAACTGCAGTGCGAATCAGTGAACGCTACAGGCATGTTGAAGACAAAGCAATGCAAACTGCTAAGTATGGCCTCAATAATGAAGACCACATGAAGACTCAATTTCAATGACCAAATTCACAAGGCAAACAGATTATCACTGTCAACAAGCATAAGTGCAACACCAACACGGCAGTGAGACTGAATTGTGCGAGTTCAAAAAATCATGGTACAACATTTTCAAATCAAAACAGTGTCGAACCAGATTGTTTCCTGCAAAAATCAAGTTTGCAACCTAAGTCTAAAAACAACTGCAGTTTGAATCAAAGTCTGCTGAAGTATAGTTAAATTTCAAACTCAAATATTTCCACATATCAAAGCGACCAAAGTCAAAGCCATGTACCACTGACTGGGACCAAAGGGAATAAAGAACGAAATCAACATCAGCAGAAATCAAAACAAGCCAAGGAATCATGAAATCACAAGTTCAAAGTCGATAAAGTTTTGACTTATATGTGAGTGACAATTAAAATCACTCATCTCGCTTAGACAAGCACGAAGCCAACGATCGACGATCGAAGTTAGTCGGCACCTTCAATTTTGCTCGAACCTTAGTTTTTGAACGAAGGGGAAGTAGCCGCCATTTTTTTCCGTACGTTTTAGGGTTTTCGAAATGAATAATGAAATAAAGGGGAACGGCCTATGCTTTTTTGATAATTATCACGGCCCAAAAACAAAAAGAAATGTGGGCCATAAATTAAATTTTAAAGCCTTCTTACTCTTTAATCAAATTATCAAAAGAATTTCAACCCAATAAAATTCCAATTAATTATTAAAGAATCACAACCCGACTTTAAAAACTCCAAACAGCAATTAACCCACAGATTAATCGTTTAATGACGAAAATTAATTAATGCGAAATCCCAGGTTGTTACCCCACTCTCCTCCTAAAAAGAAAAAAGAAAGAAAACAACTTACCAACTGCTGTGACCACAGCATCTCCTTGGCACCTCGAATAACCTCCATCACACGAAATCGCCATCGCCAATAATCGCACACGCGACCATACATCGCGAACCCACGAACAAATCGACAGTGAGAACAAATCGATCCACGAACAACCTCACAATTTCCAACTGCCATCACCTCTACCTACAACATCAAGTCGAGCTTCAATTGCCGCCAGTTCATCCTCCATCAACCATCAGTCATCATCAGTTCCCACCTCTGACAACTCCACATCAAAGCACTTTCAACCGCGACCTGGTTAGCTTCCACTCACCTCGCCTGCCAATCGAACCACTTTGCACCCTCAAATCAAACAACAAACAACATGCAAAGTTAAACCCGCAAAGACCCACACTTCGAACAACTTCACGAATCCCCAAACTTGAAAACCCTAAAATCACAGTTCTAACCTCAGCAAATTTCGGCTTTGTGAATTTCGTTATGAATTGAATTTTTTTTAAGAAAGAGAATGAGGTGATTTCAATTGCAATTCGACTTTGAAATATACGAGAGAATGAGGAGAGAGTGTAATTTCAACTTTGAGATACATATAAGCATAACTCCATATTTAGCTACAGACCTTTGCTTTTATTCACAGTTTAGCATTCTAAGGGAAAACACACACATATCCACTTCTACATACCAACACTTCACAATAGGAAATAAAAACAAATATATTTCAATACTCTTTTGTCATACTCCTTTATAACTTTCGATAAGTGAAAAGTTATCAATATCAACTAAAGAAGCAAGAACGGATAGTTTCATGTACTTCTGGTGTACTAAAGTAGGTAATAATTCTGTTTGCTGGCCTCTAATCACTATCAACAGCCTAGAGAAAATAATAATAATGTCCAAATATAGTGTGTTTGTTTTCTCACAATAGAGGACTACTTTGCATTTCCATTATATAGTTTAAATAAGATATCGATTTCTAGCAGAAAAGCATTTATAATGCTCCAAAATATCATCACCAAAATTAGATGAATATACTCAAGTATGTCAAAAAAATTAATTTTTTATGCGTTTCATTTTAAACATCGATTTCATATATGTATTGTTATTTGTTATCCATATGATTCAAATTTCAAAAAGAAGCCAATGGGTTGATATTTTATCCATTAATTTATATAAGAATATAAATTGTACAAAAAATAAGTATATTAATACATTACCAGCAACTCAATATCATTATCATCTATATTTCATGTAGTAGTGATCTTCTTGCTCCAGCAACCTTTATGCAGTCGGCAAACATGTTGTAACTACTACAACAAGTTATTTTGTTGACCACCACCAGCGATTTGCGTCCTGCAAGCATGTTGCACATTCACTGAGCAGTTGTAGCTGCGGCAAACATAATGCACCCTGCAATATACATTATTTGACATGCAAAAACCCGGCAACCTACATTGTCTAAATTGAATAATCAAAATTCAGAAAATAATTTTGAGGGAAATTGCATAGTCCGTGACTCATTTACATCGTCATCCCAATTCCATTTTGTATTTTCCATGACAAACCCACGAAATCTTCTAACGTCGTCACCTTCTAATTCTTTCTAGACAATGTTTTTAGATCTTTTACTAGTATTACTTAAATTTAATCCTTTAATTGGCATTTAATTATCACCCTATGTGTTTTAATTGTCAATTTTTTTATTTTCAGTAAATTACAAGTTTTTAAGTTTAAAATATTCATCCACAACGTATGCAAGGCAAGAAGTCATCGCTGGACAATTCTTTTTCAATAATTATGAACATATAACAGAACTACATATCATGTCATAAAAAATCAGTGCTCAAATGCGAACCTTATGACTTGTCACATTCAATAATAATCTTCAGAATTCAATTCCTGTTCTATCCAGTATTGATGAGACTGACAAATACATCTCTATATCTGAATGAAAAAAAACGTATAAATGCAATAATAAACACATGGGTGATATCAATACTTGATATGAAAAATAAAAGCTTTCAGATTGACAGATCTTAATTATATAGGTACGCTGGAAGTTTATCAACATGTAAATAGCGTATTTAATAGTATGCAAACTAGCTGAAAAGTGCATTTTTTGCGAGACATAATGCTCCACCACTTGTACAAACCATAACTGTAAACTGTAATTAACATTGCAACTCTAAGAAACGAAAGCTAAACTTGGAACTTTTTTTCACTAACTTATTTGTCATATAAGAAAAGTAGGGTGTGTATATAACACCAAGGACACGGTTACTGCGATTACTAAAATGATTCGTCTTCAAAATATATAATTCATGTGTGCTCCTAAGTGAAATTTCCACTGAGCTTCACGTTCATTTTCCCAAAAGGTTCCTCTATGATATACTTTTGCATCTTCTTTTTCATTGTAATTTTAAGTTTCTATGACATAAATTTCATTCAGTTTTGAACTGGAGCCCATTGAAACATCTTACACCATTGTTCACATATCGTTATATTTTCAATTATTAAATTGCAGAGGACAATTATTCGTAGTTTTTAATATTAAGGTTTCTATATTTTTCCCTTGACTGACCAGTTACCAATTTCGACTGCTTCCAAACGCTGATTTTGATTCAATTATAGAGCTACAATAATTACAGACTAACACTTTTAAAAATTTATGGATTATAATTTAAAATCCATAAACATGTACTCATGATTTTGATGAATGATATGATTTATATTCATACGGTGACTCTAACAAAAAATGTACCGATACAACTTGTAAATTAAAGGATTAATGATTGGCAAAGCGTTTTAAGCTTAAATTTATGTTACCTTCATATTGTTGTGCCTGTATCTCTTATAAGGATAACAAGCCTGTGTTGAAACATAGAAAAATAAAAAAAACACATGAAAGCCAAATATGTCTTGCATATGTCATCGTAATTCAATTTGTAACAAATGGTTTTATCTCGTATATTAGAAATTCTACTATAGATACAAATATTGATTATCAAAAATTTTAACCATCAAAAATTAATTTTCAACTTCGTAAACTTGTATCTACTACAAATGCAAATTTCGAATTAGACTCGTATGAATTTAAAGGAATTCTGAAGATCGAATTCCTCAAATTTAAAAAAAATCACTTCAGATTCGTGTCATAAAATGCATACCCTGAAGTGAGCGAAAGCGGAGAAGATTATGGTGAATGCTGCGTCAAATGAAAACAGTGCCGCTGAATGAATATGTGAGCTTGAAGTGGAACGGATGAGGTAGGGTTTGAAGTTATTCAAGGAACGATGATTGGGGTAAGAGTCGAACATCTTGTTTTGAAATGTATTTGATTTAGGGTTGCTTATTTTGGGGAAATAGTCGAATCGTTCTAAGTAGCAGAGGAATAGCAAGGCGGTAATCTTTTGGGTTATGTTTATTTGGGCAAACGCGGAATTTTTTTAAAAAGGCGGGAAGTGAAATATTGTTTGTTGAATTTATATAATAAGGTGAAATATTATTAGTTGCATTTACATTCAAATGCCACCAATGTTTGCAACCAAAAGCCAGTTTTCTTGTAGTGACTAAAGATCTGAATTATGTTGCTAAAATGAATGTGTGAACCATTATTTTGCATACATTATTAACACTATAATTGATATGTGTTTATTTAGGTATTATGTTATTCAGTTTGTATTTTCCATCATATTTAATTTTGAATGATTGTAATGTTGCATGCAATAATTGTTTGTTATTGTCAATAATATATATATTGTCTATTTGAGTACTGTAATAAAGATTTCTGATTATGGCTTTTTTGCATCAGGCATAAATAGCTGATGCAATAGAGGAATTAGTTTGCACCGGTTGTTATAAAAAAACTAATGCAACAAAGAAGTCTTTTAAACCCAAAGACTCTTATGTTGCATCGGTTTCCAACAACAACCTATGCAACAAGTTCCTTTCTTGCATCGGTTTTCATTACAACCGATGCAACATGAGGGCTGTGTCCAAGCAACCAACCGTATTTTGTACAAGTTGTTAGTAACAACGATGCAAAAAGGACCGTTTTGCATCGGTTTTAGAATTGATGCAAAACTTTAAGCCTGTTATATCGGTTGCATATGCATCAGATGTTGAACTGATGCAAAAAGGGGGTAAACAACCTATGCAAATGGCCTGTTTTGTAGTAGTGATTCTTGACGATAAAATTATTGATTGGATGTGTGGATATCGTATTGTTAACTGTATTAACTATTTGGATGACTTACTGTTTATATTGTTGGTATAGATACATTCTCACCCTTGGAGCAAATGAGACCCTATTACGTTCCCGTGTAAGAGCGGATGACCCTTTGTATACAATCGCGCCTTGAAGCAGTTAACTTAAATTTTATGATTATATATTGTATGTGATGGACGTGGACAGGTCAAAGAAATCCAACAAGATTCCTCACACTGTTGATTTTATTTTCATATAATTTGATATATGATATGATGGATGCTATATTTGATGATATGGTTATGATTTTGCTTATTTACGGCTTTAGTAGCATTGGCCCTTATTTTTGGCATTTTAAAGTATTATAAACTAATGATTTGATTTAAAAAGGGATTTCAAAGTGATCTTGGAATTTATATATGTTTTAATAATTTTTCTTGAATTAACTAAATGGGAAATTTATTGTAAAATAAAAGTATGATTTTTGGACATTATAAATTAATATTTTTGTAAACTATTTTAAATAGAGATTTTTCAACTGTAAAATAAAGATTTTTAAAATCTTAAAATAATTCCTGCTTTTATAAAAAAGAATATGCTTTTTAATGGAAAATAGAAATATTTTGGATATAAATATTTATGAACCATTTTATACAAAGTAATATATATATATATATGTATACACATATATTAAAGATTATTTACAAATGTGGGATTTATAAGTGTGATAAATTATAAAAGTGATATTTTACAGATGAAGTGAAGATTTGTATAATTGTATTTTGTTAATAAAAGTATGGATTCATAAGCGGTGTTTATAAATTAAAGGAAACTGTCACCATTTAATAAATTGGTGAAATAAATCAAATAGTGGATTTATTATTAGACGTGGAATGATATTTTAGAAATTAGTTGACTCTATTTTGGAAATTGAAGGTGAGGGTGAATTGGGAATGTTAAACGATATTTTATAAGTAGAAAGGAATTTATAAAAGGAATTTATCCATATAGTGGAAACACTAAAAACGGATGGTGATTGATGTTTTTAAATGGGATTTATGAATAAGTGAGATTTATAAAACGAATAGAGTTATAAATGGAGTTCATAAATAAAGGGATTTTATGAAAGGAAATATTATAAAAGAGAAAGAGATTTATAAATATAATTGTACAAATATGGAAATGATCATGTTGGAAATTAAGTAAGGATTTTTATCGAGGAAATATATTTAGATTTTAAAAGTTGTTTATTTATATTAATATTGTTTTAAAGTTGTTTATCAATATTTTGAAACGTTAATTATTTAAATTAGTAATATGGTTTGAAATTAATTTTGAATATTTATCAATCAAGTTTCGAAAATTTATTGTTATTTATAATAATATTGAAGATAAATTATTATTGTTTTATTTAGTATGTTTTGGAATTTACTGATTATTAATTTAAAATGTTTTAAAGTAAGTATTTATTTATCTACAATATTTACTGTTATATAATAGTGCTTCTAAGAAAATGATTAGAATACATTTATAAATGTTTTCGAGATTTATAAATAGAGTTTATAAACTGATATGGGTTTATAAGAGGAATCTTATAGCATGGCTCGGAAAACTTAAAGGAAAATTGTAAAGGGTAAAAAGAGTTTCATAAATGGTCTTGGATATTTATAAAAAAAAATAGAAATGGAATTATAGATTTATAAAAGGTGTTGTATATCTGGTTTGTGGGGTTATAAACAAGAGTGTATAAATTGACTTGGATATTTATAAATGAATTTTAGAAATGAATTTACAGATTTATAAAGGGAGTTTCATAACTGGTTTATGGGGTCATAACTGGTTTCGAAGATTTATAAAATGGTTTATAAATGGTTTTTAAGGTTTAGAAGGGATTTTTAAATAATTTTTGAATTGTATAGAAAGGAAATCTTTATTTTTGGGGTATGCTTATAGTTTAAAATAAGTGTGTGGATATTTTTCTAAGTATTGGAAATATGGTGTTGTCGATATATCTTTGTAAAGGTATTTTTATACCAGTGATTTACAAAGTGATCCTAATTAATGAAAGGGCCATTTAAGAGGCTTAGTGTTGCTTGGTGCTTAACCAATGTGGGTTTCTCCTACGGAATTAAATCCCTAATTGAATATTTGTTATTTTTTAGTTAACTAATCGACTATCGAATTTGGACCCCAATACGTAACTTTGGAAATATCTGGAGAAACTCGTGAGTTATATGGCAAAGTCATCTCCGATGATGTTGTACTGTGTATAAATCCCATTTCATTCTCCTAGGACAGGGATAAGGAAATCCCTCCACTAACTGTTAGAAGGTGATCTCTGTTCTTATCTTTGACTATTTATTTCCTAAAGAACCATGGTTGAGTTTACCGAGAATTATCGAAAAGTTGTTCCGAAGAGATCAGGATCAGACATATTATTCAAATACCACTTCGATCCAACTCAAGCATTTCAAAGTGAAGACATCCTGAAGATGACGAAATTAAAAATGGAGCTCTCAAGTGTTTCGTTCAGTCCCAGAATGAACTTGTATGGATGAATGCTGGTATTACATGGTTTTCTAGAGGGCAGTATTAGCGTTCTAAGTGAAAAGTGCTATATAAAAGGTAAAACATAGCCTCAAGCCTTATCAACCGAGAAATTACAAAAATCGGGCATGCAGCAGGGCCAAGTGGGTCACTCCCATTAGGGTATGATCATTCCAAATCAAGATCGTTTACTATTTACTCATGTATGCTTCAAGCCCATTAACAAGTAGGGTGATTATATTCGGTGCTACTAGTCAAGTGGTAAGCCAATCCTGAGTGGCAAGGGTACAAGATGTTCTTGTCGGAACCTAGTGCATTTTATCTGGAGATGTACCATCGGAAGGTAGTTCCTTACCTTGTCATAGTATGGAATCCATTCTCCCGTACGAGTCTTTACAGTTTTAGTTGTATACCTATTATGTTGAAATTTAATTAATGTAAAATTTTCGACTACAATTAATAAGTATTTGTATTCTAAACATTTTTATAATATCAGAGGACTTTCTGTGAAAATATTTTGATTATTAGCAGACAGTATTTGTAACTTTGGAATACCTATTATGTCAAAATATTTTCACAGAAAGTCCTCTGATATTATAAAAATATTCTTGCTGATGTCTCGTAAGAAACTCGAAAATAACACCGTCGCTGCTGTAGTCATCAGCAAAATTATTTTTTAGCGACCGAAGTGAGCTTAATGTTTTCTTATCTCTTTTATATTCCATTTTATTATATTTGTAATCAAATATTTTCATAATAATATCATCCTTTGAAAAACAATTTTCAAAATTACCGGGATTTGAATTCTTAATTTCTTATTTCAAATCCATTTTTATTTATGACCCATATTTATAAATATACTTATAAAATTTCATTTCTTGTTTTTTATTTATAAATCACATTTATAAATCATATTTATATAATTTAACTTATTACATAATATCGTTTAACAAATGTTGATTATTTTAATTACAATTAATACTTCATAATTCACATTTATAAATTCACTTTCTTATATAACTCATTTTACAAATGTTTATCTTTGTTTAAATTATATTAAACCGCTTTTATTGACATTATACTTTAAATCCAACCAACATTGTAACGACCCGCTATTTTGGACTATTCGCATCCGCACATGTCGGACTTGGATAATTCAAAATACCGAATTGTTAATTTAAATTTGGCAAAGCTCAGATATACAGTAAATAAATAATCACAGAATCACTGACACAGAGTAATAATATGCAGCGGAAGTAAAAGAGAGAGTAGTTCATGAAGCTACTAATAAACATATAAGATACATCAGAGTTTACAACAGAAGAGTAATACGATACATCGGGTACAAATCAGAATACATCACTGGAATCATCGAATACTGAAAGCAGAATAGATGGCTGGATCTTCAAGCAAAGCTCCAACTCCAAAGGTGAGTCTCGAATACTGGACCACTCAGTCTGACCCGAGCGTAAAGCAAAAATACAAGACACTCGAGTCAGGATTAATATTCTCATATCAATAAATCCAACTCAAGTGAAATAGCAATCGAAATACAAGTAACTCAAAGGACGTTGGAATAACCATCCTCTAAGGATCCGTTAAACTATCTACTATGTAGTAATATACGCTAAATGATAATGTCTATCAGTAATATAAAGTATCAAAATAGTGTTAAGGCGTTACCATTATCCCCCTTAACACATTTTATAAGCATCATAGTCTATACAGCACTGTAAACTCCACCGTAAACTAGTGGGATATCAGGGAGTACTCCATAGGTATAACACAGAACAAATTCGTAGTGGTCGCATATATAGGGATACAAGTATGACAAGGCACATGCGGCAATACCCAAGGTAGTGAAACTACCGTTTGCCTGATCCGGACTGGTGAGAACGCATCGCCGCAGCGATCGCAACACCGCGAAACAACACTCCTGAAAAGTACGAGGGTGCACCAATCGATAACAAGTAATGAGTAGTAGTTATGAAGAAGTGTGTTCGCTCGAGGTGGCTAACCCCATTTGGCCCGGCACGGCTCCTGATTTTAATCATTTCCAATTTTGACACCAGTGTCAAGGCTATCCAATATCGTTCACTTTCTTCAATCATCAACGTTCGCCAATCCAATCACTTCATTCTGGATCATCACTCCGCGTATAGTTATTAAAGTGGGTTTCGGTTTAGACAGAGAGTATGTCCATAACCGACTCCAGTTTCTTTAATAACTTTCGTAATTATTACACCGATTGGTCCTTTAATAAATTTAAAACCAAATCACATTCAATTTCAATTAAAATTCGTAAATCAACATTTCATTTATCTTCCGAAATCGATTTCCATAATTTACGTTTCAACATTCCAGATTACCATTTCGAAGTCTTACAATTCAATTTCAATTTTTATTTAAACAATTCAAATATTGATTCAAGTTCGTATATTAGTTCATTCCGAAAACATTTAAATTAATTTAATTTAACATTCAAAATCAATTTCAATTCATTAATCGATTTCATTCAATATTCGTTAAGTTAGTTTATCATTCAAACAGTTTCCATTAAATTTTCAATTCATTAAATCAATTACTTAAGTTCAACCTCATTATATCAACTAACACATTAAATTCAATTAGATTCGTCAACTCAATTCTTTAAATTACAAGCCTTACAGTTATTACAATAAAACGATTTTATTTCTTGTTAAAGAAATTCAATTTGATTTATTCACTTACTTAAATTTTCCAAACTAAATTAAATAAGAAACCCAATTTCATTTATTAACAAAGTTCGAATTCACTTATTCAAAAGTTCAATTTCTCTTATCAAAGAATTCAATTTTTATTCGATTATCGAATAATTCAATCTTTTTCAATTATTAAATAATTTCAATCTTAATTATTAATAATTTCAAAACATAAAAATTTCAAACTTAAATATAAATTTGACTTAATTATTAAATCATTTCAAATTTAATTCAATGAATAATTCCAAATTTTATCGTCAAATAATTCATTTCAAACAACGCTCTGCATCATTTATTACATTAATATTTTGTTTCAAATTCCAATATTAACAATTTCCTTTAATCAAAATTTACGTCCAACTTTTTATTTCAAAACCTTACTATTCAAATAAAATCTTTATTTTATTTCAAATCAAATTATTGACCAATCAGGTTTATTTAATTCTCTATCCTAAGTCAAGTTCATTTTGGGTATTTATCATTTCAACCTGATTCCAATTCCAATTCAAAAAATCAAAACATAACAAAGGGAACTTGCAGTGTGATAACTGGGATGGTGTCAAAGTAAATAAACAAGCAATAACAACAATCAAACATAATCCAATAATCAATTCAAATAATCCCGAAATAATCGTATTAATTCACATTGTTGTTTGTGCGAATTAATATAATTATTTCTAGAATCTACACTATCATTTCATGTAGATTAAAGATCACTACATTACGGTTTTTCACTTGTCGTTCAATTTCAATTCTACAACAATTTATTCAATATACGTTCAAGGTTCAAAGTGTGATTTATCAAATTCCACATGTCGATTAACTTAACAATTAAAAGGGGTCAGATTATTCAAATTAACTAATCAAATTCAATACATATGTCGATTCACATTTTTAAACTATCCTACGTCAAATTCAATTGCATAATATTTATCACTTTATACATTGCAATTTACATCCAATATAAACAACAATCAATCAATCAATTATCAAGCAAAATGGATTATCATCGCATAAATAATTAACAGATAATGGTGTCAGATGTCATAGGTGAACAAATGCAGGTAATAGCATATATAACAGAGTAAATAACTAACAGCAGCATATTTCAATTGTCGTTTCAATTGAAATCAAATTTAATAAATAAAAGAATATTAATCGTGAGTGATTGCTCACCTTTCGAGGCTAGAGAATACAGAAGGTGACACAGATACGCACACGGGTACGGCCACTGAATTTGAATTGCGAATCCAAGTAACTCTAGATGGACACGATTCGATGAATGAACTGGCACGACAGACAAAGCTGATAAAGTGAATCGACGAGAACTAATCAAAATCAGTTGATATATTGGAAATGAGATGTGTACTATACTAATATTTTCCTCAATGAATATTCAAAATACATTTGTGAAATGACATATTTACATATTACATTTATTAAAATCAGACATATACCTTAAATACAATAATATATACTACAAAACAAAAAAATACCTGTAACTAAATATATATATTCAGGTAATATATAAAATCCTATAACAACTTTGTAAGACTAAAACTATAACCAACCAACTATAAACTGTTTATTACAATATATAACTCAATAGCAATGAAAGATTGACAATCTATGTTCAACATAACCAAAACTACTTATATATATGTACTGCAAATTTTCTTCTTCGCGGCACTAACAAAACAATAAGCTTTTATAACCATATCTGCCTAGAAATATATAATATATATAACAAATACCAAATATATATGCAGATTTTGACTAAATATGCAAACTAATATATTTATGCAGGCTTGAAACTGGGTAAAAGAAAATATGTATGCAACTTAAAATATGTACATATACTTTTAATAAAACATGTAACAAAACAAAAAAAACAAAACTACAAGATATATAAACACGGTTTACTTTATAACATATGTACAGAAATGATTTATAACACAACTTCATACTATATATAAAGTTTACAAAACTTACATCACTTAGTATATATAAACAACTACTTAAATAAAACTGGCATGCTATAACTTCATTAACTGTCATAATGTATAGTTTAAATCAACATGTAACAGGTTTAAAAAAATTCTATATATAAAAAATAACTGATACCTTATACAAATGCAAACTTACACATAAATGCATTTACGCAAAGATATAGCATCCTATACATATATACTACAAATACGTATCTGCAGCATATGATGTATTTACGTAACAGTTAATAAACTATATATTATAGAACTTGTGCATAACAACCTATAAACTATATATATATACACAATTTGAACTTCTCGGACATATGCTGACTAATTTAAATCCATTACTTTAAACAAATTTTAAAACATAAAATATAACACTATATTTTACAATTATCTATACTAAAAATATAACAAAACTGCTGTACGTGTTAACTAATAATATAAAGCCCTGTAACCTTTTATAAATAGATAACGTAAGGATCAAAGTCTTTTTTTTTATATATTTGAACTAATGCAAAAATCTCTGCCTATATACTATAGAATGCATGTAAAACAACTTAATTTGAAATTGCATTCGACTACAACTATATATACTAAGCAACACATTTATATATATCCTTAAACAGTGAAATATATAAAATATAATATACATAGATTATATAGGTATACTGCACACGCGCACATATATTTTAAAACTGTAAAAGTAAAAAAAAAAAAAAAAAAAAACCTATGGACAAAACATGCAAGCTTACAATCTAATTTAATATATGTAACTTACAGTATGTATATAAAGAAAGCTTGAGCTCGGCTAGGAGAGTAGGGGGCGATGGCTACAAGATTTGGTGGAGATGGAGTAGATGGAGGGGATCGACCAAGTTAAGGGGAAGGGTTGCTTGGTTGTGGGTGATGGGTGGTGAGTGAGCTCAGGCTTGCGTGAGATGGTGGGCCAGAGGGTGGGTCTGATTTCCATGCTGGGTGCTGCCGATGGCGTTGGTGCGTGTTGACGCAGGTGGCAGAAGACGTGAGGCCGAACAGTGGGTGGAGCTTCCATTATCAGGGTGACAAGAGGAGCTACGGGGTGTGGAATTTAGAGCGAAAGCTTGGCGTTCTGTGGCTCCGGGTGCTCGGCGGGTGAGCTTTGGTTTCGGTGGAGATGAAAGGTCGAGCAAGGCGAGAGAAACAAGGAAAATCTGTTGCGGTGGGTCGAGCATGGGAGGTTGCGTGAAAAATTTATATAAGTTAAAGGCCGAGCATGGCCAAAGGTGGTGGTTGCATGAAAAAAAACTGTTACGTGGGAAGCAAGGGAAAGCAGAGAGAGAGGTAGCTCGAGGATGGGAGGTTGGGTGGCCAATGAATTGACGGTGGTGCTAGCTTCGGCCATGGTGTGGAAACTGAGAGGCTAGAATAAAAGTGAAGGAGAGGAAGAAGAATAGGTTCACGTCTTTACATTCCTCTTTTATTTTCTTCAAAGCAAATAATGGATGAACGTTCAAAACAATAATAAATGAACGTATTGAAAAATGAATCAATGTATGCTGAAACTCATAGAATGCAGAAAGTCACTTAATAATTAATCACAAGGCTTTTGAGTTATACGATAGCAAGTTGAATGGATAAAGAAGTCAAGTGGTCACAAACCAAAAGTCACCAAAAACGGTACGATACAGTTACCGTTTTGCGAATTCGGATCTGAATCGGACTTCAAAACACAGGATTGAGTATACCGTGGAGATCGGCACGACTAGACGATCAAAACGGTATACTGGTATCGGTGATTCGATTGAATTATAAAAATTCAAAATTTCTACCTGCGGAAAATGCGTAAAAATCGCAGAAAATTAAGATCGACGGAGCCAAAAATGTCCGAATTTGGAAAAATGACAAACTGACAACTTGCTCAAAAGATGCTTTAGAATTTTTCTATGTTCAAATATTTTGGTTCCAAAAACATTTATTGTCGTCGCTTTTTAACTGATTCTATTGAAGTAAATTTACGCGCGAAATAAGCTTTCGTATTTTCGAACGAAAATTTACCAGTTGCTATGTTTAACTGGACGCATTCCAAATATCAAATTTATATTTAAAAATTTTATCGTTTAAATTCCATAAAATTTTAATTAATAACGTTATTAAAACCGGTTAAATTTACGGTCGTTACATTCTCCCCCACTCAAAACTTTTCGTCCCCGAAAAGGAAGGAAGTAGGAGAATAGAAACAACCAAAAGAAAATAGACTTGAATTACATAATAACAGTTAATTTAAACCATATAAATTTCAATTTAAATAAGTTCATATTCAACAATTTTGTTTTTATATTCAAGATTTTCATTAAATTTCTTTGATTTCACATTTATTAATGCTAGGTACAAAAGTTTCTTTCAAATGAAATTCAATTTAAATTCAATTAATTCAAGATATCTCATTAAGTTGATTTAATTACAATTTTATTAACTTTCAAAACAAAATTTTCATTTTATCAATCACATCCATTACTTAGTTTACCTATTATTCTATTTATCTTCGTAAACATTTTATAATTAAAACTTAAGGGTAAAACATTTATAATACACACTCAAATTTGTTTATAAAGACATTTTATACTATATACTATCCAATTTCATAGTTAACTTTTGAGCGATTTAGGTAAGTTATATTGAATGCGAGTATTATACAAGTAAAATGTCTAATTTAATTATTCAGGCTTAAATTTTTATTCAAGATTTCGATTTCATTTTATAATTGAAATTATTCTTTAACATAAATTTAAGAATTAAATTTTCGAGCAACTTCAAATTTATTTAGAGATAAATAAATATATATAATATATCAAATCAGGTTTAAATCATATATCAATAAATATATTACAAATTAAATCATACTTTAAGAAATTCAAATCAATTTATTTTTCAAAACAAACCATAGCAAAGCTATCGAATAGTCTCTCTACTTCGAAACTCGAAAATGAATGTCGATGATGCGACCGTCATTACCGAAATTATTTTCCAGCGACAAAACAAGAGAGCACTGATTTAAAACTTTAAACTTCTTTGAAATGATTTCTATTTGAAAGCATTTTAAATATTATACACTTTAAAACTTTAAAATCGAAGTTTGAAATCACCGGAAATTAAATTCTCAAATTCTAATTTTAAATTCACTTCAAATTCCAATCAAATTTATACTAAGTTACAAATCATTTATATTATGAAATAGTCAATGGTTTACAAAACAATCAATGAAAATCAAATAACATAATTTAATTAACCAATTCATTTAACAATTATCAGAAAGTTTCTTATATGTATACTATAATCGTACACAATTTACTTCGTTTACCAAATTTGAAAATAATATTGTGTCAGTTTGTTATGTTCAAGTGTTTTGGAAATCCTATCGATAGCGCTGATCAGACGGATCGATCGGAAATCTAAATCAACATCAATAACTCAAACAACACAATATATATATATGACATTTAAATGTTAATTTACAAATACATTTCTTTGCTCGACGATACAAGAATGAATTTTCAAAATAAGGACAGGGTTTCAAATTTTATGGACTCAATCAAAGAATATTTTTTTTTATTCGATAATAAGTTCAAAAGAAAAGATAAGGTGATTCAATTAACAGAATCAGGAGATGGATAAGCTTATTTAATTCACGGGCACCCTTAACTGGGTCGACCGTAACTTCAAGAATAAGATGGATGCTGAATTTCGAGGTAAATCAATATTCGATCTCAAGAAATGGAGTTCAGGTATAGCAGGAGATAGATAGCATCGAAAACCGAGGATACAGAAATCTTCGGTAAATCGATGTCTATTGTAAATGAGTTTCACCCATTTACAGATAAATTTGGGATTGGCGAGACCGCCGACTCACTATAATGATCATTCGAAGTGGAGTTAAGGGGTACTCCAGAATCAAAAGAAGATAAATAGTGAGAGATATGAATGAATTTTGAGACCGTAGAGAACGTTCCAAAATTCAAAGGAATTGAGTTAAAAGGAAGAGATTGAAACTCGAGTGGGAGTGATTCTGCAAATACATTTACCCTATATGCTAAGTTTTGCCTAGAGCTACCAAAAGCTCTGATACCAACTGTAACGACCCGCTATTTTGGACTATTCGCATCCGCACATGTCGGACTTGGATAATTCAAAATACCGAATTGTTAATTTAAATTTGGCAAAGCTCAGATATACAGTAAATAAATAATCACAGAATCACAGACACAGAGTAATAATATGCAGCGGAAGTAAAAGAGATAGTAGTTCATGAAGCTACTATATAAACATATAAGATACATCAGAGTTTACAACAGAAGAGTAATACGATACATCGGGTACAAATCAGAATACATCACTGGAATCATCGAATACTGAAAGCAGAATAGATGGCTGGATCTTCAAGCAAAGCTCCAACTCCAAAGGTGAGTCTCGAATACTGGACCACTTAGTCTGACCCGAGCGTAAAGCAAAAACACAAGACACTCGAGTCAGGATTAATATTCTCATATCAATAAATCCAACTCAAGTGAAATAGCAATCGAAATACAAGTAACTCAAAGGATGTTGGAATAACCATCCTCTAAGGATCCGTTAAACTATCTACTATGTAGTAATATACGCTAAATAGATAATGTCTATCAGTAACATAAAGTATCAAAATAATGTTAAGGCGTTACCATTATTTCCCTTAACACATTTTATAAGCATCATAGTCTATACAGCACTGTAAACTCCACCGTAAACTAGTGGGATATCAGGGAGTGCTCCATAGGTATAACACAAAACAAATTCGTAGTGGTCGCGTATATAGGGATACAAGTGTGACAAGGCACATGAGGCAATACCCAAGGTAGTGAAACTACCGTTTGTCTGATTCGGACTGGTGAGAACGCATTGCCGCAGCGATCGCAACACCGCGAAACAACACTCCTGAAAAGTACGAGGGTGCACCAATCGATAACAAGTAATGAGTAGTAGTTACGAAGAAGTGTGTTCGCTCGAGGTGGCTAACCCCATTTGGCCCGGCACGGCTCCTGATTTTAGTCATTTCCAATTTTGACACCAGTGTCAAGGCTATCCAATATCGTTCACTTTCTTCAATCGTCAACGTTTTCCAATCCAACCACTTCATTCTGGATCATCACTCCGCGTATAGTTATTAAAGTGGGTTTCGGTTTATACAGAGAGTATGTCCATAACCGACTCCGGTTTCTTTAATAACTTTCGTAATTATTACACCGATTGGTCGTTTAATAAATTTCAAAACCAAATCACATTCAATTTCAATTAAAATTTGTAAATCAACATTTCATTTATCTTTCGAAATCGATTTCCATAATTTACGTTTCAATATTCCAAATTACCATTTCGAAGTCTTACAATTCAATTTCAATTTTTATTTAAACAATTCAAATATTGATTCAAGTACGTATATTAGTTCATTCCGAAAACATTTAAATTAATTTAATTTAACATTCAAAATCAATTTCAATTCATTAATCGATTTCATTCAATATTCGTTAAGTTAGTTTATCATTCAAACAGTTTCCATTAAATTTCCAATTCATTAAATCAATTACTTAAGTTCAACCTCATTATATCAACTAACACATTAAATTCAATTAGATTCGTCAAATCAATTCTTTAAATTACAAGCCTTACAGTTATTACAATAAAACACATTTTATTTATTGTTAAAGAAATTCAATTTGATTTATTCACCTATTAAATTTTCCAAACTTAATTAAATAAGAAACCCAATTTCATTTATTAACGAAGTTCGAATTCACTTATTCAAAGGTTCAATTTCTCTTATCAAAGAATTCAATTTTTATTCAATTATCGAATAATTCAATCTTTTTCAATTATTAAATAATTTCAATCTTAATTATTAATAATTTCAAAACTTAAAAATTTCAAACTTAAATATAAATTCGACTTAATTATTAAATCATTTCAAAATTAATTCAATGAATAATTCCAAATTTTATCGTCAAATAATTCATTTCAAACAACGCTCGTCATCATTTATTACATTAATATTTTGTTTCAAATTCCAATATTAGCAATTTCCTTTAATCAAAATTTACGTCCAACTTTTTATTTCAAAACCTTATTATTCAAATAAAATATTTATTTTATTTCAAATCAAATTATTGACCAATCGGGTTTATTTAATTCTCTATCCTAAGTCAAGTTCATTTTGGGTATTTATCATTTCAACCCGATTCCAATTCCAATTCAAAAAATCAAAACATAACAAAGGGAACTTGCAGTGTGATAACCGGGATGGTGTCAAAGTAAATAAACAAGCAATAACAACAACCAAACACAATCCAATAATCAATTCAAATAATCCCGAAATAATCGTATTAATTCACATTGTTGTTTGTGCGAATTAATATAATTATTTTTAGAATCTACACTATCATTTCATGTAGATTAAAGATTACTACATTATGGTTTTTCACTTGTCGTTCAATTTCAATTCTACAACAATTTATCCAATATACGTTCAAGGTTCAAAGTGTGATTTATCAAATTCCACATGTCGATTAACTTAACAATTAAAAGGGGTCAGATTATTCAAATTAACTAATCAAATTCAATACATATGTCGATTCACATTTTTAAACTATCCTACGTCAAATTCAATTGCATAATATTTATCACTTTATACATTGCAATTTACATCCAATATAAACAACAATCAATCAATCAATTATCAAGCAAAATGGTTTATCATCGCATAAATAATTAACAGATAATGGTGTCAGATGTCATAGGTGAACAAATGCAGGTAATAGCATATATAACAGTGTAAATAACTAACAGCAGCATATTTCAATTGTCGTTTCAATTGATATCAAATTTAATAAATAAAAGAATATTAATCGTGAGTGATTGCTCACCTTTCGAGGCTAGAGAATACAGAAGGTGACACAGATACGCACACGGGTACGGCCACTGAATTTGAATTGCGAATCCAAGTAACTCTAGATGGACACGATTCGATGAATGAACTAGCACGACAGACAAAACTGATAAAGTGAATCGACGAGAACTAATCAAAATCAGTTGATATATTTGAAATGAGATGTGTACTATACTAATATTTTCCTCAATGAATATTCAAAATACATTTGTAAAATGACATATTTACATATTACATTTATTAAAATCAGACATATACCTTAAATACAATAATATATACTACAAAACAAAAAAAATACCTATAACTAAATATATATATATATATTCGGGTAATATATAAAATCCTATAACAACTTTGTAAGACTAAAACTATAACCAACCAACTATAAACTGTTTATTACAATATATAACTCAATAGCAATGAAAGATTGACAATCTATGTTCAACATAACCAAAACTACTTATATATATGTACTGCAAATTTTTTTCTTCGCGGCACTAACAAAACAATAAGCTTTTATAACCATATCTGCCTAGAAATATATAACATATATAACAAATACCAAATATATATGCAGATTTTGACCAAATATGCAAACTAATATATTTATGCAGGCTTGAAACTGGGTAAAAGAAAATATGTATGCAACTTAAAATATGTACATATACTTTTAATAAAACATGTAACAAAACAAAAAAAAACAAAACTACAAGATATATAAACACAGTTTACTTTATAACATATGTACAGGAATGATTTATAACACAACTTCATACTATATATAAAGTTTACAAAACTTACATCACTTAGTATATATAAACAACTACTTAAATAAAACTGGTATGCTATAACTTCATTAACTGTCATAATGTATAGTTTAAATCAACATGTAACAGGTTTAAAAAAATTCTATATACAAACAATAACTGATACCTTATACAAATGCAAACTTACACATAAATGCATTTACGCAAAGATATAGCATCCTATACATATACACTACAAATACGTATCTGCAGCATATGATGTATTTACGTAACAGTTAATAAACTATATATTATAGAACTTATGCATAGCAACCTATAAACTATATATATATATACACAATTTGAACTTCTCGGACATATGCAGACTAATTTAAATACATTACTTTAAACAAATTTTAAAACATAAAATATAACACTATATTTTACAATTATCTATACTAAAAATATAACAAAACTGTTGTACGTTTTAACTAATAATATAAAACCCTGTAACCTTTTATAAATAGATAACGTAAGGATCAAAGTCTTTATTTTTTTTATATTTTAACTAATGCAAAAATCTCTGCCTATATATTATAGAATGCATGTAAAACAACTTAATTTGAAATTGCATTCGACTACAACTATATATACTAAGCAACACATTTATATATATCCTTAAACAGTGAAATATATAAAATATAATATACATAGATTATATAGGTATACTGCACACGCGCACATATATTTTAAAACTGTAAAAGTAAAAAAATAATAATAAACCTATGGACAAAACATACAAGCTTACAATCTAATTTAATATATGTAACTTACAGTATGTATATAAAGAAAGCTTGAGCTCGGCTAGGAGAGTAGGGGGCGATGGCTACAAGCTTTGGTGGAGATGGAGTAGATGGAGGGGATCGGCCAAGTTAAGGGGAAGGGTTGCTTGGTTGTGGGTGATGGGTGGTGAGTGAGCTCAGGCTTGCGTGAGATGGTGGGCCAGAGGGTGGGTCTGATTTCCATGCTGGGTGCTGCCGATGGCGTTGGTGCGTGTTGACGCAGGTGGCAGAAGACGTGAGGCCGAACAGTGGGTGGAGCTTCCATTATCAGGGTGACAAGAGGAGCTACGGGGTGTGGAATTTAGAGCGAAAGCTTGGCGTTCTGTGGCTCCGGGTGCTCGGCGGGTGAGCTTTGGTTTCGGTGGAGATGAAAGGTCGAGCAAGGCGAGAGAAACAAGGAAAAGCTGTTGCGGTGGGTCGAGCATGGGAGGTTGCGTGAAAAATTTATATAAGTTAAAGGCCGAGCAAGGCCAAAGGTGGTGGTTGCATGAAAAAAAACTGTTACGTGGGAAGCAAGGGAAAGGAGAGAGAGAGGTAGCTCGAGGATGGGAGGTTGGGTGGCCAATGAATTGACGGTGGTGCTTGCTTCGGCCATGGTGTGGAAACTGAGAGGCTAGAATAAAAGTGAAGGAGAGGAAGAAGAATAGGTTCACGTCTTTACATTCCTCTTTTATTTTCTTCAAAGCAAATAACGGATGAACGTTCAAAACAATAATAAATGAACGTATTGAAAAATGAATCAATGTATGCTGAAACTCATAGAATGCAGAAAGTCACTTAATAATTAATCACAAGGCTTTTGAGTTATACGATAGCAAGTTGAATGGATAAAGAAGTCAAGTGGTCACAAACCAAAAGTAACCAAAAACGGTACGATAAAGTTACCGTTTTGCGAATTCCGATCTGAATCGGACTTCAAAACACAGGATTGAGTATACCATGGAGATCGGCACGACTAGACGATCAAAACGGTATACTGGTATCGGTGATTCGATTGAATTATAAAAATTCAAAATTTCTACCTGCGGAAAATGCGTAAAAATCGCAGAAAATTAAGATCGACGGAGCCAAAGATGTCCGAATTTGGAAAAACGACAAACTGACAACTTGCTCAAAAGATGTTTTAGAATTTTTATATGTTCAAATATTTTGGTTCCAAAAACATTTATTCTCGTCGCTTTTTAACTGATTCTATTGAAGTAAATTTACGCGCGAAATAAGCTTTCGTATTTTCGAACGAAAATTTACTAGTTGCTATGTTTAACTGGACGCATTCCAAATATCAAATTTATATTTAAAATTTTTATCATTTAAATCTCCACAAAATTTTAATTAATAACGTTATTAAAACCAGTTAAATTTACGGTCGTTACATTCTCCCCCACTCAAAACTTTTCGTCCCCGAAAAGGAAGGAAGTAGGAGAATAGAAACAACCAAAAGAAAATAGACTTGAATTACATAATAATAGTTAATTTAAACCATATAAATTTCAATTTAAATAAGTTCATATTCAACAATTTTGTTTTTATATTCAAGATTTTCATTAAATTTCTTTGATTTCACATTTATTAATGTTAGGTACAAAAGTTTCTTTCAAATGAAATTCAATTTAAATTTAATTCAAGATATCTCATTAAGTTGATTTAATTACAATTTTATTAACTTTCAAAACAAAATTTTCATTTTATCAATCACATCCATTACTCAGTTTACCTATTATTCTATTTATCTTCGTAAACATTTTATAATTAAAACTTAAGGGTAAAACATTTATAATACACACTCAAATTTGTTTATAAAGACATTTTATACTATATACTATCCAATTTCATAGTTAACTTTTGAGCGATTTAGGTAAGTTATATTGAATGCAATTGAGTATTATACAAGTAAAATGTCTAATTTAATTATTCAGGCTTAAATTTTTATTCAAGATTTCGATTTCATTTTATAATTGAAATTATTCTTTAACATAAATTTAAGAATTAAATTTTCGAGCAACTTCAAATTTATTTAGAGATAAATAAATATATATAATATATCAAATCAGGTTTAAATCATAGATTAATAAATATATTACAAATTAAATCATACTTTAAGAAATTCAAATCAATTTATTTTTCAAAACAAACCGTAGCAAAGCTATCGAATAGTCTCTCTACTTCGAAACACGAAAATGAATGTCGATGATGCGGCCGTCATTACCGAAATTATTTTCCAGCGACAAAACAAGAGAGCACTGATTTAAAACTTTAAACTTCTTTGAAATGATTTCTATTTGAAAGCATTTTAAATATTATACACTTTAAAACTTTAAAATCGAAGTTTGAAATCACCGGAAATTAAATTCTCAAATTCTAATTTTAAATTCACTTCAAATTCCAATCAAATTTATACTAAGTTACAAATCATTTATATTATGAAATAGTCAATGGTTTACAAAAAAATCAATGAAAATCAAATAACATAATTTAATTAACCAATTCATTTAACAATTATCAGAAAGTTTCTTATATGTATACCATAATCGTACACAATTTACTTCGTTTACCAAATTTGAAAATAATATTGTGTCAGTTTGTTATGTTCAAGTGTTTTGGAAATCCTATCGATAGCGCTGATCAGACGAATCGATCGGAAATCTAAATCAACATCAATAACTCAAACAACACAATATATATATGACATTTAAATGTTAATTTACAAATACATTTCTTTGCTCGACGATACAAGAATGAATTTTCAAAATAAGGACAGGGTTTCAAATTTGATGGAATCAATCAAAGAATATATTTTTTTATTCGATAATAAGTTCAAAAGAAAAGATAAGGTGATTCAATTAACAGAATCAGGAGATGGATAAGCTTATTTAATTCACGGGCACCTTTAACTGGGTCGACCGTAACTTCAAGAATAAGATGGATGCTGAATTTCGAGGTAAATCAATATTCGATCTCAAGAAATAGAGTTCAGGTATAGCAGGAGATAGATAGCATCGAAAACCGAGGATACAGAAATCTTCGGTAAATCGATGTCTATTGTAAATGAGTTTCACCCATTTACAGATAAATTTGGGATTGGCGAGACTGCCGACTCACTATAATGATCATTCGAAGTGGAGTTATGGGGTACCCCAGAATCAAAAGAAGATAAATAGTGAGAGATATGAATGAATTTTGAGACCGTAGAGAACGTTCCAAAATTCAAAGGAATTGAGTTAAAAGGAAGAGATTGAAACTCGAGTGGGAGTGATTCTACAAATACATTTACCCTATATGCTAAGTTTTGCCTAGAGCTACCAAAAGCTCTGATACCAACTGTAACGACCCGCTATTTTGGACTATTCGCATCCGCACATGTCGGACTTGGATAATTCAAAATACCGAATTGTTACTTTAAATTTGGCAAAACTCAGATATACAGTAAATAAATAATCACAGAATCACAGACACGGAGTAATAATATGCAGCGGAAGTAAAAGAGATAGTAGTTCATGAAGCTACTATATAAACATATAAGATACATCAGAGTTTACAACAGAAGAGTAATACGATACATCGGGTACAAATCAGAATACATCACTGGAATCATCGAATACTGAAAGCAGAATAGATGGCTGGATTTTCAAGCAAAGCTCCAACTCCAAAGGTGAGTCTCGAATACTGGACCACTCAGTCTGACCCGAGCGTAAAGCAAAAACACAAGACACTCGAGTCAGGATTAATATTCTCATATCAATGAATCCAACTCAAGTGAAATAGCAATCGAAATACAAGTAACTCAAAGGACGTTGGAATAACCATCCTCTAAGGATCCGTTAAACTATCTACTATGTAGTAATATACGCTAAATAGATAATGTCTATCAGTAATATAAAGTATCAAAATAATGTTAAGGCGTTACCATTATCCCCCTTAACACATTTTATAAGCATCATAGTCTATACAGCACTGTAAACTCCACCGTAAACTAGTGGGATATCAGGGAGTGCTCCATAGGTATAACACAAAACAAATTCGTAGTGGTCGCGTATATAGGGATACAAGTATGACAAGGCACATGAGGCAATACCCAAGGTAGTGAAACTACCGTTTGCCTGATCCGGACTGGTGAGAACGCATCGCCGCAGCGATCGCAACACCGCGAAACAACACTCCTGAAAAGTACGAGGGTGCACCAATCGATAACAAGTAATTAGTAGTAGTTACGAAGAAGTGTGTTCGCTCGATGTGGCTAACCCCATTTGGCCCGGCACGGCTCCTGATTTTAGTCATTTCCAATTTTGACACCAGTGTCAAGGCTATCCAATATCGTTCACTTTCTTCAATCGTCAACGTTTGCCAATCCAACCACTTCATTCTGGATCATCACTCCGCGTATAGTTATTAAAGTGGGTTTCGGTTTAGACAGAGAGTATGTCCATAACCGACTACGGTTTCTTTAATAACTTTCGTAATTATTACACCGACTGGTCGTTTAATAAATGTCAAAACCAAATCACATTCAATTTCAATTAAAATTCGTAGATCAACATTTCATTTATCTTCCGAAATCGATTTCCATAATTTACGTTTCAATATTCCAAATTACCATTTCGAAGTCTTACAATTCAATTTCAATTTTTATTTAAACAATTCAAATATTGATTCAAGTACGTATATTAGTTCATTCCGAAAACATTTAAATTAATTTAATTTAACATTCAAAATCAATTTCAATTCATTAATCGATTTCATTCAATATTCGTTAAGTTAATTTATCATTCAAACAGTTTCCATTAAATTTCCAATTCATTAAATCAATTACTTAAGTTCAACCTCATTATATCAACTAACACATTAAATTCAATTAGATTCGTCAAATCAATTCTTTAAATTACAAGCCTTACAGTTATTACAATAAAACGCATTTTATTTCTTGTTAAAGAAATTCAATTTGATTTATTCACTTATTAAATTTTCCAAACTTAATTAAATAAGAAACCCAATTTCATTTATTAACGAAGTTTGAATTCACTTATTCAAAAGTTCAATTTCTCTTATCAAAGAATTCAATTTTTATTCAATTATCGAATAATTCAATCTTTTTCAATTATTAAATAATTTCAATCTTAATTATTAATAATTTCAAAACTTAAAAATTTCAAACTTAAATATAAATTCGACTTAATTATTAAATCATTTCAAATTTAATTCAATGAATAATTCCAAATTTTATCGTCAAATAATTCATTTCAAACAACGCTCTTCATCATTTATTACATTAATATTTTGTTTCAAATTCCAATATTAGCAATTTCCTTTAATCAAAATTTACGTCCAACTTTTTATTTCAAAACCTTAATATTCAAATAAAATCTTTATTTTATTTCAAATCAAATTATTGACCAATCGGGTTTATTTAATTCTCTATCCTAAGTCAAGTTCATTTTGGGTATTTATCATTTCAACCCGATTCCAATTCCAATTCAAAAAATCAAAACATAACAAAGGGAACTTGCAGTGTGGTAACTGGGATGGTGTCAAAGTAAATAAACAAGCAATAACAACAACCAAACACAATCCAATAATCAATTCAAATAATCCCGAAATAATCGTATTAATTCACATTGTTGTTTGTGCGAATTAATATAATTATTTTTAGAATCTACACTATCATTTCATGTAGATTAAAGATTACTACATTATGGTTTTTCACTTGTCGTTCAATTTCAATTCTACAACAATTTATCCAATATACGTTCAAGGTTCAAAGTGTGATTTATCAAATTCCACATGTCGATTAACTTAACAATTAAAAGGGGTCAGATTATTCAAATTAACTAATCAAATTCAATACATATGTCGATTCACATTTTTAAACTATCCTACGTCAAATTCAATTGCATAATATTTATCACTTTATACATTGCAATTTACATCCAATATAAACAACAATCAATCAATCAATTATCAAGCAAAATGGTTTATCATCGCATAAATAATTAACAGATAATGGTGTCAGATGTCATAGGTGAACAAATGCAGGTAATAGCATATATAACAGTGTAAATAACTAACAGCAGCATATTTCAATTGTCGTTTCAATTGATATCAAATTTAATAAATAAAAGAATATTAATCGTGAGTGATTGCTCACCTTTCGAGGCTAGAGAATACAGAAGGTGACACAGATACGCACACGGGTACGGCCACTGAATTTGAATTGCGAATCCAAGTAACTCTAGATGGACACGATTCGATGAATGAACTAGCACGACAGACAAAGCTGATAAAGTGAATCGACGAGAACTAATCAAAATCAGTTGATATATTTGAAATGAGATGTGTACTATACTAATATTTTCCTCAATGAATATTCAAAATACATTTGTAAAATGACATATTTACATATTACATTTATTAAAATCAGACATATACCTTAAATACAATAATATATACTACAAAACAAAAAAAATACCTATAACTAAATATATATATATATATTCGGGTAATATATAAAATCCTATAACAACTTTGTAAGACTAAAACTATAACCAACCAACTATAAACTGTTTATTACAATATATAACTCAATAGCAATGAAAGATTGACAATCTATGTTCAACATAACCAAAACTACTTATATATATGTACTGCAAATTTTCTTCTTCGCGGCACTAACAAAACAATAAGCTTTTATAACCATATCTGCCTAGAAATATATAACATATATAACAAATACCAAATATATATGCAGATTTTGACCAAATATGCAAACTAATATATTTATGCAGGCTTGAAACTGGGTAAAAGAAAATATGTATGCAACTTAAAATATGTACATATACTTTTAATAAAACATGTAACAAAACAAAAAAAAAACAAAACTACAAGATATATAAACACAGTTTACTTTATAACATATGTACAGGAATGATTTATAACACAACTTCATACTATATATAAAGTTTACAAAACTTACATCACTTAGTATATATAAACAACTACTTAAATAAAACTGGTATGCTATAACTTCATTAACTGTCATAATGTATAGTTTAAATCAACATGTAACAGGTTTAAAAAAATTCTATATACAAACAATAACTGATACCTTATACAAATGCAAACTTACACATAAATGCATTTACGCAAAGATATAGCATCCTATACATATATACTACAAATACGTATCTGCAGCATATGATGTACTTACGTAACAGTTAATAAACTATATATTATAGAACTTATGCATAGCAACCTATAAACTATATATATATATATATACACAATTTGAAAATCTCGGACATATGCAGACTAATTTAAATACATTACTTTAAACATATTTTAAAACATAAAATATAACACTATATTTTACAATTATCTATACTAAAAATATAACAAAACTGTTGTACGTGTTAACTAATAATATAAAACCCTGTAACCTTTTATAAATAGATAACGTAAGGATCAAAGTCTTTATTTTTTTATATTTGAACTAATGCAAAAATCTCTGCCTATATACTATAGAATGCATGTAAAACAACTTAATTTGAAATTGCATTCGACTACAACTATATATACTAAGCAACACATTTATATATATATATATATATCCTTAAACAGTGAAATATATAAAATATAATATACATAGATTATATAGGTATACTGCACACGCGCACATATATTTTAAAACTGTAAAAGTAAAAAAATAATAATAAACCTATGGACAAAACATACAAGCTTACAATCTAATTTAATATATGTAACTTACAGTATGTATATAAAGAAAGCTTGAGCTCGGCTAGGAGAGTAGGGGGCGATGGCCACAAGCTTTGGTGGAGATGGAGTAGATGGAGGGGATCGGCCAAGTTAAGGGGAAGGGTTGCTTGGTTGTGGGTGATGGGTGGTGAGTGAGCTCAGGCTTGCGTGAGATGGTGGGCCAGAGGGTGGGTCTGATTTCCATGCTGGGTGCTGCTGATGGCGTTGGTGCGTGTTGACGCAGGTGGCAGAAGACGTGAGGCCGAACAGTGGGTGGAGCTTCCATTATCAGGGTGACAAGAGGAGCTACGGGGTGTGGAATTTAGAGCGAAAGCTTGGCGTTCTGTGGCTCCGGGTGCTCGGCGGGTGAGCTTTGGTTTCGGTGGAGATGAAAGGTCGAGCAAGGCGAGAGAAACAAGGAAAAGCTGTTGCGGTGGGTCGAGCATGGGAGGTTGCGTGAAAAATTTATATAAGTTAAAGGCCGAGCAAGGCCAAAGGTGGTGGTTGCATGAAAAAAAACTGTTACGTGGGAAGCAAGGGAAAGCAGAGAGAGAGGTAGCTCGAGGATGGGAGGTTGGGTGGCCAATGAATTGACGGTGGTGCTAGCTTCGGCCATGGTGTGGAAACTGAGAGGCTAGAATAAAAGTGAAGGAGAGGAAGAAGAATAGGTTCACGTCTTTACATTCCTCTTTTATTTTCTTCAAAGCAAATAACGGATGAACGTTCAAAACAATAATAAATGAACGTATTGAAAAATGAATCAATGTATGCTGAAACTCATAGAATGCAGAAAGTCACTTAATAATTAATCACAAGGCTTTTGAGTTATACGATAGCAAGTTGAATGGATAAAGAAGTCAAGTGGTCATAAACCAAAAGTCACCAAAAACGGTACGATACAGTTACCGTTTTGCGAAATCCGATCTGAATCGGACTTCAAAACACAGGATTGAGTATACCGTGGAGATCGGCACGACTAGACAATCAAAACGGTATACTGGTATCGGTGATTCGATTGAATTATAAAAATTCAAAATTTCTACCTGCGGAAAATGCATAAAAATCGCAGAAAATTAAGATCGACGGAGCCAAAGATGTCCGAATTTGGAAAAAAGACAAACTGACAACTTGCTCAAAAGATGGTTTAGAATTTTTCTATGTTCAAATATTTTGGTTCCGAAAATATTTATTTTCGTTGCTTTTTAACTGATTCTATTGAAGTAAATTTACGCGCGAAATAAACTTCCGTATTTTCGAACGAAAATTTACCAGTTGCTATGTTTAACTGGACTCATTCCAAATATCAAATTTTTATTTAAAAATTTTATCGTTTAAATCTCCATAAAATTCTAATTAATAACGTTATTAGAACCAGTTAAATTTACGGTCGTTACAAACATACCATATATAACTATAATAATTTCTAAAAAATTATTTATAACAACCTGCTATTTTGGACTATTCGCATTCGCACATGTCGGACTTGAATAAATCAAAATACCGAATTGTTAATTTAAATTTGGCAAAACTCAGATATACAGTAAATAAATAATCACAGAATCACAGACACAGAGTAATAATATGCAGCGGAAGTAAAAGAGATAGTAATTCATGAAGCTACTATATAAATATATAAGATACATCAGAGTTAAACCAGATACAACAGAAGAGTAACATGATACATCAGGTACAAATCAGAATACATCACTGGAATCATCGAATACTGAAAGCAGAATAGATGGCTGGATCTTCAAGCAAAGCTCCAACTCCAAAGGCGAGTCTCGAAAACTGGTACACTCAGTCTGACTCGAGCGTAAAGCAAAACACAAAACACTCGAGTCAGGATTAATATTCTCATATCAATAAATCCAACTCAAGTGAAATAGCAATCGAAATACAAGTAACTCAAAGGATGTTGTAATAACCATCCTTTAAGGATTCATTAAACTATCTACTATGTAGTAGTGTACGCTAAATAGATAATTCCTATCAGTAATATAGAATATCAAAATAGTGTTAAGGCGTTACCATTATCCCTCTTAACACATTTTATATAAGCGTCATAGTCTATACAGCACTGTAAACTCCACCGTAAACTAGTCAGATATCAGGGAGTACTCTATAGGTATAACACAAAACAAATTCGTAGTGATCGTGTATATAGGGATACAAGTATGACAAGGCACATGAGGCAATACCCAAGGTAGTGAAAATACCGTTTGCCTGATTCGGACTGGTGAGAACGCATCGCCGCAACGATCGCAACACCGCGAAACAACACTCCCAAAAGTAAGAAGGTGCACCAATCAATAACAAGTAATGAGTAGTTTCGAATAAGTGTGTTCGCTCGAGGTGGCTAACCCCATTTGGCCCGGCATGGCTCCTGTTTTAGTCATTTCTAATTTGACAGAAGTGTCAAGGCTATCCATTATCGTTCTCTTTCTTCAGTCATCACATACATCATTCCAACCACTTCATTCTGGATCACACTCCGCGTATAGTTTTTAAAGTGGCTTTCGGGTTAGACAGAGAGTATGTCCGTACCCGATTTCGGTTTCCTTAATAAATTTCGTAATTATTTACACCGATTGGTCGTTTAATTAATTTCAAAACCAAAACAAATTCAATTTCAATTAGAATTTGTACATCAACATTCCATTGTCTTTCTTTATCAGTTTTCATAATTTACATTTCAAACTTCCAAATACTATTTCAAATCTTATAATTCAATTCCATTTTTATTTAAATAATTCAAATATTGATTCAAGTTCGTATATAAGTTTCATTTCATAATCATTTAAATTAATTAAATTTAACATTCAAAATATTTTAAAGTCATTTAACGATTTCATTCAATATTTGTTGAGTTAATTTATCATTCAAACGATTTCTGTTAAATTTCCAACCCATTAAATAAATTACTTAAATTCAACTTCATTATATCAAAACTTACAAGTTGAATTTAAATTAAATTCGTCAAATCAAATTTCTTTAAATTCAAGTCTTACATTACTTTCAATAAATCACATTTTTATTTCTTGTTAAAGAAATTCAACTTCACTTATTTATTTACTTAGTTGCGAATTTCAAAACTCAATTAATAAAGGAACTAAATTTCACATATTCAAGAAGTTCGATTTCACTTATTAACTTACTAAATAATTTTCCAAAACTTAATAAATAAAGAAACCCAATTTTATTTATTAACGAAGTTCAAATTTACTTATTCAAAGGTTCAATTTCTCTTATCAAAGAATTCAAATTTATTTAAATTAACAAATAATCAAATCTTGTTCAATTATTAAATAATTTCAAACTCAATTATTAAATAGTTTTAAAACTTAATAATTTCAACTTAATTATAAACTCAAACTTAATTATCAAATAATTCAATTTTATTTACTTATTATGTAATTTCAAAACTTAATTATTCAATAATTTCAAACTAAATTATTAAATAAGTTCCAACTTAATTGTTAAATAATTTCAAACTTAATTATTAAATAATTTCAACTTGATTTTTTAATAATTTCAAACTTAGTTCAATGAATAATTCCAAATTTTATTGTCAAATAATTTATTATAAAACAACGTTCTTTCAACAACCATTATGTAAATATTTTGTTTCAAATATTAAATATTAACATTTCCTTTAATTAAATTCAAATTCCAATTTCTCTCAAAAATTATTATTTATTCAACAAAATCTTCATTTAAATTTTAAATCAAATTCTGACCAATCGGGTTTATTTAATTCTCTAACCTAAGTCAAGTTCATTTGGGTATTTATCATTTCAACCTGATTCCATTTCAATTGAAAATCAAAGCATAGAAAAAGAAAACTTGCAGTGTGATAACTGGGATGGTGTCAAAGTAAATAAACAAGCAATAAACAACAATCAATAACAATTCAATAATCAATTTAAATAATCCTGAAATAATCGTATTAATTCACATTGTTGTTTGTGCAAATTAATATAATTATTTCTAGAATCTACACTATCATTTCATGTAGATTAAAGATTATTACATTACGGTTCTTCACTTGTCATCTATTTACAACTTCATACATCATCAATTTAAACAACATACATTTAATGGTCAAGGTCTAATTAACCAAATCCTACGTGTCAAATAATTTAACATTTAAAGGGGTCATATTATACAAATGTCATTTAATCAAATTTACACATATGTTATTTCAAATTTTTAACTATCCTATGTAAAATTCAATTGCGTAATATTTATCACCTTATACATTACAATTTAACATCCAATATAAACAACAAACAATCAATCACTTATCAATCAACAGGATTATTATCGGGTAAATAACAGATAATGGTGTCAGATGTCACAGGTGAACTGATACATATAAAATAGTGTAAATAACTAACAACAGCATATTTCAATTGTCGTTTCAATTGAAATCAAATTTAATAAATAAAATAACATTAATAGTGAGTGATTGCTCACCTTTCGAGGCTAGATAGATAATTGACACAGAAATTGAGTTACGAATGCAAGCACGACTTCCCAAAACAAGTTAGATTGGCACGAATTGACGTACGAAGCAGATAAATCAGAATTGACGAGATCAAAATAATCAGTTTTGATATCAACTGAAAATATACATTATTATTATATAATATATATTTCTCTTCTCAAAAGTTTAATTTAGCACAAATATTAAAATAATACAAAATCATTGTTTTAATTAACACACACACAGATATATATATATATATATATATAACTGTATGTCTATACATATAGTCATTTCTAAATACAAACACATTTTTAAATAAATAAGAAATGTATATACATTTAAAAATCAATTGTTTTAAACTAAAATTCAAATATATACTACAGTTAAACTAAAACATACCCGAATATATATACTACAGATAACATGAAGCAAAAGTCAATATTATACTATATATTGAAAACCAATATTCGATTTAGAAATAAACAAGATAATATGTTTCATGACTAATATATATACAATACTTTATATATATATATATATATAATTTACGTTTTATTACCATATCTGAAAGAAATATAACAGACTATATAACTAACATACATTTTACTATCATATCATATACATATATGTACACGCAAAACTAATCTATATATTATGATAAAACAGAGCTCAAGACTTAACATTTTATCAAACATATACAAGTAGTTACGTGTAACATAATTATTGTAATAATGTAAATAATTATTGCTCAGAAGATGCTTTAGAATTTTTATATGCAAAAATATTTAGGTTCCGAAAATATTTTATTTTCATCGCTTTTTAACTGATCAAATTGAAGTGAATTTACACACGAAATAAACTTTCATATTTTCGGACGAAAATTTACCATTTGCTATACTTAACTAGACGCATTCCAAATATCAAATTATATTTCAAATTTTATCGTATAAAATTTCAAAAAATTTCAATTAAATATGTTACTAAAACTGTTAAAATTTACGGGTCGTTGCATTATTCTTTTATATATAAAATATAATCAAGGTAAAATTATTTCATTTACCCAATTTCAAAACAATACCATGTCGAATTTCTATGTTTAAGTGTTTAGAGATCCCTATTAATAATCTTAGTTACTCGTATTAACTAGAATCCATAAGCCAATCAACAAATCAAATAACACAATGTAAAATATTTTTATATCACTAACAAATATGTGCTTATAGACACACACACTCAAATTATTCTGGGGTGCTACTGACCCAGCTATAATGAGTGCCTCACCAAAGCCTAGGTGTTTGCTAACCTAAGCTCTGATACCAATTGTAATGATCCGCAATTCAGCGTATTTCAAGTTGGCAATAAACCACACATGTCCAACTCGAATTGAATGAAAAGGCGAATAGTTAAGAAAAAGAAAGAAGAAAGAAGAGAAGAAGGAAGAGAAAAAGAAAACCAAACAACACAAAATCTCGCAATGCAACAAAAACATATAATATATAATATCAATGATCTTTACAAAAGAGAAATTGTAATATAGATACATCAAATCAGGGTACAACAATAAATCATCAATCATCAGCCTGGATAGTCATAACAACATATCCTCGCAAATGTTGATAGTTTAAATAAACAATGCAGTGGAAAATAAACATATATGTGAATCCGGCTTGAAGACCTCTAGCTCGTCTTCGGAAGCTCCAAAGCATCCAAACCGATCTGTAAATATACTTGGTCTGACCTCGAGCATTAAAAGGTAAGATTGTCTGGATCAGTCTGGTAAACCAACGTAAGAAAACACATCTCAATTAGATTTTAAAGTTATAAAAACTTTTCAAAAACAAAGATATCTTGCAAGACCACGCCGCACATATACATGGACGGATTTTTACCTTACGATAAACAAAACAGTTCATATCAAATCCTCTGATATTATAATAGTGTATATGATACAAATACATATTAATCATAGTCGAAATTGTTGCATTGGTTAAATTTGACCACATAATTGGTTTACAACTAAAACCGAAGGCACTTATTGGAGATTTGGATTTCTAATAAATAGCGAGGTAAAGCAATACCTCCAATATAGTACATTTCTAAAGGAATCTACGAAGGATCGACATCTTCGAAACCTCTGTGAATTAAGACCAGCCTACCCAAGACCAGCAAATGGTATGAATAGCACTGAATATGATATCACCTCAACCATTACCGACCTATCTGGTATTGTATAACATACACCACATAATTAAACCCACCGTCATAGCAGGTAGAAATAAATAGATCTAGAAAGGTGATATCATACCCCGATGGTTGTGAACCACTTAGCCTTAAAACAACCCCTGTTTCATAATTCTTCAGGTGTGAGGCTTGAGGTAATGTTTACCTTTCTTAGAACATTTTCACTTAAAATGCCACATTGTTATTTCAGACAACACGCTATTGGTTTCAAAAAAAGTACAACTCCTGAGCTCATACGTCTCAGAGAAGGGTGTTAAGTATAAGAGAGGTCGCCTCCTACACCACTAACAAATGTATATTTGTTGGTATCAATGCACTATGATCCTAGAAATGCAATGTCAGACATCCATCCATACAAGTTGTCTAAGAATATGATAAACCGAAGGCACTCTCCTACCACATCCTGTTGGGCAATACCCTTAGGATTAGTAGTGAGCAGTCCTTGCATACGAAGATGCCAGAATGAAGGGACCACCGCTATTTATTTATTTCAGGAGCTACTCTGAAATAATCAACAAGCAGTCCTTCTATTATAAAAATCCCCACCTTCAATTTTATTGACTTTAACATGTCCTTACTTTCGAGAACGTACGTTAGTCCGAATTGGTTTTCAGATAAATCTGACCCCAATCTCTCCAGACCAAAAATTGATAAATGGCTCTAAACCTCATATGAAAACCAAATCTCATAGACTTATCACATTTCCAACTCTCAACTTGCTATACTTTGGCCATGAAGGAAGCTCAGTAGATTGAAGTACCATATTCACTCCACACTACTCAAATTATCATTTTTAACAACGAACAATAATAAAGACTACTTAGGTGGCCTCGTATTAAATGCAAGACTAATCAGTTCCCAAGTCAAGGAACCAAAGATGGCCAAAAATACAATCTAGCACACAAGCAATCACTAGGCCTACTTAATTAATCTTTTATTAATTAAATCACTTTCCAAATATTTACCTCAAAATATCTTTAAAAAGATATATTCTCAAAACCATTTTAATCTTTCGATATTTGGAAAACATTTCCATATACTTATCTCAATGGCATAAGTATATCACAGGCCATTTCATTTTCTAGAAAATATTTCTATAGACTTAAATTCATAATAAGTATATTTATGAATCCTTTGAGGAAATCTTCATATATTTCCAAAACATGTTATATTGGGTCAAAACGAATGTTGCGTAAAACATTGTCACGACAACCCAAAACAATAGTATGGGGATTTAACTATTTATATTTATATAAATCCCGTATGTTATATAAAACATTTCCTTTCGGAAATCAATTGCTATAACAACAGTGTTACAGTATATCCCTTCCTGGCTTTTTCAAAAACGTTTATTACAACAGTAAATGTTGAAATATATGTTTTCATTACTTAATGCATTCTAATTCACTTTTCAAAACCATTAAACTCCATCTAAAAATATCACTTTTAAAATATTCCTTTAAAAGATTATTTTAACTTTTACAACTTGAATATATTTCCTTTATAGAAATCCATATTCCAATCTCAGCATAAATCATTTCCATATTTACAAAACTATATTTATAAATCTCCATTCTGTTTTATGAAACTTTCCTTCATAAAATGTCTTTATTTATAAAATTCTATTTATAAATACATGCCTTTATAAATCTCATTTATTTATAAAATCCCATTTATAAATATATTTACTAAATGTCAATTAAAAACCCATTTTTAATATTTATAAAACTACGTTTATAAATTAATTTCTCTACTTATAAAATGTTACTTTTATAAATCTTTTATATAAATCATTTTAGAAATATTTGTTTCATACTATTTCTATCTTCTATAAAACTATATTTCCTTTATAATAAAAGATGGACTTACTTATTACATTTTCAAAACCTTTACAATATAGTTCAAAAATCACTATTTAACATATTTCACAAACTATCAGTTTATGATACCAAAAATGATATTTTTTATTTATTTAAAATAAACTCCTTCTTTTAATAATTCAAGGATAATTATTAAAAACATATGTTATTTCAAAATTACTTTAAAACCCTTTTAACTCAAAATTCACTTTATATTATTTCAAAATATCAAAAATAAGGCCAAGTGATGCAATAGCAATAAATATGCAAAACCATGTCCATGTCATCAAACATGGCATCCAACAAATCATATATCATAATCTATAGGAAAAGTAAAATCAACGGTGGTGAGGAATCCTATTGGATCCCTCTAACCTGCCCCCTACGTCACATACAATATATAATCATATAATATGGGTCATGGACAACTTTGCGGGTATATATAAAAAGGTCATCCGCTCCAAGGGTAGGAATAAATCAGACCAATTGATAAAATAGTAAATAATCTAAACAAACAAAACACAGGCATAAACAAAAATATCTGCACTTATATAAAATATAAGCGGTCTAGATAGGTGAGTTTAACTCACCAAAATTCCAGTCATTGCCAAAGCATTCTGGTTTGAATTAAAATCAAATGGACGTTTGATTTAACATAAATTCCTCCTAGCTCCAAATCCATCCAATCTAATTCCATAACATTGTATTCATTGTAACGAGCGTAACGCGATTGACCACATCCAAATCCGATATTGTATGGACAAGATATGGACATTAGAACTTAGAGATAATTAAATTATAATAAACATGAATTAATTTAGTTTTAAACTTAATCACCTTCTCCTAATATACGTTTGCAAACCCAGGCTAAGTTCTCAACTTGTCATTGCGACTTTGTCGCTCAACTGTCATCGCAACGTTGCACCACTCGCCACTGCCTTACCTCCACCGACGCGCCTGGCCGAGACGTGTCGATCCCCCTAGGTCCATTGCCCTACTACACCGCCGACATCGACCATGAGCTCGACTATTCGTTTGCCATTCAACGGAGCTTCACCGCTGCCTTTCTTCGAATTAGCTCGCCAGCCATCAGATTGCTTCATCTCATCGAGCTATGCAACTTCACGGTTGGTGTCAAAGACTAAAAAGGGCTCAGGTGGCCATAGTCGATAATGGCCGTTGGAAGAATAACGTTTAATGGCGGCTAGGGTTTCAGAATTTGGTTTGGGCAAAATAATGAGACTAGATGTCCTTTTATAGAAAAATAACCAACATTATTCACGGCTTATATTTTCGAACTCCAATCGAGGCGTGCCACCTAGCATTCTATACTAAATACTCTTATTCAAAATACAGTAGAACTAGTATTAGGGCCTAAATCCATCATATACAGAAGTTCAATTTCAAACCAAATTATATTAATTTAAATTCTTTTAATTAATTTCTACACGTTTCGAGCTCGAATGACTGAACGATATGTCTGATCGCTACGAAATTCATTTGCATACAATAATTCACCATTAATGATCCAATGGCACTGGTTTCATCAAAATCCGAGACAGTGTCCATAAGGTTGTTTTCACATGTTAATTAGAACGAGTTATTATCAAAACCATTTTAATTGCTTTAAATTATAAATTAAAGTTTACACTAACCATTTATTATTTAAAATTGAATTTAAACAAACTTTTGAAATCCATTTATTCAAATTAAATTCAAGATTCAATTATTTAAACAATTCCAATTATTAACTTTAACAATTCACATTATCAAACAAATCATTATATTTGAAATTTAAGTTTTTTGACTTATAAAATTAACTTTTCAATGTTTAAAATCAATTAAATATTTCAAATTCAAATGACTGAAATCCTGGGTCGTTATAGTAGGCTAAGTCATACAAGTTAGAAATGAGTACACAAATTGATAATAGAATATTTTCTACAATCACTTGATTTTGAATCATTTGACACATGCGAGTTATGTCTCAAAGGTCAAATGACCAAGCACCAAAGGTAAGATGACCAAGCATCCTTTTAGTATGAGCAATGAAAGAGTTAGCAAATTCTTGGGTCTCGTACATAGCGATGTATGTGGCCCGATTTCTATAGTCATGAAAGATATTATTTTCTTACTCTGTTACCTTCACGAATGATTTCCCAAGACTAGGATATATGTAGTTTACGAATTCAATGTCTATGAAAAATTTGTTAAATATAAAAATGAGGTTTGAAAGTCGGACAAACCAAAAGATTAAAATACTCCAATACAATCAAGGAGGTCAATACATTGGAAAAGAACTCAAATGATACTTAAAAAGATAACGGGATTATCTCTCACATTACTCCACTATATACTTTACACACAATAGTTTTTTGGAGCAAAGGAACCGAACTTTGTTAGATATGGTTCGTTCACTGATGTGTAAGGATAAGTTACCTATGTCTTATTCAAGATATGTGCTAGAAACTGCATCACATATGTCGAATTTCATACCCACTAAATCTGTTCCTAAGGCATCATATGAGATGTAGTGTGCAAGAAACTCCAACTCAAGTATATGAAGGTGTGGGGTTGTCCGACCGATGTTAAGAACATTGGTTCAAATAAACTTGAGGCAATATCAGTATTGTGCAAATTTGTAGGATATCCCAAAAGGTCGATGGGATATATTTTCTAGAATACCGAGGAACAAAAAGTTATCGTTTCTTTAAATTTTGTTCTTTTGGAAATGGAACTTTTATCAAATGAAATTGGCAGTAATTTTGTAGACTTAGATGAGATCCGAGAAATTAACACTGAGGCGGAACCAGTGCGAGAATCCAATTCATCCGTATATGAAAACACATAACCTATTAGAAGGCCTAGTATGGTATTTCATGCGCTGGAGAGATGCTATGGTTTTCTCATGGATGGCGAGAAGGCGGACTATGTCATAGATGACAACACCCTCTATCATTCCTACAAGCAGTGCATAGTAAAGACTACACTTTGGCTTGGAGCAATGAAATCCGAAATGGATTCCATATATGAAAACAAAGTATGAACTTTGTCCAACATACCTCGAAGGGATAAAATCCACTGGCTACAAATGTATTTTTAAGAAAAATCTAAATGCAGATGGACAACCAGAGACTTATAAAACAAGGCTATTTATGAAAGGATTTCATCAAATTCAAGGCACTGATTATGATGAGACGTTTTCACCCATAGCAATGCTAAAGTCCATTAAGATAATTGTAGCTATTGTTGCATTCTATGACTAGAAAATATGGTAAATGGATGTAAACATGACATTTCTATAAGGTGAATTAGAAGAGGCCGTTTATATGTCACGGCTCGAGGGTTTTGAGGTCCGTGGGAGTAAGGGCGAAGATTTCAAGTTGTTAAAGTCTACTTATGGACTTAAACTTCAAGGGGTTGGATAAGTGTTTTGATAAAGTGATCAAATAATTTAGTTTTTAACAAAACACAAAGGAGCGTGCGTATACCGAAAGGAACAGGGATATGCTTTCGTATTCCAATGTTATACATTGATTATCTTATGTTGATTTTCAATGACATTTCGTTATTGCAACTAGTGAAAGCTTGGCTTTTTGAGAACTTCTCCATGAAAGATTTGGGAGAAGCGTTCTATATACTAGGTATAAAAGAATTATATCTAAGAGGGTACTGTGATAGCCTCAATCCATGTACGTAGATACCACAATAAAAAGGTTTAGTATGGAGAATTCCAAGCATGGTAATACCCCCAATGCAATCTGGAATCATCCTTTCTAAAAAGAACGCTTCCCATACTGATAAGGGAAGGAGCATATGAAGTGGATACTATAAAACCCTGAAAATTTAACTAGAAATTTAATAACATAATTAAATTTAAATATAACAAGGGTAAAAATGGAATTTTAACAAATGTCTAAATCTAGCTATGAACTTGCACAGTTGCGTTCATAGCGATTTTCTATACAATTTTCAAATTTAACATTTTGAAATCGGAGCTAGTACGAAAAAGCAACTAGGGTTTGAAAATTCAAAATCAAAATTAATTAAACAATTAATTAAGGAAAGAAATATTTAGATAAAGGAAACTCCACCGGTACACCAGTGGTTGGGCCGGTCGATACCGGTGGTTGGACCAGTCGACCGCTCTAAACCAGGCAGTCTACTGCTCCAAACCAAGAAAATGACTAGTCATTGCTTTAAGCGAAGTGTTTGGGAGGCCAAACATCCCGATTTGATAATGTTAGATAGAATGATTCTTTCTACCCCTATAAATAATACTGTAACCTTTACTTCATTAGCAGCAAGTAGTATGTTCAAACTTTGTCCACTCCTCTAAAACTATTTGCTCAAATCAGAATTTCTCCAAAATCAAATGAGAATTAATATCAAGAGATTGAAGAAGAAGAAATTAAATCAAGGGGGTTCTACACCAAGTAGAGGTAACTCCAAGCAAATTAGAAAAGAGATAGCTTTTTAGAGGTGAGTAGGTTCATAATTAGTCAGACTATTTAAATGTAATTAACTTTGTAATACATTATTTGATCTAGAATCCTTTTAAATTAAATTAGAACACTTTTTATTAAAGTTGGGAATTTGGTAGCAATTATAACCCTTATGAATATGATCCATTTCTTTTATTCTAGAACTATTTAAGGTAAATCTGTCGGAAAAGAAATAATTCAAGTTGAATATGCCCTTTTTGTCAAATGAAACATGAATTGACATAACCATGTTTATGCTAAGCCTAAGTTAAGTTGATTTACTGAAATTGAATATGAAGTTTTAGGAGATTATAGACTATAGATTTACAAAATTAGGTTCAATGTAATAAATAATGTATTGTAATTAAAAGCAGTAACTAACATAGAAGAGGTCGAATAAACTAAATCGAAAAAACAAACAATAACAACCAGTCGACAGGTTCACTGGGGCCGGTCACTAATAAGCAATTAACTGCTCCAGTGACCAGCTGTCGACCGATTATCAAATTCTAGGCATAGTCTAAACCTCTCCTAAGGCCTAATGTTGTAAGTTAATTTGTATATTATATATATAGATGTTAGTATAGGCGGAAAAATTAGCTGCCTAGGTTTGCGACACTTGGATGTTACGGAACCGGATAGATATGTAACTAGATGTAACGACCCGAAAATTTCGTTAACTAAATGAATGTTAGGAATTTGGTGTTGCCATTTGTTCTTATTAAAATTTAACAATTTAAAATGAGATTTCCAATTCAATAAAATAATGTAAATATTGTGGTTTAAATTTTTAATGGAATATGAGAAAACAAGAGTAAGTATTTAATAATATGTTATTTATTTAGGATATTGAATAAAAATTTGTAAGCCAATTGGGATAAATGGTAATATTGTGATATTAGTTAATAAATTTGATTTCAATGCAATACCCATAAATGAATGGGATGAAATGACCGTATGAAAATGTATACTAGGTATAAATCAAATAGAAGGAAACAAACGTCGAATTGATTTATGAATAAATACTTTGGATAGTAATTGAATGTACAGTAATGGTAATTTAAATCCTATTTATAGTAAGACTGCATAAGATTCAGTAAATTAAGTGGTGGAAAGATATTTCCTAGATATACTTTGAAGATGTGAAATTAAAGGTGAATATTAAAATTGGTTAATGTAAAATAACATTGATTAACCATAAATGGGAATAAATTTGAAAATAAAAATTTATGTTACAAGTGGGTGAAAGTAAAGATAAGGGTTAAGAGTGTTGGTATAGGTATATTAGAATAACTATAAAGTGTAAATGTACGTATTTATAGCAACATGAATTATTGAAGGAAAATAATTGGTAAACGGGGTTTGGGCTAAGGAAATGTTATTGATTGTTTTGAAACCTTATTTATTATGGGAAATTAATTTAGCATAAGAAAAACCAATGCAAATATCTAATTTATCGGTAAAGCAATAATAATAAATAGTAATCAATGCAAATTTATGTAACAATAGAATGTGAAATTTGGGAAATAAACGCAAAGTATATATGAGTTGCTAAAAGTATGCATAATAAGTGCAAATTTAATAAATCAATGTCCTGTAGAGGTTGGAGTATGGTTAGTAATAAAAGCTTTTAAAGGAAAAAACCTTTAATTTATAAATGAAAATCAATGCATTAAATTAGGTGTAACCGAATGCATGTAAATAATTTTGTAAGAATAAGTTAATAAACAATTTATTTGTGCATACCCGATTTAATTGAAATAACAGAAAAGAAAAGAACTTGATTTGCCTAGGTATATATATATTGATAAACTATAACTACATAGAAAGATTGGTAGTAAATAGGATATAAGAAGACAAAGGCAACTAGTAAATTAATAAATGAATTCATAATAATAAGTAGTAATTAATGCATATATATTTGGCATTAGTGATAATTACAAAACTTTACCCATTTATCTAATTTATTTAATTAAATCTAAATCTATGGCAACATTGTTGTAATGATGGTTGTAAGTGAATTTTAATGTAAAAGGGTAACAATTATTTAGGTTAACCGTTTTGAGTATGTTAAGTTAAGAATGGCAATCGATTGAAATAAATCTAAATTAATTATTTTGTTTTGGTTAATGTGTTCTAGTTAATAAAGGGGAGTTTATAAGAAATGAAGCATGCACTAATGACATGTGTTATAATTCAAATGTTATTTATACCCATAAAATGTCTATTTACTGAATAGGAAGATTTTAAATCAATAAGCGAATTTATTGAGGTTCCAATTTATAATTTATAACATTTAATGTAGACTCAATTACAATTAATTGACTTAAATCGTGCAGTTAGCGTAGATTTGTTTTGTAATTGGAGTAGTTAATCCTATAAGATGAAGTTAATGCTAATTCTATTTATAATTGGACCATTTGTTGATATAGATTATAGAAAGCAAGATGTATAAATTTAATTAAAGTATCAACATTCAACAATTGTAATTATTGGAAATTAAAATGGGATTTGAGGATATTAAGGTGAAACCATGAACAAATGTTAATGCATCCTTATTACTGGTAAAAGATGAGTATATAAAAGTTTGAAAATCAAAAATAGGTTTTTGAAAACTTAATTTATAATTTCTAAATATAAGGAAGTGGAGAAATTAACACTGCAATGGATAGACTTATCAGCTTTTAATTTACATCTAAATTTGTTTAGATCAATTTGGAAATTAATAAAATTGTGGATATATTTTGAAACGTAAACGAAACGTCTAGATTTACATTTGTATATACGTTAAAATAAAATGTAAATGATAAGGAATTTATTTATTTCCTAAATCCGTAACGTGTGTAATTAATATTATTTATCTTTTGGGACCACTTCCGTTTGCACATTAAAATTCGTGCACACCCATTCTTTTGCGATCTATCTATAAATAGACGATCAAAAACCCTAGCCTCCATCTTCTATCATTTGTCTGTACGTTCTTTTCTTCAACTCCTTCTCCTCCTCAAATGGATGCAAACCTAGATCTATTTCTATTCAAATTTCAAATGAAAATTCAAACATCTCAGAAAAATTCCAAAAAAATATATGTCGTAATTTTCATCAATACGAATCTACATCTGCTGTTCGTTTCTCAAGACAGTGAACGGTTTTACTAGAAATCGAGGTCAAACGTTGGAAATTCGAAACCCTATATGTGATTTGGGGCTTTTCGATTTAGGAGTCAATCGGGGAAATTGAAAGATGGGTATTGAAGCACTCATCAAGAGGAGTCAATAGGTGGTAGTCTCATGGCCTAGCTCGACCGGAGGCGTTGGGAATTTGACAATTAGGGTTTCGAAACCCTAAGTTTATGGTGGCGGCGGCGAGCACTAGGGGGTGTCACACCTACATCTGAAGGAAGAGGAGACTTAGGCGGTGACGTTGATGGTCACGGCGTGGCACATGGTGGTCGAACGGCGAGGGTAATCATGGTCAAAGGTCACGGCTGTAGGGGTTGCCTGCGTGTTTTGTTACGAACGGAGTCGCGTGTGTTAGAGGAGAAGCTTCTGTTGATGACGTGGCATAGCATATACGGTAGGTTTGTGTTATTTTAAATTTTGTTTTCATACGTTCAAATCAACATAACTTTCTCATACGAACTCGTTTTCACGCGAGATTTTTTTTATTAGGATCGAAATTAAATTCCGGATCTGTTGGCGTTGGTTTGGAATGATTTGGAGACCGTCGAATTTTTGGGTTTAAATCGGATTTAAATTTGATTTAAATTCAAAAGGTGAGTGTTTTAACCCACTCACAATTTCTAAAATTTCTTGTGTTTGTTAAATTAATTTTAGATATGAGTAGAAATTTATTTATGACTGTTTGGCATGTTTTATTCATTATCTCTGATAAATCGCATTCATTTAATATAACTGTTAATTTCTTTTATTGCATATAAATTTGACAGTTAGAATTTATTTAATTGCATATTAACTGCCAGTCATAGTTATGTTAAATTTTTATTTCATATTAACTGCCAGTTAAATTTACGTTTATTTTTGCATATAAACTGCCAATTAACAGTTATTAAATTTATTTTGAGTATAAACTGATAATTGATACCATTATTTATCATCTGTTATGTATTGATGATTGTTTGAAATTGGATGATGACTGTGACAAATGGATGTATGATTTGATGGATGAATGGATGATTAATTTTATTAATTGCAAGTTGCTATGCATTTCATTCATTCGGGATTGCGGTTTGAAATGATATATAACCGCAATTTTTTTTCATTTTAAATTGCGGATTGAAATGATAAACATCTGTATCACTTGACCATAGGATAGAAAATTATATACAGGCACCGCGGTAAATATATAAAATTATTTTTGAAATTTTTTTCTATGGTTTTTGCAAAGCTATATATATATGGTTTATGGGTTTTTGATTTGGTTATTAATAAAGGTTTTTATATATAGAAATTTCCGGTTTTAAGCTTTGTATAAATTGTTTTGAAGTATAAAATAAGGTTTGATTTTTAAGATCAAATATAATTAAGCATTTATTTAAAATTTAAGTTCTGGAGTTTTATTGACTTAAATGAGAATAAGGTCGGAAGATGAATATTGAGTAAAATTTGGAATTAAATAAAAAGGTTATTAATCTTTAAAGGGTATGATTTTTATAACTTGATTTTTTGTGTAGAGTGATTTAAATGAATATATCAAGTTTCAATAAATTGAAAGATTATCCAGTTATGTGAAGTTAAAGGTTTTACTTAAATTATATTGAATTCATTAAGTAAACATTTCAAGTCTAAATAAGAAGTAATTGAATTTAATATATATGGGATTGTCAAATGAGTTTGTTTTGAAATGGTGAAATATTTAAAGCTTTGAAACATAAGAATTGAAATGGTATTTGGAAGTTTAAATAGATATTTGAAATTGATTTGTGAAATCTAAAGAAGCTATTGTGTTTTATAAAGTAATTTAATATTTTAAGAGATGGAAATTTGTTTCGAAGTTATGATTTTCAAGGTAGTATGATTTGGAATTATTATATACAAGAGTTGTGATTTCTAAATATTTCACTTTGGAAACCCTATGATTTTGGAAAAGAATATATATTGGAAAATAAAATGACATTATATGATTTTGGGTCTTAATGATATCGTATTGATTTGGGGTTTTAAAAATATATAAACGATATCGTATTTATATGGGTTTAAAATGGATTTTGTTCTGGTTTTGAAGTATAATTATTTTAAATGACCGCGGTGTTATAATAACGTTTGGTTGTTGAAGAGACCGGGATCGGAAGTTGTCATACTCTCTGCCAACTCCGAAAACCACTTTAACAACCGTGTACGCGGTGGAGATTCCAGAATGAAGTAGATTGGTGGCGGCGTTTCCTGCAAGGTAAATACATGGACCCGACTCCCGTGAGTTGGCATAAGGTTGCTAAAACAGGAGTGATTCTCGGGCCAATGAGGTCATTCCTCTGATCGGACACTCCTCTTCGATATTATACTTTGACTTTGGATTGTTTCAGTGGCCAATTTTACTTTGATTTTTAGGGGAGTTTGTTCGAGGTGGGCGGTAGCTGCGGCTGTGCGTTTCCATCAGCCCGGATAGCAATTGGCATATCTACCCTGGCATTGCCTAGTTGTGCCGTGTCACCTACCCTAGCGCGCCTTATACGATTTTGGTTTTGTACCATACCTATGGAGTGCCCTCTGACAACGCCCAGTACGGGGGAGATTACGGTACTGTATAGACTATGGGAATATATTTTGTGTTAAGGGCTATATGGGTAACCCCTTAACGCTATTTAAAAGTAAGTTTATTTTAAAAATAGACACTATTATAATAGCGCAATATACTACATAGTAAATAGTTCAACGGATCCTTAGGAGATGTAAATCCCGAGCATCTCTTGAGTTACTGCACTCATATTTATTTCTGTTAATTTAACTCACATAAGATCTTTTAGTTCTGACTCGAGTGTTTTGTCTTTTCAATTCGCTTGGGTCAGTCCGAGCGTTTCAGGATTTGAAGTTTTAGCTCTGGAAGACGAAGACGAAGATTTGTATTACTATTATCTACTATTATTCCACTACACTCATATTTTTCCGCTGCATTGTTATTGGTATGTGTAACTCTGATATGTATTATATAAATGTTTGTAAACAGTTTTATAAACTATATATTTTATTATTATTTTTATCCTTCCGCTGTGAGATTCTATTTTGTTTGTTTCTTCTCTGTTTTTCTTATTTACCCCATAACAATCTGCCTTCCATATGGTTTGAATCGGCATGTGTGTCGATTTGAAGCGTGTGAAAAGGGGGGACGTTACACTAGATGTGCAACTGGCGATGAGGACTAAACAATATTTGTTCAGTAGGGTCGATATTCGACTGGGGCAATTCTATCGCAAATTGCACTTATAAGAGGACTACGGTGTACTTGCAACACCGACGACGATGCCTGGAGAAGTATGTGGTCGACACTAATAGGAGTTCCTTGGTATGTACGGCGGCACTTGATATTATGTTTTTGATGGATCTCGACGTAGTGTGATAAGCGGTGTTACGTTACATTGAGAGGTGGACACGGATGCAATGACCTTGAGAAGTCTTTGGCACGATTCGGCATTGCAGGCTCCTCCTCAATGCGTAAATATGGTGTAGTCATAATTTTGGAAGTGTTGTTCCAAGATTGATTTTATAGGATATCTTATGTAGGAGTAGTTTTAGTATCTATTAGTCGGTCCACATTTGTTTTGAGGTTCGATTAGTTATTTGACCCTAAGTATAAGCCTTCGCAAGATGTCGTTGTATGTGTGTTTAAAACTATATCCCTTAGATAAATGATATTAGTAATTCACAAACATAAGCAGGACACCCTAAGCTTTGGATTGGTGTTTCGGGAGTTGTGGGTTATCACACTTCAGAGCTTAGGTCCAAGATTCCGTAAGAGCTAGCTATGTATTGAGATAACGTACTTGAATATTTTAAAAAGAAAAGAGTTTTCAATATATTTTCAATTTTTTTTACAAAATGGGTTTTCAAAAGGTGTGTTATGTGTGTATATGTATATAGATAAAGAAATTTCAAAGGTTTTATATATAAGTATAATACAAAAAAAATTCGTTCCATTCATATATAATACTATATGCAGGAAAGATTACTAATCACTGATAGTGAGAACGAGCAATTTTGATGGTAATGGATCATAGGAGGCGGCTAAGATTTTGGACGTGTACATCCATATACGGTTCTCCCGGTATCTGCAAGCAAGGAGATAAGCTGAGCCAAATCCGACCGAGGAACAGTATTTGTAATTTTCTAATATGTATAATTATATATATATATATATATATATATATATATGCAATACCCTATACATTTTGATTCATAAGGTAGTTGTTGGCTTTTCCCTTACAAGAAAACAATTATGAGTTAAATTAAATGTTAAGATTATAACACTTGAGGTGAAAAAATAAACCCTTCAAAATTATTATGATTTACCCCACAAAGGAATGCTAGTAAAAGTTTACTATACCAACTAGCAGCAGCAACTAAATTATGGACTTAAGGGTAAATGAAAGAAGAATAGTACCGTTGGATCCATACAATAAAAATGTGATATGAGAAGGCGTAGTGGGAAAATGAAAGAAGGTCTTCACAAACTCAGGGAAAATCCCCACAGTAAAAGTGGAAATCCTATTCTATATTTTGTAGTAGTTTCGTTGTAGTATTCCTGTATTGGAGTTGGACACTGTATGCGAAAATAAACTTAAGTTAACCATTTTTGAAAAAGAGAGATGGAAACCCAATTAACATTATTAAGTGTAATTGTGCTTGCATAAATTAAGTTGCTTTTATCTATTCCAATTTAACGATAAACTAATGAAAATATTTTATAGAAAAGTTAGAAAAGTAGATGTCTTGTATTTTTTAAGAGAAATAAACCGGTGTATGATTTTTCTATAAAATGATCAAACAAACTTTATAAAATTTATATAAAATGTAGAATTAAAAGAATTTTACAAAAAGCAATTTATTCAATAATTGCTTAAAAGCTTCTATTTTTTAAGGCACCTTGTTGCACTTACCCTTGATGTGTAGTTTGCTTTTGATAATGAAATTTGAAACCAAAATCGAGAAGTATGTAAAACCCAGCTTTTTAATCTCTTTTATAAACAAGAAATGGCCAGTGCTTGAAAATGTCTTTTATTAATATTTCAATCACACTTTAAAATAAAAATAATAGAAAGTTAAAATATCATATTGTTTTTTAAAACGCACTTTTGTGAAAATTTCTTATTTTTAAAGAAAATGTTGAGAAAGATATGTTTATATGATCACTTTTCTAAGTTAAGCCAAACTGTTTGAAATTTACTGGTCTGCAAATTAATTATGGAAAGATGTCATGATTTTTGTGAAAATGTAAAAAAAAAGGAGAAAGTATTATTATGATTATCACTTAAACTTAAAATAAAGGAAGTAAATTAGAGTAAGATAGATAGGATTACATAGCGTACAAGGACTGAATTGATTATGAAATTCAAAAGCATTGAAACGTTGGGGTAGAGATAGGAAGTAACATCGAGATTTAGTGACCTTTTCCATCAACGTTTGAATTGGTGATTGTGTAACGACCTATAACTTACATATTGGAGGATCGTAAAATATTATTTTTAAATTTATATAGGGTTATCTTGCTCTATAACTCTGAGAAATGTCTGCTACAGGCATTTCATATCTTTAGAACTTTTCCAAACGATATTACCCCTGAAAACTTGTATCGGCTATAACTTTCTATACGAGTAGAATTAGCACCTAAGACGACTTCTATTGGAAAGATACGATACTTTCCCTTTCTACAGATGGTCGTAATAGCATTTTGGACTTTCTAGCTAGGAGATATGGCTATTTGAAGACTATCGGTTTTTGAAGCAGATTAGTGGTCAATTATTGATTTTAGGTGTGGGCCATTAACCATTTTGGGACTGGAGACCTCATATGGCTGAACCATCATCCTTAAATCACTTGTATACCTTCCACAAAGATCTAAGCCTTCATTAACACAATCTCCACCAAAATCCTTCACGTTTCTCCTCCAAATCTCGTGTAAATAATATATTAGTGATAGATTGGCAAGTAGATTCATTAGAGATCTTCAAATCAATATTTTTTGAGAAGAAAACTTACATATTTCCTGTTCATTCTAAGATTTGCCTCGATTTTCATGCAAATCTTCACTTTTTGGGATTTTGTATGCATCTCTGAGTTTTAACATGTTTTGGATCCATTTTAAAGTCAAAATCGATTTTTATTATTGTTTTAAAAACCAACATGTAGAAAAATATGAATAATTTTTTTTTGGTATTTTAAACAAGTTATTCGGGTATATAATTACCTTCATAGATGTTAGACTATGTTATATACCCCTTATATGATGGTTGCCATGGTTGATTGTGTGACTTACATGTTTGAATGTTGTTAGATGCATGTGTGGTGTTTGTTTGTATGGTTATATGGAAAACGCTCATCGAAGCGAACTGGAGGATGGGACCATAAAGGCGAACTTCGACGGATTGGCTCTAGTGCTTTTGGAGTCATAATGTTGCATTAGCGATGCGTGAGAGTCGAAGCATTAAGCGTAGTGATGGAATCGACATGATGTTGATGGACAGAATGAGTTATAGAATTTTAGTTCGGTGGTGGGTGTTGGTCAGTAGTTGGACGGTGAGACTTAGTCCATGGTTGGGCAGTGAAACTTGGCCGGTGGCCAGGCGGTGAAACTTGGCTGGTAGTCGAGTAGAGAAATGTGGTCAATGGTCGGGTGGTGAAGCGTTGTCGGTGGTCAGGCATGAGGTATGGTTCGATTCTGGCAGCATTTAAGGGAACGAGCATATAAGTCGGTTCGGCATGTGAGATTTGATTAAGGCCTAACTTAACTCGGGTTTAGCTAAGGACTTCAGGGCAGGACTCGGTATTCATTTACGCCTGTAGATGTTAAGAATTTTTTCAAGGGGTTGCTTGGTGGTCTTGGGAGTTGGTTCGGGGTAGGGATGGAGAACCCTAGGGTAACTCTATGTGACTTTGGAACGTGAGCAATGAAGTATGATGACTCGGATGTTTCGATGTGGTGAGTTATTATGACATCTAATGAGGGACCAAAAGGACATGTTCTGTGTAATAGCTCATAGAGTAGAACATAAGGTTGTGATGCTTATGAATAGGACAAGGTAGTCTCTGTGCACCTAGGTAGTCTATGTGTACTCATGTGTTTGGTCGTCTGCGTGTGTCCAGTCCTTAGACATCTATGTGGGCAAGAATTAAGCATATATATGGTATTTCTACAATCAGTACGTGTGCTAAGGGATTGATGAATGACGATGTGGTTGCGATGCTCATTAGCGGGACATGGCAGTCAGTGTGTACCTATATTTTGGACATTTGCGTGTGTCCAGTCCTAGCCATCTGTATGGGCAATGAATTCAGCATCTGAGAGAGTTATCGTATATCTGAAGCATTTGAGTGAAATATGTAAGTCTATGCAAGTAATGCTATGTTTACCGTATGCCTGGTATGTTGTATGATACCTCTATACCTATATTTTCCACTGATGATAGCAGTATAGCCTAAACTCTTTGGATGCGGGGATATGTCAGGTATGGTTGTTCATACCCTGTAACCTTTTTACTATATACGAGTTTTATAGTATTTTTAGATGATACATTGCACACATCAGATAATTGTTTGACCTGAGGTTTTACATTTTGTTTCTTATTATCTCGGGTACTCTTAAATGAGTAGATTAAGGATAACAGGTCTGGATACCGCATGAATCTATATGGAGTACGAGACGAAGGCTATGCTTTTATATATTTATAGTTGGAGCTTACCATCACTCATATTCCGCTGTGTAGTACTATGGAGCTATATCAATACTTTTATGTTTATAGACAATTATAAAGTTTATTATGGAGATTTGGGATGTGTTAAACTCTTTATTTCAGTTTTTGTATAATCTTTGAACCTGATGCACTATGATGTTCTTATTTACGATTCATTTGATCATATCATTTGTCTCTCCTATTTTACATCTATGTTGTTATATTAAATTTTATTTGTGCACTGTGAGATGTTCTACAGGTTCTATGTTTGGATTTTTCTCATTTTTATATTTTTGGCCACCGTCCTACATCGACCAGGTATCTCTACATCGCATCACATGGGTATATTGGACATCGGAGTTGTAGGGTAGTCGTCTTATTTGGTATCGGAGTTTAGGTTGTAAGAATGACCTATGTAGATACTTGGATCCATTAGAGATAATAGAGGATCTATCGCCTTAGAATGGATCGAGCGATATATGAGATAGCGTACTTGTTATATTTTGGTTTTCAAAACTATATAGTTTCATATATAGTATATAAGTTGCATTACAACCACGGACACTACTTTTTCTTTTTAGATAGACTAATCATTCTTATTACAGCTTGTAAAAATGAGCCAGCTAACAAGGAACGCTGCTAGAAACTCCATTTTTAGTGTTGAGAAAGGGGCGTAATTGGGGTCTGCTAACCTCAACTTGCAAAATATGTTAACTAAGATGGTGCAAAGCGTGGTTTAGAATGCCTAAGTTTCTCCTGGTGCAGCTGTTGGTGATGGTGCTCTAGTGCGAGTGCCGAGGGCTAACATCGCCAAATTGAGCAAGGATTTCTCTACTCTGGATGGAAAATCGTTTTTTGGAGCAGAATCAGCCATCGAAGTGCAAGATTGGCTGGATACTTGTGAATGCATCATTGAGGATATGAAGTTAGTGGATGGGATAAAGAGGAAGTTGGCTTCTTGATAGCTTCAATAGAGAGCTATTGGGTGGTGGAATGCCCACTACTCTAGAATAGGAGCAGTTCAAGGTAAGGTTTGAAGAGAAGTATACACTGGTCTTTTAGAAGTGGGTACTCTTTCAAAAGTTTCCTGACTTAAGATGGGGAGATATGTCTATGATGAAGTATGTAACCGAGTTTGAGATTTATCATAGTATGGTCTATATTTTATCGATACTCCGCTCAAGAAGAATGAGAAGTTTATCATAGGCTTGGATACTATCTTGGAGAGAAGGTTGTAGGGCATGCTAATGAGTCGTTTAAGAGGCTGGTGGAGAAGGCTCTTTGACATAAGAGTATGTACCCTAAGTCTAAGTTGGTTGTTGCTCTTAAGGATGAGCCAAAGACACAAACTAGTAGGGGAGGCAAGAGAAAGTGGGACAAGTAGGAGCCTACGTGCTATAACTATGGAGAGAATGGCCATGTTAGCAAAGATTACATGAATGAGAAAAAAGGATGTTTTAACTACAACAAGCCAGGGCATATCAAGAAGGATTGCCTAGAACCTTTGAGAAATAAGTAGGTTGTGTCTACTTATGCCTTAAACACTATCCAACTTCATCAAGTGCTCCATCGGCGAAGAAGAAGGGAAAGGGTGTCGTTATATAGGGTATGCTTTCTATTTATGATAAGCCTGTTTGTGTTTTATTCGATACATGGGCTTTGTATTCCTTTATATCTAGTGATCTGGAAGACGGATGGGGATTGGAACCCAAGATAGTTGACTGACCTTTGATTGTCACAAACCCTATTGGAGGATTGACTAACCTATGCATGATCTGTCGAGACTCAGCCTTATCGATTTATGAATGTTTGTTTTCTTATGATTTCTTCGTTTTAGTTTTTGTGGGGTTTAAGGGATGGACTGGCTAAGGAAGTATGCGGTAGTAATGAATAGCGAGAGGTTGTTAGTGATGATTGTGGTTGTGAAGGGGTGGATGGTAGCGATTGGCTACCTGCTAGAGAATGAGATTATGGTCAGCTTTCTATATTCGCTTAAGACTCTACTATATAAGTTATCATTTGCGCCTATAGCGAGAGAGTATCCGAACATATCCGAGGAGGTGACCGGATTACCGCCACATCGAGAGATTGAGTTCTGCACAGACGTACTAAAGGATGCCAGACTAATAGTTATGCTTTTGAGGCATATGGCACTAGAGAGCAGAAGGAGTTGGAGGTGTAAGTGATCAATGACCTATTTTGATGAGGGTTCATTCATAGGAGCATATCGGAGTGGGGCACACCTATAGCATTCACCACCTAGGCAGATGGCTCTCTAAGGTTGTGTGTAGATTACAATGAGTTGCATAAGGTAACAAGAAGAACAAAATGCACTCCCTCATAGTAATGACTTGTTCGATTAGCTCCATAGTTCTTGGGTGTCCTCTCAGTTGGACCTTGCAATGGGTTTCATTAACTAAGAGTAGTAAAGGAGAGTGTGCCAATTACAGCATTCCGTATGCTTTCTGGATTCTATGAATGGCTGGTTATGTCGTTTGGACTAACCAACACACCGACATGCTTTGTTTATCTCATAAATCGTGTTTTTAAGGATCATCTAAATAAATTTATAGTTGTGTTCGTGGATGATATCTTTGTTTATTCAAGGATAGTGAAGGAACACAAGGAGCATTTGAGGATTGTGCTCGAGGTGTTGAGGAAGCACCAATTGAAGGCGATGTTTTCTGGAGAAGTGAAGTGTGAATCTTAGGTCATGTTGTTTATAAGCAAGGCATTATTGTGGATCCTACAAAGGTGATGGTAGTACAAGACTGGGATCGACCCAAGATTGCTATAGACATTAGAAGTTTCCTTGGAAAGTGTAAAGACCCGTAAATCCGTACTCCTTGAATAGACACTAATATCCTTTGTTTAATTCAAGATGAACGAAAATACGAACCCTTAGGGGTTTTAAGAAAAAGAAAAGAAGAAAGAAGAAAGAAAAGAAGGAAATAGAAAATAGAAATTAGAGAGAATAGAAAACAGAATAGAAGGTAGAAAATTTTAAAATAGAAAGAAAAGAGAAGAGAAAGGAAACGGAACACAGAAGAAAATAGGACGGAACAGAAAACAAACAGAACAACATCAGAATCTCACAATTCGCAGCGGAACAACATATAATAATAAATGAATAATCTTTAAACAAAGAACCATATCAGTTATTACATTACATCAGATTTCATTACATCATATCATCAGAGTGTACAACAACAACAAATAGTGCAGCGGAAAAAGAAATACTATATAAACTAGTAATACGCCATGCCATCCATCTTGCCTCCAGCAACTCCTGAATATCCAGAATATCCTGATAAACCTTACTCTTGACTGCCCGTGTGAAAATTGGTGGGCACCCAGAGTTTAGGAAGGAAAACAATAAACTCCAAGTCAGTCATGTGACTGGTGTGAGAACTCAAAACAGTTTATTTATCTTTAAAAACAAAATAGAGGAATATTTTTAAATTCAATTCGCAATGCTTTTAAAAATGAGACTACCATAAGGCCTCCCGCACACACACACAATGCAAACGCAGAATCGGAGGAGATTTCTCCTTATGATAGTCAAAGATGCTTGATACGCATTTAGAAGAACATTTCATATTATTACTAGTGCATAGTGTAGGAAAAATTTATTTCGAAAGTAGAATATAAATCTTAGCCAGCATAGACATTTCGAACTATGCCTACTATAGCTACCATCCAAACAGTGGCGACCACCATAAGTGAATGGCAGGTTCTACAACTAAAACCGTACAAGTTTCGTATTGGGAATTGGATTTCCAACAAATGGTCAGGCCAAGGAACTTCCCATTGCCACATGAGAATGCCTCTGGAAAGACATCCCCGAGAACCAAACCGGAACTCTGCCAACACAAGGCCGGGTTACCCCTAACTGGGTAACTACTGACACGAGCACGCCATTCCCCGATCGTAAACGACCTTTCTCACGGGATCCCGAAAACCAACAACCACAAAATAATAAATTCGCAGTAACCACATAGGTTAAATATCTGGGCTACATACCATGATACCACCTCTATGAAGAAGGAAATGTACATACCCTAAAGGGTGCTACCCCTCATAACCTTGCTGCATCTTTCCTGTTTTGACCATTTCCGGGGTGTGAGGCTCGACGAATTCACGTCCACAAAAACATACTTTATACAAAAGCCATGCTTTGGGTCAACAAATGATCAACACAATGATCACCAAGATAGACGATCAAATAAACGATCTTATCACAATAATCAACACAATGATCATTTACAGCATCACTCAGCATGTCACATTACCAAATTGGGAATATATCGCTGATAACTTCAACTATATAACCTCTGAGCTCGTACATCTCAGAGAAGGGTGTTAAGCTAAAAGAATAAATTCTCCGCCACCAACAGAAATATATTTCAAAGAAATCGGCTTTACATCTCAATTTGTAATGTCAGACATACAATCCATATAAGTCTGTTCCGGGCTCGAACAAAACCGAAGACACTTCTTACGAAGCCCTTGCAATCCGGGTATTCACAATCCCGATCGAATTTCCCATCACTTAAGGAATCTCTATACCAGGAGCTACCCAGTGCAGAGACAATCGATAGGTCATCCTATCGCTTTTGCAAATACTCGGTCTTCAACACCGATCTTCAATGCAATTCACAACGACGTATCACATATTCGGAATGGGTTATACGACCCCAAGGTCCTTTCCCGGTTAACCCGAATAGTGAGCGCTTATTCAAAAATAAGTGTAGCATTCACATTCAAACAAATCACATCAATTACCCATTCAAAGGGAGATATTGATAGTCGGTTATTGAACTATCAATGAATATGCACACATCACCAGATTCCAAATAATTTTCCAAATTATTTATTTTCCAAAATATCTTTATAAGATATATAATTTCATTTCTTCAAAAATAAATCAATATTTATTTTTAAACAAATTCCACTTTCACATATAAATTCCATAGTGAATTTATATTCCAAAATATTCATGCATATGATTTCAATTATTCATTTCAATTTATCTTCAAAAAGATAAATTCTAATTATTCACTTCATATTGGAAAACATTTCCATACTTATTAAATAAGCAATTCACAATCTTTTTATTTTCAACACTTGGAAAATATTCCATATACTTAAATCGAATTAAGTATATATTTCATTCTTTAAGGAAATCATTCACTTAACCATATTTATTTGGGCCAAAACGAATGTTAAGTAAAACATCGTTACGACAACCCAAAATCACTAGTATAGGGATTCGAATTTAAAATAGATATATAAATCCCAATACTATACCAACACATTTCCTTTCGGAAATCATTTACTATAACAACAGTGTTATAGTCCACCATTCCCTTTTATTTCTCGAAAACGTCTATTTCAACAATGAATGTTGAAATCTATGGTTTCGAATCTCAACACATTTTAAAACATCGTTAGATCGTTTTAATTCTATTTGAAATATCACATTCAAAACAATTTCTTTAACATCTTATTCACTATTCAAAAACGTGAATATACTTCATTAACAATTTCATCCTTTTATTCATTTTATTTTAAAGTATTATTCACAGTCAAAAACGTGAATATAACTCCATAAATAAATCATAACAATTTACTTATCAAAATAAGTTGTTTGTGAATTTATAAAACAACGTTTATAAATTCCATTTCTATTTATTTATAAAAACTTCCTTTTTATAATTTCCATATTAACCTATTCCAGTTTATAACTAAATTATAAACTAAACGTTCATATTATAAGTTAATTAGTTATAATAAATTTGTTTGCAAAAACCGTTACTTTGAACTTCATAATTATAAATCTTAAAATCTATAAGATTCACTTATTCACCCAAATCTATTCCTTTAATAACTTTATTAATTTATAAATCTTACTATTTATAAATTTCATTCATAACTTTACCATTTATAATTCTATAAATTCCATTCATTTACAAAATTCATTTTCACTTCATTCAAACACTTATAAAAACTCGTTTTATAATATCAATATTTCAATTTATAAATATCCATTTATAAATCTCTTAATATAAATCAATTTATATTATTCTTTTAAAACGTCTTCAAATTCCTTTATTATTTCACCATTTTGATTCATAAAATAATTAAATTTTATAAATCCTATATTTAAACTTTTCACAATAAATTCTAAAGTCCCAATTAAACTATTTTATAAAATCATTAGCATCATATTCTCAAAAATCAGTTTTTAACTATATTTTTCAAAAATCATAATTTTTATAACATTAAAAATTATAACGTTTATTTATTTAAAATGGATCAAATTCCAAACATATAGTATATTTTCAAAAATCACTTTATAAATCATTTTAAAATTCCAAAACTTGGTCCAATGATGCTACATACCAAATAGTCAATCACGACAACAACGACATCATATATCGATATGATAGTCAATCAAATATCAAAATATCTGAAATCAAATAAATACTGTTGAGGAATCAAGTTGGATCCCTCCAACCTGTTTTCCTGCATCCACAAACATTAGCACAATACCAATTTCGCTCCAGTACGAAATTATCGCGGTATATGTTCTTATTAAATATTATCCGCTTAATAACGGCGTAATAGGGTCTCATCCGCTAAACAAATAAATGCGGGAAATCAACAACTGCAATATATACATATGTCAATATATATATATTGATATTATATATAATACCAATTTCACTGTTTATGAAATATTCGCGGTATATGTTTTTAACAAATAACATCCGCTTACTAACGGCGTATAATGTCTATTTTAACAATCAATAGATATCAATTATCATTCAAACATGCATTGAAATATTTTAAATATAACTATTTAAAATAAAATCGAAACTGATTCGATTGAGTGAGAAGTTCTCACCTTGGTTTTATTTCCGTTTTAGCGATTTATTTCGAATAAAATTAAACGTGCGTTTAATTTCACCCGAAATTCTCACTAACTCCAAACGACTCCAAACCAACTCTATCGCGTAGTGCTCGTCCATACGATTCCAACGCAACTAGTTTCGCGCGTTTTCGACCTCGTATGAAAAAGTTATGACAGTTTAAAGTTTGTACACGATTTTAATAATTAATTTCAACATAAATCTTTATATTTTAATACCCTAAGCTAGCATCCACCGTAGATCTCAACTCCATTCCATCACAGCCGCATGTTTTCATCTCCTTCCTCACGTTTCATGTTCCAGTAACATCAGAACGCAACCGAACCCAATAATGCAATTTAGGGTTTCAATTCGCTAACACCACACACGATTATACTCGATCACATCACCGCCATGTCGAAGGCCATACCAAGAACTACACTCAGCTGAACCACCATAGGGCTCGGCCCCCCATAGTACACGAACGACGTGCATAAACTCGACGCCTTTATCTCCATTTTCCCGTTGATCCACTCAACTATTTTCGATCATGACCGTTCACATCGTAGATCTCACTACCCTCTACCACTTTCATGTTGAAAGATTGTTGAATCGTTGCACGGATTTGAAGATATTTGGGGATGAATATGGGAAGATTTCGGCCGTTCAAGATGAAGGTGGCGGCTGCGTTACAAATTAGGGTTTAGTTTTATATTATTTTTTTTAATGAAGGGTGGGGCTATTTATAGAGTTTCGTTCGACACTATTTATCCGGAAATTCCGAACTCCGATTTACGCGCCGTAACCAGCATTTCTAGGGTTTACCCCACGTTCCGGACACAATGGAACAGGTTTCGAAAGCTAATTCGGACGTATGTGCGAGTTATGGCTACAAACGCTCAATTTGAATTAAACCGATTTAAGCGATTTTCTAGGCGTTTTAATTCGTACCGGACAAACGGTAAATCCAATTGACACGAAATTTGAAACCTTACAATAATATCAATTACGGATCCGATGAAACTGGTTTCGTCGAAATCCGAGACTTTTTGAAAAATGGCTATTTTAACTCGCCAAATTAAAATTAAAAATAATTCGATGCGTTTCGAGCTGCCACGCTCAAACGATAACTCCGATTGACACGAAATTTGAAATCCGGTAATTACTAACTATTACGGATCCAATGGAACTAGTTTCGTTCAATTCTGAGACTGTTCAAAAATTGGCTATTTTCACTAGTCGATTTTAATATTAAAATATTCAATTTTCACAAATTAACTTTTAATTCGATTTTAAAAGTTCTAAAATATCATTCTAACTTCAATATGATAAAATAAAATTTTACAAATCATTTTCAATCATATTTAACTCAATTTTCAATTATTTCCATAATTTAACATATTAAATTATCGATTTAATTATCCAATTAAATTCAATAATTCAAATAAAAATTTATTCAACTTATAAATTCACTTATTAATATTTAAAATAAATTAAATATTCAAATTTTAATTAATAAAAATCCTGGGTCGTTACAATCTTCCCTACTTAAAAGAATTTCGTCCTCGAAATTATTAAGTAAGAAAAGTTATGGAATTTATTAATTTTCCAAAAATTCATAGTTAAACTTCTTATAATAACTTACTAAGTTTTCCAAATCATACTTAGTTATCTTTTCAAAAACAATTACTATTGTTTAACTTTCAATTCCAAATCAAAGTTAAAGTTTTCAAAATTTTCCAATTTTCTCAAACTTTTTCTAACGCCTTAAATTTCCGGAAAAATTCGCCATAGTCTCCTTTGCGCGGCTCGATCCGAAAAAAAAAATGACAGTATATATATGACAAATATACATCTCATCAAGTAATGAGGCATCCCGCAGGGAAAAAAGTGTAAAAGTACGGTATGTAATCCGAGATATGTACCTTATATTTTATTAGCGAGCATATACGGCTAATATAGCGCGAAAGCGAGCTCCAAATGCGAAGCAAACGTGATCCGCACCTACTAATCACTCAACAAACAACATGAGAACATGCATATATGACAATAGTATCAATATACATCATATAGCAACATAATAACTATATATGCTAACATAGCAAATGCAACTAAGCAACAAATGCAATATATATTCAACCATCAACCAACTAACATCCATAACCAATAAATATTCATTTATATTCTCATTAATATTCAATGAATTGGTTTTCAATTTAACCACATTTGATTCATTAACAGTGGATGTTTCTAACATTCATTTTCAATTTGTTTATATTCACTAATTCATATTCAAGTTGGTTCACTTCCAAATCAAATTCAATTCTATTCAAATTTATTTACTTCTAATTTGAATTTCAATTACTTTAGCTTTCAATTTCATTAACACTTAATGAATTATATACAATCAACTAACAACCATATAACAATCAATGTATATTAATTACAACCAAATTCCTTTACTTATCAATTGGTTTAAATTAAATTGCTTTTCATTCAATTATTCAACTTTCTAATAACATTAGATTTTAAATGAATTAACACTTATATTCATTATTCCATATCAACTATTCACATTTAATTGATTTACATTCAATCCAATTTCTAAAGTTGAATTTCATTTATCTTTGAATTCACTTTCATTTACAACTCATATTCATAAATATATTCAAATAATTTCACTTCTTATATATATATATATATATATATATAAGTTTATTTCACAATTGTAAATCACTTTAATTATAATTCAATTCTTATAATTCTTTATACTTATACAATTATTTCTTTATTTAGATTATTCAAACAACCTAACAATCAACTTACATATACCTTTAATAATTCTGAAAAATTATTTCTTTGTATATAAAATATAATCAAGGTAAAATTATTTCATTTATCCAATTTTAAAATCAATATTATGTCGAATTGTTCTATTCAAGTGTTTAGAGATTCCTATCAACAACGTTAATTACTCGTATTAACCAGAATCTATATACCACTCAACAAACCAATCATCACAATATAAAACAATTTCATATTCACTAGAAATACGCACTCATATCTATATTACACTCAAATTCATTCTAGAGTACTGCTGACTCTATCTCTAATGAATAATACCTAACAGAACCATGGTTGTCGCTTAACCATAAGCTCTGATACAACTGTAAAGACCCGTAAATCCGTACTCCTTGAATAGACACTAATCTCCTTTGTTTAATTCAAGATGAACGAAAATACGAACCCTTAGGGGTTTTAAGAAAAAGAAAAGAAGAAAGAAGAAAGAAAAGAAGGAAATAGAAAATAGAAATTAGATAGAATAGAAAACAGAATAGAAGGTAGAAAATTTTAAAATAGAAAGAAAAGAGAAGAGAAAGGAAACGGAACACAGAAGAAAATAGGACGGAACAGAAAACAAACAGAACATCATCAAAATCTCACAATTCGCAGCGGAACAACATATAATAATAAATGAATAATCTTTAAACAAAGAACCATATCAGTTATTACATTACATCAGATTTCATTACATCATATCATCAGAGTGTACAACAACAACAAATAGTGCAGCGGAAAAAGAAATACTATATAAACTAGTAATACGCCATGCCATCCATCTTGCCTCCAGCAACTCCTGAATATCCAGAATATCCTGATAAACCTTACTCTTGACTGCCCGTGTGAAAATTGGTGGGCACCCAGAGTTTAGGAAGGAAAACAATAAACTCCAAGTCAGTCATGTGACTGGTGTGAGAACTCAAAACAGTTTATTTATCTTTAAAAACAAAATAGAGGAATATTTTTAAATTCAATTCGCAATGCTTTTAAAAATGAGACTACCATAAGGCCTCCCGCACACACACACAATGCAAACGCAGAATCGGAGGAGATTTCTCCTTATGATAGTCAAAGATGCTTGATACGCATTTAGAAGAACATTTCATATTATTACTAGTGCATAGTGTAGGAAAAATTTATTTCGAAAGTAGAATATAAATCTTAGCCAGCATAGACATTTCGAACTATGCCTACTATAGCTACCATCCAAACAGTGGCGACCACCATAAGTGAATGGCAGGTTCTACAACTAAAACCGTACAAGTTTCGTATTGGGAATTGGATTTCCAACAAATGGTCAGGCCAAGGAACTTCCCATTGCCACATGAGAATGCCTCTGGAAAGACATTCCCGAGAACCAAACCGGAACTCTGCCAACACAAGGCCGGGTTACCCCTAACTGGGTAACTACTGACACGAGCACGCCATTCCCCGATCGTAAACGACCTTTCTCACGGGATCCCGAAAACCAACAACCACAAAGTAATAAATTCGCAGTAACCACATAGGTTAAATATCTGGGCTCCATACCATGATACCACCTCTATCCAGAAGGAAATGTACATACCCTAAAGGGTGCTACCCCTCATAACCTTGCTGCATCTTTCCTGTTTTGACCATTTCCGGGGTGTGAGGCTCGAAGAATTCACGGCCACAAAAACATACTTTATACAAAAGCCATGCTTTGGGTCAACAAATGATCAACACAATGATCACCAAGATAGACGATCAAATAAACGATCCTATCACAATAATCAACACAATGATCATTTACAGCATCACTCAGCATGTCACATTACCAAATTGGGAATATATCGCTGATAACTTCAACTATATAACCTCTGAGCTCGTACGTCTCAGAGAAGGGTGTTAAGCTAAAAGAATAAATTCTCCGCCATCAACAGAAATATATTTGAAAGAAATCGGCTTTACATCTCAATTTGTAATGTCAGACATACAATCCATACAAGTCTGTTTCGGGCTCGAACAAAACCGAAGGCACTTCTTACGAAGCCCTTGCAATCCGGGTATTCACAATCCCGATCGAATTTCCCACCACTTAAGGAATCTCTATACCAGGAGCTACCCAGTGCAGAGACAATCGATAGGTCATCCTATCGCTTTTGCAAATACTCGGTCTTCAACACCGATCTTCAATGCAACTCACAACGACGTATCACATATTCGGAATGGGTTATACGACCCCATGGTCCTTTCTCGGTTAACCCGAATAGTGAGCGCTTATTCAAAAATAAGTGTAGCATTCACATTCAAACAAATCACATCAATTACCCATTCAAAGGGAGATATTGATAGTCGGTTATTGAACTATCAATGGATATGCACACATCACCAGATTCCAAATAATTTTCCAAATTATTTATTTTCCAAAATATCTTTATAAGATATATAATTTCATTTCTTCAAAAATAAATCAATATTTATTTTTAAACAAATTCCACTTTCACATATAAATTATATAGTGAATTTATATTCCAAAATATTCATGCATATGATTTCAATTATTCATTTCAATTTATCTTCAAAAAGATAAATTCTAATTATTCACTTCATATTGGAAAACATTTCCATACTTATTAAATAAGCAATTCACAATCTTTTAATTTTCAACACTTGGAAAATATTCCATATACTTAAATCGAATTAAGTATATATTTCATTCTTTAAGGAAATCATTCACTTAACCATATTTATTTGGGCCAAAACGAATGTTAAGTAAAACATCGTTACGACAACCCAAAATCACTAGTATAGGGATTCGAATTTAAAATAGATATATAAATCCCAATACTATACCAACACATTTCCTTTCGGAAATCATTTACTATAACAACAGTGTTATAGTCCACCATTCCCTTTTATTTCTCGAAAACGTCTATTTCAACAATGAATGTTGAAATCTATGGTTTCGAATCTCAACACATTTTAAAACATCGTTAGATCGTTTTAATTCTATTTGAAATATCACATTCAAAACAATTTCTTTAACATCTTATTCACTATTCAAAAACGTGAATATACTTCATTAACAATTTCATCCTTTTATTCATTTTATTTTAAAGTATTATTCACAGTCAAAAACGTGAATATAACTCCATAAATAAATCATAACAATTTACTTATCAAAATAAGTTGTTTGTGAATTTATAAAACAACGTTTATAAATTCCATTTCTATTTATTTATAAAAACTTCCTTTTTATAATTTCCATATTAACCTATTCCAGTTTATAACTAAATTATAAACTAAACGTTCATATTATAAGTTAATTACTTATAATAAATTTGTTTGCAAAAACCGTTACTTTGAAATTCATAATTATAAATCTTAAAATCTATAAGATTCACTTATTCACCCAAATCTATTCCTTTAATAACTTTATAAATTTATAAATCTTACTATTTATAAATTTCATTCATAACTTTACCATTTATAATTCTATAAATTCCATTCATTTACAAAATTCATTTTCACTTCATTCAAACACTTATAAAAACTCGTTTTATAATATCAATATTTCAATTTATAAATATCCATTTATAAATCTCTTAATATAAATCAATTTATATTATTCTTTTAAAACGTCTTCAAATTCCTTTATTATTTCACCATTTTGATTCATAAAATAATTAAATTTTATAAATCCTATATTTAAACTTTTCACAATAAATTCTAAAATCCCAATTAAAATATTTTATAAAATCATTAGCATCATATTCTCAAAAATCAGTTTTTAACTATATTTTTCAAAAATCATAATTTTTATAACATTAAAAATTATAACGTTTATTTATTTAAAATGGATCAAATTCCAAACATATAGTATATTTTCAAAAATCACTTTATAAATCATTTTAAAATTCCAAAACTTGGTCCAATGATGCTACATACCAAATAGTCAATCACGACAACACGACATCATATATCGATATGATAGTCAATCAAATATCAAAATATCTGAAATCAAATAAATACTGTTGAGGAATCCAGTTGGATCCCTCCAACATGTTTTCCTGCATCCACAAACATTAGCACAATACCAATTTCGCTCCAGTACGAAATTATCGCGGTATATGTTCTTATTAAATATTATCCGCTTAATAACGGCGTAATAGGGTCTCATCCGCTAAACAAATAAATGCGGGAAATCAACAACTGCAATATATACATATGTCAATATATATATATATTGATATTATATATAATACCAATTTCACTGTTTATGAAATATTCGCGGTATATGTTTTTAATAAATAACATCCGCTTACTAACGGCGTATAATGTCTATTTTAACAATCAATAGATATCAGTTATCATTCAAACATGCATTCAAATATTTTAAATATAACTATTTAAAATAAAATCGAAACTGATTCGATTGAGTGAGAAGTTCTCACCTTGGTTTTATTTCCGTTTTAGCGATTTATTTCGAATAAAATTAAACGTGCGTTTAATTTCACCCGAAATTCTCACTAACTCCAAACGACTCCAAACCAACTCCATCGCGTAGTGCTCGTCCATACGATTCCAACGCAACTGGTTTCGCGCATTTTCGACCTCGTATGAAAAAGTTATGACAGTTTAAAGTTTGTACACGATTTTAATAATTAATTTCAACATAAATCTTTATATTTTAATACCCTAAGCTAGCATCCACCGTAGATCTCAACTCCATTCCATCACAGCCGCATGTTTTCATCTCCTTCCTCACGTTTCATGTTCCAGTAACATCAGAACGCAACCGAACCCAATAATGCAATTTAGGGTTTCAATTCGCTAACACCACACACGATTATACTCGATCACATCACCGCCATGTCGAAGGCCATACCAAGAACTACACTCGGCTGAAGCACCATAGGGCTCGGCCCCCCATAGTACACGAACGACGTGCATAAACTCGACGCCGTTATCTCCATTTTCCCGTTGATCCACTCAACTATTTTCGATCATGACCGTTCACATCGTAGATCTCACTACCCTCTACCACTTTCATGTTGAAAGATTGTTGAATCGTTGCACGGATTTGAAGATATTTGGGGATGAATATGGGAAGATTTCAGCCGTTCAAGATGAAGGTGGCGGCTGCGTTACAAATTAGGGTTTAGTTTTATATTTTTTTTTTTAATGAAGGGTGGGGCTATTTATAGAGTTTCGTTCGACACTATTCATCCGGAAATTCCAAACTCCGATTTACGCGCCGTAACCAGCGTTTCTAAGGTTTACCCCGCGTTCCGGACACAATGGAATAGGTTTCGAAAGGTAATTCGGACGTATGTGCGAGTTATGGCTACAAACGCTCAATTTGAATTAAACCGATTTAAGCGATTTTCTAGGCGTTTTAATTCGTACCGGACAAACGGTAAATCCAATTGACACGAAATTTGAAACCTTACAATAATATCACATTACGGATCCGATGAAACTGGTTTCGTCGAAATCCGAGACTTTTTGAAAAATGGCTATTTTAACTCGCCAAATTAAAATTAAAAATAATTCGATGCGTTTCGAGCTGCCACGCTCAAACGATAACTCCGATTGACACGAAATTTGAAATCCGGTAATAACTAACTATTACGGATCCAATGGAACTGGTTTCGTTCAATTCTGAGACTGTTCAAAAATTAGCTATTTTCACTAGTCGATTTTAATATTAAAATATTCAATTTTCACAAATTAACTTTTAATTCGATTTTAAAAGTTCTAAAATATCATTCTAACTTCAATATGATAAAATAAAATTTTACAAATCATTTTCAATCATATTTAACTCAATTTTCAATTATTTCCATAATTTAACATATTAAATTATCGATTTAATTATCCAATTAAATTCAATAATTCAAATAAAAATTTATTCAACTTATAAATTCACTTATTAATATTTAAAATAAATTAAATATTCAAATTTTAATTAATAAAAATCCTGGGTCGTTACAGAAAGGAATGAAACTATATGTGTTTTATCCAGTACTTCTTTAAGCTAGCGATGTTGTTAACCAATTTGATGAAGAAGAATCGGACTTCCATTTGGGATGCAAAATGCAAGAACACGTTCGTGAGTCTGAAGGAGAGATTATCGAGCACACCAACATTAGTCATTCCAAGTGGGAAGAGGAGGTGACAGTATACACAGATGTCTATGGTACTAGACTGGGTGCGTATTGATGCAGACTGGAAAGGTTGTCGCCTATGCTAGTCAATGACTAAAACCAGATGAGAGAAAGTATCCAACTCACGATTTGGAGTTGGTGATGATAGTATTCTCTTTGAAGATATGGAGGAATAACTTGATTAGAGAGAGTTTCGAGTTGTATATGGTCTATAAGTCATTAAAGGATCTTTTCTCCCAAAAGTATCTCAACCTTCGACAGCAGCGATGGTTAGAGTTTATGGCCTCCTATGACTTTGGCACATCCTATACCCTGGTAAGGGAAATGTGGTCACCAATGCTTTCAGTAGGATATATGCTAGCTTGGGAGAAATATTCCTAGAGTGGAAGCAGTTTGAGTTTACCGCTAGCTATGATTTTAGACCTCGATGTGAGTTAGAACCGGAAGTGCTGGCTAGCCTGTCGATTTGACCCACTCTGATTGAGCGAGTTGGCACTAGTTAGAGGTGAGATGCTATATTAGCGGAGATCATGGCAAATATAGAGGGAGGCTAGAGTCTGAGGAGATGAAGTAGTACGGGCCTGACCATAATGGTTGGCTTCGCAAGGATGGAAGATTGTTCCTAATATCGATGGGTTGAGGGATGTGGCGCAACACGAGTGCCATCATTCGAGTTTGACTATGCATCTTGGTGCTAATAAAATTTATTACAATATGAGGCAGACATTTTATTGGGAAGGGATGAAAAAAGATGTTTGAGCATTCATCTCGAAGTGCATGAATTGTCAACTGGTAAAGGCAGGGTAGAAGAAGCAGAGTGGTTTGCTGAAATCGCTCGAGATTCCTAGGTGAAAATGGGAACGAGTATTAATGGATTTCATCGATGGATTGATAAGGACCAAAAGAGGGTATGATAGCATCTGAGTCAAAGTCGATCGATTAATTAAGAGCGCTAGATTTATACCCATCAAGTCGGGTAGAACGACATCCAAATTGGCCAGTTGTATGTGAAATGGGTTGTGTGATTCCATGGTTTGCCGAAGTGCATTATGAGCGACTGAGACCCATTGATCACTAGCGGCTTTTGGAAGAGCTTACAAGAGGCATTAGGGATTATGCTGCATCTTATTACAGCTTATCACCGACAAACTGATGGGCAGACTAAGAGGGTGAATAATGTCTTAGAGGATCTCTTCCGAGCTTGCATTCTTGATTTTGGTGGCTCACAGGACAATCATTTATACTTAGTAGAGTTCACATGCTATAATAGTTCTTAGTCCAGCATCAATATGGCACCATTTGAGGCATTATAGGGTCGACATGCAAGGCTCCTTCATGTTGGTAGGAAGCGGATGAGAAACCGATAATTAGGCCAGATATGATTAGAGAGACTTCGGAGAAGATCAAGATCATTTGGAAACGAATGAAAGCTGTTAAGGATAGATAGAAGAGATACGTTGATAAGAGGAGACGTGATTTATATTTCTCCATCAATGATATAGTATTCATTAAGATCTCTCCGTTGAAGAATGTTGTTCGATTTGATACTAAGGGGAAGTTGGCACTGAGATTCGTTGGTCCTTTCTCGATACTTTGGAGGATCGAGAACCTAGCATATAGAGTCGTACCTTAGAAGATGGCGAGCGTCCACAATGTCTTCCATATATCTCACTTGCGGAAGTTTGTGCATGGCTCAAGCGGAATAGTTCAACCCAATCAACTTGATGATATCGAGATTGAACCAAAATCATCGAGACCTCCTAGGCTTATTTGTATTGTCGGATGTGATACGAATCAACAGAGGAGGAAGACCATACAGTTGGTGAAGGTTCAATGGAGTGAAAGTGAAGGCAACTGTACTTGGGAGATCGAGGAGAGCATGAAGACCACTTATCCAGAGCTCTTACTTGGTGAGACTTCTGTTTATCACATTTACTTTTACTTTCGATATCTGTTATCCTACCTTCTGACCAAGCAGTATACAAACTCACCTAACGAGTCAAACTTGCAAGCTATCTAGGCAGGAAGCCCGAAAATATTGCCATAGAGTTCAGAAACCAAGTATACCCAAGATTTCAAGGAAAGTGCAAAGCCATCCCAAGAAACCACAACTCAAAATCCACCAAAATATTGAATCGATACCGATCCAACACCACGGTTCGATACCGATGTAGCAAATTCCACCCAATCCAACCATAATTTCTCCTATACACAAGTAATGATGCTAGTAGTTTATTTTAAGTTCTATTTCATCGATTTCATGTAATTTTACATCAATCTCCATAAGTACTTAAAGTTGGTCACTCCATTCGTTCATAAATCCATCATTTGACCTTACAAACAAGCTAATAATATGCAAACAAGTTTGAAACCATCAAGCTAAACATGAATCGAACCATGAAAAAGCATTCAAAACATCCCATTTGGCCATTTCATGGATAGATATTGATCAATGACAATGGATTGATACCGAACCATGAACCTTGATGAGTTGGCCGCTACTTTATCTAGAGAATTGGTCTTGGGTATGGAAAATTATATAGAGATCATAGGGGTGAGTTTTCACACCATCTACTACTATAAATAGGAGTGTAGGGGCTCATTTTTAGGATCTTTTTTCTTCTTTGCATTCTTAACAACATTCTCTAATAATCACCCATGGATTAATACCGATCCGTAATGGATTTGTACCGATCCGTAGGAACAGAAGTGTAAACAACACAATAAACTATCAACAAAGTTATGTGAACGTATGCCAAGATTAGTTGAACCACTATAAAACACTGAGTGTTCTTTTCTCAATCTTTTTAATTTACTTTCTTCACTTTTTATCCTCTACTCAATCATTTGGATGTTGGTGCCATTTTCGGTTCAAACATTTTAGTGCTTTCACTGAGAAACACTTGAATTTGCTAACCTGAACTTGGAAACATTCAAGATGACAAAGACAATCAACTTGGAAGATTGCTACTGGAGGAAATCAACAAGGGGGCATCCAAGAGGCATCCTTAGGAGCTAACCCCCTATCCATCCACATAACCAAGGATGAGATGGAAACAATGATAAATGCAATGCAGGAAACGATGATAGCTCGCTAAGAGGAAATGATTGGAAGTTTCTTTAGAAGAATAGGATAGATGGGAGTACTTGGAGTTACTGCAAACCAATCGATGATTTGAAACACAACATGCCAAAGAGTAGAGAGGAAAAAGATAGAGTGAACACCATGCCAATTGTATGGATCAGTACCGATCCCCATGCATAGATCGGTACCGAACCACAAGAACATGGGAGCACAGGTGATCTTGGCTTAGCTAGAAATGGTGCACATCTAGGGAATCGTGTTGGGTGTGTGAAAGTAAATTGGAACATGCCGAATACGTGTCGAAATTCCATTGTGGGGTCGGGTGGCAAGCTAAGAATGCAAACTTAGGAGTTCATTTGGATGAAAATGAACAACTTGCTAAAATAGTGAGACGGTTTATGAGAGGTGGATCGCCAAACCAAGGCCTAAAGGATGTAAACAAGAGTTCGTTCACTCCAAACATTTGGTACGCTAGGAATCCGCTTGTTTTCAAGCTTCCTACATTGGAAACGTATGACAGGTAGATAGATCCAATGGTTCATTTGATGAGTTACATTTGGCACATCGAGGTGTTGGGTGAGTCTGAAGAGATTATGGGACGGTGTTTTCCTTTATATCTGATAGATTTTACGGCATTGTGGTTTTGACGGCTGGAGAATGGTTTCATCAGCACATGGGCTGAGTTAGTGAATAGATTCGCGAAACAGCTCCAGTTCCATATTTCATGACCTAAAAATGTAATGACGTTGTCTAATATGAAGTAGAGGGTCGGAGAGACCCTCAGAAGTTTTTTGATAAGGTTCAATGCGGTGGCTACCGTGGTCAATAAACTAGAATCTCCAATGATTTGATGGTGATAATTTTAGGAATAGCCACTAAGACAGATTTCAATGTTACTTTGGAATGGGATACTCTGATGGATCCTGTAGAATTTATCATAAGGCCGAGAGATACCCGAGTCAGGAGGACGCCGACGCCGACGTCGACTAGGAACAGATTAATGATGTGGATGGCGGAGGGCCGCCCGGAGAAGGATCTAGAAAAGGAAAAGGAAAATGAAAGATGGAAAACGGCTTTGAAAGATCATAACGATAAAGGAAGAAACCAAGAATTTAAATGAAATCCAGGAGAGGATTTATCTGGATACCAGGCGACGAATCCCATATCGAAAGCTGGTGAGGAGAGAGTTCACAAACCATAAGAGGACGTTTGAAAAATATACCTATTCCATGAGCTGGATGGGCATGGCACAATTGACTATAGACACTTGCACAATGTGATCAAAGAATATGTCAAATACAACTAATTATTGCAATTTGCGAGAAGCCGAACTACGGTAGTGGAACAGGACTAGTCATCAACCACAGCGAATTGAAATAACCTTGGATCAAAGTCGGGGATATTCATCTCTTGATTAGGATGGTAGGGTATCGGGTTCAATTCTCATGCTCTATCTCCCTTTTCAATAAGAAACGCGGTAATACTATCTAGCCACTTACCCGTGTACAAGATCTCGATCGGTCCCTATGCATGCTCTGAGTTGGATGCTAGGCTGTAGTGCCTGGTGAGGTAGTTATCGTGGTGTCAGACTTTATTTTTTTAATGTCAAATACGATTCCCTTGGATGAATCCCTAATTATGTAATTCCACATTGAATGTGATGAGTGATACTGATTATTTTAAGTCCCATTTGGAGAGATGGGACCGGAGTAAAGGGTACAAGTCCCCATGCCGGAGAGCGAATGGATGGATTTGTAGGATATTGATTGCCTTAAGTGTCGGTCGAAAAGCAGGGACCAGAGTGCAAGAAGTAAGTCACCTTGTCAGAGTGTGAATGGATGGGCTTGATTTTCGTTGAGTCTTCTCGTCAAGAAGTGAGCAGATTGGGCTTAGCAAGGGTTCGGAAGGACCATGGTTTTGATTATTATCCCCGAACGGCCAAGGATTTGATTAATGGTCTAGAGAGACCATTGATTTGATTATCAACCCCGAAAAGCCATAAATTTAATTAATAGCCCAAAAAGAGTCTGGATTTGATTACCGGCACCAAGTGGCCATGGACTTGATTAACAGTTCAAAGATACCATGGATTTGACTATCGGCCCTGAACAGTCATGAATTCAATTAGCGAATTAGAGAGAATGCAGATTTAACTATCGGCCCTGAATGGCCGTAAATTCACTAACGATTCGAAGGGATCGTCCCCATAACATTAATGGTAAATGATACTGAGAGATTGTGGATTTAACTATGGGCCTTGAATGGACACAAATTCACTAAAGATTTGGAGAGATCGTCCCTTCAACTTAAATGGTAAATTGACTGGAGAGATCAAACCCTTAACTTAAACATTAAATGATATGAAGAGATCAAAAATTAAATTAAATATAAAATGATTTGGTGCGATCGTGCATAAAACTAAATATAAAACAATCCGAAGAGATCGAACCTTAGAATAGATATAGATTTGATAAAAGGATTTGAACGCCTTGTAATTTGAGTAGAATTAATAAATATCGAATGAACACAAAACGATTTTGATATATGGCGTAATAACGCATAATGAAATGGTGATGAGGATGTAGAGACTATACTTAGGTCGAGTTTAAAGTCTTAGGCTTTAAAAAGTTTGGAATGACCCATGATTGACAAGAGAATCCAAAAGAATAAGATGATTTGCAATAGCTTGATTGGTTGGAAAACAAAAGATTCAATTACTAGTATTCCATCGACTTCAACATTTGTTCTTGAGCAAAGACCACCTTTAATTTGCAAGGCAAGCTTTGGGGGAAAATGCTATCCCGCCTTTTGACCATGTAGTTCACTAACTTGACGAGTCAAACTGCAAGCTATCAAAGCAGGAAGTCCAGAACGGTTGTCGTAGAATCCTGAAAACAAGTGTATCCAAGATTGCAAGGTAAGTGCAAAGCCATCCCAAGAAACCACGACTCAAAATCCACCAAAGTGTTGGATCGGCACCGATCCAACACCATGAATCGGTAACGATGCAGCAAATTTCATCCAATCCAACCCCAACTTCTCCTATACACAAGTGATTATACTGGTAACTTATTCTATGTTCCATTCATCGATCCCATATAATTCTCTACTAATTTCCATGAGCACTTAAAGTCAGCCACTCCATTCATCCATAAATCCATCCTTTGGCTTAAAAAATAAGCTAATAATGACACAAACAAGTTTGGAACGACGAAGCTAATCATGAATCAAGCCAGAACAAAGCATGCCAAACAACCCATTTGACCATTTCATGGATTGGTAACGATCTAAGCCATGGATCGGTACCGATCCATGGCCCTTGATGAGGTGGCCACCACTTTCTCCAGAGAATTGGTCTTGGGCATGGAAAATGATATAGAGATTATAGGGGTGAGTTTTCAGGCCATCTACTACTATAAATAGGAGGGAAATGGCTCATTTTTTAGGATTTTTCTCCTTTTTTCATTCTTAACAACATTCTCTTGTAATCACCCATAGATTTACACTGTTCCATATGGATTTATACTGATTTGTAAGAGCCAATGTGTAAACAACACTATAAACCACCAACAAAGTTAGGTGAATGTTGGCCCAGATTAGCCGGACCACTATAAAACGTTGTGTGTTCTTTTCTCGAACTTTCTAATTTACTTTTCTTCACTTTTTATTCTCTACTCAATTATTTGGGTGTTTGTGCCATTTTTGGTTCAAACATCTTGGTGATTGCACTAAGAAACACTTGAATTTGTTAACCTGAGACTTGAAAACATTCAAGATGAGAAGACAATCAATTAGGAAGATTTCTATTGCAGGAATTCAACAAGGGAGCAACCAAGAGGCATCCTTAGGAGCTAATCCGCCATCCATCTATATAACCAGGGATGAGATGGAAACCATGATAAATACAATGCGGGAAAAGATGATAGCTTGTCAAGAGGAAATTCTAGAGAGTTTCTTTAGAAGAATGCGACGAATGTGAATAGCCGTAGTTGCTACAAACCAAAACTGAAGGCTTGAAGCAGGACTAACCATGCTAAAGAGCAGAGCGGAACAAGCTGGACCAAACCTCATACCAACCGTACGGATCGGTACCGATCCATATGCATGGACCGGTGCTGAATTGCAAGAACATAGGGGAAAGGGTGATCATGGCCTCGTAGGAGATGGTGCGCCTCGTAGGAATGGTGCTGGGCGTGTGAATGTGAATTGGAATGTTGATGCACATCCGAAGGAATACATGCCAAAATTTTGTCATGGAGTCGGGGTATAGGTTGAGAATGCAAACTTGGGAGTTCATTTGGATGATGATGACCAAGTTGCTGAAATAGTGAGATGATTTACAAGTGGTGGATCGCCTTACCATGGCCTAAAGGATGTAAACAAGAGTCCGTTCACACCAAGCATTTGGTACGCTAGGAGTCCACCAGATTTCATGCTGCCTACATTGAAAATGTATGACAGGAATACAGATCCAACAGTTCAGTGGATGAGGTACGTTGGGCAAATAAAGGTGCTGGGTGTAACGACCCAGAATTTCTGTCATTTAAAATTCGTATATTTAATTAACTTTAAATTTTAATAAGTGAAATTTATAAGTCGAATAAATTTTATTTCGAATATCTGGATTTAATTGCATAATTAAATCGATAATTTAATATTTGAAATTCCAAAAATAATTGAAAATTGGGTTTAATATGATTGAAAATGATTTGTAAAATTTTATTTTTTCATATTGGAGTTAGAATGATGTTATAGAACTTTTAAAATTTAATTTAAAGTTAAATTGTGAAAATTGAATATTTTAATATTTAATTGACGAGTTAAAATAGCCATTTTTCAAAACAGTCTCGGATTTCGACGAAACTAGTTTCATTGGATCCGTAATGTGATATTATTGTAATGTTTCAAATCTCGTGTCAATCGGATTTACCCTTTGTCCGGAGCAAGCCAAAACGCATATAAATTGGTTTAAATCGATTTAATTTATATTTGATCGTTTATTTCCATAACTCGCACATATGATCGAATTAGCCTCCGAAACATATTCCATTGTGTCCGGAACACAGGGTAAACCCTAGAAACGCCAGTCACCACGTGAGATTTGGAGTTCGGAAAATTCGGGATGAATAGTGTTTTCGTCAATTTTCTATGTAAGGACTTCATTATTTTCATTTGCAAACAGAATTTAAAACTCTAGGCAGAAAACCCTAGCCTCCACCATTGTTTTAATGGCCGAAATTGGTTTTCTTTCTTCCTTAAATTTCTTCAAATCCACAAAGCAATTCAAGAAACTTTCAACTTGAAAGTCGTAGAAGGTGGTGAGATCTTGCTATCCAACGGTGGAGATTGGAAATGGAGCTACGGATCGACACGGATATAGGTTGGAACGGCCGAACTTCGATCGTGTTTTTCTTGATATTGATGGGGCCGAGCTTCAAGCCTATTCAGGTCGTGAGTTGAGCACGAGATGAACTTTCGAATGGCATTACTTGATCGAGCTAAACATGGTGGAATGAGTCGTGAGTACTAAGGTTTAACGGCGGCAAATTGGGTGATGTCGCGTACGATGTTTTTGGGGAAGAAGAAACAACATACGACCATGATTTCCTTAACTTGAACGTGCGGCCCAGATCAAGTGTAGGGTTTAAAATTTAATAAAAATTGAAATTAATGTATATTATAAATCGTGTGATCTTTAAATAAGCATAACTCTTTCATACGAGGTCGGAAAATTAGAAAATGACTTGCGTTGCAATCATTTTGTCGAGCACTACGCAATGGAGCTGGATTGGAGTCGTTTGGTCGAAATAAAACGCTGCAACCGTTGTTTAAACAAGGTGAGAACTTCTCACTCAATCGAATTAGTTTCGAATTAAATTTTAAATAGTTAGATTTAAAATTGCTTGATTGTATGCATGGATGATAAATTATTATCTGTTATTGATTGAAATAGACATTATACGCCGTATATTAGGCGGATGTTATTTATTAAAAACATATACCGCGATAATTCCATCTTGATTGGAATTGGTATTATATATGTATTTGGAGTTGATTTCCCACACTATATAGTGGATGAGACCCTATTGCTGCGCATAATAGCGGGTAATATTTCATAAATCCTATATACCGCGATATTCCATATTGACACGGAATTGGTATTATGCTAACATCTGTGGATGCAGTGAAACAGGTTGGAGGGATCCAACTGGATTCCTCACCAGTATTTATTTGATTACAGATATTGTGATATTTGTTTATTATCATATGATGATATATGATGTTTGGATGTCGTGATTAATTATTTGGTGTCGTTGCATCATTGGCCCTATTTTGAAGTTTTAAAAATGTTAAAGGAAGATTTCTAATTTAAAAGGATTTTAAAGTGATTTTTGAAAGTATATGTTTTATTAAATTTGGAATTGATTTATTTTAAATAAATAAACGTTATAAAATTTAATGTTATAAATTTATGATTTTTGTCAAATATAACCGAAAATGTGATTTTTGAAATAAATAGTCAATTAATTTATAAAATAGTTTAAATTAGGATTTTTGAATTTTTATAAACGGTTTATGTAAAAGGATTTATAAAATTAATATTTATAAATTAAAAATATAGGAATTATAAAACGAGTTTTAGTAAGTGTTAAAATGAATTATAAATGGATTTCATAAGTAAATGAAATTTATAGATTTATAAATTGGGAAGTTATAAAATGAATAGATTTTGTAAATAAAAGATTTATAAGTAATTAACTTATAAATCGGATTTTGGCATTTTAATTGAGATTTTCGAATAAGTATAAATGGTTTATAGATGAGATTTATAAAATATATATATTATAAATCGAAATAATGGAATTATAAAAGAATTTCAGTTAATGTTGAAAATAAGGTTATAAATGGAATTTTATAAGTAGTAAGATTTTTAAATTTTGTAAATTGAGGTCTTTATAAAATATAAATAGGAATTTATAAACATTGTTTTATAAATCCGAAACCGACTTATTTTGATAAGTCAATTATTTTAGATTTTTAAAGGAGATATATTCACGATTCTGGACGGTGGATAATCCTTTAAACAAAATGTGTAGAAAAATATTGAATTTGGTTAACGAAGAATATTCACGATTTTGGGACAGTGGATAATATATTAAAGTGTTTTGGGAAGTGATATTTTAAATAGAATCAAAATGATTTAAAGATGTTTTAAAATGCGTTAAGTATCGAATACATAGATTTCAATATTCAATTTGAAATAGACGTTTTCGAGAAATAGAAGGAAATAGTGGACTATAACACTGTTGTTATAGTAAATGTTTTGCGAAACGAAATGTTTTATATAGTATTGGGATTTATATATCTATTTTATGTTCGAATCCCTATACTAGTGATTTTGGGTTGTCGTAACGATGTTTTACGCAACATTCGTTTTGACTCAAATAAATGTGTTTAAGCGCACGTTTTCTTTAAAGAATGAAATATATACTTAATTTCGATTTAAGTATATTGAATATTTTCCAAGTGTTGAAAATGAATAGATTTGTGAATTACTTATTATTAAATAAGTATGGAAATGTTTTCCAATATGAAGAGAATATTTTGAGATTTTATCTTTTAAAGATAAATTGAAAATGAATATTAGAAATCGGTTTGAAAATCGTATGTTCATAGATATTTTGAAATTGTAAATTCACTATGGAATTTATAAAAGAAAGGGATATTTGTTTAAAAATAAACGTTGATTTATGTTTGAAGTGTGGAAATAAATTTACGGATTTGGAATGTTAATATAAAGTAAATCGGTAAGGATTTATTTAATTAGTTTAAATGAACCATTTTGAAATGAAAACGAATAAAGATTTGTGAATATATTCCGTGTAGGGAAACGATTTGAAATTTGTTTTCAAAAGTGGTAAAGCTGAAAAGTGATTTGAAAATTTGTTTACAAATGGTTGAAGTGTGGGAATATATATATCTTGTAAAGATTTTTTGGAAAATAAATAATTTGGGAAATTATTTGGAATATGGTGATGTTGTGCATGCCTATTGATAGTTAAATAACCGACTATCAATATTTACCTTTGAATGTGTATTTGTTGTGATTTTCTTGAATTTGAATGCCACGCTTATTTTCAAAATAAGCGCTCACTATTCGGGTTAGCCGGGAAAGGACCTTTGGGTCGTATAACCCATTCCGAATATGTGATACGTCGTTATGGATTGCACTTGAAGACCGATGTTGAAGACCAGATATTTTTGAAAACGGAAGGATTACCGTCGAATGTTTCTGCATCGGCTGATCTTCGATATAGAAATTTATTACCCTTTGTGATGGGAAGTCCGGTCGTGATTAGTGAATATCCGGATTTCAAGGACTTCTTTGTAAGTGCCTTCGGTTCCATTCGATCCCGGAACGGACTTGTATGGATGTGTGTCTGACATTACAATTTGAGATGTAAAGCTGGTTTCTATCAAATATATTTCCGTTGGTGGCGGAGAATTTATTCTCTTAGCTTAACATCCATAGTGGTTATGTAGTTGATGGGTACTGGTGATACATTCCCAAATTGGTAATGTGGCATACGAAGTGCTATTGATCAATTATTGATCGAAGCATGGCTTTGTATAAAGCGTAGCTTTGTGGACGAGACTTCGTCGGACCTCACACCCCGGAAATGGTCAAAACAGGAAGGATGCAGCAAGGTTATTAGGGGGTAGTGCCCCTTTAGTGTATGTCATTCCTTCTGGATAGAGGTGGTATCATGGTATGGAGCCCGGATACTTAACCTATGTGGTTGCTGTAAATTTATTACTTTGTGGTTGTTGGGATCGAGGATCCTCGGATATAGATCGGTTACGAATGGGGAATGACATATTTGTGTCAGTAGTTACCCAGTTTGAAGGGTAACCCGGCCTTGTGTTGGCAGAGACCTAACCGTAGCGTTAGGTTCTCGGGTCGTCTTTCCAGAGGCGTACCCATGTGGCAATGGGAAGTTCCTTGGTCTGACCATTTGTTGGAAATCCAAAGAAACAATACGAACCTTGTACGGTTTTATTTGTATAACCTGCCATGGAATGTGGCGGTAACCTGCTATTGAACATGGTAGCTATAGTAGGCATACGATAATGGTCGTATGTTGGCTAAGATTTATATCTTTACTTTCGAAATGATTTTTCCTACACTATGCACTAGTAATAATATCAAATGTTTCTTTTTAATGCGTATCAAGCATCTATGACTATCCTAAGGAGAAATCTCCTCCGATTCTGCGTTTGCATTGTGTGTGTGTGCGGGAGGCCTTATGGTAGTCTCATTTTCTAAAAAGCATTGTGAATCTATTTTAAAATTATCCTGTTCTTTGTTTTGAAGATAAACTGTTTTAAGTTCTCACACCAATCCCATGACTGACTTGGAGTTTATTGTTTTCCTCCCTAAACTCTGGGTGCCCACCAATTTCCACACAGGCAGTCTAGAGTAAAGTTTATCAGGATATTCTGGAATTCGAGAGTTGCTGTAGAAATCAGGAGACAAGCTGGATGGCATGGCGTATTACTAGTATATAGTATTTCTTTTCCGCTGTTTGTTGTTGTTGTACACTCTAATGATGTAATGTAATGTAATGTGATGTAATGTAATAATTGATATAGTTCTTTGTTTAAAGATTATTCATTTATCTATTATATGTTGTTCCGTTGCGATTGTGAGATTCTGATATTGTTTCTGTTTCTTCTTCTTTCTCTCTTCTTCTACCTTTCTCTTCTTCTTAAACCCTAAGAATTCGGTTTTCCGGCATTCGATTGCTCAGCAGTTTATACAGTGGACGTGTTGATGTCGACCTTCGTGCGTCGAAAAATCATGCTCGTTACACTGGGTGTGGCTGAAGAGATTATAGGATGGTGTTTCCCTTTATATATAACTGATTTGGTGGTATTATGGTTTAGACAGCTGGAGAACAGTTCCATCAACACATGGGCCGAGTTAGTGAATAGATTCGTGAAATAGTTCCAGGTTCATATTTCACGACCCAACAATGTAATGATGTTGTCCAGTATGAAGCAAAGGGCCGAAGAAACCACTAGGAGTTTTTTGCTAAGGTTTAATGCATCGTCTGCTGTAATCGATAAACCAGACTCATCAATAGTTTTGATGGCGGCTGTTTCAGGAGTAGCCACCAAGACAGATTTCAAGGTTGCTTTGGGATGATATCCTCCGATGGATCTCATAGAATTTTATCATAAGGCCAAGAGATACATATGTCAGGAGGACACTAATGCTGATCAGGAAGAAATTAATGCTGTAGATGGTAGAGGACTGCCCGAAAAAGGATCCAGCAAAGGCAAAGGAAAACTAAAGAAGGATGACGACTTTGAAGGATCAAAGCGAAAAAGGAGAGAATTGTAATTCTCTCCTTACATGAATTTAATTGAAACCCCAAAGAGGATTTGTCAGGATACCAGAGGACGTATATCCTAACGGAAGATGGTGAGGAGAGATCCCACATACCATAAGAGAACGTCCAAAAAATACTGCCTATTCCATGTGTTGGATGGGTATAACAAAAATGACTACAGACACTTGCACGATCTTATCAAAGAACATGTCAAATAGAACTAATTACAGCAATGTGTAAGAAGCCAAATTACGGTGGTGGAATAGGAGTAGCCATCAACCGTAGAAAATGGAAATGGCTTTGGATCAAGGTCGAGGATAGTTATCTCTTAATTGAGATGGCAAGGAATCAAGTTCGGTTGTCGCGCTCTATCTCCCCTTTCAATAACTATACAGTAACATAGTCTAGCCACTTACTCGTGTACAGGAGCTCGTTTGGTCACGAAGTACGCTCTATGCTGGATATTAGGCTATAGTACCCGGTGAGGTAGTTATCATGATGTTAGACTTTTTTTAATGTTTGAATTCAATTTCATTAGATGAATCCCTGACTATTGAAACCCACATAGAATGTGATGACTGATATTGATCGCTTTGAGTCCCATCCGAAGAGACAGGATCGGAGTGCAGGCTACAAGTCCCCTAATTAGAGAGCGAGTGGATGGACTTGTATGATATCGATAACACTAAGTCCTGTCCAGAGACCAGGGACTGGAGTAAGAAGTAAGTCATCTCGTTGGAGCATGAGTGGATGGGCTATCTTGTCATTAAGTCCCCTCCTCAGAGAGCGAGCAGATTGGGCTAAGCAAGGGTTCGGAAAGGCCACGGATTTGATTTTCGACCTCGAACACCCATGGATTTGATTAATGGTCCGAAGAGACCAAAGATTTGATTATTGGCCCCGAACGGCCATAAATTTGATTAACGGTTCACAAAGATCATGGATTTGATTATCAACCCCAAAACGGTTATGGACTTGATTAACAGTCCGCAGAGACCAAAGATTTGACTATGGGCCCTGAATGCCCATGAATTAAATTAATGATTCAAAGAGATCATGGATTTAACTATTGGCTCTGAATGGCTATGAATTCACTAACGATTTGGAGATATCTCCCCTCAATATAAATGGTAAACAACCAAAGAGATCGTGGATTCAACTATCAGCCTTGAACGGCTATGAATTCATTAACGACTTGGAGAGATTGTCCCCTTAACCTAAACAATAAATGATTTAGAGAGATCATACTCTTAACTTAGACATTAAATGATCTAGAGAGATCGCAAATTAAACTAAATGTAAAATAATCTAAAGAGATTGTGCATTAAACTGAATATAAAACAATCCGGAGAGATCAAACCTTAGAATAGATACAAATTTGATAAAAAGGATTTAAATGCCTCATAATTAGAGTGGAATTTATAAATCTCAAATGAACATGAGATGATTTTGATATGTGATGTTGTATACTCGAATGAAATCGAAATGATGATGATGATGTATAGACTGCACTTAGGCAGAGTTTAGAGTCTCAGGCTATAACAGGTTTGGAACGACCCATGATTGACAAGAGAATCCAAAAGAATATGATGATTTTCAACTGCTTGATTAGCTGTCAACCAGAAGATTCGACTACCAGTATACCATTGACTTCTACATTTGTTCCTAAGCAAAACACACTTTCCAATTGCAAAGAATGCTTTAGGAGGAAAATGTTATCCCACCTTTTGACCAGGCAGTATATGAACTAAACTGATGTGTCAAACCTGTAAGCTATAAAAGCAGGAAGCTTGGAAAGATTGCCATAGGGTCTAGAAACTAAGTATATCCAAGATTGCAAGGCAAGTGAAAAGCCATCCCAATAATCCACAACCTAAAATCCACCAAAGTGTTGGATTGGTTCGATCCAACACTATGGTTTGGTACAGATCAAGCAAATATCACCCAGCCCAACCCCAATATCTCCTATGCACAAGTGATGATGCTACCATCTTATTCCAAGTTTCATTTCGTCGATCCCACGTAATTCTCTATCGATCTCCATGAGCACTTGAAGTTAGCAACTCCATTCACCTACAAATCCATCATTTGGACTAAAAAACAAGCTAATAATGATAAAAACAAGTTTAGATCCATGAGGCTAACCAAGAATCGAGCAAGGAAAAGCATTCAAAACATCCTATTTGGCCGTTTGATGGATCGGTACCGATCCAAGACCATGGTTCAATTGATCTACGAGTCTTGTTGAGGTAGTCACCACTTTCTCTAGAGAACTGGTATAGGGCGTGGAAAATTATACGGAGATCATGGATTTGAGTTTTCAGGCCATCTATTGTTATAAATAGGAGGGCTGAGCCTCATTTTTAGGATCTTTTTTCTTCTTTGCATTCTTAACAACATTCTCCTGTAATCACTTATGCAATTATACCGATCCGTAAAAACTGAAGTGTAAACCACACTATAAACCATCAATCAATTTAAATGACCAGAGGCCCAGACTAGTTGAATCACTATAAAATGATATATATTTTCTCGCTCCCTTTAATTTACTCTTCTTCACTTTTTATCCTCTACTCAAAAATTTGGGTGTTTGTGCCATTTTTGGTTCGAATGTTTTGGTTCATTCACTGAGAAACACTTTAATCCGCTAATTTTAGACTTGGAAGCATTCAAGATGACAAGACAATCAACTAGGAAGACTGCTGTTGGAGGAAATTAACAAAGGGATAGCCAAGAGGTGTCCTCAGGAGGAAACCTCCATCCATCTGCATAACCAGGGATGAGACGGAAACCACGATGAATACAATCCAGGAAAAGATGATAGCTCATCAAAGGGAAATGATAAGAAGTTTCTTTAAAAGAATGGGATGGACAGGAATAGTTGGAGTTGCTATAAACAAAAAGCAGAGACTTGAAGCAGGAGTAAGCATGCCAGAGAGCAGAGCGAAACAAGTTATAGCAAACCCTATATCAATCGTACAGATCAGTACTGATCCTCATGCATAGATCGATACCAAACCACAAGAACATGGGGGCACGGGTGATCATGGCTTAGGTGGAAATGGAGCATGTCCAAGGAATAGTGCTAGGCATGTGAATGTGAATTAGAACATTGATGCATAGCCGGACATGTGCCAAAATTCCATCGTGGAGTCGAAGAGCAGGCTGAGAATGCAAACTTGGGAGTTCATTTGGATGACAATGACCGACTTGCTGAAGTAATGAGACAATTTATTTGTGGTGGATATCCTAACCGAGGCCTAAAGGATGTAAATAGGAGTCCATTCACTCCAAACATTCAGTATGCTAGGAATTCAATTCACCTGAGTTTAAGCTGCCTACATTGGAAACATATGATGGAAAGGCAAACCCAAAGGTTCATTTGATGAGGTACATCCAGCACATTGAGGTGCTGGGTGCATCTGAAGAAATTATGGGATGGTATTTCCCTTTATATCTGATAGATTTGATGGGGTTATGGTTTATACAGCTGGAGAAGGGTTCCATCAGCACATGGATCGAGTTAGTGAATAGATTTTTGAAACAGTTCTGGATCCATATTTTACGACCTAAGAATGTAATGACACTATCTAGTATGAAGCAAAGGGCTAGAGAGAAACTTAGGAGTTTTCTGATAAGGTTCAAAGCGGTGGCTAACATGATCAATAAACCAGACCCATCAATGGTTTTAATGGCAGCGGTTTCAGGAATAGCCATAAAGAAAGATTTCAAGGTTGCTTTGGAATGCGATCCTTCGACAAATCTCATAGAATTTCATCATGAGGAAGAGAGATACCCATGTCAGGAGGATGCTGACACTGGTCCAGAAGAAATTAATGTTATGGATGGTGGAGGACCGCTAGGAGAAGAATCCAGCAAAGGCGAAGAATAACGAAAGATGGATGACGGCTTTGAAGAATCAAGCAATAAAGGAGGGAACCGAAATTCTCATCTTACATGGATTTAATGAAACCCGGAGAGGATTTATCTGGATAGTAGGGGACAAATCCCTTATCGGAAGCAATCGAGGATAGTGCCCCTGGACCGTGAGACGGTGTCCAGAAAATACTGCGAACTCCATGAGCTGGATGTGCATAATATGAATGACTATAGACATTTGCACGATCTAATCAAAGAACAGGTCAAATACAACAAATTAAAGCAATATGAGGGAAGCCAAATTGTGGTGATGGAATAGGAGTAGCCATCAACCGCAGCGAGTGGAAACAACCTTGGATTAGGGTCGAGGATAGTCATTTATTGATTGGGATAGCAGAGAATCAGGTTCCGTTCTCACACTTTATCTCCCCTTTCAATATACAGTGCGGTAATACAGTCTAGCCACTTACTTGTGAATGGGATCTTGATCGATCCCTAGGTATGCTCTGAGCTGGATGCTAGGCTGTAGTGCTCGATGAGATAGTTATCATGATGTTAGACTTTATGTTAATTAATGTTTGAATTCGATTCCATTAGATGAATCCCTGATTACTGAAATCCACATTGAATGTGACGATTGATATTGATCACTTAAGTCCCATCTGGAGAGACGGGACTAGAGTGTAGGGCCCCTTGTCAGAGAGAAAGTGGATGGACTTGTGCAATTTGATCGCCTTAAGTCCCGACCGAAGAGTAGGGACCGGAGTGCAAGAAGTAAGTCTCCTTAACGGAGCATGATTGGATGTGCTTTCTTGTTGTTGATTCCCCTCACCAGAGAGTGAGCGTATTGGGCTCAGCAAGGGTCCGAAATGATCGTGGATTTGATTATCGACCCCGAACGGCCATGGATTTGATTAACGGTCCAAAGAGACCATAGATTTGATTATCGGCCCCAAGCGGCCATGGATTTGATCAACGCTCCAAAGAGTACATGGATTTGAATATTGACCCTAAACAGCCATGGAGTTTATTAACGGTTTGAAGAGATCATGGATTTGACTATCAACCTAAAACGGCCACAAATTCAATTGATGGTCCAAAGAGATCGTGGATTTGACTATTGCCCGAAATGGCCATGAATTTAATTGACGATCCAAAGAGATGTGGATTTAAATATCAACCCTGAATAGCCATGAATTCACTAATGATTCAAAAAGATTGCCTCCTTAACTTAAATGGTAAACGATCAAAAGAAATTGCAGATTTAACTATCGGCCCTCAACGACAACAGATTCATTGACAATTCGGAGAGATCGTCATTTCAACTTAAATGGTAAACGATCGGGAGAGATTATACCCTTAACTTAAACATTAAACAATCAAAGGAGATTTCATATTAAACTAAATATAAAGTGATTCATAGAGATCGTGCATTAAACTGAATATAACACAATCCGAAGAGATCGAACCTTAGAATAAATATAGATTTGATAAAAGGATTTGAACGCCTTGTAATTAGAGTAGTTTTCTCGGATGAACATGGGAAAATTTCGATAAGTAATGTAATAACACCGAATGAAATTAGAATGATGATGATGTATACACTATATTGAGGTAGAGTTTAGAGTCTCAGACCAGAACAGGTTTGGAACAACCCATGATTAACAAGAGAATCCGAAAGAATAACATGATTTGCAATAGCTTGATCGGCTATCAACCAGAAGATTCAATCGCTAATATTCCATCGACTCCAACATTTGGTCTTGAGCAAAGCACACCTTACATTCGCAAGGCGTGTTTTGGGGGGAAAATGTTATCCCGCCTTTTGACTAGGCAGTATACGAACTAAGTTGACGAGTCTTTGCAAGCTATCAAGGCGGGAAGCCCGGAAAGATTGACATAGAGTATAAGTATATCCAAGATTGCAAGGCAAGCGCAAAGCCATCCCAAGAAACCACAACTCAAAATCCACCAAAGTGTTGGATCGGTAATGATGCAACACCATGGATCGGTACCGATTCATGAAATTTCACCCAATTCAACCCCGATTTCTCCTATACATAAGTGGTGATGCTAGTAGCTTCTTCAAGGTTTTGTTTCATCGATCCCATGTAATTCTTCATCCATCTCCATGAGCACTTGAAGTTAGAACTCCATTCATCCATAAATCCATCATTTGACATGAAAACAAGCTAATGATGATCAAAACACGTTTACAATTCACAAAGCTAACCACGAATCAAGTCTGGAAAAAGCATTCAAAACATCAACATTTGGCTATTTCATGGATCAGAACCGATCTAAGACCATGGATCAGTATCGATCTATGAATCTTAGTGATGCATCCGCCACTTCTCTGGAGAACTGGTCTTAGGCGTGGAAAATGATGCAGAGATCGTGGGGGTAAGTTTTCAGGCCATCCACTACTATGTATATGAAGGTAGAGGCTCATTTTTTAGGATCTGTTTTTCTTCTTTGCATTTTTGATAACATTCTCTAGTAACCACCCAGGGATTTATACCGTTCCATAAAACATTTATACCGATCCATAAGAACAGAAGTGTAAACAACATTGTGAACCATCAACCAAGTTAAGTGGACATAGGCCCAGATTAGTCGAAAGACTATAAAACGTTGTGTGTTCTTTTCTCACTGCTTTTAATTCCAATCTTTTGGTTGTTTGTACCGTTTTTGGTTTAAATGTTTTTTGTCCATATTTCATGACCTAAGTATGTAATGGCATTGCACCGTATGAAGCAGTGGGTGAGACACCCTTAGGAGTTTTTTGACAAGGTTCAACGTGGTGGATACCGTTGTCGATAAGTCGGACCCATCAATGGTTTTGATGGCGGTGGTATTAGGAATAACCGCTACAATAGATTTTAAGGTTGTTGTGGAACAGAATCCTCTGATGGATCTCAAAGAATTTTATCATAAGGCCAAAAGATATCTACGTCTAGTGAGGATGATGACGCTGATCGGGAAGAAATTAATGACGTGGATGGCGAAAGACCACCCGAAGAAGGATTTAGCAAAGGCAAAACGTAATGAAAGATGGATGACGGCTTTAATGGATCAAAGCATTAAAGGAGGGAATAAAAATTATCTTTTTACGTGGTTTTAAATAAAACCGCAAAGCAGATTCATCTAGATGCTTGGGGATAGGTTCCTTATCGGAAGCCGACGAGGAGTGAGAGCCGACGTACCATGAGAGGACATCTAGATAATAATTCCTATTCCATGATCTATATGGACATAACATAAACAAGAGCAGACACTTGCGTGATCTGATCGAAGAACAGGTCAGAAATAACCAATTACAGCAATATGTGAGAAGTTGAACTGCAATGGTGGAATAGGAGTAGCCATCAACCGCAGCGAATAGAAACGATCTTAGATCAAGGTCGAGGATAGTCATCTCTTAATTGGTATCACAGGGAATTAGGTTCAGTTATTCAACCCTATCTCCCCTTTGAATATACAATGTGGTAATACACTCTAACCACTTACTCATGTACGAGATCTCGATTGGTCTCAAGGCACGCTCTGAGCTAGATGCTAGGCTGTAGTGCCTAGTGAGGCAGCTATTATGATGTTAGACTTTATGTTTTTTTTAATGTTTGAATTCTATTCCACTAGATCAATCCTTGATTATTGAAATCCGCATTGAATGTGATGATTAACATAGATCGTTTTTAGTCCCGTATGGAGAGATGGGATCAGAGTGTTAGGTGCAAGTCTCCTTGACGGAGAGCAAGTGGATGGACTTGTATGATATTGATCGTTTTTAGTCCCGGCCAAAGAACAGGGCCAGGAGTGTAAGAAGTAAGCCACCTCGTTAGAGTGTGAGCGAATGGGCTTGCTTGTCGTTGAGTCACCTCATCGAAGAGCGAGTGGATTAGGTTCAATAAGGGCCTGGAAAGACAATGGATTTGATTATCGGCCCCGAACGACCATGGATTTGATTAACGTTTTAGAGAGACCATGGTTTGGATTATCGCCCTGAACAGCTATTGATTTGAATAACAGTCTGGAGAGCATGAATTTGATTATCGACCCTGAATAGCCATTGACTTAATTAGTGGTCCGAAGATACCATCGATTTAACAGTTGGCTCTGAACGGCTACGAATTCAATTAACGATCTGGAGAATTGCAGATTTAACCATCGGTCCTGAACGACCATGAATTCACTAATGATTCGAAGAGATCGTCCCCTTAAGTTAAATGATAAATGATTCAAAGAGAACGTCCCTTAACTTAAACATTAAACAATCCAGAGAGATCACACAATAAGTTAAATATAAAAGCTTTCGAAAAGATAGTGCATTAAACTAAACATAAAACAATCTGGAGAGATCGAACTTTAGAATCGATACAGATTTGATAAAAAGATTTAAATACTCTATAATTACAGTAGGATTGATAACTCGGATGAACATAGAACAACTTTGACATGTGATGTAATAACTTCGACTAAAATCGAAAAGATGATAATGTATAGACTGCACTTAGGCTTTCTAGAGTCTCAGGCTATTACATGTTTGGAATGATTCATGATTGACAAGAGAATCTAAGAGAATATGATGACTTGCAATAGCCTAATCGGCTATCAACCAGAGATTTCAATTACTAATATTCCATCGACTTCAACATTTGTTCTTGAGCAAAGCACACCTTCAATTTGCAAGGTGCACTTTGGGGACCGAACATTATCCTCCCTTTTGACCAGGCAATATACGGATTAACTTGACTTGTGAAACTTGCAAGCTATCAAGGCAGGAAGCTTGAAAAGATTGCCATAGGGTCTAAAAACCAAGTATATCCAAGATTGCATGGCAAGTGCAAAAACATCCCAAGAAATCACGACTCAAAACCTGTTGGGTCACACCGATCCAACACCTTGGCTCAGTACTAATCCTACAAATTTCATCCAATCCAACCCTAATTTCTCCTATACACAAGTGATGATGCTAGTAGCATATTCCAAGTTTCATTTCATCGATCCCATGCAATTCTCTATCGATCTCCACAAAAACTTGAAGTCGGCAACTCCATTCGTCCATAAATCCATCATTTGGACTCGAAAATAAGCTAATAATGATGCAAAAAAGTTTAGAATCATGAAGCTAACAGCGAATCAAGCCAAGATAAAGCATTCAAAACATCTCATTTGGCCACTTTATGGATCGATATCGATCCAAGACCATGGATCAGTACTGATCCACGAATCTTGATGCGGCGGCCACCACTGTCTTTGGAGAACTAGTCTTGGGGGTGGAAAACGATGAGGAGACAATAAGGACTAGTTTTCAGGCTATTTACTACTATAAATAGGAGGGCATTGGCTTATTTTTTAGGATTTTTTTCTCCTTTGCATTCTTAACAGCATTCCATGTAATCACCCATGTATTTATACTGATCTGTAATGGATTATTACCAATCCATAAGAACAACAGTGTAAACAGTACTATAAACCATCAACAATGCTAAGTGGACATAAGCCCATATAAGCCAAACCATGATAAAACGCTGTGTGTTCTTTTCTCGCTCTTTTTAATCTATTTTTCTTCACTTTTATCCTTTACTCAATCATTTAGGTGTTTGTGTCATTTGTGATTCAAACAATATCATATAGGGTAGTTTAGTATCTTGCATGCTAGGGTAGGCCTAGATATCATTTACTACTTATGTATGCATGTTTAATGTCTGACATGTTTGCTCGTGGATGATAGGCATGTAGGGTAGTTATGTTTAACTTTACCTTGTTTGTATTGATTTCGGTTGTGAAATTCCAAAAGGGTGGAGAGTGTAACGACCCATATTTTATGTATCAAAGGATCGTAGGGTATTTTTTTCAAAGTTATATGAAATCGTACGACTATATAACTTCAAGAAATGCCTATTAGTGACATTCGTATCTTTAGAATTTTTTCGGACAATTCTACCCCAGAAAACTTACATTGGCTATGTCATCTAATAAAACCGAACAGGTAGCCATGATCACTTCCATTGGAAAGATATGATGGTTTCTTTTCCATAGAGTGGTAATAATAGCAATTTGGACTTTCTGTTTAGGAGATACGGTTGCCTGACGATTGAAAGTTTTTAGAGCAGCTAGTGGGTAATTAGAGAGTTTGAGGGCAAGCCCATTAACCTATTTTGGGATTAGAGACCTCACATGGCTAAACTATCACCCCAAACCACTTTTATACGTCTTCATATGGATATAAGCCTCCAGTAACTTATTATCCACCCAAAACCTTCTCTTTTCTCCTCCAAATCTAGTCTAAATTATAGATTGATAATTTAGGAAGAAGATTGATTAGAAATCTTTAAGTTTACATTTTTGGGGAAGAAAAATTACACTGTTGATTTCATTCTCGGATTTTCCTTAATTTGCATGCAAATTAACCTTTTCGGCTTTTAGTGCATGATTTATCATCTCTCATCTTATTACATATTTATATATAGATTTTAACATGTTTTGGATCCATTTTTATAGTCAAAATCAAGTTTTAATGTTGTTTTAAAACCCAACCTGCAGTAAAAACGTGAATAAATAGATTTTTGGTATTCTAAACATGTTATTTGGATATGTGATAGCCTTGATAGATGTTAGGGTTTGTTATATAAACCTTTTTTGATGATTTCCATCGTTGATTACATGGTTTACCTGTCTAAATGTAGTTCGATGCATGTATGGTGTTTGTTTGTATGCTTGATGGTTGAAAACGCTCATCAGAGCGAATTAGAGGTGGGAACCTTAGAGACAGACTTTGACGGATTGGCTCTAGAGCATTTGGATTCATATTGTTGCATAGGCGATGCATGAGGGTCGAAGCATTAAGCATAGTGATGGAATCGACATGATGTTGAAGCATGGAATGAGCTACATGATTTTGGTTTGATGGTGGGTGTTAGTGGGTGATCGGGCGGTGAAACTTGGTTGGTGGTCGATGGTGAAACTTGGTCAGTGGTCTGGCGGTGAAATGTTGTCGGTGGCCGAGGGCTGAAGTATGGTTGATGGCCTGTAAACGGAGGGAGGGATGGTTCGGTGATGGAAGTGTTCGAGGGACTGAGCACAGAAGTTAGTTCAGCAAGGGAGATTTGCTTTGGGCTTAGCTTGACTCGGTTGCAGGATGGACCGACCAGGATGGAGCACTGAGTTTAGCTATGGATTTCGAGGTAGGACACCGAGTTGCTTGGTAGCCTTGGGAATTGGTTTGAGCTAGGAATGGACACCGAGTGACTCTGGTTGACTTTAGAATGGCGACCAACGAAGTACGATGACTTCGACGACTCGATGTAGTGAGTGACTATAACATCTGATGATGGACAAAAGGAACAAGTTTGATGTAATAGCTCATAGACTAGAATAGGAGGATATGATGCTCATGAGTAAGACAGGGTAGTCTGTGTGTACCCAAGGTAATCTATGTGTACCTATGTGTTTGGATGTCCGTGTGTTTCCAGTTGTTAGCCATCTGTGTGGGCAAGAATTATGTGTCTATGGGTTTGATGGATAACTTGTGGTCGTGATGCCCATTAATAGGACATGGTAGTCTATATGCATCCATGGTAGCCTATGTGTACCCATATTTTGGAAGTCTACGTGCATCCAGTCCCTTGCCATCTATGTGGGCAATGAGTTGAGCACTGAGAGATTTATCATATATCTAAAGTACTCAAGTGAGAGATACAAGGCTGTGTGATGGATGTTATGTTTATTGTGTGCTTAGTATGCTGTGTGATACCCCTATACCCCATATTTTTCCCTTATGATATAAGTGTTGCATATATTGCATTTATATGCTAACTCTATAGATGTAGGGACAGGTCAGATAGGGTTGTTCATACCCTATACCCTATTGACCATATATGAGTTTTATGGTATTTTGAGATGATATATCACTCACAACAAACTTTTGTCTGACCCGAGGTTTTATGCTTTGCTTTTTATTATCTCGGGTACTCTGATATGATTAGATTAGGGTAACAGGACTAGATAGCGCATGGAGCTGTATGGAGTATGAGCAAGAGGCTATGCTTTTATATATCTATACTTGGAGCTTACTATCGCTTATATATCGATGTGCAGTACCGTGAAGCTATATCAGTGTTTGTATTATTAAAGCTAGTTATAGAGTTTAATCTTGAGATTTAGGATATACAAACTCTTTATTTCAGTTTTTTTGTAATCTATGAACCTAATGCACTTTGATGTTCTTATTTATGCTTCATTTGATCACATCACTTTCTCGCTTGATTTACATCTATTTTGTTGTACTATATTTAATCTATGAGTTGTGAGATGTCTACAGGTTCTATGTTTTGATTTTTCTCTTCTTTATATTCTTGGTCATCGTCTTGCATCGATCGGGTACCTCCATAGAACATTACATAGGTATATTGGTACCAAGATAGGGCGGTCATCTTATATAGAGTACTAAATTAGCCTTCCTGTAAAAATAGAAAGTGAAACACTTGGTGTTTTTCTACCTAAGTATATTTTGATTTGTAGAATCTTTGAGCAAAAAAATTTGGAAATTATGAATTAGGTAAAAAATATTTTCAGAGTAAAGAAAGAGTAAGCCCAGATATTTTATTGTATCAAAGAATGCTACAAATCTAAGATATTTTTTTGGTTTGGATCATTGCTATAAGAAGAATTTAATTTTTCGTGGAACTAAGAATTGGAGCATGCTTTTATTTAAAAGAGTATTGACTAATACACGAGAAGGATTATCCGATCCTTGATCTTGAGATGATAACTATTGTTTTGCTCTTAAGTCTTGGAGGTGATTTAAGTTGTGGTCCCCAAGTATTAGTTATTTGAACATCGTCAAAAGATGAAGACAATTTGGATTATTTGTGGATGGGTGGCGTTGTTCCAACATTTAAGGGAACATTATGCCACGTATATTGCTTTTGGCTTTGGAAGTTATAGGTACTAGGCATATTGTTTTTGTGGTGAATTATAGGTAACTAAGAAAATAGATAGTCATCTTATGGTGTACGTTATATGACGATATTTATAGAGTAATAGGTGCTTGAGTTGCCGTTGCAACTACAATTATGTTATTAGGGGCAAAGGTGTCAACAGTTCTATAAGATGTTTACTAGTCTACGACATCGTCCATTTTTGATGTTCCTAGCTGAGTTTTTAGGTACGACATTAGTTATGTATTGGTTATTATGTCTATTAGATTAAAGTGGTAAGGCACTGTTCCACATTAAGTTGTCTCGACCATAAATAATTAGATTAAAATGTTGAGTTACGTTGGAGAAAAAGGTCCCATTGGTAGGATGGCATTAGGGAATAGTTAATTCAAGGATTTGAGTTCCCATTAAGAAGAAGATATTGCTATTGGTGCCCAATGATAATGCAAAGGCGATTTTCATTGATAATAAGACTTGGAAATTTTTGATAAGATTTGGAGGAAGGGATAATATGATTCTTTTCAATCTCCTTCAGATTGGAAGAATGCTAATTATTTAAGGAAGTTCATGAAACACTGACTTAGGATACATAGTTGTGTTGCATAACTGTTGCATATGAACAATAGGCCACCTAGTCGATTGCATTCAAGGCTAAAATAATTTTAGGTCATAATTTCATTTCAATTTAGGACTTTCACTTAGACTTAGGATTCTTGATTGTTAGATTTGAATAAGGAAATAGTTTAGGATTATCCTACTTGAATGCTTGAGTATTTACTTGCTTGTATACTGAAGAACTTAGGATAAATCTTGTAGAGTATAAACATGATACCTAAGTACCATAATTGTTAAAGGACTAGAGAAACAAATCAAAAGTAAAATAAGATAGTTTAAATAAAATAAAAAATGGAAAAGAAATTATGCTATTTTCAATAGTTTGAGAAATCACCAGGTTTGGGTACCCTTAGATGAAATGGAGATATAGCAATAGAGCTAAGTAGAAACTATTAGGGGAGCGGGCACCATCCACTTTCAGGTTAGAGAGGTATAAGGAATGTTTAAATACTAGCAATGGTGAAGGTGGAGTTCTGGCCTATAGTCGTGGGCTGGTGGTGATAGAAAGTGATGGCCATGAGCACTCTGAATTGGAGAGGCTTGGGCTGGGAGCAAAGGCAAGGTGATGGAGCTAGGCCATGAGTCTTGGAGCAAGAGGTGGATGGTCGAGCACTTGGAAAGGAAGGTGGAGTTGTTTAGGTGATGTTTAAGTAAAGTAGAAATGGTTTATGAGGTGTTGATTTGTTTGAATGTTGTTAGGAAGTATGGCTTTGAACAACGGTAAAAACACTTGCTTAAGTTAATTTTAAATTTAGTTAATGATATAAATGTTTAGTTAGTAGATTAATATGCTTGGTTGAAAATTAATTGGTAACTTTGATGATTACATGGTTGATAACTTGGTTGAGATAAATTATGAGGAATCATTATAAGAAATGGTTAAGTGATTAACTATAGTTAATTTATGGAAAATAAATGCATATAAATATGTGTATGGAGTTTATTGAGCCTCTTAATGGTTTCAAAATATAAAAAGTCAAAAATGAATATTATAGTATAATATTATAAAATAGTTTAAAAGTTAATATGAGATTTAATATGGAAAATATTACTTGAAAAGGTTTAAAATGGCTTATGTACGTTTTATAAACATTATAACTCAATTTAGAAAAGTTTTGACAAGATATTGAATGGGAGTCAAAATAGGCGCGTCGCGTAACGGTAATCCGCGATTTCATGCCGTAAAAGTTTAAATCCATTTATAGAATGGAATCAGATTCAAAATTCTTTAGAATAATAATTTTTTAGACTATTATAATCATAGTTTACAAACAAAGAAAACGATCAAGATTTCATAAAGTAGATTTTGAAATATGAGCAAAACAAGTTTCCAAAATAGTTGGAGTTCGAAACCGAAAGGGGAAATTCTTAAAAATGGTGGAATAAATTCTAAAAATATATTAAAATGTTTAAAAGGGGTTTAGGTTATGAAAATGGACTTCCAGATGATAGAAAAGTTGTTTTGATCAAAGAAGCTTTAAAAACACTATATGCAGGATTTTTTGTAGCAGTCTTAGTAACTTTTGTAAATCACTAGTTTAACTAAATTATTCTTTCCCGAATCTTTTATAAATGTTTTTAAATAAATAAAAAAATAGGTGTTTTAAAGATGATTTGGAGGTTTCATAATTATTTCAAAAGAGTTTGAATAAATGATTAGAAGAAAAGCTGTTATAAATAAGTGATTTAACCTTGGCTCTAAAAGCCGATGAGTAGACTAGATTTTCATTTCATGAGATCTGGATGTGATGTTCTTAAACTAAGAAGATGTTCAGGAATAACCAAGTATGACTATCAATAAGGTCTCCTGTTTTATTGATAGTCTCTCAGAGAGACTATCAGTAAAACGCCTTATTGATAGTCTCTCTAGAGAGACTATCAGTGAAACCGGAGACCTTATTGATAGTCTCAACCAGTGACTTCGCTCACCTGGTCTCTTTTCTAGGCAAGGAATAGATAAGGTAAAAATGTCGGAAAAGAGACAAGTATAAAAGATTCAAATTTAATTTCATACAACTTGGATTGTATAGAAATAATCTTCTTATACTTGGTATTAAATTCCGAGAAGGGAACTCGTACTATCTATGTGAATTTAAAAGGTGATTTCACCATTATTCGATGGATAGTAAAGGTTGAATGCGGAAATTAACATTGAGTAAAATTGATATAATTTCTATAGATTAATTTTTACTCAATATTAAATGGTTTTGAATTTACCATCTTAAAATAACATGGTTTCAACTCAATTAAGAGTTATGATTTGAAAATAAGAAACCATTGTTAAGATTTTAATAAATAATTTTGAAATGTTTTCTTAAATAAAAGGTAAAATGATTTGAAAATTATTCTAAGATTAAATCAATTTAATTAACTAGAGAATTTGATAAACGAGGCTTAATGTTCCATATACTCTTGAGAAGATAAATGGAATTGTTGAAAATAATATATCTCTGAAAGATAATTGAATGAATGGAAAGATTAATTAATTGAATGATGTTTAATCAACACATATATGCATGATATAATTTTATCGATGACTGGTTCAGAGAAACCAGAGTCTGATTTGGGTGATTCCTATCCAAAAACCACTTAGAACGAATGTATATGTTCAGAAGTGATGACATGTCGAAGACAATGATCTTGAAGATAGAGATCTTCATGGTGAAGGGCTACTTGCTAGTAGCCTCGTCATTTCATATTATATATATGGTGGCAGTAGCACTCTCCTACGACAATATTTGATGCAAGTACTACTCGCTACTAATCCTAGGGGCGATTCCCGATAAGGTGTAATAGAGAGTACCTTCAGTTTGTCCTATTCCTGGAGAATTTGTAGGGATGGGTGTCGGATGTTGCAATTCTAAAACCACGTACATTGATCTCTACAAATGTACATCTGTTTAGTAGTAGGAGGTAACTCTCTTACACTTAACACACTTCTCTATGACGTAGAGCTCAGTGGTTGTACATTCACGGAAATCAATAGTGTATTGTTAGAAATGAAAATGTGGCATTCAAAGTGACACTTTTTATGAGAAAAGCAAAGTGTGACTTTATGAAAAGCAAAGCGTGATTTTTTAGAATTTGAGCATAGCCTCATGAGCCTCACATCCCGGTGACGGTATGGGTAATTATGTGGTCTATAGGACATATATCTCAGCTATCGTTTTATAAGTATGAAGGAGTCCGGAGGAATCTGGATCCTCAAGGATCCACTACCTTATGGATATATAGCGGCGTTTGAGTCCTTGGATGAGTAGGCGTTGGGTGTGCTGATCCATCTGAGTGGGCAGCATAGTATAGTGGTGTTTTAGTCCTTGGATGAGTGGCCATTGAATATTATAGTTGTTGCATTAAGAGTTTCACATTGGAAGAAAAGGCCACTAGTTCCCTATCATGTTGGAAATTCAATTCCAATACGAACCTTTACGATTTTAGTTGTAGAACCTAGTATACCGTCAAATTTAACAAATATATTAATTTTGGCTATTTTGATATGTTATTTGAAAAGTGTTTTTCAAAAGAATATCATTAAAGATAATATTAAATTATTTTAGTATAAAAGTATTCTGGTTATCGTAAGGTAAAAACTCGTCCGTGTTTATGAGCGGCGTGGTTTTACGAGATACCCTTCTTTTCTAAAGGTTTGATTTACATCAATATGATTTATACATTTAACATTCGAGTTTTCTCGTGTTGGTTTATCAAGCCTGATGCATGTATTTTTAATATCGGGTCAGATCTGAGTGGTTTTAGATTTTGTTGAAGACGCTTAGAGTTTCCAGAGGTGGGCTAGATATTTTCATCAATACATGGACATATTCTATTTTCCACTGCATTTGTTTTGTTGTGTTTCATCAATTGTAAGGATAGAGATTTATAACAGCCCAGGCTGAATATAAGTTAGACTCTGATATATGTGTATAAAATTTCCACTATAAAAGATTTTATGATTAATAATATATGTTATTCCAATCGTGTGAGATTCTATTTTCTACTCTGTTTCTATCTTTATCTTCTTTTCCCCCTAACTATCCGTTTTTTTATTCAAATTGGGCTAAACGTGTGTGCTTTATTGTCAACTTAAAATGTATAGAACTATGGGTCGTTACCGTTGGTATCAAAGCTTGGGTTGGTCGAACATCTAGGCTTTGGTGGGGTAAAACTCATTATAGATAAGGCTAGCAACACCTTAGAATGAGTGACTCATTAGAGATAGGGTTATTAATAATCTTGAATGAGTTTAAGGGTATTATATATAAACACATATTTGATATTAAATCATTTTGTATTGATTTATCTATTGAGTGGTTTATATATTCTAGTCGACGCAACTGATCACCGTTATCGATAAGGATTCCTAAACAATTAAATAAGGCAAACCAACACACTGATTTTGAAAATTTTGGATAAATGAAATAATTTTACCGAATGTTTTATTTTATATATGAAGAAATAACTTTCAAAAATTGGTATAGTTATTTATACTGTGTTAGTTCATGACTTAGGGAATGATAATATTGTCATTTTCTAATTAAACAAACACTTTGTAAATTAAGTTCCACGATTTGAGTATAAGATGTTTGATATAGCACTGGGTTAAGGTTAATGAATTTTTATAAGATAATAAAATAAGCATGTGGTGTAAAAATGTACTTTACACAAACAAAATATTTTGAAAAAAATGGATATGAAAGATATGTTATATAAATTTTATGAAACTAAATTTTAGGTATTTTTGGAAACAATTATGAAATTTTAAAAGGAAGTAAGTTTATATAAGATGATTATATAAAAGAGATCTATAAAATGGGTTTATAAACAAAATGATCCCTAGTGGATTTTTGAAAAGAAATTTCAAATAAGAAATTTGAAAAGTAAGGAAGTCTTAAATGATAACTAGTTTGAGTGGCTCGAAAATAACTAAAAATAGGCAAGAGATATGTTCGGATGGTAAATGCTTATCTTAAGTATTTCCCTTCTTGTTAAGGGGGTACAAATATTGTTGATAGTACCCAGTTTCTTGGTACTATTTTGGAGCTACTTGATCTATATAACTTTCCTTAAGTAAACAGAATAATTTTGAATTATTAATTGATAGTTTAATATCAAGGTTGGTTAAAAAGGAATATATTATAATGAAAGAAGTTGGTTGTAATTTTGGAAAATAAAAGGTAAATTATATTTTAAATTGAAATGATTACATTAGGATGAAATGTTTTTTACTTTAAAAAAATATTAGGAAATAAATATTTAGAATGATTATATATAAAGAAGAATCTTTAAAAGATAAAAAAATTACGAAAAGTTTTCATAAAGATTTTTGAATGTTAATAAGTACATATGAGGTACGTAGATCATTTCGTCATGTGATTTTGATTTAAGATTCGAGTATGGAACTTTGAGGAGTTTGCACCAGTCCGAAAGAGGATTTATCACTCGATTATTGACGGTGAACATTGATAAGTGTTTATAATTAGGTACTAAAGTTTTCTCTTATAGTTGAGGGCTATGTAAGGAAAACAAAGTTTTTTAATCAAGAAGCCTGATCAGAGTTTGCACTAGAGGATCGAGGGATCGATACTAGTTCGGAAGTGAAGTCGTGGATTCGAATAGTAGATTGAATCAAATATTGCATATGGATGATCTATATACATCATGAGTAAGTTATAAAGTAAATATTTAAGATAAAACACTTTTTGTTTTGGCGTAATTTCGAGGATGAAATTATTTTACGGAGGAAAGTCTATAACGACCAACAAATTTATCACTTTAATAAATTATATTTATTTTTAAATATTCAAATATAAGATTTTTTAACATAAATTATGATATTTGAACAATAAAAAATAATAATGGTAATTGTTTTGAATAAGTATTTACGAAAATATTTACTTTGGAAGAATATCGATAAAATGGCTGAAAATCATTTTATCAATAGACCAGTCTATAATCGCCAGAAGTCGAGCATGAAATTGGATACATACACTTATTTATCCATTTAAACAAGAATATGAAATAAATTATTTATTTTTGGAAATAAAATATATTTATGACATCAACAATAATGTAATCATATCTAATAATTAATTAATGAATTTAAATTGAGGTTTCAATGATTTAATAATTATTTAATTATTCCACTAATTGTTTTAAAATGATAATAATTCATTTTAATTAGTTATATAGTGATAATATTTCATTTCTAATAGTTTTATTAAGATATATATTTGATTTGAAATGATAAGGAAAATCGATATCGCTTTTCGATGTAATAACACTTTTTGTAAACAATTGTTTACTGCTGATTTATATGGATTTATAATTCAAATGTGATCATTTTAATTCATTTATAATGATGAGAAATTATATTTCAATTTTTTTTCATTATATTTAATTTAATTAATAAGTGAAAATGTGACTGGGAATCGGCTTCTCGATTTTCAACGGTTTAACAAATGGAAGTTGTTCAATGTTTTCGCAACCTTGTTTATATGTCTTGCACATATATAAAACTTACATACACACACCTTGACCTATACACGAACACATATATACATGCAAATATAAACATACATTAATATATGTATACATTATGAAAATATCTAAAATATTTTCATCTTCTTACTACTTATGCATCCTTAAAGTCAATGAACATGCATGGTGGAGATGGAAAGGATGGCATGGGGTGCTGGGGACCGAAATGATATGAGGGGATGCAACATATGGGTGATGGAAGAAAGGTGAAGTGATGTGGAATATTTTTTATATACTTAGCCTATAAATACACATACCTTCACTTCATTTCTATACCATATTTTCCACACTTCTTCTCTTCTTCTCAATTCTTATCTTCTCTCCTTTAATGGCCATATGGCCATGAGTTTTGGAAGGTAAAAGGGGGTATGGCTGTGGGTTGGAGATGGATGAGGAACGTTTAGATACTAGCAATGGTGAAGGTGGAGTTTTGGCCTATAGTCGTGGGCTAGTGGTGATAGAAAGTGATGGCCGAGAGCACTTTGAATTGGAGAGGCTTGAACCGAGAGCAAAGGCATGGTGATGGAGCTAGGTCGTGAGTCTTGGAGCAAGAGGTGTATGGCCGAGCACTTAGAAAGGAAGGTGGAGTTGTTTAGGTGATGTCTGAGTAAACTAGAAATGGTTTAGTGAAATATTGATTTCTTTGAATGTTGGTAGGAATTGTAGGTTTGAATAATGGCGAGAAATCTTCCTTAATTTAATTTTTAATTTAGTTAATGATATAAATATTTAATTAATAAACTTGCTTGGTTGAAAATTAATTGATAACTTGGATAATTATATGGCTGGTTATATGGTTGATAACTTGTTTGAGATAAACTATAAGAAATCATAAGAAAATTATTAAGTGATCAACCATGGTTAGTTTATGGAAAAATAAATCCATATAAATATGTGTATTTATTGAGCCTCTTAATGGTTGTGAAATATAAAAAGATTGAAAATAAATATTATAATAATATAATATTATGAAATAGTTTAAAAGTGAATATGAGATTCAATATGGAAAATATTAGTTGAAGTGATTTATAAATATTTTACAGACATTAAAACTCAATTTGTAAAAGTTTTGATAAGATATTGAATGGGAGTGAAAATAGGCGCATCGCGTAAAGGTAGTTCGTGATTTCGCGTTGTAAAAGTTTAAATCCATTTATAAAATGAAATCGGAGTCAGAATTCTTTGGGATAAGAATTTTATGCTCTCTTATAATCATAATTTTCAAAAAAAAAGAAACCGATTGAGTTTCATTTGGTAGATTTTGAAATATGAGCAAAACAAGTTTCCAAAGTAGTCACAATTTGGCAGTTTGGAAACCAAAGAGGAAAATTCCTTAAAATGGGCATTTTTAATTCTTAAAAAATATGGAATAAATTCTATAAATATATTAAAATATTTTGAAAGGGCTTTGCGTTATGAAAATGAACTTTTAGATGATAGAAAAGTTGTTTGGATCAAAGAAGCTTTAATAACACAATTTGCAACACTTTTTGTAGCACTTTTAGTAATTTTTTTAAATCACGGTTTTAACTTAATTATTCATTCCCAAATGTTTTAAAATAAATATACAAGTGGTTTAAATTTGATTTGGAGGTTTAATAATTATTTTAAAAGAGTTTAAATAAATGATTAGAAGAAAAGCTGTTATAAATAAGTGGTTTAATCTTAGCTCTAAAAGCCGACGAGTAGAATTGATTTTTCTATTCATGAGATCCAGATGTGAGGTGCTTAAACTAAGGAGATGTTCAGGAGCAACCAATGCCCTGGTTCACTTGGGCTTTATGTTGGGGGAGGATTAGATAAATCGAAATGTTGGAAACGAGACAAGTATAAAAGATTCAAATTTACAAATTTAATTTCATACAACTGGGATTATATAGAAATAATCTTCTTACACTTCGTATTAAATACCAAAGAGGGAACCATACTATCCACGTGAATTTAAAAGGCGATTTTACTGTTATTCGACGGATAATAAAGGTTGAATACGAAAAGTAACATCGAGTAAAATTGATATAATTTCTATAGATTCTTGTTTACTCGATATTAACTGGTTTTGAATTTACCATCGTAAGATAACATGATTTCAACTCAATTAAGAGTTATGATTTGAAAATAAGAAATCTTTGTTAAGATTTAAAATAAATAATTTGGAAATGTTTTACTAAGTAAAAGGTAAAATGATTTGGAAAGTATTCCAAGATTAAAAGGGTTTAATTAACCAGAGAATTTGATAGATAAGGCTTAATGATTCCATATACTCTTAAGAAGATAAATGGAATAGTTGAAAAGAATATATCTCTGAAAGATAATTGAGTGAATGGACAGATTGCTTAATTGGATGATGTTTGATAATCACATATATACTTGACATCTTTTTATTGATGATTCGTTCAGAAAAACCAGAGTCTGATTTGGGTGATTCCTACTTGAAAACCACTTTGAACCACTGTATCCGTTCAAAAGTGAAGTCATGTTGAAGATAATGATTTTGAAGAGGGAGATCTTCATGATGAAGGGTTGTTTTCCACTAGCCCGGCAATTTCATATTATATATATAGTAGCAGTAGTGCTTTGTTATAAAAAAACATCGATGCAAGGACTACTTGCTACTAATCCTAAGGGAGATTACCAACAGGATGTAATAGGAGGTACCTTCGGTTCGTCTTGTTCCTGAACAATTTTTATAGATGAGTGTCTAACATTACAGTTCTAAAACCACATACATTGATCTCTGCAAATGTACATCTGTTTGGTGGTGTCAGAGGTAACACTCTTATACTTAACACCCTTCTCTAAGATGTATGAGCTTTGAGGTTGTACATTCGTGGAAATCAATAATGTGTTGTTAGAAATGGCAATGTGGCATTCAAAGTGTATCTTTTTATGAGAAAAGAAAAACATGGTTTGTGAAAAGCAAGTGTAACTTTGTAGAAATTGAGCGTAGCCTCACGAACCTCACATCCCGGTAACTATATGGTATGCAGGACATGTATTTCGGCTATTGGTTTTATGAGTATGAAGGAGGCCAGAGGATTCTGGATCCTCAAGGCATCTATTGCCTTATAAACAAATAGAGCAGCATCTAAGTCCTTAGATGAGTAGCCATTGGGTATGCTGATCCATCGGAGTGGATAACATGGTATAGCGGCGTCAGAGTCCTTTGATGAGTGGCCATTGAGTATTATAGTTTTTGCACAAAGAGTTTCACATCGGAGGAAAAGGCCACTAGTTTCCTTTCATGTTGGAAATCCAATTCCAATACGAACCTTTACAGTTTTAGTTGTAGAACCTAGTATGTTATTTGTAAAGTGTTTTTCAAAGGAATGTAACTAAAGATAATATCAAATATTTGGGTATGAAAGTGATTTGGTTATCGTAAGGTAAATCTCATCCATGTTTATGAGTGGCATAGTCTTATGAGATGCCTTTCTTTTCTACAGGTTTGATTTACATCAATCTGATCTATAAATTTAAAATTCAAGTTTTCTCATGCTGGATTATCAAGCCCGATCCGCGTATTTTTAATACTCAGGTCGGATCCGATTGGTTTCCGGTTTAGCTAAAGATGCTTGGAGTTTTCAGAGGAGAGCTAGAGATCTCCATCAACGTATGGACATATTCTATTTTCCGCTGCATTTATTTTATTTTTTCCAGCAATTGCAAGGACAAGGATTTACAACTATCCAGCTGAATATAGGTAAGACTCTAATATACGTATGCAAAATTTCCACTGTAAAAGATTTTGTGACTAATAATATATGTTATTCCATTTATGTGAGATTCTGTTTTCTACTCTTTTCTATCTTTATTTTCTTTTCCCCTAACTGTCTGGTTTTTCGTTCATATTGGGTTGGACATGTGTGATTTATTGTCAACATAAAATGTATGGAATTGTGGGTCATTACAACAATGATTGCTAATGGTTGATGGATGTGTAGAGGGTTGTAATTGTTAATTTATGTATGTATAAGTAACATTTTCCAACCTTGAAGATTTCGATGGAAAAATCCTTTTAAGGGGGTGAATGTAACACCCTAAAAAATTTAACCACAAATTTAATAAAAGAATTAAATTCAAAATATAACAAGTGTAAAAATGGAATTTTTATAAATTTTCGAACTCGCCTATGAAACTTGCACTATTGCATTTGCAGTGATTTTCTAGATAATTTTTATATATAATATTTTGAATTTAGAGCTATTATGATAAGTTATTGTAACAACCTGCCCAGATATAAGCCTAAATTCTGATCGAGAAAAGGCCCATCGAAACTTAAATCCATTCCAAAACTGGCTGTTGGCTGGTATAAAGAACAATACACAAAGCCATTTATCTACACATTTAGAAACTCATGGCAGGAAGATAAAATATAACATCAGAACAATACCCATTTTATTAAAAATCCAAATTCCATAAAAAGGAAACACAATGCCACAAACAATCCTCAACAATCCAAAAGTTAATATTTCAAAGTTACAACTTCACTTAATGAGTGTATCAAAATAAAGAAAATAACACAAGCAGATAAATACTAACTAAAACAAGTCTGTGTCTCTCCCACTACCTCAGAAAATCTACATCAACGTCTTTAACCTGTGTTGTAATGAGGAGGAAGTCAGAACAACGAATATCTGGTGAGAAAAATATATTGCTTTTCTATAATAGTACTTGGACAATATAATTTTAAACAAGAATATGTCTTACGTATTTAGCTATATTATAAGTTTTCCAACTATAAGACCTAAGGCTTTCCTAATCCATTATTCTTTCAACCCAATAACCCATATCCATTGTCAATAATGTCTTAACAATGTAATAGATAGTACCCAAGCATTTAACACCTCATTCAAGGCAGGTCCCCATCATTTAATGCCTATCCCAAGGCGGACTCCTCTTAGATAATATCTCGCTGACATTGCATGGAATCTCTTCACGCCACTTACTACTTCAAATCGAAAGCGGACGCTCTTTGAGATATCCTTCACCATGCCCAACCTTGACCATTTATTACTTCTTTCATAGGGAAAAGGTGGTCCCTTACACAACCACTTAGTACTTTCAATCCCTGAAGCAGGTCCTTCGTATTATAACTTATACCCCATTGTGATGTCTCACATTAGTCTGATTATTCATAGGTACTGGTAGCCAAATTAACCTGGCAGGTTTACCCTACAAAATTAGGACTAACCTCGCATCCTTCGTGGTTACTTATTGCAGGTGATGTCTTACATTAGCACCAAAATCACACTACTAGTAGCCAAATTAGCCGGGTAGATTTTTTTCTGACCTCGCATCCCTATAACTTAGTCATAATCTATAACACTCCCTTAATATATTATCACACATCTCACCGCGTATATCATTAAGTCCTTATAACAAACTTCATATTTTTCCTCTACAATTAGTTACTTTCCTAAGAGGGATTTAATGATGATTATTATTATATTAACTATACAATTAATACGTTATAATTGTACACATGTATGCTAATTTATACTATTGTAAATCGCACATACGTGCATCTAATAGGCAGTAGTGTTTACTTTTGATTTGATAAAAAAATTATGGGCGGATGTGTGTTATAAGTGAAAAAGATTTGGTAGTCACGACACTTTTATTTCAAGTAAATTGATGATGAAATTCTGTTGACGGATGGGTGGTAAGGAAATAGTGATGGAGGTTGCAAATTGATAGTGAGATCCCTTGATGGATGCAGGGATTTTTGAGAATTTCCAAAGGACACCATGGACACCTTATTCATTGAATTCTCTTTATTAATAGTAGAGATATATATAGATACACGCCTAATACATTTCTAATGTGAGAAGATTGTGCCTTAAATAAAAGTTTAAATGTCAACAACTCAAATTTATACAAGTCCAATTCCATATCAACAAATATACTATAACTCAAATATCCAAAATTAAATCAACAAACTAGTATAAAATAGAATCCAATCCTAATTTATTTTATACAAAAATAGCTTAATCAATCAATAATTGAAACTTGCAACTCAAATATTTTTACGCCTATTCAACTTCTTTTTGTACGAAATTAGTAAAAGGAAATTTTTATTTAAATTGTGAAAATAGGTAGTGCAAACTACGAATAAAAGAATTTGTTACCTTATATACGATTTCCTCATATTTTCTTTTCAAAACCCTTAATAGGATTCAAAGAAAAATAAAAAAATGAAATAGAATGTAAAAGGTTAAAACTGCAACGTCTACCCAAATTCCATTATTTTAATATAAAATATTTGAGTTTCTATCATAAGAATTGACATTTCACTTTAGGAGGATTTTGGGGATTTTAATGCGATGTTTACGTAAACCAAAATTTCTCAAGACATGTATCGAATCCAAATTGTAAAATTCAATTACTAAAATAAGAAAGACTAAGATTTCTACACAAAAAAGGTCCTTAGTTCTTTCTATTGAATTTGATTATGCCCGCTTCAATCTCTTTCCAGTTCTCTTCTTTTATAAATATACAAAAAGTGGGTTTTATATAGATTAGATTTAGAGTACAAGGATTGGAGGAGAATATAATTATAAATTGAATATTAAAATCTAAAATTACTTATCTAAAACCTAATGGAAATTATGAATCTTGGAAATTGCTTTAGCTTCGCTTGGTTTCGAAAATAATTTATGAATAATAGTGAGGGGCTGGGCTCTTATTCATAGTGATTAGAAAGCACTAGAATAATCAGATTTAAATCGGTTTAAAATATAAAAATCCAAGTCTTTCAATTGTTGAAAACCCAAGCCACCATCAACAGGAATCGATTGACTACCCCTACCCTATTGGTCGATCGCCAATGGTCAACTAGTGGTCCTATTTTGGGAACGTTTTCCTACTGCCATTGATTAATTTATTTTATTCCTTAATTAAACTTTCTACGTTAACATTGATTTTAACATTCACTTAATCCGCAATTCTAACTATTGTTACTTTTAGAAGTTAAAATTTTGGAAGTAATTATTAATTGAATTTGAATTCCATTTAAATTATTTTGAATTCGAAAACTTCAAACGTCTATATCTTTTCCGTTTGAGCTCCACTTTCAAAAAATTATATATGGAAATTGATTAAAAAAATTCCACGAACACAATGGCCCAACTTCTGCAGTCAAATTATAACTTACAAATTTTCTATATTTTGCCTTATTATTAGTTTATTAATTAATTCTTTTCCTATTAATTAATTTCTTATTAATTTTTACAAGGTGTTACATTCTCCGTCCTTAAATGGATTTCGTCCTCGAAATCCCAAACGTATAGAAAGTGCAACACGCAGTAAACATCCAAGTTATAAAACCAAGTTATCTACACAACCATCTACCCAATCAAAAGTGCTATGCGATTACATGTTCAGACATACTATAGGTGAGCTTAATCCTAGCATGAATGCAAGTGTCATGACATATAGGCATTTATGCAACATCCTTAACATGAAAAATAATTCTATATGAGTACAAATGTGATAGTGAAAAGGTAGCAGCCATCTCCTACCATCCAATCAAGCAACCATGATGGAAACAAAACCAAATTTTGGAGAGAAAAGTTTGCCAGAGAAAAGGTTAGGATGACAAGTCCTCATGCTTTTCGCTAGATTTTCCCTCCATTGTACTTGAACTAGCTTGAATACTTTATTACGGAGCTTCCTAGTTTCGTGCTCCACTACGCATGTGGTGGCACAAGGTGCTATTGGATCCATCTCGATGTCCGATTGATCGGGCTCTATTGCAGTGGCTATGCTCTGGAGGCATTTCCTCAAGTGCGAAACATGAAAAACGTCATGGACTCCTGCCAATTTATCTGCTAATTTCACATGATAAGCAAGTCTTCATATTCATTCTAAAATTGGTAGAGGACAAAAAAAATCTTTACTGCCGATTTTTCCGACTTCCCAAATCTCACGACCATTGTAAAAGAGAAAAGTTTGATAAATACCATGTCCCCTACTTCAAACTATAACTCTTTTCTTCAATTGTCTATATAAGATTTCTGATGATCATGTACGGCTTTCATTTGTTGCCTAATCAATTCTACCTTTTTCTTTTAGCGCATCAAACACCTAGTATCAAATTCTACCACCTTCTTCTTTATCCTTATCCAATAGAATCATATCCCTATTCATCTTATTTTCTCCGGGGGGGAATGATCATCTTTGAATAATGTCTCTTAGTAAGCTAAAATTTAGTTTTCCAAAAATCTTAAATTTTTTTGGACTAAAGCATTCTTTATTCCTAGTTACTAACCTTATTTCATCATTAGCTTCCAGTCTTACTTATAGTCTATTGCTAGTTAAGTGTCCAAATGAAATTTACTTATTTACATTGTTTTCAATATGTTATATTTTTCTAGTAGTCTAGACCATCCATAAAATCAATCCAATGATAAAATAGGAACACATCATATACCATATCATATGCTTTTCTAATAACCTAAGGGAGACAATTAGTGCTTACAACCCAAAACTGTAATGTAACGACCCGTTAAATTCAATGATATTAAATGAATCAATTAGATATGTTTTCTAATCTAATTTAAATTGAAATAGAAGTCTTAGGATTTTTAATGGAGTAAATGTAGGGGTTAGCTAGTAACTATAATTAAAAGTAAATAATTTAAAATGTTTATATGACATAGATTGAAATAACGAAAATTTGTGTTTGTGGTTATAAGTCATAATTAGTTGATTAAAATGGTATTAATGAAATAATAACTGAATTTAATTGCAATATATAAACATCAGAAAAATTTAATTGGTGGATTAAATTTGTTAAAGTTCATAAGTTTTGTAATTTAGTTTAGTAGAACTTTAAATTATAAATGAAGATTGAAATAAACGATAAATTTAATTATGTCAATGGTGACTCAAGACCTAGGTTATAGGAATTGGAACATAATCCAATTTGAATTAAGTAGAAGAAGGATTTGGTTAATATGTAAGTTATTGTTCAAGGTATTGAATAAAAACTTGGAATCCAATCATAATTTAATGATAATAACGTTAGTATTAGAGAATGAATATATTTCAATGCAGTACCCGAATGAACGGAATAAAATGAATATATATTGAATGGAAATGAAATGTAAATTAGCACATTTGGTTGAAAGTTAATTTTAAGAAACATATAAATGTTGAATTTGTGAATATTAATATAAATATTAACTTGAATGGGATTCATTAATACAAAGATGTAATAAGTGTAGATAGTAAAAATTTAATGGCTGTAGTGGATAAAAAAATCTAGTAGTAACATAAAATTTATTTATATGGAAAAAGAGTATAGATTTGAACAAATTTATGAAAATTTGATAAGAACAGTGGTTGTAATCAGTTTGGTTATTTAATGTTTGGAAGATAGAGATTTGTAAATCCGTTAATGAATTTATAATGGGAAGGAATGGTAAGAATGTAAAAAATTATAAGCATTTGATTCAATTAAGGGAATTAAATTTTAAATAAATGGTCATTTAATAAATTCAACGTTCTGTGAGAAATCATAATAGTTGTGTAAAATGTGTACAAACTTCGATTTGGAAATTTATTGGATTTATAACGGTTTTGGTATTACATTTATGAGTTTAAAAGTTATTCCATTTTGCAAAGGAATAAAAGCTTATTTAGGTGACTAGAATTTAGCGTAACGACTATTGTGTGTTACCTATTCTTGTTGCTTGTTAATTTAAATTTTGGGAATCAAATTCAATTTATCCGCCAATTTACCATAGTAAAAGTGAAATGAATTGGTGAATGAGTAATGTTAAATACAAATAAGATGTAACCAAGAAAAATCCCATTTATAATAATTTATGTAGAATAAAGTAACGAAACCAGGAAATGAAAATGTGAAAATGTGGATGCAATGAGATCTAAAGTAATAATAAATTTGTTAGGTAAGTGATAACGGATTTTTTTTGTATAACCAAATAAAGATCCAAATTTATTTGGAAATTTATTGCAATCAATTGAATTTATTGCAATTAAATGGATTTAATATTTAATAGTTATGTAATTATTATTCGAAAGAAATTGGAGTTATTTGTAATAAGTATGAACCTAATGTTAATTTTTCTTATAGGATTGACAATTGATATGGAATGAAAAGAAGAAAATTTGGGCCAGTAAAATTTGGAATTTATGCATAATAAAATGGATTCTAACGTTAAATACTACGTTATTGAGATTTAAATTAGACTTAAAGGATAATGATGTGAATCAGGAACTAATGTTTATGGCATCTTTATTTTAGGTGAAAGTTGAGAATATAAAGATCAAAAATCTAAAGTATGGGTTTTGAGAATATAATTTATAAAATTCTTAAATATAAGAAAGTGTAGAAATTAACATTGCAATTAATATACTGTCAACTTTTAATTCACAGCTAAGTCTGTTAAATCTTTTCAATTGATTACGAATCATATAAGAAAAAAATTTGGCCAATTTTAGAATTTAATATAAAATTTGGATTTTTATAATTTATTTAATTTATTTAATGAATGTTAAAAATAGCCATTTTGGCCACGGACTCGGATTTTGACGAAACCAGTTTCATCGGATCCGTATCGGTGAATTTTTATAGGGTTTCAAGTTTCGTATCGATCGGACTTGTCGTTTGATCGTACGGGTGTGAAACGCCTTGGAATCAATTTTAATAAAATCAATTTGAAATCATTTGGAAATTTTGTTTTCAGCATAACTTCTTCATACGATCAAATTTGGACGTGAAATTTTTTCCATCGCGTTCAGAATATTTTAAATTACCTATTTGGATATACAGATTTACGAAATTTCGTTCCGGAGACATAGCGGGCTTTTTGGGCCATAGTTTGTTCCGTACGTTCGCTTATCCGATCCATCTACGCTATCTCTAGTCTACCAATATAAGCACGGTTATAAACCCTAGCCCCATTTTATTTTCCTTTTTGCTGTACGTTCATTTCTTCATCTCCTTCTCCTCCTAAAATGAATGCAAACCTAGATCTACCCCAATCCAAATTTCAGTGAAAATCCAAACTCTCCAGAAAAATTCCACAAAAATATATGTTAATCCTCTCGAAACACGTAATCTCATGGTGTAATTCGTTTTTCGAATGGAGTCATAGTTTGCTCAGAATAAATTCAAAACAGTCCCAACCGTTCATCAGCGCCGTAACAAACTTCGTCAGATCGAGAATTGTTTTCTGGGTTTTGGAGAGGAATCTGAGTGGAGTAAATCTATATGATCTGTTGGTTGAATCAATGGTTGGATTGTCGGGAATTTTGGTTAGGGTTTATATAACATGTAGCGGCTGCAAACTGTGGTGACGTGGGGGAGGAGCAGGGGTCGCGGCCTTCAGGTTAGGGTCGGCGTGGGCTAGTGGCACGGCGTATCATGGCATAGGGCGGAGAGGATCGACGGTCAAAGGGGGAGAAGACTGGCTGTTTTGTTTCGTGCATGGAGGTTGATCGCATGCGTGATGAAGGAGCTCGCGTGCAGATTTCTAGGAAGGAGGATGATGATGTCTGAATGATGGTGGGCAAGTTATGTTCTCTTTGTTTAATTTAAATTTTGATTTTTCAACTCGATTTTTCGCTATAACTTCGTCATACGATATCCGATTGACGCGAGATTTTTTTTATTAGGATCGTAATTAAATTCCGGACTTGGTGACGCTGGTTTGGACGAATTCTGAGATGGGAGAATTTTTGGGTTTAAATCGAATTTAAATTCGATTTAAATTCAGAAGGTGAGTGTTTAAACCCACTCACAACTACTAGAAGCTTTTATGTTTGTTAAATTAATTTTAGAAATTAATAGAAATTTATTTATGAGTATTTGGCATGTTTATTTCACTTATATTTGTTGAATTGCATTTATTAAATTTAACTGTTAATTTAATTTATTTATTGCGTATTAATTGATAGTTAGAATTTATTTGTTTGCCTATAAACTGCTAGTTAACAGTTATATAGATTATTACTGAATATAAACTGTTAGATTAAAAGTTGTTAAATTTAATCTGAATAAAATTGCCAGTATTACCTGTTATATATTATCAAATATAAATTGTTATTGGTTGATATTGCTTGATGATTGTGATTGGATGATGGGTGATGTTGATGGATGTTTTGTTGTATTTCATAAAATTGCAAATTATCATGCATATTTCCTCTCATTTGGGATTGTGGTTTTAAATGATATACAACCGCAAAATTTTATGTCTTTTAAATTGCGGATTGAAATGATAAATATCTGTATCACTTGACCATAGGATAGAAAATTATATACAGGCACCGCGGTCTATATATATCTATTTTAATGTGATTTCTATGGTTTGGATGGAATACGGTTTACAATAATCTTAAATTTTATATTGTATAAATATTTTCTTCCATATATATATACATATGAAGTTGAAAATTTTGAAATTAAAAGGTGTTTAAAACCTTTATTAAAAATGGAAGAAAATTAAGAAAATGGAGTTTAATAATTTCTATCATATGTTTAAATGTTAAGTTTGGAAATTTTAAGATATGATATTTATAATTGGATTTTTTCCAAAATAAATTGAAATGAATATTCTAGTATAATTTGAATTGGGAAAATATATATATTTTATTACTAGAAATTGAAGTCTTATTATTTATGGATTTTATATGAATATTCAAGACTAATTAATAGAACAATTGATTTGTTGAAAGAATAAAATCCAACTTTAGTTTGAAATATTGATACTCAAAATGGATATACGTATATATAAATAAATTGAAGTGGTTTTGGAACTTGAGAGAGATAATATAAATTTTGGTTTAGACTTTAATAAAGAAATGTATTTGTAAAGCCATGAGAACTATTTTCTTTACAAAGTAACATTTAAGTTAAACCATTTAATTCATATACCGTTGAATGTCCAAACCACTCAAGTTTTGGAAGTTATGGTTTTAAATTATGATTTTCAAAATACTATGCTTGAAAATATTTGATTTCCAGACGTTATGAAGTTAAAGCATTTTGATTTTGGAAAAGAATTATATTTGTGATAAGTGATAAAATAGGGTTTTGGGTTTTGAAATGATATCATATTCATGGTTATGAAATGGAATGTTTATTCTGATTTTTAAAGTATAACCTATTTTTAAATGAACGCGGTGTTATAATAACGATGGGTTGGCAAAGAGACCGGGATCGGATATGGACATACTCTCTGTCGATACCGAAAACCACTTTGACTAACCGTGTACGCGGTGGAGATTCCAGAATGAAGTAGGTGGTGGTGACGTTTCCTGTAAGGTAAATACGTGGACCCGACTCCCGTGAGTTGGTATAAGGTGGCTAAAACAGGAGCGATTCTCAGGCCAATGAGGTCATTCCTCTGATCGGACCCTCCTCTTCGATATTATACTTTGACTTGGATTGATTCAGTGGCCACTTCTATATTTTGATTTTGGGGAGTTAGTCCGAGGTGGGCGGTAACTACGGCTACGCGTTTCCACCAGCCTGGATAGCAATTGGTATATCTACCCTGGCATTGCCTAGTTGTGCCGTGTCACCTACCATATCGAGCCTTGTACGAGTTTGGATTTCTCCCGTAGCCCGTGTGGTATCCTCTGGTGGCTTCCCGATCGGGAGGGACTATGATATTGGATGGACTACTGGGACTATTACGTGTTAAGGGGAATATTGGGTCACTCCTTAATGCTATTAAAAAGTATGTTTATTTTATAAATAGACACTATTATAATAGCGCAATATACTACATAGTAAATAGTTTAACGGATCCTTAGGAGATGTAAATCCCGAGCATCTCTTGAGTTACTGTACTCATATTTATTTCTGTTAATTTTAACTCATATAAGATCTTTTAGTCTGACTCGAGTGTTTTTGTCTTTTCAAATTCGCTCGGGTCAGTCCGAGCGTTTCAAGATAGAAGACTTTAGCTTTGAAGGACGAAGACGAAGGAGTCGTATTATTATTATCTATAGTATTGCACCACACTCATACTGTTCTGCTGCATTGATTGTATTGGTATGTGTAACTCTGATATTTATTGTATAAAGAAGAATTAACTGTTTTGTAACCGTTTATGAACTGTATATTTATTATTATATTTTATCCTTCCGCTGTGAGATTCTATTTTGTTTTATTTCTTCTCTGTTTTTCTTATTTACCCCATAACAATCCGCCCTTGCGTATGCTTTTAATTGGCACGTGTGTCGGTTTAAAGTGTGCGAAAAGGTGGGATGTTACAGTTGGTATCAGAGCTTTGGTTTAGCGATAAACCTTGGCTTTGTGGGGTTTGACTCTTTGTTAATAGGGTAGTAATACCCTATGGGAGTCACTGAGCGTATATATATGAGAGAGCGTACTTGTTAGTGTTATAAAAAGATTTTGATATTGTGTTAATCTGTTCCGCTTTGTATTTATAATTCCGGTTGATGCATGGGACGCTATGTCATCAATAGGGATTTCTAAACACTTAATAGGACAGACCGACATAATATTTGTTTTTAATATAGGTGAATGAAATAATTTTGCCTATTATATTTTCTATATATATAAAAAAATATTTTTATAAAGATATATATATATATATATATATTTGGTTGCTATAGATTGGGTGTTAGGAAATAAAAATATTTATAACAATTGAAGCTAAGTTGAAATTATAATAAATCAAATTGGAGATTTTAGAACTTAAGTCCGGGATTTTGAAAATCTGTTTTCAATGGATTTATGGGATATAGGGATTTGGTTTATAAGTATTTTCTTATATAAATATTTAGTATAATTCGGAAAAATTATTTTAAAGAGGATTTTGAAGAAAATAATTTTGCACTTTCCTCTCTCTCGCTGGAAAATAATTTCGGTGATGACGGCCGCATCATCGACTTTCATTTTCGAGTTTCGAAGGGGAAAGACCACTGTAGTAAAAAAAAATTATACTGCAGATTTATTTTGAAATTATCTAGAATTTTAATTGTTTAAATATAATTAGAGATATTTAAGTTGTAAGAAATTATTTATCTGTTATTTTAAGAATATTTGAAATTTTACCCGGTATTTAATTCTTAAATTTCCATTAATAGATTGTTTAAATTATTTTAGTGGAATAAAAGGTAAGTAATTAATGAATTTGAAATCTCTAATTTAGGCAAGAAATTAATGCAAAGTATAAAAAGAAATTTGAAAATTTTGACAATTGAGACAAAGAATAATATTGGTTAACATTAAATTAAAAGATGAGATAAAACTTGCATAAGTTCTTTTGCTTTTTCTTTAACATAAATAACTTACCAAGTATAAAAAGTTGAAATGTAAATTAAGAGTGGAATAGAATATTATGCAAGTAGAATTTTGGAAAAAAATGAAGTATTCAATAAATTACTGTTATAAATAAGAATTTAATGGTATTAACTTAAGTGATGATTGGAATTTTACTAAAATTAAAGGTTGTATTATTAATAGGTGATTTTAACCTTAAGAAAGTAAAAATGAAACTCCTTAATTTATAAAGTTTGATTGTAGGGTTATTAACTTAAGTATGCTTTAATTCCCCCTATTCTAATATAATAGAAAGTAAGTAATATATAAATGACTGTAAACCCTAAGCAATTAATTAATAAAATTCCTTATTTTTAAGAATGAAGGTTAAAGGGTTAATAATTTAAGTGTAATTAAAAAGGGTTACTGTAATTAAATATTATAGAAAGTGGGTAATTAAACTGTTACTACTATTAAATATAATGGAAACTTCCACATTAAATAAATAAATGAGATTAAAGGTAAGTTGAATTTGTAGGTTATAAAACAAATATATATTAATTAAAGGAATGAAAAGGAACTTGTAAATTTTCACTTACATTCTTAAAACATACATAACTTACCATATAATAAAAAGTTGCAATGTTAGTAGGAAAATGTAAGGGGAAATCCTACAAGTGAAGAGTAAGGTAATAAAGGTATTCTATTAATTTGCTATTGTTAATGAGAATTAATTGTATAAGCATAAGAAATTTGAAATTTTACTAAGTAAAAGTAAGAAGTATAAATAGAGGATAGAAACTTTAGTAAATAAATTGGAATACAAAAATAATGAATTTTGTGATAAATGGAAATTGAAAATTTGTAAGAAATAAAGAAATCACTCCATAAATAAAAGAAAGAAAATCAACCCACTGAAGCATGAAATAAATGTATAATAAGTTAATTTGGTTGTTGGTTTGAATTGTTATTGTTGATTTATGTTTAAGGAATTTGAAGTTGTTGGATGAATAAATAATCTATCCTTGTTCTATCTAAAACTGTTGAGTAAAGGATGCACTTGATAGTTAATTTCATTTCATACAAATTTCAAGTTTGAACCCAAACAACTATTTGTTTGATGGATTAAATGGTTGCTTTGTTTGTGTATGTATGTTGTTTGTAAGGTTGATGGTTGTTGAATTGTTTGGTTGATTAATGATTGAATCCACTTGAATAGTTCACTTTAATATAAATATTTAACCTTTTAGATTATATAAGTGAATACAGGTGATGGAAGCAACTGCTACTGCTTTTGGTTCCAAAATAATAAGCGTATATTGCCCAACAAATAGGTACGTTTCCGGATTACGTTTTAGCGCTATTTTATATAATTTTCCCGTGTTGGGATATAATATTTTGATAATATATGTAATATATTTGTATATTTTGATATTATATTTTCTCCAGAGTCTCTCCGTACAAAGGAGACTCTGCCAAAATTTTCCGTAAATTTTGGACTTAGAATTTTGTTGAATATTTTCCAAACTTTAATGATTTAAGTATAAAGGGTTGTAACGATTATAAACGAGTATATTTCATTAAAGGAAATTAATCCAGTAAATTATTGTTTATAAGTTAATATTTGAAATAAGATGTACTGTTTATTCTTCCTTCTCCCTTCTTTTTCCTTTTCGGGGACGAAAAGTTTTGAGTGGGGGAGAGTGTAACGACCCGTTAAATTCAATGATATTAAATGAATCAATTTGATATGTTTTCTAATCTAATTTAAATTGAAATAAAAGTCTTAGGATTTTTAATGGAGTAAATGTAGGGGTTAGCTAGTAACTGTAATTAAAAGTAAATAATTTAAAATGTTTATATGACATAGATTGAAATAACGAAAATTTGTGTTTGTGGTTATAAGTCATAATTAGTTGATTAAAATGGTATTAATGAAATAATAACTGAATTTAATTGCAATATATAAACATCAGAAAAATTTAATTGGTGGATTAAATTTGTTAAAGTTCATAAGTTTTGTAATTTAGTTTAGTAGAACTTTAAATTATAAATGAAGATTGAAATAAACGATAAATTTAATTATGTCAATGGTGACTCAAGACCTAGGTTATAGGAATTGGAACATAATCCAATTTGAATTAAGTAGAAGAAGGATTTGGTTAATATGTAAGTTATTGTTCAAGGTATTGAATAAAAACTTGGAATCCAATCATAATTTAATGATAATAACGTTAGTATTAGAGAATGAATATATTTCAATGCAGTACCCGAATGAACGGAATAAAATGAATATATATTGAATGGAAATGAAATGTAAATTAGCACATTTGGTTGAAAGTTAATTTTAAGAAACATATAAATGTTGAATTTGTGAATATTAATATAAATATTAACTTGAATGGGATTCATTAATACAAAGATGTAATAAGTGTAGATAGTAAAAATTTAATGGCTGTAGTGGATAAAAAAATCTAGTAGTAACATAAAATTTATTTATATGGAAAAAGAGTATAGATTTGAACAAATTTATGAAAATTTGATAAGAACAGTGGTTGTAATCAGTTTGGTTATTTAATGTTTGGAAGATAGAGATTTGTAAATCCGTTAATGAATTTATAATGGGAAGGAATGGTAAGAATGTAAAAAATTATAAGCATTTGATTCAATTAAGGGAATTAAATTTTAAATAAATGGTCATTTAATAAATTCAACGTTCTGTGAGAAATCATAATAGTTGTGTAAAATGTGTACAAACTTCAATTTGGAAATTTATTGGATTTATAACGGTTTTGGTATTACATTTATGAGTTTAAAAGTTATTCCATTTTGTAAAGGAATAAAAGCTTATTTAGGTGACTAGAATTTAGCGTAACGACTATTGTGTGTTACCTATTCTTGTTGCTTGTTAATTTAAATTTTGGGAATCAAATTCAATTTATCCGCCAATTTACCGCAGTTAAAGTGAAATGAATTGGTGAATGAGTAATGTTAAATATAAATAAGTTGTAACCAAGAAAAATCCCATTTATAATAATTTATGTAGAATAAAGTAAAGAAACCAGGAAATGGAAATGTGAAAATGTGGATGCAATGAGATCTTAAGTAATAAAAACTTTGTTAGGTAAGTGATAACGGATTTTTTTTGTATAACCAAATAAAGATCCAAATTTATTGCAATCAATTGAATTTATTGCAATTAAATGGATTTAATATTTAATAGTTATGTAATTATTATTCGGAAGAAATTGGAGTTATTTGTAATAAGTATGAACCTAATGTTAATTTTTCTTATAGGATTGACAATTGATATGGAATGAAAAGAAGAAAATTTGGGTCAGTAAAATTTGGAATTTATGCATAATAAAATGGATTCTAAAGTTAAATACTACGTTATTGAGATTTAAATTAGACTTAAAGGATAATGATGTGAATCAGGAACTAATGTTTATGGCATCTTTATTTTAGGTGAAAGTTGAGAATATAAAGATCAAAAATCTAAAGTATGGGTTTTGAGAATATAATTTATAAAATTCTTAAATATAAGAAAGTGTAGAAATTAACATTGCAATTAATATACTGTCAACTTTTAATTCACAGCTAAGCCTGTTAAATCTTTTCAATTGATTACGAATCATATAAGGAAAAAATTTGGCCAATTTTAGAATTTAATATAAAATTTGGATTTTTATAATTTATTTAATTTATTTAATGAATATTAAAAATAGCCATTTTGGCCACGGACTCGGATTTCGACGAAACCAGTTTCATCGGATCCGTATCGGTGAATTATTATAGGGTTTCAAGTTTCGTATCGATCGGACTTGTCGTTTGATCGTACGGGCTTGAAACGCCTTGGAATCAATTTTAATAAAATCAATTTGAAATCAATTTGGAAATTTTGTTTTCAGCATAACTTCTTCATACGATCAAATTTGGACGTGAAACTTTTTCCATCGCGTTCAGAATATTTTAAATTACCTATTTGGATATATAGATTTACGAAATTTCGTTCCGGAGACATAGCGGGCTTTTTGGGCCATAGTTTGTTCCGTACGTTCGCTTATCCGATCCATCTACGCTATCTCTAGTCTACCTATATAAGCACGGTTATAAACCCTAGCCCCATTGTATTTTCCTTTTTGCTGTACGTTCATTTATTCATTTCCTTCTCCTCCTCAAATGAATGCAAACCTAGATCTACCCCAATCCAAATTTCAGTGAAAATCCAAACTCTCCAGAAAAATTCCGCAAAAATATATGTTAATCCTCTCGAAACACGTAATCTCATGGTGTAATTCGTTTTTCGAATGGAGTCATAGTTTGCTCAGAATAAATTCAAAACAGTCCCAACCGTTCATCAGCGCCGTAACAAACTTCGTCAGATCGAGAATTGTTTTCTGGGTTTTGGAGAGGAATCTGAGTGGAGTAAATCTATATGATCTGTTGGTCGAATCAATGGTTGGATTGTCGGGAATTTTGGTTAGGGTTTATATAACATGTAGCGGCTGCAAACTGTGGTGACGTGGGGGAGGAGCAGGGGTCGCGGCCTTCAGGTTAGGGTCGGCGTGGGCTAGTGGCACGGTGTATCATGGCATGGGGCGGAGAGGATCGACGGTCAAAGGGGGAGAAGACTGGCTGTTTTGTTTCGTGCGTGGAGGTTGATCGCATGCGTGATGAAGGAGCTCGCGTGCAGATGTCTGGGAAGGAGGATGATGACGTCTGAATGATGGTGGGCAAGTTATGTTCTCTTTGTTTAATTTAAATTTTGATTTTTCAACTCAATTTTTCGCTATAACTTCGTCATACGATATCCGATTGACGCGAGATTTTTTTATTAGGATCGTAATTAAATTCCGGACTTGATGACGCTGGTTTGGACGAATTCTGAGATGGGAGAATTTTTGGGTTTAAATCGAATTTAAATTCGATTTAAATTCAGAAGGTGAGTGTTTAAACCCACTCACAACTACTAAAAGCTTTTATGTTTGTTAAATTAATTTTAGAAATGAATAGAAATTTATTTATGAGTATTTGGCATGTTTATTTCACTCATATTTGTTGAATTGCATTTATTAAATTTAACTGTTAATTTAATTTATTTATTGCGTATTAATTGATAGTTAGAATTTATTTGTTTGCCTATAAACTGCTAGTTAACGGTTATATAGATTATTACTGAATATAAACTGTTAGATTAATAGTTGTTAAATTTAATCTGAATAAAATTGCCAGTATTACCTATTATATATTATCAAATATAAATTGTTATTGATTGATATTGCTTGATGATTGTGATTGGATGATGGGTGATGTTGATGGATGTTTTATTGTATTTCATAAAATTGCAAATTATCATGCATATTTCCTCTCATTCGGGATTGTGGTTTGAAATGATATACAACCGCAAAATTTTATGTCTTTTAAATTGCGGATTGAAATGATAAATATCCGTATCACTTGACCATAGGATAGAAAATTATATGCAGGCACCGCGGTCTATATATAACTATTTTAATGTGATTTCTATGGTTTGGATGGAATACGGTTTATAATAATCTTAAATTTTATATTGTATAAATATTTTCTTCCATATATATATACATATGAAGTTGAAAATTTTGAAATTAAAAGGTGTATAAAATCTTTATTAAAAATGGAAGAAAATTAAGAAAATGGAGTTTAATAATTTATATCATATGTTTAAATGTTAAGTTTGGAAATTTTAAGATATGATATTTATAATTGGATTTTTCCCAAAATAAATTGAAATGAATATTCTAGTATCTTTTGAATTGGGAAAATATATATATTTTATTACTAGAAATTGAAGTCTTATTATTTATGGATTTTATATGAATATTCAAGACTAATTAATAGAACAATTGACTTGTTGAAAGAATAAAATCCAACTTTAGTTTGAAATATTGATACTCAAAATGGATATACGTATATATAAATAAATTGAAGTGGTTTTGGAACTTGAGAGAGATAATATAAATTTTGGTTTAGACTTTAATAAAGAAATGTATTTGTAAAGCCATGAGAACTATTTTCTTTACAAAGTAACATTTAAGTTAAACCATTTAATTCATATACCGTTGAATGTCCAAACCACTCAAGTTTTGGAAGTTATGGTTTTAAATTATGATTTTCAAAATACTATGCTTGAAAATATTTGATTTTCAGACGTTATGAAGTTAAAGCATTTTGATTTTGGAAAAGAATTATATTTGTGATAAGTGATAAAATAGGGTTTTGGGTTTTGAAATGAGATCGTATTCATGGTTATGAAATGGAATGTTTATTCTGATTTTTAAAGTATAACCTATTTTTAAATGACCGCGGTGTTATAATAACGATGGGTTGGCAAAGAGACCGGGATCGGATATGGACATACTCTCTGTCGATACCGAAAACCACTTTGACTAACCGTATACGCGGTGGAGATTCCAGAATGAAGTAGGTGGTGGCGACGTTTCCTGTAAGGTAAATACGTGGACCCGACTCCCGTGAGTTGGCATAAGGTGGCTAAAACAGGAGCGATTCTCAGGCCAATGAGGTCATTCCTCTGATCGGACCCTCCTCTTCGATATTATACTTTGACTTGGATTGATTCAGTGGCTACTTCTATATTTTGATTTTGGGGAGTTAGTCCGAGGTGGGCGGTAACTGCGGCTACGCGTTTCCACCAGCCTGGATAGCAATTGGTATATCTACCCTGGCATTGCCTAGTTGTGCCGTGTCACCTACCATACCGAACCTTGTACGAGTTTGGATTTCTCCCGTAGCCCGTGTGGTATCCTCTGGTGGCTTCCCGATCAGGAGGGACTATGATATTGGATGGACTACTGGGACTATTACGTGTTAAGGGGAATATTGGGTCACTCCTTAATGCTATTAAAAAGTATGTTTATTTTATAAATAGACACTATTATAATAGCGCAATATACTACATAGTAAATAGTTTAACGGATCCTTAGGAGATGTCAATCCCGAGCATCTCTTGAGTTACTGTACTCATATTTATTTCTGTTAATTTTAACTCACATAAGATCTTTTAGTCTGACTCGAGTGTTTTTGTCTTTTCAAATTCGCTCGGGTTAGTCCGAGCGTTTCAGGATAGAAGACTTTAGCTTTGAAGGACGAAGACGAAGGAGTCGTATTATTATTATCTATAGTATTGCACCACACTCATACTGTTCCGCTGCATTGATTGTATTGGTATGTGTAACTCTGATATTTATTGTATAAAGAAGAATTAACTGTTTTGTAACCGTTTATGAACTGTATATTTATTATTATATTTTATCCTTCCGCTGTGAGATTCTATTTTGTTTTATTTCTTCTCTGTTTTTTTTATTTACCCCATAACAATCCGCCCTTGCGTATGCTTTTAATTGGCACGTGTGTCGGTTTAAAGTGTGCGAAAAGGCGGGATGTTACATGTAAGGACCCGATTCTTCGACTTTCGAAAATCCAACATCGATACTCACTTTATCGACTGCCGAGCAATCGAACGACGGAAAACCGAACACTTAGGGTTTTAAGAAAAAGAAAAGGATAGAAGAAGAGAGAGAGAAGATAGAAAATAGAGAGAAGAGAGAAAAGAAAATAGGAAATAGAACGGAACAGAAAACAACAGAACAATAACAGAATGTCACAATTCGTAGCGGAACAACATATAATAATAAATGAATAATCTTTAAACAAAGAAATATATCAGTTATTACAATCTATACATTACATTTCATTACATCATATCATCAGAGTGTACAACAACAACAACAACAACAACAATAACAAACAGTTCAGCGGAAAAAGAAATACTATATACTAATAATACGCCATGCCATCCAGCTTGCCTCCTGCAACTCCAGAATATCCAGAATATCCTGATAAACCTTAACTCTTGACTGCCCGTGTGGAAATTGGTGGGCACCCAGAGTTTAGGAAGGAAAACAATAAACTCCGAGTCAGTCATGTGACTGGTGTGAGAACTCAAAACAGTTTATTTATCTTTAAAATCAAAATAGAGGAATATTTTTAAAGTCAATTCGCAATGCTTTTAAAAATGAGACTACCATAAGGCCTCCCGCACACACACACAATGCAAACGCAGAATCGGAGGAGATTTCTCCTTATGATAGTCAAAGATGCTTGATACGCATTTAAAAGAACATTTTATATTATTACTAGTGCATAGTGTAGGAAAAATTCATTTCGAAAGTAGAATATAAATCTTAGCCAACATACGACCATTATCGTATGCCTACTATAGCTACCATCCAAACAGTGGGGCGCCACCATAAGTGAATGATAGGTTCTACAACAAATACCGTACAAGTTTTGTAACGCCCCGGAAATTTTCGACTTCCGAAAATTCAACATCGATACTCACTTTATCGACTGCCGAGAAATCGAAGGCCGGAAACCCGAAATGTTATGGTTTAAAGAAAAAGAAAGAGGTAGAAGAAGATAGAAAAAGATAGAACAGAACATAGGAAAGAAAATAGAAAATAGAACGGAACAGAAAACAACAGAACAACAATAGAATCTCACAATTTGCAGCGGAACAACATATAATAATAAATGAATAATCTTTAAACAAAGAACTATATCAGTTATTACATTTTATTACATTACATTTCATCATATCATCAGAGTGTACAACATCATACAACAACAAACAGTGTAGCGGAAAAGAAATACTATATACTAATAATACGCCATGCCATCCATCTTGCCTCCAGCAACTCCTGAATATCCAGAATATCCTGATAAACCTAACTCTTGACTGCCCGTGTGGAAATTGGTAGGCACCCAGAGTTTAGGAAGGAAAACAATAAACTCCGAGTCAGTCATGTGACTGGTGTGAGAACTCAAAACAGTTCATTTATCTTTAAAATCAGATAGAGGAATATTTTTAAATTCAATTCGCAATGCTTTTAAAAATGAGACTACCATAAGGCCTCCCGCACACACACACATGCGAACGCAGTATCGGAGGAGATTTCTCCTTATGATAGTCAAAGATGCTTGATACGTATTAAAAAGAACATTTGATATTATTACTAGTGCATAGTGTAGGAAAAATTCATTTCGAAAGTAGAATATAAATCTTAGCCAACATACGACCATTATCGTATGCCTACTATAGCTAACTATGTTCAATAGCAGGTTACCGCCACATTCCATAGCAGGTTATACAACTAAAACCGTACAAGTCTCGTATTGTTTCTTTGGATTTCCAACGAATGATCAGGCCAAGGAACTTCCCATTGCCACATGAGAATGCCTCTGGATGGACATCCCCGAGAACCAAACCGGATCTCTACCAACACAAGGCCGGGTTACCCCTAACTGAGTAACAACTGACCGAATATGCCATCCCCCGGTCCTTTGGGACCTTTCACCGAGCGCTCGCAATCAATTCACACAATCATAACAAAGTGTTTTCAACATGAGTAAGTATCTGGGCTCCATACCATGATACCACCCTTTTCCAAAAGGAAATGCACATATCCTAAAGGGCGCTACCCCTCATAACCTTGCTGCATCTTTCCTGTTTTGACCATTCACGGGGTGTGAGGCTCGACGAAGTCACGTCCACAAAAACATACTTTATACAAAAGCCATGCTTTGGGTCAACAAATGATCATAGAAATGATCACCAGGATAGACGATCAAATAAACGATCCTATCACAAATAATCAACACAATGATCATTTCACAGCAACACTCAGCATGTCACATTACCAAATTGGGAATATATTGCTGATAACATTCGACTACATAACCTCTGAGCTCGTACGTCTCAAAGAAGGGTGTTAAGCTAAAAGAATAAATTCTCCGCCACCAACAGAAATATATTTGAAAGAAATCTGCTTTATATCTCAATTTGTAACGTCAGACATACAATCCATACAAGTCTGTTCCGGGCTCGAACAAAACCGAAGGCACTTACAAAGAAGTCCTTGCAATCCGGATATTCACAATCCTGATCGGATTTCCCATCACTTAGGGAGTCTCTATACCATTGCAACTTAGTGCAGAGACAATCGACAGGTCATCCTATCGCTCTCGCAAATACCGGGTCTTCAACACCGATCTTCAAATGCAATTCATAACGACGTATCACATATTCGGAATGGGTTATACGACCCCATGGTCCTTTCCCGGTTAACCCGAATAGTGAGCGCTTATTCAAAAATAAGTGTGGCATTCACATTCAAACAAATCACATCAAATACCCATTCAAAGGGAAATATTGATAGTCGGTTATTGAACTATCAATGGATATGCACACATCACCAGTTTCCAAATAATTTTCCAAATTATTTATTTTCCAAAATATCTCTACTAGATATATAATTTCACACTTCAAAAATAAATCAATATTTATTTTTAAACAAATTCCACTTTCTTTTTATAAATTCCATAGTGAATTTACATTCCAAAATATTCATGAATATACGACGTCAATTCGATTTCTAATATTCATTTTCAATTTATCTTCAAGAAGATAAATTCTCAAAATATTCACTTTATATTGGAAAACACTTCCATACTTATTTATTTATAAGTAATTCACAAATCTTTTTATTTTCTACACTTGGAAAATATTCAATATACTCAAATCGAAATTAAGTATATATTTCATTCTTTAAGGAAATCATTCTCTTTAACATATTTATTTGGGCCAAAACGAATGTTACGTAAAACATCGTTATGACAACCCAAAATCACTAGTATAGGGATTCGAAATTAAAATAGATATATAAATCCCAATACTGTACAAAACATTTCCTTTCGGAAATCATTTACTATAACAACAGTGTTATAGTCCACCATTTCCTTTTATTTCTCGAAAACGTCTATTTCAACAATGAATGTTGAAATCTATGGTTTCGAATCTCAACACATTTTAAAACATCGTTTGATCGTTTTTATTCAATTTAAAACATCACATCCAAAACAATTCTTTAACATATTATTCACTATTCAAAAACGTGAATATACTTCAATTAACAATTTCATCATTTCTATTCATTTTATTTTAAAGTATTATTCACAGTCAAAAACGTGAATATATCTCCATTAATAGGTTACAACAATTTACTTATCAAAATAAGTCATTTCGAATTTATAAAACAATGTTTATAAATTCTATTTCTATTTATTTTATAACAACTTCCTTTATAAATCTCCTTTATTAGCCTATTCGATTTATATCTCAATTATGAACTAAAAGTCCATATTATAAGTTAAATGCTTATAAAACGATTGTTTACAAAATCGTTCCTTTTAAACTTCATAATTATAAATCTTATAATTTATAAGATTTCAATTATTTATCCAAATATATCCTTTAATAACTTCATAAAATTTATAAACCTTACTATTTATAAATTTCATTAATAACTTCATCATTTATAATTTTATAAATTCCATTCATTTACAAAATTCATTTTCACTTCATTCAAACACTTATAAAAACTCGTTTTATAATGTCAATATTTCAATTTATAAATATCCATTTATAAATCTCTTAATATAAGTCAATTTATATTATTCTTTAAAACATATTTAATCTCCTTTATAATTTCACCATTTTGATTTATAAAATAATTAAATTTTATAAATCCTATATTTCAACTCTTTATAATAAATTCAGAAATCCAATTTAAACTATTTTATAAAACTCATTAACCCCATATCTTCAAAAATCAGCCTTTTACTATATTTCTCAAAAATCATACTTTTTATAACATTAAAAATTATACGTTTATTTATTTTAAAATGAATCAATTCCAAAAATATTTTATAAACGTATACTTTCAAAAATCACTTTGAAATCATTTTAAAATTCCAAATTTGGTCCAATGATGCTACACACCAAATAGTCAATCACGACAACAACGGTATCATATATCGATATGATAATCCATCAAATATCAAAATATCTGAAATCAAATAAAAACTGTTGAGGAATCCAGTTGGATCCCTCCAACCTGTTTTCCTGCATCCACAAACATTAGCACAATACCAATTTTGCTCCAGTACGAAATTTTCGCGGTATATGGGATTTAAAATATTATCCGCTTAATAGACGGCGCAATAAGGTCTCATCCGCTAAACAAATGCGGGAAATCAATAACTCCAATATATACATATGCCAATATATATATATTGCTATTATATATAATACCAATTTCACTGTTTATGAAATATTCGCGGTATATGTTTTTAATAAATAACATCCGCTTACTAACGGCGCATAATGTCTATTTTAACAATCAATAGATAACAATCATCATTCAAACATGCATTCAAATATTTTAAATCTAACTATTTAAAATAAAATCGAAACTGATTCGATTGAGTGAGAAGTTCTCACCTTGATTTTAATTTCGTTTTAGCGATTTATTTCGAATAAAATTAAACGCGCGTTTAATTTTACCCAAAATTCTCACTAACTCCAAACGACTCCAATCCAATTCCATCGCGTAGTGCTCGTCCATACGATTCCAACGCAACTGGTTTCGCGCGTTTTCGACCTCGTATGAAAAAGTTATGCAATTTCAAAGTTACACGATTTTTTTTATTATATAAATTACAACATAACTCTATAATTTTAATACCCTAACATGCCACAGCCCTTGGATCCACTGCCTCTTCATCTGGACCGTGCACCACTTTCTCCCTCTCACGCAACTTCTACAGGTGATGCTCAACACGCAGGAACCCATCACAACGAAATTAGGGTTAAATAATTCGGCCTCCACGTTGAACTATAGCACGATCAGGAAGTTGCATTGCGAAGAGCACGACACGTACTATACTCGGCCACCACCTTGCAAAGCTCGGCCCCCTCCTCCTCCTCGAGTTGCGTATGCAACTGGCCACAATCGGCCCCCCATATCTCACAATTTATAGCTCCAATCCACATCTTAATCGTTGATCTAGTAGTTCTCTTCATGCTCTACCTCTTTGTAGTTGGAAGTTTCGTCTAATTGTTGATGGATTTGGAGTAATCGAGGGAGGAAGGGGAGACAATTCTGGCCATTGGTATAAGAGATGGCGGCTAGAGTTAGGTTTTGTTTTATTTTTATTTTATTTTTTTTTAAGTGGGGGGCTATTTATAGGAAAAAAATCGAACACTATTCATTCCGATTTTCCAAACTCCGATTTACGCGCCGTAACCAGCGTTTCTAGGGTTTACCCCGCGTTCCGGACACAATGGAACAGGTTTCGAAAGCTAATTCGGTCATCTGTGCGAGTTATGGCAATAAACGTTCAATTTAAATTAAACTGATTTAAGCGATTTTCTAGGCGTTTTAATTTGTACCGGACAAACGGTAAATCCAATTGACACGAAATTTGAAACCTTACAATAATATCACATTACGGATCCGATGAAACTGGTTTCGTCGAAATCCGAGACTTTTTGAAAAATGGCTATTTTAACTCGCCAAATTAAAATTAAAAATAATTCGATGCGTTTCGAGCTGCCACGATCAAACGACAACTCCGATTGCTACGAAAATTGAAATCCGGTAATAACTAACTATTACGGATCCAATGGAATTGGTTTTATTCAATTCTGAGACTGTTCAAAAATTGACTATTTTCACTAGTCGATTTAAATATTAAAATATTCAATTTTCACAATTTAACTTTTAATTCGATTTTAAAAGTTCTAAAATGTCATTCTAACTTCAATATGATAAAATAAAATTTTACAAATCATTTTCAATCATATTTAACCCAATTTTCAATTATTTCCATAATTTAACATATTAAATTATTGATTTAATTATCCAATTAAATCCAATAATTCGAAATAAAATTTATTCGACTTATAAATTTCACTTATTAATATTTAAAATTAATTAAATATTCAAATTTTAATTAATAAAAATTTTGGGTCGTTACAATCTTCCCCCCTTAAAAGAATTTCGTCCTCGAAATTATCAAGTAAGAAAAGTTACCGAATTTATTAACTTTCCCAAAAATCCATAATTAAATTTCTTATAATAACTTACTAAGTTTTCAAATCATACTTAGTTATCTTTTCAAAAACAACTTCTATTGTTTAACTTTCAATTCCAAAATCAAAGTTAAGTTTTCAAAATTTTCCAAATTATTTCCAAATTTTTTCTAACGCCTTAAATTTCCGGAAAAATTCGATAGTCTCCTTTGCGCGACTCGATCCGAAAAAAAAATGACAGTATATATATCACAAATATACATCTCATCAAGTAATGAGGCATCCCGAAGGGAAAAAGTATAAAAGTACGATATGTAATCTGAGATATGTACCTTATATTTTATTAGCAAGCATATACGGCTAATATAGCGCGAAAGCGAGCTCCAAATGCAAAGCAAACGCGATCCGCACCTACTAAACACTCAACAAACAACATGATAATCATGCATATATGAAAATAGTATCGATATACATCATATAGCAACATAATAACTATATATGCTAACATAGCAAATGAAACAAAACAACAAATGCAAACATCAACCAACTATCATCCAACAACATCCATAACCAATAAATATTCGTTCATATTCTCATTAATATTCAATGAAATGGGTTTTCAATCTATTACATCTGATTCATTAACAGTGGATGTTTACTAACATTCATTTTCAATTAGTTTATATTTACTAATTCGTATTCAAGTTGGTTCACTTCCAAATCAAATTCAATTCTATTTAAGATTCACTTAACTTCCAATTGAATTTCCATTACATAGCTTCCAATTTCATTAATACTTAATGAATTATATACAATCAACTAACAACCAATGTATATTAATCTCAACCAAATTCCTTTGCTTCACTTACATTCAATTATTCAACTTCCAATAACATTACATTTTAATGAATTAACACTTATATTCATTATTTCATATCAACTTAATTTACATTCAATTGATTTACATTCAATCCATTTATTCAATTCAATTTACCAAAAGTTGAATTTCATTTACATAACTCAAGTTCATATTTATCACTTAACTTTATTATTTTACTTTGATACCGAAATCAACTTCATTCAACATCTATTAAGTTATATTCCATTTAACTTTAAATTCATTTTTATTTACAACTCATATTCATATAGTTTCACTTCTTATATATATAAGTTTATTTCACAATTGTAAATCACTTTAATTATAATTCATTCTTATAATTCTTTTGCTTTCAATTGTTCTTTTATTTAGATTATTCAAAAAACTAAACAATCCACTTATATACACTTTAATAATTCTGAAAAAATTTTTTTTTTTTTTTTTTTTTAAAATTGGTGAATTTTATTGATGCATCAAAGCTCAGTACAATAATCCATGTTCCGTGTATTACCTAGAAGTAAACAGGACACGTGCTAAACGTATTTACAAAGATCATTTCAACAACAAAGCAAAATAACAAATGCCCCTTTCTAAAAAGCTCTGAAGCAAAGGTTCATGGCGGATCCACTTTCCATGCTCGGAGGATTTTGTTCTCCAGTTCAGTCGCATGAGTAAATAATTTTCCTTTAATTCTTCTTGCAAGTATCTTGACATCTTGCTCTATTGTGATTTGAATTTGTTTATGTCCCTTTGCAGTACTCTTGAAGACTCTCCGGTTCCTCTCCTTCCAGAGGTGATATACAGTTGTTGTGAGGCTAATAATCTGCAGTTGAGTCAACAGGTCTCCTCACTTGCTGTGGCTCAGGTATAGCAGTTCGTCTTCAAGTGTAGAAATAGCATGCATGTCTTGATTTTTGCTTTTAACATGGCTTATTACACGAGCGGAGAATTCACATTCAAAGAATATATGATTGTGTGATTCTGGAATGTTGTTACAAAGTTTACATGTTAGATTAACCTCCATACCCCATCTTGCTAATCTGTCAGCTGTAGGAAGTCTTAAATTAATTGCTTTAAAAGTTGTGAAAGCCATCTTTGGGTTGTTAGATCTGGACCAGATATGGGCTGCCCAATATTTGTTAGTATGTTTAGTTCGTATTGCTTCCCATGCACTGTTTGTGGTAAAAATGCCATCTTTTGTATGATTCCATGTCCAGATATCTTTGGGTTCAGAAGAGTAAATAGGGATGTACTTGACATCTTCAGCTATGGCATGTAATCCTTTTTGTTCTGGTATCCAAGTGCCCTGACTGATGATAGATGCAACTAGGTCATCATATTCCCCAATACATGAAATCATGCCCCAACCATATTTGTTAGCAAATGATTTTCCATTTATCCATGGGTCTCTCCAAAGATAAGTATCCCTTCCATTAGCAATTCTCTTTGTAATGCATGTTTTCAGAACTTCCCTGCTTCTTAAAATACATTTCCAAACTCCAGAAGAGTTAATATCCTCATGCATTGTCCAGAAACTACCTTTTATATATCTACTTCTCATCCACCTAGCCCAAAGAGTATTTGATGTTAGAATTTTCCATCCATGTTTTATTTGATAAGTCTTTCTAAGTTCTTTCAGGTTGATTAGACCAACACCTCCTTCAGCTTTAGGCCTAGAAAGAATATCATAACTGACTTTATGTAATCCCCCCCTCCATATGAAATTTGCACATGCTGAATTAATCTTCTCAATTGAACTATCAGGAATGTGAAATGTTTGAAGCCAAAATCTTATTTTTGCAGTTATAACTGTGTGTACCAATTCAATTCTGCCAGCAAAAGAAAGTAATTTAGAAATCCAACCATTTAGTTTGTCTCTGATTTTACCAACTAGTTCACCACATTCACGATCTGTAATTGCATTCGTTGATAAAGGAACCCCCAGATACTTGACAGGAAGATGTCCTTCCTTAATTTTCAAAATTTCCAGCATCTGATTTTTGGATGTACAATATTTGCTAAAGTAGCATTTGGACTTATTAGTATTTAGTTCAAGTCCCACAAACAACTGTAATTGATCAAATATGTGTAGTAAACACTGTGCTGCAGAAGAGGAAGCTCTAATAGCAATTATCAAATCATCAGCATATAAAAGATGATTGACATTAGGGTTATGTTTAAACAAAGGCTGGATCAAAGAATTATGACAAGCTATTTCCATTTGTAGTGTAAAGAATTCCATAGCAACTGCAAATAAGTAGGGGGAGAGGGGATCACCTTGTCTCAAACCCCTGTTGCTAGTTATATATCCTTTGGGAATACCATTAATAATAATTGAATATGTGGGGGTGGATATGCATTCTTCAATGAGTTTGATCAAGGAAGTAGGAAAATTCATACAGTGTAGAACATGAATGATGAACTGTCTATTAATTTTATCATATGCTTTATGTAGATCAATCTTTAGACACATTTTGTCAGCTCCAGGTTTATTGAAATTTCTAATTAGTTCATGAGCTAGTAAAGAATTTTCAGAGATGTGTCTTCCTTTTATAAAAGCAGATTGACATTCAGAAATTAAATCAGGGAGGACTTTAGAAATTCTGTTGCATATTACCTTGCTGAGTATCTTATATAACACATTACAGCATGCAATAGGTCTATAATCTTCAATCATAGTAGGGCTTTCCACCTTTGGGATAAGAGTGATGAATGTGTGATTTAATTCATGAAGAATTTTGCCAGTGTTGAAAGATTCCTGTATAGCTTCTAATAATTGATTTTTCAGATGTTGCCAGTGCAATTGATAGAACTTGGAATTCCACCCATCAGGTCCTGGGGAGGAGTCTACGTGTATGGAGAAGACAGCAGCCCTTATTTCTTCCTCAGTAACAGTCTCTTGCAACATTTGTCTTCCCACATCAGATATTATAGCCCTGCAATTAATAGGAGGTAATGTTATCTTAATCTCACTATTATATAAATTTGTGAAATAAGATATGGCTCCCTGTTCAAATTGAGATATATTAGATGCTATATCCCCCTGGTCATTCATAGAGTTAATAAGAGCATTGCAGTTCCTCCTATAAGACATCTTAGCATAAAAAAATTTGGTGCATTCATCCCCTTGAGTGAGCCATTTCTCCTTTGCCATTTGTTTAGCTTGTATAGCTTGTAAATGCAATGCTTCTTTAAGATTCTGTTGTGTAGAAAAATAATTTGAGATTCTAGCTTCATCAAGAGGGTCTGCATCAAGAAGGTTCTGCATCTGTTCACATGTTTGTTGTAAATGGCTTATAGTATCCTTTGTTTTACTCCTTTCTCTGTTCCAGTTCTTCAATCTCTTTTTTAACTCTCTTAGCATCATGACCATTGAAAACCAGCAATTTCCATCAGTTTTGGTAATGTTATTGAAGTCTACAACATCAGCATATCCTTCTATTAGGTGCCAGTGGTTGCCATATCTAAAAGGTCTTCCTTTCAATAAATTAGCTTGTTGATTAAATTGGATATGTAATGGAGAATGATCACTTGTTGAGCTAGGGAGAACTGATATTTTCAAATTTGGGATGTTTGTTAGAATTTTGTCATTTATAAGAACTCTATCAAGTCTGCAAGCAATTTTTTTTACTTCTCCACTAAACCAAGTAAATTTCAGGCCAGAGTGGATAGCTTCAGAGAGGCCAGCTGCTACAATGCACTTGTTGAACTCCTCTGTTTGTGACAGACTAAGGGTACTTCCACCTCTTTTCTCATTAATTTTAAGAACTGCATTAAAATCCCCCATTACCATCCAATTATTATTAATTTGCTTTGATGTTTGAATTAAATAAGACCATAATTGTCTGCGAAGAGAAGCCCAGTTATGGGCATAAACAAAAGTGCATATGAAATTCAAACCGCCTACATTAGTACAAGTAACAGTAATATGTTGTTCAGATTTATCTCTGATAGATAAGTTCCATATGGATTTGTGCCAAGTGATCAGTATGCGACCTTTAGAGGATGCTGAATTATTGTCTATCCATTCCTAATCATTACCAAACATTTTAGCAAATATCTGAGTACTACGATCCCCCATCTTATTCTCAAGAAAAGCAATTATGGTAGGATTAACTTTATTTTTTAACTTAAAGAGGTCTAATCTTCTAGTTTCACCATTTAGACCCCTTACATTCCAACAAATAATAGACATTAAGAATGTCTTGATTGGCTCCTTGTTACCCGAGCCAAAGTGTTCCTACTTTTCTTTTTTCCTTTGTTTTTGGCATTGAATTGTTCCACATATTTTGGATTTTCTTTAGTATATTGGTCAGAATAATAAAATTCCTCTTCTGAGTTTATGGATTCCACATCCAATTCAATGCCCATCTGATTAATTTCCTGTATATTATTAGGTGTATCATCATTTTCCACAGCATCATGTTGTTCAACAGCAACAGTACGCTGTGCCTCAGCATTTGCCAGAGACTTATTATGTTGACAAGCAGCTTCAGACCTTGTTGGGAACATTGCAATTGAATGCTCTAACTCCTCGGTTGTTAAGCATCCATGGGAATGAATTTCAATAGGAGTTTCAACCATGCAGGGATTACCTTGGTCAGCATTATTCTGAAGAGAATGATCACTCTGTGGAGACGCATTTATTTGAACATGATTTTGAAGTGGTGGATTCTTATTCTGCTCTGTTGAACAATGCTGCCCTTCCAGAGTGGACTGCCTCTCCTCAGGTGTGGGACTTCCAGTATTAAAGTCAGCTTCAATGTTAGTCTGTTGTAAATCTTTGTAAGTATTATGATCTAGGCTATTTTTTGGCACTGAGCTAGTAGGGAGCTCAGGCAGTTTAGAAGTTTGTTCAGTCAGTGTAGCGGTATGGTTTGGTGCTGAAACTTTGGGGATCCACTTTTGAGTAGTTGTATTTGGGCATTGTGAATCACTATGTCCAAAACAACTGCATTGCTTACATCTTGGTGGAATAAACTCATATTCCACCTCTTGTTCATAAATTCTTCCTTTATTATCTTTTGCTCTGATTATTTTAGGAAAAGTAGCATCAGCTGTCACTTCTATTAATACTCTTGCAAATTTAAGCCTTTTAACATTTCTGGTGAAATCATCAATGTCCAAAGGTTTACCAATAAGACTAGCAAGTTTACTAATGCCCCTAGCATTCCACAGAGATAGGTGTAGATTATTTAATCTTACCCAAATAGGATATGAGTCTAACATGTCTCTTTCAAACTGGAAATTAGCATCCCATTTTTTCATAAATATTAACCTACTATCCATAAACCAGGGACCCCCATTTAAAACTTTATCAAAATCAGCATGATTTTCAAACTTTACTAAGAAAAAGCCATTATCTCTAGAGAAAATTTCCCATGTGCCTTCAGGTTTCCATACCCTTTTGATATACGCGTTAAAGTGTACAAAATATGGTCGTTTACCCGTAAGATAAATGAATATTGAGTTATTCCACATCTCATTGGATAACTTGTAATCCAAGTCATCTATAATAGCATAGTCACCTGTGTCGTCCTTAGCTGGTTGATGGAAGATAACATCTTCTTTGATAGAAACATGTTTATCAAACAAATCCGACCATGATCTAACACCCTGTGATTTATTAAATTTAAAAAGAGATGCAGTTGATTTAGGGTTTGACCATGGATTAGAGGGAGCATCTAGTTTCTGCTTTCCACGACGGCGGACCTCCTGCCAGCCCTCCCGATCTTCATCATCGGAGACAGCTGGATTTGTGGCGGCTGCGGTTGAAGTGGCGGCGGCGGAATCGGCTGCTGTTGAGGCCATGCTGTTTTTTAAAAAATATATTCTGAAAAATTATTTCTTTATATATAAAAATATAATCAAGGCAAAATTATTTCATTTACCCAATTTAAAACAATATTATGTCGAATTGTTCTATTCAAGTGTTTATAAATCCCTTCGGCATAGTTTGACAGACCGTGCTGACGAAGGTTCATATGCCACTCAATAAATCAATCATCACAATATAAAACAATTTTATATTCACTAACAAATATGCTCTCATAGCTATTATTACACTCAAATTCATTCTAGAGTACTACTGACTCTATCTCTAATGAGAAATACCCAACAGAACCATGGTTGTCGCTTAACCATATGCTCCGATACCAGATGTAACGCCCCGGAAATTTTCGACTTCCGAAAATTCAACATCGATACTCACTTTATCGACTGCCGAGAAATCGAAGGCCGGAAACCCGAAATGTTATGGTTTAAAGAAAAAGAAAGAGGTAGAAGAAGATAGAAAAAGATAGAACAGAACATAGGAAAGAAAATAGAAAATAGAACGGAACAGAAAACAACAGAACAACAATAGAATCTCACAATTCGCAGCGGAACAACATATAATAATAAATGAATAATCTTTAAACAAAGAATTATATCAGTTATTACATTTTATTACATTACATTTCATCATATCATCAGAGTGTACAACATCATACAACAACAAACAGTGCAGCGGAAAAGAAATACTATATACTAATAATACGCCATGCCATCCATCTTGCCTCCAGCAACTCCTGAATATCCAGAATATCCTGATAAACCTAACTCTTGACTGCCCGTGTGGAAATTGGTGGGCACCCAGAGTTTAGGAAGGAAAATAATAAACTCCGAGTCAGTCATGTGACTGGTGTGAGAACTCAAAACAGTTCATTTATCTTTAAAATCAGATAGAGGAATATTTTTAAATTCAATTCGCAATGCTTTTAAAAATGAGACTACCATAAGGCCTCCCGCACACACACACATGCGAACGCAGTATCGGAGGAGATTTCTCCTTATGATAGTCAAAGATGCTTGATACGTATTAAAAAGAACATTTGATATTATTACTAGTGCATAGTGTAGGAAAAATTCATTTCGAAAGTAGAATATAAATCTTAGCCAACATACGACCATTATCGTATGCCTACTATAGCTAACTATGTTCAATAGCAGGTTACCGCCACATTCCATAGCAGGTTATACAACTAATACCGTACAAGTTTCGTATTGTTTCTTTGGATTTCCAACGAATGATCAGGCCAAGGAACTTCCCATTGCCACATGAGAATGCCTCTGGATGGACATCCCCGAGAACCAAACCGGATCTCTACCAACACAAGGCCGGGTTACCCCTAACTGAGTAACAACTGACCGAATATGCCATCCCCCGGTACTTTGCGACCTTTCACCCGAGCGCTCGCAATCAATTCACACAATCATAAAGTGTTTTCAACATGAGTAAGTATCTGGGCTCCATACCATGATACCACCCTTTTCCAGAAGGAAATGCACATATCCTAAAGGGCGCTACCCCTCATAACCTTGCTGCATCTTTCCTGTTTTGACCATTCACGGGGTGTGAGGCTCGACGAAGTCACGTCCACAAAAACATACTTTATACAAAAGCCATGCTTTGGGTCAACAAATGATCATAGAAATGATCATTAGGATAGACGATCAAACAAATGATCATATCACAAATAATCAACACAATGATCATTTCACAGCAACACTCAGCATGTCACATTACCAAATTGGGAATATATCGCTGATAACATTCAACTACATAACCTCTGAGCTCGTACGTCTCAGAGAAGGGTGTTAAGCTAAAAGAATAAATTCTCCGCCACCAACAGAAATATATTTGAAAGAAATCTGCTTTATATCTCAGTTTGTAACGTCAGACATACAATCCATACAAGTCTGTTCCGGGCTCGAACAAAACCGAAGGCACTTACAAAGAAGTCCTTGCAATCCGGATATTCACAATCCTGATCGGATTCACCATCACATATGGAGAACTCTATACCGGAGCAACTCGGTGCAGAGTCAATCGACAGGTCATCCTATCGCTCTCGCAAATACCAGGTCTTCAATACCGATCTTCAAATGCAATTCATAACGACGTATCACATATTCGGAATGGGTTATACGACCCCATGGTCCTTTCCCGGTTAACCCGAATAGTGAGCGCTTATTCAAAAATAAGTGTGGCATTTAAATTCAAACAAATCACATCAAATACCCATTCAAAGGGAAATATTGATAGTCGGTTATTGAACTATCAATTGATATGCACACATCACCAGTTTCCAAATAATTTTCCAAATTATTTATTTTCAAAAATATCTTCACTAGATATATAATTTTCACACTTCAAAAATAAATAAATATTTATTTTTAAACAAATTCTTCTTTTCATTTATAAATTCCATAATGAATTTATATTCCAAAATATCTATGAATATACGACTTCAATTATTCATTTCAATTTATCTTCAAAAAGATAAATTCTCTAATATTCACTTTATATTGGAAAACATTTCCATACTTATTTAATAAGTAATTCTCAAATTTTATTTATTTTCAACACTTAGAAAATATTCAATATACTTAAATCGAAATTAAGTATATATTTCATTCTTTGAGGAAATCATGCTCTTAAACATATTTATTTGGGCCAAAACGAATGTTGCGTAAAACATCGTTACGACAACCCAAAATCACTAGTATAGGGATTCGAAATTAAAATAGATATATAAATCCCAATACTATACAAAACATTTCCTTTCGGAAATCATTTACTATAACAACAGTGTTATAGTTCACCATTTCCTTCTATTTCTCGAAAACATCTATTTCAACAATAAATGTTGAAATCTATGGTTTTGAATCTCAACACATTTTAAAACATCGTTAGATCGTTTTAATTCTATTTCAAATATCACGTTCTAAACATTTTCTTTAACATATTATTCACTATTCAAAACGTGAATATACTACGTTAACAAATTTCATACTTTTATATATTTCATTTTAAAGGATTATTCACAGTCAAAAATGTGAATATAACTCCATTAATAAATTATAACAATTTTACTTATCAAAATAAGTGGTTTGCGAATTTATAAAACAACGTTTATAAATTCTATTTCTATTTGTTTTATAAGAACTTCCTTTTTATACATCTCCTTTATTAACCTATTCCAGTTTATAACTCAATTATAAACCAAAAGTTCATATTATAAGTCAAATGCTTATGAAACGATTATTTTACAAAATCGTCCTTTTAAACTTTCCAATTATAAATCTTATAACTTATAAGATTTATTTATTCACCTAAATCTATTCCTTTAATAACTTTATAAATTTTATAAACCTACTGCTTATAAAATTCCATTTATAACTTCACCGATTATAATTCTATAAATTTCATTCATTTATGAAATTCATTCACAATCCATTCTAACACTTATAAAAGCTCGTTTTATAATTTCAATATTTCGATTTATAAATATCCATTTATAAATCTCTTATATAAATCAATTCATATTAATATTTCAAAACGTCTTTAAACTCCTTTAAAAACATCAGCATTTTGATTTATAAAATAATCAAATTTTATAAATCCTATATTTAAACTTTTCACAATAAATTCAAAAATTCCGATTTAACTATTTTATAAAATCATTAGCATCATATTCTCAAAAATCAGTTTTTAACTATATTTCTCAAAAATCATAATTTTTATAACATTAAAATTATACGTTTATTTATTTAAAATGGATCAATTCCAAACATATAGTATATTTTCAAAAATCACTTTAAAAATCATTTTAAAGTTCCAAATTTGGTCCAATGATGCTACATACCAAATAGTCAATCACGACAACAACGATATCATATATCAATATGATAATCCATCAAGTATCAAAATATCTGAAATCAAATAAATACTGTTGAGGAATCCTGTTGGATCCCTCCAACCTGTTATCCTGCATCCACAAACATTAGCACAATACCAACTTCGCTCTAGTACAAAATTATCGCGGTATATGGGATTTAAAATATTATCCGCTTAATAGACGGCGCAATAGGGTCTCATCCGCTATACAAATGCGGGAAATCAATAACTCCAATATATACATATGCCAATATATATATATATATATATATTGCTATTATATATAATACCAATTTCACTGTTTATGAAATATTCACAGTATATGTTTTTAATAAATAACATCCGCTTACTAACGGCGCATAATGTCTAATTTAACAATCAATAGATAACAATCATCATTCAAACATGCATTCAAATATTTTAAATCTAACTATTTAAAATAAAATCGAAACTGATTCGATTGAGTGAGAAGTTCTCACCTTGATTTCAATTTCGTTTTAGCGATTTATTTCGAATAAAATTAAACAGACGTTTAATTTTACCCGAAATTCTCACTAACTCCAAATGACTCCAATCCAATTTCATCGCGTAGTGCTCGTCCATACGATTCCAACGCAACTGGTTTCGTGCGTTTTCGACCTCGTATGAAAAAGATACGATTTTTATAAGTTTACACGATTTTAACTTAAACTAATTACAACATTTATTTATAATTTTATACCCATGCTAAATCATCACCGTGAGATCCAGTTCCTTTGAATCCCTGCCGTCCACCCCTTCTTCCCTCTTCACGCGTTCACCCTACAGACATAGCCGAACCCATCACATAGATTAGGGTTAAATTTTGCAACCACTTCATCGACTTCTAGCATGATCAAGATACTCCATCTCGAAGCCCTCCGCTTGCTCTATGTTCGGCCACAAACACCTTGATCTTGGCACCCTCCACAGCGTCAAAATGCATGCCGAACTGTAGATGAACGCAAGCCAATTACTCCCTCCATACTGCGACATTCCACATCTCGACCGTATGGATCGATAGAACTCACTTCGCTCTTTAAGTTGTTAGTTGGAAGTTTTTGCAATCGATGCATGGATTTGAAAATAATTCGAGGAGAAAGAGGATGATTTCTGGGCGTACATTTTGAAGGTGGCGGCTCCATTAGAAATTAGGGTTTAGTGTTTTTTTTGTTTTTTTTGTTTTTGTGATGGCTTATGGTCTATTTATAGAGAAAAAAACGAAAACTATTCATTTCGATTTTCCGAACTCCGATTTACGCGCCGAAACTGACATTTCTAGGGTTTATCCCGTGTTCCGGACACAATGGAATAGGTTTCGAAAGCTAATTTGGACACTTGTGCGAGATATGGCAACAAACGATCGATTTAAATTAAACCGATTTAAACGATTTTCTAGGCGTTTTAATTTGTATCGGACAAACGGTAAATCCAATTGACACGAAATTTGAAACCTTACAATAATATCACATTACGGATCCGATGAAACTAGTTTCGTCGAAATCCAAGACTTTTTGAAAAATGGCTATTTTAACTCGCCAAATTAAAATTAAAAACAATTCAATGCGTTTCGAGCTGCCACGATCAAACGATAGCTCCGATTGATACGAAAATTGAAATCCGGTAATAACTAACTATTACGGATCCAATGGAACTGGTTTCGTTCAATTCTGAGACTGTTCAAAAATTGACTATTTTCACTAGTCGATTTAAATATTAAAATATTCAATTTTCACAAATTAACTTTTAATTCGATTTTAAAAGTTCTAAAATATCGTTCTAACTTCAATATGATAAAATAAAATTTTACAAATCATTTTCAATCATATTTAACCCAATTTTCAATTATTTCCATAATTTCACATATTAAATTATCGATTTAATTATTCAATTAAATTCAATTATTCGAAATAAAATTTATTCGACTTATAAATTCACTTATTAATATTTAAAATAAATTAAATATTCAAATTTTAATTATTAAAAATCCTGGGTCGTTACAATCTTCCCCCCTTAAAAGAATTTCGTCCTCGAAATTAACAAGTAAGAAAAGTTATAGAATTTATTAACTTTCCAAAATCCATAGTCAAACTTCTTATAATACTTTACTAAGTTTTCAAATCATATTTAGTTATCTTTTCAAAACAACTACTATCGTTTATCTTTCAATTCCAAATCCAAAATTTAAGTTTTCAAAATTTTCCAATTTTCTCTAATTTTTTTCTAACGCCTTAAATTTCCGGAAAAATTCGCCATAGTCTCCTTTGCACGGCTCGATCCAGAAAAAAAATGACAGTATATATATATATCACAAATATACATCTCATTAAGTAATGAGGCATCCCGCAGGGAAAAAAGTATAAAAGTACGGTATGTAATCCGATATATGTACCTTATATTTTATTAGCGAGCATATATGACTAATATAGCGCGAAAGCGAGCTCCAAATGCGAAGCAAACGCGATCTGCACCTACTAAACACTCAACAAACAACATGAGAATCATGAATATAGACAATAGTATCAATATACAACATACAGCAACATATAACTATATATGCCAACATAGCAAATGAAGTAAAAGCAACAAATGCAAACATCAACCAACTATCATCCAACTAATTAATATTCATTCACATTCTCAATAATATTCAATGAAATAGGTTTTCAATTTAATCACATTCGATTCATTAACAGTGGATGTTTCTAACATTTATTTTCAATTAGTTTATATTCACTAATTCATATTCAAGTTGGTACACTTCCAAATCAAATTCAATTTTATTTAAGATTCACTTAACTTCCAATTTCATTAATACTTAATGAATTATATACAATCAACTAACAACCATATAACAACCAATGTATATCAATTACAACCGAATTCCTTTGCTTATATTCATTTTTTTCATATCAACTTAATTCACATTCAATTGATTAACATTCAATCCATTCATTCAATTCAATTTCTAAAGTTGAATTTCATTTATAAAACTCAAGTTCACATTTATCACTTAACTTTATTAATTTAGTTTGATACCAAAATCAACTTCATTCAATATCACTTAAGTTATATTTCCATTTTACAAACATCTCTTTGTTTTACATAACTTAAATTTCCACTTGTAAATAAATTCAGCTTCCAAATTCTAAAGTAAATTTTCCATTTAACTTTAAATTCATTTCTATTTACAACTCATATTCATAAATATATTCATTAGTTTCACTTCTTATATATATAAGTTTATTTCACAATTGTAAATCACTTTAATTATAATTCAATTCTTATAATTCTTTTGCTTATACAATCTTTTCTTTTATTTAGATTATTCAAACAACTAAACAATCAACTTATATACACTTAAATAATTCTGAAAAATTATTATTTTTATATATAAAATATAATCAAGGTAAAATTATTTCATTTACCCAATTTAAAACAATATTATGTCGATTTATCTTGTTTAAGAGTTTAGAAACCCCTTTCTACGATAGTTAGCTAGACTACATCGACCGAAATCTATAAACAATCAACCGATAAGTCAACACAATACAAAACAATTTATATTCACTAACAAATACGCTCTCAAAGCTATTATTACACTCAATCTCATTCTAGAGTACTACTGACTCTATCTCTAATGAGTAATACCCAACAGAACCATGGTTGTCGCTTAACCGAGTTGCTCCGATACCAGATGTAAGGACCCGATTCTTCGACTTTCGAAAATCCAACATCGATACTCACTTTATCGACTGCCGAGCAATCGAACGACGGAAAACCAAAAACTTAGGGTTTTAAGAAAAAGAAAAGGATAGAAGAAGAGAGAGAAGATAGAAAATAGAGAGAAGAGAGAAAAGAAAATAGGAAATAGAACGGAACAGAAAACAACAGAACAATAACAGAATCTCACAATTCGCAGCGGTACAACATATAATAATAAATGAATAATCTTTAAACAAAGAACTATATCAGTTATTACATTTTATACATTACATTTCATTACATCATATCATCAGAGTGTATAACAACAACAACAATAACAAACAGTGCAGCGGAAAAAGAAATACTATATACTAATAATACGCCATGCCATCCAGCTTGCCTCCTGCAACTCCAAAATATCCTGATAAACCTTAACTCTTGACTGCCCGTGTGGAAATTGGTGGGCACCCAGAGTTTAGGAAGGAAAACAATAAACTCCGAGTCAGTCATGTGACTGGTGTGAGAACTCAAAACAGTTTATTTATCTTTAAAATCAAAATAGAGGAATATTTTTAAAGTCAATTCGCAATGCTTTTAAAAATGAGACTACCATAAGGCCTCCCGCACACACACACAATGCAAACGCAGAATCGGATGAGATTTCTCCTTATGATAGTCAAAGATGCTTGATACGCATTTAAAAGAACATTTTATATTATTACTAGTGCATAGTGTATGAAAAATTCATTTCGAAAGTAGAATATATATCTTAGCCAACATACGACCATTATCGTATGCCTACTATAACTACCATCCAAACAGTGGGGCGCCACCATAAGTGAATGATAGGTTCTACAACTAATACCGTACAAGTTTCGTATTGTTTCTTTGGATTTCCAACGAATGATCAGGCCAAGGAACTTCCCATTGCCACATGAGAATGCCTCTGGATGGACATCCCCGAGAACCAAACCGGATCTCTACCAACACAAGGCCGGGTTACCCCTAACTGAGTAACAACTGACCGAATATGCCATCCCCCGGTACTTTGCGACCTTTCACCCGAGCGCTCGCAATCAATTCACACAATCATAAAGTGTTTTCAACATGAGTAAGTATCTGGGCTCCATACCATGATACCACCCTTTTCCAGAAGGAAATGCACATATCCTAAAGGGCGCTACCCCTCATAACCTTGCTGCATCTTTCCTGTTTTGACCATTCACGGGGTGTGAGGCTCGACGAAGTCACGTCCACAAAAACATACTTTATACAAAAGCCATGCTTTGGGTCAACAAATGATCATAGAAATGATCATTAGGATAGACGATCAAACAAATGATCATATCACAAATAATCAACACAATGATCATTTCACAGCAACACTCAGCATGTCACATTACCAAATTGGGAATATATCGCTGATAACATTCAACTACATAACCTCTGAGCTCGTACGTCTCAGAGAAGGGTGTTAAGCTAAAAGAATAAATTCTCCACCACCAACAGAAATATATTTGAAAGAAATCTGCTTTATATCTCAGTTTGTAATGTCAAACATACAATCCATACAAGTCTGTTCCGGGCTCGAACAAAACCGAAGGCACTTACAAAGAAGTCCTTGCAATCCGGATATTCACAATCCTGATCGGATTCACCATCACATATGGAGAACTCTATACCGGAGCAACTCGGTGCAGAGTCAATCGACAGGTCATCCTATCGCTCTCGCAAATACCGGGTCTTCAACACCGATCTTCAAATGCAATTCATAACGACGTATCACATATTCGGAATGGGTTATACGACCCCATGGTCCTTTCCCGGTTAACCCGAATAGTGAGCGCTTATTCAAAAATAAGTGTGGCATTCAAATTCAAACAAATCACATCAAATACCCATTCAAAGGGAAATATTGATAGTCGGTTATTGAACTATCAATTGATATGCACACATCACCAGTTTCCAAATAATTTTCCAAATTATTTATTTTCAAAAATATCTTTACTAGATATATAATTTTCACACTTCAAAAATAAATCAATATTTATTTTTAAACAAATTCTTCTTTTCATTTGTAAATTCCATAATGAATTTATATTCCAAAATATCTATGAATATACGACTTCAATTATTCATTTCAATTTATCTTCAAAAAGATAAATTCTCTAATATTCACTTTATATTGGAAAAAAATTCCATACTTATTTAATAAGTAATTCTCAAATTTTATTTATTTTCAACACTTAGAAAATATTCAATATACTTAAATCGAAATTAAGTATATATTTCATTCTTTGAGGAAATCATGCTCTTAAACATATTTATTTGGGCCAAAACGAATGTTGCGTAAAACATCGTTACGACAACCCAAAATCACTAGTATAGGGATTCGAAATTAAAATAGATATATAAATCCCAATACTATACAAAACATTTCCTTTCGGAAATCATTTACTATAACAACAGTGTTATAGTTCACCATTTCCTTCTATTTCTCGAAAACATCTATTTCAACAATAAATGTTGAAATCTATGGTTTTGAATCTCAACACATTTTAAAACATCGTTAGATCGTTTTAATTCTATTTCAAATATCACATTCTAAACATTTTCTTTAACATATTATTCACCATTCAAAACGTGAATATACTACGTTAACAAATTTCATCCTTTTATATATTTCATTTTAAAGGATTATTCACAGTCAAAAATGTGAATATAACTCCATTAATAAATTATAACAATTTTACTTATCAAAATAAGTGGTTTGCGAATTTATAAAACAACGTTTATAAATTCTATTTCTATTTGTTTTATAAGAACTTCCTTTTTATACATCTCCTTTATTAACCTATTCCAGTTTATAACTCAATTATAAACCAAAAGTTCATATTATAAGTCAAATGCTTATGAAACGATTATTTTACAAAATCGTCCTTTTAAACTTTCCAATTATAAATCTTATAACTTATAAGATTTATTTATTCACCCAAATCTATTCCTTTAATAACTTTATAAATTTTATAAACCTACTGCTTATAAAATTCCATTTATAACTTCACCGATTATAATTCTATAAATTTCATTCATTTATGAAATTCATTCACAATCCATTCTAACACTTATAAAAGCTCGTTTTATAATTTCAATATTTCGATTTATAAATATCCATTTATAAATCTCTTATATAAATCAATTCATATTAATATTTCAAAACGTCTTTAAACTCCTTTAAAAACTTCAGCATTTTGATTTATAAAATAATCAAATTTTATAAATCAACTTTTCACAATAAATTAAAAATTTCCGATTTAACTATTTTATAAAATCATTAGCATCATATTCTCAAAAATCAGTTTTTAACTATATTTCTCAAAAATCATAATTTTTCTAACATTAAAATTATACGTTTATTTATTTAAAATGGATCAATTCCAAACATATAGTATATTTTCAAAAATCACTTTAAAAATCATTTTAAAGTTCCAAATTTGGTCCAATGATGCTACATACCAAATAGTCAATCACAACAACAACGATATCATATATCAATATGATAATCCATCAAATATCAAAATATCTGAAATCAAATAAATACTGTTGAGGAATCCTATTGGATCCCTCCAACCTGTTTTCCTGCATCCACAAACATTAGCACAATACCAACTTCGCTCCAGTACGAAATTATCGTGGTATATGGGATTTAAAATATTATCCGCTTAATAGACGGCGCAATAGGGTCTCATCCGCTATACAAATGCGGGAAATCAATAACTCCAATATATACATATGCCAATATATATATATTGCTATTATATATAATACAAATTTCACTGTTTATGAAATATTCGCGGTATATGTTTTTAATAAATAACATCCGCTTACTAACGGCGCATAATGTCTAATTTAATAATCAATAGATAAAAATCATCATTCAAACATGCATTCAAATATTTTAAATCTAACTATTTAAAATAAAATCGAAACTGATTCGATTGAGTGAGAAGTTCTCACCTTGATTTCAATTTCGTTTTAGCGATTTATTTCGAATAAAATTAAACGGACGTTTCATTTTACCCGAAATTCTCACTAACTCCAAACGACTCCAATCCAATTTCATCGCATAGTGCTCGTCCATACGATTCCAACGCAACTGGTTTCGCGCGTTTTCGACCTCGTATGAAAAAGATACGATTTTTATAAGTTTACACGATTTTAACTTAAACTAATTACAACATTTATTTATAATTTTATACCCATGCTAAATCATCACCGTGAGATCCAGTTCCTTTGAATCCCTGCCGTCCACCCCTTCTTCCCTCTTCACGCGTTCACCCTACAGACATAGCCGAACCCATCACTTAGATTAGGGTTAAATTTTGCAACCACTTCATCGACTTCTAGCATGATCAAGATACTCCATCTCGAAGCCCTCCACTTGCTCTATGTTCGGCCACAAACACCTTGATCTCGGCCCCCTCCACAGCCTCAAAATGCGTGCCGAACTGTAGACGAACGCAGGCCAATTACTCCCTCCATACTGCGACATTCCACATCTCGACCGTATGGATCGATAGAACTCACTTCGCTCTTTAAGTTGTTAGTTGGAAGTTTTTGCAATCGATGCATGGATTTGAAAATAATTCGAGGAGAAAGAGGATGATTTCTGGGCGTACATTTTAAAGGTGGCGGCTCCATTAGAAATTAGGGTTTTAGTGTTTTTTTTTTTTTTTTGTGATGGCTTATGGTCTATTTATAGAGAAAAAAACAAACACTGTTCATTTCGATTTTCCGAACTCCGATTTACGCGCTGAAACTGACGTTTCTAGGGTTTATCCCGCGTTCCGGACACAATGGAACAGGTTTTGAAAGCTAATTCGGACATCTATGCGAGATATGGCAACAAAAGATCGATTTAAATTAAACCGATTTAAACGATTTTCTAGGCGTTTTAATTTGTACCGGACAAACGGTAAATCCAATTGACACGAAATTTGAAACCTTACAATAATATCACATTATGGATCCGATGAAACTGGTTTCGTCGAAATCCGAGACTTTTTGAAAAATGGCTATTTTAACTCGCCAAATTAAAATTAAAAACAATTCAATGCGTTTCGAGCTGCCACGATCAAACGATAGCTCCGATTGACACGAAAATTGAAATCCGGTAATAACTAACTATTACAGATCCAATGGATCTGGTTTCGTTCAATTCTGAGACTGTTCAAAAATTGTCTATTTTCACTAGTCGATTTATATATTAAAATATTCAATTTTCACAAATTAACTTTTAATTCAATTTTAAAAGTTCTAAAATATCGTTCTAACTTCAATATGATAAAATAAAATTTTACAAATCATTTTCAATCATATTTAACCCAATTTTCAATTATTTCCATAATTTCACATATTAAATTATCGATTTAATTATTCAATTAAATCCAATTATTCGAAATAAAATTTATTCGACTTATAAATTCACTTATTAATATTTAAAGTAAATTAAATATTCAAATTTTAATTATTAAAAATCCTGGTTCGTTACAAAAACTATAAAAGAAGATTTTACTAGAAGCTGTTATTCATCATCAACTGTGTTAATGATGTTACACTCCTGACATTCCTTACTAAATTAAAATGAACATTCCTAGTATGTCATTCCACTTAATTCTCTATCTTGGTCTCCAATAAATGCGGTCCATCCGTTTCTTCAGTCGATATACCTGATTTTGGGATTAATTGTAAACCCCCATAGGTGTCGTATTAAATTCTATAATCAATCCACATTTAATTCATTTTAACCCTCTATTAATTACAAATTTATCGCCCATTAAATTTGTAAATAATGTCCATAAATCCTAGTCCTATAGTTACTATGTTGTTAATAACTAATACGAACATTATCGTAAATTACGCTATTTATGTATTTCTATTTTTCTATGTTAAATACGGTTATATATGTGTGTGTATTTCTTACTTTTAATCATTAATTTCTAAACTAGAACATTCCTTTCCACATTTTAATTTATTAAAGCCATCCTTCTAAAAAGGATTACCGTTATAATTTTCCATAAATTAACCAAAGTGAGATCTTTTCTTTATTTGAAATTATAAGGAATTATATATTTCTATTTTTATTGAAATAAACAGTATAAACTATAGAAAAGAATATTCATATCTTACACATCTCTTTTCTTTTTTAGTATATCTCTTGTTACTTCAAATGGCACATTCTTATACATATTTTGAAGTAGGATAACTTATGGAATTTATATGAAACTCGCTCCAAAGAAATCAAAACATAGAAATTCACATTTCAAGTCAACTAAGGCAAAGTAACATACAACCCAACTATAAATCTAGAATATCTTTGCATCTTTACCAATGTTTACCTAAAAAATGGATCAATACCCTGGAGGGTGATGTGAAAGCACCAACCCTGTTAAAACAGCGTAGATTTAATAGAACAGTAGCAAAGAAATAATTCGACACAGGGAACTTTTACTGTGGTTCGGCTGTTAACTAAGCCTACATCCACTTTATAGCTTTGATTATTGATTGTATATGATTATAAGGTGTTTGAGAATGAATAAGTCACAAATACAGGTGTGAGACTGATTCTAAGTCCTAGAATTGCCTATAGGAACTACCTTGGTGACTATTGAGTAAAGAGAGATTTAAAGAAATGATAGGGCTTTTGTGTAGTAATGATAGAAACCAAACCCTCTCTTAGTTGCTCTTTGGTATGTATTTATAGTGATATCAGCCATCATGGACCAGAAGCCCGCTACTAGAGAAGTCCATGAAGTGACCTAAGATTGCACAAGGAGAATGGTGACCACCCTAGTTAAGGGATGGACTCGATAACGAATTAAAACCCTTAATTCGGTTTTGATTCTAATCCTTGGGCTATGGGTTATCATTCTTTTGTGCCAAGTTTCATACTTTATTTTGATGCTCCCCATGTAATTTGGTAGTGGGTTGAGGAGTTTTGATCATCGTTCTTCCATGACTAAGATCATCCTTTTACATGGACCACTACATCTTTATTCTTGATGATAGGTGCAACGACCTAAATTTTTAGCCATCTGACTTTGGGATAGTTAGCTTATTTTAATTATTGAAATATTAATTTCTATAAGTTGAATAAACAAATTCTATGATATTGGAAATATCTGAATGTATAAAATTTGATAAAACTATATTTAAAATTCTAGATATGATAAATTTTATAGAAATATGTATATAAACTCCACAATTTAAATTTAAAATAAAATATCTATATATGTGTATATATAAATAAACACAAGCTTGATGATCATATATATATATGTGTGTGTGTATATAAGTATATCTGTGTGTATATATATGTATGTATATATGTCATATGAATTAGTGAATACGAAAATTTGTATTAATTTAAATATATATATAAATATATACAAGCTTTATGATGTTTAAACATATATATATATATATATATATATATAAATAAATCTAGATATATATGGTTATAAAAATATAGTATATGAAAAACTTACGCTATAAATGTTAAAAATAATATATATATATATATGTGTGTGTGTGTGTGTGTGTGTAGCTATATATGTATTTTTGGCAAAATATACAAGTGTGAATAAATTTGAAGAAATTGAACATGTAAGTATATTTAAAACATGTGTGTATTTAAATGTATGTGAATATATATGGTAACATAGTGTAAAAGTATACATAACTATATATATATATGTATGCATGTATGTATGTATGTATGTATGTATGTATGTGTATGTGTGTGTGTATATATGCATATAAATGTTTATATATAAGGGACATCATGATAGTAAATATCTACTCAAGCATGAAATAAATCAAGTCACACACAAAACTTCAAGTCATTGGAAATAAAATCAACTAAATTCTCAAATCAAGTCAAAATTTTCAAATCGAAATAAAGAGAAAAAAGTTGAGTACTGTATAACCTTCAGCCCTGTTCCTTTCGATTCTCTTCTATATATACACTGCTTTGGGTATTTACGTTTAACATCCTCTCAAATAAAAAGAAAAAAATAAAAAAATAAAAATTTGCCATTGTTAAAAACCTGTAAAAGGCTAGTGTTCAAGCTACAGAAAAACAAAAGGAAGCAAAGCAGTTGTTTGAAAACAGTGAGTAAAACTCACTTTTCGTACTTGCTTGGAAACCATGTATGCATATGTATATGTTTGTGAATTTGGATAAACTCTTGCATTTTGGTATGTGTTCATGTATTAAGATATTCGATGCTTATATAGGTGAGATAAACATGTTTTAAACACCCAGTGACTCAAAAGCACAAGAATATCACCTCTGTTATTTGAAAACAGCTAATACCTTGTAACTTCAAAAATTAAAATCTCCTTATCTAATTGGTTTTAGTCCTTGGTTCCAAAAGAGAACTCATTTTTTCTTGAATGTAGATCGTTATATAATTTGTTTCGTTTGACATCGTTAGGCATAAAAGGAGAAAAACTCTATTTATAGTAAACAACCTAAGAATGAACAAGATTTGAATATCACAATTTAATCAATTTCTTTCATGAATGTAATAGTACCGAAAATCATGATTTTTGCAAGTTCTTTGATGATTTTTAAGCGAGTATTAAACGAGATAGAGGAAGTTGATCGAAAAATGGGTTTTGGTCGATTCCTGACAACCGTGGCGACATGGGGACTTGGCGCTGGATGTGGAGGAGGCGTAGATGATGGTGGACCTAGGAAAAATGTTATGGCATTTTGTAGTGGGTTGTGGCATGGAGTTGGAATCGATTTAGGGTTAGAAATCAAGTGCTCGGTTTTCGAGCAATGGTGACATCGTGGAGGTGAATGTGGCATGCGATCATCGAGGAATTAGAAGGAGAGGGACATGATAAAGTTTTGGCTGAGTTTGGTGATGAACGATGGGACGAGGTGGCAAGGCGAGGCGGTTTTGTGGACGCGTGTTCGTTTTAGATGGGTTCTAGGTTTGGCCTAAAGGTTCATTTTTTGAACAAAGGCGGCACGGTGGTCTTTAGGTGGTGGAAGGGGTCGCGGCAATCGAGGGTGATGTAGGGAGATAGTCGGCGGTTGTGGAGGCTGGTCGTGGGTGGTATGCACGTGCACATGATGGGTGCCCGGTGGTAGGCTCATATATGAAAGAAAGAAGAATAAGAGAGGAGAAAAAGAACAGAGAGGAGAAGGAAGGAAATAGGAGGGTCGAGTTTTTTTTTCTTCTATTAGGTCGGGTAAAATGTTAAGGGCCGATCTGTTTTGCTAAAGGGAAAAATTAACTTAACTACTTTATTTTTAGAGTATAAAAAATTTATAAGTATATCTATCCCATTTAAAATAGAACGGATGGATCGATTTCTGCATCGGGTCCCTATCTTCAAACACTTCCATATGGAATAATATCGTTGAGTCTCTGTCAGTGTAAATATTTAATGATTAAATACTTAGGGTAATAAATAAATAAATTCTCATTTAAGTTAATTATAAGTTAACTAATTAATTATTAAGTGATCTGTTTTAATTATTTTATTCAATTTCTTGATTAACAAGTAACTAGATTAAAATATATAATTCAACTCAGTTATTTGAAAACTAGTTCAATTCTGAATTATAAAAGAATTTAATATCAATTTTAAACCGTTGATTCGTTTAATAATCTATGTTAACTGAAAATTGTTCCTAGATATTGTTTTCAACTATCTACTATCTATGTTATTGATTAACCATACAAACTAAAGTAAATAGAATAAAATGTTAACACGTTTTGTTGACATGTAAATCGACTGTAACCGATCGTTATTCCGATTTCAGAAAACATAATGATTTTAGGTGAATTATTTTGATGGACTGGTCTTGATAAGTCAGACATACACTTGAATTTCCATATATTGACACTCTAATTGTGAAATTGTTATCTTAAACAACTTGGGCTTTTAATTTTTTTCTTTTGGATTCGAAGAGACCGGGATCAGATATCTGCATTATCCGAAACCACTTCGATCACTAGGAACCTACGACTTTGATTATAGAGTTCTATATGCTGGAATTTAATTAATTTAACAAATTCGGTTGTTTTAATAAGTATCTTTTAATTAGACATTATTATAATATCATCGGATATCTGTAAAAGTGTTTAGGTTATTATAAGATCGTCGTGTTTGTACAATTACCTTGGTTTTCAAAGGATTTTTATAACTCAAGTATTTCAATTTAAGTATGTTTACTCATGCTGGTTTCCAGCCTAGCTCGAGTATTACTTTATTGTAATGCTCGGGTCAGATCGAATATTATAGTATTCATGTTAGGACGCTTTGGAGCTCAGGAGATGAGCTGGATGGCAAAGACTTATTGCTCGTATCTGACTATTTTCCGCTGTGTATTGTAGGCTGTAGATTCGGCATTTAGGGACATGTTATTATAACTGTCTAGATTTATATGTTGATGATTGTACTTTGATAATGTAACGCTTTCGATTTTTCGTTGCCGAAAAACCGAATAGTTATGGGTTTTAAAAAGAAGAAAAGAAGAAGAAGAGAGAAGAAGGTAGAAGATGGAGGGAAAAGAGAATAGAAAATAGAGAAGAGATAGAAAATTTTAAAATAGAGAGAAAGAAAATGGAGAATAGAACACATAGAACGGAATAGAAAACAACAGAACAACATCAGAATCTCACAATTCGCAGCGGAACAACATATAATAATAAATGAATAATCTTTAAACAAAGAACTATATCAGTTATTACATTACATTTCATTTCATTACATCATATCATCAGAGTGTACAACAACAACAACAAACAAACAGTGCAGCGGAAAAAGAAATACTATATACTAGTAATACGTCATGCCATCCAGCTTGCCTCCAGCAACTCCAGAATATCCTGATAAACCTAACTCTTAACTGCCCGTGTGGAAATTGGTGGGCACCCAGAGTTTAGGAAGGAAAACAATAAACTCCGAGTCAGTCATGTGACTGGTGTGAGAACTCAAAACAGTTTATTTACTTTAAAAATCAAAATAGAGGAATATTTTTAAATCAATTCGCAATGCTTTTAAAAAATGAGACTACCATAAGGCCTCCCGCACACACACATAATGCAAACGCAGAATCGGAGGAGATTTCTCCTTATGATAGTCAAAGATGCTTGATACGCATTTAAAAGAACATTTCATATTATTACTAGTGCCTAGTGTAGGGAAAAATTCATTTCGAAAGTAGAATATAAATCTTAGCCAACATACGACCATTATCGTGTGCCTACTATAGCTACCATCCAAACAGTGTTGCGACACCATAAGTGAATGATAGGTTCTACAACTAATACCGTACAAGTCACGTATTGTTTCTTTGGATTTCCAACGAATGATCAGGCCAAGGAACTTCCCATTGCCACATGAGAATGCCTCTGGATGGACATCCCCGAGAACCAAACCGGATCTCTACCAACACAAGGCCGGGTTACCCCTAACTGAGTAACAACTGACCGAATATGCCATCCCCCGGTCCTTTGGAACCTTTTCACCGAGCGCTCGTAATCAATTCACACAATCATAACAAAGTGTTTTCAACATGAGTAAGTATCTGGGCTCCATACCATGATACCACCCTTTTCCAGAAGGAAATGCACACATCCTAAAGGGCGCTACCCCTCATAACCTTGCTGCTTCTTTCCTGTTTTGACCATTCACGGGGTGTGAGGCTCGACAAAGTCACGTCCACAAAAACATACTTTATACAAAAGCCATGCTTTGGGTCAACAAATGATCAACACAATGATCACAAGGATAGACGATCAAATAAATGATCCTATCACAAATAATCAACACAATGATCATTTACAGCAGCACTCAGCATGTCACATTACCAAATTGGGAATATATCGCTGATAACATTCAACTACATAACCTCTGAGCTCGTACGTCTCAGAGAAGGGTGTTAAGCTAAAAGAATAAATTCTCCGCCACCAACAGAAATATATTTGAAAGAAATCTGCTTTATATCTCAACTTGTAATGTCAGACATACAATCCATACAAGTCTGTTCCGGGCTCGAACAAAACCGAAGGCACTTCTTACGAAGCCCTTGCAATCCGGGTATTCACAATCCCGGTCGAATTTCCCATCACTTGGGAGATCTCTATACCAGGAGCTACCCAGTGCAGAGACAATCGATAGGTCATCCTATCGCTTTCACAAATACTCGGTCTTCAACACCGATCTTCAAATGCAATTCACAACGACGTATCACATATTCGGAATGGGTTATACGACCCCATGGTCCTTTCCCGGTTAACCCGAATAGTGAGCGCTTATTCAAAAATAAGTGTGGCATTTACATTCAAACAAATCACATCAAATACCCATTCAAAGGGAAATATTGATAGTCGGTTATTGAACTATCAATGGATATGCACAACATCACCAGATTCCAAATAATTTTCCAAATTATTTATTTTCCAAAAATATCTTCACTAGATATATAATTTCAATACTTCAAAAATAAATAAACATTTATTTTCAAACAAATTCCCTTTCACATATAAATTCCATAATGAATTTATATTTCAAAATATTCATGCATATGATTTCAATTTATTCATTTCAATTTATCTTCAAAAAGATAAATTCTAAATATTCACTTCATATTGGAAAACATTTCCATACTTATTAAAAATAAGTAATTCACAAATCTTTTTATTTTCAACCTTGGAAAATATTTAATATACTTAAATCGAATTAAGTATATATTTCATTCTTTAAGGAAATCATTCACTTAAACATATTTATTTGGGCCAAAACGAATGTTGCGTAAAACATCATTACGACAACCCAAAATCACTAGTATAGGGATTCGAAATTTAAATAGATATATAAATCCCAATACTGTACGAAACATTTCCTTTCGGAAATTATTTACTATAACAACAGTGTTATAGTCCATCATCTCCTTCTATTTCTCGAAAACGTCTATTTCAACAATAAAGGTTGAAATCTATGGTTTCGAATCTCAACACATTTAAAACATCGTTAGATCGTTTTAATTCTATTTAAAACATCCAAATCCAAAACAATTTCTTTAACGTGTTATTCACTATTCAAAAACGTGAATATACTTTGTTAACAAATTTCATCCTTTTATTCATTTTAATTCAAAGGGTTATTCACTATTCAAAAATGTGAATATAACTCCACTTATAGGTTTTAACAAATTTCCTTGTCAAAATAAGTCATTTGCGAATTTATAAAACAACGTTTATAAATTCCATTTCTATTTATTTATAAAAACTTCCTTTTTATAAATTCTTTTATTAACCTATTTGATTTATAACTCAATTATAAACTAAAAATTCATATTATAAGTTAAATACTTATAAAACTATTATTTTACAAAATTGTTCTTTTTAACTTCCCAAATTATAAATCTTATAACTTATAAGATTCATTCATTTATCCAAAATCATTATTTTAATAACTTAATAAATTTTATAAACCTACTGCTTATAAAATTCCATTTATAACTTCACCGTATAAAATTCTATAAATTCCATTCAATTATGAAATTCATTTTCACTTCATTCAAACACTTATAAAAACTCGTTTTATAATGTCTATATTTCAATTTATAAATATCTATTTATAAATCTCTTAATATAAATCAAATTATATTATTATTCTAAAACGTCTTTAATTTCCTTTATAATTTCACCATTCTCTTGATTTATAAAATAATTAAATTTTATAAATCCTATATTTAAACTTTTAATAATAAACTCAAAAATCCAGTTTAAACTATTTTATAAAATCATTAATTCATATTTCTCAAAAATCAGCTTTCAACTATATTTCACAAAAACCATAATTTTTATAACTTTAAAAATTATAACGTTTATTTATTTAGAATGGATCAATTCCAAAAATATAGTATATTTTCAAAAATCACTTTAAAAATCATTTTAAAATTCCAAACTTGGTCCAATGATGCTACATACCAAATAGTCAATCACGACAACAACGACATCATATATCGATATGATAGTCCATCAAATATCAAAATATCTGAAATCAAATAAAAACTGTTGAGGAATCCAGTTGGATCCCTCCAACCTGTTTTCCTGCATCCACAAACATTAGCACAATACCAATTTCGCTCCAGTACGAAATTATCGCGGTATATGTTCTTATTAAATATTATCCGCTTAATAACGGCGCAATAGGGTCTCATCCGCTAAAAAATACGGGAAATCAATCAACTGCAATACATACATATGCCAATATATATATTGATATTATTTATAATACCAATTTCATTGTTTATGAAATATTCGCGGTATATGTTTTTATTAAATAACATCCGCTTACTAACGGCGCATAATGTCTATTTTAACAATCAATAGATATCAATCATCATTCAAACATGCATTCAAATATTTTAAATCTAACTATTTAAAATAAAAATCGAAACTGATTCGATTGAGTGAGAAGTTCTCACCTTGATTTTAAATTCCGTTTTAGCGATTTATTTCGAATAAAATTAAACGCGCGTTTAATTTTACCCAAAATTCTCACTAACTCCAAACGACTCCAAACCAACTCCATCGCGTAGAGCTCATCCATACGATTCCAACGCAACTGGTTTCGCGCGTTTTCGACCTCGTATGAAAAAGTTATGAATATTTGAAGTTACACGAGTTTCAATATATAAATTACAACTTAAATTAGATTTTTATAAACCTAAATCAAATCAAGACCCTTGATTCCTTCAGATCTGCACGTCCCCCTCTTCTCCTTACTCCCTCTCTTTCACGCAAATGCCCAGGCTAACACACGCATCACAACCCATGACACAAGAACTAGGGTTTAATACCACTCCCTCCACGATCAACTACACCTCGATCAACATGCGCCATCGCGAAGCCCCAAACCCCACCTATGTTCGGCCTGACCCTTGTTGCACTCGGCCACCTGATGAGCCTCGTTTTGCGTGCGCAGGCCATGACCAACGGCCCCCCTAGCTCCTCCTCCGATGCTCCAAACTCGATCTCAACCGTTGATCTTGTAGATCTTGATGTGCTCTATAACTTTGTAGTTGATAAATTCTTGAAATAATGCTTGGATTTGAAGATAATGGAGGAGAATCAAAACGAATTTCTGGCCATTCATCACTTCACTGGCGGCTAGGGTTACATGTTTTATTTTTTATTTTTTTTAATGAAGAGAGAGGGGTGTTGGTCTATTTATAGAAGAACGAACGACACTATTCATCCGTAAATTCCGAACTCCGATTTACGCGCCGAAACTGACGTACCTAGGGTTTATCCCGCGTTCCGGACACAATGGAACAGGTTTTGAAAGCTAATTCGGACATCTCTGCGAGTTATGGCTGCAAACGCTCAATTTAAATTAAACCGATTTAAATTGATTTCTAGGCGTTTTAATTCGTACCGGACAAACGATAAATCCAATTGACACGAAATTTGAAAGCTTACAATAATATCACATTATGGATCCGATGAAACTGGTTTCGTCGAAATCCGAGACTTTTTGAAAAATGGCTATTTTAACTCGCCAAATTTAAATTAAAAATAATTCGATGCGTTTCGAGCTGCCACGATCAAACGATAACTCCGATTGACATGAAAATTGAAATCCGGTAATAACTAACTATTACGGATCCAATGGAACTGGTTTCGTTCAATTCTGAGACTGTTCAAAAATTGGCTATTTTACAGTCGATTATTAAATATTAAAATATTCAATTTTCACAATTTAACTCTTAATTCGATTTTAAAAGTTCTAAAATATCATTCTAACTTCAACATGATAAAATAAAATTTTACAAATCATTTTCAATCATATTTAACCCAATTTTCTAATTATTTCCATAATTTAACATATTAAATTATCGATTTAATTATTCAGTTAAATTCAATAATTCAAATTAAAATTTATTTGACTTATAAATTCACTTATTAATATTTAAAATTAATTAAATATTCAAATTTAAATTTCTAAAAATTCTGGGTCGTTACAATCTTCCCCACTTAAAAGAATTTCGTCCTCGAAATTATTAGTAAGAAAAGTTATAGAATCTATTAATTTTCCCAAAATTCATAGTTAAACTTCTTACAAATCTTTACTAAGTTTTCAAATCATACTTAGTTATCTTTTCAAAAACAACTACTATTGTTTAACTTTCAATTCCAAAACAAAGTTAAGTTTTCAAAAATTTTCAAATTTCTCAAATTTTTCTAACGCCTTAAATTTTCGGAAAAATTCGCCATAGTCTCCTTTGCGCGGCTCGATCCGAAAAAAAAATGACAGTATATATATCACAAATATACATCTCATCAAGTAATGAGGCATCCCGAAGGGAAAAAAATGTAAAAGTACGATATTTAATCCGAGATATGTACCTTATATTTTATTAGCGAGCATATACGGCTAATATAGCGCGAAAGCGAGCTCCAAATGCGAAGCAAACGCGATCCGCACCTACTAAACACTCAACAAACAACATGAGAACATGCACATATGTAAATAATCTCAATATACAACATATAGCAACATAACAACTTATATGTCAACATAGCACATGTAGTAAAACAACATATATTCATTCATATTCTCATTAATATTCAATGAAATAGGTTTTCACTCTAAATCATATTTGATTTATTTACATTGGATTTATCAACATTCATTCTCAATTTTTAATTAGTTTGCATTCACTAATTAAATCCAATTCACATTCAATTCTATTCAAATTTATTTACTTTCAATTTGAATTCAATTAATTTAGCTTCCAATTTTATTAAATCAATTTCATTAACACTTAATGAATTATATACAATCAACTAACAATCATATAACAATCAATGTATATTAATTACAACCAAATTCCTTTGCTTTCAATTGGTTTAATCAAATTGATCTTCATTCACTTATTCAACTTCCAATAACATTAGATTTTAATGAATTAACACTTACATTCATTATTCCATATCAACTATTCACATTTAATTGATTTACATTTAATCCTTTCATTCAATTCAATTACAAAAGTTGAATTTCATTTATATAACTTAAGTTCATATTCATTTAATCCACTTGATTACTTACAACTCATATTCATATAGTTTCACTTCTTATATATATAAGTTTATTTCACAATTGTAAATCACTTTAATTATAATTCAATTCTTATAATTCATTTGCTTATACAATTATTCTTTTATTTAGATTATTCAAACAACTAAACAATCAACTTATATACACTTTTATAATTCTGAAATTTTTTTCTTTATATACAAAATATACTCAAGGTAAAATTATTTCATTTACCCAATTTAAAACAATATTATGTCGAATTGTTCTATTCAAGTGTTTATAGATCCCTATCAACAACGTTAATTACTCGTATTAACCAGAATCTATATACCACTCAACAAACCAATCATCACAATATAAAACAATTTTATATATTCACTAACAAATACGCTCTCATAGCTATTATTACACTCAAACTCATTCTAGAGTACTGCTGACTCTATCTCTAATGAATTATACCCAACAGAACCATGGTTGTCGCTTAACCATGTGCTCTGATACCAAATGTAACGCTTTCGATTTTTCGTTGCCGAAAAACCGAATAGTTATGGGTTTTAAAAAGAAGAAAAGAAGAAGAAGAGAGAAGAAGGTAGAAGATGGAGGGAAAAGAGAATAGAAAATAGAGAAGAGATAGAAAATTTTAAAATAGAGAGAAAGAAAATGGAGAATAGAACACATAGAACGGAATAGAAAACAACAGAACAACATCAGAATCTCACAATTCGCAGCGGAACAACATATAATAATAAATGAATAATCTTTAAACAAAGAACTATATCAGCTATTACATTACATTTCATTTCATTACATCATATCATCAGAGTGTACAACAACAACAACAAACAAACAGTGCAGCGGAAAAAGAAATACTATATACTAGTAATACTTCATGCCATCCAGCTTGCCTCCAGCAACTTCAGAATATCTAGAATATCCTGATAAACCTAACTCTTAACTGCCCGTGTGGAAATTGGTGGGCACCCAGAGTTTAGGAAGGAAAACAATAAACTCCGAGTCAGTCATGTGACTGGTGTGAGAACTCAAAACAGTTTATTTACTTTAAAAATCAAAATAGAGGAATATTTTTAAATCAATTCGCAATGCTTTTAAAAAATGAGACTACCATAAGGCCTCCCGCACACACACACAATGCAAACGCAGAATCGGAGGAGATTTCTCCTTATGATAGTCAAAGATGCTTGATACGCATTTAAAAGAACATTTCATATTATTACTAGTGCCTAGTGTAGGGAAAAATTCATTTCGAAAGTAGAATATAAATCTTAGCCAACATACGACCATTATCGTATGCCTACTATAGCTACCATCCAAACAGTGTTGCGACACCATAAGTGAATGATAGGTTCTACAACTAATACCGTACAAGTCACGTATTGTTTCTTTGGATTTCCAACGAATGATCAGGCCAAGGAACTTCCCATTGCCACATGAGAATGCCTCTGGATGGACATCCCCGAGAACCAAACCGGATCTCTACCAACACAAGGCCGGGTTACCCCTAACTGAGTAACAACTGACCGAATATGCCATCCCCCGGTCCTTTGGAACCTTTTCACCGAGCGCTCCTAATCAATTCACACAATCATAACAAAGTGTTTTCAATATGAGTAAGTATCTGGGCTCCATACCATGATACCACCCTTTTCCAGAAGGAAATGCACACATCCTAAAGGGCGCTACCCCTCATAACCTTGCTGCTTCTTTCCTGTTTTGACCATTCACGGGGTGTGAGGCTCGACGAAGTCACGTCCACAAAAACATACTTTATACAAAAGCCATGCTTTGGGTCAACAAATGATCAACACAATGATCAGAAGGATAGACGATCAAATAAATGATCCTATCACAAATAATCAACACAATGATCATTTACAGCAACACTCAGCATGTCACTTTACCAAATTGGGAATATATCGCTGATAACATTCAACTACATAACCTCTGAGCTCGTACGTCTCAGAGAAGGGTGTTAAGCTAAAAGAATAAATTCTCCGCCACCAACAGAAATATATTTGAAAGAAATCTGCTTTATATCTCAACTTGTAATGTCAGACATACAATCCATACAAGTCTGTTCCGGGCTCGAACAAAACCGAAGGCACTTCTTACGAAGCCCTTGCAATCCGGGTATTCACACTCCCGATCGAATTTCCCATCACTTAGGAGATCTCTATACCAGGAGCTACCCAGTGCAGAGACAATCGATAGGTCATCCTATCGCTTTCACAAATACTCGGTCTTCAACACCGATCTTCAAATGCAATTCACAACGACGTATCACATATTCGGAATGGGTTATACGACCCCATGGTCCTTTCCCGGTTAACCCGAATAGTGAGCGCTTATTCAAAAATAAGTGTGGCATTTACATTCAAACAAATCACATCAAATACCCATTCAAAGGGAAATATTGATAGTCGGTTATTGAACTATCAATGGATATGCACAACATCACCAGATTCCAAATAATTTTCCAAATTATTTATTTTCCAAAAATATCTTCACTAGATATATAATTTCAATACTTCAAAAATAAATCAACATTTATTTTCAAACAAATTCCCTTTCACATATAAATTCCATAATGAATTTATATTTCAAAATATTCATGCATATGATTTCAATTTATTCATTTCAATTTATCTTCAAAAAGATAAATTCTAAATATTCACTTCATATTGGAAAACATTTCCATACTTATTAAAAATAAGTAATTCACAAATCTTTTTATTTTCAACCTTGGAAAATATTTAATATACTTAAATCGAATTAAGTATATATTTCATTCTTTAAGGAAATCATTCACTTAAACATATTTATTTGGGCCAAAACGAATGTTGCGTAAAACATCGTTACGGCAACCCAAAATCACTAGTATAGGGATTCGAAATTTAAATAGATATATAAATCCCAATACTATACGAAACATTTCCTTTCGGAAATCATTTACTATAACAACAGTGTTATAGTCCATCATCTCCTTCTATTTCTCGAAAACGTCTATTTCAACAATATAGGTTGAAATCTATGGTTTCGAATCTCAACACATTTAAAACATCGTTAGATCGTTTTAATTCTATTTAAAACATCCAAATCCAAAACAATTTCTTTAACGTGTTATTCACTATTCAAAAACGTGAATATACTTTGTTAACAAATTTCATCCTTTTATTCATTTTAATTCAAAGGGTTATTCACTATTCAAAAATGTGAATATAACTCCACTTATAGGTTTTAACAAATTTCCTTGTCAAAATAAGTCATTTGCGAATTTATAAAACAACGTTTATAAATTCCATTTCTATTTATTTATAAAAACTTCCTTTTTATAAATTCTTTTATTAACCTATTTGATTTATAACTCAATTATAAACTAAAAGTTCATATTATAAGTTAAATACTTATAAAACGATTATTTTACAAAATCGTTCTTTTTAACTTCCCAAATTATAAATCTTATAACTTATAAGATTCATTCATTTATCCAAAATCATTATTTTAATAACTTAATAAATTTTATAAACCTACTGCTTATAAAATTCCATTTATAACTTCACCGTATAAAATTCTATAAATTCCATTCAATTATGAAATTCATTTTCACTTCATTCAAACACTTATAAAAACTCGTTTTATAATGTCTATATTTCAATTTATAAATATCTATTTATAAATCTCTTAATATAAATCAAATTATATTATTATTCTAAAACGTCTTTAATTTCCTTTATAATTTCACCATTCTCTTGATTTATAAAATAATTAAATTTTATAAATCCTATATTTAAACTTTTAATAATAAACTCAAAAATCCAGTTTAAACTATTTTATAAAATCATTAATTCATATTTCTCAAAAATCAGCTTTCAACTATATTTCACAAAAACCATAATTTTTATAACTTTAAAAATTATAACGTTTATTTATTTAGAATGGATCAATTCCAAAAATATAGTATATTTTCAAAAATCACTTGAAAAATCATTTTAAAATTCCAAACTTGGTTCAATGATGCTACATACCAAATAGTCAATCACGACAACAACGACATCATATATCGATATGATAGTCCATCAAATATCAAAATATCTGAAATCAAATAAAAACTGTTGAGGAATCCAGTTGGATCCCTCCAACCTGTTTTTCTGCATCCACAAACATTAGCACAATACCAATTTCGCTCCAGTACGAAATTATCGCGGTATATGTTCTTATTAAATATTATCCGCTTAATAACGGCGCAATAGGGTCTCATCCGCTAAAAAATACGGGAAATCAATCAACTGCAATATATACATATGCCAATATATATATATATTGATATTATTTATAATACCAATTTCACTGTTTATGAAATATTCGCGGTATATGTTTTTATTAAATAACATCCGCTTACTAACGGCGCATAATGTCTATTTTAACAATCAATAGATATCAATCATCATTCAAACATGCATTCAAATATTTTAAATCTAACTATTTAAAATAAAAATCGAAACTGATTCGATTGAGTGAGAAGTTCTCACCTTGATTTTAAATTCCGTTTTAGCGATTTATTTCGAATAAAATTAAACGCGCGTTTAATTTTACCCAAAATTCTCACTAACTCCAAACGACTCCAAACCAACTCGACCGCGTAGTGCTCGTCCATACGATTCCAACGCAACTGGTTTCGCGCGTTTTCGACATCGTATGAAAAAGTTATGAATATTTGAAGTTACACGAGTTTCAATATATAAATTACAACTTAAATTAGATTTTTATAAACCTAAATCAAATCAAGACCCTTGATTCCTTCAGATCTGCACGTCCCCCTCTTCTCCTTACTCCCTCTCTTTCACGCAAATGCCCAGGCTAACACACGCATCACAACCCATGACACAAGAACTAGGGTTTAATACCACTCCCTCCACGATCAACTACACCTCGATCAACATGCGCCATCGCGAAGCCCCAAACCCCACCTATGTTTGGCCTGACCCTTGTTGCACTCGGCCACCTGATGAGCCTCGTTTTGCGTGCGCAGGCCATGACCAACGGCCCCCCTAGCTCCTCCTCCGATGCTCCAAACTCGATCTCAACCGTTGATCTTGTAGATCTTGATGTGCTCTATAACTTTGTAGTTGATAAATTCTTGAAATAATGCTTGGATTTGAAGATAATGGAGGAGTATCAAAACGAATTTCTGGCCATTCATCACTTCACTGGCGGCTAGGGTTACATGTTTTATTTTTATTTTTTTAATGAAGAGAGAGGGGTGTTGGTCTATTTATAGAAGAACGAACGACACTATTCATCCGTAAATTCCGAACTCCGATTTACGCGCCGAAACTGACGTACCTAGGGTTTATCCCGCGTTCCGGACACAATGGAACAGGTTTCGAAAGCTAATTCGGACATCTGTGCGAGTTATGGCTGCAAACGCTCAATTTAAATTAAACCGATTTAAATCGATTTCTAGGCGTTTTAATTCATACCGGACAAACGATAAATCCAATTGACACGAAATTTGAAACCTTACAATAATATCACATTATGGATCCGATGAAACTGGTTTCGTCGAAATCCGAGACTTTTTGAAAAATGGCTATTTTAACTCGCCAAATTTAAATTAAAAATAATTCGATGCGTTTCGAGCTGCCATGATCAAACGATAACTCCGATTGACACGAAAATTGAAATCCGGTAATAACTAACTATTACGGATCCAATGGACCTGGTTTCTTTCAATTCTGAGACTGTTCAAAAATTGGCTATTTTACAGTCGATTATTAAATATTAAAATATTCAATTTTCACAATTTAACTCTTACTTCGATTTTAAAAGTTCTAAAATATCATTCTAACTTCAACATGATAAAATAAAATTTTACAAATCATTTTCAATCATATTTAACCCAATTTTCTAATTATTTCCATAATTTAACATATTAAATTATCGATTTAATTATTCAGTTAAATTCAATAATTCAAATTAAAATTTATTTGACTTATAAATTCACTTATTAATATTTAAAATTAATTAAATATTCAAATTTAAATTTCTAAAAATTCTGGGTCGTTACGATCTTCCCTACTTAAAAGAATTTCGTCCTCGAAATTATAAGTAAGAAAAGTTATAGAATCTATTAATTTTCCCAAAATTCATAGTTAAACTTCTTACAAATCTTTACTAAGTTTTCAAATCATACTTAGTTATCTTTTCAAAAACAACTACTATTGTTTAACTTTCAATTCCAAAACAAAGTTAAGTTTTCAAAATTTTCCAAATTTCTCAAATTTTTCTAACGCCTTAAATTTTCGGAAAAATTCGCCATAGTCTCCTTTGCGCGGCTCGATCCGAAAAAAAAATGACAGTATATATATCACAAATATACATCTCATCAAGTAATGAGGCATCCCGAAGGGAAAAAAATGTAAAAGTATGATATTTAATCCGCGATATGTACCTTATATTTTATTAGCGAGCATATACGGCTAATATAGCGCGAATGCGAGCTCCAAATGCGAAGCAAACGCGATCCGCACCTACTAAACACTCAACAAACAACATGAGAACATGCACATATGTAAATAATCTCAATATACAACATATAGCAACATAACAACTTATATGTCAACATAGCACATGTAGTAAAACAACATATATTCATTCATATTCTCATTAATATTCAATGAAATAGGTTTTCACTCTAAATCATATTTGATTTATTTACATTGGATTTATCAACATTCATTCTCAATTTTTAATTAGTTTGCATTCACTAATTAAATCCAATTCACATTCAATTCTATTCAAATTTATTTACTTTCAATTTGAATTCAATTAATTTAGCTTCCAATTTTATTAAATCAATTTCATTAACACTTAATGAATTATATACAATCAACTAACAATCATATAACAATCAATGTATATTAATTACAACCAAATTCCTTTGCTTTCAATTGGTTTAATCAAATTGATCTTCATTCACTTATTCAACTTCCAATAACATTAGATTTTAATGAATTAACACTTACATTCATTATTCCATATCAACTATTCACATTTAATTGATTTACATTTAATGCATTCAATTCAATTCAATTACAAAAGTTGAATTTCATTTATATAACTTAAGTTCATATTCATTTAATCCACTTGATTACTTACAACTCATATTCATATAGTTTCACTTCTTATATATATAAGTTTATTTCACAATTGTAAATCACTTTAATTATAATTCAATTCTTATAATTCATTTGCTTATACAATTATTCTTTTATTTAGATTATTCAAACAACTAAACAATCAACTTATATACACTTTTATAATTCTGAAAAAAAATTCTTTATATACAAAATATACTCAAGGTAAAATTATTTCATTTACCCAATTTAAAACAATATTATGTCGAATTGTTCTATTCAAGTGTTTATAGATCCCTATCAACAACGTTAATTACTCGTATTAACCAGAATCTATATACCACTCAACAAACCAATCATCACAATATAAAACAATTTTATATATTCACTAACAAATACGCTCTCATAGCTATTATTATACTCAAACTCATTCTAGAGTACTGCTGACTCTATCTCTAATGAATTATACCCAACAGAACCATGGTTGTCGCTTAACCATATGCTCTGATACCAAATGTAACGCTTTCGATTTTTCGTTGCCGAAAAACCGAATAGTTATGGGTTTTAAAAAGAAGAAAAGAAGAAGAAGAGAGAAGAAGGTAGAAGATGGAGGGAAAAGAGAATAGAAAATAGAGAAGAGATAGAAAATTTTAAAATAGAGAGAAAGAAAATGGAGAATAGAACACATAGAACGGAATAGAAAACAACAGAACAACATCAGAATCTCACAATTCGCAGCGGAACAACATATAATAATAAATGAATAATCTTTAAACAAAGAACTATATCAGCTATTACATTACATTTCATTTCATTACATCATATCATCAGAGTGTACAACAACAACAACAAACAAACAGTGCAGCGGAAAAAGAAATACTATATACTAGTAATACTTCATGCCATCCAGCTTGCCTCCAGCAACTTCAGAATATCTAGAATATCCTGATAAACCTAACTCTTAACTGCCCGTGTGGAAATTGGTGGGCACCCAGAGTTTAGGAAGGAAAACAATAAACTCCGAGTCAGTCATGTGACTGGTGTGAGAACTCAAAACAGTTTATTTACTTTAAAAATCAAAATAGAGGAATATTTTTAAATCAATTCGCAATGCTTTTAAAAAATGAGACTACCATAAGGCCTCCCGCACACACACACAATGCAAACGCAGAATCGGAGGAGATTTCTCCTTATGATAGTCAAAGATGCTTGATACGCATTTAAAAGAACATTTCATATTATTACTAGTGCCTAGTGTAGGGAAAAATTCATTTCGAAAGTAGAATATAAATCTTAGCCAACATACGACCATTATCGTATGCCTACTATAGCTACCATCCAAACAGTGTTGCGACACCATAAGTGAATGATAGGTTCTACAACTAATACCGTACAAGTCACGTATTGTTTCTTTGGATTTCCAACGAATGATCAGGCCAAGGAACTTCCCATTGCCACATGAGAATGCCTCTGGATGGACATCCCCGAGAACCAAACCGGATCTCTACCAACACAAGACCGGGTTACCCCTAACTGAGTAACAACTGACCGAATATGCCATCCCCCAGTCCTTTGGAACCTTTTCACCGAGCGCTCGTAATCAATTCACACAATCATAACAAAGTGTTTTCAACATGAGTAAGTATCTGGGCTCCATACCATGATACCACCCTTTTCCAGAAGGAAATGCACACATCCTAAAGGGCGCTACCCCTCATAACCTTGCTGCTTCTTTCCTGTTTTGACCATTCACGGGGTGTGAGGCTCGACGAAGTCACGTCCACAAAAACATACTTTATACAAAAGCCATGCTTTGGGTCAACAAATGATCAACACAATGATCAGAAGGATAGACGATCAAATAAATGATCCTATCACAAATAATCAACACAATGATCATTTACAGCAACACTCAGCATGTCACATTACCAAATTGGGAATATATCGCTGATAACATTCAACTACATAACCTCTGAGCTCGTACGTCTCAGAGAAGGGTGTTAAGCTAAAAGAATAAATTCTCCGCCACCAACAGAAATATATTTGAAAGAAATCTGCTTTATATCTCAACTTGTAATGTCAGACATACAATCCATACAAGTCTGTTCCGGGCTCGAACAAAACCGAAGGCACTTCTTACGAAGCCCTTGCAATCCGGGTATTCACACTCCCGATCGAATTTCCCATCACTTAGGAGATCTCTATACCAGGAGCTACCCAGTGCAGAGACAATCGATAGGTCATCCTATCGCTTTCACAAATACTCGGTCTTCAACACCGATCTTCAAATGCAATTCACAACGACGTATCACATATTCGGAATGGGTTATACGACCCCATGGTCCTTTCCCGGTTAACCCGAATAGTGAGCGCTTATTCAAAAATAAGTGTGGCATTTACATTCAAACAAATCACATCAAATACCCATTCAAAGGGAAATATTGATAGTCGGTTATTGAACTATCAATGGATATGCACAACATCACTAGATTCCAAATAATTTTCCAAATTATTTATTTTCCAAAAATATCTTCACTAGATATATAATTTCAATACTTCAAAAATAAATCAACATTTATTTTCAAACAAATTCCCTTTCACATATAAATTCCATAATGAATTTATATTTCAAAATATTCATGCATATGATTTCAATTTATTCATTTCAATTTATCTTCAAAAAGATAAATTCTAAATATTCACTTCATATTGGAAAACATTTCCATACTTATTAAAAATAAGTAATTCACAAATCTTTTTATTTTCAACCTTGGAAAATATTTAATATACTTAAATCGAATTAAGTATATATTTCATTCTTTAAGGAAATCATTCACTTAAACATATTTATTTGGGCCAAAACGAATGTTGCGTAAAACATCGTTACGGCAACCCAAAATCACTAGTATAGGGATTCGAAATTTAAATAGATATATAAATCCCAATACTATACGAAACATTTCCTTTCGGAAATCATTTACTATAACAACAGTGTTATAGTCCATCATCTCCTTCTATTTCTCGAAAACGTCTATTTCAACAATATAGGTTGAAATCTATGGTTTCGAATCTCAACACATTTAAAACATCGTTAGATCGTTTTAATTCTATTTAAAACATCCAAATCCAAAACAATTTCTTTAACGTGTTATTCACTATTCAAAAACGTGAATATACTTTGTTAACAAATTTCATCCTTTTATTCATTTTAATTCAAAGGGTTATTCACTATTCAAAAATGTGAATATAACTCCACTTATAGGTTTTAACAAATTTCCTTGTCAAAATAAGTCATTTGCGAATTTATAAAACAACGTTTATAAATTCCATTTCTATTTATTTATAAAAACTTCCTTTTTATAAATTCTTTTATTAACCTATTTGATTTATAACTCAATTATAAACTAAAAGTTCATATTATAAGTTAAATACTTATAAAACGATTATTTTACAAAATCGTTCTTTTTAACTTCCCAAATTATAAATCTTATAACTTATAAGATTCATTCATTTATCCAAAATCATTATTTTAATAACTTAATAAATTTTATAAACCTACTGCTTATAAAATTCCATTTATAACTTCACCGTATAAAATTCTATAAATTCCATTCAATTATGAAATTCATTTTCACTTCATTCAAACACTTATAAAAACTCGTTTTATAATGTCTATATTTCAATTTATAAATATCTATTTATAAATCTCTTAATATAAATCAAATTATATTATTATTCTAAAACGTCTTTAATTTCCTTTATAATTTCACCATTCTCTTGATTTATAAAATAATTAAATTTTATAAATCCTATATTTAAACTTTTAATAATAAACTCAAAAATCCAGTTTAAACTATTTTATAAAATCATTAATTCATATTTCTTAAAAATCAGCTTTCAACTATATTTCACAAAAACCATAATTTTTATAACTTTAAAAATTATAACGTTTATTTATTTAGAATGGATCAATTCCAAAAATATAGTATATTTTCAAAAATCACTTTAAAAATCATTTTAAAATTCCAAACTTGGTCCAATGATGCTACATACCAAATAGTCAATCACGACAACAACGACATCATATATCGATATGATAGTCCATCAAATATCAAAATATCTGAAATCAAATAAAAACTGTTGAGGAATCCAGTTGGATCCCTCCAACCTGTTTTCCTGCATCCACAAACATTAGCACAATACCAATTTCGCTCCAGTACGAAATTATCGCGGTATATGTTCTTATTAAATATTATCCGCTTAATAACGGCGCAATAGGGTCTCATCCGCTAAAAAATACGGGAAATCAATCAACTGCAATATATACATATGCCAATATATATATATTGATATTATTTATAATACCAATTTCACTGTTTATGAAATATTCGCGGTATATGTTTTTATTAAATAACATCCGCTTACTAACGGCACATAATGTCTATTTTAACAATCAATAGATATCAATCATTATTCAAACATGCATTCAAATATTTTAAATCTAACTATTTAAAATAAAAATCGAAACTGATTCGATTGAGTGAGAAGTTCTCACCTTGATTTTAAATTCCGTTTTAGCGATTTATTTCGAATAAAATTAAACGCGCGTTTAATTTTACCCAAAATTCTCACTAACTCCAAACGACTCCAAACCAACTCCATCGCGTAGTGCTCGTCCATACGATTCCAACGCAACTGGTTTCGCGCGTTTTCGACCTCGTATGAAAAAGTTATGAATATTTGAAGTTACACGAGTTTCAATATATAAATTACAACTTAAATTAGATTTTTATAAACCTAAATCAAATCAAGACCCTTGATTCCTTCAGATCTGCACGTCCCCCTCTTCTCCTTACTCCCTCTCTTTCATGCAAATGCCCAGGCTAACACACGCATCACAACCCATGACACAAGAACTAGGGTTTAATACCACTCCCTCCACGATCAACTACACCTCGATCAACATGCGCCATCGCGAAGCCCCAAACCCCACCTATGTTCGGCCTGACCCTTGTTGCACTCGGCCACCTGATGAGCCTCGTTTTGCGTGCACAGGCCATGACCAACGGCCCCCCCTAGCTCCTCCTCCGATGCTCCAAACTCGATCTCAACCGTTGATCTTGTAGATCAACATGTGCTCTATAACTTTGTAGTTGATAAATTCTTGAAATAATGCTTGGATTTGAAGATAATGGAGGAGAATCAAAACGAATTTCTGGCCATTCATCACTTCACTGGCGGCTAGGGTTACATGTTTTATTTTTATTTTTTTTTAATGAAGAGAGAGGGGTGTTGGTCTATTTATAGTAGAACGAACGACACTATTCATCCGTAAATTCCGAACTCCGATTTACGCGCCGAAACTGACGTACCTAGGGTTTATCCCGCGTTCCGGACACAATGGAACAGGTTTCGAAAGCTAATTCGGACATCTGTGCGAGTTATGGCTGCAAACGCTCAATTTAAATTAAACCGATTTAAATCGATTTCTAGGCGTTTTAATTCGTACCGGACAAACGATAAATCCAATTGACACGAAATTTGAAACCTTACAATAATATCACATTATGGATCCGATGAAACTGGTTTCGTCGAAATCCGAGACTTTTTGAAAAATGGCTATTTTAACTCGCCAAATTTAAATTAAAAATAATTCGATGCGTTTCGAGCTGCCACGATCAAATGATAACTCCGATTGACACGAAAATTGAAATCCGGTAATAACTAACTATTACGGATCCAATGGAACTGGTTTCGTTCAATTCTGAGACTGTTCAAAAATTGGCTATTTTACAGTCGATTATTAAATATTAAAATATTCAATTTTCACAATTTAACTCTTAATTCGATTTTAAAAGTTCTAAAATATCATTCTAACTTCAACATGATAAAATAAAATTTTACAAATCATTTTCAATCATATTTAACCCAATTTTCTAATTATTTCCATAATTTAACATATTAAATTATCGATTTAATTATTCAGTTAAATTCAATAATTCAAATTAAAATTTATTTGACTTATAAATTCACTTATTAATATTTAAAATTAATTAAATATTCAAATTTAAATTTCTAAAAATTCTGGGTCGTTACAGATAACTTGTATGCATATTAACAGTTATAGTTTTCCTTTGTATATAAAGCTGTTATTATACATTTTATTTTGTTCCGTTACGATTGTGAGATTCTATGTTGTTATTTCTGTTTCTTCTTCTTCTTTTTTTCTTCTTAAACCCTAACAATCTAGTATGTTTAGCACTCGATTGCTCGACACTCTATACAGTGAACGTATTAGTGTCGATTTTCGGGGGTTGAAAACGCCCGTTTGTTACAATAAGCACTTTGGAAACCTATAAAACATCACGAATATGCATAGGAGGATCTGGGGATCTCTCCTGTAAAGTGGGAAGATGCCATGTTGCAACATCTATATTCGGTACTGAATTAAGAGGCTCAATTCGGGTTGAATATAGCACCTATCTATTTTGGGTCCGAACCTTTTTGAGCTCTTCCTTTCGCCTTCCGAGTGTCTTCGCCAAGTTTCATATCGTTCCATCTTCGTATCGACGCTTTAGCTCTTATTGGTTTCAGCGTGGTCAAAAATACAATTAACATCTGCCACCCAGAGTATGCTTTCATTGGAAACAAAGTGTGCTCTGGAACAAGATAAGATTTAGATTCCTATAATCTGAATTTCAATTGATCACTGAATTCCATTTTGAGATGTCATTTTCCATTAGTTCACTTCTAACTAGTTATTTGCTCTGATTTCGGTTTAAATTTCAATTCTTTGTTCTAACGATGCAATCTTCACTTCGAAATTTACTCAAGGTTTAGTTCAGCATGTAGTTTCAGTACGATGAGTTGTAATTGGCCTAGGTTAAAGTGGTTGATTCGGCACCAAATTAAGAGTCTTAATACGGTGCCGAATTAGGGACTAGGAGGACATTCAGAGAAACTTCATTAGTTATATTACTTCGCCACTCCACTCGCTCATTTCCAACTCGAGATTATTTTTCTTTCTGCAGATTTAAGCTCCAGCACCACCAATCCAAGCCCTAGACCAGTCATTGTTCATCCTTCGACTTTGCGACCAGGATCCACTGCCTCCTCGCTTCATTCCCCATTGCTTGATCGAGTCATTGCCTGTAACATCCCGGAATTTTGGACAATATAAATTTAATAATCTGGATTTAAATTTATATTGAAATGATAAATTTTGTTAATAAATTGTTTCCTATTTAATAATGTATATGTATTTATGTATATATTTTAAATAGACAAGTTGTGTTTATTTAAATTAGTATAGAATAATTTTAATATATTTTGAAAATAGAAATGGTGGTTTATTTTTGATTTTAGCTTTTCAAATATTTAATTAAATGTTATATGATTTTAAAAATGAGATAAATGTTTTAATTAGTTTCAAATTCTTTTTAATTCAAGTTGTATATTAAAATATGTTACAAGCTCTTTTATAAATTTGTTTTAAGAGTTTCTTTTCAAAATGAATAACTTGTATATCATTTTCTTTATAATAATAATGCTTTACTTTTTCTTTAGAAAATTATTTAATTCATAATTATGTGTAGAGATTTAATTAACAATGTTTAATACTTACTTAACTCTAATTATAAATGCTTATTAATTCACAAAGACAAGTGTATGTGTATTAAAGATTTAAACTAACATGTGTAAACTTATCTTCATTTTAAAAAGACAAGTGTCAATGTTTCATTCAATTTTTCTTTTAATTCATTTTCTAAAAATACATTCATATCATTTGTGTCTTCATTCATATTAACTTGCTCTTCATTCATATTCACTTTTATTCATTCCTTAATCAAGAAAACCAAATCTCATTCTCAACCATATACAAATCTGCATCCTTTAAAATTACAAATCTGCATCAAACAAACTCCTCTTTCCAATATACAAACCTGCAGCATACATTCATGCATTCAACTCCTCAAACCCAAATTACTGCCTGCACCAACATGAATAAGTTCTGCATTCATGGAATCTTCAATTTGGATCTGAAACCAAATACATTCAGACCTGCATGCAATTTCTAGCATCCCTGCATCAAATATGAATCAAAGACCTGCATCTCAATTTTCATAATCTGGGAGCAATTCACCTGCATTTCAATCTTCATCAAGTTGAGGCCTGCATGCATCATGTTGAAACATGCATTCATGAAATCTGGAAGCAAGATAGGGGTCTGCATTCTGGGCATTTGAACTGGAGGCCTGCATGAATTTTCAAACAAGGACCTGCATGTTTTAAAAAGCAATATTCAAGTTTTAAAAAAGGGATTAAAGCTACTGCATGCATTCATTTTCAAGAATCTGGAACCTGCAATGTGCTCTGCATTTGGAAAATGAGGTGAGTAACACTTAATTTAAAGTAAATTAAGTAGGATTACTTGCTTGATTTTATACTGAGTTAAATGTTTGTACATGTTTTCATTTTTACTGCCTGTGCATATATGAATGCAATGCATGTATTGATTTCAGGGATCTGATAGCTATAGTTTAGGTTAAAATTTGATAAGTAGTTTTTCTTGCATTAATCTGGTTGTTACCATGGATTAGCATTTGAATGTAAATGGGTTTATTACATGGTAAAATAAGTTTTAAGGCTATATAAGTTGATTTGTTTTCTGTGATGTCTGAATCCATAAAACATAAACTAAATTCTGTAAAAAATTTAGAAAATGTAGGAATCATAAATTAATGTTTCAGGTTTACTAACTTAATCATAAGCAAAATCAAGAATTTTAGATCAAAAAAAAAAATTAAAGTTTAAAGTGTCAAGGATAAAGGGCAGTTTTAATATTACAGTATTATACATATTTGGTAAACACTGGAGATATTGGCATTTGTTTGGAATGAATTTGCTACTGAAGATAATGTAGCTACCAATAAACATAGGAAAATTATTGAATTGGTATGCAAATCAAGTTTGGGATTGGAATTTGGGATTTGAGGTGATGAACCCTAATTACTGGGCATAGGGAAAATTAGGGCTGTTGCTTCTAGAGTGAATCGAGTTCAAGGATTCTTTGGTGAATGATAGATGGTGTATTAATGAAGTTAATGCCGGAGTTTGGTCGATGATGGTGGTCGGAGTTGAGAGGAACTGGAGTTGACAGGTTTGAAGGGTGGAGTTTGGTCTGTTGTGCAGGTTTTGATGTTGTTGGTTGCAGGGAATTTTGACTCGGGTAGGTCTCGGGTTAATTGGAAAAAAACTCGAAGCAAGTAAGCTTCTGACCCGAAGTAAAATGGGGTTGCTCAAGTGTAGTGGTGTTTCAGGTTTTATCAAACAGAACTGTTCTGTTTCTTTAGAATTTTTAAAAATAAAGTTTAAATTAAAATGGAAATTTGAACTTAGGATTTAAACTTGAACTTATGGATGAATTCAAATTGTTTGAATCATTATTTTGTAATAATTTAAATGCAGAATTCAAATTTGGTTTAAAATAAAGAAAAAATATAAGGAGAAGGACAGGGAATTGTTTCCAGTTTTTCTTAAAATTTGATAAATTACAAACTACAATGTTAGCATTGGATTTTAAACTGAATATAATAATGAATTTAAATAAGTTTAAATTCTGTTCTTTTAAAATTATTTAAATTCTGGAGATTTCAAAGTTTAAGTTTTTTTTTATAAACAGAAAAACAGTTTCTGTTTTATATGTAAAAGGTAAGTTTAAATTTTTAAATGGAAATTTAAAATGAGTTTTGGTTTGAATTTGAATATGAATTCAAATTTTGATTTGTCTGAGAATTTGAAAACATTTATGTTTTTAAATTTAAATTTGATTTTAAACCTTCAAGTATAAAATGCATTATTGTTTTGCATTTGAAGTAAGAGGTTAAGTATTTAATTTAGGAATTCAAATGAATTCAAAACTGAATTTTTAAATCTGGATTTAAATTTTTAAGCTTCATTTTTAAATTAAAGATTTAAATTTAAATTGTTTTCAAATGATTTGCATTTGAATTAAAGGTATAAATTATAGAAAGAGTTTAAAGCTAAAATAAGTTTGAAAGTTGAATTTCAAATGTTAAAGTTTTTTTTTTTAAATTTGTTTGAATTTGATTTGAATTGAAATTTAAATTCTTTTTAAACTTATTAACAAAGTATATGTTTCTTGTAAACATATAAGATTTAGTTGTATTGTTTTGAAAATCTTATTTTTAAATAAGTTTGAGTTTTAAAGTTTAAAAGAAATGTTAAATGGAATTTAATGTAAATTTAAAAACATTTTGTTTTTAAAATGCATAATTTAATAAGAAATGTTTATCTAAAAGATAAATAAAAATTAATGATTGGATTCATTAATTATTAAGGTAATTAAGATAAATATTAATTATTTAATTAATTAATAATGTGGAAGTTTAATTAAATAATTAATGATTTTTAATTTAATTTGATATTAATTAATTAAGTTTAATTAATCTATAATTAAGGATGATTAATTAAATTTTAATTTATGATTAAGATTTATTTAATCAAGTGATTAATGGTAATTAAGTTTTTAATTAACACTTAGTTAATTAATAATTAGAGATTAATTAAATAGTAATTAAATATTAATTACTTAATAACTAATGATGATTAATTTAAGTAATCCTTAATTAAGTAATTAAGAAATGATTAATGAAGTCATTAACAGTTAATTAATGTGATTAATTTTTGATAATTAATTAGATTAATTAATTAATAATCAATTGTTTAAGTTTAATTATGAAAGTAATTAGTGAATTAATTACTTAATGTAATTAATTAAGGTTAATGTGATTTGTTTAGATTAATTAATTAAGTTTAATTGATTTAAACATTTGTTGAATTGTTGATAATTACTTATGTAATTAATGAATTTGTAATTACTTAAGGAAGTAATTAATTAATAATTATAGAATGTAATTAAGGATATTTATTTTAGAATTAATTTGGATTTAAATTACTTTGAAATTAATCAAAGGGATTAATTTAAATAATTAATTAAGAATAATTAATTTATGGGTTGAGCAATTAATGTAGTTAATTACTGAATGGTTATTAATCAAGGGTGATTAATATATGTAGGGTTTAATATAATTAACTTGTGTAATTATCTAAAATGCTAATTACTTATTGTAATTAGAGATAGTTAATCAGTAATGATTAATTAAAAAGAATATTGAGATGATTATGTTTAAATTGATGTGAAATCAATGGATGGTTATGTTAAGCAGAATTTTATTGATGTAGTGATTAATTTAATTCATTTTAAATTAATTAGAGATTGAGTAATTAATTTAATTCATTTTAAATTAATTATAGAGGTGTGATCATTAGATCATTTGCTTATGTTTGATGATTGGTATTGGTTGACTGGTATGGTTTGTAATCTCAGTTATGAGATGAGTAGTGATTGTGATATGGATGCATTGGTTGCTTTTGGATGATAATATGGATTATCTGATTTTGATATAATTATCTGGTGATAATGATAATGTTGATTATCTGTTGTGATGTTAATTATCTATCTGTGTATATTTAGATAATGAATTGAATTGTTTTAAACTTAAAACAACTTGGCCTTAAAAGACACGCTTTGGTTTTCGATGAGACCGGGATCGGGTTTCCATATTTGGACATCCGAAAACCACATCGATTCCAAATAACGTTAGGTCGTTAATCCAAGTGGAGCAAGTGAAGACTCGAGGTGTAAGGGCTATACGTCAGTATAACTCTGTGGGTGATTCCGTAATGAGTTTGACGGAATAGGTCTTATAGATTCGAGATGGTGAATCAGGGTGCAAGGGTTATTGTCGTTAACTCTGAGGGTGATTCCAAAATGAGTGTAACGAGATAATGCCTTCGGTTTCGTTCGAACCCGGAACGAACTTGTATGGATTGAATGCTTTCAGAACATCGTCAGGTGGACGATGAGCATTCTAAGTGTTGTGTTCTATAAAGGTAATCGTAGCCTCAAGCCTCATCAACCGGGAATGGCTAAAACAGGGGAGGTGCAGCAAAGCTTCGTGGGTAGCCCCCACTTGAGAGTAAGATTTACCCCTGTCTAGAGGTCCCTTTATATTTCGGCTGTGTGGGACGGTTGATCATGACAACCGTCGGGGTTGTCTTATTTGGAACTGTTCAGTAAGGAACGGGTCCGGCTTTGTGTTGCAGGGGAGTTAGGGTGGCTCCTCGGTACGGTGATCTAGGCCACGTACTGTGACGGGCGGTACCCCAGTAGCCCTGCCATTGTATGGAATCCAAAATCCAATAAGTGCCAACGGTTTTGATTGTATTACCCACTTTTGTGGCTAGTAGCTGGAATTTAATAGATGTAACAATTTCGGCTATTTCTTATTTACTTGAAAACCCTAGACACTATTATAATATCATCAGATTTCCTATCAAATGTTTTGGTTAGCGTAAGGTAAAAACTTTTCCATGTTTATGTGTGGGAAGTCTTACGTGATACCTTTTCTTTCAAAGGTTTTTAAAAGTTAAGCAACTTTAACCTGTTACTCACACCAGACCCATGTCTGACCCGGAGTTATTTCTGTTTTTCTTTAACTCTTGGGTACTCAAATTTTTATGAGTAGTCAAGAGAATTCAGGTTAGGATTCAGGATTAGCTTTGACGAATTGTGGAGGAGCATATGGAGCAGGAGGCTTCTGCGTATAGTTATTTAGTTCCGCTGTGTTTGGTATCTCTGAGTCTTGTGTTTGATTTGAGTTGTATAACTAGACAGGTGTCTATAACTGTCTAGTATGTGTTGTATATGTCTGTGTAACTCTGATATTTGATGTATACTATGTAATATTTTGTTATAAATATAATTTATTCGTTTCCGCTGTTGAGATTCTTGTGTTGTTTCTTTCTTCTCTTCTTTCTTTTCTTCTTCTATCCCTTTCTTTCTTAATTCATGATGCGATTTTCCGGGAGTGGAAAGTCGGGTCGTGACAGCTTGGTATCAGAGCTGTAGGTTGAGTGAATACCTAGGCTCTGAAGTGTATTTTTCTTTAGGGAGCGTTAGGTTGAGTGAATACCTAGGCTCTGTAGTGGTGTCTATCTTGAGAGAGCGTATTTGTAGTTTGATATATATCTTTATATATATATTTATTGGTTCTACCTATTTGTTGGATTACCTGTTCGGGTTTTTTTTCCAATGTAAGTTATAAAGGTAGATGAGGTAGAAGTGTGTGTAACACGACTACCATTGGTTGTTGTTTGATGGATGAGGTTGGAAGTGTATTTGTCGAGACTGTAGATCTAATACCGTCTCGAGTGAGTTCTGTAGTGATGAAAGACTTCATCGATCTCTGAAGGTAACCTGTTAAGGTTTGGAGTTCATCTTTGAAGTGCAGAATTGAGTTTTGATCTGTCGGTTGGACAGAAGCAAGCAAGTGATGATATCTTGATATCTTAGGAAATAGTAGCTGCGTGATGAGATGCAGTGACTATGGATATTTCCGAAGATGTTTCTTTGGAACAAGAATAAGAAGTGAGTCTACCGGTGTTGTGGCTGAGTTTGGCAGAGTGTTCTGAGTTGGTAGGGAGTCTTCTGGTTGAGTAGTTTTTTCTGAAGTGGAGTTCAGAAGCAGCAGAGTGGATCTTTTCTCTGGTAAGTTGGCTAAGTCAGCATAAGCTGTTCTGTTTGGTTGAGAGAGAGCAGTTACCTTGGATTTAGGCTGAGTTGATCGCAAAAGTGACTTGCGATAGTATGTTCTCTTGTGTTTGTTGGAGATTATCCTAATTTCTTCCAGGAAGACAGAAGTTTGTCTGCATCTGGAGATCGAGTTTTCTTTCCAGGATTGGTACAGGTGGTTCAGATGGATGGTTCCTTGAGATAGAAGTTGGTAAGCAACTCAGGTTTGGAAGAGACATCTGAGTTTTCTTTATGGATATGTGGAACCATATTTCTGTGCTGGGTTGTCTGGTCTGTGCTTGTGCTCTTCGTCAGCATTTTCTTCTGTTTCGAATCAGAGTTGCGCAGCGGAAGCAGTTTGGGAATGTTTCTTTTCCGGATAAGGAGAAGTTTGTTCTGTCTTCTGTTGTTGAGAAGCAGGGTTTGTGTTCTTGGTTTTTGGGTGATCTTGAAGAGATCATTGGATTGTTTTGCTTCGGTCTGTTTCTTTTGGAATCAGCAAGAGTTGAGCTGATCAGGATGGATGTTGGTAGCCCAGGATCGTCCGAAGAATTTTTATGGATAAGAGATAGATAAATTTGGATTCTGGAATTGGAGATTTGATTTTGGTTAAGTTTTTCTCTGATCCAAGGAGCTATAAGTTTGGGAAGCTAGCTCCGAAGTGTTTTGGTTTCTTCTGTGTTTTTGGGTTAGATCAGTGTTTGGTTTTCTAGTGTTGAATTGCCAGTTTAGATATCTGGGATTCAGTGTGTTTCACGTATCTCTGAGGGAGTTTGTGTTTGATATTTCTGGTTTTAGAACTAGCAGTTTAGGATGGTTTGTTTGTTGTGTCAGACTCGTCTGTAGTCTGATATTCTGTATAGAATTGTTGTTAGGAGCTCTATAGCTTAGTAGTATTGATTGATTGTATTCTATAGAGCGAGTATCCCGATATATATATATATATATACCGGGGAAACTCGTGAGGTTTTATCCAAAATTCTTTTGGATAATTAGATTTATTCTGATTGTGTGAATTGGTTGCTTTGGTTGTTGGCATATGTTTAACATATGCTGTGTTTTAAAATAAAATCTGTAAATAGATTATTAAATTGCCTTTGTTTTAAATTTCGGGGACGAAATTCTTTTAAGGGGGAAGGATTGTAACATCCCGGAATTTTGGACAATATAAATTTAATAATCTGGATTTAAATTTATATTGAAATGATAAATTTTGTTAATAAATTGTTTCCTATTTAATAATGTATATGTATTTATGTATATATTTTAAATAGACAAGTTGTGTTTATTTAAATTAGTATAGAATAATTTTAATATATTTTGAAAATAGAAATGGTGGTTTATTTTTGATTTTAGCTTTTCAAATATTTAATTAAATGTTATATGATTTTAAAAATGAGATAAATGTTTTAATTAGTTTCAAATTCTTTTTAATTCAAGTTGTATATTAAAATATGTTACAAGCTCTTTTATAAATTTGTTTTAAGAGTTTCTTTTCAAAATGAATAACTTGTATATCATTTTCTTTATAATAATAATGCTTTACTTTTTCTTTAGAAAATTATTTAATTCATAATTATGTGTAGAGATTTAATTAACAATGTTTAATACTTACTTAACTCTAATTATAAATGCTTATTAATTCACAAAGACAAGTGTATGTGTATTAAAGATTTAAACTAACATGTGTAAACTTATCTTCATTTTAAAAAGACAAGTGTCAATGTTTCATTCAATTTTTCTTTTAATTCATTTTCTAAAAATACATTCATATCATTTGTGTCTTCATTCATATTAACTTGCTCTTCATTCATATTCACTTTTATTCATTCCTTAATCAAGAAAACCAAATCTCATTCTCAACCATATACAAATCTGCATCCTTTAAAATTACAAATCTGCATCAAACAAACTCCTCTTTCCAATATACAAACCTGCAGCATACATTCATGCATTCAACTCCTCAAACCCAAATTACTGCCTGCACCAACATGAATAAGTTCTGCATTCATGGAATCTTCAATTTGGATCTGAAACCAAATACATTCAGACCTGCATGCAATTTCTAGCATCCCTGCATCAAATATGAATCAAAGACCTGCATCTCAATTTTCATAATCTGGGAGCAATTCACCTGCATTTCAATCTTCATCAAGTTGAGGCCTGCATGCATCATGTTGAAACATGCATTCATGAAATCTGGAAGCAAGATAGGGGTCTGCATTCTGGGCATTTGAACTGGAGGCCTGCATGAATTTTCAAACAAGGACCTGCATGTTTTAAAAAGCAATATTCAAGTTTTAAAAAAGGGATTAAAGCTACTGCATGCATTCATTTTCAAGAATCTGGAACCTGCAATGTGCTCTGCATTTGGAAAATGAGGTGAGTAACACTTAATTTAAAGTAAATTAAGTAGGATTACTTGCTTGATTTTATACTGAGTTAAATGTTTGTACATGTTTTCATTTTTACTGCCTGTGCATATATGAATGCAATGCATGTATTGATTTCAGGGATCTGATAGCTATAGTTTAGGTTAAAATTTGATAAGTAGTTTTTCTTGCATTAATCTGGTTGTTACCATGGATTAGCATTTGAATGTAAATGGGTTTATTACATGGTAAAATAAGTTTTAAGGCTATATAAGTTGATTTGTTTTCTGTGATGTCTGAATCCATAAAACATAAACTAAATTCTGTAAAAAATTTAGAAAATGTAGGAATCATAAATTAATGTTTCAGGTTTACTAACTTAATCATAAGCAAAATCAAGAATTTTAGATCAAAAAAAAAAATTAATGTTTAAAGTGTCAAGGATAAAGGGCAGTTTTAATATTACAGTATTATACATATTTGGTAAACACTGGAGATATTGGCATTTGTTTGGAATGAATTTGCTACTGAAGATAATGTAGCTACCAATAAACATAGGAAAATTATTGAATTGGTATGCAAATCAAGTTTGGGATTGGAATTTGGGATTTGAGGTGATGAACCCTAATTACTGGGCATAGGGAAAATTAGGGCTGTTGCTTCTAGAGTGAATCGAGTTCAAGGATTCTTTGGTGAATGATAGATGGTGTATTAATGAAGTTAATGCCGGAGTTTGGTCGATGATGGTGGTCGGAGTTGAGAGGAACTGGAGTTGACAGGTTTGAAGGGTGGAGTTTGGTCTGTTGTGCAGGTTTTGATGTTGTTGGTTGCAGGGAATTTTGACTCGGGTAGGTCTCGGGTTAATTGGAAAAAAACTCGAAGCAAGTAAGCTTCTGACCCGAAGTAAAATGGGGTTGCTCAAGTGTAGTGGTGTTTCAGGTTTTATCAAACAGAACTGTTCTGTTTCTTTAGAATTTTTAAAAATAAAGTTTAAATTAAAATGGAAATTTGAACTTAGGATTTAAACTTGAACTTATGGATGAATTCAAATTGTTTGAATCATTATTTTGTAATAATTTAAATGCAGAATTCAAATTTGGTTTAAAATAAAGAAAAAATATAAGGAGAAGGACAGGGAATTGTTTCCAGTTTTTCTTAAAATTTGATAAATTACAAACTACAATGTTAGCATTGGATTTTAAACTGAATATAATAATGAATTTAAATAAGTTTAAATTCTGTTCTTTTAAAATTATTTAAATTCTGGAGATTTCAAAGTTTAAGTTTTTTTTTATAAACAGAAAAACAGTTTCTGTTTTATATGTAAAAGGTAAGTTTAAATTTTTAAATGGAAATTTAAAATGAGTTTTGGTTTGAATTTGAATATGAATTCAAATTTTGATTTGTCTGAGAATTTGAAAACATTTATGTTTTTAAATTTAAATTTGATTTTAAACCTTCAAGTATAAAATGCATTATTGTTTTGCATTTGAAGTAAGAGGTTAAGTATTTAATTTAGGAATTCAAATGAATTCAAAACTGAATTTTTAAATCTGGATTTAAATTTTTAAGCTTCATTTTTAAATTAAAGATTTAAATTTAAATTGTTTTCAAATGATTTGCATTTGAATTAAAGGTATAAATTATAGAAAGAGTTTAAAGCTAAAATAAGTTTGAAAGTTGAATTTCAAATGTTAAAGTTTTTTTTTTTAAATTTGTTTGAATTTGATTTGAATTGAAATTTAAATTCTTTTTAAACTTATTGACAAAGTATATGTTTCTTGTAAACATATAAGATTTAGTTGTATTGTTTTGAAAATCTTATTTTTAAATAAGTTTGAGTTTTAAAGTTTAAAAGAAATGTTAAATGGAATTTAATGTAAATTTAAAAACATTTTGTTTTTAAAATGCATAATTTAATAAGAAATGTTTATCTAAAAGATAAATAAAAATTAATGATTGGATTCATTAATTATTAAGGTAATTAAGATAAATATTAATTATTTAATTAATTAATAATGTGGAAGTTTAATTAAATAATTAATGATTTTTAATTTAATTTGATATTAATTAATTAAGTTTAATTAATCTATAATTAAGGATGATTAATTAAATTTTAATTTATGATTAAGATTTATTTAATCAAGTGATTAATGGTAATTAAGTTTTTAATTAACACTTAGTTAATTAATAATTAGAGATTAATTAAATAGTAATTAAATATTAATTACTTAATAACTAATGATGATTAATTTAAGTAATCCTTAATTAAGTAATTAAGAAATGATTAATGAAGTCATTAACAGTTAATTAATGTGATTAATTTTTGATAATTAATTAGATTAATTAATTAATAATCAATTGTTTAAGTTTAATTATGAAAGTAATTAGTGAATTAATTACTTAATGTAATTAATTAAGGTTAATGTGATTTGTTTAGATTAATTAATTAAGTTTAATTGATTTAAACATTTGTTGAATTGTTGATAATTACTTATGTAATTAATGAATTTGTAATTACTTAAGGAAGTAATTAATTAATAATTATAGAATGTAATTAAGGATATTTATTTTAGAATTAATTTGGATTTAAATTACTTTGAAATTAATCAAAGGGATTAATTTAAATAATTAATTAAGAATAATTAATTTATGGGTTGAGCAATTAATGTAGTTAATTACTGAATGGTTATTAATCAAGGGTGATTAATATATGTAGGGTTTAATATAATTAACTTGTGTAATTATCTAAAATGCTAATTACTTATTGTAATTAGAGATAGTTAATCAGTAATGATTAATTAAAAAGAATATTGAGATGATTATGTTTAAATTGATGTGAAATCAATGGATGGTTATGTTAAGCAGAATTTTATTGATGTAGTGATTAATTTAATTCATTTTAAATTAATTAGAGATTGAGTAATTAATTTAATTCATTTTAAATTAATTATAGAGGTGTGATCATTAGATCATTTGCTTATGTTTGATGATTGGTATTGGTTGACTGGTATGGTTTGTAATCTCAGTTATGAGATGAGTAGTGATTGTGATATGGATGCATTGGTTGCTTTTGGATGATAATATGGATTATCTGATTTTGATATAATTATCTGGTGATAATGATAATGTTGATTATCTGTTGTGATGTTAATTATCTATCTGTGTATATTTAGATAATGAATTGAATTGTTTTAAACTTAAAACAACTTGGCCTTAAAAGACACGCTTTGGTTTTCGATGAGACCGGGATCGGGTTTCCATATTTGGACATCCGAAAACCACATCGATTCCAAATAACGTTAGGTCGTTAATCCAAGTGGAGCAAGTGAAGACTCGAGGTGTAAGGGCTATACGTCAGTATAACTCTGTGGGTGATTCCGTAATGAGTTTGACGGAATAGGTCTTATAGATTCGAGATGGTGAATCAGGGTGCAAGGGTTATTGTCGTTAACTCTGAGGGTGATTCCAAAATGAGTGTAACGAGATAATGCCTTCGGTTTCGTTCGAACCCGGAACGAACTTGTATGGATTGAATGCTTTCAGAACATCGTCAGGTGGACGATGAGCATTCTAAGTGTTGTGTTCTATAAAGGTAATCGTAGCCTCAAGCCTCATCAACCGGGAATGGCTAAAACAGGGGAGGTGCAGCAAAGCTTCGTGGGTAGCCCCCACTTGAGAGTAAGATTTACCCCTGTCTAGAGGTCCCTTTATATTTCGGCTGTGTGGGACGGTTGATCATGACAACCGTCGGGGTTGTCTTATTTGGAACTGTTCAGTAAGGAACGGGTCCGGCTTTGTGTTGCAGGGGAGTTAGGGTGGCTCCTCGGTACGGTGATCTAGGCCACGTACTGTGACGGGCGGTACCCCAGTAGCCCTGCCATTGTATGGAATCCAAAATCCAATAAGTGCCAACGGTTTTGATTGTATTACCCACTTTTGTGGCTAGTAGCTGGAATTTAATAGATGTAACAATTTCGGCTATTTCTTATTTACTTGAAAACCCTAGACACTATTATAATATCATCAGATTTCCTATCAAATGTTTTGGTTAGCGTAAGGTAAAAACTTTTCCATGTTTATGTGTGGGAAGTCTTACGTGATACCTTTTCTTTCAAAGGTTTTTAAAAGTTAAGCAACTTTAACCTGTTACTCACACCAGACCCATGTCTGACCCGGAGTTATTTCTGTTTTTCTTTAACTCTTGGGTACTCAAATTTTTATGAGTAGTCAAGAGAATTCAGGTTAGGATTCAGGATTAGCTTTGACGAATTGTGGAGGAGCATATGGAGCAGGAGGCTTCTGCGTATAGTTATTTAGTTCCGCTGTGTTTGGTATCTCTGAGTCTTGTGTTTGATTTGAGTTGTATAACTAGACAGGTGTCTATAACTGTCTAGTATGTGTTGTATATGTCTGTGTAACTCTGATATTTGATGTATACTATGTAATATTTTGTTATAAATATAATTTATTCGTTTCCGCTGTTGAGATTCTTGTGTTGTTTCTTTCTTCTCTTCTTTCTTTTCTTCTTCTATCCCTTTCTTTCTTAATTCATGATGCGATTTTCCGGGAGTGGAAAGTCGGGTCGTGACATTGCCTCTCAGTTTGTTGCTTGAAAGATTCAAACCCAAAATCACCTCAAACCCTAAATTGAAACAGCTTGTAACTTGACTTGAAGGTTGGCGATGGAAATCTTGTACTTTGGTGGTGGTGAAGGCTATGTTTAGGCTTTAGTGGATTGCAATTTTGGAGAAGGAGATGGTTGAATGCAAGCTTGACTTGTTATTTATATAGCTACGGTTTAGTTTTATACTGGACACGTATGATTCGAGATGGAACATGCCTTCTAGTTTCAACCATCTCTTTCCGTGGAATCGACGAAAGCTTGATTACTGAATTAACTCTGATATAATGATTTTCCTTAACTGGAACATATCGAATAACTCCATTGCTTTGCATTTTGCACGTCCAATGTATCTGAAAAAGAAAGAACTTTCTATGTTGCTCCGGACAATGGATCAATTATTGATCTTGATCGATAATGCGTAAGTATAGAAAAAAGAAATTTTAAAGGACAATACAGATATTTTTTGTACTACGAGAGAGCAATCTACCCAAAATTGTCCATTCGTAGCGTCCAGGCACTAGACTCATTCCATATAGATAACACACTGCACCTAGCCTAGTCAACACTTGAGGTCTGATTGGTCTGCACACGCTGGCTTCCTTTGAATTTCAAGTGTCAGCTTTGCGGGATTTCTTATTTAGTGTACCTGATCATAGTCAACAAGTTCTATTGTCTAGAATGATGTGCCAGTCAACACGTCGCTAGTCAGTTGATGGAGCATCCACATCTTTGGGAGCAGAATCAACGACTGCTGCCACTGCTTCTCCATATATTCTCGTAGGGCCAAATCAACATGCAGCTTCTGACTTCTATGGCCTACTAATCCTGGTAGGACCTGTACTTGACTATCTGCCTCCTGGACTGAGGATTCTAACTGATCCTTGGAATTCTGATTGCTAAAATGCTTGAGAATATATGCATACAATACCATATCCCTAAGGTTGACATTCGTCCACCCACCGTGGATTCACTCACAACCCTCCATAAGGTTTTATTACTTGTAATCGGTACATGTGCTTAACTACTATACCATCTTTCAACCATTTGTTATCCATGGTGCTTCAAGATTTAGAATTGGCATAGCTTCAAATCCATCCTAACGATTATGCGCTCTTGAGTTCCCTATACATTGTTTTCATGAGCAGACTCAGGCGTCCCGTAAGGCTAATCGAGCTTGCATTTCTTTTACACTTCAGAAGGAGGTAGGACTGCCCATCCTTATAATTATCAAAGTCTGGAGGGGATGTAAGCTAATATCAAACCTCTATAACAAACGTTCAGCTTTCAAGAACGAATTTTTCTTTGTTAGGCCTCAAGAGGGTTTCAATTGCTTCTAGTTATCTGGAAGTAAGTCCTACTTCCCTAGCGTTACTATTTCAATTGGTTTTCCAGTTTCTTATCCTATTGTGTCTTATTGTAGTCATCCTAAGAAGGGAAAGCAACAATGAGCCTAACAAAATGTTAGAAACCCTCAAGGATATGTGAGCTTCTGAGCAGTCGACGGAGATTCATTTGACGAATGTGAATCTCTAAGTTAATTTACAGATGCATAAGTATTGAAATGAGGCAAACAAATGAGTTCAACACGAAGATACCAAGTATAAAAGAGGATAAAAGTATATATATGAAGATATGAGAAGAGATATACATGATAGAGAGAAGATAAAGGTGACAAATAAAGTGCTATTAGTCACAGAATTTCATGTCTAGAGTATACATATGTTAAAATATCTTCAAAGTTGTAAGCACACACAAATATATTTAATCACAAATCAATTTCAAATTTTAAAAACAAAATCACTTTAGGCAGTCGACTGAAATGTACACCGCGGTCGACTAAATTTGTGCATATATATACATTTATACACTAATAGTTTTAGTCGACTTAATATACATTTTAGTCGAATAAACACTAATTCAATCGACTAAACAAAGGAATTCAGTCGATTAAAAATGCTTATTTTTGAACTATTTCTTCTTCGTTTTTAAATGACAGTTTCTGATCAAATTCAGTCAGCTGGATGATCTCATTCAGTCACTTAACATCGCAAGAGCTACTTTTTGAATTCAAAATTCTAAAAAGACATTCTTCTTCATGAAGAGATACCACTCTTCTACAATGGCTGCAACTCTTTATCTTGATCATTTCTCTTCATTAACAATTGCATTCATTGGTTATCTATATAAAACAATCAATTTTTGAATTAAATTTACAATTCTTTTCTATCCTTTCTATCTTGATTTTACAGCATTCTTACAATTTTTTATTGCTTTACCTTTTTTATCACACGCTCATTCAAGAATACAATTCTTGTGATCAAAACTTTTCAATTTTCTTCATGTACATTCTATATACCACTCAGAAGAAGATTGTAGGAAGGTTGTACTATATCAACTCATCCATATTATTTAGAGTATAAGAAGTCAAAACACTTTACTACTCTTTGTAGTCGAAGTCTTGTTGGATATGTTCGGGCATGATATCCTACTCGGCAAGCTTATGCGCTTTGTAATATAGAAGTCCAATTTGGTAGCTTTGGCGGTCTGTAATACCTACTCCTCCAAGTTAAGTGAGGACATTGGTTAGTTTAAATCTAGAAGGAGTCAAGAACTAGGAGTAGAACCGGAAGTTCAAACCAGTATAAATATCTTTGGTGCACTTTACTTCATAGTTCTTTATTTCTGTTGTTGTTATATACAATTTTTAATTCAGTTGAACTATTTATACTACTCAATCTGCATAGACTTACCGACAGCAATCAACTTCAAGTGGCCCCAGGAGACGCACTTGTTCTTCCGCCCATGCTCATGACTCTATAGAGAAGGCTCAAGAATTGGCTGGTTTGTTAGAGGAAGCATAGCCTAAAAAGATTCTTGGAGCTCATATAGACATACCCTACGGAATAGGGATGAGGCCCACAGGATGTCTTCGATCCTTTGAAGAAGAAGATGAAATGTTTCAAATGAGAGATGGGAAGCAATCTATGGTTAAGGAAGGAGAGGAAGAAGGCTTGGATGTTCGTATCTTCATAGAAAGAGATGAATATTTCGGTGAGTCGCCGAAAATGAATACTGATCTTCCTCAACTGCCTTCTTCAGACATATTAACTATTGAGGCAATAAACCTCAAACCCCCAATTTCTCTTCCTAAAGAACAACCCACTTCTGAGATTCCATGGACTTCCGAAGGTAAAGCTACCACAATTCAGGCGGGAGATACGTCTACTTCTGATTTCATGAGAGATGTCACCATTTATGTAGATAAACATGGGGATATCTCCATTAGTGAAATGATAGCTAAGATCGGCTCAGAAATCAACATTTCCTCAAGTGCATTTGTAAGCAGTGGTGAAAAGATTTCGACTCTTAAACCCTACTGATACGGTTGCTAGAGTAAATAAGGGGCTGTCAGCACTACATACTTCACTTTAGGATCATAAGCACACATCTATGCATCGCGTTAAGTTCATAAGATCAAGTAGTAACTTCATTCTTGTTTTCATTTCAGGTACCATAGGATGTGGATTATATCATCAGTTATGCTAAAGTACCAGCTCCTAGAAAGTTAAGACTTATGATCCAACTAATCACTCTCCATGCCTAATGGTTGAGGAAAGAAGAAAAAGGAAAAAGGATGAAGCTCGCAACTTGGAGAGAGAACGCGAGACGAGAGATAAACTATAAAGAGATGTTGAGAGTGATGCCTCTGACGATGCGCAAAAATGCCACAGAGACTCTCATGGTCGTCGCTCTTGCAATCGATCACACCTCGCTCCAATATCCAGACTATTGAGATTCAAGCAATTCCACACTCTCGGGATATGACTGCTGCAGTAGCTCCCACTTCTTCTAACTGAAGGGAAAAGTTTGAAATTCTAGCATGTCCACCCATGCTTAAAACTACTTTTCTGAATTTTTCTTGAAGGGAGTCAAGTTCGACAAGAAGATAAAAATGCTTAACAGAGTTGCTTCCCTCAGTAATTTGGAGACAGTCCATAAGGACATAGAAGTTGGGTATGACTTTCAGCATCTCGTAAAATCCCTATCGAATGTAAACCATATAAACAATCAAAAGATCCTCTCATTTGAGGCAAAGAGGGAAGATCATGCCAAGTTGATTAAAGACCGTGATGACGATATAATAAAATTGACGTCTGAGAGGGAAGCGGTGTTGAAGAGTAAGGTTCTAGCGATAATCTATTGAACAAGGCAAACCGGGCTCATGACTGAGCGATGATTATGATCAAAAAATAGCTTAAGGACACTTATATTAAATCCGAGAAGTTGAAAGAGCAGCTAATTGAAGTAGAAAATACCATTAGATTCTGAAACCAGACCATCGCTGGACATGTTATGATCGCCTAGCAGGCTATGGAACTCACTTGGCTTCGTAAGGAAAACACGCAACTAGTGGAAGAAAGAGAAAAGGCCATTTCTATAAAATAGGCGGATCGGATTGAACAACTAAGCACCAAGTCTGAACTAACAGAGCTTTGATCAGAATATAATGCTCCGATCAATCAAATGGATGCCAGTGTACTTCATCTATGTATAAGCTGTGTGATGAACAAGGGCAGCCTGAAATGGCTTGGTGTGAATTTTCCTTATACTCTTGCCATGGTATGGAAAGAAGTGTTGGTCATATTTAAGGAAGCTAAGGATACGTGCTCTGAAGAGGAACTAAAGTCTGCCTGCTTAGCCTTGATGATATTAACTTCTTAGCCCCCGGTAAGGAGATCGTTAGAGAAGAAAGGGAGAAAGATGTCATCGATGCCGCTACTAGAGATCCAGTTGGCCCAAGCTCTTCGGGTCAATAATAATTACCTTTTCCAACTTCACCAGAGTAATTGGTGACCATCTTGTAGTTCACCACTATAATCTTTGAAATTGCTTACGAGTATGCAATGTTTGAAGCCTTGGACAGGCCACATCCTACTCCAGCTATAGTGCCCTTGAAGATGGGGACTGGTGGTGAAGCTTTTGAGGTTGAAGTTCACGACCACACTCCATACTTAGATATTCTCTCATCTCTCCGATGCTCTAGGAAATTTAATTTTCTCCAGGGTCCTTTTTTGAATTATGCACCTTGCTTTCCCAACTTGTAGGTCCACCAACTCTACCACTTCCACCTCCTCTATATAGGGTTTGGGACCTGCTACCATTTTTATTGCTTCCATAACTATCTCTACCACAGTTTCTACCTTATTCCTATCTCCAATTCCAGGCCTAGACCCGATTCTAAAAAGATTAGGGTGCTACAGAACTTGGCGGATGTCTCTGCGTTGGTGGATGAGGAGGTGGTGATCACCAGTGAGTTAGGGCCAATAGAGAAGAGGACTATGGTAAGATGACTGGGGAAAGAAAGAAAGGGGTTGAGATAAAGAAGGAGAGAGAAGAGCAGAAGCTCAAGACCCTAAAAACAATTACATTAAAGGTGCTAAAGGAGGGAAGGGTTTATTAGAAGGTCTGAGGGGTCCGGCCAACCTACTGGAGGAGAGACCGAGAAGGATAGGAAGAAGTTCCCAATTTGTCTGGGTAGAATGGCAAAGGATGTGGAAAAGGCGGAATGATGTCTTGAAGAGCTTGAGTAACGGTGGAATGGGATTTTTTGAGATCTTTTGTTCATGCATCTTTTTCCTTTTTACGAATTTTGTACTAGTACAAAGTCTATACTTTGTGTCTTTTTTTTTGTGTTGCGTCGATAGAGTGTGTACTTTTGGCTTATAGTGTCCAAACAGGCCTGCATTGTGAGGGGATGGCCATCACCATCGGATTTTGTACATAAAGTGATATAAGTAATAAAAAGATTAGGATTTCTACTGTTTGGTTACACTATGTACTTTAGTCTACTCTCTGGTTGCCCCCAGTCAACGATGGATTACAGCTCCTATTCGGGAACTTGCACTATAAATGTTCGATTCTAAACACTGTGTACATTGGTCACTACTGCTTTTCTCCGAGTTAGATATTGAGATTTTATCTGTACATCAACCTTTATTTCTTGAGACATGCAGAAAGCTCAATTCTTTGGATTTTCTTCAATGCTGTTGATATTTGGGCGATGTTGAGTTTTGTGCCCAATCCTACAACTACAAATTTCCCGATACTACCGGAGAAACATTGGTACTTAGGAGGTTTTGATAAACTGACAATATTACCGAGGTAATAGCAATGGTTCAGAGCATGATTGAATGCAGTTCCATTTTTTTTAAGCGATAAGGGAGTGTATGCTTGCTTGGATTTGATTCCATTGGTCCAAGAAGCAAAGGAGTTGGGTACACTTAAACGTCGTTCAATCAATTTGAGTGGCTAAGGAAATAGGTGCTTACATGGACGTAGTTCCATCGCTCCAAGAAGTGAGGCATGGGTTATAGATACGCATGAGGGTTTGGGCCTTCCCAATGTTGCCAAAGCAACACCGACACTCAAAAGGCAGGGATCGATTTTCCACATTGATATGGCGGTTTGAGTCGATTTTCTTCCGCCGACTCTGCAGATTTCTTACTTGAATGCGGTTCCATTGGTTCAAGAAGTGTGTGGGTGGAGCATACTTAGATGTTGTTCCACCTGTCCAAGCAGCGAGTGAATGGTTTTCGAGTCGATCTGACCCCATCGACTCAGTGGGTTGCTTACAGGAACAGTTCCATTGGTCAAGAAGCATAATAACTTTATCGATAGAATAAAGAGAAAGGCAAATCCTACTTATTTACAATTCCTCTAGGATGCCTGGGTGGCTTATTTGCAAAAATAGGAAATATACGGATAGAAATTCAAACAAAATAGTGCCGCAGCAAATCGCTGTTCCAAGCATGGGGAATCTGGATTACATCTGCCGTTGGGAGCTTGGAAGTTCCATCTCTAAGTTTTTGGCCAATAATGTAGAGACCTTCCCAGTTTGGTCCAAGAGCCCATGTACCTTGGTAGATTCATTTTAGGATGAGATCTCCTTCTTTGAATGTGCAATTGTGAACTTTGGTGTTGAAAATCATGCTACCAACAGTCCTTAGCTCAGCTTATTCCCTATTCTCATTTATTTGATCAAGCAATTCGAGCAAGAGCTGCTCATTTTCCCTTTGGTTGAAGTGTCATCTCCAAAGAGAGGGGACTTCCAATTCTACTGGAATCTTTGCTTCCGAACCGTATGCCGAGGCAAAAGGTGAATACCCGATTGCTGATTTATGAGTCATTCAGTAAGCCCATTGTGCAAGCGAAAGTTCATCAACCCAATTTCCTTTAGCTTTTGTCATCCATTTATTGATGGTGGATTCGATGATTTTTTGGCTGCTTGCACTTGCTCGTTCGCTTGTAGGTGTGCCAACAAAGAGAAGCTTTTTTCGATCCACAAATGCTCGTAGAATTTATTGAATTTGGCACGCTCGAACTGAGTTCCATTATCTTTGACGATTTTCTATGTTACTCCAAACGTACAAATAATATTTTTAGTAACGAAGTTAATTACTTTCTTAATAGTGATGGTGGCCTTCCGCATCAACCCATTTGGTAAAGTAATCAACTACGACGATAGCATATTTGGCTCCCCTTTTAGCTATTGGTAATACGCCAAGTAGGTCTATTCCCTAGGTTGCAAATGGCGATGGGCTGACCGTTAGTGCTAACTCTATGGATGGGATTCTTATTACTTTGGCAAATCATTGCACCAATACCAACATCTAACATAGTCTGCTGCATCTCAATTGAATGATGGCTAGAAATATCTATAATGGAGAACCTTCTTTGCTAACGACTGCCTCTCGATGTGGTCTCTGTAGCTGCCTTAGTCAACTTCTCGGAGGATCCTCTTAGCTTCTTTGTTGGTTACACATCTGAGTAAAGGGTGGAGAAACCCTCCTGCAGAGCAGTGGTCTTGTATTACGAATCATGGCGCCTTTCGAAAAGCTTCTTCTAGTTATTCTGATCCCTAAGGAGTGTCCGTCTAAGTAGATAGTCTTTGATCGGTGTCATCCATGATTACTCTTCCCCCGTGGTTTCTAGAATCCAACTAATGTCTATTTGGTCTATACTAGGAGCGGTCAGCGTCTCAACTGGAACTAGCCCCATTGATTATGCTTCTCTAGAAGTGGCTTGTTTAGCTAGGCAATCTGCTTTCATATTTTGTTCTCTTGGAATATGACCTATGGTATAGTGTTCAATGTCGTTCGGCAATTCCCATGCCTTTTACATATAAGCGGTAAGGTTTGCCTTCTCAGCCTGGTATTCCCCTTTCACTAGATAGATAACTAGCTGAGAGTCGTTGTAGATGTTCACGGCTCTTATTCCTAATTCCTTTATAATTTTCAATGTTGCTATTAATGCCTCATACTTCTCCTCATTGTTAGTAGCAGGGAATTCCAAACATTGAGCGTAGCAAACAGATCATCCTTTAGGAGTTTCAAGAACAGCTTCGGCTCCTGTGTAGATATCGTTTGATGCACCATTGATAAACAGTTTACACTGTGACACCACTTCCAGACTTTATTCTTCTTTGCCATCTCGTATTGTGAACTCGACGATGAAGTCTGCAATGCATGTCTGTTAATTTCCCTTAGAGGGTGACAAGTGAGGTTGTACCGACCCAATTCAATGCTCTATTTAAGAAGTCGTCCCGACGTCTCTAAACGATACATCAGCTACTTTAAAGGTTGATCCGTCAACATTTGATTGGGTGAGGCTGGAAGTATGGGCGTAATTTCCTTGATGTGATCAACAGTCAATAGTCTAGTTTTTCCAACTTTGGATAGTTCTTCCCGGCTCCAATAAATCACTTACTGATGTAGTAAATGGGCCGCTGGATTCAGGCATCCTCGCGTTCCAGTGCCACGCTCATAGTGTGAGTTGAAACTACTAGGTAGATGAATAGGTTTTCCCAATCAACTAGTTTACATAAAATCGGTGGGGTCTCCATATGTCATAATAATTCCTCAAAAGTGATTTGGCAGACCTGATTCCGTTTGAATTTTTCTTGCCCTTCTTCAATGCATCGATGAATAGTATACACTTGTCTGTTACTTTGAAAATAAACCGATTCAATGCTGTAACCTTTCTATTCAGACTCAGCAATTCCTATTTGGTCGTAGGGGCTTTAACATACCATAGGGTGGTAATTTTCTTGGGGTTAGCTGCAATACCCTTAGCATTCATGATGAAACCTAGAAATTTCCATGAAGCCACACCGAAAGAACATGTCAACGGGTTAAGCTTCATTCTGTATTTTCGAAGAATTTCAAACATTTCTAAGAGGTTATCCGAGTGATTTCCTGACACACAAGACTTGACTAGCATGTCGTCCACGTAGACCTCCATTGTTCATCCGGTCTGGTCCTTGAACATTATGTTCATGTAAGTTGCTCTGACATTCTTTAGGCCGAATGGCATTATTTGGAAACAATACAATCCGAGGTCGGTGATGAAACTGGTATTCCCCTAATCGGGTTCGTGCATCGTAATTTGGTTGTATACTGAATAGGCATCCATGAATGCGAGTATTTCATGGCCTGTAGTTCTATCTACAAGTTGGTCGATTCTAAGTAATGGAAAGTTATCCTTTGTATAGGCTTTGTTTAGGCCCGATTAATCAATGCAAGTTAGCCACTTCCCAATGGACTTCTTAACTAGAATTGAATCCGACACCCAGTTAGGATACGTTGCATCGCGGATGAAGCCGTTAGCCAAAAACTTATCCACTTCTTCCTTTAGCATAGCGGATCGCTCCAGACCCAGGCTGCATCTCCTCTGCCTCGCTGGAGTGTACATAGGATCGATATTGAGTGTGTGACATGTTATCTCCAGTGATAATCCACATGTTATCCGGGTTTTCAACCCAGCAGGAACCAAGAGATGTCGGAACAACTTGGTCGAGTCAAAATAGCCCTAAAGTCGACCAAAAGTACTAGAGTAACAAGCCATAGAAAGCCAGGAAAAAAGAACGGGAAAATCCACTAAGGACATGGATCGCTAGCGATCCATGGGATTAACCCATGAGTTCACCATTTCTCTTGCTTCATGATACAAACACATATTTGAGAAGCAACGACTGAGTTTGAGGATATTCCGAGTTAGTTAAATTAAGAGACAAGCATTTGCATTGTCCAATCAGCAACTAAATACAATCAGCAAATAAACCGTCATCAAAACAAGACGTCATGTAAGAAGACTAGGTAAACGACATCGACACAAGATGACAAAGACAATCCAGACACCAAGGTCCAGAAATAAGCTAAGTATATGGATTGCTAGCTATCCATACACCATGGATCGCCAGCGATCCATACATTGCCATTGGGTCGCCGCGTCTCAAATGGAATAGAGCAAAAAGAAGTGCTAAGGAATCGGCTCGCCTTCGAACATACTCTATGGATCACTAGCAATACATAGATCATGGAACATTGGTGATCCATGTTTTTATCTCGAATCACTACAAAACTCCCATTGTTCCTTCCTGTGATCATCTGCAAGCGTATAGTGAACGGGTTTAGCCCAGTGGCCCTCCAATCTCTATAAATACCATCCTACCTACAACACAAATAGGGATCATCTTCAGACTGGTTGCTGAAACTCTGTTGGAAGCTTTCCTTATTCACACCTCCTTTACAAATGTCTTTAAAGGAATTCACAGTAATTCCCCAGTGGATTCCAACCTTGAAGATTCAACCTAGCTAAGGATATTCAAGGGCTTTGTAATCAAATACAACTTGTAACAAAGACCAGTCTATAATAAAAACTATTAAGTGGATGTAGGCTTCGTAAACAACCCAACCACTATAAAAATTCTCTTATCTTCTTTCTATTTCTTCTTTTTTACAATTATTCTCTATATTATTGCTCTATAAGAACAAGGCTAGTGTTTTCTCATTCAAACCAAGGTATTGGTCCATTTTTTTGGGTTAACACCATACATATCGGGATGCACCCAAGTAAATATGACCAGGTTGGCATAAAGAAATTTGACCAATTCTTATTTCATTTTGATCCCAAGTTGTGACCTTATGAGTTGGGTCATCCATATCGATAGGACTAACACCGTAATATCTACCGGTGTCGCCCATTCATCCCTTGAACTCATTTTCCTAGGGACCAAAGCCTTGTCAAAATGACCGTAGTCCCCGAGCTAGGCAGTTCTGTAATTGCTTTGTTGACGGTTCACTAATGAGGAGAGACTTCCCCACCTTCTTTCCCTTTTCTTTTCATTTTGATTCGCGTAACTCAACGACATCACATTCTCTAGCAATACTTTGATCTCCTATTATAACTCCAACCCATTCTCAATCAGGAATTTCATGGTAAGGCACCACAGAGCCAAAGCGACCAAAAAATCACCAAGGGCCGATCGACCGGAGAGGCGTTGTAAGCTGACATTTCATCCATGATCAAGAAGGATTAGATAAGGACTACCCTTTTTTCTCCTTCCCCGAGCTTAATAGGCAAGTCAATTGTCCTGATTGACTGTATCGGTTCTCCCGTAAATCCCTGGATTTTCATTTGGTAAGCAGATACATCCTTTTTTCTAATCTTCATCTGATCGAATGTATGTCGAAACAAGATGTTGATAGAGGTTCCACTATCCCTCGGGACTCGGCATACAAATGCTAGTCCAATTCCGATGGTTACCACCATCGGGTCGAGATTCGACGCTTCCGCTCCTTCAATGTCTCAATTTCAAAACACTATATCATCATTGAGTGTCCTTTGTTGCTGTTGGAGCACCATCTTCAATTGCAAAACAAGTTTCTTTTGGAGCGTGCTTTAGTGAACTCATGTATCGCTCCATCTTCCCCCAACTCTTTTATGCCAGGTGAGGTCCTTCGGAAATAGTGTCGATAACTAGTCTTTATTCTATCTGTTTGGATCCTTCTCCATTGGATCTAGGTGGCTCCTTGAGTACTTAGAACTTGAGGCCCAACAGGCTAGTTAGATTTTTGCGATCAAATACTGCTGTAGCATGTTGTTCCTAACCAATTCCTTAATCATATCTTTTAGATGTCGACGCTCATTCTTGTTATTCCCATGAGGCTCGTGGAAGCGGCTAAACTTCCCTGATTGCTTCTATCGTTAGATTCTTCCTCCCTAGGAGTCTTGTTGAATCGCTCTGTTCCTTAAGTTGCAAGGTAGATGTTCTCCAAGCTATCGTTCAATAGCATATGCTTCTCGGGTCTTAGGTTCCTGATCCGCATTCCATTCCCATTACTTCTACTAGTGTTCCTCTTTTTTCTCTTTTGATTTTCATCTTCCCATGCACTTCCTATCATGGCTTCATAATTTTTTTCCATCTTGGTTAATCGCTACCTTGCTTTGAACTATCTCTTTTGGTTGCACACAAGTAGTCTTGCCTTCCAAGGCGTTTCCTCTTCCAACCTAAAATACCGTCTCACCTTCAAAGTTGAACTCCTTTATAGTGGTTGGTTGTGTCATCTTAATACATCTTTCAATTTTTTTATCCAGATGGATAGCTCGGACTAAAGCCCTAAATACCATATCTTCATTAGGATTGCTCACTTCAGTAACCGTAGTATTAAACCGGTTAACATGGTTTTTAACGACTCATTTGGTCCCTGGAAAAGGCCAGATAGAGATATCACATCTTTTGGTTGTGCCATGTGAGGCCTGACCTATTCTAAGAATTTCCTTAGTAACTCGTCAGTTGTAGAAATGGATTTTGCTGGGTGTCTGGTATACCACATATAAGAAACATCTTCCAGGAAAATAGGGAAACATCTGCAGCGAACTGCATCTGTTAACCTAGCTCCGTCCACTTGCAAACTGTACTTGTACAAGGGTTGTTTGGGGTTCGTCATCCCATTGTAAGATGGCATGGTTGACATTGTAAACTTTAAGGAGTCTTCTATCCTTAAGATGTTTTCTTTAAACGGAGTTCGGCTTGGTGAAAGACCCCAATCATTGTCCTTCCTGCCCTCACTTTCTTCCATCAAGCATTTACCCTTGTTCACAATGAATGCTCACTAGTTTGTTAATTCACAAGTCGACCGTCAGAGGCTACGCCAAGCGTTTGGCTAAACAAACGGCCTTGGTTTATGAACTAAAGTCTAGGTTCTCCATTCTTTGAGTGAACCACTCCTGCAGGGTTCCATTGGTGCGTAATTGGCTTTATAGCGACAGTTTGAACTTCTTTTCCGGTGCTTTCCTTGCCCATGTCACCAATCAATTCCCGTCCTTTAGCATTAATTTTCATTTATCCTCAGAATCAGAGAGAAGCATCGCAATATTCCCTTGACGAGCCTTCGCTCTAAGGTTGAGGTTTGCGGCAGGTTGTCCTCGGGCAGGAGGGGTACTTCACTTACCTTCAATAACAATTCCAGTCGCTTCATCAGCTATCTCCTTTTTCTTTTGCTTTCCACCCCTCCTATTCAAGCCTAAGACGAAGGGATTTTCCTGTTCCATAGCCTCTACAGTTTCTAACCTAGTCCTCGAGGCAGTTGGTGGTTGCAACGGTAGTAAAGCATCTATTTTGTCCATAAGAATTTTTTTGGCTATCCGCCATCTTTTGGTTAAGTTGATCAACCATTTGGTTAAATTCTCCTGTCATCACAATTTCATGACGGGTAGAAGATTCTAGTGCCTGATTTCTAGTATTAATTCATGTTGGTAAGTTGGTTGCGTTATGACTTTAACATGCCAGTGGTTTGGTCTATCACTACCAAATGTTGCATCGATTAATCTCCCAGATGTTTTTCTCTTTCTTCCCGCCATGGATCTTCAATGGCTAGTCTTCAAATTCTTTTGAAAGTAGGATTTATGGTTCTAACTTTTGGACCTATCTGATCTAAAGTGGAGATCTAGATCTAAGCCCGGGTTCACTGGTTCTCAATGAAAGCACCAAAATGTCAACCTAAAAACGGATCAACACCTGGAGTGCGATGTGAAAGTATCAGCCCTATTAGAACAGAGCAAATATAATAGAAAAGTAGCAAACAAATAAATAGACATAGGGAATTTTTATAGTGGTTTGGCTGTTAACTAAGCCTACATCCACTTTATAGCTTTGATTATTGTTTGTATATGATTACAAGGTGTTTGAGAATGAACAAATCACAAGTACATGTGTTAGACTAATTCTAAGTCCTATAATTGCCTATAGGAACTGCCTTGGTGACTATTGAGTAGAGAAAGAGTTGAAGAAACGACAGGGCTTCCGTGTAGTAATGGCATAAACTAGACCTCTCTTAGTTGCTCTTTCATTTGTATTTATAGTGATAGCAGCCATCTTGGACCAAAAGCCCTCTACCAGAGAAGTCAACATAGTGACCCAAGATAGCACAAATGATGAGCACTTGAGTTAAGGGATGGATTGGGTGTCGAATTAAGATCCTGAATTAGGTACCAAACCTAATCCTAGGACTTTTGGTGATCAAACTATTTTGTATTGAGTTACATACTTCGTCTAGATGCTCTCCATGTAATTTTATAGATGATTAGTGCATTTTGGTCATCATTCTTCCATGACTTAGATTATCCTTTCATTTGGACCGCCATATCTTCATTTTAGATGATGGGCTCTCTGGAAATATATAAAACTTCACGAATATGCATAAGTGGACAAGGGAATCACTCTTGTAATGTGGGAAGATGCTATGATGCAGCATCTATATTTGGTACCAAATTAAGAGGCTTAATTCGGGCCAAAGATAATATTTAGCCAATTTTGAGTCTAAAATTTTCCAAGCTCTTCCTTTTGTCCTTCTGAGTGTCTTTGCCAAGTTTCAGGTCGTTCCGTCTTTGTGTTGACACTCAAGCTCTTATTAATTTCTGCGTGGTTAAAACCTGATTAACAACCAACATTCTACAATTAAATATTTAGGACTGATTTCAAATTTCCAAATCATATTATACGTATTATTTCTATTTTATTCATGTCTTCGAACCTTTACCCTATCTTACTTAGTTAGTGATCCCTATCTACTCAATTAATCACTGTTTTGTATTCATAATTCTTTATAAACTAAAATTTCAACAACATAAAAAATAGTTTTCATACAAATAAACTTATTACATTAAATTCGAAATTAGCATTTATTAGTCCATTAATTTATGAAACTATGGTCTATACTTGAGAAAATTTCACGCCTTTATCTACTTCCCCTCTCTCTCCTCCTCCTTTCCCTTTTGATCCTCTCCATGCCTTCTCCTCTAGCCAATCCACTCCTCCTTCTCCTTTGCTTGTCCCTACCCCAGATCCTATAGTGTAACTAGACCATTCTTATTCTCCTTGTATCCAACCATCTTCTCTTATTCCTCCTTTCTCTCCTCCTTAGGCATCCCTATTTAAGAAACTTCCTAGAAATGTTGGTACATACAAGCCAAATAAAATTGATCTTAAGTTCAATGATGCTAATGCTTTAATCCCACCTCTATAATTGCTTGAAAAAGAAGATGCTTTCTGGGGCAACCATCTTGTTGATTTTTTCTTCGATGAACCCCTATCTTTCTTTGTTGTATCTTACTTTTTAAGGCTTGCTTGGGCAACCTAAATGGTATTTGAATAAATCTGATGGTAAGCTATTTTTTTGAATTTAAGGATGAAAGAAGAAGGGTTAAAATACTAGAAGTGGACCCACTAATCATTAGAGGTAAGGTTTTCATCTTGTCTTAGTGGGATCCTTCTATAGATTTGTTCATAAGAAAGTGAAAAGTGTTCCACTTTGGTTTTTTCTTTCTGAAATTCCATCTGTTAATTGGACCTTGCTCGACATAGAATAGCCGGCAAGCTCTGAAGGAAAAGTAATTTGTTTTGATGAATCCACTAAAAGGCTTGAAAGATTTGAATATGCAAAAGTTTTAGTTGAAATTCCATGCACTAAGCTCTTGCCTGATCAAATTTGAGTTCAACTATCAAAAGAAAAACTGCAAATGTTAGTGTTGAATATGCTTGGAAACCAAATATTTGTGAAGTATGTAAGGTGTTTGGTCATGTTAAAGAGAAGAAAATGCAGTGAACTCCCAATGCCAAAGTAGTAGTTGTTGATCATGGTAAAATTAGTGAGAAGCAATCAATTCAGACTGTTGGTGAAAAAGGCTAGAGGTGGTCCTCTACGGTTGCTAAATATAAAAGAAAAGGAAAAAAATCATAGTAAGAGGCAGGTGTACAAGCCAGTCACATCTAAAGCCAGTCACATCTATTAAAAAGTGTTGAACAGGTAATGGAAGTAGTGTGAAGTATGAATCTAAGTCATGTATGAAAGTTACGAATAGGTTTGATGTGTTGGAAGGCTAAAAGGATGATGATGAAACAGTTTTAAGTGATATAGAAGAAGGTGATTATGTTGATTGGGAAAATATAAACAATAATGCAATTGCAAATTGAATAGATGCAACCTAGCCTTTATGCTCAACCAGTGTTGGTCCTCTTAGCCAATGTGCTAACTTTAAATGTCTTGAAAAGGAAGATAGTTCTATTCTAAGTCATGAAAATATTTCTTTTGATAAATTTCATGTCTCGCCCATACCTTCTACATGTTTAACCCCCTCTTTCTCTGAAATCTTGAATACTACTGTTATTGTGCACAAAATACCTCATGTTACCTCACCATCCACTGCGAAAAGTAAGACTGTGCCAATGCTTTTGAAGTATGTGCATCACATATAATACATGATAAAAATTTCATGTAAGGACATGCACATTAGTGCATGTAAACAATCTCTCCTATCTTGACAGAAATTACTATAAAACTCTAATAACTCAAACTTCTTCCAATTCAAATGCCAACAACCATTCAACTGTCACTTTACCCATCAATGCACAATTTTGTTTAAAGCTGCTTCATTGGTATGTGCTTCCCTTAAAATTCTAGATCAAAATTTCATGCAAGACCAAGCACATGTTTTCCATATAAACAATCTCTCCTCTCTTGACATCAGTAAATCTCAAGTTCATGTCAACCAGTCTTCTACCAAGGCATATGCAAATAACACTTCTACTGCCCTTCAAACTCAAAAGAGAATCATATCTCTCAGAGGAACTAGAAGTACATCCAAAGATAGGGATAAAGGCTAATCTTTTGATAAAGAAGCTATAAGTATTATTGCACAAACTCCTATTGATGGTTCCTTTAACATCATCCATCATCCTTCTGATAATTCCACTAATGAAAACATCTGTGCCCTTATATACTTTCAATCGTCGTGAATAACAAAATTTGTGACTAGAATATAAGAGGAGGGAATGATTTAGCCAAACAATAGGAAGTTAAAAATCTAATCCAACCTCAAACATTAGGCATGTTAGCTCTTCTTGAGAGCAATACAATGCGAATACCATTTATGTTGCTACTTCCTTCTTGGGAGTGTCACCACAGTCTTAGCAATGCTTCTTCTGGTATAATTCTATTGATCTAGAATCCTTCAATCTTCAAGGTTACCCCTATATCCTCTTGCAGGTAATCTTGCCACTATCATATTCATCACTCTGGATCCAATACTTTTTTTAGTGACTTTTATCTATGCAGATAATTTTTTTCTGTTAGACAAGCCTTCCTTGATAAGCTTCATTCTCTAAATCCTTATAGCATGCCCTGGCTTGCCCTAGGGACTGGAAAGCATGCTTTATTGTAAGATTTCAACTTTCGTAGGGATTAGACATGTCATTTGATCGTATGGGCTCGAAATGCGTAGAAATCAATTTAATGAATTTAATTAAAATAATCTGATTTTAAAAGATAACTGCTATATACAATGGAATTAGGGTTTGAAACTAGTTCCATTGAGCGTAAAAATATCGAAAACCTATAATAGATATATGGGATGACCTACTTTCATTTTGGAAATTCATACGATCTGTTATTCATTCTTATCTATCTTCGTCCATATAAATAAATTTCTTTTCTAAAACCCTAGCAACCATTTCTTATTTCTGTACATACTGTCATCTTTAATCTATTTTCTTCTTCCTCCTTCCCATGGATGGAAATCCAAAACCTTAATTTCAAATTCAAATTGAAATTCATACTCCTCAAACTATGTCATATTATATATCGTTGGAAAGATCTCAATGATCGCAATTAACTGCAGCAATTCTTTTTCTATGTGATACATCATTTGACCAGAAAACGATGAAGAACCTCGGTCGTACATTTCTAGGGTTTCCGATTCATAGGTGAATCGTCAATTTTACGATGATCAAAGGGTATGGGCTTATGGAGGTCGTCGAGAGGAGTGCATCCACAGGGTTCATTAGGGTCGGAGGCGCACGAAATCATTGGAATTGGCCTTGGAAAGGCGCGATGGCGCTGGCACCCTTGTTGGTCGTGGAGGCTGCGCGTGGGCTATGAAGGGGTGGTGGAGCACTTGGGTGATGGTGGAGGTCATGGATCTTGAAGCAGGTGGGTGTAGCGGTGGCGGCGAAGCAATGAAAGGTGGCGGTTGGTTTTACGAGTGCATGGTCGAGAGTTTGAGCATGTGGTTAGGGTTGGAGGTAACATGTTATTTACTGTTTAATCCTTTGTTTTATTTTAATTAAAATTTAAATATCTTAAATGTTCTAATATCAATAACTTTTCATACGAGCTCCGTTTGACGCGTGGTTTTCTCCATTGCGATCGTATCGAAATTCTGGACATTTGGGATCTGGTTTAGCTGCATTCTGAGACTGTTAAATTTTTAAGAATAATTTGGATTTTAAATGGACAACAAATCAAAGATGAGTCCATAAAGCCACTCACAACTACTAAACCATCTTATGTTAGTTAAATTAAATATTTGATGTGATTAGAAATTGATTGATTATTGTTTGGTATTTAAATTATCGTTTAAATTTAATTTGAATTTACATTGATTTATGATTTAATTGCCGTCTAATTAATATTGAAATTTAATTGGCAGTTAAATACCCGATAATGATAACTAGTTTATTTGTTGAAAATTATTGGTTGTTTCGAATGATGATTGCGATGGATTTTTAATTGCCGATATTTGGATGATTGGATATTATATTTATTTTATATGCTGTTATCACACTTCAAGTGTCGTAGTAATTGTTAGGAAAATAACAATGGGTTGAAATGATACATACCTGAATGGTCTTACAGATTAGGGAAAAATCGTTATAGGTTGAAATAATAAAATCGAGCGATTTTATGGATTTTGAATTTTTCTCGGGATTGCGGGTTGAAATGATATATACCAGTAAATTTGAATTTATTGCGGGTTGAAATGATATATATCTATATCACTTGACCATAGGATAGAAAATTATATATGGACACCAGATTGGTTAAATTAAATGATTTTAAATCCTTAATTTTTGAATCCAGTTAAATGAAATTTTGAAATAAAATTAGATATGTATGAACTGCATTATTTTAAAAATCCAATTTTTAATGTTGAACTTGAAATTGGCTTAAATGAATCGTTTATAGACTTAATTGAAATCTTAAAGTCGAATTTTCAAATATAAATGAATTTATCAAATTTGAGTTATTGTAAACGTTTGAATATTTAAATTTTGAAACCTATTGAATTTTGAAGTGGTTTACATTTGTAGTTCAAACATGGATTTGAAATCGATGTAAATTGAAATGGTTTTAATGAGAATTTGTATTGAAATATTTAGTCTTTTGAATTGAAGTTATTGAACTGAGATTGATTTAAATTGAATTTTGAAACTAAAGTTGATTTTAATGATTTGTGAAATTGGAAGAAACAATTCTAATTTGAAATTATTTTCAATATAAACTCTTTTAATATACAAAACTCTTTTAACTTATAAACTATTTTCTCATATAAGCCATTTTAATATATATTAACAATTTTTGATATATAAACTATTTTAATCTATAACCTATTTTTAAATATAAACTATTTTAATATATGTTTTTCAAATATATAAAAAATATTAATATATATATTAAAATATATAACCTATTTTAATATATAAATTATTTCTAATATCTAAACTATTTTAATCTATAACCTATTTTTAAATATAAACTATTTTAGTGTGTTTATATATATATATATATATATATATATATATATATATATTATTTTAAATTTATAAACAACTTTTAATATACGTATTTTAATATAATCTATTTTTAATGTATAACTATTCCAATATATAAACAACTGTCAATATTCGAACTGTCTGAAGTTGGAACTGTTATGATTTAGATTTAAATGATTTAAGTGTGAATATTTTGATATGGTGATCTAACCTATTTTCTAGTTATGATTTTGAAAATGAATATGATTAAAGTGAATATGATCTCGAAAGTGATATGATTTTGAAGTGAATATGATATTTTGATATCAAATATGAATCGTTTTGGAAACGTGAAAGAACCAACTGGTATGAAATAAGCGTTTGGTTGTTAAAGAGACCGGGATCGGATATTGTCATACTTTCTGCCAATACTGAAAACCACTTTAACAAATGTGCACGTGGTGGAGAATCCAAAACGAAGTAGGATGGTTTGGCGAAAGCTACTATATGAGGTATGAACGTTGCCCTGACCCCCTCGGGTCAGCTTGATATGACTAAAACAGGAGCTATACCGGGCCAAGTGAGGTCGCTCCATTATCGGACACATTTCTTCGATACCATATTTATTACTTTGAGATTGATTTGGTGGCCAACCCTCGATTGGGTTATGGGAGTCTATTTCGAGGTGGGCGGTAGTAGCTGCTAGCGTTACCACTAGTCCGGGAGTACAAACAGTAGAATCTTACCTAGCATTGCCTCGCGTGCCTTGTCATATGCCTTATCAAGCCCATTGCGACTTTGGTTTGCAACCGTACCTATGGAGTGCTCCCTGAATATCCTACTGGTTTGGTGATGCTTAAAGTATCTGTATAGACTATGGTATTTATATAAAAATGTGTTAAGGGGGATATGGGAAATGCTTTAACTCTATTTTAATGCTTTGCTTTACTATAGACATATTATAATAGTGTATTGAAGTAGGCATGTAGATAGTTTAACGGTTCCTTAGGAGATGGAATCCCGAACATCCCTTAAGTTATTGCACGCACGTTAGGCATTGGATAGGATATGTAAACCCCATAAACATCTCTGAAGTCGTTGGACTTATATTTATTTATTGTTGATTTAACTTACAAAAGATCTTTTAGTTCTGACTCGAGTATTTTGTCTTTTCATTACGCTTAGGTCAGCCTGAGCTTCAGTGTTGAAGACCTTATTCTTGGAGGACGAAGACGAAGATGTAGTACATTATTACTATTTATTATATTTATTCCGCTATATCATTTTGTTCCATGGCATTATTTATTTATTACTATTGTATGTATAACTCCGATTTGTATTGTGAAGGTGTAATCAAATGTTATTTGTAAACAGCTTCATGAACTATTTATTTGATTATTATATTTTGCCATTTCATTGTGAGATTCTGTGTTTTGTTTTCCTTTCTTTCCTCTTTTATTTTATTTATTCCAATAATAATCCTCCCTTTTGAATGGTTAGAGCTGACATGTGTGGATAATAGTCGATTTGAACCGTCCAAAAAGGTGGGTCGTTACAATTTGCTATCTTCTCCAATCTTGATGCCCATTAATTGAATTCAAATTTTAGGACCCTTCACAACTTTAACTTGATATCTAGTCTTCAAATGAATAATATATAATCTTCCATTTTATATTCTAGAATTCAAGAGCATGTGTTGACAACCCTAGTATCTCCTTATAACATATAGGTTCAGGCTAGGTGCTTGCTTCATCTTATTATACACCTCTCTACCACTAGGATAAGGAAGCATCGCTACATGCAATTATTTGAGAAAATTATCGTTCGGCTTATCATGGGGATAATAAACATCTTTCTTCTGCAAGCAGGATAACAATTATAAAGTCCATTTCTTTTTCCATGCAAGTTTACAATTATAAGGTCCTCATTCTTCCCAAAAATTACTTCAGATGATTAATTATTCACGTAATCACTTCCTTAGGTTTGGGTCCCTATTTTCTAGGAAAATAATTCCTATATCTTATAGCAAAGTGCAACTTCCTTTGAACCAAGGAGGGCTGGGAATAATTAACATGAAGAAATGGAACAATGTAGCAAATATAGTTCCTTTGTACAATGTCATAAGTAACGGCACCTCCATGTGGAAGATTTGGTGCCTTAAACATTATGTTGGAAAGAAGGATTTCTAGAATTTGAACTTAAAACCAAATCCTAGTTGGTTATGGAGAAGTCTTTGTAACTTATGGAGGAGCTGAAGTATCACTTTCAAGTATCTATATCTCATGATTCAAAGGCTTCCTTCGGGTGTTCTTCTTGGGTTGGCAAGGGGTGTTTCTCTAAAAGAAACCTAAGTTATCTAGAAATATTGCAATCTGGCATTCCCTTAAATGCTAAGCCAGCTGATTATATTGCTGAAGGATCTTTCACCATGCCTTATTGCAACAGCAATTAGAGTGAGAGAATTATGGCAGATGATCCCTTCTACCAAATTTTTTTCAAGAGAGCATGATAAGCTTGTGCACGGTGCAGAGAAAAAAGAACATTTTATAAAAACCATATATATGCTTCAGATTGTTGATTGTGTGGTAGATCCTTGGCGTTCTAGGGTTTGGAACAGTTCTAGTGATTTAAGGCAAAACTTCTTCATGTGGAGAGTTATAAAAAAATGTACTTACCCAGCAAAAGCTCTCTCATTCTGGATTGCTAAAAAGGTCCTACTGCGTTTTTCGTAAATAATCTTATGAATTTAACTTGCATCTATTTTTTAAGTGCTCCTCTTCTGAAATTTGGAACGATTTCCTATATTTGAACTTTATAAATTTGTTTGATATTCTTATTAGAGATTATTGGTACTTAATTTCCTAGCTATTAGATGGAGGAACTACAAAACTAGGGTTCTTCTGCTAACTTTGAGGATTTATTGAATGAAATATGGAGAGAGAGAAATTTAAGGATGTTTGAAGAGGTTGAGAGAAATGGAAGCGTTATCAGTATGGAGTGTGCTAAAAAGATTATGAGGAAAATATGAGCTTGGGGCTATGATCTTTCTATTTCCATGGAGGATAAGATACTATATGAATATTGGAATAGTTTTTGTATGTACTTATTTTTGTTTGCTACTGGTTGTGTAGTATATTGTTACTGTGTGTGATTGTAAGTATTCTTTCTTTTGAAATAATATAGAGGTAAGGATCATCTTCAAAATCTCTCTTAACTTTCAAAAGAACACCATTTAAGTCTATTACAAAGATTGAACTTCAATAGCATTCCAAAATAACATCTTTCTCTTTATTAGACATTCATTATTTTAAAGATATTTCTAGTTACAAGACAATTATTATATAGACTTCAAACCACAATGTATTAGCATGCACGCCAAATTTATAATTTCAAATTGTTATATTACCCCAAAGATATATGTCAACATCTATTATTATATTACTCGAAATATAATGTCACCTAACCAATTACTTTTTATAACTTTGTTTAAGTCTTATTTAAACTCCTATAATATTTTGCAATTTTTTCTTGTCAGTCCCAATTTATTTCACTTTCTTTACCATTTGAAATTCAATAATATTTTATTTTTATTCAAACAAATAGAAAATTGTAAATGTAAAATTCTCATGCTCACATTAATGTTTGTTCTTATAACATTCACAAAATTATCCTAACTCGTTTATTAACTAACCTCATGTAATTCCATCAAATTATTAAAACATCTTCTATAACTTTAAACTATAAAAAGTGGAGTAGACCAGGATAACTTCTATCCTACTAATTTCTAACTAGATTGCTGATCCTAATTGATAAAAGTCTATTTCAGTTATTATTCTCTACATTTCCTTATGCGGTAATGTTCTTTCTACCTACATTATTGGGCATTCTTACCCTTCTATTCCCACTACCTATTTTAATAAAGTTCCATTGCCATTTATTCCCCTTTTTTGAAAGAAATTAATAGAAAGAACTTTCAAATTTATGAAATAGAAGAAAAAAATCATCAAGTCCAACCTACGCTTTATTTACATTTGTTCTAAAAGAAAAAAATCATCAAGTCCAACCTATGCATTATTGTACATTTATATTAAAAATGATGAATCCCTTGCTTCAAAAATCGAAAACTTTTTGACTCAAATAATTTTAAACTAGAATTTCAAAAATGGAAAAAAAACCTTTTTACCAAAAAACTTTTAGTCAAAAACTTTTGACTCAACAAAAATTTTAAATTATAAATTCTCACATTTCCTTGCTTTTTCAAAACAACTTTCCAATAAATCCCTTGAAAAACCTATTCAAAACTTTTCAAGGAATTTTCCATAAACCTTTTATCAAATTCTTTCTCGTATGGTTGGGTTTAAAAATTGATTTAATTTTCCTTTCTTTCGAACATTCTTCTTCCCAACTCAGTCTTTACAAAATTCCGGTTATCCGTTCTTGGTGACTGATGTACGCCTTCTTTCAAGAACTTGCTCCACTCTTTCTTCACATCTTTCTTTACTCTTATCATTCCTTACCACTGAATGTTTACAACACATAAATTCTTATCTCATCCATTTTTATGTATTGGAATAGGCCAACTAGTCTTTGTCTACATAATTAAGGCTATATAGTTTACCATAATGATGATTATGCTACCTTATAATATCTAATTACTTCCTAACATATTTATTTGCTATTTCTATAAATTTCAATTGTCCGTAATAAATGGTTATTATCCAAATGGACAATTTTTAAGGCATTTATTTATTCATTCTAATTACATATTATGCTTTCCTTATCTATCCATAATTACTATAATAATCTCTTTAATCGGTCCTATTAATCCATTTACATCCTTTTTAAATTCATGTAACTCCCCATTTAATTTGGAGTTACAATCTTTTCCGTGTACATTCCTAAGATAGTATTATATGCTGAACTAAAGATTTTCTTAGTATGTTTGTGTATATTTAAAACAAGTGTGTGTAAATAGTAGGACGTTTGAAAAATGCTTTCAAAAATAACAAAGACGCCATTCAAAAGTGTAGTTATCCCCATTGATGTGGTAACCAAAGCTCTGATGGCAAATTCAACAACCCGCCATGAGAGAGGCCTAAATTTTGATCCAGAAAAGGCCCATCAAAACATAGACACATTCCAAAGTTGGCTATTGGTTGGTAAAAAGAACAATACACGGAGCTATTTATCTACACATTTAAAAACTCACAACGGAAGGATAAAATATAATATCAGAATAGTACCCATTTTATATAAATTCAAATGTCATAAAAACATAACACACTACCACAAACAATCATTGGAAGTATAATATTCCATAGTTACAACATCATTTAATTGGTATAATAGAAATAATGGAAATAACACAAGTAGATAAATAGTAACTTCAACAAGCCTGCGTCTTTGCCACCATCTACAAAAATCTACATCAATATCTCTAACTTGTGTTGTAATGAGGTGGGAGTCAGAACGACAAATGTCCAGTGAATAAAATATCGAACCTTTCTAAAATAGTACTTGGGTAATATAATTTTAAATTAGAATATGTCTTACATTTTTAACCATATTGTAAGTTTTCTTACTATAAGACTTAAGGCTTTCTGAGTGCATTATTATTTCAACCCAATAACCTATGTCCACTGTTAATAATGTCTTAACAATATAATAGAGTACCCAAGCCAATTAATACCTTTTAACAAAAATTAGGCAGACTCTGACCATATAATCCTCACTCAAGGGAGCTCCACGTCATTTAATGCTGATCCCAAGCCGGACTCCTCTTCGGTACTATCTAGCTGAAATTGCATGGAATCTCTTTAGGCAACTTGCTACTTCAAATCTGAAGTAGGCCCTCCTCGAGATATCCTCTATCGTGCCCAACTATAACCATTTAATACTTCTTGCACCGGGAAGAGGCAGTCCCTCATGAAACCACTTAATATTTTCAATCCCTGAAGCAGGTCGTTCGTTGTATGAACCGTAACCGATAGTGATGTCTCACTTTAGTTCGACTATTCATAGGTATTGATAGCCAGATTAAATGGACAGGTTTAACCTACAAAATTGGGACTAATCTCGCATCCTTCATGTTTACATATTATAGGCGATGTCTCACATCAGCCTCAAAGTCACACTGCTGGTAGCCAGATTAGCTGAGCAGATTTCTATGTCTTTTAATTGACCTCGCATCCCTATAACATAGTCATAATCTATAACACTCTTTTAATATATTATCACACATCTCACCGCATACTTTTTAAGGCTTTATAACAAACTACTAATTTTGTCTCTACAATTAATTACTTTCATAAGGGGGATCTAATGATAATTAATATTATATTAACTATGCAATTAATACATTATATCATATGTTATTTATGCTAATATATATGTATTTAAATACGCACCTAATACATTTCTAAATGTGCAAAAAATGCACCATAAACTAACGTTTAAATGTCAAACCTCAAATTTATACGAGTTCAATTCTATATCAATAAATATACCACAAATTCAATATCCATTATTCAATCAATATACTTGTATAAAATAGAACCCACCCCAATTTATTTATACTAAAGTAGAAGAATCAATCAAATATAGATTCATGCAATTCAAATACTTTTATACTCTACTTAACTCCTTTTTGCATGAAATTAGAAAAATGGAATTTCTATTTAAATTGCAAAAATAGGCGGTGCAAACTACGAATAAAAGAATTCATACCATACATACAATTTCCTTGTATATTCTTTTTAAAACCCTTAATCAGATCCAAAGAAAAAGATAGGACGTGGAATCGAATGTAACACATTAAAGCTACAACACCTACACAAATTCCATTATTTTTATTATAAAATATTATAGATTTTAACATAATAATTGACGTTCCTCTTTGGGGGAATTTTGGAGGTTTTAATGTGTTGTTTTCTTAAACCAAAATTCACTAAAGCATATATCAAATCCAAATCATACTTTGCAATTACTAACATAAGAAAGACTTAGATTTCCAATCACAAAAAGATCCATAGCTCTTTCTCTTGTATTTGCATACGCCTACTTAAATCTCTTTTTACATTCTTCCTTTAGAAATATACAACAAGTGTTTGAGTACTTAGACTCAAAATTTCAAGAATTGGAGGAGAATAAAATCAAAAATTGAATATTAAAATCTAAAATTCCTTACCTAAAACACTAGAGAATTTTTGAATATTAAAGAAGAAAGAAACTAGCATAGCTTTGCTTGGTTCCCAAAACAATTTGTGAATAAAAGTGAGGGGCTAAGCTATTATGTATAGTGGTTAGAAAGCATAAGAACCATCGGATTTAAGTCATTTTAGAATAACAAATATGAGTCGTTGAATTATTGAAAAACCTAGCCTTCATTAATAAGGACTGGTTGATCGCTAGAGGTCGACTGTCCCATGGTAGGTGGTCGACTGGTGATCCTATTTTAGGAATGTTTTCCTACTACCGTTGATTAATTTATTTTATTCCTTAATTAAACTTTTAATGTTAACTTTGATTTTATCAATTTGATTTTGAATTCCATTTAAATTATTTTGAATCCAAAAACTTCAAATGTCCACAACTTTTCCGTTTGAGCTTCATTTTCAAAACATTATATATGGAAATTGATCAGAAAATCGTCTTGATCACAATGGCATAAGTTCTTTGGTCAAATTCTAACTTTTACAAAATTTCCATATTTAACCTTATTATTAATTATTAATTAATTATTTTCTTATTAGTTAATTTATTTTAATTAATTCTTTTCGTATTAGTTAATTTCTTATTAATTTTTATGGGGTGATACAATTATTAACGTTTGAAAATTTAGAATCAAAATTAATTAACCAATTAATTAAGGAAAGAACTATATAAATAAGGAAAGCTCTACCGAGGTCAACAACGGTGTTGGACTGGTCGACCACTAGTAGTTGAATGTTCCAAACCAAGTGCTTGACCGCTCATCGCTTTCAGTGAAGGGTTTAGGTAGGCTGAACGGTGCAGATTTGATAATATTTGATTAAACTATTCTGGTTGCTTTCTATCCCTATAAATAACACAGCAATCCTAAAGCATAATTCATTAGTAGTAAGCTGTATGTCCAAACTCTATCTAAATCTCTATCTCCTCTAAAACAAATTTCTCAAATCAAAATTTCTCCGAAACCAAATTAAAATTAAAATCAAGAGATTGAAGAAGAAGATATTAAATCAAATCAACAAGAGTTCTACACAAAGTTGAGGCAATTCCAAGTGTATTAAGGAGGTGATGGCATTTTAGAGGTGAGTGGGTTCATAATTAGTAAGTTGGTTTACATGTAATTTACTTTGTTATACCCTATTTGAGCTAGAATTGTTTTAATTTAAACTAGACACACTGTTTATTTAGATTGGGAATTTCACAATAATTATAACCTATATGGATATGATCCCTTTCTTTTAATCCGGATTTAGTAATGAAATCTACTGGATAATAATTGATTCTAGTTGAATACACCCTTTTTGTCAAATTAAATATGAATTTATATAAACCTATTAATACTAAACCAAAGTTAATGTTGATTTACTAAAATCGAATATGAGGTTATACCAAAGTTAGGTTTGTTTGTTTGATTGGTTGCTATGGTTGTTAGTAACTCAATGATAGGTATGTTTTGCTGTTTGAAATTAAAATCTTTGCTGGGTTATTAAATTATCTTTGCTTTTAAATTTCGAGGACGAAATTCTTTTAAGGGGGGAGGAATGTGACGATCCGGAATTTTGGGCAATATCAATTTAATAATATTTATTGATAATTTAATTGGATTGATAATTTTCCTTTATAATTTTAATTTAAATTAGTAAATTTGATCTTTAAAAGGCTAATAAATATTTAATCTGGCAATATTTATTTATATCTTTTCTAACAATTCAAAATTTGGTAAAATTATCTTTCAAAGCTAATAAAAATATGTTCTATTTATAATGTATATATTGGTATATATATTGTGAATAGAAAATCTTTTGTTTAAATAAATGATTTATTTTCAAATTGTAATATATTTGTGTATGCATATGTTAGATTTGAAGTTGTTTTGAAAGTTAATATAATAATTCTCTAACTAATATCAAAAATATTTTCTATTTAAAAAGTATATGTATATTTGTATATATTTAAGTTTGGTTTGAATTTAATTAAAGTGTTTCAAATTTTAATATATATATATATATATATTGTAATTTGGAAAGTATAATATATATAATACTTTTTGAAAGGATATTTGGTATTTAATTTATATCTCTTAAACAATAAAAATAACTATTTTGGATTTTAAAAATATGTGTATAAGAATTTGTTTGTATTATAATTGGTTTTATAATATCTTCTTTAAAAGTAATTTATATATGCATATATTATGATAAATGTATATTAATTAACAAATTAAATATGAAAATTTTATATTAACATTTAACATAAATAAATAGTTTATTTAATGTGCTTAAGGACATGTGTTAACATATAAGGGTCTAGTTTAACAAATATCACCTAAGTAACCTATCTACTAACAAGTGGCAAATTTATACTTAACTAAATTTAGATTTTATTAAATATAATACTAAAGAAAATAATGAGTAATTCTTTCAGCTAAAATTTTATCTCATCTTTGAAACCTGAAAACAAACCAAAAGAAATAAAAATCATAAGAAATAAAAATTGGAAACCAAAATCTATGACAAGAAAAATCAAAATTTCCAAAGCCTGTAAACAAAATTTTCAAAACCAGAGAATCTTTTCAAAAGGCTTCAGTTCGATTCACTTTCCAACTGAGCTTGAAGCTCAGGATTCAACAATTAACAAGCATGCAACAGGAATTCAAAATCAATTTAATAAGTAATGCAACAGCAAGTAAAATTCAAAACAGATAAGTTCAAAATCAACCAAAACTGGAACAAGAAAATCTATTCTCTGCTTCCATAGAATTTAGGTGAGCAAACATTCTTTAAAAACAGTTTAATTTGGATTTATATCTAATGCATGTGATGATATTGTTTTGAGTGGAAGTTCTTTTGCTTGAATCTATTTGAATTTATATATATACAGAGATCAGACATCTATGTATATATATACAGACCTGCTAACATATATGTGTGTGTGTGTGTGTGTGTGTGTGTTACCAGGTCTGTATATATATACATAGATGTCTGATCTCTGTTGTTTCACAGTTCTGTTTGGCTTTTGAAAATTCAAGTATCTTAATCAAACCCATATTAGCCTCCGATATTCAAATGGAAATTGTTTATTGAAGTCTACTGATGTTTATTAACATAGTTTTGGATTAAAAATTCAACAAATAATTTTAAAAATGGAAACAACAGTAAAATTCATATTTATGATAAAAATCAACAACCTTAATTTCTGATTGGGATTACAGGAATTTATTCCTGATGGAAAATCACTAATTTTTATCTACATTTCATGATTTTTAATTTGATATTCGATTGGAATTTTTGAAGTGAACGTTTTCGACATTTGGTTCGACTGCCGTTGATTGGCACGGTGGATGGAGGCAAGGTTGTAGTCGAAGGTGGCTGGGAGGTTGCCGATGGTAGGAAAAATACTTTGGTATTTTTCAAATGGCCGTGGTGGCCGGAATTGAGCGAAGTAGGGTTTGTCTTTGATTTGGGTAGGCCGTGTATTTGAGGTAGATGCGGCGATCGTGGTTGATCGGAGGGGATCGCGGTGGTGCGAACGGGTGCTGGGTAGGGCGACGAAGCTTCGGTGAAGGGGTCAGGCGATCTCGAGGTCGGAGGCGTCGTAACGATGAATTTTTCTAGCCATGTGGTTTCCTATTTGATTGAGATGCCTCGTTTTCGTCACGTGGGATTTTCGTGCGATCTGGGTACTCGTTTGTGGTTGTGTGGGTTCTTATGGTTGTCGAAGATAGCCGCGATGACCTCTGGTGGTCGGAATAGCTGGTGGACGTGCACGCATACGTTTTGGTGCTAGGTGAAGATGCTAGTTTGGAACGAAGGTTTGGCTCGAGGCTTTCTTCCTTTTCCTCATGTTCGTCTCGAAGCATTTGAGTGAGGTGTTTGTCTCGGGGTATGCTCGTGTTTAGTTAAGGTTTGACTCGGGTATAATGATATGTTAATCTGGGTTAAACAAAACAATGTTTGTAAAAATAAGATCAAGTTTAAGTAAAGTAAAAGAAATTTTTTGTAAAAAGAAATCAAGTTGAAATTGTAAAGGTAAGTTCTTTCAAACAAATGGAAATCAAGATTTAAGGATTTTTTAATTTAATATATTCTCAAACTTAAAGTGTATAAGATGGTTGATTTTTAAGTAATTAACTAAATTAATTTTGAATTGAATTCAAAAGATGTTTCAATTTAAAACATTAGATCAAAGTTTTAAAAGATTTGAACAAGTTTTAAATAAGCATGTTTTAAGCAGTTAAGTTATATTCAAAGTAATGTTTAAAATATATTTCAAATTTATATATTTAAATAGATAATTTTAAAGAATATGATAATTAAGATTTCAAAGATAAATATTTGTTTAATTTAATTAAACATGTTTGAAAAGAGTTTTCAAAGATTTTTAAGTATATAAAAAATTAAGAGTTGGAATTGTTTTGTTTAAAGTAAAATTTTATTTCAAAAATATAATAGATTTCTAATTTTTTTCTAATGAAGTTAATAATTGGAATAAGTATTTAAAATAAATGAAGAGTTTATCTTTAAAGGTTGAGACTAATTAGGGATAATTAGATAATGAAGTAATTAAAGTTTAATTACTTATTTATAATTAGAATAATTACTTAATGAAGTAATTAGTGGATGGTTAATGAATTAATTAGAGATTAAATGATGATTAATTAGTGGATTAATTAATGTAATTAATTTTAGGTTAATTAATAAGTCTAATTAATTAAAGATAAATCATTTATGATTAATTAATTGTAATTACTTAGTAATGTAATTAATGGATAATTACCGAACGTAATTAAGAAAGAGAAATTACTTATGGAAGTAATTAGTGGGAAATTACTTATGAAAGTAATTGAATGGAGGTGATTAAGTGTAAATCACTTGGTGTTATTAATTAAAGGACTAATTAATATAATTGATTAAAAAGTTATTTAATTAATTAAAGAGTAATTAATTAATTAATTAATTAAAGGATTAAGGTTAACTAATGATGTGATTAATTACTTGTTAAGGTAATTAATTAAGAGAGTAATTGACTAATGAAAGTAATTAGAGGATAATTACTTATGGAAGTAATTAAGGGTTAATTACTTAGTTAATTTGGTTAATTAATTAATGTGATTAATTAATTAATTAATGTGATTAATTTAAGATTAATTACTAAATGTAATTAATTAAAAATGTGATTAATTAATAAAGTAATTAATTAAGGATTATTAATTAATGTAATTAATTAATGATTACTTAATGAAGTAATTAAGGATTAATTCATTAGTGTAATTAATCAAAGGATTAATATAATTAATTAAGGAGTTAATTAATTAAGGTAAGTAATTATAAGATGATTAATTACTGTTTAAGATTAATTAAGACTAATTAACGAGTGGGATTAATTAAAGATTAATTAATTAAATAAAAGGTTAATTAATTAGTAAGGATCATTAATTAATATAATTAATGAAATTAATCAAGGTTGATTAATGGAAGTAATTAAAGTATGATTAATTAATTGTAATTAATTAAGGATTAATGTAATTAATTATAGTTAATTAATTAATAGAATTAAATAGAGTATCATTAATTAATGTAATTAATGATAGTAATTAAATGTTAATTACTGTATATGGTTAAGGATAATTAATTTGTAAAATTAATTAATGGCTAATTACTTAATGTAATTAAAGGATAATTAATCAAGGAAGATTAATTAAGGTAGATCACTAAGAGATGATTAATTAATTAATTGGTAATTAATTAATGATAAGTAAGCAGGATTGAAGTAATCCAAGTGATTAAAGGTTAGTAATTAATTTAATTAAAGGTTAATTAAATAAGAGTGAATCAAACTGCTTATGGATGATTGATTGATATTGGATGATTAAATGATATTGAATGATTTGGATATGATATCTCAGATATGTGATATGGCTGCTTTGTAAGATGATTGGTTGATATGAATTATCTATCTATGATATTGTAAATCATCTATCTGTTTATGTTATTCTGAATATAATTTTAATTTTTTAAACCCTTAACAACTTGGATATTAAAATGGCATTTTGGATTTCGGTGAGACCGGGATCGGATTTTCTAATTTGGATATCCGAAAACCACATCGATCTAGATTAAACATTAGGTCATGAATCCAGGTGGAGTTCAAGATGAAAACTCGAGGTGTAAGAACTATTTATCGTTAAAACTCTGAGGGTGATTCCAAGATGAGTTAACAGGAATAATACTTTCAGGTTCGAGATGGTGATTCAGAGTGCAAGGGCTATGGTCGTTAATTCTGAGGGTAATTTCAAAATAAGTGTAACGAGATAGTGCCTTTAGTTTCGTTCGAACCCGGAACGAACTTTTATGGAACGAATGCTTTCATAACATCGTCAGGTGGACAATGAGCATACCAAGATAGATGTGTTCTATAAAGGTAATCGTAGCCTCAAGCCTCATCAACCGGGAATGGCTAAAACAGGGGAGGTGCAGCAAGGTTAAGTGGGTAGCACCCAAGTAGGACGAGATTTACCCCTGTCTAGAGGTACCTTTCTATTTCGGCTTAGTGTGTGGTTGGTCGCGCCAACCACGGGGTGGTCTTGTTTGGGACTGTCCAGTAAGGGATAGTTTCGGCCTTATGTTGTAGAGGATTTAGGGTGGATCCTCGGTACAGTGATCTAGGGCCCATAATGTGACGGCGGTACCCCAGTAGCCCTGCCATTGATGGAAACCCATTCTTCCTGCGTGCCCTTACGGTTTTGATTGTATTACCCACTTTTGTGGCTAATAGCTGGGATTTAATGAATGTAACAATTTCGGCTATTTTCTATTTACTTGAAAACCCTATTATAATATCAGTGGATTTCCTATCAAATGTTTTGGTTAGCGTAAGGTAAAAACTTTTCCATGTTTATATGTGGGAAGTCTTACGTGATACCTTCTTTTCAAAGGTTTTCAAAGTTAAACAATTTTAAACCGTTTACTCACACCAGACCCATGTTTGACCCAAGTATTTATTTTCTGTTTTATTAAACTCTTGGGTACTCATATTATGCATGAGTAGTCGAGGGATTCAGGATAGCTTTGACGAATTTTGGAGGAGATTTGGAGCAGGAGGCTTCAGCGTGTAGATATATAGTGGTTCCTCTATGTTTGTACTGTGTTTGTATCTCTGTGATACCTTGAGTTGTATAAATAGATAGCTGTTTATAACTGTCTAAATTGAGATGTATAAGTTGTGTAACTCTGATGTATATGATGCTATGTAATATTTTATGTGATATATTGTATTTCACTCGTTCTGCTGTGAGAATCTATTATTGTTATGTTTCTTCTTTCCTATCTTTTCTTCTTCTATCCCTTTCTTTCTTATATCATGATGCATCTTTCTGGCATAAGAAAGTCGGGTCGTGACAGTTGGTATTAGAGCGCTAGGTTGAGTGAATACCTAGGCTTTGGAGTGATTTCTATCTTTCTTGAGAGAGCGTACTTATGTGTGTGTGTGTATTAATATATCCACCTGATTTGTTGGATTACCCATTCGGGTTTTCCAACATTAGTTCTAGAGGTAGATGGAGCAGTGATGTGTGTGTAACACGACTACTACTAATGGAAGAGTCTCGAATGTTTGAGGTTGGAAGTGTATTTGTCGAGACTGTAGACCCAATACCGTCTCGAGTAAGCTTTGTAGCTTGGAGTAAGGATTTCTCTGATCTCCGAAGGAAATCTTTTTAAATATTTGGAGTCCATCTTTGAAGTGTAAGTTTGGTTGCGCTCAGGTGAGCGGGTTTTCTAGAGTTTGGATCTGTCGGGTGTGCGAAAGCAAGTGATGGTACCTTGGCAACCGTAGGAAAGAGTTTTGTCTGTTTCGGGATATGAGACTAAGGTTTACAAGTTGCTTCACTACGGCATAGTCTCATTTTCACCCCTTAAGGAGAGTGAGATGTTAATGCTTGGTTTGGAGCCCTTCTTGAGAGGATCTCTGCCCATCTTGGTGGGTCTTTTGCGTAGTTAGTTGATGGTTTTGGGGTTCGGGGAGCCTTTGGATGAAGAGGTCTTTTGTTAGCTATGGTAGTTGTGCAGCTTAGAGGTGTTTGTGTGCCGACAAGAAGGTCTTCTGGCTTAGCAGTGTCCTAGAGATAGAGTTTGGAAGCAGTAGTGTCGCATGTTTCTCCGATGGTTCAGGAATCTTTGTGGTTCTTCTATCAGTAGTCCGAGCAGATGGTGAATGCTTTCTTGAAGGGTTAACCTTGTTTGGAGAAGCTTAAGGCTGTTCTAATTGGTAAAGAGAGAAGAGTTTCTTTGAAATCCGAACTAGGTAGGATTGTAAAAGTGACTTGCGACTAGTTTGGGTATTCATCTTGGGCGATCTTTTGTTTGAGATTGAGACTTCTCATGTGGAAATAGGAGCTGCTGAGTAGTCATAGATTTTTCCAGATGTCATCGAGGAAGTCGGAAGTTTGTCTGCATCTGGAATTGAGTTCCATATCGATTTGGTTCTAGAAGCGATACCGGTGGTTAGCCTGGTAGTAGGATGGTTCTTCGAGAGAGAAGAATTGGTGTAGCAGCTTAAGAATTTTTGGAAATGGATTGGTCAGATCTAGTTTTCAAGTTTGGATTCTGCTGTAAGTTGTGTGACTGAGTCAGATGGGTCACTAAGATTTTATGGATCTGATGAACCGTGTTTTCGGGAAATATTGGATAAGTATGTGATCGTGTTTCTCATTAGCATTCTCATCTATTCTAGAATCAGAGTTGTGCAGCAGAAGCGAGGTAGCAGCTGTGCGAGGAAGGAAGCAAATTCAGTCTGATATTACTTAGGAAGTAGAGCTTGTGTTCTAGATATCGGCGGATCTTGGAAGAACTTTCCGTTAAATAGGAACCAGGAATTGGTTTGTTTTGGTCCAGTTGTTTCTGAAAGCATCATCATAGGTTGATCTGATCAGGAAGAAGATAGGCAGCCTAGGATCGTCACAAGGAGTTATGGGGATAAGATGAATAAATCTGAAAATCGAAGTTGGAGACTTCGTTGTTGTTAAGGTTTCTCAGGTTAAGAGAGTAGTATGATTGGGTACGATTGAAAGGCTAGCTCCGAGGTATTTGGGATTTCTTATCTGTGTTCTTGACAGGATAAGTTCTCTTGTCTATAGGATTGAATTTCCAGTTTGGATGGTTGGGATTCAATGTATTTCATGTATCTCTACGGGAGTACGTGTATGGTCTATCTCTGGTTGTGGAATCAGTAGTTCAGAAGGATTTGGAAGTTGAGCTAGACATGAGTTTGGTCCGATGTTTTTTTCAGATTGGTGGATCAAGAAGAGAGAGTACTCTGGATCATAGTGGTATTGTTAGTTTAGATTCTGTAGCGCGAGTCTCCCATTGATTTACACTTGGGAAACTCTAGATAGTGTCAGTAAGATCTATCCTGATTTGTGTCAAGACAATTAGTTAGGTTTTTCTGTTTGATTAGTTGCTATGGTTGTTAGTAATTGGATGATAGGTATGTTTTGTTGTTTGAAATTAAAATCTTTGCTGGGTTATTAAATTATCTTTGCTTTGAAATTTCGGGGATAAAATTCTTTTAAGGGGGGAGGAATGTGACAACCCGGAATTTTGGACAATATCAATTTAATAATCTTTATTAATAATTTAATTGGATTGATAATTTTCCTTTATAATTTTAATTTAAATTAGTAAATTTGATCTTTAAAAGGCTAATAAATATTTAATCTGGCAATATTTATTTATATCTTTTCTAACAATTCAAAATTTGGTAAAATTATCTTTTAAAGCTAGTAAAAATATGTTCTATTTATAATGTATATATTGGTATATATATTGTGAATAGAAAATCTTTTGTTTAAATAAAAGAAGTATTTTCAAATTGTAATATATTTGTGTATGTATATGTTATTATTTGAAGTTATTTTGAAAGTTAATATAATAATTCTCAATCTAATGTCAAAAATATTTTCTATTTAAAATGCATATGTATATTTGTATATATTGAAGTTTGGTTTGAATTTAATTAAAGTGTTTCAAATTTTAATATATATATATATATATATATATATTGTAATTTGGAAAGTATAATACATATAATACTTTTTCAAAGGATATTTGGTATTTAATTTATATTTCCTAAACAATAAAAATAACTATTTTTGATTTTAAAAATATGTGTATAAGAATTTATTTGTATTATAATTGGTTTTGTAATATCTTCTTTAAAAGTAATTTATATACGCATATATTAAGATAAATGTTTATTAATTAACAAATTAAATATAAAAAATTTATATTAACAAGTGGCACCTAAGTAACCTATCTACTAACAAGTGGCAAATTTGTACTTAACTAAATTTAGATTTTATTAAATATAATACTAAAGAAAATAATGAGTGATTCTTTCAGCTAAAATTTTATCTCATATTTTGAAACCTAAAAACAAATCAAAAGAAAAAAAACTGGAAACCAAAATCTATGACAAGAAAAATCAAAATTTACAAAGCGTGTAACCAAAATTTTCAAAACCAAAGAATCCTTTCAAAATGGCTTCAGCTGGATTCACTTTCCAACTAAGCTTCAAGCTCAGGATTCAAAAATTAATAAGCATGCAACAGGAATTCAAAATCAATTTAACAAGTAATGCAACAGCAAGCAAAATTCAAAACAGAGAAGTTCATAATCAATCAAACCTGGAACAAGAAAATCTATTCTCTGCTTCCTTAAAATTTTGGTGAGTAAACATTCTTTAAAAACAGTTTAATTTGGATTTATATCTAATGCATGTGATGATATTGTTTTGAATGGAAGTTCTTTTGCTTGAATGTATTTGAATTGATATATATGTGTGCGTGTGTGTGTGTTAGTAAGTCAGTATATATATACATAAATGTCTGATCTCTGTTGTTTCACAGTTCTGTTTGGCTTTTAAAAATTCAAGTATCTTAATCAAACCCATATTAGCCTCTGATATTCAAATGGAAGTTGTTTATTGAAGTCTACTTATGTTTATTAACATGGTTTCTGGATTAAAAATTCAACAGATAATTTTAAAAATGGAAACAACAGTAAAATTCATATTTATTATAAAAATCAACAACCTTAATTTCTGATTTGGATTACAGGAATGTATTCGTGATGGAAAATCATGAATTTTAATCTACATTTCATGATTTTTAATTTGATATTCAATTGGATTTTTGAGGTGAACGTTTTTGACATTTGGCTCGACTGTCGTTGATTGGCATGGTGGATGGAGGAAAGGTTATAGTCGAAGGTGGCTGGGAGGTTGCCGATGGTAGGAAAAATACTTTGGGATTTTTCTAATGGTCGTGGTGGCCGGAATTGAGCGAAGTAAGGTTTGTCTTTGATTTGGGTAGGCCGTGTATTCGAGGTGAATGTGGCGATGGTTGTTGATCGGAGGGGATCGCGATGGTACGAATGGGTGCTGGGTAGGGTGACGAAGCTTCATTGAAGGGGGCAGGCGATCTCGAGGTCGAAGGTGTTGTAACGATGAAGTTTTCTACCCATGGTGGTTTCTTGTTTGATCGAGATGCCTCATTTTCGTCCCGTGGGATTTTCGTGCGATATGGGTGCTCGTTTGTGGCTGTGTGGGTTTGTATGGTTGCCGAAGATAGCCGCGATGACCTCCGGTGGTCGGAGTAGCCGGTGCACGTGCACACGCACGTTTTGGTGTCAGGTGAAGATGCTGGTTTGGAACGAAGGTTTGGCTCGAGGCTTTCTTCATTTTCCTCGTGTACGTCTTGAAGCATTTGAGTGAGGTGTTTGTCTTGGGGTAGGCTCGCGTTTAGTTAGGGTTTGACTCAGGTATAATGATATGTTAATCTGGGTTAAGCAAAACAATGTTTTGTAAAAAGAAAATCAAGTTGAAATTGTAAAGGCAAGTTTTTTCAAACAAATGGAAATCAAGATTTAAGGATGTTTTAAGTTAATATATTTTCAAATTTAAAGTGTATAAGATGGTTGAATTTTAAGTAATTAACTAAATTAATTTTGAACTGAATTCAATAGATATTTCAATTTAAAACATTAGATCAAAGTTCTAAGAGATTTGAATAAGTTTTAAATAAGCATGTTTCAAGTAGTTAAGTTATATTCAAAGTAATGTTTAAAATATGTTTCAAATTTATATATTTAAATAGATAAGTTTAAAGAATATGATAATTAAGATTTCAAAGATTAATATTTGTTTAATTTAATTAAACATGTTTGAAAAGAGTTTTCAAAGATTTTTAAGTATATTGAAAATTAAGAGTTGGAATTGTTTTGTTTAAATTAAAAAATTATTTCAAATATATAATAGATTTCTAAAGTGGTTTTAATGAAGTTAATAATTGGAATAAGTATTTAAAATAAATGAAGAGTTTATCTTTAAAGGTTGAAACTAATTAGGGATAATTAATTAGTGAAGTAATTAAAGGTTAATTACTTATTTATAATGAAGAATAATTACTTAATGAAGTAATTAGTCGATGGTTAATGAATTAATTAGAGATAAAGTGATGATTAATTAGTTGATTAATTAATGTAATTAATTTTAGGTTAATTAATAAGTCTAATTAATTAAAGATAAATCACTTATGATTAATTAAGTGTAATTATTTAGTAAAGTAATTAATGGATAATTACCGAATGTAATTAAGAAAGAGAAATTACTTATGGAAGCAATTAGTAGGAAATTGCTTATGAAAGTAATTGAATGGAGATGATTAAGTGTAAATCACTTGGTGTTATTAATTAGAGGATTAATTAATATAATTGACTAAAGAGTTAATTAATTAATTAATTAAAGAGTAATTAATTAATTAAAGGATTAAGGTTAATTAATGATGTGATTAATTACTTGTTAAGGTAATTAATTAAGAGAGTAATTGAATAATGAAAGTAATTAGAGGATAATTACTTATGGAAGTAATTAAGGGTTGATTACTTAGTTAATTTGGTTAATTAATTAATGTGATTGATTAATTAATTAATGTGATTAATTTAAGATTAGTTACTAATCTAATTAATTATAAATGTGATTAACTAAAAAAGTAATTAATTAAGGATTATTAATTAATGTAATTAATTAGTGATTACTTAATGAAGTAATTAAGGATTAATTCATTAGTGTAATTAATCAAAGGATTAATATAATTAATTAAGGAGTTAATTAATTAAGGTAAGTAATTATAAGATGATTAATTACTGTTTAAGATTAATTAAGACTAGTTAACGAGTGTGATTAATTAAAGATTAATTAAAGATTAATTAATTAATTAAAAGGTTAATTGATTAGTAAGTATCATTAATTAATATAATTAATGAAATTAATCAAGGTTGATTAATGGAAGTATTTAACTAAAGTATGATTAATTAATTGTAATTAATTAAGGATTAATGTAATTAATTATAGTTAATTAATTAATAGAATTAAATGGAGGATCATTAATTAATGTAATTAATGATAGTAATTAGATGTTAATTACTGTATATGGTTAAGGATAATTAATTTGTGAAATTAATTAAAGGCTAATTACTTAATGTAATTAAAGGATAATTAATCAAGGAAGATTAATTATGGTAGATCATTAAGAGATGATTAATTAATTAATTGGTAATTAATTAATGATAAGTAAGAAGGATTGAAGTAATCCAAGTGATTAAAGGTTAGTAATTAATTTAATTAAAGGTTGATTAAGTTAATTAAGAGTGAATCAAACCTGCTTATGGATGATTGATTGATATTGGATGATTGAATGATTTGGATATGATATCTCAGATATGTGAAATGGCTGCTTTGAGAGATGATTGGTTCATATGAATTATCTATCTGTGATATTGTAAATCATCTATATGTTTATGTTATTCTGAATATAAGTTTAATTGTTTAAACCCTTAAACAACATGGACAATTAAATAGCATTTTGGATTTCGGTGAGACTGGGATCGGATTTCCAAATTTGGATATCCAAAAACCACATCCATCCAAATTAAACGTTAGGTCGTGAATCGAAGTGGAGTTCAAGATGAAAACTCAAGGTGTAAGAACTATTCAATGTTAAAACTCTAAGGGTGATTCCAAGATGAGTTAACGGGAATAGTACTTTTAGGTTCGAGTGGTGATTCAGAGTGCAAGGGCTATGGTAGTTAACTCTGAGGGTGATTCCAAAATGAGTGTAACGAGATAGTATCTTCGGTTTCGATTGAACCCGGAACGAACTTGTATGGATCGAATGCTTTCAGAACATCGTAAGGTGGACGATGGGCATTCTAAGATAGATGTGTTCTATAAAGTTAATCATAGCCTCAAGCATCATCAACCGGGAATGGCTAAAACAGGGGAGGTGCAGCAAGTTTAAGTGAGTAGGACGAGATTTACCCCTGCCTAGAGGTCCCTTTCTATTTCGGCTTAGTGTTTGGTTGGTCGCACCAACCACGGGGTGGTCTTGTTCGGGACTGTCCAGTAAGGGATGGTTCTGGACTGGTTTTGCAGAGGATTTAGGGTAGATCCTCGGTACGGTGATCTAGGCCCTGTACTGTGACAGGCGGTACCCCGGCAACCCTGCCATTGATGGAAACCCATTCTTCCTACGTGCCTTTACGGTTTTGATTGTATTACCCACTTTTGTGGCTAGTAGCTGGAACTTAATGAATGTAACAATTTCTGCTATTTTCTATTTACTTGGAAACCCTAGGCCCTATTATAATATCACTGGATTTCCTATCAAATGTTTTGGTTAGCGTAAGGTAAAAACTTTTCCATGTTTATGTCTGGGAAGCCTTACGTGATACCTTTCTTTTTGAAGGTTTTCAAAGTTAAACAATTTTAAACCGTTTACTCACACCAGACCCATGTCTGACCCAAGTGTTTATTTTCTGTTTTATTAAACTCTTGGGTACTCATATTATGTATGAGTAGTTGAGGGATTTAGGATAGCTTTGACGAATTCTGGAGGAGATTTAGAGCAGGAGGCTTCAACGTGTAGATATATAGTGGTTCCGCTGTGTTTGTATTGTGTTTGTATCTCTGTGATATCTTGAGTTGTATAAATAGACAGGTGTTTATAACTGTCTAAATTGAGATGTATAAGCTATGTAACTCTGATGTATATAATACTTAGTAATATTTTGTGTGATATATTATATTTCAGTCGTTCCACTGTGAGAATCTATTGTTGTTGTGTTTCTTCTTTCCTATCTTTTCTTCTTCTATCCCTTTCTTTCTTATATCATGATGCGTCTTTCTGGGCTAAGAAAATCGGGTCGTGACAGTGTGTGTGTATATATATATATTTGTGCATGTTACATGTATGCATATGTACATGTATATGTGTATGTAACATGCTCCCACAACGTTGCACAACTTCCTCATATTGTATCGTTACAAATCCCTATTTCGATTTTCGGTCATAGTTTCTTTTTTAAATTAATATGCATATTTTTGTAAACAAATGTTGAAAATAAATTTTCTTCTTATTATTAACTAATTAAAATGATCATATTTTATATATAAAATCTTGTAAATTATTATAAATAATTCTCACAAAAATTATTTGTATTATCAATAAAGCTAAATGATCATTTATTTAAAGTGATATATTTACGGGTCATTGTAGACTTTCGTTTTTAAAAGAATTTCGTCCTCAAAATTTAGATAAGAGAAAATAGCTCAAAAGGAAATATATTAGATATGACGGAACATATAAAAAAGTATGAATAAGTGACTACACCACAGGTGATGAGTACACCATAATGATATAGTTCATTCTACATTTCTAAACTCGGATATGCCTTTTTCATTCTATCCTCTGTTTTCCAAGTGCAATCCTCAGCATCTCCACTCCATTGAACTTTGACTAACCACACCACCTTCCTCCTTAATCATTTTTCACGATCAATGATTTAAATAGGACGTCTAATAACCGTTAAATTCCGTTCCACCTCCAAGTCTTCCTGAGCAGCTGTTTATGTTTCCTTAAATGAGATACATTGAAAACATTATGCACTCCTACCAACCTTTCTGGCAATTGCACTTGATAAGCTAGTGGGACAATTTGTTCTAGAGTGGAAATGATCCAAAATATCGAGGTGCTAACTTTCTTGCTCTTCCAAACCTCAACACTCTCATCAAAGAGACTTTCAAAAAGACTGAATCTCTAACTGAGAATTCCATATTTCTACGCCTTTCGTCCGCATAACTTTTTTGTCTACGTTGGACTTCCTTTAGCTTCTTTCTAATTACATCGACTTTCTCTGAAGCTTCTCATATCATATTAGGACGAAGTACTAACCGATCTTTGGTTTTGATCCAACGTGCAGGTTACCTGCACGGACGACTATATAGAGCTTTATACGATGCCATGCCGATACTAGCTTGATAATTATTGTTATAAGAGAACTCTACATGCAGATGATTTTGCAAGAATCCTCCAAAGTCTAGAATACATGCCTTGAGAAGATCTTCCAAAACGCGGTTAACTCTTTTGTTTGAAATGCTTCCCAAAACTGACTAGTAAAAATTGGATCCTAATCGCTCACTATACTACTCGAAACTCCATGCAATCATATAATCTCCTTCATGTGTGTATATATATACATGTGTGTGTGTATGCCAGGCTTGCAGCGGTCCTTGTTGGTTTAACTGGAATGAAGTGTGCACTTTTAGTTAATCGATCCATGATAACCCAAATGCCTTCGTTCCCTTTCCTTATTTGTGGTAAACCACTAATCAAATCCATTGATATTTGATCCCACTTCCAAACTAGAATCTCCAGCAGCTTAAGGAACCCCGCAACTTTCTGTTGGTCGCTTTTGACTTGTTGATAATTTACGCATCGGCTAACACAAATAGATATGTCCCTTTTCATACTTCTCCACCAAAATGTGCGCTTTATATCTCTATACATTTTGTTAACTCTTAGATGAATGCTGAGTTTGGATTTATGGGATTCAGCTAACACCTCATGTCTAAGATTTTCCACATCTGGAACACAAATTCGCCCATTCAACCATAATACTCCATGGCTATTTATTTAAAGCAGAAATTCTCCCCTTTATATTTAGCTTTAAAAGTCTTCTTTAGGAATTGATCTTCTTTTGCTTGATGTAAATTCTTTCCAGAAGAGTTGGAGTTACTACCAAACAAGAAATAGTAGCATATTTTCTACTTAATGCATTAGCTACTATGTTGGCTTTCCCGGGTGCATACGAAATATCTAGATTATAAATGCAAGAAATTCCAACCAACATTGCTGCCTCATTTTTAAATCCTTCTGAGTGAAAAGATACTTTGAAGACTTATGATCCATAAAGAGCTCAAACGTTTCACATAGTTAAAAGAGGAATTTTATTTACTAAGGTCAATTCAAAGTTTTAACTGAAACAAAATATGAAAACTTCTTACCCAGCAAATAGGGCCTCTATATTTTTAATGCGAACACCACAGCTAATAATTCTATGTCATGCTTGCATAATTCTTCTCATGAACCTTCAGTTGTCTTCCTGCATAAGCAATCACCTTCCCTTCCTGCATCGGAACTGCACCAACTCCTTCTCTACAAGCATCTTTATAAATGGTTAATCCACTATTTCCATTTATAATAGCTAGAACTAGAGTGGTTGTTAATCTCTTTTTGAGTTCCTGGAATGCTGCTTCACACTTAGGAGTCCATATAAATTAGGTATCTTTTATAGTGAACTTCGCTAGGTGGAAGGCAATCTTCGAGAAGTTTTGAATGAGACTTCTCTAATACCCTACCAGAGCTAAGAAGCTACGAACTTCTTTAGGAGTTGGTGGTCGCTTCCAACTTAGAACAGCCGCAACCTTTACAGGATCTACTGAAATCTCATCCCTTGATATTATATGTCCAAAGAATCTTACCTCCTTCTCCCAGAAATGACATTTTGAGAATTTGGCTTTAAGCACATTATTTCTCAATATCTCTAAAATAATTTCTAGATGCCTTTTGTGTTCTTTTTCTGTCTTAGAATAAATAAGGATATCATCGATAAATACTAACACGAATTTATTGAGTACATCTCTAAATACTCTATTCATAAGGTCTACGAAATAAGCAGGTGCATTGGTTAGCCCAAAAGGCATAACCAACCACTCGAAGAAAGTGTTTAAACCTTTGAATGCGGTTAGATGGATGTATTCTTCTACGATTCTCAACTTATGGAATCCTGTAGCTAGATCCATTTTCGAGAATACCGAGCCCATGTAATTGATCAAACAAGTCATATATTCAGGGTACGGGATACTTATTCTTAGTTGTTTGTTCATTCAGATCTCAGTAATCTACGCACAACCTTAAAGAAACATCTGACTTGGCCATGAAAACTACTGTCGATCCCCAACTTGAACGACTCGGCCTTATCAATCCTTTCTTTAATAACTCTCAGGTTTGGTTATCTAACTCCTCTCTCTCCTTTGGAGCCATCCTTCGATCTCGTTGTTTAATTAGCATTGCATCGGAAATCAAATCAATACGAAATTTGATTTCCTGATATGGGGATAAACTCTTCACTTCTTCAAAATCGTCTAGGAATTCTTAACAACAGGTATGGTTCCTAATCCTTCCTTGGATGAGTCTAATGCATATAGAAAACTTTCCCTCCTTGGACTAGGATCTTCGTGAGATATTTCTATAAACTTCCCCAACTTCATTTTGATGAATACCATCCTTTTTACGTAATCTAGAATAGCTTCATGTTTAGTTAACCAATCCATATCGAGTAAAATTTCGAGTCCAATAAAATCTAGAACAAATAGGTCAAAAGAAAATTTATGGAAAGAGTGGGAAATTTGGAATTTTTCATAATTCATGCAAAGGTTAGTAGTACCGCCAATAGGATTCGTCATGCAAATGGGGTATCAACTATTTTAGGTTCAAGTTTAAAATCTTCTACGATTTTCTTAGCAATAAAACTATGAGAAGCTCCTGTATCAAACAATAGTCTAACCAAAACGTCTTCAATAAAAATATTACCTTCCAAAACTCCTTTTACCCTTCACATCCTAAGAGGTTGAAGGCTCATCCTTTATTGCGTAGACCTTAGCTTGCTCTTCCTTCCTTATAATCAAATAGTTCTTGATCATGTTCCTCGGTTGATGGCAAATATAGCAAAGGCTATTCTGGGCCATAGGAGAGACGGAATCCTAGACCTTTGGACTTCTACAATCCTTCACAATATGGCCCTTTTTCTTACAATTGTTACAAGTGTATTCCTTAAAGTGATTTCCTCAAGATCCTTCTCCAGGCTTTCCTGACCATGGTTTTTTTCCCACTGTTATTGAACTTCCCCTTCTTTCAGTTGTTAGCATTGTTATTGGTCTGAACTTATACCAAATTCTTCTTATCTAGCGTTTCGTAACGATATCCCATATCTAGCAAATATATAAATGACCCCTTTGCATAGGCAGTCATCCTACATGGGTATTTCTCATTCATCCCAGAAATAAACTTCTCACTCTTCTTTAAAGTTGTGTCAATTAAACCTGCCCAAAATAAAATAATTCATTGAACTTTTTCGTATAATCCTCAATAGTCATTTCGTCTTGCTTCAAATCCATAAAGCTTCTACAAAGACAAGATTTCCCGAATGCTGGCATGCACCACTCTTCCAAAACCTCCTTATATCTTTTTCAATAGAAAGTGTCCTCCGACTTACTTAGGGTAATGGACTCCCACCAAGCCAAAGCCCCTTCCTGTAACTGCCATGAGGCCAAGAACCTCTTTTGCTCACTACTGATATCCATTGCTTTAAAGATCCTTTCGCATGATTTAATCCAAGCTTGTACTTTAATAATAGCTTCTGTACCCTTGAATGGTTTTCTTCCTAAGCTGGTATAGTTCTTGCACAAAGTGGCAAAATTAACCTGGGGTTGTATGGGAGCTATTTTTTCTACAGCAGCGGTTGGAGTTCGACAGTTAGTTGTTGTGGTGTTGTTATTTCCCCTCCTTCGTCCTTTATGAGTACTCATATCTTACTACCTGAATTTAGCAAGCTAAATTTAGAATACAAAGACAAAATTACCTAAGGGAATGTGTATATAACACATCTTTTATTCAGATAGGTGCCAACCCAAACCCTTTTTGCCGGCCTGAAGGAAGATAGGTGTCGACCCGGAGTTAGTCTTCGCCTCCTTCAGTGCCGACCCTATGCTGATTTTACCATAGCCAACCTAGAGATTTCCTTATGCTGACCTTCCCTCATAGTCGACCCGAAGCATGGCCATCACTGACCTAAAGAGAGTAGTTTCCAACCGGGGTCTTCCTTTTGATACCAATCCAATAGCCTTATGTCGATCCCACTTCGATGCTGACCCCTTAACTTATGTTGATCCGAACCCTTCCTAGTGTCGATCCTGAGTTCAGGGATTGCCAATCCGAGTGGCTTAAATCTTACCGACCCCTTAAGCTACCGACCCAAAGTTAGTGTAGTGTTGACTTGGAGTGATAGCCACACCGACCCGAAGCATAAGGTCCTTGACTCGAAGCATAGTTCCTGTGGCCGACCCATTGAATGCCGACCCCATTTTCTATATGCCAACCCGAGCCTGTGGATGTGTCGATCCCTTGAAAACCCAAAGTAAAGCTTTGTTTGACTCAAAGTGGGCAGCTTAGAAACCTGAAGCAACCTATTTGAGAACCCGAAGCTGATCCCTAAGCGAGTCGGAGCAAATCCCCATCATTACGAATCACCTCGACTTTTGATGAAACTCATATTTCAAGTATCCCATGATTTTTGTCTATCAATTATGTTGAATCCCGGCTTCATAATCATGGTTACAATTCACGATTGGTTGTCTATCCATCCAGTTGACTCAAACCCATCATATTCCAGCCTCGATATCTGAGTAATCGATTTAGTTAAATCCGCCTACCAACAATCTTTCTAAAAGGCGGGTTAACGTTTGCCCCCAAAAATATGCCTTGCTGTTGGAAGGTGTGTTTTGAATAGCTTTTAATCCATCATCGAAAGTCCATATGTTATCCATAGCCATAACATCCGATCCATAACTGTAACGACCCGCCTTTTTGGACAGTTTAAACCGACGATCAAATACACATGTCGATTCCAAACCATTCAAAAGGGCAGATGGTTATTGGGGTAAATAAGAAAAGAAGAGGAAGGAGAAATAAAAGAAAGGAAACAACACAGAATCATGCAGCGGAACGATAAAATATAATAATCAAATAAACAGTTCATGAAGCTGTTTACTATACTTTGACAATTATTTATACAACATTTATCAGAGTTATACATATACAACAAAACAAATAAAATAATGCAGCAGATAGCATGATGCAAGGGTAATAATAGTAATATTATACCAAATCTTCGTCTTCATACTCCAGAATAGATCTTCAAAAAATCTGAAAAACTCAGGACTGACCCGAGCTTAATGAAAAGACAAAACACTCGAGTCAGGACTAAAATATCCTTATGAAAGTTAAATCGATCGTAAATAAATATGAGTGTAACGGTATCAGAGATGTTTACGGGGTTTGACATCTCATATCCAGTGTCAACGTGAGTGCAATAACTCAAGAGATGTTACGGAATTTTCCATCTCTTAAGGATCCGTTAAACTATCTACTATGTAGTAATATACGCTAAGTAGATAATGCCTATCAGCAATATAAAGTATCAAAATAGCGTTAAGGCGTTACCATAATCCCCCTTAACACATTTTTGTAATGCCATAGTCTATACAGCACCGTAAGCCCCACCGTAAACTGGTGGTTATCAGAGGGTACCCCATAGGTATAACACAAAACCTAACGTAGTGGTCGCGAATAGGATAATCAGTATGACAAGGTACATGAGGCCATACCAACTAGGATACTAGTAGTTGCGTGATTCGGACTGATGTTGAGCATAGCCATCAGTTACCCCAACACCGCAAAACAACACTCCCAAATCAAGGGGTGCACCCAAATCGCATCAAAAATGTAATAGATATGGTATCGAAGAAGTGTGTCCGCTAGAGATGGCGAACCTCAATGGCCCGGCGCGGCTCCTGTTTTAGTCATGTCAGGGGTCATCCAATAATCGTTCTCTTTCTTCAGTCAACGCGTTCACCAAACCATCCACTTCATTCTGGATCAACACTCCGCGTATAATAGTTATTAAAGTGGTTTTCGGTATCGACAGAGAGTATGTCCATATCTGATCCCGGTCTCTTTAATAACTACATATTATTACACCGTTGGATCTTTTACATTTCAAATCGTTTCATAATTGATATCAAAATATCATATTCGCTTCAAAAATCAAATCCGTTTCAAATATCATCGTATCTATTCAAATGTAAGATTTCGTTTCAAAATCATTTTTCGCATCAATATCTCATTTCGATTACAAAATCATTTCGAATTTCAATTTAGGTCGCAACTTCATTTAACCCTGTTCTTATTTAAATTCAAGATTTAAATATAACATTTCAACTTATTGACCAGCTTAGAATTTTAGAAAAATAGTTTTAAGTAGTTTAAAAGTACTTTTAAATAATTAAAATAGTTAAAATACTTAAAATCTTAAAATGGATTTGAAATAGATAAATTAGTTTAAAATAATTTAAATTGGGTTAAGTAGATTTAAAATAGATTAAAATAGTTTAAGTATTCAAAAATGTTTATATAGCAGAGTAATTTGGAAAAAAAAATAAAACAGCTTTAAAACTAATCCATTTCAATTTATAACTTCCCAATTCAAATCAATTTCAATTTCCATTCTATCGATTCAATTTCGATTTCAATTCAACTCAATGTCAACTTTGACTTCAATTTATTCAATTTTATATTCACTTTCAATTAATTCAATTTCAATTTATATCGATTTAGAGCTTGGTTTTTCAAATATCCATTTATAACACTTAACAAAATTATCCATCAATTTTCGAGTTTAAATTCAAATTTCAAATATGATTCAATTCCAAGCTCAACTTCAAAATATCATTTTTATATCACTTTTACTTGGTAATATTCAAAGCTCAAATTAAGGTTAAATCTTTAAACAAACCAATTTTTGAAATTCAATCAAATCCCAATTTTTAAATTTCAAAGTCTCGACTTATATTATTTAACAATTTCTTTTAACTAAAATTTATTTCAACATTCCAAACTCAATTTTTCGATAAATTCGATTTCTATAAATTTATTTCCATTTATAACTTTTAAATCCAAAACATTTAAATAAATTTCAAATCGACGAATTTTAAAAATTATTGATTTAGCCAATTCGGTGTCCGTATATAATTTTCTATCCTATGGCCAAGTAATTATTTATTTCAATTAAATGTCAGGGATGAATATATATCACTTAAATCAATCATATTGTCATATGTATGCATAACTGGTTATATATAAGCAATAAACATCCAAACATTTAAATATCAACCAATAACATCCATCCAAATACATCATCCAATAGACAATACAATTCATGGCAATTTCATGGTTATTAATGTCAGGTAATTTAATCGCAATTCAATTTTAATTTCAATTTAACTGTCAATTTAATTTTTCAACGGTTAATTCAAATGATAAGCTACATGACAATTAAATTTTTATCAAACAACGACAAATAAAATCATAACACTTCATAATGTCAAATTTAACTAGCATAAAGATATTTGTACGTTGTGAGCGTTAAAAAACACTCACATTGATTTTTACGATTTTAAATCAAATCGAACGACGTTCGATTTAATCCAAAATTTCTCTAGCTCCAAACGGTTCCAATCCAGCTCCATAGCGTTGTATTTGACAATACGAACGCAACGCAATTTGTTTCGTGCGTTTTCGACCTCGTATGAAAAAGTTACACAGTTTTAAAGTTAATACGAATTTAAATAACATTTAATATCTCATTTTCTAACCCTAATTGAATCAGGGTCTTGCGTTAGCAATGGAAGAATTTGGGCCGCCCTTTCTTGCTTCTTCTCAACGCGTATCCTTCAGCTTGCTCACGCGAGCAACAACCCAAAACTCACGTTCGAACTTCCTTAGCCGCACCCATCTCTGGCATTTTGAAAACGATCAGGGACTTCCAAGTCGTAGCCCCTGCCGCCGCTCATCATCGGCCAGAGGAGCAAGGAGCTCGGTCGTACCCATGCTCCAAAAAACGTGCGCAAACTTGATGACTTGGTGGACGAATTGCAGACAATCCACCAGCTCGATTCAAATCACCACCGTTGAATCTCTAGATCTTGGAGTGCTCTGCAATATTGCTGTTGAAAGTTTTGTGAATCGTTGCTTGGATTCGAAGAAATTGAGGGAGGAAAGAGAGATTTCGGCCATTGGTTGTAGAAGAGGCGGCTGGCTCCAAAACCCTAGCTATTTTTTTTGTTTATGAATAAAGGGGTCTATTTATAGAAATTTATCGAAACACTATTTATCCCGGGTTTTTCGAACTCCAATTTACGCGCGGTGACCGGCGTTTCTAGGTTTTACCCCGTGTTCCGGACACAATGGAATAGATTTTGGAGGCTAGTTTGATCATCTATGCGAGTTACGGAAATAAACGATCAAATTTAAATTAAATCGATTAAACGAATTTCTATGCGTTTTAGCTAGCTCGGGACAAACGGTAGATCCGATTGACACGAAAATTAAAACCTTACAATAATATCACGTAACGGATCTGATGAAACTGGTTTCGTCGAAATCCGAGACTGTTTGAAAAATGACTATTTTAACTCGCCAATTAATATTAAAACAATTTCAACGCGTTTCGAGCTGCCACGGTCAAACGACAACTCCGATTGCTATGAAAATTGAAATCCGATAATAACAAACTATTACGGATCCAATGGAACTAGTTTCGTCCAATTCTGAGACTGTTCGAAAATTGGCTATTTTTCAGTCGATAATTAAATATTAAAATATTCAATTTTCACAAATTTACTTTTAATTCGATTTTAAAAGTTCTACAACATCATCCTAACTTAAATATGATAAAATAAAATTTTACAAATCATTTTTAAGCATATTAAACCCGTTATGCGATTATCCCATAAATTCCAATTTTAAAAACTTATTAACTCTATTATAATCCCGATATAACTTACATTCACTTTGGAAACCAATTTGAATCCTATTAAATCAAATTTCAATTATTCACTCTATTTTCATATATTAAATTTCAACATCAAATTAATCATATCAAATTCGAAATTTAATTATTCAAACATTTGTAATATTAAATTTATACAATTTTGATTATTCTTAAATCACTATCTTTTGAAATATTCAAACGAACTTATAAAATTTAACATTTGAAACGAATTAAAATTATAGAACAACCATTTCCATTATACGGTTATTCAATTCCCATTATTAAATTATTCAATAAATTCCAAATATCAAATTTAAGCAATTTAATTGTTCAATATTTGATGGATTTCAATATTGGATTTTTTCAAATAAAAATTTCATTAGTAGTCGATTTACTATATTACATCAAATGAATTCCATGTTATTATTTAACTACAGTTAGAGATAATGCACTCAACTAATATATAAACTTTCATTTCAATTGCAATTGGTTCACAAATTCAATTCGACTAACTACATGAATAGGTAACTTAAATAATTATCACCGTTTAACTTTTAATTACTTATAATTTTATTATTTACAAACAAGTGTCACAATTACCTATACAATACAAATTTATTCTGTTACTGTTGACTACATATTCTTTCGATTGATTTGGGATTTCATTCAATTCATAAATAATTAACTTAGATAAAATTTGTTGCATTTCATTCTAGTTATTATTATTCAAAATGAATTACAATTTTTTTCTAACACTAAATCGCGAAATCTTATTAAATTAGCTATTTTAATTATCAAAAATTTACGGGTCGTTACAATAACCCAATCCATTATCAAGCAATTTCACCCAAATCCAATAGCCACATCCGCGACTGTTCCTTGTCGTTATCTAATTCCATATCCATTCCAAATCCATTATGTTATATCCGATAGCCAAATCCACTGACCATTCCTCACTATTTTGTCATTCCACGCTCGCCGCACCATCGAATCCCCATCTCTCTGAATCGTTTTATCCAAGTCCGAGATCTCTCGGGTTCCTGTAATCCAAATTCAGGACCTCGACGGGTCCTATAATCCAAATCCGGGACCACTCAGGGCCCTTTCCCAAATCCATAGTTGTTCAAAGCCGAAATCTGAATCCGTAACCTCTCTAGGTCCTTACCAAGCGAAATTCGCACTCGACGACTTGTGTTAAGCAATGCCTTCATATTTTCGGTTCAGTATCCCTTAACATTGAGTAATGCTGTGGCTTAAGACCTAAGCCGAATCCCGACCGCTCCAGACCCTTGCCGAGCATAGTCAATGCTTGACGACTTGAAATAACAAGTGATAGACAATATGGGGCCTATGTCCTAGGTCAAATCTTAGTCTCTCTGGACCTTTGCCGAGCATAGTCCACGCTCGATGACCCGAATAACAAGTGGTAGATAATATAGGGCCTAAGACCTAGGCCAAATCCCGGTCTCTCTGGACCCTTGCCGAGCATAATCCATACTCGACAACCTAATTAAGTCAACCTACCATGTTTGGACAAAGCGACATACCCCTTGCCAGGCATAATCCATACCCGATGACCTTTTAGGCAAAAACAGATAAAAAGTCAATCAAAATCCAATCCGAAATCCAGATTCAAACCAGCAAAATAGAAATTCATATCAAAAATCCAAACCAAACGACAAACGTCCATACTAGATTCCAGAAAAAAATAAAACCAGGAGTTCGAACCAAACTCAAAACCAAACCATAAAAAGCAAGTGCCCAAAACAGAAAGAAAACGCAGATTTCACAAACTAGAGCATCATGGTTTATCATCATCTCAGAGCATGCCTAAGGGCTTTTTCCGTCCCCGTACATGAGTAAGTGACTTAGCCGTCTACCCAGAGTTTGCTACTTATTCCATACCATCCCCATTAGTTGATGAACTATGCCTTTAAGCCAGGCTCACTCCAAATTGTGGTGGGTGAAGGCTGCTCCCATTCCATCATCGCTGTCCAATTCCTAGAAAAGCCAACAAGATCCATGCCCCCAGTTCCATGGGGAGAGTAGTGCCCATCCATGAGAATGATTAGTGTTGATCTATTTTCCTTTATTGGGGGCTTGTCCCCAGCCATTCCAATCCATGTCCAAGCCAGTTAATTCTCATTCCATGTCCTGGGTTCCAACTTCCATCCATTCTAACATCCATTGGTTATTTCCGATCATCATTCCCATCTTGCCCCAAGTGCATGAGGAAATCCAAAAACCAGCCCTTCTGGACGAGCGTCCATAAATGGTCTTAGATTGTCACTTCCATCATGCCACCGAGTTCACGAGGAATCCCATATAATCCTCTTCCAAACAAGCATCCAAGTTCTGATCCATGCCAAAATCCATAGTTTCATCCATCATCATGCTTGCCTCCTTTCCCGGTTCTGATCCTGAATTTCCTCCTCCTTCTTTAACACCTTATTATTTCCATCTTGTCCTTGCCCTCTGTCTCCTTATTGATTTCCCAACCATAGCTTCCAGAATCCGAGTTCCCAAGCTTTCAAATCCAAAGTCCAAGCTTTAGAATCCCCGAGTGCTAGCTCTCTCAATGACAGCACCAAAATGTTTTTGCCAAAATTGGTCGTTAATACCCAAACGCCATTGAAAGCACCATTTCACAGACACAGATAACAGATAGAGTGCATGTAGAGAGTATAATATGAAGTACGATCAGAATTAAAAAGATAGCTATAATAACAGATGATTTATAGTGGTTCGGCGACTCTGGCCTACGTCCACTCTAGAAAATTCCTTTTTATTGATATGTGAATCAATTACAATTACAATCTGGAGTTTTTAAAACAATAATGGCATAGTAGCTTTAATGAAGAAGATGAAGGGGAACAGAATGAAGATCCCTTTACTGAAGCCCGCCTGCCCTTTTGGCAAGAAAAACTTAAGTTATAGGACTTCTCATGTTATCCGGGTCCACCAAGACCATAGTCGAACCTATACCTTTTATCACTACCAACCCTAAGCTCTGAATATACCGAACTGATCTTGCCCTGGGGATGACTCGAAGTAGTTGCTCAAATGACCTGGAGCAAACTCGCTATGACCCATAGTAAGTTATGCTTGGACTCGGAGTAGCACAACGCCGACCCTATTCCAAGACATTGACCTGAACCCTTTTTGCCGGCCCAAAGGAAGATAGGTGCCGACCTGAATTTATTCTTCGCCTCCTCCAATGCAGACCCTATGTTGATTTTACCATATCCAATCCAGATATTTCCCTATGCCGACCTTCCCTCATAGGTGACCCGAAGCATGGCCATCACCGACTCAAAATGAGAGTAGTTGTTGACCTGGGTCTTCATTTTGATGTCGATCCCATAGCCTTATGTCGTTCCCACTCTGACGATCCCACTTTGATGTCGATCCCTTAACTTATGCCGATCTTAACCCTTCCTAGTGCCGACCCAGAGTTTAGGGATTGCCGATCCGAGTGGCTGAAATCCTATTGACCCCTTAAGCTACCGACCCAAAGTTAGTGTATTGTTGACTCCGAGTGACAGCTACACCAACCCGAAGCACAATGGTCCATGACTCGAAGCACAGTTCCTATGGCCGACCGTTTGACTGCTGACCTTATTTCCTACATGCCAACCCAAGCCCGTGGATGTGTGATCCCTTGAAAACCCAAAGTAAAGCCTTGTTTGACTCGAAGCACTCAGCTTTGAAACCTGAAGCAACCTATCTGAGAACCCGAAGCTGACCCCTAAGCGACACAGAGCAAATCCCTATCATTATGAATCACATCGACTTTTGACGAAACTCATATTTCAAGTATCCTACGACTTTTATCTATCGACTATGCCGAATCTTGGCTTCGTAATCATGATTATAATTCACGATTTGTTGTCTATCCATCCACTCGACTCAAGCCCATCGTATTCCAGCCTCGATATTTGAACAATTGATTTAGTTAAATCCGTCTACCTACAGCCTTGCCAAAATGCGGGTTTACAATAGATATCTCCATTAGGTGCTTCATGCTCCAAAATCTCTTACAGCATGCTCCTTCGCAAAATACTCTAAATAGAATCCCGATTACTTGGCTACCCAAGAAAATAGGGCACCTAAAGTATAATGGGAAAACAAAATAAACTCTGAGTCAATCATGGGACTGGTATGAGAACTCAAAATACATGTTCTGAAAACAAAAAGGTATCTCATAAGATCATGCCGCACATAAACAGGAATGGGTTATTACCTAACAATAACCAAAACATTTTACGTCAAAATACTTGATATTATTTTCAGTGGCATATCTTTGAAAACATTTGCAAGTAAACTTATCAATCTCAGCCAAAATTGTTGCATTGATTAAATTCCAGCAGCACTAGCCACAAACGCGGGTTCAACAAACAAACTAGCAGGCACTTATTCGAGAATGGATTTCCATACAAATGACTAGGTGAATGGTCTACCTTCCGGCAGTACATCTCTAGAGGAATGTACCAAGGTCAATAGAACATCTACACCTCTACCAACACAAGACTGGATGTCATTACCCCAGTCATTACCGACCTATCCAAGATGTCTCTTAGCATACACCATAATAATTTAAACCCGAACGTTATAGCAGGTAGAATTTATCTAAAGGGGGATGATTATACCCTAATGGCTGCAAACCACATAGCCTTGCTGCATCTACTTTGTTTCGACCATTTTCGGGTGTGGGGATCGAGGTAATGATTACCTTTCACTTGCACATTTCACTCTGAATTTGACACTACCATTCCTTTGATCTCTATTGACTTCCATAAACATACAACACCCGATATCATTCATCTCAAAGAAAGGAGTTAAGCTAAGAGAAGTTTCCTTCTTCGCCACCTAAAATGTATGTTTATAAAAGTCAATGATTATATCTCAAGAATGCATTATCAAACATCCATCCATACAAGTTCGTTTTGGGACTAAACGAAATCGAAGGCACTCTCTTACCACATCCTGTCGGGAATTTACACTAGGATTAGTAGCGAGAAGTCCTTGCATCAAAGATCTTAAATGAAGAACTATTGCCATATAATATGATATGGGAATATTTCCTCTGAGGGATAGTGATAAGTAGCTCTACATTCCATTTTCCATAATTATCTTCATGTCTTCACTTTGAATCGAAGTGGTCTTCAAACAGGAATTATCCAAATCCGACCCTGGTTTCTCTGAACCAATCATTGAAAAGGCCAAGTGAATAGGGAATCATTCTTTAATTGATTAAGTTCTTTTATCGAAATCTCTTTCAGAGATATACATTTATAAAACATTCTTTTTGATATATACGAAATTATTAAACCTCTCTTATAAAATTCGTTGATAACTTTTAAACTTCTTTTTCTAGGAATAAATTCAAAATCATTTCATTTTCATTTAGGAAGATATTGATCCAAGTAAACCAAATTCACTATCCCTTCCATAGCCTCGCCTCAAACTGCAAGCCGCACCTGATTGACATAGAGTCGCAAGCGTCGCCTTAAGCCGTAACCCTCCCTCAAGCTACAAGCCTCGTCTCACCGCAGAGTCCAACCTTTATGTTCGACGGTAAGATGTGTAATCAATCTAGGGTTTAGGGAGTTTACCACGTTTGCGTGGTATGAATTTTTACAATGCCCAGTCAATGCATGGTAAATCAGAATTTAAAAAAATAAAAATACATACACCGTTTTTGATTTAAGGATATTTTGGTCTTTAAAATTTAAGTATTTTAAGGGGGATTACTAAATAAATTGATTTATTTGAATAGAATTTGCCAATAAAGAATAGTTTTTGGATTTGTGGACGTAGACGATTTAGTCAAACGACGTTAAATCAGCATCTAAGTATTCCATAATAATTTTTGCATTAGTGCAAATTAATTAAAATTTTGTACAACATAAAGTTCATAATTATAATATCAAATCTTTGTTTTTAAATGTAATAATGCACTCTCTCTTTTTCACTCTTTTTTGGGTAAAATATGTCTAAATAAATTTAAACAAAATGAGACCTGTAATATGTTGTTTCCCCAAACTACAATCAAATGCAATTTTCTATTTTCATGCGTATTCTGTACAATGGTTCAAAATTGTTGGTAAGCACCCACTCTAAATGCAAGCAACCTTAGCATTTCACGAGTGAAGTATTTGATCACATTCTTTTATTACACTGTGGTTCATTTGGCAAGTTCAAGCTTGATATTGACTTTGGTATACATACTAGTAACATTGACCGACGGATCATATATCTATCAAGACATGGAATAAATGATTTGATCATAAGCAGTAGTGTTGGATATTATTACAATCTTCCTATTCATTTTTTTCTCATGTTCCAAGTGAACCTGTCTATAACTAACTCGGTGCAGATTTAGGCCGCCTCTCGCAGCATTCAAAGCATTTAGCAACTGGATAGAGATCTCCTTTGTCATGTGATAATTGGTAACGAGCATTTAGAAAAACTGATAAATTCACGTATGATACTATATAGACTAACTTTGGAGTCTATTTGCTTTGGCTCTTCTCTCAGAATCCATGCCCCTAAGCTTATGGTGCTTCATGTTTCAGTTTCTCGGGTCTTTCCTCTACTTGAGAATATGCCATTGTTGGAATCCACTTTGTTTGGATTGCCATGTTAATTTGTTCGATCATCAATATTGCATGTTTCATCTTTTGCGTTCCATGCTAGTTGCACGAAGGCTTGAATTAAACCACTTTGCTCTGCGTGTATGGCATGCTTTTTCTAGTTAAAACACACATGTAGTGGCCTTGACATGTCTTTGCACAAGTCAGCATTGCAGGCTCCTCCTCAATGAATAAATACAATACGTTAGTTGTAATTTGAGAATGTAGTCCCAAGGTTGATTTTACAAGTAGAGCAATGTTGGAATAGTTCCAGTAGCCATTAGCCAATCCATAGTTGTTTTGAGGTTCAATTAGTTATTCGACCCTAAGTTTAAGCCTTTACAAGATGTCAGTGTAGGTATGTTCAAAACTATGCCCCTTAGACAAATGAAATTCATAATTCACGGGCACAAGCAGGACACCCTAGGTCACATAGAGTAAAATGAAGTCAATTGCATATGATCGCCATATATTAATTATGTAATCATTCACCAGACTTTTGTTTAGCCCACTCCTTTCCATTCATATACTCTCCACCACTAGAGGATAGGGCAGTAGGTGATAGGCTTACAGAATAGTATGTGGAGAAGTGAGCTTAGCATTGGGGTTGCTATTTATTTTCCATTACTCTCTATGTAACTATTTATCATACTTAGTATTTATCAAACTATGTGTCATATTCTGTGTACTCTGGATTATGACTATGTATGTTTTAAGGTAGTGTTTTCTATGATATATTCGAAAATGACAATTTTTTTACATTTATATCACTGCCTTTCACAATGAGATTTGAAAGTCTAGAATGTCTTAGACTTTATCCTTATATTCTCAGTCACCGTAATGTTTAAAAGTCCAATAGCTCGTACTTCTTGGCACCAACGCGAGTCCAAAAGCCACCCTAGGCTTTGGATCAGTGTGTTGGGAGGTGCAGGGAATAATAAATGTTGTATGCTTCGACCATTGGTTCCATAATGTATGCTATGTTATGTACTAGATCGGATGTGGATGCAGGTGTACGATGCATAGGCCGGTAGTGGTCGTATCTTGTGGATCGATGTAAAATATGCATTGAAGTATTTGAGAAATACAAGTACCTATTCCTATTATACAGGAATGGAAACCTTCTTCCAAAGAGGTAAGGTTAAGAAATATTTGGTTAGAACCAAATTAAACGACCAAACCGGTTATGTTCAGTAGGTTTGATTTTGTTATGAAATTATATCAGTTAGAATTTTGTTTGTAAATTATTTTGGTTATTAGTTTAACCGAACTTTGGTTATATTATCCAAATTCATAGCATTGTAATATTCTAATAATTCGTTTAGTAATAAAAAATGAACTTTAGCTATTGGAAATAGTTAATTTTTCTATAGGCTCAAAAAATCCAAATAGTTAATATAAACAAAAATATGTGGTTTATTTTTAGCAAATCAATCATTTGAATAATAACATATGGTAATTTCTTTTACTTGCATCTTTTGCTTGGTTAAATCGGTTATCAATGGAATAAATTGAAATTAAATCGATGTGGTTAGGTTTGGTTTTGATTTTTTTGGTTTCAATTCGGTTTAGCATTTTTTACATTAAAAATGATTGAACCGACGAAAGGCTCGCCCTTGTGAAGGGGTATACAAACTCTAGTCTTCAGAGTGATGTTGATGATAGTAAGTCGGCATATGTTTTTATGACTAATAGTGGGGTTGTCGGTTGGAAAAGTTCCAAACAGGAAATGGTGCCTGATTCCACGATGGAGGCCGAGTACATTGCCCTTAGTGAAGCAGCAAAAGAAGCGGTCTGGATGCCCAAGTCTTTAAGTGGGCTCAGAATGATTTCCGACATAGAAAATAAAATGGCATTGTTTTGTGACAACAATGCATCAATATAGATTGCAATGGAGGCAAGATCATACAAGAAATCACGACATACTCTTTAAAAGTTCCACCTCATCAGAGAGTTCGTTGTGAAGAAAGAGATTGTGATACAAAGGGTAGATGCCATGGAGAACATAGCAGATTCATTCACAAAGGGTCAAGCTCCATCGATTCTCGTTAATCTACTCGAGGATGGGATTGAGATTCCATAATTTACCATATGCGCAAGTGGGAGATTGATAGAGTTAGGGGTATGCATTAGGGCAATTCTGTAAATTATTAACCTTGTAATAAAATCTCGAAATAAAAGGTATTTTCTTTATGATGTATACTTGTTGTAATGTATTATGGTTAATCAATTATTTAATTTAAGTATATTTAATAGAAAAATCCACAAACGATGTGTTCTGTGGTAGTAATTGCAATTTTTGTAATTATGTGTATGTTATCATAATATATAACACACATTGTTTTAAATATTCATATTCAAGATGTATCGAGACTAGATATCGATGCATCCATTGAGACTAGAGTACATAATACTCTTTAAATGTTAGGCGATGTATTACTCATGACTGCTGAAGGCACGAAGGAGTTATGTACTGATAGATATTGGATAACTATGGAATGACTTGCTTGATAGTTTTCTGTTGGTTAATAAAACTAAGATCGAACAGGAAAATTGATATGAAAATATTATGCTATTCTTTTGACTTGAGAATACTATTGATCTTCAATGTGAAAACTTCGCATTGATTGTAGTTAAATTGTGTCACGACATCCATCGAACAATTATATTTAGGTGGAGTGGAAGCACTAGAAATAAAACACTACTCGATAGTGGAATTATCTCCTCAAGCATATGAGGTTAGTATCATGGTGAATTGAAGTCAACTTAAAGTCAAAATATCTTGACAGAGCAGTTCGGTTAATAATAATTGTTATTATTGAACCAAGGACTTTGTGTTTGAACTATGAAGTCGAATATAGATGATATTGGAATTTTGATCGTTGCCGAATTCCATAAGTTAAAATGTGATATAGTTTTGACAGAGAGAATTAGTCTAAATAAGTGTCAATATTGGATAACACTTAAAATAAGAAAATTTCGATTTTACTGAAGTTATGCAAGTAATAAAATAACGTCACACTAGCTAAGATGACGTGTAAGCATTAATATTCGAATCATTCAATATCAATCGCCAACCAAATTTGCACCGAAGAGTCACATAATCGAGACGCTGAATACTCCAACTACCACCTAATTTAATTATTTGTAAATGTTATAAATTAATTAAATTAATTAATATCTATGAAATATTAGTTATAAAATTTTATTTAATTTGTGTTGCTTATTATTAAAATAGTGTGTGTATAAAGTTATAAACACGGGTATTGCTCTATGATATTGATGCGCGTTTGGATTAGATTTAAATGCATATTTATTTGATCGGACTTGAATCAATTTAGAGGCCTAGATATTAGCATGTATGCTTGGCTACTAAGCATGGTTTAGTTGGGTTGAATATTGATTCGAAAGGTGTAAAATAACAAGAGGAAAGTTTGGATCTTGATCTCATTTTTGCTTCCCTGAATCTCCACTATTTAAACATCTTAAACCCTATTATAGACTTTTCTATTTTTCGCCTCCATTCACATCATTTCTGGTTGGCCCCCTATTAGCTTTCTACATAGTTTCAACCAAAATAAAAAAATTAATAAAATAGTTGATCAGTGGATGACGCTTTTAGTCTAGTTGCTCTTTCTAGAAGTTTGGATACAGATTCAAGGAGTTCTTCGATTCGACACTGTAACGTCTTACAACTAGACCATAGTACGGTAATTATTCTATCTACATTCATATATATTTATATATATAATGTCATTTTACTATTTTAGTTTATACCTATATTATATGTCTGTGTTGTCAACATTGGATGAATGTATAAGTGTGTATGTGCGCATACACATTTTTGTGTGTAATAATAATTTTCTTATGCATATACGTTTACATATATTATTCAGCTAGCAAGCAAAAAAATTATTTTAGTTTTCTAACTTATATAATATTTTAAAACAACTAAAACAAAATTATTTTTAAAATATATATATATATATTAGTGTACAAAATGTGTGCGTGTGTGTAATTTTGTTAATCCCTATACATAATATATTTTCAAAAATGAAAAAATATTTATACATGTATATATATTTATATTTATCTATTTAAATTAAAAATGTGTGTGTATATCATTTATTTTTAAATAGAAAAAATATTTGTACATGTATATATATTTATATTTATTTATTTAAATTAAAAATGTGTGTATATGTCACTTATTTTTAAATACAAAAACTAATTTTTATGTAGTACATACATACATATGTGTGTGTATTATAAAAATACATGTAAATATTTAAAAATTATGCATACGTTTTATGATTGTTTTTGTAAAAAATTGAGTTTTTTATAATTTCCGTATGGAAATAATTAATTAATAAAAAATTAATAACCACATGGTTTTAATAATAAAATATTTTATCAAATACAATTGTTGTTTATAAATATATATGTGTGTGTGTGTGTATCAGCGTTAAATATATATGTGTGTGTATCATATTAATTTAACATGTATATAAGATTATATATACATATAACCGTAACAACCTACCATTTTGGAACCTCATAGCTACGCAACGAAGTTGCAAAATGGTAAGTCATTATGTGATACATATTGACAGACCGAGAGAGCATGTGACGACCAATCTTTTTGACCCTCAAAAGTTGACAATAATATATCAATGGTATTCACGTGTCGAGCATCCAAGTGCTGCAAAGACAGATTGTTGGGGTGAATAGAAAAGACAAAACAGAATCTCACATCGTGACGAGTAATATTTAATGTACAATAGTTCTTTACAAAAGGAAAGATTATTATACATACAACAATCAGAGTTTACTAACCTATCATCAGCATGGACAATTATAACAACATGTCCTCACAAATGCTGATAAATACAAACCAACAAATGCAGCAAAAAAAATACGACTTGGATACAAGTCTCCTAAAGCTCCAAAGCTTCCGTAACTAAATTTGGAAATATGTTTAGGCCAACCCGAGCATTATAATAAAATAACGCCTAGATTAGTCTGGTAAACCAGCTTGAGAAACACAATCATATGGATATTAAATGTTATAAAACCTTTCGAAAATAAAGGTATTTCATAAGACCACGCCGCACATAGACACGGATGGGTTTCTAGCTTAAGATAACCAAGTCATTTCATACGAAATCTTGTGATATTATAATAATGTCTAGGGTTTAAAATAAATAGTTAATTATAGCCGAAATGGTTACATTAATTATATTCTAGCATACCAGGTATACAATTAAGTCCATAAAGGCACGTGGTGGAAAATGGATTCCATCAATGACATGGCGACGGCGGTACCGTCCGCCAGTATACAACTCTAAAGAAAATGTACCAAGGTCGAAAACTTTTCGACCCCTGCATGGCAAGACCATCCTAACCCTTCTTGGATAGTACTGAATATCTCATCACCCCAGTTGTCGGCCAACAAATGTACATAGTCACTAGCATACATAAATGGGTCAATACCAATCTAGATCGGGCATGACCATACTCTAATGGTAGCGAACTACATAGCTCTGTGGCATATCCCTTGTTTTAGTCATTACCGGTTGTGAGGCTTGAGGATACATTTTACCTTTTTAGAAAATTCGCTTGAATGCTAACTGTGCCCTCAAGGCAACAATGCAATGTCAGCATTCATCTATACAAGTTATTCAAGATATGAATAGACCAAAGATGCTACTTCTACTATATCCTTTTTAGAATCATCATCAGGAATAGTAGTAAGTAGCCATTGCACTTCAAAGATCTCCATCATCGATTTCCACTGTCTTCAAGATGTCTCAAATTCGAATGCTCATGCTATTTCGAAGTGGTTTTCGGATAGCATATCTACTCCTGATCTCTCCGAACCGACGGTTGATAGTTCAGAACTAGCCAAGATTTGATAGACGATCTTTTAACTATCAAATAAACAAACAATCAAATTAAAGATTTAATTTCATATGGAAACCAAGTATGTTGAAGCACATAATCAACCACTAAGCCTCTTGTGATGACCCGAAATTGACACCCTCTGAATCCGACAATAAACCACACATGTCCGACCCAGAGTGCATCGATTGCAGATGATCATAAGAAAGAAAAGAGAGGGTGAGAAGAAAGAGAGAAGAAATAAGAAGAGAAGAGAAGAAGAAGAGAGAAGCAGAACCAAAACAATACATAATCTCACATGGCGGCGGAATACCATATAATATGAATCAATAATTTTTACGAAGAGAACCTGTAATATACATAAGTCAATATCAGAGTGCACAATAAGTAATCATCGACTTGGACAGTTATAGTAACCTGTCCTCACAATGCTAATGATTTTCAACAATAGCAATACAATGCAATGGAAAAATAAACAAGATACGTGTATAAGATATGAAGATCTCCAGCTCGCCTGCTGAAGCTCCAAAAACACCAAATCTGAACCTGTAAATATGCTCGGTCTGACCCGAGCATTGAAAGGGACGAATGCCCGGATCATTCTGGTAAACCAGCGTGAGGAAACACGTCTCAACTAAATTTTAAAATTACTAAAATTTTTCCTTTATCAAAACAAAAGTTATCTCGCAAGACCGAGTCGCAAATAAATATTGACAAGGTTTTTACCTTACAATAACCAAAACATCTCATATCAAATTCTCTTATATTATAATAGTGTCTATTGCACACAAATAATATTAAAATAGCAAAAATTGTTACATTATTAAATTCTATCATACACCTTGTAGTACAAGGCTTTCTACAACAGAAAATGGCAGGAACGTATTAGATTTTGCAGTTCCATACAAATGAATAGGTGAAGGGAATACCTTTCCAAAAACTCGGTTCAGCTCTAGAGGGATGTACCTAGGGTCCAAATACTTGACGCCTAAACCAACACAAGATCGGCCTACACCTACCTAGATAATACCGTATATGTCATCACTCCGGTCGTTATCGACCTTTAATTCATGGCCACGAGCATACACAACAAAAATCAAATACATGACGTCATATCGTGTAAAGATATATCTAGAAGAGTGATGACATCTATTGATTGGGAACGACCCACTTAGCCCTGCGCTTCTCTCCCTATTTCAGTTAATTTTCGAGGAGTGAGGCCAAAGAGGTATAGATTACCTTTCACCTATCACAAATCATATCACTTTGAATGCCACATTGCCATTTCCGTTGGCTACTAATCGCCTTCCACAAAAATGCAACCCTTGAGCTCGTACGTCTCAAGGAGGGTGTTAAGCTAAGAGAAGTTGCCTTCTCCGCCACACTGATGTACGTTTGTAAAAACCAAAATACGTAATCATAGAAATGCAATGTCAGACACTCGTCCATACAAGTTGTCCAGGAATAGGACAAACCGAAGGTACTTTCCTACCAACATTCGTTTAATCTAATACTTCAGTATTGTTTTCAACTTCAACCAACTTCAGAAAATTCGGCAGAGCTTCTATGGCACCTTGAATTTGGTCCTAGCTCCTAGGAATGAAATTGACGGCACTTCCTTCTATTTTTCTTGCTCCGGAGCTTCCCGAACTTGTTCCTCCCTCTTCCATAGGTTCGGACTCGCTCCTTCCTACATCATTTCTTCATTTCTTTGATGCTAAACCATGTTTTAATGGTATTCTAAGGTCTTTGGCAAAGTTTGGGTGTGTTTGGACTTGATTTGATATGATTTTGAATAAGTTAGTAAGGAAAAGAGAGAATAAGAAGCCACTAAAGAGAGCTTCAAGGAGGAAAAAGAAGGAAGAAAGGGTGTGAAAAAAGTGAGAAAGTTGTTGGTATTTATAGAAAAAATAAAGTGGTAAGTTACCAAAATATCCCTTTACCAAATTACCAAAATAACCTTACTCACTTTTTCAGCAACCTTATTTTTTTTCAACACTTAGCATCACATTTCAAATAATTACTTTATGTCATTTTCACTTAAATATTAAGTAAAGAAAGTAATAATTATGTTTGTTTGATTTGATGTTTTACTTTTTGACTTTTGTACTTTTTTGTCTTTTCATGCTTACTTTTTGTTAATTATATTCTAGAATTTTTTAAGTATGTTTAGTAAAAGTAAACTTGATTAGTTAATTAATTGATACTTATACTATTTGAATATATGTTCCTATATAAGAAAATAAAGGAGCAACAACGTTGCAACAACTTTTTATCGACAAAACGTAGATTTTCGAAAAAATGTTTTAAGTTCACATTTTGACTTTTTAGTTAAACTATTTATTTATGTAAACCAAATTTAGAAATAAATTTGAATATCGTTATTTAAAAAAATAAACACTCATAAATTAATTAAAAAATTATTTAACCATTGAAACTTACTTTTCTGAAATCGGCATTTTGTCACTTTTGTTGATATAGGCAAATGTTACTTTTTTGTGTATACTTCTCTTTCCAGATCTATCTAATATTGTTTGAATCATATAACATTACATATTTTTATGTAAAATCACTTTAAATAGTATATTTTAAAGTGGTCAAATTCTGGGTCGTTACATTCTTCGCTACTTAAAAGAATTTCGTCCTCGAAATTACTCAAAACAAAAGTTTTCCCAAAACATTTATCTTCAAACTTATTTCCATATAATATACACAAATCATCTGTATGAAATATCTTAATCGATCTCCTATTCGAATACACAACTTTATTTCTGAATTAGTATCGATCCCCCGATCCTCTAATGCGGACTCTGATCAGGCTTCTAGATCAGAAACTTTTGCTTTTCTTGCATAGTTCTAAACTATAATAGAAAACTCAAATACCTAACCCCAAACCCTCATCAATGTTCGCCATCAAGAATCTAGTGATAAATCCTTTTTTTGGACTGGTGTAAACACCTTAAAGTCCCGAACTTGAATCTTATATCAAAATTTATGCGATGGAATGATCTACATATAATATATGTATTTATTAACTTTCAAAAAAATTTCATAGAACTTTTATCTTAAGTTCAAAAAATTTATAAAGGTGCTTCTTTATGTAATCCCATCAAATATTTATTTCCAAATATTTTTGTTGAAGGAAAATATTCCAAAGGAACCATTTTTCACTCAAAAGGTAATTTATCTATAGTTTAAACATTTAATATTACTGATCAATTTATCAATTAATGATTCACATTATCTCTTTAACTTAAGAAAATTATATAGATTGAGTAACTCTAAAATAATACCAGGAAATTTAGTTCTACCAATATTACCATAAATCCTCTTAAGAAGAAGAGTAATACTTAAGAGAAGTGTTTACATCCGAACACATCTTCCGCCCATTTTTAGTTTATTTTCGAGCCATTCATACTAGTTATCATAAAATACCCCTTTTATTTAAAATAATAGCATTTCAAAATCCTTTAGAGATTACTTTTGTTTATAAAACCTATTTTATAATTTCTTTTTATAAATTCATCTTATATTAATTAACTTCAACTACATTTCCATAATTATTTTAAATTAATCAATTTTAAATTCTCATTCCTTTTAAATTTATAATTTACATAGTCATTTTCTATTTGTTAAATATATTTTTATCTTATTTGTTCAATTCTTAAACAAATCTTATTATTAAGCACCTTATAGTCAAATCGTGAAAAATAATTCACAAGGTATTTGTACTTAAACTTTTAAATCAAACAATTGATCAATTTATGATAGTAACTAACATTATCATTTCTTAATTTTTTATTTTGGAATAAGTATTAAAGAGCTTAATAACCTTATCAGATTTCTGACTTATCGATTATCTTTATGAAACATCTTATAGTCAAACTGTGAAATTCTAATTACAAGAAACTCATATTTAAATTTCACTAACCTTGATCATTTATTTCTAACTATATATATATACACATACTTTATATTCAAAATATAATCCTAGGTAAAATTATTTCATTTACTAATTTTTCAAAATCAATGTGTCGGTTCGCCTTGTTTAAATGTTTGGGAACCCTCTTCGATAACGGTGATCGGACACATCGATTAGAATCCATAAATCACTCAACAAATAATTCAATGCAAAACAATTTATTAGTCATTAACAAATACGCACTAATGTATAATACACTCAAACTCATTTTAGGGTGTTACTAACCCTATCTCTAATGAGTTACACATCCTAGGGAATTACTAACCCTACCTTTCGTGATTCTTTACTCCAACAAAGCCAAGGTTCTCGCTTAACCTTCAGCTCTGATATCATGCTATGATGACCCGAAATCGACACCCTCTGAATCCGACAATAAACCAGACATGTCCAACCCAGAGTGTATCGATTGCAGATGATCATAAGAAAGAAAAGAGAGGGAGAGAAGAAAGAGAGAAGAAAGAAGAAGAGAAGAGAAGAAGAAGAGAGAAGCAGAAGAAAAAAACAATACAGAACCTCATACTGTGGCCGAATAACATATAATAAGAATCGACAATTTTTGCAAAGAAAAACTGTAATATACATCAGTCAATATCAAAGTACACAATAAGTAATTATCGGCTTGAACAGTTATAGTAACTTGTCCTCACAATGCTAATGATCTACAACAACAACAATACAATGCAATGGAAAAATAAACAGATACGTGTATACGACTTGAAGATCTCTAGCTCGCATGCTGAAACTCCAAAAACACCAAATCTAAACTTGTAAATATACTCGGTCTGACCCGAGCATTGAAAAGGAAGAACGCCCACATCAGTCTGGTAAACCAGCATGAGGAAACACATCTCAACTGAATTTTAAATTACCAAAACTTTTCCTTTATCAAAACAAAAGGTATCTCGTAAGACCGAGTCGCAAATAAATACAGACAAGGTTTTTTACCTTACAATAACCAAAACATCTCACATCAAATTATCTTATATTATAATAGTGTCTATTGCACACAAATAATATTAAAATAGATGAAATTGTTACATTGTTAAATTCCAGCATACACCTTGTAATACAAGGCTTTCTACAATAGAAAATGGCAGGAGCGTATTGGATTTTGGATTTCCATACAAATGACTATGTGAAAGACAACCTTTCGAAAACTTGGTACACCTCTAGAGGGATGCACCTAGGGTCTAGATACAGGGCGCCTAAACCAACACATGACCGACCAACCCTTACCTGGATAGTACCGAATATGTCATCACACCGGTCGTTACCGACCTTTAATTCGTGGCCACGAGCAAACACAATGAAAATCAGATACATGATGTCATAGCATGTAAAGATATATCTAGAAGAGTGGTGGCATCTCCTAATTGGGAGAAACCCATTTAGCCTTGCTGCTTCTATCCCTATTTCGCTCATTTTTCAAGGAGTGAGGCAAAAGAGGTATCGATTACCTTTCACATATCACATATCACAAATCGCATCACTTTGAATGCCACATTGCCATTTTCGTTGATTACTAATTGCCTTCCACAAAAATGCAACCCTATAGCTCATACATCTCAAGAAGGGTGTTAAGCTGAGAGAAGTTGCCATCTCTGCCGCCACTAATGTACGTTTGTAAAAGCCAATGTATGTAATCATAGAAATACAATGTCAGACACTCGTCCATACAAGTTGTCCTGGAACAGGACAAGCCGAAGGTACTTTCCTACCAATATTCATTTAATCCAACACTTCACTATTGTTTTCAACCTCAACCAACTTCAGAAAATTTGATAGAGCTTCCGCAGCACCTTGAATTTGGTCCCATCTATTTGGAATGAAATTGGCGGCACTTCCTTCTCTTTTTCTTGCTCCGGAGCTTCACGTACTTATTCCTCCCTCTTCCATAGGTTCGGCCTCACTTCTTCCTCCATCATTTCTTCACTTCTTAGATGCTAAACCATGTTTTTAATGGTATTCTAAGGTCTTTGGCAAAGTTTGGTTGTGTTTGGATTTGAGTTGATATGATTTTGAAAAAGTTGATAAGGAAAAGAGAGAAGAAGAAGCCATTAAAGAGAGCTTCAAGGAGGAGGAAGAAGGTAGAAATGGTGTGAAAATACTGAGAAAGTGGTTGGTATTTATAGAAAAAATAAAGTGGTAAGTTACCAAAATATCTCTTTACCAAATTACCAAAATAACCTTACTTACTTTTTAAGCAACCTTATTTTTTTCAATACATAACATCGCATTTCAAATCATTACTTTATATCATTTTCACTTAAATATTCAGTAAAGAAAGTAATAATTTTGTCTGTTTGATTTGATGTTTTACTTTTTGACTTTTGTACTTTTTTGTCTTTTTATGCTTATTTTTTGTTAATTATATTTTAGAATGTTCTAAGTATGTTTAGTAAAAGTAAACTTGATTAACGAATTAATTAATACTTATACTATTTAAATATATTTTCCTATATAAGAAAATAAAGGAGCGAAACGTTGCAACAACTTTTAATCGACAATACGTTGATTTTCGAAAAAATGTTTTACGTTCACATTTTGACGTTTTAGTTAAACTATTTATTTATGTAAACCAAATTTAGAAATAAATTTGCATATTGATATCTAAAAATATAAACACTCATAAATTAATTAAAAAAATTATTTAACCATTGAAACTTACTTTTCTGAAATTAGCATTTTGTCACTTTTGTCGATATAGGAAAATATTACTATTTTTGTGTATACTTCTCTTTTTAAATCATATCTAATATTGTTTGAATCATATAACATTACATATTTTATGTTTAAAATCACTTTAAGTAGTATATTTTAAAGTGGTCAAATTTTGGGTCGTTACACCTCTTTACCTAATCATTTCATTAATTCAAATCTCTTTTCAAATATTCATACAAAAATACATTTTTCAAAAGATATATTTATTAATCCTCTCTACTCTTTTTAATAATTGAAAAATATTCATATTCTTATCTCCATGGTATAAGTATATTCACAAACCATTTCCTTTCCAGCACTTTAGAAACATCTCCATATTCTTATATCGATGGTATAAGTGTATTCAAAATCTTAAGTAAGATTCCCTTTTTTCAAAAATTTCGTTTAATGGGTCAAAAATAAAAGTCCTTTAGAAAAAAAATTACTATAAACCCAAAACACTATTCTTTTGATGAAAGTAAACAAATCTTATGGAAATTAAACCATATATACTTACCACCACTTTCTAATTTCAAACTTGTGTTATCCCTCGATTAGCAATGAAGTTGGACAAGTTAGCGTACTATTCTTACCATGACATACATTCTCAATTATCAAGATAGGGATGAGTTTACCTACCTTGTAATTTGGTGTTAAGTATGGAAAGGATATTTTCCATACCACCATAAGTTATAAAAGTCATTTATGGAAATCAAATCTGTTTTCTTTTATAAAACATCTTTTTATAAATCTCTTTTATATTTACAAAACTCCTTTTAAAAATCATATTTCTATTTATAATACTTCTTTTATAAATCTCTAAATATAATTATAAAACTTCTTTTATAAATCTAACTTCTTTTATAATTCTCTAAATATAATTATAAAAATACTTTTATAAATCTCATTTCTATTTATAAACCTTCTTTTATAAATTCATTTCTATTTATAAACTTCTTTTATAAATTCATTTCTAATTTTAAATCTCCTATACTTATCCCAAATCTCCATTTGCAAGATCGAAACAAATACCTTCCATAAATTGATTCTTCCAAGGATCAGTATTTGTACACAAATGTGATTTACTATTCCTATTTATCAAAATGATAGTAATTTCCTTTTTATAAAATACCATTTATAAATTTATTCTTTTGTTTATAAAATACCATTTCTAAATCTATTCTTTTATTCAACAATTTATATAAAGCGTTTTGCAAATATTTATTTCAAAATATTTCTATCTTCTTTTAAAATAGAATCACTTCATTATAAAGAATAAATTCCCCTTTATTTCCCTTTAAAATAAACATTCGTTATTATATGAACTTCCGATATGATAAATACTTCTAAAATACTTTTAAAACGTTTCTACTTAAATTAGAAAAGATTAAAAAAAAGGTTGAAATAATATAAAGAAGTTCAAAAACCAGTTCTAAATAAAATGCCATAGAAATTTTCTAAAATCACTTTTAAAATCATCATCCGAATGAAAACCATTTTCAAATCAAAACAATGAGGCCAATAGCTACCATAGAAAAGTTCAACTTTTAACATATATCAATGTCACATCCAATATGGTCAAACTACCAAACTTTTAACATTCAACAATTTATACAAGTATATTACTCAAATTTAAAATCACAATGGTGTGGAATCCAAATTCCTCTACGAAATTTTATATGTCACTCGCTTTTCAAAGGGAAAATTCAACCAAACCAACCAATAAACATTCAAGAAGAAAAACAATAATTTATATCTACTATATATCATATGGTATTCATCCAGAAGTGAGTTAACTCATCAAAATTTTAGTTGATGCTTAAACATTTCGGTTCAATCCAAAATCGAACGATGTTCGATTTTAGCTCAAAATTACACTTGATTCAAACTTGACGAAACCAACTTCGGTGCATAAATAACGCACCTAGAAGCAAAATGCAAAAGGTCCCGTCTTGATTGGACCTCATATAAGAAGGTTATTGATTTTCTAAGTTTTATAGATTAAAATATTCATTAATTACACAATTAACCAAATTAATTACCCAATTTAATCCTCCTCCCCTTAATCGATTTTGCCTCAAATTCAAAATGTGCACGCATACATGCATATACACCGTTGTCGAAACTTCCCTCCACCTTATCTCGCTCAACACATGACGATACGATGCGTTGCTTCCACTAATAAACTCCACTTCTTTATGAGCTTTGCGACAGATTCAATCAAGTTGGGCTCAATCGCCTCCTCTAAATTGTGACTTAAGCCTCTCCATCCTCGGCTTCACATGACGCAATTCACCACACACCTACGCACTACCCCAAAACTCAACCATAAGCTCCCCTTCACTCGAGTAGAAACATGTCACCTTTTCCTTAGCCAACGATCGCCTATATTGTCCCCCAATGCCTAACTCTAGTTTAGCCTTCCAATGTTGAGCATCCTAATTTAATGCCACAACTCCCAAACTACACATAGATTTGAAGATCTTTCCGCTATGAGTTCAAAGAATCCAAGATCGTAATTTATTGTTGAGTGGATTTTGATTTTTGAATTGGCGGCTAGGTTTAGTTATTTTCTGTAAATGGAGAGGAGGGAAAAAAAGGAAAGAGGAAAAAATGAAATGGTGGAGAGTAGTCTAAGTGTATGGTTTAGTTTATTTTGTGATTTCTTCATTTCGCTACATAGCATTTTGTTCGCATACGAACCCCAACGGACAGAAATAAAAAATTTATTAAAAATTATTCCTTTACATATAAAATATAATCCTAGGTAAAATTATTTCGTTTACCAATTTCAAAATAATACTGTACCTATTTGCCTTGTTTAAGTGTTCAAAAATCTCTATTGATGCAATTGTTTCTTTTGTACTAACCAGAATTCTTAAACTACTCAATAGATCAATCAACACAATATATTCGAACTCATTCTAGGGGTGTTACTAACCCTATCTCTAATGAGTCTACCCCGACAAAGCCAAGGTGTTCGCTTAACCTAAACTTTGATAACACGTGTGACAACTAGCTTTTTTGATCCTCAAAAGTCGACACTAATATATCCACAGTATTCACTTGCCGAATATCCAGATGCTGGAAAGGCAGATAGTTGGGGTGAAAAAAAGAAAAGACCCAGCATAATCTCACATCGTGACGAGTAATATATAATATACAACAGAACTTTACAAAAGGAAAGATGATTATACATACAACAATCAGAGTAAATTAATCTAACATTAGCCTAGACAATTATAACAAACTATTCTCACAAATGATAATAAATACAAACCAGAAAATGCGGTGGAAATAAAGATACGTGAATACGTCCAAGTGGCATCCTGCTCGTCTCCTGAAGCTCGAAAGCATCCATAACTAAATCTAGAAATGTGCTCAGGCTATGTTATAAGAAACTAACGCCCTAGCATGGAAAACACAATCATATTTTAATGTTTCAATACCTTACGGAAATAAAGATATCTTGTAAGACCACGCCGCACATAAACATGGATCGGTTTTTACCGTACGATAACTAATCCATTTCATATGAAAACTTGTGGTATTATATTAATATGTAGGGTTTAAAATAAATATTTAACAATAGCCGAAATGGTTACATTAATTGCATTCTAGCATATTAGGTATACAGCTAAGTCCGTTAAGGCGCATAGTGGAAAATGGATTCCATCAATGACAGGACTATAGCGGTACTGCCCATCATAATACACCTCTAAAGAAAATGTAGCAAGGACGAAAACTTTTCAACCCTTACCAGGAAAGACCGGCTTACCCCTCCCTAGATAGTACCAAATATGTCATCACCTCGATTGTCGGGCCAACAACCGTACCGGTTCACTACCATACATAAATGGGTCAATATCGATCTAGATCGGGTGATGCCATATCCTAATGGTAGTGAACCACATAGCCATGCAGCATGTCTCCTATTTTAGTCATTATTGATTGTGAGGCTTGAGCTAACAATTTCTACCTTTTAGCAAATCCCACTTGGAATGATAACACTACCCTCAAAATAACAATGCAATGACAGCAATCATCCATACAAGTTGTTCAGGATATAAACAAATTGAAGGCACTACTTCAACTACATCCTTTTTAGAATCATCATCGGGATTAGTAGCAAGTAGTCCTTTCACTTCAAAGATCTCCGTCTTTTATTTCCATCAACTTCAAGATGTCTCAAATTCGAATGCTTATACCGGTTTGAAGTGGTTTTGGATAACATATCTGATCCCAGTCTCTCTGAACCGACAATCGATACATTCAAAACTGGCCAAGATTTGATAGTCGATTATTTAACTATCCAATGAACAAATAATCAAATCATAGGTTTAATTTCATATGGAAACCAAGCATGGCTAAGCATATAAGTAACCACTAAGCCTCTTTAATTAATCATTTCATTAATTCAGATCTCCTTTCAAATCTTCATATTAAAATATCTTTTTCAAAAGATATATTCACAAATCCTCTCTACTCTTTTCAATACTTGAAAAATATTTATATACACATCCTAAGATAGAAGTATATTCATAAAATATTTCCCTTCCAATACTTCAAAAACATCTTCATATGCTTATATCCATGGTATAAGTATATTTAAAATCTTAAGGAAGATTTCCCTTTTTTCAAAATCATGTTTAATGGGTCAAAAACAAATGTCCTTTAGAAAAATTGTTTACTATAAACCCAAAACACTATTCTTTTGATGAAAGTAAATGGGTCGTATGGAAATTAAATCAAATATACTTACCAACACTTCCTAATTTCAAACTTGTGTTATTCCTCGATCAACAATGGAGTTGGATAAGTAAGCGTATTATTCTTTCCATGACATACATTCTTATTTCTCATGATAGGGATGTGTTTACCCACCTTGGAATTTGGTGTAAAGTAAGCAAAGGATACTTTTCATACAACTATAAGTTATAAAGATTATTTATGGAGATCAAATTTCTTTCCTTTTATAAAACTCCTTTTTATAAATCTCTTTTATATTTAGAGAACTCCATTTGTAAATCTCATTAATATTGATAAAACGACTTTTATAAATCTCCAAATATAATTATAAAACTCCTTTTATAAATCTCATTTTTATTTATAAAAATTCTTTTATAAATCTCCAAATATAATTATAAAACTCCTTATATAAATCTCATTTTTATTTATAAAACTTCTTTTATTAATTCATTTCTAATTGTAAATGTACTCTCCTTATCCCAAATCTCCGACTACAAAATCAGTACTTTCCATAAAACGATGCTTCTATATATCACTATAAATTCACAAATGCGATTTATTATTCTAATTTACCAAAATGATATTAATTTTCCTCTTATAAAATATCATTCATAAACCTATCCTTCTATTTATAAAATACCATTTATAGATCTATTCTTTTATTTAAAATACCATTTATAAATATATCCTTTTATACATAACTTATATAAAGTTTCACAAATATTCATTTTAAAATATTTTTATCTTCTTTTAAAACAGAATCACTTTATTACAAATAATAAATTGCCCTTTATTTTCTTTAAAATAAATACTCATTAACATAAGAACTTTCCTATTTAATAAATACTTTAAAAACATTTACATATAAATTATAAAAGTAAAAAAAAGGTTAAAATAAAATAAAGAAGTTCAACAACCATTTCTAATAAAATGCCGCAGAAAATTCTCAAAATCACTTTTAAAATCATCACGTGAATAAAAACAATTTTCAAATCAAAAATGCAAACCATGGTATCTCAAAATACTATAATGAGACCAATAGCTTCTATATCACCTAACTAATGCTAAAATTACCTTAATCACTAAAAAGGTTCATCTTTTAACATACACAAATGTCACATCCAATGGCCAAACTATCAAACTTTTAGCATTCAACAATTTAGGCAACAAGCATATAACTGAAATTCAAAATCATAATGGCGAGAAATCCAGATTCCTCCACAAAATTCCCTATATTTCATTTTAATGTCATTCGCTTTTCAAAGCAGAAATTCAACCAAAACAAACAAATAAATCATTCAAGCATAAAAACAATAATTTATATCCACTATATATCATATGGTATTCATCCAAAGATGAGTTAACTCACAAAAATTCCAATTGAGGCTTAAGCGTTCCGATTTGATCTAAAATCAAATGGCGTTCAATTTTAATCCAAAATTTCACTTTCTCCAAACTTGACAAAACCAACTTGATTATGTAGATAATGCTCCTATGAGCGCAATTCAAAAGTCCATGTTTCAATTGGACCTCGTATGAGAAAGTTATTGATTTTATAAATTTTAGAGATTAAAATATTTATTAATTACCCAATTTAATCCTCCTTCCCAAATCGATTTTGCCCCAAATTCAAAACGTTCACACACACACACTGATACACCATCAACAAAACTTCTCTTTATCTTATCCCGCTCCAAACACAAGTAAACGATGCACGGCTTCCACCGACAAACTCCACTTCCTACGATCTTCACGATAGACCCAATCAAGTTGAGCTCGATCGCATCCTCCAAATCACGACCTGGGCCCCTCCCCTCTCGACCTGATATGACACAATTCGCAACACCCCACTACATACCTCAAAACTCCCCTACAAGTTCCCCTTCACCCAAGAAGAACTATGCCACTTTCTCCTTGGCCAACTATCGCCTATATCCTCCCTAATTCCTTACCCTAGATCGGCCTATCAATGTCGAACATCCCAAGTCAACGCCACTACTCCCAAACCATACATGGATTTGAAATCTTTCCACTACGAGTTTAAGGAATCCAAGATGTAGTTTATCATTGAGTGAATTATTTTATTTTGATTTTTGAATTGTTAGCTAGGTTTAGTTTTTTACTATAAATCTAGATGATGGAAAAAGAAAAAGGAAAGAGGAAAATATGAAAAATTGGAGAATAGTCTAAGGGTATGGTTTAGTTTATTTTTTGATTTCCAGCATTTTGCTACACTTCATTTGTGTACGAATAACGAATGATAGAAATGAAAATATGATCGCATACAACAATGTGACATGATCCCAAAACAACAATAAAATACACTGGTTATCTTATTCTATAAAATTTCAAAAATACTAATGTTTGCCCAAATATACATCAAACGATGATTTAAATATTTTTTGAATTAAAATTTATGGAAAAACCTATAAATAAAAATAAAAAATGCGTCATTAAAAATCAAATAATTTTATTAACAATTGATTTTATTATTATTTATTAAATTCGAATCAAATTTGAATATTTAAATAGATTAAATATTCTCATTCGAAATATTGAAAATTTTGGGTCGTTACATGGCATTAAAACAAAACTATACTTACTATAAAATTTAAAAATCTCACATTAAATGGTCTTAATATAATATCACACAGATATATCTGATTACATATTTGATATTACTATATAAGTTTATACAAACTAGATCTAGTCAAATCCAAACATTGTAACGTCGAGTCTTTAATATAGAATTTATTTACAACATTTATATACAATATTAACAATATATATAAGTCCATGCCTCCCGATCCATCTCTTCACAGACTCAATCACCATGAACAATATAGGCAAAAGAAAATATAGAAGCGGGCCAAACATACGTCTGAGTAAGTGAAGCCAATCTAATCCATGTATACTACTATTATAGTGATATAACATGATTTAAATCTAATGTATAATATCTTCTAGTACCTCTTAATGCACTATAGAATAATTTTATACTATCTAAGAATGATCTGGTCTCGAACCCCTACAATAAAGCTATAGGATCAAATTAACCCTACCAGAGGTGAATAGGGTTTATAATAAATTCACAAAATAATAAGAATTGTAGCACGGATAACAATAGTGTAAATGCAGACATAAAACCAACACCATTTACCTAGCTTCGGCAATACTTGCCTACTGCCGCCCTAAAAAATTTCTACTAATATTAACAATCGACTACTTACTAACCATGTAAACTTGTGACTATTGCTTACTTGATTGTTCTAACCCTAAGCTCGAAACTTAATCTCAACTCTATCCATAAGTTAAGAATTCCTAAACTACGCCCTGTAGTTTGATCCTAGTCAAAATTAGAGTTTTATAAAATTTAAAAGCATATTATAATTAAAATAAGAAGAAGAAACCCTAATTTGTTATAAGACAATCAAACATAAAGAGAAAAATAATTATGGCCTAAATTAGGAGAATGTAGTTTCTATTTTTTCAGTTCGTTTTCTTTCTTTTGTAAACCGATCCGCTTTTCATTTCAAAGCCGCTCTTCTTCCTTGTATCTTCTAGGGTTTCTCAATTTTGAAGCCACTAATTTTCAATCCATAAATGAAATTTTTCCCACATCCTTTTGTCAATTGACTACTTGATTCGCATGATGATTTATTCCTTCAGCTGCTTCACGCGTCGAGCAGTTTCTGATTGCTAAATCGATATAATTTATGTCTTTCTAATTTTTATATTGAGCTCGACATGATAGAAATTTGCAAATGATGATTGATTTAAATAGGGAATGATTTGAGAAAAAAATTCTCCTTTGATATTTTATATATTTTGTGAATTTCAGGTTTGAATATTTCAACTTTGAATCTTGGCTATTGATTTGTTTGCACATGATCTATGATTTTTGACTTGTTCCTCTTCTGATATACTTTGAAATTAATTGACTTCGGCTAGTGATTTTTGGCTTGCTCAATCCTCTGATATATTTTGAAAATTCCTGATAAACTTGTACCTGCTCTTGATATGTTATTGGCCATATTGTTGAGTCTGATGTGTGTACTTGCTATTGTGCACCTTGTTGTTTAGTAGTAATGTTGAAGTTTGATGTGTTTGCTTGTGCTTGCCCTTGTGCATTTTTTCTTTGGTTGTTATGTACATGAGATCTGCCTTGTAACTTTTGTGTGTGTGCGCGACCTTGTGTGCCAGAGCCACCCCTCCCAAAACCCCTTAAAATATGCCTTGCGCCTTAGAGTTGGATCTTTCTGAATTCGAATATAGGATAATTATGAGAAAAGCGAGATCGAACTCGATTTCCTGCCAATGAGGAGCGATCGGGGTTTAACTGAAATTTATGGCTTGTTGATATACATGTCGGTGTTGCTCTTGCTTACCGCTATACTTGTATATTTTGTTTTCTGATGCACCATGTTGCATTTGTATATATTTGCGTGTCCCTATTGTTGTGTTAACATGCTGTGCAACCTACTGTATTTTGCTATTGTGTATGTGCATGTTTTTATGTTGCTTGTGCTTCCCCTTGTTGGTGCACCTTTGTGTACTTTGATTTTGCTTTACTTTGTGAATCTTTTTGCTGCACCTGTCTTTGTACATTTCTATGTTTTTCTCCACCTTTCCGGTGCACCTTTGTGTGTCTTTTTTCTACCTTAGTTGGGTTCTTGCACCAATTTTTGTGTACTTTTCTTATGTGCATTTCTGAACTGATTTTGGCCTTGTGCATTACTTTGTTGGTCTGCTTGCACTTGGTTTGTTTGCTACGTGTTTGTGCCTGCCTCTAAACTATTTCTATGTTCATGTTTTTCTTTAGCTTATGTTGAGAAATTGGGCTTGATGGTAATCGGCTAAATTCCTATTGGTTTAGAAAATAGTCGATAAATTTCAAATTAAAATAACCGTAAGCGCACGACTTATAAAAGTTAATACGTGACGAGTACGGGTCGATCCATAGGGAATTGTGAGATTTTAAAATTTTCTAGTCAATCAAATTAAACCAAAAGTGGAAATTGTTTTGAAACCTAAAAACTAAGCAAATGTTGAGATTAAAAAATATGTGATTAAAATTCAATTTAGAGGCAAATCCACTTTTTTATATTTTTTACATAAATCAACATAAAACCAAATGATGGTCTCTTTTTAATCGAAGTAGGATTAGTGATGTATTTATCATAAGCATGGCTTACTTGAGTTATTAATTAACACAAATCAAACCGTCAAACGATAATACAACTCTAGTCCTACTTTTCATATCTCATGAAACATAGGATAGAAAATGAAACCAAAATCTAGTTTAAGCATGAACTATTTACTATTAATTAGTAATATAGATCATCAAATTTTGATTCAAACTTCACTTCATTGCCATGATCATATTTAGATGAAGAGGCAAATTGTGATTAATGAGATAAGCATAGCCCATTTTTTATGAACAAAGTAGGCTATCAAATTCAACATAAAACACAAACATGCATAAACATCCATTTTCTTATAAAGCATAAAAGAGATCATACATAGAAAATTTCATGTTGAATCTACATGATAGAAGAAAGCTTCATTATCCCCAAATTGTAGGGGTTTAGCTTCTCATTTGTGTTATCATTTCAACACATAGAGATTTCAACATTGAAAATGAAATGAAGTAGAGAGTAAACAAGAAAAAGAAGATTAGCTACTAAAAGGAAATGAATTAAACTAGCGCATAAATGTAAATCTAAACTATCAATATAAAATTAAAGAGAGCATAAGAAGAAAAATGAGCATAAAAGTAAACAACAACAATTAGAAAAGAGAAGAGAAAATGCTAGAAAGCCATTTTTATTTCATTAAATATAGATCTTAAAACTTACTTTCTTAATTTCCTAACAAATATGAAAGAGTAGAAGATATGTTCATGTACATAAGAGGGCTGTTTATACATGCATGAAACCTTAATTTTATTTTTAGGGTGCTTCCCAAAATGCCCTTTAGCTGTGCAGTTAATGCACTCGGTAGATTCAAAGCGGTGGAGGTGCAAAAAGTCATAGCGAGGATACAACAGGATATAGCAGATGGCTCTAAAATAGCATATAAAACTCGTACTTAATGTTTTTACAAATATATAAATGGTAATTAAACGAAAAATTATTATTCAATTGAATTATAAATAATACATAAATAATTTTAAATAAAAACATGTGCGAATATACTTTAAATAAACGAAAAACTGTTATATAACATAATTGAATTTGGTATTAGATTATTTTCATTTCTGAAAATATATTAAAAATTAAATCAAATAAATTAGTTTCATAAATTTATAATGTATAAATGCAAATTTTCCATTCATTTTATTAAAAAAGATATAGCGTGAATAGCGGAATATAGCGGAAATAACAAGATATAGTGGAAATAGCGGGGATTAAAGCGGAAAGGCTATATTTTGGGGCTATATGGAAATTTCATAGTGGTAGAAATCCGGTATGAGATATAGCTGGCTTGTAGCGGGGTAATAGCGAGGCATTAACTACACAGCCCTTTAGGAAGTGTGGCTGCCAAGTAACCATTAGCCACTAATTAATCCCTCATTAAAAGTGCATGAAGCTTTAGCCTCCACTTAGTTGTCCTTTAGCTTCTAATTGTAGATTTAGGCAAGTGGGTAGGGTCCTCCATGTTCATGGTCTTGAATTATTTCCCTCTTCTTTCCATTGTATTCATTTGTGCGTGCATGTATCTTCATATAAGCCTCTTCCTATGCATCCAAATTCCTATAAAAGTTATCAAAAAATGTCCAAGTAAAAAATTTTAAATTTACACATGCATAAAAATGACCATTTTGCCCCTGAATGAAGGTGAATATATGATGATTTGATCATAATTGAACTATGGTTTTAAACATGTTTAAGTACCCAAATATGACTGTTATTTAAATAAAAAATAGATAAACTATGGATGTAAATATATTCACATTTACGTGCACATCACATACCCCCTGCACTTATCTTTTTATTCGTCCTAGAATAAAGGAAAACTAAGATAAATCCATTTTCGGAGCGCGATTGCATTGAGCGTATGCAATAAGCCATTAAACCTCTGGGTCTACCTAGTAGGAGAGTGTTGTTTTGTGAGGGTTTTCAACGGATACTACCCACAAAATCCAAATGCAAAGTGAAACTATTTACAAAATGCAAGATTTATTTACAAAGAGATGGATGCGAGTTTTTGAAAATATTTACAAATGAAAGGTTTACTTTTAAATAGACACAAATAAGTTAAATACAAATGTTGGTCATTGTCTTAAAAATTTAAGTCATTTACTCATCAAAATTTCCAATAAAAATCAAGTCGTCATAACAGATAGACCATAGTTTGGCTAGTTGTTTCAGTTGATAACACAATGTAATTATGAAATGAATCCTTAGTTAATTATCAAAGTTTATTAAAGTGGTATTTTCATTCCTTTTCAATAACAAGTTAAATCAAGGAAGTTAAAAGGGTGCTTAGATTTCAATTGCTTACTCTCTCTTATTTGAAAATTTTATTGATATTAAAAATATTTACATATGTCTAACTTAGGTAAACTGAGGCCAGATATTACCTATGCACTGCCTTTCGGGCTTATATGAGGGGATACAGAGCATGGAGAATGAACACACGAATGTGAATACCTATCGACCATAGGCATTATTAATAAAAGAATTTATACATACATACACCTAGCTCAGATAAGAGGCCAGATATACCGATCATGCACTGCCACTCGGGCTTACGTGAAATAGGTACAGAGCATGGCAAGTGTACACATAAGTGTGTACACTTGTCGACCTTAGGTGTTAATAGAAAATATTCACATATACACAAATATTTTGTTCTTTTTTAGAAGGAGAGAGTTTTGCAAAATCATCTTAGCACCATTTAACTTAAAAGATAAATATGCTATATCCTTTACTTTAAATTTACCACTTCTTTAAACAAAGATTTTCAATTAGAACATACTTCATAATTAACACATATGAACCTTCCTATACATTAGTTAAACCATTGTTATTTGTAATCAAACTTCATTTTTATTTTTGTTATGACCAAAAAAATTTCAAAAATTTTAATTTATTAACCAAAACTTATACTTATCCCATAGTGTTTCTTCAAAAATAAATTAAAATGCTAGAAAAAGAAAATGTTTTCGATATTTAAAAATTTTGATAATTTTTTTTGAGTTAAATGAAAATTCAAAAATGCCATGAAAAATTAAAAATGAAAATGAAAATGAGACCCCCCCCCCCCACACTTAATTTTGACTGTGTCCCTACAGTCAATGCATGATATAATGAGTGTAACAGAGAAAACTATGTACATGTTTAGAAAAGAGGGTTAATATTCTTACTAGACGTAGTTTGGCTCATGAAGGATCATGAGCTCCTCCTCTTGGTTACTTGGCAACTCCAAGAAAGGTTTCAAACGATGACCTTTGATTTTAAAAATCGATCCATCCCAAGGGTTTTCTATTTCTACGGTACTATGTGGAATAACGGTTCGTACCACAAATGATCCGGTCCATCTTGATTTAATTTTCCCAAGGAATACATGAAGTCTTAAGTCATATAAAATAAATTTCTGGTTAGGGGAAAACGTTTTCCTTAGGATTGACTTATCATGAAAAACTTTTGTTCTTTCTTTGTAAATTTTCTCATTTTCATATGGTCATTCCTAAGTTCTTCTAGTTCGTTGAGTTGTAGTTTTCGGTTTTCGTAGGTTTCTCAAGATCAAAGTTTAAGTTCTTAATTGCCCATGACGCTTTGTTTTCGATTTCAATGGGTAAATGGCAAACTTTAACGTATACTAAACGAAATGGGGACATCCCAAGGTTAGTTTTAAAAGCAGTATAGTAAATCAAAAGTGCGTCGGTCAATTTTTAAGACCAATTTTTCGATTTTTATTAACAGTTTTCTCCAAGATTTTGTTTTATTTGTCGATTTGAAACTTCAATTTGGTCACAAGTCTGAGGATGATATGGAGTGGATAACTTCTGGATTATCGAGTATTTTTTTATTATAGCTTCAAAAGAAAGGTAACAAAAATGGGTTTCGTTATCATTGATTATTGTGTGAGGTGTGCCGAACCTCGAAAAGATGCTTTCTTTAAGAAATTTCACAACACTTCTATGGTCGTTGGTTTTTCACGGAACAGCTTCAACCCATTTTGAGACATAATCAACAGCAAGAAGGATATACAAGTTTCCAAATGAATTGGGAAAAGGTCCCATAAAGTCGATACCCCAAACATCAAAGATTTCGATTGTAAGAATGGGGTTTAGAGGCATCATATCTCGTGGAGAAATTCGTCCAAGCATTTGACATCGGTCGCATGTTTTACAAAATTCAAATGAGTCTTTGAAAAGAGAAGGCCATAGAAACCACACGGAAGCACCTTTTTCGCATTTTTTCGAGGATCGAAATATCCACCACACGCTTGATCGTGGCAAAACGTAAGAACACTCCAAATCTCATTATCCAAAATGCAACGTCGGATGATTTGGTCGGGACAATATTTGAACAGGCATGGATCGTCCTAATAGAAATATTTCACTTGGGACATGAATTTGCATTTGTCCTGTTTGGACCAAGATGAGGGAGTTTCTTTAGTGACTAAGTAGTTCGCTATATCAGCGTACCATGGATCGACAGAAATTGAAAGAAGTTGTTCATCGGGGAAGTTTTCATTGATTGGCAAAGAAAATGGTGCGTTTGGAAGATGAGACAAGTGATCGGCTATGACATTATCGGATCCTTTTTGGTCTTTAATTGTAACATCAAATTCTTGAAGTAAAGGGATCCAACGAATCAAACGGGATTTAGCATCCTTTTTAGCGAAGAGTTATCGAAGTGCGGAGAGGTCCGTGTACACAGTAATGTGTGAACCTATCAAGTATGGTCGGAATTTTTCAAGAGCAAAAACGACAACTAGAAGTTCCTTTTTTATTGTTGTATAGTTGAGTTGAGCATCGTTTAAAGTCATACTCGCATAGTAAACGACATGAAGGATTTTGTTGATGCGTTGTCCTAAGGCAGAACCAACCACAAAGTTAGAAGCGTCGCATATTATTTCGAAAGAAAGATCCTAATTGGATGCGCAAATGATTGGAGTAGGAATGAGTTCGTTTTAGAGATGTTCAAAAGAGGAGATACACTTAGAGTTGAAATTGAATGGAACGTCTTTTCCGAAGAGAGTCGTCAAAGGATGAGAGATTTTGCTTATGTCATTCACAAAGCTTCAGTAAAAGCCAACGTGTCTTAGAAATGATCGAACGTCCTTGACAGATTTGGGAATGAGATTTGCAATGACATCGATTTTTGCTTCATCTACCTCAATGCCTTTATTTGAGATGATGTATCCAAGGATTAGCCCTGTTTGACCATAAAGTGGCATTTTTTCCAATTCAAAGTCAAATGTTTTTCTTTACATCGATTCAGAACCAATTCAAGGTGATGTAAACATTAGAAAAAAGAATCGCCAAAGATAGAGAAATTATCCATAAAAACTTCTAGAAAGCATTCAATCATGTCGGAAAAGATGCCAACCATGCATCGTTGGAAAGTCGCAGGAGCGTTACAAAGTCTGAATGGAATATGTCAATAAGCAAAGCTACCGAATGTGCATGTGAAAGCCATTTTCTCTTGATCTTCGGGAGCGATTGGAATTTGGTTATAACCAGAAATAACAATCGAGGAAGCAGTAGAATTCGTGGCCGGCTAAACGTTAGAGCATTTGGTCGATAAATTGAAGAGGGAAGTGATCCTTACGCGTTGCGGCATTTAGTTTTCGATAGTCAATGCAAACACGCTAACCCGTTTGTGTAAGAGCTGGAATAAGCTCGTTTGAATCGTTCTTGACAACGGTTAGCCCAGACTTTTTCGGTACAACATGAATTGGGCTAACTCATGAGCTATCGGAGATTGGGTAAATGGTTCCGTTGTGGAGAAGTTTAAGAATTTCATCACGCATCGCATCTTTCATTTTTGGATTAAGCCTTCGTTGCGCGTCACGAACAGGCTAGGCGTCTTCGCTTAAATGTATGCGGTGTTGAATAAGAGCGGGACTAATTCCCTTATTATCGGAGATCAACCATCCAATCCTTCCTTGTTTTTCGAAATAATAGAGAGAAGAGAAGTTTCTTGGTCAAGAGAAAGATCGTTAGAACTTCTGACAGGACAAGTTTCGTTTTCACCTAAGTATGCGTACTTAAGGTGATCGGGAAGTGGTTTACAGTCCAACTTTGGGATTTTTTCGATCAAAGAATTGGGTTGAGATTCAGACTCAACTGGAAGCAATTCAAAGAGAAAAGTGTATTCAATCTCGTTGAGGATTTTGTGAAACAATTTTTCATATTCAGCTTCACGTTCGTCATTAAAGTCAAATGTCTCCATTTCAAAATTTTCATGAATGGCACTAACTTCCAACGTTTGGTCACGAGGTTCGTTCAATTGGCTTTCAAGATTGAAAATGTTGAGATCTAAAATCATATTTCCAAAAGAGATTTTCATCGATCTGTTACGACAATTGATTAAGACATTTGAGGTGGCTAAGAATGGTCGGCCTAAAATCAATGGAATTTGACTAGAGGGATTCGTCACAGGTTGTGTTTCGAGAACGATAAAGTCAACGGGGAATATGAATTGCCCTGCTCGAAATGAGCGCGTCTTCGATTTCTCCTACGGGCTTCTTAATGGAATGATCAGAAAATTGAAGCGTAAATTTTGTGGGTTTGAGCTCACCTTAGCCAATTGTTCATAAACGGAGTATGGAATCAAATTGACACTCGCACCAAAGTCTATCAAGCATTTGTTAATTGTTCTATCTCCAATTTACATGAATTGGTAGAGCAGTCAGGATCTTTGTATTTGACGGGCATGGATTGGGACAAGACTTCGCTCAAACTGGCGGCTAAGAAGACTTTTTTGGCACTTGAGTGTTTCGCTTTTGGGCACACAAGTCCTTAAGAAATTTCACGTAAGTGGGGACTGGTTGAACGATGTCAAGAAGCGGGATGTTAACATTCACTTGTTTAAAAACTTCCAACATCTTTTCCATTCGGTCCGAGTGTTTCTTGGGTCGGAGACAATGTAGAAATGGAACATGATACTCGGTAGGCGGGTCTACTCGAGTAGAAGAATAAGAGTTTTGATAGGAATATGATTCGACGTTTGGCTCCACGTTCTGTTCTAAGTCGTTCGTTGTTTTAGAAGTGTCGAGAGAAGTTTTCGGTATCGTTTGGATTAACGACTTGATTATCGATTTGTTTACCGTAATGTAGAGTTGTGACAGTATTAAATCGGGTGACATTGCTATCTTAAACAACATCGGCTTGATTTGAATTTGTTTTTTGATTTCTGAGATTTGGAATGGGCTGGCTTGGGAATGTTCCACGTTCGGTTCACTTACGAACGTGGCTAATTGATTCATTTGCATTTCGAGTTTTGCAATTGATTGGCTTGTGTTTTGCATATATGAGGTCAATAAATTTTGCAAATTGCTGTTTGATTGAAGACTTTGAGTAGTTGCTTTTGCCAACATTACAAGAGTTCTCTCAAGCGAAGTTAAACGTTTATCGTCTTGGGTAGGATGATCAGACTTTGGTTGAAAATTCGATTGTTGCAGTTGATTATGAGACGGACCCGCAAAGTTTGGTTGAAAATTGTTGGGCTGAAAGGGGGGTACGAAGCATTATTCAGGAATGCTTGAAAATTGGGACGATCGTATTCATGTTGGGATTTTTTTGGTTCCATGCAAAATTCATATGATTTCTCCACCCAAAATTGTACGTTGGAGAAAATGGATCATTTTTGGCTTTATTGAAAGCATTGATTTATTCGACAGAATTGGGACATTGATCGGCTATATGATTAGAATCGTCGCATTTACAACACATCGGTTGCGAAGCTTGATTCATTTGATTCGATGAGAAAACGTTATCGAATTTTTTAATCATTGCATCGATCTTAGCTTCCAAAGCAAAAGAAGATCCTATCGAGTTTGCACTTGATCGTGAGTAAATTGATTTTTCGTTCGAACGTTCCTATTGGGATGATTTTTCGGCGAGATTTTCAAGAAATTGCCAAGCATCGTCGTGACGTTCGGCAAGAAAGTTGCCTTGGCACATTGATTCGAGCATGGTTCGTGAGCTGTTTTCGAGTCCATCGTATAAGATTTGGCAAATTGTCCATTTTTCAAAGTTATAGTGTGGACATTTTATCAAAAGCTCTTTGAATCTTTCAAAATATTTTCTGATGGTTCTCCCTTAAATTGACGAAAATTTACAATTTCGTTTCGGATTCTACTCATTTTTTCCAAGGGGTAGAATTTTTTTAAGAAAGCTTTTACGAATTCTTCCCACATTTTAATCAAGTTCTATGGTAAGCTGTACAACCATTTTTCAGCATAATCTATAAGTGCGAATGGAATTAATCGAAGTTTGATTCCGACATCGGAAAGTTGTTGGAGTTTGATGGTTGCACAAACTTTTTTGAATTTAGTCAAAAAGATGTAGGGGCCATCATGCTCGAAATTACCAAATTTTGGAAGCGTGGCAATATGGTTCAAGTGAATTTCGAAATGGTTGCCCGTAGGGGCTGGTAACATGATGCAAGATGGAATAGAAACTCTATCGGGAAAGATTCTATCGATAAGAGTTCGAGGGGCGTTCTCGTTAGCCATTTCAGGAGGATCCTCTATTCGAGTTAAAGATTAGTTGTTGAGTTACGAGTCCAACGATTCGTTATAGTGTCACGAGTCCAAGTACTCATGCACAAGTGAAAGTCAAGAAGAGAAAGAAGTTAGAATCGAGTTTAGAGAGTGAAAGAAGATTTGAAAAACGAAGTGAAAAAATGTTTTTGTTTTTGTTAAGGAAGAAAAATATCTACCAAGTGAAATTTATTTTTAAAAGGGAAGTTTGATTTTTGTTTTTTTGGCTTTTCAAATTTTATATGCTTTTTTTGTTTTTTTTTTGAATTTTCAAATATTTACCAAAAGGATTTTTTTTTTTAGAAAATGGAAGTTTGTTTTTTTGATTTTGTTTTTGATTTTTTTTTTAAAATTCTTTCTGAAAAGATTTTATATTTTTATTTGGATTTTTGTTTTTGATTGAAAATTTTCAAACGAAAGGAAAGAAGGAATTTTTTTTTTGGATTAAAACTAAGTTAAGTAAAATTTACAATTTTTTTTTGGATTTTGGATTTTTTTTGTTTTTTTGAATATGCAAGAACTAATGCAACTAAATGAATGCAAAGGACTTAATTACAATTTTCTATCCTTAGTAGCTCCTAACCTAAAATTGTATAATTACACTTTGTCTTAAATCAACAAAAATATTTCTTAGCCAGGTAATGTGCAGGGGCTATCGGTGCATCACGAATCACTGTAGCAATGCAACTGAAGGTTTAAGTACCTTTAGAAGAACAACCATTATAATATTTACGAATCACTGTAATACTTATAAATGGTTATTACTCCGCCGTAGCGTAGACACCAAGAAATAAAATTGTTCAAAGAAAACAATTGTGAAGATACAATTAAGCCCTAGATGAGCTCGTGACACCCTTAAGTCCAACGTCTAACCATTATTGTTAGTCAAATTCTATGATGAAATGTGTTAGTGGGCTATGGAAAGGGTGATTAAATCCCTCACCTTATGTGAATTAGGTTAATGCTCTTAGAAAAGAAAATAAGATGAGATGGATGCAAAACAGAAATTAAACGTAAATTTACAATGCAACAAAAATGAAGTTTGTTTTTGTTTTTGGATTTTGAATTTTTTATATATATAAATGCAAATGCAAGCAACCAAAAATGCAATTCAAATTAAAAACAAGAGAAGAAAGCACAATACTTTTAAATTAAAAACAAGAGAAGAAAGCAGCATGCAGATTATTAGCAACTTATTTTTAAGCGGCTGATTTTTTTTTAGCAAGCAGACAAGCAATTATTTTTGGCAAACACTTCTTCTATTTGATATTCTGCTTTGGCACCCTGAAAATAAAACAAAATATATACAATTTTTTTATGTCTTTTTTTAAATAAAGACACTAAAACGAGGGAAAATAAAAACAAATGAAATCGATATGAAACGAAACAAAACAAACGAGGAAATTTGTTTTTTTTAATGTATAAGGATGAAACTCAAAACAAATTAAAATAAAACAAAATTAAATATATATTTTTTTTGGGGGGGGGGGTTGAAAGGGACCAAAAAAATAGGAAATTTTTCTTGTTTTTTTTTTTTTAAGATTCACAAAGGATCTTAAGAAACTCAAAATTAAACAAATAGAAATATTGCACAATAGATCAACCCGGCCCGGCCCAAAAGAAATAAAACAAACTTTCAACAAATATCACTGCTTGCTTAAAATTTCATTATTCCATTCGAAACAAACAAAATTCTCGAAACAACGAAATTCATTGATTGCTCCCAATTCGAGATTTTAAAATTTCGAAATCAAAATCAATCAAATTATCGTCACGTCTAGTCAAATTCAATCAAACATTCGAAGGTGTCAGATGAAGTCACAGGTTCGTGGTTGGAAATCGAAGGGGATTTGGGTCGTGGTCGTTCGCGATTGCAGGATGGTTGTCGAGGAATTAGTGATTTGCTTTGTGTTACTTCGGCGATTGCTAGATTAGTTCTGGAGGAGGTGGCTGTGTTGAAGAGGGTTTACGGTGATTGTTGAAGTCGAGGGTGACTTTGGGGACGAGGCGAATGTACGATTCTGGTCGCGATGGGTGGTTCCTAGTACCAGGCCCGGCCCTAGGGGTAGGCGAGCTAGGCAGCCGCCTAGGGCAACGAACGGGTAGGGGGCAACGACGAAGGTGGTGATGAATATGATTCTGTAAAAATAGTTAAAATTAAATAATATCTACATGTACTTTAGACAATAATTGTGTTATATCTCAAGTGGTTTGCACATTGCTTAATATGACAAGTGATCAAAGTTCAATTCCTACCGTGTTAACTATTTTTAAGCATCATTTTTTTTTTAAATCGGCTAGGGCAACATTCTTGCTCGGGCCGGTCCTGCCTAGTACTTGGGGGCTGAGGCAATTTCGAGGTTGATTTTAGAGGATGGTTCCGAGAGTGTTGAAGTGTTATTGGTCGCGGAGGTTCGTTTGTAGCGTAAGTAGGAGGTCGCAGTAGTTGGAGTGCTACGGAGTTGTGGAGGTGGGTTATCGACGGTTCGTGATGTGAATTTGAGGCGGTACAATTTCTGTCAGTAAGCAATTGGTTGTTTTTGGGCGAAATTTTGCGACAGTCTTGTATTGTGAAGTGGTCGGCAGTTTGTACTTCAGTGGAGTTACTTACACAGTGAAGTTCTGGTGGGGATGCAGAGGCAAGATGATGTGATAGGTGGACTGGTGTATGCATGGCAAGTTGATGAAGGCGAGTAAGTGTTTTGGCAGAGGGTTATGATTGTTGGTATATGTTGTGCAAATGGTTAGTTGATGGGGTGCTAGGATAATATGGCGAGGCAGAATTTGCTGTTGCTTGGTATTGTTGGTGATGGAGTTTGGTGATGGAGTTTGGATGGATGTGGTGCAGTCAGGCAATGGAAATGTTATGACTGGAAGGGGTTGTGCTGTGGCTTGTGTGATCAAGGAAGCAGTTGTGTTGGAGAGAAGTTGCAGCAGAGGTGTTGTGATGTTGGTTTTGGTGATGTTTGAGGGTGATGCATAGGCAGGAGTGTTTTGAAGATGTTGAGATGGTAGTAAGGCGTGGTGTCTGTGAGTTGTTGCTGCAAGTTGCACTGGTGGGTGATGGTATGTTAGTAGTTTGGGTTGTTTGTGAGAGCTGCAGTAGTTTATGCTGTGGTATGTGAACAGGGGGATGACAGCAGGGGATGATGAGGTGAAGCGGTATGCACTTGTTAGTTATGTAATAAGGGAGTATGAAAGGTTGTGGAGCAAGTATGAAAGCTTGCAGAAGATGTAAAAGCTATGAATGATGTAAAAACAGTGAGTGAGAACAGCGAGGCACGGTTTTTTTCTTTTGTAAAAGCAATGCAAGGAAAAAAGAAAAATGTGTATTTTGTAAACACAGTGAGTGGAGTGAATGATTTATTTTTCTTTTTGAATGAAAGTGTGTGTGTGTGTGTGTGTGTGTATTAATAGAAATGCAAACAAACAAATGCAAGCAAAAATCAAACACAATCCCACAACACAAAAAAAAATGCAAACACATACAAAATCAAAACACACAAAAATCAAAACAAAAATAATTCGAAGAATAGAAAATAAAAATCAAAACAAATCCCCAGCAATGGAGCCAAAAACTTGGTAATCGGCTAATTTTCTATCGGTTTATAAAATAGTCAATAAATTTCAAATTAAAATAACCGCAAGCGCACGACGTACAAAAATTAGTACGTGGCGAATACAGGTCGATCCGCAGGGAATTGTGAGATTTTAAATTTTTTTTAATCAATCAAATTAAACCAAAGTGGATATTGTTTTGAAAACTAGAAAGCTAAGCAAATGTTAAGATTAAAAACTATGTGATTGAAATTCAATTTAGAGGCAAATCCACTTTCTTATATTTTTCACATAAATCAACATAAAATCAAATGATGATCTCTTTTTAATCAAAGTAGGATTAGTGATGTATTTATCATAAGCATGACTTATTTGAGTCATTAACTAACACAAATCAAACCATCAAACTGTAATACAACTCTTGTCCTACTTTTCATATCTCATGAAACATAACATAGAAAATGAAACCAAAATCTAGTTTAAGCACGAACTATTTACTATTAATTAGTAATATAGATCATCAAATTTTGATTCAAACTTCACTTCATTGCCATGATCATATTTAGATGAAGAGGCAAATTGTGATTAATGAGATAAGCATAGCCCATTTTTTATGAACGAAATAGGCTATCAAATTCAACATAAAACACAAACATGCATAAACATCCATTTTCTCATAAAGCATAAAAGATATCATATATAGAAAATTTCATGTTGAATCTACATGATAGAAGAAAGCTTCATTACCCCTAAATTGTAGGGCTTTAGTTTCTCATTTGTGTTATCATTTCAACGTATAGAGATTTCAACATTGAAAATGAAATAAAGTAGAGAGTAAACAAGAAAAAGAAGATTAATTACTAAAAGGAAATGAATTAAACTAGTGCATAAATGTAAATCTAAACTATCAATATAAAACGAAAGAGAGCATAAGAAGAAAAATGAGCATAAAAGTAAACAACAAGTAGAAAAGAGAAGAGAAAAAGGCTAGAAAGCCATTTTTATTTCATTCAATATAGAGCTTACGACTTACTTTTTTAATTTCCTAACAAATATGAAAGAGTAGAAGATATGTTCATGTACATAAAAGGACTATTTATACATGCATAAAACCCTAATTCTATTTTTAGGGTGCTTCCCAAATTCCCTTTGGGAAGTCTGGCCATCAAGTAACCATTAGCCACTAATTAATCCCTCATTAAAAGTGCATTAAGCTTTAACCTCCACTTAGTTGTCCATTAGCTTCTAATTGTAGATTTAGGCAACTGAGTGTGGTCCTCTAGAAATAAAGTCTTCAACACTGAAGTGCTCAGGCTGAACCGAGCGTAATGAAAAGACAAAACACTTAAGTCAGAACTAAAAGTTCTTATGTAAGTTAAATCAATAGCAAATAAATATGAGTGTAATAGCTTCAGAGATGTTTACGAGATTTTACATCGCATATCCAGTGTATAATGTGCATGCAATAACTTAAGAGATGTTACGGAATTTTCCATCACCTAAGAATTCATTAAACTATTTATATGTAGTAATATACGCTGTATATGTAGTGTCTATCAGTAAAGTATAATATTGAAAATAACATTTAGGCGTTAGCCATATCTCCCTTAACATATTTTTATAGGCATCGTAGTCAATACAGTACTATAAACTCCACCGATCCTGTTGGGCTATCAGGGAGCGCTCCATAGGTATGTCATAAACCAAAATCGCAGTGGGCTCGATAAGGATAATATGAAAAGGCACACGAGGCTATGCCCACGGTAGGATTTTACAGATTGCGGAACAAGGCTGGTGGTAACATATAGCAGTACTACCACTCACTTCAGACAACACTATCATAATCAAAGGTGGCCACCAATCAATCACAAAGTAAGAGATATGGTATCGAAGAAATATGTTCGATCAGAGGAGCGACCTCACTTGGCCTGGTTATGGCTCATGTTTTAGTCATATATTTATGACCCGAAGGTCAAGGCTGCGTTTCTTACCTCATTCCAATAGCGTTCGCCAAACCATCCTACTTCATTCTGTATTCTCCACCACGTGCACAGTTGTTAAAGTAGTTTTGAAATCAGCTGATAGTATGACAATATCTGACCCCGGTCTCTTTAACAACCAAATGCTTATTTCACACCGTGGTCATTTTATAAAATAATTTTAATAACAAAACATAAGTTACAATTTAAATCAATACTAAAATATTTAACTTCAATTATACATTTAGATTTGAAACATTTCTTAATAATTCATATCAAATTAAATTTTTACATTACAAAATTTTATCCTTTGGAAATCAAATAAACAACAACTTAAATAGAATCTCATTTAAATTTAAATCCTTTAAACCAGATTAAATTACAACTTTATCTCTACTTAACTTCTTACATTTATTTATTAAAGTTATTATAAAAAAATCTATATTTATTATATTAAATTAAATTTTAAATAAATCTCCTAAAACTATATTAAATATTTTATTAAATTAAATTTTAAATAAATCTCTCAAATTATATTAAATATTTTATTAAATTAAATTACAATTTATTTAAATTATATATTTTAAAGCTAAATAATATTATAAGTTAAAATCTTAAAACTACACCTAAAACCATATAATAACTTATAATGTGAAACTTCAAAACATATAAAATAAATTATTTTCCCAAATATGAATTTTAAATAAAATCGCTAAATTAAATTTAAAAATCAAATTTATAACTCAGACGTACTTTACAATTTAGAAAATAATTTATAACCGACAAACGGTGTCCGTATATAAATTTCTACCTTATGGGCAAGTGATCAGTTATTTCAATTTTAATTTCAGGGATGGATGTGTATTATTTTAATCCACATCAAAGTGTCATGGGTATATATCATTTCAACCTATTTCTTGATTTATTCGAAAAAAAATTAAACAATGGTTTATATACTTTCAATTAATATGCAAGGTAATAGTAGGAATATATAACAACAAATAAACACCCAATCATCCAAAATGTCAGCAAATAGACATCCATCACAGTCAACATCCAAATCAGCTAATCAACCACAACAATTAACTGGTTATCAATATCAGGTATTTAACTAGCAATTCAATTTCAATATTAATTTAAATGGCAATTTAATTAAATAAAATTCAATTTCAATTAATATGTCAAATTAAACTACCAAACAACAACCAATAAAATTCTTATCACATCATAAATTTAATTCAACTAACATAAAAAAGGTTTAGTATTGCGTTAGTGGGTTGAATCACTCAACCTTGATTTATTAATCAATTAAAAATCCAATAGAAGTTCAAAATTTGAACAGTCTCCAAATTAAACCAAACTAGTTCCATGTTATCCGGAATTTCGAAACGATCGCAATGGAAGAAACCATGTGTGAATCTAAGCTCGTATCAAAAAGTTAGCGAGTTAGAACATTGGAATTTGAATTTAAATAAAAAAAATAAACAAGAGTAGCGATTTTGTAATTTATCTATCACTCGACGCACTTGACTCAGGCTCCCATGAAGCTACGGCCGCTACTTAAACCTCCAAACTGCCGCTTCCACGACCATCTTCGAACAGATTGCCATTGTCATTTGCTTCCTCGCGTCGAGCCGCATGCCCCTGACCCCACGCGAACAACTTCGGGCGCCTCCCTGATCACCGCATCGTCGTGCCTTCAAGGCTTGGTTCGGGCGAACTCATTCATCTCCAATACAATTCAACCATATGGATGCACTCTGCATCGCGACCATTACGGATACAACTCCTCGATCGTCGAATGGTCGACGATCCACTGTCGATCACGAAACCCTAATTCCAACGGCTAAGAATGTTTCACCAATTTCTATCCAATCCAAGACTCAATTGCATAAATAAACTACAGATGTAGATTTTGTTCGTTGAGAGCTTCACGATGATATATTACATGATAGGTTTTGAGGAGTCTGGAATTTCGATTTGAATCTGGAATTGGGAATTAGGGTTTTGAATTGTCTGCAATTGCGAAGGAACATATAATTGAACAGATGGATAGAAATTATACATACAGAAAAATGAAAATAAGAAACTGCTAGGGTTTATAACAGCCTATATATAAACAAAGCTGGATAAGAATGGATGGAGCAGATCGAATGGGTCAAAGCGCTAACAAAGACCCGAAAAGTCCATTTCGTTCCAAAAACGAAAGTAGGTCATCCCATATACCAAAATATAGGTTTTTGATATTTTTAAACTCAATGGAACTAGTTTCAAACCCTAATTCCATTGTTAGTAGAAGTTAGCTTTCAAAATCAAATTATAGTCATTTAAATACCTTTAATTGATTTCTACGCGTTTCGAGCTCGCACGATCAAACAATAAGTCCGATCGCTACGAAACTTGAAATCCTATAATAATTCACTATTACGGATCCGATAAAACTGCTTTCGCTAAATTCTAAGACATTTCCCAAAAAGAGTAATTTTTCATGTTAATTAAATGATTTATTATTTTAAAACCAATTTAATCGCTTTTAAATTAAAATTTAAAAGTTACGTTTTTATCATCCTGATCACACAGAAATTAATAATATTTTTAAAATTAGATTTTTCATGTGAAGTCCAATATTTAAATATTACATTAAATTTTAACGTTAAATTACAGCAGGAATAAAATTTAGTTCATTATAATTTAAAGTCCAATACTTTTTTTATTTTGATTTACATTCTTATATTAAATCAAATATTACCCTATGAATATAATTAACATTAGTTTACAGTTTATTACACTCGACTCTATAGTTAACCTCTTTTACCATATTAACTGCAATATTTAATTTCATTAATTTTCATTGATTTTCAATTTAATTTCAACGGATTAAATAATGAGATGAGAATAAATCAATTGTTATATATTAATAATTCATATCTATTAACTTATAGTTTACAACCAAGGGTTATAAATTACTTACAAAAACTGATTTAATATTATATATCAACCAATTCAATTAAATCATATTATTTCTATTTTTAATGAACATTTATTTTATTCCTCATTAACCTTTATTATTACCATTTATTGAAATTATATTAAAAAGTTGTCGATTACATTCAATCAACACTATTAAATTACATTTTAATAAAAATATTCCATTTATAAATCATAAATTTTAATTTCTGTCGGTATTAAATTCCGAAAATCTTACTAAACTTAATATTTTTAGTTTTAAAAAATAAGAGTCATTATAATCTCCCCCACTCAAAACTTTTCGTCCCTGAAATGGAACAAAAATGAATCAAGAGTTTCGATATAAGTTATTCAAAATATTCAATTTATAAACACTTTAATCTTAAATATTTAAGCTTAATATAAATTGTTGAATATGCTAGTATATGATTTTTTGAGGATAATAAACATATATATATATATATATATATATATTCATTTCAATGTATTTGTTAATGTACTATTTTTCTTTTCACGTAATTAATAAATATTTGCTGAATAAAATAATAACATGGAATTTAAATTCAAATAGATATTTTATTCAAACAAATATTTATTACAATTTTGAATAGTACAAATTTGAGCTCTCACTATATATATACAAACTCAATTATAATACAATTTTGATTACATCATAATTTTCCTTTTACATTTGCACACCTCACTACATATCACTCATACACTCGTATTTATCTTAACCTCCATTCTAGATTGAATCCAGCATTTGGGCGATCTATAAAGAAGCACTGAAGCAGTAAAATTGAAAAAGAAATATTTTTGCAGTGTAAAATAAAGTGTGTATTTTGAAAATATTATGTGCCTCAGTTATTTGGGTTGTACGTCATCATTTAATTTTGAATTCATCATACACGAACAGCTTGTGACATGCACACTGTATCACTATGCATGCCACAATGCCATGCACACCGATATACACTTGATAAAATTACAGGAATAAGTGAGCACAAGGTCAAACCCAATGAATATGCTAGTATTTGATTTTTGTTTGATGATAATATATATATATATATATATATATATATATATTCATTTAAATGTATTTGTTAATGTACTATTTTACTTTTCACGTAATTAATAAATATTTGCTGAATAAAATGAATAACATAGAATTTAAATTCAAACATATATTTTATTCAAACAAATATTTATTATAATTTTGAATAATACAAATTTGAGCTCTCACTATATATATAAATTCAATTATAATACAATTTGATTACATCACAATTTTTCCTTTTACATTTGCACACCTCACTACATATCACTCATACACTCGTATTTATCTTCAACTCCATTCTAGATTGAATCCAGCATCTGAGCGATCTATAAAATAAACACTGAAGTAGTAAAATTGGAAAAGAAATATTTTTGTAGTGTAAAATAAAATGTGTATTTTGAAAATATTATGTGCCTTGGTTATTTGGGTTGTTCGTCATCATTTAATTTTGAATTCATCATACACAAACAGCTTGTGACATGCACAGTGTATCACTATACAAGCCACAATGCCGTACATACCGATATACACCTGATAAAATTACAGGGACATGTGAGCACAAGGTCAAACCCAATTAAAATCTGGGTTCAGCTCAAGTGAAATACAAATAAACTCACGAAAAACGAGCACAAGGTCAAACTCGAGCTATAAGCTGGATTCAACTCGGATGAAAAATGGAAAACAAAACCAGATGAAAATGTACACATGAAGCCAGCAACAATAGAGGCTAGACTGTCCAATCAAACTAATGTACACATGAATGACATGACTCAAGACCGTAAATACCAACACAATGCATATATGTTTATATGTACACATGAATCAAATGGCCAAGACCAGATTCAAGAATACTATTCAAACTCAACTGATTCAATATGTGCAAAACACACATATACAAAGGACAACAATGCTACGGTTGCAAGCTTCAAAAGCATATCAGAGCAACTCACCACAATGCATCACTGAGACATGAGTACAGGACACAAATGCAACATGAAAAATACAAATATATGAAGATCAAGTGCATCAACAATAGTTCAAGAATGAACCAGTGAAGACAAGTGCAAAGCACCTGTCCAGACACAACATAGCAGTATGGAAGCAAGACTACATGAACCAGACTCAAGCACACATGAAGTTCAAGGTGAACTAGACCAATACAACACATAACAACATGCTCAAGAAAAAAAAGGAACAATGTTTGGACCAAATGCCATCATATGAACAAGAACATATGCAAGACCATGGAGATGACATTGATGTACACTTATAGAACAGTGGACAATGCAACCCATACCAATGTCACGATACAACACTACAGATTATCAACGAGCTCGAGGCTATCAAGTGTACCAATATAAAACAGTGAAACAACAATGTAACTACCATATATATATATACATGTATACACACATATATATATATACATATATATAGGCAGTGCAAATAGGCTTAGAGGCATCAGAGCAATACACGGTTTAGTTAAATATGTATATTGAAGTACATGGCATGGACAGCAGAAAATTCGAACAAGTGAACAAAGCATAAGCAAGTGACAATGAACGAGTCAGAGTCAAGCCAGAAATTCACATAGCAGTATCAAGTGGCCGGTGTCAATAGAGTAAAGTCAGGAAGGTCAGCAGCAGGTTTTATAATTCAATTTAACGTGGCCGAAGTCAAAGGCCGGCAAATCGTGGAAGTCGGAAATCATCACATAAATAAAGTCAAGGCTGAAGTCAAAAAGGAACCAAATCAAACAAGCCGTGGTGGCCAAGAAATCAATCGAAGCTGTGGGAATCAAGTAACACAAAATATGCGATTTTGAACAAGTCCAAAGAAATCACCAACATTCAAGCTAAATCAAACGGTGGAGCTTAAAATTATTAGACGAATTAAAATATACGAACTAAATTTAGGGAAATAAACCCTGTTTAAACCATAATCATAAGAGGCTTAAGGGTATTCGAGTTCAAGCAACAACAGAGAAGATATAATCAATAACTCGAATCAAATTGAGTTCAAAGCATATCAAGGTGAGGAACGAAGGAATTACATACCAGGATTATTCAGTTCGAACTCAATCGGGTTGAATCAATCGAAATCATCACAGCCAGAGGATCAATTGGCCAAGCCAAACAGAGGAGATAATCATTGCGATTGATCATATACAAGCGACAATTCAATTTTATCAGAAGCCCTAATTTAGTTGAAGAGGAACAAACGAAAATGAAGCAGCCATTATCACATGCGAGAAAAGGTATCGGCCAAATAAAGGAAAAGAAAAAGGGATTTTATTTTGGGCCGGCTTAACTATTTTTGGGCTTTAAAATCTAAAGATTAGGGTTTCGTTTTTTTTTGTTTTTTTATTTTGTAATTACTTTTTAACTTGTGTGATTATCTTGTCATGTGACTAGGGACGAACTACGGTGGTGAAGTTCGAGAATTCGCAGCTCAGTGGCTGAGTTGTGGTAGGGTTTTGAGCGTAGAGTTAGGTTAGTCGATAGCGGGTGTCGCGAGTTCACGTGTGTAAGCATCTGACTACTTAATTTCTAGTAAAATCCTTTGAAGCAGCATGTAGGCAGGGTTTTGACGAAGCTAGATAAATCTGTGTGTACTATTTTCTGCTTTTATTATTATGCTATCATCTGTGCTGCTATTACTCTGCTATGCCTGTGTTGCGATTATTCTATATAAACTTCCGCAATAATTTTTATAATTATTAGTATCACCCTATTCACCGTCCCCTCTAGGGTGAAATCGATCCTACAAGTGGTATCGGAGCTAGAAACAAAAACCATTTTTGTTTTAAAAGTTTGATTTTTCAAAGACCAATTTTTGTGTTACAAATTAAAAATTTTAAAATGGTTTTTTTCAGTAATACTTTTGCTGAGGGTCGGTCCAATATTATTCCTCCTGCTTTTGATGGAACGGATTTTTTGATTTGGAAAATAAATTGGAATTTTATTTAAAATCTGTTAATGTTAAATGTTGGAATATGATTGAAAATGGGTATGATAGAATAGATGAGAAAAATACTTCAATTTTTTCAACATCCGTTGCCACTAACAACCATGGACCTACAAAAACAAATAGGTCACAAAAATCTTTTATTGTGTGGTGACAGATTAAGGAACAACAACAGTGTTCTCTGGATTCTGGCTATTCTAGACACACAATGGGCTACAAATCAAAGTTCCTTAGCCTAGTACAAAGTTGGCAGAATCACAATGGGCAACAATAAAAAATTATCATAAAGGTAAAACAGGTAACCCTATATTCATCTTGAATAATTAATTAAATGTGATAATTTGCACTATCTGAATTAAATCAGCCAGTTATGTGATAATGAAATAAATGTCGAGTTTAATTTTAAAAATGTTGATTTTGATTCTGACTTGTTCAAAATTGTTGGCCAATTACATTTTTATGCCAAGAATACAATAATTATTTCTAGGGACTTTGAATTAGTTCATATAGATTTATTTGGATTAATGATGATGCTTACTCATGATACACGTGGATATTATTTTTGGATCTGTCACTGTGCTCACTATTTGTTTATTTTCATGGCTTCAATTCAATTCCATTTAAATGCTGATTTTAAGGAAATTTGTTACACACATCATAGTCTGGTCTATAACGATAATCTTGAGTCTAAGAGAAATTCAGATGCCGGTTACGCTGGAAATCTAGTTGATAGAAAAATTACTAGTGAAACATGTTTTATGTAGAAACATTCATTAGCTGCATCACGTTTAAAAGAAAATATCTGCATATTTTTCATTTCACATTATTTTTAATTTACAGATATTTTTTTTATAAAAACCCTTCCAGAAAATACTTTTTGTTGACCTTGTTTCAGATTAGTCGTTTTTAGAAAATTTGATAATTATTTTTGAATTTGAGCTTAAATGATTACATTAACTAATCTGACTCCCTACTGATTACCGAAAAGGTAAATAGTGATTGAAAAAGTGATGAGCGTTGATATTGATCATATATTATAACTTGTGACGGTATAATTAGTAAATTTCTTTAGAAATTTAAACAAGAGTTATAAAAACTTTTTGTTCCTAAATATTCCATGACCATTTCTATTTCTATCATATTTCTATCGACCATCACTCATCATAATCCAATATGGTATGTCAATATGTGGTATTTTAAATGGGAAATTATGCACTTTCATTTTATTATATTTTTAGCAATAAAAAACATCCAAAGTATTCACTCTCATTTAAAAGTCCCCACGGTTATGCATGGGTGAATTACTTGGGATTTTTTATTATGGGCTTCCATGCTCATTTAAAAGTCCTCACGGATATGCATGTATTGAACGCATATCAAAATTGATTGATTAAATTGACAAATTGACTCTAATCCATTTTAAAAGTTCTTACGGTTATGCGTGGTCAGAAGATATTTGAATTCATTTTTCAATAAAAACTTGGAATACTACCTATCTCATTTAAAAGTCCTAACGGTTATGCATGTTTCGTAGATATTCAAATTCCTGATATAAATATACCACAAATAGACACAACTATATAGTTTTGTGTAATGACATCATCCCTATCATTCTAAAGTTGAATATGCATCAATCGGAGTATTTATGATTTTTGTTTGATTTTTTATCGAAATTTAATATTTATACTTGATTGAGTTTTAATGCTTCATTAATGTCCATCGTTGTATCTCTATTTTCCTAATACTATTACTCTTTTGCTGATAACAAAAGGGGGAGAGAAAAGTTAGGATTTTAATAAATAAAGGTCAAATATTTTATTTTGTATTTTTTAAAAGCATCTAGGTTCATTTGCATAATTTTATTTATTTTCATGCATATATGAAGGGGAAGCCTTGTGTAGAGAGGGAGCATTCAAATAGGGGAGCGAATTGAATGATCAAATATATTTAATAAATTCAAAATCTTAAATATATGTTTGTTATCATCAAAAGGGGGAGATTGTTGAATATGCTAGTATATGATTTTTGTTTGATGATAATAAATATATATATATATATATATATATATATATTCATTTAAATGTATTCGCTAATGTACTATTTTACTTTTCACATGATTAATAAATATTTGCTGAATAAAATAAATAACGTAGAATTTGTATAAAAACAGATATTTTATTCAAACAAATATTTATTACAATTTTGAATAGTACAAATTTGAGCTCTCACTATATATATACAAATTCAATTACAATACAATTTTGATTACATCACAAATTTTCCTTTTACATTTGCACACCTCACTACATATCACTCATACACTCGTATTTATCTTCAACACCATTCCAGATTGAAACCAGCATCTGAGCGATCTATAAAATAAGCACTGAAGCAGTAAATTTGAAAAAGAAATACTTTTACAGTGTAAAATAAAATGTGTATTTTGAAAATATTATGTGCCTCATTTATTTGGGTTTTTTTTCATCATTAAAACTTGAGTTCATCATACACGAACAGCTTGTGACATACACAGTGTATCACCATACGTGCCACAAGGCCGTGCACATCGATATACACTTGATAAAATTATAAGGACAGGTGAGCACAAGGTCAAACCCAATTAAAAGTCGGGTTCAATTTTAGTGAAATACAAATAAAGTCATGACAAACAAGCATAAGGTCAAACCCGAGCTATAAGCTGGATTCAACTCAGGTGAAATACGAAAAATAAATCCAGATGAAAGTGTACACATGAAGCCAGCAACAACAAAGGCTAGATAGTCCAATCAAACTAATGTACACATGAATGACATGACTCAAGACCTTAAATACCAACACAATGCATATATGTTTATATGTACACGTGAATCAAATTGCCAAGACCATATTCAAGAATACCGTTCAAACTCAACTGAATCAATATGTGTAGAATACACATATACAAAGAACAACAATGCTACAGATGCAAGCTTCAAAAGCATATCAGAGCAAACCAGCACAATGCATCACTGAGATACGAGTACAGGACACAGATGCAACATGAAAAATATAAATATATGAAGATCAGTCAAGTGAAATATCAAGTGCATCAACAACAGTTCAAGAATGAACCAGTGAAGACTATAAGTGCAAATCACCTGTCTAGACACAACATAGCAGTATGGAAGCAAGACTACATGAACCAAACTCGAGCACACATGAAGTTCAAGGTGAACTAGACCAATACAACACATAACAACATGCTCAAGAAAAAAAATAAACAATGTCTGGACCAAATGCCATCATATGAACAAGACCATATGCAAGACCATGGAGATTACATTGATGTACACATATAGAACAGTGGACAATGCAACCCAAACCAATGTCACGATAAAACACTACATATTATCAACAGGCTCGAGGCTATCAAGTGCACCAGTATAAAACAGTGAAACAACAATGTAACAACCATATATATATATATATACATATGTATACCCATGTGTGTGTGTGTACACACACGCACATATATATAGGCAGTGCAAACAGGCTCAGAGGCATCAGAGCAATACTGGGTTTAGTTAAATATGTATATTGAAATACATGGCATGGACAGCAGTAAATTCGAACAAGTGAACAGAGCATAAGCAAACGATAATGAACAAGTCAGAGTCAAGCCTGAAATTCACATAGCAGTATTGTAACGACCTAGAAATTCTGTCATTTGAAATTCGTATATTTAATTGATTTTAAATATTAACAAGTAAAATTTGTAAGTCGAATAAATTATATTTCGAATATCTAGATTTAATTGGATAATTAAATCGATAATTTAATATTTGAAATTACAGAAACAACTGGAAATTGGGTTTAATGTGATTAAAATTGATTTATAAAGTTGTATTAAATCATATTGGAGTTAGAATGATGTTATAGAATTTTTAAAATTGAATTAAAAGTAAATTTGTGGAAATTGAATATTTTAATATTTAATTGATGAGTAAAAATAGCCATTTTACAAACAGTCTCGCATTTCGACGAAACCATTTTCATTGGATCTGTAATGTTATATTATTGTAAGATTTCAAATTTCGTGTCAATCGAATTTACAGTTTGTCCGGGGCAAGCTGAAACGCACTGAAATTGGTTTAAGTGAATTTTGGAACTTAAATAGTCGATTTGAAAACCTATCTTTCAAATATGATCGAATTGGCTCCTGATATATATTCCATTGCATTCAGAATGGGGGTAAAATATTATAAACGCCAGGCGGCACGCTTCGTTTGGAATTCGGAAAATTTTCAGATGAATAGTGTTTCGTCAAATTTTCTATAAAAGGACTTAATATCTCAATTTATCACAAACCCTAAACCTATTCTTCAGCAGCCGAACCAAACTATTTTAATGTCCGGAAACGCACGAATTTCTTTCCTCAATCCGTAAACAGTTAGCCAAAATCCTCAACTACAAAATCGAAGAGCGTAACAAGAGCTTCGATTCCATATGGTGATGATTGAAAACGAAGCTACGAATCAACTGTAGTTTTCGTCGAACGCGTATGTTTCGTGCACGAATTTCGAGGCATTGGATCGACCGAGCTTGCAATGCTCGTGGCCGATGGTGGCTCGCGTGATTGGCTATTCGATGGTGGTCGTTGATCGTTGCAAAGATGTTCGTACGTGGTGCGATAATTCAATGAGATGGCGGCCTTATGGGTTTGAACGCGTTCGTTCATACCTGGGAAGGAAGAAGGAAAAGATCACGGCCCTAATCCTAGGGTTTGAAAATGGACGGCTGCGATAATAAAAGGTTATAAAAATATAAAAAGAAAATAGTAATTTATATTATTTAAATTCGTACAATGTTTAAAACTGCGTAACTTTGTCATACGAGGTCCGTTTTGGACGAAACGACTTGCGTTGAAATCGTATGGACGAATACTACGCGATGGAGTTGGATTGGAGTTGATTGGAGCTAGTGTGAATTTTAGGTAAAATTAAACGCGTGTTTAATTTTATTGGTAACGAAACACTGCAGCTGTTATTGGAAGCAAGGTGAGAACTTCTCACTCAATCGAATTTGTTTTGATTTAAATTTTAAATAGTTAGATTTAAAATTGCTTGATGGTGTGATTGAATGATGAATTTCTATCTGTTGTATTGAAATAGACACTATACGCCGCATATTAAGCTGAGGTTATTATATTAAACACATATACCGCAATTCCACCGTGAAGTGGAATTGGTATTATATATGTACTTGGAGTTGATTTCCCGCATTATATAGCGGATGAGACCCTATTGCGCCGCATAATAGCGGATGATATTTTATATAAACCCATGTACCGCGATATTCCATCTTGAAACGGGATTGGTATTCTGCTAACATCTGTGGATGCATGGAAACAGGTTGGAGGGATCCAACTGGTTTCCTCAAATAATTGAATTTGTTTCAATGTTGTGTGTTGATTATTTATAATCTTTGTGTGATTATCTTTGTGATTGAAATCTTTGAAGGCTAAAATTTAGCCGAATATAATTTTGGTATCGTTGGATACCGGAAATAAATAAATAAAATTGATTTTTGAAAATTCAGGTTGAAAGTTTATATTAAAATTTATTTTTGAGAATTGGGTAAATGTAAAAGAAGGAATTCTAAAATAATAAAGTTTTATTTTCAATCTTATTGAATAAAATTTCAAAATATGGGCAAAGCTTTAATAAATGATTTCGTGTAATGTTATTCAAAAGTTGAAGAATTTATTCAAAATACGGATTTTATAGAGTTTGAAAAATAAAAGAATTGGTTTTCTTTAAAAGGAATTTTTTTTAAAAGGAAATAAAATTTGAAACCCCTTTGGGAATTGATTTTTGGCGATTGAATTTAAATAAATTAAAAAAATCCATTTGGAAATTTATTAGGTGTTTTGAAAAGAATATGGAATCAATTTGAAAATTGATTTGGGGTTTAGTAGAAATTGATTTCAATTTGAGATTTGAATGAAATCCACTTGGTGTTTAATTTCTTGGAAAAAAAAATCAATATGGAATTTGATTTGGTTGTTTTGAAATCAATTGAAAAATGAAATTGTTGTTGAAAGTGAATATTTGAAATCGATTTAAAAATCGTATATCAATAGATATTTTGGAAATGTGAATTCACATGGAATTTATAAAGAAAAGGGAAATTTGTTTAAAAATAAACATTGATTTATTTTTGAAGCGTGGAAATAAATTTACTGATTTGGAACGTAAAATTAAAGCAAATCGGTAAGGATTTATTTATTTGGTTTAAATGAACCATTTTGAAATGAAAGTGTATTCTCCCTGGAAAGCCGAATAAAATTTCTGAATAGCTTTGAAAGATATATATATATATAATTCTAGAATTGGTTTTGAAAAGGATACTTTGGAGAAATTAACTTCTTAAATTGTTTTAAATCCTTTAAGTAAAGATTTATTAAGTTGATATAGAAGTGATTATTTCTAAGATTTAATTAATAATTGTTTTAAAAAATAGTTATTTAAATAGTTATACTCTCTCTACTAATTTTTATTTTGAAAATTAGTTTGGACTTAAGTTATATGTAATATTGGTATAATATTTTTATAACTAATATTTTAAGTAAAGTGTTTAGAGAAAAATAGTTTTATTTCAAAGTGTTTTCCCGATATATTTTGTATAAGTGTTATAAATTATTTTAAAGTATTTGAACTCGGCAGATTTCCAGTGAAAATGAATAAATATTTGGAAGTGTTTCCGTGTAAGGAAAATGATTTGAAATTTGTTTTCAAAAGTTGTAAAGGTGAAAAGTGATTTGAAATTTGTTTTCAAATGGTTGAAGTGTGGAAAAATATATCTTGTAAAGATATTTTTGAAAAATAAACAATTTGGTAAATTATTTGAAATCCAGTGACTGTTGTGAATGATGATTGATAGTTGAATAACCGACTATCAATATTGGCCTTAATCGGCAATTGAATTTCGATGCGACCGGGAGTCGAATTCCAACTGGATATTTGAAACCCATATCGAACCTTTGTGATTGTGATTGATCTTTCGTTTAAAAGATCAAAGTGGAATTGTTGTGATTTGTTTGAATCTGAATGTAACATTTGTTTTAAAAATAAGCGCTCGTTATTCGGATTAGCCGGGAGAGGACCTTGTGTCATAAAACCCATTTCGAATAACGATACGACGAAATGAGATTGCATTTGAAGATGGTGTTGAAGACCGGGTATTTTCGGAAGCGAAAGAATTACCTGTCGAATGTCTCTGCACCGGGTTGTTCCAATATAGAGATTTTATCACCCTTTGTGATGGGAAGTCTGACGTGATTAGTGAATATCCGTATTGCAAGGGCTTCTTTGGAAGTGCCTTCGGTTCCGTTCGATCCCGAAACGGACTTGTATGGATGTGTGTCTGACGTTACAATTTGAAGTGTAAAGCTGGTTTCTATCAAATACATTTCTATTGGTGGCGGAGAATTTATTCTCTTAGCTTAACACCCTTCTCTGAGGCGTACGAGCTCAGAGGTTATGTAGTTGATGCTTACTAGTGATATATTTCCAATTTGGTAACGTGACATGCTAAGTGTTGTTGATCATTTGTTGATCAAAGCGTGACTTTTGTGAAAAGCTTAGCTTTATGGACGAGACTTCGTCGAATCTCAGATGCCGGTAATGGTCAAAATAGGAAGAATGCAGCAAGGTTATTTGGAGATAGCGCCCCCACAGGGTATGTACATTTCCTTCTGGATAGAGGTGGTATTATGGTATGGAGCCCAGACACTTAACCTATGTGGTCTTTGTGGTTGTTGGTGAATCCCGAGATAAAGGTCGGTTACGACCAGGGGATGGCATACTCGTGTCAGTAGTTACCTAGTTCAGAGGTAACTCGGCCTTGTGTTGGCAGAGATCCGGTTAGGTTCTCGAGGCATCTTTCCAGAGGCGTACCCATGTGGCAATGGGAAGTTCTTTGGCCTGACCATTTGTTGGAAAATCCAAAGAAACAATATGAGCCTTGTACGGTTTTAGTTGTAGAACCTGCCATTTACTTATGGTGGCGCCCCACTGTTTAGATGGTAGCTATAGTAGGCATACGATAATGGTCGTATGTTGGCTAAGATTTATATTATAATTTCAAAATGTTTTCCTGTACTTTGCACTTATAGTAATAATATCAAAGAAATTTTTCTGCGTATCAAGCATGTTTGACTATCATAAGGAGAAATCTCCTCCAATTCTGCGTTTGCATTGTGTGTGTGGCGGGAGGCCTTATGGTAGTTACATTTTCTAAAAGCATTACGGATCTATTTTAAAATATTTCTTTGTTTGTTTTAAAGATATAACTGTTTTAAGTTCTCACACCAGTCTCATGACTGACATGGAGTTTACTGTTCCCTTTCTAAACTCTGGGTGCCCACCAATTTCCACACGGGCAGTCCAGAGTCAGGTTATCAGGTCATTCTGGAATTCACGAAATGTTGTGGAGATCAGGAGCAAGCTGGATGGTGAAGCTTATCACTTGTATATGATATTATCTTTTCCGCTGTGTATTCAGTTGTGAGGACATATTTATATAACTGTCCATTATTGTGTGGTGTTGCATATTGACTCTGATGATGTAATGTATAAAATGTACAGTTCTTTTGATTTAAAGATTATTCATTTATCTATTATATGTTGTTCCGCTGCGATTGTGAGATTCTGATATTGTTTCTGTTGCTTCTTCTTTCTTTCTTCTTCTACCTTTTCTTCATTCTTTAAACCCTAAAGTCTCGTACGTTTGTTCCTCTTTGGCTAAATTGTTATGGAAATTTGCCAGCTAAAAGGGGTACGGATTTGCGGAACTTTACAAGTATCAAGTGGCCTATGTCAACAGAGGAAAGTCAGGAAGGTCAGCAGTAGGTTTTACAATTCAATTCAATATGGTCGAAGTCAAAGGCCAGCAAATCGTGGAAGTCAGAAATCATCACATAAACAAAGTCAAGACCGAAGTCAAAAAGAAACCAAATCAAACAAGCCGTGGGGGCAAGATATCAATTGAAGTCATGGAAATCAAGTAACACAAAATGTACGATTTTGAACAAGTCCAAAGAAATCTGCAACATTCAAGCTAAATCGAGCGGCGGAGCTTAAAATTATCAAACGAATTCGTATAAAATATACGAACGAAATTTAGGGAAATAAATCCTATTTAAACCCATAATCATCATCGGCTTAAGGGTATTCGAGTTTAAGCAACAATAGAGAAGATAAAATCAATAACTCGAATCAAATTGAGTTCGAAGCATATGAACGTGAGGAACAAAGGAATTACATACCAGGATTATTCAGTTCGAACTCAATCAGCTTGAATCGACCGAAATCATCACAACTAGAGGATCAACTAACCAAGCCAAACAGAGGAGATAATCACTGCGATTGATCATATACAAGTGGCGATTCAATCTTATCAGAAGCCCTAATTTTGTTGAAGAGGAACGAACAAAAACGAAGAAGCCATTATCACATACGAGAAAAGGAACCGACCGAATAAAAAAAGAAGAAAAAGGGAATTTATTTTGGGTCGGCTTAACTATTTTTTAGGATTTAAATTTTAAATATTAGGGTTTCATTTTTTTAATTGCTTTATTTTTTAATTACTTCTTAACTTGTTTGATTGACTAGTCGTGTGACTAGGGACGAACTACGGTGCTGTAGTTCGAGAATTCGCAACTTAGTGGCTAAGCTGTGGCAGGGTTTGAGCGTAGAGTTAGGTTAGTCGATAGCGGGTGTTGCGAGTATACATGTGTAAGCGTCTGAATACTTAATTTCTAGTAGAAACCTTGGGGGCAGCACGTAGGCAGGGTTTTGCCGAAGCTGGGTAAATCTATGTGTACTATTTTCTACTTTTATTATTCTGCTATCATATGTGCTGCTATTACTCTGCTATATCTGTGTTGCGATTATTCTATATAAACTTCCGCAATAATTTTTGTAATTATCAGTATCACCTTATTCACCCCCCTCTAGGGTGAAATCGATCCTACATAAATTTGAAAATAACTCAACTTCTACAAAATTTTCTAAGTCTTAAATTTACAAAAAAAATTGGCAGATTCTCCTTTACGCGGTTAGGTTCGAGAAAATAAAAATATTAATAATTTCATTATATATATCATATTTCAATTGTAAAACATTCCAAACAATGGAAAAACAATAAAATATCGTTTCGAAAACTGTAATCTGAAAATGTACCTATTTATCGGACAAACAAATTTATTTATGAAACCAAAAGCAACTGTTGTTGTTTCCATAAACCTGTATTTTACTTATATAATCCAATAGAGTTATAATTATGTAAAAGAATAATATTTTAGTTGTTTCAAACCAATAGCATAAGCAACCTACAGTATATCACACTCATATGCGAACAAAAGCAGTATAACCATTATATGCAACAAAAGAATCCATCAACCATATATAGCAACCAAAACTAATGGTTTGTCCAGTTTTAGAAACTTTTCATCGTGCAAGGGTGATAAATAAACTACCAAGTGTACCTTACGCTAAACAGACTTTGATAATTACTTAATATATCATTCATACAACCTTAAACAATTTAACGTATCATTCCCCAAACATCCCACAAGACAAACACATAGAATTTTAAATATTATTTGAGTTTATTCTATTGGTTTCTTTTCATCATTTACTTTTCATTTATTTTCATTCATTCATACAATGTCATTTTTTCATTCTTTTACTTACATAAAATTTTTCCATTCAATATTTGAAATCGTCCATGAATCCATTATCAAAGTATTACGTCCATTTCATTGCAGTTTAGTTCACAATAATTGTTTATATAGCTTGATTTCAATTTAATATTAATATTCATTCATGAATCGTTTCAACTTAAGTTTCTTAACTTTTTAATTTACATTTATTTCTTCACATACAATATCATTTAATAATAAACTTATTTGTGACTCGTTTTAGCATTTCTTAGAGTTTATAATCGTTTATTTAAATAGTATTCACTTTTCAATTTAATTATTAGCACTTCCAAATATTAACTTAAGTTTATCACATTTCTTGTAGCTATCATTTTTTTTTCATTTCTAACATGTTACTTTTGAAGCATTTTTGTTATTTAAGCTTTTACTTGTATAATATTCTATTACATATTCATAATTAACATTTCAACTTTTTGAACACTTTTGGTACGTTTTATATATGTTTTTAAAATATAATTGAATGTTATACAAATTTATCTTATTCATTTTAATTAAAAAATTATTCAATAATGTACAACTATTAAAATTTAACTTCTCATATTCATTTAAGCACATAACTTCAGATTTTTTATTTCTCATTTTAGAACACTACAAGAAAATCTGCTATAGACAACACTTTAGCACGGCGTTTATAATGAATATGCTGCCTATTCTAACTTAAAATAGAAAGTAAGAGAGAAATACGCTGCTTAAGTAAAACAGAAGACGGGGGGCTTCTTCTTTTCGTCCTTGTCTTTCCCTCTTTTATTCCAAGTTTTTTATTTCACTCTATTCGTCTTCTTCATTTTCTCCCTATCCTATTCACCTCTACCCTTCTACAAACTCTCCCTCCTCTAGACTCCACATTCATGTGGGCTCCATCCTCGTCTAGAGTTTGTGCCCACCACCCCCACTGTCTAGTACCTTCACCATAACCCCAAATCGAAATTAATCTCTAACCCTAATTCCAAATCATACTAATATTCTAATCGGGTGGCTGTGAAAGAAGCCAAGGTGTTCAAATTCTATTATTAACATGAAATTCACAAGATTCCATACCCTTGTTCTATTGTTCGCGATGCCTATTCAGTTTACTTAATTTAGTTTTCATCCGTGCTTCAGTGGATAATTTCAAAGAATTTTATTTTTGATACCTTTATCTTCGTCTCCAGGCAATTGGATTTACAAAAATTATACACCCTTCCGCTATGTGTATGTGATGAAATTGTTTTAATCATGCTTTGACAAGCGTTGAATGTTGCTACAACTATTCGTCATTTCAGGCAAGAACGGGTGTTACTAGGTCTTTATCAAAGGTAATTAATCTTTTCCTGTCACATGGTATAACACACGTTGCTGCTTTGATTTCTATTTTAAGCAAAATGTTTCCTCCTCCATGTAGAGGTAGATTGCATTGCCAAAACTATTAGCATGAAATCATAATCGACCAATTATGTCCACTTTTGGTAATTGTTGTGCCACACATACTTTATGTGTACATTTGTAATATCAGAGGGTAAAAAAATTATTGTGGAAAAAGAGTGCAGATTTTTTTTTGCTGTGTTATCCAGTTGAAATGCACAAATGGCAGATCTCTCTCTCTCTCTCTCTCCTTTTTTTTTTTTTTTGTTATGTATGAAGATAGTTTAGAAGTTGATCAGTTAATTGATTAATTGATACTATACCAGAGTGACGTGGTTACCCAGTTCTGTTAATTAAACAAATAATAATAATAATCACTGGCTGTAAAATTTGACTTAAGTTGATATTTTCTTTTCATTAATATATGAAATGAGTTAGATTTTGGGAGCTTATCAGCTGGTTTGTATTCAAACCTAAACCGGATCAGTAGTTGTTACCTACTACTATATTTTTTCCAGTAAATGTTCCGACGTATTTATTTTCTGATATGATTTAAAATCACATTTGTGGCATCATGCAAAGCAAAGTGCAGACCGTTGTTGGGCGTGAAACGAAAAAAAAAGAAATGCTCAAACAAAATGGTTGAGCTGCCGAAATTGTTGTCGTAATTTTTTTGATTTATCACTTCAAGACAGGGCCTCATTTTTGTGTGTACAACATGAGCATGAGGCTAATGAAGTAGTATTCACTGTTCATGAATACCAAAAAAGAGGTCTTCGTTGTTTAGTTCATATACAAGTACTTCTTATTTAACAAATATCTAGTTTTAACTTTGTTTATATTTTCTTCCGACTTCCACAGTCTGCCAATTAAAACGATATTACAGGCATCACTTTTTGAAACATAGAAAAACGAGGAGGTTAAACATTGGTTTGTCCCTCCTCGTTATTCTGATTTTTTATGCTTCTACTATCAGCTGTAATTTTATAATTTTTCATCACAACAATTTATACGACTGACTGTTGTTGGTTTTTGTCGTAGGAATTGTATAGCAGCCTACCTATCAATGGGATTCATTTTCGTTGGTCCTGCTTTACTTGGAGACATACACAGCTATTGATGTATTGTTATCCCCTACAAAAAGGAAGTCATCCCCTCAAAAATGTGAACTTTTCTGGGGTTAACACTACCGTTAGACATCGTTATTATTACTTTTTCTCCTATTTGAGCAATAACATTAAGAGAAAGACAAAATAATAATTTTGTGTGTTGTCTTGCTGTAGGTAAAATGTTCACTTCTCATAACTTTGGTCCGCCAATGACAACATGTCCAGACTGTGGGGTGCTGGTTTGGTGTGAGGAAGGGGTGAGAAATAATAATAGTTGCCAAAATATATGTATGCTGATTTGCATTCAATCAGTCTTCCTTTTATTTTACAATTGAACAAATATATTTATGCTATTATGCATTCATCATTGTTTTTTCCATGACTAATCTATTGTTTATAATAGGAACCAGAAAACCAGCTTTGCTGACTTGGACAGTCGGAGATCGTAGCATTTCAAAATAATACTTCTTTTATGTAATCTCTTTTTTTCCTTTATTTCCCTCCCACTTTCCCCCCATCTTCCTCCCTGTTTACTTCCTCTCTCTCTCTCTCTTTCTGCTCAAACCATTTCAGAGGTTACGAATTTTCTTTACTACCCAAATTACAACCTCTTAACCAAATATTTTCATCTATCCCTAATTTCGTTCTTCCACTTCTAATTTTATCGCCCATACCCTAATTTCATTCTTCCTTAAAACTGTTTCATAAATTTAATGGTGCTGAATTTTTTAATCCTTGGTTACGCTTTCATGGTATATGATTCATATTTTATTACACCATTGTTCGTCCACTGTTCTGATGATAGCCCTTTCTGAGATTATCCTAATTTCGTTGGATCCATAACTGAGCACATGATCGGGTTACTGTTACATGGTGATAGAGTAGTGAGAAATAGTTGGTAAGTTGAATTTCGTTGTATGCCCAATTTACCCTTTCTCATTTACATTTTACACTGTCAATTACTAATAACAATGTGTTGGACAATGACTCACATATGTTTTTTGTCTTGTCTTTGTTATTGTTGTAACTGGTAATGGTTGTTGCCAAATTTCATTGCCATGATGATGTAAGACAGTGATGGATCATTGCTATTTTTTACAGACGACTGCCATGGTCTGTGATTTTTTAATAAGTTTCTAACCTAATTGACATATCATCTGTTTCAGAACAGAACCACTGCTGGATGACTGCATTATCAGTGAAACTGTTTGATGATAGCTTCATTCTGTAGGTCAGAAGGTGCTACCTACTTATCAGGTATTAGTTTTTTAATTCTTAACAATCCTTGGTTTCGCACCCTAAGTTGATTAGTTTATTACCTAAACCAACCAAATTATTTCATAATTAAAGTAAAAGATTTCTTTTTCCCTTGTATGTTTTGTTAGTATAAGATGTTGATGTGCATTGTGCACGTGTAGTAAAGTTGTTTTCTGTTCGATGTCGATAGTTTTTCCATGTTGTCTGTTTAAGTCCACTGACAATAGTTGTGCGCGTACTCGATATTGTATAGTATTATAAAGTGTCATGGTTATTAGGTGGATATTTACACGGTTATCCGTCTGCATATATGTGTGAATTTATGAGTACTGGACTTATTTAATCCTTTCCTTTTCAAACTTGATTTTCAGAAGTAGTGTGTTTGTAATTTCAGTTGCAGTATGTATTTTTAATGTTGTATCCTGCATGTCTGAAATTATTGAAAATTTAAGTGATTGTGGTGCTTGAATAACATATTTTGACCTACCATATGTTTATGTATGTGGTTTTACGTAATTTTGTGATAGGTTGAAATATAAACTGTAATATGTGTTGTTACTTGCTCGTGGTTATCGCTTTGATCAAATTATTGATGTTGAAAATATTGCTTTATTATTTTTTGGTTAATGCCAAAGTGTTTTCATTGATTATTTGGTCGACTGCTCTGTCCATTGATTATCAAGGATTTGGAACAAAGTATATATGAAAAAATTCAAAAGAAGGGGATGAAAATTGTTTGTGTGGGTAAACTGGCTGATTATTTATGAAAAGTAAAGCCGAAACTATAAGGTGTATGTTAATAAACCTTCAGTTTATTTATTTTCAAACATATTATGATACCCTTGCATGACATTGAATTATATTCTAATATTTCTAATTACTATCCATACGTAAAAGAGAACTTTTATGTTATGCTATACTTTTTTGTTTTTGTCTACACAATAGCATGTACTCGACTAATAGATAAAAAAATTGCTACTATTGCCGCTTTGGATTCTGCATGCTAGACCTTATACAAACCATTGTGCAAAATTTTTGGTGCTATGTAAATATCAACCTAAGCAATATTACAATCAGTGGCCCGTGTGCGAAGTACCGGCCACATCCTAGTTCTAACATAAAGCAAATAGGATGACTTGACTCCTATTACCAGTTTCAATACCTAGACTATTCCATTATGGAAATTTTCATTCACCAAGAACTGAAATTTGTTTATGATTATATCATCATTATCTTCAACATTTCCAATCTCTAGGAGTCGTTTAATCTAGAAATGGAGTAAATTAATATACTCAAACATATAAATTTACATGGCTGTTATAATATAATACTTCCTCTACGCAGTTAGATGCAAGGGACTTTATAACAATGGAAGTGTTTCTTTTCAGTGCTGCATTTAAAGCATACAGTTATATTACATAAGTTTCGTAGAATCGTAAGTAATCGTATTTGAACATAATAATTAGCACGATGATGATACCCTACACTCTTCTACCCTTCGATTTTTGAACAAGTTTCATTTCCCTCTTATCTTATAGCTAGGTTGTATGCTCTAGTAATTATTTTCAGGCTTGTACATTTCAATTTAGGAACTTGCAGAATGCTAAGGATGATTCATGCATGTTAATCGTTTAAGTTTCTAATAGTTTTATCATCTTGTATCAGGTAAAACAATTGAGCAAAACAAGGCTTCCTCCAGGATATGGAGTTTTCAAGACATACTTGGACAAAAGGTACAAATTAACATCAGTAACTCAATCAACTAGGTTTCCACAAAGTTGGATGTAGTTGCACAACTTGCATCAACAAACTTCGGAGACCAAGATGAGTCAGTGTTACCATTTCTAAAAATGGTAAATGATTGCATATAAAATGTATTAAATTTAGAAATGTGCATAAACTCACTTATATATGTGTATGTTCAGATATCATTGCATCAATTGTGATATTTGGGAGTAGAAATTTCGAAGGTTGTGTGCATTCTTTGACGAGCAGATTATCTCGTATCTCTTCCCTGTGTTGTTGCTTATACTCTTGCTAAAACTGTAAGTAATTTTATCAAATGTTTTTTGCCATGTCTCTACCATTATTACATAATTAACTTGGATGATGATGTAAATAGTTTTTAATGCTGTTCAATTTTTATTTTTTGGCAGTTGAGGCATGAAATGTCTAATTTAACTATTGAGGGTATTGTATCTATACATGGAGATAATGTGAAGGGGTTGTGATGCAATTTGCTAGACGTAGAGCTGAAAGTATATGTAGTGATGTTAACGGCAATCACTGCATATTCGAAGGTACCATTACTTTTTTACTTTATTTTGAGAATAGTTCGTTAGGAGTTTGTATCATATCGGATTATTCTTTATTCAAAATAAAATATAAATTAAAATGGCAGTAATCATTTTATATATAACAAATTAAATAAGTTCATAAAATTTAACTAAGTTAAATAAATTTTATAAATTTAAACAAAGCAACTAAGTTTTATAAAATTTAAATAAAATTGAATAAGTTGACTAATTTTTATAGAAATTAAATACATTAATGAAGTTTTTTAAAAAGTTGATTAAATTTTATAAGAAATAACTAAATTTTAAAAAATTAACTAAGTTAAATAAGTTTTATAAAAATTAAATAAGTTTATAGAAATAACTATGTTTACAAAGCCAATCCCAACCAAAATTTCAATTGGTATCTATGCGATCATTTCTTTCTTGAGCACGAGTATCATATTTGTGTTTTTGCTCATTTGATTAAAATAAACATGTTTTTCAAGGTACCTAACCAACAGCAGATATAGTATAATCAACCAATATCACAACAGTAGTTTCAAAATAGACATTTGCAATCTGCAATGCAGCTTTACATGATCCAAAATCAGCTTAATGAAGAAAATCAATTGAGGAATATGGATCAGTTCACTGACTCTACTACCAACAATGCTTTCTCAATGCTGCATAATCTTCGCCTAGTCCTCAAATGGTTAAATAATTTATATTATAATCGATTTTGACATTTATGATTTACACTTTTGTGTTTGATTCATCATTCATTGCAATAGTGGATAATTTTTTCATATAGCTCTAAACATGATTCACTTTTAGGATGCTCGAGATTTACAGGGATATGGATACTTTGCTATATTAATAAAGCCTAGTGCTGGGAGGTAGGAAAGCTAAAAATGCACAAAGCATATAGAAGATTGCTCATTAACATTTGCTATTAAAAGGTATGTTTTTATGCTTAAAACTGTGTGTGTATGATACCTTGGAGTATATATTGTGATATACAAATTCAATCTTCTTTTGATGTATAAACTGAATCGAGGTGTGTGAGAAATAGGACTGTTATGGTAACGGTAAATTTACTATTACCATACCATTACCGGTCAACCGATTACCATTTTTGAGTGATATTGGTATACCAGTTTAATCAGTATGGTAACGGTAAATTTACCATTTTCAGCAGTAAATCATAGGTAACATTTTTTTCAAAACCAGCAGTAACAATAAATTTACCAATCAATTTATAATGCATGAATATTCATGTAATATGTTTTATTATAGTATTTAGAACCGAGCAAATGATTAAATTTAGTCAAGTAATTTAAATCAAATATGCTAACTACACTTATTTTATTTCTTCTTGATATCTTTTATTAATTAACACTATAAATTGTACAATGAAGCATCAACATAATGCAAAAAAAGGTCAAGTTACTGATTTTCAAGAAAAAAGGTAATTTACCATTACTACTGTAATGGCTACCAGTTTATCGGTATACCAACAAATTAGTAATGGTAACGGTAAGCAATTTTAGCTTATCAACAAAAATGGTACAGTAATGGTATTTGCATAATGGTAACGGTAACCATTATCATAACAACCCTAGCAAGAAAGCATTAACCGCGCAAAGGAAGTGCTGTTAGATTTTGAAAAATAATAATAATAATAAATTATAAAATATTACCGACGTTAACTAAGTTTTCTAAAAATTAACTAAACTTATAATATTGATAATAATAATTTAACTATGTCAATTAAGTTTTATAAATAACAATAATAAATTAACTAAGTTAATAATAATAACAATAAATTATAGAACATTAACCAAGTTAACTAAGTTTAACAAAAATTAACTAAGTTTATAATAATGATAATAATAATTTAACTATGTGAAATTAAGTTTTATAAATTATAATAATAAAAAATGAACTAAGTTGTTAATAATAATAATAATTTATATAACATTAATAATGTTAATTAAGTTTTATAAAGTTAACTAAACTTATAATAATGATAATAATAATTTAACTAAGTTAATTAAGTTTTATAAATACAAATTAACTAAGTTAATAATAATAATATATTATAATATATTAGCCATGTTAACCAAGTTTTATAAAAATTAACAAAATATATACTAATGATAATAATAATTTAACTAAGTCAATTAAGTTTTATAAATAATAATAGTAGTAAATTAGCTAAGTTATTATTAATAATAATAATAACAACAATAAATTATAAAATATTAACAAAGTTAACTAAGTTTTATGAAAATTAACTAAATTTATAATAATAATAATAATAATAATAATAATAATAATAATAATAATAATAATAATAATAACAATAGTTAAACTAAGTTAAATAAGTTCTATAAATAATAAAAATAAGTTAACTAAGTTTTTTAAAATTTAACTAAGTGTATAATAATAGTGAATTATAAAATATTAGCCAAGCTTACTAAATTTTATAAAAATTAACTAAATTTATAACAATAAGAATAATTATTTAACTAAGTTTTATAAATAATAATAAGTTAACTAAATTTTATAAAAATTATCTAAGTTTATAACAAGAACAACAACAATTATAAGTTTATGACAAATAATTTCAATTTGGTTAAAACATTTGAACGTTTTTTTCTTGATATAAGGATTAGTTTACTTGATGTGGAACTATTTTCCTATGAAGATAATAAAATGTTTATTACATTGATATATGATAAAATATATTTCATCATGATCACAAATAATATATAATATGTTAAGGATAATCATTAGATGTAATGTTAACAATATTCTATGAAAATGTATTATTTAATCTATAGATTAGCCATGACACATACAAATTAGACAATAAACTTAATTAATGCTACCAACATGTTTAATATTACAATTAGCTTGTATGTAATCACACTGTGATGAATATTTATATCAACTATTTTTTGAACATAGAATACATCTACACTACTAGAGAATTCCTGCCATCATAGTTTGTTAGGCCATATCCACCTGGGTCTCTTGATGAAGCCGAACTAAATTTAGGATATTTTGCTTTGGATATGAACTTTAGGTGAATAGTGAAGTGAATGATAATATTTTCTTTTTAACTGATTGCACACTATTTTACACTTGAATTTGAGTATTTTAAGTCGGATCAAATGCTTGGGTTTTTTGAGTTAGTAGTAAACGAAAAGTAGAAAGAGAAATGATAACGGAATATGTGAAAATTGGCATGATAATGGACCACTATCTGTATCTCATCTCCTTTTTGGCTTTTATATAATAAATTCAGATTTGTTCTCCTCTAATGCTTATCACCATTGCCTTTTTTTCCCTATAGGCATATTGGACCTTTGAAGGAGACGAGCTTGGATTTTCCATGATTTATATTTTCTCTTGTATGATCTTTTTGTTAGATTTTATGTCATTAAAATTTGTGCTTAAAACATTGTTCATGAAACGTTGTATATGACAGCTTTTATGGCATATGAAATTGATGTAGCTTTGATTATGCTTAATCGTTATAACTGCTTCTAATATTGAATTATATATAGTAGTATTTTATAAATTGAGCTGTTTTGAATACAATATTTATAGTTTATATAATTTTTTTAAAATTGCTGCAGTAGTTGTAAAATGTAGTAAAACGTTGATATACCGCAGCGTTTCAAAAAGCTGCATAACTTACTTTTGTAGCGTTTCAAAACTGCTGATGTATTATTGGTTCTCTTGAAGTACTAATATTAGAATGTGTTGCCAAAACTTTGCTAAATGAGTTTGCAACTTTTAACTACAACCTTTTCTGAATGCAACGATAGCCACTTATTTAGAACACTTCAAAAACGCTGAAGAATTTCCCAACTATATTGCAGCATGATATAAGGCAGCGTTCTTCCTAATGCTGTTAATGATTATGCCAGCACATTTAAAAGGCTGCTAAAGGTCCTTTTTGTTGTAGTAAGTTTTCAACTATTCAAATTTTATTTTATTTCTACAACTGAAAATCATTAATTAACAAGAACTTAAGAATTCTGATATTAGATTCTTTTCAAATTACTTTGAAATAATATATATATATATATATATATATATATATATAAAATCATATGTATATATATAAATATAATCATACCTTACATATATATATACACACACCAAATCATATTTAGAAGTTTAAAATTAAGATTCGTTTGTCAAAACAAATGTGTAGCAAAGCTACTACAATGGTCTTTTCACTTTGAAACTCGAAAATGAACGTCGAAGATGATGTACGGTCATCGCTGAATTTATTTTCTAGCGACAGAAGAAGGGAGTAAGGAACTTACTTCCTTTTTAAAATTATTAAAATATTTCTTTCAAATTCCATTGAAAAAATTTCTATCCAAAAATACTTCTAAATAATACTAATATTACCTTTTCCAAAATCTTTAAAAACAAATTTCGACACCGGAACTTAATTCTCAAATTTTCAATTTAAATTCATTTTACTTGTAAAATCATATTTTACAAACCATATTTATAAAATTACACTTCTTATAACATACAATAGTCAGTAATTTTAAGAACTTTGACTAACCAAACAACAAATGATAATAGCCAAATGTTACCATTTCCTAACAAACAACATACCACAATAATAATATCAATTTATGAATACACACACACACACACAAAATATAATGCTAGGTAAAATTATTTCATTTGCCTATTTTTAAAAACAATATTGTGTCGGTCTGCCATATTAAGTGTTTAGAAATCCCTATCGATGCCATGGCATCCCATGTCTCGACCAGAATTTATAAATACTCAAAAAAACAAATTAACACAATACAAAAACATTTTTATAGCATTAACAAATACGCTCTCTCATATATATACACTCGGACTCATTCTAGGGTATTACTAACCCTATCTCTAATGGGTTTAACCCCAACAGGCTAAGGTATCTCCAAACCAAAGTCTGATACCAACTCTGACGACCCACCTTTTTAGATGGTTTAAATTGACAATAAACCACACATGTCCAACTCAAACCATTCAAAATGGAGGATTTTCAATGGGGTAAATAAGAAAATAAGAGAAAAGAAGGAAAAAAAACAAGCACAGAATGTAGTAGCGGAATGACAAAATATAATAATCAAATAAACAGTTCATGAAGCTGTTTTATAATGTACATTTAATTATACAAATTTTTACAGCAATAAGAGTATAAACAACGACATACCAATAATGATGCAGTGGAAAATTACTAATAATATAATATACCAAACTCCGTCTTCGTCCTCCAGAAATAAAGTATTCAACACCGAAATGCTCAGGCTGACCCGACGGTAATGAAAAGACAAATCACTCGAGTCGTAACTAAAAGTTCTTAGTAAGTTAAATTAACAGCAAATAAATATGAGTGTAATATCTTCAGAGATGTTTATGGGATTTTACATCTCCTATCTAGTGTATAACGTGCGTACAATAACTTAAGAGATGTTATAGGATTTTCCATCTCCTAAGCATCCGTTAAACTATTTATATGTAGTAATATACGTTACATATGTAGTGTCTATCAGTAAACTATAATATTGAAAATGGTGTTAAGGCGTCATCCATATTCCCCTTAACACATTTTTATATGCATCGTAGTCTATACAGTACTATAAACTCCACCAATCCTAGTGGGTTATCAAGGAGTATAGGTACGACACAAACCAAAATCGTAGTGGGCACGATAATGATAATATGACAAGGCACACGAGGCCATACTATGACAACTCGGAATTTTTAGATATTTGAAATTCGAATATCTAATTTATTTTAAATATTTGAAAGTTGGTTTAACTTAAATTTCAAATATCACTGATTTTTGGATAATTTAAATATTGAATTTAAACATTGGAAATTTGATAAAATATGAAATCTGAGGTTTTGAGCTTGTCAAAAATATTTCAAAGGCTTGAAAAAATTATATTGGTTTTACTGGAGATAGTAAAAGTGTTAAATTTGAATTTGAGGGTGTTTTGTTCAGTTTTGAATTTAGATTGTTTAAATCAATATTTTAAAATAGCCTTTCGAGGCACAGTCTCACAATTCGACGAAACTAGTTTCATTGGATCCGTAATTTTGTATTATTATTGGATTTCAATTTTCGTAGTGTGTGGAGTGATCGTTTGGCCGTACGGTAATCTATATCGATAATTTAATATAAAACCGAGTCCAAAAAGCTATCTTCTTCATACGATCGAATTAGGACTCAAAACATTTTCCATTGTGTTCGAAATAGGGGTTTAACATTATAAATGCTTGGCGACATGCCTCGATAGGAGTTCGAAAATTTAAGTTGCATTATTGATGTGATTTGAATTTGAATTTAAATTAAAAATAATATTTGTTTTCTCAGCAGCCTTTTTCTTTTCCTTTCAACAGATGCCTTCCCTAGTACAACATGTGTCGCCTTTTATACACCCGTCTTTAAAAAAAGAAATAGAAATCAGATCTAAGAATAGCAACCGAGCAAAATCAAACCACCTTTCCTTCTTTTTAAAACAGTAAAAAATCGAGTTCGTGAGAAAAAATTTCTTTGAATAAAAACATGGTCGCGTTTATTTCAGAATCGAAATCATCTTTAATAAAAAATATATCGAAGCAGCCGTTTTTTTTTCTTTTTCTCTCCAATTCAAATCATGGCGAACGAAGCAGTGTCCCTAAAGGGAACAAGGGGAAAATGGCTGCGTGTGGGGGAGATGCGCGATGGTATTCGGGATTCGCTCGCGAGCTCACGTGGGTGGAAAACGGGAAGTGGAGGCGTTCGATTTGGGAAGCAAGGGAAGTTTTGTGACTAGGGTTGTTTGATGTTAGGGATGCATGCAGTCGCAGTCGACTTCAGGAAGAAGTATAGATTTCTGACGGTAATTCAAGTGGGTGTCGGCAACGCTCGATTGGGATGAATGTCTGGTGGTGACGAGTGCGAAGGCCCGACTTGGTTCCTGGCGTTGCAGTGAGGTCTCGTTTCTTTTAATTTGAATAATTAAATACTTATATATTTTGAATAATGAATTTTAAAATTTGGTTTTTATATTTTTACATATATATATGTTAAATAGGAAAAGTTTTACAGAAAAGCAAACCACAATTTTGCTACTTGCAGAAGAAAATTTTATATATAAATATAAACATATCCACGTAAAAATATACATACATTTTCACAGACTGAGTTATTTTTAGTTGATGAATTTTGGCGATTAACTCATTTAATGAACTTATTTAATTACTTTAGTCACTAAAAAATATTTTATTGAAAGAAAATTTGTTTGAAGTTAAATTATTAGTCTAAACACAAATTTATTAGTTAAAATTAAAATAAATAAATAAGTGATAAATTGTTTGATTAATCCAAATGTTAATAAATTGTAAATTATCTGTACAAGGTTAGAAATCGTGAAACCAGTCAAGATTGGAAGTGGATTGCAAACAAAATCAAATGTGAGTGAATCTCACTCATCTGAGTTTTATTTAAACTTAAATAGTTAAATTTAAAATTTTGTTGAATGATTGAATTGATTGGATGTGGTATATTATATATAGTAGTTTATATATATTGGAGTGATTGATTTCCCGCATTATATAGCGGATGAGACCTTTTGCGCCGCATAATAGCTGATGAAGTATCATGACACATATAGCACGATATTCCACCTCGAAGTGGAATTGATATTATTATATTGTGCTAACATCCGTGGATGCAGGGAAAAACAGGTTGGAGGGATCCAACTGGATTCCTCAAAACGTTTGAATTTATTTTATATATTCAGTGATATGATTATGTGATGAATTATATTGATCATATTGGGAATTGGAATTTATTGAATACTCTGGCTTTGTAAATATATATATTGGAATTTTGAGAATTGATATATATATATATATATATATATATATATATATATATATATGAAGTTTGGATTTTTAAAGTAAATAAAAAGGTAATTTTAAATCGAATAATTATAAGGAATTTGGATAATTAAATGATTTGAAAGGATAAAAGTTGATTTTTAAATTTTAAATAAATAAATTCCGTGTAAGGGAAGTATATTTTGAATAAAGAAGAATAAATAAAATTTTAGACTTAATGATATTATTTAGAGGAATAAAGAAATTATTTTCAAATTTAAGGCTCAGATTTGGAAAAGATAAAAAAGAAATTTGGAAAAAGTATGAAATTTGTATTTCAGCTTATACAAGATTTTGAATTATAATAAAGAAGTTAAATATGAAAAATGAGTTTTGAAATGAAATTGGGTAAGTAAAGAAATTTATTTTAAATGGAGTAAATTTTAAAAATCAATTTGAAAATTGATTTAAGTGTTTGAAATTGAAATTTTAAAGGGATTTGAGACTATGATATTTATAAACTGGGTTTATAAAGTGAAATGGATATCGGTGGATATTCGGAAGTATAAATTCACGGTAGGAATTTATAAAGGAATGGGTGATTGGTTTAAAAAATAAATAATGGTTTATTTTTAAAGGTATGGATATGGAAAGTATATTTCCCTCGAAAGGCAAATATATTTTAATGGGGACATTTTATAAATTAAAGGCTTTAATTTTTTCAAAGAAATGTTTTAGAATGTTTATTATTTTTAAATGTTTTAAATTTTAAAGTAAATATTTTTAAAATTTATTTTAGTAGTAATTATTTAAAGGTTAATTGGTATTATGTTTAAAATAATTTTTTTTAATATTTATATTTTATAAAATAGTTTGGTTAAAATTTTATAGAATTTCACAACTCTAAATTTTAAATTTAGTTTGACTTAACTTTTATGTTAAAAATTAGCTTTTATACTTTATAAAGTAGTTTATTTTAAATATTTTTAAAGTATATATTTTTGAATAAAGTGTTTAAGTAATTCTAATTTAAATGTTTTAAAGTATGTTTTAGAATAAAATTATTTAAATTGTTTTTAAAATCTTAAGTATTTAGGACTTGGCGGTTTTCAGTGGAAATAAAATAATAGGGTGGAAATTTATTTCCACAAGAGAGAGAAAAGTGATTTCAAAACTATTTCAAAGGATTGAAATGTAGGAAAATATCTTGCGAAGATATTTAAAAATAAATAATTTGGGAGAAATTATTATGGTTTGATGATTGCTTGTGAATGTTATTTGATAGTTAAATAACCTGGCCAATGCGCTGATCATTTTGAAGAGACTGGGATCAGGATTAATTTTTTGAAAAACACTTCGATCCGGTTTGAACGTTTTTGTGAGGAAGACAAGAGCTGGGAGTCGAAGATGGAGCAGTGAAGTGCAAGGGCTAGTCGCTACTAATCCCGAGGGTGATTCCGAAATGGATGTAGTTGGAGTAGTGCCTTCAGTTTTGTTCGAACCCGGAACGGACTTGTATGGACGAATGCTTTCAGAACATCGTCAGGGGGACGATGAGCATTCTAAGTGATTGTGTGCTAAAAAGGTAACGCATAGCCTCGAGCCTCATCAACCGGGATGGCTAAAATAGGGGAGGTGCATACAAGGCTTAGTGGCTAGCAACCAATTAGGGTAAGGTCACCCCTGTCTAGATGTCCCTTTATATTTCGGCTGTGTGGAGGTTGCTGATCCCAACCGTGGGTTGAACTTATTCGGACTATCTAGTAAGGGGTAGCTTCGGCTTTGTGATGCAGGGGAACGGGAGGGATCCTCCGTACAGTGATCTAGACCACGTACTGTGAAGGGCGGTAACCCAGCATCCCTGCTATTAACGGAGATCCATTCTCCCTACGTGCCTTTACGGTTTTTGTTTGTAGAACCCACTTTGTGGCTAGTATGCTGGAATTTAATAATGTAACAATTTCAGCTATTTGAATAAGTATTTGTATATAGACACTATTATAATATCAAAGGATTTTATAAGAAATGTTTTGGTTATCGTAAGGTAAAAACCCGACATGTTTATTTGTGGCGTGGTCTTGCGAGATACCTTTGATTTCAAAACGATTTTGAAACTTTAATAATCCAATTGAGTGTATTTTCTCACGCTGGTTTTCCAGACTGACTCGGATGTTATTTAACTATAATGCTCGGGTCAGACCGGGTATTATAGAGTACAGATTTGGATGGACTGCTATGGAGCTCAGGAGACGAGCTGGATGGCGAGACGTATCAAATGTATTTGGGGGAGGTGCACGATGGTGTTTGGGATTCGCTCGCGAGTTCACATGGGTGGCAACGGGAAGTGGAGGCATTCGATTTGGGAGGTAAGGGAAGTTTCGCGACTAGGTTGTTCGATGTTGGGGATGCATGCAGCCGCGGTCGACTTTAGGAAGAAGTATAGATTTCTAACGGCAATTCGAGTGGGTGTCGACAACGCTCAGCATTTGATTGGATGAATGTCTAGTGGTGGCGAGCGCGAAGGTGAGACTTGGTTGCTGGTGTTTCAGTGAGGTATCGTTTCTTTTAATTTGAATAATTAAATACTTATATATTTTGAATAATGAATTTTGAAATTTGATTTTTATATTTTTACACACACACATATATATATATGTATATATATAAGTTAAATAGGAAAAGTTTTAGAGAAAAGCAAACCACAATTTTGTTATTTGCAGGTGAAAATTTTATACATAAATATAAACATATCCACGTAAAAATATACATACATTTTCATAGACTAGGTTATTTTAAATTGATGAATTTTAGTGATTAACTTATTTAATGAACTTATTTAATTACTTTAATCACTAAAAAATACTATATTGAAAGAAAAGTTGTTTGAAGTTAAATTATTAGTCTAAACCCAAATTTATTAATTAAAATAAATAAATAAATAAATAATTGATAATTTTTTTGATTAATTCAAATGTTAATAATCGTAAATTATTTATACAAGGTTAAAAATCGTGAAACCAGTCAAGATTGGAAGTGGATTGCAAACAAAATCAAAGGTGAGTTAATTTCACTCATCTAGGTTTTATTTAAATTTAAATAGTTAAATTTAAATTTTTGTTGAATGATTGAATTGATCGAATGTGGTATATTATATATAGTAATATATATATTGGAGTGATTGATTTCCCGCATTATATAGTGGATGAGACCCTATGCACCGCATAATAGCGGATGAGATAATATGACCCATATACCGCGATATTCCACCTCGAAGTGGAATTGGTATTATTATATTATGCTAACATCTGTCGATGCAGGGAAAAACAGGTTGGAGGGATCCAACTGGATTCCTCAATACGTTTGAATTTATTTTATATATTCAGCGATATGATTATGTGATGAATTATATTGATCATATTGAGAATTGAAATTTATTGAATACTCTAGCTTGGATAAATATATGGAATTTTGAGAATATATATATATATATATGAAGTTTGGATTTTTAAGTAAATAAAAAGGTAATTTTAAATAAAATAATTATAAGGAATTTGGATAATTAAATGATTTGGAATGATAAAAGTTGATTTTTAAATTTTAAATAAATAAATTCCGAGTAAGGGAAGTATATTTTGAATAAAGAAGAATAAATAAATTTTTAGAATTAAAGATATTATTTAGAGGAATAAAGAAATTATTTTCAAATTTAAGGTTTAAATTTGGAAAAGATAAAAAAGAAATTTGGGAAAAGTATGAAATTTGTATTTCAGCTTAAATAAGATTTTGAATTATAATAAAGAAGTTAAATCTGAAATTAATGAGTTTTGAAATGAAATTGGGTAAGTAAATAAATTTATTTTAAATGGAGTAAATTTTGAAAATCAATTTGACAATTAATTTAAGTGTTTGAAATTAGAATTTTAAAGGGAGATGAGACTATGAAATTTATAAACTGGGTTTATAATGTGAAATGGATATCGGTGGATATTCGGAAGTATAAATTCACGATAGGAATTTATAAAGGAATGGGTAATTGGTTTTAAAAATAAATAATGGTTTATTTTTAAAAGTATGGATATTGAAAGTATATTTCCCTAGAAAGCCAAGTATATTTTAAAGGAGACTTTTTATAAGTTAGAGGTTTTAAAAATTTGTTTTAAAGAAATGTTTTAGAATATTTATTATTTTTAAATGTTTTAAATTTTAAAGTAAATATTTTTCAAATTTATTTTAGTAGTAATTATTTAAAGGTTAATTGGCATTATGTTAAAAAAGAAATTTTTTAATATTTATAGTTTATAAAATAGTTTTATTTTAAATAGTTTGGTTAAAATTTTATAGAATTTCGTAACTCTTATTTTTAAATTTAGTTTGGCTTAACTTTTATGTTAAAAATTAGTTTTTATACTTTATAAAGTAGTTTATTTTGAATATTTTTAAAGTGTATATTTTTGAATAAAGTGTTTAAGTAATTTTAATTTAAATGTTTTAAAGTATGTTTTAGAATAAAATGATTTAAATTATTTTTAAAATATTAAGTAGTTAGGACTTGGTGGTTTTCAGTGGAAATTTAGTTCCACAATAGAGAGTAAAGTGATTTGAAAACTATTTCAAAGGATTGAAATGTAGGAAAATATCTTGCGAAGATATTTAAAAATAAATAATTAGGGAGAAATTATTATGGCTTGATGATTGCTTGTGAATGTTATTTGATAGTTAAATAACCGACTTTCAATATTGGCCAATGCGTTGATCGTTTCGAAGAGACCGAGATCGGGATTAATTTTTCGAAAACCACTTTGATGCGGTATGAACGTTTTCGTAAGGAAGACAAGAGCTAAGAGTCGAAGATGGAGCAGTGAAGTGCAAGGGCTGGTCGCTACTAATCCTGAGGGTGATTCCGAAATGGATGTAGTAGGAGTAGTGCCTTCGGTTTCGTTCGAACCCGTAACGGACTTGTATGGACGAATGCTTTCAGAACATCGTTAGGAGGATGATGAGCATTCAAGTGATTGTGTGCTAAAAAGGTAACGCTTAGCCTCGAGCCTCATCAACCAGGAATGTCTAAAACATAAGATGTGCACACAAGGATAAATGGCTAACAACCAATTAGGGTAAGGTCACCCCTGTCTAGATGTCCCTTTATATTTCGGCTGTGTGGCAGTTGCTAATCCTAACCCTGGGGTGAACTTGTTCGGACTATCCAGTAAGGGGTAGCTCTGGCTTGGTGATGCAGGGGATCAGGAGGGATCCTCGGTAAGGTGATCTAGACCACGTACTGTGACGGGCGGTACCCCAGTAGCCCTGCTATTGCTGGAGATCCATTCTCCCTACGTGCCTTTACGGTTTTTGTTTGTAGAACCCATTTTGTGGCTAGTATGCTGGAATTTAATAATGTAACAATTTTAGCTATTCGAATAAGTATTTGTGTATATACACTATTATAATATCGGAGGATTTTATAAGAAATGTGATGGTTATCATAAGGTAAAAACCAGATATGTTTATTTGTGGCACGGTCTTACGAGATACCTTTGATTTCAAAACGATTTTGAAACTTTAATAATCCAATTGAGTATATTTTCTCACGCTGGTTTTCCAGACTGACTCGGGTGTTATTTAACTATAATGCTTGGGTCAGACCGAATATTATAGAGCACAAATTTGGATGGACTGCTGTGGAGCTCAGGAGACGAGCTGGATGGCGAGTCGTATTGGACGTATTTGATGTGTATTCCACTATGTATTCAGCTTTGGAAGGACGAGGTATTATAACCATACGGAATTGTGTTGTTAATTGTAGTGAACTCTGATGTTGCATTTTGATGACGTATGTATAAAACAGATATAATTTCTTTTGTATAAAGATCTATTATCATCTATTATACTTTATTTCGCTGCGTTGGTAAGATTTTGATTTTATTCTATTTCTTCTTCTACTTCTTTTTTCTTCAACCCTAATGGTTCGATTTTTTGACATCCGATTGCTCGGCATTTGATACAGTGGACGTATTGATGTCGATTTTCAGGAATCGAAAAATTGGGTCGTTACACATACCCACGGTAGGATTCTACCGGATTGCTGAACCAGGCTGGTGGTAACGCGTAGTAGCTACTACCACCCACCTCGAACAACACTCCCATAATCAAAGGTGTCCACCAATCAATCACAAAGTATGAGATACGGTATCGAAGAAGTATGTCCGATCGGAGAAGCGACCTCACATGGCCTGGTTATGGCTCCTGTTTTAGTCATATATTTATGACCCAAAGGTTAGGGATGCGTTTCTTACTTCATTCCAGTAGAGTTCTCCATACCAACCTACTTCGTTCTGGATTCTCCACCATATGCACAGTTGTTAAGTGGTTTCGGAATTAACAGAGAGTATGACAATATCCGACCCCGATCTCTGTAACAACCAAACGCTTATTTCACACCGTGGTTATTTTATAAAACATTTTTAATAATAAATCTTATATTACAATTTACATCAATACTAAAATATTTAACTTCAATTATATATTTAGATCTGAAACATTTCTTAATAATTCATATTAAATAAAAAAATTTACATTAAATTTTTTTATCCTTTGGAAATCAAATAAACAACAACTTAAATACAATCTCATTTAAATTTAAATCCTTTAAAGCAAATTAAATTACAACTTTATCTCTACTTAACTTCTTACTTTTTATTTATTAAATTTATTATAAAAAATCTACATTTATTATATTAAATTAAATTTTAAACGGATCTCTTAAAACTATATTAAATATTTTATTAAATTAAATTTAAAACTATTTAAACTATATATTTTAAAACTAAATAAAATTATAAGTTAAAATCTTAAAATTACATTTAAAACCATATAATAACTTATAATTTGAAACTTTAAAACATATAAAATAAATTATTTCCCAGATATAAATTTTAAATAAAATGATTAAGTTAAATTTAAAAATAATATTTATAAATCAAACATACTTTACAATTAAGAAAATAATTTAAAACCGGCCGACGGTGTATGTATATAATTTTCGACCCTATGGTCAAGTGATCAGTTATTTCAATTTTAATTTCAAGGTTGGATATATGTCATTTCAATCCATATCAATGTGTCATAAGTACATATATCATTTCAACCTATTTCTTAATTTATTCAAAAAAATTTAAATAACAGTTTATATGCTTTTAGTTAGTATGCAGGGTTATAGCAGGGATATATAAATAAATAAACATCCAATCATCCAAAATTTCGGCAAATAGACATCCATCACATTCAACATCCAAATCAGCCAATCAATCACAACAATTATCTGGTTATCAAATATCAGGTATTTAACTAGCAATTCAATTTCAATATTAATTTAAATGGCAATTTAATTCAATAAAATTCAGTTTCAATTGAAATGTCAAATTAAACTACCAAACAACAACCAATAAAATTCTTATCACGTCTTAAAATTAATTCAACTAACATAAAAAGGTTTAGTATTGTGCGATTAAAAATCCAATAAAAGCCCAAAATATGAACAATCTTCAAATTCAACCAAACCAGTTCAATGTTGTCCGAAATATCGATACGATTGCAGTGGAAGAAATCACGCGTGAATCGGAGCTCTTATCAAAAAGTTACGCGAGTTAGAACACTGGAATTTGAATTTAAATAAAAAAATAAATAAGAGGGGCAATTTTATATTTTCTCTACCAGCTGAACCCTAGCACGCTTGACTCAGGCTCCCACCAAGCTAAAGCCGCCACTTAAACCTCCAAACCGCCGCTTCCATGACCATCTTCGACCAGATCGGCCATCGCCGTTGGCTTCCTCACGTCGAGCCACACGCCGTTGACCCCACATAAACAACTCCAGGCGCCTCCCTGATCACCGCACCCCCGCGGCTTCAAGGCTTGGTTCCGCAGTTCATCTCCTACACGATTCAACCATATGGATGCACACTTCATCGCGACCACTACCAAATGCAACTCCCCAATTGTCGAATGATCGACGATCCATAGTCGATCACGAAACCCAAATTCCAACGGCCGAGAATATTCACCAATTTTTGGCCAATCCGAGACTCAGTTGCAAAAATGAACTAAAGATGCAGATTACATTCGTCGAGAGCTTCGCGACGATATATTATATGATAGGTTTTGAGGAGTTTGGAATTTCGATTTGAATTTGGAATTGGCAATTAGGGTTTTGAATTGTCTGCCATTGAGAAGGAACAGATAATGGAACAGATAGGTAGAAATTGTATGTACATAAAAATGAAAATAAGAAACTACTCAGGTTTATAACATCCTATATATAGACAAAGCTGGATAAGAATGGATGGAACAGATCGAATGGGTCAAAGTGCTAACAAAGACCAGAAAAGCCCGTTTTGTTCCCGAAACGAAAGTAGGTCATCCCATATATCAAAATATAGGTTTTTGATATTTTTCAACTCAATGGAACTAGTTTCAAACCCTAATTCTATTGTATATAGAAGTTAGCTTTCAAAATCAAATTATATTCATTTAAATTCCTTTAATTGATTTCTATGCGTTTCGAACTCGCATGATCAAACGATAAGTCCGATCGCTACGAAACTTAAAATCCTATAATAATTCACTATTAGGGATTCGATGAAAATGGTTTCATCGAAATCCGGGATAGTGCCCAAAAAGACTAATTTTACACATTAATTTAACAATTTATTATTTTAAAACCAATTTAATCGCTTTTAAATTCAAATTTAAAAGTTATGTTTTTATCATCATGATCACACAGAAGTTAATAATATTTTTAAAATTAAATTTTCCATGTGAAATCCAATATTTAAATATTACATTAAATTTTAACGTTAAAGTACAATAGAAATAAAACTTAGTTCATTATAACTTAAATTCCAACATATCCTTTTATTTTGATCTACATTCTTATATTAAATCAACTATTACCCTATGAATGTGGTTAACCTTAGTTTACATTTTATTACACTTGACTCTATAGTCAACATCTTTTACCATATTAATTGCAATATTTATTTACACTGATTTTCATTGATTTCTAATTTAATTTCAATGGATTAAATAATAAGATGAGAACAAACCAATTGTTATACATTAATAATTCATACCTATTAACTTATTGTTTACAACCAAGGGTTATAAATTACTTACCAAAAACTGATTTCATATTCTATATCAACTAATTCAATTAAATATATATTCTTACGCTTTTTAATGCAACATTTATTTCATTCCTCATTAACCTTTATCATTACCAATTATTGAAATTACATTAAACAATTGTCAATTACATTCATTCAACACTGTTAAATTACATTTTAATAAAAAAAATCCTTTTATAAATAATAAATTTTAATTTGCGATAATATTAAATTCCAAAAATCTTATTAAATTTAATATTTTTAATTATGAAAAATACGGGTCATTACAATTCGAGTATATCGAGGTGCGAGTTATTACATGCACAAGCTAGTTTATCCACTGATGGACCGGTATGTCCCACTGATGCACCAGTGTGATGCCCAATTATGAGTTTTCTTCGCATTTTTGTTATATTTTGTTCTCAATTTTAATTCTATCCTTCTTTGATTATTTTTGGGAGTTATACATCATATACATGCACTAATTATTAAGTTTCTAAGGCCCTAACATACACACACATATATTAATTTAAGTTATATCAAGTTTCGATTCGAAGTTGATGTCAAATTGGGTTTATATTGATTTCTTAGATCAAAATACATTCTTTTCATCTTTTTACTTTCTAATTTTTTTACTTATACTAACTTACTTTAAATTTATACCCTAGGTTAGCCTTGTACCATCCCATACCAATATTAAAGCATTACAGCATGATCGAAGAAGATTCACTCACCGATTCCAAGCCAAAGAACCCAATTTCCTTCGCTATCCAAAATTTCAAAAGATATCACACTCCGTAATAGTCTTCAATTCCTACTTCAGAAGATAGAGAATCTCACCATGGTCCCAACGTACTTCTTATTGTGTTGATATAATGGAGGAGAAAGAAGCGGTTTCAGAAAATGAGGAAGAAATAGAAATGAGTTATGTACTTTTAAAACGGGCATGTAGAGGGAAAACTGAATCATTACTTTAATTTAAATTTGAATTATAGGACCCAACCCAATTCAACTCAATCTATGTAACATCCCGCCCTTCTGACCGTCCCCGGTCGGTAATTAAACCAACTTGAAACGTTCAAAATGACGGATTGTTATTTAGTATATAGAGTTTAAACAGAATCAGCCACAGTATCACAGAATAATAATAATATTATTTCACAAGAAAGAATTTTTTTCTACAAATATCAGAGTTTATACAATGCATTAAATTTATACAACGGAATATTTCTTTAAATACAAAATCCCTGAACTAAAGTGAGCATTTTCCCCCTCTCTCTAACTTCACTGCCCGACAATCTTCAAGCTGCAAAACACTCGGTTTGACCCGAGTATTACATTCAAAAGAAAATAATACACAGGTCAGTCTAATTCAAACTCAGTTATTAGTGCATAGAGGCAATAATAATCAAATAACAATAAGACGATATTCAAAATAAATTCACCTATCCGATCCTTTAACAAGGAAATCGGATAACGGTGAATATAACACGTATCAGTGTTAAACAACAAATTAGCAAATTGAACCAATCAAATGCAATTTCAAATATTGAATTGAATACACATAACAATTTAAACAATTGCAATATCAATTCAAAATGTCAATACTGTTTTGGCTGCAGCACACGCTCGCGTGCACTGCCTCGCCAATACAACATATGAAATATGCAAAAGATCAGGAAATGCACAACAGCAAGTGATACTGAGTTCACATGTGAAAGTCCAGGTATCTATACTTGAAGCCAGAAACAATACAAAAGCAGACTCAGTGATACAAGAAGCAAATATACAGTGATAACATGGTTGTAGTGAAAAACTCAAAACCCCTAATGTACTTGAATACTTGAAACAGAAAGTGGAGAAAATACAACATGCAATGATACATAGTGGCATATGATCAGAGGTAATGCAAGCAAAGCTAACAACTACATATAACTGTAGTGCAGCATATATCAAGTGAAGGCTAGCACATACACATCAAAGTGTAGACAAACTACAAAATCAGGATAAAACCAGTGACAAGCTTACATGATGACTCGAGAACAAAAGCATGAAGTACTCAGCATACATGTACTGATATATGCATGCAGTGAACAGTGGGAAAGAGTTCAACAAAGCATCTCAAGCTCAAAATGGACCCAGACTCAAGCAAATATACTGTAATAATATGGTTGCAGTGAATCAAGCAACTCGACCAAATCCAACTATTATATGAATGCATGCATATGGTTAAGCAGTCAAGTCAATCCAATGCTAACATGTAGTGCGTCGAAACAAAACAGTGATACCCAAATGCTATATGAAACAAGTATGCAAACTGTCTCGTGTAATGATAACAGAGACTACAAAGAAACCAAGTGCATGAGGACTGCATCAAGAATACAATTTAGATGCAATCATACATATGCGCAGCAGACTCGAGTGTTACAAGTTCGAACAAACACTCAATGCAACTGAACACGGCAGGGACAGAGAATGCAAATATGATATGCAACTGACCTCAAGGAGGACGCAAAATAGAAACTGAGCAATGCATATGTACTAGTGAAACAGGGTAATATCAAAGAATACAAGAACAAACGACAATGTTTGTACTAAATAGTGTGGATTCCAAGCAAGTCAGAGTCTTGGAATCAAAGAATCAGCAAATTCAAAATTTCCAGTTCCATAAAAGTCGAACAGGTCAAAAATCAAAGCCAAGCATTACCACAAGCCGAAGTCAGGTGATAACAAATTAATGTAGAAAACAAAATTCAAGTTAAAGCAACTCAAAGGCAAGTTCGAACAATATCAAAATTCATGGAACGACAAGTTGAAATCGAACCAGTCAGGTATGCTACAGAGGTACTCAAAGCAGCAGTTTTCAAGTGAAAGCCGAATGCAACTAGAAATCTGACCCAATCAAATAAAATTACCAACATCTGAACAAATTCGAACGAAATCGACACGTTCAAATAAAATCAAATACAACATTTTCAACCCAAAGCCGCTGGTCAATCAAGTGTTCAAAAGCCAACAGAGAATTCAAAACATCAGGGAAATCAAAATCGAAACAGAGATGACAGAGAAGATCAAACAGTTCAAAATCAACATTGAAACCAAAATCAACTATCGACGCCTAGTATTGAATTAGATGTGAGGGTCACTCACCTTGTTTAACGAACGCAAATAGAAGGAGCCGCGAGCTACTGAAGTCGAAGCCCTTCGAATTGAACGAGCCCTAATTTGCAAGCAAGGGAAGACAAGAACAAGCCGCCATTATCAAGAGCAGAGGAAAAAGGAACGGGCCGACATTATTTTCTTATTTTTTTTGTTTTGAATGATTTTGTAATTTTAGGGCTATCGAATGAAAATAAAACAAAGGAAGGGACGTGATTTCAGGATGAAACAAAGGAGAGTCGCGTGATTTTGGGCTTGAGTTAAGGCATGATTTTAGGATGCTCGTGTGATTAGATTATCATATTATATATATATATATATATATATTTTAAATTCAATTTGTTTTCGACACAAATTTCAACGCGTTTATGTGTCGTATGCTCTCATAACAACTCCGATAAACACAAAATTTGAAATCCGGTAATAATTCAATATTCCGGATCCAATGGAACTGGTTTCGTCGAATTCCGAGACAGTGCCTCGGAAGGCTATTTTTAAATTCAATTTAAACGATAAAATTTCAAAACTGAACAAATCACTTTCAAATTCAATTCTGAAGCTTCTATTATCTTCAGTATTATCAATGTGAATTCTCTAAGCCTTTAAATTATTTTTAACCAGCTTAAAATTAAAGATCCAAATTTTATTCAACTTTTAATAGATTAAATTCTAAAATTTAATCGCCAAATTCATTCTGATATTTTGAAATTCAAGTCAAACCATCATGCAAATATTTAAAATTTATTAAATATTTTCAATTTAAATTGTTCAAATTCTGGGTCGTTACAATCTAACTCGTTGCCCGCATACGGTTTCAGCCTGCTTCATTAAAACCCCAATATCACACTCACATGACATCCAATTCAAACAAATGAAAGCTCCATCTTGACCAAAAAATGAGATCAATGCTATGGTTTGACTCACGTCGGCTAATTCAACTTTCTGTAAAATTACCGTTTGCTTTTCTAGTGGAAATTTACCAAAATACCCTACAATTCATTTTTAAATTTATTTATAATAATTATTTAAATTTCACATAAAATTTCTACATATTACAATAATTTTTGAAAAAAAATTATTTTCAAAATATATATAATATATATATATATATTTATAAAAATAATAAATTGTTTTGAGCTTGAAATTAACAGATATTTTATGTTGATCTGCATTTGAAATTTAAAATTTTAATCTGAATACAAAATTATTTATAATTATCTAATATTATAATAATGTCAAATATATATATACACACACAAATTTATATTTTACAAGTATAATTTTATATCGTATAATACTACATATATGTGTGTGTGTGTGTGTGTGTGTGTGTGATAACATATATGTATATGGAGGGGCTAATATGTCCATTGCAATATAAATCCTAATACTTACACATGGGCATGTTAAACCATGTACACCATTTATGTTGCACGTGTACGAACACATACATGTGTATATAATACGCATGTTATATTATATAACATAAATATAACATTAAATAAATCATTATTTTCAAATCAAATAAAAAATTAATTTCATTTAAAATAAATGTAGACCAATAAGATCCGATGGAATTTTTTTTGCAATTTACCCATTTACCCCGCTATATGCTGCTCAAATCCAATAATGTTATCTTAATTTAAATTTATGAAATAGACCTCACATAGTTTTGTAACTTCTAATGTCCCAAATTTCTTTAACATAAACTAAATTCATTACTATTAATTTTGGATTTTAATTACACAAAATTATCTAATGTAATTTTAATTTATATATTTGTGTGTATGTGTGTGTTTTTTTGTATGTGTGTATTAAATCAGTATCTTAGGCTATAAAGGAATATGTAAAGGGGGAAGAGGTCTGTTGCGGTGTAAATTCCAACATTAACATATGTTTTCATTAACTATGTATACTTTTTATCTGTAGCACATGCACTTCACAAAACCAAGTATATTTGATATACTTGTAAACAAAAAGAAAAAAACCATTTAAACATATCTATAAAATATCAATTTTTTTAAAATAAATTTTAGATTGGATCTAAAATATTTTTAGACTTAGGCTGAACTAAGAAAAAATGGAACTTTTTTGCTTATTTCACCCTCTTTCGAATGGCCCGATTCTAACAGAAATGAAATGGAATATCATGCTACACATGTACACCAAAGAGATTGTTTAGTTACAATCGTTACTTGAGGATATGGGAGCATTTCTTTATCGTCTCACTTCTATGTATTATGATAATAAGAGTGCAATTTGAATTGATTACAACAGTATTTTATGAGCAAACCAACAATATGGAGATCTATTGTCACCATTGTGTCATCAAGATAGGCACCATCACTTTTCTTTTGTATCTTCTTCCTTATAGATCGTACATTTATTTACCAAGTTGCATTCCTTTTTTGTTTTCATATTCCTATTGGCAAGCTCTCAATTCTCAGCCGTTGCATGATGAGTTTGAAGGTGGATGTTAAAAAATATTTTCTTATTTTGGCCTATTATATTTCTTATTATTTTTCCAATTATGTTAGCTTACTATTATATCAATAGGGTATGCATATTTAAATTCCATCGTTCTTTATTTTTGGACCAATATATAATGCGTTATGTTTGGATTAAGTAATTGTACTCTTCATGTTATTTGTCATACAATAAAAACCTAGCCTCCACCTTTGGTTCATATCTTATTCTTCTTTTAGTTCAAGTTTGTCTATAATACCGACTGGTAAAAAACCATAGATTTTAGTTGAGCAGATTATGAAAAATCTATTTTAAGGTGAAAATAATTAATGATTTCTAAAATCTAAGATACGAAGACAAGATGGCGGTATGAAAGAAGAAAATTTATGGATAATGGTATTTGAACTAGTAACTTACTCTTACACGATAACCTTAATGCAATTATACTTTAATTAAAATAAATGCCTAATTAAATATTGTGTAATTTATATTTATTATTGTATTTATTCAATATTAATATTTAATGTGTGATGTATGTATGTAGTTCGCACCATGTTAAAATAAGATCAACATAACCATAAATTTTTTGTAATAGTCGTTGGATATACAATTTTTGGTTTTCTGATGAAAGAGTGATCCTCAGAAAGACGAGAGAACTCAATATTTATTAAAATAAATTAACTGTAAACTAAAAACCATCAACAAGATTGATTGGTGGTGGTACATAAGTAGAAATAATCGTGGAAATGAGATCATCACCAAGATGATCAACAACAATGTAAGAATATAAACAACTAATTAGACATACAAATACATTAATTCAATGAACAAAGTGCTATTAATCTCTGTTTAGATGTTTGAAAAATCTGAAGCATGTGTCAAGATTAGTGGGCTTGGATAAATAGAGCTGTTAGGCTTAAAATTGGGCTAACTAACATAGACATGTGTGTGAAAATGCTGAAAAACTCAATGGGAATTAGGTCGACTAATCTCAGACTTAAAAAATATATTATATTATACTTAAGAATATTTATTTTGCATATGATAAGATTGAGAATATATATATTCACTATTTATTTAAATCAGCACAAAATAAATTTTTACTAATTGATGGATTGTAATTGATACCCAGTCATTTACTTACATTGGAATTTCACATTCATGTACTGGACCACTTAGAAAAACTTAGTTCACAAATATGTTCAAGATGAAATATTCATTAATATTTGGAATTAATACGTATATAAAAATAAATTAGACAAGATGAAATATTCATTAATATTTAGACTTTAATAAGTATAAATACACCAGATATGGAAAATAGTAAATTTTAAGGGGAAAGTTTGGTTGCTCCAAAAAAATGGTTTAAAATAGGGAAAAACCATCCACTGGTAGAATTTTCCAAATTATAGCATAAATTTCAGAGTTCGCTCAAATCATGTGTGTGTGTGTAGATCCCACATATACATATAATCAACATGAATCCTCATTTCAATTTTCTCTTCATGTGTACATCAACTAAATGTAAAAATAAAATATCAAATTGATGAAATATCAATGTGTTGTTATGATTTGATTTGAACATTCACAATATTTATAGTGTACACCATATGGATGTATATACATCGAAGTAAATACATTATGCAATAAAATATCATTAATAATAAGACAAAAGAAACTTCCAATACAGATATTTTAATTATGTAAACATACTGAATAGTTAATGAAACATATATATATCTTGATTTGTGTATAAAGCATTAAATTAACAGATAAATTACTACGGACCGTAGATGGATAAAGATGGAATCGGTGAAACCTAATCTCATTTATTGATCAAAAAGTCCAAAGTGGATGAACCTATGCAATTACGCAACTACTTGGACAACATTAATGGAAATTAGCACACAGCTTTTGAATATTATATACATAAAGTCAAATTAATATTCCAGTTTGCCCCCCTTTACCTAAATTGGTTTACTGTGATTTATAACTTATCACATTAATCATTATCTGTAGTTCAATGATTAATATTTAAACTCTTCTATAGATAGCAACATAAAATGTGACGCCCCACCTCTATACCCACGCTAGCCAAGGACACTACGGTGTAATGCCATCAACTAGCATGGAGAATAAGGCTGTTGAGGAGCGACCATCCGTGTAATTGCTTTTTGCGAGCACCGATATGCCAGATAAAATATAACATGTAATTCATTTCGAGAGGAAATCCGACATACCGATACAAACTCAAAGCTACTACACAGTGGCTAGTATATCTTCGGAAACAAATATAGAAATAAGCATAACACAAATCAGTCACCGACAATTCATATCACCAAGGCGGAAATAGATATGAATATAACACATGAAAGTGTGCATCAGAGTAGTAGTCAAATAAGATCCACAATATCACAAAGAATAGATACAAGTGCAAGACAAAAGAATACAACTACGAGTCTATATCTCAAATGTATACAACAAAAACTACTAATCAAAGTAGTTAACCAAAAGTCGGGATGATAACTCCAGAAGAGAAGTCAAGCAGAAGCACCTGTAACATCTCGATCTGACCCGAGTATTATTTAAGAAGAAAATAATAAACGGATCAGTCTAGCTATAATTATCAGATAAAATGAGATATAAGAAGAGATGTAGTAAAAACATATGATAACCAAAAATGTCATACTGCGACAAGTATACATAGAAAAATCAACAAAGGAAAATCATACAAATATCTCAAGAATCTCATATCATCAAAAAGAATATCATATTCTTTATTTGCTTCACCAAGCCATAATAAATGACATACATATCAATGCCAATCGAAAAAGGTGGTGAAACATAAATTCCAGAAATCAATAATTAGAAATCCAGAAATCACAAGAAAATGATGGCCAATCCCAAAAAAATGAGCCGGAGCTCCTCCAGACAGGGTATAGACCCCCATTGCGGACTTTGAGCCGAAGCTCCTCCTGGTGAGTCAAAACTCCTCCTGACAGGGTATAGTCCCCCATTGCGGACTTTGAGCCGAAGCTCCTCTTGGTAAGTCAAAACTCCTCCTGACAGGGTATAGTCCCCCATTAGGGACTTTGAGCCGAAGCTCCTCCTGGTGAGCCGAAGCTCCTCATGACAGGGTATAGTCCCCCATTGCGGACTTTGAGCCGAAGCTCCTCCTAGTGAGTCGAAGCTCAATAAAAATGAGGTACGGTCCTCCACGTGGACAAAGAGACACGTGTGAGTCGAAATCACACAGATGAGGTCTAGACTAACCTTGCAAACAAAGAGGTATGTGTGAGTCGAAATCACACAGATGGTGCCTAGTCTAGCCTCACAGACAAAGAGACATCGCACAATTGCTAGTCTAAATCATAAAAATGACCGTCATGATCATCAAGAAGTGTCAATTACAGTAAGCTAGTAAATATATGAGCTTAGCTTCATGTCCCATAACCACTAGCTTAACTTAAATATTTACGAACAAATTGTAGATCTTCACTAGAAAATTGTCACAAGAGTTTCAATCGAACAAGTCCAAGAATTAACCCACGAAGTAAACGCAAGTGTTTCATACCACTTGTTTTACTAAGCCGTTTAATTAGATTTCTCATCCGAGTGAGGTAAAGTTTTGTATATACTAATAGATTGGAAATCGGTTTGAGAAAACGAGCTTTGTTATTGAAAATAGAGTTGAAATCGTTAAAGAAAGAGTTTTGATATTTACTACTAGTATAGAAAACCTTTATATTTTTAAAGTGACAAATCACAAAGAAGATTGTAGGAACAATCAATCACTAAAATTCACATACGAAGATGTGAATAAAATCCAAAGAAACCAATAAAGAATCCATCGAAATGGATATTCAAAAACCCCTAAAAAGGAGTCATCAAAGGCATAATAAATGATAACAACAAATAGGATCGTCACGAATCGATTTAAATTGGAATTCTCAAGCGAATAGGCAAATAGGCAAAAAGAGTGTAGATTCAGGCGTCTGAAATCAAGGATTCAGACGTCTGAATCTAGAAAATAAATTTTTTCCAAAGACAGAATTCAGACGTCTGAATCCTTGAATCCAGACGTCTGAAATAGGCACTTTTTAGCCTATTTCCTTTCTGGTTCAAAATGAACCAATTCAGACGTCTGAAATCATATATTCAGACGTCTGAATACCGGGGGATAAAAATTCCCAGTATAATATTCAGACGTCTGAACACTACGTTTCAGACGTCTGAAACCTGGTTCAGGGCATTCCCTGAACCTAGGCCAAAAATAGCTAAAAGAATATCGGAAGCGATCGAGCGACAGCGACTAAGGATTTGCGCCAAGCGGCAACCCAGCCTTAACGGCTCTTCGATACGCCTCAAATATCAATGTCCAAATATCCATAATAGGATTTTCATAGATTTTGACTTCAAAACACCAAAAATTGGAATATACACCAAATCAATCCAAACCAAAATCAATTGCACAAAAATAAGTGTTAGAAATTCATACGCAACAATCGAAGATAATTATAGACTAAGATGTGAGATAAAAATCTCACCTTTGAACCCAAGCAATTGAAGAAAAAGCTTGAAAGCAAAAGGGAATCAACCACTCTTCAAATCCAACTCAAGAAGCTTGATTCTAAGCTAAAAGAGAAACATTTCCCAAATTAGGTTTAGGAATTTTCTGAAATCAAAGAGAGAAAGAGTTGGAGAAGAAGAAGGAGATGCTTACCAATGGGTTCTCTTGAGTTTGGAGCTAGAAGATGGATTTGCTAATGGAAACTAGGGCTTAGGATTTCCGAATTCTTTTTCTCTTCCCCCATTTTTGATGAAGCTTGAATGTATTAGGAAATTATGAAGGAATGAAGAGGATAAGGGGTTGGGACTGAATACATAAGTGGGGTTATTGGGCTCAGCCCAAACCAAAGCCCTAAGTGAAAAAGTGGCAAAAATCAACTATCTCCAAACATATCGAAGTTTATACTCAAAAAGGTCGCAAACATCATTTTGAACTCAATGGGGGTGGTCTCGAGTCCCAATTCGACTGTTTGCAAAAAGTAGCTTTTCGGACCAAAATCCGACGAACGATAAAATATTTAAATATAAAGTCGATAAATATGAGGGTTGTTACAGACTCCCTTCCTTAAAGAAATTGCGTCCTCGCAATACTTAAGAAGAAAATAAAGAGTAACAACCATAAAAGCATATCAACACAAAAGAAAATTGAAATAAGAAGTTCACCATGAAGAGCATGAAAGAGTAAGCCTGAACGGGATCGCTCGATGAATTCTCTGGATTACCAAGAGCAATCCTTAGGATTTGGGAACCATTGAACTCTCACAAGAAGAATATCTTTATTCCGAAGGCGCTCAACCTCCGAAGCAATGATGCGAATGGAATGTTGCTCATAAATCAAATCTGGTGAAACTTCAATTTCTACAATATCACCGGGCTCAAGAATAAAAACCGGATTTCCTAAGGCATTTTCGTATATAAAAGACGTGGAGAACGTCAAGAATAGCAGAAAATTGAGCTGGTGCAACGACGTAGTATAATAACAGTACGACCGAGAAACTAGAAACTCAAATAATTTGGAATATCAGCGTAGTACAAGAACGGTACGCCTAATGAACCAAAGCCCGAATAATTTCGGAACACCGACGTAGTACAAAAACGGTACGTCCAATGAACCGATAAACCGGAACAACGATGTAGTAAAATAATGGTACATCCATTGATCCAGATAAGACGGAACATCGATGTAGTATAATAACAATACATCCGATGAACCGAACACCATAAAAGAAAATCGGACGCTAGTCCATAAAAGAGGTGAGATGAAACTCAATAAAACGAAGTACATCAAAACGCCCGATGAACTTGATAAAAAGAAAATTCCATTCCGACAACATCAAAGAATCAACAACTTGTTGCCTTCGAAAAAGCGCATTGGCAACACGATTTCCCTTTCGGGAATAAAAGAATATCAAGATTATAAGATGCTAGGAACTCGAGTCAACATGAAGTTCCTGATGAGAAAATAAATATTCCACAGATTTATGATCGAGGTAGAGAACAAATTTCTCATCCAAATATGATGATGCCAAATTCCAAAAGTAAAAACAATAGCCGCGAGCACTAGATCATGAGTGGCATATCTAGTCTCGATAAGCTATAATGATTTAGAAGCACAAGTGATAGCACGTTCTCCTTTGCAAGAGAATGACATCCAAACCAATACGACTAGTATCGGTACAAATAGCAAAGTCTTGGTTCCCCTTCAGGAATCACAAGAATAAGAGTATCGAAAGGAAGAGTTCTTTTAAATAATCCTCTTTCCCGAAAAGTTAAAACTTTCAAAATTACATTTTTATAAGTCAATATATCGTGTCTGACTGTCTCATCAAAGCGTTTAGGAGATTCCTATCGATAACGTTGATCAGGCGCATCGACCAGAATTCTTAAAACACTAAATGGGAAATACAATCACAAAATCATCTTCTATATAATAAACATGTTTCTTAAAAACCTTTAAGAATATTCTTTGCTTGTTTAAGAGCAAAGTCAAATTGTACTTATAAATAAATCTTATGAAAAAGATTTGCAAAAATTTTTAAATTGCTATTTTCATCCAAAATCAATAAATACAAGAATGGTCTCATCGAAATATTCATAGAATATTCGATTTATAAAATGGATGAAATAAGCTGGACAAACTGAATGACAAAATAAGTCATTCATAAGAATCGTACCGAGTGCGAAATGCGGTAAGTGGAATGCGAACTCCCGCAACTCGTAGCCAAATGAAAATCGGTGGCAAGGTCGAACTAGAAAGACCTTAACACCACACAAAAGATTTCTTAGATGATAATCCTAAGATAAACTCAAAAATACCGAAAAAGTTTCACAAATTATTTAGATAAGAGAAATAACATTTTTCTCATCTTGAGGGCTTAAAGAATAAAATGATGCCTTCAAAAATTTGAAATCGGAATCTCAAGAAAAGAAATAGAAATCTTCTTAACAGATGGAAAATGTCGAAGATGAATAGTCCACACGAAAAATAGGATATGGGCTTCACAACGATTGAGCCAATCCTTACAAAAATAAATTCCGAAGCCTAAGTAAAAATATCGGCTCGAAAAGAAAAATCACATAAAATAGTTTCGACATCAATAGAAAGCAAATTGAGTGTTGCGGATCCATCCGGATTCACAATCCTCAAAGAAGTCAACAAGCCCAGAAACGTTTAAAGGAAAAGAATCAACAAGTTCTTTTGATATAAAAATAATGAGATGAACCAATATCAAAAAGAACTCAAATAGAAAGATCACGAAATAAAACAATAGCATCAAGGATTGAATGTAAAATACCTTGACTAAGAGAAGAGTTGCTAGGGTCTTGCAGCTTTCCTTCTCTCTTGCTTTGACGCTTGGGACACGAAGAAATATAATGATCCGCACTTTTGCAATAGCGGCAAGAAATAGGCCTTGGACACCTATTTATATAGTGGTCCCTAGAGCCACAATTGTAGCATTCTCCGCGATTAGGGATGGGAGTATTTGCTATAGAAGTCTCTTGTTTCGCCCTCTTGTTAGGATTAGGACTTTCAAACCTAGTAAAGGGATGCCTCTTCTTGTTGTTGTTGGAGTTCGGTTTGGCACTCCCAACCTCGACATCACTTTCTCTATCGGCCTCTTCAAGACGAAGAGCGATATCAATAAGCTGATCAAATGAAACCTCAAGTTTCAGGAGTAATGGCTTCTTAAGATTCTTATTCAAGCCATAGACAAATCTCTGATTTTTCTTCAATGGGGTGTTAATGTATTCAACCCCGTATTTGGAAAAAGATTCGAAAGATGCGACATAGTCTGTCACTGAAGATCCACCTTGAACAAGGTCAATAAAACGCCATGCTAAAGTTACTTTTTCAGCCTCCGGCACGAATTTCAATTCGAATCTTTCTCGGAATTGCTCCCAAGTGAGATCCGCTTCAACGATTTCAGAAATTAAAAGCTCATACCAATCTAATGCTCTTTCTTGGAGCATGCTAGAAGCCACTTGGACTCGATGTAGATCAATAAGGTTCATGCGAGAAAAGATGCGATCGTATGATTTGAGCCAAGCCTGAATTTCTATAACACTCTCGGATCCTTTGAATGGCCTTCCACCCAAATCGGTATAGTCTCTACACAAGCGTGCAAAACCAGATCTAGGATGAGTAGGCTCTGGATTGGGTCCTGCAGCTTGAGCATTCTTTACTAGATCAAGAAGCTGCTGGGTAGACATAAATACTCCATCCTGAGGAGTAGCACTAGATTGACCGGCGCTGGGACGGCCAGGTCTAACCATTTCTCTTCCTTAAGAAAGAAAGAAGAAAGAAGAAGAAGGTTATTCACAAAATGAATATCAAGCAATCTTGATAGATAAAACAAGGAATCATAAAGAAAATAGGATGAATCGGTACGAAGACTCGAATTAAATCCTAAGGCACAACTCCTAAGAAAGACTTAGGACATGATCCTTGCTAAGTTATTCTACATTGTTCCGAAGTTTGGCCCTGATACCAAGCTGTAACGCCCCACCTCTATACCCACGCTAGCCAAGGACACTACGGTGTAATGTCGTCAACTAGCACGGAGAATAAGGCTGTTGAGGAGCGACTATCCGTGTAATTGCTTTGTGCGAGCACCGATATGCCAGATAAAATATAACATGCAATTCATTTCGAGAGGAAATCTGACATACCGATACAAACTCAAAGCTGCTACACAGTGGCTAATATATCTTCGGAAACAAATATAGAAATAAGCATAACACAAATCAGTCGCCGACAATTCATATCACCAAGGCGGAAATAGATATGAATATAACACATGAAAGTGTGCATCAGAGTAGTAGTCAAATAAGATCCACAATATCACAAAGAATAGATACAAGTACAAGACAAAAGAATACAACTACGAGTCTATATCTCAAATGTATACAACAAAAACTACTAATCAAAGTAGTTAACCAAAAGTCAGGATGATAACTCCAGAAGAGAAGTCAAGCAGAAGCACCTGTAACATCTCGATCTGACCCGAGTATTATTTAAGAAGAAAATACTAAACGGATCAGTCTAGCTATAATTATCAGATAAAATGAGATATAAAAAGAGATGTAGTAAAAACATATGATAACCAAAAATGTCATACTGCGACAAGTATACATAGAAAAATCAACAAAGGAAAATCATACAAATATCTCAAGAATCTCATAGCATCAAAAAGAATATCATATTCTTTATTTGCTTCACCAAGCCACAATAAATGACATACATATCAATGCCAATCGAAAAAGGTGGTGAAACATAAATTCCAGAAATCAATAATTAGAAATCCAGAAATCACAAGAAAAGGATGGCCAATCCCAAAAAAATGAGCCGAAGCTCATCCAGACAGGGTATAGTCCCCCATTGCGGACTTTGAGCCGAAGCTCCTCCTGGTGAGTCAAAACTCCTCCTGACAGGGTATAGTCCTCCATTGCGGACTTTGAGCCGAAGCTCCTCTTGGTGAGTCAAAACTCCTCCTGACGAGGTATAGTCCCCCATTGCGGACTTTGAGCCGAAGCTCCTCCTGGTGAGCCGAAGATCCTCATGACAGGGTATAGTCCCCCATTGCGGACTTTGAGCCGAAGCTCCTCCTGGTGAGCCGAAGCTCAATAAAAATGAGGTACGGTCCTCCACGTGGACAAAGAGACATGTGTGAGTCGAAATCACACAGATGAGGTCTAGACTAACCTTGCAAACAAAGAGGTATGTGTGAGTCGAAATCACACAGATGGTGTCTAGTCTAGCCTCACAGACAAAGAGACATCGCACAATTGATAGTCTAAATCATAAAAATGACCGTCATGATCATCAAGAAGTGTCAATTACAGTAAGCTAGTAAATATATGAGCTTAGCTTCATGTCCCATAACCACTAGCTTAACTTAAATATTTACGAACAAATTGTAGATCTTCACTAGAAAATTGTCACAAGAGTTTCAATCGAACAAGTCCAAGAATTAACCAACGAAGTAAACGCAAGCGTTTCATACCACTTGTTTTACTAAGCTGTTTAATTAGATTTCTCATCCGAGTGAGGTAAAGGTTTGTATATACTAATAGATTGGAAATCGGTTTGAGAAAATGAGCTTTGTTATTGAAAATAGAGTTGAAATCGTTTATAAAAAGAGTTTTGATATTTACTACTAGTATAGAAAACCTTTATATTTTTAAAGTGACAAATCACAAAGAAGATTGTAGGAACAATCAATCACTAAAATTCACATACGAAGATATGAATAAAATCCAAAGAAACCGATAAAGAATCCATCGAAATGGATATTCAAAAATCCCTAAAAAGGAGTCATCAAAGGCATAATAAATGATAACAACAAATAGGATCATCACGAATCGATTTAAATTGGAATTCTCAAGCGAATAGGCAAATAGGCAAAAAGAGGGCAGATTCAGACGTCTGAAATCAAGGATTCAGACATCTGAATCTGGAAAATAAATTTTTTCCAAAGACAGAATTCAGACGTCTGAATCCTTGAATCCAGACGTCTGAAATAGGCACTTTTTAGCCTATTTCCTTTCTGGTTCAAAATGAACCAATTCAGACGTCTGAAATCATATATTCAGACGTCTGAATACCGGAGGATAAAAATTCTCAGTATAATATTCAGACGTCTGAACACTACGTTTCAGACGTCTGAAACCTGGGTTCAGGGCATTCCCTGAACCTAGGCCAAAAATGGCCAAAAGAATATCGGAAGCGATCGAGCGACATCGACTAAGGATTTACGCCAAGCAGCAACCCAGCCTTAACGGCTCTTCGATACGCCTCAAATATCAATGTCCAAATATCCATAATAGGATTTTCATAGATTTTGATTTCAAAACACCAAAAATTGGAATATACACCAAATCAATCCAAACCAAAATCAATTGCACAAAAATAAGTGTTAGGAATTCATACCCAACAATCGAAGATAATTATAGACTAAGATGTGAGATAAAAATCTCACCTTTGAACCCAAGCAATTGAAGAAAAAGCTTGAAAGCAAAAGGGGAATCAACCACTCTTCAAATCCAACTCAAGAAGCTTGATTCTAAGCTAAAAGAGAAACATTTCCCAAAGTAGGTTTAGGAATTTTCTCAAATCAAAGAGAGAAAGAGTTGGAGAAGAAGAAGGAGATGCTTAACAATGGGTTCTCTTGAGTTTGGAGCTAGAAGATGGATTTGCTAATGGAAACTAGGGCTTAGGATTTCCCAATTCTTTTTCTCTTCCCCATTTTTGATGAAGCTTGAATGTATTAGAAAATTATGAAGGAATGAAGAGGATAAGGGGTTGGGACTGAATACATAAATGGGGTTATTGGGCTCAGCCCAAACCAAAGCCCTAAGTGAAAAAGTGGCAAAAATCAACTATCTCCAAACATATCGAAGTTTATACTCAAAAAGGTCGCAAACGTCATTTTGAACTCAATGAGGGTGGTCTCGAGTCCCAATTCGACTGTTTGCAAAAAGTAGCTTTTCGGACCAAAATCCGGCGAACGATAAAATATTTAAATAAATTATTTAAATATAAAATCGATAAATATGCGGGTTGTTACATAAAATGAGAAAATTAGTAGATTAACGAAAAAACTTCCCTTAGAGGGATCTCTTAACTAGTATGTATGATAATCTAAGCTAGGAGTTTTCTTTGTCTTCACATTCCCACACTCTCCAACAATTCCTATATAAACCCCACCAAATTTATATCCCACCTCATAATTACTTTTTCTCAAAAAAAAAGTTCTCAACCAGGCCCAACATGTTGTATTTTTCAATTTAATAGTCGATGCATCCAGCGCTAATCACCCATCATCCATCTCCTTCCACCACTACAATTGATGGAACGTCCTCCTAACTTGTTCATTTATTTACATGCATTTGACTCCTCTGTTCATTTTCTCTCTCCTAGTGACCCCAAAGGTCATATGTAATTCGTGGTCCATCACATGAAGAGCATTACGTACACTTATCTTAACAGATATATCAATATTATATATTGTCGACACATTTTAATTAGGAACATTTAAGAACTCATTTTTATTTTATCAATTGAATAATAATGTTATTGCAAACACATTCAAAACTGCAATCAATTAAATATTTTTCCTAATGATTTCTACTTTTATATTTGATGTATTTATAACATTATTCATACCCCAATATAATAATTTATATGATAGAAAATAAAATCAAAATCTTACTTTATTTCGTACAACATTCACTATAAAAGTTTAGTCATATAATCAAATTATATGATTACCCTTAAGGCACATCCTTAACTCTATCAGCCCACTCACCCAAAGATTACCTTCTTTCTCAATCAAAATATGTTGCAAATATTTTTGAGCAGGATAGGCTTATAAATAATAAGATTTTGACACTTCCGCTAAGGTTAATGCAAAGTGTTATTTTTTTTGATGGTGAATCTCTGTCAAATCCTGATTGTATCATACTATTATTGGAAGCTTGGTATTTCTTACTATTAGTAATCCAAATATTTATGTTGTTCATATTGCTAGTCATTTGTAACTTCTCTTACTATGGTTTATTGGTCTTTTGTTCCTCTTATATTGAGGTACCTTATAGGTAAATAAAATTAGTCTTAATTTTCTTCCACCTCTTCGTTCGAGCTATATGCCTACTCTGATGATGATTATGCTAGTGTCCAACGGATCATAAGTCAATTACAAGTTATTGCCATTTTAGGTGGTTCTCTTAACTCTAGGAAGAGTAACAACATGTTGTTTCTCATTGTTCAACTAAAATGGAATACTGTATTATGACATCTCGTACCAAAGAGATTGTTTAGATACAATGGTTACTTGAGGACATGAGACCATTTCTTCATCGTCTCACTGTTATGTATTATGATAATGGGAGTGCAATTTGAATCGCTTACAACTTGCTTTTTCATGAGAAAACCAAGCATTTTGAGATCTGCTATCACCTTATGCGTCATGATCTTGACAAGACACCATCACTTTTCCTTTTCTATCTTCTTCCTTGCATATTGTAGATTTGTTTGTAACGACCTGATATTTTCAACCATTCGCATCCAAAAATGTCGGAATTGAATTGCTCAAAATACCAGATTGTAAGTTTATATTTGGCAAAACTCAGCATATACAGTAAATAATAATCACGGAATCACAGAAACAGGGTAATAAATGCAGCGGAAACAAAAGATAGTAGTTCATGAAACTACTATAAACATATTAGAGTTAAATAAGGTACAACAGAAGTCTCGAATACAATAGTCAAATACAATATCAGAATACATCACTGGAATCAACTGAATATCTGAGAGCTAGATAGATAGCTGGATCTCCAAGCGAAGCTCCAACTCCAAAGGTGAGCCTCGAATACTGGTACACTCAGTCTGACCCGAGCGTAAAGAAAAACACAAATCACTCGAGTCAGGATTAACATTCTTATATCAATAAATCCAACTCAAGTGAAATAACAATTGAAATACAAGTAACTCAAAGGATGTTTGGGATAACCATCCTATAAGGGTCCGTTAAACTATCTACTATGTAGTATTATACGCTATTATAGTAATGTCTATCAATAATATAAAGTATCAAAATAGTGTTAAGGTGTTACCATTTTCCCCCTTAACACATTTTATATAAGCGTCATAGTCTATACAGCATTGAAAACTCCATCGTAAACTAGTGGGATATCAGGGAGTACTCCATAGGTATAACACAAAACAAATCGTAGTGGTTGCGCATAAGGATACGAGTATGACAAGGCACATGAGGCAATACCCAAGGTAGTGAAACTATCGTTTGCCTGATTCGGACTGGTGAAAATGCTCGCCGCAACGATCGCAACACCGTGAAACAACACTCCTAATTCAAGGGTGCGCACCAATCAAAAATAAGTAATGAGTAGTTTACGAAGAAGTGTGTTCGCTTAGAGGTGGCTAACCTCATTGGCCCGGCACGCCTCCTGTTTTAGTCATTTCTAATTTGACACAAGTATCAAGGCTATCCAGTATCGTTCTCTTTCTTCAAATCCAGCAACGTCATCATTCCAACCACTTCTTTCTGGATCACACTCCACTTATAGATATTAAAGTGGTATTCGGTTTATACAGTGAGTATGCCACTAACCGATTCCGGTTTCTTTAATAACTTTCTTAATTATTACATCGATTGGTTGTTTAACAAATTTCAAAAACGAAATCAATTTCAATCTCACTTAGAATTTGAAAGCCAACATTTCATTCGTCTTTCTATTTCAATTTCTATAATTTACGTTTCAAAACTTCCAAATTAACCATTTCAAAACTCTACAATTCAACTTCAATTTTTATTTAAAACAATTCAAATATTGATTTAAATTCATATATAGGTTTCATCACATAATCATTTAAATTAAGTTAATTTAACATTCAAAACAATTTAAATTCATTGATAGATTCATTAAGTAATCATTTAAATCAAGTAAATTTATCATTTCAAAATAATTCCAATTGAACTTCCAATTCATTAAATCAATCACTTAAGTTTACCTACATTATATCAAAACTTATGAATTGAATTAAATTAAATTTGTCAAATTAAATTCTTTAAATTACAGGTCTCGTATTAATTTCTATCAATCACATTTTTATTTCTTATTAAAGAAATTCAATTTCACATATTTACTTATTTAATTTAAACAAATTCAAAACTTAATTATTAAAGAAACTCAATTTCACTTATTAAAGAGTTTAATTTCACTTATTAAAGAATTCAATTTTACTTAATTATTAAATAATTTCAAAACTTAATTTAATAATTTACTTAAATTTAAATAACATTCTTTCATCAAACACTTGTTAATCATAATACTTTGGAAATCAAAATTTAGAAATCATAATGCTTGGAATCATAACACTTCCCATTTAGCTGTTTAAATATAAATAATAGTACATATAATAAAATAGTTTATAATTTAAAATAGTTTATATAAAAATAATTATAATTTAAAATAGTCTATATTAAAAATAATTTATATTAAAATAGTTTATATGAAATAGATTTATAAAGTAACGTATATAAATAGTTTAAATATAATTTAAAATACCTTATATAATAAAATAGCTTTCTCAAATTTCATAAATCGATTCAAATCAACTCAATTTCCAAAATTCTAATTTAATCAAATCCCAAATCATCAATTTTAATTTATTTCAGTTTCTCAATAAACCATTTCAAATTATACCGATTTCAAATACAGATTTTTTTACCACAAAATAAACCATTTCAATTTCAATACTTTCAAAGCTTTAAATATTCAAACATTTCAAACAAGGGTTGATAATTCCGTATATATATCAAATTCGCTATATAGCTTAAAATCAAAATTTTTACTATATATAAATAATCATTTATATAATATTAAAATCAATATTTATATAAAACCATATATTTCTATTCAAAACCATAGAAATTATTTTCAAAATATTAATATATATAGACCAACGGTGTCTGTATATAATTTTCTATGCTATGGTCATGTGATTCGGATATTTATCATTTCAATCCATAATTTAAATATATGTACGGGTATATACATATCATTTCAACCCGTAATCCCAAATTCAATTCAAATGAAAGTCGCTTCGGTTAATCATTTCAACCCATAACGATTTTCTCCTATTCCATAGATCGTTCGGGTATGTATCATTTCAACCCATAGTGATTCTATACTAAAAGGGAAATTGCAGAGTGATGACAGATATGATAATAATATATATGCTAACTCAACAAATAGCATAACTAACAGAATATGTAGACAGACGTGCATATACTAACTATAAAGAACTTTACAAACGAAACCCTTTATGTATAACATAAAATAATATATAAAATATTCATACGTAACAATATATCATACTTTTTTAAACTAAAACTTGTAGTTATATAACAGAAGACACCTATATATATATATATATCAATACAAAACCAACTCATGAATAAATAACAATTAAATATATATTATAACAAAATATTGCTGATACAAATATATAACCTGTTATACCAATTGTAAAGACATATAGACTAGCAAAGATATGTACGCCTATAACCCTTTTTCTACTTCAATATAACTGTAGAACAGCAGGTTGTAACTTGTAATGAAATAAAATGTAATATGGTATAATGTACGTTATAATATGATATAACATAATATTGTACAATATAATACTATATATACACTAACCGTACAATACTGTGACTCAAATATGTAAAATTTACATAAACTAACCCATACATTATATATAGTAACTATATATATATAGAATTCCATATCAAAAAACTGCAACTATACAAATAGATATATGCGCGGATCTGTGTAGGCTATTCACAAACTTGCAGACGTATGAATATATTGAAGTTTTAAACATATAGATTTATACTATCATATAACCTAACAAATATATCTATATAACTGTATAAACCTCATTTTATAACTACACACCCCCCCAAATAGCTATCATCCTCTTATATGCAACTCAGACAATATAGTATCTATATATATATATATATGTATGTATGTATGTATGTATATATATATATATAAACTGTAACCGACAAATAAACAACAACTATTGAAGGGAAAGCTACATACGAATATATATAACTAACCTAGTGCTGCTGAAGTAAAACACAAATGGACAGGGTCGCGTGCATAGGAAGAGAGGTTCAGCCAGGCAGTCGAGTGGTGGTGGTGAAGTTCAATCAAGGTCGGAGCTGCTGTTGTTGGTGGGCTCGGTGAGGTCGTTGAGATCGACTGGGTGCAGTTGGAGAGGGTGGTGCTCAGCTGAGGGGGAGAAAGGGGTTGCGACGTGGAGTGGTCGGAGGTGGTTCAAAGGGAAAGGCCGGCTCTCGTAGTTGCTTGGTCGTGCACGCGGTGATGCTGTGGCAGCTTTGATGGAGGCGGCGGCTGGTGGTTGCGGGTGTGGCCGAGGCTACCGAAGGAAAGAGAGAGAGAGGCGGAGGAAGGGTGGGAAGCGGCTGATCGTGGTGGTGCTCCGGGCTTGCGTAAGATGGCACGAGCAACTAACGAGGAGAAACTACGGCCGGGAGGTGGAAAAGAGAGATAGAGGTCGAGTGAAGAGGGCTGCTGCAAGCAAGGGCCAGACGAGTTTTCTCCAACCGAACAAAGGAGAAGCTCGCACAACTTCAGGGACAAACGAAAGTGACAATTCACCTTATGTATTCAATTCTAATTTTTTTTCAGAAGCATAGGAAATTGGAGGGCAGAGAACGAAATCAGAAATGAAATAAATTGGTATGGAAAATAGGAAAAGTTAGCAATAAATTAGGAGAATATAAAAGGTTGGTATGCTTGAATTCAAGGAAACTATTTAAAACTGATGACCACTATTTTTGAACGGTGGAATATGAAAGAATGGATGGAAACAAAAGATTTTACAAACCGGTACCGATATGAATTTGATTTCGCGGATCCCGTTGCGTATCTGACCTCAAAACACAGAATTGAATATTCCACAGAGATCAGCACGACGAGATGCTCAAAACGGTATACAGATGTCAGTGGTACGATTAAATTATAAAAATTTGAATTTTCCACTAGCGGAAAATGCAGCAAAACCGCAGAAAAATAAGATCGACGGAGCTAAAGAATTCCGAATTTGAAAAAAATAAAAAATGACATCTTGCTCAGAAGATGATTTACAATTTTTTTATATAAAAATATTCAGTTTTTGAAAACAATTTATTTTCATCAATTCCTAACTGATTGAATTGAAATAAAATTACACACGAAATAAACTTTCATATTTTCGGATGAAAATTTACCAGTTGCTACATTTAACTAGACGCATTTCAAATATTAATTTTTTATTTTAAAATTTTGTTATTTAAAATTTCACAAAAATTTCAATTAAATATATTAATAAAACAAAAAAAATTATTAAAAATTTAAGGGTCGTTACACTCTCCCCCACTCAAAACTTTTCGTCCCGGAAAAGAAAGAAGGTAGGAGAATAGAAACAACCAGAAAAAAATAGACTTGAATTACAAAATAAAACAATTAATTTAAACCATATAAATTTCAATTTAAATTAATTAATATTCAATAATTGATTTTAAACTCAATGAATTCATTAAGTTGGTTTATTTTCAATTTGTTGTTGTTTGTTACAAAATTTATTTCAAACAACCATTTATTTTATTAATCCATTTATTATTCAACTAACTTAGTATTCTATTTATCTCTATTAATCATTTTATAATTAAAATTTTAAGTGTATTAACATGTATTATAACCTCTCAAAATTTTATCTCTAAAATGCTTTAACATCATTTTACATTGTATATTATTCAATTACAAAGTAAACTTCTGAGTAATTTAGGTAAGTTATATTTTAGAATGCAATTGAGTATTACATAAGCAAAATTTCCTAATTCAATTATTTCAAATTTAACTATTCATTCAAAATTTTGGCTTCAATTATAATTGAAATCACCCTTAAAAGAAATTTAAGAATTAAATTTTTGATTACCTTCAAACAATTTAGCGATAATATATATAATAAAAGAAATCAAATTTAAAATATTCAATATATATTATAAATCAAGTCATGTTTAGAAATTCAAGTCAAATTTTTTTTTCAAACAAAAGTGTAGCAGGGCTACAGAATAGTCTCTCCACTTCGAAACTCGAAAATGAATGTTGATGACGCGGCCGCCATCACCGAAATTATTTTCTAGCGACAAAGAGAAGAGCACTGATCTAAACATTTTTTTCTTTAGAAAACAATTTCTATTTGAAAATACTTCAGATATTACATTTTAAAACTTTAAAACCAAAGTTTGGAATTATCGAAAATTAAATTCTCAAATTCTAATTTAAATCTATTTAAATTCCAATCAACTTATAAACCATGTTTTATAATTTCATTTATTCATATGTTGGTAATCAATGTTTCCCAAAACAATAAATGAAAATCAAATATTATTATTTTCAACAACCAATTTATTAACTATTTAATTTCAGAAAACTTATATATAAAATATAAACATACAAAATTTATTTCATTTACCAAATTTGAAAACAATATTGTGTCAGTTTTCTCTACTCAAGTGTTTTAGAAATCCTATCGATAGCATTGATCAGACGAATCGATCAAAAATCCAAATCAACATCAACAACTCAAACAACACAATATATATATATATATATAACATTTTAGTATAAATACAAATACACTCCCTCGCTCGACGATACAAGGATGGATTTCAAAATAAGTATAGAGATTCAAATTTGATGGTAATCAAATCAAAGAGACTTTTGATTCGAAAATAGGTTTGAAACAAGATAAGATGATTAAATAACAAAATAGAAAAATTGATAAGTTTACATAAATCGCGGACAACCTTTACCGGGTCGACCGTGACTACAAGAGTAAGATCGATGCAGAATTCCGAGGCAAATCGATATTCGATCGCAAAACATAGAATTCAGGCATAGAAGGAGATAGATAGCACCGTAAACCGAGGATACAGAAATCTTCGGTAAATCGATGTCTACTATAAAGGAATTTCACCCTTTTACAAATCATATCGTGGAGCTACGGGATGCTCCAGAATTCATAAGAATACGAATAGTGAGGGACAAGAATGAATTTCGGAACCGAGGGATCGTTCCGAAAATTCAAAGGAAATTCAAATCGAAGATGAAAGATTCAGGCTCAAACGAATATGATTCTATAAATAAATTACCATATATGCTAAGTTTTGCCTAGAGCCAAAGCTCTGATACCAAATGTAACGACCTGATATTTTCAACCATTCGCATCCAAAAATGTCGAAATTGAATTGCTCAAAATACCAGATTGTAAGTTTATATTTGGCAAAACTCAGCATATACAGTAAAGAAATAATCACAGAATCACAGACATAGAGTAATAAATGCAGCGGAAACAAAAGATAGTAGTTCATGAAGCTACTATAAACATATCAGAGTTAAATAAGGTACAACAGAAGTCTCGAATACAATAGTCAAATGCAATATCAGAATACATCACTGGAATCAACTGAATATCTGAGAGCTAGATAGATAGCTGGATCTCCAAGCGAACCTCCAACTCCAAAGGTGAGTCTCGAATACTGGTACACTCAGTTTGACCCAAGCGTAAAGCAAAATACAAATCACTCAAGTCAGGATTAACATTCTTATATCAATAAATCCAACTCAAGTGAAATAACAATTGAAATACAAGTAACTCAAAGGATGTTTGGGATAACCATCCTCTAAGGGTCCGTTAAACTATCTACCATATAGTATTATACGCTATTATAGTAATGTCTATCTGTAATATAAAGTATCAAAATAGTGTTAAGGTGTTACCATTATCCCCCTTAACACATTTTATATAAGCGTCATAGTCTATACAGCACTGTAAACTCCACCGTAAACTATTGAGATATCAGGGAGTAATCCATAGGTACAACACAAAACAACTCATAATGGCCGCGCATAAGGATACGAGTATGACAAGGCACATGAAGCAATACCCAAGGTAGTGAAACTACCGTTTGCCTGGTCCGGACTGGTGAAAACGTATCGCCGCAACGATCGCAACACCGCGAAACAACACTCTCAATTCAAGGGTGCGCACCAATCAAAAACAAGTAATGAGTAGTTTACGAAGAAATGTGTTCGCTTAGAGGTGGCTAACCTCATTGGCCCGGCATGACTCCTGTTTTAGTAATTTCTAATTTGACACAAGTGACAAGGCTATCCATTATCGTTCTCTTTCTTCAAATCCAGCAACGTCATCATTCCAACCACTTCTTTCTGGATCACACTCGCGTATAGTTATTAAAGTGGAATTCGGTTTATATAGTGAGTATGTCCCTAACCGATTTCGGTTTCTTTAATAACTTTCTTAATTATTACACCGATTGGTCGTTTAATAAATTTCAAAAACCAAATCAATTTCAATCTCACTTAGAATTGAAAGCCAACATTTCATTCGTCTTTCTATATCAATTTCTATAATTTACGTTCCAAAACTTCCAAATTAACCATTTCAAAACACTATAATTCAACTTCAATTTTTATTTAAAACAATTCAAATATTGATTTAAATTCATATATAGGTTTCACCCCGTAATCATTTAAATTAAGTTAATTTAACATTCAAAACAATTTAAATTCATTGATGGATTCATGAAGTAATTATTTAAATCAAGTAAATTTATCATTTCAAAATAATTCCAATTGAATTTCCAATTCATTAAATCAATCACTTAAGTTTACCTACATTATATCAAAACTTATGAATTGAATTAAATTAAATTTGTCAAATTAAATTCTTTAAATTACAGGTCTCATATTAATCTCTATCAATCATATTTTTATTTCTTACTAAAGAAATTCAATTTCACATATTTACTTATTTAATTTAAACAAATTCAAAACTTAATTATTAAAGAAACTCAATTTCACTTATTAAAGAGTTTAATTTCACTTATTAAAGAATTCATTTCATTTAATTATTAAATAATTTCAAAACTTAATTTAATAATTTACTTAAATTTAAACAACATTCTTTCATCAAACACTTTTTCAATCATAATACTTTGGAAATCAAAATTTAGAAATCATAATGCTTGGAATCATAACACTTCCCACTTAACTGTTTAAATATAAATAATAGTATATATAATGAAAAAGTTTATAATTTAAAATAGTTTATATAAAAATAATTACAATAGTTTATATTAAAAATAATTTAGATTAAAATAGTTTATATGAAATAGATTTATAAAGTAACTTATATAAATAGTTTAAATATAATTTAAAATACCTTATATAATAAAATAGCTTTCTCAAATTTCATAAATCGATTCAAATCAACTCAATTTCCAAAATTCAAATTTAATCAAATCTCAAATCATCAATTTTAATTTATTTCAGTTTCTCAATAAACCATTTCAAATTATACCGATTTCAAATACAGATTTTTTTACCACAAAATAAACCATTTCAATTTCAACACTTTCAAAGCTTTAAATATTCAAACGTTTCAAACAAGGATCGATAATTCTGTATATATATCAAATTCACCATATAGCTTAGTGACGCAGTGGATATAATAGATGACGACGAAATGAAGATTTCGTGTCAAACTAATCGATGAAACGATTAGATGAAACAATATAAATCGATGGATTAAAGATACCCAAAGGCCCAAATCCGTTGATCTCGCGAGATACCGGATTCTAGCTATCTCCAACACGTTGATCGCGCATGATACCGTGTTAAAAGATCTACGATTCTTCTACGTTGATCTCGCGCACGAGATTCCGTGAATCGGCTTCAAATTCGTTGATTCGAGCGCACTCGAATAACCGAAAATGAAGAAAGGAGACAACGCTCAACTTTCAATTTCCAAGAGGCGCAAAGCACTCAAACAAAATTTATTCAAAATCAAAAATGTTTTTACAAATGACCCAGCACCCCTATTTATAGGGTTACAGCTCACACGGCACACGACCTAACATAGGTCGTTGACGACCTAACACAAGCGACTCAATAGTCGCGACCTATGACTTAACCACAACGAGTTATCAAATCATAAAGGAAATTACAACACAACATACACGACCGACATAACAGGTGTCGACCTAAAACACACGAGTTAACAATATATACAACATAACAAAATATAACAGCATACGACATAAGGAATACGACTTAACAAAGTCACAACACCATAGCTTGAGTGACCTAAAACCAGCAGTATAGCAACAGGAAGCATGAGCGACCTAACATCTGGAGCGACTTAGCGATGAGAGACTTAGCGAGATAAAGATTTGCGACCTTAAAGATGCGGTGTATATGAGCGACATAACATAGGTCGTAGCTTGCTGGTGAGCGACTTATAATCAGGTGGCTTAAGACGCTAGGTCGTTAGCGACCTAAGAAAGCGGCAAACAACTTCATGTAACTTGGTAGGTCGTAGCTCGATAAGATCGTAGCTCGTAGAGTTTGTATGTTCCTTCCTCTGTTTCTCCTTAGGTCGTAGGTCGCTAGGTCGTTCGCGACCTAAGATACATAGCTTAGCACAGCGCGCTACATCATCCTCCCCCGGTTGCAAAGAATTCGTCCTCGAATTCACACTTTCCTCTTCTTCGACGAGCTTATCCTCATGATACAAAATCAAATGTTTGACGTTGAAAACGTCGGCGGTATGAACATGATCCGGCAACCTTAACTGATAAGCATTATCATTGATCTTCTTCAAGATTTCGGACCAATCTTTCGTGCTTTCAACTTGTTGTAAGCTCCAACTGGAAAACGATCTTTCGTCAATACTGCGTAAACAAAATCACCTTCTTTGAAGTCCACACTCCTTCGCTTCTTATCTGCCAGTTGCTTATACTTCTCATTTGACTTAAGCAATCATTCATGAACAATTCTGTGGCACGCCTGCAACTCCTTCACGAAATCACAAGCTCGTTTAACAACCCCTTTCTGAAGTGGCACTGTCGACAAATCCAACGGTCCCTTCGGAATTGCTGAATATACTACTTGAAATGTACTGAATCCAGTACTTCGATTCACTGCATGATTATGTGCGAATTCCACCTGACACATTTCACATCCTAGCTCTTCAAATTATCCTTCACAAGACATCTCAACAAGTTTCCCAAAGATCTGTTCACCACTTCCGTTTGCCCATCAGTTTGCGGATGATAGGCGCTACTAAAATTCAGCTTAGTTCCAACCATCTTTCGCAAGCTCAACCAAAAATGACTTAGAAATCGAGTATCCCGGTCAGAAACAATGGTCCCAGGTAGTCCATGTAGTCGATACACCTCTTTAAAGAACAATTGAGCAACACGGACTGCATTAGCTGTCTTCTTACAAGCTATGAAATGTGCCATCTTCGAAAATCTATCCACCACAACATATATAGAATCGTTCCCTCGTTGAGTTCTTGGCAAACCCAAAACAAAGTCCACGCTAATATCAACCCATGGTCAAGTAGGCACGGGCAATGGCATATACAATCATGCATTCGTAGCTGTCCCTTTGGAAACTTGACATATGTGACATCTCCTCACAAATCTTTCAACTTCTTTCCTCATGGAAGGCCAAAAATATGATTGAGAAATCAACTGCAAAGTACGATCTCTTCCCACATGACCTTCTTCATGCAATTCTTTCACAATCTTCATTCGCAAACTCCCCTCTGGTATACACAACTGATTTCCTTTGAATAGAAAACCAACTACCAACACATATTCATTTGTCTTCCTCCTCTCGACTTCATCTACAATTTTAGCAAAGTAAGAATCCTCAACAAACAATTCTGGCAAAACATCAAACCCCGTCACTTCAACTTTCATCATGGTCAACAAATGATTCCTTCTACTCAATGCATCTGCCACACGTTTTGTAACGCCCGACTTATGCTTTACAACAAATGTAAACTGTTGCAAGTATGCGATCCATGAAGCATGTCTGGCTGCAACCTTATCATGCCCTTACAAATGCTTCAACGCTTCATGATCAGTGTACAACACAAATTCTTTATGAAACAAATAGTGTCTCCAATGTTTGATAGCTTGGACAATAGCATAGAATTCCACGTCATAAGTATTATATCTCATCTTTGCTCCCGAAAGCTTCTCACTGAAATAAGCAATTGGACGACCCCTCTGACTTAATAACCCTCCAATTCCAACTTTAGATGCATCAGTATGTAATTCAAATAGCAACTGAAAATCCGGCAAAACTAGAGTTGGTGCTGACGTCAAAAGTTCCTTGATTCACTCAAAAGCAAATCCTGCTTCCTTCGACCATGAAAACTGCTTGCCCTTCATACAATCAGTAACAGACGCCATCACGCTACTGAAGTATGGAATAAACCTTCTGTAGAATGATGCTAAACCACGAAAACTTCTCACTTCAGTTATAGTCCTGGGTTGTGGCCAATTTTTGATTGCTTCAACTTTACTTTGATCCACCTGGATACCTTCCTTGGACAATACATACCCCAAAAAAAAATACTATGCGTCATGAACACGCATTTCTTTCTCGCCGCGTAAAATTGCTCCTGATGAAGTATCATCAATACTTCCCGCAAATGTAGTAGATGTTCTTCTGTGTTTCCACTGTATATCAATATATCATCAAAATATACCACTACGTACTTTCCAATTTCGACCTGATTCATTACTCGCATAAAAGTACTAGGTGCATTCGAAAGACCAAACAGCATGACCAGCCACTCATACAACCTTTCCCATGTCTTGAATGCGGTCTTCCATTCATCCCCTGGTCGAATTCGAATTTGATGATACCCACTCTTCAGATCAATCTTTGAAAAGATAGCAGCTCCATTCAACTGATCTAACAAATCATCCAATCTAGGCATCGGAAATCTGTACCTCACTGTAATCTTGTTTAGTGCTCGACTCTCTGTACACATTCTCCAAGTTTCATCCTTCTTCGGCACTAACAATGCTGGTACTGCACAAGGACTTAAACTTTCTTGTACGCGCCCTTGTTCAAGTAACTCCTCCACCTGCCTTCTCAACTCTTCGTGCTCCTTTGTACTCATTCTATAATGTGGTCTATGTGGTAACACAGCTCCCGGAACAAGATCAATCTGGTGTTGTATGTCTCTCAGCGGTGATAACTCTGTTGGCAATTCTTCAGGAAATACATCTTCAAACTCCTTCAATACTGGCTTAACTTCTTCAGGAATTTCAACTGCTTCACTACTTTCACGTCCAATCAACCGAAATACTTCAGGCTCATCCTCCACTTCCTTGACAAATTCCTTCAAAGATAACAGAGTCTTTAGTTATTCAATCTCCTCCAACTTGCTTTCATCTTGTTGTCGCTTTTTAGGAACTAAAGTGATTTTGGTGCCCTCGAACATGAAACTATAGCAGTTAGTCCTCCCATCATGTTGCACAGCTCTATCGTATTGCCATGGTCTCCTCAACAACAAATGACATACATCCATATCCACAACATCACACCAAATTTCATCTTTATACTTCTTTCCGATGGAAAAAGTTACACAAGCTCTTCGACCAACCTTCACTTCCCCACCTTTCCTCAACCAAGCTAACTTGTAAGGTTTGGGATGCTTCTCAGTTTTTAACGCCAACTTCTTTACAGCTTCTGAAGAGATGATATTATCACAACTTCCTGCATCGATAACAAACTTGCAAACCTTTCCCAAAATAGTGCACATTGACTGAAAAATGTTACTCCTCAACCAACTAGTCTCCTCTTCCTGCTTTGGCGTCAAGCAAGATCTCCTCATCATCAAATTACAACCCTCATATCCTGACAATTCTTCTTCCTCCTCAACTTGTGGTGAATTTGAACATTCTACTTCTGCATCCTCATCCTCAACCTCGGCAACCATCACTCGCTTCTTAGGCTTCGGACATTCATTGCTCTTGTGACCAAACTCCTAACAGTTATAATACTTGAAATTGTTGTTGACCTTGGTCTTAGCAACATCATTGACAACCGGTTTTCCAACAGCCTTGGAAACATTCGTATTGCTACTAGCCCCTTTCACTTGATTGTTGGAATTTGTAAACAAACCACCTCCTCTTCTACCTTGCCTTTCCCAAGCTAGAGCCTTCTGGTGTGCTTCAGCAACGGACCTTGGACCAAACATATTCACCATATCCTAAATTTGCATTCTCAATCCTCCAACAAATCTAGTTGTCAACTGTTCCTCCGTCTCCATGATATCATTCCTGGCAATCAGTTGATAAAACTCATCTTCATAATCATTTACCGACTTTGTCCCTTGCCTCAAATTCTGTAAACGCTGATACATAAGAGACTGATAATTATAAGGAAAAAAGTAGCTTTCATCAACTTCTTCATCTTCTCCCATGAAACTATCTTCGACTTTCCCATTCTTTCCCGTGTAAGTTTATTTTGTTGCCACCATGCCATAGCTCTTCCCCTCAATCGTGTAGCAACCAACTTAACTCTACGATGTTCGGGTACTTCCTTGAAGTCAAAAATTTCTTCAACATTCGATAACCAATCCAAAAATTCTTCTGCAATCATTCCTCCTTAGAATTCTAGAATCTCTGTTTTCATCCTCGACTCCCATTTACGATCATCTTCTACATCCCGATATGGATTTCGAACTTGGTCTCGATCTCGATAATGAACACTACATCTACCACCCTCTTCATCATAATAAAATGTACTACGATATCGATCTCGACCATCAACATCTCTATGATCACGCATATCTCTCTTATTATGTCTTTCATCATCATGATATGGATCATCTCCAAACTCACGTGGAGTTCTTCTCTCTTCATTCCTGTACTCATGGTATTCTCTTCTCATTGAAACTGATGATTCTCTTCGATCTCTACAAGATTGTAGTGACACTCTCCTCGCTTCCGCAACCGATGGCGAAACTCTGTTTCCACCATGGTTCGAGATTGGTGACCTTCTCTTTTGACTTTGATTCAAGTCATTCATCAAGTTCTCTAGCTTTCCAATACCTTCATCAAACTTTTCATTGATATGTTGTTCCATTTGCTCGGCTTCTTGTCTTCGATACACATCTTCAACATTTTGAAAACGATTAGCACGTCGCGGAGGCATTGTCGAATCTTCAACAAATTCAAACACACTTCAACTAGCACAATACTCTCGGCCTGCACTTACTTGGCTCGGCTTTGATCAAACTTATCAACAAACAATCTCCCAACTAACTTTAACTCGGTTCAAACTCCAACACTTTAACTCAGCTCCAACAGGCACGGCTTAGCTATGATTGGCTAAGTCTAGCTTGATACCAAACTGACGCAGCGGATATAACAGATGACGACGATCGTGTCAAACTAATCGATGAAACGATTAGGTGAAATAATATAAATCGATGGATTAAAGATACCCAAAGGCCCAAATCCGTTGATCTCGCGAGATACCGGATTCTAGCTATCTCCAACACGTTGATCGCACATGATACCGTGTTAAAAGATCTACGATTCTTCTACGTTGAACTCGCGCACGAGATTCCGTGAATCGGCTTCAAATCCGTTGATTCGAGTGCACTCGAATAACCGAAAATGGAGAAAGGAGACAACGCTCAACTTCCAATTTCCAAGAGGCACAAAGCACTCAAACAAAAGTTTATTCAAAATCAAAAACGTTTTTACAAATGACCCAACACCCCTATTTATAGGGTTACAACTCGCACGTCACACGACCTAACATAGGTCGTTGACGACTTAACACAAGCGACTCAACAGTCGCGACCTATGACTTAACCACAACGAGTTATCAAATCATAAAGGAAATTACAACACAACATACACGGCCGACCTAACAGGTGTCGACCTAAAACACACGAGTTAACAATATATACAACATAACAAAATACAACAGCATACGACATAAGGAATACGACTTAACAAAGTCACAACACCATAGCTTGAGCGACCTAAAACAAGTAGTATAGCAACAGGAAGCATGAGCAACCTAACATCTGGAGCGACTTAGCGAGATAAAGATTTGCGACCTTAAAGATGCGGTGTATGTGAGCGACATAACATAGGTTGTAGCTTGCTGGTAAGCGACTTATAATCAGGTGGCTTAAGACGCTAGGTCGTTAGCGACCTAAGAAAGCGGCAAACAACTTCATGTAACTTGGTAGGTCGTAGCTCGATAAGATCGTAGCTCGTAGAGTTTGTATCTTCCTTCCTCTGTTTCTCCTTAGGTCGTAGGTCGCTAGGTCGTTCGCGACCTAAGATACACAGCTTAGCACAGCGCGCTGCATCACTTAGAATCAAAAATTTTGCCATATATAAATAATCATTTATATAATATTAAAAATCAATATTTATATAAAACCGTATATTTCTATTCAAAACCATAGAAATCATTTTCAAAATATTTATATATATAGACCAACGGTGTCTGTATATAATTTTTTATCCTATGGTCAAGTGATTCGGATATTCATCATTTCAATCCATAATTTAAATATATATACGGGTATATACATATCATTTCAACCCATAATCCCAAATTCAATTCAAATGAAAGTCGCTTCGGTTAATCATTTCAACCCATAACGATTTTCTCTTATTCTACAGATCGTTCGGGTATGTATCATTTCAACCCATAGTGATTCTATACTAAAAGGGAAATTGCAGAGTGATAACAGATATGATAATAATATAACGGCATATATCATAAATATAAATAACAGATAATGGTGTCAGATATCACAAGTGAACCGATACAGGTAATAGCATATATATAACAGTGTAAATAACTAACAACAACATATTTCAATTGTCGTTTCAACTGAAATCAAATTCAATATATATAAGAACATAAATCGTGAGTGATTGCTCACCTTTCGAGGTTAGAGAGAATAGACAACAGAACAAGCTATGAATCCCAAAGCAAAAAAAAGTGGGCACCATTTCGACGAACCGAGCTGATAGATTGGAAATCGATGAGAATGAATCAAACTAATTTTCGATATTTACTGAAAATATTACATTATTATATTGTTATTTCCCTAAAACCAATATTCAATTAAAATATTCAAATAAATATTCAGTTAGTTTATCTAAGATAATTTATTCATTAAATTCCACCTTTATATATTGAAATCAATAATATATATATATATAATCATAACAGCTAGATATATGAAATATGCTACCTTCAATGATATATATATATATATACTAATTCAACAGATGGCATAACTAACAGAATATATAGACGGACTTGCATATACTAACTATAAAGAACTTTACAAACAAAACCCTTTATGAATAACACAACATAATATATAAAATATTCATACGTAACAATATATCAAACTTTTATAAACTGAAACTTGTAGCTATATAATAGAGGACACCTATATATATATATATATATATATATATATATATATATATATCAATACAAAACCAACTCATGAATAAATAACAATTAAGTATATATTGTAACAAAATATTGCTGACATACAAATATATAACCTATTATACCAATTGTAAAGACATATAGACTAGCAAAGATATGTATGCCTATAACCCTTTTTCTACTTCAATATAACTGTAGAACATTAGGTTGTAACTTGTAATAAAATAAAATGTAATATGGTATAATATGATATAACATAATATAGTACAATATATATACACTAAACGTACAATACTGTGACTCAAATATGTAAAATTTACATAAACTAACCCATACATTATATACAGTAACTATATATGTATATAGAAATCCATATAAAAAAGACTGCAACTATACAAATATATATATGCGCGGATCTGTGTAGGCTATTCACAAACTTGCAGACGTATGAATATATTGAAGTTTTAAACATATAGATTTACACTATCATATAACTTAACAAATATACCTGTATAAACCACACTTTATAACTACAGACCCCCCCCCCCCCTCAAACAGCTATCATCTTCTTACATGCGACTCAAACAATATAGTATAATATATATATATATAGAAACTGTAACCGACAAATAAACAACAACTATTGAAAGGAAAGCTACATACGAATATATATAACTAACCTAGTGTTGCTGAAGTAAAACACAAATGGACAGGGTCGCGTGCATAGGAAAAGAGGTTCGGCCAGGCAGTTGAGTGGTGGTGGTGAAGTTCAATCAAGGTCGGAGCTGCTGTTGTTGGTGGGCTAGGTGAAGTCGTTGAGATCGGCTGAATGCAGTTGGAGAGGGAGGTGCTCGACTGAGGGGGAGAAAGGGGCTGCGACATGGAGTGGTCGAAGGCGGTTCAAAGGGAAAGGCCGGCAATCGTAGTTGCTTGGTCGCACACTCGGTGATGCTGTGGCGGCTTTGATGGAGGCGGCGGCTGGTGGTTGCGGGTGTGGCCGTGGCTACCGAAGGGGAGAGAGAGAGAGAGAGAGAGAGGCGGAGGAAGGGTGGGAAGCGGCTGATGGTGGTGGTGCTCCGGGCTTGCGTAAGATGGTGCGAGCAACTAACGGGGAGAAACTACGGCCGGGAGGTGGAGAAGAGAGATAGAGGTTGAGTGAAGAGGGCAGCTGCAAGCAAGGACCAGACGAGTTTGCTCCAAGCGAACAAAGGAGAAGCTCGCATAACTTCAGGGACAAACGAAAGTGACAATTCACCTTATGTATTCAATTCTAATTTTTTTCAAAAGCATAGGAAATTGAAGGGCAGAGAACAAAATCGGAAATGAAATAAATTGGTATGGAAAATAGGAAAAGTTAGCAACAAATTTGGAGAATATAAAAGGTTGGTATGCTTGAATTCAAGGCAACTATTTAAAACTGATAATCACTGTTTTTGAACGGTGGAATATGAAAGAATGGATGGAAACAAAAGATTTTACAAACCGGTACCGATACGAATTTGATTTCGTGGATCCCGCTGCGATCTGACCTCAAAACACATAATTGATTATTCCACAGAGATCAGCACGACAAGACGATCAAAACGGTATACAGATGCCAGTGGTACGATTAAATAATAAAAATTCGAATTTTGTACTAGCGGAAAATGCAGCAAACACGCAGAAAAATAAGATCGACGGAGCTAAAGAAGTCCGAATTTGAAAAAACAAAAAATGACGCTTTGCTCAGAAGATGATTTACAATTTTTCTATATAAAAATATTCAGGTTTCCGAAAATATTTTATTTTCATCGATTCCTAACTGATTAAATTGAAATAAAATTACACACGAAATAAACTTTCATATTTTCGAATGAAAATTCACCAGTTGCTATGTTTAATTAAACGCATTTCAAATATTAAATTTTATTTCAAAATTTTATTATTTAAAATTTCACAAAAATTTCAATTAAATATATTAATCAAACAAATAAAATTATTAAAAATTTACGGGTCGTTACACTCTCCCCATTCAAAACTTTTCGTCCCCGAAAATGAAGGAGGTAGGAGAATAGAAACAACCAGAAAAAAATAGACTTGAATTACAAAATAAAATAATTAATTTAAACCATATGAATTTAAATTTAAATTAATTAATATTCAATAATTTATTTTAACCTCAAGGAATTTCATTAAGTTGGTTTATTTTCAATTTGTTGTTGTTTGTTACAAAATTTATTTCACACAACCGTTTAATTTGTTAATCCATTTATTATTCAACTAACTTAGTATTCTATTTATCTCTATGAATCATTTTATAATTAAAATTTTAAGTGTATTAACATTTATTATAACCTCTCAAAATTTTGTCTATAAAATCCTTTAACATCATTTTACATTGTATATTATTCAATTACAAAGTTAACTTCTGAGTAATTTAGGTAAGTTATATTTTAGAATGCAATTGAGTATTATACAAGTAAAATTTCCTAATTCAATTATTTCAAATTTGACTATCCATTCAAAATTTTAGCATCAATTATAATTGAAACCATCCTTAAAGGAAATTTAAGAATTAAATTTCCGATTATCTTCAAACAATTTAGCGATAATATATACATATATGTGTGTGTATATATATAATATCAAATCAAATTTAAAATCTTCAGTGTATATTATAAATCAAGTCTTGTTTAGAAATTAAAATCAATTTTTTTTTCAAACAAAAGTGTAGCAAGGCTACAGAATAGTCTCTCCACTTCGAAACTCGAAAATGAATGTTGATGACGTGGCCACCATCACCGAAATTATTTTCTAGCGACAAAGAGAAGAGCACTGATCTAAACATTTTTTTTCTTTAGAAAACAATTTCTATTTGAAAATACTTCAGATATTACATTTTAAAACTTTAAAACCAAAGTTTGGAATTATCGAAAATTAAATTCTCAAATTCTAATTTAAATCTATTTAAATTCCAATCAACTTATAAATCATGTTTTATAATTTCATTTATTCATATGTTGGTAATCAATGTTTCCCAAAAACAATAAATGAAAATCAAATATTATTATTTTCAACAACCAATTTATTAACTATTTAATTTCAAAAAAATTATACTTATATATAAAATATAATCATACAAAATTTATTTCATTCACCAAATTTGAAAATAATATTGTATCAGTTTGCTCTGCTCAAGTGTTTTGGTGATCCTATCGATAACGTTGATCAGACGAATCGATCGAAAATCCAAATCAACATCAACAACTCAAACAACACAATATATATATATATATATATAACATTTTAGTATAAATACAGATACACTCCATCGCTCGATGATACAAGGATGGATTTCAAAATAAGTATAGAGATTCATATTTGATGGAAATCAAATCAAAGAAAATTTTGGTTCGAAAATAGGTTTGAAACAAGATAAGATGATTAAATAACAAAATAGAAAAGTTGATAAGTTTATATAAATCGCGGACAACCTTAACCGGGTCGACCGTGACTTCAAGATTAAGATCGATGCAGAATTCCGAGGCAAATCGACATTCGATCGCAAGAAATAGAATTCAGGCATAGCAGGAGGTAGATAGCATCGTAAACCGAGGATATAGAAATCTTCGGTAAATCGATGTCCACTATAAAGGAGTTTCACCCTTTTACAAATCATATCGTGGAGCTACGGGATGCTCCAGAATTCAGAAGAATACGAATAATGAGGGACAAGAATGAATTTCGGAACCGAGGGATCGTTCCGAAAATTCAAAGGAAATTCAAATCGAAGATGAAAGATTCAAGCACGAACGAATATGATTCTGTAAATAAATTACCATATACGCTAAGTTTTGCCTAGAGCCAAAGCTCTAATACCAAATGTAACGACCTGATATTTTCAACCATTCGCATCCAAAAATGTCGGAATTGAATTGCTCAAAATACCAGATTGTAAGTTTATATTTGGGAAAACGCAGCATATAATTAAATAAATAATCACAGAATCACATACATAGAGTAATAAATGCAGCGGAAACAAAAGATAGTAGTTCATGAAGCTACTATAAACATATCAGAGTTAAATAAGATACAACAGAAGTCTCGAATACAATAGTCAAATACAATATCAGAATACATCACTGGAATCAACTGAATATCTGAGAGCCGGATGGATAGCTGGATCTCCAAGCGAACCTCCAACTCCAAAGGTGAGTCTCGAATACTGGTACACTCAATCTGACCCGAGCGTAAAGCAAAATACAAATCACTCGAGTCAGGATTAACATTCTTATATCAATAAATCCAACTCAAGTGAAATAACAACTGAAATACAAGTAACTCAAAGGATGTTTGGGATAACCATCCTCTAAGGGTTCGTTAAAACGCTATTATAGTAATGTCTATCAGTAATATAAAGTATCAAAATAGTGTTAAGGCGTTACCATTATCCCCCTTAACACATTTTATATAAGTGTCATAGTCTATACATCACTGTAACTCCACCGCAAACTAGTGGGATATCAGGGAGTACTCCATAGGTATAACAAAAAAAATCGTAGTGGTCGCGCATAAGGATACGAGTATGACAAGTCACATGAGGCAATACCCAAGGTAGTGAAACTACCGTTTGCCTGATCCAGATTGGTGAAAACGCATCGCCGCAACGATCGCAACATCGTGAAACAACACTCCCAATTCAAGGGTGCGCACCTATCAAAAACAAGTGATGAGTAGTTTACGAAGAAGTGTGTTCGTTTGGAGGTGGCTAACCTCATTGGCCCGACACGGCTCCTGTTTTAGTCATTTCTAATTTGACACAAGTGTCAAGGCTATCCATTATCGTTCTCTTTCTTAAAATCCAGCAACGTCATCATTCCAACCACTTCTTTCTGGATCACACTCCGCGTATAGTTATTAAAGTGGTATTCGGTTTATACAGTGAGTATATCCCTAACCGATTCCGATTTCTTTAATAAATTTCGTAATTATTACACTGATTGGTTATTTAATAAATTTCAAAAACCAAATCAATTTCAATCTCACTTAGAATTTGAAAGCCAACATTTCATTCGTCTTTCTATATCAATTACTACAATTTACGTTTCAAAACTTTCAAATTAACCATTTCAAAACTCAATAATTCAACTTCAATTTTTATTTAAAACAATTCAAACATTGATTTAAATTCATATATAGGTTTCATCCCATAATCATTTAAATTAAGTTAATTTAACATTCAAAACAATTTAAATTCATTGATGGATTCATTAAGTAATCATTTAATCAAGTAAATTTATCATTTCAAAATAATTCCAATTGAATTTCCAATTCATCAAATCAAGCACTTAAGTTTACCTACATTATATCGAAACTTATGAATTGAATTAAATTAAATTTGTCAAATTAAATTCTTTAAATTACATGTCTCATATTAATTTCTATCAATCACATTTTTATTTCTTATTAAAGAAATTCAATTTCACATATTTGCTTATTTAATTTAAACAAATTCAAAACTTAATTATTAAAGAAACTCAGTTTCACTTATCAAAGAGTTTAATTTCACTTTTTAAAGAATTCAATTTTATTTAATTATTAAATAATTTCAAAAATTAATTTAATAATTTACTTAAATTTAAATAACATTCTTTCATCAAACACTTTTTTAATTATAATACTTTGGAAATCAAAATTTAGAAATCATAATGCTTGGAATCATAACACTTCCCACTTAACTGTTTAAATATAAATAATAGTATATATAATAAAATAGTTTATATAAAAATAATTATAATTTAAAATAGTTTATATTAAAAATATTTTGTATTAAAATAGTTTATATGAAATAGATTTATAAAGTAACATATATAAATAGTTTAAATATAATTTAAAATACCTTATATAATAAAATAGCTTTCTCAAATTTCATAAATTGATTCAAATCAACTCAATTTCCAAAATTTAAATTTAATCAAATCCCAAATCATCAATTTTAATTTATTTCAGTTTCTCAATAAACCATTTCATATTATACCGGTTTCAACTACATATTTTTTTTACCATAAAATAAATTATTTCAATTTCAATACTTTCAAAGCTTTAAATATTCAAACATTTCAAACAAGGATTGATAATTCCATATATATATATATATATACATATATCAAATTCACTATATAGCTTAAAATCAAAAAATTTACTATATATAAATAATCATTTATATAATGTTAAAAATCAATATTTATATAAAACATATATTTCTATTCAAAACCATAGAAATCATTTTCAAAATATTTATATATATAGACCAACGGTGTCTGTATATAATTTTCTATCCTATGGTCAAGTAATTCAGATATTTATCATTTCAATCATAAATTTAAATATACATACAGGTATATACATATCATTTCAACCCGTAATCCCAAATTCAATTCAAATGAGAGTCGCATGGATTAATCATTTCAACCCATAACGATTTTCTCCCATTCTACAGATTGTTCAAGTATGTATCATTTCAACCCATAGTGATTCTATACTAACAGGAACTTACAGAGTGATAACAGATATGATAATAATATAACGGCATATATCATAAATATAAATAACAGATAATGGTGTCAGTTGTCACGGGTGAACTGATATAGGTAATAGCATATATATAACCGTGTAAATAACTAACAGCAGCATATTTCAATTGTCGTTTCAGCTGAAATCAAATTTAATATATATAAGAATGTAAATCATGAGTGATTTCTCACTTTTCGAGGTTATAGAGAATAGACAACAGAACAAGCTACGAATCCCAAAGCAAATCAAAGTGGGCACGATTTCGACCAACCGAGCTGATAGATTGGAAATCGATGAGAATGAATCAAATCAATTTTTGATATTTACTGAAAATATTACATTATTATATTGTTATTTCCCTAAAACCAATATTCAATTAAAATATTCAAATAAATATTCAATTACCTTATCTAAGATAATTTATTCATTAAGTTCCACCTTTATATATTGAAATCAATAAAATAATATATATATATATATATAATCGTAACAGCTAGATATATGAAATATGCTACCTTCAATGATATATATATATATATATATACTAACTCAACAGATGACATAACTAACAGAATATATAGACAGACTTGCATATACTAACTATAAAGAACTTTACAAACAAAACCCTTTATGTATAACACAACATAATATATAAAATATTCATACATAGCAATATATCAAACATTTATAAACTGAAACTTCTAGCTATATAACAGAGGACACCCATATATATATCAATACAAAACCAACCCATGAAAAAATAACAATTAAATATATATTATAACAAAATATTGCTGGCATACAAATATAGAACCTGTTATACCAATTGTAAAGACATATAGACTAGCGAAGATATGTACGCCTATAACCCTTTTTCTACTTCAATATAACTGTAGAACAGTAGGTTGTAACTTGTAATAAAATAAAATGTAATATGGTATAATATACGTTATAATATGATATAACATAATATAGTACAATATAATACTATATATAGTAAACGTACAATACTGTGACTCAAATATGTAAAATTTACATAAACTAACCCATACATTATATACAGTAACTATATATATATATATATATATATATATATAATTCCATATCAAAAAGACTGCAACTATACAAATAGATATATGCGCGGATCTGTGTAGGCTATTCACAAACTTGCAGACGTATGAATATATTGAGGTTTTAAACGTATAGATTTATACTATCATATAATTTAACAAATATATCTATATAACTGTATAAACCTCATTTTATAACTACAGAACCCCCCCCCCAAAACAGCTATCATCTTCTTATATGCGACTCAGACAATATAGTATATATATAAAAAAATAGAAAATGTAACCAACAAATAAACAACTATTGAAAGGAAAGATACATACGAATATATATAACTATCCTAGTGCTACTGAAGTAAAAGGCAAATGGACAGGGTCACGTGCATAGGAAGAGAGGTTCGGCCAGGCAGTCGAGTGGTGGTGGTGAAGTTCAATCAAGGTCGGAGCTGCTGTTATTGGTGGGCTCGGTGAAGCCGTTGAGGTCGGCTGAGTGCAGTTGGAGAGGGAGGGTGCTCGGCTGAGGGGAGAAAGGGGCTACGACGCGGAGTCGTCGAAGGCGGTTCAAAGGGAAAGGCCGGCTCTCGTAGTTGCTTGGCCGTGCACTCGGTGATGCTGTAGCGGCTTTGATGGAGATGGCGGCTGGTGGTTCCGAGTGTGGCCGAGGCTGCCGAAGGAAAGAGAGAGAGAGGCGGAGGAAGAGTGGGAAGCGGTTGATGGTGGTGGTGCTCCGGGCTTGCGTAAGATGGCACGAGCAACTAACGAGGAGAAACTACGGCTGGGAGGTGGAGAAGAGAGATAGAGGTCGAGTGAAGAGGGCTGCCGCAAGCAAGGGTCAGACGAGTTTGCTCCAAGCGAACAAAGGAGAAGCTCGCACAACTTCAGGGACGAATGAAAGTGACAATTCACCTTATATATTCAATTCTAATTTTTTTCAGAAGCATAGGAAATTGAAGGGCAGAGATCGAAATCGGAAATGAAATAAATTGGTATGGGAAATAGGAAAAGTTAGCAATAAATTTGGAGAATATAAAAGGTTGGTATGCTTGAATTCAAGGCAACTATTTAAAACTGATGACCACTATTTTTGAACGGTGGAATATGAAAGAACGGATGGAAACAAAATATTTCACAAACCGGTACCGATACGAATTTGATTTCGCAGATCCCACTGCGTATTTGACTTTAAAACACATAATTGATTATTCCAAAGAGATCGGCACGACGAGACGATCAAAACGGTATACAGATGTCAGTGGTACGATTAAATTATAAAAATTCGAATTTTCTACTAGCGGACAATGCAGCAAAAACGCAGAAAAATAAGATCGACGGAGCTAAAGAAGTCCGAATTTGGAAAAACAAAAAATGACGTCTTGCTCTGAAGATGATTTGCAATTTCTATATCAAAATATTCAGGTTTTCGAAAACATTTTATTTTCATCAATTCCTAACTGATTAAATTGAAATAAAATTACACACGAAATAAACTTTCATATTTTCGGATGAAAATTTACCAGTTGCTTTGTTTAACTAGACGCATTTTAAATATTAAATTTTTATTTCAAAATTTTATTATTTAAAATTTCACAAAAATTTCAATTAAATATGTTAATAAAAACAAATAAAATTATTAAAAATTTACGGGTCGTTACATTGTTTATCAAGTCGCATTCATTTTTCATTTTCATTTTCTTATTGGTAAACTCTCAATTCTCATAGCCTTAACGGGTTTGAGAGAAGATGTTTAAATATATTTTCTTATTTTGGCCTATTATATTTTCTATTGTTCCGCCTATTATGTTGGCTTTCTATTATTTTATAAGGGTATGCATGTAAATCTTTTATTGTTCTTTATTTTTGGAACCATATATAATACCTTATGTTAATGGTTAAGTAATTGTACTATTCATGTTAATTATCATTCAGTAAAAACCTAGTCTCCACCTTTTGGTTCATCTTTAATTCTTCATTCAGTTCAAGTTTGTTTATGATATTTATTGATGAAAAAATCGTAAATTTGAGTGAGTAGGTTACGAAAAAACCATTTTTAGGTGAAAACAACTAATGATTTCCTAAATTAATGATACGAAGACAAAATAGTTATTTGAGACAAAAAATATATGAATAGTGGTATTTGAACTAGTAAGTGATCCTTACATGATGATCCTAATGCAATTGTACTTCAATTAAAATAAAAGTCTAATCAACTATTATGTTATTTATATCTTTTGTTCTATATTTTTTCATATTTTTAACATGGCTCATTAATGTCATCAAGTGTCGATCCTGGTAGTCGAATTTGTGACATTTGATCTCGTAGTCTAAACTACCAACCATCTGAGCCAACCCTGTTGGCGTGCTTTTGTTCTTATTGTTTATTTATTTGATGTTTTAATGATTCGATGAGTGATGTACGTAGCGGTTCACACCATGCTAAATTAAGATCAGCATAAACACAACTTTTGTAATAGTAGTTGGATATACAACCTTTGCTTTTTCGATGAAAGAGTGATACACATAAAGAGGAGAGTGCTCGATATTTATATCAATAAGCCTGATGGGTGGCATACATAAGTAAGTAGAAACAATCGTGAAAATGAGATTATCACCAAGATGATCGACATAGATGCAAGAACAACAACCGATTAGACGTCCAAATATATAAATACAATGAATAAAGTGCTATTAAGATTTGTTTGAATGTTTGTTTGAGAAATGCGGATTACGGATCTTAAGGCTAGGATAAACACTAGAGGGGGGGATGAATAGTGTTTTAAGAAATTATTAAATCTTTTTGAGTTTTTGTTAATTTGAACACAAATGTATGCAATATTCAGACACAGATATGATCATAGAATCAAACGGAGATGAAGAAATAAAGTAAAAGCAGTAAAGGAAAGAACACACCGGATTTTATACTGGTTCGGAGTTACCCTACATCCGGTCCCGCACATAGGTACAGATTTTCTTTCAAAAGCAATTGTACAATTACACCCTCAATTTCAAGGCTACGAGATACACCCTCCAGATTCACAATCCTCTGGGTAGAGATACTTGATTTCACGGGCAACAACTTCACCCAATTGATTTCCAAGGCTACAATCACACCTTTTCTCGCTTGATTGATTTCCAAGGCCATAATCACAACTTTTATCGTTTAATTGATTACAAAGAAGCCTATAACGCTGAATAGCACTGAGGATCTTGTTGAGATAGTGATAGAGAATCAAACCAGAGATAATCTAGTTAGACTCAATGTTGATTACGGTAGAGTAACGGTAGGAATGTGTATAAAGAAATATGGAAGAAGAAGAGAAATGAAAACCAGAAAATATGATTAAAAATTCGTTGAAAACAGCCCCTATTTATACAAGAACAATAGTCATGTCCATTCGTGAAGAGATATGACGAATAGACACTTCTTTTGAAATTTAAATTTTGAAATTAACTGACACTATGTCGACATGGGTATATTGAGAATGTTGACATCATGAAGGAATTTTTGGTGGTTTAAACCTTATAAATGTACTTGACTATAGTTGAAAAACATAAGCAAATATAGAGAACATTATATATAAAATTTTATATTTGAATCTAAGTATAAATATTAAAAGTTAAATATATTATTATTAAAGATAGTTTTAAAACTAAGAATAATTTGATTTTGAAATTAAAGATTATTATGAGGCTAAAAGTATTTGAAATCAGGATAGATATTTTTGATTCTTTTAAAAGGAAGGTTTTGAAAACATTTTGGAAACAAGATATAATTTTGTAAAATCATTTTGAATAAAAATTAGCGGATACAAAACAATGTTCCATTAGATTTTTCGTAGGTTCCATCCTACTTAGGGTTCCATCCCTTTGACGGGCTCGAAGTGGATTCCATTCCACGAATAAATTGGATTTTAAGATGCTAGTGCTTTTCTAGGAGTTTTAACAAAAATTACTTATTCTTGAAATCTTGATATTCTTGATATTCTTGATACTCATGAGTCTTCATTCTTGATATCTTTAATCCCTATACTGTACAGTCTTCATTCTTGGTACCCGCATGGTTAAATCCTGCATATACATATATTTCTAAACTATAATGTCAGTATTTATATTTTATAATCCTATTCTAAGGTTGTTGTCATCGAAACCATCATCTCACGGACTAACAATCTCTCCGTTTTTGATGATGACAACCTTTGTTTATAAAATATTACTTATATCCTAATAACCCCCCCTAATCTATGCCTAACTATCCTATTTTATATTTCTCCCCCTTCGTCATCAACAAAAACTAACTCCAAACTATATAACCCCCCCTCATTCTTGGACTAAAGTACCTGCATTAATAAACTATACAAATGGAGTATATAATAGATAGATTAAGAGATAATTATGCTGATAGACATGATAATTAATTAAAGATCGTATAAATATTAATGCATATTTATACATGTTTTTCACACCAAATATCAATCCAAATAAATTCAAATCAAATCAAACAATTCGAATCAAATAAACCAAATCAAACAAACCAATCAAATCAAACATTACGAGGAGCTTCCACCCATCCTTCTTCTCCAAATATAGGGTCTGCTTTAATGGCATCTCAATTTTCATTATCATTAGCGAGAGAGGCTGGAGGATGTGCTTTGTTATCATCCTTGTGCAGGGAGGAAATCATCCATTGTATTGCATCGAAATGCCTTTCTTGCTCTTTAATCATCTGCATTTGACTCAATTCTAAGTGTCGCTAGTTACGGAGAATGAACGAAAGAATATTCTTGAAAGAATTAAGAGTCTCTTCAAGATTTCTGATAGATTACGAATTGGATTGGCCATATTCGAGTTTGTGAGAAGAATGAGAGACAAAGTGGATAAGAAATAATATTCAATGATGAATTCTGGAAGAAATAGGTATTTATAGGTGTAGAAATTCATTTGAAATGAATAGACATAAGGTAGTTATTCAAATTTCAAATTCAAAATGACATATCATTTCCGACCAGTACATGTCGACATGGTCATGGGGGGGATGCCGACATGGTATAGTGAATTTTGATGGCTTATTTTGATTTTGTGAATAATTGTGTGTGTATATATATATTTGTATAATATACTAGCATTTATTCTGGAGATAAGATAAGCTAGATAACAGAAAAGGAATTCAATGTCATTTCATGATAACACGATGCAACGATTAAACACAACGAACTACACGAACATTCAAATCAAAATAAACTAAAACAAATACAATGAGATATGAAAAGGTAGAACTAGTTAGAGAACGATGACGATGAAGATAATCCAAGCTTCTTGCTGACTTTGGAAATAAACTTGTTCATCTTGGATGAAATTTTGTCCAACTTCTTACGAACGGATCGTTTAAGAATCTGTTGATTCTCAATAATGGTCTTTTGGTTTTTGAGAAGGGTTTTGTTGGATGGATTAGGAGGTGCTTTCCAAAGAAGTTTCACCTTCTTCTTCTTCTTCAATTACCATTTCATCCCCTTCTTCTTCTTCTTCCTCTTCCTCTTCTTCCATCTCCTCGTGAGCCAAACTCTCTTTCTTTTCGGCAAGAGTCTCATAGGGTTGAAAAACAAATGGAATTTTCATAAGCGAAATGTTGGAATGATTGAAAACTTTTCTAGAAACAATTTCTTCTCCTTTGAAATCCACTCTAAAATAGTTAAAAATCCGAGTGAGATAAATTCCATGATACAAAGTATTCTCACCCATTTCAAGATTTTTGGGACGAAGTTCATCCAAAATAACTTACGCCCAATTAATATCATAATTTCCAAAAATAGCAAAAAGTTCTTCGCAAACTTTTGAAGTAGGATTGTTAAAATTTCCCGACATTGGGGTCAAAGTATGTTGTAAAAGAAGATTGGAAATTCTAGCTTTTGGTCGAAAGTTTTGATTTTTAAATTTAAAATTATCATTTCCTTCGAAAATGTGATGAAATGTCTCATGATCATTTTCATCGATTTTAAAATTAGAAAGATCTATTCCCTTACTCTTGCAATTGAGAATGGTACCCAAAAGATCACAATTCAAAACAATTCTATTGCCTTTGACACTACTCCAAATTTCATCATCGTTTCCATTGTAAAATCCATGATTAAGATTTGCATTGAAAAATTTAACAAGATTTGGATAACAAACAAAATCATTTTGAGAATCATCAACAAGACTAAGAATTTGATTGTTTGCAAAAAGAGAACCAATTTAATAAGAAGAGAAATCTTGAAATATAGCAAACTTTATGGGATGGACTTTTGCATAGTTAGCATAATTGATGTATGCTTTTATAGCCTCCGGGTCATTGAAGAGTTGTTTTTTATCTTTCTGGAAATTCTCATGGTGGAGGGTTTGCTTGAAGAAGCCATTAGAGTAGAGAGTGGAGAGTTTGAAGTTTTGAAGAGAGAGTTTGAATTTGAAAATGAGAGTGAAAAGATGTGATAAAAGATAGTGAATAATAGATTCTCAAAGGACATGTTCTCTGGTCAAAAGATGCCTTTTTAGAGAATTGAATGAAGTGAAAAGGTGGAGGGAAATTCAAAAATCGACGTCATGGTAGGGGCCATGTCGACATGTGCTTGTGAATTTCTATGATTTATTTTTCCTAAGTACTCTAATATATATATACTTATTGTTTTTAATGTCTATACATATCTGGAATATTATTAGAATTATAGTATATTCCATAATATATTATTATACTAATAAAAATAATAATAAAATAATAGTAATTTTTTTTTTTTAAATTCAAATAACACACCAATTCAAAATCAATCAATCAAGCATCTAATTCTAAGCATCCAATTTCAACCAATTATATTGTAAATGTGTACCTTTTTCTGAGTTTGTTTCTCTAAATTCGTCGGAGTCATGAACTGCGGTGAAACACAAATTTGAATTATCTGTCTTCTGACCATTATCGCTTGAGAACGATTCCGAGTCATCTAGAGTAGCAGTAAATGCACGCTTACGTTTCTTTACCAAATCATTATTTATAGGAGGATTTTGCCTTTCTGGATACGGATAGTCTCTTTTGATATGGCCTGCTTCATCATAGTTGAAACATTTGACATTGTTTGGCACTACATTCTGATTTCCAGAGTTCTTATAGTTGTTTCTCTTGAGATTATTCATCTTTCTGTATTTCAGAAATTTTCGAAAATTCCTGGTCATCAAGGCTATCTCTTCATCATTATCGCTGTTTAAGTCTGATCCATCAGTCAATGCATTAAATGCCATTGATTTCTTTTCAGATGCTTTGCTTTCTCTTTTCCCGATCATTTGGACTTCAAACGACATTAGATTTCCAATTAATTCTTCTATCTTTAAGGTACTGATGTCTTTTGCCTCTTCGATCGCAAGTGTCTTTTGATCCCATTCTGGAGTAAGAGAATTTAAAATTTTTCTGACTTGATCTTCTTTTGAAAATTCCTTTCCCATGGATATAAGAGAATGCACAATATCGTGCAATCTACTATACATATCTGAAATAGACTCATTAGAATTCATTTTAAATAATTGAAATTGATTTGTGAGCATGGAAATTTTGGTCTGTTTAACTTTGCTTGTTCCTTCGTGAGTAACTTGCAAAGTTTTCCAGATTTCATACGCAGATTTACAAACTGACACTCTATTAAATTCATTTCTATCAAGTGAACAAAACAGAATATTCATTGCTTTAGAATTATTTTGTGCAACAATCTTTTGCTCAGCGGTCCACTGTGCAAAATCAGCTGTGGGTTCAGAATATTCAGTTTGTGTGATATTCCAAGTGTCTAATCCTACAGATTGTAAATATATTTTTATCCTACATGCCCAATATGCATAGTTACTGCCATTAAAAAGTGGTGGTCTGACAGTAGACTGACCTTCTACAAATGAAATAGTGACAGGGTACTAGTGTTAGTAACAGTACCAGTGTTGGTAGCCATTTTGAAAACTTTTCAAAAATCAGATTATGAAACTTTGAAAACCTTGCTCTGATACAAAATGTGAGAAATGCGGATTATAGATCTTAAGGCTAAGATAAACACTAGAGGGGGTGAATAGTGTTTTAATAAATTATTAAATCTTTTTGAGTTTTTGTTAATTTGAACACAAATGTATGCAATATTCAAACACAGATATGATCACAGAATCAAACACAGATGCATAAATAAAGTAAAAGCGGTAAAGGAAAGAACACACCGAATTTTATACTGGTTCGAAGTTACCCTACATCCAGTCCCGCACATAAGTATGGATTTTCTTTCGAAAGCAATTGTACAATCACACCCTCGATTTCAAGGCTACGAGGTACACCCTACAGATTCACAATACTTTGGGCAGAGATACTTGATTTCACGGGCAACAAGTTCACCCAATTGATTTCCAAGACTACAATCACACCTTTTCTCGCTCGATTGATTTCCAAGGCCACAATGACACCTTTTCTCGTTTAATTGATTACAAAGAAGCCTATAACTCTGAATAGCATTGAGGATCTTGTTGAGATAGTGATAGAGAATCAAACCAGAGATAATCTAGCTAGATTCAATGTTGATTTCGGCAGAGTAATGATAGAAATGTGTATAAAGAAATATGGAAGAAGAAGAGAAATGAAAACCAGAAAATACGATTAAAAATTCGTTGAAAACAACCCGTATTTATAGAAGAGCAACAACCATGTCCATTCGTGAAGAGATATGACGAATAGACACTTCTTTTGAAATTTAAATTTTGAAATTAACTGACACTATGTTGACATGGGTATATTGAGCATGTCGACATCCCAAAGGAATTTTTGGTGGTTTGTTTTTCTTTTGAAAATAACTTTTATCTTATATTAAAAACTATTTTAAACTTTATAAATATACTTGACTATAGTTAAAATACATAAGTAAATATAGAGAATAATATATATAAAATTTTATATTTAAATCTAAGTATAAATATTAAAAGTTAAATATATTATTATTAAAGATAGTTTTAAAACTAAGAATATTTTGATTTTGAAATTAAAGATTATTTTGAGGCTAAAAGTATTTGAAATCAGGATAGATATTTTTGATTCTTTTAAAAGGAAGGTTTTGAAAACATTTTGAAAACAAGATATAATTTTGTAAAATCATTTTGAATAAAAATTAGCAGATACAAAACAATGTTCCACTAGATTTTTCGTAGGTTCCATCCTACTTAGGGTTTCATCCCTTTAACGGGCTCGACGTGGATTCCATTTCACGAATAAATTGGATTTTAAGATGCCAGTGCTTTTCTAGGAGTTTGAACAAAAATTTCTAATTAAAATTACTTATTCTTGAAATCTTGAATTCTTGATAGTCTTGATATTCTTGATACTCATGAGTCTTCATTCTTGATATCTTGAATCTCTATACTTTACAGTTTTCATTCTTGGTACCTGCATGGTTAAATCCTGCATATACATATATTTCTAAACTATAATGTTAGTATTTATATTTTATAATCCTATTCTAAGGTTGTTGTCACCAAAACCATCATCTCACGAACTAACAGTTTGAACCAGAGGCATGTGTCAATACTAAAGCTGACGCATATAATGTTGCATGTGAATGGAGTCGCTGGACCCAAGCTGACTAATGAACACGTGTGCAAAGATGCTGAAAAACTCAACAGGAATGCTGGACTCAAGCTGACTAATGAATACGTGTGCGAAGATGCTGAAAAACTTAACGGGAATGCTGAAGAACCTTTGGTTTGTAATTAATAAATTTGAATATATGTCGACGTCGATATAAATAATATATTATATCGTACTTAAAAATATTTATTTTGCATAAGATAAGATTTAGAATAATATATACTAGGTATACACTAGCTGTTCAAGATCAACACAAAATAAATTTTCACAGAAGGCTGGCTTGTAATTGATACCCAAATCATTCACTTACGCAGAAAAATTCACTTTCATGATGCTAGACTATTTAGAATAAACTTGGTTCATACCAAATATGTCTCAGAAGAAATATTTGTTAATGCCTGTAATTTAATATGTATAAATAAATTAGAGGAGATGAAATATTCATTAATATCGGAAATTTAATAAGTATAAATAAATTAGATGTAAGGAAAAACAAATTTTTAAAGGAAAATTTTGATTGCCCCAAAAAATAGTTTAAAATAGGCAAGATTATTTCATGTAAATGGAGTTGCTGGACCCAAGCCGACTAATGAACACGTGTGCAAAGATGCTGAAAAACTCAACGGGAATGCTGGACTCAAGCTGACTAATGAATACGTGTGCGAAGATGCTGAAAAACTTAACGGGAATGCTGAAAAACCTTTGGTTTGTAATTAATAAATTTGAATATATGTCGATGTCGACATAAATAGTATATTATATCGTACTTAAAAATATTTATTTTGCATAGGATAAGGTTTAGAATAATATATACTAGGTATACACTAGCTGTTCAAGATCAACACAAAATAAATTTTCACAGAAGGCTGGCTTGTACTTGATACCCAAATCATTCACTTACGTAGAAAATTTCACTTTCATGATGCTAGACTATTTAGAATAAACTTGGTTCATACCAAATATGTCTCAGAAGAAATATTTGTTAATGCTTGTAATTTAATATGTATAAATAAATTAGAGGAGATGAAATATTCATTAATATCGGAAACTTAATAAGTATAAATAAATTAGATGTAAGGATTGCCTCAAAAAATGGTTTAAAATAGGCAAGACAGCCCTCCAATAAAATTTTCTAGATTATAGAGTTCATTCAAATTATGTGTGTGGGGCAACATGAAATACCACTATTTTCCCATCTCAATTTTCACTTCATGTGTATATACTAAATGTAAAAATAAAAAAATAAAAAAAAGAAGAGGAAGAAGAAAGAAAAATGAATAATGTATCAACTCGACGAAATATTGTTATGATTTGATTTGGACATTCGCTGCATTCTTAAGGTTTACCATGTAGATGTATGTTCATCCAAGCAAGTACTTTATGCAACAAAACATTGTTAATAATACGACTAAAGAAACTTCAAGTTTATATATTATAATTGTGTAAACACATCAAATTATTAGCGGAACATATTTGTTTTGATCTATGTACGAAATATTAAAGTAATAGACAAACTAATACGGACTGTAGATGAATAACCATAAAATCACTTAATCTCGGCTATCGATCAACATGTCTAAATATGGATGAACCTATGCATCTGCGCAAACATTTATACAACATTCATGGAAATTATCACTCATCGTTGAACATTGCATATATAAATTCAAAATCATCGTCTAGTGTATCCTTTTTTACCTAGATTGGTTTTACACTAATTAATTACTTATCACATTAATCATTATTTGAAGTCCATCGTACGTTCCAGTCTCTATTGTTTTTCTCAAACGTTTAAACCCTATCTACAAAATATCAACATAAAATGAGCTAAATAATTAGTAGATAAGAAAAATAATAAATTTTCCAGGTATCTGCTCACTGGTGCGTATAAGCATCTAAGAACGAGTTTTCTTTGTCTTCACATTCCCATGCTCTCCGACAATTGCTATATAAACCCCATCAAATTCATATCCCACCTCACTATTACTTTTTCTCAAAAACAAATAAAAAATTCTCAACCCGACCCGACATGATATATTCTTCAATTTCACAGTCTGTGCGGTCACCGCCAGGGATCACCCGTCGTCCGTTTCCTTCCGCTGCTACAATTGATGGCACGTCCTCCTAACTTATTTATTTATTTATTTGCATTTCGTTCCTGTGCTCTCTTTCTCTCTCCTTTTCTTTTGCATTACGTTTTTCACCTGAAGGGATGGGTCAGTTACTCCGTGGCAGTGTTGTAAATTAACGCATATTTTATTGGGTTATCCGGTTTGTTTTGATTTGATGATAAAACTGGGGTTTGAATTTCTCTCTCTATTTCCATTTGCATGAAAATAAAAGAGATTTGATGTAGTTGTAAAATTATATGTCAGTAAAACTAGATCGTAAAAGTTGGTTTTGGTAAAAAAGAAAGGGGGAGGGGGGTGGGGTGTTTTAACTAGAAGCTATCTCTCCAAATTTACTGCAAGTTGAAATAAGGTAGTGTTTCAACAGGTTCAAGTTGTACAAAAAGCAGTGGCAAACATACGGTAAGATATTTAAGAGATATACATGATATTAATTTAACTTCCTTTTTCTTTTTCTTCGTCTTTTGTTTTTTTATTATTATTGAATAATGATTTGTATGTGGATACGCTCAAATGATTAGTTGTATTTTGTTGCATGCAAAGGTATATCTGTTTGGAAATGGAATGATAATTTAACATGACACATAGGCGATGAACCAAATTAATTAGTATACTTTAGTTAAGATTTTTTATTCGGGAGCTTACAACAAATTTACTTTGTAACATTAATTTTAAAGATGTATACGTCTATCAAGATTACTCATTTGTAAACTGTTAAGACGTATTAGCGTGATCTCCAACAAAAGAATATTTTATGATATATGATTAGCACAAACTAAACACGTGGGGACCACATCTCAGATGATGTTGTTTGAGTCATGAGTTAGCTGGGGAAAATGAGAGTATATTTTGTAAATCTTGAAACCAAAGTACCTTTTGATGAATATTTGTCGTTGAGGGTGTGACAATGATTTGATGCATGACTCTCTATTCATGCGAATTGATGTCATTTCATCATTTGGGTCACATTATCATAAAGTTTATTGCCTTCCAATGTATCAATTTTCACTTAACTTTATCGTTTTTGACTTGATACTAGTAGATTTCTATAGTTAATATTCACTAACTTTAGAGACATCACGAACAATGAAATGAAAGACGTATGTGTCAAGTTTAGCATATTATTTTATTTTATTTTATTTTGTAGGGTCATGGAACTGTAATGGACTTGCTTTTAAAGGTTCGGTTCCAGGTGGTATTGGTCACTTGAAAACTCATGCACTATCTAGACCAAGTGCTAGAGGTATAATATTTTTCCAACTTTTTATTTGAAATTAATAAGAGCATGTTCTGCAGTTAGTGAATTTGCTTACCATTGTCTTTCTTGTTTATTTAACTTTGCATTTGAAAATACTAGCAATTTGACCAAAGTTATTCAGTAAAGCGGATCATATAACTTCATCTGTTTGAAGTTATTAATTTGACTCAAGTGGAGTTTCTCTTCCGAGTTTTAATAAATATAACTTTAAATATTAGAAGGTATCATATATAGCTTACAATTGGGGAAGATCGGTAGGCATTATGAGATGCCTATTTATGTAGTCTTTACCACTGTTAATTGAAATCGTTTTTTCTAAGCACCTTTCCTCTGTCCTCATTTCCTGTGTGCTTCATCTCCCTATTAAATCATGTCCATCCATTTTCAATTTATTATTTAATTTATTCCCAACTACTTAATAAATGAATGGATTTGATTAATATGACACATAAGGACATGCAATTCACGGACATGAGAATATTGAACTTTTTTTCCTACTCTCTAATGTAATCAATGCTTATAATTTGTATTTGGAAATAACAAGTGATGGTTAAGTTCATGTCAAATAAAGCAATGATGATGGTCATCGTTCCACTTTTGTCCTATTATAAATACATTTTTCTTGAAAATATGCTCTAATACAAAATGATTATCATCATGGAGCACAGTTGTTTGTTTTAAACTGTGAAAGAGATATTAGTAGTAAATTATAAGGATAATTCTCTGGCTCTTTGCTACAATTGACAAATGTAGATTATACCTAGTTTGTTTGTTAATATATATAACTCAACTTATTGTCAACTAATATTTAATTATAATTCATTGGCCAATATCAAGCAATAGTGCAAAATATATGCTGTAACTGTGACTACGATGGCTGAGAAATGAGATCAACGAATAAGTTATGAACTTTATACTCATGTAATTAATACACACACATACACACACCACTAGTGCTAAATTACTGTGTTAAATTAGTAGTCTATTCTATTAATTATTAGTCATGTCATCATTATTCAATCTATTACACTCGAGAAAAAAACTTTGGTGTAACTTGTTGCATAACCGACAATTTGAGTGTTTATCTCGTTTTTATGTTTATGTTTTTTCTTCTTGTATTTAGAGTCCGCGTATTGATATAAAATTAAATGGAAAATGAACTCTTCTTAACAACACTTGCATCATTTCAAGTGAAAATAGTTGAAACTTACGTCATATGCTAACAAGAACTTTAACTTGTTTTTTCCTGATTAGGTAACCATGTGTAATAACGGTAAAATTACGGTTGCAGTCTCAAGAATCTCAAAGTAAATTATTTTTGGCATGTATTATACCCAAGTTCAACAAAAAGGATACCTTCTCGTTTCATTTTAAAGTTTGACTATGAAGAAGTTTATATTTGATGGATTTTTAACTTTCTCGGGCTATGATAACATCATTGAAAAAGCAACTATTCTTAATTTGCAGACTTCAGCTTAGGGCTAATTCATAATGGATTGCCATTTACTGAAAGGCCAAATGATTCATCTCAATCGTATGATGAAGATGATTTCATACTTGAGGTAATCAAAGTTACATTAGTGCCCAGTGTTACATACTATATGAATCTAATATTAATTTCCAAATATATTAGAAACTCTTCGGTGTGAAGGACATATGGCAAATGATAAACGATGTAAAAGGGAAGCTAGCATCCATTGACGATGGAGATATTTCCCTATCGCCTTATGACACGGCATGGGTTGCATTGGTTAAAAATATGGATGAAAATGGCAGTCCACAATTTTCATCTAGCCTTAATTGGATCGCCAGTAACCAATTTGATGATGGTTCATGGGGTGATAGTGAAATTTTTACTGCCCATGATCGGATAATTAACACTTTAGCTTGTGTTATAGCCCTCAAACATTGGAAAATCTTCCCTGACAAATGTGAAAAAGGTAAGATAATAGCTACTTGACCTTTTCTTTTCTTTTCTTTGAGGTATTTAAATGGTCAATCCATATTATATGTTGGATGAACTATGCATATATTAATCGTGTTCTCTAATGATTTGTTATGAAAAGTAAATGAGATTTAATTGATATTAGCAATTATGGATGTACTTACATCTATGATGTCATATTTATGTAGGGCTAATGTTTTTGAAAGAGAATATCTGGAGATTAGGTGAAGAAGAAGAAGAAGAGCATATGCCAATAGGCTTTGAAGTGGCATTTCCGTCACTTATAGATATTGCCAAGGACTTAGCACTAGATGTTCCATATGATGACCCTGCCTTGCAGCACATATATGCCAAAAGGGATCTTAAGCTTAAGAGGTAGTTCACTCGTTCAAGGTTTCATTATATGCTTATTATTTCCTATTTATCACTAATTGTCATTTTAAAATGCCATGATCTACTAACCTCTCCTTAATTAACTATGATATTCCAATGAATTGTTTTGGAATTTAACTTTTCTATGATTGTATATTTGTTCCTTACTAAACATTAGTCAAGTAGGTATCTTTCCACGTTTCGCTTTACCTTGGTCATATAAAATCATAAAAATAAACTGCATCTTTGTTGTAGATATTAGAATGGTTAAATAACGTGTGAATTTCCACGAAGCCTTCGATTTTCACCCATGGTGCAACTAGGAGACTGCAAGGTCATGCAAATTCATATATATCTCATATCAAATTATAAAAAGTCCGGATTAGAATTTGTTCTAGTATTTCTATCTTAATTTTTCCTTTCTGATTTTCAAGAATATGGTATAAAATTCGAATATTATGAATAGGATTCCGAAAGTAATGTTGCATGAAGTACCAACAACTCTTCTACATAGCTTGGAAGGACTCCGAGATTTGGATTGGAACAAACTTCTAAAGCTTCAAAATAGCGATGGATCTTTCTTATTCTCACCCTCTTCCACTGCATTTGCCCTTATGCACACAGGCAATAAGAAGTGTTACCAATATCTGAAAAAAATGGTTGATAAGTTTAACGGTGGAGGTAATCAAGCTCTTAAACCTTTCATTTATGTATTATTTGTCATATGTTCCTTCAATAAAACAAGCTCATACAAACCATACTTGATCAGTTAGAAATTTCTGAGAAATGTTTGCTAACCGCATGTTTAGTTTAATAAAACAAAACACATGCATCGACCAATATTATATGTTCACGCAATTAAGTTGTAGGCACTTCATACATAATTGACTGTGTCCTAAATAGTGACATGTGCAGAGGAGTATATACAAAGAATGTTTTATATATATTGGTACCAGACAGGCACTCAATTTACTGCCAGTTAAATTTTGTTGGATTTTATTGTTCACCATTTTTTCCCTTAATATTTTATGTAGTACCAAATGTGTACCCTGTCGATCTCTTTGAGCATCTATGGGTAGTTGATCGATTGGAACGTTTGGGAATATCTCGGTATTTCAAAGCAGAGATCAAAGAATGCCTATCCTACGTATATAGGTACTTCATTTCATGTTCAATGTGTTATACATCTCATTGATTAACAATATGTATACTATAAATTAAAATTCGATAAAATTCAGATCTTGGGATGAGAAGGGCATATGTTGGGCGAGGAGTACAAGTGTCCGCGATGTGGATGATACAGCCATGGGTTTTCGTGTACTTAGGCTGCATGGCTACGATGTCTCTGCTGGTAAAAAAACTCTTTTTAAGTAAAACTTAATAAATGAAATATACGGGAATAATATTCCTTGCTTGTACGTATTATTTGAAATTGGTAATTATCTTAGATGTTTTCAAGTCTTTCGAATCGGATGGAGAGTTTTTCTGCTTTGTTGGACAATCAAACCAAGCAGTTACAGGAATGTACAACCTGAACCGAGCTTCCCAGATTCAATTGCCGGGTGAAACTATTCTAGAAAGAGCTAGAAATTTCTCCACCAAATTCCTAAGGGAAAAGCAAGCACAAAACAAACTTGTTGACAAGTGGATCATCACAAAAGATTTGCCTGGGGAGGTAAATCATTATTTTTTGAAACAACATTTCGAATCAAAATTGAATCGTTTGTAGTTAAATGCACCGTTAAAAAACAACAGGTAGAGTATGCACTAGACTTTCCATTCTATGCAAACCTACCGCGCATAGAAGCAAGATGGTTCATCGAGCAGTATGGAGGTAGCAAGGATGTTTGGATAGGCAAAACCTTATACCGGTAAGGGGTATTTCAGTCATAATATTAATAAAAAGCTAAAAATGGAGAGGATGCATGTTAGTAGTAAATGACAATTGCAGGATGCCACTCGTGAACAATGACTTGTATCTGGAACTTGCCAAAGCTGACTTCAACCAGTGCCAAGCTATTCACCAGCTTGAATGGTTAGGACTTCAAAAGTGAGTGATACATTTTGTTTTTTTTAGGTAAGTTTTGTTGGTTGAAATAATCAAATATTAGTGGTAAGTTAAAATATGATTTGATGTTTCAGGTGGTATGCAGATTGCAATCTAACAGAACACTATATAAGCAAGAAGAGTGTTCTGAGAACTTACTTCATAGTAATGAGCAACATATTTGAGCCAGAACGTGCTGTGGAGAGACTTGGATGGACGAAGACTGCAGTTTTAGCAGAGATTCTTGATTCCTACTTCAATGAATCTTCCCCTAAGGTGGAACGTGAAAAGTTTATCAATGACTTTCGCAATGCCGATAAAAGGTACCAGCAAGATTTCTACGATTATTCTGATGCTTATTCTGCAACCTTAGAATGATTATTTCACAAACTGTATTGCCAGAAAATAAAGAGGTTTAATATTATTATTTTTTGTCTTTAGTTGAAGGAAAAGAAGATTTTGACCAAAATAACAATTATTTTAACAAAATGATTTTTGACTGACTTACCTTGTAAAATTGAAAAAACGTTTGTAATAGAAGCAACAACAGTTTTGTTTTTTGACTGCTAAATGTACTCTGATTCAGTAGCTATAGTTGGAAAGAAATAAATTAACATTCTGATTAGTTAATGCTATAGACCAAAGATCAGCATATGATATTTTCAAGCTATGGAATATCAAATACTATCAATATATCTAACAACATCAATATGTTAGTAAGTTAAGGAAAAAGCATGGCAATTATAAATGATGTAAAATATGAAAATTGTTTTAACACTCAGTATAACTCCATACTTTGTTGAAATACAAGATTTTTATGTAAAAAAGTTATAAAATAATGATATTTGTCAATTTTTGCTGATATTTGCGTCAAATATGTATTTGACAAATATCACCATCCAACATTTTGAATGACATTATGAAAGAGGAAAAAAAAATAGTGCAAATCTGATATGTGATATATCACCAATATTACGTAGATACATAGAACGTATTCTATGACAACATATGTGTAGTGAATTTTGTTCTAATTTGTGCGGAAGCGAATTATTTGATCAGAATCTAATATTGCCTATTTAGTTACCAATGGAACTTAAAAAATCAATTATGCAGTCTCACAGAAATAATAACAGAAATAAGAGACGTTGAAAATTTAACGTGGTTCGGATATAAATATCCTACGTCCACGGAGACTCCAGAACTTCTTTTATTTCATTAAAGAAAAGAGTACAAAAGAGAGGGAAGAATAATGGTAGATACTCTCACACACTTACTTGCATATGAAGATGAAATTTCTTCATTTAAATAGACTTGATAATGAAGGGTTGCTTGAAGATTAAGAAAATCAATTTCCTAATTACCCAAATATCTTTTCAAATTGCATGATTTGATTTTAGTACAAATAGATGACGTAATCTTGGTTTCCATATCTTTCTTTTGATTGATTTATTCTCCATGCCTAATCATTTATTTTTTCATATAGCAAATATATTGACTAATTAATTGATTGACTAATTAATTAGTTTCCTTCAAAATATCCTTCCATATAACAGTCAAAATAATTGATTTGAATGAATCAATTTCTTTCCTCTTTAATAAATATTTGAATTATCCAAATTTAACACTCCACCTTGATTCAAATATAACAATCTCTCTTCATAACTTTATCATCAAGCAATCAACATAAAGGTTGTTGGGTCTAGCGCCCCATGACGTTCAAGTAACAAGTATCAAACTGATCAAGTTTGAGACTTGTCCTTTGGAAGTGACTTAGTCATCATATCTGAAGGATTATCCAAAATACTCACCTTCAACAATTTGATCTTGCTTCGTTCTTCCTCAAGCATAAGAAAAAAACCTCTAACATCAATGTGCTTCGTCCGTAAATTATACGCTTGATTTTCTACAAGATGAATCGCACTCTTTCTGTCTGAAAATAGCTCTACTGTCCGCTGCACCATTGAAATATCATCCAACAACTGAAGTAAGTATAATATTTCCTTTGTTGTTTTCACAAACGATATCAACTCTGTTTCGGTAGTCGATAAAGCTACAATAGATTACAGCTTTGATCTCCATGAAATCGAGCCTATGTCAAGTGTAAAAACAATACCCGACACTGACTTCTAACATCTCTATCCACAATATAATCAGAATCACGGTATCCTCTAAGAAAGATGTCACCATCCACTCCACCATATAACAAGCCCACCGAAGAAGTGCCTCGAATATATCTAAGAATCCACTTCACAGCTTATCAATGCTCTTTGCCTGAGTTAGACATATATCGACTCACAACACCCACTACATGGGTCAAATCTGATCTTGTGCACACCATCGCATACATAAGACTACCAACGGCACCAGAATAAGGTATATCAGTCATATACTTCTTGTCTTCTTCCGATGAGTGAGATAAGTCTTTTGACAACTTAAAATGAGAGCCTAATGGAGTGCCAACTGGTTTAGCTTTCTCTATTCCAAATCGAACGAGGACCTTCTCGATGTACTGCGCTTGAGTGAGCCTTAACTCTCTCCGCTTTCTATCCCTGCTTATCTCTATACCCAATATTCTTTGTGTCTTTTCTAAATCCTTCATGTCAAACTCTCTACCGAGCTCCGCTTTCAAATTTTTAATTCTGAACATACTCCGAGATGCAACCAGCATATCGGAGTATGTAACAACAAATAAATCATATCACCATCACATCTCCTGAAATAAACACACCGGTCTTTGAAACTTCTGGAGTATCCCTGTGAAAACATAAACTCATCAAACCTCTTATACCACAGTCAGGAGACTGCTTCAGTCTATATAGAGATTTATTGAGTTTGCAAAAATAGTCTGGTCTATTACTATCAATGAACCCTTCCGGCTGCTTTAAATAAATCTCCTCATCCAGAACACCATGCAAGAATGTAGTTTTGACATTTAGTTGCTCTAATTCCATATCATAATGAGCAACTAATGCCAAAAGAATACGAATAGAAGTATGTCTAACCACTGGAGCAAAGATATCATAATACTCTACCACCTTCTTTTGAACATATCCCTTTGCGACTAACCTTGCCTTGTATCTGAAATTACCATTTTCATCGTCTTTCGCTCTATAGATCCACTTGCATCCAATAGCTCTCTTGTTGGTGGGAAGAGGCACCAAATCCCAAGTATGATTTCTCTACAATGATTCAATCTCCTCCTCCATAACAACTAACAAACTGGAACTGTTAACTGATGCGATAGCTTCTCTATAGTCACAGGGCTCATCATGGACAACATTCAAAGCATATGTTGTCATATCATCGAAGTTAATATCTTCGATGCTCAATCCAACAAACTCATCAAGCCGCTTAGGCTTTCTTCTTTGTCTGACATGCTTAGGTTCCGAATGAGCTCCACATTGAGTATGGTCCTCTGTACCAACATCGATATTATCCTCATCAACCACGATGTCATCGGAAATACCATTTGAACGTCTATAGAAAGAATCAACAGATGACTTACTTTGTGTCTGGTATTCTTCACATGTCCTCCCATTGTCATCCGATAAGGAAGGCTCCACCTTCAACATAGTCTTCTCATCGAAGTCACATGCCTGCTCATAACGATCTTCTTGCTAATAGGATACCACAACCTATATCTCTCCACTCCTCTCCTATAACCTAGAAAAATACACTTGCGAGCTCTAGGTTCCAGCTTCCCTTTGCTCTCATGCACATAAGCTGAGAAACCAAACACTCTGAGAAATGAATAGCTAACAGACTCTCCTTTACATATTTCTTTAGGGATCTTCATATCTATAGCAGTAAAAGGTGTGCGGTTGATGAGAAAAGCCGCCATAGATAAAGCTTCACCCCAGTATCCCTTTTCAATTTCGCAGTCAGTCTAAGACATTTTGTTCTCTCCAATAATGTCTGATTCATCCTTTCTTGCAATGGTGTAGTGTAATGCCTCTTAATGCCTTCAGACTCACGATAATCGATGAATTTCTATGATAAAAATTCACCGTCATTATCTGAACGGAGAATTTTCAATTTCTTCCCTGCTGCTTTCCAACTATAGATTTTCACTTTCGAAATTTGGCAAAGGTTCTACTCTTTGACTGAAGAAAGTATACCCATACTTTACGAGAGAAATCATCTATAAATGAAACAAAATATCTGGCTCCACCTAAAGACTGACAAGGGGAGGGACCCCAGACATTTGTATAAACATACTTCAGGACAGCTTTTGCTTTATGCTCTCTTATACCAAAAGAAATCTTCGTCTGCTTTGCAAGAACACTCTTCACAAAAATCAAGTTTTGAATGATGAACTCCATCAATCAATCCTCGTTTTCTCAACTCATTCATGTTGCGCTCACCGATGTAACCCATCCGTAAGTGCCATAATCTAGAAAGATCTGAATCAACAGACGTTACAGAAGCCGATTCACCAATTACAGTAGTGCCCTTTAATAGATAACGGTTTTCTACCCTCACATCTTTCATAAGAATCATGGAACCCTTCAATATCTTCATTTTCTCTCATTCCACTACAATCTTCAAGCCAAGTCTACTCAATACCCCAACAGAAATCAAGCTCCTCCTCAAATTAGGTACATATTTAACATCGATGATCATACGAATAACATCATCAAACATCCTAATCATCACGCTACCAACACCTACCATACGGCAAGAAGCATCATTACCCATCAAAACTTCTCCTCCATCAATTTCACGGTAAGTGGAAAGCAGTTCCTATCAGGTGTCATATGATAGGATGCGCCAGAATCAATCAGCCATAAGTTGCTCTTCCCAGAAGAGCCAGAAGCTGTAAATACATCGATGTCATTTTACATATCTGATTTCTCTGCTGTAGAAGCTGAGGCTTGCTTTGGATCTTTTCTTCTACCTTCAATTGGGACATTGTGCTATGAAGTGCCCTGGTTTCTTACAATAATGACAAGTCAAATTCTTAGGCCCCCTATACTGAGACATGAAGAATTCCGTTCTCCACCTTTTTTCGACCTGCTTTGGCCTCTATCTCTCTGAACATATAAGCCTTCAGTATCACTATCCAAGATAGTGCTCGCCAATCTACCTCTTAATACTTCATTATGAAGACCAGCCTTTACATCAGACAGATTAATTTTACTGCGACCATAAACCATGGAATTAACAAAAGCAGTATACTCCTTAGGCAAGAAACATAAGAGGATCACAGCTTGAGCCTCATCGGTAATATCAACTACCGCTGCCTTCAGGTTGATAATCAAGGTCGTCAAAGCATCTACATGCTCTATGAGATCAGGTCAAGACTTCATCTTGAACGAATAGAGTTGTTGCTGAAGAATAATCCAATTAGTGAGAGACTTATCTTGATATGCATCCGATAATGCATCTCATAGTTCCTTCGCCGTCTTCTTCTGAGAGAATTCTTTAAGAACTTCATCTGAAAGACTCAACTGAATTATTGTGAGAGCTTCATCTTCCATCTCTTTCAAATCAGCCACATCAATACCTTTCAATTTCTCAGGCGCAGAAACAACCTTATAAGTCTTTTCCTTCTTTAATACAGCCTCCATTTTCATCTTCCAAGTACCAAAATATCATTTTCCGTCAAAACGTGTTACTCCATAATTGACACCAGATCTATCAATAGCCATTAATATCCAAACATGAACAATAATACTAGCTCTGATACCAAACTGTACTGAATTTTGTTTTAATTTGAGCGAAAACGAATTATTTGATCAGAATCTAATATTGTTTATTTAGATACCAATTGAACTTAAAAAATCAATTATGCAGTTTCACAGAAATAATAACAGAAATAAGAGATACAGAAGATTTAACGTGGTTCGTATATGAATATCTTACGTTCACGGGGATCCAACAACTTTTTTTATTTCACTAAAGAAAGAATACAAAAGAGAGGGAATAATAATGGTGGATACTCTCACACACTTGCTTGCATATGAAGATGAAATTTTAAATAAACTTGATAATGAAGGGTTGCTTGGAGATTAAGAAAATCAATTTCCTGATTACCCAAATATCTTTCCAAATTGCATGATTTATTTTAGTACAAATAGATGGCGTAATCTTGATTTTCATATCTTTCCTTTGATTGATTTATTCTCCATGCCTAATCATTTATTTTTTCATATAGCAAATATATTGACTAATTAATTGATTGACTAATTAATTAGTTTCTTTTAAAATATTTTTCATATAGCAGCCAAATTAATTGATTTAAATGAATCAATTTCTTTCCTTTTTAACAAATATTTGAATCATTCAAATTTAACAATATGTTACATAAATATTATAGTTTTTAATAAATGAAAACATGATATTTATATATACATACGACCAATAAAATTTTATCAACATTTAAATGACATTATGGGAGTAAAAAAATTAGCGCAAATCTAATATGTGATATATCATCAAATATTATTTAAGTGGAAGTTAGGCATGTCCACTTCCAAAAATTAATTTCAACAAATATTCCTCTCCAAGTTTCGGAATTAATTTTCTTTTGTTTTTTTCTTGAGTTTTGATCTGCGCTATTTTGTTGTTATTTCCAAGAAAAAAACAAAAGCAAATATATATATTTTTTAAAATTTTCAGTTTTTACTTGTAAATATTTGCAGTTTTTCTACAAAACTGCAAATTTTTGCAAATTTTTTTTTGAGTTTCCTTTTCGAAAGTTGCTTAGATTTTGTATAAATTTCTAAAATGTAAGTAGAGGGGTGGTTGGTGAAATGCGCTTTTGGAACGTGCATTTTGAAACTTAAGGAAGGGTGTTCTAAAAATCTGTCTCTATTATTTAAATACGTATTCTATGACAACATATTTACATAAATGGTATAATTTTAAAAAAAATGTGAAATAACCTCTATATAAATTAATACACATTTCCCCTTTGATTCCTACATAAAAATTTGACACTAAAGTAGCTTGACTTTGAGTCCACAGTCATCATAACAGATGATTATCATGAAACCAAAGCTGCACAATTTGCAGGTATACCTTATCATGGATTTGTTTGTTATGAATATGATAAACATCTTTCCTAATCATTGCCTGCTTAACTTGTTTAATATGCTGTCAGCATTGAATATTAGTTTATTGCATTAGTAGGAGAAGATTACTTGATTTCTGTAATCCTTCCAGTAAATTTAAATGTAATATATTCCTAAGATTTTACTGTATCATCAGTAATCATTGCCTCCTTGTTTTTGCAATTGTAGTGATCGTAAGTTATTTTACAATTTAGTTTCCTGGAAAAAAAAAAAGAAATGCACACACAGAGTAGTTGTAATATAACATAAGAATACTCAAAAGTAAAAAATTCTCCAATTAAGAACAAGTGATGCACGCAGATATACAGGAAAACTAGTAGATCTCGTGTATCAGCTCATTGATCTCCTAGCAACGAGGATTGCACAACAGCAGCTGCAAAGGAACCATGAACAAACATATAACGATCTGAAACAAATTGTAAGTACTCTTTAATAAACACTGCATCAAATTTCAAAAGTTTGTATTTTGACAATAAACAAATGTGCATTTGCAGTGGGATGACTGGATTTCGAACTGGAGCGCAGCTGAGACTGATATAGGGATGTTATGTGTACGTACAATAGAGGTCTGCAAAGGAAACACAGATCCGATGGCTCAAACAGAGTATGCACAGTTGGCCCTATTCACCTCTTCAGTTTGCAATCGCCTTCAAAATCGCAAGCATCTTTTAAAGGTAGATATTCATACCATAACGCAATCTTAGAACCAACATGTATAGGCAAATAAATATACGAAAATACAAATTAAATGATATTACTCTGGTTTATACACATCTTGCAAACATAACATACACATTCACCGATACAAATTGTTCTTTGATTACAGTTTAGAGTTTTTACCGTGTAAAGAGAATAACGTAAACAAATAGAAATGTTGTACTTAACAGGGTAGGAACAATGGAAAGGAGATCGAGGGCGATGCGGAAATAAAAAAGGAAATGCAAGAGCTATTGAAATGTGTACTTGAGAAATCTGATGATAGCGGAACCGGACAAACTTTCCTCCATGTTGCAAAAAGCTTCTATTATGCCGCGCACTGCACCACTGCAAAACTCAATAACCATATTTCAAAAGTGCTTTTTGAAAGAGTAGCATAGGTTCATCATACTGCTAAAGTACACCGTGAACTAATATAGATAAATATGAAATATGCAGCCCTGTAAAATCGACTATAGAAAGAAAAAAAGAAAAAGAAAAACTTTCATGATGCTATTTTGTTTTGTCTTCCTTGAAAGTTCTGAGATCAAAAGAAAAAAGGAAAAGTTACGTTACTTTTTATCTCTTGGGTTCACCTGAGCTTTTCTGTAAAGGAGCATAAAGTACCACAGTGAAATTTAAATGTTTGCATGACTTTAAGACATCATGCATGACCTAGTTAGTGCTTCCTATTATAAGTCTGGCAAGCATCATTAAAGCATAGGCATAGAAGATGTAGGATAAACAGAGTCATGTGATAGCTTACAATTTAAAGTGGAGCTGGGCTGCATTCATCCAGCTTATTTTCTTCATACGATTCATAACCCTGAAGACAAACGGACAAATAAGTCAGTTCTGTTTTCTACCAAAATATGCGATGAGAACAAAAAAAGTTGGCACAGGTCGGTTTGAGTTGCTATAGTCTTACGTTCAATCCTCTAGGCAAACATATCAACCCACATGGGCCGGGCCACACGTGTTAACTTCAGGGTTGGGTGGGGTTAGTGGTGGTGTAAATCAAATCAAATCAAATCAAACGATACATGATAAAACAAGAGAAAATGACGGTCCCCCGCACGTAGGGATGATTTAGGGTACACTAGGAATCATACTGCATGAAGATAAGGAGCATATTTGGTGAGATTGATTCGTGAAGTTTAAAGAACTCTTGAATCCTTTGGCATATTGGTCACAAAGCAGTTCTTATCACTGTCCCTAAAAAAGAAAAGTTGTACTGAGGAAAAAGATTTCATGCTCTTACAAAAGAAGAGTACATTATAACTTTGATAGTACAAAAAGCTTGGACCTTGTATTGAAGAATAAACCCTAAAAGAAGTAATACCTTTTGTAGGCCGACACGAATAAATAGATGTAGATACGGACTGACGAAGAAAATCGTTGTGGTGCTTTCAATAATTTTGTTACTAGTTAGCTGGTACTCGACTAAGATTGTTCGATTTTCTCTGTGTGTGGTGTGTGCACAAATCATGTGCTAGTTTCAGTCTTCGTTTAAACCCTTTTGGAAGAGATCATGCTGGAAACTAACACCAACTTTAATTGGAAAACGATATGAGAAGAAAAATACGAACTTTTTTGGAAAAATAAAATTTCTCAAAATAAGTTTTTTTTTTCCTTTTTGGTTTTTAGTTTCTTTTTAAAACATTTTCAATTTTATTAACACAATAAAAAATGTTAATATTTCTAACTTCTGAACCTTTTCAAACTTTCATGACAAGTTCCAAACCTTTATAAGAAAAATGAACATTGAAACAAATTCGATATCTTTGGGAAGAACACGTTTTAACATCAAATTTATGTTTCCAAACTATAAATATTTGAATTGTACGTTTTTATTTATTTATTAAAGCACCCGTGGAAAGACAAGATCTATCAACGGATGCTCGAAATCCAAACTCAGTCTGTGTCCATATTCGAAAAGTAGATAAATATCTGATATTGAAAAAATGGACGTGGATTCGAATATAAAGACATCTGCATCCAAAAATTATATACCCATTTTTGTTAAATTATAGTTTATATCATTTGTATTTTAATAAAATGAAAAGATTTTTTATTGTTTTATTAAGTCAATATGTATACTATACAAATTTAATTCATTAACCGCTCGAAAATATTTAATATCATCACATTTGCCTATGTTTCGTACTTTTACAATTAATGGGTTTAGCAACATATTTGAACCAAAAATTACACAAACATTTTGAAGTTTATGTGGTAGAAATTAAATGAAGAAAAGTAATTGAAAATGAGAAAATAAACAACACGATCATTTATAATGCTTCGGCAAAACAAAGCCTAAGTCCACTTCGAAGTTTTATTGCTTATTTTTTTATTTGAAGACAAAAGTTCTTGTAGGTTGGTACAACTCCAACGTTTAGAATTTTAGAGTTAAAAGAATATAAGAAATAATGAAATTAGAGTCCAAAAGATTCTAAAAAATGAGTCCTGCCTTCCAATTTATAGAGGTAGGAGGTCTAAAACCTTGCATGTAATATCTCTTTGCCATGCACTTGAAATTGACTCTGTTCTCCCAAAAAGATAGTTGCCAGCTCGATAGTATATGAGAGTTGGTATCGATCCCCAGGAGGGAGTCAGTATCGATCCCCAAGTACAGTGATTCTTGAGTTTTCAACTCCTTAGCTTGGATCGTCTTGTGGTAGGCTTCATGAATCTATAGTTGTTTGCACCAATCTTAGTTTTTTTCCGAGTCTTTATGATGGAGTTGTAGGAGAACAACGCTACAAATTCAAGAGTCCATGAAGATCGATAGTGAATTGCAGACTCAATAAATCAACTTTGGAAATAGACCCTTGGCATCGAGATAAGTTTGTAGGCAGAAGATGGGGTCCACCCAAGTTGTACTTGGGAATCAGTATCGATCACCAAAATAGAGGATCCCTTTACCTTGTTGTCTTGGATAATCTTCGCTTTGAGTTCGTGGTCTATCTGTGCTTGGTTTCTAGACTCCTATGCTATCTCTCCGGGCTTTTTGCATTAACAGCTCCAAGCTCTATATGTCCAGTTTATCCAAATTCTGCCTGCTCAAAAGACAGGATAACACTTGCTCCCCAAAGTACATCCTGTTTCCAAAGGGATGTGCTTTGCATCGAGACAAGTTCGGATCAAGATTCCACTATGCTTCGAATGGTTACCATCTTTTCGCGAATCGATCCCATGAATTGCCATATCCATAATGATCCATTGCGACGTTCCGCTAACATCCGAGTGTAACGACCCAGGATTTTTATAAATTTAAAATGATAATTGAAATGAATTTTTGAATTAAAAATTGTAAAATTGATTATAAATGGCAGTAAGTTTCCCCGATTCAAATAGAAATTATATTAAGTCGTATGAATTTGAACTTTATATATATACATGTGAATATATATGTATATGTGCATATATTGGATTTGAATTTAAAATTTTAAGTTAAAGAAAGAATTAAATAAGCAAAGTAAACAAAACAAAGTAAAACAAACAAACAATTTCAAAGTTCAAAGCAAGTTAAAAATAAGACTACATCCAAATACAAAGCTAACTAAATAAACAAATAAATAAATAAGAAACAAAACAAAGTAAAATATGACAAACAAAGAAAATAAGTGAACATAACATCTACAAACAGTACAACTATATTCACAAACAATAGGACTTTATATTTCTAGTATGCAGTAAAGTAGAAGTAAAATAAATACTGCATGAACATAAACAAAGCACAACATTTTACCTCTTTAGTACAAACAAGATATCTCCAGCCACCAGAACAAGAGATCTGCAGTCACCAAATCAGAACAAGCTAGGCATAGCAAATAAAAGTATTCAAACAAATTTGATAAGCCCAAAGATATGAAGCAAGAAAAAATAGAACAAATTTTCTTCACACAAATAAACAAATCAAATAAATTGATTTATGTACATGATATCAGCCACCAAACATAAAATCATCAGCCGAGATAAAAATCAGGATAGTCAAACAAACCCATGCTCAAATAGAAAACAAGTCATGTATAAGTGTGCTTGTAAAGGAGGATAGCAAATATAATATTTAAGTAGAGATGTAAGGTACTTGGCATTAAATGGTAGCAATGTTGTAGTCATTCGAAATGTTGAAGTCTGTTTTCAGCCATGCCTATAACTTTATAATATGTACATAAAGAAAAAGGAAAATCAGGTTTATACAAATATATCCCTGTAAACCTTCTCCCTATATATCAACAACTTCTTCATTTCATTTCGTTCCATCAAAACTAAGCAAAGAAACTGAAGTGGATATCATCTACAATTTAAACAAAAGGAATTCAACTTTAAACAACAATAAATAAGATAAACCAGAGATTAAAGAATCAAGTGAAGACTTCAGCAAGAAAATTTCAAGCTTGATTCAAAATAAAGCATCCCTCTGTTCTTTCTTCAAAACAGTGAGCAAACTCTTAACTTGATAAATAAATCCATATATATGATATTTTTTGTGATAAACAATCACAATAATGGGGTTTCTATGGAACTAATTATGTGATTGTCTGGGATAATTGATGCATGTCTGTATAGGTTTATATATTCACTCTATTCTCTGTTAAAAACCCAAAACAGTGAGTAAACAAGCTATCCTTCATACACAAACATTATTTATCTACGATCGTGTTAGATTGAGTTGCTGTGATAATTAAATCATGCTGTTAAACATTTAAAGCTCTGTGAATTGATTCCCTCCTCTGTTCTTGGAGTTCAGTATGAAACAAATAGAACAAAATTCGATCCCACATGTTTTGATCACTATCAAGCTCGGGTTTCAAAACAAAAGATGTGGATTTGAGCAAGAATTTTATTATAAAAATAGTTCAAGAAGAAGAACAATAATGTACAGTATGAAATTTCAAAATTTTACAGGAAACTTATCAAGATGAAAATTTCGAACATGCTGAATTGTCATTTCAAATACATCACATGAATACTTGTTCGAAAATAGGATTTTTAAAACTATATTGATTATTTTTAATGTTGGGGTTAGGAAGCAGTGGTTAGTTGAACAAAAATTTGATTTTTGTCAATTCCCAGAAATTAAATGAATTTCGATCGCTGAAACTTTGCACGAAGTAGGCCTGGTAATCGATTATAATGGGAAAAATGCTAAATAATTTTTCTATTGAAAAGATTGAAGGAACGAGTGAAGTTTAGGGTTTAGCTATTGTTTTTAGTTGAGGTCGGAGATGAGGTGTTTCCCATATCTCTGGTGGATCGAGCCGTGTGGGATCGAAGGGGAGGGTGGAGGCTGAAGTGACGAGGTGATGGCCGAGGTTTCGCGTGTTCCGGTGATTGGAGACGCCGTATTCAAGACAATTTCTGGTGATGGGATGGTTGCCTGTTTCATCTGTGGGTCTCGATTTCAATCTGTAGCTCGCGCGTGTAATTCGCAGGTAGGGATCGAAAGTATGGGTGATAAGTGGTTTGCTGAAGGAATCATCAGAGGTCGGAGGCAGTTTTGGTGATGGTGTACGTGCACGGTGATTTCGTGCACGTCTTGGTGTTCGGGAAGATTGAGTCCCCGAGTATATACTCGGGTAAGGAGAGAGGTTGCCTCGGGTGAAACTTGGGTGCGTGAGTGTGTTCGCGTGCTACAGCAGTTGAAAAAAAAAAGAAAAAAAAAAGAAAAAAAGAAGAAGAAGAAGAAGAAAGGAACAGGTAAGAAGAAGGAGAAGGTGGGAAGGGAGAGTGACACGGGAAAGAACAGTGAAGGTCGCGAGTATTACTCGGGTAAATTAAGTAAATGTCCCCTGTTCTGTTTTTCTGAGTTTTAGAATTTAATTAAAATAAAAAAAAACAAAGCTTAAAACAAGTTAAATTAAAAAAAAAACTTGAAACTGGACCTGAATTTAAATAGAATTCTAGACTTTGAAATATAAACTAAGTTTTATAGATTTATATTTTAAAATTAAGTGAAATGTTCAAGTATACTTAAATTTGATTTTTACTCTTTTAAAAAAAAAAATCTTTATAATAAAATATTAATTCAACAAGTAATTTAAAGGATTTTAAAATTAGTTTTAACACTTTACTAAAGATAAATGAGGGTTCATTTTAAATCTTGGGTTTAAAATGAAATTTAGGAAGGTAAGTTTGAAATAAAAAGGTTTCAAACATATTTGCAAATGATATTTAAATCACTACTAAGAATGAGTTCACCTTAAATTTAATAAAGATTGAATGAATTGTAATACATTAATTATTAAATTAGTTGGAATGGATAATTAATGTTTTGAATCAATTTAATTAGTAATTGTAAGTTTAATTTTATTAATTAAGGTTTAATTTCTTAAATAATTAATTAATTGGTTAATTAATTATGTAATTGGTTTAAAAGAATTGATTTAAATTGATATGATAAATCGAGAATACTTTAATTAATTAAGGTGATTGATTAATTTATCCATATCAAATGATTTGTAATTAATTAATCAGAATTTGATAAATAAATTCATAAGTAATTAATTTAACTGGAAATAAATTGAATTAAGTAGGATTAAACGATTAATTAATCCTACTTATAAATGATTATTGAATGTTAGCCCTACTTATGAATGATTTTATTGTATGAGATGCTTTGAATTGATTTTCCTATCTGATCTGTGACACTTTATTTTGTGGATTGAGCTGTGTATGATTATTCATTTATTATCTGTGAATCTGTGAATGAGCAATAAGCGTCATGTTATATCGCTTATCAACTATATTTCTGTGTTTTAATCTGTGATGATTAAATGATGATTGCACTAATTGTGTTAAACCCTGGACCACACTTATACACACACAAATATGGATTTCACGAGGAAATCGATTGAGTCACAGATTTTTGAAATAGTTTTAAATTTGAATATTTGAATTCAAATGTTTTGGAAATGGATTGGGTTTAAAGTGAAAAGCTTTTGAAATGGGATTTCATAGATGAAATTTATTTTGAATAACTCGATAAAATATGAAGTTGAATAATTTTGATTTGAACTTAAATTCAAGATTTGAAATTGAATTCTATGATTTAAAACTAGGGATTAAAAATGTTATACCTGTTATATATGGGTTAAACTATTTTAAAAGTATTGATTTGGGATGTGAATAGAATTCAAGGGCTTTAACTCATGTAAATATAATTGGATTTTTTCTAAAACGAAACTGTTTGTTTTCAAAATAAAAGCTTTCACATGAGAAATGAACGTCCAATTTGTGTTAAAAAGAATTTCAAGTTTGAAAATGAAGATAATTTCCAAGTTATGAAAACGATTTGAAAGCTATAAGTTGAATCTTGACTTAAAGATTCAACAAGTTAATCGAATTTTGAAAACTATGAGTTAAATCTTTGATTTAAAGATTTAACGAGTTAATCCAATTGGAATGGAAATTGTTTTGAAATCTATGAATTGATCTTTGTGAAATAAATCTTTTTGTAATATAAAGATTTGAAATGGTAATTGGTTTAAACCATTTGAAGAAAAGTTCTGGGTTTTAAGTTGTGACTTAATTGAAATCCCAATATCCATATGTTTTTAAAATACCGCGCTCACTGTTCGGTTTAGCCGGGAGATGACCTTTGTGTCATATATCCCATTTCGAATATGTGATATGTCGTTATGGATAGCATTTGAAGACCGGTGTTGAAGACCGGATATTTTTGAAAGCGAAAGGACAACTCATCGAATGTCTTTGCATCGACTGGTCCCCGGTATAGAGACTCCATATGTGATGGGAAGTCCGAACGTGATTAGTGAATATCCGGATTGCAAGGACTTCTTTGTAAGTGCCTTCGGTTCTGTTCGAGCCTGGAACAGACTTGTATGGATTGTATGTCTGACATTACAAATTGAGATATAAAGCCGATTTCTTTCAAATATATTTCTGTTGGTGGCGGAGAATTTATTCTTTTAGCTTAACACCCTTCTCTGAGACGTACGAGCTCAGAGGTTATATAGTTGAATGTTATCAGCGATATATTCCCAATTTGGTAATGTGACATGCTGAGTGTTGCTGTGAAATGTTCATTGTGTTGATTATTTGTGATAGGATCATTTGTTTGATCGTCTATCTTTGTGATCATTTCTATGATCATTTGTTGACCCAAAGCATGGTTTTTGTATAAAGTATGTTTTTGTGGACGTGACTTCGTCGAGCCTCACACCTCGGGAATGGTCAAAACAGAAAAGATGCAGCAAGGTTATGAGGGGTAGCGCCCTTTAGGATATGTGCATTTCCTTCTGGAAAAGGGTGGTATCATGGTATGGAGCCCAGATACTTACTCATGTTGAAAACACTTTATGATTGTGTGAATTGATTGCGAGCGCTCGGTGAAAGGTCCCAAAGGACTGGGGGATGGCATATTCGGTCAGTTGTTACTCAGTTAGGGGTAACCCGGCCTTGTGTTGGCAGAGATCTGGTTTGGTTCTCGAGGACGTCCATCCAGAGGCGTTCTCATGTGGCAATGGGAAGTTCCTTGGCCTGATCATTCGTTGGAAATCCAATTCCCAATACGAAACCTTGTACGGTATTAGTTGTAGAACCTGCCATTTACTTATGGTGGTCACCACTGTTTAGATGGTAGCTATAGTAGGCATACGATAATGGTCGTATGTTGGCTAAGATTTATATTCTACTTTCGAAATGAATTTTTCCTACACTATGCACTAGTAATAATATCAAATGTTTCTTTTTAATGCGTATCAAGCATCTTTGACTATCATAAGGAGAAATCTCCTCCGATTCTGCGTTTGCATTGTGTGTGTGTGTGCGGGAGGCCTTATGGTAGTCTCATTTTTAAAAATCATTGCGAATTGACTTTGAAAATCTTTTGTTGAATGTTTTAAAAGATAAACTGTTTTTGTTGCTCACACCAGTCCCACGACTGATCCAGAGTTTATTGTTTCTTTCCTAAACTCTGGGTGCTCATTATTTTCTACACGAGCAGTCTAGAGTTGGGTTTTACAGATAGTTAGGTTCAGTGAATTATCTGGAGTTAGTTCAGTCTTTGGATCACACCAGTCTTGCTCAGCTTGGTGCATCGTTATTGGGAGTTCGAGCTATTGCTGGATTGATTCTTGGAAATGGAGTTGCAGGTCTCGGAGTTCTCTTTTGAAGACTATCTTAGAGTTATATTGTTCCGCTGCTAGTTGTCATCTATTTTCTTTTCCGCTGCTATTTATTGTATCATATATCTGATGTATATTGATATCTATTGGATCATCTGTTGTATCAGATATTGTATCAAAGCTGTATATCAATGTATTATTCTTTTTTTTTTCGCTGTGTTATTTACTTAATGTTGTTATAAGCTCCGGCGAATCGGATTTGAACGGTCGAATCTATGGCATTCGAATACGATATGAAGTATGGATGTCGATTTTTGAGCGGGCAAAATCCGCGTCGTTATACCAAGACTATAAATCTAAAATGTAATCCCACGATTTTTTATTCTAAGGCTGATGATTTTAGACTAATCTTATCCATGAGTATCCTAGGTATAAGTCTAGCTTTCTTTTAACCTTAGTTGTCAAGCTTTAGATATATGCACACATGGCTCATCATATATGCATGGGCATTCACACACATACACACATACCATATGCATGCTTGTATATATATGTTTCTTCCTCCTTTTCTCTTTTCCTCTTTTTTTTAGGAATCGGTACCGATCCTTGATTTGGGGGTCGGTACCGCCTCCTTACTTGGAGAATTCTCTAATTGTTTGCCTAAGAATACGGATCGTGGATATATAACTTCACTTTTACTCCTTCACCCCCTTACCTATTTATTTGCTTTCGATTTAGAACTCTCGAACTACCACTATTAACAATTCCTTATTCCTAAATTGAGATCCACCATTTCCTATCCTTGCTCATCGCTGTCGCCGCTCATCATCGCCTGCGCTTAACGTTGCTACTTCATTGCCTCGATCAGATCCGCCTTCACCAGCTCGAATCTCAGCTCAATATCTCTCTTTCATTTCAACTGATCCTTAACCTTAACTCCACGCCTAACAAAATTAGGAAGGATGATGACCGTTCGTATACAAATGGACATGGAAAGAACTCGCAATCATGGTTCTTAAGGTCGGTAGGGATGAAGAATGAAGGTGAGGTTTGCCTAGTTATGGGAATCGTGGGGATCGGTGCCGATCCCCATACTTAGGTAAAAATTTTCTACTCCAAGCCTGGCAACCAAAATTTACCTTGGAGTTTCACACTAAATTTTCTCTTCATCTCGAACTCTTTCAAAGCATCGTCGATAACATTAAGCAAGGCGGGATGGTCGGCGATCATGGTCACGTCAACAGTATCTAAACTTCAAAATGAACTGCTAAAATAAATAATTAAATAACAACCGATATTCGAATTGCACTACACTGCACCATATTACACTAGAATCCATTTTAGCATGGGGGGATGGTTTGTAATTAATCTTCTAATGTCGATTATCTATCAAGAAATTTATAGAGAAAGACCAAAGACGTTCCAAGCATCTGAGTGCTCAGACTACAGATGCTTTGCCTTCCAAATATATCGAATCGGACGCAGAATCGAGCTCAGCTACAACTTTTTAGGCGCAGTAAACTCCTAATCAATAAGAGCAGTAACCAGAAAGTCCTAGCGTTGATCGAAAAGAAATCTAGAGAATTCGGAAGTAGAGCAACAGATGCCCGAAAATCCAATTGAACCGGTAGAAGGGCCTCAAATAGATCCAACACCCGATACTCTTGAAGATGCAGTAATACTGAATAACCCAGTCGATTCTGTTCCTTCCAGAATTGGTAAGGGATTTCTTCGGAGGATATGCAGTAAGCATGGCATTCCATTTGACGATGTCTTGGCACCATCTCGTGACAAGAGGGCTCACGATCCTCTAGAAGGGTACATAGCTTGCAATAGATACACGTGTCTGGTAAGTTGCGTCTTGCCATTTAATCAACTCGTTCGTCCAGTCTTGAACTTTATGAGACTGGCTCCTACATAGCTGCATCCAAACAGCTACATTTTTCTTCTGAGCACTTATCTAGTTTTCTCTGAGCATTTGAACCGAGTGCCTGGCGATGAAGAAATCCGATACATTTATAGTTTTAAAAGCCGTATGGAAACCCTTCTCTTATTTACTTAGAGCCGATGAGAGGCTACAACATTGTATCCGGGGCTTGGAACAAGCTGAGTTACTTCAAGGCTGAATGGTTCTATGTGCGCTGTCCACCCGTGTTCGCTTATAAATGGATATTCGGACTTAATTTTTATTTCAAACATCATCCGTGTATTTTCCTTATAGCCCACATACTTAATTTACTTTTACAGCTGTATAGATGTTCCAACGAAGCCCAATAGCGGATCACTTTCGGATGTCGTTAATGCTCTCATGGCAGTCCCAGCCAAGGATAGGTATATAAGAACCATATTAACGGATAAGAATCTCCTCTCTCATGGCTTATTAGAGGAAGGCTGCAACAATGGCATTGTTCCAATTGTCGACAATGAGGAGGAGGAGGAGGATGATGATGATAGCAATCCCCCTACAGGAGGCGAAGTCAATCCCAAGCTGCCCCCATCTCCGAGTCCTCGGGCTGGAGCCATAGAAGACATGGAACTAGAACACGAAGGCGTCGAGCTAGGAAAAATTATTAGAAAAGGCGGTGAGTCTGACCAAAGTAACATTGAAATGGACCATGGATCTTAGACCGAACAACCCAGAGATGACCCACCGCCTGCTTAAAAAAGAAATTGATTGTGAGAATTTTGAAGTCGTAGACTTCCACTCGGTCTCCACCAGTCACAAGTACGGAGAAGACTCCATATATTCCTTCAATAGACACGTTTTCCAGTTTAGGTCCTATCCCTTCAGAGTTCTGCTCTTTTGATGTTGGTAAGGTTGGCATCGGTGATATCGGTTCTTCGATCCTCTTCGAGAAGGACATCATTCCAACTGGTATGGGAGAGGTTACTCCCATGAGTAAAGCTCAAGCACATGGTCCGTCGAAGGACACTAGGACACACACATGTGCACTATACAACACTCACACTTTACCCCATGTCCTTACCCATTTGATCTAACCCATCACTGTTTTCTTTACAGGTTCGATAGATAAAAGAAAGCATTTATTTTGATCCTTGGAAGAGAAAGCTTATTAGGTTCAGCGCCCTCGGTCAAGCTCATACCATTAAGGGAGTGGCTGAGACTATGATTCTAGCTATCGCTCCAACCGCGATAGAGACGACCGGGATAGGAGTAGTTTCGACATGGATCATTCTTCTCATTACTCTGCTTGAGCGCCGACCAAGATCTTGATCACCTCCTTTTAGAAGCCTAGAAAAGCAGCTGACCACTGTGATGATATTCCACCGTCTGACTCTTCTAGAGCTCCACCACCTACCTCTGTCCCTTTATAATCCATGAAACTATCTCACTCTAGTTGATCTTTTGAGCGCAAACATCATAAGAGTAGCTTCGATACTTTTCATCATAGGCCGGGCTAAGGAAGTGATGTTGCTCCAACCATTACATTGGAGCAACAGATAGACACTATGTGGCGGGTGGTCGAGCTTAAGAGCGAATTCACTAACATCTGCTGTGATGGAGTTAAGTTCTTGCTAAACTTAGAGAGAATTCATGTTGAAGTCCAATAGAGGGCCATCGACTATACGATCGATGTCCATAATCAGTACAATGAATGGGCGAAGCTGGCTGAAAAGATTTCAAAAGTTTTAAAACATAGGCTGCAAGAGATAGAGAATTAGAAACTCATTGTGGCTAAGAACAACTGAATCATAGCCGCTTTCGATACCGAGCTCGAGAATTCAAAAAAATCTCAAGTCGAAGCAGAGAAGAAGTCCGAGGAGGCCGTTAAAGCAATCGAAGCAGAGAGATCCAACATTTAAACAAAATCAAGTAAGTGCATCATCATAACCACGAGCTTGTAATGGAAAGAGATGCTGCTAAGAGGAACACATCTAAATTGAAAACCAAATTCGAGCGTGAGATCAAGGAAACGATGAAGCATAGAAGATTGCTCAGGATGCATGTGACGAACTAGTCGTTGTCAGGATTGAGAGGGATAATACACTTGAATAGGTCAGGATGTTGATGCTCTCGTCAAGAGAGAAGTTGAGACTGTAGTAAAATAGGCTAAGGAGTGGGTAGAGGAGTAGGCGACGAAGAAGTTTGAGCCACTGATCACTCAATACAACACCAATGTGCTTAAATTTCAGAATCTAGAGTGGTTTAGGGAAGATTACCCATTGACGCTGTCTGTGCTCGGGAAAGAGTCGTCGAGGAAGAGAAAGAATTTCTTAACAGTGATAACATTGATATGGAGCAGTTCGAAAACGAGATTTTGAAGGGAGATGAGCCCAAAATCCTCTATGACAACAAGCATCTTATTCATCTGGAACTTGATGCAACCTCTCAAAAAGAGTTAGGCAAAGGTTCCGGCTCTGCGCATCATGATGCTACAGCTGGTCAAACTCCAAGGACTCAAGCTGCTCTTAATTCCACCGTTGATTCCTCTACCAATGCTGGTTATGACCTAGAGAATCCGCAGCTCCAGAAATCCACTATTCTCTCTCTTACCCTCAAGTTCGACAGCACTCCAGCTCACGCGGAAGTTCAAACCAAAGAAGATATCTCATTGACTTATTTTCCAGAGAGTTGATGTGTCGTCGGTCAACACCATTAACCTCCTTCATTGTATTTTTTTTAGCTATTGGTCAGCCTGCAATCACTCCACTTACTCCCAATGTTTCTCAACTAGGGCCAAAAATATCGACGAACGGTGTCTATTACTGTCATGATCTCGACAACAATTCCTAGCATCCAAGTTTAAGAGACCTCGAGCTTTGATGAGTGCATGCAGACGCTTTGTTGGAATAAAGAAATGATGAAAATTAGGGGACTCAAGCTGTCGAGTCCCCCCATCCGTGAACTTGAGCAAAAATTTGGACATATATCCTCCTTGCCAGTCAAATCAAGCAGTAGCAAATAGAAATTTTCCATCCTCTACTATCGATCGCATTGCCTGAGAAAACCATTTTCACTCCAGTTTATATTACTCCACCTGGGGGTGCTCAAAGTATGTCGATAGTGTGTTCACAAAGCATCCCGATCTCTATTCCTTCGCCCAGAAGTGGCCAAAGTGCACCTGCTGGATCTTTGCAAAACACTCCCTCCAAAGGCTAAGGCAGTAAAGGAAGAGGTTGAAAGAGGCAAGGGGAGAGCTTGAGCGAAGTCTTCTTTGGATCTAAGAAGAAAAGGAATTCCAAAAAGAAATAGTCGGTTTTTTCCGTACATAATCTTTTTGTTTGTTGGCCAACTTTGTTCAGGTTTGGCCCTCCTTTATTACTTTTTCAATTTTGGTGTAAATCACTTGTACTTAGCTTTCCTGATTTGACGTCAATAATAAGGAATTTTTGTTTTGTACAAATCTTTGTTTAAGCTTTCCTAAGTACTTAAGAAATACGATGTCCATTCAATGTACTTGCGGTTTATCTCCTTGTATTGATTGTTTTCAGATCAATTCTTTAATTCATTATGTAATTTGCGAACTTGCATCGTTCTAGTGAATGTAAAGAAATCCTTAGGGTAAACCTCTTAAAATTGTGGCTTGAGTATCCTTTTCCCGGATAATAAGTTCCAACCATGCCAAACTTAGGGAGCGAGCTTAAGTTAACTACTTAGAATCATAGTCTCCACATCCTCATCCAGGATGTTAGCATTCGATCATGCCTAGCTCCAGGAATTGGCTGAAGGCTTACGAATTAGATCATGTTTTATTCTGAGCGTAAACTCACTTTTCTACCTATTCCGAGCAAGATGTTTAGGATCAGACGGACTTGTCACGTCTGTTTCCGTTCATATTTCTTCCCCCAGTCCGGGGATGAGAGTTAAGCAAGTGATCAGTCGTATTATGCTCTTCTTGATTTATACTCCTACACACCATCCGAGGGTAGGAGTTGGTTTTAAGAATGGTTGTGCCATATTCGGTTCTAAGCTTGTGCTCTTGCTCCCAGTCCGAAGGAAAGAGCCAGTTTGCGGATGAATGTGCTTCATCTAGCCTAAGTTTATACTCCGGCTCTTACTCTCGGAATGAGAGTTAGAGTACGGAAGCTTGTATCACATCCGATATGTGTTTATACTTCTGCCTTCAATCCGAAGGCAAGAGTTATGATGCAGACAGTCATATCATATCCGGCTTATGTTTATACCGTGGCTCCTTCTCCAGGAGTGAGAGTTAGAATGTAGACAATTAAGGTATGTCCGACTTATGTTTATACTCCAGCTTCTACTCCGAGAGCAAGAGTTAGGATGTAGATAGTTATGCCTTGTCCTGCTTATGTTTATATTTTGGCTCCTACAGCGGGAGAAAGAGTTAGGATGTGGACAGTCATGTCTTATTTGGCTTATGTTTATACTCCTTCCCCCAATCCGAAGGTAAGAGTTAGCTGATGTCAATCTTCGAACATCAAAAAGTAACTTCACTAGCCCAATCATGGCTCATAGAAGTTTGACCGGCACCTATCTCTAGGTACTTGCACACCTACATTAATCATATGCATATTCATTTGAGTTGATCAAGTCAAAAATCTTAAGAAACGGAGAGACAAAATTTCCGACTTGAAAGATCATTTTATTTGATTAAAGAGGAAAAGTGACAAAGTTCTGTCTTATTACATAGCTCTATCCAGTTATTTAAAAATTTGTTCTCTAAGTGAAATAGCGTCGTAGATGCTTGTTATTCCATGAAAGTGTCATCTCCAAACTTTTCCTCTATTGCGTACGGACCTCCCAAAGTCGGGCCCAAGTTCTTAAGGCCAGAGAAAATTCTTTTGAGAACCAAATCCCCTACTTCAAAGGTTCGACTCCTAACTTTAAGGTTATAATATCTTGCGACTTGGCGTCTATGCGCAGTTGCTCTCAACACAGCTTCGGCCCACTTCTCATCGATCATATCAAGAGACTCCAAAAGGAGTTTCTCATTCATTCGGGGATCGTAGTGAGTCACCCGATAAGAAGGTACTTCTAGTTCGATCAATATTATAGCCTTTGGTTCGTATGCTAAGGAGAATGGAGAATGCCCAGTCGCTGACTTATGGGTAGTTCGATAAGCACCGAGTATTAACAAAAGCTCATCGACCAACTTGAATTCGACCTTCTCCAATCATTTCTCAAGAATGGAATTGATAATCTCGTTCATAGATTCAACCTGTCCATTCGCTTGAGGATGTGCTATCGCTGCAAATCTCTTCTCTATGCGGTGTCAGCGACAGAAATCCTTAAATTCCATGCTATCGAATTGGGTTCATTATTAGTAACGCTTGCTTGTAAATTAATCAACAGTCACGATGGCGTTCTTTGTGGCACCTTTAGATATCGGTAATGCACCAATAATATCAATACCCTAAACTGCAAATAGCCAAGGCCCGACCATTTGGATTATTTCCGTTGGCGGGGCCTTTAGAATTTTATCTAATCTCTAGCACATGTCATATCTTCTGGTGTAGTCAGCTGCATCTCAATTGACTATCGATCAGAAATGCCCGTAATGAAGGATCTTCTTTGCCAGGGTCTTCCCCCCACTGTAGTCACCATAGGCCCTTTTATGAACTTCTCTCAGAACTTGTTTGGCCTCATCATGAGTGACACGCTATAACATAGGGATAGAGTAACCCTTCTTAAACAGTATTTCTTCTTGCATGATATATCTCAAAGCTTGTCGAAGGATTTTCCATCGCTCATTCCTTCTTTCTGAAAGGATTCTTTCCTATAAATAATCTCAAATCGGAGTTATCCATGATTCCCGTTCAGGCTTAGGCTCCAAAATCCAATTGACATCCATCATGTCGATGCTCGGAGCTAAAAGGACTTCCATTGGGACCAGGCCCATGAGCTGGGCACCTCCTGAACTAGCCAACTTTGCAAGTGACACATCCTTTTCATTTTCTTTGGGAATATGAGTAACCGTGTAATATTCAAAGTCGTCAGGCAACTCAAGATCCTGGTTTAAATAGGAGCTAGCCTTGCTCCTTTCACCCAATATAATTTTCTAACTTGGCATACTACCAGCTTGCAGTCACAGAGAATGTGTAAAGTATTTATTCCCAGTTCCTTAGCGATCTTAAGTCCTATAATCAAGGCCTCCTAATCAGCTTCTTTATTTGTTGCTGGAAAGTCAAGTTTCAAGGCATAAAAAATTAGGTGTTCTTTGGGAGTGAAAAGTACAACTCCAGCACCATAACACCAATAGTTAGATGCACTATCCATGTACATCTTCCTTCCAACTTCCTTTTCTCCAGTGCTTTCTGGAGGATCATCTCATGCGGTGAATTCAACTATGAAATCTGCTAAAACTTGACCATGGATTTCTCTCCAAGGGTAATAGGTGATATCATACTGACTCAATTCAATGTTCCATTTTAACAGCTTTTCGAAAGTTTAAGGCCATTATAAGACTTGTCATAATGGCTGGTCGGTAAAGACATAAATTGGATGAGCCTGAAAATAATTGCGGAGCTTTCTCGAAGCGATCAACAGACAATACACAAGCTTTTCCAGTCTTGGGTAGTTTCTTTCTGCTCCTGTCAGCTGCTTGCTAATATAGTGGATCGTCGCCCGATGCAAGATTCCTCACGCCCGTGTGCGGCGCTCAGGGCGTGTACCCGCAATGTAAGATATAAGAACAAAACCTTATTACCCATCGACTTTGAGAGAAAAGGAGTTCTTTCCAAGTGATCTACAAGAGATTGGAATGCGTATTTGTAGGCTTGATTCCACTCAAATTTATCTTTCCCTTCTTGATCAACTCGAAAAAAGGGATGCATTTGTCAACTGCTCTGGAGATGAACCGACTTAGGATGGAAAATTTCCCGTTTAAACTTTGGACCTCCTTGATCGTATTTGGACCTTAGATCACTATCAATGCCTTGATTTTCTATGGATTGGCTTAAATTCCACGAGAGTTAACAATAAAATCTGGGAGTTTTCCTGACGCAACACCAAAAGAGCATTTCAAAGGATTGAGCTTCATCTCGTATTGTTGGGGGACATCAAACATCTCTGCCAGATAATCAACGTGATTTCTCAAACATGATGACTTCACAAGCATATCGTCCACGTAACTTCCATTGATTGTCTGATTTGGTACTTAAACATCCGGTTCACAAGCATTTGGTAAGCTGCTTCTATATTTTTTAATTCGAAGGGCATGACTAGATAGCAACGGAGTTCGAGGTCAGTGTGTGTTCTTGATCTGGTACGTGCATCGAGATTTGATTGTATCTAGAGTACGTGTCCATAAATGAAAATAACTTGTGGCCAGCATTTGATTCCACCAACTGATCTATCCTTGGAAGCGGAAAGCTGTCCTTCGCGCGTGCTTTATTTAAGTCAGAATGATGGATGCATGTCCTCCATTTCCGATTTTCTTTCTTCGCCAAAACATGGTTTGATACCCAATAGGTATAACGCATCGTGGATGAACCATTATCCTTTAGCATATCCACTTCTTCTTTAAGCGCACCAGATCTCTCCGGACCTAGGCTGTGATGATTCTGCTTCATAGGAATGCATTTAGGATTTATGTTTAATGCGTGGCTCGCTATGCTGGGCAAGATCCCATGCATATCTGAATGTTTCCAAGCAAACACATCCTGGTTTTCCTGGATAAAACCAACCAACTCCCTCATCACCCCAGTATCGAGCTGAGATCCGACCTTTAAGACTTTACTTGGGTAATCCTTACTGATTGAAATATCGATTGTCAACTCAACGGGAGCTTCTTGTCCGGCCTTTGGCTTTTTTCTTTAGGTCATGTCATCGTAGAGCCGACTTGTTTGCCCAAGCCGGGGGTCAGCAGGTAGTTGCTATGTGTCCAAAGCCTTTATGCAGAGAACCTTTCTACACTCTTTTCTTTCTCCTTACGCCTTTTTTCCTTTTTATTTGGCGACATAGCACTTGCGGCCAGCCACTTGGCTCCATGCACAATCCCTACTCCATTGTCGGTAGAGAATTTCATTGTTACACTAAGGAGCGATGTCCACTTAAAATTCCGCTAGGGCCAGTTGGCTCAAGAATGCGTTGTAAGAAGAATAGATATCCAACACTAAGAATGGCATGACCCACACTCGCTTGCGGTCGCCTTCACCAAGTTCCACCGATATTTCGAAAAACCCAATGGCTTCAGTAGCCATCCCGTTGAACCCCTGTATACGAGACTATATGGCTTCAAATCTCTCTCCTCTAACATCATTAGTGTCGTAAGATTTTTTGAATAAAATATTGACTGAACTCCCACAGTCAACAAACACTTTTCTTATAATAGAAGGACTAATCACCGCTGAAATTATGAGTCGGTCAATTGTTGGAGCCTCGACTCTGCCAACATCCCTATTTCGAAAAACAATGTCGCTTTTTATAGTTTGAGATTGTTTTACCAGAGCTCCATCGTCGACAGCATAGCAACTTTCATTCTCAACATGCTTTAGGGCTCCAATATATCTATCTTCAGAAAGCTCTTATCGGAAGGATGAGGCCCACCGATGATCGTGTTTATCACGAACCGTTTTTCTGGATGCTTAAATACTTAGCACCAGGCTCAGCTTGCCTTCGCTAGGAACACGACCCAAGGGCACTAAAATTTCCATGCTCGCCGTCTTGCGAGGCTTTCACATATTGCTGCAATTTCTTTTTCCTTACTAATCCTTCAATCATGTCGCACAAGTGCCTGCACTCATTAATATTATGACCATGAGTCTTATGGAATCTGCCAAACTTGCCCAACTTCCTCTCCTTCTCAGTTGACTCCCTAGGAGCCGACTTCCAATATAGTTTGGTATTCTGAGTAGCCACATATATGTTTGCTGTCGAATTGTTCAACTATGTGTAATGTCATATTTGGGACCTCTGAAACAACTCATGTTATTTGACTTTCCCTTCTTTGCCCCATCATTATTTTGTTTTCCTCCTTTGTTCAGATGACCATCTTTCACATAAACGTTTCTAAAGCTTTCTCTAAATTGGTTTACAACAAAATTACTCTGAATTTTCTCATTTGAACTTCCAACGTCAGTTCTTCGTGGACGCTTACGGGCATCTCCCGACGTAGCTACTCATTAGCTTTCCTATAGAAAGCTTCCATTGTCGATGGTTGCTTTCTTTCTATCCATCACCAAAATCTATGTTGGGATGAACTCCTCTATAAAGCGCCATCAACACCATATCCTCTTTTAGATCCGTTATTTCCGTTACAGCCATGTGGAATCGATTTAAATAATTCTACAACGACTCTCCTTCAGCTTGATATACATTGGACAATGACATCACATGCTTTGGACATGAGGTATGCAATGGAATATCTCCATAAATTTCCATGACAATCCAGCAAAAGAAGATATGGACCTCAGGCGGAGCCGAGTGACCCACATCGTAGCTAACCTTCTAAGAAAATTGGGAAACAACACTTCACGGCATCCGAAGCCCTCGCTGAATCCATATGCCATTCATCTCTTAATAAGTGTTGCCTATGATCCACTACACCATACAACTTAACTGCCATACCGAGATGCGAAAAATTTCCACGGTCTTAAGCCATGGCAATTTTACCATGACCATGAGTCGTGGTAAAATAATTTACCACGGTTAAAGACCATGGAAATTTTGGAACGGGGATACACTGTGCCAAACTTATATAAAAAAAGTTCACCCCTCCCCTGTGTACCCAAATCTCAACATATTTTCACCCTCTGTAACAAATAGAACTCCCCTTCATATCAATCGATCCTCTCCTGCGCCCTTATTCTTTTTCACCCAAATCGACCAATGTCTTGCGTAAATCGAAAAAAGTCTAGAAAATAGAGATTGATCAACGTCGACACTGGTTTCACCAATTATTGCTTAAATATAAGGTTAAACTATTCTCGGTTGTTTATTTTTATTAAATTAGTAATTATATTTTATTTTCTGACAAGTTTGATTTTGTTTAACCATAAACTTGTTTAGTTGATCAATTATGTTTGATTTTGTGTATATGTAACTATGATATGCTCGGATGTTGTTTGCGGCGATAAACAGGAAAGACAAGTCCTTATCAAAATGGTGTAATATAGAAAACTAGAAAAATGATATAACCTATATATTTACAAAACTGTTGGATATAATTGCATCTACGACATATAATTAAAATGGAATATGTGACATGTAGTTCTAATTGCATCTTACTGATGCAGTTTAAAACATCAACGGTTTTTAAGCTTTTCAAAGACTTTGGAGGAAATTTTTAAAAAATTTAAGTTAATTCTAAGAGATGGGATAAAAAATTGATTTATATGTTTGTATGCTGAAAATCAATCATTGATATGCTATTTATATAAATATTTGATTTTTTCCAAAAAAAGTTTCAATGCTAAATGCATAATTTCTATCATCAGAAATATTTTGAGTTTGTTGATGAAAACGGTTCATAAATCTAATATTTTTGCAAAAAGTTATTGCACTTTGGAATAATACTATATTTAAAATTAGGTTTGAAATATTTACAGAAGTGTGACAATAGTGACTATTAATGAAGGAAATGGACGGAAAAGGACTTGATATACTAATAAATATGTAGGAATGATGTTTTGTATATGATAATTAATAATAGGGACTTTCATATATTTGGTTGATATTTAAAGCGGATGCATTTACAAACTGCTCAAAACATTTACCCACCCATATATGTTTATCAGGTTGAAAAAATGATAATTTGTCGGGTATTGGAATAATGCTTGGCTTCCCTTTATTTTAGTAGCAGTCGAAATTTATGTGTTTGATTAAAGGTTATATGCTCCTGGCGTATGTAATTTGTGTTTCCAAAATTTTACTTCAAGAAATTTTCTCTCCATCTCATCCAAAAAGCAAAAGATAAAAAATAAAAGAGAAAGTAGTTAATCTTGGCACTGATTCAGTACCAAAAATAAAAAATGAATCTTTTTAACTCCCTCACTATTAAACTTTCTTCCTTACCTTTATTTATAGTTAAGCAGAATATAAAATTTGTAGTTTTTCCTTCTATTACCATTGTTACTTATTTTTCCATGACTTTATATAGGATACTGAATTTCATTTTAATAAATATGACAATATTTTTCCTATCTATTGATATCTTACTATACTAACAGTACATTCAGTTGAACTGCTTACTTTTTTGGCTTACTCTATAGGACCTTGGAAATTGTTTATAATTTTTCCTTTCTAAAAATAATGAATATTTTCCTTAATATGCTAAAATTTTACTAATACACATTTCATAGTGAATAATAATTACACGTTGATTCTTCTGTTATTATCTTTGGCAAGCATAGAATGGTATGCATTTTTGAATCTAAAGTTCACATATTGTATTCCTAAAGAATTTATTTTATCTATTTTTATTATGTGAAATCTACAATAATATTGTATCAATATATAGAGTTGGCTTCCTGTATATACTACTTACTTTTAGTTTTTATATTATGTAACAGGTTGTTATGCTTAAACATCCTTTTTATACTATGTTTTAGATTATTATGTACAACACTTATTTTTTAATATTTTGTAATAGGATCATCATTAAAATATATTAAAAAATGAAGCTCATTGCTTAGTACTAACCCTGTGAATATATAATCATTACAATAGAAATTTCATAATTTGAAAATTTATTATGTAAGTTTTGGAAGTTCTAAATATAGTATGGACATAGAAAATACAATATAAATAACATGATTCTTGAACTTGACTATCTAATGTCCAGAACTATAATGGGATAGGTTTACCTAGGATAAAGTTTTATGTTAAGATAGGCCACACTTGAAAAATTTATCTTCTCTTAGAAGAAGGAGAAAAAGAACCTCGTCAACTTGGTGAAAACATTATATATAGGACCCTCCATGTTTTTGTAATATATTTTCCTTATACTAATTAGGTTCCTCCAGCAATTACTTCATGATTTTTTATTATTGTTTCCTTGGGTTTTTTGTTGTGTGTACAACTGTTAGTGATTGAAATTCCTGAAGGGAGGGGATACACTTATGTGGATATTTGCAAATATATCTGGAGAAACTATCAAACCATGAAGCAATAATAAAGAGTTCATATAATGTGCATTTATACACTACTACATAAACATGCTATGGCCTTGAATGAAGTGGTTAGCTTGCTGTGAGTCCATGACTACTGTTGAGTTAGGATAACTGTTAGTAAAATTGGAATGATTAATTTATCTTGGATTTACTTTTCAATGATAGCTACATTAAATTGTCCCTTTTCACGTTATAAAGCCAATGAGGACCTAATATAATTGTCCCCATTAAAAATTCTACAAGGAAATTAAACTAACTACTTTTTTGTTTTGAAATGGGGAGACACATATCACATGTCAATAAACATTCGAATCACACTTGCAAGTTTTGCACTTGTGACCTCTCGCATCAAAGCTGCATCACTTAACCACTTGGACAATGGTGCTTGTCATTAAACTAACTACTTTATTAAAGAAGTTAGTAGCCATCCAATCAGTTCTCACAAAGGCTAACATACATTGCAGTCAGTGTGTTTATTACTGGCACTTTCCATGCCACATAACATACTATCAAGCATATTGTTTAACATAAAATAGTGATCAATATGTAAATGTATTTTGGTTTTTACTTTTCTATGTTTCCAATTGATTATTTTTTATTTATTAACTATAGAAAGTGTATTTGAAGTGAGTATTAATACACACAGTAAAGCTGAGTTTAATAGCTGCTGGATTGCGAATTTTGCTAGAGTGGAGATTTTCAAGTTAAGTGCATGATGCTTTTTAGCATAAAACCTCTTAATTTAAAACAACCAAACCTTATATCCATGAGGCATGTAATAACATAAATTATGAAATATTGAAACTAACATCCGTGTCATTGGCTCAGGCTCTGTACTAGTGTGTATACACACACATACATATACATACACACGACCTTTGTGGAATTACTGTTTTCGACCTTAACTTTTTCTTTTAATACTTTAACTAACTATATTCATTTGGATGCTTACTTCACTGGTTAAATTCATTCAGTGTTTCATTGCATTCATGTTTAAGTTTATATACATATATGTATATATGTATATATTAATATGTTTCCAACGGTCTGTAAATATTATTATACCATACCGTTCACTGTTTTTTCACTGATTCATTCACTGATATATATTTGAATATATGATTTTGTACTGTCATGAACCTGTATTTGTGGAACCTGTTGGTTGTGGCTGATTCATCTCCCTGCCTTGTTGTTCTGACAGGCTAAGAATTGTTGCGCTTGTTAGAAGTTTCTTTAGTCTTTCTGGAAGCTGATTTGTAGACTTCATAATCATCATACTTTGTAAGACCTTCAGATTTAGGTATGGTTAATTTTTATGCTTTGACTTACTAGATTTTCTAAATGAAGTTTTATCCTAATTAAGTTTTTTCTGGTTATTCTAATTCCTTATATTATATTTATGGTTTTATAGCAAAACCATTATGGGATAGATTATTTTCAGTTAGATAGTTTTATATTATGTTTTTTAATCTACCTTCCAGTCATTCCAACTAAATTATAATTTTTTATAATTTTCTTTTCATTTATTTTGTACTTTTTTTTATCATATGTGTAATAAAGCTATTACTGAAACTTTCTTATATGCATGCTCAATAATTGGTACATGTACATAATCTATTGCCTAATTGAATTGTTTTCTAAGGATTTGGGGTTTTTCCTTTTGAAGTTAGAACAAAATGTAATAGAGCGAATTGGGGTAGATTGACTTAGAGTTAAATTGTATAATGGGCAAAGTGTAACTAAACCGACAAACAATTATATTGTCTTAGAGTTAAGTTGTGTAAAAAGAATCCATATCTCTAGATAAATATTTATATTTTATACATTGTGTATGTTTGCATCACCTTATATTGCCTTTTTCTTTCATTTTTTATATACATTTGCATCACCTTATACATGAAATCATCAATCATTTTAATCTCTCTTTTCAATTTTTTTTATGGTGTGAAACGTTTTTGAATTTAGAACAGTTTTTGAACTATTTGGAGACCCTCATATGTTGCACATAGATCCTTGGATGAGTATCAAGCTATAATATTACTTCATAGACAATGATATGCATTTTAAAATTTGCATTTATATTATGCAAAATTAATTTTGAATTTACTAAAAATTCTTGCCCCAAACTGTTCTCTTATGCCAAACATATTCTTCATGGGGATATCTTTATCTATTGTATTTTTTTCATTCCACCGTTTCAAACAAATTTGTATCCATATTTTGAAACTCTTTAAATAAATACCATGCGCAGTGCCGTATTTGATTTGTTTCTCTTACTGCTTTGTGTAATCTTTTTTTGCATTTTGAAAAGATGGTATATCATCAGAACCAATCTGATAGCATCCTTACAGTATACCCATATTTGTTTTTGTGATTATGTTTACCTGGATGAGCATCTTAAATGTTTTCTTCTGCATTTAATTTGTAAATTTGACAACCAAAACCATGATTTAAGGGAGTTTGAGCAAAAATCTTTATTTTGATGTTATAAAAAAGGTTTTTGCATTAATAATTAAGTATTTGTTTTTATTTATTTTATTTTTTGCCTTTTCAAAATATAAACATTATCAAAAACTTGTGTTCTTCATATTTTTCTAGAAAAATATATATTTAGTTTACAAATTCCTTAATATATGCACTTCTGTTACAAATGACATTGAAATAACTTTTATTTTTAGTTGATATAAATGGTTAAAATAATAAAATGTTTATGTTGTCTTGGTTTGGACTTTGGAGGAAAACACGTCAGATTTGATGAGTGATAGGTTAAGGTTATTTTACATGAATCAAGTTCTATGCCCATCTAACATTAATATTTTGTTCCATTGCGCATGCTCTGTACACTTTGTTGCATGCTCACAATGCCAATCAGTACTTTGTCCCATTGGTCATGAAATAAGTTTTGTATGGATGATAGGTTAGGTTGGCTGTTGAGGATTTTTTGTTTGGTATTTGATTATTTTGATTTGTCTTTAGTTTAGGTGTTAAATTCCACTTAAATGTGAAGTGGATATCTATTATCGTATCTCAATTAAGATATTGAGTCAAATTTTTATTTGATTAGCAATTGATATGGCTTTGAACTATATGATGATTATGTATCTCAATTACGTACCAGTTATTAAAAATTATTACCCAGTTTTTTCTTTTTTGGTCCTTCGTCTCCTTTTATCATTCAAAAGAAAAAAAGGGAAAAAATGAAGAAAAACAAACAGAGAGAGTGAGAATTAGCAGTTTGAAAACATCATTGAAGTAGCTACTTTAAAAAACAACCTCATTGAATTTGTTTTGAAACGGTAAAAAAAGACCGTTTTACTTCACCGTGCGTCAAAACAACAATATCTTTTTCGTTTTAATAACCAAGCAGACCATGATTAAGTAGCCATTGCAAGTATTCTTGTTTTTTCTTTCAGTTGAACAAAGCACTATTGGGTGCATCTTGACTTGTTTTGTGCAATTTTTTTCTAGCTGAACAATGCATATTGAGTTTGATCTTAGGCCCTTTATAACCTTTTAATATCAATTGGATTTCACAAGTCAATTAAAGTATTTAATGCCATTCTTTTCCTTATATAATAATCCAATCCATTCATTAATTTTGTGAAATCTAATGGTGAATATTAAAGCCCTATAAATAGACTAAAACTGAAAGACCCATGATTGATAAAAAAACTTAGAAGTATCATTTTCCACGGTAACTTGAAAAGTTCAACAATCTGCTTTGCCTTAAGAATAAATCTGATAAGTAGTCCCTTTACTCTAAGCTAAAATGATCAAATGAGGACTAGGTAACTACATAAAAACATTCTATAGAATTCCATATGCTAATAATTTAGTCTTAGTTTATACCATTTACAAAATTTGCCAGCAACAATCTTGCTAAAATACTGACTGATTTATAATTTATCAGATGAAGTCTTTTTTATTGAAACATCCGGCTGATGTTGAATAAAGGCGCTTGTAAGTTGCTAAAGCGTGTAAGATACAGTTAACAATAGTTGGTGCAACAAATGTATCTATCCTACACATGAAATTCAAAGTGCATGATTTTTAGTTACACTTTGTCGGATTTTCAAAGAAAAGAGCTGAATTCCTCAATACATTTCACCTACTATACTACGTACTTTTCAAAGTTTCTTAAATTCATCAATACTCTTGTATACCTATATGTTAAAACTAATAGTTATAAATATGCACTATTTTATATATAAATTTCGAAAATGCTAGTTTTGCACATAATAATAATGTTTCCAACATGTATACAGATCCCAAATAGATACAAAATGAAAAGTTAAGGCTAATGTTGTGAAAAGTTGAAAAATGAAATCAAATTTAATAGAGGAGTGAATTTAAATCTTCATCAATCATATTGTTGTATATCATCTATGATATAGCAGAACAATATGTCGTCTAGTAAAGACAACAATGGATGAAAGAATCTGATCGAAGAACCACACGATACGTAGGAGTGTAGAAGTTTTTTAGTTTTTTGTGGAAAATGGTGGTGATAATGAAATCTATTCTTGTCCTTGCACACAGTGCTAAAATATAGAAATGAAGATTAAATTAGATAAGATTCATTATCATTTACTCAGATGGGGAATTGTTCAGTCATATACCATTTGGCATTTTCATGGAAAAGAATTGATAAAGAAGAAAAAACAATCTATTCGTCAAGGTATAAGTACTAATGGGGTTGAACATCCTAGGATGGAAGACTTGGTCAATGATGCTGATATATTTCATCATTTTCAACCTACTGGTCCATTTCCCGATAATATTGGGAAACCGTGTACGGTTGATGTTGATCGGCCGACCAATCAACGAAGATCAACGAAAGAAGTGTAAATCACTTTTTGATAGTGCAAAAGAGCCATTGTATCCTTCCTATCCTAAATGTATAACAACATTGCATGACATTGTGAAACTGAATAGCTTGAAAAGTCAATACAGCTTTTACAACAATGGTGTGACCGCACTCCTCGAATTTATAAAGGAGTTACTCCCTATAAGTAACACACTACCAATAAAGTACCCCAACATGAAGAAGATGATTAAAAAAGTTGGGATGGATTACAAGACTTATGATGCATGCATTAATGACTGCATGTTATATTGGAAAGATGATGCAGAGTTTCTCGTATAATTTGCAACGAACCAAGATATAAGACAACATTGAACGAAGAGAAAAGAGCTACCAAAGTACCTCAATAGACATTGACACATTTCCCTTTAATTTCTAGATTGAGGAGACTGTATACCATACCATGAATAGCAGATGCTATGACTTGGCATGCTTGTGCCAAGTCTGATTCAAATGTACTAATGCGTCATCCACATGACACTTCTCAATGGCAAGCTATAGATTGTTTTGATGAAACATTTACTACTAAACCATGAAATATCATGCTTGGAATAGCAAACGATGGTTTCAACCCACATGCGTCTCTAGCTAGTCGTTATAGTTGTTGGCCAGTAATTTTAATATCATATAATCTTCCTCCATCAATGTGTATGAAAAGAGAGTTCTCAGTGTTTACATTGTTGATTTTCAGGCCAAAACAACCAAGAAAGGATATCGATGTTTATTTACAACCGTTAATAGACGAGTTAAAGCCGTTTTGGAAAGGAGTCAATGCATTTGACTCATTTAATAATTCTGAATTCATAATGAGAGCTAGGATGTATTGGGCAATTCATGATCATCCCGCGCTCGGTACTTCATCGGGGTGCACAACTCATGAATATTTTGCATGTCCTATTTGTGGGGAAGATACTTATTATTAGTAACTTCCTGAAAGTAAGAAGACGTGTTACATTGGATATTGAAGATTTCTTCCTTCCCAGCACAAGTTTCGAGACAATAAGGCATACTTCAATAACGAACAAGAATATCGTCGTCCTCCATAGCCATTAAATGGTTATTAAGTTGAAGAAAAGGTATCTAATATCAAGACGAAAGTTGGTAAAAATAAACAAGAAAATGGTCGAAAACGAAAAAAGAAAAATGATTATGAAGACCTTATTAATGTTCCTGCATGGTATAGGAGGTCCACCCTCTTTGATTTTCCATATTGGAAAGCAAATTTGGCTTGACATAAGTTGATGTTACGCATACGGAAAAGAATGTCACTGAGCATCTCATTAGCACAATTATGGGTCATAAAGACAAGTCAAAAGATGACGTTAATACATGCAAGGATTTGAAAACCATGGGTATAAAACAAAAAATATGGGCGAGGGAAGATCATGAAACAAATAAAATAACTATACCAGAGGCAACTTTCACTTTGAGCAAAGAAGAAAAGATACAGTTTGCACCATTTTGAAAAACCTTAAAGTACCTAGCAAATTCTCTTCTAACTTCCATAACAATGTGAACATCAATCCCCCTAAACTAACAAATATGAAGTCGCATGATTATCATATTATAATGCAACAACTACTTCCGGTATTGCTTCAACATTCTTGTTCACAACATAAGGATCTGTGTAATGCTATACACCATATAAATCTATTCTTTAACATTCTGTGCTCAAAGGTGATCAACGAGGGACATTTTTTAAAAGCAAAGGCTAGCCTGTTAGAAGCAATGTGTATGTTTGAAAAACATTGTCCACCTGCATTTTTTGATATCAGCATCCACCTTATGGTTCATTTAGCCGATGAAGAATTGATTTGCATCCCTATTAGACATAGGTGGATGCATCATTTTGAACGGTAAAGTACCAATTTCATTTTTTTTCATCATCATTTGATTTAAATAGAACTGATTATTTACAATTGATTACCTACATAGATTGATGAAAACATATAATTATATGGACAATAAAGATATATTAAAGGATGTATTGCAGAAGGATATATTGTACAATAAGCTAGTTACTACTGCATGGAGTGTATGACAAAAGGAGGTGACGGCACCCATAAACATGCCAGTGAAGCATTTTTAGATGAGGATGATGAGTTTGCTGGTAAGATGCCTCTAGGTAGTGGTAAAGATATAACCTTAACCCAAGTGCAGTTTGAACATGTTCGTAGATGAGTCCTTAATAAGTATGATGGATTGGATGAATGAGAGAAGTAAGTTCACTTGTTTATTCCAAATTCTCACGATTATAAATTAACTCATATATATAAGTTTTGAAATGTGTTTATCGCAGGAGATATAACATCTATGTAAAAAGTACTAAATCTCAATCTCGAAGTAGGGTAAATTTTGTGGAAACTTATCAAAGTTTTACTCTTTGATTACATGATGAGGTATTTCATTTTCTTATGTATTTATATGTATTTAAATGGATCATACACTATCATGATCACGTTTTTCTCTTATTATGTTTTTTAGTTGGTGAAGACCAATGATGTTGATTCAACTCTTTGGCGATTGATGAACGGGCCGAAGTTTAAGGCACGTAGTTATATGAAGTACCAAGTGAATGGATTTACATTTTCCCTGAAAACTTACGAAGAACGGATGGTAACACAAGATAGTGGTGTTTGTATGAGAGCAATTACAACATTTAGAGCAAGCGGGAAGGATAAAAATTACAAGAAGCAGAAACAATGTATTACAGAATTATTCAACAAATAATTAAGTTGGATTACATTGACTTCAAGCAAACTGTTTTTATTGTGATTCGATAAAGGTCGAAAATAAGGTCATTAGTTAGAAGATAGATCCTATTTCAAATTTGATTACAGTTAACTTAGAGAAATTAAAGACAAATGATAGTGTGAATGATGAGCCATTTATTTTGGCATTAGAAGCGAGTCAAGTGTTCTACTCCAAAGATTCAAAAAATAATGGATGGTTTGTGTTTTTGCACACATCAAAACGGTTGACTATAAATGTGTATTATATTGACTTTTCTATTGTCTATCAATCTGCTTTTGAAGATAACAAAAAATTAAAAGACCTTACCAAATGCAGATGTCAATGTAAAATGTATTTCTTGGTTGAATTAAGTTGAATTTAAAGTGTTACTAAATTTAGAATTTCTTCACTATGGGTATTCAACATTTGTAATGTTTGTTGTGTATGGACATTATTTTTACTAATTTCAAGTATTTTCTGTTTTTTGTTTGATGGCTCTGTCATTTGGATTTTTGTTTATTCTTCAATCAAAAAATAAAACTTCATGTTCTTGTGGTGAAAAGTTTTCCTCTTAGTCTTTTGTTTGTTTCAAGGTGAGAAGTAGCCCCTTAATCTTAAAGCGTTTTGATTTTTTTAGCTTGTTCCTATTGAGTTTCTTATCTTGTTAATTACTGCATCTTCACCGACTAATGGTGGTCTTGACCTTCTTTCAACAGTAATGTTAAAGCGTGGGTCACATGTATGCTTCATATAGCATCTAATATAGGCGATTATTTTTTATATGACTATAGTTCATGAATATACTTGTATACAAATTGTGAGTACTAAAACCCAAGACATGTTTAAATCCCATTTAGTAGAAAATTTGTTTATCTTCTAGTATGCAAGACCCGGTTCAAGGAGTTTTGCATCAAAATTTTGGTAAACAATTCAGTATGTAAATTTTTTGCTGGAAACCAGAGGATTTGCTCTATTACATAATTCCTTCAAACATGAGGCAGCTATTTTTCTATGATTATAATCCATGGCCAATACACATTTGTGCTATGTAATTATATTTATTTGTGGTGAAGTAACTGCTACTTTAGAACTGCTTTTCGAATAGGTAGTGGATGTAACTAAGTTATTTTAAAATATAAAAAATTATAATCTCTAAGAGAGAAAAAAGGAAAAGATTGGCTTATAATTTTAATGAACTTTATCTTTATTGTATATTACTTATCCACCGTGCTAGCAAGAGTTGAATCTTCTTCGCTCGTTCTGGGCCTAGCGAGAAGGAAACTATAGCTGAAAACCTGCATAAAAGGGCAATGGCAACAACAACTTCCTTAATTTTTATAATATTTAGTTTTGTATCTAAGAGGAACATATCCAAGAGCATATAATGTGTGTTTAGCATTGGCAATGAACTAAGGAACAAAACTCAGAAATACTAGGTCTAAGTGGAAATAGCTTTTTCTCTATTAATGCCATAAACAGTTCTGTTTTTCTCTTATGAAGTGCAGCTATAAAATCTTTACTTTCTCCTTCTGTGCTTGGTGCATTAGTTGTCCAATCCGTCCTGTTAAAGTATGATGTCATTCTGAATTCATGGTTGAAGGATAATATCACAATATAAGTACCTGATATATATGTTTGCGACAAAAATATGCATCCTTCTACTAAGGATGTATGCGTACATTATATGTAACGACCCATAAATTTTCGATAATAAAATTTGATAATTTAATAAGATTTTGGTAAATAAATCTGGAATAAATAAAAATTTTGAAATTCGTTAATGAATTAATAACAGGAATGAGATGTAATGATGTTAATTTTATTCATAATATAATAATAGGTTGAATAAAAATAATGGAAAATCCAGATTTATCAATTTATTGGAATTTAAATTTAATAATAGGATTAATTGCAAATAGTTGAAGTTAAATATTTAAATATTGCGTTAATGGAGATTAAGATGAATATTGAGAATATTGATATAATAAATCATGAACCAATGTTAGTGGAATCCCTATTGTGATAAAATATGTGAACAACAAGGTTTAAAAATTTAATAAATGGATTTTGGAATTTTAAATGTATAAATTTCTAAATTTAATGAAATTGAAATTAAACATTAAAATTGAGGAATTAATCAATTTTTAATAGACATCTAAATTTGTTTAAATTAGTGTGAATGATTAAGAAATTTAAAAATGATAAAAATTGTCAATTGTAGAATTGAAATTTAAAATTTGATTTAATTAATTAATTATTAATTTATTTAATTAATGGAAAAATAGCCATTTTACCACTGGCTCGGATTTCGACGAAACAGTTTTATCGGATCCATAACCGTGAATTATTGTAGATTTCAAGTTTTGTAACGATCGGGCTTGCCGTTTGATCGTACGGGCTTGAAACGGCTAGAAATCATTTAATTGAAATTAGTGGAAATCAATTTGAAATAAATTGATTTTAGCATAACTTCTTCATACGATGGAGTTTGGAATTGTAACCTATTCCATTGCGTTTAGAATATCTAAAAACATCTATTTTGATATATGAGTTGACCCAATTTCATTTCGGAGTCGAAATAGGCTTTTTGGGCCATTTTATCGTTCAACGTGTAAGTCAATCTGGTCCATTTATTCTATTTTCAGCTTTGTCTATTTATACCCTGTTATAAACCCTAATTCATTTCTTATTCCTCATTTCTGTACGTACAATTTCAGTTGCTCCTCCTCATCCCAATGGTAGACAAAAAAAATCCAATTGCAATTTCAAATAAAATTCAAAGCCAAAAATTCAATCTCCACAAACTACATCAAATTTTATATGGAATTGAAGCTCACGACGAGCGCAAGTCAAATCCATGATTCATTTTTCATTTTGATCCATCATTTTATCAGTAATCATCGGAGAATTCTCGATTGTTCATCACGTTTCAATGAACTTCGTCGGATCGTCAAATTGAGGGTACCGTTATATGGAGAGGACTGATGGGAGTTCATCTAGGTGGTTGGCATGATGAGTTGAACGTTGGATTGCCGTCGATAATTGGATTAGGGTTAGAGGAACTAGGCGAATACTAGGCATCGCGACCATGTCGCGTGGATTCGGCGGTCATGGGGGAAGTGCGCGCGTCGCTGGAGGTAGAGAGGGGACCGGCGGCGAGCTTCGGTTAGCCACGTGTGGCCACGGCCGCATGGCCAGTGGGTGGCGATGGGGATATTCGTGTGTGTTCGATTGTGTACTGGAACTTAGGTTACGTGTAGAAGGTAATGACATGTAATATTTTATTTATTTTAATTATAATGATGATAACTTTTGCGTACTGGGTCCGATTCACGCGCGGTTTGTTTTGCCCCGATCGTATCAAAATTTTGAACATTTCGACGCTGGTTTGGATAAACTCTTAGACTTGTTTGAATTTGGATCCAAAATTGGATTTTAATTCGATTTGAAATCAAAGGTGAGTGTTTTAACCTACTCACAACTTCTAAAATTTCTTATGTTTGTTAAATTAAATTCTGATGTTATTAGAAATCTATTTATTAATGTTTGGCATATTTTTAATCATCACCTCAGTTAAATTGAATTTATTGAATTAAATTGTTATTTAATTTATTATTGGATATAAGATGCCAGTTAAATTGTTATTTGATTTATTATTGAATGTAAACTGTTAATAAATACCTGTAATTTATTATCTGTTCTATATTGATGCTATTGATTGAATTGGATGATGATTGTGATAAATGGTTGATGATTGATATTGGATGAATGGATGTTGTATTTGTATTGTTATAAACTACAAGTTGTTATGGATTTTATTTCATTCGGGATTGCAGTTTAAATGATATATAATCATATTTATATTTTAAACTGTGGACTGAAATGATAAATATCTGTATCACTTGACCATAGGATAGAAAATTATATACAGGCACTGCGGTGTATATATAAAAATATTTTGAAATGATTTCTATGGTTTGTAAAGAAATATATGGGTTATATAAATATTTATTTTAGATGTTATATAAATGTTATTTTATTATTGATTTTTGGCTATGTATAAATTTGTTTTGAAATATAAGTTAAATAATTAAGTTTGATTGTTTTATATAATATGGTTAAGTATCTGTTTAAATTATTGTATATAGAGTTTATAATGACTTAAATAAAATTGTGGTTGGAAGATAAATATGAAATTGATGTGAATTAAATTATTTAAGAATTATACTCGAATAAATTTGATTTGAAATTTAAATAAAATCGAGAGTATAAAAGGTATGATTTTTATAACTTGATTTTGGTTTAGAGTGATTTAAATGAATATCAAGTTGATTTAGATGAATGTATCAAGTAAAAAAAAAAGAAAACAAACTGAAAGAATATCTAGTTATTTGAAGTTTGAAGTTTTACTTAAATGATATAGGGTTTATTAAGTAAACATTTCAAATCCAAATAATAGTAATTGAATTTGATATATGGAATTATCAAAGAATTAGTTTTGAAATGGTGGAATATTTAAAGCTTTGAAATGTATGGAAATTAAAATGGTTTATTTAGGGGTTCAAATCTGTATTTAGATTTGGTTTGTGAAATTGAAGAAGCTATTTTATTATGTAAGGTAATTTAATATTTAAACCATTTAAGTGATGTTTCAAAGTTACGAGTTTCAACGTATTATGATTTGAAAGTGTTATAATTTCAAGTGTTTGGTTTCGAAGTGTATGACTATGAAAGTGCTATAATTTTGGAAAAAGGATATATTTGAAATAAAAATGATGCTATATTGATTTGGGATTTTATAAAAATGATATCATATTGATTTGGTTTTGAAATGGAAATGATATCATATTTATATGGTTTTGAAATGGATATTATATTCTTGTTTTGATGTATAATTATTTTGAAACCACGGTATTATAATAACGTTTGGTTGTTAAAGAGACCAGGATCGGAAGTTTTCATACTCTCTACCAACTCCGAAAACCACTTTAACAACCGTATACGAGGTGGAGGTTCCAAATGAAGTAGGATGGTGGCGGCGTTTCCTTTGAGGTATACACGTGGACCCGACTCCTGTGAGTTGGCATAAGGTGGCTAAAATAGGAGCGGTCGATGGGCTAAAACGGTAGCACCTTTTATCGGACACACTTCTTCGATACCATTCTATTACTTTATGATTGATTTGGGCCCTTTTGATTTTTGAGGGTGTGGCTCGAGGTGGGTAGTAGTAGCGACTACGCGTTACCACCTGTCCGGAAGCGTAATTGATATATCTACCCTGGTATTTCCTAGTTGTACCATGTCACCTACCCTAGCGCCTTGTACGAGTTGGGTTTTCTCCCGTAGCACATGGAGTATTTAGGGTAGTCTCCCGATCTGAAGATGCGTTGATACTGGTTGGACTATTGGGACTATTATTGTGTTAAGGGGGAGATTGGGTAATCCTTAACGCTATTTAAAAGTAAGTTTATTTTACTATAGACATTATTATAATTGCGAAATATTAATACATAGTAAATAGTTTAACGGATCATTAGGAGATGTGAATCCCGAGCATCTCTTAAGTTATTCTACTCACATTTGACACTGGATAGGAGATGTCAAATCCCGTAAACATCTCTGACGCCGTTCCACTCATATTTATTTCTGTTGATTTAACTTATATGAGATCTTTTAGTTCTAACTCGAGTGTTTTGTCTTTTCAATTCGCTCGGGTCAGTCTGAGCATTTCAGGATTCGAAGACTTTATTTCTGAAGCAAGTATATACATCTATCTATTATTTAAAATGATTTGAAATTTAACCTGATATTTAGTTCTTAAGTTTTCGTTAATTAATAGTTCAATTAGTGTAGTGAAAGGAAATTCAACTAATAATTGAAACCTCTAAATGAAAATAAGAGATTAAATGATAGGTTATAAATGAAATTTCCAGAAAGTTGAAATTTCTCACTTATAAAACAAAAGATATAATTATTGAACATTAAATTAAACTAAAAGAAATGAGATAAACTTGTATAATTTTCAATTGCATTCTTTAACATATATATAACACTACAACAAAAATGCCCAATTACAACGCCCTTTTTACAACGGGCATTTGCTGCCCGTTGTAATAGAAGGCTATTACAACGGTCGATTCAGGACCGTTGTAATAGATGCCCCTTTTTACAACGGGCATTTGCTGCCCGTTGTAATAGATAGCTATTACAACGGTCCATTCAGGACCGTTGTAATATATGCCCTATACAACACTCTTTTTACAACGGTCCATTCAGGACCGTTGTAATAGATGCCCCTTTTTACAACGGGCATTTGCTGCCCGTTGTAATAGATCTCTATTACAGCGGTCCATTCAGGACCGTTGTAATATATTTATTAATTACACTTAATATTTAATTATTATAATTAATATTCAATTATTTAGTAATTACATTTAATATTCAGTATTTAATATTCAATATTAGATAATTAAATTAGTAAAATTCTAAACTAAATTCATAAACACATTTGAAATTTTCATAAAATTCAAGAATTAAAAAGTAAAATTTTAAGATAACTTAAAATTTTAGAAAGTTTCCAAAATCTTAGAATATTTAATATTTCAAATAATTTAAAATTTGGAAATTTTGTAAAATAAACTTAAAAACATTTGTAAAATTTATAAACAAAAATTTGAAATTTTCATAAAATTATAAAATAAAGAGATTAAATTTTATAAAATATTTAAAATTTCAAAATATTAAAATAATTCAGAATTTGAGAAATATAAATTTTACTGTAAATTTTTTAGAAACTAATGCCCCTTTTAGTTTCAAATGCATTAGTAATTACATTTAATATTCAGTATTTTACTGTAATATTTTTAACTAAACCCCTTTTTATTTTTTAACAGCCTTAACCCTTTTCTCCTTAACAAATCCGGCCGGCCCTTCTATCTCTTTGTAGACCCGATCCCTTTTTATAATTCTTGAGTAAAAGAAAATGGCGGCCGTTGTTTTCTTCTTTCTGAAATTAGGGCTTGAAAAATTAGGGACTTCGTTCCTTTCTCTGATCCAAAATTAGGGCTTTGCGAAGCGCCTACTGTTGTTTGATCGCATGGATAATTGTGAGTTGCTTCGATCGATTGTTTCCTTGTATCTTACTGCGGCTGCTTCGATGGAGTTCGTGTTCGAATTTGGTATGTTCTTTTTATTGCTTGCAATTGCTTGATTTCTGTATTGCGAACTCCTTGATCTATGCCGATGATGATAGTTTGGTTTTTATAGGGTTCGATCCCCTGAGTTTTCGTTCGTATATTCGTGTTTGAATTTGTCGATGGAATTGCTCTGGCCTCTGGTTTTCGTTTTGATGCTTGAGATATTCTTGACTTGTTCATAAACGTATATACTTGATTTCTTGGTTTGCACGGCTTTGTATTATTTCGTGATTGCCTAGGCTTGAATTTACTGCTCCGTGAATTTCTTGTTTTGACTTGTTTGAGTCACGGCTTCGATCATTTATCATCACCTGACTTCGGGTTTAAAATACTCGGCTTTGACAACGATATTGAACTCCCCTGTGACTTTATTTGATTCTGAACATCACCTGATTCTGAGCATTGAATAGCATGCTTTCTGGTCTGAAGCTTGGTTACTTGTTCATGTTACAGTGACCAATTTTTGTTTTTTCCTTGAGCATTGTTATTTACTTGACCAGTTGTTCATTTGAACTTGTTTGAGACCTGATTGCTTTGAACTTGATCATGTTGACTTCTCTTGAGTCTGTTTACATGTGCACTTGTCTGCATTGTTTCTTGGTCGACACTTGCATCACTCTGGTTAACTGTTGCTGCACTGTAACTCGAGTTTTCACTGTCATGTTGCTGTTGACATGTTCATTTTATTCATTTGAGTTTTGATGCTTCATGTAGCTGTTGGATCTTGCATTGTATTTCGAAAAGAGTTATCAAGTTACGATTGCTTAGTGGTTTCACTTGTACTTTGTTTTATTGTATTAACAATGGAGGGGCATTTGCTTTTAAGAGTTTTGCTTCAGCATGTATAATTGGACTATAATGATTTAGAATGTATATTATTTTTTGAATTTGTTGCGTTTTGGTTCTGGGTTGAATCTGGTTCTATGTTGATGCCTTTATTACTATTGTTGTCACTCAAATTGGTGTCAACTTGCATTAATTTATTCAAGTTATCCCATGCATTGCTGTTTTCCTGTGCTTTGCTTCGTTTCGAAATCCAGGTTCTCAAGGATGGGCACCTGTTTGCCATATGACCATAGCAACTGCAAACTTTACACTTATTAGGACACCACTCATGTTCAACACTTTGCCAAATTATGTTGTCATTAACATCATAAATTGAAATTTGTTGGGAAACAAGAAATTAGCATCAACTTCTACAGGCACTTGTGCTGCGAATCATTCCTTTTGTCACTTGATCCAATTTGTACCAATGACATCTTTAGTCCAGAAATCTAAGTCTATGCCCGGAAATTGAACCCATACCGGGGTCGATTGAAGGAATTTCCTCATAAGCTTCATGCCGTATTTCATTTTTTTCATAATGATTAGGCATTTATCATAAAAATATGGATCATTCATCAATATTTTTTCACAATCTTCTTGAGTCTCGAACTTTACTAAATAAAATCTGTTAATACGAGAGAAGATTTGAAACTCATCACTAGGTTTCCAGACTTGTGTTATGTAGGATTTAAAGAGGTGATATTATGGTTTTGGACCCATGACATAAAGAGCTATTAGCACAGCTCGTGTGCTTGTTTGTATGTTGTATCATGATGCACTTGTTACTGTGTCATCTTCACTTGCATTGCTGTGCCACTGATTTGATTTGTCGAAGCTTTGCATTCTTCATGTTGCCTTGTGTTGAACCCAGTTTTAAAACTCGGGTTTGACCTTGTGCTAGTGTCGTGATTTTAAATATATTGCACGTGAGTTGAACCCGGCTTTGCATTTGGGTTTGACCTGTGCTCACTTGTCCCTGTAGCATTATCAAGTGTATATCGGTGTGCACGGCCTTGTGGCATATACAGTGATACACTGTGTATGTCACAAGTTGTTCGTGTATGATGAATTCAAATTTAAATGATGACGAACAACCCAAATAACTGAGGCAAATATTCTTTTCAAAAAATTCACATTTTATTTTATATTGCAAAAATATTTCTTTTTCAATTTTACTGCGTTAGTAAATATTTTTGTAGATTGCTCAGATGCTGGATTCTAACTGGAAAGAAGTTGAAGATAACAATACGAGTGTGAGTGATATGTAGTGAGGTTCTGAATGTAAAATAGTGATGTAATGAAATTTGTATCAAAATTGTGTAGTGAATAGTGAGAGTTTGAATTTGTACTATTTAAAAATTGTAAAAAATATTTGTTTGAATAAAATATTCGTTTGAATTCAAAATCTGTGCTGTAATTTTTTTTTAAAATTTGCATTTATTTTGCAACGGTCAGAAACCGTTGCAATATCATGTATTACAACGGGCATTGCCCGTTGTAAAAATATGTATTACAACGGGCATTGCCCGTTGTAAAAATATGTATTACAACGGGCATTGCCCGTTGTAAAATATGGTCGACCTATTACAACTAGGCCTAATACAACGGGCGCATGCCCGTTGCGAAATGCTTATTACAACGGGCATTGCCCGTTGTAAAATGCCTGTTTTGTTGTAATGTAACTTACCAACTATAAAAAGTTAAAATGTTAAAAGAAAATGTAATGAGAAATTTTACAAGTAAAACTTGAAGTAATGGAAGTATTCAATGAATTTGCTTTTATAAATAAGAATTTAACGTTATAATTGTTGTAAACTTAAGTGTGACTGAAAGCCACTAATTAAATATAATAGAAAAGTTGTAAAGAAATGATAATAAACTTTAGTAAATGTTGAGGTTATTTATAATAAAAATAAGCAGAAAGATGAAAACTGTGAATAAATGAAATTGAGAAATGAATGAATGTAATGCAATAAAAATAAAATTTATATGATATGAATAAATAAAAATGAATTTATGCAAATATAAGTGCAAATAAGTGAAATAAATATTGAATAAATGGATAAAAACGAAAATTTACAAGAAATAATGTAAAATCAAAAGATAAACCATTATATGAATGAAAAGGGAATCAAACAACAAACGTATGAAATGAAATTGATAAAAATTAATCGGATCTATTGTTTGGAATTGTTGTTTGTTGGTTTATGGTTGTTTAAGGTAAGGATGCTTTAAAATTGTATGGATGTATGAATAATTTATTTAGTTTCATCTAAGATTGTTGAGTAAATGATGCACTTTGTAGTTTATTTTTCGTTCTATACAATTTAAAGTTCTAAACCTGAACAACCATTTGTTTATTTGCTATGGATAAATGAATGGTTGACTTTATTGGCTTCATATGATGGTTGTATGCTATAATTGCAAGTGATTATTGTTTTATATTGATTTGTTTGTTATAGATTGAAACAACTTTAAACATTCATTTTTATAATTATTAACGTCTGTTAGATTATATGAGTGAAATACAGGTTATGGAAGGTAATTGCTTCTACTTTTGGTTTCATAAAATAAGCGTACATTGCCCAACAAATAGGTAAGTTCTCGTATTACTGTTTTTGTGCTGTCCCGAAATTGGGGGCAATGCTTATTTAATAATTTCATTTATAATTATTTTAAAATGTGAAATATTGATTTAATAATTTAATTCAAACAGGAATTTTCTTTTGAAAATTTATAATTATTTAATTTGTCAAATGATATTCTTTCCAAATTTTATAATAACGATAATTTAATTTGAGAATCTTATTGTTTTCAAATGTTAAAAATATTTAATTGATAAAATTATCTTTCTAAACTGATTCAAAGATATTTTATTTATAATGTATATATGTGTATACATTGTAAATAGGAGTTTTGATTTTAATTTAGATTTAAATTTAATAAAGGATATTTTAAAATTTATAATATATATAGATGTATAATTTATGAATTGATTAAATTAATTGAAATTAGTATTGGAACTTTTCAAAAGTTAATTTATAAATTTATCTTATATTTTCAAAAGAAATATAAGTAAATATTTATTTTGTTTATAAATATATAATAGTTTAAATTGTGAATTTTAATAAAAGTTTATTTTGTTTTATTTTAAAAATTGTTTTATTTTGAATAAACTTAGTTTATTTATATTAGAGTTGGTATTTAGATTTGAAACTTTTGAAATAAAAATAATAATAATTTAACATTCTTATCCTTTTTAAAATTTTCTCTTTTGAAGATTATCTTTAAAAAATATTATTTTAAATTATTCAAACAAACATTTAAAATGTATAATTTTATAAAGAAGTTTATATGTAAACATGTAATCATTTTAAAGGCTAATGTAAATAAAACATTTAAAACATGTTAAATTAAATTAAAAATTGTTTTAGATATATTTAAAACACATTCATAAATTGGGATTAAAATGCACATGTGTTAGACTCTTAAACCATAAAGTGGACACTTGTAAATTTATCTACATCCTAACATAACAAGTGGCATGTTTGTTTATTTTTGAAATTTATTCTTTTAGATAAGAAATGTAACAATGCATGTTATTGAAACATTATCTTCAATTGAAATCTGAAAATCAGATTCTTTTGAAAATTTATAATTATTTAATTTGTCAAATGATATTCTTTCCAAATTTTATAATAATGATAATTTAATTTGAGAATCTTATTATTTTCAAATGTTAAAAATATTTAATTGATAAAATTATCTTTCTAAACTGATTCAAAGATGTTTTATTTATAATGTATATATGCGTATACATTGTAAATAGGAGTTTTGATTTTAATTTAGATTTAAATTTAATAAAGGACATTTTCAAATTTATAATATATATTGATGTATAATTTATGAATTGATTAAATTAATTGAAATTAGTATTGGAACTTTTCAAAAGTCAATCTATAAATCTATCTATATTTTCAAAAGAAATATAAGTAAATATTTATTTTGTTTATAAATATATAATAGTTTAAATTGTGAATTTTAATAAAAGTTTATTTTGTTTTATTTTGAAAATTGTTTTCTTTTGAAATAAACTTAGTTTATTTATATTAGAGTATGGTATTTAGATTTGAAACTTTTGAAATAAAAAAATTAATAATTTAACATTCTTATCCTATTTAAAATTTTCTCTTTTGAATATTAGCTTTAATAAAATATTATTTTAAATTATTCAAACAAACATTTAAAATGTATAATTTTATAAAGAAGTTTATATGTAAACATGTAATCATTTTAAAGGCTAATGTAAATAAAACATTTAAAACATGTTAAATTAAATTATAAATTGTTTTAGATATATTTAAAACACATTCATAAATTGGGATTAAAATGCACATGTGTTAGACTCTTAAACCATAAAGTGGACACTTGTAAATTTATCTACATCCTAACATAACAAGTGGCATGTTTGTTTATTTTTGAAATTTATTCTTCTAGATAAGAAATGTAACAATGCATGTTGTTAAAACATTATCTTCAATTGAAATCTTAAAATCATAAAAAATCAAAACCCAAAATTCAATCAAATTTCTGCAGAAAACAAATACAAATCAAAATCTGCAAAACCAAAACCATCAAGAATCTGCAAAATCAAACTTCAAACCTGCAATCTGAAAGTAATCTTCAACCTCAAACTCAAGCAAGTGAAGTTTAATTTAAATCTGAGCAATGAGGATAAGGGTCTGCATGCATGTTCAAACAATTTACATCATCAAGTAAAATCAACTTCAACTAGCTAATGCAAACCCAGATATTCAACTAGCAAATGCAGATGCAAATCTGGATTCCAGGAAAATGAATGCATCTAAATTTGTTCTCTGCACCTTCAATAAACTTGTGAGTAAGCTTCTCTATTTTAAAAATAGTTTTTCTTTAAAAAAATCAAAGTTAAATGCAATTTCCAGAACTAAAGTACTAGTTCACATAAATTTAAACTGTTTGGATGAGAACTTCTCTGTTTCTTTTGGAAGTGAGTAACCTCATAATGCAAAAAGATTTAAAATTTTCTGATGCCTGTAAATATTTAGGAACGAGCATGCTTGTCTGGATCTCTATTTTGATAAATACTGTGTGTGAATATGTATAAACATATATATAAGTTTACATGAAACTGTATATTTGATTCTGTTTATAAAACTTAAAATTTAAATAGGGAAAATCAAATACCTCTTGAATTTATTTCAATTAGGATTTGTTATGATAGTAAAGGAGGTTGCTCAGTATGAAATTTTGATTAAATCATAATTTAGTTATATTAAAAGTCTGTTACCTCTAAAACAAATACTTCAGTAAACATTTTTCAATAAAACATGAATATCAAACATCAATAATTATTTAAACAAGTTTATAACAGGAATGTATGTTAGAAATCAGTAATTTTAAAACAAATTTCCTATTTTTAAATTTACCGTGGAATGTGTATTTCTGTTTTGAACAGAATTGGGGTTTTTGTGCTTGTTTGATTGGAGGTGGAAGATTGATTGGGAAGTGAAGAAAAATTGAGGCAATAGGTGATCAGAGAAGGAGGAGACGGTAATTGGTGTTGCCAGGTTTTAGCCCTAATTTTTGATGATGTCGAATTTTGTAACATTTTGATCTCTGAGATGCACCGAGTGTTTCCAGTTTTTAGGAAGTTGTAGAGGAGTTGTAGAAGTAGAGATGGCCAAAGTCGCATCAACGATGGTGGTCGGAGGTGGGTTTCCTAGCGTTGACAGGTTTGGGGTATATGGTACATTTGGGTTTCCAGGTTGCAGTTGATTTCTCTATTTTGATTTCAAGCTGATATGGGGGTTTGGATGGTCGTGATCGTGTGAGGAGATGGTCAGCGACTTGTAGAAGTAGGTTAGAGTGGCTGGAGTTCGCCGAGGTGGCGGTGCATATGCACCGTACATGTTTGAATTCTGGTGAACCATTTGGGCATATGCAGAGTATTTGACTCGAAGCATTACTCGGGTGTTTGTAGTTTTGTCTCGAAGCAAGTGGGTTTGAAACTCGAAGTAGTTATGGGATTTCTCGGGTTAATGATGTTACAGGTTGTAAATCTGACAGTTTGTAGTTTTCTTTTAAATTTAAATGAAATTTGAATTTTTAAAAAGCAAGATTGATAACAGGGTTCTAAATGCAAGGTTTAAGATTTGAATTCAAGTGTACTTTTAAATTCAAAGTTTTAAAATGAAGATTTTAAATAATAAGTAAAGTTTGATTAAGTTTTTAAATCAAGTTTAAGATCAAGTTTTTGATATTGTTTCCAAATCCAGAATTTTAATTTAGAACAGTTTGTAAAATTTAAATGATGAACAAGTTTTAAAATGTTTTAAAGTAGAATTTAAAAATAAATTTGATTTCAAATAAATGGTTAAAGCTAGATAAAATTATTTACTTTAAATATTTGAATAAGGTTATGATGGGTTTAACTTAAATTTGAAAAGTTAAATAATCAATTTATTTTTAAGCCTGTTTCTTTTAAATAAATTAAGTAATTTTGTTTTAAACATTTCTTATATATTTAAGTAATGAATGTTCTTTAACATTTATTTTTATTTGAAGGATTATAAATTTATTTAAACTTTGGATATATGTTTAAATAGTTAAACATTTTGAATCTTGAATTTTTAAAATGGAATTTTGAATTTAAATTTAGAAATGTATTGTTTAAATAATTTGAAAATCATTAATAAGTAAATAAATTATCTTAGAACAATTAAGTTAATAAAAGAATTTAATTTAGAATTTACTTAATTAATTGATTTTAATTAATGTTTTGGATTAATTTTTAATTAGAGATGGTTAATAATAATTAATCTAAGATAATTTTCTTAAGTAAGTAATTAAAGAAAATGTGGTTAATTAAATAATGATAATTATCTAAGGATAATTAAATAAATAATTAATGTAATTAAATTTGATAATTAACTAGATTTATTAATTGAATATAATCAATTGTAATTTGTTAAATATAATTACTTGATAAAGGTAATTAAGGAATTAATTACTTATTGTAATTAATTTTGATATTGTGATTTTTTTAAATTAATTAATTTAGTTTAATTAATTCAAGAAATCATTTGATGAATTGATGAATGAAATTACTTAATTAATGGAGCAGTATTACTTTGTGAAGCAATAAATGGTAATTACTGAATGTAATTAGTGAAGATGAGTAATTTGGATAATTACTTTGTAATTAATCAAGGGATTAATTAACGAAGACAATTAATTTGTTAATGTGTAATTAAAGATAGCTAATTACTAAATTGAATATTAATCAAGGGTGATTAATAATTGTATTAATTACTAAATGTAATTAATTTTAAATAAAGTAATTAATTTAAATATAAATTAGAGATCATTAATTAATATAATTAATGATGTAATTAAGGATTGTTTAATTAAGTAATAATCAATTAATTAAGTGATCAATTAATTGTAATTAATTAAAGATAAATATAATTAATTGTAGTTATTTAATAAATGAAGTAATTAAATATTAATTACTTATGATTGAGGTTAATTAATTTAGGAAATTAATTAAAGACTAATTACTTATTGTAATTAGAGAATGATTAATCATATGAGTTTAATCAAGTTGAATATTCAGAAAATGAGTAATTAACTAGGTTAATTAATTAAAGGATATTAAGCAGGATTTATAAATGAGTAATTAATTTAATTTATTTTAAATTAATTAGTGATAGAAGTAATTAATTTAATTTATTTTAAATTAATTATAATTGATGGTTAATAAATCATTGCTTATGGATGTTATTGATTGAATGGTTGTGATCGCAGTAATGAGATGTGTCGTATCTGTATGATATGAACGCTTGGCTAAAGTATGATGGTTTGTGATGGATTATTTGGTTGTGATGATTATCTGTTTGTGATGATGATACAGATTATCTGTTTATGATGAGAATGTGATTTATCTATTGTGGATGTAGTTTATCTATCTGTGTGAAATAGATAATAATGAAATGAGTTATTTGTTTAATACCCTTAAGTACAACTTAGACATTAAAATGGCGTTTGGTTTCGATGAGACCAGGATCAGATCTCCAAATTTGGAATTCCGAAAACCACATTGATTCCAATTTAAACATTAGGTCGTTAATCCAAGTGGAACAAGTGACGACTCGAGGTGTAAGGACTATACGTCAGTATAACTCTGTGGGTGATTCCGTAATGAGTTTGACGGAATAGTACTTATAGGTTTGAGATGGCGATTTAGAGTGCAAGGGCTATGGTCGTTGACTCTAAGGGTGATTCCAAAATGAGTGCAACGAGATAGTGCCTTCGGTTTCGTTCAAACCCGGAACGAACTTGTATGGATTGAATGCTTTCAGAACATCGTCAGGAGGACGGTGAGCATTCTAAGATTGATGTGTCCTATAAAGGTAATCGTAGCCTCAAGCCTTATCACCCGGGAATGGCTAAAACATGGGAGCTGCAGCAAGGCTTCGTGGGTAGCCCCCACTGGAGAGCAAGATTTACCCCTGTCTAGAGGTCCCTTTATATTTCGGCTGTGTGGCAGTTGGCGACGGCCAATCTGCGGGGTGGTCTTGTTCGAAACTGTTCAGTAAGGAATGGTTCCTGCTTTGTGTTGCAGGGGAGCGGGCGTACTCCTCGGTACGGTGATCTAGGCCACGTACTGTGACAGACGATACCCCAGTAGCCCTGCCATTGATGGAAACCATTCTTCCTACGAGACCCTACGGTTTTGATTGTATTACCCACTTTTGTGGCTAGTAGCTGGAATTTAATAGATGTAACAATTTCGGCTATTTCTTATTTATTTGAAAACCCTAAACACTATTATAATATCACTGGTTTTCCTATCAAATGTTTTGGTTAGCGTAAGGTAAAAACTTTTCCATGTTTATGTGTGGGAAGTCTTACGTGATACCCTTTGTTTTCAAAGGATTTTCTAAAGTTAAGCAACTTTTAACCCCGTTTACTCACCCCAGACCCATGTCTGACCCGAGTGTTTATTTTCTGTTTTATTAAACTCTTAGGTACTCATATTACGTATGAGTAGTCAAGGGATTCAGGATTGCTTTGACGAGTTTCTGGAGGAGATAATGGAGCAGGAGGCTTCAGCCTATATATATATATATATATATATATATATATACACACACACACGCACACACACACACATAGTGGTTCCGCTGTGTTTGAGTTGTATCTGTTTTTCTCTAATGTACTTGAATTGTAATTTCTAGACAGATGATTATAACTGTCTAGTTTGTGTTGTGTTAGCTGTTTAACTGATGTATATGATACTATGTAAAGTTTTATGTGATATAATATAATTTATTCGTTCCGCTGTGCGATTCTGATGTTGTCTGTTTCTTTCTTTCCTTTCTTTTCTCTTTTCTATCCCTTTCTTTCTTCTTAATGATGCATCTTTCTATGGAATGAAAGGCGGGTCGTTACATTGTGGTATCAAAGCTCTAGGTTGAGCGAATACCTATGCTCTGGAATGGTGTCTATCTTAAGAGAGCGTATTTGTAATTTTGAATATATATATATTTATTTATTTCTACCTATTTGATTGGGTTACCCATTCAGGTTTCCAATATAAGTAATAAAGGTAGATAGGGTAGTGGTGTGTGTAACACAACTATCAATGGTTGGAGTCCGAATGTTTGATATTATTAGTGAATCTGCTAGGGCAGTATTGGGCATCTTGAGTAGTTTTGCAGTTTAGTGTGAAAGATTTCACCAAAATCTGAAGGAAATATTTTCAAGATTCGGAGTGTATCTTTGGATGATTTCACTCGTGTGAGTGGATTTTCTTGAGTCTGGATCAGTTAGGGTACTAAAGCCAGAAATGGTATCTTGGAAATTTCCGGAAGGAGTTCTGTCTGTATTTGAGTTTGAGACTCAGTTTGGCAGGGTGTTTTATGCTTGGTTTGAGAGCGAGTTTCCTGAGGAATATCTGTCTTTTGAAGGCTCTATTGTGAAGAGGCTGATGTAGCTTTGGGGTTCAATGAGTTTTTGGATAAGGAAGTTTTTGGCAGTAGAAGCAGCAGTGAGTGGCCTGTTTCTTCGATGGTTCAAAAATCTCTGTGATTCTTTGGTCAGTAGGCCGGGCAGATGGTGGAGCTTATCCATTTCTTCTGGAAGCTCAGTTGGGTATGATGTTTGTGGTTGAAGGTAGACCACTAGTTTCTTCTTTGGATTAGAAGGCTTTAGTTGTTCTGATTGTTGAAGAGAGAACGTTTTCTTGAAATCTGAACTGAGCGGGATCGCAAAAGTGACTTGCGATGGTTCGGAAGTTCTCTGAGTAATTTTTGTTGGATTGAAGCATCTCTAGAGAATGTTTGAGTTATCGAAGTGCTATTTTCCGGATATCTTCGAAGGAATTAGGATTTGCATCCGCATCAAAAGTTTGAGTTCTGTTTGGATTTGGTTATTGGAGTTTTACCGATGGTTCAGCATAATTGGAGGACTCTTTGAGGAAGAGATCTGTTTAAGCAGGCAGAATAGATCGGGTCTAGTTTCTGGTTGTATTTTTGTTGCGTTGTTTGTGACCGAATCGGATAGGTCACTGAGATTTTATGGAATTTGATGAACAATGTTCCAGGATGGATTGATCAAGTTTATACTTGTGTTCATCAACAGCATTCTCAAATCAGAGTTGCGCAGTGGAAGCATGGTGGCAGCTATTCCAGAATTGAAGCAACACCCAAGTCATTAGGAATCTGAGATTTGTCTTGGATCAGAGGATTTCTTCAGGAAATTCATTTTGGATCTGGAGACTTGTTGTTTTGTGCATCTATTCTGTTTCCAAATAGGAGTAGCATGTTTGAAGTCTTCTGATATTTGCATAGTAGAGTTGTGTGGTAGATTTGATGGATTTTGGGAGAACCATTTTGTTGAGTAGGAGCTAGAGATTGTTTATTTTCTCTGTCCAAATTTGTTCCGTGAAGCATCTTTGTGGTGGATTTGAATTGATCTAGAAGGTTGAGGGCAGCCCAGGATCGATAGGAGAGATTTATGGATATGAGTATTGGATCTTCCTGTATTCTCTTAAGGATTAAGAGTTTAGTCTACTGGATTGAATTTCCAATTCGGATGGCTGGAATTTGTTTTGTTTTTCACGTATCTCTGAGGGAGTACGTGTGTAGTTTATCACTGATTTTAGGATCAGTAGTTCTGAGAGATTTGGAAGTTAATCAGGACTTGTCTGTAGTCTAGTATCCTGTTTAGATTAGTAGATCTAGTGTAACAACCCGAATTTTGGAGATTACCATTAATATTAAATTATAATGCAAATAATAATTTAATATTGTGATTATAAATGAATTGGAGGAATGAAATTCGAGTTAATATTGTTTATTTTATATAAACAATGTTTTAATGAATAAAACTTGGGTTTTTAATTTATGTGAGTTAATTTATCTCATAAGATGTTATTTCAACATATTGATGGTTGGAATAATATAAATGAGTGAAAATAAGCATAGAATATTTTATTTGTGAAAGTGGGTTGAAAATAAATGATGTTAGTTATTTATTGAGTCAAAATGGGAAGTATTTGAATTTTATTCCAATAATAGCCTTTTTTAGTGAATAAAAAGGGCAAATGAGAAGAAAATGTATTTTTCGAAGTGTATTAATGATTGAAAATAGTGTTGTAATATTTTAAAAAGTATTAAAACTTTTAATACACTTATTTGAGTTAAGAAATAATTTTTATTTGACTCAGATTGTTTAAAATTGTTTTTTTGTCTAAAAATAACAACATCATCAAATATTGTGTAAATTAAAAGTTTAATGGGAAAATAATATTTTTAAGTGCAAAAAAAAATATTGTGTTAATCATGTTCACGTTGTTAAAATATGAAGAATGCATTTTGTCTCATATAAAAAGAAGTTAATATGAGAAAGTAATGTTAAAAATGGTATAAAACCTATGTATATTAGCCTAAATAATTTTCTAAGTATGAGAATGGACTAATTGGGTATAGTAAACATCCAACAACCCAAATTCTAGAGTTTTCTAATAAACTATGTACCTTTTCTCCCAAAACTCATTATAGTAAAACCTAAATCAGAAAAGAAAAAGCTTCAAAGTACAAAACAATGGCTACCCTCTTCAAAATTTAATCTTCAAAGCTCAATCTTTGCAAATTTAAAAGCCTAATTCAAGTTAAAATCATAAAAAAAGGTAATCTCCAACCTATTCTATCTTAGAATCCATATAAAACCCTAGAATTGTTTAGTAAATTTTGTTTTGATCAATTTCTTCTTTGCATGTATTGTTTTTTCTATTTTCAGATGTTTAGGGATCCAGTCTTATGCTAAAGGTTCAATCTTGCTTGCAAATCCTTACGTATTCACTGAAAATCAATTGGTAAGTGTAAAAGCTTACAAATGCTAGCCAAAAATAAGGTTTTGAGTTGAATTTTCGTATTAATAAGATTGCGTTTCGTCTTTGTTATTTTCTGTTTTTTGTTGCCACATTGTTTTGGCCATAACTTTTACATCTTTTATCCAAATTTCATAATTTTTGATGTTCTGGAAAGTGCAGACAAAGTGCTAAAAGTTTCATGTTTTAAGATTTTTAAAATTTTGAAGTTTGCTTGAACAAAATCGTGCTTGTTTGTTGCTGTCCCGAGAGGAAATGACAGCAACAACAATCATAAAATCTGAGGATTTATTTTGACCATAACTCATTCATTTCTTATCCAAATTTCATAATTTTGGATGTACCGGAAAGCCCAGATAAAGAGCTGCAAGTTTTATGTTTTTATTTTTCTAAAATTTTGAGGTTTAATGGACCAAAATCGTGCTTGTTTGTTGCTATCCCAAGAGCAAATGACAGCAACAACAATCACAAGTCTGAGAAATTATTTTGGCCATAACTCATTCGTTTCTTAACCGATTTTGATAATTTTGGATGTTTCGAAAAGCTTAAATCATCTACTAAAACTTTCATGTATTTAGTGTTCTGTAATTTTAAGGTTAGCTATGTCAAAATTGAATTTTTATACTGTTATCCCGAGAGCAAAACCAATAATTGCTCCGCGCTTGAGGCTGAAACAAAGTTGGCCATAACTTCTTCGTTTCTTATCCTATTTTGTTAATTTTAGATGTTCCAAAAAGCTTAGGTCGTGTGTTACAGGTTTCATTCATTGTATTTTCTGGAATTTTGAAGTTCGTTTGGTTGAAATTATGGTTGTATGTTGCTGTCCTGAGAGAAAAATGACAGCAACAACAATCGTTGACCTTAGAATTGTATTAGCTCGTTTTGCTTTCATTCTCTTTGGTTTTAATGATGTTTTTGAGATATTTTCAGAGCTATGATGCCTATCAATAGGCTAGCTATATTTGGAGAATTTTAAATTCAAATTTTAAATGGAATTTGAATTGATTTTGGGTTAAAATTGAATTGAATTTGTATTGAATTCAAGTTATCGATTTTGAGATATCCCTCTTAGTTTTCATTGTTTTCGAGCACGGTTTTCATTGAAACCAATTTGAAGTGTTATTTTGAATTGATTTAGAAGTTACCAAATTTTGGTGAAGATTATTGGTTTGAGAATTACTCTTTGAGTACATTCAACGACGAACCAATCTAGATGCATTTTGTGATGGCCGATGAAATGAGGCAATATTGATGTTAAGTTTTAATTTGCGACTATGGTTAGAAATAACCATCACGATGTTCTTTTACTTGCCCAGAAGATGAGACAAGTTATTATGATTGACTAATGATGATTTCGATATTTATGATGAATTTTTACTTGTCGATGAAATGAGACAAGTCTCGATGTCACTTAAAATTCGTCTAAGTATGAGATAAGACGAGTTAGGTATCTTACACTCACCGATGAGATGAGGCAGTGTTTATTTGATGATGTTTTATGATGGATTTCTAATGTGGCATCGACGAACGATTAGTAAACCAATAGGTACAAACGTATGGTATGGGACGTACGTTGACGCCTATTGGATTCCTATTCGAGAAGTTGAGACACATTCACGATGTTACTAGTGCTACAGACCGAGTACTCGATTGGAGTCATCACGATGTTCATGAAGTTATTACTCGACTCCAATCATCACGATATTATTACTCGGGTTTTTGTGACTGGGTGTCATCAAGATGTTTCCGACCATAGTCAATCAAGATGATCACGATGTTATGATGTTATGTGACCCCAAGTCATCACGATGAATGGTACCAAATAATGGTACTACTAGTCAAGATGTAAATGCACGTGCTGTTTTCCATGAAGTTTAGATGTTTCGTTTTCACTGTTTTGATGATGATGCTTTAGTATAGCCTTATGTAAGAAAAAGTCTTATTGACATACATGGTTTTATTTGTGATTTTGAATATGATGTTTTGGATTCTTTCCGGGCTCTATCAAGATAAATTATGGTAATGCTTTTATGATGGGTTTTGATAATAGATTTAAGATATATTTATAATTATACCATTATTTGCATTATGGATCGATGATTTGATGATTTTATTGATTACTTGATGTTACGATGGAGTTGAGATGTATTTATAAATTTATACCAATGAGATGAGGTATAAATGATTATGAAGAATCTTTTATGATGAGTTTTAGTGATGGATTTGAGATGTATCTATATTCATACCGATGAGATGAGGTATGAATAAGTATAATGCTTCTTTTATGATTGGGTTTTATATTTCCTTGAATGATCATTGAGATAAGCCTATAAGAGGAGGCACACCCGTATGCGTTTTATTCTATGTATGAAGGATATGTACCTTTGATGTATTGTTATATTGACGAGCACTTCTAAGAAGATAATTTATTCATTTGAAGTCATTATCCATATTTTTTTATACCGCTGATTATATGAGGCGAAAGCGATGTTTATTGAATCTTATCTTTAAAATTTTGTTCGGCGATGTTCCATTCGCTTAAGTATCTGTTATGCCACTTAAGTATGACTTTATCATCATTATCTCCCTTACTTGCCAAGAAGAGATGTTGTCCTTTCTTATGATGTTGAAACCCTGTTTAGGGCATGGAATCTTTTATGAAAAAGGATACCATAGCTTTCACCTAATTATCCTTATCGATTATTCTGTTTAACTGATGATTTTAGCTAGCCTGACCCGTGTGTTTTCACTCGGGTCAGACCGAGTTGTTTCAGGTATCATCTATTGGCCTTAGCTTGAAGTTGATGTTGGATAATAGCTCTTCTTTTGCTTGAGTAGTTTATTTCTTCCGCATACTCTGATGCTTTTACATTTGATTCGATGTATACGGTGTGGTCGTGCACCACCTTTATTGTATTCATATTGTATTGTACCGAACGTGTATCGGTGTATATGTATATATATGATGTTGGTTACTGTTCTGTTCTGTGATTTACATTCAGTTATTGTATTTTGTTCTGATAGATCCGTTAGCCACCTATAGTTTTGGATTAAGCATTTACTGGGTATGTCGATCCACTTGAGTTGAAAAATTATAATGCATTTATCAACGTATTCAATGGATGTTTAAGACAAAATTATAGATGGTCGCCCTTAACCATCCCTATTCTCCGCTTTAGTAGACGGAATTACTTCTTAATTCTCTTTGCTAAGGTGGGTCTCGGGGTGGGGCGTTACAGCTTGGTATCAGAGCCAGGTCAGAACAAAGTAGAATAAACGCAGAACAGTACATATATCATGATACATCGAAGTACAATACAAGTGAATCATTGTCCTTTATTTGAGCTTGTTTTCGAATTGAGCCTTGATTCTTTTTCGAGTTTTGGTATTATTCTATTCTTATTTTTGTCGATACGAGTAAGTTCGTATCGATGGAGCTGATTGATATCTTTGAGCTTTCTTGTGCATTCCTTTGAGAATTGTGAATCCTATTAAAGGGATCCACAACGATTGACTTGTTGTGAGCATTTTGATTTCTCTATTGGTTGCTGCTTTAGTGAGTATTTATTTATTACTCACTACCTTGAGATGTATCTGATTTGAGATGGATTGACTTATTGGATGTAAAGTCTGATCCTTTTGTTGTTATAGGATCCTATATTTATTTAGGCATCCTAATTTAATTGGGTTATTATTTCTTTCACTTTGGAATGTTAATGATGATTCTGAAGTTCTATATTCACTCTTGAGTATCGAGATGTTGTCGATATATCTCGAATTCTAGTCAAGGTGACTTTTTTGAGTTTTGTGAGTCCGTTTGGATTTGACATCCAATCGGGCAATCGAGTATTGAGGTAACCTTAATCCTGGCTCTTAGCTCTTCGGTTATCCTTCCATGAGGATATCCACTAAGGAATGAGATGAGTTTCTAGATTGTTCGAGTTTGATTGAGTTTATCATTCAGCTTCACCGAGTGTTCTTTTCAAATACTCAATCAATGTTATCTTTGTAGCATTACTTGGTTTGAAGTAATGATTTGTTGTTTTGTGCTTCATCTTCTTCGAGAAGAATATCTTGCTTATCATGTATCTTGACGACTTTTAGGAGTGGATCATGATATTGTAAGATTGATTAACACTTTATCTCCTTCTGTTGATTTTGAGAATCGTGTATTCTAGGAGTATCTCGATGCATTCTCTTAATGTTCTTTGGTTTGAGTTTTTGAAGCTATATATATGAGTTTTAAAAAGAGAAATTGTAGTTTTGAGATATTTTAAAAATCAAAGAATGCTTTGAGAATATATTTATATGAGTGGTATTCTTTCATAGAAATAACATGAGAGTGTTGGGTTATCCATCGAGTAGTTAAGAGTTTTGGTCGATACGCCTGATCAACGTTATCGATAGGAATCTCCTAAATGCTATGATGAGGCAATCATACACGATGGTTTGTATTTTAAAAATTGAGATTTTGAAAATAATATTTTGAGATTAAATATTAAATTTATTTTTGAATGGTAATTGCAGCCATTGATTTTAGAGACCAGTAATAGAGTGGCAAGGCAGTTTTGATCGTTCGGTCAACTCTGCAGCCAACAGATATATTTATTTATTAGAGACTCAATGGCGAGGCAATGCTATTTATTTATTTTTAAATTATAAAGATGAGAATATAAATGAGATTATTTTTGAGCTATGCTTTATTGAAAGTATATTTTGAGATTTTAGAATCCATATTATATACATTGGATGTTTTAAGGGAAGAGTTATACGAGAATTTGAAGATTGTTTTAAAACTACTTAAGTGGTTTAATAAAAAGATTAAAGAGAATTTAAACCCTTAATTTATTTTGTGGAATATTATTATGGATTTACAAATTTCTGTGGAAATTAATTTTTAAGTAAGAGAAGAAATTTGGACTTTTAATTTGAGTTTTAAATTACCTACTAAGTAATATAGTAAAAAGTTTGAAAATTTTCAAATGTTGAAAATTGAGATTTAAAATTTAAAAGATGTTGAGATTTAAAAATTCTAAATATCTTGGATTAAAAGATAATTCGAGCTTATATCCTTATTCTTGAGCATACTCGATCTTTGAGCTATTATTAATGACATGCATTTTTTGCGGTCGTTCGAGTTGGCGGCATTGTAAGAAGCCATCTTGTGATTGATCAATCTTTTCTATTGTGTCTACCCTATTATGAGGATGTTCTTTCCATATATTTATGTGGAAAATCTTATTGATGATCTTCTTTATTGCTTGGTGTTTGGGGTTAAGTGAGTTTGATCCCGACTCTATTCATAGGATTTTAAGTAATCAATCATTTTCAATTGAATATTTGTTGAGCATTTTATTGAGTTTTAATTCGGGACAGGAGATCTTTGAAATTCTTTCGAGTTTCTTGGAAAATTCGATGGTTTGCTAATAACCATATTAGCATATGATGGGCCATCGAATTAACCAAGTGAGTTTTTCTTTGTTTCTTTCTACCATTCTATATTGAGAGTATGAATGGTTTAGAATTCGAGCTTGTCCTTATCCTTCGATGATTGTATCGATAGTGTTGTTTACAGCTATTTCCTCCAGAAATTGCGAGGATGCAATTTTGCTATGGAGGGGAGTCTGTAACAACCCGAATTTTGGAGATTACCATTAATATTAAATTATAATGCAAATAATAATTTAATATTGTGATTATAAATGAATTGGAGGAATGAAATTTGAGTTAATATTGTTTATTTTATATAAACAATGTTTTAATGAATAACACTTGGATTTTTAATTTATGCGAGTTAATTTATCTCATAAGATGTTATTTCGACATATTAATGGTTGGAATAAATATAAATGAGTGAAAATAAGCATAGAGTATTTTATTTGTGAAAGTGGGTTGAAAATAAATGATGTTAGTTATTTATTGAGTCAAAATGGGAAGTATTTGAATTTCATTCCAATAATAGCCTTTTTTAGTGAATAAAAAGGGCAAATGAGAAGAAAATGTATTTTTCGAAGTGTATTAATGATTGAAAATAGTGTTGTAATATTTTAAAAAGTATTAAAACTTTTAATACACTTATTTGAGTTAATAAATAATTTTTATTTGACTCAAATTGTTTAAAATTGTTTTTTTGTCTAAAAATAACAATATCGTCAAATATTGTGTAAATTAAAAGTTTAATGGGAAAATAATATTTTTAAGTGCAAAAAAAAATATTGTGTTAATCATGTTCACGTTGTTAAAATATGAAGAATGCATTTTGTCTCATGTAAAAAGAAGTTAATATGAGAAAGTAATGTTAAAAATGGTATAAAACCTATGTATATTAGCCTAAATAATTTTCTAAGTATGAGAATGGACTAAGTGGGTATAGTAAACATCCAACAACCCAAATTCTAGAGTTTTCTAATAAACTATGTACCTTTTCTCCCAAAACTCATTACAGTAAAACCTAAATCAGAAAAGAAAAAGCTTCAAAGTACAAAACAATGGCTACCCTCTTCAAAATTTAATCTTCAAAGCTCAATCTTTGCAAATTTAAAAGCCTAATTCAAGTTAAAATCATACAAAAAGGTAATCTCCAACCTATTCTATCTTAGAATCCATCTAAAACCCTAGAATTGTTTAGTAAATTTTGTTTTGATCAATTTCTTCTTTGCATGTATTGTTGTTTTCTATTTTCAGATGTTTAGGGCTCCAATCTTATGCTAAAGGTTCAATCTTGCTTGCAAATCCTTACGTATTCACTGAAAATCAATTGGTAAGTGTAAAAGCTTACAAATGCTAGCCAAAAATAAGGTTTTGAGTTGAATTTTCGTATTAATAAGATTGCGTTTCGTCTTTGTTATTTTCTGTTTTCTGTTGCCACATTGTTTTGGCCATAACTTTTACATCTTTTATCCAAATTTCATAATTTTTGATTTTCTGGAAAGCGCAGACAAAGTGCTAAAAGTTTCATGTTTTAAGATTTGTAAAATTTTGAAGTTTGCTTGAACAAAATCATTCTTGTTTGTTGCTGTCACGAGAGCAAATGACAGCAACAACAATCATAAAATCTGAGGATTTATTTTGACCATAACTCATTCATTTCTTATCCAAATTTCATAATTTTGGATGTTCCGGAAAGCACAGACAAAAAGCAGCAAGTTTTATGTTTTGATTTTTCTAAAATTTTGAGTTTTAATGGACCAAAATCGTGCTTGTTTGTTGCTATCCCGAGAGCAAATGACAGCAACAACAATCACAAGTCTGAGAACTTATTTTGGCCATAACTCATTCGTTTCTTAACCGATTTTGATAATTTTGGATGTTTCGGAAAGCTTAAATCATCTACTAAAACTTTCATGTATTGAGTTTTCTGTAATTTTAAGGTTAGCTATGTCAAAATTGAATTTTTATACTGTTATCCCGAGAGCAAAACCAATAATTGCTCCGCGCTTGAGGCTGAAACAAAGTTGGCCATAACTTCTTCGTTTCTTATCCTATTTTGTTAATTTTAGATGTTCCAGAAAGCTTAGGTCGTGTGCTACAGGTTTCATTCATTGTGCTCTCTGGAATTTTGAAGTCCGTTTGGTTGAAATTATGGTTGTATGTTGCTGTCCTGAGAGCAAAATGACAGCAACAACAATCGTTGACCTTAGAATTGTATTAGCTCGTTTTGCTTTCATTCTCTTCGGTTTTAATGATGTTTTTGAGATATTTTTAGAGCTATGATGCCTATCAATAGGCTATCTATATTTGGAGAATTTTAAATTCAAATTTTAAATGGAATTTGAATTGATTTTGGGTTAAAATTGAATTTTATTTGTATTGAATTCAAGTTTTCGGTTTTGAGATATCCCTCTTAGTTTTCATTGTTTTCGAACACGGTTTTCATCGAAACCAATTTGAAGTATTATTTTGAACTGATTTAGAAGTTACCAAATTTTGGTGAAGATTATTGGTTTGAGAATTACTCTTTGAGTACATTCAACGACGAACCAATCTAGATGCATTTTGTGATGGCCGATGAAATGAGGCAATATTGATGTTAAGTTTTAATTTGCGACTATGGTTAGAAATAACAATCACAATGTTCTTTTACTTGCCCAGAAGATGAGGCAAGTTTTTATGATTGACTAATGATGATTTCGATATTTATGATGAATTTTTACTTGTCGATGAAATGAGACAAGTCTCGATGTCACTTAAAATTCGTCTAAGTATGAGATAAGACGAGTTAGGTATCTTACACTCACCGATGAGATGAGGCAGTGTTTATTTGATGATGTTTTATGATGGTCTTCTAATGTGGCATCGACTAACGATTAGTAAACCAATTGGTATAAACATATGGTATGGGACGTACGTTGACGCCTATTGGATTCCTATTCGAGAAGTTGAGACACATTCACGATGTTACTAGTGCTACAGACCGAGTACTCGATTGGAGTCATCACGATGTTCATGAAGTTATTACTCGACTCCAATCATCACGATGTTATTACTCGGGTTTCTGTGACTGGGTGTCGTCAAGATGTTTTCGACCATAGTCAATCAGGATGATCACGATGTTATGATGTTATGTGACCCCAAGTCATCACGATGAATGGTACCAAATAATGGTACTACTAGTCAAGATGTAAATGCACGTGCTGTTTTCCATGAAGTTTAGATGTTTCGTTTTCACTGTTTTGATGATGATGCTTTAGTATAGCCTTATGTAAGAAAAAGTCTTATTGACATACATGGTTTTATTTGTGATTTTGAATATGATGTTTTGGATTCTTTCCGGGCTCTATCAAGATAAATTATGGTAATGCTTTTATGATGGGTTTTGATAATAGATTTAAGATATATTTATAATTATACCATTATTTGCATTATGGATCGATGATTTGATGATTTTATTGATTACTTGATGTTACGATGGAGTTGAGATGTATTTATAAATTTATACCAATGAGATGAGGTATAAATGATTATGAAGAATCTTTTATGATGAGTTTTAGTGATGGATTTGAGATGTATCTATATTCATACCGATGAGATGAGGTATGAATAAGTATAATGCTTCTTTTATGATTGGGTTTTATATTTCCTTGAATGATCATTGAGATAAGCCTATAAGAGGAGGCACACCCGTATGCGTTTTATTCTATGTATGAAGGATATGTACCTTTGATGTATTGTTATATTGACGAGCACTTCTAAGAAGATAATTTATTCATTTGAAGTCATTATCCATATTTTTTTATACCGCTGATTATATGAGGCGAAAGCGATGTTTATTGAATCTTATCTTTAAAATTTTGTTCGGCGATGTTCCATTCGCTTAAGTATCTGTTATGCCACTTAAGTATGACTTTATCATCATTATCTCCCTTACTTGCCAAGAAGAGATGTTGTCCTTTCTTATGATGTTGAAACTCTGTTCAGGGCATGGCATCCTTTATGAAAAAGGATACCATAGCTTTCACCTAATTATCCTTATCGATTATTCTGTTTAACTGATGATTTTAGCTAGCCCGACCCGTGTGTTTTCACTTGGGTCAGACCGAGTTGTTTCAGGTATCATCTATTGGCCTTAGCTTGAAGTTGATGTTGGATAATAGCTCTTCTTTTGCTTGAGTAGTTTATTTCTTCCGCATACTCTGATGCTTTTACATTTGATTCGATGTATACGGTGTGGTCGTGCGCCACCTTTATTGTATTCATATTGTATTGTACTGAACGTGTATCGGTGTATATGTATATATATGATGTTGGTTACTATTCTGTGATGTGATTTACATTCAGTTATTGTATTTTATTCTGATAGATCCGTTAGCCACCTATAGTTTTGGATTAAGCATTTACTGGGTATGTCGATCCACTTGAGTTGAAAAATTATAATGCATTTATCGACGTATTCAATGGATGTTTAAGACAAAATTATAGATGGTCGCCCTTAACCAGCCCTATTCTCCGCTTTAGTAGACGGAATTACTTCTTAATTCTCTTTGCTAAGGTGGGTCTCGGGGTGGGGCGTTACATCTAGATATATAGGAGCTCTAGATCTGAGTAGTGTAACTAGTTTATATTCTCTAGAGCGAGTGTCCAGGTGTTTGTACCTGGGAAACTCTAAGGAATTCTATCCAAAATTTTGTCTGGATAATTAGAATTGTTTGTTTGAATTGGTTGCTGTGATTGCTAGTATTTGATTGATAACATATGTTTGCTACTTTAAAATTTAAAATCTGTATGGGATTATTAAATTACCTTTGCTTTTAAATTTCGAGGACGAAATTCTTTTAAGGGGGGAGGAATGTGATTCTCAGAATTTGGGTCAATGCTTATTTAATAATTTCATTTATAATTATTTTAAAATGTGAAATATTGATTTAATAATTTAATTCAAAAAGGAATTTTCTTTTGAAAATTTATAATTATGTAATTTGTCAAATGATATTCTTTCCAAATTTTATAATAATGATAATTTAATTTGAGAATCTTATTATTTTCAAATGTTAAAAATATTTAATTGATAAAATTATCTTTCTAAACTGATTCAAAGATGTTTTATTTATAATGTATATATGCGTATACATTGTAAATAGGAGTTTTGATTTTAATTTAGATTTAAATTTAATAAAGGACATTTTCAAATTTATAATATATATTGATGTATAATTTATGAATTGATTAAATTAATTGAAATTAGTATTGGAACTTTTCAAAAGTCAATCTATAAATCTATCTATATTTTCAAAAGAAATATAAGTAAATATTTATTTTGTTTATAAATATATAATAGTTTAAATTGTGAATTTTAATAAAAGTTTATTTTGTTTTATTTTGAAAATTGTTTTCTTTTGAAATAAACTTAGTTTATTTATATTAGAGTATGGTATTTAGATTTGAAACTTTTGAAATAAAAAAATTAATAATTTAACATTCTTATCCTATTTAAAATTTTCTCTTTTGAATATTAGCTTTAATAAAATATTATTTTAAATTATTCAAACAAACATTTAAAATGTATAATTTTATAAAGAAGTTTATATGTAAACATGTAATCATTTTAAAGGCTAATGTAAATAAAACATTTAAAACATGTTAAATTAAATTATAAATTGTTTTAGATATATTTAAAACACATTCATAAATTGGGATTAAAATGCACATGTGTTAGACTCTTAAACCATAAAGTGGACACTTGTAAATTTATCTACATCCTAACATAACAAGTGGCATGTTTGTTTATTTTTGAAATTTATTCTTCTAGATAAGAAATGTAACAATGCATGTTGTTAAAACATTATCTTCAATTGAAATCTTAAAATCATAAAAAATCAAAACCCAAAATTCAATCAAATTTCTGCAGAAAACAAATACAAATCAAAATCTGCAAAACCAAAACCATCAAGAATCTGCAAAATCAAACTTCAAACCTGCAATCTGAAAGTAATCTTCAACCTCAAACTCAAGCAAGTGAAGTTTAATTTAAATCTGAGCAATGAGGATAAGGGTCTGCATGCATGTTCAAACAATTTACATCATCAAGTAAAATCAACTTCAACTAGCTAATGCAAACCCAGATATTCAACTAGCAAATGCAGATGCAAATCTGGATTCCAGGAAAATGAATGCATCTAAATTTGTTCTCTGCACCTTCAATAAACTTGTGAGTAAGCTTCTTTATTTTAAAAATAGTTTTTCTTTGAAAACATCAAAGCTAAATGCAATTTCTAGAACTAAAGTGCTAGTTCACATAAATTTAAACTGTTTGGATGAGAACTTCTCTGTTTCTTTTGGAAGTGAGTAACCTCACAATCCAAAAAGATTTAAAATTTTCTGATGCCTGTAAATATTTAGGGATGAGCATGCTTGTCTGAATCTCTATTTTGATAAATACTGTGTGTGAATATGTATAAACATATATATAAGTTTACATGAAACTGTATATTTGATTCTGTTTATAAAATTTAAAATTTATGTGATGACCCGGAATTTTAATGCAATATAAATTTAATAATCTGAAATAAAAATTAAATTGATTTGATAATCTTTGTAATGAGATTTGAATTAATTTAATAATTCAATAAAATAAATAGTTAATTGATAGATTTTATCTTTTTAAATCTAATAAATTGTTTATAATTTTATATATAGAATATTGTATATATTGTGAATAGATATTGTTTAAATTTAATAAATCCTGTTTCTATAAAAATTATATATCTTTAGTAAATTGGAAATTTTGATTTTTATTTAAAAGTTAAACTTTTAAAAGGTTATTTAATAAATAAATATGGTTTTAAATACATAAGATAAATATTGAACTGATTTAAAATATGTTTAACTCAAGTTTAAAATTTAAATAAAATAACAATATGAGTTATTTTGATATAATTGAATGAAATAAATAATTTATTAATAAGATACAATTTCTTTTAATAAGTTGTTTATAGTTAGTAAATATTGTTATTTTTAAAAATATAATAATACATTGTTTTAACAAATAATTTTTTAATAAAAATAGTTGTTTTTCAAAAATTTAAATTGTGTAGTTATATTTGTAAATAAACTAGATTTCAAAATTTAATTTGAACTTGAATTCAAAGTTTTTAAATCCTAAAGTATAAATGTTTTTAATTTGGTTGATTTTGAAATATTTGTATAAACTTTATTTTACAATTTAAATTTGATTTATTCATTTTAAAATTTATGTACATGTAAATAAATACATGATTGACTAATTTATTAAACATAGGTTTACATTCATCTTATAATAACATACTAAATTAATACTAATTAACTTTTAAATAAATACTAAGTAAACTTTTAATTAAATACTAATTATTCTTATAAGACAAGTGTAACATCTTAAGGTTTTACATAACACTTGCTAAATGATAAAATAAAGTTTTGACAAATGATACATTGTGAGACAAGTGTCAAAAATTTATTTTAACATTTTCTTTTGATTTTATTTTTAATAATTTCAGTTTTATTAAACATATTCTCTTCCATTTTGTTTCTTTTCAAATCTTATGCTATGAAGACAAACAAATAAAATAAAACACTTCTATTCAAAAACATAAAGCTATAATCATCTTCAACTCTGCAAATCCACTTTCCAAAACAAAATCATCTTCAAAAGCCTCCACATCTTCAAGTTTAAAAGCATATCTTTCACCATTTTGAAATCTGAAACCTGCAATTTCAAATTTTTAAGCCTGCATTTCATATGCAAGCAATACTGCGTATTTTTTTCAAATATAAAAGCACCTGCATCTCTGGAATTCAAGGCAGCCTGCACATTTTCAAGTTGAAAGCATATGCATTTCTTAGAATCTAGAGTTTCAAAGGTGCATGCAATTTTAAATCAAGTTTCAAAGCATCTACATTCTTCTTCAACTAAATCAACTGCAGTTTTAAAAATAAAGTCTAAGAAGCAACTTAGTGCCTTAAAGCAAAGCAAAATTTTCCATTTTTTAAAGCATTTTTCAAATGCATTGCTCTGCCCATCAAGAAAAAGGTGAGTAACATCCTATTTATTGAAATTTAAGTATTTAAAAATATTGCTTGTTGCTTTCAATGTTTCAGTGTGAATGATATATGCATTTATATCAGTTGTTTTTTTAGACATGTATGGATAACTTGATTATGCTGTCCTCTGTATTTTCTTTTCCAGGATCAAGAATCTGTTGAAACACCATCATATCATAATATAATATATGTTAGTGTTTTAGATTCATACAAATATGTTTGCTAAGTCAGGGATTAAAGTTTAAAATTTTGTTCAAGTTAAATAATAAAATTATTTAAAACTGTCTTTGAAAACTCAGGATAATTAGACCAAATTGTATATAAACGAAATACCAAACACATTGATTCATTGTTTCAGAAATAAGATCAAAAAAAATATTCAAAATTTTGATTTTTAAAACTAAATTCACAGTTTTTAATATACAGTTTAACATGCAGTCCTAGGTTGAACAGAAAAGGGGGATTTTGGGTTAATGGTTGATCTAGGCAATTTGGGGTGACGAGGTTATTCTGGTAGGTCGAGGAATAGTCAGTGGTGCCGGGAAAAATATTGGGTGGTGTTGCAGTTCAATGTGGTGGTTGTGGTGATGAAATTTCTGATAGAACCCTAGTTTAAGATAGGTGAGTTGCTTGGGTCAGTTGTTCATGAAGAAGTGATCGAGTGGACTAGGATTTTGGGTAATGTTAGTAGGTTGGTTGATGAAGTTGTAGCCGGAACCATTGCCATTCCGTTGGTCAAAAGGTGGAGGATGAGGGTGTTACAGGTTTGGGGTAAAACCCGTTCTTTACTTTTTCAGGTTTGGAAGAGGAAACTCAAATTTCAAATTTGAGTTTAGGAAGGAGAATTTGAGGGTGGAGGTAGATAGTGGGGTTGCTTGTCGATGTCAGGAAGTAACCGAAGGTGGTGATGGCGGCTGGAGGCACGGTACACGTGCACCGTGCAGAATTTTGAGTTTTGATGTTTTCTGGGTACTGTAGAATTTTGAACTCGAAGTAATACTCGAGTGGTTGCTGAGTTTGCTCGAAGATATGGACTAGATGACTCGAAGCAGTTTTTAGGATGGCTCGGGTAATTTGAATATTACAGTTTTTCTTGAAAAACTGTCTGCAGTTTTAAAACTTAAATCAAAAATTTAAATGAATTAGTAGTTATGACAATATTTAAACAAAGTTTAAATCTGCTGTAAGAGTTATAGTTTCATAAGAGTTTGAAATCTTATAAGTTTTAAAAATTTGAAAGTGGTTTCAGTTTTAAAAAAATAAATAAATAAAAATAAAAAGAAGATGGAAACCTGACAGTTTCTGAAAATTTAAAATTTTCATTTTGAATCTGAAACAAAATTTTAAATAGCAAATTTGAATTTCAAAATTAAGTTCAGTTTTCTTAAGGGTTTGAATTTTCAGTTTCTTTTTAAAAAAGGAATTTGAATTTTGAATAAAGAGTTTTAGAATCATGGTTTAAATCAAAAGTTTAATGCAAGTTTATATTCAAATAATTTAAATAAGGAATGGATCAAGTGTATTGAATTTAAAATCTAGATATTTGAATAAGTTTAAAATTTGAATGCTTTTAAATTTTTTTAATTTAAATTGTTTATTAGAAGTAAAATTGTTTCAAACAAATATTTTAATTTGATTTCCCTTTTTGAATGAAATCATTATAAATGGTTTATAAAGAAAGTTAAATGATTTGTTAACTTGAATTTGTAATTTATATAATAATGTATTTAAAACTTAATTTTTAAATTAAATTAAGTAAATTAAGACTCATCTTATATAAGTTTTAATTAAGTAATAAATGTTACTTACATTTATTCTAAAAAAGGAATATAAATGAATTTAAATTGGAAAATGCTTTAATAAATATCATTTTGAATTTTAGATTCAAAATTAAATTTGAATTTTAAATATTCTAAGTACACTTTAATATTTATAAAAATTATTAATAAGGAATGGGTTATTTTAGAAATGATCAAGATATTAAAATAATTAAATAAATAGGAAAATTAAGGAGTGACTTATTTATTTAATTTATAATTAATAATTTAAATTAATTTAAATTAGAGTTAATTAAGAAGTAATTAAAAGAAAAGTAATTAAAGAATTAATAATAGTTAATGATGGTCATTAACTAAAGTTTATTTAGTAATTAATTAATATGATTAATTTTTTATTTTTTTATAATTAATTAGATTGATTAAATTGTGAAATTTATTTAAGTTTAATTACTTAAATAAGAATAATTAATACACTAATTACTTAATATAATTAATGAAGTTAATTAAGGTTGGTTTAAATTAATTAATTAAGTTTAATTAATTCTAACCATTTGATGTGATAATAATTACTTAATGTAATTAATAAAATTACTCAGTGAAGTAATTAAAGATAATTACTGGATGTAATTAGTGGATGATGTTGGAATTTTGAATGTAATTTGGATTAAATTATTTTGTATAATTAATCAAGAGATTAATTAAGAATTAATTAAGGGGTAATTAATTTGATAAGTAATAAAGGGAAGTTAATTACAGAATGAGATTAATCAAAGGTGATTAATAATTATGGTTTAAGTGTGATAATTACTGAAGATAATTAATCTAATTGAGTAATTAATTAAATATAATTAAGAATCATTAATTAATATAATTAATGAAGTAAATAAGATTGATTAATTAAGATTAATTAATCATTAATAAGTAGTTAAGGGTAATTAGTTAAGGTTAAATGTAATTAATGATAGTTAATTAATTTATGAAGTAATTAAAGGTTAATTACTGTATTTGGTTTAGAGTAATTAATTTTGTGGAATTAATTAAAGTATAATTAATCAGGATTGATTAATTAAGATGATAAATTAGAGGTTAGTTAATTAATTAATTTGTAATTAATTAATTATGATGTAAGCAAGATTTATATTGTTTTAAAATAATTAGAGTTGATGTAATTAATTTAATTCATTATAGATGCTGTGGTTATAGAACATTGGTTATGAATGATTGACATTGGTTGCCTTGAATGATTTGGAATCTCAGCTATGAGATTAATAATGTTGAGTGATATTGATGTATTGGTTGCATTGTGATGATGATATGGATTATCTTTGTTAATGATAATATGGATTTTCTGTGGTTATGATAATGATAATTATTTGTTATGAATCTGTGAATTATCTATCTGTGTGTATATAGATAATGTTATTGAATTGTTTTAAACTCTTAAACAACTTGGACCTAAAAGACACGCTTTGGATTTCGATGAGACCGCAATCGGGTTTCCATATTTGGATATTCGAAAACCACATCGATCTAGATTAACGATAGGTCGTGAATCTTATGTGAAGAGTGAAGACTCGAGGTGTAAGGGCTATACGTCAGTATAACTCTGGGGGTGATTCCGTGATGAGTTTGGCGGAAATAGTACTTATAGGCTCGAGATAGAGATTCAGAGCGCAAGGGTTATCGTCGTTAACTCTGAGGATGATTCCAAAACGAGTGTAACGAGATAATGCCTTCGGTTTCGTTCGATCCCGGAGTGAACTTGTATGGATTGAATGCTTTCAGCACATCTTCAGGTGGACGATGAGCATTCTAAGAGATGTGTCCTATAAAGGTAATCATAGCCTCAAGCCTCATCAACCGAGAATGGCCAAAACAGGGGAGGTGCAGCAAGGCTTTGTGGGTAGCCCCCACTGGAGAGCAAGATTTTCCTCTGTCTAGAGGTCCCTTTTTATTCGGCTTAGTGGGCAGTTGGATATGCGCACCAACTGCGGGGTTGTCTTATTCGGAACTGTTCAGTAAGGAATGAGTCCGGCCTTGTGTTGCAGGGGAGCGGGCGCACTCCTCGGTACGTTGATCTAGGCCACGTACTGTGACGGGCGGTACCCCAGTAGCCCTGCCATTGTATGGAATCCAAAATACAATAAGTGCCAACGATTTTGATTGTATTACCCACTTTTGTGGCTAGTAGCTGGAATTTAATCATGTAACAATTTCGGCTATTTCATATTTACTTGAAAAACCTAGACTTATTATAATATCACTGGATTTCCTATCAAATGTTTTGGTTAGCGTAAGGTAAAAACTTTTCCATGTTTATGTGTGGGAAGTCTTACGTGATACCTTTCTTTTCAAAAGGTTTTTGAAAGTTAAGCAACTTTAACCGGTTACTCACACCAGACCCATGTCTGACCCGGAGTTTATTTTTTTTGTTTTCATAAACTCTTGGGTACTCAATTTTTTACGAGTAGCCAAGGGATTCAGGTCAGCTTTGACGAATATTGGAGGAGAAATGGAGCAGGAGGCTTCTGCGGTAGATATATAGTATTCCGTTGTGTGTAATGTGTTGACTCTGAATTGTATTGTGTTGTAAATACTAGGCATGTGTTTATAACTGTCTAGTATGTGTTGTATATCCGTGTACTGTGATAGTGGTTGTAAACTATGTAATATTTTATGTTGTTAATATAATTTATTCGTTCCGCTGTTTAGATTCTGTTGTGTTGTTTCTTCTTTCTTCTTTTTCTTTCTCTTTTCTATCCCTTTCTTTTCTTATTAGCGATGCGACTTTCTAGTGTTAGGAAGTTGGGTCGTTACAGTGGTATCAGAGCATTAGGTTAAGTGAATACCTAGGCTCTGGAGTGGTGTCTTTCTTGAGAGAGCATATTTTTAATTTTAAATATTTTTATATATTTATCTATTTCTACCTATCTGTTGGGTTACCTGTTCGGGTTTTCCAATATAGGTTATAAAGGTAGATAAGGTAGTGATGTGTGTAACACGATTACTACCATTGGTTGGAGTCTGATGTTTGAGGTTGGAAGTGTATCTATCGGGACTGTAGACCTAATACCGTCTCGAGTAAGTTTTGTTGTGTTGAAGTATTTCATTGATCTCTGAAGGAAACCTGTTAAGGTTCGGAGTCATGTTTGAAGTGCAGAGTTTGGTGAGCAGAGTTTGGATCTGTTCGGTTGAGTTGAAGCAAGTGATGGTATTTTGATACCTCAGGAAGTTGTAACTGCGTGATGAGATGCGGTGACTATGGTTATGTCTGAAGATGAGATGTGGTTAGCTTTGAAGTCTAAGTTTCTCGAAGAGCTTTGGATTAGGAAGTTTGGAATTGGTGTCAGCAGTGCAGCTTGAAGTGTTCTGTGTGCAGACAGAGAGGTCTTAGCTAAGTAGTTTTTCTGGAGTTGGAGTTTGATGAAGCAACTCAGTTTTGAAGGAATTTCTGAGTTTTCTTTATGGATCCGTAGAACTATATTTCTGGAGGTGATGTCCAGTTGGTGTTTATGTTCTTTGTAAGTATTTTCTTATCTACTTCGGATCAGAGTGGTGCAGCAGAAGCTGTTTGGAGGTGTTTCTGATTGTCTTTTCCGGATTAGGAGGAGTTTGTTGTCTTCTGCCGTTGATGGAGTAGAATTGTGTTTTGGTTTTGGATTGATCTTGAGGAGATCATTATGTTGGGTTGTTTTTGGTTCTGATTGTTTCTAGAGGAATCAGTAAGGGTTACGCTGATCAGTTTGGATGTTGGCAGCCAAGGATTTGTCTGAAATTTTTGCGGATAAGGGATGGAGAAATTTGGAATTCGAAGTTGGAGACTTCGTTGTTGTTGGGATTTTCTCTGATTAAGGAGCTATAAGTTTTGTGTAAGACTGGAAAGCTAGCTCCGAGATGTTTTGGATCTTTTCTCTGTCTTGGTTGGATAAGAGTTTGATTTACAGAATTGAATTGCCGGTTTGGATAACTGGAATTCGAGATGTTTCACGTATCTCTGAGGGAGCACGTGAATGGTCTATCTCTGGTTTTAGAACCAGCAGTTATAGAGGTTGGTAGTTGAATCAGGCTCGTCTGTAGTCTAATATGCTGTCTAGTTCTGTAGATCTAGATGAGTAGGAGCTCTATAGCTTAATAGTATTGATTGTTTGAAATCTATAGAGCGAGTATCCCGATATTTATACCAGGAAACTCGTGGAAGTTCTATCCAGAATTTTTCTGAATAATTGGATTTGTTTGATTGGATAAATCGATTGCTATGGTTGTTAGCATATCATTGGTATATGCTTGTGTTTTAAAATTTAATCTTTCAAATAGATTATTAAATTACCTTTGTTTTAAATTTCGAGGACGAAATTCTTTTAAGGGGGGAGGAATGTGATGACCCGGAATTTTAAAGCAATATCAATTTAATAATCTGAAATAAAAATTAAATTGATTTGATAATCTTTGTAATGAGATTTGAATTAATTTAATAATTCAATAAAATAAATAGTTAATTGATAGATTTTATCTTTTTAAATCTAATAAATTGTTTACTATTTATATACATAGAATATTGGATATATTGTGAATAGATATTGTTTAAATTTAATAAATCCTGTTTCTATAAAAATTATATATCTTTAGTAAATTGGAAATTTTGATTTTTATTTAAAAGTTAAACTTTTAAAAGGTTATTTAATAAATAAATATGGTTTTAAATACATAAGATAAATATTGAACTGATTTAAAATATGTTTAACTCAAGTTTAAAATTTAAATAAAATAACAATAAGAGTTATTTTGATATAATTGAATAAAATAAATAATTTATTAATAAGAGACAATTTCTTTTAATAAGTTGTTTATAGTTATTAAATATTGTTATTTTTAAAAATATAATAATACATTGTTTTAACAAATATTTTTTTTAATAAAAATAGTTGTTTTTCAAAAATTTAAATTGTGTAGTTATATTTGTAAATAAACTAGATTTCAAAATTTAATTTGAACTTGAATTCAAAGTTTTTAAATCCTAAAGTATAAATGTTTTTAATTTGTTTGATTATGAAATATTTGTATAAACTTTATTTTATAAGTTAAATTTGATTTATTCATTTTAAAATTTATGTACATGCAAATAAATACATGATTGACTAATTTATTAAACATAGGTTTACATTCATCTTATAATAACATACTAAATTAATACTAATTAACTTTTAAATAAATACTAAGTAAACTTTTAGTTAAATACTAATTATTCTTATAATACAAGTGTAACATCTTAAGGTTTTACAAAACACTTGTTAAATGATAAAATAAAGTTTTGACAACTGTTACATTGTGAGACAAGTGTCAAAAATTTATTTTAACATTTTCTTTTGATTTTATTTTTAATAATTTCAGTTTTATTAAACATATTCTCTTCCATTTTGTTTCTTTTCAAATCTAAAGCTATGAAGACAGACAAATAAAATAAAACACTTCTATTCAAAAACATAAAGCTATAATCACCTTCAACTCTGCAATTCCACTTTCCAAAACAAAATCATCTTCAAAAGCCTCTACTCTTCAAGTTTAAAAGCATATCTGTCACCATTTTGAAATCTGAAGCCTGCAATTTCAAATTTTGAAGCCTGCATTTCATATGCAAGCAATACTGCATATTTTTTTCAAATATAAAAGCACCTACATCTCTGGAATTCAAGGCAGCATGAACATTTTCAAGTTGAAAGCATCTGCATTTCTTAGAATCTAGAGTTTCAGAGGTGCATGCAGTTTTAAATCAAGTTTCAAAGCATCTACATTCTTCTTCAACTAAATCAACTGCAGTTTTAAAAATCAAGTCTAAGAAGCAACTTAGTGCCTTAAAGCAAAGCAAAATTTTCCAGTTTTTAAAGCATTTTTCAAATGCATTGCTCTGCCCATCAAGAAAAAGGTGAGTAACATCCTATTTATTGAAATTTAAGTATTTAAAAATATTGCTTGTTGCTTTCATTGTTTCAGTGTGAATGATACATGCATTTATATCAGTTTTTTTTAGACATGTATGGATAACTTGATCATGCCGTCCTCTATATTATCTTTTCCAGCATCAAGAATCTGTTGAAACACCATCATATCATAATTTAATATATGTTAGTGTTTTAGATTCATACAAATATGTTTGATAAGTCAGGGATTAAAGTATAAAATTTTGTTCAAGTTAAATAATCAAATTATTTGAAACTGTCTCTGAAAACTCAGGATAACAGGACCAAATTGTATATAAATGAAATACCAAACACATTGATTCATTGTTTCAGAAATAAGATCAAAAACAATATTCAAAATTTTGATTTTTAAAACTAAATTCACAATTTTTAATATGCAGTTTAACATGCAGTCCTAGGTTGAACAGAAAAGGGAGATTTTGGGTTAATGGTTGATCTAGGCAATTTGGGGTGACAAGGTTATTCTGGTAGGTGGAGGAATAGTCAGTGGTGCCGGGAAAAATATCGAGGTGGTGTTCCAGTTCAATGTGGTGGTTGCAGTGATGAAATTTCTGATAGAACCCTGTTTAAGATAGGTGAGTTGCTTGGGTCAGTTCTTCATGAAGAAGTGATCGAGTGGACTAGGATTTTGGGTAATGTTAGTAGGTTGGTTGATGAAGTTGTAGCCGGAATCGCTGCCATTCCGGTGGTCAGAAAGTGGAGGATGAGGGTGTTACAGGTTTAGGGTAAAACCTGTTCTTTGCAGTTTCAGGTTTGGAAGAGGCAACTCAAATTTCAAATTTGAGTTTAGGAAGCAGAATTAGATGGTGGAGGTAGATAGTGGGGTTGTTTGTCGATGTCAGGAAGTCACCGAAGGTGGTGATGGTGGCTGGAGGCACGGTGCACGTGCACCGTGCAGAATTTTGAGTTTTGATGTTTTCAGGGTACTAGAGAATTTTGAACTCGAAGTAATACTCGAGTGGTTGCTGAGTTTGCTCGAAGATATGAACTAGATGACTCGAAGCAGTTTTTAGGATTGCTCGGGTAATTTGAATATTACAGTTTTTCTTGAAAAACTGTCTACAGATTTAAAATTTAAATCAAAAATTTAAATGAATTAGTAGTTATGATAATATTTAAACAAAGTTTAAATCTGCTGTAATAGTTATAGTTTTATAAGAGTTTGAAATCTTATAAGTTTTAAAAATTTGAATGTGGTTTCAGTTTTAAAAAAAAAATTAAAAATAAAAAGAAGATGGAAACCTGGCAGTTTCTGAAAATTTAAAATTTTCATTTTGAACCTGAAACAAAATTTTAAATAGCAAATTTGAATTTCAAAATTAAGTTCAGTTTTCTTAAGGGTTTGAATTTTCAGTTTCTTTTTAAAAAAGGAATTTGAATTTTGAATAAAGAGTTTTAGAATCATGGTTTAAATCAAAAGTTTAATGCAAGTTTAAATTCAAATAATTTAAATAAGGAATGGATCAAGTGTATTGAATTTAAAATCTGGATATTTGAATAAGTTTAAAATTTGAATGTTTTCAAACAATTTTCATTTAAATTGTTTATTAGAAGTAAAATTGTTTCAAACAAACATTTTAATTTGATTTCCCTTTTTGAATGAAATCATTATAAATGGTTTATAAAGAAAGTTAAATGATTTGTTAATTTGAATTTGTAATTTATATAATAATGTATTTAAAACTTAAATTTTAAATTAAGTTAAGTAAATTAAGACTCATCTTATATAAGTTTTAATTAAGTAATAAATGTTATTTACATTTATTCTTAAAAATGAATATACATGAATTTAAATTGGATAATGCTTTAATAAATATCATTTTGAATTTTAGATTCAAAATGAAATTTGAATTTTAAATGTTCTAAGTACACTTTAATATTTATAAAAATTATTAATAAGGAATGGGTTATTTTAGAAATGATCAAGATATTAAAATAATTAAATAAATAGGAAAATTAAGGAGTGACTTATTTATTTAATTTATAATTAATAATTTAAATTAATTTAAATTAGAGTTAATTAAGAAGTAATTAAAAGAAAAGTAATTAAAGAATTAATATTAGTTAATGATGGTCATTAACTAAAGTTTATTTAGTAATTAATTAATATGATTAATTTTTTATTTTTTTATTTTTTATAATTAATTAGATTGATTAAATAGTGAAATTTATTTAAGTTTAATTACTTAAATAAGAGTAATTAAGACATTAATTACTTAATATAATTAATGAAGTTAATTAAGGTTGGTTAAAATTAATTAATTAAGTTTAATTAATTCTAACCATTTGATGTGATAATAATTACTTAATGTAATTAATAAAATTACTCGGTGAAGTAATTAAAGATAATTACTGGATGTAATTAGTGGATGATGTTGGAATTATGAATGTAATTTGGGTTAAATTATTTTGTATAATTAATCAAGAGATTAATTAAGAATTAAATAAGGGGTAATTAATTTGATAAGTAATTAAGGGAAGTTAATTACAGAATGAGATTAACCAAAGGTGATTAATAATTATGGTTTAAGTGAGATTAATTACTAAAGATAATTAATTTAATTGAGTAATTAATTAAATATAATTAAGAATCATTAATTAATATTATTAATGAAGTAAATAAGATTGATTAATTAAGATTAATTAATCATTAATAAGTAGTTAAGGGTAATTAATTAATTGTAATTAATTAAGGTTAAATAATTAATTATTTTTAATTAATTTATGAAGTAATTAAAGGTAAATTACTGTATTTGGTTTAGAGTAATTAATTTTATGGAATTAATTAAAGTATAATTAATCAGGATTGATTAATTAAGATGATAAATTAGAGGTTAGTTAATTAATTAATTTGTAATTAATTAATGATGATGTAAGCAAGATTTGTATTGTTTTAAATTAATTAGAGATGATGTAATTAATTTAATTCATTATAGATGCTGTGATTATATAACATTGCTTATGAATGATTGACATTAGTTGCCTTGAACGATTTGGAATCTCAGCTATGTGATTAATAATGTTGAGTGATATTGATGTATTGGTTGCATTGTGATGATGATATGGATTATCTTTGGTAATGGTAATATGGATTATCTGTGGTTATGATAATGATAATTATTTGTTGTGAATCTGTGAATTATCTATCTGTGTGTATATAGATAATGTTATTGAATTGTTTTAAACTCTTAAACAACTTGGACCTAAAAGACAGCTTTGGATTTCGATGAGACCGGGATCGGGTTTCCATATTTGGATATCCGAAAACCACATCGATCCAGATTAACGATAGGTCGTGAATCTTATGTGAAGAGTGAAGACTCGAGGTGTAAGGACTATACGTCAGTATAACTCTGGGGGTGATTCCGTGATGAGTTTGGCGGAAATAGTACTTATAGGCTCGAGATAGAGATTCAGAGTGCAAGGGTTATCGTCGTTAACTCTGAGGGTGATTCCAAAATGAGTGTAACGAGATAATGCCTTCGGTTTCATTCGAACCCGAAACGAACTTGTATGGATTTAATACTTTCAGCACATCGTCAGGTGGACGATGAGCATTCTAAGAGATGTGTCCTATAAAGGTAATCGTAACCTCAAGCCTCATCAACCGGGAATGGATAAAACATGGGAGGTGCAGCAAGGCTTGGTGGGTAGCCCCCACTGGAGAGCAAGATTTTCCACTGTCTAGAGGTCCCTTTTTATTCGGCTTAGTGGGCAGTTGGATATGCGCACCAACTACGGGGTTGTTTTGTTCGGAAATGTTCAGTAAGGAATGGGACCGGCCTTGTGTTGTAGGGGAGCGGGCACACTCCTCGGTACGTTGATCTAGGCCACGTACTGTGACGGGCGATACCCCAGTAGCCCTGCCATTGTATGGAATCCAAAATCCAATAAGTGCCAACGATTTTGATTGTATTACCCACTTTTGTGGCTAGTAGCTGGAATTTAATCATGTAACAATTTCGGCTATTTCATATTTACTCGAAAAACCTAGACTTATTATAATATCACTGGATTTCTTATCAAATGTTTTGGTTAGCGTAAGAAAAAAACTTTTCCATGTTTATGTGTGGGAAGTCTTACGTGATACCTTTCTTTTCAAAAGGTTTTTGAAAGCTAAGAAACTTTAACCTGTTACTCACACCAGACCCATGTCTGACCCGGAGTTTATTTTTTTTGTTTTCATAAACTCTTGGGTACTCAATTTTTTACGAGTAGCCAAGGGATTCAGGTCAGCTTTGACGAATATTGGAGGAGCAATGGAGCAGGAGACTTCTGCGTTAGATATATAGTATTCCATTATGTGTTATGTGTTGACTCTGAATTGTATTGTGTTGTAAATACTAGGCTGGTGTTTATAACTATCTAGTATGTGTTGTATTTCTGTGTACTCTGATAGTGGTTGTAAACTATGTAATATTTTATATTATTAATATAATTTATTCGTTCCGCTATTTAGATTCTGTTGTGTTGTTTCTTCTTTCTTCTCTTTCTTTCTCTTTTCTATCCCTTTCTTTTCTTATTAGCGATGCGATTTTCTAGTGTTAGGAAGTTGGGTCGTTACAGTGGTATCAGAGCATTAGGTTGAGTGAATACCTAGGCTCTGGAGTGGTGTCTTTCTTGAGAGAGCGTATTTGTAATTTTAAATATTTATATATATTTATCTATTTCTACCTATCTGTTGGGTTACCTGTTCGAGTTTTCCAATATAGGTTATAAAGGTAGATAAGGTAGTGATGTGTGTAACACGATTACTACCATTGGTTGGAGTCTGATGTTTGAGGTTGGAAGTGTATCTGTCGGTACTGTAGACCTAATACCGTCTCGAGTAATTTATGTTGTGTTGAAGTATTTCATTGATCTCTGAAGGAACCCTGTTAAGGTTCGGAGTCATCATTGAAGTGCAGAGTTTGGTGAGAAGAGTTTGGAACTGTTCGGTTGAGTTGAAGCAAGTGATGGTATTTTGATACATCAGGAAGTTGTAACTGCGTGATGAGATGCGGTGACTATGGTTATGTCCGAAGATATTTCTTTGGAACAAGTTTTGGAAGTATTATGCTTCAATGTTGTGGCTGGAGTCAGCAGGATGTTGTGGTTAGCTTTGAAGTCCGAGTTTCTCGAAGAGCTTTGGATTAGGAAGTTTAGCATTGGTGTCAGCAGTGCAGCTTGAATTGTTTTGTGTGCAGACAGAGAGGTCTTAGCTAAGTAGTTTTTCTGGAGATGGTGTTTGATGAAGCAACTCAGTTTTGAAGGAATTTCTGAGTTTTCTTTATGGATCTGTAGAACTATATTTCTGGAGGTGATGTCCAGTTGGTGTTTATGTTCTTCGTCAGTATTTTCTTATCTACTTCGGATCACAGTGGTGCAGCGGAAGATGTTTGGAGGTGTTTCTGATTGTCTTTTCCGGATTAGAAGGAGTTTTTTGCCTTCTGCTGTCGATGGAGTAGAATTGTGTTTTGGTTTTGGATTGATCTTGAGGAGATCATTATGTTGGTTTGTTGGTTCTGATTGTTTCTAGAGGAATCAGCAAGGGTTACGCTGATCAGTTTGGATGTTGGCAGCCTAGGATTTGTCTGAAACTTTTGTGGATAAGGGATGGAGAAATTTGGAATTCGAAGTTGGAGACTTCGTTGTTGTTGGGATTTTCTCTGATTAAGGAGCTATAAGTTTTGTGTAAGACTGGAAAGCTAGCTCCGAGATGTTTTGGATCTTTTCTCTGTCTTGGTTGGATAAGTGTTTGGTTTTCAGAATTGAATTGCCGGTTTGGATTACTGGAATTCGAGATGTTTCACGTATCTCTGAGGGAGCACGTGAATGGTCTATCTCTGGTTTTAGAACCAGCAGTTATAAAGGTTGGTTGTTGAATCAGGCTCATCTGTAGTCTGATATGCTGTCTAGTTCTGTAGATCTAGATGAGTAGGAGCTCTATAGCTTAATAGTATTGATTGTTTGAAATCTATAGAGCGAGTATCCCGATATTTATACCGGGGAAACTCGTGGAAGTCCTATCCAAAATTTTTATGGATAATTGGATTTGTTTGATTGGATAAATTGATTGCTATGGTTGTTAGCATATCATTGGTATATGCTTGTGTTTTAAAATTTAATCTTTTAAATAGATTATTAAATTACCTTTGTTTTAAATTTCGGGGACGAAATTCTTTTAGGGGGGAGGAATGTGATGACCCGGAATTTTAAAGCAATATCAATTTAATAATCTGAAATAAAAATTAAATTGAATTGATAATCTTTGTAATGAGATTTGAATTAATTTAATAATTCATTAAAATAAATAGTTAATTGATAGATTTTATCTTTTTAAATCTAATAAATTGTTTACTATTTATATACATAGAATATTGGATATATTGTGAATAGATATTGTTTAAATTTAATAAATCCTGTTCCTATAAAAATTATATATCTTTAGTAAATTGGAAATTTTGATTTTTATTTAAAAGTTAAACTTTTAAAAGGTTCTTTAATAAATAAATATGGTTTTAAATACATAAGATAAATATTGAACTGATTTAAAATATGTTTAACTCAAGTTTAAAATTTAAATAAAATAACAATAAGAGTTATTTTGATATAATTGAATAAAATAAATAATTTATTAATAAGAGACAATTTCTTTTAATAAGTTGTTTATAGTTATTAAATATTTTTATTTTTAAAAATATAATAATACATTGTTTTAACAAATAATTTTTTTTAATAAAAATAGTTGTTTTTCAAAAATTTAAATTGTGTAGTTATATTTGTAAATAAACTAGATTTCAAAATTTAATTTGAACTTAAATTCAAAGTTTTTAAATCCTAAAGTATAAATGTTTTTAATTTGTTTGATTTTGAAATATTTGTATAAACTTTATTTTATAAGTTAAATTTGATTTATTCATTTTAAAATTTATGTACATGTAAATAAATACATGATTGACTAATTTATTAAACATAGGTTTACATTCATCTTATAATAACATACTAAATTAATACTAATTAACTTTTAAATAAATACTAAGTAAACTTTTAATTAAATACTAATTATTCTTATAAGACAAGCGTAACATCTTAAGGTTTTACATAACACTTGTTAAATGATAAAATAAAGTTTTGACAAATGTTACATTGTGAGACAAGTGTCAAAAATTTATTTTAACATTTTCTTTTGATTTTATTTTTAATAATTTCAGTTTTATTAAACATATTCTCTTCCATTTTGTTTCTTTTCAAATCTAAAGCTATAAAGACAAACAAATAAAATAAAACACTTCTATTCAAAAACATAAAGCTATAATCATCTTCAACTCTGCAAATCCACTTTCCAAAACAAAATCATCTTCAAAAGCCTCCACATCTTCAAGTTTAAAAGCATATCTGTCACCATTTTGAAATCTGAAACCTGCAATTTCAAATTTTGATGCCTGCATTTCATATGCAAGAAATACCGCATATTTTTTCAAATATAAAAGCACCTGCATCTCTGGAATTCAAGGCAACCTGCACATTTTCAAGTTGAAAGCATATGCATTTCTTAGAATCTAGAGTTTCAAAGGTGCATGCAGTTTTAAATCAAGTTTCAAAGCATCTACATCTTCTTCAACTAAATCAACTGCAGTTTTAAAAATAAAGTCTAAGAAGCAACTTAGTGCCTTAAAGCAAAGCAAATTTTTCCAGTTTTTAAAGCATTTTTCAAATGCATTGCTCTGCCCATCAAGAAAAAGGCGAGTAACATCCTATTTATTGAAATTTAAGTATTTAAAAATATTGCTTGTTGCTTTCAATGTTTCAATGTGAATGATATTTGCATTTATATCAGTTGTTTTTTTAGACATGTATGGATAACTTGATCATGCCGTCCTCTGTATTATCTTTTCCAGGATCAAGAATCTGTTGAAACACCATCATATCATAATATAATATATGTTAGTGTTTTAGATTCATACAAATATGTTTGCTAAGTCAGGGATTAAAGTTTAAAATTTTGTTCAAGTTAAATAATCAAATTATTTGAAACTGTCTCTGAAAACTCAGGATAACAGGACCAAATTTTATATAAATGAAATACCAAACACATTGATTCATTATTTCAGAAATAAGATCAAAAACAATATTCAAAATTTTGATTTTTAAAACTAAATTCACAGTTTTTAATATACAGTTTAGCATGCAGTCCTAGGTTGAACAGAAAAGGGGGATTTTGGTTTAATGGTTGATCTAGGCAATATGGGGTGACGAGGTTATTCTGGTAGGTGGAGGAATAGTCAGTGGTGCCGGGAAAAATATTGGGTGGTGTTGCAGTTCAACGTGGTGGTTGCGGTGACGAAATTTCTGATAGAACCCTAGTTTAGGATAGGTGAGTTGCTTGGGTCAGTTCTTCATGAAGAAGTGATCGAGTGGACTAGGATTTTGGGTAATGTTAGTAGGTTGGTTGATGAAGTTGTAGCCGAAATCGCTGCCATTCCGGTGGTCAGAAGGTGGAGGATGAGGGTGTTACAGGTTTGGGGTAAAACCTGTTCTTTGCAGTTTCAGGTTTGGAAGAGGCAACTCAAATTTCAAATTTGAGTTTAGGAAGGAGAATTTGAGGGTGGAGGTATATAGTGGGGTTGTTTGTCGATGTCAGGAAGTCACCGAAGGTGGTGATGGTGCTGGAGGCACGGTGCACGTGCACCGTGCAGAATTTTGAGTTTTGATGTTTTCAAGGTACTGTAGAATTTTGAACTCGAAGTAATACTCGAGTGGTTGCTGAGTTTGCTCGAAGATATGAACTAGATGACTCGAAGCAATTTTTAGGATGGCTCGGGTAATTTGAATATTACAGTTTGTCTTGAAAAACTTTCTGCAGTTTTAAAATTTAAATCAAAAATTTAAATGAATTAGTAGTTATGATAATATTTAAACAAAGTTTAAATCTGCTGTAAGAGTTATAGTTTTATAAGAGTTTGAAATCTTATAAGTTTTAAAAATTTGAAAGTGGTTTCAGTTTTTAAAAAAAATTAAAAATAAAATGAAGATGGAAACCTGACAGTTTCTGAAAATTTAAAATTTTCATTTTGAACCTGAAATAAAATTTTAAATAGAAAATTTGAATTTCAAAATTAAGTTCAGTTTTCTTAAGGATTTGAATTTTCAGTTTCTTTTTAAAAAAGGAATTTGAATTTTGAATAAAGAGTTTTAGAATCATGGTTTAAATCAAAAGTTTAATGCAAGTTTAAATTCAAATAATTTAAATAAGGAATGGATCAAGTGTATTGAATTTAAAATCTGGATATTTGAATAATTTTAAAATTTGAATGTTTTCAAACAATTTTAATTTTAATTATTTATTAGAAGTAAAATTGTTTCAAACAAATATTTTAATTTGATTTCCCTTTTTGAATGAAATCATTATTAATAGTTTATAAAGAAAGTTAAATGATTTGTTAACTTGAATTTGTAATTTATATAATAATGTATTTAAAACTTAATTTTTAAATTAAATTAAGTAAATTAAGACTCATCTTATATAAGTTTTAATTAAGTAATAAATGTTATTTACATTTATTCTAAAAAAGGAATATAAATGAATTTAAATTGGATAATGCTTTAATAAATTTCATTTTGAATTTTAAATTCAAAATGAAATTTGAATTTTAAATGTTCTAAGTACACTTTAATATTTATAAAAATTATTAATAAGGAATGGGTTATTTTAGAAATGATCAAGATATTAAAATAATTAAATAAATAGGAAAATTAAGGAGTGACTTATTTATTTAATTTATAATTAATAATTTAAATTAATTTAAATTAGAGTTAATTAAGAAGTAATTAAAAGAAAAGTAATTAAAGAATTAATAATAGTTAATGATGGTCATTAACTAAAGTTTATTTAGTAATTAATTAATATGATTAATTTTTTTTTATAATTAATTAGATTGATTAAATTGTGAAATTTATTTAAGTTTAATTACTTAAATAAGAGTAATTAAGACATTAATTACTTAATATAATTAATGAAGTTAATTAAGGTTGGTTTAAATTAATTAATTAAGTTTAATTAATTCTAACCATTTGATGTGATAATAATTACTTAATGTAATTAATAAAATTACTCAATGAAGTAATTAAAGATAATTACTGGATGTAATTAGTGGATGATGTTGGAATTGTGAATGTAATTTGGATTAAATTATTTTGTATAATTAATCAAGAGATTAATTAAGAATTAATTAAGGGGTAATTAATTTGATAAGTAATTAAGGGAAGTTAATTACAGAATGAGATTAATCAAAGGTGATTAATAATTATGGTTTAAGTGAGATTAATTACTGAAGATAATTAATTTAATTGATGTAATTAAGAATCGTTAATTAATATAATTAATGAAGTAAATAAGATTGATTAATTAAGATTAATTAATCATTAATAAGTAGTTAAGGGTAATTAATTAATTGTTAATTAATTTATGAAGTAATTAAAGGTTAATTACTGTATTTGGTTTAGAGTGATTAATTTTGTGGAGTTAATTAAAGTATAATTAATCAGGATTGATTAATTAAGATGATAAATTAGAGGTTAGTTAATTAATTAATTTGTAATTAATTAATGATGATGTAAGCAAGATTTATATTGTTTTAAATTAATTAAAGATGATGTAATTAATTTAATTCATTATAAATGCTGTGATTATAGAACATTGCTTATGAATGATTGACATTGGTTGCCTTGAATGATTTGGAATCTCAGCTATGAGATTAATAATGTTGAGTGATATTGATGTATTGGTTGCATTGTGATGATGATATGGATTATCTTTGGTAATGATAATATGGATTATCTGTGGTTATGATAATGATAATTATTTGTTGTGAATGGGTACTCATATTACGTATGAGTAGTCAAGGGATTCAGGATTGCTTAAGGTTCAGCGTGTAAATATATATATATATATATATAGTGGTTACGCTGTGTTTGAGTTGTATCTGTTTTTCTCTAATGTACTTGAATTGTAATTGCTAGACAGATGATTATAACTGTCTAGTTTGTGTTGTATTAGCCGTTTAACTCTGATGTATATGATACTATGTAAAGTTTTATGTGATATAATATAATTTAATCATTCCGCTGTGAGATTCTGATGTTGTCTGTTTCTTTCTTTCCTTTCTTTTCTCTTTTCTATCCCTTTCTTTCTTCTTAATGATGCGTCTTTCTTATGAAATAAAAGGCGGGTCGTTACAGTTTTATAGCGTTATTATATTGTTTTTCCCGTTGTTGGGACATATTATTTTGAGATATTGTGATATATTTTGTTATATTTGATATTATATTTTCTTCCGTGCCTCCCCGTACAAAGGAGACTCTGCCAAAATTTTGCCGTAAATTTTGGACTTAGAATTTTTTTGAAAATGTTTCCAAACTTTATTAATTTAAGTATAAAAATATTTAATGGTTATGAATTGGTATATATTATTTAAATTAATTAATTTTGTAAATTTATTTGTTTATAAAGTTAATATTTTTGAATAAGATTTATTATTTACTCAATTCTTTCTTTCCCCTTCTTTTTCTTTTTTGGGGACGAAAAGTTTTGAGTGGGAGAGAGTGTAACGACCTGTAAATTTTCGATAATAAAATTTGATAATTTAATAAGAATTTGGTAATTAAATATGGAACAAATAAAATTTTTAAAATTTGTTAGTGAATTAATAACGGGAATGAGATGTAATGATGTTAATTTTATTCGTAATATAATAATAGGTTGAATAAAAAGAATGGAAAATCAAGATTTATCAATTTATTGGAAGTTAAATTTAATAATTGGATTAATTGCAAATAATTGAAATTAAATATTTAAATATTGCATTGATGGAGATTAAGATGAAATTTTAGAATATTGATGTAATAAATCATGAACCAATGTTAGTGGCATCCTTATTGTGATAAAAGATGTGAACAACAAGGTTTAAAAATTTAATAAATGGATTTTGGAATTTTAAATGTATAAATTTCTGAATTTAATGAAATTTAAATTAAACACTGAAATTGAGGAATTAATCAATTTTTAGTTGACATCTAAATTTGTTTAAATTAGTGTGAATGATTAAGAAATTTAAAAATGACAAAAATTGTCAATTATAGAATTGAAATTTAAAACTTGATTTAATTAATTAATTATTAATTTATTTAATTAATGGAAAAATAGACATTTTTTCCAGCGACTCGGGTTTCGTCGAAACCAGTTTCGTAACAGTGAACTATTGTAGGATTTCAAGTTTCGTAACGGTCGGGCTTGTCGTTTGATCGTACGGGCTCGAAATGCATAGAAATCATTTAATTGAAATCAATTGAAATCAATTTGAAATAAATTGATTTTAGCATAACTTCTTCATACGATAGTATTTGGACATGAAACCTATTCCATCGCATTTAAAATATCTAAAAACATCTATTTTGATATATGAGTTGACCCAATTTCATTTCGAGTCGAAATGGGCTTTTTGGGCCATTTTATCGTTTAACGTGTAAGTCAATCTGGTCCATCTATTCTATTTTCAGCTTTGTCTACGTATACCCTGTTATAAACCCTAATTCATTTCATATTCCTCGTTTCTGTACATACAATTTTAGTTGCTCCTCCACATCCAATTGCAATTTCAAATAAAATTCAAAGCCAAAAATTCAATCTCCACAAATTACATCAAATTTATATGGATTTGAGCTCTTGACGAGTGCAAGTCAAATTCATGATTCGTTTTTCATTTTGATTCATCGTTTGATCAGTAATCATTGGAGAATTCTTGACCGTTCATCACGTTTCGATGAACTTTGTCGGATCGTCAAATTGAGGGCACCGTTATGTGGAGAGGACTGATGGGAGTTCATCTATGTGGTTCGCGTGACGAGTTGAAGGTTGGATTGCCGTCGATAATTGGATTAGGGTTAGAGGAACTAGGCGACTACTGGGCATCGCGACCATGTCGCATGGATTCGGTGGTCATGGGGGAAGTGTACACGTTGCTGGAGGTAGATAGGGGACCGGCGGCGAGCTTCGATTGGCCGCGTGTTGTCACGGCCGCGTGGCCAGTGGGTGGTGACGGCGATATTCATGTGCGTTCGATTGTGTACAAGAACCTTAGGTTACATGTAGAAGGTAATGACGTGTAATATTTTATTTATTTTAATTATCTTCTAATTTATATCGTTTAATCTTCTAATGATTATAACTTTTGCATACGAGGTCCGATTCACGCGCGATTTGTTTTGCCGGGTTCGTATCAAAATTTCGGACATTTTGACGTAGGTTTGGATAAATTCTGAGACTGTTTGAATTTGGAACCAAAATTGGATTTTAATTCGATTTAAAATCAAAAGTGAGTTTTTTAACCCACTCACAACTTCTAAAATTTCTTATGTTTGTTAAATTAAATTTTGATGTTATTAGAAATTTATTTACGACTGTTTGGCATATTTTTAATCATCATCTTAGTAAAATTGAATTTATTGAATTAAATTTTTATTTAATTTATTATTGCATATAAGCTTCCATTTAAATTGTTATTTGATTTATTATTGAATAAGAACTGCCAGTATCCTGTAATCTATTATCTATTCTATATTGATGTTATTGATTGAAATGGATGATGATTATGATAAATGGTTGATGATTGATATTGGATGAATGGATATTGTATTTGTACTGTTATAAACTATAAGTTGTTATGGATTTTATTTCATCCGGTATTGCGGTTTGAAATGATATATAACCGTATTTATATTTTAAATTACGGATTGAAATGATAAATATCCGTGTCACTTGACGATAGGATAGAAAATTATATACAAACACCGCGGTCTATATCTAAAAATATTTTGAAATGATTTCTATGGTTTGTAAAGAAATATATGGGTTATATAAATATTGAATTTAGATGTTATATAAATGTTATTTTATTATTGATTTTTAGCTATGTATAATTTTTTTTTGAAATATCACTTAAATAATTAAGTTTGATTGTTTTATATAATATGGTTAAGTATCTGTTTAAATTATATTGCATAGAGTTATAATGACTTAAATAAAATTGAGGTTGGAAGACAAATATGAAATTGATGTTAATTAAATTACTTAAGAATAATACTCGAATAAATTTGATTTGAAATTTAAATAAAATTGAGAGTTTAAAAGGTATGATTTTTATAACTTGATTTTGGTTTAGAGTTATTTAAATGAACATCAAGTTGATTTAAATGAATATCAAGTAAAAAAAGAATTGAAAGAATATCCAGTTATTTGAAGTTTAAAGTTTTATTTAAATGATATGGGATTTATTAAGTAAACATTTCAAAATCTTAATAATAGTAATTGAATTAAATATATATATATATATATATATATATAGAATCATCAGAGAACTAGTTTTGAAATGGTAGAATATTTAAAGCTTTGAAATATATGGAAATTGAAATGGTTTATTTAGGGGTTCAAATCTGCATTTGGATTTGGTTTGTGAAATTAAAAAGCTATTTTATTATGTATGGTAATTTAATATTTAAACCATTTAAGTGATGGAAGTTATGTTTCAAAGCTATGAGTTTCAAAGTATTATGATTTGAAAGTGTTATAAGTTCAAGTGTTTGGTTTCGATGTGTATGACTTTGAAAGTGCTATAATTTTGGAAAAAGGATATATTTGAAATAAAAATGATGCTATATTGATTTGAGTTTTTATAAAAATGATATCATATTGATTTGGTTTTGAAATGGAAATGATATCGTATTTATATGGTTTTGAAATGGATATTATATTTTGGTTTTAAAGTATAATTATTTTGAAACGACCGCGGTGTTACAACAACGTTTGGCTGTTAAAGAGATCGGGATCGAAACTCTGCCAACTCTAAAAACCACTTTAACAACCGTATACGCGGTGGAGATTCCAGAATGAAGTAGGATGGTGGCGGCATTTCCTTTGAGGTATATACGTGGACTCGACTCCCGTGAGTTGGCCTAGGGTGGCTAAAACAGGATCGATCGACGGGCTAAGATGGTAGCACCTTTTACCGGACACACTCCTTCAATACCATTCTATTACTTTGTGATTGATTTGGGCCCTTTTGATTTTAGAGGTGTGGCTCGAGGTGGGCGGTAGTAGCTGCTACGCATTACCACCGGTCCGGAAGCGTAATTGGTATATCTACCATGGCATTACCTAGTTGTGCCGTGTCACCTACCCTAGCGCGCCTTGTACGAGTTAGGTTTTCTCCCGTAGCCCGTGGAGTATTTAGGGTAGTCTCCCGATCTGGAGATGCGCTGATACTGGATGGACTACTGGGACTATTATTGTGTTAAGGGGGAGATTGGGTAACTCCTTAACGCTATTTAAAAGTAAGTTTATTTTACTATAGACATTATTATAATAGCGAAATATTACTACATAGTAAATAGTTTAACGAAATATTACTACATAGTAAATATTGCCTAGATGTGACTCCCTCTGCTCCTACTATTCCATTCTTTTGATTTTGTACTCCAGCCTGTCCAACATGTCAGAGTAGGTTCTGCATTGTCTCCTCCTCCCTTTTCAGCATCCCTTTATGCATAACATCCATCATCATCTCCATCTTATCTTTGGTGATGAAAACTGAGGTGTGATTTGCTCCTGAGGAAGCCTCCTGGCTTCCTTCACGATGGCTCCTCTCCATTCTTTGTCTCTTTGTTGATTGCTTTGCCAATGCTTCCTAGATCCAAGTCCTTAAGCCTTCAAATCCAAAATCCAAGCTTCAGAATCCCTGAGTGTTAGCATTCTCAGTGAAAGCACAAAAATGTTTACGGCAAAATTGGTCACAAACACCCAATTGAAAATGAAAGCACTAATTCAAAATTTCCAATCACAGGTAGAATATATGGAGAGGATATAAATATGAAGAATGACCAAATTTCAAAAGAAAGCAGTAAAATGACGAGATTTATAGTGGTTTGGCATTGCGGCCCACGTCCACTTTGAATGTTTTTGTTGTTTATTGATGAGTCACGATTGATTACAACGGTAAAAAACCAATAGCTTTCAAGTTAGAATGGAGTTTTGGTAGAGTAACAGCGTAGTAGAGCCAAAAGTCCCTTTTCTATAGACGTATGAGTGCTATTTATTGGTTGAGATTTCAAATATCTTCCTCGAAGCTCGGAATACTTCTTCTCACACATGGGTGGACCCATAAGATCGATCAGGGGTCATTTGGGATCGATTGGGGTTGATCCCTACTCTCTTCGTATCGATCAATATGAGGTCCATTTGAGCTACGATCGATCGTGATGGTCCTTCAAGTGGTAAGAAAGCTTCTATGAAAATTTGGAGGCATTTGGACTTGTAGATTTTGAGTTATGATTGATCTAAGATTCGATTTGTAGGTTGGCTGAAGCATGTGTATCGTTTCGTATTGATCAAATGTGCATTCATGACGTGGAGCGATAGTTCAGGGGAGGTACACATATCACGCTTGTAGACCATTTCTTATGGTGGCTTAGCCTTCTTCGTATCGATCGGTTGCTGAGCATCTCGTATCGATCCATGCCTTATTCCTTCGTATCGATGCTTTCCGCATGGTTTCATATCGATACCAAAGCCTTCCCTTCCTATCGATATCTAGATATCCTCTTCGTATCGATCAAGTGAGTGATTGATACGAAGCATGCCGTTGTTGCTTGATGGAGATGAACCGGAAGGCCTTGATGGATGGATACGAATTGATGTTTGTGGGCCGATGGATACGAAATGATGAGAATTATATTGACACTGATTGATACATGACTCTGAACCAAAGTAACCTCTTCAGTGACTCGAAGTGAATGCTAAGTTGACTCGAAGTAGCTTGTGGAGCTCCTGTAAATATGCCAATCCCTCAAAGACTTAAAGCAAGCCCTTCTCCAACCCGAAATAACCTGCCTGAAAACCCGAAGAAAGCATGAAGTTGACTTGGAGCAAACCCCAAGCAACCCATTTTCTCCAAAATCTATACTCCAAGTGTGTCACACTGTTTTTCCATCGACTATGCCATATCTTGGTGTCAAAACAATGTTTATTATCCATGATTGATCATCAATTCCTCCATTTACATCAGAACCAAGTCCGTGGCATTCCAGCTTCAATAATTGTTCATTTGATTGGGTTAAATCTGCCTGTATGTTGCCTTGCCAAAAGGCGGGTTAATAACTTTATAAATCAATTTTAAGTTTTTAGTAGTTTCATAGACTAGTAAATTATTTCTCCCCATTTTTATTTTTCTTAAAATAATTTTTCAGTTGGTAAAAATTTCATTTTTACACCTCAAAAATAATAATTTAAATGCTTGTTTATTCATCAAAATATTTTCTAATTACATTTGTATTATTATACGTCAAATATAAATTTTAAATCATCTTTAATGCATTAAACATATTTTTAATATGAAATATTATTTAATATTTGGCATTTAATACAACACTTGGCCAATTTCTCGCAAAACAAATTCAAACTGATATTTTACCAAACTTATTTAATGTGAAAGCCCAAAATAATATCTTCAACCTCATTTACCAAATATCTTACATTTAATTTTATTTAAATCATTTTTTCAAAATTTAAGTAAAACCGTATCTCCAAAATCTTGTACTTCTATTTAAAATTCTAATTTAATCTCAAAATTGTACTAAATTATATTTATTTAATTATGCTCCTAATTGAGATATTACAGACGACATCCATCGAGGAACTATAGTTGGGTTTGAGTTGAGGCATTGGTAGTAAAACATTATTCAATAGGAAATTCGTCTCCTCGGTTATATAAGGTTAGTATCATAGTCAACTGTAGTCAACTCAAAGTCTCTAGCCAAAGTAATACGGTTAATAATAATTGTTATTATTGAACTAAGGACTTTGCATTTGGATTATGAAAGTTGAATGTGGATGACATTGAAATTTTGACCGAAACCAAATTTTATAAGTCCTAATGTGATATGGCTTTGACGGAGAGAATCATTGCGAATAATTATTAGTACTTGGTATAGCTTAAAGTAGTGAAATAGAATTTTACAAAGAAAATGTGTAACTGATAAATTGGCCAATCTATCACACTAGCTAAGACTTTAATATGAATTTTTCAATATTAATCACTAAATGAATTTACATTTTTGAGTCACACAATCGTAATGTTGAATACTCCAAATACTACACGATTTAATTAAATTATAATTATTATAAATTAATTTCATTAATTAATTTTTATGTTTAAATTTTATTTGATTTATTTGAATCACTTTTAATAAAATGCATGTATAAAAGTTATGTATACGTATCGATATACGATATCGATAAATATTTAAAATGGATTTCAAATTGATAAATATTAATTGAATTTGGAAATATCTATAGGTCCATATAGCCCATGCCTAGGTCGAACATACTAGTGGAGGGAAGGAGGTACTTGTTTGGAATATCTGGTTTGAATTAGTAAGAAGAAAAGGCAAGTAGGGAGATTAAATCTCCTCTTTCTACTCCTTCCTATTGCCTATTTAAACCATCAATCCTCTCTTATTTGATTTTTACCTTTTGAGCTTCCATCCTATAACCCCTAGCCAAAAATTATAAGGGTGTTCTCCTTTCATTTTTAAATAAATTTAATCAATTAAATCAATTTCAAAGGTGTGGTGTTCTCTTTTTTTCTATAAATTCAAGGGTAGTCTAGATTGGATCTTGAGAAGCTATATTCCACATTCAAGGTGCTCATCGTCACCTGTATTTGGTAATGATCTAATTTTATTAATATTCTATATTTGTGTATGATATTAATCTTTGTCATGCTACTTACATCTCATTATAACGAACTTATATGTATTTGCTATATAATTCACTTTCATATACACATGCATTTAAGTTAAATCAAAATATATGTATTTATACAATATATACATAAATTTGATTTCGACCATTAAAAGTATTAAAAAATTGTTTTAAAACTAAAACTAAAACTTTAAAATTAGTATGTATTAATATGAGATAATCAAATTAAATTAAATAATTCATACACATACAAATATTAAAAAACAAATTTTCCATGTATATATAGTTATAATTAATTTTGAAACATTAGTGATAATCTATAAATATATTTTAAACCATTTAAAAGTCATTATGCATTCATAGAGAAAATTGTATATATAAATTTTAAATATAAATCTGTATGGATTTATATTTTTTTAAAATATTTTCTTGAATCCATACGGATTTTTTTTTAAAAATTTAATATCTACAAATCGTATGGAATTTGAATATTAAAAATATTGATGAAAATTGTTTTGGGTGAAATTACAAAAATATTAAATATTAATATACGCAATTTATAATTATAACCAATATTTTTAAATAAAATTTAAATTTAAATAAAAAATGTTTTAAATGTTTATTAAAAAATATTATTGTATATTCATGCGTATATACATAAATATCAATATTTGAATTTTGAATTTTGAATTTGTAACCGACTTTTTCTCCAAGATCTAAATTTGATTTTAAATCTAATCCATGCTAAGGTATTTTAGATATAAATTTAAATTAGTTTGTAGTAGTCAACATCTTAAAAATAATGACAATTAAATATATATATATATATATATATATATATATATATATATATTTATTTAAATGCATTATATATGTCTATGTATATGGGTGTGTGTATAATTGTATATCGATAATAAATAAATTATGGACATCAAATATATATATAAAAGGACAAAAGTGTTCGTTGTGGCATAATTCACAGCACTTTTATATGGATACATTAAACTATGTACACATCTATATGTTGCACGTGCACTATACGCATATATTTGTAGTTGATATACATATACATTATGTATTACACACACAAATTTTTTTTAGACATTCTTCGGAATTTCCACCTTACTAAAGAATTTTTCGAGAGGAAATAAGTTTTGATTCTAAGAGCAGATACAAAGGACAACAAAGTTGATCCATTCACGAAGGGTCTGGCTTGGTTAGTTCTCAGCAAATTGATCGAAGGGATAGAATTGAGATTCACAATTGGTCCCAAGAGCAAGTGGAAGATTGATAGACTTAGAGGTATTCTCTTTGGGCAATTTTGTAATTTATGGTAAATTATTAGCTCTGTGATGACCCAGAATTTTGGACAATATCAATTTAATAACCTGCATTAAAAATTAAATTGATTTGATAATTTTTGTTAATAAGATTTGAATTGATTTAATAATCTTCTTTTAATAAAAATTTATTTGGTGAATTTTATCTTTTAAAGCTAATAAAATGTTTTCTATTTATAATGTATATATATTTGTATATATTGTATATAAAAAAGCTTTGTTTTAAAATTTAACAAATAAATTATGTTTTCAAATTCTAACATTTTAGTAATTTGGAAATTTTAATTTAATTTAATATATAACTTTCCAAAGCTATTTAATAAATAACTATATGGTTTTAAATACTTAAGGTAAATGTTAATTGTTTAAAATTTTATCTTAGTTTAAGTTTAAATATTAAATTAATAAAAAGGTTTATTTTATTTTCTTTTTAGATATTACTTGATAAATATGATCTGTAATTAGATATGAAAGTTTAAGATACAATTTACATATAAAACTAATTCATTTAAGTGAGATAAGTAATAAGTAATTTATAATCTCTTTTTTTTTAAATTGATAAATATGTTATTTTCAAATAATATTAACAAATGTATAGATATAAATAGGTTTTAAAGACAAAAGAATTGCTATTTTTAAATTGAATATGTTGGCTTTAAATTAGATTGTTAAATTTAAGTTGGATTTGAATTTGAATTAATTTTGAAATTCAAAAGGATAAACATTTTTAAATTATTTGGATAAGCTTTTATTTATATATAATTTGTTTTATTACATTTTCTTTAGGAAGAAATTCACATATACATTTACATAAGAATAAATAAAATAAGTAAATTTTTTTATTAACATTTAAATTAAGTATTAAATATTTAAATAACAAGCGCAAATATATTAAATAACCATAGTGACATGTGTAATTTAATGAATTAATGTATATGATAAATGTTGTAATATTAGACAAGTGTCATATTTTGTTTTTAATTTTTATTTTATTTTAAAATAAATCATTGTAACTTATAAAAACATGCTTTCTTACCTTCATCTTTTTTTTTTCTATCTTTCTAAAATCAAGAAATCTATAGTTCACTTCTTTAAACCAGAAAAATTCAAAAGCTTGTAAATAAATGTCAAATCCTCTTCAAACCAAATCAAAAGCCTACCTGCATTTTCAATCCTATGCATTTTCAAAGATCTCTGCAAAACATCTTCCTCAAACCACTAAACTGCATTTTTCAAAATCAATAACCATAACAAAGCCTGCATTTTAAAAAAAATCTTTGATACATCAAAACTTGAGCATCTACATTTTTTTAACTTGAGAACAACAAATGAATGCAAAGCATTTTCAAGATCAAAAGGCTGCATACATTTTCTTCAAAACTGGAGTCTGTCTACGCAAGCAAGGTTTCAAATTTCAAATCTTAAATAATCTCAATAGAAAAAAGATTTCCAGTAACAGGCTTTCAAGGATCTAAAGCAACTTAAGTTTTAAATAAAAAAAAAACAAGAAGCTAAAGCATTTCAGTTTTAAAAGATTCAAAAGCAATTTCAAATTGAAGGCTCTATTCTTCATCCTCAAAACTGGTGAGTAACATCACTATTTAAAGGTTTAAGTATATGATTCTATTGCATGTTCATCTCTGAAAATAAGTATGTTTATGAGCATATTTATAAGTAAATCTCTGTGCGCATATATATGAATATGTTGGTGTGTGCATGCTGTGTATCTAGATTTTTTATACTGATTCTAGTTTTCCAGGCTCAAGAGCTAATCCAAAATCACTTGCTCTTGATCCAATCTTTGTTAGGACTTAAGTCTTGAACAAATTATGTATGTTGTATCATAGATTTAAGTTTTAAATTTTTTTTAAGATAAAATAATTTGTACTGTCTTTGGAAATAATAAAACAACATAACAAACTTAATATAAGTCAAAATTCAATTACCATGATTCATGAATTCAGGGATATAAATCAAACAATTAAACTAAAACTTGATTTTTGAAAATAAAATCATTATTTTTAGTGATGGGATGAATGAGTATTTCTGGTTTGATCAAATTGGTATTTGAGAGGTTTCTGATGATCTCTGTGACGACCCGGAATTTCTAACAATTTAAATTGGAATATTTAATTGATTTTAAATTTTTGAAAGGTTAATTTTAACTTGAATTCCAAATATTAATATTTATTTGATAATTAAATTATTGAATTATATAGTTTAAATATTGAATTTAATAATTGAAATTGGGTAAATTGTTGAATCTGAAATTTCTAAGCCTGTTTAAAATAATTTGAAGGCTTATAAAATTTATAACGACGATACTGAAGATAATAAAATGGTTGAAAACTTAATTTCAAGATGGGTTGTTCAATTTTAATAATATAACGTTTAAATCGAATTTAAAAATAGCCTTTCGAGGCACAGTCTCGGAATTCGACGAAACTGGTTACATTGGATCCGTAATAGTTAGTTATCATTAGATTTCAATTTTCATAGCAATCGGAGTTGTCGTTTGACCCTGACAGCTCAAAACGCCTAGAACTATTTTAATCGATTTAATTTAAATTTGATCGCTTATTTTCGTAACCCGCGCACATGATCAAATTAGCCTTCAAAACACGTGCCGTTGTGTTCGGAACGTAGGTAGAACCCTATAAACGCCTGGCAGCATGTTTAATTTGGAGTTCGTTTGGGAATTTCGTTAATTGGAGGAAATTATTAATAATAATATTAATAAACATACGTATATAAACATTTGCGCAGTGAATCCTAGGGCTAAAGCGAACGCGGCCGCCTCATATTTTCAATGGCCGATAATCATACTCGCGTTGCCTCAAAAATCTCCATATCCATGCCTTGATTTCAGAAATTTTCAAAAGGAAAGTTGTAGATCGTGGAGGGATCTACTCATCGAACGGGTGGTTCGTGCTATTATAGTCGATTGGAGGCGTTATGGAGTTGCGTTGCCGGCCGTTCATGCTCGAAATTCGAGCCATCTGCAGCGCCGAGTTTTTCATGGCTGCGGCCTAGGGTTGAGTTTGCGTTGGACCTTGTAGGGGTGGCCTTCGATCGAGGTGGAAGGCACTAGGGTAGTCGCGATTTCCGAGATAAGATAGCGACTGTGGGTTTTGAAAACTTCAGGATCTCGCGATTTTTTTCCAGGGAAGGGAAGTTGAGTTGTGCGGCCGTATTCTTTGGGTATTATTTCTAAAAAAATGATTTTTGTTATAATTATACGTTCAAATTTTGAAATAACATATTTTTCTCGTACGAGGGCGAAATCGGACGAATTTGGTAGCGTCAGAATCGCAACGTTGCAATCTATGCTGCAGTGCAGACCTAGAGACGTTTGGTGCGAGTGGAAATTTTAGAATATATCGAACGTGGTCGATTTATTTTAAAATTTGGAATGCCAATGCAAGGTGAGTAAATCTTACTCAAAATCTGGATGTCGTTTAATTTAAGCTACTAATATTTTAGTGAGAGATTGATGGTTTGAATGTGATATATTTCATTGATATTTCGTGATAGATTGATTTAAATTTTGTTATGTTGAGTTATGTTTGAATAATATAATTTGGTATAATGATGATAATTAGATTAATAAATTAATATAAGATAACCAACTTATGGAATTGTTTTTGTATAATGACATGATGAAAGTAATTAAGGAATTAATACTTAATGTAGTTAATTAAATAATGTGATTGATCAAGTTAATTAATTGGTTTAATTAAGGTAATCACATGAGTGCTTGTGAAAGTATGATTACTGAATGTAATGGGAAGGAGTAATTAGTGGGTAAATCTCACTCTATAGAATTTTTATTTAAATTTAAGTGGTTAAATTTAAATAAATGGTTGATTGATTGGGTTGATTGAATGTGTGTTGATGATCTGTGACTTTGGTTTTGTTTGACTCTCGAGTTAGTTGTTGTTTGACTAGAATCATTTGAATTTTAAATGGGATCAAACTTAAATCATAAATGAGAGAATGGTTCATTTTTAGGTTAATGAGGATATAATGATTGGTGATTCATTATATAGATAGAATAATTTGAAGGGTAAATGAATTAATTCAATTTATTAATGATTGTACTAATTAATTTAGTAATTAAGGTTTTGAATTAGTTAATTAAAGATTAAGTTAAATTAATTTAGAACAATAAATTAATGGTTGATAGGTAAATTACTTAATGTAATTAATAAAATAGAATTTCTTTGTGAAATTAATCAAGAGATCGAGAATGATTGATATTGTGGTTGAGTTAGGTACTTGATTTAGATTAGAACAAATTAAAATATAATTGGAAATCATTAATTTATATAATAATGGATGTAATTAAAAATTGATCAATTAAGATTAAATCAATTCAATAAATAACGACTTATGAGAAATTAATTACTATAAGTAATTAAGAATTAATGTAATTAATATAGACAATTAATCTATGAAGTAATTGATTAATTTATAAAGTAATTAAGATACTTATTGTTCTTGGTTAAGAATAATTAATATCGAGAAATTAATTAAAGATAATTACCTGAATGAAATTGAGAAAAAAATGAATTAATCCAGTGTGATTAATTAAGATGAATAATGAAGGGTTGATTAATTAATTGATTTGGAATTAATTAATATTGAATGAAGGAATCTAAGTGAATGTGGTTAGAAATTCCATTAGAATCAATTGAATTAATTTGGAAATGATTAAGCTTTGCTTATGGATGATTGAATTGTATTGAATGCTTTGAATGAGTTGTTATTGCTGATATGAAATATTGGGTATTTCATTTTGATAATTTGGGTTTGGATGACGCGAGTCTCGAAGAGGCCGGGATCGGGTATTAGGAAATACCCGAAACCCTTTCGAATATTTCTATATTGATATGTGAAATCTATATGCCGGAGTGAAGTGATTTAAAGGAAATTGGACTATTTAAATCTAAGCCTTGGCACTTAGGATATGGATGTGTGGAATTAATGATATCTATAACTAATTGTGGCTTTGTGAATTGAATCGAGTTACCCCGGGTTTTATATAAGTTGTTTGCTTTGGTATTTCATGTTAGTTGGGTTTACTCACGCTGGTTTCCAGCTTGACCCGGGTGTTACTTTGGTGTAATACTCGGGTCAGACCGAGTATTACAGATTTTCAGGTAGGTACGTTCTGGAGCTCAGGAGGCGAGCTGTATGGCAAGAGTGTATAGAATATTTCCATTGTATTTATATTATTGTTAATCCGAGACATGATAAATGTATATATTCAGTGACTGTATATATATGTGAAACTCTGATGTATATTAAATGTAATCGATAGATATAATATTCTTTTGTAAACTGTTATTATTTATTATTATATTTTACCCGCTGCGAATGTGAGATGTTTGGTGCTTCTGTTCTTCTTCTTCTATCTCTTTCTTCTTTTTCATAACTATTTGGGATTTTCGACTTTGGAAATTTCATCGTTACAATCTCGATGGTCTGGGAGGTCGTGGTTCTTTCTGGAGGAAGAAGAATGGTCAGAGACTTGGGGAAAAATGGTAGAAGTGATGGCAGATCACGGTGGTGGAGGCGGCGACCGATTTAAGCTTTTAAACCTAGTTTTTGTTAGGTCTGGAGTTTGTGATCATCTCGACGTCTCTAGATGATCGAGTTCAATAGAACTCTGGGGAAGGGCAGCTAGGTCATCGACGAAGTCATGGCTGGAGTCACTGGTGTTCTGGTGATCAGCAGTGGGAGTACGAGATGATTTCCAGGTGTTGCTGTTTTGGTTCCAGGTTTATTTAGCATATTTGAATCTGATTTCAAGTTTGTTTTGATGATCTAATGATCATGATGGGTTGCGAGGATGTTTACTGATGTGATGAGGCCATCTGGGGTAACCGGAGATGGTCGGAGCCACCATGCATATGCACGGTGCATTGTTTTGTGCCTGGTGAAGTTTGGCGTGTTGCAGGGTTTTGGACTCGAGTAACTTTCGAGTAATTTGAGTATTTGCTCGAAGTAATGAATGGTTTGGCTCGTAGTATTTTTAGGGTGGCTCAGGTTGTTTGCTTAGTTACAGGTTTTAAAACCTGTCCGCTTTTAAATTTTTAAATTTGATTTTAAAATTTGGAAGCATAGATTTAAACAAAATTTTAAATCAAAGTTTTATATCAAAGTTTTAAAATCTAGATTCAAATCTAAATTGTATCCTAGTTTGAAATAAAATTTAAGTTTTATAAATTAAATTGTATTAACAACTTTAAATGTTTAAAGTGCATTTTAAAATAATTTGAATTTAAAATGAATTTGGTTTAAAACTCTTTTAAAATTCTTTTATAAGATAAGTGTTTCTTTAATATGCGTTTAAAAGGTTTTTAACTTTTTTTAATCTTTGTTAAAGTTAAATTTGTATTCATTTTAAATTTTAAATTTGAAATGAAATTAGAAAGTAAATTAGAAAGTAAAATGTTTTCAAATGTGTTTGTGAATGAAAATTAAATCATTAATAAGAAAAATGTTTTTATTTTAAAGTTAATAAAGATTTAATGATTTGTGATTCATTAAATTATTAAGGAAATTAAAATGGATAATTAATTAATTAAATTATTTAATAATTTGCATTAATTAATTAAGTAATTAAGGGTTTGAATTAATTAATTAAGGTTTAAGTTAATTAATTATGGTTAATTAATTTGAAAATAATATCATTAATTAGATAAGTTAAGATTTTTAATTAATGATTATAAATTAATCAATCAAGTAATTAAGATTAATTAAGTTACAGTTAAGCATTTAATTAATTAAATAATTAGTGATTAATTAAATCGTTTTAAAAGATGTAATTAATTTGCAATTAATAAAGATTAATTTAAGTTTAATTACTTAAGAGAAATAATTAAAGATTTGTTAATGGTTAACGAAGATCATTAAGTAAGGATTATGTAATGATCAATTAATGTGATTAATTTTAATAATTAATTAGATTAATTAATTAAGGATAATCATTTATGAAATTGGTTAAGTATAATTATTTAATGAAAGTAATTAAAGGAATTAATTACTCAAGGTAATTAATTAAATAAATTTGATTAGTTTAAGTTAATTAATTAAGTTTAATTAATTTAGAATAATCACTTGATGATTTGATAAGTATAATTACTTAGTGAAGTAATTGATGGATAATTACTGGATGTAATTAATTGAATGGTGATTTATTAGTGGAAGTAATTTGAGTTTAATTACTTTATTAATCAAGGAATTAATTAAGGAGCAAGTAATTTATTTAATGAAGTAATTAAGGGTATTTAATACTGAATGAGATTAATCAAGAGTGATTATTAAATGTTGTTAAATTAAAGATTAATCACTAAAGGTAATTAATTTAAATAGAGAAATGAATTAAAAAGTAATTTGGAATCATTAATTAATATAATTAATGATGTAAATAAGGGTTGATTAATTAAGATTAATCAATCAATGAGAAGTGATTACACAATAATTAATTAATGTATTTAATTAAGGGTGAATGTAATTAATTATAGTTAATTAATTAATGAAGTAATTAAAGGATTAATTACTGTATTTGGTTGTTAAGAATAATTAATTTATGAAACTAATTTAAAGGCTAATTGCTCGAATGTAATTAAAGGATAATTAATCAAGGATGGTTAATTAAGGTGGATAATTAGAGGATAATTAATTAATTAATTTGTAATTAATGATTAAGAAAGCAAGATTTTTAATAATAAAAGTAATTAATTTAATTTACTTTAAATTAATTAGAGATGAAGTAATTAATTTAATTCATTTTAAATTAATTATAGTGTGATTAATTAATCCTTGCTTATGTATGGATGGATAATATGGGTTCCCTGAATGGTTTGAGATCTCAGATATGAGATAAGTAACGTTGTGTGATATTGATGCTTTGGTTGAAGTGTGATGATAATGTGGATTATCTGTTTATGATGATAATTTGAGTTATCTATTTGCGATGATAATATGGATTATCTATTGTGATATTGTGAATTATCTATCTATGTGTATATAGATAATAGAATTGAATTGTTTTAAATTTTAAAACAACTTGGACCTAAAAAATGGCGTTTTGGATTTCGATAAGACTGGGATCGGGTTTTCAGATTGGGATATCTGGAAACCACATCGATCCAAATTAACGATAGGTCATGAATCTCAAGTGAAGATAAAGATTCAGAGTGCAAGGGTTATCGTCGTTAACTCTGAGGGTGATTCCAAAATGAATGTAACGAGATAATGCCTTCGGTTTCGTTCAAACCCAGAATGAACTTGTATGGATTGAATGCTTTCAGAACATCGTCAGGTGGACGATGAGCATTCTATGAGATGTATTCTCTAAAGGTAATCGTAGCCTCAAGCCTCATCAACTGGGAATGGTTGCGCAGTGGATGTGAAGAAGTAGACCATTGTCTAAAACAGGGGATTTGCAGCAAGGCTAAGTGAGTTGCGCTCAAGTAGGATAAGATTTTCCCCTGTCTAGAAGTCCCTTTTTATTTGACTGTGTAGGCAGTTGGAATTGCGCACCAACTGCGGGGTTGTCTTGTTCGGGACTATCCAGTAAGAGATGGTTTCGGCCTTGTGTTGCAGAGGATTTAGGGTGGATCCTCGATATGGTGATCAAGGCCCCGTACTGTGACGGGCAGTACCCCAGTAGCCCTGCGATTGATGGAAACCTATTCTTCCTACATGCCCTTATGGTTTTGATTGTATTACCCATTTTGTGGCTAGTATGCTGGAATTTAATCATGTAACAATTTCAGCTATTTCTTATTTACTTGAAAACTCAAGACCCTATTATAATATCACTGGATTTCGTATCAAATGTTTTGGTTAGCGTAAGGTAAAAACTTACCCATGTTTATGTGTGGGAAGTCTTACATGATGCCTTTTGTTTTCAAAGGTTTTTGAATGTCAAGCAACTTTAACCTGTTACTAACACCAGACCCATGTCTGACCCGAGTTTATCTTCTGTTTTCTTAAACTGTTGGGTACTCAAATTTTTACGAGTAGCCAATCGGGTTAGCTTTGACGAATTTTGAAGGAGCAATGGAGTAGGAGGCTTCAGCGTTTGTAGATATATATAGTGTTCCGCTGTGTGTACTCTGAGTATTTTTTTTGGGTTGTATATTGTATTGTAATAACTAGACAGGTGTTTATAATTGTCTAGAATGTGTTGTATAAGCTGTGTAACTATGATAGATGTTGTATACTATGTGATATTTTATGTGATTAACATAATTTATTCATTCCGCTGTTGAGATTCTGATGTTGTTCTTTCTTTCTTCTCCGTCTTTCTCTTTTCTATCCCTTTCTTTTCTTAAAGATGATGCGTCTTTCTGTGGAGAGAAAGACGGGCGTTATAGTGGTATCAGAGCGCTAGGTTGAGTGAATACCTAGGCTTTGGAGTAATTTCTTTCTTGAGAGAGCGTACTTGTATATATATATATATATATATTTATATATATTATTTCTACCTATTTATTGGGTTACCTGTTCGGGTTTTCCAATATAAGTTCTAAAGGTAGACAGGGTAGTGGTGTGTGTAACACGACTACCAATGGTTGGAATTTGAATGTTTGAGGTTGGAAGTGTATTTGTCAAGACTGTAGACCTAATATTGTCTCGAGTAAGCTTTATAATGGTGTAAGGATTTCATCAATCTCTAAAGAAAACCTTTTAAAGGTTCGAAGTCCATCTTGGTAGTGCAAGTTTGGATCTGTCGGTTGTGCAGAAGCGAGTGATGGTATCTTGGCAACCTCAGGAAATTGTAGCTACGTGATGAGATGCAGTGACTATGGATTATCTCCAAAGATGTTTCTTTGGAATAAGTTTAAGGCAATGTGTCTGCTTCGGTGTTGTGGCTGAGTTCAGCAGGGTTTTTTGCTTGGTTCGAGGTCCGAGTTTCTCGAAGAGCTTTGGATTAGGAATTCTTTGGCATCTGTGTCAGCAGTACAGCTTGGAGTATTCTGTGTGCCGGCCAAGAGGTTATCAGAGTTTTCGAGAGGTGGAGTTCAGAAGCAGCAGAGTGGATCCATTTTCTTCGATGGATTGGTTAGTCTAACATAAGCTGCTCTGATTGGTAAAGAGAGAATGTAACAACCCGCATATTTTTCGATTTTATATTTAAACATTTTATTTAAATATTTTATCGATACTCGGAATTTAGTCTGAAAAGCTACTTTTTGCATACGGTCGAATTAGGACTCGGGTCCACTTCCATTGAGTTCAAAACGCCGTTTGCGATCTTTTTGAGTATAAACTTTGATATGTTTGGAGTTAGAGGAATTTCGCCACTTTTTACTAATGGCTTTGGTTTGGGCTGAGCCCAATAACTCCACTTATGTATTCAGTCCCAACCCTCTCCTCTTCATTTACTTCTTTTCTATTTTCCTAATACTCAAGCTTTTATAACAATGGAGAGTGGAATGGGAAATTGGAACTCAAGCCCTAGTATTCTTTTGCAAATCAAGCTCTAGCTATAAACTAATAAAAGAACCCATTGGTAAGCCTTCTCTTCATCTTCTCCAACTCCTTCTCTTATCAATTTCAGAAATTCCTAAACCTAACTTTGAAAATGTTCTTCTTTTAAAACTTAGAATCAAGCTTCTTGAGTTGGATTTGAAGAGTGGTTGATTCTCCTTTGCTTTCAAGCTTCATCTTCATTTGTTTGGGTTCAAAGGTGAGATTTTTATCTCACATCTTAGTCTATAATTATCTTCGTTTGTTAGGTATGGATTCCTAACACTTATTCTTGTGCAATTGATTTTGGTTTGGATTGATTTGGTGTATATTCCAATTTTTAGTATTTTGAAATCAAAATCTATGAAAATCCTTTTATGGATATTTGGACATTGATATTTGAGGCGTATCGGAGAGCCGTTAAGACTGGGTTGTCGCTCGACGTAAATCCTTAGTCGTCGTTTGCTCGTCCGAATCGCTTCCGATATTCGTTTGGCCATTTTTGGCCTAGGTTCAGGGAATGCCCTGAACCCAGGTTTCAGACGTTTGAAACGTAGTATTCAGACGTCTGAATATTATACTGGGAATTTTTATTCCCCAGTATTCAGACGTCTGAATCTATATTTCAGACGTCTGAATTGGTTCATTTGGAACCGGAAAAGAAATAGGCTAAAAAGTGTCTATTTCAGACGTATGAAATCAACGTTTCAGACGTCTGAATTCTGTTTTGGAAAATAGTTTATTTTCCAGATTCAGACGTCTGAATCCTTGATTTCAGACGTCTGAATCTGCACTCTTTTTTCCTATTTGCCTATTTGCTTGAGAATTCCAAATTTAATCGATTCGTGTTGATTCCCTTTTGTTATTATCACTTATTATCGATTTTGATGACATTTTCTTCGCGATTTCTGGGAATATCCATTTTGATGGATTCAGTATCGATTTCTTTTGATTTTATTCACGTTTTCGAATGTGAATTTTGATGATTGATTGTTTCTACAATCATTTCTATGATTTGTCACTTTAAAAATATAAAGGTTTCAATACTAGTAGTAAATATCAAAACTCTTTCGTCAAAGCAATCTTCAACACTATTTTATTACCAAACTTGTTTATAAAACCGTTTTCCGATCTATTAGTATATACAAACCATTACCTCACTCGGATAAGAAATCTAATTAAATGACTTAGTAAAACAAGTGGTATGAAACGTTTGCGTTCACTTCGTCGGTTAATTCTTGGACTTGTTCATTGAACCTCTTATGACAATTTTCTAGTGATGATTTACAGTTTGTTCGTAAATATTCAAGTTAAGCAAGTGGTTATGGGACACGAGGCTAAGCTTTTATATTTACTAGCTTAGTGGAATTGACACTTCTCGTTGATCGTGACGATCATTTTGTGATTTATGCTAGCAATTGTGTGATGTCTCTTTGTTGCTTCCTGGTTAGGCTAGACACCATTTGTGTGATTATATTTACACATACCTTTTTGCTTTTTGGTTAGCCTAGACACCATTTGTGTGATTCCACTCACACATACCTTTTTGTTGCGAGGTCAGGCTAGACACCATTTGTGTGATTCCATTCACACATACCTTTTTGCTTTTTGGTTAGCCTTGACCTCATTTGGGTGATTCCGTCTCATCTATATGGGGTAGCTCCCCATGGTCTTCGGACCGTCATGTAATAGGCCTCTTTCCTTTTTTTTTGTGATTTTTGGATTTCTTTTGTTGATTTCTAGAATTTATGTCATTGACTTGTTATGAGTACAAGTTTAGGGTATGATGCCCTCTTTGGATCTTTGAGAAGATTCTTGTGATATTGATTTATCTCTTATTGATTGATCTTCTGTTGATCAGCATTTTCATACTTATAGTAATATGTTAGTATGGATATTTTATGTTATGCCATATCTTTTATTTTATACCATGTCATCTGATATTTATAGCTAGACTGATCCGTTTATTATTTTCTTAGGGTCAGACCGAGATGTTACAGGTGTTTCTGCTTGACTTCTCCCCGGGGTTTGCTACTCTGACTTTTGGCTAACTATTTAGATTAGCAGTTTTTGTTGTATACACTTGAGATATAGACTCATAGTTGTATTCTTTTGTATAGCACGTGTTGCTATTCTTTTGTATTATTGTGGATCTTTTTGACCTCTACTCTGATGTACACTTTCATGTGTTAGTTATATATCCATATCTTCTTCCGCCTTTGTGATATGGATGTCTGTGACTGATTGTGTTATGCTTATTTCTATGTTTGTTTCCGAAGATTATTTATAGCCACCGTGTGATAGCTTTGAGTTTGTATCGGTATGTCGGACTTCCTCCTTAAATGAAATGCATGCTATACTATCTGACATAACGGTGCTCGTACAAAGAAGTTACATGGATGGTTGCTCCTCAACAGCCTTATTCTCCATGCTAGTTGACAGCACTACATCGTAGTATTCTTGGCTAGCGTGGGTATAGAGGTGGGGCGTCACAGCTTGGTATCAGAGCCAAACTTCAGAACAATGTAGAATATTTGACAAGGATCACCATCCTAAGTCCACCTTAGGAGTTATGTCTTAGGATTAATTCGAGTCGTCGTACCGATTCTTCCTATATCCTTTATGATTCCTTGTTTTATCTAGAAAGATTGCTTGATATTCATTAGTGAATAATCTTCTTCTTTCTTGCTTAAGGAAGAGAAATGGTTAGACCTGGTCGTCCCAGAGCTGGACCATCTAGTGCTCCACCCCAAGATGGAGTTTTTATGACTACCCAAGAACTTCTTGACCTTGTCACGAATGCTCAAGCAGCTGGTTCTAATCCGGAACCTACTCACCCTAAATCTGGGTTTGCACGTTTGTGCAATGATTACACCAACCTGGGTGGGAAGCCATTTAAAGGTTCTGAAACTATCATCGAGGTCCAGGCTTGGTTAAGGACCTGCGATCGAATCTTCATTCGCATGAATCTCATCGATCTTCACCGTGTTCAGGTGGCTTCCAGTATGCTCCAAGAGAGAGTATTGGACTGGTACGAACTTCTTATTTCTGAGGTTAATGAAGAGGATCTCACCTGGGAGCAATTCCGGACACGCTTCGAGTTAAAATTTGTACCAGAAGCAGAGAAGTTAACTCTGGCTCGATGCTTTATAGACCTTGTTCAAGGTGAGTCCTCTGTGACTGATTACGTCGCAGCCTTTGAGTCGCTTTCCAAATATAGGGTTGAATACATCAACACCCCATTGAAGAAGAACCAAAGGTTCATTTATGGCTTAAACAAAAGCCTCAAGAAGCCATTACTTCTAAAGTTAGAAGTTCCTTTCGACCAACTTATAGATATCGCTCTTCGTTTTGAAGAGGCTGATAAAGAAAGTGATGTTGAAGTAGTAGCTTCCAAACCCAATTTCAACAACAAAACGAGGCCCAGTAAATTCAAGGGCCCTTATCCCAACAAAAAGGGTAAGCAAGCAACCCCTGCGACAAAGTCTCCTTCTCCTAGTGGTGCGAGATGCTTCAACTGTGGATCTGGGGATCATTTTGCGAACAAGTGCTCTAAGCCCAAATCTTGTCGCTATTGTAAGAGCCCGGATCATTACATACATCAATGCCTCAAACGTGAAGGCAAGAAGGAGGAAAAGTTAAATGTTGCTCAAGCCCCTGGCAACACATCTCGTGGTCAAGGTATATCTCATTCTATCCTTGATGGTATTATTATATTTCGTGATCAACCTATTCGAGTTCTCTTTGATACAGGTGCATCCCACTCTTTTATATCAAAGGAACTTGTCGATACCTTTTCTTTAAGTGTTGTTGCTTTAATGACTTCTTTAAGAATTGTGAATCCGGTTGGTGGATTCACAACTCTTAGTTTTCTTTGTAAAGATGTGGAGATTATTTTATGCGATTTTTCCTTCCTAGCCGATTTGTATGTCATGCGTTATTTAGGCTTTGGAATGATTTTGGGAATGGATTGGCTTAACCGTTATGAAGCACACATCCTATGTCCCGAGCGGACTATTTATCTCCGACACCCGCAATCTGTAAAGCAGATTTCTATTATTCTTAAAGATTCGGATTCTTCTTTGACTGCATCTTTATATTCTTTAAATCCCCGTGATGATGATAATGATGATGAGGAATATGTCATTGCTCTTATTCACGTTGTTCGTGAATTTTCCGACATATTTGAGCCCGTTTTAGGATTGCCACCTAAGCGAGCAATTGAGTTCAAAGTTAATCTTATCCCTGGAGCTCAACCTATTACTCGTCCTCCTTATCGCATGTCTAATAAGGAGAATGAGGAGATGCGCAAACAATTATCTGAATTGGTGACGAAGCAATTTATTCGCTCTAGTTCCTCGCCTTGGGGAGCTTCGGCTATTTTCGTGAAGAAATCCGATGGTACGCTTAGACTTTGCGTTGACTACCGCAAGCTTAATGATCTTACTATCAAAAATAAATATCCTTTACCTCGGATTGATGATCTATTTGACCAACTTAGCGGTGCTAGAGTCTTTTCACAATTGGACTTGGCTACCGGTTTTCATCAGCTTCGTATTGCTGAGGATAACATTCCTTTGACATCGTTCCGTACCCGTTATGGATCTTATGAATGGCTTGTTATGCCATTTGGTTTAACGAATGCTCCGGCTTATTTCGTTGACCTTATGAATCGAGTTTTCAAAGATTTTCTCGATCGATTTGTTCTCATCTTCATTGATGATATTCTTGTGTATTCAAAAACCAAGGAGGAACATGAAAAGCATCTTCGGATTGTGTTGGAAACTCTTAGGAGTAATCATTTAAAAGCAAAATTTTCTAAATGCCATTTTTGGCAATCTCGTGTGAAGTTTCTCGGTCATATTATTTCCGAATCCGGAATTTCCGTGGATCCTTCAAAGATTGAAGCGATTCAAGATTGGAAAAGACCTGAGAGTGTGACTGAAATCCGTAGCTTTCTCGAATTGGCGGGCTATTACCGTCGTTTTATTAAAGACTTTTCTAAAATTGCCGTGCCTCTAACTAGCTTAACAAAGAAAGGTGTTAAATATGTTTGGTCGGACAAATGTGAAGCTTCTTTCCAGAAATTAAAGGAACTCCTTTCCGATGCTCCTATTCTTGTGATTCCCGATGGAAACCAAGATTTTATTATTTATACCGATGCTAGTCGCATTGGTTTGGGTGCCGTTCTTATGCAAAAAGAACGTGTTATTGCTTATGCTTCTAGGCAATTGAAGCCGGTCGAGACGAGATATGCCACACATGATTTAGAACTCGCGGCTATTGTTTTCGCTCTTCGGATTTGGTGTCATTATCTTTTAGGAGAGAAATTTGTTCTTTATACCGATCATAAGTCTTTGAGGTATTTATTTTCTCAAAAGGAACTTAATTTGCGTCAACAACGTTGGCTCGAGTTCCTTGCTCCTTATGATCTTGATATTCTTTATACCCCCGGTAAGGGTAATCGTGTTGCCGATGCTCTTAGCCGTAAGCAACAAGCAGTTGTTTCTATGATGATATCTGAATGGAACGATCTCGAGATCTTATCCACTTGTGAGATTCGAGACCACGTATCCGATTTATGCTCATCATTTTTTTTATGTAGCCTTGAGGCTCATCCTTCTCTTTTAGACCACATTCTTGAAGCTCAAAGGCTAGATCCCGACTTGGCTCTTCTTGGCCAAAATTTTAAGGATGGAAGTGATATTGAAGGTTTGAAAGACTTTGATATTGATTTTCGTGGCGGCATTTGGAAATTTGGTAGACTTGTCATGCCAAATATTAGTGATCTTCGAAAAGACATTTTAGAAGATTCTCATCGTTCTAAATTTACAATTCATCCCGGTAGTAGTAAAATGTACGCGGATATGAAGCGACTTTATTATTGGCAGGGAATGAAGCTTGACATCGCTAACTTCGTTAAGTATTGCAGGACTTGCCAACTCGTTAAGGCCGAACATCAAAGGCCCGGTGGGTTATTGCAACCTTTAGAAATTCCAATTTGAAAGTGGGACCAAATTTCCATGGATTTTATTGATGGCCTTCCCCATTCTCGTTCGGGTCATGATAGCTTATGGGTGATTGTTGATAGACTTACCAAATCTGTCAATTTTATTCCCGTTTGGTCTAACCGGACCATTCCTCTTTTGGCCAAACTTTTTATTAAAGAAATTGTTAAATTGCATGGAGTTCCTACTTCTATTGTTAGTGATCGTGATCCATTGTTTACTTGTGGATTTTGGAAGAGTCTTCAAAATGCTTTAGGGACGAAGCTTAATTTTAGCACTGCTTATCACCCCCAGTCCGATGGACAAACCGAGCGTGTGAATCAAACTCTTGAAGATCTTCTTCGTGCACGTGTTCTTGATTTTGGTGGAAGTTGGGAAGATCATATTTCTCTTGTTGAGTTTTCCTATAATAATAGCTTCCAATCTAGTATTGGTATGGCACCTTTCGAGGCACTCTATGGAAGGCCATGCGATCTCCTTCTTATTGGCTTGAGGCCGGTGAGAAGCTGGTTTTAGGTCTAGACTTTATTCGTGATTCCACAGAAAAGATTGAACTTATTCGACATAGGATGAAAGAAGCCCAGAGTGGACAAAATCCTATGCCGATAATCGAAGAAGGAAGTTAGAATTTTCTGTGGGAGATCTTGTGTTCATTCGTGTTTCACCTATGAAAGGTGTTGTACGTTTCAGTCGATCGGGAAATTAGCGCCTCGATATGTTGGGCCATTTCCTATCACTGAACGCATTGGTTCCATGGCTTATCACCTATCATTACCGGCTCAGTTTTCTGCTATGCATGACGTGTTTCATGTTTCTCAATTACGGAAGTGCCTTCGAGATTCCGATTCTATTCTTGAGCCCGGTGTTGTGGAAGAGATTGAAGTTTCGCCTAATTTAACTTATGAGCAGCATCCTATTCGAATTATTGCTTCGGAGGTCAAACGACTTCGAAATAAAGATGTTCCGCTTGTTAAAGTTCAATGGTCTTCAAATCCTAAGGATTGTTCTTGGGAATCTAGAGAGTTCATCGAGCGAACGCATCCTGACTTACTTTCTCATGCTCTTTAAGGTGAACTTCTTACTTCAAAATTCTTTTGTGTTGAATACGCTCACGTGGTTGTTACTATATATCTTCTTCTTAAATATTGCGAGGACGTAATTTCTTTAAGGAGGGGAGTCTGTAACAACCCGCATATTTGTCGATTTTATATTTAAACATTTTATTTAAATATTTTATCGATACTCGGAATTTAGTCCGAAAAGCTACTTTTTGTATACGGTCGAATTAGGATTCGGGTCCACTTCCATTGAGTTCAAAACGCCGTTTGCGATCTTTTTGAGCATAAACTTTGGTATGTTTTGAGTTAGAGGAATTTTGCCACTTTTTACTTATGGTTTTGGTTTGGGCTGAGCCCAATAACTCCACTTATGTATTCAGTCCCAACCCTCTCCTCTTCATTTACTTCTTTTCTATTTTCCTAATACTCAAGCTTTTATAACAATGGAGAGTGGAATGGGAAATTGAAACTCAATCCCTAGTATTCTTTTGCAAATCAAGCTCTAGCTCCAAACTAATAGAAGAACCCATTGGTAAGCCTTCTCTTCATCTTCTTCAACTCCTTCTCTTATCAATTTCAGAAATTCCTAAACCTAACTTTGGGAATGTTCTTCTTTTAAAGCTTAGAATCAAGCTTCTTGAGTTGGATTTGAAGAGTGGTTGATTCTCCTTTGCTTTCAAGCTTCATCTTCTTTTGTTTGGGTTCAAAGGTGAGATTTTTATCTCACATCTTAGTCTATAATTATCTTCATTTGTTAGGTATGGATTCCTAACACTTATTCTTATGCAATTGATTTTGGTTTGGATTAATTTGGTGTATATTCCAATTTTTAGTGTTTTGAAATCAAAATCTATGAAAATCCTTTTATGAATATTTGGACATTGATATTTGAGGCGTATCGGAGAGCCGTTAAGACTGGGTTGTCGCTCGAGTAAATCCTTAGTAGTCGTTTGCTCGTATGAATCGCTTCCGATATTCGTTTGGCCATTTTTGGCCTAGGTTCAGGAAATGCCCTGAACCCAGGTTTCAGACGTCTGAAACGTAGTATTTAAACGTCTGAATATTATACTGGGAATTTTTATTCCCCAGTATTCAGACGTCTGAATCTATATTTCAGACGTCTGAATTGGTTCATTTGGAACCAGAAAAGAAATAGGCTAAAAAGTGCCTATTTCAGACGTCTGAAATCAACGTTTCAGACGTCTGAATTCTGTTTTGGAAAATAGTTTATTTTCCAGATTCAGACGTCTGAATCCTTGATTTCAGACGTCTGAATCTGCACTCTTTTTTCCTATTTGCTTGAGAATTCGAACTTTAATCGATTCGTGTTGATTCCCTTTTTTATTATCACTTATTATCGACTTTGATGACATTTTCTTCGTGATTTCTGGGAATATCCATTTTGATGGATTCAGTATCGATTTCTTTGGATTTTATTCACGTCTTCGAATGTGAATTTTGATGATTGATTGTTTCTATAATCATTTCTATGATTTGTCACTTTAAAAATATAAAGGTTTCAATACTAGTAGTAAATATCAAAACTCTTTCGTCAAAGCAATCTTCAACACTATTTTATTACCAAACTTGTTTATAAAACCGTTTTCTGATCTATTAGTATATACAAACCTTTACCTCACTCGGATGAGAAATCTAATTAAATGACTTAGTAAAACAAGTGGTATGAAATGCTTGCGTTCACTTCGTCGGTTAACTCTTGGACTTGTTCGATTGAACCTCTTGTGACAATTTTCTAGTGAAGATTTACAGTTTGTTCGTAAATATTTAAGTTAAGCAAGTGGTTATGGGACACGTGGCTAAGCTTTTATATTTACTAGCTTAGTGCAATTGACACTTCTCGTTGATCATGGCGATCATTTTGTGATTTAGGCTAGCAATTGTGCGATGTCTCTTTGTTGCTTCTTGGTTAGGCTAGACACCATTTGTGTGATTATATTTACACATACCTTTTTGCTTTTTGGTTAGCCTAGACACCATTTGTGTGATTCCACTCACACATACCTTTTTGTTACGAGGTCAAGCTAGACACCATTTGTGTGATTCCATTCACACATACCTTTTTGCTTTTTGGTTAGCCTAGACCTCATCTTTGTGATTTCGACTCATCCATATGGGGTAGCTCCCCATGGTCTTCGGACCGTCATGTGATAGGCCTCTTTCCTTCTTTTTTTTTTGTGATTTCCGGATTTCTTGTGTTGATTTCTGGAATTTATGTCATTGACTTTTTATGAGTACAAGTTTAGGGTATGATGCCCTCTTTGGATCTTTGAGAAGATTCTTGTGATATTGATTTATCTCTTATTGATTGATCTTCTGTTGATCATCATTTTCATACTTATAGTAGTATGTCAGTATGGATATTTTATGTTATGCTATATCTTTTATTTTATACCATGTCATCTGATATTTATAGCTAGACTGATCCGTTTATTTTTTTTAAAATAATACTCGGGTCAGACCGAGATGTTACAGGTGCTTCTGCTTGACTTCTCCTTGGGGTTTGCTACTCTGACTTTTGGCTAACTATTTAGATTAGCAGTTTTTGTTGTATACACTTGAGATATAGACTCATAGTTGTATTCTTTTGTATAGCACGTGTTACTATTATTTTGTATTATTGTGGATCTTTTTGACCACTACTCTGATGTACACTTTCATGTGTTAGTTATATATCCATATCTTCTTCCGCCTTTGTGATATGGACGTCTGTGACTGATTGTGTTATGCTTATTTCTATGTTTGTTTCCGAAGATTATTTATAGCCACCATGTGATAGCTTTGAGTTTGTATCGGTATGTCGGACTTCCTCCTTAAATGAAATGCATGCTATACTATCTGACATAACGGTGCTCGCACAAAGAAGTTACATGGATGATCGCTCCTCAACAGCCTTATTCTCCATGCTAGTTGACAGCACTACATCGTAGTGTTCTTGGCTAGCGTGGGTATAGAGGTGGGGCGTCACAGAATGGTTTTCTTTGGATTTAGGCTGGGTTGATCGCAAAGGTGACTTGCGATGGTTGAGTATTCTCTTGGGTTATCTTTGCGTGGGATCGAGGCATCTCTAGGGAGTGATTCCGGTGGTTCAGCTTAGTAGAAGGAAGGCTTTTAGGGAGAGGGTTTGGTAAAGCAGCTCGAGATTTGATGGAACTTCTAACTTTTCTCTTTTGGATCTGTTGAACCATATTTCTGGGATGGGTTGACCAGTTTATGCTTATGTTCGTCATCCGCATTTTCATCTACTCCAGATCAGAGTTGTGCAGCAGAAGCAGTTTGGGAATGCATCTATTTGTCTTTTCCGGATAGGAGAAACTGTTTTCCACTGATGATAGTAGAATTGATCTTGATTTTGGGTTAATCTTGTAAGGATCATTTTTGTTGGGTTGTTTTTGGTCTAGTTTGAGTCGAGAAGCATCAGCAAAGGATGAGCTGATCAGGAAAAAGATAGGCAGCCCGGGATCGTCAGAAAAATTTTGTGGATAAGAGACGAAGAATTTTGGATTTCGAGGAGGAGATTTGATTTTGGATAAGTTTTCTCCGATCAAAGGAGCTATAAGTTTGGTAAAAATAGGAAGCCAGCTCCGAGGTATTTTGGATCCTTTTGTGTTCTTGTGAGGATTAGTACATTGGTTTTTAGGGTTGAATTGCCAGTTTGGAAGACTGTAATTCAATGTGTTTCACGTATCTCTAAGGAAGTACATGTATTATCTATCTCTGGTTTTGGAACCAACAGTTCTGGTGTTTTGGTTGTTGAGTCAGATTTGTCTGTAGTCTGATATCCTGCTCAGTTTTGTAGTTCTAGATGAGTAGGAGCTCTGTAGCTTAGTATTGTAGATTGTTTGGATTCCGTAGGATGAGTATTCCGGTATTTATATCGGGAAAACTCTAGGAAGTTCTATCCAGAATTTTGTCTGGATAGTTAGATTTGTTTGATTGAGTGATTGGTTGCTATGGTTGTTAGCATATGATTGATAATACATGTTTGTGTTTTCAATTAAAATCTTAAATATATTATTAAATTACCTTTTCTTTTAAATTTCGGGTACGAAATTCTTTTGAGGGGGAGGAATGTGATGACCTGGAAATTTGGGCAATATCAATTTAATAATCTACATTAAAAATTAAATTGATTTGATAATTTTTGTTAATAAGATTTGAATTGATTAAATAATCTTCTTTTAATAAAAATTTATTTGGTGAATTTTATCTTTTAAAGCTGATAAAATGTTTTCTATTTATAATGTATATATATTTGTATATATTGTAAATAGAAAAGCTTTGTTTTAAAATTTAACAAATAAATTATGTTTTCAAATTCTAACATTTTAATAATTTGGAAATTTTGATTTAATTTAATATATAAATTTTCAAAACTATTTAATAAATAACTATATGGTTTTAAATACTTAAGGTAAATGTTAATTGTTTAAAATTTTATCTTAGTTTAAGTTTTAATATCAAATTAATAAAAGGTTGATTTTATTTACTTTTTAAATATTACTTGATAAATATGATTTGTAATTACATATGAAAGTTTAAGATACAATTTACATATAAAACATTAATTCATTTAAGTAAGATAAGTAATAAGTAATTTATAATCTCTTTTATAAATTATTTAAAATTGATAAATATGTTATTTTCAAATAATATTAATAAATGTATAGATACAGATAGGTTTTAAAGACAATAGAATTCCTATTTTTAAATTGAATGTGTTGGCTTTAAATTGGATTTTTAAATTTAAGTTGGATTTGAATTTGAAATAATTTTGAAATTCAAAAGGACAAACATTTTTAAATTATTTGGATGAGCTTTTATTTATATATAATTTTTTATATTACATTTTCTTTAAAAAGAAATTCACATATTCATTTACATAAGAATAAATAAAATAAGTAAAAACTTTTATTAACATTTAAATTAAGTATTAAATATTTAAATAACAAGTGTTAATATATTATATAACCATAGTGACATGTGTAATTTAATGAATTAATGTATATGACAAATGTTGTAATATTAGACAAGTGTCGTATTTTGTTTTTAATTTTGTTTTATTTTAAAATAAATCATTGTAACTTATAAAAACATGCTTTCTCACCTTCATATCTTTTTTTTCTATCTTTCTAAAATCAAGAAATCTGTAGTTCACTTCTTTAAACTAGAAAAATTCAAAAGCTTGTAAATAAACTTCAAATCCTCTTCAAACCAAAAGCAAAAGCCTGCCTGCATTTTTCAATCCTGTACATTTTCAAAGATCTCTGCAAAACATCTTCCTCAAACCACTTACCTGCATTTTTCATAATCAATAACCAGAACAAAGCTTGCATTTTTTAAAAATCTGTGATACATCAAAACCTAAGAATCTACATTTCTTTTTAACCTAAGAACAACAAAAGCATGCAAAGCATTTTCAAGATCAAAAGGCTGCATACATTTTCTTCAAAACCGGAGTTTGTCTGAGAAAGCAAGGTTTAAAATTTGAAAGCTTAAATAATCTCAATAGCAAAAAGATTTCCAGTAAAAGGCTTTCAAGGATCTAAAGCAACTCAAGTTTTAAATCAAAAAAAAAAGAAGCTAAAGCATTTCAGTTTTAAAAGATTCAAAAGCAATTTCAAATTGAAGGCTCTGTCTTCATCCTCAAAACTGGTGAGTTACATCACTATTTAAAGGTTTAAGTATATGATTATGTTGCATGTTCATCTCTGAAAATAAGTATGTTTGTGAGTATATTTATAAGTAAATCTCTGTGTGCATATATATGAATATATTGGTGTGTGCATGCTATGTATCTGGATTTTTTTTACCGATTCTAGTTTTCCAGGCTCAAGAGCTAATAAAAAATCACTTGCTCTTGATCCAGTCTTTGTTAGGACTTAAGTGTTGAACAAATTGTGTTTGTTGCAACATAGATTTAAGTTTAAAAACTTGTTTAAGATAAAATTATTTGTATTGCCACTGGAAATAATAAAACAACAGAGAAAACTTAAAATAAGTCAAAATTCAATTACCATGATTCAAGAATTCAGGGATATACATCAAATACTTAACTTAAACTTGATTTTTGAAACTAAAATCATAATTTTTAGTGATGGGATGAATGTGTATTTCTGGTTTGACCAGAAATTGGTTTTTATGGGGTTTTTGATGATCTCGATGGCCTGGGAGGTCGTGGTTCTTTCGGGTGGAAGAAGAGTGGTCAAAGACTTGGGAAAAAATGGTAGAAATGATGGCATATCACGGCGGCGGCGGCGACCGATTTAAATTTTTAAACCTAGTTTTGGTTAGGTCAGGAGTTTGTGATCATCTCGACGTCTCTGGATGATCAAGTTCAATAGAACTCTGGGGAAGGGCAGCTAGGGCGTGGACGAAGTCATGGCCAGAGTCATTGGGGTTCTGGTGATCAACAGTGGGAGTACGAGAGGATTTCCAGGTGTTGCTCTTTTGGTTCCAGGTTTGGTTAGCATACTCGAACCTGATTTCGAGTTTGTTTTGATGATCTGATGATCCTGATAGGTTGCGAGGATGTTTACTGATGTGACGAGGCAATCGGGGGTGACTGGAGATGGTGGAGACACCGTGCATACGCACGGTGCATTGTTTTGTGCCTGGTGAAGTTTGGTGTGTTGTAGGGTTTTGGACTCGAGTAACTCTCGAGTAAATTGAGTATTTGCTCGAAGTAATGAATGGTTTGGCTCATAGTATTTTTAGGGTGGCTCACGTTAATTACTTGGTTACAGGTTTTAAAACCTGTATGCTTTTAAATTTTTAAATTTGATTTTAAAATTTGGAAGCATAGATTTAAAAAGAGTTTTAAATCCAATTTTTAAATCAAAGTTTTAAATCTGGATTCAAATCTAAATTGTATCCTAGTTTTGAAATAAAATTTAAGTTTTATATATTAAATTGTTTTAACAACTTTAAATGTTTAAAGTGCATTTTAAAATAATTTGAATTTAAAATGAATTTGGTTTAAAACTCTTTTAAAATTCTTTTATAAGATAAATATTTCTTTAATATGCGATTTAAAAGGTTTTTAACTTGTTTTAATCTTTGTTAAAGTTAAATTTGTATTCATTTTAAATTTTAAATTTGAAATGAAATTTGAATGTAAATTAGAATGTAAAATGTTTTCAAATCTGTTTGTGAATGATAATTAAATCATTAATAAGAATTTTTTATTTATTTTAAAGTTAATAAAGATTTAATGATTTGTGATTCATTAAATTATTAAGGAAATTAAAATGGATAATTAATTAATTAAATTAATTAATAATTTGGATTAATTAATTAAGTAATTAAGGGTTTGAATTAATTAATTAAGGTTTAAGTTAATTAGTTAAGGTTAATTAATTTGAAAATAAGATCATTAATTAGATAAGTTAAGATTTTTAATTAATGATTAGAAATTAATTAATCAAGTAATCAAGATTAATTAAGTTACAGTTAAGCATTTAATTAATTAAATAATTAGTGATTAATTAAATCGTTTTAAAAGATGTAATTAATTTGCAATTAATAAAGATTAATTTAAGTTTAATTACTTAAGAGAAATAATTATAGAGTTGTTAATGGTTAATGAAGATCATTAACTAAGGATTATGTAATGATCAATTAATGTGATTAATTTTAATAATTAATTAGATTAATTTATTAAGGATAATCATTTACGAAATTGATTAAGTATAATTATTTAATGAAAGTAATTAAAGGAATTAATTACTAGAGGTAATTAATTAAATAAATTTTATTAGTTTAAGTTAATTAATTAAGTTTAATTAATTTATAATAATCACTTGATGATTTGATAAGTATAATTACTTAGTGAAGTAATTGATGGATAACTATTGGATGTAATTAATTGAATGGTGATTTATTAATGGAAGTAATTTGAGTTTAATTACTTTATTAATCAAGGGATTAATTAAGATAATTAATTAAGGAGTAATTAATTTATTTAATGAAGCAATTAAGGGTATTTAATTACTGAATGAGATTAAGAGTAATTAATAAACGTGGTTAAATTAAAGATTAATTACTAAAATTAATTAATTTAAATAGATAAATTGTTTAAAATGTAATTAGGATTCATTAATTAATGTAATTAATGATGTAATTAAGGGTTGTTTAATTAAGATTAATTAATCAATGATAAGTAATTAGAGAGTAATTAATTAAGTTAATTAATTAAGGGTGAATATAATTAGTTATAGTTAATTAATTAATGAAGTAATTAAAGGATTAATTACTGTATTTGGTTAAGATAATTCATTTGTGAAATTAACTTAAAGGCTAATTACTCGAATGTAATTAAAGGATAATTAATCAAGGATGATTAATTAAGGTGGATAATTAGAGGATAATTAATTAATTAATTTGTAATTAATTAATGATTATGTAAGCAAGATTTTTAGTAATAAAAGTAATTAATTTAATTTACTTTAAATTAATTAGAGATGAAGTAATTAATTTAATTCATTTTAAATTAATTATAGTGTGATTAATTAATCCTTGCTTATGTATGGATGGATGATATGGGTTGCCTTGAATGTTTTGAGATCTTAGATATGAGATAAGTAATGATGTGTGATATGGATGCTTTGGTTGAAGTGTGATGATAATGTGGATTATCTGTTTATGATGATAATGTGAATAATCTATTTGTGATGATAATATAGATTATCTATTATGATATGTGAATCATCTATCTACGTGTATATAGATAATAGAATTGAACTGTTTTTAACTTTAAAACAACTTGGACCTAAAAGATAGCGTTTTGGATTTCGATGAGACCGGCATCGAGTTTCCAGATTTAGATATCCGACATCGATCCAAATTAATGATAGGTCGTGAATCTCAAGTAAAGATAAAGATTCAGAGTGCAAGGGTTATCGTCGTTAACTCTAAGGGTGATTCCAAAATGAGTGTAACAAGATAATGCCTTCGGTTTCGTTCGAACCTGGAATGGACTTGTATGGATTGAACGCTTTTAGAACATCGTCAGGTGGATGATGAGCATTCTAGGAGATGTGTTCTCTAAAGGTAATCGTAGCCTCAAGCCTCATCAACCGGGAATGGTTAAAATAGGGGAGGTGCAGCAAGGTTAGGTGAGTTGCGCTCAAGTAGGACAAGATTTTCCCCTGTCTAGAAGTCCCCTTTTATTCGGCTGTGTGGGTAGTTGGAATTGCGCACCAACTGCGGGGTTGTCTTGTTCGGGACTATCCAGTAAGGGATGGTTCCGCCCTTGTGTTGTAGGGGATTTAGGGTGGATCCTCGGTACGGTGATCTAGGCCCCATACTGTGACGGGCGGTACCCTAGTAGCCCTGCCATTGATGGAAACCCATTCTTCCTACATGCCCTTACGATTTTGATTGTATTACCCACTTTGTGGCTAGTATGCTGGAATTCAATCATGTAACAATTTCAGCTATTTCTTATTTACTTGAAAACCCTAGACCCTATGATAATATCACTGGGTTTCCTATCAAATGCTTTGGTTAGAGTAAGGTAAAAACTTACTCATGTTTATGTATGGGAAGTCTAACGTGATACCTTTTGTTTTCAAAGGTTTATGAAAGTTAAGCAACTTTAACCTGTTACTCACACCAGACCCATGTCTGACTCAGAGTTTATCTTCCGTTTTCTTAAACTCTTGGGTACTCAAATTTTTACGAGCAACCAATCAGGTTAGCTTTGAATTCTGGAGGAGCAATGGAGAAGGAGGCTTCTGCGTTTGTAGATATATATAGTGTTCCGCTGTGTTTTCTCTGAGTATTTTGTTTGGGTTATATATTGTATTGTAATAACTAGACATGTGTTTATAACTGTCTAGTATGTGTTGTATAAGCTGTGTAACTGTGATAGATGTTGTATACTATGTACTATTTTATATGATTAATATAATTTATTCGTTCCGCTGCTAGGATTCTGATGTTGTTCTTTCTTTCTTCTCTATCTTTCTCTTTTCTATCCCTTTCTTTTCTTAAAGATGATGAGAGGAAGACGGGTCGTTACAAGCTCTGTAATAAAAATTCATTTTAAATAAAAGGTGATTTTCTTTCTATTATATATTTATTATAATGTATTATGTTAATTAATTATTTAATTTACGCATATTTAACAGAAAATCCCTAAATATATGTTATGTGATAATAATTGCAATGCGATGTAATCATGATAAACTTATCATAATAAAATTAACATATTGTTCTAAATATTCCTAATCAAGACGTTTCAAGACAGGATACTGATACATCCTTGAGACTAGAGTACCTAATGCTCCCCATGTTGGACGGTATATTACTCATGGCTGTTAGGGCACTAATGGATCATATATTGATAGTTATTGGATAGCCATGGAATGACTCATTCAATACTTTTCTATTAATTAATATAACTATGGTCAAATAGAGAATATCAAAGTGACAATGCTACATAGTTCACTTGACTTGAAAATATCGTTGAACTTCAATGCAGACACTCCACTTTGATTATAGTTAAATCATGTTGCATCGTCCATTGAACGACTATAGTTGGGTCTAAGTTGAAGCATTGGAAGTGATACACTATTCAGTGGAGAATTTGTCTCTTTGGTTATATGAGGTTAGTATCATAGTCAACTATAGTCAATTTAATACCAAAGTCTCTCTAGAGTGGTTCAGTTAATAATAATTGTTATTATTGAACCAAAGACTTTGTATTTGGATTATACAAGTTAAATGTGCACAACATTAGAATTTCGACCAAAACCAAATTTCATCAGTCCTAATGTGATATATTTTTGATAAAGAGAATTGGTGTGAGTAATCGTTACTATAAGGTATCGCTTAACAATAGTGAAATTGGATTTTACCAAAAAATATATAAGTGAATTTAGCCAAACTATCACACCACTAGCTAAGATGACGTTTGAACGTTGATGTTCGAATTGTTCGATATTAACTGATTTACACATTTGAGTCACACAATCACAATATTGAACACTCTAAAATACCACATGACATAGTTAAATTATAATAAATTAATTAATTAACCAATACATATGAAACATTAATCATTAAATTTTGTTGGATTGGGTTGAATTAGTATTTAGTAAATGCATACGTAAATGCGTACGTAAATGTTACATATGTACATATCGATACACGATATCGATAAATATTTGAATTGGATGTAAAATTGGTAAATATTGATTGGATTTGGAGATATCTATATGTCCGTATATCCCATAGATATGCTTATCATACTAGTGTGGGGGGGGGAGGTGATATTTGTTTGGAATATCTAGTTTGAATTGGTAAGGAGAAGAGGTATAAAGGGAAATTAAGATCTCCTCCTTTTATTCCTCCCTATTGTCAATTTCGACCATCTATCCTCTCTTATTTTGTTATTTTTTGAGCCTCCAACCTATAACCTCTGGCCGAAAATTATAAGGTTTTTCCGCCTAAATTTCAAAATAAATTTTAATCAAATCAAATCATTTAAAAGGTGTGGTGTTCTCTTGTTTGTTGCATATTCAAGGGAAATGTAGAATGGATCTTGAGGAGATATATTCAGCATTCAAAGAGAACATCATTGGCTGCATTCGATATGATCTAATTTTATTAATATTCCATATCTATGTATGTCTGTCATCTCAGTCATACTACATGTATCTCATTATAAAGAATTTATATGTATATTCGCTATCTAATTAACAAATATGTACATATACATTCAAATTAAATCAAAATATATGTGTTTACATAATACATACATAAATTTAATTTTGATTATTAGAAATAAAAAATAAAAATTAATTTTTGAAAATTAAAAAATTGTTTTATAACAAATTAAGAGTTAAAACTTTAATTTTGGAATCAGTATATATAAATATAAAACATTAAAATTAATTTAATAATTTATGTTCACACACACACACACACACACACACATATATATGAAAAATATTTTTAATGTATATATGTTTATAATCAATTTTGAAACATTCACAGTAATTATAAATATATTTTAAACCATTTTAAAATTATTATGCATTTATAGCCAAAAATCTATGTACTTAAATTTTAGATATAAATTCATATAAATTTATAATCAATTTTATTTTAACAAATCCATATTGATTTGTTAAAAAATTGATACATAAAAATCCATACAGAATTTGTATATTAATAAATAATTGACGAAAATTGTTTTGGCTAAAATTTTCAAAAAATATTGATGTGTGTAATTTATAATTACCATTATTAGTTTGTACATAAAATTTAAAATTGAATATGACATGTTCAAAATTTTATTTAAAAATTATTATACATATATATAACTATTAATATTTGGATTTTAAATTTGTAATAGACTTTTTCTCCTAGATCTAGATCTAAATTTAAATATAATATATATTAAGATATTTTGGATATTAATTTAAATTACTTTGAATTAGTCAATATCTTTAAAATATACATGATTATATATATATATATATATATATATATATTTGATTTTATTGTACATACATATACATATGTGTACGTATGTACGTATGTGTATACATAAATAACTATATATATGCATTGATGGATGCCATATAAGATAAAGCTTCTGAAGATGCTGGAGTTATGTCCACTCCTTCCTGACAATAAGACACTCCCAAAGGAAGGAGTAACTCTAGAAGGAAATACAAATCTTGAAGCAAATACAGTGACTGTATGCATAGGAGCGCTAGACTCCTTTCTTATGACTTACCCCAAGATTTTACTTTATCGGGTGAATACATTCTTTTAGGAAGTACATTTACACCCATAGTTTTAAACACTTTAATACCTAGCCAAGCGTATCATATAGCTTAAAAGGGGTTTTATTTATAATCAAATTAGCAACGATTTGAACTATATTCAAACTAGGAACTGGAGAGAGCTAACATTGGGCATAGATGAAAGTAATAAGTTGGAATGTTAAAGGATTAGGACTACCTTCAAAACGCTCTAGAATATTTTTTTTATTAAAGACAATAAGGTAGATCAAGTGCTACATCAAGAAACCAAAATCATACTCCCATGTCCAAGTTTCATTAGATCAACTGGGGGTAATTATATAACTGAATGGGTATTCGTCCCAGCTGTTGGTTGCTCAGGAGGAATTATAATGATGTGGTGGGAGGACAAATTTAAAATCCTTCAACCAATTTCTAACCATCACTCTTTATATGTAATTCTTCGAGACTTTCAAGATAACCAAATAGTAAATACCACTAACGTTTATGCGACTTTCAATAGAACTCTGAAATAGTTGCTTTTAGACCGAATGTACTGACTTTAGAAACTTCTCTTATTGTCCCTAGATCATAGGAGGCGACTTTAATATGGCTAAGTACATTGGAGAGCACTCGCCTTGATAGGGCATTTATATTGACATAAAAGAATTTAATGATTTCAGTAACCACAGTAACTAGCTATCCCTTATAGGTAGGAAATTTACTTAGTCTAATGGTAGAGAGTTCCCTTCAGTGATCTTGTTGGACATGTTCTTTATGACTGAGAATTGGAAAAATAAGTTTCCCCTATCCAAATCTTATGGCCTTGCTAGTTTCATCTCAAACCAACGTCCTATCTTACTTTACTCACATATTCAATTGCCTAAATCCATACCTTTTAAATTTGAAAGAATGTGGCTTGTAGAGTACAGCTTCGAAAACCTTGTTATTACAAAATGGAACTCCTTGATTTTCTGGTATCATAACAATGCTGCAAAATTTTTAGTTTTCAAAATTTGAGAAATAAGATCTTTTTTAGTGAATTGGAACATCAATGTATTCAGTAATATTGGTATTATAAAGGCTAAGATTCTTAACTAGATTATAAAATGGATAGAAAAGGAGAAATCAGAAATTTAATAGTGATGTAAGGGGAAAATTAGGCAACTTAGAAGAGAAGTAAAACAAACTAATGAACCAAAAAGAAATTATGTGGAAGCAATCTCCCTTGTATCATGGATTAAACATGGCGATGAAAACACTAAAATTTTCCATCGCATGGAAAAAGGTAGATGCCAATTTAATACAATCTAATCAACTAAAGTTAATAATATTGAATTCAGTGAACAAATTGAATATAACAACATTTTCACAAATTACTACAGGGAAATATGTGGTAGAAAATGTAATTCAAGTGGATTGGTCATCACTCTATCCTAAAATCATATCCCTCTTTTCGAGAGTTAGATTTTCGATTCATAGAAGATGAAGTTTGGATAGCCATAAAGGTCCTAGCCAGTGACAAATCCCCAGTCCCGATGGCTTCTTGATGATTTTTTACCAAAAGTTTTGGTGCACAATTAAGTATGACATAGTGCAACTCCTTGACGAACTCTATTCATGTAGCCTTCAACTAGGTAGGTTCAACTTTGCTGATGTCATACTAATCCATAAAAATGAAAGTCCGGAAGAACTTGAGGACTTTAAATCGATATCCCTAATTAACTACATGATTAAAATAATAACAAAAATTCCAACAAATAGGCTATGGAATAAAATGGATAACTTAATCGACAAAACTCAAACGGCTTTTATTCGAGATAGACATATTATAAACGGTTTAGCTACCACTCAAGAATTTATTAACTATTGTCAGAAGGAAAATATCATATGTACTCTCCTTAAATTAGATTTTACCAAGGCTTTTGACTAGATTGACATGCACTTTCTACTTGACACTCTAAAAGCTAGAGGATTCACTAAAAAGTGGATTTCTTGGAATGAGCTCGTCTTGAAAACTAATGTGTCTTCCATTTCAATTAATGGGGTTAAGGGTAGCAAAATTCGATCCAAAAGGCGTCTTTGCCAAGACAATCCCCTCTCACCCTTGATTTTTAACCCAGCGGTGGACATATTTAAAATAATAATAAAATTGGTGCTAAATTACAACATCTTACCAAGATTAAGGAGAGACGTTACTTCTGATCGAATTTCAACTCTACAGTACATTAATGATACCCTCTTATTTTGCTTCCGTCTCCCTTATCATATAGTATCCTTTAATCTTATATCATATAACTTTGAATTGCTCTCGGTCTTAAAATTAACTCTCATAAAAGCTCTGTATTAGTTATCGATGACATCTCAAATGACGCACCTGAAATGGCTAATGCATTAAACTGTAGGACTATAAACTACCCAATTAATTACCCAAGCATACCTATTAAACAAACTAAACCGAAAAAGTAGATTTGAACACCATTATTGATAAAGTTGATAGTTAACTGCCTTCCTGGAAAGTCAGTTGCTTGTTGAGGGCAGGCTGGGAAGCTATAATTAACTCGGTTCTAACGACGATCTTCGATGCTATCATTTCAAAATGTTCACTTCCGATATTGGTTGTTCTATTATCATTTCGCTACTTGGGTGATTAAAAAAATTGATAACTTACGAAGGAACTTTAATGCAAATATGGGTTAGATTGTTCCAACTTAACCGCCTACTAAGTGGGACATAATGTGCAAGCCCAAAAAACAAGGCAGACTAGGTAACAAATCTAAAATTCGTTAAAATTTCCCTTTTAATAAATAGATTTCGAAATTTCCATATGATGATACAACAACATGAAAAGAGATGGTTAGTAATTTATACTACAATGGTTCTAAAAAATTTGTATAAAATAAATACACATTTACACTCCTCTTTTCGAAAACATATTTCCATCATGTTCCACATATTTATGTTAATGCCTTAGGTATTGCTTTTGATGGTAACAACTATAGGCATGATATAAAATATAGATACTAATATTTTCTCAAGTTATATATAGTTTATAGAGCTATATGTTAAATAGGTGTTAATTTAGAAGACTATACCGTATCAAGAGTATATTTAGGATGCTGACATAAAGTTTCAAGAGTTGGAGAATGAAGACTCATGAATATTGAAGAGTTCAAGATTTCAAGATATTCCAAATAAGTTATAAAGTCATAGAATTTGTGTTAAAACCTTGATAGCACTTTCTTGATCTCTCTCTCCTACTCTAATGTTTTTTTAAATTGTTTTTCAAATTTCTTGCTATTAAAATAATGTTTTCAAAATATTTCTCAAAATGATTTTCAGTCTGTTATACTTATAAAGGTGTTATTTTATTGTTTTTAAGCTTTATATATATGCTAAATTTTTGTTTATATTTTAATAAGTTATAATTATATTGATTATGTATATATATTATTTACATTATATTGTAATTTTCAAAATTATTATATGAAGTTTTATAAGTTTTAGTTCGATTAAAATATGTATAAACTATGCTTAATGATTTTACAAAGTATTTAACTATTTTACAAAATAACGAGTTTTCAAAATAAAGTTTTAAAGTATTTTCAATTTTTAAAAAGAGTATGTCGACATACTCTATGTATGTATGTCGACATAGTGGCCGATTTTTCAAAATTTAAATTTCAAAAGAAGTATTTTTTTCGTCATATCTCTTCAAGAATCGATATGACCACTGTTCCACTATAAATACCAGACTTCCAAAAGAATTTTTATCATTTGTTTTCAATCTCTCCTCCTTCCATTCTCTCATTTTCTACACCAAAATATACCCAAACTCTGCTTAAATTCAACCAGAATCAAATTCAATCATCGCTACTTTGATTCTCCTTCATCTACTCTCTGATTTCTCTCATCCCTCTCACTCAAACCAAGATCAATGTGCTATTCAAGAGTTATAGGATCAATTGTAATCAAGATCGAAGATTCGAGTATGTAAAACTCTATCAAATCATATTATTGTACTTGTGAGTTTGACTGTTGCCCATAAAATCAATTAGGTGTGCTTAGTAGCCCATAAATCTAGCGGATATGCTTATAGCCTGAAAATCAAGCGACTCTACCCAGAGGTTGAGATTTTAGAGAGTGTGTCTTGGAGCCTTAAAATTGAGATTATATTTGCATTTACTAGTTGAAAAGAAATACGTACAAGGAACTGTGAGGGACTAGATGTAGGATAACTCCTTGCCGATATAAAATCCTAGCGTGTTCTTTTCTTTTTACTTTTACCGCATTTACTTTTAGCTGCACTTTGATTTTGTGATTGTTTCTGTGATTGTTAATTACATCATTTCAAGTAGAACCTTAAAGAATTTGAAAAATATTCATATAATCCATTAAACACTCTTCACCCCCATTGTTAATTTAGCCTTAAGATCCTTATTCCCATGACTCGCATATGGTTTTGGAGCATTGGTATTCAAAATATTTATAATCATATTTTTGGAAAAGAGTTAGTGAAAATTTTTAATAATATTTTTAATACTATTTTTGAGAAGTAATTTGCAAAATCATCATGACGTTGTTTCATAAATTTGCATCTATTCATTGTAAAAAATCACGTTATCTTTTGAAATGGTATTAATTTTAAGAACATATATGTTACATGGCTTTTCATGAACAGACAACTGATGATCAAACTCTACATATTGAAAAGGAAAAATGAAAATTGGATAGTGGATGCTCAAGACACATGATTGAAAATCCAATTTTTTTGAAAGATATCATTCTAAAAGATGGTGGATTAGTAAATTTTGGAGACAACTCTAAAGCATATGTGATTGGCATCGACAATGTTGGTAATTCCGAACTTCTACTATTTCTAATGTTTTGTTAATTAGAAATTTAAGGCATAATTTGTTGAGTATTAGTCAATTGTGTGATAAAAGTTTCGACATTTAATTTGTAAAAGATAAATGTCATATTGAGTCAAATATTATCTTTGAAGGTATTAGGAAACAAAACATTTATATATTAAATTTAAAAGTCTCAAAGACAATTTGTGCCTTTCAACTGAATCAAGTGATCCTTGGATTTGACATAAAAGATTTGGTCATTTGAATTTCAAACTACTATCTGAAATTGCGAAAAATAATCTAGTAGAGGTCTTCCCAAAATGAATTTTAAATTTAGTAATTTATGTGATGCATGTCAATTAGGAAGCTTAGAAAAAGTTCTTTAAATCGAAAGATATGATTTCTACCTCTCGACCCCTTAAACTCTCACATAGATATTTTTGGTCCTTCACAGATACAAACCATAAATCATAGTAGATATATACCTGTAATCGTAGATGACTATTCTAGGTTTGCTGGGTGATTTTCTTAGAACTTAAAAGTGATGCTTTTGAAATGTTTAAAATATTTGTTAAATGTATTCAAAATCAAATGACTAGTAAAACTAAAACTATTCGAAGAGATCACGGTGGAGAATTCAAACTGAAAATTTTGATCATTTCTTTAATAAGAAAGTTATAACTCATAATCTTTTATATCCAAGACCACCATAACAAAATGGAGTGGTAGAACGTAAAAATATAACGATTCAAGAGTGTGCTAGAACTATGCTAAATGATAGTAATTTACCTAAAAAATTTGGACTGAAGTAGTTGGTACCACTTGTTATATATTAAATAGAATTTTGATAAAACCGTTAACTAAGAACACCATATGAATTATTTTATAATAAAAGGCCTAAAGTGTCATACTTTAGACTTTTTGGTAGTGAATGTTTTATTTTAAATACTAAACATAATTTGGATAAATTTAATGCTAAATCGGATAAAGGAACCTTTATTGGATGTTCAAATAGAAATAAAGCTTATAAAGTTTTCAATAATCGAGCTAACACTATTGAAGAGACATTATGTGTCTCATTTGATGAAAATTTTAAAGTTTATAATCCAAATATTGATGAAGAAGAAAACACTGATAACCCAATTTTTTTTACTAATAATGAGATTACCTAAAATGAAAATAATAATTTAGAAAATTCACATCCAAATGAAAGAACAAGATACTTGAAAGATCATCCTATATAAAATATACTTGGAAATATTGAATTTATTGTTAAAACTAGAAATCAACTAAATAAAATGAGTAACATCGCATTTATTTCAACTATTGAAACCAAAAATCCAAAAAAAGCATCAACTAATGATTCATGGATTCTTTCTATGCAAGAGGAATTGAATCAATTTACAGGAAATGATGTAAGGAAATTTGTCCCAAGACTTGAGGATAAATCCATAATAGGAACTAAATGGGTATATAGAAACAAAATGAATGAACAAGGAAAGGTCATGAGAAATAAAACTTGATTAGTTGCACAAGGTTACTGTCAAGAAGAAGGAATATATTTTGATGAAACCATTGCACCGGTAGCAAGATTAGAAGCTATACAAATTTTATTTCCTTTCGCTAGTCATAATAATTTTAAGTTACATCAAATAGATGTTAAAAGTGAATTTTTAAATGGTTTTATTAAAAACGATGTATTTTGAAGATGAAAAACTACCTAATCATGTTTACAAATTAAAGAAGGCTTTGTATGGTCCGAAATAGGCTCCAAGAGCTTGGTACGACATATTTAAATCCAATTTATTACAATCAAATTTCGTAACAGGCAAAGTAGATAGTACACTTATTATTAAAAGAAATAAAAATGATATTCAGTTAATATAAATATATATAGATGATATCATTTTTGGATCTACCAACAATAAACTAAATAAGGAATTCTCAGTAATAACGACTAAGGAAATTGAAATGAGTCATATGGGAGAACTAAATTATTTTCTAGGCTTACAAATAAAACAATTAAGTAATGAAATTTTTATTAGTCAAGAAAAATATGCTAAAGATTTAGTTAAGAAATTTGGTATGTCAAATACCAGTGGTATATCAACTCCTATAGCAATTAATGAAAATTTAAATAAAGAAGAAAATTCAAAAGATGTAGATCAAAAATTATATAGAGGAATGATTGGATCACTACTCTATATAACTGCTAGTAGACCTGATATAATGTATAGTATTTTTCTTTGTGCAAGATAGCAACCTCAACTTAAAGAAACACATCTAAAAATCTGTAAAACAGATTTTATGATATGTAAACAACACATTAGACTATGGACTCTTTACCTAAACAAGACTCATTTGAATTAATTTCATATAATGATGCTGACTATGCCTGTCACAAATCAGACCGAAAAAGTACAGGTGGAACTTTTCACTTTTTAGGATACTTTCTGGTTTCCTGGTTTAATAAAAAAGTGAAACTCTTATCTCTATCTAAGACAGAAGCAGAATATATTTCAGCAGCACTAACCTATTCAGAAGTTATCTATATGCAACATACATTAAAAGATTTTGGTTTAAATTTCACTAAATCTCCAACATATTATGATGATACAAGTGCGGTCAATCGATCTAAAAACCAATTCATCATGCTAGAACTAAACATATTGATATAAGATACCATTTTCTAAGAGATAATGTAAGCAAATAAATAATATCACTTGAACTTATAAATATTGAAAATCAAATAGCTGATATATTAACAAAACCATCGAATCAAACATCTTTTACTAAGTTAAGAAGAGAGCTAGAAATTTTTTCTCTGTCAAAAATATAAAAATAATGAAGTAAAAATTATAGAATATAAAGAAAAAAAAACCAAAATTATAACATTTATGTCGATATATCCTAACCCCTTATGTCGACGTATTAGGGTAATTTTTGTTTTTTAAATTTCCCTCTAAAATTCAATTTGGTGGTTATATAATAACCAAATTTTGACTTTCTTCTTCTTCATTTCTTTGTATTTTCTCTGTTTTAAACATTTGAAACAAATAAACCATTGCATCCTCTAATCCTAAGCGTTCTAGAGAAGAGAATTCATTGCTTTCCTTCCTTTCTCCTGCCCAAGGCCCTTCCAGAGCACTACTATGGCTAAAGTTATTAAATTGGGAGGAGAAATGAAAAATGTTCTGGAGATATTGACTGAAATACAAGTTGTACAACTTTGTATGTCCAAAGATCAAGTGAAACAAATTAGAATTCTTCGTAGTTTGCAAAAAATATCTTTTGGGTAATCCTACGAATCCAATAGTTATTAAAGATAATTTTGCAAATTTGGCCTTTCATAACCTCATTCAAGGCAGGGATGATGAGAAAGAAGAGGAAGAAGAGGAAGAGAAAGAAGAGGAAGAACATATGGAGGAATATGATGATGTTTGATGCATCAGAGAAGTATGTTTCGATCGAGATGGAAATGTTGTCGAACAAGAGGGGAACTTTTGCCTTTATTTTCCTCATTGTTCTATTCACAAATCCACGGTCATTAGCATGGTACTTGTCTTCATTAATTTGATTTTGCGGTGTGTATATTTAATTTATCATTTATTTTACTTACTTATATGTACATTTTAAGATGTAAGTGGATTATGGTGTGGTAATGAATAAATATGTAGATTGGTTTGCTTACTATTAATGATTTGTGTTATCACTTATCATTTCATTATTTTCATTTCATGATTATCTCATTTTAAATATCGCTTATTCTTCTTACATAAATCATTCTCACCATCATTATATGTCATTAGTCTACAATATTTTATTTATGGGGAGATAGAGTAAGACTTATTGTTAGAATTATAGTTTTAGGTGGTTATTTTTATTGATGACAAAGGGGAAGAAATATATAAAATCTTGGCATAGATCAAGGAAGTTTTATAACCCAAGGGGCGTTATATTATATTTTATATATAGAGTTGTTATCATCTAAAAGAAGGAGAGTGTTAGTAACTTATGTATTGATTTTGATGATAACAACTGTAAACAGTATATGAAATATGGATACTAATGTTTTATCAAGTTATATATAGTATATAATGGAGGATATTAGATATGTTTTGATTGAAAAGACTATACAGTATGAAGAGTAGATTCAAGAAACTGATATAGAGTTTCAAGAGTTGAAGAATGAAGACTCATGGGCATTGAAGAGTTCAAGATTTCAAAATATTTCAGATAAGTTATAGAGTAGTAGAATTTATTAAAACCTTGATAGCACTTTCCAGATCTCTCTCCCCTTCTCTAATTTTATTTTGAATTGTTTTTTAAACATCCTAGTTTTGAAAAAATCTTTTCAAAATATTCCTTAAAATGATTTTTAATATCTTATACTTATAATGATATTATTTTAGTGTTTTTAAGTTTATATACACATATTGAATTTTTTGTTTAACTTTAATAAGTTATAATTATATAAATTATATATAAACTATTAAAATTACTAAAATTTTCAAAATTATTATATAAAGTTTTGTTATGTTTTATTATGATTAAAATGTGTATAAACATTGTTTAAATGATTTTACAAAGTATCAAACTATTTTACAAAACAACAGTTTTCAAAATAATGTTTTAAAGTATTTTCAATTTTTAAAAAGAGCATGTCGACATACTTTATGTATGTATGTCGACATAGTGGCCAATTTGTTTTCAAAATTTAATTTCAAAAGACGTGTCTATTCATCGTATCTCTTCACAAATGGATATGACCATTTTTTCTCAAAATACCAAACTTTCAAACAAATTTTTTTCTTATTCATCTCTCCTCCTTCCGCTCTCTCATTTTTTAAATCAAAATGTACCCAAACTCTATCGAAATTCAAGCAGAATCAAATTCAATCATCACTAGTTTGATTCTCTTTCATCTAGTCTCTGACTTCTCTTATCTCTCTCACTCAAACTAAGATCATAGTGCTATTCAAGAGTTATAGGATCAATTGTAACTAAAATCGAAGTTCTGAGTCTGTAAAACTATATCAAATCATACCACTATACTTATGGGTTTGATTGTAGCCCGTAAAATCAATTGAGTGTGCTTAGTAGCTTGTAAATCCAATGGGCTTGGTTATAACCTGAAAATAAAGTAACTTTACCCAAAGGTTGGGGTCTAGAGGGTGTATCTCTTACCCTTAAAATCAAGATTGTATTTGCATTTACTAGTTAAAAAGAAATCCTTACAAGGGATCATTTAACTCCTTACCATTATAAAATTCTAGTGTGTTCTTTCCTTTTTTACATTTATTGCATTTACTTTTAGCTGCACTTTGATTTTATGATTGGTTTTGTGATTTTTAATTACATCATTCTAAGTAGAATCTTAAACAATTTGAAAATATTCATATAATCCATTAAACACTATTCACTCTCCCTCTAATGTTAATTTAGCCTTAGGATCCCTATCTGCTGATTCATAATTAAAACCAGGCCTTCAATTTAATACTCTCTCAAGGGGAAAAAATTCTTCTAGAATGATCCCTGGGCTTCCTAAATCACTTTGAAGCATGAATTTCCTGAGCTCTTCTTGACATCCAATAACAAACCATCTTGTTCTTTATATATTTAGGCCCCACGGTATATTTAACTGGAATTTCTCTTTTATTCAAAATTTAATAGGGAATGTGTTTTTGAAATACCAAAGACTTATTAATCTTATTAATACTATTAATATGGACAAACAATGTGACTAGCTGGCATGGTGTTGGGAAAGAGGAAAAATACACTTCAAAACCTACGTCTTGTTTCTTAATTTTCTCTGGAAACCAACCCTTTGGTACTTCAAACCTATTTGAAAAATTGATGCCCCTCCTAAAGTTAAAATTCAAATGTGGATTGTATTGCATGATAAAGTAAACAACATTCCTCGACTAAACACTAAACTAATGGGTAGCCCCAATAATAATCGTTGCTATTTTTGTAACATAGCTCCCGAAACCACCACACACTTGTTCTACGAATGTCAATTCACTCATCATATAATCAGTAATGTATTTTCTATTTTTGACCTTGACATCAATAATTAATCCCATCCCCATGAGAAATTTGGACTAAATTTCTTATTTAGTTATAATCATTCGCTTAAATTTTTTTTAGATATAACATAATCTATTACATGTTTGGGTGGAATTAAGAAATCAGCGGCTATTCGACAACTCATATAGAAATCCTTATATTATTTTATATTCTATTACTTGATATATCTCACTTTGGGCATGGGCCAGTAGAATACATATAGATTGGAGACCACCTCTTGATTAGATCGTATACGAAATTTCAACTTATACCGTTCTTCCTTCTCTCCTACTTGAAGACCAGCTCGGAGATTAAGGGACAATTGCCTCTTTCCATGTTTGCTTAAGAGGCCTTTTACTCTTGCCTTTTTAGATGAGCTAGCTTTTCTGCTCCTCCAGCAGCCTACACCATCAACGGAGTTCCTCATTAGCCTTTCCTAACTCTATCTCATAGTCGATGATGTACGTCCTAGCCCATGCTTCCTTTGTAATTAGATATTTTACCTCTACTTTCCATGTCTGATCAAATCGAATCATTTACATCACATGTTATATTATTTATTCTTTTTTACTAGCTATGAGCTTATCATAGACTTATATATGCATATCATATACACATGTCCGTGTCTGTGATAATTCATCAATGAATATGATGAATTACGTGGAACCGCTGTGGTATTAATAGACTTACGATTGTATACATCTATATGTATTAATCTGAAGAGTTCACCAACTCTTTTGATGCTCCAACTAAATAGGTTCATGACCCTTAATTATCTAAGATATAACTACCAGTATCATGTGATTCATAATTATATATAAAATATATTTCTCAAAACTACAGCTTAGTTTATAATTCTAAAATAATTGCAAATAATTTTTGACACTTCATTATGTTCCAACATTTTGTTATGAAAAAACTACTACATTTTACTTTTATTTCATAATAAATATTCATAATATCCATACTGAAATATAACTATGTCTATTTTTCATTTAACATCAAAAATAGTCATTATTTCATAAATAATGTTCAGTATATTGTACGAAAATAATTTTCGCAACACTATGCAACCAATATGTGTTATATGACATGCTTTCACTATTTCCGCCATTACCATAATAGTGTACTGAATCCAGATTTCCATTATTCATTTAATATAGATTATTTATTTTAGATACTACAACTAGTTTACAGTGGAGAGTTCTTTGATCAAATTTTTGAGTTTAAAGAAATAAATCTCATAGAAACCAATTTTCTATCGAAACCAATTTTAGATACTACAACTAGTTTACAGTGGAGAGTCAAAATCCAAGTTACTGGGCTTCTAAATTGGTCTGGGCCCATCAAGACCATAGCCGACCCTAAATCCGTCATTACGACCAACCCTGAGTTTGAAATACATCGACCTGATATTTCCTAGGTGATGACTAGAAGCATGCCTATCTAGGACTCGAAGAAAATGAGGTCGGGACTCGAAGTAATTCAATGCCCATCCTCCTCCCTCAAAACACCGATCTCCACTTGCTGACCCGGAGAAAAGCCATGACAGATCACGAGTATTGCTAATACATGGAGCCCTAACAATACACCGACCTAGGAGCTCGGTGCCAACCCAAAGTTTTGAGGATGCCGACCCCAAGCTACCCCAACCATGCTGATCCACTCATGACACTGATCCATTCATGATGCTGATACACATATGATGCTGATCCACTCGTAATTTCGATCCTCTGGTGATGCCGATCCACTCGTAATTTCGATCCTCTGGTGATGCCGATCCACTCGTGATGTTGATCCACTCATGATGTTGATCCCTTGAATTCCTACGCAACCAAGCGACTCGAAGCACAACTCAATGTGACCCAAGGAAAACGCCAAGAAAGCTCGAAGCAGACCTAGGTGTGACTCGAAGAAAACTGCAATCAATCTGAAACGACTCAACTTTTGTCGAAACTCGTATTTCAAGTATCCCATGTCTTTTGTCCATCGACTATGCCGAATCCCGGCTTTATAATCATGATTGTCGTCTGTAATTGATCATCCATCCGTCCAGTCGAGTTGTACCCATTGTATTCCAACCTCAACAACCCTGCAACCAATTGGGTTAAATCAGCCTGCACGCTGCATTGCGAAAAGACGGATTAGTACTTTGCCCCGCAAAACATGCCTTGCGATCAAAAGTTGTGTTTTGAATAGATTGAAATCCGATATCCAAAGTCTGCGACTGTTCTGAGTCGTTATCTATTTCCAAATCCATTAACAAAATCCACGATCTTTTCGGATCATTTGGTTTAAGTCTGAGACCTATCTAGGTCCTATAATCCAAATCCAAGACCTCGCCGTGTCCAAATCCAAAGCCGGAACCTCTTCAGGTCCTAATCCGAAACTGGGACCTTGCTTGGTCCATATCCAAATTCAGGGCCACTTTGAGTCCTTAGCCAAATCGTAAGTTGTTCGAAGCTACTATCCGAATCCATATCACATCTTGGAAGTCAGCAATCAAATCCTACGATCTCTTCGGATCGTTGATGGCCTCTTTGGACCCATGTTAAGCTAAATCCAAACTTAATAATTGAATAGGCAGATCATGTCGCGCTTCGGCGAAGCAACCTATCCCTTGCACTTCGATTCAGCGTCCTTGAACATTAAGCGATCATTGATCCTCCTGGACCGATATCAGCCTCTCCGGGCTCTTACTAGATCCCAACTTGTCGCTCTCTAATGAATGGGAAACAACATTGAGTGAGTCAGTCCTATCACTCTACGGTGAAGCAGCGTCACTTCCTACACTCTAGTTCCGTATCCCTGAACATAAAGCGATGCCATGTCCTAAGTACTAGACCAATTGCAGCTTCTTTGGGCTTTTGTTGAATCCTATCCTCTCACTCTTTGGTGAAGAAAAAACAACGACGAGCGAGTCGATCCTATCGCTCTCCGGCGAAGCGGCATCGCTCCCTACACTCTAGTTCAGTATCCCTGAACATAAAGTGATTAATTTCCAGCTGACTTCCAATGTCTGTCCCACAACAGTATGATTAGGGATTTGTTTCATAAAGTCCAAATAATTTTATTTAATCCAAGTTCCAAATGTCCAATAAGAAAAATAGATAAAATTAAGTAATGCCTTTCTGGGCAGAGCAGCCTATAACCAACTCAAAGCATGCTTGAGAGTTTTTCTAGTTTGCTTACGTGTGTAAGTGGAATAGTTGCTTTTTATTTTTTAAAACAAAATCAGAAAAGATTATTTGATAGCTAGAGTCCAAGTCCTAAACTCGGCCTTTGCCATCATAATCAGCGGATGACGAGTGACAATCCAAATCCAAGGTCGTTCATATTTGATCCAAGCGGTAGCTGCTCGTGTTCTACCGCTTTTGTCCATTCCCTCATGTACAGTGGCAATCTATCACTTCTAACATGTTCCTCCACCACATCCTTCAAGTGGTGGAAGTCATCCATAGCTTGGCTTTCCAGCTCATGGAATTGGTAGTACTTCCACTCCTACGTTCCCGTTCTGTGGAATCCCTCCTGGGTGGTTTCTGATATGGGAGCTGCCCCCGTGTGTCCAAAGAAATGCATTCTAGATTATCTTTCAAGTCCACGTACATTGCGAATTTGGGGTCTCGATCTCTCGTTTGCTTGCCAGAACCACCGTATCCATCATCCTGGTTGCGCTTTCCTTTATCCATCCCTCATCCTTCTCTAGACGTTCTTTGCCTTGCACGACATTTACTTCTTGCCTTTCAGCATGTGAATCCTCTAATCGAATAAATCTTTCCGCCTCATGATAAAATTCTCCAAGATCATGTCGTGGATCCATTGCCAATGAATCTTTAAAGTCAGTGCCTTCTATAATTCTGTCTATCACCGCCTTCATAATCATTGCTGGATCCGGGAAATCTATTGAAGTTACGACTGCATTTACCACATTAGAAAACCTCCCACAGACTCTCCGGACCTCTGCTTCATTGATGCCAACGTCTTCACGTTCTTGGGTTACATCGCGTGGACCCTGAACTATCTCATGAAGCGTTCCACTACCTCACCCCATGTCCTGATTGATCCATTCTCTAGCTGCTTGAACTAGAGCGTAGCCAAATCCGTCAAGTATAGAGGGAAACATCTTTACATCACCTCCTCAGATGCCCCCATCATTTCCATATGTCTAGTGTATGTAGCTACATGCATAGTTGGATTTGATTTTCCATCATAGGCCTTCAGTGCTGGAAGTTTGAACTCTAGAGGGTTCCTTGCGTTTCTGACATTCGGAGTGAATGGACTCCGACTGAATTCCCATCCAAGCCTCTGCTTGGTAGTCCTTCTCTCATAATCCTTCTTATTAATTTGTCCATCCACTCTTCCCCATCCGAAGTTGGTCCCCTTTTAGCATCTCCAACCTACCCTCCATGTTTTGGAGGGTACTTTGGGTAGTATTCTTTATGTCACTCATTTGCAGTTGTGTTGGCCCATGCTCGTTGAGCTTCATTTGTAGCTCTTCCAGTATCCAATCTCGAAGGTCTGCTCCCAGGCCTTTGTTGATTTCCTTCAACCTCTCCATTTCGGTCCTAGTTTGGCCTCCTGAAACTTCTTTAAATCTAGTTCCTTGATCTGCATTTCCAATGGCTACTGTTGGCCCATTCCCTTGACTTTTTACTCCAACTTGTCTAATCTGCTAGAGTAGGTTATGTATCATGTCCTCTTGCGTTTTTCGCATTGTCTCCATCTCATCTCTAGTAATATAGATTGAGGCTTGGTTTGCTGTAGAGGATGCCTCTTGACTTCCATCTTGCTAACTCCTTTCAGCCCTCTATCTCCTTGTCTTATTCTTTGCCATAATCTTCGGAATCTGAGTTCCTAAACCTTTGAATCCAGAATCCAAGCTTTCCAATCCCTGAGTGCTAGCTCTCTCAGTGAAAGCACTAGAATATTAGCACCAAAATTGGTCACTAACACCTAAGTCCAAATGAAAACACCAAGTTACAGTTATAGATCACATATAGAGTGTATGTAGAGAGTATAAACATAAAGAACAGTAAAAATTAAAATGAAAGCTTTAATAACAGAGGATCTATAGTGATTCGGCTGGCTCTGGCCTACGTCCACTCCAAAAATTTCCTTTTTATTGATACAAGAAGCAATTACAGTTACAATCCAGAGTTTTTAAAGTACTAATGGCAGCGTAGCCTTAATGGAGAAGAAGAGAATTACAATGAACATCCCTTTTTCGAAGCCCCGCCTGCTGTATTTATACGCAAAATTCGAATTACTGGGCTTCCATAGTGGTCCTTGCCCGTCAAGACCATAGCCGACTCTAAATCTATCATTACGACCAATCCTGAGTTTAGAATATACCGACCTAATATTTTGTAGGTGATGACTCGAAGCATGCCCATTTGTAACTCAAAGCAAATGAGGCTGGGACTCCAAGTAACTCAATGTCGATCCTCCTCCCTTAAAACACCGATCATATCCATGGGCCGACCCAGAGTTTTGAGGATGCCAACCCGATCCAATTCCTTCATAGCACCAACCCGGGTTCTTCCATGGCCGACTCGACGATTCACCACAGCCGACCTGATCCATTTCATCCAACGTTGACCCCATACTTGCCGGCTTGATCTCCACTTGTCGACCAAGAGAAAAGCCATTACCGACCCCGAGTAGTGCAAGTACACCGATCCCAAATAGTATGCCGACCAGGAGCTCGGTGCCGACCTAGAGTTTTGAGGATGCTAAACTTGAGCTACCCCAACCATGCCGATCCATTCATGATGTTGATCCACTTATAATACCGATCCAATCATAATTTCGATCCACTCGTGACGTCGATCCACTCATGATGCCGATCCCATGAATTCTTACAGACCCCAAGCGACACAAAGCACAACTCAGTGTGACCCGAAGCAAACACCATGAAAACTCGAAGCATACTTAGGCGTGACTCAAAGCAAACTCCAAGCAATCTGAAACGACTCAACTTTTGTCAAAAAACGTATTTCAAATATCCCACGTCTACTGCCCATCGACTATGCCGAATCCTGGCTTCATAATCATGGTTGTCGTCCATAATTGATCGTATATCCATCCCTTCGAGTCGCACCAATTAAATTCCAACCTCGACAACCGTGCAACCGATTGGGTTAGATCCTCCTGTACGATGCCTTGCCAAAAGGTAATACAACGGTAATACAACAGAAATAAATACTACGGTAAGCAATCATCCAGCTCAGCTCCATAAGCTCAATAGTGTCCATAGCTAAATCTAGAAATATACAAGGGGCTAACCCGAACATTATAAGAAAATAAAACCCGAGTCAGTCTAGTAAACTAGCATGAGAAACTCAAGAAACACGAGTGGCGTGTAACAGTAACTATTGAGACCGTATGGATTCCTATGGGTTTACCCTTCAAAGAGACCAGCAATCATTATGTTTATTATATATTGATATGATAGATGATGTCTAGAGTGTAGTACATAAATCATATCAAATAGTTGTTATGTGAATGCCACAACAATAATAGGCATACAATCAATACTGCTAAGGTGCATTTGTATATGGATTGTTTCCGTGGAGATGCCTCGAATAAACTTAAACGGATCTCCATGACAGGGATAAAAAACTTCCTTCCGAGCATCATATGTGTGTAGATAGGATATATTCAAAGGTAAACACAACTGTCCAAACGATGAACTATATGGCACTAAGTATCAACAACTGCCATGCAAAACATATCGATAAGCATACTCTAAACTTGGAGTTGATACACCCTCATAGGTAAGCTAAACCCAATATGTATCCTACTATGATTTTAGTCATTTTCGAAGTTGAGCCTATTTATGGAAACTTTCATACGAGCCTTCATAACTCGAACAGCACACGGATCCTAAAATGGATTCCATCATCTTAAATAGATCACGAATCACTGCATGGATTCGAGCATCTTGAACACATCTCAAACCCCATATAGTTCCCTTCATAAGTCTTCCGATGAATGATAACATTGTCCTTTCACTTGGCATACTCCTTAGGATAGATAGTCCTACACGATAGCATTGTCTGAAATGTTAATGTTGACCTCTCTTTTGGAGTTAACCTTTGGATTAACAGTTCAACTCTTTAACCTTTCACTTCCCAACCGCTTCCAAAACAAAGAACTCGTATAACAGTTTTGAAGTGGTATTCAATAAGTAAAACACTTATCGATTCTGGTATCTTCCAAACTAATTCGATAAATTTCCAGCTAACTCAATTCTGGTTCTTTCAAAAACTTAAGTGAAAGCTAGAGAATTTTCGTACTAATAGTCCTTCTAAGGGGTTCTTATTGTTATGAAATCGTTAAGTCTTTCGATAACATCTTATGTCAATATTAGGTCAAGTTTGATAATTGACTAATTGATTATCTAGTCAAAAACAATTACTTATACAAATCACGATTCGTACATTTAACTCAATTTTGACATTCCAACTTAACTATTCTTCGTCCAAGAGTGAAGCCACGTAAGTTAGAGCACTGGTTGCATCGAAGCCTTGCCTAGATACTTCGTTCTTGAATCTCACTAATAGATAAGTCTACCTTGTCGGCTCTTAGTGTTAAGTATAATATTAATGATTTCCATAAATAAGAAAGGAATCAACACAATTAACACGTTTTTGACAATTTTTGATTTACTATTCCTCGGTCAAGAGGGAAACTGAGAGATTAGAGCTCTATTGCACCATCCTTACTCAACATCAATCTTAACTCTCACAAATAGATAAGCCTTACCTTATCAGCTTTTAGTGTTAAGCATAATTAATTACTTTTCAAACGAGCAATTAAACAATTAACCATTTGGCCACTAAGCAATTCTTAGACCCTTTTCGAAAACGTTTGTATATGATTTTAAAATACTTGAAAATACTTATAATTAGTTTTAAAACATTCATCCAAAATATTACTTGAAAATAACAACTTTACAATTTTCCTTAAAAATAGAAAGAACATGTTTTCTATATATTTTAACAAAATACCCCTTCTTTAAAACTTCACAACTAATTCTTACAAATTCATAAATATCTCAAACCACTTTTGAAATACTCTAATATAAGTTAGTAAAATCTTTAAAAAGTATGAAGCTAAATACCTAAATTTAAATATCCTTTCAAACCTTTTAAGTCCGAAAATTAAGCCTGAATGAGGCAATTTTGCACAAGTGAAGTTTTAGCCACTTTTAAGGTGTTACTTAATTTTCTAATATTCATGTTTTTAACATCAACAAACAAACATTTAAAATTATAAATATGGTGAGAATCCTCTAAGGATCTCTCTACAAAGTTCCATGGCAATGCCAAAATCATGGCAATTCATAACTATATCTATAGCGACTATCGCTAAAAGTGCACTTCGAAATCCGAGTCAAATCTAATCCAAAGTCCATATATATCCTATGTGCTTTGTTCAAGGCCTAGTAATATGTCATACAAGTCCATTCGAAGTTCGTTTAAGTCCATATACATGAATCACATATGTCACTTACTTTTAAAGCAAGAATTCAAACCAATGTTTTAACATATGTCAACATTCGCTAATTTAATTAAAAATAAATGGATATCAATGAATTTTTATAATATTAGAAGTATGGATACTTCAGCAAAAAAATTTGTTTTAAAACTTAGCGGTCTTAGGAATTTTCTTAAAAATTATAATAAGAATGTATTTGGTGGTATTAAAATTAAAAAAGATAATTTACTCTCTGATATGCTTAAAATTAATAAGATAAAAGAAACAAGATAACTAAATCTTAGAGAGCATAATGTTCTCGCTAATTTGAAAGATGAACTTAATTCAATTTTAGAGAAAGAATAGATTATGTGGAAACAGAGATCTAGAATCAAATGGATTAATGAAGGAAATAACAATACAATTTTTCTTTCATAATATGGCTAATAATAGAAAACGTAGTAACACAATAAATTCTATTTTAGTGAATAACATTGAATTGGTTGATCAAAGGAGCCTAAACAAGTGCTTTACTCATTACTATAGGGATATTTTTGGCAATAAAAATAAACATATAATAACCATTAGATGGAATAAACTTTATCCTTTTGAGTCTAGAGTTAATCTTAGCGACCATGATATTCCTTTTTCAAAAGAGGAGATTTGAAAGGCTATTAACAATATGCCTAGTGATAAAGCACCAAGTCTCGATGTTTTTCCAATTTTATTTACAAACTATTTTGGAATGTTTTAAAATTTGATTTAACTAACATGTTTAATGAATTTTATAATGGGCAACTTAATTTAGGAAGATTTAATTTTGCAAACGTCATACTATTACATAAAAAATCGGTGCTAATAATTTGAAATATTTTATACCTATTTCTTTAATTAATTGCTCTGCTAAAATTATTTCAAAAGTTTTAGCAAATAGATTTAGTATAAAAATGAATGATTTAATTGATTGTTCGTAAACCTCTTTCACTAAGGGTAGAAATATTGTAATGACTCGGTATTTTTCAACCATTCGCATCCATTATAAGTGCATAGGCAGACACTCATGCCGGAATTGAATTGCTCAAAATACCGTGTTGTAAATAAAATTTTGGCAAACCTCAGAATATACAGTAAATAAAAATTATAGATCACAGACACGGAGTATATAAAAATGCAGCGGAAGAAAAAGAGATAGTAGTTCATGAAGCTACTATATATATATGAGATACATCAGAGTTAAATAAGATACAACAGAAGGGTAACAGGATATATCAGGTACAAATCAGATACATCACTGAACCACTGGATACTGAAACAAAATAGATGGCTGGATCTTCAAGGAAAGCTCCAACGCCGAAGGTGAATCTTGAATGCTAACTCAATCAATCTGACCCGAGCGTAAAGCAAAACACAAAACCCTCGAGTCGCGACATAAATACTTATAAACTAGAAATCAACTCAAGTGAACAGTAACAAAATGCATCAGTAACTTAAAGGATGCTTAGGACCGCCCATCCTCTAAGGATCCGTAAAACTATTTACTATGTAGTAATATACGCTATATACGGTAGTGTCTAATCAGTAAAGTATAATTATATAGAAAATAGCGTTAAGGGGATGGTGAACCTTAACGCGGTCAGATCTTTAAAACCAAAATCGTAGTGGGCTCGATATAAGGATATGACACGGCACGGGAGGCAATGCCAGGGTGGATACACCGTTTGCACTCCCGGACCGGTGGTGACGGCAAGCCAGCAGCTTCCGCCCACCTCGAACAATACCCCCGAATCAAAGTGGCGCCACCGAATCGAATCACAACAGTAATAGAATGGTTTCCGATGGAGCATGCTCGATGAAAGGGTGCGACCCTTTGTGTAGCCCGGTATAGCTCCTGTTTTAGTCATATATGCCAACTCATGGGAGTTGGGTCCACGTAATATATACCTCGAGAACGTCGCCACCATCCTACTTCATTCTGGAATCTCCACCGCGTACACGGTTTTTAAAGTGGTTTTCGGTATTAGCCGGCTATAAGACAATATCTGATCCCGGTCTCTTTAACAACCCATCATTATTATAACCCGTAGTTATAACTTTAAAAATATTTTATACTTCAAAATAAAATATCCTTTTCAATCCAAATCTTTATCAAAATAAAGATTAAATCATTTCCAAAACCATTTCAATATATCATCGTAAAATACCTTTCAATTCAAATATTTATCAAAATAAATATCAAGTTATTTTTAACCATTTCAATACATTAAATTTTCATACCCTTTCAACACTACCTTTCAGTTCCAAAATATCATATCTTTCAAAACTTCTTTTTAAATCATGTTAATATCAAAATGTCCTATCTTTCAAACTCCGTTTTTCAAATCATTTAATATCAAAAATATCATATCTTTCAAAAATTCGTTTCAAATCATTTTAATATATCAAAATATCATATCCTTTCAAAACTTCATTTTCAAATCATTTTAATATATCAAAATATCGTATCTTTTCAAACTTCATTCATTTCAAATCATTATTCATTTTATTCAATCTAAAATACCATTTCAATTCATATTTTAAAACAGTTTATATTCCAAAATTCTTTTTTTTTCATCTCAATGAAGTTATTATGCTTAATAATTAAATTATTAAATTTTCAAAAATTTTAACTTCCAAAGTTCATTTATTCACTTAAGTTTATCAAAACAGTGAAAATTCACTTTTCGCATCATTTAGAAAACTCTACGGAAAGTTACATTCAAAATGGTTCAATTTAACAAAAGACAACGTTTAAAATGTTGTAATAGAGTTTTCTTAAATTTCAAATAAACTTAGTTAAATTTGAAAAATCATAGTACTTACAACAATTTCTATAATAGTTTTTTTTCAATAGCTTTTTTTTTTTAGTTCATTATCATCAACTACAGTATTTACAATTGCTGTAATATCATTTACATTGTAATTAATATCATTTCAAAAATGCAGTCAATTAACTTCAAATATTCAATAAAATTTCTCAACCAGATATATTTTTATTAAAACATTTTTAACTTATAAAGTCATACATTTTCACATTTATAACATCATTTAATTTTCCTCAAGTTCATGATTTTACAGGGTTAAATTTCCATTCAAAAATCAAGATTTAATAATAATCCACTTATTAAAATGCAATGTTCAATTTTAAAATCCATTACATTAAATTTCAACTTAACACTTAAGTTCAAATTCTCAAATATAACTTAGTTTTATTTTTATTTTCTTAACTAAAAGTTCACTTTACGTCAATTTCATAAATTTCCAATTTTAGTTATATTTCAAAGTTTCAACTTAAAATATTTATTCATTTCACATTTCAACTTTATTAAAAAAATCATAAATATGATAAAAATCATTTTAAATTCATTTAAATTCAAATTATCATAAATTTATCATAATTTCATACTCAATTAAATTTCCAATTAAAATTAAATCAAAATTTCCAAAATAACTTACGTTCATAATTTCTAACTTTTTCATTAATTCATTTCACTTACAATTATTCAGAAAATCAATAATATTTTACAAAAGTTTTATTTTTATTAAATTTAAAATCAAAATATTATAATAATTAAATTTCTAAAATATTTTAAATTTTTTAGAAAAGCATATTTTAACTACGGGCCTGTATAAAATTTTCTACGCTAGGTAAAGTGATACGGGTAATATATCATTTCAACCCGTAATTTACAAAGAAAATCCGGGTTTTATCATTTTAAACCCGCAATCCCAAGTTAAAATAAATTAAATAAAATAAATCAGGCCTATCATTTCAGCCCGTAATGATTCTATTCTAACAGGGAACTTGCAGTGTAATCATATACAGGAATAATATAAACAAGGTCAATATCACAATATACAGTCATATATCAGATGTCAGGTGAAAATTAACGGTTTAAACATGGTAATAACATGGTAATAACATGGGATAGCATATCATATGATCATCATTATCTTGCATAAACATTTTATATTACTAAACACTTGTCATCAATTCACTTTCATATGTATAAATGTCAGGGTGAGAAAGACTCACTTTTTCAAGCTGAAGACCAAAACAACAAACACAAGAGCGGTTCCAAAAGAATTACAAGCACGATACAACACGACTTTTGATTTGAATGAATGGAGAGCCTTGATATTTATCTTGTAAACATATACCCAAAGCAATACAATAATACATAAGTTTTCAATTCAAAAACGACTAAACTAGGCTAGAAATAACTGCATAAATCAAGGCAGAGTTGCTATGCACTTGCTTCCAACACACTCTAGGTTTAGCCATAAGGTATACTACAGGTCTAAGGTAAGATTTGGATCAAGTTTTGGTTGGGTATGGTCAGCCTAACATAGGTTAACATGGTGCAAAAGTGTGCGAAGGAAAATCAACACAACAATCAACATACACATGATTTTCAAGGCACTACAAGGCACGGTCAAGGCTAGTATGATCATGGCCTGTACTTTGGGGTCAAAGGGGATAGTGTGGACGAGAGTACAAGTGGTGCTGGAGGTGGTGGAGGTGGTGTTAGTGGCGGCCATGGGTGGTGGAAGGTGGTGGATGCATAGATTTGCTCGGTTAGGTCATGTAGGTGAATTATATTGTATTTGGTGATAGATCTACCACCAAGGGTGGCTCGGCTTGGGATGGCCAGTGAGGAGGAGGTGGTGGTAATGGGTTCCAGTGGTGGTGGAGGCAGTAGGGGCTGGAGACGAGGCATGGCCGAACCTAGAAGAGGAAGAGACAAGTGCAAATCAATATAAAACAATGAAAAAGTGAAATAGAAAAGAAGATTTACCAAAGTTTTTGAACAAGGAGGCCATGATATTTTTTTTAGGGTTGAGAAAGAGAAAAATTTCATGACAAATGAGCAAGGGAAGTCGGCCGGAGATGGTATAGGGAAATGCCAAAAAAACAGATGTATTGATGACAAAAGAAACTTCAAAAGAAACAGTGAAACGTTTTTTCGTTTCTTAGCCTTTAACCCTTTCAAATTTCTCATATATATTTATATACATCTAAATAACTGAAAATAATTAAAATCTCAGTTAAAATTCGAAAGTATAATAGATAAACAAAATATTAATAATTAAATATTAATTAGATATGATTAAAACAAGAAAACTAGCACAGAAAATGAAAACTTGACTTAAGAATTAGAAATAACATCAATATACTTTGGAAAAATTTACTTTAATTTAAATACATGTAAAATGAATAAAATAAAGTAAAACACAGCAAATAAAAGTGAGTGGATAAAATAAATAAATAAATTTTAATTATATATAATTAAATTAAGAAAATGGCTTAAAATTGTAGACTAGGCTTTAAAATTAGAAATAAATTCAAATGAACTTTAGAAAAATTATATTATCATTTTAAAAATACTTAAAAGTCAAAATATACATAATATAACATATTATAACGTATTAATATAAAATATAACAAAGAAGAAGTAATTTATACAATTTAAAATAGTCATTGTTAAATAACCCTATATACGCACAATATTGTAAACTTTCACAATTTACATCCAAATTCAACGAAACGAAAAGTGGTGTTCTTAGAATTTTATGTACTTTCATAATAAAAGAAAAAATTAAATTTTTTAAAATTTTAAGTTGAAAGTCACAGTTTGACTATTTTGACCAAAATCAGCCTTTCAGGCAAATATTCAACTTACACAAGTTTGGAATTATAACTCATATAAAAATCAAGATTATTTTTAAATAATAAATTTAATCATTTCAAATAAGTAAAATAAGTTTTAAATCAAAATCTTACATTAAAAATAATTAAAATATACAATAAAATAATTACAAAATACAGGGTTGTTACACTCTCCCCCACTCAAAACTTTTCGTCCCCGAAAAGGAATGAGGTATGGAAGGGCACAGAAAAGATAGAGTGAAATAGGATTAAGATAAGATGACAAGAAGATTGAAGTTATACCTGATAACTGTTGTTATAGGTAAGTTTAACAACGTGGAGGTGATCTTTCCAAGATCCTCCAGAATCAAGAACACAAGCACGAAAAAGGTGGATTCAAAATGATTACCAAAGGTCTATCAAAGATTATAGAAAGATTTCTAAACAGAAATATTATAGAAAGATACCTATAGCAGTCTATAGCAAGATAAGGACGATAAGGACAACCAAAAGATAGTTTGAAAAACAAAATAAGGAAATGAATTTGAAAGCATGGAAATTTCAACTTAAACAGAGAATATATCTTAACACAAGTTAAATAAATCTTAACTATCTCAAATTTCATTATCTTATTATCCAATCATCTAAAATTAACCATTTTTAAAACCATGGATTTGGAAAAAAATAATCATTTATTACACTCACAATGTACTTAATAAATTTTATTCTTCTTTATTCCTAATCAAAATTAAATTTATTCCTCTCAATATATTTATCACTTATGTTAAACATACTTACACTTATCATAACTACTTTCTTTTATTCTTAGTTCTTTTAAAATTAATTTATTGTAAGTTATTCAATTACCCTTTATTATATTTACCCCTGCTAATCATTAAAATTTAAATGTATAACATTTATTATAACCACTCAGATTTTATTTATAAAATCTTTTTATATTGTATATTATCCAATTACATTGTTAACTTCTGAAATTAAGGTAAGTTATATTGGAATGCAATTGTATTATACAAATAAAACTTTCCAATTCAATTATCTCAAGTTTGAATCATTTATCCAAATTTTTGATTTTCTTTTTACAATTGAAATTATTCTTCAAGCTAAAATTTAAGAATTAAATTTCCGATTACATTCAAACCATTTAGAGATAAGTAATAATATATACATAATATGTCAAATCAAATTTCAATCATATATCTATATATATACATATATATTATAAATCAAGTCATATTTCAGAAAATTCAAACCAAATTAAATTCCCCAAAACAAAGCTGTAGCAAGACTACAGAACAGTCTCTTAACTTCGAAACTCGAAAATGAACGTCGATGATGTCGCGATCATCACCGAAGTTATTTTCCAGCGACAAAGAGAAGAGCACTATGAAATTCTTTGGAAACAAATTCTATTTGAAAATACTTTAAATAATATAACCTTTTAAAACTTTAAACCAAAGTTCGAAATAATCGGGATTTAAATCCTCAAATTCTTGTTTTAAATTCATTCCATTAAGTTCCATAAATTTACTTATATATCAAAATTTATTTCATTAACCAGTTTTTTTTTAAAATATATTGTGTCCGTTTGTTCTGTCAAAGTGTTTTGGAAATCTTATCGATAGCGCTGATCAGACGTATCGATCAGAAATCCAACTCAACATCAACAACTCAAACAACACAATATATAAAACATTTTAAATTTTAAGTACTAGTTTACAAATACACTATACATGAATAGATTTTCAAAGAAGGATAGAGATTCAATTTTTTTTGATTAACACAAATCAAAGGAGATTATGATTTAAAAATAAGTTGGAAACAAGGATGACATGATTAAATAACAGAAAAAGAAGATGGATAAGCTTATATAAATCACGGGCAGCCTTAACCGGTTCAACCGTGACTTAAAGAATAAGATCGATGTGGATTTTCTAGGGTAAATCTACATTCGACCTCAAGAGTTAGAGTTTGGAATAACAAAAGATATTAGCATCTAAACCAAGGATAGATAAGAATCTCTAGTGAATCGATGCTAATTGTAAAGGAGTTTTCCCCTTTTTTCAATTCAATTTGAAATTAGCGTAACCACCGACTCACTAGAAAGATCATTCGAAGCGGAGTTATGGAATGCTCCAGAGTCAAAAGAAGATGAATAGTGAGGGATACGAATGGATTTTGGAACTGTAGGGAACGTTCCAAAATTCAAAGGAATCGAGTCAAAAGAAAAAGATTCAACTCGAATGAAAGTGATTCTGTAATTACATCTACTCCATATGCTGAGTTTTGCCAAGAGCTACCAAAGCTCTGATACCAACTGTAACGACTCGGTATTTTTCAACCATTCGCATCCATTATAAGTGCATAGGCAGACACTTATGCCGGAATTGAATTGCTCAAAATACCGTGTTGTAAATAAAATTTTGGCAAACCTCAGAATATACAGTAAATAAAAATTACAGATCACAGACACAGAGTATATAAAAATGCAGCAGAAGAAAAAGAGATAGTAGTCCATGAAGCTACTATATAAATATGAGATACATCAGAGTTAAATAAGATACAACAGAAGGGTAATAGGATACATCAGGTACAAATCAGATACATCACTCAACCACTGGATACTGAAACAAAATAGATGGCTGGATCTTCAAGGAAAGCTCCAACGCCGAAGGTGAATCTTGAATGCTAACTCAATCAATCTGACCCGAGCGTAAAGCAAAACACAAAACCCTCGAGTCAGGACATAAATACTTATAAACTGTAAATCAACTCAAGTGAACAGTAACAAAATGCATCAGTAACTTAAAGGATGCTTGGGACCGCCCATCCTCTAAGGATCCGTTAAACTATTTACTATGTAGTAATATACGCTATATACGGTAGTGTCTAATCAGTAAAGTATAATCATATAGAAAATAGCGTTAAGAGGATGGTGAACCTTAACGCGGTCGGATCTTTAAAACCAAAATCGTAGTGGGCTCGATATAAGGATATGACACGGCACGTGAGGCAATGCCAGGGTGGATACTCCGTTTGCACTCCCGGACCGGTGGTGACGGCAAGCCAGCAGCTTCCGCCCACCTCGAACAATACCCCCGAATCAAAGTGGCGCCACCGAATCGAATCACAACAGTAATAGAATGGTTTCCGATGGAGCATGCTCGATGAAAGGGTGCGACCCTTTGTGTAGTCCGGTATAGCTCCTGTTTTAGTCATATATGCCAACTCACAGGAGTTGGGTCCACGTAATATATACCTCGAGAACGTCGCCACCATCCTACTTCATTCTGAAATCTCCACCGCGTACACGGTTGTTAAAGTGGTTTTCGGTATTGGCCGGCTATAAGACAATATCCGATCCCGGTCTCTTTAACAACCCATCGTTATTATAACCCGTAGTTATAACTTTAAAAATATTTTATACTTCAAAATAAAATATCCTTTTCAATCCAAATCTTTATCAAAATAAAGATTAAATCATTTCCAAAACCATTTCAATATATCATCCTAAAATATCTTTCAATTCAAATATTTATCAAAATAAATATCAAGTCATTTCTAACCATTTCAATATATTAAATTTTCATACCCTTTCAACACTACCTTTCAGTTCCAAAATATCATATCTTTCAAAACTTCTTTTTAAATCATGTTAATGTCAAAATGTCCTATCTTTGAAACTCCGTTTTTCAAATCATTTAATATCAAAAATATCATATCTTTCAAAACTTCGTTTCAAATCATTTTAATATATTAAAATATCATATCCTTTCAAAACTTCATTTTCAAATCATTTTAATATATCAAAATATCATATCCTTTCAAACTTCACTCATTTCAAATCATTATTCATTTTATTCAATCTAAAATACCATTTCAATTCATATTTTAAAACAGTTTATATTCCAAAAATTCTTTTTTCTTTTCATTTCAATGAAGTTATTATGCTTAATAATTAAATTATTAAATTTCCAAAAATTTCAACTTTCAAAGTTCATTTATTCACTTAAGTTTATCAAAACAGTGAAAATTCATTTTTCGCATCATTTAGAAAACTCTACGGAAAGTTACATTCAAAACGGTTCAATTTAACAAAAGACAATGTTTAAAATGTTGTAATAGAGTTTTCTTAAATTTCAAATAAACTGAGTTAAATTCAAAAATCATAGTACTTACAACAATTTCTATAATAGTTTTTTTTCAATAGCTTTTTTTATAGTTCATTATCATCAACTACAGTATTTACGATTGCTGTAATATCATTTACATTGTAATTAATATCATTTCAAAAATGCTGTCAATTAACTTCAAATATTCAATAAAATTTCTCAACCAGTTATATTTTTATTAAAACATTTTTAACTTATAAAGTCATTCATTTTCACATTTATAACATCATTTAATTTTCCTCAAGTTCATGATTTTACAGGGTTAAATTTCCATTCAAAAATCAAGATTTAATAATAATCCACTTATTAAAATGCAATGTTCAATTTTAAAATCCATTACATTAAATTTCAACTTAACACTTAGTTCAAATTCTCAAATATAACTTAGTTTTATTTTTGTTTGCTTAACTAAGAGTTCACTTTACGTCAATTTCATAAATTTCCAATTCTAGTTATATTTCAAAGTTTCAACTTAAAATATTTATTCATTTCACATTTCAACTTTATTAAAAAAATCATTAATATGATAAAAATCATTTTAAATTCATTTAAATTCAAATTATCATAAATTTATCATAATTTCATACTCAATTAAATTTCCAATTAAAATTAAATCAAAATTTCCAAAATAACTTACGTTCAAAATTTCTAACTTTTTCATTAATTCATTTCACTTACAATTATTCAGAAAATCAATAATATTTTACAAAAATTTTATTTTTATTAAATTTCAAATCAAAATATTATAATAATTAAATTTCTAAAATATTTTAAAATTTTTAGAAAAGCATATTTTAACTACGGGCCTGTATAAAATTTTCTACGCTAGGGAAAGTGATACGGGTAATATATCATTTCAACCCGTAATTTACAAAGAAAACCGGTTTTTATCATTTCGAACCCGCAATACCAAGTTAAAATAAATTAAATAAAATAAATCAGGCCTATCATTTTAGCCCGTAATGATTCTATTCTAATAGGGAACTTGCAGTGTAATCATATACATGAATAATATAAACAAGGTCAATATCATAATATACAGTCATATATCAGATGTCAGGTGAAAATTAACGGTTTAAACATGGTAATAACATGGCATAGCATATCATATGATCATCATTATCTTGCATAAACATTTTATATTACTAAACACTTGTCATCAATTCACTTTCATAAGTATAAATGTCAGGGTCAGAAAGACTCACTTTTTCAAGATGAAGACCAAAACAACAAACACAAAAGCGGTTCCAAAAGTATGACAAGCACGATACAGCACGTCTTTTGATTTGAATGAATGGAGGGCCTTGATATTTGTCTTGTAAACATATACCCAAAGCAATACAATAATACATAAGTTTTCAATTCAAAAACGACTAAACTAGGCTAGAAATAACTACATAAATCAAGGCAGAGTTGCTATGCACTTGCTTCCAACACACTCTAGGTTCAGCCATAAGGCATACTATAGGTCTAAGGTAAGATGTGGATCAGGTTTTGGTTGGGTATGGTCAGCCTAACATAGGTTAACATGGTGCAAAAGTGTGGAGAAGGGAAATCATCACAACAATCAACATACACATGATTTTCAAGGCACTACAAGGCACGGTCAAGGCTAGTATGGTCATGGCCTGTACTTTGGGGTCAAAGGGGATGGTGTGGCCGAGAGTATAGGTGGTGCTGGAGGTGGTGTTAGTGGCGGCCATGGGTGGTGGAAGGTGGTGGATGCATAGATTTGCTCGGTTAGGTCATGTAGGTGAATTATATTGTATTTGGTGATAGATCTACCACCAAGGGTGGCTCGGCTTGGGATGGCTAGTGAGGAGGAGGTGGTGGTGATGGGTTCCAGTGGTGGTAGAGGCAGCAGGGGCTAGAGAGGAGGCAGGGCCGAACCTAGAAGAGGAAGAGACAAGTGCAAATCAATATAAAACAATGAAAAAGTGAAATAGAAAAGAAGATTTACCAAAGTTTTTGAACAAGGAGGCCATGATTTTTTTTTAGGGTTGAGAAAGAGAAAAATTTCGTGACAAATGAGCAAGGGAAGTTGGCTGGAGATGGTATAGGGAAATGCCAAAAAAACAGATGTATTGATGACAAAAGAAACTTCAAAAGAAATAGTGAAACGTTTTTTCGTTTCTTAGCCTTTAACCCTTTCAAATTTCTCATATATATTTATATACATCTAAATAACTGAAAATAATTAAAATCTCAGTTAAAATTCGAAAGTATAACAGATAAACAAAATATTAATAATTAAATATTAATTAGATATGATTAAAGCAAGAAAAATAGCACAGAAAATGAAAACTTGACTTAAGAATTAGAAATAACTTCAATATACTTTGGAAAAATTTACTTTAATTTAAATACATGTAAAATGAATAAAATAAAGTAAAACACAGCAAATAAAAGTGAGTGCATAAAATAAATAAATTTTAATTATATATAATTAAATTAAGAAAATGGCTTAAAATTGTAGACTAGGCTTTAAAATTAGAAATAAATTCAAATGAACTTTAGAAAAATTATATTATCATTTTAAAAATACTTAAAAGTCAAAATATACATAATATAACATATTATAACATATTAAAATAAAATATAACAAAGAAGAAGTAATTTATACAATTTAAAATAGTCATTGTTAAATAACCCTATATACGCACAATATTGTAAACTTTCACAATTTACATCCAAATTCAACGAAACGAAAAGTAGTGTTCTTAGAATTTTATGTACTTTCATAATAAAAGAAAAAATTAAATTTTTTAAACTTTTAAAATTTTAAGTTGAAAGTCACAGTTTGACTATTTTGACCAAAATCAGCATTTCAGGCAAATATTCAACTTACACAAGTTTGGAATTATAACTCATATAAAAATCAAGATTATATTTAAATAATAAATTTAATCATTTCAAATAAGTAAAATAAGTTTTTAAATCAAAATCTTACATTAAAAATAATTAAAATATACAATAAAATAATTACAAAATACAGGGTTGTTACAAATATTACGGATGGAGTGGCCGTTGCTCAACAGTACATTAATCATTGTTGTAAGAATAACATTACATATGTGCTTCTAAAACTTGACTTCGCGAAAGCTTTTAACTTGGTTGATTAGGATTTTTCTAATGGATATGTTACTGGCTAGAGGTTTCAGTCGTAAATGGTTTGATTGGATTATGACTTTGCTTAAAACTGATAATCTTAGTATAATGGTTAGCGCGATTTTAAGGAACAAAATTCAGTGAAAAAGTGGCTTATGATAGGGTGATCCTTTATCACCTCTTCTATTTAATTTAATCCCTGATGTTTCTGCAATGATAATTAAAAAGCCTTTGGTAATGGATCTTTAGGGTGCGTTGGTAGCGAAATTTCTCATAATGGACTCTTTGTTCTTCAATTTGCAGACAATACCTTATTATTTTCTGCTCATTTGCCTAATCAAGTCATTACCCTTAAATTTATTTTATACAGCTTTGAACTTCTTTTAGGACTAAAAAGTAATTTTCTGCTCATTTGCCTAATCACGTCATTACCTTTAAATTTATTTTATACAGCTTTGAACTTCTTTTAGGACTAAAAAGTAATTTGGATAAAAGTTTGGTTTTTGTTTTAAATGACGTTGATAAGGTTGAGGGTTTAGTAGCTAATATTTCAAATTGTAAAACTATGTATCCGATTGATTATCTTGGATTTTTGATTAGACCAACTAACCTTAAACACGATGACTGGCTAATTATGATAGATAAAATTAAAAATAGAGTTTCCAATGGAATGGAAAGTTTTTATCGAGAGCAGGTAGATTAGTTCTCGTCATGTCATGACCCGATTTTTGCGACGCCCGAAAATCGACATCAATACGTCCACTAAATTAAATACCGACGATTGAATGCCGAAAAAACAGTCCGTAAAGGAAAGAAGAAGGATCTAGAGAAGAGAAATCGAACAACAATAGAATCTTACCATCGCCGCGGAAACAAAATATAATAGATAATAACCGATCTTTACACAAAAGGAAACTATATTGTTTTAAACATTACATCATCACAGTACATCAAAATCAAAACAATTACTGGATAGTTATATTAACTTGTCCTCACAAAGATGACTATACAGCTTAAACTGCACAGTGGAATATACTTCAAGTACGCGGGATATGTCTCGCCATCTAGCTCATCTCCTGAGCTCCACAGCAGTCCGTCCAAAATCTGTATTCAATAACACTCGGTCTGACCCGAGCATTATAATAAAACAATACCCGAGTCAGTGTAGAAAACCAGCGCGAGAAAACACACCCAATTGGATTATTAAAGTTTTCAAAATCCTTTGAAATCAAAGGTATCTCGTAAGACCATGCCACAAATAAACATGTCGGGTTTTTACCTTACGATAACTAAAACATTTCTCATCAAAATCCTCTGATATTATAATAGTGTCCAAATACAAATACTTATTCAAATTTCCGAAATTGTTGCCATTATTGAATTCCAACAATACTAGGTTCTACAATCAAACCGTAAAGGGCACGTAGGGAGAATGGATCTCCATCAATGGCAGGGCTATTGGGTTACCGCCCGTCATAGTACGTGATCTAGACCACCGTACCGAGGATCCACCCTATTCCCCTACTACACAAGACTGAAGCTACCCCTTATTGGATAGTCTGAGTAAGATCACCCCACGGTTGGGATTAGCAACCGCCCACACAGCCGAAATAAAGGGAAATCTAGACATGGGTGACCTTACCCTAATCGGTTGCTTGCCACTTAGCCTTGCATGACCTCTCCTATTTTAGCCATTCCCAGTTGATGAGGCTTGAGGCTATGCGTTAAATTTTTAGAACACGTTCACTTAGAATGCTCATCGTCCTCCTGACGATGTTCTGATAGCATTCATCCATACAAGTCCGTTCCGGGTTCGAACGAAACCGAAGGCACTACTCCAACTACATCCATTTTGGAATCGCCCTCAGGATTAGTAGCAATTCGCCCTTGCACTTCACTGCTCCATCTTTGACTCCAAGCTCTTGTCTTCCTCACAAAAACGTTCAAACTGGATCGAAGTGATTTTCGGGAAATTAATCCTGGTCCCGGTATCTTCGAAACGATCAGCGCATTGGCCAATATTAATAGTCGATTATCATATAACATCCACAAACAACCATCAAGCCTTAATAATTTCCCAAATTATTTATTTATTTCAAAATATCTTCACAAGATATATTTCCATACTTCAACCCTTTGAAAATAGTTTTCAAATCACCTTTTCCTCTCGTAGAAGTAAATTCCACCCAATTGTTTTATTTCACCGAATATCACCAAGTCTTAATACTTTAGATTTTTAAATAATTTAAATTACTTTGTCCAAAAATATTTTTTAAAACACTTAAAAACAAAAAGTACTTAAAAAACATTATTCAAAATACCAGTTTTAAAATTTTTAATAATTTTTCATGTAAAAATTAAGCCAAAACTAAAATAAAAGTTATTCTATAAGGTATAAATATTAAATAATTATCTTTTAAATTATAATACTAGTTAAACCTTTAAAATACATATAAAATTAACTTAATAAATATTTAATTTTAATTTTTTTAAAATAACTAAATATTAATTTCTTTCTAAACATTTTTTTTAAACCACTTTAAAACCTCTAACTTATACTTGAAAACCTTAATTTGAAAATATACTTGGCTTTTCAGGAAAATACACTTTCCTTTCCACGCCTTTAAAAATAAACCACTATTTATTTTTAAACAAATCACCCTTTCCTTATAAATTCCCATCCTGAATTTATACTTTCAAATTTTCCTCTGATAAATATTTCACTTTATTTATAAACCCCGTTTATAAATTTCATAATCTCACTTTCCTTTATTCACAGTTTCACACTTAGTCGGTTTTCAAATCAATTTCCAAAACCAACTCTATTTTAAAATGAAATTCCTTTACTTATCCAAATTTATTTCAAAACCCATTTATCCCATATTCACACCTTTATTTATGATTTAAATTCTTATTTAAATCGAAATACCAATTTCATACTTCATTTCAAAAATTTCCTTTTATTTTCCCAAACATATTCAAATCATTTCTTCGTACTTACAATTTTTTTTGTTTAAGTCCTTATTTTAAATAAAACCCTTTTCTCTCTATTCAAAATCCCTATTTTTCCTATCCTTGAATTTATTATATATGATTTAAAATCAAACCTTTATCCATTTCCCAAATTCAATCTTTTAACTTGTTTGAATTTACATAATTATTTTACTTAAAAATTTCCCTTTTATTTCCTTTAAAAATCCAAACTTTATATATATATATATATATATATATATTTCTCAAATACCAATATACATATTCAACCAAGCTATATCGTTCAAAAATTTCAATTTCCAATATAATCAATATAATCCATGACAGATTATCACATAAATTACATTACTGAGAATAAAGTAAATTCCACATTTTAAGGAATCTAGTGGGATCCCTCCAACCTGTTTCTCTACATCCACAGATGTTAGCACAACAATTTAAAATACAATCCCAATTCAAGGCGGGATATCATGGTATAAAAGGGCCATCCGCTATTATGCGGGGAGCATAGGGTCTCATCCGCTATATAATGCGGGAATCAATCACTCCTATATATATATATATATATATATATATATATATATATATATAGATACACACACACACTATATATATAACATATCACATCCAAGCTGATAATAAATTATCAATTCAAGCAAACAACCATAATTTAAATTTAATTAATTAAATTTTAAAGGTAATCCAAATGAGTGATATTAACTCACCTTTATTTTGTTTGCAACCCAATTGCATCTCGAATTGTTTCCTTCATGATTTCAGACCTTGTAAACATTACACGTTTTATTAACATTTTAAATAATCCAACCATAAATTATCATTTATTAAATTTAATTTTAACTAATAATTAATTTAAACTAATTTTCCTTTTAATAAATTGTCTTTAGTAATAAATAGCTAAATAAGTTTATAAAATAAATTAATCATCCTAAATACATTTTTTTAAAATAAAGAAGTAAGTTATAAGATATATATATATATATATATATATATATATATATATATATTTGAACTACATATATATTCACAAAATAGTCTATAGAGGTTCAAAAATCAAATTTTATATAATTTCTTCATCATTTTTAAAATCCCTATATACTGTTTTCAAAAATCTTTCCTATATAAAATTTCCTCTGTCAATAACAACAGCACATTCCTTTGCGGTAAATTTTTTTTCTTCAATATACATATATATTTGTAAAATAAAAATCCAATTTTGAAATTTCTTTTCTTTTTGTCTGTCCAAGCATATTTTCTGTTTATCCCTATCCTACAAGCACATATATATATATAAATCGGAATTAACAAGGAAATAAATTCGAACCTCACTGCTCTCTGCCCATCGCTCATGATCCACCAATCAATGTCGCGGCCTTCCACGTCACAAACCCAGCCTCGTGAATCGCCAAATACCCACCTCGATCATGCATCGATATTGCTTTCGATCCAGGCCTCACAAAAAATTGCGACTTCCTTCCCAGTGCCCAACCTCGTTCGAATGCCACCGTAACCTACCTCGTCGCCTGAATCGTCAATCCTATTCGCGCACCGCCCGCGATGGAGCCGGCCCTTCCTTCCTGTGCTCGTCGACACGAGAAATCACGACTAGGTCACGAATACCCACACGACCCCAGTCACCATCTTGATTCAATTCGAATAGAAGGAGAGCGGTCAATTTTCTCTTTCTCAATTTTTAATTTTCTTTTGGTCTGTTATTTTATTTTTGAGGTATCAATTTCGATTTATGTTTTGAAGATAAAGAAAGTCTCGGTTTACTTTTTTATTTATTGTTTTGCGTTATATTATTATTATTTTAAAGGGAAAGGGGAATGCGTGTTAAGAGGGTGGACAGGTGTTCCATTAGAGGGACAGATGTTGAATGAGAGAACTTTTTGTCAAAACAATTTGAATATCAATATTATTTAAATTTAAATCGTCTCGAAATCACCATCTAAAATTTTGACTTTCTATCGAGGCGTGCCGCTAGGCGTTTATAATTTTATACTCCTATTCCGAACGCAATGGAAAAGGTTTCGAGTCCTAATTTAATCGTATGGAGAAGATAGCTTTTTGAATCCTGTTATTATGTTGAATTTTCTATATAGATTTCAACGCTTTTGTACTTCATACGCCACATGACAACTCCAAACACTCCAAAATTTGAAATCTAATAATAATACAATATCCAGATCCAATGGAACTGGTTCTATCAAAATCCGAGACTGTAGCTCGGAAGGCTATATTACATTTTAAATATCAATTTAAATGATATATTTTCAAAACTGAACAAATCACCTTTAAATTCGATTCTCTCACTTTTATTATGTTCAATGTTGTCAATATAAAATTTATAAGTTTTTAACAAGCTTAAAACCAAGATTCACTATTTCAACCAATTTCCAATTATTAAATTTAGTAATTTAATTGCCAAATAAATAGTGATATTTTGAAATTCAAGTTAAACTAACTTTCAAATATTTAAAATCAATTAAATATTCCAATTTTCGATATCTAAAAATATCCAGGTCGTCACATTCCTCCCCCTTAAAAGAATTTCGTCTCTGAAATTATTAGTTAAAAAGAATGCTTCCACCCGTTTACTATTTTCCCTAACCAAATAGTTTCAATCAACTCCCCAAACTATCTTTTTATTAAAGACACACTAACATTCTTACTAAGTTTCCAAACTCAACCATAACTTCCAAACATTATTATTTACTCAATAATTCAAATTTAAATTTAAACCAATTTTTAAATTATCAAAATTTCTTCAAAATTTTTCTAGTTCCCTAAATTTTTGAAAAATTTCGTTAGCGTCTTCTTTAAGCCGATAAATCGGAACAACTACAAAATGCCTCTATGGACTCCCAAATTTCAAAAGAAAAAAAAAGGCCAAGTGGCTAGATTAGAAAACTATCAAATTTCATACAGAAATTTAATTACATACCTTTATGTCGAGCAATTCAATTTATCATCCAAATTCAAAACTCCAATTTCCTTTTGCTTTTAAAACGCCTGTATATTTTACTTAGCAAACAATATCCAATTATAAAATCCAAGTTCATTTTACTCATTATTTTATAGAAGTTTCAATATCTATTTCATTCAAGCATGTACGATGTACATATATCATTCATACGCAATATCAAATTCGATCACTCACTCGATCACATAATTTCACTTCCGAAATAGTATCGTCCACTCGACTCCCTAGCGCGGACTCAGATCTGGTTTCTTGAACAGAAACCGTCATTCTCCTTACATAGTCCTAAGCTATGATAGAGAATTTCAGAACCAATCAAAAATACATATCCAGGGTTCGCCGTCCAAAATCGAGTGAAAAATCCCAACTTGGATCGATATAACTATCTCGAAATTCTATGCCCGAATCCGGATCAAATTGCTATGCGAATAAAATAATTGTGGCGCCCCACCTCTATACCCACGCTAGCCAAGAACATTACGGTGATTGCTGTCGACTAGCATGGAGAATAAGGCTGTTGAGGAGCGACCATCCGTGTAATTTCTTTGCGCGAGCACCGATATGTCAGATAATATAACATGCATTCTACTTCAAGAGGAAATCCGACATACCGACACAAACTCAAAGCTACTACACGGTGGCTATATAAATCCTTCGGAAAACAAATATAGAAATAAGCATAACACAAATCAGTCACAGACAATTCATATCACAAAGGCGGAAAATAGATATGAATATTACACTTGGAAGTGTACATCGGAGTAGTGGTCTAAAAAGATCCACAATATGACAAAAGAATAGTTACATGAGCTACACAAAAGAATAAGTATACATTATGGAGTCTATATCTCAAATGTATACAACAAAAACTACTAATCTAAGTAGTTAACCAAAAGCAAGAGAAATCAATCCCAAGAGAGAAGTCAAGCAGAAGCACCTGTAATATTTCGGTCTGACCCGAGTATTATTTAATAAGAAAATAATAAACGGATCAGTCTAACTATAAATCAGATAACATGATATGGAATAGGAGATATGACTAAACACATTATAATCACAATGCCAAACTGTGATATACACATAAGTAATTGAAAATCGTCAAGGGATATATCAATATCACGATAATCTACTCAAGATAAAAAGGGATGTTATACTCCTGATTTCATTCACCAAGCCACAATAAATGACATATAAGATATGGCAAAGACGTATAATATTCATAATGACATACTACTATAAGTATGTAAATGATAATCAACAAACGATTAATCAATATCAAAGAATCTTCTCAAAGATCCAAAAAGGGTATCATACCCAAAACTTGTATTCACAACAAGTTAATGACACACGAAATCACCTATGCACAAGAATTGATAAACCATATCAATAGAAATCACAAAGTTGGTGAAACATAAATTCCAGAAATCAGCACAAGAAATCCAGTCAATGACACACGAATTCACCTACGCACAAGAATTGATAAATCATATCAATAGAAATCACAAAAATAGGTGAAGAAGAAAATTCCAGAATTCGACACACGAAATCCAGAAATCACACAAAATAAGAGGGGGAGGCCTATCACATGAACGGGAGCATGAAAACTCACCAACAGCTGTAACACATGAACGAGAAGCTATCTCATGGTAGCTAGCCATTAATTTGACACACGAATGGTCCGAAGACCTGACACACGAATGGTCTGAAGACCGTGGGTAGCTACCCCACAAATTTGATACACGAACGGGGTTTAGTCTCCCACGCAGACAAAGAGACATCGCACATTTCTAGTCTAAATCACAAAAATGATCGTCTTGATCATCGAGAAGTGTCAATTACACTAAGCTAGTAAATATAAAAGTTTAGCTTCATGTCCCATAACCACTTGCTTAACTTAAACATTTACGAACAAACTGTAAATCTCCACTAGAAGAATGTCATAAGAGATTCAATCAAACAAGTCCAAGAATTAACCGACGAAGTAAACGCAAGCGTTTCATACCACTCGTTTTACTAAGTCGTTTAATTAGATTTCTCATACGAGTGAGGTAAAGGTTTATATGTATACTAATAGATTGGAAAACAGTTTTATAAACGAATTTGGTATTAAAATAGTATTGAAATCGTTTGAGAAAAGAGTTTTAATATTTACTACTAGTATAGAAAACCTTTATATTTTTAAAGTGATAAAGCACAAGGGGGATTGTAGAAACAATCAATCACAAAGATCACATTCGAAGATGTGAATAAAAATCCAACGAAATTGATAAAGGATCCATCGAAGTGGATATTTCTAAAATTACCAAAGAAAATAAGTCATCAAAGATGATAATAAATGATGACAATAAATAGGATCATCACGAATCGATTTAAATTGGAAATTCAATCCAAAAAGGCAAATTGGACTCAAACAACAGGTTCAGTCGACTGAACAGAGTTTTCAGTCGACTGACCCTGTACTTGGAAATTTTTCAGGTTCAGGAAACTTTTTGTTTCCAGGTTCAGACGACTGTGCAGAATTTTTCAGTCGACTGAATCATGCCTGGAAACTCTCGGGTTCCAGGTTCAGTCGACTGAACAGAGTTTTCAGTCGACTGAATCATGCCTGGGCTGTTTTTCAGCCTTATTCAAATGAAGAGGAAACTCTTCCAAAATGCGACCGGACGAACAATGGCTCTAAGGGTTTATGCCAATCGGCAACCCGGCCCTATATGCTCCTCGGTGCATCACCAAAAGCATGATCAAACATCCATAAAAGGATTTCACACAAATTTGACTTAAAAACCCAAAAATTGGAATATTCACAAAACCAATCCAAATCGAGAGCAAATGCACATGAAGAAGTGTTAGGAATTCATACCCAACAACCAAAGATAATTATAGTCATAGATGTGAGATAAAAATCTCACCTTTTCACAAAATCGAACAAGAAGAAGCTTGAAAGCAAATGGAGAATCAACCTCTCTTCAACACAACTCAATTGAGCTTGAATCTAAGCTCAAAAACAAGAACATTCCCGAAATTAGGTTTAGTAATTTCTGAAATTGGTAAGAGAATAAGTTGGAGAAGAAGAAGAGAAGCTTACCAATGGGTTCTTCTTGAGTTTGGAGCTAAGAATTTGATTTGCAAGAGAAACTAGGGTTTTGGAGTTTTAATTTCCAATCTCTCCCACCATTAATGCTAAGAAGACTGAAATGAGAAGAGAATGAGAGTGAGTGGGGAAGAGTGGCTCAGATTTGAGGATTAGTTAACATAGGGCTGAGCCCAAACCAAACCCAAAGTGAAAAGTAGCAAAAATCAACTTTCTCCAAACATACCGAAGCTTATACTCGAAAAGGTCGCAAACGACATTTTAAACTCAATGGGAGTGGTCCCGAGTCCTAATTCGACCGTATGCAAAAAGTAGCTTTTCAGACTAAAATCCGACTAACGATAAAATATTTAAATAAAATATTTAAATATAAAATCGATAAATATGCGGGTTGTAACAGACTCCCCTCCTTAAAGAAATTGCGTCCTCGCAATATTTAAGAAGAGAACATAAAGTAACAACCGTAAAAGCATATTCAATCACAAAAGAAACTTGAAGTAAGAAGTTCACCTCAAAGAGCAAGAGAAAGTAAGTCCGGATGTGTTCGCTCGATGTACTCTCTAGATTCCCAAGAACAATCTTTAGGATTCGAAGACCATTGAACTTTAACAAGCGGAACATCTTTATTTCGAAGTCGTTTGACTTCCGAAGCAATGATACGAGAAGGATGTTGCTCATAAGTTAAATTAGGCGAAACTTCAATCTCTTCCACAACACCGGGCTCAAGAATAGAATCGGAACCTCGAAGGCATTTCCGTAATTGAGAAACGTGAAACACGTCATGAATAGCAGAAAATTGAGCCGGTAATAAAAGGCGATAAGCCATGGAACCAATACGTTCAGTGATAGGAAATGGCCCAATATATCGAGGCGCTAACTTTCCCGATCGACTGAAACGTACAACACCTTTCATTGGTGAAACACGAATAAACACAAGATCTCCCACAGAAAATTCTAACTTCCTTCTCCGGTTATCGGCATAGGATTTTTGTCTACTCTGGGCTTCTTTCATCCTATGACGAATAAGATCAATCTTTTCTGTAGAATCCCGAATAAAATCTGGACCTAAAACCAGCTTCTCACCGGCCTCAAGCCAACAAGAAGGAGACCAGCATGGCCTTCCATAGAGTGCCTCAAAAGGTGCCATACCAATACTAGATTGGAAGCTATTATTATAGGAAAATTCAACAAGTGAAATATGATCTTCCCAACTTCCACCAAAATCAAGAACACAAGCACGAAGAAGATCTTCAAGAGTTTGATTCACACACTCGGTTTGTCCATCGGACTGGGGATGATAAGCGGTGCTAAAATTCAGCTTCGTTCCCAAAGCTTTTTGAAGACTCTTCCAAAATCCACTAGTAAACAATGGATCACGATCACTAACAATTGAAGTAGGAACCCCATGCAATTTAACAATCTCTTTAATAAAGAGTTTGGCCAAAAGAGGAACGGTTCGGTTAGACCGAACGGGAATAAAATGGGCGGATTTAGTAAGTCTATCAACAATTACCCATAAGCTATCATAACCCAATCGAGAATGGGGAAGGCCATCTATAAAATCCATGGAAATTTGATCCCACTTCCAAACTGGAGTTTCTAAAGGTTGCAATAACCCTCCGGGCCTTTGATGTTCGGCCTTAACGAGTTGGCAAGTCATGCAACGTTTAACGAAGTTAGCGATGTCAAGTTTCATTCCCTCCCAATAATAAAGTCGCTTCATATTCGCGTACACACTACTACCGGGATGAATGGTAAATTTAGAGTGATGAGAATCTTCTAAGATATCTTTATGAAGATCCCTAACATTTGGCACGATAAGTCTACCAAATTTCCGAATGCCGTCACGAGAATCGATATTAAAGTCTTTCAAACCTACAATATCAACTTTATCCTTAATATTTTGGCCAAGAAGAACCAATTCAGTATCTAGCCTTTGAGCTTCAAGAATGCGGTCTAAAAGAGATGGATGAGCCTCAAGGCTACATAAAACAAATGATGAGCATAAATCGGAAACACGGTCTCGAATTTCGCAAGTGGATGAAATCTCGAGATCGTTCCATTCGGATATCATCATAGAAACAACAGCTTGTTGTTTACGGCTAAGAGCATCGTCGACAAGATTACCCTTACCGGGAGTATAAAGAATATCAAGATCATATGGTGCAAGAAATTCGAGCCAACGCTGTTGACGCAAATTAAGTTCCTTTTGAGAGAATAAATATTTCAAAGACTTATGATCTGTGTAAAGAACAAATTTCTCTCCTAAGAGATAATGACGCCAAATCCGAAGAGCAAAAACAATAGCCGCGAGCTCTAAATCATGAGTGGCATATCTAGTCTCAGCAGGCTTTAATTGCCTAGAAGCATAAGCAATAACGCGTTCCTTTTGCATAAGAACGACACCCAAACCAATGCGACTAGCATCGGTATAAACAACGAAATCTTGATTCCCATCGGGAATAACAAGAATAGGAGCATCAGAAAGAAGTTCTTTTAATTTCTGAAAAGAAGCTTCACATTTGTCCGACCAAATGTATTTAACACCTTTCTTCGTCAAGCTAGTGAGAGGCACGGCAATTTTAGAAAAGTCTTTAATAAAACGACGGTAATATCCCGCCAATCCAAGAAAACTACGAATCTCTGTCACACTCTCCGGTCTCTTCCAATCTTGAATCGCTTCAATCTTTGAAGGATCCACGGAAATTCCGGATTCGGAAATAATGTGACCGAGAAACTTCACACAAGATTGCCAAAAATGGCATTTAGAAAATTTTGGCTTTAATTGATTACTCCTAAGAGTTTCCAACACAATCCGAAGATGTTTTTCATGCTCCACCTCGGTTTTAGAATAAACAAGAATATCATCGATAAAGATGAGAACAAACCGGTCGAGAAAGTCTTTAAAAACTCGATTCATTAAGTTAACGAAATAAGCCGGGGCATTTGTTAACCCAAATGGCATAACAAGCCATTCATAAGATCCATACCGAGTACGGAACGATGTCAAAGGAATGCTATCCTCTGCAATACGAAGCTGATGAAAACCGGTAGCCAAGTCCAATTATGAAAAGACTCTAGCACCACTAAGTTGATCGAATAGATCATCAATCCGAGGTAAAGGCTATTTATTTTTGATAGTAAGATCATTAAGCTTGCGGTAGTCAACGCAAAGCCTAAGTGTACCATCGGATTTCTTCACAAAAATAGCTGAAGCTCCCCAAGGCGAGGAACTAGAGCGAATAAATTGCTTCGTTTCCAATTCAGATAATTGTTTACGCTTCTCCTCGTTTTCTTTATTGGACATACGATAGGGGGGCGAGTGATAGGTTGAGCTCCAGGAATGAGATTAATTCTGAACTCAATTGCTCGCTTAGGTGGTAATCCTAAAACGGGCTCGAATATGTCGAAAAATTCACGAACGACATGAATAAGAGAAATAATATCACCCTCATCATCATCATCGTCATCACGAGGATTTAAAGAATATAAAGATGCGACCAAGCTGGAATCTGAATCTTTAAGATTAATAGAAATCTGCTTAACAGATTGAGGATGTCGAAGATGAATAGTCCGCTCAGGACATAGGATATGAGCTTCATAACGGTTAAGCCAATCCATTCCCAAAATCATTCCAAAGCCTAAATAACGCATGACATGCAAATCGGCTAGGAAAGGAAAATCACACAAAATAATTTCGACATCTTTACACATTAAACTGATTGTTGCGGATCCACCAACCGGATTCGCAATTCTCAAAGAAGTCATTAAACACAAAACATCCAAGGACAAAGTATCAACAAGTTCTTTTGATATAAAAGAATGGGACGCACCCGTATCAAAAAGAACTCGAATAGGATGATCACGAAATAAAATAATTCCGTCCAGAATAAAATGAGAAATACCTTGGCCACGAGATGTGTTGCCAGGGGCTTGAGCAACATTTAACTTTCCCTCCCTCCTATATTGAAGTTTGGGACACACATGCATAAAATGGTCCGGGCTTTTGCAATAGCGACAAGTACGAGGCTTTGAACACTTGTTCGCAAAATGGTCTTTCGAACCACAATTATAGCATTTCCCTTGAGTAGAGGAAAAGGTCTTTTCAGCAGGAGTTGCTTGCCTCCCTTTCTTATTGGGATAAGGACCTTTGAATTTGCTTGGCCTCTTCTTGTTGTTGAAGTTTGGTTTGGAACCCACCACTTCAACATCATTCTCCCTATCCGCCTCTTCAAGACGAAGAGCGATATCAACGAGTTGGTCGAAAGAAACTTCTAATTTTAGGAGTAATGGCTTCTTGAGACTTTTGTTTAAGCCATAAACAAATCTCTGATTCTTCTTCAGAGGGGTGTTGATGTATTCAACCCCATATTTGGAAAGCGACTCGAAGGAGGCGACGTAATCAGTCACGGAGGACTCACCTTGAACAAGGTCTATAAACCGTCGAGCCAATGTCACTTTCTCTGCTTCCGGTACAAATTTCAACTCGAAGCGTTCTCGGAATTTCTCCCAGGTGAGATCCGCTTCATTAATCTCAGAAATAAGAAGCTCGTACCAATCCAATGCTCTTTCTCGGAGCATACTAGAGGCCACCTGAACTCGGTGAAGGTCAATAAGATTCATGCGCGAAAAGATGCGATCGCATGTTCTTAGCCAAGCCTGTACTTCAATAACAGTTTCGGAACCTTTGAATGGCTCCCCACCCAAATTAGTGTAATCGCTACACAAGCGTGCAAATCCCGACTTTGGGTGAGTAGGTTCCGGGTTAGCTCTAGCTGCTTGAGCATTTGTTACCAAATCAAGAAGCTGTTGAGCAGTCATAAAAACTCCATCTTCGGGTGGAGTGCTAGATGGCACGGCTCTGGGGCGGCCTGGTCTAGACATTTCTCTTCCTTTAGAAAGAAAGAACAAGAAGAAAAGGTTATTCACCAAATTGAATATCAAGCAATCTTGATAGATAAATAAGGAATCATAAGGAAAATAGGATGAATCGGTACGAAGACTCGAATTAAATCCTAAAGCACGACTCCTAAGAAAGACTTAGGACGATGATCCTTGTTATAATATTCCATATTGTTCCGAAGTTTGGCTCTGATACCAAGCTGTGGCGCCCCACCTCTATACCCACGCTAGCCAAGAACATTACGGTGATTGCTGTCGACTAGCATGGAGAATAAGGCTGTTGAGGAGCGACCATCCGTATAATTTCGTTGCGCGAGCACCGATATGTCGGATAATATAACATGCATTCTATTTCAAGAGGAAATCCGACATACCGACAAAAACTCAAAGCTACTACACGGTGGCTATATAAATCCTTCGAAAAACAAATATAGAAATAAGCATAACACAAATCAGTCACAGACAATTCATATCACAAAGGCGGAAAACAGATATGAATATTACACTTGGAAGTGTACATCAGAGTAGTGGTCTATAAAGATCCACAATATCACAAAAGAATAGTTACATGAGCTACACAAAAGAATAAGTATACATTATGGAGTCTATATCTCAAATGTATACAACAAAAACTACTAATCTAAGTAGTTAACCAAAAGCAAGAGAAATCAATCCCAAGAGAGAAGTCAAGCAGAAGCACCTGTAACATCTCGGTCTGACCCGAGTATTATTTAATAAGAAAATAATAAACGGATCAGTCTAACTATGAATATCAGATAACATGATATAGAATAGGAGATATGACTAAACACATTATAATCACAATGCCAAGCTGTGATATATACATAAGTAATTGAAAATCGTCAAGGGATATATCAATATCACGATAATCTACTCAAGATAAAAAGGGATGTTATACTCCTGATTTCATTCACCAAGCCACAATAAATGACATATAAGATATGGAAAAGACGTATAATATTCATAATGACATACTACTATAAGTATGTAAATGATAATCAACAAACGATTAATCAATATCAAAGAATCTTCTCAAAGATCCAAAAAGGGTATCATACCCAAAACTTGTATTCACAACAAGTTAATGACACACGAAATCACCTATGCACAAGAATTGATAAACCATATCAATAGAAATCACAAAGTTGGTGAAACATAAATTCTAGAAATCAACACAAGAAATCCAGTCAATGACACACGAATTCACCTACGCACAAGAATTGATAAATCATATCAATAGAAATCACAAAAATAGGTGAAGAAGAAAATTCCAGAATTCGACACACGAAATCCAGAAATCACACAAAATAAGGAAGGGAGGCCTATCACATGAACGGGAGCATGAAAACTCACCAACAGCTGTAACACATGAACGAGAAGCTATCTCATGGTAGCTAGCCATTAATTTGACACACGAATGGTCCGAAGACCTGACACACGAATGGTCCGAAGACCGTGGGTAGCTATCCCACAAATTTGACACACGAACGGGGTTTAGTCTCCCACGCAGACAAAGAGACATCGCACATTGCTAGTCTAAATCACAAAAATGATCGTCATGATCATCGAGAAGTGTCAATTACACTAAGCTAGTAAATATAAAAGTTTAGGTTCATGTCCCATAACCACTTGCTTAACTTAAACATCTACGAACAAACTGTAAATCTCCACTAGAAGAATGTCACAAGAGATTCAATCGAACAAGTCCAAGAATTAACCGACGAAGTAAACGCAAGTGTTTCATACCACTCGTTTTACTAAGTCGTTTAATTAGACTTCTCATACGAGTGAGGTAAAGGTTTATATATATACTAATAGATTGGAAAACGGTTTTATAAACGAATTTGGTATTAAAATAGTATTGAAATCGTTTGAGAAAAGAATTTTAATATTTACTACCAGTATAGAAAACCTTTATATTTTTAAAGTGACAAAGCACAAGGGGGATTGTAGAAACAATCAATCACAAAGATCACATTCGAAGATGTGAATAAAAATCCAACGAAATCGATAAAGGATCCATCGAAGTGGTATATCTAAAATTCCCAAAGAAAATAAGTCATCAAAGATGATAATAAATGATGACAATAAATAGGATCATCACGAATCGATTTAAATTGGAAATTCAATCCAAAAAGGCAAATTGGACTCAGACAACAGGTTCAGTCGACTGAACAGAGTTTTCAGTCGACTGACCCTGTACCTGGAAATTTTCCAGGTTCAGGAAACTTTCTGTTTCCAGGTTCAGTCGACTGTGCAGAATTTTTCAGTCGACTGAATCATGCCTGGAAACTCTCGGGTTCCAGGTTCAGTCGACTGAACAAAGTTTTCAGTCGACTGAATCATGCCTGGGCTGTTTTTCAGTCTTATTCAAATGAAGAGCAAACTCTTCCAAAATGCGACCGGACGAACAATGGCTCTAAGGATTTATGCCAATCGGCAACCCGGCCCTATATGCTCCTCGGTGCATCACTAAAAGCATGATCAAACATCCATAAAAGGATTTCACACAAATTTGACTTAAAAACCCAAAAATTGGAATATTCACAAAACCAATCCAAATCGAGAGCAAATGCACATGAAGAAGTGTTAGGAATTCATACCCAACAACCAAAGATAATTATAGTCATAGATGTGAGATAAAAATCTCACCTTTTCACAAAATCGAACAAGAAGAAGCTTGAAAGAAAATGGAGAATCAACCTCTCTTCAACACAACTCAATTGAGCTTGAATCTAAGCTCAAAAACAAGAACATTCCCGAAATTAGGTTTAGGAATTTCTGAAATTGGTAAGAGAATAAGTTGGAGAAGAAGAAGAGAAGCTTACCAATGGGTTCTTCTTGAGTTTGGAGCTAAGAATTTGATTTGCAAGAGAAACTAGGGTTTTGGAGTTTTAATTTCCAATCTCTCCCACCATTAATGCTAAGAAGACTGAAATGAGAAGAGAATGAGAGTGAATGGGGAAGAGTGGCTCAGACTTGAGCATTAGTTAACATAGGGCTGAGCCCAAACCAAACCCAAAGTGAAAAGTAGCAAAAATCAACTTTCTCCAAACATACCGAAGCTTATACTCAAAAAGGTCGCAAACGGCATTTTAAACTCAATGGGAGTGGTCCCGAGTCCTAATTCGACCGTATGCAAAAAGTAGCTTTTCGGACTAAAATCCGACTAACGATAAAATATTTAAATAAAATGTTTAAATATAAAATCGATAAATATGCGGTTGTTACAATAATATACGTACGTCCTACGCATTTTATCTCAATTGATTATTAGATATATCAATTCTCTTTTTATTCACATTAATTTTGATTTTTATTCACTTATCCACACTTATCATCTCACACCTTTATTAAACCTTCATTCACATATTTACTTGGTATATTTCTCGATTCCAATTTATTTAAGAATCTTACCATCCATTTCTTAAGTTCGATACAAATATTTGACATACTTAAATATTTATTTTTAATCCACCACTTTGGTTAATCATTCTTCCATTCAGTTTATATTTTAAATTAGTTCCATTTACTAATTCTTTTCAAATTCCAATGAATTCTAATTTCCTGAATTTTGTTCTATTAGTCCAACCTGAACTAATTCTTCTACTTCACCTTATTTAACACAATTCAAATTCAATTTCTAATGTTCAGCTTGAATTTCATTTACTTTATTTAACTTAATTCGATTACATTCCATATCCATTCAAACTTTTAAACTTATATAAGTTTTCCAACTTAATTTCATTCATTTACTTACTTTCTACTTTATTTCATCTAATTGGTTTACTTCCCAAGCTTAACTCGTTTTCAATCAAATTCATTTTCAAATCTGTTTAACTTATTAATTTTATTTATCACTTCATTTTCAAATTTAGTTTCAAATATCAATAAAAAGTTTATTTACAAACTTTTACTTCTTTAGTTCCCTTGAATAAATTTTACGATTTTAATTTACTTAACATAATTTAAATTGATTCCACTCTATAATTTCAACTCCAGTTCTATTTAATTACAAATTTAAATTAATTTGTTCATTCACAAATTTTTTTCCAACTTAATAAATTTTATTACAATGACAATTTCACTTAATTAATCTTAGACCCTTTCCTCAAATTCACTTTTTATTTAACTTGATTTAGTTAAATTTCATTTCCGTTAAAAATTTTAAACTTCCTTAAGTTTCCAACTTATTTAAATTTCATTCACTACTCTCTTCAAATTTTTTTAAATTTCATTCACTACTCTCTTTAAATTTTCTTCATTTAATGGGTTTACTTTTCAAACTTGTTTCTTCTTCATACTCATTTTAATTTAACTCTTCTTAAGTTAAATTTTATTCTAAACAAATTTCAAATTTTTATAAGTTTTTCAAGCCCATTTATTATTCCATAAACATTTTAAATTAACTTCCATAGTTTAAGCAATTCTTTAACATTTCAAATAAATATTGAAAGCATATATATCTGAATCAAACTATTCTTTTGCATTTTCAAAATCAAACCCAATCTTCACAAACAAACACTAATCCAAAAAATCCAGGTAGTAATCCCTCTCTTGAAAACTCGAAAATGAACATCGATGATGCTGCAATCATCACCGAAGTTATTTTCCAACGACCGAAGTGAGTTCAGTGCTTTTATTCTTCTCAAAAACATTTCCAAATATTTTTAAATTCCAAACCTCACCAGATTTCAAATCCAATACAAAAACATTTCTGAAATAATATCACTATTATTTCTCCAAAACCTTTGAAAATTATTTTCAAATCAAAGGAATTAAATTTCTAAAATTTCAATTCTAAATCCTTCCAATCTATTTTCAATTATTTCTCTGGAATTCTATTTTAAATTATAAATCCCATTTAAAATTTACATTTACAAATCCCATTTGTATATGAATTTATTCCTTAGCTTTTAGTTATGATTTTCAATTTCTTATTCAATTTCTATACAATAATGATAATAATTAAATATTATCATTCCCTAACATCCAAGCAACCATATATAACTATAATAATTTAAAAAAATTATCTTTTTTATATAAATAATTTGGGCAAAAGTATTTCATTCATCCTATTTTAAAACAATACCATATCAAGTTATTCTGCACAAGTGTTTAGAGATCCCTATCAATAACGTTAATTACTCGTATTGACCAGAATCCATAAACCACTCAACAAACCTATTAACATAATATAAAATTAATTTTTATATTCACTAACAAATACGCGCTCATATCTAATAATACACTCAAACTCATTCTAGAGTATTACAGACTCTATTTCTAATGAGTAATCCCCACCATAGCTAAGGTTCTCGCTTAACCTTCAGCTCTGATACCAAATGTAACGACCCAATTTTTTCGACGCCTGAAAATCGACATAGTACGTCCACAGAATTAAATGCCGACAATCGAATGCCAAAAAACCAGTTCGTAAGGGAAAGAAGAAGAGGGTAGAAGAAGAGAAATCGAGCAATAACAGATTCTTACCATCGCAGCTGAAATAAAATATAATAGATAATAACTGATCTTTACACAAAAAGAAACTATATCTTTTTTGAACATTACACCATCAGAGTACATCAAAATCAAAACAATTACTGAACAGTTATATTAACTTGTCCTCACAAAACTGACTATACAGCTTAAACTGCACAGTGGAATATACTTCAAGTACATGTGATGCATCTCGCCATCCAGCTCGTCTCCTGAACTCCACAACAGTCCATCTAGATTCTGTATTTTACAATACTCGATCTGACCCGAGCATTATAATAAAACACTACCCGAGTCAGTCTGGAAAGCCAGCGTCAGAAAACACACTGTAACGACCCGTAATTTTCGTTAATTAAATTGTTATTTTAATAAGATTTACGAAAATTTAATTTAGAAGAAATAAAGATTTTATAATTAATAATGAAGCTAATGCTGAGAATGAAATGAAACCATGCGAATATAAGGCTAAGTATTTACAGTTGAAACAAGATGACGAATAAATTGAAGTGATGTAAATTGTTATACTAGGCTAAGAGTTGCATATAAGAGAACAAAGGTAAGTAGTAAATTTACTTAATAAATTAATAATATTAAATAGTAAATTGAATTAAATCAATGTCCGGTACAAATTGAAATATTGTTTGAAATGAAAGCTTATAAATTATAACCATTTAATTTACAAATGAAATCAGTGTATTAATTTAGTTGTAACTGAATGTAAATTAATGAAATTATGTAATAATTGATAAATGATGGCATTCATGAATGAAATAAGTAATAAAGGAATAATTGAAATAAACATTTACCAATGAAATAGTATATTGATTTATATAGACTTAATAAAAGAGTTGAATTGAATCAATCTATTTAGTTGAAACTAATTAATTGGTATGCAAATTATAAATGGGTTTATGTTAAGAAATTATACTACCATGAATTGGAATTAAGATGAAATTGAAAAATTCAAGCATGTGATGCAAATATATCATATATAGCAGTGGAATAAAAAAATTAGTGTTATTATAACCTGGTTGGTAAGTAACAAACTTATAACTGAATTTAAAAGAAAATAGGTGACAATGAATATAGATTGTTCATTTATTTGATGTGTTAAATAAATTTTGGTATTCAATCGCAATAAATATAAATAATTAATTGAAACTGTCGTAAGGTCAAAATTTATTGCATATAATAAATTGGGGGATAGATTTCATTAAAGGTAATTTATTTATTATGTTAATGTAAATTAAAATAATTAGAGGTACGTAAATGATGATTAATACCATGTTTGGAAGTTGTAATTTAGAGGATATTAAGAATTAGAAATTGAATTTTGAATTATTTGCAATACAAATAAAGAAAATGTTACGTTATTGCTAACTGAGGGAATCATTAATTAATTGAATGAAAGTTAAATCAGTGGAATTAATGGAGATTAATTTACGCTAGTTATTTAGGGTAGTGACTAAATTTGGTAATCCATTTGCAATTAATGACAATAGTGTTGATATAAGCTAATAAGTTAAATGTCAATGCAATACCAATTAATGATTGAATGTGATTACGAAATTGGAATTAGATAAATGCAGTAACTAGTTCAGGGCAAATAAAATTTATGGAACAAATGTTAAGATCTAAACTGATGATAATTAATAATTGAAGGTAATGAAAATTCCATTTATAATATGACTATTGGTAAATGAAAAGATTGTAAATCAAGATTTGTTTATTTATTTGAATTTTATGAAATTGAAGATTTATATTGATTAATCTTAAATAAATTTACATTTGAAAATTGTTAAATCATTGTAAATGTTTGAGAATTATGAAGTGATAAAGATTTCAAATTTCAGAATTTTAACGCGAAATTTGATTTAATTAATTTATTTTAAATTTATTTAATTAATGGAAAAATAGCCATTTTGGCCACTGACTCAGATTTCGACGAAACAAGTTTCACCGGATCCGTAACGGTGAATTATAATAGTGTTTCAAGTTCCGTAGCGATCGGACTTGTCGTTTGATCGTACGGACTCAAAACGCCTTGAAATTTATGCAATTGAAATCAATTTGGAAAATATTGTTTTCCTCATAACTTCTGCATACGATGGAATTTGGATGTGAAACCTGTTCCATTGCGTTTAAAATATTTTAAAACATCTATTTTGATATATGGGTTGACCCAATTTCGTTCCGGAGTAGAAACAGGCTTTTCGGGCCATTTAGCGTTCAACGCGTATACCAATCCGATCCATCTATTATTTTTCAGCCTTGTCTATATGGAACCGGTTATAAACCCTAGCCACTCCTTATTTTTATTTGTCTATACGTACATCTCCTTCTCAACTCCCCATTCCAATGGAAGAAAAAAAAACCTAATTCCCAAATTCCAAAAATTTATTTCAATTTAAAAAAAAAAATTCGGATCTGCAGCCACTTCGAGTCACGCTTCGAGTTTCAGAGGCAAAAACGCTGTATCTACTTTGGGTCAGGAAGAAAATGACTTGGGTCACTCCGGGTCGTTTTGGTAAAAACTCCAAGCAAGCGTCGGGGATTTGAGGCGGCGCACCGAAATCGAACCCGAAGTTGACACAGGACCAGAATTTTCCAATTTTCATAACTTTTGCGTACGAGCTCGGATTCATGCGCGGTTTATTTTGCTGGGATTGTATCAGAATTCCAGACATTTTGACGTTGGTATGGACGGATTTGAAGACTGTCAAATTTTTGGGTTTAAATTGAATTTAGATTCGATTTAAATTCAAAAGGTGAGTGTTTTAACCCACTCACAACTTCTAAGTTATCTTATGTTTGTTAAATTGATTTAAGATATGAGTAGAAATTTATTTATGACTGTTTTGCATATTTTATTCATCATCTCAGTTAAATCACATTTATTTAATTTAACTGTTAATTAATTTTATTATTGCATATAAATTGACAGTTAAAATTTATTTATTTTGCATATAAACTGCTAGTTAAACAGTTATTTATTTATTTATTTATTTATTTTTAATATAAACTATTCGTTGATACCTGATATGTTTTATATGCTCTATTGATGTTTGTTTAAATTGACGATGATTGAAATAAAATTGGTTGATGATTGACATAGTGTGAATGGATGATGTGTTCCATATTATATAAATTGCAAGTTATTATACATTCTCATTTCATTCGGGATTGCGGTTTGAAATGATATACAACCGCATTTTTATTTTTAAATTGCGGATTGAAATGATAAATATCTGTATCACTTGACCATAAGATAGGAAATTATATACAGGCACCGCGGTACATATATAAAATTATTTTTGAAATGATTTCTATGGTTTGGATAGGATGCGGTTAAATAAATATTAATTTTGATCTTATATAAAATCTTATTTTATATATACATATATTGTTAAATTATTGAATTTAAGCCATGTATGAATTGGTTAAATGGAAATAAATAAGTTAAAAAATGGAGTTTGATAATTTATATTTATGATTAAGTACAGGTTTAAGATATTGTGTCTATATAGAGTTTTAAATAGTTCAAATCAATTAAGATTGGAAATTTATTTGGAATTGGGCTTATTTAAAAATTAAACTCCACAAGTTGGTGTAAACTTATTAATCTTGGAAGTTTTAAAGGTATGATATTTATAACTGGAGTTTTATTCAAGATAAATTAAATGAATAATTCTAGTATAAATAAATGGAAGAAAATATTTAGTGTTAATAAATTAGGTTTTATTTTAAATGGTTATGGATCTATTATGTAAACGTTTCAAAACTAAATAATAGGACAATGAATTGTTGAATAGAAGTTCCCAACCTTATTTTTGAAAGTTATTAAATACTCAAAGTTTGAAAATATTGAAATCGAAGTGTTTTTATTCAAACTGAAAGTGAATCTAAAGGTTATGCGTTTAGACTGATTATAAAGTAAATAAAATTGTAAAGGCGTGGAAATTATTTACTTTATAAAGAAATTTTAAATTCAACTGTTTTAGTTTATATACTGTTGAATATCCAAACCATTTAAGTTTTGAAAGTTAGGGTTTTAAAACTATGGATGTCAAAGTATTATGTGGAAAGTTAAATTTCAAATATTTGGTTTCGAGGTATTATAAATCTTTAAAGTGGCATGATTTTTGAAAAGAAATTTATTTGAAATAAAATGATATCATATTTTTTTGGGTTTTAAAAGGAAATGATATCGTATTTATGGGTTTTGAAATGGATAGTTATATTCTGGTTTTGAAAGCATAATTATTTTTAAATGACCGCGGTGTTATAATAACATTTGGTTGTTGAAGAGACCGGGATCGGAAGTTGTCATACTCTCTGCCAACTTCGAAAACCACTTTAACAACCGTGTACGCAGTGGAGATTCCAAAATGGAGTAGGTTGGTGGCGGCATTTCCTTTAAGATAAATACGTGGACCCGACTCCCGTGAGTTGGCATAAGGTGGCTAAAACAGGAGCGATTCTCGGGCCAAGGGAGTTAGCGCCCTTTATCGGACACTCCTCTTCGATACTACTCTGACTTTGGATTGATTCGGTGACACCTTCACTTTTGATTTTAGGGGGAGTTTGTTCGAGGTGGGCGGTAGCTGCGGCTATGCGTTACCACCAGACCGGATGCGTAATTGGTATATCTACCTTGGCATTGCCTAGTTGTGCCGTGTCACCTACCCTATCGCGCCTTATACGATTTTGGTTTTGTACCATACCTATGGAGTGCCCTCTGACGACGCCAAATACGGGGGAGATTACGGTACTGTATAGACTATGGGAATATATTATGTGTTAAGGTGGAAAATGTAAAGCCTTAACGCTATTTAAAAGTTAGTTTATATTACAATTAGACACTATTATAATAGCGAAATATACTACATAGTAAATAGTTTAACGGATCCTTAGGAGATGTAAATCCCGAGCATCTCTTGAGTTACTGCACTTACATTCATTTTTATTAATTTAACTTACATAAGATCTTTTAGTTCTGACTCGAGTGTTTTGTCTTTTCAATTCGCTCGGGTCAGTCTGAGCGTTTCAGGATTTGAAGATTTTTCTGGAGAAAGAAGACGAAGATTTCATTACTATTATTATTATATATTATATGGTTCCACTATACTGTATTCCGCTGCATTAATATTATTGGTGTGTGAACTCTGATATTTATTGTATAAAGAAGAATCAAATGTTTGTAAACAGTTTTATGAACTGTATATTTATTATTATATTTTATCCTTCCGCTGTGAGATTCTGTTTTGTTTTATTCTTTCTCGTTTTTCTTATTTACCACATAACAATCCGCCCTTCCGTATGGTTTGAATTGGCACGTGTGTCGATTTAAAGCGTGCGAAAAGGCGGGATGTTACATCTGGTATCAGAGCCAGGTTTAGCGATAAACCTTAGCTTTGTGGGGTCTGACTCTTTATCAATCGGGTAGAAACACCCTATGGGAGTCGCTGAGTGTATATATATGAGAGAACGTATTTGTTAGTGTTATAAAAGGGTTTTAATATTGTGTTAATCTGTTCCGTTTTGTATTTATAAATTCCGGTTGATGCATGGGACGCTGTGACATTATTAGGGATTTCTAAACACTTAATAGGACAGACCGACATAATGTTTGTTTTAATATAGGTGAATGAAATAATTTTGCTTATTATATTTTCTATATATAAAATAAGGTTTTTTTTATAAATAAGATATATATTTGGTTTCAATATATTGGTTGTGAGGTAATAAAATTTATAAATAATAGATGAAATTAGATGGAAAATAAAATTGGAAATTTAGAACTTAAGTTCCGGGGTTTTGGAAATTCTTTCAATTGATTTTGGAATGTAATAATAATACTATTAGAAGTATTTTCTGATATAAATATTTCAATATAATTTGAAAGAATTGTTTAAAAAGAAATTTTGAAAAGAAATAAGTTATGTACTTCTCTCTCTGTCGCTGGAAAATAATTTCGGTGATGAGTGCACGCATCATCAACTTTCATTTTCGAGTTTCGAAGTGGGAAGGCCACTGTGGTAGTTTTACTACAGTTTTATTTTGATAAATAAAAGTGAATTTTTAATTTGTTTTAAATATAATTGGGTTTATAAGTTGTAAGTATATATATTTACCTATTATTTTTAAAATAATTTGAAATTTAACCCGGTATTTAGTTCTTAAGTTTCCACAAATAAATAGTTTCAATTATTCTAGTGAAATGGAATCTAAGTAATTAATAATTGAAACCCTAAATGAAATAAGAGGTTTAATGCTAGGTTATTAATGGTATTAAATTAAATTTAAAACTGTAACCTATGAATAAAGGATTATTATTGATCAGTAAATTTATTAAAGAAATAAAAGAAACTTGTATGATTTTGATTACATTCTTAAAAACATATATATAACTTACCAAATATTTAAAAGTTGAAATGTTTAATAAGAAAATGTAATGGAAATTATACAAGTAAAAGTATGTGATGAAGGTGTTCAATAAATTGCTTTTATTCATAAGAAGTGATGATATCAGGATAAGTTAAGTTATAATTGAAATTTTACTATTAGTAAATATAATAAAAGGTAAGTATTACAAATAGATGATTATAAACTTAAGTAAACGAAATGAAAATGCTAAGAAATTGAATGTGACATGAATAGTATTGATAAATGAATGTAAATAAAAAAGGTCATGCTATAATAAATGAATGAATAATTATAACGAAATAAAAGGAACTGGCATGACTTGAGTTAATGGAACTGAATAATTGTAAGTAATAAGTAAAAATAAATGAAGTAAACATTTAATGAGTAAATGCTAATTTAAAAGATAAATCACTGTATAAATAAAAAGAAAATCAAACGACAAAGGTATGAAAGGAAATTAATAATAAGTTAAATTGATTGTTGTTTGGATTTGTTATTGTTTAGTTGATGGTGTTTGGGCAAGGATACTTTAAAATTGGATTAGGATAAATGAATAATCTATTTAGTTTTATCTAAGATTGTTGAGTAAATGATGCGCTAGTAGTTTATTCTTCATTCCGTGCAATTTAAAAGTTTTGAACCCGAACAACTATTTGTTTGTTTGATTGAATGGTTGTTTTGTATTGTGTATGTTGTTTGTTGAAATTGATGGTTGTTGTATTGAATTGTTGTTAGTGATTGAAACTACCTAAATATTTCATTTTTATAAATTGTTAACCCATTGGATTATATAAGTAAAATGCAGGTTATGGAAGCAATTGCTACTGCTTTTGGTTCCATAAAACAAGCGTTATTGCCCGACAAATAGGAACGTTTTTGGATTATGGGTTTTAGCGTTATTATTTTATTTCTTTTCCCATGTTGGGATACATACTATTTTGAAAATATATGATACATATTGTTATAATTAATATTTTATTTTTCTCCCGAGCCTCGCCGTACAAAGGAGACTCTGCCAAAATTTTCCGTAAATTTTGGACTTAGAAAATATTTTGAAAATGTTTTCCAAACTTTATTAGTTTGAGTATAAAAAGAAAAATTTAATGATTATAAATTAGTATATTTTATCTAAATTAATTTTGTAAATTTATTTGTTTATAAATTTAATATTTAATATGATATTGATTTCTTAACTCTTCTTTTCCCTTCTTTTTCCTTTTCGGGGACGAAAAGTTTTGAATGGGGGAGAGTGTAACGACCCGTAATTTTCGTTAATTAAATTTGTCATTTTAATAAGATTTACGTAAATTTAATTTAGAAGAAATAAAGATTTTATAATTAATAATGAAGCTAATGCTGGGAATGAAATGAAGCCATGGGAATATAAGGCTAAGTATTTACAGTTGAAACAAGATGACGAATAAATTGAAGTGATGTAAATTGTTATACTAGGCTAAGAGTTGCATATAAGAGAACAAAGGTAAGTAGTAAATTTAGTTAATAAACTAATAATATTAAATAGTAAATTGAATTAAATCAATGTTCGGTACAAATTGAAATATTGTTTGGAATGAAAGCTTATAAATTATAAGCATTTAATTTACAAATGAAATCAGTGTATTAATTTAGTTGTAACTGAATGTAAATTAATGACATTATGTAATAATTGATAAATGATGGCATTCATGAATGAAATAAGATTTTTAAGTGATAAAGGAATAATTGAAATAAACATTTACCAATGAAATAGATATTGATTTATATAGACTTAATAAAAGAGTTGAATTGAATCAATCTATTTAGTTGAAACTAATTAATTGGTATGAAAATTATAAATGGGTTTATAGTAAGAAATTATACTACCGTGAATTGGAATTAAGATGAAATTGAAAAATTCAAGTATGTGATGCAAATATATCATATATAGCAGTGGAATAAAAAAATTAGTGTTATTATAACCTGGTTGGTAAGTAACAAACTTATAACTGAATTTAAAAGAAAATAGGTGACAATGAATATAGATTGTTCATTTATTTGATGTGTTAAATAAATTTTGGTATTCAATCGCAAGAAATATAAATAATTAATTGAAACTGTTGTAAGGTCAAAATTTATTGCATATAATAAATTGGGGGATAGATTTCATTAAAGGTAATTTATTTATTATGTTAATGTAAATTAAAATAATTAGAGGTATGTAAATGATGATTAATACCATGTTTGGAAGTTGTAATTTAGAGGATATAAGAATTAGAAATTGAATTTTGAGTTATTTGCAATACAAATAAAGAAAATGTTACGTTATTGCTAACTGAAGGAATCATTAATTAATTGAATGAAAGTTAAATCAGTGGAATTAATGGAGATTAATTTACGCTAGTTATTTAGGGTAGTGACTAAATTTGGTAATCCATTTGCAATTAATGACAATAGTGTTGATATAAGATAATAAGTTAAATGCCAATGCAATATCAATTAATGGATTGAATGTGATTACGAAATTGGAATTAGATAAATGCAGTAACTAATTCAGGGAAAATAAAATTTATGGAACAAATGTTAAGATCTAAACTGATGATAATTAATAATTGAAGGTAATGTAAATTCCATTTATAATATGACTATTGGTAAATGAAAAGATTGTAAATCAAGATTTGTTTATTTATTTGAATTTTATGAAATTGAAGATTTATATTGATTAATCTTTAATAAATTTACATTTAAAAATTGTTAAATCATTGTAAATGTTTGAGAATTATGAAGTGATAAAGATTTCAAATTTCAGAATTTTAACGCGAAATTTGATTTAATTAATTTATTTTAAATTTATTTAATTAATGGAAAAATAGCCATTTCGGCCACTAACTCGGATTTTGACAAAACAAGTTTCATCGGATCCGTAACGGTGAATTGTAATAGTGCTTCAAGTTTCATAGCGATCGGACTTGTCGTTTGATCGTACGGACTCGAAATGCCTTAAAATTTATGCAATTGAAATCAATTTGGAAAATATTGTTTTCAGCATAACTTCTGCATACGATTGAATTTGGATGTGAAACCTGTTCCATTGCATTTAAAATATTTTAAAACATCTATTTTGATATATGGGTTGACTTTCGTTCTAGAGTAGAAATGGGCTTTTCGGGCCATTTAGCGTTCAGCGCGTATACCAATCCGATCCATCTATTTTTTTTCAGCCTTGTCTATATGTAACCCGTTATAAACCCTGGCCACTCCTTATTTTTGTTTGTCTATACGTACATCTCCTTCTCAACGCCCCATTCCAATGGCAGAAAAGACCTAATTCCCAAATTCCAAAAATTTATTTCAATTAAAAAAAAAACGGATCTGCAGCCACTTCGAGTCACGCTTCAAGTTTCAGAGGCAAAAACGCTGTATCTACTTCGGGTCAGGAAGAAAATGACACGGGTCACTCCGGGTCGTTTTGACAAAAACTCCAAGCAAGCACCGGGGATTTGAGGCGGCGCACCGAAGTCGAACCCGAAGTTGACACAGGACCGGAATTTTTCAATTTTCATAACTTTTGCGTACGAGCTCGGATTCACGCGTGGTTTATTTTGCTGGTCGGAATTCCAGACATTTTGGCGTTGGTTTGGACAGATTTGAAGACTATCAAATTTTTGGGTTTAAAGTGAATTTAGATTCAATTTAAATTCAAAAAGTGAGTGTTTTAGCCCACTCACAACTTCTAAGTTATCTTATGTTTGTTAAATTGATTTAAGATATGAGTAGAAATTTATTTATGACTGTTTTGCATATTTTATTCATCATCTCAGTTAATTCGCATTTATTTAATTTAACTGTTAATTAATTTTATTATTGCATATAAATTGACAGTTAAAATTTATTTATTTTGCATATAAACTGCTAGTTAAACAGTTATTTATTTATTTATTTTTAATATAAACTGTTCGTTGATACCTGATATGTTTTATATGCTCTATTGATGTTTGTTTAAATTGACGATGATTGAAATAAAATTGGTTGATGATTGATATTGGGTGAATGGATGATGTGTTCCATATTATATAAACTACAAGTTATTATACATTCTCATTTCATTCGGGATTGCGGTTTGAAATGATATATAACCGCATTTTTATTTTTAAATTGCGGATTGAAATGATAAATATCCGTATCACTTGACCATAGGATAGAAAATTATATACAGGCACCACGGTATATATATAAAATTATTTTTGAAATGATTTCTATGGTTTGGATAGGATATGGTTAAATAAATATTAATTTTGATCTTATGTAAAGACCCGAAAATCCATACTCCTTTGAGCTGGCAACATTCCACAACCATCCAACCAAAGGGGAACAAACTTCCGAGTCTTTAGGGTTTAAGAAGAAGAAAGAGGTAGAAGAAGAGAGAAAAAGAGAGAAACAGAACAACAAAACAGAAAGAACAACAGAACAATATCAGAATCTCACAATCGCAGCGGAACAACATATAATAGATAAATGAATGATCATTAAAAAAAAGAACTATACATTTTATACATATACATCACATTACATTCATTTCATCATCAGAGTGTACAACAAACAACAACAAACAGCGGAAAAGAAATACTATATACAATATAATATACTATGCCATCCAGCTCGCCTCCAGATATCTGTAGCAACACCTGAATCCAGAATGACCTGATAACCTAACTCTAGACTGCCCGTGTGGAAATTTGTGGGCACCCAGAGTTTAGGAAGGGGACAATAAACTCCAGGTCAGTCATGTGACTGGTGTGAGAACTAAAACAGTTATTTATCTTTAAAACAAAGAAAAAGATAATTTTAAAAGAAAATTCGCAATGCTTTTTGAAAATGAAACTACCATAAGGTCTCCCGCTACACACACAATGCAAACGCAGACTTGGAGGAGGTTTCTCCTTATGATAGTCAATGATGCTTGATACGCATTAAAAAGAACATTTGATATTATTACTAGTGCATAGTGTAGGCAACATTCATTTCGAAAATAGAATATAAATCTTAGCCAACATACGACCATTATCGTATGCCTACTATAGCTACCATCTAAACAGTGGTGACCACCATAAGTAAATGGCAAGTTCTACAACTAAAACCGTACAAGATGCGTATTGGAGTTTGGATTTCCAACAAATGGTCAGGCCAAGGAACTTCCCATTGCAACATGGAAACGCCTCTGGAATGACGTCCCGAGAACCTAACCGGATCTCTGCCAACACAAGGCCGGGTTAACCCTAACTGGGTAACAACTGACACGAATATGTCATTCCCCGATCGTAACCGATCTATATCCGAGGATCCCCGATTTCCAACAACCACAAAGTAATAAATTTGCAGTAACCACATAGGTTAAGTATCTGGGCTCCATACCATGATACCACCTCTATCCAGAAGGAATGACATACACTAAAGGGGCGCTACCCCCTAATAACCTTGCTGCATCTTTCCTGTTTTGACCATTTCCGGGGTGTGAGGCTTGATGAAGTCTCGTCCACAGAGCCACGCTTTACAAAAGCAGTGCTTTGGGTCAACAAATGATCAAAGCAATGATCATCAAGATAAACGATCAAATAAATGATCCTATCACAAATGATCATTCAACGATCATTTCACAGCAACACTCAGCATGCCACATTACCAATTCGGGAATGTATCACTAGTAACCATCAACTATATAACCTCTGAGCTCGTACGTCTCAGAGAAGGGTGTTAAGCTAAGAGAATAAATTCTCCGCCACCAACAGAAATATATTTGATAGAAACCAGCTTTACATCTCAAATTGTAACGTCAGACATACAATCCATACAAGTCTGTTTCGGGATCGAACAGAACCGAAGGCACTTCCAAAGAAGCCCTTGCAAATCCGGATATTCACTAATCACGTCCGGACATCCCGTCACTAAGGGTGATAAAACCTCTATATCGGAGATCAGCCGATGCAGAGTAACTCGACAGTAATCCATCCGTTTTCACAAATATCGGGTCTTCAACACCGGTCTTCAAATGCAATTCATAACGACGTATCATTATTCGGAGTGGGTTATACGACCCCATGGTCCTTTCCCGGTTAACCCGAATAGTGAGCGCTTATTTAAAAATAAGTGTGGCATCTAAATTCAAGCAATCACAACAAATACCTATTTAAAGGTAAATATTGATAGTCGGTTATTTAACTATCAATAAAGATGCGCAACATCATCAGATTCCAAATAATTTCCCAAATTATTTATTTTCCCAAAAATATCTTTACAAGATATAAATTTTTCCACACTTCGAAAATAACCAATGTTTATTTTGAAACCAATTTTCCCTTTCCATTTATAAATTCCATAGTGAATTTATATTTCAAAATATCTACTGATCTACATTTTTCAATAGATTTCCAATATTCAATTCCAATTTATCTTCAAGAAGATAAATTCTTAAAAACATTCCATTTCATATTGGAAAAGCATTTCCATACTTATTTAATAAGTAATTCACTAAATCTTATTTATTTTCAACAATTTGAAAATATTCAATATACTTAACCCATAGTTAAGTATATATTTCATTCTTTAAGGAAAACGTTCTTTTATTCACATTTATTTGGGTCAAAACGAATGTTGCGTAAAACATCGTTACGACAACCCAAAATCACTAGTATAGGGATTCAAAATTTAAAATAGATATATATATAAATCCCAATACTATACAAAGATATTTCCTTTCGGAATCCATTTACTATAACAACAGTGTTATAATCCATCATTTTCTTATTTTCTCGAAAACGTCTATTTCAACAATAAATGTTGAAATCTATGTTTTCATTTCCTTCTATTTCTCGAAAACACCTATTTCAACAATGAATGTTGAAATCTATGTATTCGATACTTAATGCATTTTAAAACACCTTTAAATCATTTTAAATTCCATTTAAAACATTCCTTTCCCAAAATATATCCATTTTCTTTAATAATATATTTACTGTTCAAAATCGTGAATATATTTTCTTTAATAAATTTCAATATTAAATTTATCAAATTCAATTGATTTCGAATTTATAAACAATGTTTATAAATTCCATTCCTATTTTATAACTTCGATTTATAATTTTCCTTTATCAATCCAATTCAATTTATATAACTTAATTTTATACCAAAAGTCTATATTATAAGCTAAACACTTATAATATCATTTATTTACGAAGTCGTAGTTTTTAAAACTTCACAAATTATAAATCTTGTTACTTATAAGATTCCGCTTATATTTTATGACAATTTCTATGAACATCCCGTTTAAATGCCCAAAATTCAGTTTTATAAGCTAATTACTTATAAATCTTTTATTTTCAACATCTATTCATTTTATAATACTTATAACACTCGTTTTATAATTCCAATATTTTAAATTCATAAATATCAAATCTTTTTCTTTATATAAACCGTTTATAATAATAATTCAAAAATCTCAATTTAAGCCATTTCATAAATTTATTAACTACTTATCTCAAAAATAACATTTCGGTTATATTTTCCAAAAATCCTGAATTCTATAACATTAAAAATTGAAAATTTTAAATTTATCTAAAATGAATCAATTCAAAATTTAAATAAAAACATATACTTGAAAAATCAATTTAAAAATCCTTTTTTAAAAGTAAAAATCGTTATTTTTAACTTTAAAAATGAATCCGATGATGCAACAGCATCCAATAGCCAATCACAGCAACAAATATCATATATCAATATGATAATCACAATTCACACAATATCTATAATCAAATAAATATTTGTGAGGAATCCAGTTGGATCCCTCCAACCTGTTTCCCTGCATCCACAGACGTTAGCACAATACCAATTCCACTTCGAGGTGGAATATCGCGGTATATGAGATTTATAAAATATATATCCGCTTAATAGGCGGCGCAATAGGGTCTCATCCGCTATACAATGCGGGAAATCAATCAATTGCAATATATACGTATGCCAATATATATATATTGTTATATATAGATACATATCCTACTATATCTAATATCACGATCAAACAACAATCCATCAATCAACAAATTTTAAATATAACTATTTAAAATTTAAATACCCTTTTGAGTGAGAAGTTCTCACCTTAGCTATTATTTGCAATCCATTTTCCAATTCCAGCTTGATTCCCTTGATTTATACCTTGTATAAATGTTTTACACAATTTATTAATATTCGGATCAATCGAATAAATTAAATTTCATTTGTTAAGTGTAAATTTCCCAGTGGTTTTATTTTGAACAAATTTCCCTTTTAATAAATTTTGTTTAACTTAAAAGTTTAATTTTAAACAAATGATTTCACGTTTAAATAAAATATTTTTACCATTTAAAATGATGAAATATGCTTATCAAACAAATCAGTCACCATATATACATATTTATGCTTTCTTAATCTATCATATAAAATTAAATAGATTAATCAACTAATAATTTAGTTAAACCAAATTTTCCTTTATAATTCCTTTTTTATTTGCTAATTAATTTAGATAAGTTTATATACTTTCTGCATATAATCTTCCTACCTACCTAAATAAAATTAAATTAAAATAGGCATGATAAACATTTTCCATTTCACAAATGGATATTTTCTTCACTGTAACATATATATTAAATTGAAGTAAATTGTCTATCTATCTTACTGTTAAATTTAAAACAATATTTTTTTTCCTAGTTAAAACCTGAGAACATTTAAATTTAAAATGCTCAAAATAATAAAACTACCTCACTGCTTGCATACGAACCCACGGCCACCCACACGCACGCGAGTGACAGCCACCATCATACCACGAGTCGCCGCCGCCTCGAACCCCTTGCCGAGTCGCGAACCCCAATTGCCTGCTGCGGTCAACCCCACTGCTATTGTCTCGTTCGCTCCTCCCAGTCGTAGCCGCCTTCACCTCGGCTCGATCAATCTTCGATTCGCCGCTCCAGCCTCTAATAGCCGCCATGACGCCTCACGCGCCCGAACTTCCATGGCACCGCGCTCGAGTTTTCCCCCACAATCGAACAACGTCGACGCCACCGAAGCCCTAGCCTGCACTGCCTCCACCTCGCTGCCCAACTTCTCGCGAGCGTAAGCGCGATTTAGCCTCCTACCCCATCATGATTTTCAATTCGAGCGATCTCTTTTTATTTTTATTTTTATTTTCTTCGCGTTCAAATGAATTCGAACGACCTGCTATTGAATCGAGAGCGGCCATTGTTTTTAAGTTTGAACGAAATAAAATGTGTTCGTTTGTTTTGTTTTGTTTTTTCTTCTGAACTTGTGTGATTTTTACAGAGAGATGAGAAACAAGAGTACGTGATGGTTCAGGAAATAGGTCTGCTTAAAGAAAGGAGGGTGGCTGATGTTGACAAATGGGTATATTTAAATTCAAATTAAATTTGATTCAAATTTAAATGCGTTTACTCAACGTGTGTCCACATATAAACTCCAAATGCTACGAAATTTGAAACCCGACAATAATTCAATATTCCGGACTCAATGGAACTGGTTTCGTCGAATTCCGAGACTGTGCCTCGGAAGGCTATTTTTAAATTCAATTTAAACGATATAAATTCAAAACCGAACAATTCACTATAAATTTCAAATCTGAAGCATCTATAATCTTCAGTATTATCAATATGAATTTTAAAAACCTTTGAAATATTTTTAATCAACTCAAAACTGAAGATTCAAATTTTTTTATTCACTTTAAATAGATTAAATTTTTATAATTTAATCGCCAATTTCAAAGTTATATTGAAAATTCAAGTCAAACCATCATTCAAATATTTAAAATCAATTAAATATTTTCAATTTAAATTGTTCAAAATTCTGGGTCGTTACAATCTTCCCCCCTTAAAAGAATTTCGTCCTGAAATTACAAGTTAGGAAGAAATGGTCCTTAACTGGTTTACTATTTTCCACAATTCAAATAGTTTTATCAACTTACTAACCTAAATCTTTTTATTAAAGATCCATTATTATTTCAACTAGTTTTCCAACTTCAATTATAGGTTTTAAACAACATTGTTTCTTAACAATTCAAATTTAAATTCAAATTCAAATTTTAAAATTTCAAAATTTTCTCATAAATTTTCTAACACCCTAAATTTTCGAAAAATTTCGCCAGCGTCTCCTTTGCGCGGCTCGATCGGTACGACTACAAAATGGCACCATGGCCCCTCAGAATCAAAAAGAAAAGAGAAAGCCAAGTGGCTGGAGAAGAAAATCATCAAATCTCATACTAAATTTAAATACGTACCTTTTCGTCGAGCAATTCAATTTTGTCTTTGAAATCGAAATTCCGATTCCATTTCTTTTAATACACCTGTATAACCTGCTAGTAATAGTATCTAATTCCAACATTCAAATCATTTTGCACATTCCATTTCAAAATTTTCAATATATACTACTTATACCATCTTTAGCTTTACTATTGAAGTTACATATCCAATTTCATTCATTTTCAATCAATTTTGCATTTCAATTTCATTTGCAATTCCTAAAGTTTCAATTCATCTTTAGTTGCTTACGACCAATTCATATGCCATTGTCCATTTAATTCAATAGTTTACAATTCATTTTCTTCATTCTATTCATTTCTAAGCAAAACGAATTCATATTCATTCTAGTTTATAATTAATTTAAATTGATACCATTTCAATTCATCTTAGTTTTCCAATTGATTATATTCAATTTTATTTACATTCCATATTCATATTCATTCCATTTGAAATTATTTCACAAATTAATAAATTATCAAGTTAATTTACTTGAATTCAATCCACTTTATTTTATTTTATTTCCAAGTTTGGATTTTATTCAACATGATTCAAATCTCATTTCATTTGTTACTTCAGTTGTTCATTTATTTACAAATGTTACTTCATTTGTTCATTTATTTACAAACACAATTTAATTTCAATTCACCTTCATTTACTTGCAATTGTAATTTTATTCATTCATTCACAATTTATTTCCATAATTCAATACTCAATTCCAATTCATTTTAATTACTCCAAATTTATTTTCAACTTAATAATATTCCATAAATATTTTTATATAGCATTCCAGAGTCTTTTTAACCTTTCAAAACCATTGTTGAAAACAATTCAAATTATTCTTTGAATTTCAAAACCAAACCCAAATTTTCCAAACATCTTTCGTTTAAAACAATTGGCAGCAATTCCTCTTTTGGAAACCCGAAAATGAACACCGATGATGTCGCGATCACCATCGGAATTATTTTCCAGCGACCGACAAGAGTTTAGAGCTTTTCATTCCTTCAAAACAATTTTCCAAAAACCTTTGAAAATCATTTTCAAATCAAAAAGGAATTTAATTCCTAAAATTTCCAAATTTTTTCAAAAACATTTCCAAAAACTTCCCTGGAATTCTATTTCTAATTATAAATCACATTTATAATTTACATTCTCAAATTTCATTTGTATATGGATTTCATTTTCTTATCTTTATCTCAATTTTCATATAACACTGATTTCAATTCTATTTCAATTTCAATGGTAATAATAAATATTATCAATTCCTAACAACCAAGCAACCATACACTATAATAATTCACAGAAAATCATTTTCTTTTATATACAAAAATAGTTTTGGGCAAATTATTTCATTTACCCAATTTTAAAACAATATTGTGTCGAACTGTTCTATTCAAGTGTTTAGAAACCCCTTCGATTCAGTTTCGAGGCTGCGCCGACGAAGGTTCATATACCACTCAACAAACCAATCATCACAATATAAAACAATTTCATATTCACTAACAAATACGCACTCATATCTATTATTATACTCAACTCATTCTAGTGTACTGCTGACTCTATCTCTAATGAGTAACACCCAACAGAGCCATGGTTGTCGCTTAACCATATGCTCTGATACCACTTGTAAAGACCCGAAAATCCGTACTCCTTTGAGCTGACAACATCCCACAACCATCCAACCAAAGGGGAACAAACTTCCGAATCTTTAGGGTTTAAGAAGAAGAAAGAGGTAGAAGAAGAGAGAAAAAGAGAGAAACAGAACAACAAAACAGAAAGAACAACAGAACAATATCAGAATCTCACAATCGCAGCGGAACAACATATAATAGATAAATGAATAATCTTTAAAAAAAAAAAGAACTATACATTTTATACATATACATCACATTACATTCATTTCATCATCAGAGTGTACAACAAACAACAACAAACAGCGGAAAAGAAATACTATATACAATATAATATACTATGCCATCCAGCTCGCCTCCAGATATCTGTAGCAACACCTGAATCCAGAATGACCTGATAACCTAACTCTAGACTGCCCGTGTGGAAATTTGTGGGCACCCAGAGTTTAGGAAGGGGACAATAAACTCCAGGTCAGTCATGTGACTGGTGTGAGAACTAAAACAGTTATTTATCTTTAAAACAAAGAATAAGATAATTTTAAAAGAAAATTCGCAATGCTTTTTGAAAATGAAACTACCATAAGGTCTCCCGCCACACACACAATGCAAACGCAGACTTGGAGGAGGTTTCTCCTTATGATAGTCAAAGATGCTTGATACGCATTAAAAAGAACATTTGATATTATTACTAGTGCATAGTGTAGGCAAAATTCATTTCGAAAATAGAATATAAATCTTAGCCAACATACGACCATTATCGTATGCCTACTATAGCTACCATCTAAACAGTGGTGACCACCATAAGTAAATGGCAGGTTCTACAACTAAAACCGTACAAGATGCGTATTGGAGTTTGGATTTCCAACAAATGGTCAGGCCAAGGAACTTTCCATTGCCACATGGAAACGCCTCTGGAATGACGTCCCGAGAACCTAACCGGATCTCTGCCAACACAAGGCCGGGTTACCCCTAACTGGGTAACAACCGACACGAATATGTCATTCCCCGATCGTAACCGATCTATATCCGAGGATCCCCGATTTCCAACAACCACAAAGTAATAAATTTACAGTAACCACATAGGTTAAGTATCTGGGCTCCATACCATGATACCACCTCTATCCAGAAGGAATGACATACACTAAAGGGGCGCTAACCCCTAATAACCTTGCTGCATCTTTCCTGTTTTGACCATTTCCGGGGTGTGAGGCTCGATGAAGTCTCGTCCACAAAGCCACGCTTTACAAAAGCAGTGCTTTGGGTCAACAAATGATCAAAGCAATGATCATCAAGATAAACGATCAAACAAATGATCCTATCACAAATGATCATTCAACGATCATTTCACAGCAACACTCAGCATGCCACATTACCAATTCGGGAATGTATCACTAGTAACCATCAACTATATAACCTCTGAGCTCGTACGTCTCAGAGAAGGGTGTTAAGCTAAGAGAATAAATTCTCCGCCACCAACAGAAATATATTTGATAGAAACCAGCTTTACATCTCAAATTGTAACGTCAGACATACAATCCATACAAGTCTGTTTCGGGATCGAACAGAACCGAAGGCACTTCCAAAGAAGCCCTTGCAAATCCGGATATTCACTAATTACGTCCGGACATCCCGTCACTAAGGGTGATAAAACCTCTATATCGGAGATCAGCCGATGCAGAGTAACTCGACGGTAATCCATCCGTTTTCACAAATATCCGGTCTTCAACACCGGTCTTCAAATGCAATTCATAACGATGTATCACTATTCGGAGTGGGTTATACGACCCCATGGTCCTTTCCCGGTTAACCCGAATAGTGAGCGCTTATTTAAAAATAAGTGTGGCATCCAAATTCAAGCAATCACAACAAATACCTATTTAAAGGTAAATATTGATAGTCGGTTATTTAACTATCAATAAAGATGCGCAACATCATCAGATTCCAAATAATTTCCCAAATTATTTATTTTCCCAAAAATATCTTTACAAGATATAAATTTTTCCTCACTTCGAAAATAACCAATGTTTATTTTGAAACCAATTTTCCCTTTCCATTTATAAATTCCATAGTGAATTTATATTTCAAAATATCTACTGATCTACATTTTTCAATAGATTTCCAATATTCAATTCCAATTTATCTTCAAGACGATAAATTCTTAAAAACATTCCATTTCATATTGGAAAAGCATTTCCATACTTATTTAATAAGTAATTCATTAAATCTTATTTATTTTCAACAATTTGAAAATATTCAATATACTTAACCCATAGTTAAGTATATTTTTCATTCTTTAAGGAAAACGTTCTTTTATTCACATTTATTTGGGTCAAAACGAATGTTGCGTAAAACATCGTTACGACAACCCAAAATCACTAGTATAGGGATTCAAAATTTAAAATAGATATATATATAAATCCCAATACTATACAAAGATATTTCCTTTCGGAATCCATTTACTATAACAACAGTGTTATAGTCCATCATTTCCTTATTTTCTCGAAAACGTCTATTTCAACAATAAATGTTGAAATCTATGTTTTCATTTCCTTCTATTTCTCGAAAACACCTATTTCAACAATGAATGTTGAAATCTATGTATTCGATAATTAATGCATTTTAAAACACCTTTAAATCGTTTTAAATTCCATTTAAAACATTCCTTTCCCAAAATATATCCATTTTCTTTAATAATATATTTACTGTTCAAAATCGTGAATATATTTTCTTTAATAAATTTCAATATTAAATTTATCAAATTCAATTGATTTCGAATTTATAAACAATGTTTACAAATTCCATTCCTATTTTATAACTTCGATTTATAATTTTCCTTTATCAATCCAATTCAATTTATATAACTTAATTTTATACCAAAAGTCTATATTATAAGCTAAACACTTATAATATCATTTATTTACGAAGTCGTTCTTTTTAAAACTTCACAAATTATGAATCTTGTTACTTATAAGATTCTGCTTATATTTTATAACAATTTCTATGAACATCCCGTTTAAATGCCCAAAATTCAGTTTTATAAGCTAATCACTTATAAATCTTTTATTTTCAACATCTATTCATTTTATAATACTTATAACACTCGATTTATAATTCCAATATTTTAAATTCATAAATATCAAATCTTTTTCTTTATATAAACCGTTTATAATAATAATTCAAAAATCTCAATTTAAGCCATTTCATAAATTTATTAACTACTTATCTCAAAAATAACATTCCGGTTATATTTTCCAAAAATCCTGAATTCTATAACTTTAAAAATTAAAATTTTTAAATTTATCTAAAATGAATCAATTCAAAATTTAAATAAAAACATATACTTGAAAAATCAATTTAAAAATCCTTTTTTAAAAATAAAAATCGTTATTTTTAACTTTAAAAATGAATCCGATGATGCAACAGCATCCAATAGCCAATCACAGCAACAAATATCATATATCAATATGATAATCACAATTCACACAATATCTATAATCAAATAAATATTTGTGAGGAATCCAGTTGGATCCCTCCAACCTGTTTCCCTGCATCCACAGACGTTAGCACAATACCAATTCCACTTCGAGGTGGAATATCGCGGTATATGGGATTTATAAAATATATATCCGCTTAATAGGCGGCGCAATAGGGTCTCATCCGCTATACAATGCGGGAAATCAATCAATTGCAATATATACGTATGCCAATATATATATATTGCTATATATAAATATATATCCTACTATATCTAATATCACAATCAAACAACAATCCATCAATCAACAAATTTTAAATATAACTATTTAAAATTTAAATACCCTTTTGAGTGAGAAGTTCTCACCTTAGCTATTATTTGCAATCCATTTTCCAATTCCGGCTTGATTCCCTTGATTTATACCTTGTATAAATGTTTTACACAATTTATTAATATTCGGATCAATCGAATAAATTAAATTTCATTTGTTAAGTGTAAATTACCCAGTGGTTTTATTTTGAACAAATTTCCCTTTTAATAAATTTTATTTAACTTAAAAGTTTAATTTTAAACAAATGATTTCCCGTTTAAATAAAATATTTTTACCATTTAAAATGATGAAATATGCTTATCAAACAAATCAGTCACCATATATACATATTTATGCTTTCTTAATCTATCATATAAAATTTAATAGATTAATCAACTAATAATTTAGTTAAACCAAATTTTCCTTTACAATTCCTTTTTTAGTAGCTAAATAATTTAGATAAGTTTATATACTTTCTGCATATAATCTTCCTACCTACCTAAATAAAATTAAATTAAAATAGGCATGATAAACATTTTCCTTTTCACAAATGGATATTTTCTTCACTGTAACATATATATTAAATTGAAGTAAATTGTCTATCTATCTTACTGTTAAATTTAAAACAATATTTTTTTTCCCAGTTAAAACCTGAGAACATTTAAATTTAAAATGCTCAAAATAATAAAACTACCTCACTGCTTGCATACGAACCCACGGCCACCCACACGCACGCGAGTGACAGCCACCATCATACCACGAGTCGCCGCCACCTCGAACCCCTTGCCAAGTCGCGAACCCCAATTGCCTGCTGCGGTCAACCCCACTGCTATTGTCTCGCTCGCTCCTCCCAGTCGTAGCCGCCTTCACCTCGGCTCGATCAATCTTCGATTCGCCGCTCCAGCCTCCAATAGCCGCCGTGACGCCTCACGCACCCGAACTTCCATGGCACCGCGCTCGAGTTTTCCCCCACAATCGAACAACGTCGACTCCACCGAAGCCCTAGCCTGCACTGCCTCCACCTCGCTGCCCAACTTCTCGCGAGCGCAAGCGCGATTTAGCCTCCTCCCCCATCATGATTTTCAATTCAAGCGATCTCTTTTTATTTTTATTTTTTTTCTTCGCGTTCAAATGAATTCGAACGACCTGCTATTGAATCGAGAGCGGCCATTGTTTTTAAGTTTGAACGAAATAAAATTTGTTCGTTTGTTTTTTTTCTTCTTCTGAACTTGTGTGATTTTTACAGAGAGATGGGGAACAAGAGTACGTGATGGTTCAGGAAATAGGTCTGCTTAAAGAAAGTAGGGTGGCTGATGTTGACAAATGGGTATATTTAAATTCAAATTAAATTTGATTCAAATTTAAATGCGTTTACTCAACGTGTGTCCACATATAAACTCCAAATGCTACGAAATTTGAAACCCGGCAATAATTCAATATTCCGGACTCAATGGAACTGGTTTCGTCGAATTCCGAGACTGTGCCTCGGAAGGCTATTTTTAAATTCAATTTAAATGATATAAATTCAAAACCGAACAATTCACTATAAATTTCAAATCTGAAGCATCTATAATCTTCAGTATTATCAATATGAATTTTAAAAACCTTTGAAATATTTTTAATCAACTCAAAACTGAAGATCCAAATTTTTTTATTCACTTTAAATAGATTAAATTTTTATAATTTAATCGCCAATTTCAAAGTTATATTGAAAATTCAAGTCAAACCATCATTCAAATATTTAAAATCAATTAAATATTTTCAATCTAAATTGTTCAAAATTCTGGGTCGTTACATCTTATATAAAATCTTATTTTATATATACATATTGTTAAATTATTGAATTTGAGCTATGTATGAATTGGTTAAATGGAAATAAATAAGTTGAAAAATGGAGTTTGATAATTTATATTTATGATTAAGTACAGGTTTAAGATATTGTGTCTATATAGAGTTTTAAATAGTTCAAATCAATTAAGATTGGAAATTTATTTGGAATTGGGCTTATTTAAAAATTAAACTCCACAAGTTGGTGTAAACTTATTAATCTTGGAAGTTTTAAAGGTATGATATTTATAACTGGATTTTTATTCAAGATAAATTAAATGAATAATTCTAGTATAAACAAATGGAAGAAAATATTTAGTGTTAATAAATTGGGTTTTATTTTAAATGGTTATGGATCTATTATGTAAACGTTTCAAAACTAAATAATAGGACAATGAATTGTTGAATAGAAGTTCCCAACCTTAGTTTTGAAAGTTACTAAATACTCAAAGTTTGAAAATATTGAAATCGAAGTGTTTTTATTCAAACTGAAAGTGAATCTAAAGGTTATGGGTTTAGACTGAATATAAAGTAAATAAAATTGTAAAGGCATGGAAATTATTTACTATATAAAGAAATTTTAAATTCAACTGTTTTATTTTATATACTGTTGAATATCCAAACCATTTAAGTTTTGAAAGTTAGGGTTTTAAAACTATGGATGTCAAAGTATTATGTGGAAAGTTAAATTTCAAATATTTGGTTTCGAGGTATTATAAATCTTTAAAGTGGCATGCTTTTGGAAAAGAAATATATTTGAAATAAAATGATATCATATTAATTTGGGTTTTAAAAGGAAATGATATCGTATTTATGGGTTTTGAAATGGATAATTATATTCTGGTTTTGAAAGCATAATTATTTTTAAATGACCGCGGTGTTATAATAACGTTTGGTTGTTGAAGAAACCGGGATCGAAAGTTGTCATACTCTCTGCCAACTCCGAAAACCACTTTAACAACCGTGTACGCGGTGGAGATTCCAGAATGGAGTAGGTTGGTGGCGGCGTTTCCTTTAAGATAAATACGTGGACCCGACTCCCGTGAGTTGGCATAAGGTGGCTAAAACAGGAGTGATTCTCGGGCCAAGGGGGTTAGCGGCCTTTATCGGACACTCCTCTTCGATACTACTCTGACTTTGGATTGATTCGGTGGCCACCTTTACTTTTGATTTTATGGGGAGTTTGTTCGAGGTAGGCGGTAGCTGCGGCTATGTGTTACCACCAGCCCGGATGCGTAATTGGTATATCTACCCTGGCATTGCCTAGTTGTGCCGTGTCACCTACCCTATAGGGCCTTATACGATGTTGGTTTTGTACCATACCTATGGAGTGCTTTCTGACTACGCCCAGTACGGGGGAGATTAGGGTACTGTGTAGACTATGGGAATATATTATGTGTTAAGGTAGAAAATGTAAAGCCTTAACGCTATTTAAAAGTAAGTTTATTTTACAATTAGACACTATTATAGTAGCGAAATGTACTACATAGTAAATAGTTTAACGGATCCTTAGGAGATGTAAATCCCGAGCATCTCTTGAGTTATTGCACTCACATTCATTTCTGTTAATTTAACTTACATAAGGTCTTTTAGTTCTGACTCGAGTTTTTTGACTTTTCAATTCGCGCGGGTCAGTCCGAGCGTTTCAGGATTTGAAGATTTTTCTAGAGGAAGAAGATGAAGATTTCACTACTACTATTACTATATATTATATGGTTCCACTACACTGTATTCCGCTGCATTAATATTATTGGTATGTGAACTCTGATATTTATTGTATAAAGAAGAATCAAATGTTTGTAAACAGTTTTATGAACTGTATATTTATTATTATATTTTATCCTTCCGCTGTGAGATTCTGTTTTGTTTTATTCTTTCTCATTTTTCTTATTTACCATATAACAATCCGCCCTTCCATATGGTTTTGTATGGTTTGAATTGGCACGTGTGTCGATTTAAAGCGTGTGAAAAGGCGGGATGTTATCACACTCAATTGGATTATTAAAGTTTCCAAAATCCTTTGAAATCAAAGGTATCTCATAAGACCACACCACAAATAAACATGTTGGTTTTTTCCTTACGATAACCAAAATATTTCTTATCAAAATCCTCTGATATTATAATAGTGTCTAAATACAAATACTTATTCATATAGCCGAAATTGTTACCATTATTAAATTTCAGAAATACTAGGTTCTTCAATCAAAACCGTAAAGGTTACATAGGGAGAATGGATTTCCATCGATGGTAGGGCTTTTGGCGTATCGCCCGTCATAGTACATGGTCTAGATCACCTTACCGAGGATCCATCCTAATCCCGTGCTACACAAGACCGGATCTACCCCTTACTAGATAGTCCGAATAAGATCACCTTGCGGTTGGGATCAGCAACCGCCCGTACAGTCGAAATAAAGGAACATATAGACAGGGGTAACCTTACCCTAATTGGTTGTTAGCCACTTAGCCTTACGTGCGCCTCCACTATTTTAGCCATTCCCAATTTATGAGGCTCGAGGCTATGCGTTACCTTTTTAGAACACATTCACTTGAAATGCTCATCATCCTCCTACTCCTACTACATCCATTTTGGAATCACCCTCGGGATTAGTAGCTATTAGCCCTTGCACTTCACTACTCCATCTTCGACTTCGAGCTCTTATCTTCCTCACGAAAACATTTAAACCGGATCGAAGTGGTTTTCGGAAAATTAATCCCGATCCCTATCTCTTCGAAACGATCAGCGCATTGGCCAATATTAATAGTCGGTTATTTAACTATCATATGACATCCACAAACAACCATCAGGTCTTAATAATTTCCTAAATTATTTATTTATTTCAAAATATCTTCGCAAGATATATTTCCGTAGCTCAACCCTTTGAAAATAGTTTCAAATCACTTTTCCTCTCGCGGAAATAAATTCCACCCAATTTTTTTATTTCACCGAATATCACCAAGTCTTAATACTTTAGATTCTTAAATCATTTGAATCACTTTATCCAAAAATACATTTTAAAACACTTAAACTAAAAACAACTTAAAATACTTTATTTAAAATACTAGTTATGAAATTTATAATAATTTTTCATGTAAAACTTTAGCCAAAACTCAATTAAAAGTTATTCTCTAACGACCCTGAATCGACCTTCGAAAATCGGCACCGAATACATCACCCGTATTCGAATGCCGCAGATCCAAACGTTGAATCTGGTTCGTCGGAGCTTATAACACATTAAGTACAACAACACAGTGGAAGAAATGAAATATATATAAGTCCAATGAATACAACATCCAATGATATACAACAATTTGATACAAATGATATTAACATCAAGTATACAAAATAACAGTGCAAATAAAACACAACAGGATGGTCTAGGCTTTGCAACCATTGATAGCGGAAATATAACTCCACTAGAATCTCCAAAAGAATCCAACTCCATAATGCAACTGCAACTCCATCTCCAAACTAAAGATAACTCGAACCATCATCACGATACAATAAGCCAACTAGATAATTCCAGAATGAAGCAAATGTGATCGCTAAGATCCAAAGGCTTCAAAGATATCGAATCTACATCTACTATCTGACTATCTGAAAAACCAAACTCTAGACTACTTGTGTGGAAAATTGTGGGCACCCAGAGTTTAGAAATGGAACAATAAACTCTAAGTCAGCCATAGGACTGGTATGAGCAAACAAAAACATTTTATCTTTAAAAAAACAAAAAAATTGAAATTTGAAACCCACAATGCTTTTTGGAAAATGAAACTACCATAAGGCCTCCCGCCACACATACCATGCAAACGCAGAATTGGAGGAGCTTTCTCCTAATGATAGTCAAAAACGCTTGATACGCGAAAACCATTTTGATATTATTATTAGTGCATAGTGCAGAAAACATTTCGAAAGTATAATATTATTCTTAGCCAGCATAGACATTTCGAACTATGCCTACTATAGCTACCATCTAAACAGTAGTGACCACCATAAGTAAATGGCAGGTTATACAACTAAAACCGTACAGGGTGCATATTGGATATTGGATTTCCAAAAAATGGTCAGGCCAAGGAACTTCCCATTTCCACATAGATATGCCTCTGGAGGGACGCATCGAGAACCTATTCGGCTCTCTGCCAACACAAGGCTGGCTTCCTCCCTGCCCGGGAGTAACACCTAAAGATATGCTATCCCCAGTCGTTTGCGACCTTTATCCGAGGAACCTCAACCACAAAGCAACATCAAACAGTATTAGATATACAATGTCCATATGAGTGAAGTATCTGGGCTCGATATCATGATACCACCCTTTTCCAGAAGGAATGGACATACCCTAGGGGCGCGACCCCTGCAACCTTGTCGCATCTTTCCTGTTTCGACCATTTTCGGGGTGTGAGGCCCTGATGCAGTCTCGTCCACAAAGCTATCCTTTTTCACAAAGCCATGCTTTGATCAACAAATGATCAGCAGCACTTCGTATGCCACATTACCAAATTAGAAATGTATCACTAGTAACCATCAACTACATAACCTCTAAGCTTGTACGTCTCAGAGAAGGGTGTTAAGCTAAGAGAATAAATCTCCGCCACCAAACAGAAATGAATTTGATAGAAACCAGCTTCACATCTCCAAGTGTAATGTCAGACACACATCCATACAAGTCTGTTTTGGGTTCGAACAGAACCGAAGTCACTACAAACGAAGCCCTTGCAAACTCGGATAATCCCTAATCACGTCCGGACTTTCCATCACATATGGAGATCTCTATACCGGGATCAGCCGGTGCAGAGACATTCGATGAGTTATCCTTTCGTTTTCGAAAATATCCGGTCTTCACCACCGGTCTTCAAATTCTCTCCATATCGTCGTATAATTATTTGGAATGGGTTATATGACACAAGCTCCTCTCCCAGCAAAACCGAATAATGAGCGCAATATTTCAAAATCATATGGATATGGGATTTCAGTTAAGTCACAGCTTAAAGCCCAAAACAAATAGTTTAAACAAATTACCATTCCATAGCTTTAGACAAAAAGATTCACTTCACAAAGTTCACAAAGATTCCTTCACATCTTTTCAAATAATTTCCATTTAGCTTGGATTAATTCATCCAATCATTAAATCAAAGACTTAATTCATAGCCTTCAAAAAACAATTCCCATTTGAAATCTTTTATATAAAAGATACACCATTTAAAATCCTCTTTAATTTCAAAACGAGGTTCAACCATCTTTCACAAAGATTCATCTATAGCTTCCAAAACAATTCACTTTCAAATTTGAAATCTTTATATCACAAACTGGAAGTTCTTTCGTTATGTGAAACCTATCATTAATTGAAAACAAATCATTTTCATTTCGGAAAAATCTGATTACATTTATACAAATTAAAGCCCTTCAAGTATAATACTTGGATTAAATTCAGATTCCCAAAACACTACTTTTTCAAATGGTTTAAAAACCCATATAAACACATTTTTGACTTATATAACCTTTTTTAAACCATAATTTCCAAATATAGAATTCAATTTCAAATTTTGAATTCAAATTCAAATTAAATTAATTAAATTTCGAACCTTTATTAAGTTATTCAAAATAACTTTCATCTTCAAAACTTCTTTTCAAAAGCTTTTTATATTTAACCCAAATCCATTTCCAAAACTATTTGGATTTTAAAATTCAATTTTTAAAATCATTTCGAAAATTTATGAGTTAACCAATTTCCTCGTGCAATCCATATTTTTGTGTATGTTGTAGTCTAGGGGTTTTACACAATAGTGCAACAACATCAATCAACACAGATTCAATCATATCAATATTGATAAGCGGTATATTCCTATAACGCTTACCTTTATTCATAGATTCACAGATAAATGTATCACAGATAAAATGAATAAATAAATAAATTACATAGAGCTCAATTCATAGAACATAATATTACAGGCCAGAGATAACAATCAATTTAGGGTATTTCATACAATATAAACATTCATAAGCAATCCAAGCATTCGATAATCATTTATAAACAGGACTAAGTAACTGTTTAATCCTAAATTAATTCAATTTAATTGTCAATTAAATTAATTACTCATGAATTAATTACTCAATCTTGATTAATTAATTACAAATCATTCAGTATTAATTAATTTGTCAATAAATTAATCTTTAATTATCCAACTTAATTAATTACCCTTAATTAATTAATTAGTCCTTAATCAATCACATTAATCAAATTAACCTTTAATTTATTATCCTTAAATTAATCATCTTACTTAATTAATCATATTAATTGATTATCCTTTAATTATTAACCCATTAACCTTCCTTTATTAAGCAATTAATCTTTAATTACTTAAGAATTTAAATCAATTAAAAGATAAACCATTTACTTTTATTATTCTAATTATCATTAAATCTTAATTTAATAACCTTTAAAAAACATCATTAATATAAAATTTAACTTAAAACCTTTAAGTTGAATAAATGATTAGAAAACATTTCAATTTCAGAACTATTTGCTTAATTACAAAAAAATTAAGTCTATTTAAAATAAATTTTAAAACAAAGGTTATATGGGTTTAAAACACTACAAACTTAATTAATTTGAAATAAATTTATTTTAAACCTTTAACTAGTTCCAAAACTAAACAAAACAATTATCCAAAGAATTAATTAACATTTAATTTGAAACCTTTGATTTTTTTTTTAAAGTTTTTTTAAACTATTAATATACCTTCCCGAATTTACCCTTTGATTTCCCCGAGCCTGAAACCTAATTTCTCTCGAGCAACAAACCGAGTCAACTCAACATTTTCCCCGTGCAAACTCATCCTTAAATCTGCTTCGAGCTAAACCCTTTATTGCTCGTACACAAACCCGAGCACAAAGCTTCCCCTTCGAAGCCAAGTGCCAAAGTTGACACGCCACTGATACCATTCCACCATCGTGCACGTGCACGACTAGCCTGTCGACCTTCAACCATCACCGATTATCTCCACGAGTCGCCGACGTCACCGGCTACCCTCCCGAACAACTAGTTCGACGATATCTTCATGAATTCAAAATCGAACTGTCAAGCTCAACCTGAAACCCAAACTTTATCGTAAGAACCTCCGACGCCGGTGATCCCAGTCATCTGCATCCACGCCATCGCATCCATACCTTCGCCAAAGCCTCCCCCTCCTGATCGCCCAGGTCCGATCACGATAATTGCCTTGACAACGACGAATCTCCTCCATAAACTTCGTCGGAAAAACTGGGTTATTAAACCATAATTCTATGTCGACCCATCCCTTTAATCGACAAAAAAATATTCCACTATTTTTCCAACAATCTCCGACACACAAGCTACCTTCCATGAAAATTTCGAAACTCTACATTTCCCTGATCATCAGAAATCGACGAATTAACGATTTTTGTTCACCTCACAATATCTCGGCAATCACACAACTAAAAATCCTGAATTTGCTACCAAAATTAATAATTTTCCACAACTAATCTGATGGTGAAATCCAAACTTAAAATCGTAATCGCCAATTTTTAACTTATATTTAATACTCTACTGTATTTTCCTATTTTCGAATTGATCACTTAGTATAAATTTTTGAAACTATTTTTAAAATTGGCTTTTCATAGTTAAAATCTCTTTTCATTTACAGAACAAAACCTGAAATCACTAGATATGATTATTTGATTGATTTTTTCTTTTTCAATAAGTTTTTCAAATACCATTAATACATAACAGAGACATGTCCCTGTATGCACACAGTATCATATACATGCATATACATACATAATTTTATTCAATATTGATCACATGCAAACTAAATCATATATATATGTGTGGTTTAAGGAGTTTGCTCACCTGTGTGTGTTGAAACAGAGCCTGGTTTTTAGCTTGTAATTTTTGTTTTCTAGACTTCATTTCCAGGTTTGAAATGAACTGCTTTAAATCTGGTTGCATTGATCTGATTTGTACTTGTTGAATTCACAACTTTGTTTTAATGTTTGAATTGTTCTTGAATTTCTCTGCTTGAACTTTGAATTGCCTGAAGCCTGGATTTGTTTTTTTGTGAAGTTTTGCTCCTAATCCTTGTTCCAGATTTGAGATTTTTTTTGATTTAAACCTGCCTTTGTACTTCTGGTTTTCAGGTTGATTCTCAGGCTTTAATCTTGTTTCAATTGCTGAATCACTCTTGAATCAGATTCCAAAACTTGAGTTTGATTTCTGGATTTGAACTTCCAGGTTGAAGTTGAACTCTGAATTGTTTGTTTTTGGTTTTGATGTTGAAATAATTTGATCTTTAGCTTTTTTTGTTTTTCTGGTTGATGACTTTGAATTGGTTTCTCGAGAAAAAATGACCTGGTTTCTTTTTTTCTATGCATGTTTTCTATGTTTAATTCAAAAGAAAACAATTCTGTTGCCACATGTTTAATTTGTGAACACTTGTAAGTTGTATTATTTTACTTCTTCACTTGTTAAAATTATTATTACTTATTAAACACTTGTCAAATGTGTTTAAATTGTGTTTAAAACTTTTTTGTTAAATTTTGTTTTAAAATTTATGTGAAACCCTTATTTTAATAAATCTATAAATCATTTTATAAATGCAAGTTGTGTATATTTTGTGTATACATCCTTTGTTAAATTTTGTTTAACTTTACTTTTACATATATTTATACTTTTATGTATTCAAGAATCATGTTTATATAATATGGTTTAAATGTTATGTACTTATAAATATCTATATATAAATACAAACTATTTTCTTTTTCAAAAGATATATTTCTAATTTTAAACTAATATTTTACCTTTATCTATATATTTATAACTTTAAAGAATGTGATTCAAAATAAATCAAACATTAATAAATAGATATATAAGATGTATATATTTGAATTTAGCTTTTTAAATAACCTTTGTAAATCAATTTTAAAATAAAATTTTCAAATCATCATATTATAAATACAAACAAATTTTCCTATTAGTTTAGAGTTTCCAAATCAAATTTATGTTCAAAACTTTTATTTTTAAATTTCAAATTCAAAAATTAATATATAATCAATTTGTATTTGTGAATGAGTAAACAAATATTTTTTTAAAATATATAATTTATTCCTTTCACAATCTATTTATCTTCCAAATATTTATTTTCAACATATATGTATTTGAATTTCAAATTCAAACTCCAAATTATAATTTATTTATAAAATATTTAGATTTCCAAATTAAATCCTTTATTTAAAATCTTATATATATATATATATATATATTAATTCCCACCTTTTCAATTTAATTCCATAATTAAATTCACTATTTAATCCAAAAATCAAATTAATTACTAAATTAATTTGGCTTAAAAATCGAGATCGTTACAGATTCCCCCTCTTAAGAAAATTTCGTCCCCGAAATTTGCCAAACGGGAAGATAACAAAGAACAGATGAAAGACAAAGAAGTATCTTTCCATATCAAACCGAATATCTATTCTGCATTTGGCTTACCAAATCAGAATATCAACAATAGATACGTGAATAAACTCATTTAACGTTTCATGAAATACTCGGGTCATTCGATCTACAAATATGTAGGGCACCGGTTAGTTCGAAGGAATAACTAATCTTTCATAGAATATATCTAGACCCAAACAATAGATAAATGGATTTGATCTCCCATAACTCTCAAACACTAGATATGGATATCAAACTCAAGTTGGAATACCCCAAGTAATATATTAACTTGTCCCTCTTCGGACTTTGATCTTTCACAAGAAATTACAATAGAATTTCAAATTTGGTTGAAATCGTTTTATCAATACAAATCTTCATATTTTATTAACCAATTTATTTCAAATAATATCTCAAATTCATTGAAGTTAAAAACGAGAAGATCGATAAGAAACCAATGAAGATACGAAGTAAGGATTTCCTGCAACGATTCATAGGGTCACCATCACATCAAAACTTCTCTCTCGAGCTGCCATGAAGAAATCAAAGAATTGAAACTGGATGATCAACAAAGGAGATTGATAGAGAATTTTTTTTCCGTTATCGTTTTCAGGGTATTGACTATTTGTAGTGGTATTTCCCCTGTCCCTTACCTCGTCCTCTTCTTGCACTCATACTTACTATCAGTGGATAGTAAGTGAATTTACTGAGGCATACGAACGGATATCTTAGGGATGTACTCATTCTAAGGCATACTTTACCCTATCTCTAATGAGTTACCTAATGTGTTATACTCCTGAGCTAAAGTTTCAACCTTCAGCTATGATACCAATTCTAACAACCCTGACTCGACCTTCGAAAATCGGCACCATATACATCACCCGTATTCGAATGCCGCAGATCCAAACGTCGAATCTGGTTCGCTGGACCTTATAACACATTAAGTACAACAACACAGCGGAAGGAATGAATAATATATAACTCCAATGAATACAATATCCAATGATATACAATCATTTGATGCAAATGATATTAACATTAGGTATACAAAAATAACAGCGGAAATAAAACATAGCTGGATGGTCTAGGCTTTGCAACCATTGACAGCGGAAAGATAACTCCACTAGAATCTCCAAAAGAATCCAACTCCATAATGCAACTGCAACTCCATCTCCAAACTAAAGATAGCTCGAACCATCATCACGATACAATAAGCCAACTAGGTAACTCCAGAATGAAGCAAATGTGATCGCCAAGATCCAAAGGCTTCAAAGATATCGAATCTACATCTACTATCTGACTGTCTGAAAACCCAAACTCTAGACTCCTCGTGTGGAAAATTGTGGGCACCTAGAGTTTAGAAAGGGAACAATAAACTCCGGGTCAGTCATGAGATTGGTATGAGCAAACAAAAACATTTTATCTTCAAAACAAACAAAAGATTTTAAAATTTGAAACCCGCAATGCAAATGCAGAATTGGAGGAGATTTCTCCTTATGATATGCTTGATAAGCGAAAACCATTTTGATATTATTATTAGTGCATAGTGTAGAAAACATTTCGAAAGTATAATATTAATCTTAGTCAGCATAGACATTTCGAATTATGCCTACTATAGCTACCATCTAAACAGTGGTGATCACCAAAAGTAAATGACAGGTTATACAACTAAAACCATACAGGGCGCGTATTGGAGATTGGATTTTCAATAAATGGTCAGGCCAAGGAACTTCCCATTGCCACATGGGTATGCCTCTGGAGGGACGGCCCGAGAACCTACCCGGCTCTCTGCCAACACAAGGCCGGCTTCCTCCCTGCTCGGGAGTAACACCTAAATATATGCCATCCCCTGTCGTTTGCGACCTTTATATTAGGATCCTCAACCACAAAGCAACGTCACACAGTAATAAATATATAGTGTCCATATGATTGAATTATCCGGGCTGTATACCATGATACCACCCTTTTCCACAAGGAATGGACATACCCTAGGGGTGCGGCCCCTGCAACCTTGCCGCATCTGTCCTGTTTCGACCATTTCCGGGGTGTGAGGTCCTGACGCAGTCTCGTCCACAAAGCTACGCTTTTTCACAAAGCCATGCTTTGATCAACAAATGATCAATAGCACTTCGTATGCCACATTACCAAATTGGGAATGTATCACTAGTAACCATCAACTACATAACCTCTGAGCTTGTATGTCTTAGAGAAGGGTGTGAAGCTAGGAGAATTAATCTCCGCCACCAAACAGAAATGTATTTGATAGAAACCAGCTTTACATCTCAGAGTGTAATGTCAGGCACACATCCATACAAGTCCGTTCTGGGTTAAAACAAAACCGAAGGCACTTCAATAGAAGCCCTTGCAAATCCGGATAATCCCTAATCACGTCCGGACTTCCCATCACATATAGAGATCTCTATACCGGGGGTCAGCCAGTGCAGAGACATTTGACGAGTTATCCTTTCGTTTTCGAAAATATCCGGTCTTCACTACCGGTCTTCAAATGCCATCCATATCGTCGTATCATTATTCGGAATGGGTTATATGACACAAGGTCCTCTCCCGGCTAAACCGAATAATGAGCGCAATATTTTAAAAGCATATGGATATGGGATTTCAGTTAAGTCACAACTTAAAGCCCAAAAAAAATGGTTTAAACAAATTACCATTCCATATCTTTAGACAAAAAGATTAACTTCACAAAGTTCACAAAGATTCCTTCACATCTTTTCAAACAATTTCCTTTCAGATTGGATTAACTCATCCAATCATTAAATCAAAGACTTAACTCATTCACTATTTCAACCAATTTCCAATTATTAATTCAATAATTTAATTGCCAAATAAATAGTGATATTTTTAAATTAAAGTTAAACTAACTTTTAAATATTTAAAATCAATTAAATATTCCAATTTCAAATATCCAAAAAATTCCGGATCATCACACATCAATTCTGTTTTATCTGCACTTCAAATTTATTGGATGTCTATGCATCTTTTTTCATAATGGGTGATCAATAAAATTGATAAAATTAGAAGGGACTTTTCATAGAGTGGTGATAATCCTACCAGTAGTATGGAATGTTTAGTTAACTGCGAAACCATTTGTAAATCGAAAAAGAAGGTAGGACTAGGTGTTATTAATTTACGTAACATGAATTTTCCTTTATTAGGGAAGTGGTTGTGGAAATTTAAGGATATAAATGATAATTCTATTTGGAAAGAAATTGTTTCTACACATTATTATAATGGTAGTAATAATTTATACCAAATTACACCTTCGGCTAGCAATGAATTGTCTAATTTTTGGAAATTAATTTTAAAATATCATGACTTTGGCACTAATATGATTTTTCTTTTGGAAATAATACTACTCTTTGGCGTGATCGTTGGTTATCAATAATTCCTCTTAGGGTTGAATCTAAAGAACTTTTTGAAATTTGTAAATTTAAAAACACTATAATTAAAGATGTTTTTTCTTCGAATAATGATCCCCATTGGGACTTTTGTTTTAATAGAATCTTAGAAGATACAATTCTTAGATAATTTTCTTTATTATATGCGAGATTGAATTTGTATAATATTGATAACAAAAATGTAACTATTAACTGGAAATGGGATAAAAGTAAGAAATTCACTTCTAATTCATTGTATAAATTTCTTTATTTCTTAAGCGTTTCTATTAACTCTTTAATCTTATTTGGAAAGCAAATGCACCATCAAAAGCTAAGATTCATACATGGTTAATCATGCATGGGAAGCTAAATACCATTGAACTTTTGAAAAGAAAGAATTTGCCAATTGGTAATGAATGTTTTTGTAAATTGTATTTTGAAGATATTAATCATATATATTACAATTTTATGGATATTTAATACATTTCAATAATACTTTTAAAATATTTAACTTTATTCCTACAGCTAAAATTATTAATTGTGATTTTTACTGAAATAACTTAAGACTTAAGTTTAAAAAGGGATATAAATTTTTACTAGGTTCTTTATTCACTATAATATGTTGGTATATTTGGTTTGAGAGGAATCAGAGACTATTTTATAATAACAATAGTTATATTAATAAATTGGTATTTACAATTGCATCCTTTTGTTTTAATTGGATCTCAAATCCAAAATATAGATTGGTTAAAAATAATCAGTTCAATGAATATCTTAATATGGTTAGAAAAAATATTAAGTTGTTTAAACAAAAAACAATATTTTTAACATTAATAATTACAATATTAACATTTATTCGAATTCGAATAATGAATTTACTGATTATCATAATATTCTTTTGATCAAAGGAACATAGTGTTAATGCTTTTTAGATTTCTATAATTTTATATATAATCACATTTTTTGTTAATTTCTATGCCTTTTTATTTTCGTGACCACTATTTCATAATACAAGAGTAAGTTAAAATGTTGTATAAAGAGTTTTGAATCTTTTATTAGTTTCTCTTTTTACAGTTTCTTTGTTGTCTTATAGTTTTAAATTTAGTTTTATTACTTTTATTTCATTAATACATATATATGTATATAAATTTTACCTATATACATATATATGTATTATTTTGATATTTTTGTATAGTTTCATCTGCAGGTTCGGATTCAGGCTATAAGTGGTGCTAGATTGCTATTTGTAGAATTTTAGGATTGCTGATGCCAGGATTACAGGATTGCTAATCGTAGGATCGTTGATTGGAGAGATCTCATTTTTTAGACTTGGTCCATCCACTTTAGCTGTGAGGCAATCATTCTCTGTTGGAACTGCTTGTTGATCTCATTTGTGCATTTGGATGCACCATGGTTATATTGAGTACTTTTAACACTTCATTATTAGGCGGTGCCCTTGCCAGAGTTCGATATTGAGGTGTAATGGGTGGTAGCCTTGCCGAAGCTCATTCAAGAATTTACGTGTGTTTGTTTTTTCTCAAATTTTTCTATATTATGAATTGTTTCCTGTCAGGCATGTTGGCAGCTCCTTTGTTATTGGTGATATATATATATATATATGTATGTATATTTACATGTGTGCTCTCCTCTACTTTGTAGGATCACACATTTCTCACAAAACGTATGTCAACAATAATTCAAAACAACTTTAACACAATCATATATGTGTTATATTTTCATCCAAAGTAAGGTGTTAACTCACATTTAACCTAAGAACAACCAAGATCAAAGCTAACAAAGTACAAGCCCAACCTTGCAATCACCCTTCTTCCTCTTCCTCCTTGCCTGGCACTTACCTCTTTGCCTCCATTTCCCATATAATGCTCATGACATATCCCAATATAGAGCATGTCTTTCTTCTTCAACTTTTGGTATGGTGGAAGGTTTTCTAATATTTTAGTAAGCTTATAGAAAAGTTTGAAGCGATTTGGAATTGATTCGCAACTATTTCATTTAGAACATAAGATTAGAAGAAGATGAAGAAGACAATGATTTTATAACTTAAGCTTTGTGAATTTTATGATTCTAACTCCATAGTATGACTCTTCTTATATAGGCACAAGAATGGTATTTCTTAAGCTTGCACTCACCCCTACCATAATATGGAGGCTTCACCTCCCATCACTTCTCCTTTATGCTAATTACCATTTTAACCCTCTAATGATAAAATGACTTACCCATTAGAACATTCTAGAACCTTCCAAGCTCGATGAAGAGGTGTATGTTAATTAGTTGCTAATGTGTTCATTTGATCATTGGACAAGTACACAAGAGTTTGAACAACTTATATCGATCAAAAAGATATTTACTGATAAACCGATTTTCGGTTATATTATCGATTTCACGTCAAAGAATATATTTTGTAAACATTTTTCAAAACAATTTTACCATCATTAGTTATGATTTAAAAAGGGGTTAACAAGCTTATTAAATCATTTTAATAACATTTAATTCAAGATTCAAATAGTCAAGTAATTTAGATATTTAAATACGAAGTGTCTAAAATTCCGGATTGTTACATTCTCCCTCACTTAGAATAGTTCGTTCTCGGAATTCCAACACGAGCAACCAAAGAAACAATCACACATTGATACTTAACGGTATCACAATCACTTGCAAACAAAACTCATAGTTTGCTCAAGTTCAATGTAACAACCCGCATATTTGGCGATTGTATATTTAAATATTTTATTTAAATATAGCATCGTTAGTCGGATTATAGTCCGAAAAACTAATTTTTTGTATACAGTCGAATTAGAACTCGAGACCCCTTCCATTGAATTTGAAATGCCGTTTGCGACCTTTTTGAGCATAAACTTTGATATGTTTGGAGTTAGTAGAATTTTTCTACTTTTTCACTTTGGGTTTGGGTTTCAGCCCAATGTTCTATCTTAAGACCCTAGTTCCACCCCCTCTCCTCTTTATTACTTCATAACTTTCCTAATCCTCAAGCTCTATCAAAAATGGGGAATGGAATGGGAAATAGAAATACCAAGCCCTAGTTCATTTTCAAAATCCAAGTTTTAGCTCCAAACCCAAAGAGAAGCTATTGGTAAGCATCCTCTTCTTCTTCTCCAACTCATTCTCTCTTTAGTTTCAGAAATTCCAAAACCTAACTTAGGAAATGTTTCTCTTTTAAGCTTAGATTCAAGCTTCTTGGGTTAGAATTGAAGAGGATTGTTCTTGCCTTGCTCTTTAGCTTCTTCCTTGTTTTTGAGAAAAAAGTGAGATTTTTATCTCACATCTATGTCTATAACTATCTTTGATTGTTGAGTATGAATTCCTAACACTTATTCATGTGCATTTGCTTTTGGTTTGGATTGAATTGTTGAATGTATCAATTTTTGATGTTTTTAAGTCAAATCTTTAAAAATCCTAACTTTGATGTTTGAACATGTTTTGGTGATGCATCGAAGAGCCTATAGGGCCGGGTTGTCGACTGGCATAAACCCCTAGCGCCCATTGCTCGTCCGGTTGAAATTTTGGAAGAGTTGCTCTTCATTTGATAGGCTGAAAAACAGCCCCAGTGCCAATCAGTCGACTGACCTTTGCAGTCAGTCGACTGCCTGTAGCAAACGAGCGTTCCTTGGACTGTTTACAGAGGCTGGAAGTCTATGTTTCCTACAATCAGTCGACTGGCCTCTGTAATCAGTCGACTGACTGCAGGGAATGAAACTTCCAGGTTTCTGGATCAATCGACTAGCCTTTTGCAGTCAGTCGACTACCTGCTTATATAGGCCCAATTTGCCTATTTTGTGTTGATTTCCAATTTTAATCGATTCGTGGTTATCCGATTTGCTGTTATCATTTATTATCGACTTTGATGACTTCTACTTTGGAATTTTTGGGTATGTCCATCTATTCGGCATCGATTTCTATGAATTTGATTCACGTCTTCGTATGTGAATTTTTGGTGATTGATTGTTTCTACAATCAATTTTGTGATTTCTCACTTTAAAAATATAAAGGTTTTCTATACTAGTAGTAAATATCAAAACTCTTTCATCAAAACGATTTCAACACTATTTTATTACAAAGCTTGTTTCTTAAACTTTTTTCCAATCTAATAGTATATACAAACCTTTACCTCATTCGTATGAGAAATCTAATTTAACGGCTTAGTAAAACAACTGGTATGAAACACTTGCGTTTACTTCGTCGATTAATTCTTGGACTTGTTCGATTGAATCTCTTGCGACAATTTTTGAGTGGAGATCTATAATTTGTTTGTAAATATTTAAGTTAAGCTAGTGGTTATGGGACATGAAGCTAAACTCATATATTTACTAGCTTAGTGTAATTAACACTTAACCTCGAGTGGAAGTCAACAATTTGTTCGTAAATTATTAAGTTAAGCTAGTAGTGATGGGACATGAAGCTAAATTCATTTATTTACTAGCTTAGTGTAATTTACACTTATCGATCAATGGTGATCATTTTGTGATTTGAACTAGCAATGTGCGATGTCTTTTTGTCTGTGAGGGAGACTAAACCCCATTTTTAGTGGAGCTTCGGCTTGGTGGGGTAGCGACCCATGGTCCTCGGACCGTTTTAGTGGAGCTTCGGCTCAAAGGTCTTCGGGCCGTTTTAGTGGAGCTTCGGCTCAAAATTAATGGTTAGCAACCATGGAATAGTGTTCCATTTTGTGATACACGTGTTGGTGAGTTTTAATGTTCCCGTCTTGTGATGGGCCTCTTTCCACCTTTTTGTGATTTCTGGATTTCCGTTGATTGATTTCTAGAATTTTTGTTTCACCAATTTTCGGGATTTACAGTGGTAAGCTTTATCAATATTTGTGTATTGGTGATTTCGTGTTTCAACAACTTTTACGATTGGCATTGATATGTTTGTCAATATTTGTGGTTTAGTGTATAAAACAAAGAATATGACATTCTTTTTAGTGCTTTGAGATTTCTTGAGATATTGGATGATTTTTGTTGTTATTTAATGTATACTTGTCGTAGTATGACATTTTTGTTATCATACGTTTTTATCATATCTCTTCTTATATCTCATTTTACCTGATAATTATGGCTAGACTGATCCGTTTATTATTTTCTTCTTATATAATACTCGGGTTAGACCTACAGGTGCTTCTACTTGACTTCTTATCAGGGACCATCGCCTGATTTTTGACTAACTACTTTAGATTAGTAGTTTTTGTTTTGTATACATTCGAGATAGTGACTCCTTGATGTATCCTTTTTCTCTTTTTTCTAGCACTTGTATCTATTCTTTTGTGATATTGTGGATCTTGTTAGACCACTACTCTGATGTACACTTCTACATGTTATGTTTATATCTATTTCCGCCTTTGTGATATGAATATCTATGACTGCTTTATGTTATGCTTATTTCTATATTTGTTTCCAAAGATTATAAGCCACTGTGTAGTAACTTTGAGTTTGTCTCGATATGTCGGATTTCCTCTTGAAATGAAATGCACGTTATTCTATCTGACATATCGGTGCTCGCACAAAGCAATTACATGGATGGTAGCTCCTCAATAGCCTTATTCTTTGCGCTATTTGACGGCATTACGCCTTAGTTTCCTTGTCTAGCGTGAGTATAGAGGTGGGGCGTTACAGCTTGGTATCAGGGCCAAACTTCAGAACAATATAGAATAATCTAGCAAGTATCATTGTCCTAAGTCTTCCTTAGGAGTCGTGGCTTAGGATTTATCCGAGTCATTGGACCCGTTCTGTCCGATTTTATTTTAAGATTCCTTATTTTATCAATCATGATTGTTTGATATTCATTCTGAAAATAACCTTTTTCTTCTTCTTTCTTTCTTAAAGAAGAAGAGATGGTTTGTTCTGGCAGTCCTAGCGCTGGCCAATCCGGTAGTCCTTCTCTGGATGGCGTATTCATGTCTGCCCAACAATTTTTGGATCTTGTAAAGAATCAAAGGTTTATCTGTGCTTTGAGTAAGAACCCCGAAATGGTTTTACCTCTGAAACTTGATGTTCCTTTCAATCAGCTTATGGATATCACTCTTCGACATGAAGAGGTTGGTAAAGGAAGTGTTAGTGATATTGGGATTTCCAAGAAGAGGCATATTAAGTTTAGAAGCCCTAATCCCAATAACAAGGTGCAGCAAACTAGTTTGGTAGCAAAGACTCCAATCCCTAATTTTGGTGGATGCTACAATTGTAATTCTAAGGAACACTATGCAATTAAGTGTCTGAAACCCCTTACTTGCCGCTATTGCAAAATTTCGGGTCATTATTTATCTTCTTACCCCAAACTTCAAAGTAGGAGAGAGGGAAAGTTGAAAGTTGTGCAAGCCCCTTGTAACACTTCTCCTGGTCAAGGTATTTCTCATTCAATCCTTGATTACATTTTTTTTGTGATTATCCTTTCGAGTTCTTATTGATATGGGTTCATCTCACTATTTTTTATCAAAAGAACTTGTTGATTCTTTTTCTTTAACACATTTTAGGCTTGATGACTTCTTTGTGAATTTCGAATCCGGTTGGCGGATCCGCAACACTCAATTTGCTTTGTTTTGATGTCGTGATTATTTTATGTGATTTTTTCTTTCCAAGCCGATTTGCATGTTATGCGTTACTTAGGCTTCAGAATTGATTTGTGTGAAAGGATTGACTTAATCATTATGGAGCCCATATCCTATTTTCTGAGTGGACTATTCATCTTCGGCATTCTTAATATGTTAAGTAGATATCTATTTTTCTTTGTGATTTCAATTCCAATTTGATGCCATCATTTTATTCTTTGAACCTACATGTTGAGGAAAACGTTATTTTTCTCATTCGGGTAGTTTGTGGAATTTTTCGGTATTTTTGAGCTTGTCATAGGATTATCACCTAAGCAATCTTTTGAGTGGTGTTAAGGTCTTTTTCAACCCAACCTTGCCACCGGTTTTCATTAACTACTAGTTACGGAAGTTAGCGTTCTACTTACCGCATTCCGCACTCGTTATGAATCTTATGAATGACATATTATGTCATTCAGTTGTCCAGCTTATTTCATCCATTTAATGAATCGAGTAATTCTACGAATACCTCGATGACTCCATTCTTGTATTTATTGATTTTGGATGGAAACAACAATTTAATTTTTGCAAATCTTTTTAAGAAGACATTTTATATGTATAATTGGATTTTGTTCTTGAAACAAGCAAAGAATACTCTTAAAATTTTTAAGAGAGTTATTTATCATATAGAAGATGATTTGGTGATTGTATTGCCCATTGATTGCTTTAAGAATTCTGGTTGATGCGCTTGATCAACGTTATCGATAGGAATTTCCTAAATGCTTTGATGAGACAGTCAGACACAATGAATTGACTTGTAAAATGCAAATTTTTCTAGAAAAATGATTACATAAAGTTGATTATACTTTTTGAAAGTTTTAGCCTTTCGGGAAAGAGGACCAATTGAAAGAACCATTTCTTTCCCGATAATCCTATTCTTGTGATTCCCGAAGGGAACCAAGACTTCACTATTGGTACTGATACTAGTCGTGTTGGTTTTGGTGCTGTTCGCTTGAAAAAAAAGGAACGTTCTATCATTTATGCTTCCATACAATTAAAGCCTACCGAGACTAGATATGCCACTCGTGATCTAGTGCTCGCGGCTATTGTTTTCGCTTTTATAAATTTGGTATCATTATTTTTGGAAGAGAAATTTGTTCTCTATACCGATCATAAATCTTCAAAGTATTTATTTTCTCAAAAGGAACTTAAATTGCGTCAACAACGTTGGATCGAGTTCCTTGCATCTTATGATCTTGATATTCTTTGTATAATCCCGAAAGGGGAAGTCGTGTTGCCATTGCCCTTAATCGTAAGCAACAAGCGGTTACTTCTTTGATGATATCCAAATGGAATGATCTTGAGATTTTAACCACTTGTGAGATTCGAGATCGTGAATCCAATTTATGTTCATCTCTTGTTTTATGTAGCCTTGAGGCTCATCCTTCTCTTATAGACTGCATCATTGAAGCTCAAAGTCCAGATCCCGAATTGGATCTTCTTAGCCAGAATTTTAGGGATAAAATTGATATTGAAGGTTTGAAAGACTTTGATAGTGATGCTCGTGGTGGCATTCGAAAATTTGATAGACTTATCATGCCAAATATTAGTGATCTTCGTAAAGATATTTTAGAAGATTTTCATTGTTCTAAATTTACCATTCATCTCGGTAATAGTAAAATGTATGCGGATATGAAGCGAATTTATTATTAGGATGGGATGAAATCTGATATTGCTAACTTTGTTAAGTGTTGCATGACTTGCCAACTCATTAAGGCCGAACATCAAAGGCCCGGTGGGTTATCGCAACCTTTGGACATTCCAATTTGGAAGTGGGATCAAATTTCCATGGATTTTATTGACGACCTTCCCGTTCTCGTTTGGGTCATGATAGCTTATTGGTAATAGTTGATTGACTTATTAAATCCGCCCATTTTATTCCCGTTCGGTCTAATCGGACCGTACCTCTTTTGGCCAAACTCTTTATCAAAGAAATTGTTAAATTGCATGGAGTCCCTGCTTCTATTGTTAGCGATCGTGATCCATTGTTTACTAGTATATTTTGGATGAGTCTTCAAAAAGCTTTTGGAACGAAGCTTAATTTTAGCACCGCTTATCACCCTTAGTCTGATGGAGAAACCGAGCGTACGAATCAAACTCTTGAAGATCTTCTTCATGCATGTGTTCTTGATTTTGGTGGAAGTTGGGAAGATCATATTTCTCTTGTTGAGTTTTCCTATAATAATAGCTTCCAATCTAGTATTGGTATGGCACCTTTAGAGGCACTCTACGGAAGGCCATGCCGATCTCCTTCTTGTTGGCTTGAGGCCGTTGAGAAGGTGGTTTTAGGTCTAGACTTTATTCGTGATCCCACATAAAAGATTGACCTTATCCACCATAGGATGAAAAAAGCTCGAGGTAGGCAAACATCCTATGCCGATAACCGAAGAAGGAAATTAGAATTTTCTGAGAGAGATTTTGTGTTTATTCATGTTTCACCTATGAAGGGTGTTGTGTGTTTCAGTCGATCGGGAAAATTAGCACCTCGATATATTGGTCCATTTCCCATCACCAAACGTATTGGTTACGTAGCTTATCGCCTTTTATTACCGGCTCAATTTTCTGCTATTCATGACGTTTGCCACGTCTTTCAACTACGGAGATGCCTTAGGGATTCCCATTTTTATTCTTGAGCCCGGTGTTATTGAAGAAATTGAAGTTTCACCTAATTGACTTATGAGAAACATCCTATTCGCGTCATTGCTTCGAAGGTTGAGCGCCTTCGAAATAAAGATGTTCTTCTTGTGAAAGTTCAACGGGTCTCAAATCCTAAGGATTGCTCTTGGGAATCCAGAGGATTCATCGAGCAAACACATTCGGACTTACTCTCCTGAGCTCTTTGAGGTGAACTTCTTATTTCAAATTTCTTTTGTGTTGACATGCTTTTATGGTTGTTACCTTTTATTTTCTTATTAAATATTGCGAGGACGCAATTTCTTTAAGGAGGGGAGTCTGTAGCAACCCGCATATTTGGCGATTGTATATTTAAATATTTTATTTAAATATAGCATCATTAGTCGGATTATAGTCCGAAAAGCTACTTTTTTGCAAACAGTCGAATTAGAACTCGAGACCCCTTCCATTGAGTTCAAAATGCCGTTTGCGACCTTTTTGAGTATAAACTTCGATATGTCTGGAGTTAGTAGAATTTTGCTACTTTTTCACTTTGGATTTGGGTTTGGGTTTCAGCCCAATGTTCTATCTTAAGACCCTAGTTCCACCCCATCTCCTCTTCATTACTTCATAACCTTTCCTAATACTCAACCTTTATCAAAAATGGGGGAAGAACGGGAAATAGAAGCTCCAAACCCTAGTTCATTTGCAAAATCCAAGTTTTAGCTCCAAATACAAAGAGAAGCTATTGGTAAGCATCCTTTTCTTCTTCTCCAAATCATTCTCTCTTTAATTTCAGAAATTCCTAAGCCTAACTTAGGAAATGTTTCTCTTTTAAGCTTAGATTCAAGCTTCTTGGGTTAGAATTGAAGAGTGATTGTTCTTGCCTTGCTCTTTAGCTTCTTCCTTGTTTTTGAGAAAAAAATGAGATTTTTATCTCACATCTATGTCTATAACTATCTTTGATTGTTGGGTATGAATTACTAGCACTTATTCATGTGCATTTGCTTTTGGTTTGGATTGAATCGGTGAATGTATCAATTTTTGGTGTTTTGAAGTCAAATCTTTAAAATTCCTAACTTTGATGTTTGAACATGTTTTAGTGATGCATCGAAGAGCCTATAGGGACGGGTTGTCGATTGGCATAAAACCCTAGCGCCCACTGCTCGTCCGGTTGCAATTTTGGAAGAGTTGCTCTCATTTGATAGGATGAAAACAACCCCAGTGCCAGTCAGTTGACTGACCTTTGCAGTCAGTCGACTGCCTGTAGCAAACGAGCGTTCCTGGGACTGTTTACAGAGGCTGGAAGTCTCTGTTTCCTGTAATCAGTCGACTGGCCTCTGTAATCAGTCGACTGACTGCAGGAAATGAAACTTCTAGGTTTCTGGATCAGTCGACTGGCCTTTTGCAGTCAGACAACTGACCTGCTTATATAGGCCTAATTTGCCTATTTTGTGTTGATTTCCAATTTTAATCATTCGTGGTTATCTGATTTGCTGTTATCATTTATTATCGACTTTGATGACTTTTATTTTGGAATTTTTGGGTATGTCCATCTTGATGAATTCGGCATCGATTTCTATGAATTCGATTCACGTCTTCGTATGTGAATTTTTGGCAATTGATTATTTCTACAACCAATTTTGTGATTTGTCACTTTAAAAATATAAAGGTTTTCTATACTAGTGGTAAATATCAAAACTCTTTCATCAAAACGATTTCAACACTATTTTATTACAAAGCTCGTTTCTTAAACTGTTTTCCAATCTATTAGTATATACAGACCTTTACCTCATTCGTATGAGAAATCTAATTAAACGGCTTAGTAAAACAAGTGGTATGAAACGCTTGCATTTACTTCGTCGGTTAATTCTTGGAATTGTTCGATTGAATCTCTTGTGACAATTTTCGAGTGGAGATCTATAATTTGTTTGTAAATATTTAAGTTAAGCTAGTGGTTATGGGACATGAAGCTAAACTCATATATTTACTAGCTTAGTGTAATTGACACTTAACCTCGAGTGGAAGTCTACAATTTGTTCGTAAATAATTAAGTTAAGCTAGTGGTTATGGGACATGAAGCTAAATTCATTTATTTACTAGCTTAGTGTAATTTACACTTATCGATTAATGGTGATCATTTTGTGATTTAGACTAGCAATGTTCGATGCCTCTTTGTCTCTGAGGGAGACTAAACCCCGCTTTTAGTGGAGCTTCGGCTTGGTGGGTAGCGACCCATGGTCTTCGAGCCATTTTAGTGGAACTTGGGCTCAAAGGTCTTCGGGCTGTTTTAGTGGACCTTCGGCTCAAAATTAATGGTTAGCAACCATGGAATAGCGTTCCGTTTTGTGATACACGTGTTGGTGAGTTTTATTGCTCCCATCTTGTGATAGGCCTCTTTCCCCCTTTTTATGATTCTGGATTTCCATTGATTGATTTCTAGAATTTGTGTTTCACCAATTTTCGTGATTTACAGTGGTAAGCTTTATCAATATTTGTGTATTGATTAATTCATGTTTCAACAACTATTACGATTGGCATTGATATGTTTGTCAATATTTGTGGTTTAGTGAATAAAACAAAGGATATGACATTCTTTTTAGTGCTTTGAGATTTCTTGAGATATTGGATGATTTTGTTGTTATTTGATGTATACTTGTCGTAGTTTGACATTTTTGTTATCATACGTTTTTATCATATCTCTTCTTATATCTCATTTTACCTGATAATTATAGCTAGACTGATTAGTTTATTATTTCTTCTTAAATAATACTCGGGTCAGACCTACAGGTGCTTCTACTTGACTTCTTATCAGGGACCATCGCCTGATTTTTGACTAACTACTTTAGATTAGTAGTTTTTGTTTTGTATACATTCGAGATAGTGACTCCTAGATGTATCCTTTTTCTCTTTTTTCTAGCACTTGTATCTATTCTTTTGTGATATTGTGGATCTTGTTAGACCACTACTCTGATGTACACTTCTATATGTTATGTTTTTATATCTATTTCCGCCTTTGTGATATGAATATTTGTGACTGCTTTATGTTATGCTTATTTATATATTTGTTTCCAAAGATTATATAGCCACTGTGTAGTAACTTTGAGTTTGTCTCGATATGTCGGATTTCCTCTTGAAATGAAATGCACGTTATTCTATCTGACATATCGGTGCTCGCACAAAGAAATTACATGGATGGTCGCTCCTAAATAGCCTTATTCTTCACGCTAGTTGATGGCATTACTCCGTAGTGTCCTTGGCTAGCGTGAGTATAGAGGTGGGGCGTTACATTCAATAACTTCTCATCAAACAAGGATGATAAAAAACATACTAAGCGTACCCTACACTCAACGGTCTCAGGTTATTACTTAGGTAATTATTCATGCTACCTCATAACATATCGAAGAGTCATCACCTAAACTCTCCATATGCCAACAAAACATGGTATGCAATTATATCAAAGCCGTACGATGTATATTCGTTGTCCATATTCAATATCAATCTAATCTCTTGCTCGATGACATAGATTTCACTTTCAAATAGTATCACTTGACCTCTTTAGTGCAAAATTCAATCCGAATCCTTGATTAGAAAACCATATACTATAATGGAAAACTTCGAGATCATACCAAGAATCTATCTCAAGTATTCGCCATCAAGAATCTTTGGAAAAATTCTTATCCAAACCGGTGTATAACACCTTGAATTCACAAACTCGAATACTGGATCATGAACAGTCACGCAAATAAAATGATCCACGTACTGCTTACGTATTTATCATATTAGTTTCTTAACTATACCAGTTCCTTTTTAATCACAGCCATTTATCCAAATAATATGTCATTCAATACTAAAATCATTTATGCATCATTTTGTAAAAACCTAATTTCAAGTTTATAAAAAATTACAATTTAAGTTCATACTCGTATAATACTCCATTACCACCTAAGAGTATATACAAAAACATAAAATTTTTAACAAATATGTCTAACAAATTCAGAACTTGTTTTATCGTCTTATCTTCTTAATTCAAGTGTTATATTGACTCAATTTTATGTTTTCAAAACACTTATAAGTCCTATAAAAATTTGAAAGTTCCTGACTATCCGGAATCATCGAAAATCCCATTTAATTTTAACAAATGGAAACTACCAAATAACGTATCATATCATGATGTATGTCTACACTTTCCTAATGCATAAGCGATATAAGACCATGAAATAACTTAACAAGAAAAATATAGAACTAAACACCAGTTCTCATTTCAAATTATTTTGAAATGATATATATATATATATATATATATATATATATATATATATAAAACTTTTTTATATAAATCATACTTTGGGATTAAATCAAAATCTATTTTAACTATAGAATACAATGGCTTATGATTTTCGTTTGATGATAATAAACATATATATACCCGTTAAATGAGTTTGTTATTGTGTTATTGCAATTTCGTAGAATTAAATAAATATTTACAGAATAAAATAATTGAATCATAATTTTGTTTGAAAAAATATTTTATTCAAACAAATATTTTGTAACGAATCTGGCTTTACGATCCTCGAAAATCGATAATAATATGTCCATCATATTGCATGCCAAGTATTCAAGTGTTGAAAAATCACCGATCATTAGGGGAAAGAAACAAGAGGACAGAAGATAGAAGAACTAAGAACAAAGACAGAATCTCACAAAGCAACGGAATAACATATATTTATCACATAATACACTACAAAGTCATTTACAAAATGATATATCATCAGAGTCATACTAATACAATTTATAACTTAGGACAGTTATAAAAACCATTCCTTATACACTGATATAGAGTACATAATATACAACGGAACAAGAAGATAACTATCCATCTGTAACAACCCATTATTTTGGACCACTCAAATCGACAATAAAACCATACATGTCTGACTTGAATAATTCAAAATAGTAGATTGTAAGAAAATTTGGAGCAAATAAAACCAATCAAAGAATCACAGACATAGATAAATCAGAATACTCGCAGCGGAATTAAAATAACCATAGTGTTTCATGAATCCAATACAAACTCAATCTCAAAACAAGTACAAAATACGTAGTTTGAAAAACAATTATAGTTCTCAAACAATTGCAGTAGAAATCTCAAATACATAAGTCACTAATATATTAGCTGAAACAGAATGACTGAACTGAAATAGATAAAACTAGATGAGCAGATAACCCAAGAAATCTCTAGCTTCCATAATAAAGATCCGCGATTGTAACGACCCAGAATTTAGGGTCGCTAAATTTGAACATTTAATTCATTTTAAATATTGAATATTGATTATAATTTGAATTTTTAAATAAAAGACTTTGGTTAAGTTAATAAAATTAGTTAAATTTCAATTACGGGAATGAAATTGAAAATTTGAATAATAATAGTTTAATATTAGAATTGGGATAAATGGATGAATCTGAGAGTAAATAAATATAAAAATGGTTTCTAAATTTATTTATTTAAGTTTATTTTGATTTAAATAGTAATATTGGATTGATGGATGAAATTAGAAGTTGATAAATTGATTTTGGAATTTTATATTAATTTAATGATGGAATTTAATAATATAATAATGCAAATGATCAAATTTTGATTTAAAATGGATCAGAATGATTTCTAATGTGAATATAAATTTTATACGAATTACAATAGAGTTAATAAAATTTTAAAAGTGATATTTTAGATGATTTCGACGATTTTGAAAATCGCTCAACTTAATCGACGAGTTAAAATAGCCTTCCGGGGCACAGTCTCGGAATTTGACAAAACCAGTTCCATTGGATCCATAATAGTTAGTTATTATCGGAATTCAATTTTCGTAGCAATCGGAGTTTTCGTTTGACTGTGGCAGCTCGAAACGCATATAAATCGATTTAACTGATTTAATTTTAAATTGATCGTTAAATTCTGTAACTCGCACGTATGATAGAATTAGCTTCCAAAACCTGTCCCATTATGTCCGGAACGCGGAAAAACCCTAGAAACGTCTGTTCGTACGTGAGAATTGGAATTCGTTTGCATAAGTCATTAGACATTGAAGAATAATATTTAAATAATATTAAATATATATATATATATATATATATATATGTATGTATGTTTGTATATAAACTTATTCTTTGCTCAAACCCTAGATCTATCACCGGCCGCCATTTAAACATTTCGATGGCCGATACACTCTGTCTTTCTCCCTCATTTTTCTTCAAATTTGTAGATCGTTGGCTTAAGGTTTCAACTAGAGAATTGAAGGGGACTTCGAGATCTACGAAGTGAATGGGTGCGATGACTTTTAGTGAAGCGGATAGGCGGTTACAGGGGTCGAACGTGACCCGTTAGTGCATGTGTTTATGAGATGGTCAGAGCACCGAGCTTGGCCGCAACCTGGGTGTCGGTAGAAGGTGCTATGGTCGTCGTCGCGGTTTAGTTTGATCGTTCTCTTGGCAATCGATGGTGCTGCGGTTTGAAGCCTTAGTTTTGCGTGATGGGTTTGTTACTTTCTAGATCTTGCATGCATTTTGCTGTTGATGTCGCGTGAGGAATAAGGTTCGGCGTGAATTGTTTTGGTAATAAAAAAAAAATTTGTTTAAATTCGTATACAATCTTGTAAATTTAATATCGTATGCATACGTGATCAGATTTTGACGAAACTAGAAGCGCCGGAATCGCAACGATGCGCTCTACGCTGCAGCACAGGTCTTGTGACGATCAGAGCCAGTGGAAATTTTAGATTAAATCGAACGACTCGGTTTAATTTGAAATTTCAAACGCTCGTCGAAAACCGAAGGTGAGTTATTCTCACTCACATCTGGATGCCAGTAAAGTTAAATAGCTAATATTTGAATGTTTGTTTGGATGTTTAGCTGAATATGATAATGGTTATCAAATTGAATCGATATATTGTTGTGCTAATATCTGTGGATGTAGGGAAAATAGGTTGGAGGGATCCAACTGGATCCCTCACAAATAGAAATTAATTTATATTATGTGATATGTCTTATTTATTATTCTATGATAATTTGTTTAGATCTTGTTATGCTGCCTTTATTTATATGCTGCAATGAATTAAATTGAAATTTTAATTGTGTTGTGCTGTGATTGGGAGAATACAACCTGAAAATTTTATATATAAATAGAAGAATTGGGTTTAAAGGATATTAAAGAATTTCCTTAGTAAAGAAATTAAAAGGAATTAAACTGAAGGAATTTGTTGATAGTTTGAAATATTGAGAATGTGATCTATAAAGGAAATGTGAATTGTTTAAAGAATAGCGAGATTTATTTTAAAGAAGGTGAAATGTGTTTTCTCCTGCAAATTTTATTTTGTTTTTTTTTTTAAAAAAACTTTCAAATTATAAATTTGCAGTTTAAATATGTTTAGAATAATTTAGAAAGAAATATTATTTTAAAATGTTTAAAGTGAAAGCAAATATTTGATTTAGTAATTATGATATTTATTATTTTAAAAAAAAAAGGGTAATGTGGTATTAAGTTTTCAAAAAGGAAATTTTAATATGAATATTTGATTTAATAACCTTATTTTTAAAGTTAAATTTTATTTAAAAATACTTTAGAAACCCGTATATATTTCCTTAAGCATTATTTTCAATTAAATAATTTTCAAAACTTATTTTAAATATTTTAAACGTATATATGAAAGTGATTTCCAGGAGATAGCAATGTATGTTTAAATTAAAAGGAGCCATTTTTAAAAGTATGGGAAGGAATTTTACGGGATGAACGTAAAATTGAATTGGGTAAATTGTGATTGGATTGATAAAGAAAATTCTTGGGTTATCCTAAAATGGAAGTATATTTTCCTGAGATGCCAAGTACGTTTTTAAAGTTGATTTTTGAAAGGTTAGGAGTTTTGAGTTTTATTTAAAGAATGGTTTTAAGATAAATTATTTACGTTGTAAGAATTTTTGAAGTGAATATATATTAAAGTAGTTATAGAAGTAACTATTTTTAAAGGAGTTATGTTCCTCTGTCTTCTATGAGCTTTGCTCTCTGTTGTAAGTGTTATGTTCCGATAGGTGTAGCAATAAAATGGTCGGGGACCATCTAATCCCGTCGGCCTTGCCAAAAAAAAAAACTATTTTTAAAGCAGTAATTAGAATCAAGTTTTAAAGAATATTATTATCATTTATACTTTATAAAGGGTTCTATTTTAAAGAAAGTCAATTAAAGCTTTACTTGAAATTGTATAAGGATTCATAACTTTATGTTTAAAACTAGTATAACTTAACTTATTTTAAAGTTAATTGCTTACATTTTATAGAGCAGTTTTATTCGAAATACTTTAAAAAGTATATGTATATTTTAAATTAAGTATGCAAGTAGATTTGATATAAATGGTTTTAATGTTTTTGAGGGATAAAGTATTTAAATTATTTTAAACCTTAAATATGGGTACTTGGATGTTTCAGGGAAAATAAAGATTTGAGAAATCTATTCCATGAGAAATTTGGATTTGAAAAGTGTTTCAAAGGGATTTTGAAATTGGTATTATATCTCACATAGATATTTTTGGGAAATAAATAATTGGAAGATTATTTATTTTATGATGGATGTTGTGAATGTTAATTGATAGTTAAATCACCGACTATCAATATTGGACAAATGCGTTGATCCTTTTGAAGAGACCGGGATCGAGATTTATTTCTCGAAAACCACTTCGATCTGGTTTGTACGTTTCGTGGAAAAACGTGTTCGGAGTCGAAGATGGAGCAGTGAAGTGCAAGGCTAGTCTCTACTAATCCTGAGGATATTTCCAAAATGGATGTAGTAGGAGTAGTGCCGTCGGTTCCATTCGAACCCGGGACGGACTTGTATGGACGAATGCTTTCGGAACATCGTCAAGTGGGCGATGGGCATTCTAAGTGAAACGTTCTAAAAGGTAACTCTTAGCCTCAAGCCTCATCAAATAGGAATGAATGAAAATCATGGGTTATGCAACAAGGCTTCGTGGGTAGCCCTCACTTGAGAGTAAGGTCATCCCTGTCTAGATATCCCTTTTTATTTCGGCTTAGTGGTGCGATTGCCGATTCCAACCGCGGGGTGATCTTATTCAGAACTGTCCAGTAAGGGATGGTTTCGGTCTTGTGTTGTAGGGGAGCAGGCGTACTCCTCGGTACTGTGACCTAGACCACGTACTGTGACAGGTGGTACCCCAGTGCCTAGTCATCGTTGGAAATCCATTCTCCCTACGAGCCTTTTACGAGTTTTGTTTGTATTACCCACTCTGTGGCTAGTAGCTGGAATTTAATGGATGTAACAATTTCGGCTATTTTATGAGTATTTGTATATAGACCCTATTATAATATCAGAGGATTTCTATAAGAAGTGTTTTAGCTATCGTAAGGTAAAAACCCGACATGTTTATTTGTGGCTTGGTCTTACGAGATGCCTTTGTTTTCAAAAGGATTTTTGAAACTTTAATAATCAATTTGGATGCATTATTATCAGCTGGTATTCCAGACCGACTCGGATGTTATTTCATTATAATGCTCGGGCCAGACCGTGTATTATATGTTCAGGACAGGATGCTTTAGAGCAGGAGAGGAGCTGGAGCCGAGAGGTATTCTTCGTACTTGTATATATATATATATATATATATATATATCTGCTGCTACGATTATATGATTGTCTGACTGATAAATATTGTTGTATGAGATACTATGATGATATGATGTATAAAACAAATATAGTTTCATTTTGTGTAAAGATCTATTATTGATTATTATATTTTATTCTACTACGACTGTGAGATTCTGATATTGTTTAGTTTCTTCTTCTTCTATCTCTTCATCTTTAATCCCTAATGGTTTGTATTTCTATTCCACTTGAGTTAATTGACGTAGAATATTGACTCAAGGGGTACGGATTTGCGGGCTGTCACACTTGGTATCAGAGCTTAGGTTGGCGACAACCTAGGCTTTGGTCGAAAAATTACTCATTAAACAGAGTCAATATTACTCTATAATGAGATTAGCATATTAATAGATATTATAGCGTACCTGTTAGTGAATATAAATTTTTTTTATACTGTGTTGACTTATCGGTTGAGTGTTTATGAATTCTGGTCAGTGCGGGAAGTACAACCGTATCGATAGGGGTTTCTAAACTCTTAAACGAGATAAACCGACAAAGTATTATTTTTAAAGTAGGTAAATGAAACAATTTTACCCCAAATTATATTTTGATATAAAAGAAATAATTTTCTGAAATTATTATATATATATTTGGATGATTGCTTGTTAATACTATAATCAAATAAGAATCTAAAATTTAATTTAAGATTTGAAATAGTTATAACCAAATAAAATTTTATGAGTATCAATAATACAAAGGGAGAATAACTAAATTTGAACTGAACCAGAATTTAAATCTCAGAGATTTTGAAAATATTTTAAATATATTGAAAACAAAGGTTTGGGAAATTTTAAATCTTAGGAATGTTTGAAATGTTTGCTAAGGTGCTTGAAGGCAATAATGGAATATTGTTTTGGTAAAGTATTTTTGAATGGAAAATATTTTGAAATGAATGTGGGAAAGTAAGGAAGCACTGAACTCACTTCAGTCGCTGGAAAATAATCCTGATGATGCTGGCCACATCATTAGAATTTTCGAGTTTCTAAAGTGATGGATTGCTACCAAAGTGCTTGGTTATGATATTGTTTGGACTTCTTGGGTATAACAGTTGATTTTGAAATTTCAAATGGGGAAATTGTTTTGGTACAACCAAGTTGTTTTGGAAACCCGGAGATTTGATTTGGTATACCAAGTAGGTATGAGTAGATTATTGTTTCAAAATTATTTTGGGATAAAACCGGGTAATTGAATTCTGGTAAATTCTATTTAGATAATGTGAAAGTTAAAACGAATCAACTATTGGACTTATTAAGTGAAGTTGATATTAATAAGGAAGGAATGAAAGTTTCAATCTTGGAATTAGAATTTAGCTTTAGTAAATGGAAGTAAATGAAATATATTGAAGTGAATAGAAAATTTGAATTTAATTTGGGATAAGTAAAATAAATTGGACCTAGAATAAAATTGATTCGGGTTAAAATTGAAACGTAAAATGACTTTGTAATTGTGGGTCATTATGTAAGGAATTGTACCCATGAGCTATTAAGTGTTATACTTATAGTTTGAAATTGTGGATTTAAAATTTACAAAGAATTAAATTGGAAGAAAATTTGTATCCTTAAGAATTCAGAGATTCGCGCGCACACACACACACACACACACACACATATATAATTTGGAATTGTGATTATAAGATGTAAATGGATTAGAATGAGCTATATAAGCTTTTAAATAAATAAGTTGGTGAACTTATGAATAGAAAATAGGATTATAATCACAAATGGGGATAATTACTTGATATAATTAAGAAGTAAATAATCTGGATGATTGATTAAAATTATAATTAAGGAATAATTACTTAAAGTAATTAAGAAATAATTAATCAAAGGAGATTAATTGAAGTGGATAATTAAGTGATGTTTAGTTAATTAATTTGTAATTAATTAATGAATAAGTAAGTTGGAGGATAACCCAAGTGATTAAGTAAGGAATTAATCTGATTAAGAATTAATTAAATTAATTAAGAATAGTCCCAACTTGTTTATGGCTGACTAATGATTGGATGATAAATATCATTGGATGAGTTAATGATATTGGATGATATTGGATGTCATTGAGGAATTAAAATCAAAATTCAATTGTGTTGGGAATAAAATTTTAGCTCAACTAAATTCAAAGGATTTGTTTGAGAATGAATTTAGCGTAAGCTAACTTAAATAAAATAGAAGCTTGAAGATAAATTTAGTGTAAACTAAATTAAATGGAATTTTATAGGCATGGATGAAATTTTGGTGGTTTGTTAGGAGAATTTAGAAAAAAAATGAAAACCCAGTTCTAGTATGGAATTTAAATTTTGGCAATAAAAAGTTGAGAGTGTGAATGAATAATGGAATTGGATTATAATAGTGATGGTTTGAATTGTAAATAAATTCCAATGAGTGAAATAATTAAAAATGGTCTCTTTGTTAATAAAATAAATCTAAAAATGGATTGAATAAATAAACAAAGTGCATTAAAATTTGTAAATGGGTTGGAATTGATTTCGATGAGAATCAAGTGAAAATAAAATAAAAATTGATATAAGAAGATAATGAAAAAATTGTGGAAGAACTTAAGAAAATTGAATAATAATTGTGGTCGAGCTTTATAATGTTGTCTTGGATAAATTTGTTTAGATAATAAGCATTGAGATGCAAGTGAAGAGAATTTTAATTAATTATTGTGATAAAATAAGGTTGTAGGAGTTGTAAATAATCCAGAATGGAATGATATTAATATAAACTTGAATTGGTTAATGAAATTGAATAATTGTAATATGATAAGAATTCTTGGATTGTGAACCATGCAGAATTGAATAAAATTTATATGCATCTAAGTTGGAAATTAGTTTTAACTGGTTATAAGCTTAAGAATTGGTTATTTGTTTGAATAACCACAACCTGCAAAGAAATTAGTCGTTAAACTTAAGTGAATGAATCAAAAGAAGTAAATGAAATTGATATTTGAATAATGGAAAATGGATTGAAATCTATTTAGTGGTTTTGTAAGTAAATGCATGTTAATTAAAAAGAAAAGTAAATGAGTCAAAAGCTTATATTACTCTTATTGAAGTGAATGTGAATCTAACATTTGCAACTCGGATGTAAGTCATTCGAGTGGAATATAATGAAGTTTGAATTTGGAAAAGAAATGCAAATAAATCAAATTGTAAGTACATTAGATTGTGAATCAATTTGAATTTAAATGGAAGTAAATTGAAAATAGTGAAGCATATTTTTATAATATTGAAGTGAATATGGATTGGTGGTAATAAATATGAATTGTATATAGTGAACTTGAATATAAATCATTCAAGTGAAATAAAATGAAGTTGGACTTGGATAAGAAATTAAAAGGTGATTGAAATCTTTAAATTGTTGATAAAATATGGTTAACATTGTTAAATTATGAAGTTGCTTGGTTGGGCTATGAAATGGATATGTTTGGCTTACATTTATATTGGAAATGTTGTTAAAATGTTCATATCTTTGAAAACTGATGAGTTTGTTGAGTAAGTACAGGTACGGGAGGTGATCGATAGAGTTGGAGCGCGTATATGCATTATATATTAGCTGCTTGCTTTAAAATTTTGCCAAAAAGGTACGCCTATGCAAATATAATTTGGAAATGATATATATATATATATATATATATATATATATATATATATATATATATATTGTGATATATTTTGGTTTTCGACCGTGTGGGTCGATATATATATTTATCTGTACCACGATATCGCGAAAGCTCCTCCGTGCAGGGGAGACTCTTCCAAAATTTTCTGAAATTTTAGGAGTTAGAAATTTTTTGGGAATCTTGGAAAATTTTATTAACTAGTGAAGTGTTTTGAAATGATGTTGAAACAAAAGCTTTAGAGTAAATAAAGAAAATGAGTTTGGATTTGAGTTAAAGGGTTTTGGAAAGTGTATATAAGGTTTTAACCAAGTAAATTGGGTAAGTAAGTGGGTTTAGAAGTATTTTCTACCCTAGCAAATTTCGGGGACGAAATTTTTATAAGGGGGGAGGAATGTAACGACCCGGAATTTAGGGTCGCTAAATTTGAATATTTAATTCATTTTAAATGTTGAATATTGATTATAATTTGAATTTTTAAATAAAAGACTTTGGTTAAGTTAATAAAATTAGTTAAATTTCAATTACGGGAATGAAATTGAAAATTAGAATAATAATAGTTTAATATTAGAATTGGGATAAATGGATGAATCTGAGAGTAAATAAATATAAAAATGGTTTCTAAAAATTTATTTATTTAAGTTTATTTTGATTTAAATAGTAATATTGGACTGATAGATGAAATTAGAAGTTGATAAATTGAATTTGGAATTTTATATTAATTTAATAATGGAATTTAATAATATAATAATGCAAATGATCAAATTTTGATTTAAAATGGATCAGAATGAATTCTAATGTGAATATAAATTTTATACGAGTTATAATAGAGTTAATAAAATTTTAGAAGTGACATTTTAGATGATTTCATTGATTTTGAAAATCGCTCGACTTAATCGACGAGTTAAAATAGCCTTCCGGGGCACAGTCTCGGAATTTGATGAAACTAGTTCCATTGGATCCGTAATAGTTATTTATTATCGGATTTCAATTTTCGTAGCAATCGGAGTTGTCGTTTGACCGTGGCACCACGAAACGCATAGAAATCGATTTAACCGATTTAATTTTAAATTGATCGTTAAATTCTATAACTCGCATGTATGATAGAATTAGCTTCCAAAACCTGTCCCATTGTGTCCGGAACGTGGAAAAACCCTAGAAACGTCTGTTGGTACGTGAGAATTGGAGTTCGGTTGCATAAGTCATTAGACATTGAAGAATAATATTTAAATAATATTATATATATATATATATATATATATATATATATATATATATATATATAAACTTATTCTTTGCTCAAACCCTAGATCTATCACCGGCCACCATTTAAACATTTCGATGGCTAATACACCCTATCTTTCTCCCTCATTTTTCTTCAAATTCGTAGATCGTTAGCGTAAGGTTTCAACTAGAGAATCGAAGGGGACTTCGAGATCTACGAAGTGAACGGGTGCGATGAGTTTTGGTGAAGTGGATAGGCGGTTACAGGGGTCGAACATGACCCGTTAGTGCACGTGTTTATGAGATGATCAGAGCACCGAGCTTGGCCGCAACCTGGGCGTCGGTAGAAGGAGCTATGGTCGTCGTCGCGGTGGAGTTTGATCGCTCTCTCGGCAATCGATGGCGGTGCGGTTTGAAGCCCTAGTTTTGCGTGATGGGTTTGTTACTTTATGGAGCTTGCGTGCGTTTTGCTGGTGATGTCGCGTGAGGAAGAAGGTTCGGTCGTCAATTGTTACGGTAATAAAAAAAGAAATTTTTGTTTAAATTCGTATATAATCTTGTAAATTTAATATCGTATGCATACATGATCAGATTTTGACGAACTAGAAGCACCGGATTCGCAGCGACGCGCTCTACGCTGCAGCACAGGTCCGGTGACGATCGGAGCCAGTGAAAATTTAGATTAAATCGAACGACTCAGTTTAATTTGAAATTTCAAACGCTCGTCGAAAACCCAAGGTGAGTTATTCTCACTCACATCTGGATGCCAGTAAAGTTAAACAGCTAACATTTGAATGTTTGTTTGGATGTTTAGCTGAATATGATAATGGTTATCAAATTGAATCGATATATTGTTGTGCTAATATCTGTGGATGCAGGGAAAACAGGTTGGACGGATCCAACTAGATCCCTCACAAATAGTGTGATATGTCTTATTTATTATTCTATAATAATTTGTTTAGATCTTGTTATGCTGCCTTTATTTTTATGTTGCAATGAATTAAATTGAAATTTTAGGTTTGTACTGTGATTGGGAGAATACAACCTGAAAATTTGAAATATAAATAGAAGAATTGGGTTTAAATGATATTAAAGAAATTTCTTAGTAAAGAAATTAAAAGAATTAAATTCAAGGAATTTGTTGATAATTTGAAATGTTGGGAATGTGATCTATGAAGGAAATGTGAATTGTTTAAAGAATAGCGAGATTTACTTTAAAGAAGGTGAAATGTGTTTTCTCCTGCAAATTTTATTTTTTTTTAAAAAAAAACTTTCAAATTATAAATTTGCAGTTTAAATATGTTTAGAATATTTTAGAAAGAAATATTATTTTAAAATGTTTAAAGTGAAAGCAAATATTTGATTTAGTAATTATGGTATTTTTTTAAAAAAAAAGGTAATGTAGTATTAAGTTTTCAAAAAGGAAATTTTTATATGAATATTTGATTTAATAACCTTATTTTTAAAGTTAAATTTTATTTAAAAATACTTTGGAAACCCGTATATATTTCCTTAAGTATTATTTTCAATTAAATAATTTTCAAAATTATTTTAAATATTTTAAACGTATATATGAAAGTGATTTCCAGGAGATAGCAATGTGTCTTTAAATTAAAAAGAGCTATTTTTAAAAGCATGGGAAGGAATTTTACGGGATGAATGTAAAATTGAATTGAGTAAATTGTGATTGGATTGATAAAGAAAATTCTTGGGTTATCCTAAAATGGAAGTATATTTCCCTGAGATGGCAAGTACGTTTTTAAAGTTGATTTTTGAAAGGTTAGGAGTTTTGAGTTTTATTTAAAGAATGGTTTTAAGATAAATTATTTACGTTGTAAGAATTTTTGAAGTGAATATATATTAAAGTAGTTATAGAAGTAACTATTTTTAAAGGAGTAATTATAATCAAGTTTTAAAGAATATTATTATCATTTATACTTTATAAAGGGTTCTATTTTAAAGAAAATCAATTAAAGCTTTACTTGAAATTGTATAAGGATTCATAACTTTATGTTTAAAACTAGTATGACTTAACTTATTATACAGTTAATTGCTTACATTTTATAAAGCAGATTTATTCGAAATATTTTAAAAAGTATATGTATATTTTAAATTAAGTATGTAAGTAGATTTGACAAAAATGGTTTTAATGTATTTTGAGGGATAAAGTATTTAAATTATTTTAAACCTTAAATATGGGTACTTGGATGTTCCATGGGAAATAAAGATTTGAGAAATCTATTCAATGAGAAATTTGGATTTGAAAAGTGTTTCAAAGGGATTTTGAAATTGGTATTATATCTCACGTAGATATTTTTAGGAAATAAATAATTGGAAGCTTATTTATTTTATGATGGATGTTGTGAATGTTAATTGATAGTTAAATCATCGACTATCAATATTGGACAAATGCGTTGATCGTTTCGAAGCCGGGGACGAGATTTATTTCTCGAAAACCACTTCGATCCGCTTTGTACGTTTCGTGGAAAAACGTGTTCGGAGTCGAAGATGGAGCGGTGAAGTGCAAGGGCTAGTCGCTACTAATCCTGAGGATATTTCCAAAATGGATGTAGTAGGAGTAGTGCCTTCGGTTCCATTCGAACCCGGGACGGACTTGTATGGACGAATGCTTTCGGAACATCATCAGGTGGGCTTATATAATGTAAACCAACTCAAGTGAACCGTAATGTAAGGTACAAGTAACTTAAAGGATGCTTGGGACCGTCCATCCTCTAACGATCCGTTAAACTATTTACTATGCAGTAACTTTTCGCTATTATAATAATGTCCAGGTAAAATAAACTTACTTTAAAATAGCATTAAGGGTTTACCCATATAGCCCTTAACACATAATAGTGCCAATAGTCTATACAGTACCGTAATACCTCCTGATCGGTAGGCTACCAAAGGATACCCCATAGGTACGACACAAATTAAACGTACAAGGCGTGCTAGGGTAGGTGACACGGCACAACGAGGCAATGGCAGGGTAGATATGTCAATTATTATTTGGACTGGTGGTGACGCGTAGTAGCCACTACCGCCCACCTCGAGCCACACTCCCAATATCAAAGGTGCGCACCAATCAATCATAAAGCAATAGAATGACATACGAAGAAGTGTGTCCGATAAGAGGAGCTACCTCACTGGCCCGGAATCGCTCCTGTTTTAGCCACCTTATGCCAACTCACGGGAGTCGGGTCCACGTACCTACCTCAACGGAATGTTGCCATCATCCTCCTTCATTCTGGAATCTCCACCGCGTATACGGTTGTTAAAGTGGTTTTGAGTATCGACAAATAGTATGTCCATATCCGATCCCGGTCTCATTGACAACCAACGTTATTATTACCCGTGTTTATAAATTTCAAAAGTTGTTTATATTCAAAATCAAAATATCCATTTAAACCATTTAAATATGAAGTGATTATCTTTCCAAATCAATTATTCAATTTCTAGAATTTCAGCAATTTCTAAATTCATTGGTTCAATTTCAACATTTCAAAGCATTGAAATGTTCAAAACTTATATTTAGTATATATCAAAACATAGTTCAAATTCAGAAACTGCAGCACTTTAGAAGTGCTGTTATAGGTTTATTTAGAAATTTCAGCACCTAGTTCAAATTTTCAGAAACTACAACACTTCAAAAGTGCTGTTATAGGTTTACTTAGTAATTTCAAGCCATAGCTCATATTTTCAAAAACTACAGCACTTCAGAAGCGTGGTTATAGGTTTACTTTGTAATTTCAAGCCATAGTTCATATTTTCAGAAACTGCAACACTTCAGAAGTGGTGTTATTGGTTTGCTTAGTAATTTCAAGCCATTGTTCATATTTTCAGAAACTGCAGTGCTTAAAAAATGCTGTTATAGGTATCTTTAGTATATAAAAGCCATAGTTCATATTTTCGAAAGTAATTTCTGAACCGCTGTAATTTCTATTATACCTTTTAAAACAATATATCTTCACTTTTTCTCATTTTTAACCTATCTAACGTGTTCCACTTTTCAAAAAAAATTACTTGGATACTACTTAACTTAATAAAATAATATTTTAGTAATAAATATCTAATCTAAATTAAAATTCCTTTGTTAGTCAATACCTTATAAATTTCTTAACTTTTATTTCAACAAATAACTTAAATTTTACATGCCCATCTTATAAATTTCTTAACTTTACATACCCATCTTATAAATAATTAAATCTTCATTTATTTACTTAACTTAAAATTTCCATTTAAAACCAAATTTCTAATTTCCAAGTTAAGTCATATTTTTAAAATACACCTTTTCCATTTAATTCTATATACATTTTAACTTGTAGAAAAATCTTTATAAATTCTTTAAAATTATTTAAATCCAAATTAAGTTAAAATGACATATTTTTACATTTAAAATATTTATAAAATTTTAGAAAATATATAATTGATTAACCATGGGTCTGTATAATATTTTCTAACCTAGGTCAAGTGATACAGATATGTATCATTTCAATCCGTAATTTAAAAAGAAAAATCTGGGTTCAATCATTTCAAACCCGCAATCCCAAGTAAATCCAATACAATAAAAATCATTCGAGCCTATCATTTCAGCCCATAATGATCTTTCCTTATTCTAAAGTCCGTTCGGGTATGTATCATTTCAACCCATAGTGATAAAGAACTTGCAATGCGATAAACAGGAAACAAAATAACATAATAGCATATAATACCATAACAGATGATATAACAGATATATAAACAACGTTTAACATCATATAACTATATCACAGGCGGTATGAACATAGCATATTAATTTATACAATTCAATTGTCATCGTTTCACAAAGTACGTAATGTCTAGAGTGAATAGCTCACCATTTTGAAGCTAGAGATCAATTCAAAACAAAAAAATCCACACTCCGCAAAGCACAAGAAGGCACGATAAGATTTGAGAAGAAGTAACAACCAAATTCAAATCTTGAAATCAAACAAATAAATCAAATATAAGTATATGTTTTAAAACGACAACATATGAATTCAACAATGAAAAATATGAATAAATCTGAAACAAAAATAGATTCAATCAACAAATGGGCTTGGCCACATACTCTATAGGCTTGGCCTCATCACCCCTAAGCTCGGCCATGGTGTTTGGATGCAAGCTAGGCTAGGTTATGGGATCACAAGGCAAAGCTATGGCATGGAAAAGGGAAGGCAAGTAGAGGCAAAATGCATGGATCTAGTGGAGTTTAGGCTCGGCCTATGTCTAAGGTGCCTTGGCCTATGTGCTAACTTGGGTTAAGGCACACGGTAAGGGGATGTTTGGTAATGGCGTGGCTTGGTGGAGGAATTGTTGGCCGAGGTGAGTAATAGGAAGAAGTGGTGAGAAATGGAAGGCTTGTGATGGTTTTGGTCAAGATTTGTGGTGGATCTAGATCTAGGGGTCACGGCCATGTGTGGAGGGGGTGATGTAGTGGTGATTGTCGATCATGGAGGAGGCGGAGATGAGATAGTGGTCGGAATATGGTGGAGGCCGAGCATTCAATGAAGAAAACAAAAGAAAAATAAAAGAAAAATGAAAAAGAAAGAAGGAGGAGGCCTTGGAAACTTACAGTATTTTTTTCTCCCAGGATGCAAATGGAAATGAGACGGTGAGAAAGGGTTTTTGTACATGATTTGGTAATAAAGGAGGCGGCTAGGGTTTGGGATACATGGCTATGAGAAATGAACGACTACAAAATAATAAAGAGCCCAAGCAAATAAAGGCAAGCATTTAAACAATGAAACGTATGCCCAATTAAAACAAAGTAACGTATATCTAATTGATTTTTCCCCAGCTATTAAATAAAAGATATACAAATGAAACATCCAAATAAATAAATTAAAGTGTATATAAACGAAATAGGAAATTATATTAACAGACGGACATAGGAAAATATAGAATAAAACATAGAAATTAATTGCTTTTAAAACGTTGAATGTTATCCAATTTACAAAGTATAAATCAGAATTTAATGAAACGAAAAGCACAATGGATATTAGAATTATATCCAGCTTCAAATAGAAAGATTAGAATTTAAAAATCTAAAATTTAAAATTTTCAAATAAAAGTCAAAGTTTGACCAAAATATAAAATTTCATAAATTGTTTATTTTATTGCATTTGGGAAAATAATTTATAAACAAACTCCAAAAATTATATTGGAAAATTTCAAAATTTCAAATAATTAAACATTAAAGTTTTCAAATAAATTAAATTTAAAACTATTTACAAAATTTTGGGTTGTTACACTCTCCCCCACTCAAAACTTTTCTTCCTCGAAAAGGAACGAATGAAGGAAAGCAATGAAAAATAAGATAGCAAAGCAAAAGTACCTGAAGAAAATAATTCCGGATTCGAAGCACGTATGCTCTCCTCTGTCTCCCAGGTACAAACCTGATCATACATACTCCACTACACTTTGACCAGGTTGACAGAATTCCTTCTTAGTTGCTTCGTACCTCGATCGTCGATACGAAGTGGCTTCCTCTCAATAGTCAGATTAGGCTCAATATCCAAACTATCAAGAGCAAAAGGCTGGACAATAAGAGATGGATCATGCGAATACCAACAAAGATGCGAAACATGGAATACATTATGTACTCCAGCAAATTTCTTAGGCAAGTCCAGGCGATAAGCTAGGGAGCAAGCTCTTTCTACAATGCGAAAAGGACCAATAAACCTAGGAGCAAGCATCCCTCTACGGCCAAAACGAACCACATTCTTATGGGAGAGACCTTAAGGAAAACCTGATCACCAACTGCAAACTCCAAACTCCTCCTATGCTGATCGGCATACTTCTTCTGCCTATTCTGAGCAATCCTTAACTTCCTCTTAATCTCCTCAACCTTCTTCGAAGCCTCCAAAATCATATCAGCACCAAGAACCAAATGATTACCGGATTCAATCCGGCACGATGGGGATCTATAAGTCTTTCGTAAAGAGCAGCAAACGGAGACATCTCAATGCTGGCCTGAATTCAAAGACGGAATGAGATAGAAAAAGACTAAGATAAGATTAATATAGAAGGCTGAAAATATACCTGATAACCATTGTTATAGGTGAATTCGACAAGATGGAGATGATCTTTACAAGATCCTCCATAATCCAGAACATAAGCACGAAGAAGGTCCTCAAGAATCTAATTCACTCTTTCCGTTTGATCGTCGGTCTACGGATGGTAAGCAGTCTTAGATTCAGACGGGTACCCAAAGATTCCTGAAAAGCTTTCCAAAACTGACTGATGAAGATAGGATCCCGATCTCAAACAATGCTGATAAGAACACCATGGAGACGAACAATCTCCCTCATATAAATCTCAGCCAGACTGGAAGCAGAACGAGTAGATTTGACCGGAATGAAATGAGTTGATTTGGTCAATCTATCCACAATAACCCAGATGCTCTCATTACCCCTCCGAGTTCTCGGTAAACCATCAATAAAATGCATGGAAACCTGTTTCCATTTCCAATTGGGAATCTCAAGGGGCTGCAATAAACCAGGGGTCTTCTGGTGATCTGCCTTGACTTGCTGGCAAGTCGCATACCTACTAACAAAGATAGAGACATCACACTTCATACCCTTCCACCAGTACTGCTTCTTCATGTCCTGATACATCTTCGCCACGCCAGGATGAATAAAAAGTCTGGATCGATGATGTTCGCGAAGTAACTCCTGCCTCAATCCATCCATGTTAGGGATACAAATCCAATTAATCATCCTCAAAATACCTCTATCATCGATCTGATCTCCACTACCATCAGGACTACTACCATCAACCCTGCTACGAACACTCCCCTTCATACGCCTAAGCATCTCATCCTCACCTTGCTTGGCTTTAATACGGTATAAAAGTGGAGAAGAAGAAACAATAAGCTGACACAACATAGCCTTCTTTCGACTCAATGCATCAGCCATAACATTAGCCTTCCCAGGGATATAGTTAATGTCCAGATCATAAGAAGCAAGAAACTCAAGCCACCGAACTTGCCTTTGATTCAAATCCTTCTGGGTGAAGATATACTTCAAAGACTGATGATCAGTAAAGAGCTCAAACTTATCACCCAAAATATGATGCCTCCAAAGCTTCAAAGCAAAGACAACAGCAAGCAACTCTAAATCAGGAGCAGCATAATTAGCCTCATGGGTCTTCAGCTGGCGACTAGCATAAACAATAATCTTCCCATCTTGCATCAGAACAGCTCCCAAACCCTGACGACAGGCGCCAGTATATACCATTAATCCCTCATTTCCATTCGGAACGGTAAGCACTGGTGTGGAAGAAAGCTTACGCTTCAACTCAATGAATGCAGCTTTACACTTATCATCCCATATAAACTTATCATTCTTTCGAGTCAAAGCAGTGAGAGGTGCATAAATCCGAGCAAAGTTCTCAATGAATCTCCGATAATAAGCGGCAAGGCCTAGAAAATTGTGAATATCTGTTGGAGTCCTAAGAGTTTCCTAATCATTGATCGCAGCGACTTTAACTGGTTCAACAGAAACTCCATTACTAGAAACAATATGTCCAAGGAATCAGACTTCATCTCTCCAGAAATGGCATTTAGATAATTTAGCCTTCAATTGATGATTTCTAAGAGTCTCAAGGACAAAGCTCAAGTGGAATTTATACTCTTCCTATGACTTGGAGAACATAAGAATATCATCTACAAAGACTAGAACAAATTTATTAAGCACATCACAAAAAACACGATTCATCAAATCAACGAAGAAAGCCAGAGCATTAGTCAAACTGAAAGGCATGACTAACCTTTCATAGAAACCATTATCAATATGCAAAGAGGCCTTGGGGATACTTTCCTCATCAACTCTGAGTTGGTGAAAACCTATGGAAAGATCAAGCCGAGAGAAAACAGTAGCTCCATAAAGCTGATCAAACATATCATTGATGTGAGGCACAGGATATCTGTTCTTCATAGTGAGCTTGTTCAGCTCCCTATAATCAACACACATCCTTAAAGAAACATCAAACTTAGTGACGAAAACCACCGCTGCTCCCCATTCAGAATAGCTAGGTCTGATCAGGCCCTTGGAGGACAAGTCTTCAATTTGCTTTCTTAGCTCAACCTTCTCACCGGGTGTCATCCTTCTGATGGAAGGACTATGGGTCTAGCTCCATAAATAGGATCAATATGAAAATCAATTTCCCAATTAGGAGGTAAAGAAGTGACTTCACCAAATACATTAGGAAAGAGTTTGACTATAGGAGTTGAATTAATATCGCCAGGAGAAGCATCAAGGGAATAAATAAAGCTGCCCTCAAAATACTGGGGAAAACTACACTGAATCACCAAAGAATTACCACGATCATCCACAAGAGAGACAGTTCGGGAAGTACAAGAGATAAAGCCATCATACCTCTCCAGCCAATCACATCCAAGCAATAGATCAACGGCATCAAAACCCAAAACATAGAAATCACTACTGAAACAGAGCTAAAAATAGAGAAGCTTCACTTGCTTACAAATCCTACCAAGATTCGCAGGACCACCGATAGAATTTGAAACACATAAAGGCACAGAAGCTAACTCAGGAGAAAAAAGGTGCTCAAATTTATTACAAAATCCACAGAAATAAAGCTATGGGAAGCCCCAGTATCAAATAAAACACGAACAGGAGATTTAAACAAAGTAAAAGTGCTATGAAGTGTACCTTGGTCATCACTAGGAGCAGGAACAGGAACAAGTGCAAGCGGTGGAGCTGGAGAAGATGCAGAAGTAATAACAAAAATATCCGATGACTTGCCCTTCTTCGGAGTAGGGCAGTCCTTCTTGAGATGGCCAGGCTGCAGAAAAATGTGACAGAGATCCCGCCTAGTTAACTGAGCTGGAGGAACAGTAGCACCAAGGTAGGATAGCTATTTGCATAGTGTCCTTTCTGATCTCATTTATAGAAACTAATGGCAGATAGGTCGATCGACTTCCTCTGAGATGAAGAAGATAAGCCCAACCCTGGAGTCTTGTTTTGATTCTTTTTCTGATGGTAAAAGTTAGGCTTCCTCTTCATAGAACTACCGAAGGAAGACTGAGATGGAGAAGAACGGGCGGTTGGAGGATCCTTAGAAGTAGGATTCTCATATCTAATGACCATGTCCATCAGAGTGGTGAAAGGACAGTGCACATAGGCTATGAGGCGATCATAGTTCTCCAGGCGCGCACCAGAAATAAACTTCTCATTTTTCTTGAGAGGAGTGCCAATCAGATTAAGTCCAAACTTGGAGAGTTCATTGAACTTCCTCTCATATTTAGCAAAAGACATATCACCCTATTTCAAATCCATGAATTCCCGATACAGCTGAGACTTTCCTGCTTCGGGCATCCATTTTACAAGAAAAGCGTCCCTAAATTGTTCCCAAGAAATGTTAGCCTCAGTGGTGTGAGCTGTGACAGTCACCCATCAATCCAAAGTTATTCCTTTCAATTGCCAAGCTGCCAACTGACGATGCTGGGCATTAGTAATCTCAAGACCGAAAAAGATTCTCTCCAAATGCTTTCGCAACTGTTGAGCTTCAATGGTGCTCTCAGTTCCTGTGAACTTGGTGCCACCAAGCTCGGTGTATTCCTCACAAAGTTTTGTGAACCTGAATGGGGTAGCAGGCTCAGGAGCTAGGGCAATACCATGTCCCCTACCTCTTGCATTCCTATGACTCATCCTAAAAAAAATCAAGAATTAATTTTAGGATAGTGGTTATTGAGAAACAGAGACAATATTAGAAAAGATAAGATAAGTTTGAACTTGAACGAATGTCCTAAATAAAGGCATTATTTACAAGGGGAATAAGAAAAAAGGAAGTTAAGAAAAATTTGACATTAAAACAAGAAAAGTTTTTATATCAAAATACTCTTTAAAATCCCTTGAAAAATCATTCAAAAAATCATTTTATACTTTAAAATACGTTCTCTCACAAAATAAGGATTCCAAGATTTATGTTACTCATACTAGGGTACTTCTACCCTATCTCTATTGAGTTTTTGCCCCACAGGCTAAGGTTTGCCTAAAACCAAAGCTCTGATACCAAATGTAATGACCCATTATTTTGGACCATTCAAATCAACAATAAAACAACACATGTCTGACTTGAAAATTTCAAAACAGTAGATTGTAAGAAAATTTGGAGAAAATAAATCCAATCACAGAATCACAGACATAGATAAATCAGAATACTCGCTGCGGAATTAAAATAACCATAGTGGTTCATGAAGCTACTACAAACTCAGTCTCAAAATAAGTACAAAGTACATAGTCTGAAAAAAATTATAGTTCTGAAACAAATACAATAGAAATCTCAAATATAAAAGTCTCTAATACATTAGCTGAAATAGAATGACTGAACTGATATAGATAAAACTAGATAAGCAGATAACTCCAGAAACCTCTAGCTTCCAGAAGATAGATCCAAGCTGTAACACTCAGGCTGACTCGAGCATAAGAAAATAAACACAAACACTCAAGTCAGGACATACATACTTATATAATGTAAACCAACTCAAGTGAACCGTAATATAAAGTATAAGTAACTTAAAGGTTGCTTGGGACCGCCCATCCTCTAAGGATCCGTTAAACTATTTACTATGCAGTAATATTTTTCTATTACAATAATTTCTATGGTAAAATAAACTTACTTTAAAATAGAGTTAAGGGGTTACCCATATAGCTCTTAACACATAATAGTGCCAATAATCTATATAGTACCGTAATATCTCCTAATCGGGAGGCTACCGGAGGTTACTCCATAGGTACGACACAAATCAAACTCATACAAGGCACGCTAGGGTTGATGACACGACACAACGAGGCAATGCCAGGGTAGATTTACCAATTACTATCTGGACAGGTGGTGACGCGTAGCAGCCACTACCGCCCACCTTGAGCCACACTCCCAAAATCAAAGGTGCACACAATTAAATCTCAAAGCAATAGAATGACATATGAAGAAGTGTGTCCGATAAGAGGAGCTACCTCACTGGCCCGGAATCGCTCCTGTTTTAGCCACGTTATGCCAACTCACGGGAGTCAGGTCCACGTACATACCTCAATAGAATGTCGCCACCATCCTACTTCATTCCGGAATCTCCACCGCATACACGGTTGTTAAAGTGGTTTTCGGTATCGACAGAGAGTACGTCCATATCCGATCCTAGTCTCTTTAACAACCAACGTTATTATTAACCATGGTTATAAATTTCAAAAGCGGTTTATATTACAAATCAAAAGAATTCATTTAAAGCATTTAAATATGAAGTAGTTATCCTTCCAAATCAATTATTCAACTTCCAGAATTTCAGCAATTTCTAAGTTCCTTAGTTCAATTTCAACATTTTAAAGCATTGAAATTTTCAAAACTGCAGCACTTATAAAGTGCCGCTGTAGGTATATTTAGTATATATCAAAACATAGTTCAAATTCAGAAACTACAGCACTTTAGAAGTGCTGTTATAGGTTTGTTTAGAAATTTCAGCACCTAGTTCACATATTTAGAAACTGTAGCACTTCAGATGTGCTGTTATAAGTTTACTTAAATAATTTCAAGCCATAATTCATATTTTCAAAAACTGCAACACTTCAGAAGTGCTATTATAGGTTTACTTAGTAATTTCAAGCCATAGTTCATATTTTTAGAAACTACAGCACTTTAGAAGTGCTGTTATAGGTTTAACTAGTAATTTCAAGCCATAGTTCATATTTCAGAAACCGCAGCACTTCAGAAATGCTGTTATAGGTATCTTTAGTATATTCAAGCCATAGTTCATATTTTCCATAGCATTTCTGAACCGCTATAATTTCTGTTATACCTTTTAAAACAATATATCTTCACTTTTTCTCATTTTTAACCTATCAAACTTATTCCACTTTTCAAAAAAAAAATTTGGATATTACTTAACTTATATATTTTAATAAAATAATATTTTATTAATAAATATCCAATTTAAATTAAATTCCTTTGTTAGTCAATGCTTTATAAACTTCTTAACTTTTATTTCAACAAATAACTTAAATTTTACATACCCATCTTAGAAATTTCTTAACTTTTACATACCCTCTTACAAATAATTAAATTTTCATTTATTTACTTAACTTAAAATTTCCATTTAAAATCAAATTTCTAATTTCCAAGTTAAGTCATATTTTTAAAATATACCTTTTCCATTTAATTCTATATACATTTTAACTTATGGAAAAATCTCTATAAATTCATTTAAATTATTTAAATCCAAATTAAGTTAAAATGACATATTTTTACATTTAAAATATATATAAAATTTCATAAAATATATAATTGATTAACCATGGGTCTGTATAATATTTTCTAACCTAGATCAAGTGATACAAATATGTATCATTTTAATCCGTAATTTAAAAAGAAAAATCCGTGTTCTATCATTTCAAACCCGTAATCCCAACTAAATCCAATACAATAAAAATCATTCAAGCCTATCATTTCAGCCCATAATGATCTTTCCTTATTCTAAAGTCCGTTCGAGTATGTATCTTTTCAACCCATAGTGATAAGGAACTTGCAGTGTGATAAATAGGAAATAAAATGACATAATAGCATATAATACTATAATAGATGATGTAACAGATATATGAACAACATATAACATCATATAAGCACATCACAGGCAGGTATGAACATAGCATATTTATTTATATAATTCATTTGTCATCATTTCACAATCATATAAGTAAGTAATGTCTAGAGTGAATAACTCGCATTTTTGAAGTTAGAGATCAATTCAAAACAAAAAATCCACACTCCGCAAAGCATTAGAAGGCACGATAAGCTTTGATTAGAAGTAACAACCAAATTCAAATCTTGAAATCAAATATAAGTATATGTTTTAACACAACAAGATAGGAATTCAACAATGAAAAATATGAATAAATCTGAAACAAAAATAGATTCAATCAACAAGTGGGCTTGGCCACATCCTCTACAGGCTCGGCCTCATCACCCCTAAGTTCGGCCAGGGTGTTTGGATGCATGCCAGGCTAGGTTATGGGATCACAAGGCATGGCTATGGCATGGAAAAGGGAAGACAAGTCAAGTAGAGGCAAAAGGCATGGATCTGGTGGAGTTTGGGATTGGCCTATGTCTAAGGTGGCTCGGCCTATGTGCTAACTTGGGTCAAGGCACACGGCAAGGGATGTTTGGTCATGGCATGGCTTGGTGGACGTGGAGGAATTGTTGGCCAAGGTGAGTAGAAGGAAGAAGTAGTGAGAAATGGAAGACTTGTGGTGGATCTAGATCTAGGGGTCAAGGCCATGTGTGGAGGGGGTGAGGTAGTGGTGATGATCGATCATGAAGGAGGTGGAGAGGAGATGGTGGTTGAAATATGGTGGAGGCTGAGCATTCAATGAAGAAAACAAAAGAAAATAAAAGAAAAAGGAAAAAGAAAGAAGGAGGAGGCCATGGAAACATACAATATTTTTTTCACTCAGGATGCAAATGGAAATGAGATGGTGAGAAAGCGTTTTTGTACATGATTTGGTAATATAGGAGGTGGCTAGGGTTTGGGGTACACGGTTTTGAGAAATGAATGGCTACAAAATAATAAAGATCCCACGCAAATAAAGGCAAGCATTTAAACAATGAAACATATGCCCAATTAAAACAAAGTAACTTATATCTAATTGATTTTTTCCCAGCTATTAAATAAAAGATATACAAATGAAGCATCCAAATAAATAAATTAAAGTGTATAGAAACAAAATAGAAAATAACATAAATAGACGGACATAGAAAAATATGGAATAAAACACAGAAATTAATTGCTTTTAAAACGCTGAATGTTATCCAATTTACAAAGTATAAATTAGAATTTAATGAAATGAAAAGCATAATGGATATTAGACTTATATCCACTTTCAAATAGAAAGATTAGAATTTAAAAATCTAAATGGTAAATTTTTTAAATAAAAGTCAAAGTTTGAACAAAATATAAAATTTCAAAAATTGTTTATTTTATTGCATTTGGGAAAATAATTTATAAACAAACTCCAAATTATATTGGAATTTTTCAAAATTTCAAATTTTTGAATAATTAAACATCAGATTTTGAAATAAATTAAATTTAAAACTATTTACAAAATTTTTGGTTGTTACACCATCGATGAAGCCTTCTACTTCAAGCTCCTCCAGAAAATGCATCCGCAGAAACATGAGCTACTTGGCTGCTCGTAAAAATTTGAGCATCCAAGAGTTTTAGGAAAAGAAAAAAACTCCAGGTCAGACATGGGTCTGGTATGAGTAAACTCAAAGCAACTGAATTATTACATTTAAAACTCTTTTAATATCAAAGGTATCTCGTAAGACCAAGTTGCACATAATCACGGACGGGTTTTTACCTTATAATAACCAAAACACTTTTATAGAAATTCGGTGATATTATAATAATGTCCAAGGGTTCAAAGTAAATTATTAAAATAGGTAGAATGCTTGCATCTCACGTTCCAACATATTTAATATACAACTAAAATTGTAAAGCTCGTATTGTTGAATGTATTCCAACTAATGACTGGGCTATTGGGGTGCCGCCCATTATAGTACACATCTAGAAAATGTAGCGAGATCGTACCTAACGACCCCGTCCAACACAATATCGGCCTACTCCTTACTGGATAGTTTTGAATATTTCATCAACTCGGTTGCTTTGCAACACTTTTCATATCGAGCTCATGCACAACCAATCCATAAATATGCATATGTATCATATCTAGAAGGGTGACACTGCACGCTAACGGGTGCGACCCACATATCCTTGTTGCGTCTCCTATGTTTTAGTCATTCCTGATTGATGAGGCTTGAGGCTACGTTTTACCTTTCTGAATAGCGATCCCGCTTGGAATCCTAACACTACCCTGCATGTAGTAATGTAGTGTTAGCATTCGTCCATACAAGTTGTCCAAGATGAGGACAAACAGAAGGCACTACTTCTACTACATCCATTTTGGAAACAACCTCAGGATTAGTAGCAATCGGCCCTTGCACTTCAATAGCTCCGTCTTCGATCCGATACTTCAAGATGTCTTCCAAACTTAAATATTAAATCAAGTATGGCTAAGTGGATTAGTATATTTACAAAATTTTCCAAGTTTTCTTCTTTCCAAATCCTGTATTAAATAACCAAACATTTCTTCAAATGAAATATTCTGCTTATTCTTTATCAAAAAGTTCCTTTTTCAAAGCTCATCTCATATTTCAATTAACTTATAACTTTGAAAATAAAGTTATAACCCATTTTTATAAACCTTAAAGTTAATTTATAAACCTCTTTCCAAATCTCTGAAATGATTTATTAACCTTTTTCCAATTTTTAAAACTCTTTATATTAACCTTTCTATACTCCTTTATAAATATCATTTACAAAACATCATTTGTAAAACACCTTAATAATCCTTTATGATAGTAAAACCCCTTTCTATACACAAGTTATCATTTATAAATACCTTTATAAGAATTATATAACTTAGAAAACCATTTACAAACCCTTAATCTCAAATTGATCAAGGAATTTAAGTAAATTCAAAATCATACTTTATAAATTGCAAATAAGGCTTAGCAAGCCCAATGGAAGTGACTTAAGTTACCATTTTATTTCAATTTAATTCCAAGGGCACTTATCAACTATTTACATAAGCCAACATATACGTAAATCTAACCAATTATCAAATCAGGGAATAACATGTCAATACAGCTCAACTAGCATATACATGTCTAAACAACATAATAGCAGGATGTTGATTTGTCCTGCAAAATAGATGTCCAAAATAATTTAATCAATGAATAGCAGAACGGGAAATTATTCTGCTAAACACACGTCCAAACAATCCAAACAATTACTCTATATCAGAATAGCATTTTATTCTGCTAACTAATGTCCATACAACAGAAATAATCACATTCTAACTTATTCATAGTTGTTTGTCTATTTAATATCATAGACGAGAGATCCCTTGGTTATAATCAAACCACGTAGAAAAGAACCCAACTTAAAACATAACCGATAAATTTTAAAATAACTTTTAATAATTAAATAATAAATTAATATAAATTAAATCTTAACTAAATCTTAAATAATCAAAATCAAATCATAATTAAGTCTTAATTAATTAAAAGTAAATTAATGATTAAACTTTAAAAAAATAAACATTTACTTAAAATTAATCCTTAATTAAGTAAATAGTTAAGTAAATAGTTAATCTTTAATTAAATAATAATTAATTAGATATTCAACTTTAATTAAATAATAATCAAAATAATTAAACTTGGTGAAATAAAACTAATTACCCTTTTAACTTAATTAATCATTAATTAGAACTTCTTAATAACTTAATTATCACTAATTAGTCACTAATTATTTAATCTAATTACTGATTAATTAATAAATAATTATCCTTAATTAATTAATTAATTAATTAATTATTAAACATACTTAATCAAGTTATAATTAACTTATGCATTTCTAATTACGTTTGAAAATAGGTTTTCGAATCATTTTTAAAAGAAAATTTTAAAGTTAGAAATCAAACTTTTCCGAACTGCATCCATACCGACTATCGCTATAGACGCACTAACTTAGAATTTGCTTCTCTAAGCCACCATCTAAAACTTTGATCTTCCACTTTGGATTAAATTTTAATGCATAAAAGAAAGGGTTTTGAAAACCTTAAATTGAATTAGAATTTAAACAAAAACATTTACTAACTCAAAATTAGTAGAATGATTAAATTTCCAAATGGATCTCACGTCCTTTCAACATTCCAAACTACTAATCTTTCCATAACCACTTGACCAAAATCCAAGATCTCACATACACAAGCATATCATTTGCATAACATATCAAGTTCGCAACTTTATATCCAAACTTAGCAATTAAACCATTGTTTTCATATCTAATGCTAACCATATATTAACACATATATGTCAATCAAAACCAAGTCATAATCCATACAACAAACATCATTCATTTAACCATAATGACAAACATATACATAGATAACAACCAAATTCAAATCTTGAAATCAAATAAAGTATATGTTTTAACACAACAAGATAGGAATTCAACAATGAAAAATATGAATAAATCTGAAACAAAAATAGATTCAATCAACAAGTGGGCTTGGCCACATCCTCTATAGGCTCGGCCTCATCACCCCTAAGTTCGTCCATGGTGTTTGGATGCATTCTAGGCTAGGTTATGGGATCACAAGGCATGGCTATGGCATGGAAAAGGGAAGACAAGGCAAGTAGAGGCAAAAGGCATGGATCTGGTGGAGTTTGGGATTGGCCTATGTCTAAGGTGGCTCGGCCTATGTGCTAACTTGGGTCAAGGCACATGGCAAGGGAATGTTTGGTCATGGCATGGCTTGGTGGACGTGGAGGAATTGTTGGCCAAGGTGAGTAGTAGGAAGAAGTGGTGAGAAATGGAAGACTTGTGGTAGTTTTGGTCAAGATTTGTGGTGGATCTAGATCTAGGGGTCAAGGCCATGTGTGGAGGGGGTGAGGTAGTGGTGATGATCGATCATGAAGGAGGTGGAGAGGAGATGGTGGTCGAAATATGGTGGAGGCCGAGCATTCAATGAAGAAAACAAAAGAAAATAAAAGAAAAAGGAAAAAGAAAGAAGGAATAGGCCATGGAAACATACAATATTTTTTTCTCTCAGGATGCAAATGGAAATGAGATGGTGAGAAAGGGTTTTTGTACATGATTTGGTAATATAGGAAGCGGTTGGGGTTTGGGGTACCCGGTTTTGAGAAATGAATGGCTACAAAATAATAAAGAGCCCAAGCAAATAAAGGCAAGCATTTAAACAATGAAACATATGCCCAATTAAAACAAAGTAACTTATATCTAATTGATTTTTTCCCAGCTATTAAATAAAAGATATAAAAATGAAACATCCAAATAAATTAATTAAAGTGTATAGAAACAAAATAGAAAATAACATAAATAGACGGACATAGAAAAATATGGAATAAAACACAGAAATTAATTGCTTTTAAAACGCTGAATGTTATCCAATTTACAAAGTATAAATTAGAATTTAATGAAATGAAAAGCATAATGGATATAGACTTATATCCACTTTCAAATAGAAAGATTAGAATTTAAAAATCTAAATGGTAATTTTTTTAAATAAAAGTCAAAGTTTGAACAAAATATAAAATTTCAAAAATTGTTTATTTTATTGCATTTGGGAAAATAATTTATAAACAAACTCCAAATTATATTGGAATTTTTCAAAATTTCAAATTTTTGAATAATTAAACATCAAATTTTTTAAATAAATTAAATTTAAAACTATTTACAAAATTTTGGGTTGTTACACCATCGATGAAGCCTTCTTCTTCAAGCTCCTCCAAAAAATGCATCCGTAGAAACCTGTGCTACTCTGCTGCTCGTAAAAATTTGAGCATCCAAGAGTTTTAGGAAAAGAAAAAAACTCCAGGTCAAACATGGGTCTGGTATGAGTAAACTCAAAGCAACTGAATTATTACATTAAAAACTCTTTTAATATTAAAGGTATCTCGTAAGACCAAGTTGCACATAATCACGGACGGGTTTTTACCTTATAATAACCAAAACACTTCTATAGAAATTCGGTGATATTATAATAATGTCTAAGGGTTCAAAGTAAATTATTAAAATAGGTAGAATGCTTGCATCTCCCGTTCCAACATATTTAATATACAACTAAAACTGTAAAGCTCGTATTGTTGAATGTATTCCAACTAATGACTGGGCTATTGGGGTGCCGCCCATCACAGTACACATCTAGAAAATGTAGCGAGATCGTACCTAACGACCCCGTCCAACACAAGATCGGCCTACCCCTTACTGGATAGTTTTGAATATTTCATCAACTCGGTTGCTTTGCAAACCTTTTCATATCGAGCTCTCATGCACAACCAATCCATAAATATGCAGATGTATCATATCTAGAAGGGTGACACTGCACGCTAATGGGTGCGACCCACATATCCTTGTTGCGTCTCCTATGTTTTAGTCATTCCTGGTTGATGAGGCTTGAGGCTACGTTTTACCTTTCTGAATAGCGATCCCGCTTGGAATGCTAACACTACCCTGCATGTAGTAATGTAGTGTTTGCATTCGTCCATACAAGTTGTCCAAGATGAGGACAAACAGAAGGCACTACTTCTACTACATCCATTTTGGAAACAACCTCAGGATTAGTAGCAATCAGCCCTTGCACTTCAATAGCTCCGTCTTCGATCTGATACTTCAAGATGTCTTCCAAACTTAAATATTAAATCAAGTATGGCTAAGTGGATTAGTATATTTACTAAATTTTTAAAGTTCTCTTCTTTCCAAATCCTATATCAAATAACCAAACATTTCTTCAAATAAAATATTCTACTTATTCTTTATCAAAAAGTTCCTTTTTAAAAGCTCATCTCATATGTCAATTAACTTATAACTTTGAAAATAAAGTTATAACCCATTTTTATAAACCTTAAAGTTAATTTATAAACCACTTTCCAAATCTCTGAAATGATTTATAAACCTTTTTCCAATTTTTAAAACTCCTTATATTAACCTTTCTATACTCCTTTATAAATATCATTTACAAAACATCATTTGTAAAACACCTTAATAACTCTTTCTGATAGTAAAACCCCTTTCTATACACAAGTTATCATTTATAAATACCTTTATAAGAATTATATAACTTAGAAAACCATTTACAAACCCTTAATCTCAAATTGATCAAAGAATTTAAGTAAATTCAAAACCATACTTTATAAATTCCAAATAAGGCTTAGAAAGCCCAATGGAAGTGATTTAAGTTACCATTTTATTTCAATTTAATTCCAAGGGCACTTATCAACTATTTACATAAGCCAACATATATGTAAATCTAACCAGTTATCAAATCAGGGAATAACATGTCGATACAGCTCAACTAGCATATACATGTCTAAACAACATAATAGCAGGATGTTGATTTGTCCTGCAAAACAGATTTCCAAAATAATTTAATCAATGAATAGCAGAACGGGGAATTATTCTGCTAAACACATGTCCAAACAATTACTCTATATCAGAATAGCATTTTATCCTGCTAACTAATGTCCATACAACAGAAACAATCACATTCTAACTTATTCATAGTTGTTTGTCTATTTAATAACATGGACGAGAGATCCCTTGGTTATATTCAAACCACATAGAAAAGAACCCAACTTAAAACATAACCGATAAATTTTAAAATAACTTTTAATAATTAAATAATAAATTAATATAAATTAAATCTTAACTAAATCTTAAATAATCAAAATCAAATCATAATTAAGTCTTAATTAATTAAAAGCAAATTAATGATTAAACTTTAAACAAATAAACATTTACTTAAAATTAATCCATAATTAAGTAAATAGTTAAGTAAATAGTTAATCTTTAATTAAATAATAATTAATTAGATATTCAACTTTAATTAAATAATAATCAAAATAATTAAACTTGGTGAAATAAAACTAATTACCCTTTTAACTTAATTAATCATTAATTAGAACTTTTTAATAACTTAATTATCACAATTAGTCACTAATTATTTAATCTAATTACCGATTAATTAATAAATAATTATCCTTAATTAATTAATTAATTATTAAACATACTTAATGAAGTTATAATTAACTTATGCATTTCTAATTACGTTTGAAAATAGGTTTTCGAATCAATTTTAAAAGAAAATTTTAAAGTTAGAAATCAAACTTTTCCGAACTGCATCCACACCAACTATCGCTATAGACGCACTAACTTAGAATTTGCTTCTCTAAGCCACCATCTAAAACTTTAATCTTCCACTTTGGATTAAATTTTAATGCATAAAAGAAAGGGTTTTAAAAAACTTAAATTGAATTAGAATTAAAAAAAAAACATTTACTAACTCAAAATTAGTAGAATGATTAAATTTCCAAATGGATCTCATGTCCTTTCAACATTCCAAACTACTAATCTTTCCATAACCACTTGACCAAAATCCAAGATCTCACATACACAAGCATATCATTTGCATAACATATCAAGTTCGCAACTTTATATCCAAACTTAGCAATTAAACCATTGTTTTCATATCTAATGCTAACCATATATTAACACATATATGTCTATCAAAACCAAGTCATAATCCATACAACAAACATCATTCATTTAACCATAATGACAAACATATACATAGATAAAATCTTTCCCAAAAAGATTAGAATTTACTCACCACAAAGCTTTCCTAATCTTGAAATGTTTTAGAACTTGAAAAGCTTCACAACTCCAAAAACTAACCCGAAAATAGGTCATCTTGCTCTCGACTTTTCACCATTTTACTTTTCGAATTTTGAAAAGTAATCAACATAAAAGTTTTAGGAAATTATTTTCTCTATCATTATAAAAAAATGAGAAAGTTATGGTCAAAAGAAGAGGTGGCATTTTCGGCCTTCAAAACATAGGTCTGAAAATAGGTCTTAAAGACAAGGGTTTTTGGCATAGCTAGACTAAAAATTTGAGGAAGTGGTCAACATGAAAGTTATATGTGACGACCCGACTTCCTATCTCCAGGAAATCGCATCATCTCGAAGAAAGAAAGGGATAGAAGAAGAAAAGAAAAAGAAAGAAAGAAACAACAACATCAGAGAACTCACAGCGGAACGAATGAAATATAATATATAACACTTAATATATTACATAGTATCTTATTACATCAGAGTACACAACATATACAATACATATTAGACAGTTATAAACATCGGTCTAACTATACAACTCTAGGATAACAGATACAGATACCAAACAAACACAGCGGAACCAATATATATCTACACGTGGAAGCCTCCTGCTCCATTTCTCCTCCAGAATTCGTCAAGCAAACCTGAATCACTTGACTACTCATACATAATATGAGTACCCAAGAGTTTAATAAAACAGAAAATAAACACTCGGGTCAGACAGGGGTCTGGTGTGAGTAAACGGTTTAAAATTGCTTAACTTAGAAAATCCTTTGAAAAGAAAAGGTATCACGTAAGACTTCCCACACGTAAACATGGAAAAGTTTTTACCTTACGCTAACCAAAACATTTGATAGGAAATCCAGTGATATTATAATAGTGTCTAGGGTTTTCAAATAAATAAGAAATAGCCGAAATTGTTACATGATTAAATTCCAGCTACTAGCCACAAAAGTGGGTAATACAATCAAAACCGTAGGGTCTCGTAGGAAGAATGGGTTTCCATCAATGGCATGGCTACTGGGGTACCGCCCGTCACAGTACGTGGCCTAGATCACCGTACCGAGGAGTACGCCCGCTCCCTGCAACACAAGGCCGGGACCATTCCTTACTGAACAGTCCCAAACAAGACAACCCCGGTAGTTGTCCGGATCAACCGCCCCACACAGTCGAATAAAAAGGGTCTTCTAGACAGGAGTAAATCTTGCTCTCCAATGGGAGCTACCCACGAAGCTTTGCTACACCTCCCCTGTTTTAGCCATTCCCGGTTGATGAGGCTTGAGGCTGCGATTACCTTTATAGAACACATCTATCTTAGAATGCTCATCGTCCACCTGACGATGTGCTGAAAGCATTCAATCCATACAAGTTCGTTTCGGGTTCGAACGAAACCGAAGGCACTATCTCGTTGCACTCATTTTAGAATCACCCTCAGAGTCAACGACCATAGCCCTTGCACTCTAAATCTCCATCTTGAACCAATAAGTACTATTCCGTCAAACTCATTACGGAATCACCCACAGAGTTATACTGACATATAGTCCTTACACCTCAAGTCTTCACTTGCTCCACTTGGATTCACGACCTAACGTTCAATTGGAATTGATGTGGTTTTCGGATTCCAAATTTGGAAACCCGATCCCGGTCTCATCGAAACCAAACGCCATTTTAATGTCCAAGTTGTACTTAAGGGTTTAACAATTAAACTTATATTTAGGATGATATAACATATAGATGAATAACATTATCATATCAGATAATTCATATCAACATTCATCTCACAAAGAAACATATCACAAATATCATAGTCATCCAAATCATCCAGTATCAACCAATTACCCAATATCAACCAATCACCTAATATCAATCATCCAATATCATTCAACATCCAATATCAGTCACTCAATATCAACCATTCAATATTAATCAATCACCCATAGCAGAATTGATTATCAATTTAATCAACCTTTTAATTAAATTAATTACTATCCTTTAATCACTTGGATTATTGATTTATTACAAATCAAATTCACTATCATCTCTTAATGATCTTCCTTAATTAATCTTCCTCGATTAATTATCCTTTAATTACATTCAAGTAATTATCCATAACCATATTCAGTAATTAACCTTTAATTACTATCATTAATTACAATAATTAATGATCCTTCGTAAATTAATTAACTATAAATAACCACATTAATCCTTAATTAATTATAATTAATTAATCATATTTAAATTAATTACTTAAATTAATTACTTCATTAATATATTAATTAAAAATCCTTATTAATTAATAATCCTCAATTAATTAAATAATTAACTCGTAATTAATCATCTCATTAATCATAAACAATAATTAACAATTTGTAATTACTTATCTTAATTAATTAACTTCTTAATTAATTTTATTAATCCTTTGATTAATTACTTTAATTAATAAATCTTAATCACTTCATTAAGTAAGTATTAAATACTTAAATTAATAAATAAATCCTTAATTAATTACTTTATTAATTAATTACAATTTTAACTAATTACACTTAGTAATTAATCTTAAGTTAAATTCATTAATTAATTAATTACATTGATTAATTAACTAAATAATTAAGAAATTAACTCTTAATTACTTAACAAGTAATTATATTTAATTACTTCATTAAAAATTCTTAATTACTCTCTTAATTAATTACTTAACAAGTAATTATTTCATCATTAACCAAATCTTTAATTCTTTTATTAATTAATTATTTCATAATTAATTAACTTCAACAATTACATTAATTAATTCTTAATTGATATCAATAAGTGATTACCCAATAATCACTTCAGTTAATTACCCCCATGAGTAACTTCTCTAATCACTTCCCTAAGTAATTACATTCTAATTATATTCAAAAATTTACCATTGATTACTTCATTAAGTAATCTCACTTAAATAATCCATAATTAAGTGATTATTTAAAATTAAATAAATAATTAACTAATTATTTAAAATTAATTAAATAATTAATTAACTTCTTATATTTTAAAATCCCTAATTAATTAAGAAAATCATTTATCTTAATTAAACTCTTTACTTATTAACAAATCATGTTAAGTATTCTAAAGTTTATATCAATAATAATTTAACCATAATTATCATCATAATTAAATCATTTGAATTAACTAAATTTTAATAACTTTAAAGACAAATTATTTTATTGATTCAAAGTTATAACCTTAACCTTGTTTGAAAATAAGGTATTAAGAAATCAATTTAGAAATTTTAAACACTTTAACTACCTAATTCAACTCATTCATTTAAAGTGAAATTTGAAACTTTGTTATTAAAATATTGCTTTAAAATTTACTTTAAAACTTTGATTTAATTCTTTAAATTCAAACATTCCTTTTTAAATTGAAATTCAAAATTTACTTAAATAATTACATCCAAAACAAAACAAATATCTTAACCAATTAAATTTAAAACAAATTCAATTATCACCTTTAAAAGTTTGATTTACATTTACTTAAAGGAAACAAGTTTGATTTCGTAATTCATTTCCTTTATAAAAACTGTTTTAAAAATTTACACCAGAAAATTAGTATCGGGTTAAACACGAGTAAATTCTCAGAAAAACTCAAGTTGCTCCCGAAGACACACACAAGCAACTCCCTACTCAAAAAGCTTCGAGTCATCCCCACGAATAACACGAGAACTACTTCGGTACAAAACTCCTCTTCCCCAATTTCTAAACTCAGAACCCCCAATCATGCACAATCCAAACGCAGTGCACGTGCACCCCCGCCACCGACCACCTACGATCATCGCGACTTCCATCATCTGTCACTACACTACTCGCGAGCATGCATGTAGTTCCAGATCAAACAATACACATGCGATTCGAAATTTCATCATTCGAATCGAAAACTGCAGAACAACGCGACCTCATACTCCTCCACGGCCGACGCAACAATGCCGAACTCCCCTCGCCGACCACTCCATTGAAGTGCCACGACACCATACTACATTTTCCCCAAATACAAACGAACTCGATCCATTCTTTACGACAAAAATCCCAAAACAAACAAGCCGAAACTAAAAACAGACAAAACCCTATTTTGCTCAATTCCTAACTCCTCTGCCATTAGAAAAATTAATTTACATTTTTACCATAATCAACAGTCTAATCACAAGCTTCAATCTGAGTTTCAAACCAAATTATTGTATGGATAATCGAAATTTCACAAAATTCCCAATTTTGAATAAAACCCAAATTCACCATATTTACACCATTAAAAATTATGATTTCTACTTCTAAATTCATGATTTCATACCACAAACACAATCATACTTTTCCAAACAAAAATTAGGATGGTTAATTTTTTTACTAAAGTTTGGTTTATTGTAAATATCCTATATTTACATTCCTGTAGCTAAAAAAAAATATAAAACAAATTTTAAAATTTATATCAAACTATAACATACACTTTCCATTTATATACAAGTCCAAACCGGTTATAGTTTTGAAGGATTTGGATTTAAAGAATGAAAATCCAATTCTGCTTAAACAACAGAGTTTAAGTTCAAAACTACAGAAACTAAGTACTTATGATAATCATGCATTCTCATAATCAAACATTCATTATCAAAGCAAGAATTCACTTACATGCATTATTATTTAACCAAAGATTAAGCCAAATCTGTTTTTAAAAATGATTACTCACCTCTTTTAATATGCAGAGCACACAGCAGATTCACTTTTTATTCCAGGCTTTAGAATACTTTAAATCTGGAAATGCCTTAGATTTGCTTGCTTGTAATTTGTTGATTTTAAAAGTGTTGAAGCTTCAGTTGATCTTCCATTTGAATTTCAGAAGATTTGCAAATGCAGGTTGAAATTGCAGAACTTATTTTGCAGATTTCCACTTTGCAGTTTGAAATTGCTGATTTAAATTGTTGTGAAGAACTTTGGGTTTTCAAATTCCAGGTTTGATTTGCTTTTGTGATTATGAATTTCAGGTAGCATTTGTTTTTAGTTTTGGTTTTAGTTTCCATTTTCAGGTTTCTGAAAGTACATTCTGGTTTAAGTTAAGAAAGAACAAAGAAAAGTGTTTTGAGAAAACTAAGTTCTTCATAAAAATTTTATTTAAAATTAAAATAAGTATTTTTCCACTTGTTCTTAATTCAAACAAATGTCATTTGCATGCACTTCTTAATTTACAAGTGATTTTAAGATGTATATATGTTTACACATGTCTTAAGTGTTTTTAAATTGAATTTTATTTAATTTTAAATGTAAATATAAACTAACATATTAATTTACTAAGTAAACAAATACTTACACATATGTAAATAAATTTACTTTTTAAAGGAATTATTCTAAACTAATTATAATACAAATATAATTATACATCTTACACATACATTTATAACCACTTAAATCTAAGTATTTTAAAACAAAACAAGGCTTGTTTATATTCTTTTGAAACTATCACATTTTAAATACTTTAAGAGAAAGACAAAACAAAACTTTGTTTAAAACCTTTTTAAACTATCTTATTAAAAATAAATAACAATCTTATATTTGAAACAATTGAATTAAACTAAATTATCTTTTGAAAAATCTTATTGAATTTAAAACAAAACTTTAAAATTGCAATATTCATTCATACATAAATTATTAATAGATTAAATTAAATTTTCAAAACAAATTCAAATTATAACATATACAACGATTATCTTATATTTTAAACAATTGAATTATCCTTTAGATTGGCTTTTAAAGAATATTAATTACACCAGAGTTCTAATTACAATTCATACATATATAGATTATCAATAGATTCAAATTAAAATTTCAAAACAATATCAAATTATAACATATGCTTACATATATTACAATTTGAAAATTCAACTTTTAATTTAAAACAAAAGATATTCCCATTCACAATATATATCAAACATATATATTATAAATAGAATAAAATTTTATTAGCTTTTGAAAACAATTCTTATCAAATTTTGCTAGAATAAAAATTTATTAACCTTTAAAGATTACATTTACTAATTTAAACTAAAATTATAAAGAAAATTTATCAAACCAATTTAATTATTATTACAGATTATTAAATCGATATTGCCCAAAATTCCGGGTCGTTGCATTATATCCACTAGATTTATACACGGTCTGAAAAAAAGAAACTCATGATTTGGAGAAGAAAGGTGGAAGTTATGGCCGAAGGAATAAAGATGAAAATAGAGAAGATTTTGAGTGGATTTTGAACAAGTTTTCTAAGGATTTTTTTCTTTTTTCATTTTCTTCTCTCAAGGCTAAAAGAAGTCATGAAAAAATTAACAAGGAAGAAGAAGAAGGAATGGAAGCAAGGAGAAAAGAAAAAGGATATATGGGTACATATAGGCAAAATGAATTAAATAATATAACTTGTCATAATTATATTTAGTCACATCAAAAATCTTTGTAATATATATATAATTATGTTTAATCACATCACTCTTTTATATATATAATTATATTTGGCCACGATACTTTCTTATATATATATCTATGTTTATTATATTTACATATCAATTTCTTTTATATATATAATTATTGTGATTAGTCACGTCACTTTCTTTATATATATATGTATGTATAAGTTAAATTATTTGTTAAATCTTAAGACGTGACAAGAGATAATGATGGTTAATGATTACAACCTAAGATGTGAAAATATTTAATATACTTATATATAAACTGAGATGTAACAATACGTATATATATTTATATATATAAGTTTGTTATTTTTAAAACCATGTCTTGTCACATCACTTACTAATCCAAATTAACATAAGATAATTTATTTCTACTTGTATTATTATTTAGTTAATGAACTCTTATATATATCTGTGTGTGTGTGTGTGTATATGGTGCACAAAGATTAACAACATTCCTGACAACTTTCCAGTGTCGAAAGGTCGAAATCTTGAAAAACGTTCTTCGGTCACACTTTCTAATTTTCTACGAACTATTTAATTTGGTAAACAAGTTTTGAAAACATTTTTATCATCATTATTAATTTATTAAAATGAATTTACTTTCATTACAAAACCTACATATTGAATTTTTAAAATTAAGTAAATATTCACTAATCAGAGCAATGAAAATCCGGGTCGTTACATATTTTATTTCAAATTCAAACAGTACACATTTACTTTCCACTATATTTAAATTTTCAAGTACAAATTTCACTATCACTCTCATATATACAAAATTTCTATACAATTTCATATACAACATCTCTCTTACTCTTACTTACACTCACTTGAATTTATTTTTTATGTTGATCTTGATTTGCTTGGTCCAGCTTGTGTCCAACCATCAGCTATACCTGTAAACTGGAAAAAGAAATAGAACCAAGATAGAAAAATTATAACTGTGATTTAAGATTGCCACGGTTTATGGATTTATTTTCTCTTCATATTTTAGATAGGGTCAAATCAGATGCACGTATCATAAAATAAATATACAAGTGCAAGCAAAAGGAATCATCAATGCACAAGTAAGGTGAAAGAGTGTGCACACACATAAATAGTTATGATTGAGTCAAATCAGAAACAACCAGATCACATGACAACAAGTACATGTACATACGTGTGTGCAAACAGTTATGCAACAAGATAGCTTAAGGATGTACAAGCACACTAATATACATATATACGCATATGCATATACATGTATACATCTACACAGTGAGGAAAGGCAGTATTCAAGACAATAGCAAAATGGTGTAAAGCTTGAAACAAGCATATAGTACACAAATATGTTCAAATGCAAGTGCAATAGTAAGGTTGATAAGAGAAATTAACAAGCATATGGTAGCGCAAAGTATCGGTACAATGCAAGACATGCACAAAAGGCAACAAGACAAGACCAGATCAAAGTAGGGTGAAATCATAGTAAGTCTAAAGTAAAACCAAATAGAATCACAAGGTTAATGTAGCCAATGCTCAGGGGAAGCTAAACATGTTGCAGTAATGAAAAGCATAGGCAGCGAGCATATATCATCAAAATAAGCATGTACATATATACATATGTATGTATATATGTATACATATACATAGGCAAAAATTCAGGCATAGCATCAAAAAACATGAGCAAGTGAGCAATGACAGACTACTGCATTTAAAAACCATCAATGAACTAATCAAGCAACTCAGAGATGCATACAACAACAATGAAGCTTAGGCATCATAACATGGTGGTGAGACAATAGTGCACGCGTACAAAAACATGGTAGTATAAAGTGGATCAACAATGCATGAACAAGTAGAACAAGATATGCAAAGGTCATAAGAAAATATGCATCTTAGTGGTCAAAAAGAGCAAGTAACATAAATTCAAATGGAAATTGAAATATTCAGTCGAAGTAGTGAGATTGATGAAGTCAAGCGAAAAATGAATTCACTCAAGGGTCAACATTTTTTTAGTGTGTGTGTGTGTGTGTGTATATATATATTCATTTGAATGAACAAGTCAGGAATTGGTAAGTCGTTCGGCTAAATAATCCATGGCCACAGTAAAAGCCTCATAAAATTTCGAAGTCAAATTTATAAACAAAAATATAGGAATCAAACCATATATAAACCCAAATCATCTTCAGCAAAATCATGATTTGAGTTCAAGCAAAATCAGAGAGCAAAACTTCAAATAAATCATATACCAATTTTTAACTCGAAGCATCAGAAGTCGAGTTCATATCAATACAATTTAATTAGCTGAAAATTCAAAATCTTACTAAAGCAACAATTGAAGAACTGCTTGACTCATGGAAGAAGCCGGATCTTTAAATCGTAACTAATCTAAGAAAGTGGCATCAGAGAAGAAGGAGGCGATTCGAATCACAAATTCAAGTGGCGGCTTTAATAAATGAATCCTAATTTTAAAGAACGAAGAGAAGGAGAAACGGATGGTGTGGACTAAAAGGAGATATGGGCTGAAGATAAAAGGGGGGACAGATATTTTATTTGGGTCGTTATTTACTTTCAAAGAAGAAGAATTGAATTAGAATTTGTATTTAGGGTTTCTATTTTTTGATTGTAATTTTCTTTTAACTTTGAAGAAAAAAAATCTAGTTTGCAACTAAGTACTAACTACGGGGCATAGTTTGAGAATTCACAACTTTGTGGCAAAGTTGTGGTAGGGTTTTGAAAATAGGGTTAGGACAGATAGGTAAGTGATAGTCGCAAGTTTACAGGATCTATAAGCGGTCGTTTGTTTAATTGCTAGTACAACCCTTGGAGATAACGATAGGCGGGTTTTTTCGAAGCTGGATAAACTTGTGTGTCATTTTTGTTTCTGCATTTACTCTATTATTGTATGTGCTGCAATTTATACATATCTAGGATTTTATTAAACCCTATTCACACACCCCTCTAGGGTTAATTCGATCTTACATTACCAAAACAACTTTGTAGCATTTAATATTTAGAAACCCAAAAATGAATGCCGAAGATGTCGGATTCATTGCCAGAATTATTTCTAAGTGACAGGAGCAAGTTCAGTACATCCAAACCATACTTTTGATATTTGACCAAAATCATTTCAAAGTGGTATTAAATACTTCATATAATAATACTAAGTATCATGATCTCTATTTCATAAATCAATTTTCCAAATACTTACTTTCAAATAATACTAATATTATTTTCTCTAAAATCTTAAAAAACATTTTCAAAGTTATCAGGATTTAAGTCCTCAAATTCTCTATTTAAATCCTTTATAAACCATGTTTACATTAAGTTGCTTTCTTATCTAAATCATTTCACAAATTACATCTTTGTTTAGATTATAATAAACAACTCTAACTGAAATTCAACTTTTAACCCAACATTATCATCGAACACCTCACAGTCAAACTGTGAAACTTAATTCACAAGGTGTTTGTTCCAATTTACTCGTAATTAATGTCTACCCACCCCATGATGTAGAAAGGTAAAGCTACTCATAAATCAGTTGAGCATAAATAATCAAACAAAAAACGATAATAATTAAACATTATCATTTCCTAACAAATTAATACATCATAAATAACTGTATCAATTTGTATTTGAAAATTTTCCTTATATATGTAAAATGTAATACTAGGAAAAATTATACAATTTTCCAATTTTCAAAACAATACCGTGTCGGTTTTCCTTGTCCATATGTTTAGAAATCCATTGATAACTTTTATCTGGCGCATCGACCATAATTTATAAACCAATCAACATACCTATTAACACAATATAAAATAGCAAATACGCTTTCATACGTATAATACTCTCATCTCATACTAAGGCATTCCATTACCTCATCTCCCAATGAGACATACCCAAGCAAAGCTAAGGTTCTCGCTTAACCTTCAGCTCCAATACTAACTGTATCGATTCACCTTTTCGACCCTCGAATGTCGATACTAATACATCCACAATATTCATTTGTCGAGCACCCAAGTGTTGGAAAAACGAATTACTAGGGTTAGATAAAACGAAAAAGAAATAGAACAGGGAAAAAGGAACGCAATATTCGAAACACACAACGGAATAGTAATATATAATATCAAAAGATAATTTAAACTATCATTCTAAGTTACAAAGTTTTTCAGAGTTGCCATACTCAGGCTAGACAGTTATAACAACCCATTTCCATAAATGCTGATGGTACAATAGTAATGTAGCGGAAATACATAATATGGTAGGTAATCATCCAACTCAGCTCCATAAGTTCCAAAGTATCGGTAGCTAAATCTAGAAATATACACAGAGCTGACCCAAGCATTGTAAGAAAATAACATCCGGATCAGTCTAGTAAACAACATGAGAAACTCAAGAAATACGAGTGACATGTAACAATAACCATTAATACCATATGGGTTCCCATAACGATTTAACCCTCAAAGAAACCAACTATTCATTAAGGTTTAACATATAGTGATATGATAAATAATGTCCAGAGTGTAGTACATAAATCATATCAAATATTTGTTGTGTGAATGCCATAATAATAATAGGTATACAATCAATACCCTTAAGGTGAATTCGCATATATAATTTTTCCATGGAGATGCCTCTAGTAAACTGAAGTGGGTCTCCATGACAAGGATCAAAAACTTCCTTCCGAGCATTGTATATCTCAAGATAGGATATACTCTAAGGTAAATACGACCGGCCCAACGATGAACAACGTAGCACCAAGTCTCAACAACTCCTATGCACAACATATCGATGAGCATAATCTAGAAATGGAGTTAGTATACCCTCATAGGTAAGCTAAAGCCGAGATTACTTATCCTACTCTGGTTTTAGTCATTTTCGATGTCGAGGCTATGTTCGCCATCTTTCACATGAGTCATCATCACTCGAATAGCACACGAATCCCTAAATAGATTCCATCGTCTTGAAAAAATCACGAATCACTACATGGATTCGAGTATCTTGAATAGATCTCGAACCCTCATTTAGGTTCCCTGTATAAGTCTTCTGACGAATGCTAATGTTGCCCTCTCTCTTGGTGTACTCCTCAAGATGGATAATCCTAAAAGTGTGCTATAGATCGTGTAATATGGATATATGATAATATAGAGTGCAGTGATGATGGTTATATGGTAAATAGTGCGGAATACAAAACCAGTATAATAAAAATGACACCAGAGATTTTTATGCTGGTTCGGAGCTTCGTCCTACGTCCAATCCTAGACTCCTTTTGGAATTTCACTAAAACAACAACCCTCACTTAATTCGAAGGAACAGGTCTATACAAACCCCTGAGCAATCGAATAGGGACCTGAGCAGCGGAATATGATTTCGCTTCAGCAGTCGAAGAGGACTTCACACGCCTAAGCAGCAGAACAGAACTTCAACAAATACAAAAGATTGTTTGACTTTTTATGTTTTGATGACATGAATAAGTCTATTTATAGTACACCATTCCTATGATCTTCTCCTCGAGTATAAATATATATATTTGAAGTTTATGAAGAATAGAAAGGAATAATATTGCTTAGAATATGTTAATGCAGAATATTTGAGAGTATAGTAGCAAGTATATTCAAGAGAGTTAGATAATAAAGAAAAAAAATTCAGTGATTTGGAATCTTGTTAGAATATGTATTTATAGATGTTAAAAAGCAGCGACCATTGATGAAGAGTTCTGATTGAAGTATTGCATCCAAATCTCTTCATAGAGATTCGTAACTCTTCACAAATGGTCGTGTTCTTTAAGAAAATATAGTTGTTATAAAACTTTGGTCAACTGAACATCTAGGTCAGTCGACTGGATATTCAAACGAATTTTACACATACATTTGTTTATTTGTGCACCTGTGCATGTTGCACAGAAATTGTCAGGTCAGTTAACTGACCTACCAGGTTAGTCGACTGACCTAGTAATTTCTGTGCAATTTGCACAGTTTTCACAGGTTTAAATATATTATATGATTCTAAAGAAAAACTTTGATTATATATATATATATATTATGCATATATGTGTATAAATCATTTGAAAATAAGAAGATTATGTATAAGCTAATATATACGTAGATGAGGAGAGGTCTTAACAAAATTGACTTAAGACTCAAAATAAGATAACATAATATTGATGCACTGATTTTGATGTCTTGTCTCCTTGAAATATATTCTCTCTTTTTGTCGTAACAGTCGTCAAATCTGTATGTTGTAGTGATAGCTTTGAGTCATGAATCAAAACAAAGTCTCAACATTCTCCCCTTTTTTGATTGATGACAACCTGTAAATAGATATAAATTTTGACTGTATATAATATAAATACTTACTCCTCCTGAATCTTTGACGATCTATATCCTGCATTCTTAATGTTAGTGATAATTTTTCTCCCCCTTTATCATCGACAAAAAGGAATAAAGATCATCAATAACAGAATGATGTATTCATCGATATTAAAAAATAAATGAACATTCATACATTACAATATCACAATCAAGAGTTTTGAAATAATACGAAAACATTGGCTATTTAGTACAAGCCATAATGTTGTGAAATAAAAGATTAATGTTTTTAGAACATAAGAGGAGCAACAACTTACTCTATTATATGCTTACCTCTATCACCATGATAACTTTGACCACCACTGTCTCCTCCATTTCCACCGTTGTTGCTACTACTTGCTTGATCATCGGAAGACCAACTGAAGACAGGTTGTTTTCCCGGATCACCTAGTGTAGTCGTGGAAGAACCGGATGAATACGAGATTGCTTGCCATAACTTTGGGAAAAATCCTTTAACTTTATCAAGCTTTTTGTCAACCCTAGTTATATTTGATTGAAGAATTTGTGGCATATCATGGAAAAAGACTCATGTGGAGGGAGGCCCGGATTTGGAATCATAATTTCGTCTTGTTGACGAATAGTTGATCTTTGGTGAGTTGGACAGTGAGATGTATCGCCTTGTTGTTGTGGTGGTTAATCTTGAGGTAATTGGCGTTGAGTCCATTCTTCAAAAGAAATGATAGGAGGAGGTCGAGCAACCGGTATTTTCGTTAAAGCTAGAGTACGAGAGTTTAAGTAGCCGACGGTAGAAACCAGTGAGTCGGGTTCCAGAATCTCACACTTTTTTAGTAAGTGCATAATGTACTCACTGTAGTATATGATATTCATTCGACCATTGTTGAAGCTTAAGAACTCATCAAGAATCAATCAGGGCCAATTAACTTTGATATTCCTGAAGAAGGCATATAAGGCTTTTGAAATTGTGTTCATAAACAAGTTCCTAACTTTCGGTTCTCGAAGTTATGGTTTTCATTAATGCACGGTGCATAACGCTAGCTTTAGGCTTTAAGGACATAGATTTGAGTTGGCGCATATCATCTTCCTAGAACAAATGACTTACACAATCAGGAACGACCATATCACAATCAACATTACTTAATTCAATTCCATCATTTTTAGATTTTAAAATGTGAGCCATTCGATCTAACGAGAAAAATAACGGTTTTCCACAAACCAAACTCCATACACAATCATCTTGATTTTGAATGTTTTGGTGACCTAAATTAGGATTAGCATATAATAGCTTGACCATAATTTGGTTTATTTTATGCTTGTTTTCATCAATATTGAATAAAGACTCCAAATAGCTATGATGAGCCAATTCTTATATATAATAAGGAGAGAAATTGGTAAATTTTACAAACGAACCTTCAAAATACGAGAATCTTGCATTCTTTTCCATCGTTTAACCATGGTATCGTCGAAAAGCCATTGTTGGATTTGGTGATTGGAAGGAGGTTGGGAAGATGAGGATGCTTGACCTTCTCTTTATGGAGCCATTGAATTTGAGTGTTTGGAGGTAAAAATTTGGTTTTTGAAGGCCTTGGGTTTGAGAAGAGTTAAAAAATCTGAAATGAGAGTGAAGAGTAAAGGGGAAATTGAAGGTTAAAAGGTGAGAGTGGATGGATAGGAGTAGTAAATTAGCTCAGATCTACGGTTCAGTCGACTGGATTCAGGTGGTTAGTCGACCGAACTTGAATTTCAATATTTTCGAACTTCTGGTTCAGTCAACTGAAGGCCTGATTCAGTTGACTGAATTTGGGTTAGTAAAAATTTATTTTCTGGTTCAGTCGACTGATCCACTGTGACAGTCGACTGAATTTGGTGTAATAATTTTTTTATCCCAGTATTAGTTGACTGATCGACTGGTTCAGTCGACTGACCTGCGTAAATTTTCCCAATAAGTCTAGTGTTGTGTAATGTTCTGTATATTTATGTATTCGTACTTACGAAGCTGTACATTTATCTATTTGAATATTAGAACTAGCATATGTGTTGTGAAAATATAAAGGAAAAGAAATGATTGTTTTATTAATAAAAAATTGTACATAATTTGTTAAATTATTCAAAAAATGAAATATAATAACAACTACTCTTTTTTTGAAGGACTAGGAGTTTTGTTGCCCTATAGCTATTTGCATCGATCATTAAATGCTTCATTTCGATCCCATAAGTTTGGTGAGACTAGTAGTCCTAGCATGGATGAAGTAAAAGGTCGACGAATAGGCGAAATAACATGTTCGTCTATTGGATAGGATGAAGCACTACAAAATTTAATGGAAATATGTTCCATAATACCTAGACGTCTTGAATTGATTTTCTGCTCGTAATATATTTTGCACTGAAGCATCAACGACCCCTGCTGATAGTTATGCAAATCACTTATTTTTTGTTTAGTAGTTGGAGAGACGTCAAACATCATCTTCTTTCGTTTCTTTTTATCCAGAGTATATCCGGTATGATCGTGAGAAGTAGAAGGTGGTGTAGAATGATGGACGGGTGTTTTTTTGGTGATTCGGAAGAGACTATGATTTCTATGGAGTAAGTTGATTGTGAAGAGTTTGACATAATGGTAGGACTTCGTATTTTTGTTAGTTTAGTTGTTTGTATGAATAACAGAGAATAAGAATGCCTATTTATAGAGTATAGTGGAGAATAAAAAGGATGAAATGAATGGATTGTATTGTTTTTAGCTACAAAAAAGTTGTTAGTTAGGAATGTTAGTTGATATTTTGGTGGTTTTCTGTTATTGTGATTTACCTATGTAAATGTAATATGTTTGTATATACAGTAAACATATGTATATAAAGCTAACTATTATAAACAAATTAGAGTATAGTTGTAACCATATAAGAAAAGCCTAGACCTGTACGATAATGCAAATAATCAATAGCTCAGGTGGTTAAGACATCTAGGCTATTCACAACAAGTCATAGGTTCGAGTCTCAGCATGGTCAGAAAATGAATTATTGTCAAAAGAAATTATTTTGAGTTTTATTCCAAAATTTCGTGTTTTATCATTTACATATCTTTAATTGACATTATACCGAGTTCTCGACGTAGTTTTATAAATGTGTTCTCTAACAATGGTTTATAAAAATATCAGCTAATTGATTTTCAGATGGAACGCAATCTAAATATATCACATCTTTTTTTATATTGTCACATAGAAAATAATGTCTAATATCTTGTGTTTAGTTCTTGAGTGATTTACTAGATTTTTAGATAGATTTATTGCACTTTAATTATCACAGTAAATTGTTGATTTTGATAAATTAACTCCGAAATCTTTAAGTTCCTGTTGCATATAGATTACTTGTGCACAAGCTAATGCTACAGATATATATTCTGCTTCACAAGTTGATCGTGAGAAACGATTTTTTTCCTTGCTAAACCAGTATATTAATGATTTACCAATGAAGTGTCATGTAGATTTACCAACAAAGTGACATGTACCGCTTGTAATTTTTCTATCCGTTCGTGATCCTCCAAAATCAGCATCGCTATATGACACTAACGAGCAATCTTTTGGATAGAAAGGTCCGAAATCTTTAGAATTACTAAGATAACGTAGTATTCATTTTATGGCTCGTAAGTGTGATTCTTTTAGGTCCGCTTGAAATCTTGCATATAGACATACACTCATCATTATATCTTATCGACTTGCTATTAGGTATAGAAATGATCCCATCATATTACGATATAGTTTTTGGTCTACACTCTTGCCATTGTCATCTTTATCAAGATGTGTTATTGTGCTCATAGGAGTCAGTTTGGCAGAAGTGTTTTCCATTCTGAATTTATTTGATAAGATTATTACAGTATTTTGCTTGATTTATAAATATTCCATTTGAAATTTGTTTTATTTGAAGACCTAGAAAAACGACAATTCTCCAATATGGGACATTTCGAATTCTCTTGTCAATATTTTAGAAAATTATTTACATATATTAGTTGAACCAAATATAATGTCATCTACGTATATTTGAACCATTAAAATATCATTTTTATAATGTTTTATGAATAGAGTCTGATCTAGTTTACCTATTTCGAATCCTGATTCAATTAAATAGCTTTTAAGATGTTCATACCAAGCACGTGATGCTTGTTTTAAACCATATAAAGCTTTCTTAATTTTATAGACATGATCTATGTAACAAACGCGGATTTTCGTTTTAGCTTTAATTTCGAATAAAATTAAACGCGCGTTTAATTTTACCCGAAATTCTCACTAACTCCAAACGACTCCAAACCAACTCCATCGCGTAGTGCTCGTCGATACGATTCCAACGCAACTGAGTTTGCATTTTTTCGACCTCGTACGAAAAAGATACGAATTTTACAAGTTTATACACGTTTTTATAAACATATTTCAACATAACTTAATAAATTTTAACCCCCACCATTCACACCCCGTGAATGGTCACCACTGTTTGGATAGTAGCTATAGTAGGCATACGATAATGTTCGTATGTTGGCTAAGATTTATATTCTACTTTCGAAATGAATTTTTTTCCTACACTATGCACTAATAATAATATCAAATGTTATTTTAAATGCGTATCAAGCATCTTTGACTATCATAAGGAGAAATCTCCTCCGATTCTGCGTTTGCATGTGTGTGTGTGCGGGAGGCCTTATGGTAGTCTCATTTTTAAAAGCATTGCGAATTGAGTTTAAAAATATTCCTCTATTTGATTTTAAAGTTAAATAAACTGTTTTGAGTTCTCACACCAGTCACATGACTGACTTGGAGTTTATTGTTTTCCTTCCTAAACTCTGGGTGCCCACAAATTTCCACACGGGTAGTCAAGAGACAGGTTTATCAGGATATTCTGGATATTCTGGAGTTGCTGGAGGCAAGATGGATGACATGGCGTATTACTAGTTTATATAGTATTTCTTTTTCCGCTGCACTGTTTGATGTTGTATGTTGTTGTACACTCTGATGATATGATGTGATGTAATGAAATGTGATGAAATGTAATAACTGTAGTTCTTTGTTTAAAGATTATTCATTCATTATTATATGTTGTTCCGCTGCGAATTGTGAGATTCTGTTGTTGTTCTGTTGTTTTCTGTCCCGTCCTATTTTCTTCTGTTTTTCTCCTTTTTCTCTATTCTCTTTTTCTTTCTATTTCTAAATTTTTCTATCTTCTTTTCCCTCTATCTTCTACCTTTTTCTCTCTTCTTTCTTTTCTTAAATTCTTTTTAAAACCCATAACATTCCGTGTTTTCGGCCTTCGATTTCTCGGCAGTCGATAAAGTGAGTGTCGATGTCGGATTTTCGGAAGTCGAAAATTCCTGTTTGTTATAATCTGGATATTTTTCATGAACAAATAAAGGGGGTTGTTCAACCAAAACGTTTTCTTTAACATAACCATTTAAAAATGCACTTTTAACATCCATTTGATAGAGTTTAAAGTTATTAAAGCATGCGTAAGCCAGTAATATTCGTATTTCTTCTAGCCTAGCGACTGGAGCAAACATTTCTTCATAGTCTATATGACGTCCCGCCTTTTTTCACGTTTTAAATCGACGATAAACCACATACGTCATACTTAAAGCATACAGAAGGGCGGATTGTTATGGGGTAAATAAGAAAAAGCAGAGGAAGAAAATAAACAAAAATAGAATCTAGCAGCGGAACGATAAAATATAATAACCGATTATACAGTTCTTGAAGCTGTTTATAAAATATTCGATTATTCTTATAAAATATATATCAGAGTTACACATACCAAGGAATATTAACAATGCAGTGGAACATTTTGAATGTGGTGGAATACTATAATAAATAATAATAGTATAAGTCTTCGTCTTCGTCCTCCAGAGCAAAAGTCTTCGAATCCTGAAATGCTCAGACTGACCCGAGCGAATTGAAAAGACAAAACACTCGAGTCAGAACTAAAAGATCTTATGTAAGTTAGATCAACAGAAATAATGAGTGCAGTAACTCGAAAGATGCTCGGGTTTACATCTCCTAAGGATCCATTAAACTATTTACTGTGTAGTATATTTCGCTATTATAATAGTGTCTAATTGTAAAATAAACTTACTTTTAAATAGCGTTAAGGCTTTACATTTTCCACCTTAACATATTTATATATTCCTATAGTCTGTACAGTACCGCAATCTCCTCCGTATTGGGTTTCGTCAGAGGGCCCTCCATAGGTATGATACAAAACCAAAATCGTATAAGGCACGCTATGGTAGGTGGCACAGCACAAATAGGAAATGCCAGGGTAGATATACCAATTACGCTTCCAGGTCAGTGGTAACGCATAGCCGCAGCTACCGCCCACCTCGAGCCACACCCCCAAATCAAAGAAATCAAAAGTGGCCACCAAAAAATCCAAAAGTCAGAGGATAATATCGAAGGGATGTGTCCGATCAAAGGTGCTACCTCATTAACCCGTCAATTGCTCCTGTTTTAGCCACCTTATGCCAACTCACGGGAGTCGGGTCCACGTACTTACCTTAAAGGAAACGCCGCCACCATCCTACTTCATTCTGGAATCTCCACCGCGAACGCGGTTGTTAAAGTGGTTTTCGGAGTTGGCAGAGAGTATGACAACTTCCGATCCCAGTCTCTTCAATAACCAAACGTTATTATAACACCGCGTTTATTTCAAAATAATTTATACTTTAAAAGCCAGGATATAATATTCATTTCAAAACCATATAATTACGATATCATTTCCCTTTTAAAACCAAATCAATATGATATCCTTTTCAAATATATCCTTTTCTAAAACCATAACTTTTCATAGTTAAAATATTTCTAAACCAAACACTTGAAATATAGCTTTCAAAACATAAAACTTTGAATTTCACAACTTTGAAATATAACCGCACCACTTAAATGGTTTAAATAAAAATTACTTTATATAATAAAATAGTTTCTTTACCTTCACAAATCAATTCCAAATATAGATAAAAATCCAATATAAAACATTTCAATTTTTATATATTTCAAAGCTTTACATATTCCACCATTTCAAAGCTAATTCTTTAATAATTCCATATATGTCAAATTCAATTGCTGTTATTTAGATTTGAAATGTTTACTTAATAAATCCAATATCATTTAAGTAAAGCTTTTAACTTCAAACAACTGGATATTCTTTCAGTTTATTTAACTTGATATATTCATTTATCTCAACATTATATTTATTTAAATCACTTTAAACCAAATCAAGTTATAAGAATCATACCCTTTAAAATCTCCATTTTTATTATTTTTCAATTCAAATTTTATTTAAATTCAATTTTCAAATAATTCGATTTAAACCAATATCATATTTATTTTCCAACTTAAATTTCATTTTAGTCATTCAAAAACTATATATATACAATATCTTAAGTAGGTGCTTAACCATATAATATAAAACAATTAAACTACATTATTAAACTCATTTTATTAATCAATTTTATACATAGCATAAACCAAGAATTTTACCATATATAAAATAACCTTTATCAAATATGCGAATCAATATCTCATAAAACCATATATATTTTCTTTACAAAACCATAGAAAATCATTTCAAAATATTTCTATATATAGATCGCGGTGTTTGTATAAAATTTTCTATCCCATAGTCAAGTGATACGGATATTTATCATTTCAATCCGTAATTTAAAATAAAAATTACGGTTATATATCATTTCAAACCGCAATCCTGAATGAAATGAAAATGCATAATAACTTGCAGTTTATAACAATATAAAATACAGCATCCATTCATCCAATATCAACCATTAACCATTTATCACAATCATCATCAAATTCAATCAATAGCATCAATATAGAACAGATAATAAACAACAGGCATTATATAGCAGTTTATATTCAATAATAAATTAAATAACTCTTTAACTGTAGTAAACAATTTAACCGGCAGTTTAAATGCAATAAATAAATTAAATAGCAATTTAATTTAAACAAATGAAATTAACTGAGATGATAATAAAAATTATGCCAAACAACCGTAATTAAATTTTAATCACATCATATATCAATTTAACAAACATAAGAAATTTTAGAAGTTGTGAGTGGGTTAAAACACTCACCTTTTGGATTTAAATTGAATTTAAGTCCAATTTAAACCCAAAAATTTGACCGTCTCAGAATTCGTCCAAACCGGCATCATCAAGTCCGGAATTTCAATAAGGTCCTAGCAAAAAAATCGCGCGTAAAACAGATATCGTATGTGGAAGTTATACGTGTTTGAACGATTGAAATTTAAATTAAAAATAAAATAAAATAAAACAACAAACTCACCCCCAAAGTTTTTGCCACATCACACATGCAGGGCCTTCATCATCTCTCCCCAGGTTTCAAACCGAAACTTAGCCCAATATCACCGCGCGCACGAAAGAACCCGCACGCACGTCACCACACGCACGCGACTCCACCATGCCTCAGCCACACGCGGCCTGAGGAACCACTGCATGATCTCCCCCTGACCTATCGATCCACCATGCCGATCGACGAGGCACGAAACGCCCAGCGCCACCACAATTTTAAAACCCTAGTTGAATTTTTCCGGCAAATTTAGCCGTTGATTCCATGAACGAACACCACAGATCGACTCCCCTCGGTCCCCTCTACAAAACCCAGAAATGGTTCATCGAACGTTCGAGAGTTGAATTAGAAATTCTGAACAAATGATGCATCAAATCGGAAAACGAAATTCAATTTTGAGATGCGTACATCGAAAGCTTCAATATATTTGTTTTTCAAATTTTTATGAGGACTTTGAAATTTTTGCTTTGGATTTGATTTGCAATTGGATCTGGAAATATAGAATTTTGTCTGCCGTTGGGGAAGAGGAGGAATATAATGTATAGAAATGAGGAATAGAGGCTGCTAGGGTTTATAGCAGGATATATATAGGCAGGGTTGACATTTGAATAGATGGATAAGATAGATTTACGCGCTAACGTTAAAGTGGCCCAAAAAGCCCGTTTCGACTTCGGAATGAAATTGGGTCAACCCATATATCAAAATAGTTGTCTTTAAATATTTTAAACGCGATGAAATTAGTTTCAAGTCCAAATTCCATCGTATGAAGAAGTAATGCTATAATCAATATTTTCAAATTGATTTCAATTTCATAAATTTTAAGTCGTTTCGAGTCCGTACGATCAAACGACAAGTCGGATCGGTACGAAACTTGAAACCCAACAATAATTCACCATTTCGGATCCGACGAAACTGGTTTCGTCGAAATCGTGTCAGTGCCAAAATGGCTATTTTTCCATTAATTAAATAAATTAATAATTAATTAATTAGATCCAATTTTAAATTTCAATCTCAAAATTGACAAATTTTATCACTTTTATATTTCTCAATCAATTTCAATGTTTTAAACAAATTAAAAGTTAATTTAAAGTTGATTATCTTATCGATTTCAGTAATTTCCTCAGTTCCATTCAAATTCAGAAATTATAAATTTAATTTCCAAAATTTCTTTTAAATTAAATTAACAAATCATTTTTCCATTCATTATTGTCAAATAGATGGATTTAACATTGGATTCAAAACTATTTACATTAATATCCTCACATTTCATCTAAATTCCCATTTTAAATATTAAATCCATTTAATTGCAATTAAATCCTTTTATTAAATTTTAAATTCCAACAAATTAATAAAACTTTATTCTATTTCTATTTTCATCTTTATTTCAATTGCATAACATTTTATCCCAATTTTACTGTATTTTCCAAATACTTACATTAATTATTATTTATATTATCCATTAATTATTTACTTGGTTTTATACTTTAAATTGATTCAAATAAATCAATAAATCTTGATTTACAATCTTTACCTCAAACAATAGTCATATTATAAATGGAATTGCCATTATTTTCAAAAATTACTTAAATTAACTTTACCGTAAAAATTTGTTTATATTTATTGCAATTGATTTACGAGTTATAATTTAATATACTTGTCTAAAAGATTAACTTACAATACTTGTTACCATTTAACGTTTATTTCACTCATAAGCTATTATTAACAACCAAATGTTGAAATTTGATTTAGACCAAATTCAATGCATTACATGAATGGGTAAATGATTAAAGTTTTACACTATTGCCCCTTTTTTATTTGTATTAGTGGCTATCTTTCAAATGTGAAATCTTATTAATTACACACATAAATTGAAGTTTTAAAACCAAACCTTAGTTCCATTCTTTTTTTCCAATTTATTACTTATGAAAAATTTCCAGTTTCTATTTATTTATTACATACCTACCTTCAGCCCTTGCATTAATTCTCATAAACATTACATTATTGATATCCAAATTTTAATTTAGTAAACCAATTTGTTACAACTTTACTTACATTAACACTATTTCCCTTATTTTGGTTATTATTTCATACGTAGATCACAAGTTTACATTTCTTTATACTATCTTATGAAACAATATAAATTTCTAATACTTTATTACATTTATTGGAATTAAATTTTCAAATTTACTAGATACAACAAACAACGACCTTACAGTTATTTCAATTAATTGGGATTATGCTAAATTAATTATTTATAAACTTACATTAACATATTTGCATTAATTTACATTCGGTTACAAATAAATCAATATATTATTTCACCGATAAATACAATAATTGCATTTGTTCTTATTATATTCCATTTATAGCTAAGCCATAATAATTGAATTTTAATTAAATTGTAATGTTCATTCAAGCTCATTAAATATTAACTTGCAATAACACGGTTCCTTAATTTATATCAAATACCGTTAACAATGTTTTATTACATTAATCAATTTAATACTTTCTTTTATTTATCATATACAATTACATCTGGGTATAATCTTTTGACTACTTTCATTCATTAGAATTTTATTCAAATTTCAATTCCTTGCAATAACTCATTTATTATAAATTTGCATACCGATAAATTAGGTTCAACTAAATAGGAATTATTCAATTCAACCTTTTTAATTAAGTCTATTTTAATCAGTATAATATTTCATAGGTTAATTCTTAACATTTACTTCATTACAAACTATAACATTATATTTCGTTATAAATTTAATTCCAAAATCTTATTAATATGACAAGTTTAATTAACTAAATTCACGGGTCGTTACACTCTCCCCTGCTCAAAACTTTTCGTCCCCGAAAAGGAAAAAGAAGGGAAAAGAAGAATTAAGAAATCAATATATCTTATTCAAAACATTAACTTTATAAACAATTAAATTTACAAAATTAATTAATTTAGATAAAATATACCAATTTATAACCATTAAATCTTTTTATACTCAAATTAATAAAGTTTTGAAAACATTTTCAAAATATTTTCTAAGTCCAAAATTTACGGAAAATTTTGGCAGAGTCTCCTTTATACGGGAAGGCTCGGGAGATAATATAATATCAAATATAACAATATATAACATATATTTTCCAAAATAATACATATCCCAACACGGGAAAAATAATATAATAATGCTAAAAACCGTAATCCGACCTTTTTGTCGGGCAGTTTACGCTTATATTATGAAACCAAATGCAATAGCAGTTGCTTCCATAACCTGTATTTCTCTTATATAGTCCAAAAAGTTAACAATTATATAAAATGAAATATTTAAGGTTGTTTCAACCACAACAAAAATCAATACAACGACAATCAATTACAATAAATAGCATACAACCATCATACAGAATCAACACAATCAAACTATCCATCCATATCAAACAAAACAGGTAGTTGTTCGGGTTTAAAACTTCAAATTGTACAAAATGAAAAATAAACTACTAAGCGCACCATTTACTCAACAGTCTCTGATGAAGCTAAATAGATTATTCATATATCCAATAATTTTAAAGTATCCTTACCCAAACAACCATAAACCAAAACAACAACCATTTAAACAAAATTTCAATTTCGTTCTTATAAATTTAATTTTTATTTATTCATATCAAATAGTTTTCTTTTTATTGCATTCCATTCATTCACTACTTAATTTCATTTATTTACAGTATTCATTTTCCTACTTATTTTATTTATAAACATCTTCAACCGTTTACGTAAGTTTATTACCATTCATTTATATTACTTCATTCATTTATTTACTTTCATTTATTACTAAATTTCATTTATAATACTTACCTTTCTATTTTAATTAAAAGCCTTTTAATTTTTCTTAAGTTCATAACAACTACAACACCAAATTCTCATTTATTAAAGAACTTCATTGAATACTTTCATTACATATTTTCTTGTATAAATTTCTATTATATTTTCTTATTAAACATTTCAACTTTTAATATTTGGTAAGTTATATATATGCTTTTAAGAATGTAATTGAAAGTTATACAAGTTTATTTTATTTCCTTTAATTTCATTAATAACTTAACATTTAGTTTCTTACTTTAATTAAAGATTCCAATTGTTAATTAGTCATATTCCAGTTTACTACACTTAATTGAACTATTAATTAACTGAAACTTAAGAATTAAATACTGGGTTTTACTCAAATTATTTTAAAATAATAGATAAATATATACTTACAACTTATCTATATCCAAGTATATTTAATACAAATTAAAATTTTACTTTTGTTTATGAAAATAAATCTGCAGTAAACTGCTACAGTAGCCTTCCCACTTCGAAACCTGAAAATGAATGTCGACGATGCGGCAGCCATCACCGAAATTATTTTTCAACGACAGAGAGGGAAGTATAGAACTCATATCTTTTCCAAAAATTCTTTAAAACGGTCCTTTCAATTTATATTGAAATATTTATATCATAAAATAATTCTAAATAATATCACTATTATATTCCAAAATCATTCGAAAACTTTTTCCAAAACCTCAGACTTAAGTTCTAAGTTTCCAAATTCTTCATTTATTTTACCTTCAATCTCATTTCAACTATTATTTATAAATTTTATTACCTATCAACCAATCTATTGCAACTAAATATATATATCATTTATAAAAAAATTATTTTATATATAGAAAATATAATAGAAAAAATTATTTCATTCACCTATATTCAAAACAAATATTGTGTTGGTCTGTTGTATTAAGTGTTTAGAAATCCCTATTGATGTCATAGCGTCCCATGCATCAACCAGAATTTATAAATACAAAACGAAAAAAATCAACACAATATAAAACCTTTTTATAACACTAACAAATACGCTCTCTCATATATATATACGCTCAGTGACTCATCATAGGGTATTACTACCCTATTAACAAAGAGTCAAACCCCACAAAGCTAAGGTTTATCTCTAAACCAAAGCTCCGATACCAGATGTAACATCCCACCTTTTTGGACGGTTTAAATCGATGATAAACCACACACGTCGGACTTGAAGCATACAAAAGGGCGGATTGTTATGGGGCAAATAAGAAAAAGCAGAGGAAGAAAAAAAACAAAAATAGAATCTTGCAACGGAACTATAAAATATAATAATCAAATATACAGTTCTTGAAGCTGTTTACAAAATATTCGATTATTCTTATAAAATATATATCAGAGTTACACATACCAAGGAATATTAACAATGCAGCGGAACATTTTGAATGTGGTGGAATACTATAAAAAATAATAATAGTATAAATCTTCGTCTTCGTCCTCCAGAGCTAAAGTCTTCGAATCTTGAAATGCTCAGGCTGACCCGAGCGAATTGAAAAGACAAAACACTCGAGTCGGAACTAAAAGATCTTATGTAAGTTAAATCAACAGAAATAAATATGAGTGCATTAACTCAAAAGATGCTTGGGATTTATATCTCCTTAGGATCTGTTAAACTATTTACTATGTAGTATATTTCGCTATTATAATAGTGTCTAATTGTAAAATAAACTTACTTTTAAATAGCGTTGAGGCTATACATTTTCCATCTTAAAACATTTATATATTCTCGTAGTCCATACAGTACCGTAATCTCCGCTGTACTGGGCGTCGCCTGAGGGCACTCCATAGGTATGGTACAAAACCACAATCGTATAAGGCGCGCTAGGGTAGGTGACACGGCACAACTAGGCAATGCCAGGGTAGATATACCAATTATGCTTCCGGGTCGGTGGTAACGCATAGCCGCAGCTACTGCCCACCTCGAGTCACACCCCCAAATCAAAGAAATCAAAAGTGGCCACTGAAAAATCCAAAAGTCAGAGTATAATATCGAAGGGATGTGTCCGATCAAAGGTGCTACCTCATTAACCCGTCAATCACTCCTGTTTTAGCCACCTTATGCCAACTCACGGGAGTCGGGTCCACGTATTTACCTTAAAGGAAATGCCGCCACCATCCTACTTCATTCTGGAATCTCCACTACGAGCACGGTTGTTAAAGTGGTTTTCGGAGTCGGCAGAGAGTATGACAACTTCCGATCCCGGTCTCTTCAATAACCAAACGTTATAATAACACCGCGCTATTTCAAAATAATTTATACTTTAAAAACCAAGATATAATATTCATTTCAAAACCATATAATTGCGATATCATTTCCCTTTTAGAACCAAATAAATATGATATCTTTTTCAAATATATCCTTTTCTAAAACCATAACTTTTCATAGTTAAAATATTTCTAAACCAAACGCTTGAAATATAGCCTTTCAAAACATAAAACTTTGAATTGCATAACTTTGAAATATGACCGCACCACTTAAATGGTTTAAATATAAATTACTTTATATAATAAAATAGTTTCTTCACCTTCACAAATCAATTCCAAATATAGATAAAAATCCAATATAAAACATTCAATTTTTATATATTTCAAAGCTTTACATATTCGACCATTTCAAAGCTAATTCTTTAATAATTCCATATATATCGAATTCAATTGTATTATTTAGATTTGAAATGTTTACTTAATAAATCCAATATCATTTAAGTAAAACTTTTGACTTCAAACAACTGGATATTCTTTCAATTTATTTAACTTGATATATTCATTTATCTCAACTTTATATTTATTTAAATCACTTTAAAGCAAATCAAGTTATAAGAATCATACCCTTTAAAATCTCCATTTTTATATATTTTTCAAATCAAATTTTACTTAAATACAATTTTCAAATAATTCAATTTAAACCAATATCATATTTATTTTCCAACTTAAATTTTATTTAAGTCATTCAAAAACTCTCTATATACAATATCTTAGTAGGTACTTAACCATATAATATAAAACAATTAAATTCCATTATTAAACTCATTTTATTAATCAATTTTATACATAGCATAAACCAAGAATTTTAATATATATAAAATAACCTTTATCAAATATGCGAATCAATATCTCATAAAACCATATATATTTCTTTATAAAACCATAGAAAATCATTTAAAAATGTATCTATATATAGACCGCGGTGTCTGTATAAAATTTCTATCCTATGGTCAAGTGATACAGATACTTATCATTTCAATGTGTAATTTAAAATAAAAATTACGGTTATATCATTTCAAACTGCAATCTCGAATGAAATGAAAATGCATAATAACTTGCAGTTTATAACAATATAAAATACAACGTTCTTTCATCCAATATCAACCATCAACCATTTATCACAATCATCATCAAATTCAATCAATAGCATCAATATAGAACGGATAATAAACAACAGGTATTACGTAGCAGTTTATATTCAATAATAAATTAAATAACTGTTTAACTGGCAGTTTATATGCAGTGAATAATTAATTAACAATTTAACCGGCAGTTTAAATGCAATGAATAAATTAAATAGCAATTTAATTTAAATAAGTGAAATTAACTAAGACGGTGATTAAAAATATGCCAAATAACCGTAATTAAATTTTAAATCACATCATACATCAATTTAACAAACACAAGAAATTTTAAAAGTTGTGAGTAGGTTAAAACACTCACCTTTTGGATTTAAATTGAATTTAAATCCAATTTAAACCCAAAAATTTGACCGTCTCAGAAATCGTCCAAACCGGCGTCATCAAGTCTAGAATTTCAATACGGTCCTAGCAAAAAAATCGCGTGTAAAAAGGATATCGCATGTGGAAGTTATACGCGTTTGAACGATTGAAATTTAAATTAAAAATAAAATAAAATATAACAACAAACTCACCCCTAAAGTTTTTGCTACGTCACGCATGCAGGGCCGTCACCATCTCTTCCCAGGTTTCAAACCGAAACTTAGCCCAGTATCAACGCACGCACGGAAGAACCTATACGCACGTCACCCCACGCACGCGACTCCACCGTGCCTCAGCCATGCTCGGCCTGCCGAACCACTGCACGATCTCCCCCTGACCTATCGATCCACCATGCCGATCGACGAGGCACGAAATGCCAAGCGCCGCCACAATTTTAAAACCTTAGTTGAATTTTTCCCGCAAATTTAGCCGTTGATTCCACGAACGAACACCACAGATCGACATCCCTCGGTCCCCTCTACAAAACCCAGAAATGGTTCGTCGATCCGACAACGTTCATCGACACGCGATGAACGGTCGAGAATTGGTTTAGAAACCTGAACAAACGATGAATCAAATCGGAAAACGAATTTTAGTTTTGAGATGCGTACATTGAAAGCTTTAATATATATTTTTTCCAAATTTTTTTGAGGACTTTGAAATTTTTTCTTTGGATTTGATTTGCAATTTGATCTGGAAATATAGAATTTTGTCTTCCATTGAGGAAGAGGAGGAATAGAATGTATAGAAATGAAGAACAGAGGCTGGGGTTTAGAGCAGGATATATATAGGCAGGGTTGGCATTTGAATAGATGGATAAGATAGATTTACGCGCTAACGCCAAAGTGGCCCAAAAAGGCCGTTTCGACTCCGGAATGACATTGGGTCGACCCATATATCAAAATAGATGTTTTTAAATATTTTAAATGCGATGAAACAAGTTTCAAGTCCAAATTCCATCGTATGAAGAAGTTATGCTAAAATCAATATTTTCAAATTGATTTCAATTGATTTCAATTTCATAAATTTTAAGGCATTTCGAGTCCATACGATCAAACGACAAGTCCGATCGCTACGAAACTTGAAAACCTACAATAATTCACAATTTTGGATCCGATGAAACTAGTTTCATCGAAATCCGAGTCAGTGGCCAAAATGGCTATTTTTCCATTAATTAAATAAATTAATAATTAATTAATTAGATCCTATTTTAAATTTCAATCTTAAAATTGAATTTTTTTATCACTTTTATATTTCTCAATCAATTTCAATGTTTTAAATAAGTTAAAAGTCAATTTGAAGTTGATTATCTTATTGATTTCAGTACTTTCCTCAATTCCGTTCAAACTCAGAAATTATAAATTTAATTTCCAAAATTTCTATTAAATTAAATAAACAAATCATTTTTCCATTCATTTTTGTCAAATAGATGGATTTAACATTGGATTCAAAACTATTTACATTAATATCCTCACATTTCATCTAAATTCCCATTTTAAATATTAAATCCATTTAATTGCAATTAAATCCTTTTATTAAATTTTAAATTCCAATAAATTAATAAAGCTTTATTCCATTTCTATTTTCGTATTTATTTCAATTGCATAACATTTTATCCTAATTTTACTGTATTTTCCAAATACGTACATTAATTATTATTTATATTATCCATTAATTATTTACTTGGTTTTATACTTTAAATTCATTCAAATAAATCAATAAATCTTGATTTACAATCTTTACCTCAACCAATAGTCATATTATAAATGGAATTGTCATTATTTTCAAAAATTACTTAAATTAACGTTAACGCAAAAATTTGTTTATATTTATTGCAATTGATTTACGAGTTATAATTTATTATACTTGTCTAAAAGGTTAGCTTACAATACTTGTTGCCCTTTGACGTTTATTTCACTCATAAGCTATTATTAACAACTAAATGTTGAAATTTGATTTAGAGCAAATTCAATGCATTACATGAATGGGTAAATGATTAAAGTTTTACACTATTGCCCTATTTGTTTATTTGTATTAATGGCTATGATTCAAATGTGAAATCTTATTAATTACACACATAAATTAGAGTTTTAAAACCAAACCTTGGTTCCATTCCTTTTTTCCAATTTATTACTTATTAAAAATTTCCAGTTTCTATTTATTTATTACATACCTACCTTCATCCCTTGCATTAATTCTCATAAACATTACATTATTGATATCCAAATTTTGATTTAGTAAACCAATTTGTTACAACTTTACTTACATTAACACTATTTCCCTTATTTTGGTTATTATTTCATACGTAGATCACAAGTTTACATTTCTTTATACTATCTTATGAAACAATATACATTTCTAATACTTTATTACATTTATTAGAATTAAATTTTCAAATTTACTAGATACAACAAACTATGACCTTACAGTTATTTCAATTAATTGGGATTGTGCTAAATTAATTATTTATAAACTTACATTAACATATTTGCATTAATTTACATTCGGTTACAAATAAATCAATATATCATTTCACCCATAAATACAATAATTGCATTTGTTCTCATTATATTCCATATATAGCTAAGTCATAATAATTGAATTTTAATTAAATTGTAATGTTCATCCAAGTTCATTAAATATTAACTTGCGATAACATGTTTCCTTAATTTATAATCAAATACCGTTAACAATGTTTTATTACATTAATCAATTTAATACTTTCCTTTATTTCTCATATATAATTACATATGGGTATAATCTTTTCACTACTTTCATTCATTAGAATTCTATTCAGATTTCAATTTCTTGCAATAACTCATTTATTATAAATTTGCATACCAATAAATTAGGTTCCACTAAATAGGATTTATTCAATTCAACCTTTTTAATGAAGTCTATTTTAATCAATATAATATTTCATAGGTTAATTCTTAACATTTACTTCATTACAAATTATAACAATTATATTTCTTTATAAATTTATTTCCAAAATCTGATTAATATGACAAATTTAATTAACGAAATATGGGTCGTTTCAGTCTATTCCTTCTTCTTGGTTATACCCTTGTGCTACTAATCTCGCTTTGTTTCTAGTTATATTTCCTAATTCGTCTGCTTTATTTCTATAAACCCATTTAGTTCCTATAACAGTCTGATCGGTCGGTCTAGGTACTAGTTCCCAAACTTCATTTCGTTCAAATTGATTTAGTTCTTCTTGCATAGAAATAATCCAATTTTCATCTGATGATGATTCCTTAGTATTCTTAGGTTCTATAGCAGAAAGAAAAGCTACATAACCTATTAAATTTAGTTGATTTCTAGTTCGAATATTAGAATTTATTTCTCCAATTATATTTTCTGTAGGATGATTTCGTAAGATTCTTCGAGGAGATCTCATTGTGTTGGTACTATTTCTATTTTCTAAATTATTAACAATGCTTTCATCTTACGTAGAATTATAAACAATATTTTCATCTTCTCTTAAATTTTTTATTTCTATATTCGTGCTATTATCAAGTATATCATCGTCATCATTTGAATTTGAAATATGTTTAGACTTTTCATCAAAATATATATGGAGTGTTTCTTCAATAGTATTAGTTAAGCTTTCCTTCGATTCGAATATCCAAGAAATACACCTTCATCACATTTTGTATAGAATTTGCCAAGCTGATCTTTGGTATTTAATACAAAACATTTTGATCCGAATATTTCAAATAAAATCTATTTGGTTTTCTACCGGTAAAAAGTTCGTAAGGTGTATTTTTAGGAGGGGTCTAATAGAAACATGATTCAATACATAGTAGGCAGTTGCAGTGGCTTCTGCCTAGAAATGCTTTGGTAACATGCTTACGTTTAGTAAGGTTCTAGCGCATCCTTGTAGAGTTTGATTTTTTCGTTCCACAACTCCATTTTGTTTCGGAGTTCTAGGAAAAGAAAGTTATGAAATATTCCTTTCTTTTTACAATAGTTATCAAAAAATTCATTTTCAAATTCACCTCCATGATCATTCTAATATTTTTAATTTTAGTATCTTTTAAATTTTGAATTTGTTTAACAAATATTCTAAAATTCTCAAAATATCACTTTTATTTTTCATAAAGATAGTCCACGTATATCTAAAAAAATCATCAATTATTAAAAATACGTATTTAATGTGATTTATGGATTGTACTTGGGTAGGTCCAAATAAATCCATATGAAGTAATTCAAGTGGTCGTAATGTTGAAATGACTTTCTTTGATTTAAACGAAGATTTAGGTAATTTACTAATTGACATGCGTCACACATATTATTAACTTTAAACTCATCTTTGGTAATCCATTTAATAGATTATTTGTAGAAATTTTATTTATATTTTTGAAATTGATATGACAGAATCCTTTGTGCCATTGCTAGGTATCATTTCCTCTGGCTATTAAACACATGTCTGAGTTATGGTTAACTTTCATATTCAAAACATAAATATTTTTATCTCTATCTCCTTTGAAAATTAGATTCTGATTTTGATCGAAGATACTACATTTATTTTCAGAGAAAGATATTTTAAATCCTTTATCGCATAATTGACTTATACTTAATAGATTATGTTTTAGATTCTTAACTAATACATGATTATAATAGGTGGTAAATTAGATGTACCGTAATTGCTCACTCGTCTTTGCCGATGATATATCCCTTGGAATTATCTCCAAAAGTAACAGAACCTCCGTCTAAGTCTGTAATGTTTGTCAAAATATCTTTGTCTCCTGTCATGTGTTTTGAGCAATCACTGTCTAGTATCCATTTTCCTCTCTTCTTGAGTGGGACCTGCAAAATAATGAGATAATGTTAGTACCCACCTTTTTAATAAGGTCCTAAGAGTTAGATCTTAGGAAACCAAACCCAAGTGTGTTTAGTATCCCTTTTATAGATATAATTCTTATTATTATGAACATTTTCTATGAATGTTCTTGTGACGACCCGTAGATTTCGTGAATTTAATTGGGTTAAATTAAGAAGTTTTGTAATTAAATTTAGTAGAAAAAAACTTATAGATTAATATTGAAATGAAGTCTAAAATATTGATTTCAGCATAACTTCTTCATACGATCTAATTTGAATGTGAAACTTTTTCCATCGCGTTCAGAATATTTTAAAACATCTATTTGGACATATGGGTTTAACCAATTTCGTTCCGTAGTCGAAGCGGGCTTTTTGGGCCAATTATCGTTCAACACGTTTGTTTATCGGATTCATCTATTCTATTTCTAACCTACCTATATAAATCCAGTTATAAACCCTAGCCTCCATCTATTCTCATTTGTTTGTGCGTTCATTTCATCAGCTCTTCCTTTTACTCAATGGATGCAAATTCTAGATCCAAATTCAAATCAGATCCAAAGTCAAAAATTCAAAGGCCTCGGAAAATTCTCAAAAAATATATGTTGAAGCTCTCGAGAAATGTAATTCAGTGGTGTAATTCGTTTTTCGATTCGAGTTGCTATTTTTCCAGAATTCAGGGAAGCATTTTCGGCCATTCATCATCGTGTTGATCAACTTCTTCCGATCGACAAATCGTTGGTACCATGGCGTAGAGGGGACCGAGTACTGCTCATCGGAATTATCGATTTGTCGAATTAACGGTTGGATATTGCGCTAAAATTAAATTAGGGTTAGGGCATGAACGGCGGCTACGGCATTGGGGGTCGATCGGTGCTCGTGGTGGGGTGTCACGCGTCGTTGGAGAGGCAGCGGACCTTGCAGAGGAGGCGCGACCTTCGGTTGGCGGCCGAAATGGCGTTGGACGGCGGCGATCGAGGGTTATTTGGGCGCGTAGTAGGTTAGGGTTCCTGAAGTTTCGTTCGAACAGTGGGAGCAGGGGACGAACACGTGATGCTCTTCTCGGCGACATGGCTTTTAAATAGGGTAAGTTTTATTTTAAATTTATTTTGTTTTTAGTCGAATTAACTCGTATAACTTTCTCTCACGAACTCCGTTTCACACGAATTTTTTTGTTAGGATCGTAATTAAGTTCCGGACTTGATGACATAGGTTTGGACGAATTTGGAGAACTTTAAAATTTGGATTTAAATTGGATTTAAATTCAATTTAAATTCAAAAGGTGAGTGTTTTAACCCACTCACAACTTCTAAAATTTCGTATGTTTGTTAAATTGATTTTATATGAGTAGAAATTTATTTATGACTGTTTGGCATGTTTTATTCATTATCTCGGTTAAATCGCATTTATTTAAATTAACTGCGAATTAATTTTATTATTGCATAAAAATTTGATAGTTAAAATTTATTTATTTGCATATAAACTGCTAGTTAAACAGTTATTAAATTTATTATTGAATATAAACTGCTAGTTAATACCTGTATTTTTTACCTGTTATATCTTATATGCTCTATATTGATGTTGTTTAAATTGGATGATGATTTGAAATAAATGGTTGATGATTGATATTTGGATGTATGTATGTTTATTTACATAAACTGCAAGTTATCATGCATTTCATTTTATTCGGGTTTGCGGTTTGAAATGATACAACCGCATTTTTATTTTTAAAATGCGGATTGAAATGATAAATATCCGTATCACTTTACCATAGGATAGAAAATTTTATATAGGCACCGCGGTATATATATATAATTATTCTTGAAATGATTTTTATGGTTTGGATATGATATGGTTTAATAAATATTAAATTTGGATATGATATAAATATATTTCATATATACATATATAGTTAAATTGTTGAATTTAAGCTATGCATAAATCAGTTAAATAAAAAATGAATAAGTTGAAAAATGGAATTTGATAATTTGTATTATATGTTTTAGTACAGGTTTAAGATCTTGTATATATATATAGAGTTTTAAATGATTTAAATCAATTAAGATTGAAAGTTAAATTGGAAATTAATTGGAATTGAGCTTACTTAAAAATTTAACTCCATAAGTTGATGTTAACTTATTAAAATTGGAAGTTTAAAGGAATGATATTTATAACTGGATTTAATGAATAATTCTAGTATAAATAAATGGAAGGAAATATTTTGTGTTAATAAATTGAGTTTTATTTTAAATGGTTAGCGATTTATCATGTAAACCTTTCAAAATTAAATAATAGGAAAATGAATTGTTGGATAGAAATTCTTAACCTTAGCTTTGAAATTCATTAAATACTCAAAGTTTGAAAATATTGAAATCGAAGTGTTTTATTCAAACGGAAAGTGAATCTAAAAGTTATGGGATAGACTGAATTTAAAATGAATAAAAATTGTGAAGGCGTGTAAATTATTTACTTTTAAAGAAATTTTAAATTCAACCGTTTTATTTTATATACCGTTGAATATCCAAACCATTTAAGTTTCGAAAGTTATGGTTTTAAAACTATGGATTTCGAAGTATTATGTTGAAAGTTAAATTTCAAATATTTGGTTTCGAGGTATTATAAATCTTAAAAGTGGCATGATTTTGGAAAAGAAATCTATTTGAAATAAAATGATATCATATTATTTGGGTTTTAAAAGGAAATGATATTGTATTTATGGGTTTTGAAATGGGTAATTATATCCTGGTTTTGAAAGTATAATTATTTTTAAATGCAGGCGGTGTTATAATAACGTTTGGTTGTTGAAGAGACCGGGATCGGAAGTTGTCATACTCTCTGCCAACCCCGAAAACCACTTTAACAACCGTGTACGCGGTGGAGATTCCAGAATGAAGTAGGTTGGTGGCGACGTTTCCTGTAAGGTAAATACGTGGACCCAACTCCCGTGAGTTGGCATAAGGTGGCTAAAACAGGAGCAATTGACGGGTTAATAAGGTAGCACCTTTGATCGGACACATCCCTTCGATATTATACTTTGACTCTTGGATTGATTCGGTGGCCACTTTTGATTTTTTCTTTGGGGGTGTGGCTCGAGATGGGCGGTTGCTACGGCTATGCGTTACCACCGACCCGGAAGCGTAGTTGGTATATATACCCTGGCATTGCCTAGTTGTGCTGTGTCACCTACCCTAGCGCGCCTTATACGATTATGGTTTTGTACCATACCTATGGAGTGCCTCTGACGATGTCCAGTACGGGGGAGATTATGGTACTGTATAGACTATGGGAATATATAAATGTGTTAAGGTAGAAAATATAAGGCCTTAATGCTATTTAAAAGTAAGTTTATTTTACAATTAGGCACTATTATAATAGCGCAATATACCACATAGTAAATAGTTTAACGGATCCTTAGGAGATGTAAATCCCGAGCATCTCTTGAGTTACTGCACTTATATTTATTTCTATTAATTTAACTTACATAAGATCTTTTAGTTCTGACTCGAGTGTTTTTTCTTTTCAATTCGCTCGGGTCAATCCGAGCGTTTCAGGATTTGAAATTTTAGCTCTGGAGGACGAAGACGAAGATTTGTATTACTATTATCAACTATTATTCCACTACACTGTATTCCACTGCATTGATATTATTGGTAGGTGAACTCTGATATTTATTGTATAAAGAAGAATCAAATGTTTTGTAAATAGTTTTATGAACTGTATATTTTATTATTATATTTTATCCTTCCGCTGTGAGATTCTGTTTTCTTTTATTTCTTGCTTGTTTTTCTAATTTACCCCATAACAATCCGCCCTTCCGTATGGTTTGAATTGGCACGTGTGTCGATTTAAATCGTGCGAAAAGGCGGGACGTTACATCTGGTTTCAGAGCTTTGGCTTAGTGATAAACCTTAGCTTTGTGGGGTTTGACTCTTTACTAATAGTGTAGTAATACCCTATGAGAGTCGCTGAGTGTATATATATGAGAGAGCGTATTTGTTAGTATTATAAAAAGGTTTTAATAGTGTGTTAATCTGTTCGGTTTTGTATTTATAAATTCTGGTTGGTGCATGGGACACTATGACATCAATAGGGATTTCTAAACACTTGATAGGACAGGCCAACATAATATTTGGTTTTAATATAGGTGAATGAAATAATTTTTCCTACTATATTTTCTATATAAAATAATTTTTTTTAAATGATATATGTGTTTGGCTGCAATAGATTGGTTGTTAGGTAATAAAGTGTATAAATAATAATAGAAATAAGATTGAAAAATAAAATAAATGAAATTTGAAAATTTAAAACTTAAGTTCCGGGGTTTTGAAATCTCTTTCGAATAAGTTTTGGAATATAATATTATTGTTTATAAGTGTTTTCTGATCTAAATATTTAGTATAATTTGGAAGAATTGTCTTAAAGAAGATTTTGGAGAAATAAATTTTGTTACTTTCCTCTCTGTCACTGGAAAATAAATTCGGTGATGGCGGTCGCATCATCGACTTCCATTTTCGAGTTTCGAAGTGGGAAGTCCACTATAGTAGTTTTACTGCAGAATCATTTTTGAAAAATATATAAAATTTTGAATTGTTTTAAATATAATTAGAGGTATATAAGTTGTAAGAATATATTTATCTATTATTTTAAAAATAAATTTGAAATTTAACCCGGTATTAAATTCTTAAACTTCCATTTATTAATTGTTTCAATTATTGTAGTGAATTGAACGTAGGTAATTAATAAATTAAAATCTCTAAAGGAAATAAGAGATCTAATGATAGGTTATAAATGGTATTAAATGAAAGTTGAAATTATAACCTATGAAATAAAGAATATTATTATTGAACGTTAAATTAATCATAGGTAATGAGAAAACTTGTATAACTTTCAAATTACACTCTTAAATAACATATATATAACTTACCAAATATTAAAAGTTGAAATGTTTAATAAGAGATTGTAATGGAATATTTTACAAGTAGAAATTTGAAATAATGAAAGTATTCAATGAAATTGCTGTTAAATGAGAATTTAATATTATAAACTTAAGTTATAATTGAAATTTTACCAAGTAAATAAAATTAAAGGTAAGTATGACAAATAGGTGATTATAAACTTTAGTAATTAAAGTGTAAATAAAAGAGGTCATGCTATAATAAATGAATGAATAATTATAACGAAATAAAAGGAATTGGTATGACCTGAGTTAATGGAACTGAATAATTATAAGTAATAAGTAAAAATAAATGAAGCAAACATTTAATGAGTAAATGTAAATTTAAAAAATAAATCACTGTATAAATAAAAAGAAAATCAAACTACAAAGGTATGAAAGGAAATTAAACAACTAAGGTATGAAATAAAATTAATAATAAGTAAAGTTGATTTGAATTGTGTTGTTTGGTTATAGTTGTTGGGGTAAGGATACTTTAGATTTGTATGGATGTGTGAATAAACTATTTAGATTTATCTAAGACTGTTGAGTAAATGATACACTAGTAGTTTATTCTTCATTCCGTATAATTTAAAATTTTTGAAACCCGAACAACTATTTGTTGTTTGATTGAATGGTTGTTTTGTATTTGTTGTGTATGCTGTTTGTTAAAATTGATGGTTGTTGTATTGATTTGCTGATAGTAATTGAAACCACTTAAATATTTCACTTTATATAAATTGTAACCCTTTTAGATTTTATAAGTGAAATGCAGGTTATGGAAGCAATTGCTACTGCTTTTGGTTCCATAAATTAAGCGTAAATTTCCCGACAAATAGGTACGTTTTGGATTTCGGTTTATAGCGCTATTTTATATATTTTCTCGGGTAGGGATACAATATTTTGGATAATATATGTAATATAATTGTTATATTTTCTCCCGAGCCTCTCCGTACAAGGGAGACCCTGCCAAAAATTTTCGTAAATTTTTGGACTTAGAAATCAATTTGAACATGTTTTTCCAAACTTTATTTATTCAAGTATAAAAAGATATAATGATTATAAAACGGGTTATTTTATTTAAAGTAATAAATTTTGTAAATTATTGTTTATAAGTTAATATTTTGAATAAGATATATTGTTATTTAATTCTTCCTTCTCCTTTCTTTTTCCTTTTCGGGGATGAAAAGTTTTGAGTGGGGGAGAGTGTAACGACCCGTAGATTTCATGAATTTAATTGGGTTAAATTAATAACTTTTGTAATTAAATTTAGTTGAAAAAAAAACTTATAGATTAATATTGAAATGAAGGCTAAAATATTGATTTCAACATAACTTCTTCGTACGATCGAATTTGAACGTGAAACTTTTTCCATCGCGTTCAGAATATTTTAAAACACCTATTTGGATATATGGGTTTAACCAATTTCGTTCCGGAGTCGAAACGGGCTTTTTGGGCCAATTATCGCTCAGCACGTTTGTTTATTGGATTCATCTATTCTATTTCTAACCTACCTATATAAATCCAGTTATAAACCCTAGCCTCCATCTATTCTCATTTGTTCGTGCGTTCATTTCATCAGCTCTCCCTCTTCTTCAATGGATGCAAATTCTAGATCCAAATTCAAATCAGATCCAAAGTAAAAAATTCAAAGGCCTAAGAAAATTCTCAAAAAAATATATGTTGATGCTCTCGACGAATGTAATTCAATGGTACAATTTGTTTTTCGATTCGAGTTGCTGTTTTTCCAGAATTCAAGGAAGCATTTTCGGCCATTCATCATCGTGTTGATCAACTTCTTCCGATCGATAAATCGTTGGTACCATGGCGTAGAGGGGACCGAGTACTGCTAATCGGAATTATCGATTTGTCGAATCAACGGTTGGATCTTGTGCTAAATTTCAATTAGTGTTAGGGCATGAACGACGGCTACGGCTTTGGGGGGTCGATCGGTGCTCGTGGTGGGGTGTCGCACGCCGCTGAGAGGCGGCGGACTAGAGGAGGCCCGACCTTCGGTTGGCGGCCGAAATGGCGTTGGACGACGGCGATCGAGGGTTATTTGGGCGCGTAGTAGGTTAGGGTTCTTGAAGTTTCGTTCGAACAGTGGGAACAGGAGACGAACACGTGATGCTCTGCTCGGTGACGTGGCTTTTAAATAGGGTTAGTTTTATTTTAAATTTATTTTGTTTTCAGTCGAATTAACTCGTATAACTTTCTCTCACGAACTCCGTTTCACGCGAATTTTTTTCGTTAGGATCATAATTAAATTCCGGACTTGATGACACAGGTTTGGACGAATTTGGAGACCATCAAAATTTTGGATTTAAATTGGATTTAAATTCAATTTAAATTCAAAAGGTGAGTGTTTTAACCCACTCGGAACTTCTAAAATTTCGTATATTTGTTAAATTGATTTTAGATATGAGTAGAAATTTATTTATGACTGTTTGGCATGTTTTATTCATTATCTTAGTTAAATCGCATTTATTTAAATTAACTGCGAATTAATTTATTATTGCATAAAAATTTGACAGTTAAAATTTATTTATTTGCATATAAACTGCTAGTTAAACAGTTATTAAATTTATTATTGAATATAAACTGTTAGTTAATACTTGTATTTATTACCTGTTATATCTTATATGCTCTATATTGATGTTGTTTAAATTGGATGATGATTTGAAATAAATGGTTGATGATTGATATTTAGATGTATGGATGTTTATTTACATAAACTGCAAGTTGTCATGCATTTCATTTCACTCTGGTTTGTGATTTGAAATGATATACAACCGCATTTTTATTTTTAAAATGCGGATTGAAATGATAAATATCTGTATCACTTTACCATAGAATAGAAAATTTTATACAGGCACCGCGGTATATATATATAAAATTATTCTTGAAATGATTTTTATGGTTTGGATATGATACAGTTTAATAAATATTAAATTTGGATATGATATAAATATATTTTATATATACATATATAGTTAAATTGTTGAATTTAGGCAATGCATAAATATGTTAAATAAATAATGAATATGTTGAAAAATGGAATTTGATAATTTGTATTATATGATTAAGTACAGGTTTAAGATCTTGTATATATATAGAGTTTTAAATGATTTAAATCAATTAAGATTGAAAGATAAATTGGAAATTAATTGGAATTGAGCTTATTTAAAAATTTAACTCCATAAGTTGATGTTAACTTATTAAAATTGGAAGTTTAAAGGAATGATATTTATAATTGGATTTAATGAATAATTCTAGTATAAATAAATGGAAGGAAATATTTAGTGTTAATAAATTGAGTTTTATTTTAAATGGTTAGGGATTTATCATGTAAACCTTTAAAAACTAAATAATTGGAAAATGAATTGTTGGATAGAAATTCCCAACCTTAGTTTTGAAATTCATTAAATACTCAAAGTTTGAAAAAATTGAAATCGAAGTGTTTTATTCAAACGGAAAGTGAATCTAAAAGTTATGGGATAGACTGAATTTAAAATGAATAAAAATTGTGAAGGCGTGTAAATTATTTACTTTTAAAGAAATTTTAAATTCAACCGTTTTATTTTATATACTATTGAATATCCAAACCTTTTAAGTTTTGAAAGTTATGGTTTTTAAAATATGGATTTCAAAGTATTATGTTGAAAGTTAAATTTCAAATATTTGGTTTCGAGGTATTATAAATCTTAAAAGTGGCATGATTTTGGAAAAGAAATCTATTTGAAATAAAATGATATCATATTTATTTGGGTTTTAAAAGGAAATGATATCGTATTTATGGGTTTTGAAATGGATAATTATATCATGATTTTGAAAGTATAATTATTTTTAAATGCCCGCGGTGTTATAATAACGTTTGGTTATTGAAGAGACCGGGATCGGAAGTTGTCATACTCTCTGCCAACCCCGAAAACCACTTTAACAACCGTGTACGCGGTGGAGATTGCAGAATGAAGTAGGTTGGTTGCGACGTTTCCTGTAAGGTAAATACGTGGACCCAACTCCCGTGAGTTGGCATAAGGTGGCTAAAACAGGAGCGATTGACGGGTTAATAAGGTAGCACCTTTGATAGGACACATCCCTTCGATATTATACTTTGACTCTTGGATTGATTTGGTGGCCACTTTTGATTTTTTATTTAGGGGTGTGGCTCAAGGTGGGCGGTTGCTGCGGCTACGCGTTACCACCGACCCGGAAGCGTAATTGGTATATCTACCCTGGCATTGCCTAGTTGTGCCGTGTCACCTACCCTAGCGTGCTTTATACGATTTTGGTTTTGTACCATACCTATGAAGTGCCCTCTGACGACGCCCAGTACGGGGGAGATTACAGTACTGTATAAACTATGGGAATATATAAATGTGTTAAGGTGGAAAATGTAAAGCCTTAATTCTATTTAAAAGTAAGTTTATTTTACAATTAGGCACTATTATAATAGCGCAATATACTACATAGTAGATAGTTTAACGGATCCTTAAGAGATGTAAATCCCGAGCATCTTTGAGTTACTGCACTCATATTTATTTCTATTAATTTAACTTACATAATATCTTTTAGTTCTGACTCGAGTGTTTTGTCTTTTCAATTCGCTCGGGTCAGTCCGAGCGTTTCAGGATTTGAAGTTTTAGCTCTGGAGGACGAAGACGAAGATTTGTATTACTATTATCTACTATTATTCCACTACACTGTATTCCGCTGCATTGATATTATTGGTAGGTGAACTCTGATATTTATTGTATAAAGAAGAATCAAATGTTTTGTAAACAGTTTTATGAACTGTATATTTTATTATTATATTTTATCCTTCTGCTGTGAGATTTCGTTTTCTTTTTATTTCTTTCTTCTTTTTCTTATTTACCCCATAACAATCCGCCCTTCCGTATGGTTTGAATTGGCACGTGTGTCAATTTAAATCGCGCGAAAAGGCGGGACGTTACAGATCTAATATACTTATTCTTTATTAACTTGTTGTTTGCTTTAGGAACCCATATATGGATAGTTTAGAAACTATTCTTTTTGAAGATATGGGTGTTTTATTAGGCTTAACATTATTTAAATTACTAGATTGTGAATTCTTGACTTTCTTCTTATAACCTAATCCATTTTTATTGTTAGCAGGTTGTGAATTTTCAATAATTCTAGATAAAATTTCTCAGCCTTTATTAAATCTGAAACATTTTTAGTGATTCCTTCTAGTTTGATCTTTAGATTTGAATTTTCAAGTTCTACCATTTTAATATTAGTTTTTAAAACATAATTTTCAGAAACAAGACCATCATTCTTTTCTTTTTCAGCCTCAATTTCTTGACTCAATAATATCAGTTGAGAATTAACATTTGAAAGCGATTCTTGAGTTTTTTCAAGTTCTGATTTTCAGCAGCCTCTTTATATTTTCTTTTGAGACTTTTAAAAGTATCAAACAATTCTTAGTTTATCCCTATCATATCATCAAAAGTTAAATCAGTAACCTCGTTATCTTTGTCCATAAAGCATACGTTGGCTTGTTCATTATCGCTGTCACTCTCGCTTTCTGAAGAGGAAGAGGAATCTGAATCATCCCATGTAACTGAAAAGCTTTCTTTCTAAATTTTTCCTTCCTTCTATTGCGATATTCTTTCTTTTGATCCCGACAATCCTTTGGTATATGCCCCTTTTTATGACAGTTAAAGCACTCCATAACTGATGAAGGCGGTGGTTTATTACTATTTGTGCTTTTCTTGCTATTTTTTCTGTTTCCTTTTCTATACTTTAAGAATTTCTTAAAGTGTTTGGCAATAAAGGCTAGATTGTCTTTGTCTGAATCTGATTCTTCTTGTTCTACATGGAATGCTATATTCTTTTTCTCTTGAGCTTAAACTCGTTTTGCCTGCAAATTCACTTCACATGACATTAGATTTCCTATTAACTCTTCCGGAGTTATTTTGGAAATATCGTTCGCGTCTGTGATAGCGAGAACTTTTCTTTCCTATTCTTCCGTTAAAGAGTTAAGGATTTCGGATACAATATAAAAATCTGAATATTTTTCTCTTAGTCCTACTAATGAATGTTAGATATCCTGAAATCTTGAATACATATCATTTATAGATTCATTGTCTTTCATCCTAAAGTTTTGAAACTGACTTTTGAGCGTGGATATTTTGCTTTGTTTGACCTTGCTAGTTCCTTCATGTGTAACTTTGAGTGTACGCCATTTTTCATATGTGCTAACATGGTTAAACTCATTTTTATCTAAGGAACAAAACAACATATTCGTGGCTTTTGTATTTGCTGTGGCATCTAGTTTCTGTGTGTTTGTCCAAGTAGAATACTCTTCAGTAGGAATAGTATATTCTATTTGAGTTATATTCCATGAATCCAAACCATTTTCTTTCATATATATTCTCATTCGTGTGGCCCAATAGTTATAGTTCATGCCATTAAATAGTGGTGGACGTGCAGTGGATTATCCTTCAATGAAGCTAGTGTTAATGCTAGTGCTAGTGTTAGTTTCCATATTATTAGATTATCAAATAACTGTGTTATGGTTATATGATAACCTGGCTCTGATACCAAATGAAAGTGTGCTATGATCGTGTAATATGGATATATGATAATACAGAGTGTAGTGATGTTAGCTATACAGTAAATAGTGTGGGATATAAAAGTAGTATAATAAAAATGACACCAAGTATTTTTATATTGGTTCGGAGCTTCGTCCTACGTGCAGTCACAGACTCCTTTTGGAATTTCAATAAATTAACAACCCTCACTTAACCCGGAGGAACAGGTCTATAAACCCTTGAGCAACCGAACAGGGACCTGAGCAGCGGAACATGATTTCACCTCAGCAGCCGAAGTGGACTTCACACGCCTAAGCAACGGAACATGACTTCAACAAATACAAAAGATTATCTGACTTTTTGTGTACTAATAACATGGATAAGTCTGTTTATAATACACCCTTCCTATGATCTTCTCCTCTAGTGTGTGTGTGTGTGTATGTGTGTATTTGAAGTTTATGAAGAATAGAAAGGAATAATATTGCTTAGAATATGTTAATGCAGAATATTTGAGAGTATAGTCGCAAGTATATTCAAGAGAGTTAGATAAGAAAATTTAGTGATTTGGAATCAAGTTAGAATATGTATTTATAGATGTTAAAAAGTAGCGACCATTGACAAAGAGTTCCCATTGAAGTGTCGCGTCCAAATCTCTTCATAGAGATTCATAACTCTTCACTAATGGTCGTGTCTTTTCAAAAAATATAGCTGTTATAAAACTTCAGTCAACTGATCATCTGATTCAGTCGACTGGATATTCAAACGAAATTTGAAATATATATTTGTTTATTTGTGCATCTATGCATATTGCACAGAAATTGTTAGGTCAATCGACTGAGCTGGTAATTTCTATGCAACTTGCACAGTTTTCACAGGTTTATATATATGATTCTAAAGGAAAATTTTGATAATATATATATATATATATATATATTATATGCTTATATATGTATAAATCATTTGAAAATAAGAAGATTATATATAAGCTAATATATACGTAAACGAGGAGAGATCTTAACAAAATTGACTTAAGACTGAAAACAAGATAATATAAAAATTGATGCACCAATTTTAATGTCTTGTCTCCATGTAGTATATATTCTATTTTTGTCATAACCGTCGTCAAATATGTATGTTTTAGTGATAGCTTTGTGTCATGAATCAAAACCAAGTCTCAAAAAATCCTACATGATAACAACGTCTTAAATGTTAACGATGACCTCCCCTTTGGACTTAACCTTAGGGTTTACAGTTTAACTCTATAAACTTTCACTTCCTAGCCACTTCCAAAACATAGAACTTGTATGCTAGTTTTGAAGTGGTATTCGACAAGTAAAACACTTACCTATCCCGGTCTCTTCTAAACTAATTCGATGAATTTTCGGCTAAGTCAATTTCGGATCTTTCAAGTTGAAGCAAAAGCAAGAGACGTTTCATACTAATACTCCTCCTTAGGGGTTCTTATTGGTATGAAATCGCGAAGTATTTCAATAACTTCTTAAGTCAATATTAGGTCAAGTTCGATAATCGACTAATCAATTATCTAGTAAAAAAACAATTGCTTATACAACTCATTTTTAACATTCCAACTTAACCATTCCTCATCCAAGAGTGAAGCCAGGTAAGTTAGTGCATTGGTTGCGTCAAACCCTTTCCAAGACACTTCATTCTTAAATCTTACAAATAAATAAGTCTATCTCGTCGGCTTTTAGTGTTAATTATAGTATTAATGATTTTAACAAACAGGTAAGGAATCAACACGATTAACATGTTTTCTACAGTTTTCGACTTACTAATCCACAGTCATGATGTAAACCGATAGGTTAGAGCTCTGTTGGTCCGCCCCTATTCGACATCAATCTAAATTCTCATAAATAGATAAGCCTTGCTTCGTCGGCTTTTAGTGTTAAGCATAGTTTATTATTTTTCAAACAAGTAATTAAAGAGTTAACCATTTGGCCACTAAGAAATTTTTAACTCCTTTCCAAAATATTTGTATATGCTTTTAAAATACTTAACAGTACTTATAATAGGTTTTAAAAAATTTATCCAAAATATTACTTGAAAATAAAAACTTTACAAATTTCCTTAAAACTTTAAAAGAACATGTTTACTATATAGTTTAACAAAATATCCTTTCTCTGAAAATTCAGAACTAATTATTAAAAATTCATAAATATCTCAAACAATTTTTGAAATACTCTAATATAAGTCAGTAAACACTTCTAAAAAAGAATGAAAGAAAATCCTTAAATTAGTCTTTAAATTCAAAAATCAACCCTAAACAAGTTCAGTTTTGCACAAGTGGAGTTTTGGCCAGTTTTTAATATGTTACTTAAATTTTTTACTATCTAAGCTTTTAATATCAACAAAAATACATATAAAAAATTATAAATTGGCAAGAAACAATTAAGGATCTCTCTACAAAGCTCCATAGCAATCACCAAAATCAAGGCAATTCACAACTGCATCTATAGCGACTATCGCTAAAAGTGCACTTCCAAATTCGAGTCCAATCTAAATCAAAGTCCATTTATATCCTATGTGCTTTGTTCAAGGCGTAGTCATATGCCATACAAGTCCATACAAGTCCATTCCAAGTTTGTTTAAGTCATATACATTTTGTGAAGAAGCCGTTGATATATAAGAAAGGAAGAAGATGAAGTGGCCATTGATTATATAACTTAAGCTTTGTGAATTTTGTGATTCTAACTCTATGGTATTCCTCTTATTATGTAGGCACAAGAATGGTTTTGCCTAAGCTTTCACTCACCCTCCAACCCCCACTATGCCATGGAAGCTTCACCTCCCATCACTTCTCCTTTAAGTCACTTCTCTTTTATGCTAATTACCATTTTACCCCTCTTACGATAATATCTCTTATCCATAAGAACATTCTATAACCTTCCATGCTCATTATAGAGGTGTGTTTTAATTAGTTACTAATGTATTTATTTGATCATTAGACAAGAGCATAAGTGTTCAAACAACTTATATCGATCAAAAAGTTGTTTACCGATAAACCGATTTTCGGTCACATTATTGATTTCACTTCGAAGAAAATATTTTTGTAAACATTTTTTCAAAACAAGTTTACTATCATTAGTTATATTAAATGGGGGATTATCAAGCTTATTACATTGTTATAATAAGATTTAATCCAAGGTTCAAGTATTTAAATAATTCGGATATTTAACTAGAAAGTGTTCGAAATTTCAGGTCATTACATCTTCTAAATTTTCTATTATATAAAATCTTTATTTTATTTAATTTTTCAATAAAGTTTTATTTTGGTATTGTATTTATGTTATATAATATAACCATGTGTATTATATACACATGTGCATGTACGTGCACGTGCAACATGTACAATGTATATGGTTTAACATGCCAGTATATAATTGTTGGGATTTATACCACAATGGACATACTAGCCACGCCATATACATATATGTTGTCTTATACATATACATACATGTGCATACACATATATAATTTAATGTGATATTAAATTATACTTATAATAATGTAAATGTATAAAAGAATTATAAAATAGTTATATGTATAAATAGAAATAAAAATGATTTCAAATATAATTTAAATTCAATATGTATATATATATAGAGAGTTTTTCTTATGTTAACAAAGTTATGTACAATATTATAACATATTTTGCTTATCACAGGTTTGCTTGTATTCAATTAGTTTCCTATTGGGTTTGAAAGGCAATTAGTAGAAAGAGGAATGAGTGGAGGTTTAACGTAATGAACCAGATTTTCGACCCTTGAAAATCGACATTAATATGCCTGTTATATCACATGTCTAACATTCAAGTGCCAGAAATACTGATTATTTAGGGTGAAAGAAGAAGGTAGATGATAGAAGAAAACTAAATAGCACAAAATCTTACAACGCAGCGAATAATATGTAATACAACAAAGATCTTTACAAGAAGGAAACATCTTTATTCAAATAATATCATAGTACACTAGGCTTATCCTAAATTTGGACAGTTATAGAAACCTGTCCTTACATTGACAAATATACAAACTCTATAATATAGCAGAAGAAAAATATATCTGAATACGTCTTGACCAACCAGCACCTCTTCAACTCCAAAGTATCCAACTAAATCTAGGACAACATGCTCGGTCTGATCCGAGCATTACATGGAATAACGCCCAGGCCAGCTTGGTAAACCAGCTTGAGTAAAAATCGATAACAAGTAATAACCAAACCGATTTCTACATTTTAAACCCACTCAAACAAAGGGTATCTCGTAAGACCACACCACACATAAAAACAGATGGGATTTTACCTTACGATAACCAAACCATTTTATATCAAAATCCAGTGATATTGTCATAGTGTCTAGGTTTAAAGTAGCTAAAATGCTTGCATCTCACATTCCAACATACTAGGCTCTATAATCGAAAATCTAAGGCATGTATTTGAGAATGGATTCCAACTAATAACTGGGCCACTGGGTACCGCCCGCCACAGTACACCTCTAGAAAAATGTACCGAGGTCGTACCTAGCTACCCCTGCCAACACAGAACTGGCCTACCCCTTGCTGGGTAATAACGAATATATCATCACCCCGGTTGCTTTGCAACTTTTAACCAAGTGCTCCCATGTACATGAATTCATTGATGATTGTGCACATATCTAAGGGTGATGATATACCCTGATGGGTGCGGACCACATAGCCCTGCTACATATCCCATGTTTTAGTCATTCCCGATTGATGAGGATTGAGGCTACATTTTACATTTTTTGATAGAAGTCCCTTTTGAAATGCTAACACTGCCCTCCTAGCAGTAATGCAGTGACAACATTCATCTATAAAAGTTATCTAGAATAAAAACAAACCGAAGGCACTACTTTTACTACATCCATTTTGGAGTCACCCTAAGTATTAGTAGCAAGCAACCCTTGTACTTCAATGGCCCCATCTTACATCCCAAGCTTTAAGATGTCTTCATTTCGATATTTTTCAGTAAACTCAACCCCGGTTCTATAGGAAATAAACATACAAATAACAAGAACGGAGTTCTCCTCCTAACTGTTTGTGGATGGATTTTCTTATCATTTTTCCTAGAAGAACAAAACGAGTTTATATGTATATTTTAGCACCTTTGATAGTAATTGTACCATATAATTCTCGTGTTTCTCCTAGATATTCCCAAAGTTACATTTTGGGTCCAGCTTTGATAGTCGGTTATTTAACTATAAGATGTTATATGGGTCCACTAAGCCTTTATTAATTCTCTTTAATTAATAAAACCACTCCATAAAATCTAATCAAAAGATCTTTTCAAAACACTATTCCCAAACCCCTTACATTTCATTTATACTTGGAATCCTTTATATACTTATCTTAACGGTATAAGTATATTACCAAAACATTTTACTTTTCATGCCTTGAAACAAAATCATATAATTATCTTATCAGTATAAGTTTATTTACAAACTTTTCAAAGTTTCCTTCTTTCAAAATTCAAACATTTCTTCCAAATAAAACATTCTGCTCATTCTTTATTAAAAATTCCCTTTTTAAAAGCTCATCTCATATTTCAGTTAAGTTATAACTTTCACAATAAAGATATAACCCACTTTTATAAACCTTTATGTTAATTTATAAACCTCTTTCAAAATATCTGAAATGATTTATAAACCTTTTTCCTATTTTTAAAACTCTTTATATAAACCATTTTATACTCCTTTATAAAATATCCTTTATAAATATCATTTCCAAAACATCCTTTGTAAAACATCTTAATAAAACTTTTCTTTATCGAAAACCCCTTTCTATAAGCAATTTATTATTTATAAATACCTTTATAGGAATTATATAACTTGAGAAACCATTTATAAACCCTTAGCCTCAAATTGATTACAGAGTTAAAGTAAATTAAAACCATACTTTATAAATACCAAATGAGGCTTAGCAGTCCCAATGATACTAATTTATGGTACCATTTAATTTCAATTCGATTTCCAAATCACATAACAATTTTTTACATAAGCTACCATATATGTAAATGCAGTTCATATCCTATAAAGGAATAACACATCAATATAACTAATTCGCATACATAAGTCCAAATAACATTATAACATGATGGTGATTCATTCTGCTGAATAGATGTCCAAACAATTCAATCAATTTATAGTAGAACGAAGATTTATTCTGCTTAACACATGTCCATATATTCAAATCACTTACACTACAGCAGAACGGTGTTCTGTTTTACTAACAGATGTCATTTAATTCTCCTAATCATATGGGTTACTTAAGGGTCCGTACAAGAGATTCTTTGATATAGAATTGATTTACTTTGAAAAAGAAAATTGATTAAAACACATTCTGTTTAGTTTAAAATCGCCTTTGAAAAATTAAAAGTACATTTAATTAGCTTAAATCCTAACTAAATCTTAATTAATCCAATTTAAATCAAGATTAAATCATAATTAAACTCTAATTAAGCTTGATGAACTTGATTAAGTACTAATTAACTTCCTAATGCAACTTGGTTAAGGTTAAACCAATTGTTTAAGAGTTAAACCCTAATTGATTAAATATTAATTATATTCCCATTAATTAAACAAATAATTAACTAATCATTAATCTAATTAAATAATTATCAATCACTTGATTACTTTTTAACCCCATTAATCACTAATTAAAACTTTATAAATCAATTAATAGTCATTAACTTAACTTAAGTGACGATTAACCTCTCATCACTTTCTTAATTACCAATTAGGTTCTAATTGCCTTTTAATTAACTAACTAACTTATTATATTACAAATTAATTACTTTTTAATATTATTATTAAGTTTAAAAAACTTAATAAACTAATTTCAAAGTAAAATAAATTTGAAATAGATATTAAAACTTTGCCCAACCACATCCATAGCGATTGTCGCTATGAGTGCAGTTCGCTCTAACCTGCCTTTAAGAGAAGCCACTTTACTAAAACCATAATATTTCATGATTGAAACATACCTTAGTAGATTTTCATACTTTAAAACCAATTACGCAAACTTTAAGCACAGTCTAAAATTTAAACCCTTGAAACGCATTTGATTTCAAATCCGACATCAAATCCGTCGCGACTACGTACAAAGGTTCAACTTTGTTTTCAACCCATCATGACTATAGTCAAGTTCAACATCAACCCTTTATATTTACACATCACATTCATACAACAAATTGTAAAAATATACCAATATATATACAATTATTAACTTTGCAATAACACATCCATTCGAATGCTAACACTAACCCATAAATTTGCACTTATCATCACATTCAAACATGCCACGATCCAACATATATAGCATGCATATAGCTAAGGATCAACACAACATATAAAGTAAATTTCTTTCCAAAAGATTTAGAATTTACTCACCGAAAGAAATCCAAACCCTGGCATAACACTTCCATTCCTAAGTAACAAGATGGAGTCTTGAACCATGAACGCACTAGGTAGGCTCTGCCTTGAAGTGAAGAGGAAGTGAGACCTTTTTTGGTAAGGTAGAGCAACTTGGATAAACATTGAATTCTTAATAATAAATCCGAAAATAGGTCATTTTGCAATTGATTTTTGGGCACTTACTCATGAAATTTCAGAAAGGAATCAAAGTGTATTGTAATTTATTTTGACTGTTATTTTGAAAAAGAATCACTCATTTTCGATTTATTTTGAAGAAGTTAAGATTAAAAGAAGAAGGGTAATTTTTAGACTTGAAATTCTGGGTGAAAAATTGCTTTGCAAAGACTGAGTATTTTCACATAGCTATGGTAGAAATTTGAAAAGGTGGTCAACTAGAATGTTGTAGCTATTAAAATTTCACACGGTTTAGAGAAAAGAAAAACTCCATTTGAGTTAGAAATAAGGAAGAAAAGGTTTTTGGAAAGAGGAGGAAAAATAGAGAAACATATGGGCTATTTATAGGCAAGATTTCACACCTAATCACCTTGTCAAGTCACATCACAAATCTCTTATAATATACATATATATATATATCTATGTATGTATGTATGTATATATGATTATGTTTAATCACATCACTCTTTTATATATATATAATTATTTTAGTCACATCATGTAACACCCTATATTTTTGGTGACATTATTTAAGAAATTCAATTAGTTAAATTATATTAAATAATGTGACATTGATTAATGTACTGAGATTTGTGATTTAATGGGTAGCCGTGCCATGTTAATGAGTAAATAACGAGTCAAAGAATTGAGGTGTTAGATAAATAAGGGAGGAAAAATAGAAAAATGATTAAATTTATAACCTAAAACCTTGGAAACCAAAACACACGTTCATTTCATATTTTCTCAAACAAAAAAATTCTATGGTCGGCCATCGTTAGCAATCTTAAGAGAAGATAAAGCTAGGATTCAATAAAAGAATCAAACCAATTAATCAAGTACAAATCTCACATCCTTAATCACAAAACTAAGGTGAATACTGACTAGATCTCTTCCTTTTAATTGTTTTTGGTTTAAAGTTAAATCCTAAGTGTTTTGCAAGTTTATCCATGTTTTTGATGGATTAAATGTGTATATATGCTTGTTGATGATTTATGCTTATTCATATAGATTTTATGATATGTTTTGATGTGAAAATCCTAATTAAGACATCGAAATGCCTAGCGAATTTAGATTTAGATTACAAATGATAATTTAGAGATGGATTCTAATTTTCATAATTTTATGAATTAATGTGGATGTTATATTAATTTTCTAGTGAAGAAAATGATTTATTGGGCTATAAATTATTTACGGCTAAATAATTAATTATTTGGGTCTGAAATATATATATATATATATATATATATATATATATATATATGGTGTGTGTGTGTTAGGAAACATATTGAAAATATTTTTTTTGAATTTTTGTAGAATTTTCTTAAGTGTTTTAATGAACATAAAAAATTATTTAAGGTATAGGACTTAACCATTTTATATATTTAAAAAAAAGGAGGGGAAGAGGTATCTTATAAAATAAATTTGATTGTTATTTCTGAAATTATGGCAGTGCTTGTAGAAAAGAAAAAAATTATGAACTAACAAGATTTTGAATAACATAGGCGGTTAGTCAAAAAAGTATTTCTCTTTTTAGTTAAGGACAGAATTTACCTTGTTTTTAGCCTGTTTCGCCACATTTGGCACCTTGCTTCCGACAAGGATGGCTTTTGACTTAGTTCCTCCACCTCCATTGTGACAGCCCGCAAATCCGTACCCCTTGAGTCAATACTATTCTACATCAATTAACTCAAGTGGAACAGAAATACGAACCATTATGGTTAAAGAAGAAGAGATAGAAGAAGAGGGAACTAAACAATATCAGAATCTCATAGTCGCAGCGGAATAAAATATAATAGCAAATATATAACTTTACACAAAATGAAGTTTATAACTGTTTTATACATCATATCATCACAGTGTCTCATACATCAACCATTACCAATCAGACATACCATACAATCACAGCAGCGGAATATATATATAGGTACAGATAATACGTCTCGGGCTCCAGCTCATCTCCTACTCCATAGCATCCTGTCCTGAACATATAATACTCGGTCTGACCCGAGCATTATAATGAAATAACACCCGAGTCAATCTGGAATACCAGCTGATAATGATGCATCCAAATTGATTATTAAAGTTTCAAAATCCTTTTGAAAACAAAAGCATCTCGTAAGACCACGCCACAAATAAACATGTCGGGTTTTACCTTACGATAGCTAAAACACTTTTTATAGAAATCCTCCTATAATATAATAGGGTCTATTTACAAATACTTATAAAATAGCCGAAATTGTTACATCTATTAAATTCCAGCTACTAGCCACAAAGTGAGTAATACAAACAAAACTCGTACAAGGCACGTAGGGAGAATGGATTTCCAACAATGACTAGGCACAGGGGCACCACCTGTCACAGTACAGGGCCTAGATCACCGTACCGAGGACCACGCCCGATCCCTACAACACAAGGCCGGACCCATCCCTTACTGGACAGTTCCAAATAAGATCACCCCGCGGTTGGGATCAGCAACCGCACCACTAAGCCGAATAAAAAGGGATATCTAGACAGGGATGACCTTACTCTCAAGTGGGGGATACCCACGAAGCCTTGTTGCATATCCCCTGATTTTCAGTCATTCCCATTCGATGAGGCTTGAGGCTAAGCGTTACCTTTTAGAACGTTTCACTTAGAATGCCCATCGCCCACCTGACGATGCTCCAAAAGCATTCGTCCATACAAGTCCGTCCCGGGTTCGAACGGAACCGAAGGCACTACTCCTACTACATCCATTTTGGAAATATCCTCAGGATTAGTAGCTACTAGCCCTTGCACTTCACTGCTCCATCATCGACTCCGAACACGTTTTTCCATGAAACGTACAAACCGGATCGAAGTGGTTTTCGAGAAATAAATCTCGATCCCGGTCTCTTCGAAACGATCAACGCATTTGTCCAATATTGATAGTCGGTGATTTAACTATCAATTAACATTCACAAACATCCATCACACAATAAATAATTTTCCACATTATTTATTTACCTCAAATATCTTTAAAGATATATTTCCGAATTTTCAAAACTCGTTTGAAAACAATTTCCCAAAATTCTTCCTTTACACGGTAAATCCTTTACCATTTATTCCCATTGGAAATAACCAAGTTCAAAACAATTTAGGATTAAAACAATTAAAACACTTTATTCTGAAATATATTTTAAATATGGAAATTTACTACTAATTATTACTCAAAAATATAATTTCAAATATGTAAAATAAAATTATTTATTAACAGGAGTTTCGTTAACTAAATTTAAAAGTAGCGGTTTTAAAGGTTTAGTGCTATGATTCAAATAACTAGAATCATCTATCCTTTAAATAAATCCATTTATCAAATAAAATACTAATAATATTATTAAATTATTATACTATAGCTAAACTTATTACTTACCTTCAAATAAGAATTTCTTAAAAAAAAACACTTCCTTAAAACAAATTTAAACTTAATTTTTCAAACCCGATTTAAATCACGAACTCAGTTTTTCCCAGGGAAACATTTCCATTGATACAACCCAAAGAATCTTCCATACAGATCCCGCCCGATCTATCCCAACCCAAATTTACGTTAGTTATCATAAATTTATTCCCAAGCTTACAAATAAACTCCTTTGAAGTTTAAACACCTTTTCAATTTCCAAAAATTTCCTTTTCAAAGTATAGGATTAAAACATTTTTAAGCAAAACAATCGAGAGTTTATTTATGAATTACTTAACTAAAATTACAAGGGTGAAAAATGTATTTCAAAATATTTGATTTACATTTACAATTGTAATTTATATTTAGAAGCTTCGTTGAAACATATTTTAATTTTCGGAAAACTCTATTCATTATCAATAATAACCCATCATTATTTTAACACTTTATATCTTCTTATAGAATTTCTCACCCCAAATCCATACTTTGCATTTATCAACTAATAATTTTCCCGCTTTATTTATAATTCCCATTTACAAATTTCATTCTTCATCCGAACCAAATCCAAATTTTATTCCTTTAAATTCTTTATATAACAATTTCTTTTATTTCTTAAATCCCAATTAAATCCATTTATAATTTAAATTTCCGGGTTTATATTTATTTCAACAATATCACAGTACAATTTATTTTCAGATTTACCAATCCCAACATACAAACAAATTGCATTATCAATTCTAAAAATAATCACTATATTGTGAGGAATCCTGTTGGATCCCTCCAACCTGTTTTCCCTGCATCCACAAGTATTAGCACATCACATATATAAATATCATTTCAGACTGATACAACATCTATATTCAACCAATCACACAGATATTTAAATATTAACTATTTAAATTAGCTAGCATCCAGATGGGAGTGAGATTAACTCACCTTGAGTTTCGGCGAGCGTTCGAAATTTAAATCAAACCGAACGACGTTCGATTTAACTCAAATTTCTACTTGCCAGGAATGATTCCCGAACTGCACTATTGCGTAGTACGCATCTCTGCGATTCCGGCGCCACAAATTTCATCAAATTCTGATTACATATGAAATAATTATGAATTTTCTAAAGTTTAAATATCAATTTGAAAGCAATTTCTTTAAAATTTAATTTTATTATACCCAAACTCAAATCAGGCCGCAGGATCGAGCAACAAAATCAAGGCCGCAGGATCGAGCTTCTTCCTCACGCGAAACATGGCATACCGAACCCAAAAATCCTCTTTAGGGTTTCGAATCGCAACCCTATCGACACGCGTGAACACGATCAGGCTCCGCTACCTCGAAGAGCACGGCGCCACGCTCGCCCAGCTCGAACATGACGAAACTCGGTCGTCTCTACCCCACGCACGGCGCGCACAAAACGAATGTGAACAGTGATGAAAATCTCACTATTCACTTCACTAAAACCCATCTTGACCGTTGAATGAGAAGAGATCGAGGTGATCTACAACTTCCTAGTTGGGAGTTTCTTCAATCGAAACGTGGATTGATTGAAATTTGGAAAGGAAAATCGAAGAGTTTCGGCCATTGATCTATAATAGAACGGCGGCCGGTGAAATATATTTAGGGTTTGCAAATGTTTTTAAGTTATATAATATTATTTAATATTATTTTATTAATAAAATTCTCAACTTAACATCATATGCAAAAGAACTCCAAACTACGCATTCCGACAGGCGTTCCTAAGCTTTTTCCGCATTCCGAACACAATGGAATAGGTTTCGTAAGCTAATTTGATCGTATATGCGAGTTACGGAATTAAACGATCAATTTAAAATTAAATCGGTTAAATCGATTTCTATGCGTTTCGAGCTGCCACGGTCAAACGACAACTCCGATTGGTACGAAAATTGAAATCCGATAATAACTAACTATTGCGGATCCAATGGAACTAGTTTCATCGAATTCCGAGACTGTGCCTCGGAAGGCTATTTTAACTCGTCGGTTAAATCGAGCGATTTTCACAATCGTCGAACTCACTTAAAATTCCACTTTTAAAACTTTATTAATCCTATTATAACTCGTATAAAATTTATATTCATATTAGAAATCGTTCTGATTCAGTTTAAATCAAAAACTAAATATTTGTATTATTATATTGTTAAAATCCACTGTTAAATTAATATAAATTCCAAATTCAATTTATCAACTTCTAATTTCCATCCAATGGTCCAATATTAAAATTCAAACCCAATTAGACCTAAAATAAACTTTAGAATCAAATTTTATATCTATTTACACTCAAAACTACCAATCATCCAAATTCTGATATTAAATTAGTATTATTCAAATTTTCAATTTCATTCCCGTATATGAAATTTGACTAATTTTATTAACTTAACCAAAGTCTTTTACTTCAAAATTCAAATTATAACTCATATTCAACATTTAAAATGAATTAATTGTTCAAATTTGGCGACCCAAAATTTCGGATCGTTACATTCCTCCCCCCTTATCAAAATTTCGTCCCCGAAATTTACTAAGGTAGAAAGAATGTTCCCAACTCAATAGCAAAACTTACTTAGTGAAAATCCCAAATTCACTTTTCCCAAATCCTTTAGTTTCAAATCGAAACTACTAATTCAATCCTATTCCAAAATCCTTTATTTCCAATTGTTATTTGAAATCAACTTGTCGCTAATGAAACAAATGCTCCTACACTCATTAACTTAACCAAAACTTCTTTAGTTAAAACTTATATACACTTCCCAAAACCCTTTAGCTCAAATCCAAACTCATATGCTTTATTTATAGTCAAAAGTTTTTGTTTCAACATTATCTCAAAAAAAACTTTTCAAGTTAATTTCAATTTTCAAATTTCCAAAAATTTTCTAACTCCCAAAATTTTCGAATTTTTTTGGCAGAGTCTCCCTTGTACGCAGGAGCTTTCGCGATATCCCGATACAGATAAATATATATACATCGACCCACACGGTCGGAAACCAGAATATATCACAATATATGTCATTTCCCAATTATATTTGCGTAGGCGTACCTTTTTAGCAATTTTTTTTAAAGCAAGCGGCTAATATAACGCATATACGCGCCCTAACTCTATCGAACGCCTTTCGTACCTGTACTTACTCAACCAACTCATTAGTTTTCAAAGATATGAACATTTTAACAACATTTCCAATAGAAATGTGAGCCAAACATATCCATTTCATAGCCTAACCAAGCAACTTCATAATTTAACAATGTTAACCATATTTATCAACAATTTAATGATTTCAATCACCTTTTAATTTCTTATTCAAGTCCAAACTTCATTTTTATTTCACTTAAATGATTTAAATACAATTTTGCTACTTTCAAAACATATTCTCATCAATATGATTAACATGTGCTTCACTAACATCAATCCATTCCAATTTAAATCCAAATGGATTCACAAACCAATTCTTATTTTCAATTTGAAGCATTTGCATTTATTTTATGATTCATTTTCATTCATATGCAAAAATCCCTTGATAAAATTTCAATCCATTCCAATTAATTCAAAACCAATTCAGTCGTTGTTTAAACAACTCAATTCTGAATACAACAATATAACCAATTTTATGCAAATTAAGGTTATCCGAACAAGTGACCATCACTACATCTTATAACCACTTAAAACTAATTTCCTACTTAGATTCATAATAATTTTATTCAATTCTGCATGGTTCATAATCCAAGCATTCTTGCTTTATCCATTTATTGAAGTAAATCTCCAATTTTATATTTCCAATCCATTATCTATATAGGTTTATATTAATATCGTTCAATTCTGGTTTATATACAACTCATACATTCTTATTTCATCTCAAGAATTAATTAAAAGTCTTTTTCACTCTCATTTCAATTTATTAATCTCAACAAATTCCATTGAAGATTACTCAATAACGCTTTTCCATACTTATTTTTGTCTTTCTTACAATTTGATTTCATTTTCATTTAATTCTCATTCAATCAAATTTCAATTACATTAAATTTGACTAGTATAGTTATTTAATTCCAATTCTCATTCACCAATTTATTTTCGAATTTATTTTATTAATAACAGGGTCCCTTCACATTATTTCACCCACTAATATTTATTTACAATTCAAACCATCACTATTATAATCTAATTCCATTATTCATTCATACTTCCTATATTTATTACCACAAATTTAAATCCCATGCTACAATTGGATTTTTATTTACTTTCCAAGTTTTGACCAAACTATCAAAATTCTATTCATGCCAATACAAATTCCATTTAGTTTAGCTTACACTAAATTCATTCTCAAACAATTCCTCTGAATTTAGTTGAGTTAAAACTTTATTCACACAATATCATTCTTACTTCTCTAAATTAAATTTCCTTTTAATTTAATTCTTTTTCAATTCTAATTCAAGTTCGACCAAATTTAGTTAGCCATCTTGAATTTATACCATTTCCTTTAATATCTTAAATAAGAATTAAATTCTATTCATTTCTATTCATAACACAATTGAATCTTGTTTTTAATTAAATCCAAATCCATCTCAATTCCATTCAATTGAAGTTAAATCCAATTCAGTTTAATTTTAATTCTCCATATACAAGTTCAAACCTTATTTACTGACTTAAGTTCATTCACATCTTTAATCTCTCACTTTACCTTATTTCAGTTTATATTTCGTTAGAGATTAAGTTTGAATTCACCATATAAAGTAAAACTTCAATTCAATCCAAATCTCAATCAATTCCCTTTTACCTTAAATTAAATTTAATCCGAGTCGCAATTTACCTTTCCATTCATCATTTAAGTTCCAATGGATAAGTCTAAAATCTTATTTACCATTCAAAGTCCATTTACCCATCTATATTTTATTTTGCCTCATCTCACTTTATATTTCATTTAAGATTTAGATTTGAATCCACTACACCATTTCAACTCCTTCCATTTTATAATTGCAATTACAAATTATATAAATAGCTTAAGGATTTAAGTTTTCATTATATAATTATAACTCACAACTATAACAATTTTACATTCAACTTACATTCAATTCAATTCAATCATTAAATTTTAATTCAATTTTCATTCCCACTTTAATTTAACTTATCTTAAATTCAATTCAAATATATTTTATTTACCTTCATATGCTCAAATTAAATTCACATTCCAAGATAAAATTTCATTTCCCTTCCTTATTATATCAACCCCTGTTCTTATTTTAACCAACTTCAAGTTCAATAGTTGATTCTCTTCATCTTTCACATTTTAAATGGAATTTCTAAAATTTCAATTTAATCCAAATCAATTTAATTCCAAGTCCAATTTATTTAACTTACCCCAAGTTAAATTCAAATTTCCTATTCACTTCAATATATTTTATTTATTTCCATATACTCAAGTTAAATAGTCAATTTCAGGAGTAAAACTTTCATTTCTTCCTTTTTTATTAATATCAACTTCACTTAATAAGTCCAATAGTAGATTCATTTCACTTTACATATTATTTAAACAGAATTTCCTAGAATTCAATTACTCGGTTTTATCCTAAAACCATTTTGAAATAGTAATCAATTCATACACACCTGGTATATCAAATCAAACTTCCAGATTTCTAAAACAATCTGTTTTCACCAAAGCAATTTCCCTTTTGAAACTTCTAAAATTACTTGTATCACAAACATGTCCAACAAATATCATAACCAATCATTTTGGTAGCAATCCATCACTTTAGAAACTCGAAAATGAATTCTAATGATGTGGCCAGCATCATCAGGATTATTTTCCAGCGACTGAAGTGAGTTTAATGCTTCTTACTTTGCCAAATTCATTTCAAAACAGTTTTCATTCAAAAATACTTCCCAAAATAATATTCCAATATTTCCTTCAAACACTTTAACAAACATTTCAAACTTTCCCAGGATTTTAAATTTCCAAACTTTGTTTCAATACATTTAAAATCCTTTCTAAAACTTCCAGGGTTTAAATTCAGGTTTAGCTCAAATTTAGTTATTGTTCTTTTGCATAATTTATTCTCATGGAATTTATTTGGTTATAATCATTTCAAATTTTAGATTCTTATTTAATCATAGCATTAACAACCAATCATCTAAATCCAAACATATATATAATAATTTCTGAAAATTATTTCTTTTATATCAAAATATAATTTTGGGTAAAATTATTCCATTTACCCACTTTAAAAACAATACTATGTTAGTTTATCTTGTTTAAGAGTTTAGAAACCCCTATCGATACGGTTGTACTTCCCGTACTGACCAGAATTCATAAACACTGAACCGATAAGTCAACACAGTATAAAAACAATTTTATACTCACTATGAAGTACGCTCTCATATTTATTAATACACTCAACTCATTATGGAGTACTATTGACTCTGTTTAATGAGTAATTTTCCCCACCAAAGCCTAGGTTGTCACACACCTAAGCTCTAATGCCAAGTGTGACAACCCGCAAATCAGTACCCCTTGAGTCAATACTATTCTACATCAATTAACTCAAGTGGAACAGAAATACGAACCATTATGGTTAAAAAAGAAGAGATAGAAGAAGAAGGAACTAAACAATATCAGAATCTCACAGTCGCAGCGGAATAAAATATAATAGTAAATATATAACTTTACACAAAATGAAGTTTATAACTGTTTTGTACATCATATCATCACAGTGTCTCATACATCAACCATTACCAATCAGACATACCATACAATCACAGCAGCGGAATATATATATAGGTACAGATAATACGTCTCGGACTCCAGCTCCTCTCCTGCTCCATAGCATCCTGTCCTGAACATATAATACTCGGTCTGGCCCAAGCATTATAATGAAATAACACTCGAGTCAGTCTGGAATACCAGCTGATAATGATGCATCCAAATTGATTATTAAAGTTTCAAAATCCTTTTGAAAACAAAAGCATCTCGTAAGACCACGCCATAAATAAACATGTCGGGTTTTTACCTTACAATAGCTAAAACACTTTTTATAGAAATCCTCTGATATTATAATAGGGTCTATTTACAAATACTTATAAAATAGCCGAAATTGTTACATCTATTAAATTCCAGCTATTAGCCACAAAGTGGGTAGTACAAACAAAACTCGTACAAGGCATGTAGGGAGAATGGATTTCCAACAATGACTAGGTACTGGGGTACCACTTGTCACAGTACGGGGCCTAGATTACCGTACCGAGGACCACGCCCAATCCCCTGTAACACAAGGCCGGACCCATCCCTTACTGGACAGTTCCGAATAAGATCACCCCGCGGTTGGGATCAGCAACCGCACCACTAAGCCGAATAAAAAGGGACATCTAGACAGGGATGACCTTACTCTCAAGTGGGGGCTACCCACGAAGCCTTGCTGCATATCCTTTGATTTTCAGTCATTCCCGTTTGATGAGGCTTGAGGCTAAGCGTTACCTTTTCGAACGTTTCACTTAGAATGCCCATCGCCCACCTGACGATGTTCCAAAAGCATTCGTCCATACAAGTCCGTCCCGGGTTCGAACGGAACCGAAGGCACTACTCCTACTACATCCATTTTGGAAATATCCTCAGGATTAGTAGCGACTAGCCCTTGCACTTCACTGCTCCATCTTCGACTCCGAACACGTTTTTCCACGAAACGTACAAACCGGATCGAAGTGGTTTTCGAGAAATAAATCTCGATCCCGGTCTCTTCGAAACGATTAACGCATTTGTCCAATATTGATAGTCGGTGATTTAACTATCAATTAACATTCACAAACATCCATCACACAATAAATAATTTTCCACTTTATTTATTTAACTCAAATATCTTTAAAGATATATTTCCATATTTTCAATACTCGTTTGAAAACAATTTCCCAAAATTCTTCCTTTACACGGTAAATCCTTTACCATTTATTCCCATTGGAAATAACCAAGTTCAAAACAATTTAGGATTAAAACAATTAAAACACTTTATTCTGAAATATATTTTAAATATGGTAATTTACTACTAATTATTACTCAAAAATATAATTTCAAATATGTAAAATAAAACTATTTATTAACAGGAGTTTCGTTAACTAAATTTAAAAGTAGTGGTTTTAAAGGTTTAGTGCTATGTTTCAAATAACTTGAATCATCTATCCTTTAAATAAATCCATTTATCAAATAAAATACTAATAATATTCTTAAATTATTATACTATAGCTAAACTTATTACTTACCTTCAAATAAGAATTTCTTAAAGAAACACTTCCTTAAAACAAATTTAAACTTAATTTTTCAAACCTGATTTAAATCACGAACTCAGTTTTGCCCAGGGAAACATTTCCATTGATACAACCCAAAGAATCTTCCATATAGATCCCGCCCGATCTATCCCAACCCAAATTTACGTTAGTTATCATAAATTTATTCCAAGCTTACAAATAAACTCCCTTTGAAGTTCAAACACCTTTTAAATTTCCAAAAATTTCCTTTTCAAAGTATAGGATTAAAACATTTTTAAGCAAAACAATCGAGAGTTTATTACAGAAAAATAATACTTATGAATTACTAAACTAAAATTCCAAGAGTGAAAAATGTATTTCAAAATATTTGATTTACATTTACAATTGTAATTTATATTTAGAAGCTTCGTTGAAACATATTTTAATTTTTGGAAAACTCTATTCATTATCAAGAATTACCCATCATTATTTTAACACTTTATATCTTCTTATAGAATTTCTCACCCAAATCCATACTTTGCATTTATCAACTAATAATTTTCCCGCTTTATTTAAAATTCCCATTTACAAATTTCATTCTTCATCCGAACCAAATCCAAATTTTATTCCTTTAAATTCTTTATATAACAATTTCTTTTATTTCTTAAATCCCAATTAAATCCATTTATAATTTAAAATTCTGGGTTTATATTTATTTCAACAATATCACAGTACAATATAATTTCAGATTTATCAATCCCAACATACAAACAAATTGCATTATCAATTCTAAAAATAATCACTATATTGTAAGGAATCCCGTTGGATCCCTCCAACCTGTTTTCCCTGCATCCACAAGTATTAGCACATCACATATATTAATATCATTTCAAACTGATACAACATCTATATTCAACCAATCACATAGGTATTTAAATATTAACCATTTAAATTAGCTAGCATCCAGATGTGAGTGAGATCAAGTCACCTTGTGTTTCGGCGAGCGTTCGAAATTTAAATTAAACCGAACGACATTCGATTTAACTCAAATTTCTACTTGCCCGGAATGATTCCCGAACTGCACTATTGCATAGTACGCATCTCTGCAATTCCGGCACCGCAAATTTCGTCAAATTCTGATTACATATGAAATACATATGAATTTTCTAATGTTTAAATATCAATTTGAAAGCAATTTCTTTAAAATTTAATTTTATTATACCCAAACTCAAATCAGGCCGCAGGATCGAGCAACAAAATCAAGGCCGCAGCATCGAGCTTCTTCCTTATGCGAAACACGGCATACCGAACCCAAAAATCCCCTTTAGGGTTTCGAATCGGAACCCCATCGACACGCGTGAACACGATCAGGCTCCGCTACCTCGAAGAGCACGGCCCCACGCTCCCCCAGCTCGAACACGACGAAACTCGGTCGTCTCTACCCCATGCACGGCGCACACGAAACGAATGGGAACGGTGACGAAAATCTCTCTATCCACTTCACTAAAACCCATCTTGACCGTTGAATGAGAAGAGATCGAGGTGATCTACAACTTCCTAGTTGGGAGTTTCTTCAATCGAAACGTGGATTGATCGAAATTTGAAAAGGAAAATCGAAGAGTTTCGACAATTAATCTATAATAGAATGGCGGCCAGTGAAATATATTTAGGTTTTGCAAATGTTTTTAAGTTATATAATATTATTTAATATTATTTTATTAATAAAATTCACAACTTAACATCATATGCAAACGAACTCCAAACTACGCATTCCGATAGGCGTTCCTAGGGTTTTTCCACGTTTCGGACACAATGGAACAGGTTTCGTAAACTAATTTGATCGTATATGCGAGTTACGGAATTAAACGATCAATTTAAAATTAAATCGGTTAAATCGATTTCTATGCGTTTCGAGCTGCCACGGTCAAACGACAACTCCGATTGGTACGAAAATTGAAATCCGATAATAACTAACTATTGCGGATCCAATGGAACTTGTTTCGTCGAATTCCGAGACTGTGTCTCGGAAGGCTATTTTAACTTGTCGATTAAATCGAGCGATTTTCACAATCGTCGAACTCACTTAAAATTCCACTTTTAAAACTTTATTAATCCTATTATAACTCGTATAAAAATTATATTCATATTAGAAATCGTTCTGATTCAATTTAAATCAAAAACTAAATATTTGTATTATTATATTATTAATATCCACTGTTAAATTAATATAAAGTTCCAAATTCAATTTATCAGCTTCTAATTTCCATCCAATGGTCCAATATTAAAACTCAAACCCAATTAGACCTAATATAAACTTTAGAATCAAATTTTATATCTATTTACACTCAGAACTACCAACCGTCGAAATTCTAACATTAAATTAGTATTATTCAAATTTTCAATTTCATTCCCGTATATGAAATTTGACTAATTTTATTAACTTAACCAAAGTCTTTTATTTCAAAATTCAAATTATAACTCATATTCAACATTTAAAATGAATTAAATGTTCAAATTTGGCGACCCAAAATTTCAGGTCATTACATCCATCATAAACGAAACCAATCACATGGCATCAAAGACTTGGTGTGCAACGAATTGGAAAGAAGGCGGAAGGTGTAAGGTCGAAACCCAGGGGTTCTAAAGGGGTTGAAGCACGCCTATTTTTTAAAGTGAAAAATGTGCCTGCTTTTCTTTCGACTTGGTTGGCTTCCGATTGGGTCACATGGTTTAAAGAAATGGTTTTAAGGAGGTTGCGCCTTTGTTTTTAAATGTAGGCTTTTGACTAAGTCGAAGCCTATTTAGCTACTGCTTTTCTTACCTTTCGAAGTCAATGGTTTCGAAAGGTGTACTTTTTTTTGTAAAATTTGCCACTTCTCCAATGCTTTCGGAGGGTTGATTTTAATGCCATCACTTCTTTACTTAGGAATAGCTTTTGAAAGGAATGCTTTCGACTCTAATGGGTTTGGGATTCTTTTTCTCTACTTGAAGGCATAATCCAAATGGTTTTGACCAAAACGGTTTTTCAAAGGTTTTGAAGGGTTAAATTTTGAATGGTTTCGAAAGGTATCCACATGTTTCAAATTGAACACAAATGCTTTCGAAAGGTTTGCTGTTTACAGAGTTTTGATATTTTCAAAAGGTTTTAAATGATGGTTCGAAGAGTTATTTCCCCAATGCTTTCGTAAGGTTTAAAGAAAGGTTTCTAAGGGGTGGTTCCCTAATAGTTTCAAAAGGTCTAAGAGGAAAGGTTTTTCCAATATTTTTGAAAGGCAGTTTTAAAGTATTTTAAAAGAAAGATGTCCAAGCTTTTAAAGCTTTCGAAAGGAAGGTTTCTAATGGTTTCGAAAGGTTTCTATGAATGGTTTCAAAAGGAAGGTTTTGGCCCTTTGGCCTAGGATGAATAAAGGATTTAATTGGTTTCGAAAGAGGTGTTTTCAATGGATTAGAAAGGGGTACTTTCAAAAGTTAAATGTTTTCATCAACAAAAGGTTTGAGCAAAGTATATATATAATATGACAAAGTGATTTGGAGTAAAACATAAAATATAAACGTTTTTCTTATTAAATTTTGGTTCAAAAGGTTTTAAATCAATTTCAGATGAAAATGTTTTCAACAAAAATGTTGGGATGGTATCCGTAAGTAAATTGACTCAGATGTTAGAATACTAGATAAGACTGTTATAGAGTCACACCCTATACACTAGCTATTGGCCTCGATTAATTTAATCCAAAATTCCTATGTGTTGGACTTTGTCAAAGGTAAGACTAAAATTATGATTACACACAAAAGAGAATATATGTTTATATACAGATAGGTTATTGTGAGCTTACAAAACCATTAGGATCAGGTGACCCTGGGAGATTTTAAATTAAGGACAGACCGTCCAGAAGATAAGTATTTAACAGATAGTTAAGGACAAACCGTCTAGAAGAGGAATGTCTAACCGATGTTCAATTAATTTGTCTAGTAGGCCCGGGCCAGCTAAAGGTTAGCAGTTAGCCAAACAAAACTATAATGTTCAGACAGATAGTCCATTTTTTACTTAATATGTAAGTTTACATAAAATGCTTCACAGTTTTAACCAGTTTTGATTGTACGATTATGAATTGCAAAAGATATGTTTTACAAGGATATTGGTGAGGGGAAACTCATTCCTCTAAGTGGTGAGGTCTCACTTAATATCATATATCCAAGATGTGTAGTATTATTAACACCATGCTTTATGTTTGACTCGAAGTTTATGTTTTCCCCTTAAAACTCTTGCGTACTCAAAATTGATTTGAGTAAGCTGAGGGTTGATGTTTACAGATTTTAGTAGGTTGACGAATAAAGCTTCTGGAGACGAGCAGGTGGCTGACGGATAGTTAATTAGGGGTTGTTGTTTTGTTTTGTTTTTCTCTATGTTCTATTTAAGACAGTTATGTCTGTATAGAACTCTGGTCAACCAAGGGGGCATCATCATATGTCGCTCTTGGCGTATTTATGTATTAATTATATTTTATCTGAACCTAGGAAATGATTATGGGATTATGTAATTTGAATGCGAAACATCTGTTTTGAAAATGTAATGTGAACAAATGTTTGTGAAATCTAAGATTTTGTTTCATATTCAAATTCTTTTTACATTATGGATACCATTAACATAGCTGTATTTAGTTGACGGAACCTAATACTATGGATGACTGTAGAATCTGTAGCGTTTAGCTTCGAGCCTCTAGATAGAGGATTTATAGTTTGGTATCAGAGCATAGGTTTATGAAATATTTTAACTGAAAATGATTTTTTTGAAAACATAATCCTTAGGAATTAGAGTAAGATCGGGGTACAGGATAACGCTACAGTAACGTACTTGTATTTGCTATATATAAGTATACGCTATATCTTTGTTCTCCTATCTCTATTTAGGCTAGTCTTCTATATCTCATGGGGCTTGAATACAGATATGGACACTAGAAGAGGCGGAGTTAATTTAGAAGGGGATAGGACCACCACCAATGGAATTCCTGACCCAATACAAGGAGGACTCAAGGTTAGGGTCAAGATGAGAATGTTGGTGATGGAGTCCCACAAGTGGATATGTGAGCTATGTATCAGTTTTTCATAAACATGATGCAAGCTGGAATTCCTATAGGGGTTGTTAGAGGAAATGCTGGAGGTGGAGTTCAGGAAGCTCCGGTTGTCAGTCATTATGCTAAGTTGAGTGTAGACTATGCTAGGTTTGGAGGGAAGTCGTTTATCAGAACCGAAGATGCTATAGAAGTGGAGAATTGGTTATTGCGCTATAAAAGGATATTTGTTGATTAGTGCTCAATGACGAGCAGAAGAGGAGGCTTGCTTTAAGACAGCTTCAATAAGCAAATTTATTTAGGTGGAATAGTGTAACGGTTGGTGTAGATGAGGAGACAATGACATGGGTAGAGTTTAAGAGAAGGGTTCAGGCTGTTTTGATCCAAAAGTTTGTTGAACTAGAGCAGAGAGAAATGTCTGTTATGGAGTATGCTAGTAGGTTTGAAGAATTGGCTAAATATGGGTATGCCACTGTTCGTACAGTGATGAAGAGAAATGAAAATTTCATCAAGGGTTTGAAGCTTGAGTTGGCTAAGGCTGCCTTATCGTATATTAGAGATCATGTGATGTGGTAGTGGAGATGGCGTTAGACATGAAGGGATGCTTGATTTTTTAAAGAAGAAGAAGGAGAAGGAGGTTCGGGTTGGGCAAGGTCGGAAGATAAATTTCTTCCATAAGAAAGGTGCTAAAAAGGTGGATTAACAAAGAAAGGGAAGTCTGAAGTGGTCTGTTACAAGTGTGATAGAAAGGCCATTATGCTCATTAGTGCCGGATAGGCAAAGGAAAGAAGGCTGCTGAGAAGAAAGGAATTAGATGTTTCAACTGTGATCAAGTTAGTCACTACAAGAACCAGTGCAAAGAGCCAGCTAAAGGAGATAAAGGGCAAGTATTTGCATTGGAGCCTGCTACTCCAAAGCCGACAGTGCAGGAGAAAAGAAAGGCAGTTTTGGGAGTTACGCTTCAGATCCATGATTTGTTTGTTAGTGTTTTATTTGATGCTGGTAGATCGAATTATATTATATCTCGATGTTTGGTAGCTAAACTTAACCTAGAACCCACATATTTAGTTACTTCCTTAAGGTTTGCAAATCTGATGGGAGGCTATGCGACACATGGGATGAAGAGTGACCACTTAGATTTTGATTTGTTAGGTCATACCTTTGTTCGTAGTTTTCATATATTTGATTTTGTAGGGTTCGGAATTATATTGGGTATGGATTAGTTCAGTGAGTATAATGCTAGGATATTTTGCTAAGATAGGAAAATATCACTTAGACACTTGGACTGTACTGATCGGATAGTTTATACTTTAGAAAACCCTAGCTATGAGGTGAATGCTTTGTTGGGTGTTACGGAGTCAGAATTTGAGTTGAATCGCATTTTTTGGTTAGAAAATTTGCAGATGTCTTCGAGCCATTAGTAGGATTGCTACCGAAATGAGCTGTTGAGTTTTGGATAGATTTGGTGCCTGAGCAGAACCGATAAGTAGACCGCTAAGTCGGATGACACCTAAAGGGATGAGAGAGTTGAAAGCTCGATTGGTAGATTTGGAAGGAAATATTTTTATCTGAACGAGTAGATCTCCTTGGAAGAAGCCACGGTATTTGCTAAGAAGCCGGATGGATCGTTAAGGCGATGTATCGATTATCGCAAGTTGAACAAGAAGACGATAAAGAATCGAAATATGTTTCCTAGAGTTGACGATTTGCTCGATCAGTTGAGTGGAGATAAGATATTTTCTCAATTGGTTTTGGCTACAGGTTTTCATCAGCTTAGAGTGGAAGAAGATAGTATACCTTTGACGGCGTTTAGAACAAGGCATGGTCATATGAATGGTTAGTTATGCCGTTCGGACTCACTAATGCGCCAGCATTCTTTATGGATTTGATGAACCACGGAGCACTTAGATGGGTTCGTGTTAGTTTTCATAGATGATATTTTGATATACTCTGAGGATGAGAAGGAGCATGAAGTTCATCTTAGAGTTGTGCTTGAGACACTAAGGCAGCATCAACTAAAGGCAAAATTTTAAAAGTGTCATTTTTGGAAAAAGGAAGTGAAATGGTGACGTGGTTTCGGAGAAATGATTGTCAGTTGATCTAGAGAAGATCGAATCTATTAATAATCGAGAAAGACCAGAAATAATAACCGAGATAAGAAGTTTCCTTGGATTGGCTGGATATTACTAGAGGTTTATAAAGGATTTTTGCGGATAGCAGCGCCGATGACCAAGCTAACGCGAAAGGATGTGAAGTTTGTATGGACCGATAAGTATGAGGAAGCGTTCCAGAGTTTGAAACACTTATAAACCCATGCACCTGTGTTAGTGGTTTCAAAGGGGAATCAGGACTTGGTAGTTTATACAGATGCGTGTGGAACTGGATTAGGGGTTTTGTTAATGTAGAGAGGTAAAGTGATTGCCTACGCTTCTAAACAGCTTAGACCTCATGAGGTTAGATACCAATGCATGACTTAGAGTTAGCTGCAGTGATATTTGCATTGAAGGTGTGGAGGTATTACCTTTTGAGACAGAGTTTTGAGCTTTATGCAGATCATAAGTCATTGAATTAGTTGTTCTCTTCGAAGGAGTTGAACATGAGACAGTAGAGGTGGTTAGAGTTTTTAGCCTCTTATGATTTTGGAATTGAGTGCACACCGGGGAAAGGCAACAAGGTTGCAGACGCGCTTAGTAGAAAGCATCAAAATGCAGTTTTAGCTATGATAGTAGAATGGAAAGACTTGTAAGCATTGTCGACTTGCAGGGTCAGTGGAGATCCAAGGCTAGGTCTAGTGGAGAATTTGCTACGTTATCTTGTTTAGAAGTTCGACCGGTATTGATTGAGAAGATTGCTTCTAAACTGGAAGAGGATCCAGTGTTAGCTGAAAGAATTAGGAATTTAAGAGATGGAACAGAGAGTGATGACTTTAAGAATTTCAGTCTTGACCAAAGTGGATGGTTAAGAAAGAAGCGTCGATTATGCATTCCGATGTGGGAGACATAAGGAAGGAAGTTTTGGAGGAATGCTATCGTTCGAAGTTCATTATTCATCTAGGAGGAATGAAGATGTATCAAGATATGAGGAGAAGTTTATTCTGGGAAGGAATGAAGAGGGATGTTCGCTTATGGGTGAAATAGTGTTTGAACCGTCAACATGTAGAAGTCGAGCATCAAAAGCCAGATGGGTTGCTTCAGCCATTGGATATTCCGATATGGAAGTAGGATTATATTTCTATCGATTTCATAGAAGGGTTTTCGAGATCTAACGGAGGAAATGAAAGTATATTGGTCATAGTGGACAGGTTGACCAAGAGTTCACATTTCATTCCCTTTAGTTCAAATAGGACGACACCTGTATTAGCTAAGTTGAAAAATATGGTTATACTTCACAGAATTCCTAGTAGTGTTGTTAGTGATAGAGATTCCCTAGTCATTATCGAGTTCTGGAAGAGTCTACAGGAGAGTTTAGGAACCAAGCGCAAGATGAGTACCGCTTAGCATCCATAGACGCATGGGCAAACAAAAAGAGTTAACAAGATCTTGGAGGACCTATCGAGAGCTTGTGTGTAAGACTTCGGGGTATCATGGAAAGACTAACTACACCTAGTCGAGTTTTCAAATAATAATAGTTATCAAACTAGTATAGGGACAACACCATTTGAGGCTTTGTATGGAAGACCAGGCAAATCCCCTTCATGTTGGTTAGAGACCGAAGGTAGATTAGTCCTTGGTCCCAATTTGGTAAAAGAAGCAACAGAGAAGATTGAGTTAGTAAGGGACAGAATGAAGGAAACTCGGTCTAGGAAGAAGAGCCAATGTAGATAAAAGATGGAAAGATTTAGAGTCCTCTGTTAGAGATCATGTTTTCGTCAAAGTATCGCAAATGAAAGGTGTTATTAGGTTCGGGAAGACAGGAAAGTTAACTCCAAGATATGTAGGACCGTTTCCTATTTTAGAAGGGATCCGGAACCTTAGAGTAGAGTTACCAAGTAGTTTGGCAGGAGTTCACGATGTTTTCCATGTATCTCATCTGAGGTAGTATGTTAGGGATTCAGACACAACTATAACACCAATCGTGTTAGAAGATTTAGTAGTGGAACCAGACATAATTATAGTTAGGAAGCCTATCCGAATAATCGCGAGAAATGAGAAGAAGTTGAGGAACAAGACGGTAGGATTACTAATGGTCCGGTGGACCGACGATGCGAGAGACTATACTTGGAAGACCGAGAGCAGGATTAGAGGCGGTTATCCAGATTTATTTGGTGGTATGTTTTACCTTTGATTGTTTGATGTGTACCTTATCGTAAATTCGAGGACGAAATTCTTTATGGAGGGGAGATTGTATCATCCTATTTTTTTAGTGGCATTATTTAGGTAATTAATTATGTAAAATTAAATAATGTGGGATTGATTAATGGATTGAGATTTGTGATTTAATTAAGGGGTAGCCATGCCATGTTAAGGAGTAAACAATGAACCAAAGAATTAAGGTGTTTGGAAATAAGGAAGGGCAAAACAGGAAAATAATTAAACTTATAACCTGAGAAAACCAAAACACATGTTATTTTTATATTTCTGAAACAAAAACAATTCTAAGGTCGACCACCATTAGCAATCTCAAGAGAAGATAAAGCTAGGATTCAAGAGAAAAATCAAATGAATTAATCAAGAGCAAATCTCACATCCTTAATCACAAAGCTAAGGTGAATGATGACTACATCTCATTCTTTTAATTATTTTCGGTTTTAAGTTAAATATGAAGTGTTTTGCAAGGTTATGCCATGTTTTTGAAGGATTAAATGTATATATATGCTTGTTGATGATTTATGCTTATTCTTATAGATTTTATGATATGTTTAGATGTGAAACACCTATTTAATGACATCTAAATGCCTTGAAAATTTAGATTTAGATCATAAATGATATTTTAGAGATGGGTTTTAATTTTCATAATTTTTTGATTTAATGTGGATCTATATTAATTTTCTAGTAAAGAAAATTATTTATTGGGTTATAAATTATTTACGGCTAAATAATTAATTATTGGGGTCTGAAATATATATATATATATATATATATATCTGTGTGTGTGTGTTAGAAAACATATTGAAAATGATTTTCTGGAATTTTTATTGAATTTTACTAAGTGTTTTAATGAATATATAAAATTATTTAAGTATGGGAATTGAAGGTTATATATATTTAGAAAAAGGAGGAGTAGGGGTAATTTATAAAATAAATTTAATTGTTATTTTTGAAATTATGGCAGTGATTTTAGAAAAGAAATTTTTTTTGCAACCAACAAGATTTTGATAAATATAGCAGTTTTGTTAAAAATGTATTTCTCTTTTTAGTTAAAGATAAAATTTACTTGTTTTTAGCCTGTTATGCCGCTTTTGGCACCTTGCTTCCGACATAGATGGCTTTCGACTTAATTCCTCCGCCTCCATCATTAACAAAACCAATGTGCATGGTATCAAAGACTTGGTGCGCAGCAAATTGGAAAGAAGGCTGAAGGTATGAGGTCGAAACCCAGGGGTTCTGAAGGGATTGAAGCGCGCCTTTGTTTTAAAGTGAAAAATGTTCCTGTTTTGCTTTTGACTATATTGCTTTCAACTTGGTTGGATTCCGACCAGGTCAAATGGTTTAAAGAAATGGTTTTAAGGAGGTTGCGCCTTTGTTTTTAAAAGTAGTCTTTCGACTAGGTCGAAACCCTTTTAGTTGCCTCTTTTCTTACCTACTTTTGTTTAACTTGGCCACTTCTCCGATGCTTTCAGAAGGTAGGTTTTGACACCATCACTTTGTCACTTAGGAATAGCTTTCGAAAGGAATGCTTTTGACTCTAATGGGTTTCATATCCTTTTGCTCTACTTGAAGGCATAATCCAAATGGTTTCTTCAAAAGTTTCGAAGGGGTAAATTTTGAACGGTTTCAAAAGGTATCCACATTTTTTAAATTGAAACCAAATTATTTTGAAAGGTTTGCTATTTACAAAGGTTTGATGCTTTTAAAAGGTTTTAAATGATGGATTCCAAAGGGTGTTTCCCCAATGCTTTCGAAAGGTTTAAAGAAAGGTTTCTAAGGAGTGGTTCCCCAATGGTTTCGGAAGGTCTAAGAGAAATAGTTTTTCCAATATTTTCGAAAGGCGGTTTTAAAGTGTTTTAAAAGAAAGATGTCTAAGGTTTTAAAGCTTTTGAAAGGAAGGTTTCTAATGGTTTTGAAAGGTTTTGAAAGGAAGGTTTTGGCCTTTCGGCCTAGGTTGAATAAAGGATTTTACTTGTTTTCGAAAGAGGTGTTTTCAATTGATTCGAAAGGAGTACTTTCAAAAGTTAAATGTTTTCATCAACAAAAGGTTTGAGTAAAGTATATATACAACATGACAAGGTGATTTGGAGTAAAGCATAGAATATAAATGTTTTCCTTGTTTAAGTTTGGTTTAAAGGGTTTTAAACCAATTTCAGATGAAAAGGTTTCATGGAAAATGCTGGGATGGTATTCCTAAGTAAAATTACTCAGATGTTAGAATACGAGACATGACTACTTTAGGGTCACGCCCTATACATTAGCTATTGGCCCCGACTAATCTAGTCCAAAATTCCATTATTTAGGGCTTTGACAAAGGTAAGACTACAATTATGATTGCACACGGAAGGGAATGTATGTTTGTATGCAGATAGGTTATTGGTGAGCTCACAAAACCATTAGGATCTGGTGACCCTTGTTGATGTTAACTTAAGGATAGACCATCCAGAAGAGAAGTATTTAACAGATAGTTAACGACTAACTATTCAGAAAAGGATTGTCTAACAGATGTTAGATTATTTTGTTATTTTGTCTGGTAGGCCCGAGTCAGCCAAAGGTTAGTAGTTAGCTAAAAAAAACTATAATGTTCGAAAAGATAGTCCATTTGTTACCTAATATGTAAGTTTAAATAAAATGCTTTACAATTTCAACCAGTTTTAGTTGCAGGATTATGAATTGCAAAAGATATGTTTTACAAGGATATTGATGAGGGAGACCCATTCCGCTAAGCGATGTGGTCTCACTTAATATCTTATATTCGAGATGTATTATATTATTCACACCAGGCTTTATGTCTGAGTCAAAATTTATGTTTTCCCCTTAAACTCTCGGGTGCTCAAAATTGATTTGAGTAGGCTGAAGGTTGAGGTTTTACAGATTTTAGTAGGTTGACGTATAAAGCTTCCGAAGACGAGCAGGTGATTGATAGATAGCTAATTAGAAGTTGCTGTTTTGTTTTGTTTTCCGCTGTGTTGAATTTAAGATAGTTATGTCTATACAGAACTCTGATCAATCAAGTGGGCATTATCATATGCTGCTCTTGGCGCATATATGTAATAATTATATTTTATCTGAACCTATGAAATGATTATGGGATTATGTAATTTGAATGTGAAACATGTTTTTTGAAAATGTAATGTGAAATGTTGTTTTTGAAATCTGTGATTTTGTTTCATATTCAAATGCTTCCGATATTGTGGATACCATTAACTTAGTCATATTTAGTCACTAGAAGTTAATACTATGGATGACTACAACATCTATAGAGTTTAGCTTTGGGCCTCCAGATAGGAGATGTTACACATCACTTTCTTTTATATATATATATATAATTATTATGTTTAGTCATATCACTTTCTTTTATATATATAATTATTAAGTTTAGTCACATCGCTTTCTTATATATATATAAGTTTAATTATTAATTAACTACAATGTGACAAAAGATAATTGTGGTTAATGATTACAAACCTAAGGTGTGACAATACTTAATATATATATATATATATATATATATATATAATGTTATTATTTTTAAACCATGTCATGTCACGTCACTTACTAATCCAATTTAATGTAAGATAATTTATATCTAAGTGTATTATCATCTAGTTAATTAACTCTTATATATATGTACATATAGTGCACAAAGACGAACAACATTCTTGACAACTTTTCGGTGTCGAAAGATCGAAGGTTCGAAAATCGTTCGTCTGTCGGATTTTCTGTTTTTCTACGAACTATTTAATTTGGTATACAAATTTTGAAAATGATTTTAGCATCATTATTAATTAGTTAAAATGAGTTCATTTTCATTATAAAACTACATATTGAATATTTAAAATTAGTTAAATATTCATTAATCAAAGTAATGATATTCCAGGTCGTTACATTCTTCCCCCCTAAAAGAATTTTATCCCAAAATTACATCTCGACCTATTATAGAAAACAGTTAACACTATACATCAGCTCGTATGATGTACATAGATCGTTCTTATGCAAAATATGATTCGATCTCAACTCGAATACATAGCTTTCCTTCCGAACTAGTATCGCTCTCTCGATTCTCTAGTGCAGACTCTGATCAGTCTTCTTGGTTTGGAACCTCTATTCTTCTATGGTTGTAACTATGATAGAAAACTTTGGTTCCACACCAAGAATCCTCATCAAGTGCTCGCCATCAAAGTCGAGCAATAGATCCTTATTCGGTACAGTGTAACACCTCAAGCCATGTATTCGAATCTTGGATCACTCTAAATGGAAAGAGAAAAGATCTACGCCCGATTTACGGACTTACTTAATTGTCCCTCCCTAATACCAATTCTATTTCCACCAAATTATTTATGAAAACATTTAATAAACTACACTGATTCAAATTGGATGCTATTCCAGTATATCCTATGATTATATATTCCCATCTGATTCCATTATTCCATTTCGAATTTACCTTTCAAAGAAAACTTAAGATCCAAATACCCGGTTTTTATTCAAAAGTTTTTCAAATAAAATTCTATATTTCAATCATAGAAATATATATCTATAGACCGAGTAACTTCAAAATGATACCAAGAAACTGGGTACTACCAAACAGTATCCTACATTCCCTTACTAAGAAGGGTAACACTCAAGGGAAGTGTTTATCATCTGAACACATTCCTTCTCCAATTTTAAGTTATTTTCGATCCACTTGAACTAATTAATTTTAAAATATTCCTTTTATTTCAGAATCTCATTTTTGGAACAATACTTTACTTTTTCCAATAAAACATCTATTTCCAACTTACTATGGGTTCGTTTGGGTTGAGCTTGTTTCGACTATACAATGATAAAGAATAATTTACTAAGTGCACTACAATGTTCACCTAGGCAAACATCTGACCATCACTTAGAAGATTATTCTAATCATCACAAAACAATCAAGGCTTGTTCCCTATACCAATCTAAAGATAAAACTTCTTAGTTACATGTTTATCCCTAAAAATGTATACTTAAAGCAAATTGGTTTCAAATATCATTATTATTATTTTTCTAAAATCTTGAAAATAATTTTTCCAAAAGCATTGGGATTTAGGTTCTCAACTTTTCAACCTAAATTTTTCCAACTTGAATGATACATTTTTATAAACCTATTTTATAAATCACTTATATTAAACCATTTTAAATATTCATCTCAAAATATTCTAACTTTTAAATCAAATTCTACCTCAACAATAACATCGAACGCCTTATAGTCAAACTATGAAACTTAATTAACAAGGTGTTTGTTTCCAAAAAAAATTCCCATCCTTATCTACCCAACCCATATATCAAAAAGGAAACATAGTAACAATAGTCAATGCTCAGCTAAACGAGCATGATTAAACAAACCCTAAATGATAATAACAACATCATATTATTATCTCTTAACACCCCAACCAACTATACTACACTATTTATGAAAATCATTCTTTTTTATATAAAATATATTCTAGTTAAATTTATTTCATTTACCCAATTTCGAAATAATACAATGTCGATTGAACTTGTTCCAATGTTTAGGAAATCCGTATTAATAACATTGGCCAGATGCATTGACCAGAATTCTTAAACCACTCAACAGCTCAAACAACACAATATAAAACCTTTTTATAACACTAATAACTATGCCTTCTTACATAATATACACTCAAACTCATTCTAGAGTCTCACTTACCCTATCTCAATGAGTATACCCCACCAAGACCAATGTTCTCGCATAACCTTTAGCTCTGATACCAAATCTAATGAATCGGATTTTCGACCCTCGAAAATCGACACTAATACGTCCATTGTATCATATACCGAACATTTAAGTGCCGAAAATACCAATTTGTTAGGGTGAAAGAAGAAGGTCGAAGATAGAAGAAAACTAAACAACACAGAATCTCACAATGCGGCGAATAATATATAATACATCAATAATCTTTACAAAAAGGAAACGTCTTTATTCATATAATATCAAAGTACACTAGGCTAATTCAAAATTTGGACAATTATGGAAACCTTTCCTTACATTGACAAACATATAGACTCTATAATCAGCGAAAGAAAAATATATGTTAATACGTCTTGACCATCCAGCTCCTTTTTAACTCCAAATTATCCAGCTAATCCTGGGAAAACATGGTCCGTCTGACCCAAGCATTACACAGAATAACATCCTGGTCATTCTAGTAGACCAGCATGAGTAAAACTCAATAACAAGTAATAACCAAACTGATTTCTACATTTGAAAAACTTTCAAACAAAGGGTATCTCGTAAGACCACACCGCACACAAAAACGGATGGGTTTTTAATCTTATGATAACCAAAACATTTATCAAAACCTAGTGATATTATCATAATCTCTAGGTTTAAAGTAAATAGATAAAAATGCTGAAATGCTTGCATCTCACATTCCAATATATTAGGCTCTACAATCGAAAACGTAAGGCACGTATTGGAGAATGGATTTCAACTAATGACTGGGCTACTGGGGTACCGTCCACCACAGTACACCTCTAGAAAAATGCACAAAGGTGATATCTAACAACCTATGCCAACACAGAACTGGCCTACCCCTTGCTGGATAGTACCGAATATATCATCACCCCAGTTTCTTTGCAACCTATACATCAAGTGCTCCCATATACATGAATTCATTGATGACTGTGTATATATCTAAATGGGTGATGATACACCCTAATGGGTGTGATCCACATAGCCCTACTACATAACTCTTGTTTTCCCGGTTGATGAGGCTTGAGGCTATGTTTTACCTTTTTTAGTAGCATTCCCTCTTGGAATGCTAATACTACCCTCCCGACAGTAATACAATGTCAACATTCTTCCATATGAATTGTCTAGGATAAGGACGAACCGAAGGCACTACTTCTACGACATCCAATTTCGAATTATCTTCAGGATTAGTAGCCGACAGCCCTTGTACTTCAATGGCCCGTCTTCGATCCCATGCTTCAAGATGTCTTCATTACAAAACACTTGGGTTGGATCGAAGTTCGGTTAATATATCTGATCCTGGTCTCTTCGAAACCACTTTCAATATATTCCGGTAGACTCAACCCCGGTTCTTTAGGAAATAAACAAGAAAATAACAAGAGCGGAGTTCACCTCCTAACCATTTGTGGATGGATTTCCTTATCATTTGTCCTAGAAGAACGAAACAAGTTTATACATATAGTATAACACCTTCAACTGTAACTGTACCATTTAATTCTCGCATTTCTCCTAGATATTTCCAAAGTTATGTTTTAGGTCCACCTTTGATACTCAATTATTTAACTATCAAATAAACAAACATCCGATCATGGTTTGATTTTAATAAGGGATTCACTAAGCCTTTATTAATTCTCTTTAATTAATAAAACCACTCTATGAAATCTGATCAAAAGATCCTTTCAAAACACTACTCCCAAACCCCTTACATTTCTTTTATACTTGGAATCCTTTATACACTTATCTCAACGGTATAAGTATATTATCAAAACATTTTACATTTCATGCCTTGAAACAAAATCATATACTTATCTTATCAGTATAAGTACATTTACAAACTTTTCAAAGTTTCCTTCTTTCCAAATCCAAACATTTCTTCCGAATAAAACATTCCGCTCACCTTTTATCAGAAATTTCTTTTTTAAAAGCTCATCTCATATTTCAATTAAGCTATAACTTTCAAAATAAAGTTATAACCCACTTTTATAAACCTTTAAGTTAATTAATAAACCTCTTTCCATATCTCTGAAATGATTTATAAACCTTTTTCCTATTTTTAAAACTCTTTATATAAACCTTTCTATACTCCTTTACAGAATATTCTTTATAAATAACATTTATAAAACATCATTTGTAAAACACCTTAATAACCCTTTTCGTAAGAAAACCCTTTTCTATAAATAAATTATCATTTATAAATACCTTCATAAGAATTATATAACTTGAAAAACCATTTATAAACCCTTATCCTCAAATTGATTAAGCAATTAAAGTAAATTCAAACCATGCTTTATTAATTCCAAAAGAGGCTTAGCAGTCCCAATGACACTAATTTAAATTCAATTCGATTTCCGAATCACATAATAATTATTTACATAAGCTACCATATATGTAAATATAGTTCATATCTAATCAGGGAATAACACGTCTATCTAATTGGCATATACGAGTCCAAATAACATAACAACAGGATGGTATTTATCCTTCTAAACAGATGTCCAAACAATTCGATCAATTTATAGTAGAACAAAGATTTATTCTGCTTAACAGATGCCCATACAATCAAGTCATTTACAATATAGCAGAATGATGTTTTGTTCTACTAACGGAGGTCTTTTGATTCTCCTAATCATATGGGTTACTTAAGGGTCCGGCGAGAGATCCTTTAATATGAAATAGATTTACTTTGAAAAATAAAATTGACTAAAACACATTATGTTTAGTTTAAAATCACCTTTAAAAAGTTAAAAGTATTTTGAATTAGCTTAAACCCTAACTAAATCTTAAGTAATCCAATTTAAATCAATATTGAATCATAATTACACTCTAATTACGCTTAATGAACTTGATTAAGTACTAATTAACTTCCTAATGCAATTTGGTTAAGGTTAAACCAAATTGTTTAAGAGTTAAACCCTAATTAATTAAACATTAATTAAATAAGCTATTAAATAAAAAATAACCATTAATCTTAATTAAACAATTATTAATCACTTAATTACTTCATAACCCCATTAATCACTAATCAAAACTTTATAAATCAATTAATAATCATTAACTTAACTTAAGTAATGATTGACCTCTAATCATCTTTTTAATTACCAATTAGGTGCTAATTACCTTTTAATTAACTAATTAATTAATTAACTATATTACAACTTAATTAATTTTAAATATTAAATTAAGTATGAAAAACTTAGTAAACTAATTTCAAAATAAAATAACTTTAAACAGAAATTCAAACCTTTGCTGGACTGCATCCATAGCGACTGTCTTTATGAGTACAGTTTGCTCTAACCCACCTTTAAACGAAGGCACTTTACTAAAACCATACTATTTCATGGTTAAAACATACCTTAGTAAATTTGCACACTTTAAAACTAATTACACAACTTTAACCATAATCTAAACTTTAAACTCTTGAAACGAATTTGATTTCAAAACCGTTGCGACTACATACAAAGTTTCAACTTTTTTCCAGCCCATCATGATTGTTGTCAAGTCCATCATCGACCCATTATATTTACACATCACATTCATACAACAAATTGTATACATATACCAATATATATACAATTACTAAGTTTGCAATAACACATCTATTCAGGTGCTAAAACTTACCCATAAATTTGCACTTATCATCACATTCAAGCATGCCAAGATCCAATATATACACACACACACGCGCGCACACAAACACATAACATGCATATAGCTAAGTATCAACACAACGTGTAAATGAAAGTTCTTTCCAAAAGACTAGAAATTTACTCATCGAAAGCTATCCAAACTCTCGCTAAATTTGAGTATGACATAACACTTCCATTTCTAAAAAACAAGATGGAGTTTTGAACTCTGAATGCACTAGGTAGGCTTGGCCTTAAAGAAAAGAGGAAGCAAGAATTTTTTTGGTAAGGTGGAGTGACTTCAGATAAACATCGAATTCTCAATAACAAACTCAAAAGTACGTCATTTTGCAACTCATTTTTGGGCTACCTACTCATGGAATTTCAAAAAGGACTCAAAGAGAAAGTTATTAGAATTTATTTTCACTATAATTTGAAAAATGAACCACTCATTTTCGATTTGTTTTTAAGAAGTTATGATCAAACGAAGAATGATAATTTTCAGACTTGAAATTCTGGGTGAAAAATTGCTTTGCAAAGATTAGGTATTTTGACATAGCTATGATAGAAATTTGAAAAATGATCAATTAGATTGATGTAGTAATTAAAATTTCACATGGTTTAGAAAAAAGGGAAGCTTCATTTGAGTTCGAAATGTGGAATAAAAGGTTGGTGGAAAGAGGAGGAAAAATAGAGAAACATATAGGCTATTTATAGGCAAGATTTCACACCTAATCTCCTTATCAAGTCACGTCATAAATATTTTATAATATATATATATATATATATATATATATATATATGCATATGTACGTATGTAATTATGTTTAATCGTATCACTCTTTTACATATATATAATATATTTAGTCATATCACTTTATTATATATATATATATATATAATTATTATGTTTAGTCACATCGCTTTCTTTTATATATATAAGTTTAATTATCAATTAACTAAGATATAACAAGAGATAATTGTAGTTAATGATTACAAATCTATACTGTGACAATGCTTAATATATATATATATATATGTAAAACGTTTATTATTTTTAAAACTATGTCTTATCACATCACTTACTAATACAAATTAATATAAGATAATTTCTAATTGTATTATTATATAGTTAATTAACTCTTGTATATATGTACATATAGTGCACAAAGACGAACAACATTCCTAACAACTTTCCGGTGTCAAAAGGTCGAAATTTTGGAAAACGTTCTTCGGTCACATTTTTTGTTTTTCGACAAACTATTTAATTTGGTAAACAAATTTGGAAACCAATTTTACCATCATTATCAATTAATTAAAATGAGTTTATTTTCATCATAAACCCATATGTTGAACATTTAAAATTAATTAAATATTCACTGACCAAAGCAGTGAAGTTGCTGGTCGTTACATTTAATGAAGTAATTAAGATTTAAGAAGGTAATAAAAGAGAGGAATTGAAGAGTGTATGTGTATATATAATCTTATAGAGTTATTTTTGAGATCAAAGGTTTATTTGTATTCAAGTAGCAATTAGTTTGGTTCAAATTGGCAATTAAAAGGTAGAGGAAAGAGTGGGGTTTAATCAAATAAATTAGGATTTAAGAAAGTAACAAAAGAAAATCAACGAAGGAATCTTTCTCCTTCCTATTATTACTCTCTTGTCTTTTCAAATCAGGAAAAAATCTTTCACGTCTTGATCTTAAATAATTTGTTTTTATTTCACCTTTTAATTATAAACAATGTATACACTTAAAAATGTATGTATACAAGACAATTTCACGATATATATTTAATTTTTATGCTTATTAAATATACGTACAAATAAATGCGCAAATATGAATTTCATTTAACATACACATAAGAATAATTTATTATATTACAAATATATATACATATATGTGTAGGTATGTATTTAAATTTTTGACATATACATAGTCAAATAAAGTTGTAATTCCTCTTTATTCCGAAAATATCATGTATAAAGGTAAATACACGATCTAACAAATTGTATATATAACTACATACTTTACTCTTGTGTGATTAAAATTAATTTGTTTAAAAACTCTTTCAAACATTGTTAATTTCGAAAAAAAGAAAATTTTACTTTTGATTCAAATAAAAAATCACATGTCTCAAATATATATATGTATATATGTATGTATATGAAATTCGTAGTCACACACACACACACACACACACATATATATATATATACACATAATCACATATTCACATCTCATGTTGACAATGCATACAAATAGGGATTTATGATAAATCCTAATCTATTTAAATATAAAGCATTGGACGATGCATTGTACAATTATATAAATTTTAAATATGGATAGTACCTTGCAATTGCCTAAGAATTTACCCTGGATGTTGAATCTAAATAACTCTACTTGAATCTATATTCAACATTTCTAAAAGGCACATCCCGATTGGGAAATCTATATACCATTTTTTTGATTTTAAATGAATTTGTGTTTGGTTTTTTGTTCCTAAATTTTGAGAAAGAAATAGAGGAATTTTTGGCCATTATTGATGGAGACAGGTGGGGCACATACCTTAGAAAAATTGACAAAAGAGTGGCAAAGATTTAAATATCATAGGAAACCAAGGGGGTCACGGATAGAAACATATCTTTCTATTCCTTAGCCGTTTATACAACTTTTGGAATTAAATTCCAAGCTAATTCTCTCCATTATTACCAGCCATACATGTCACCCTATTGTTTCTTAAATCACTTCAAGCCAAATCAGATATTTTACATTTATATCGTATTTAAACATACATCAATATTGTATGTCGACAAGTATGCACATAACTTTTATCTGCACTCTATTTTTAATACTAACCAACACAATTCAAATAAAATTTATACTTAGTATTTCATAGATATCAATCAATTTAATTAATTGTGCCATTTTTATTTTAATTAAATCAGGTGATAGATGGAGGATTCAACATCGCGCCCGTGTTGACTCTTTAGGTGCAAATTCGGTCAGCGGTTAATATCAAATAATTCAAATATTAACCTTTACACTTCATCTTAGCTAACAGTATGACACTATAACTAAAGTTATCGCCTATAAAGCTTAAATAAAATCCAATTTTACAAATTTAAGCATTACCTGATAGTAACAATTATTTACACTAATTCTCTTCATCAAAACTATATCTCTTTGGACTTATAGAATTTAGTAATGGTAAAAATTACAATATCATCCATATTCAACTTTTTAGTCATAATACAAAGTTATTAGTTTGACAATAACAATTATTATTAACTGAAATGCTATTGCCAAAGACTTTAACATTGAGTTGACTTCAGTTGACTATGACATTAGCCTCATGTAAATGAGGATATGAATCCTCTCTTAAATAGTGTTTCACTTTCCATGCTTCTACTCGACTAACTATAGTCATTAGATGGAAATTATGCCATGATTTAACTATAACTAAAGCAGAGCTTGCACATTAAAGATCAACAGTATTCTCAAGTCGAGAGAACTGTGTAAATTAGTCGCATCGATATTTTCTGTTTGACCTTAACTATATTAACCAATAGAAAATTATCGATTGAGTCATTTCATAGTTATTCAATAACTATCAGTACATAACCCCTTAGTGCCTCCAGCAGCCTTGAGTAATACATTGTCCAACATTTGAAGAGCGTTATATACTTTAGTCTTAATGGATATATTGATACCCAATCACGATACATCTTGACTAGGAATAGTTAAAATAGTATATTTATTTTCATTGCGATAAATTACTCGTGTTTACAGCACTTTGTAACTATTATCACAAAACATACCATTTATGGATTTTATATTAAACATACTTTTAATTAAGTTATATGCCACATTATATCAAGCATATAATAGAAAGAAAATGCCTTTTATTTCGAACAAGATTGGTTTTCGAGTTAAATATATGTAATAAATTACATAATTACTCCAAGGGCATACCCTTACCTCTATCACTTTTGACTTCTAATGAGTGTTAGGACTTGCTTTCCTTAGGGTTTATTCCTTCATTTTGCTCAGCAAATCATAGGCCGATAAGTGATGGATAACACATTATCAGTTGTACCATATACAACTCCTATCCATAGTCTTTCTCCTAATCTCAGCTCGACCTTGAGTCTACATAATAAATTAAAATAGATTATTCACATTTACCTAACATTATGATATGGCCTAAGTACAATTTATATACCTCAAATTTGCTCAATAAATACGTATAGTAATCTAACCTTGTCTAGTCGGTATATCAACAATACTGCACGTAACATCTTTAACTTAAGTTTGCTTTACAACTAGAGAGTATTTAATTGATTTATTAATATTTAAATTATAGAGGACATCATTCAGCTTAAATATTTATAACTTTTACTATATTTGTTAGAGTGATGTTGATTTAAGGAACAATGTATTTCTTATAAAATACCCTTGTGATTCAAGTATCAGACACATTTGAAATTGTAACATCCGGCCTTTTTGTATGCTTAAGCAGACACACGTGCCAACTTAATCCATACAGAAGGGCGGAATGTTATTGGGGTAAATAAGAAAATAAGAGAAGGAAATAAAACAAAACAGAATCTCACAGCATAACGATAAAATGTAATAATCAAATAAACAGTTCATGAAGCTGTTTTACAAAACATTTGATTATACTCATACAATACAAATCAGAGTTACACATATCAAAGAATAATAAATAACAATGCAGCGAAACAAATGTGATGCAGTGGAACAATATAGTAAATAATAGTAATGCAATCTCTGTCTTCGTCCTTCAGAAATAAAGTCTTCGAATCTTGAAATGCTCAAACTGACCCGAGCGAATTGAAAAGACAAAACACTTGAGTCAGAACTAAAAGATCTTATGCAAGTTAAATCAATGATAAAATATGAGTGGAATAGCGTCAGAGATGTTCACGGGATTTGACATCTCCTATCCAGTGTTTAACATGAGTGCACTAACTTAAGAGATGCCGGGATCCACATCTCATAAGGATCCGTTAAACTATTTACCGTGTAGTAATATTTTGCTATTATAATAATGTCTATAGTAAAATAAACTTACTTTTAAATAGCGTTAAAGGGTTACCCATATAGCCCTTACTACGTAATTGTCCCAGTAGTCCATCCAATATCATGGTTCCTCCTGATCGAGAAGCCACCAGAGGATACCACACGGGCTACGGGAGAAAACCAAACTCGTACATGGTGCGATAGGGTAGGTGACACGGCACACAAGGCAATGCCAGGGTAAATATACCAATTACGCATCCAGGATGGTGGTAACATGTAGAAACTACTACCGCCCACCTCGAGCCACGCATCCAAAATCAAAAATCAAAAGTGGCAACCGAATAAATCCAAAAGTCAGAGTATAATATATAAGGAGTGTGTCCGATAAGAGGGGCTACCTCCTTGGCCCAAGAATCGCTCCTGTTTTAGCTACCTTATGTCAACTCACGGGAGTCGGGTCCACGTATATACCTTAATAGAACGTCGCCACCATCCTACTTCATACTGGAATCTCCACCGCATACACGGTTGTTAAAGTGGTTTTCGGAGTTGGCAGAGAGTATGACAACTTCTGATCCCGGTTTCTTTAACAACCAAACGTTATTATAACACCTCAGTCATTTTCAGAATACTTTATGCTTTAAAACCAGATATCATTATCCTTTTAGAAAACCAAATCAATACGATATCATTTCCATTTCAAATATATCCTTTTCAAAAATCATAACACTTTCATAGTTATAACATTTCAAAATCAAAACACTTGAAATATTACACTTTCAAATTATAATACCTTGAAACTCATAACTTCGAAACATAGCTTCCACCCCTTGAATGGTTTAAATATTTAAAATACTTTATGTAATCAAATGGCTTCTTCAATTTCATAAATCGATCCAACACAACTCGACTTTCTACATCTTATATTAACCAAATCCCTAATCATAAATTTCAATTCAATTCAGTTTCCAAATAAACTATTCTAGATTTATCGATTTCAAAACAGATTTGATCCACAGAATAAACCATTTCAAATTTAATATATTTCAAACTTAAGTATTCAACATTTTCAAAACTAAGTTTGGTAATTCCGATTTAAAAAATTCAATTTTCTATTATTTAGTTTTGAAATACTTTACATAATAAATCCCTTATCATTTGAATAAAGCTCAGATTACAAATAACTAAATATTTTCTTTCATTTATTTATACTTGAAATACTCCTTTGATTCACCTTAAACCAAATCAAGGTATAAAAATCATACCCTCTAAAATTTCAAATTAAATGAATTTCACATCAACTTATTAGAGTTTAATTCTTAAACAAATTCAATTTCAAATAAATCTCAAAATTTATCTTCCAAGCTTAATTTATTTAAATCATTATAAATTCTGTATTAAAATATAATTTAAATACTTATCCATATTATCTTTACAAAAAAAAACAAACTTATTATTAAGCTTATTCTATACTAAAACAACATTATACCTAGCTTAAAAATCAAGAATAAAAATAAAATTTACGTAATATTTATATAAAACCATATATTTCTATATAAAACCATAGAAATCATTTTCAAAATATTTATATATAGATCAACGTTGCTTGTATATAATTTTCTATCCTATAGTCAAGTGATACAGATATTTATCATTTCATCCCGCAATTTAAAATATAAATACAGTTATATATCATTTCAAACCGCAACCCCAAATGAAATAAAAATTCTTAACAACTTGCAGTTTATAACAATATAAAATCCAATCCATTCGCCAATATCAATCAACAAACATTTATCACAATCATCATCCAATTCAATCAATAACATCAATATAGAACAGATAACAAATAACAAGTATTTACTAGCAGTTATATTCAATAATAAATTAAATAACTAATTTATCCAAATAAATTCAAATAAACTGAGATGATGATTCAAAATATGCCAAACATTCATAAATAAATTTTTAATCACATCATAAATCAATTTAACAAAACATAAGAAATTTTAGAAGTTGTGAGTGGGTTAAAACACTCACCTTTGAATTTAAATTGAATTTAAATCCAATTTAAACCCAAAATTTGAACAATCTCAAAATCCATCCAAACCCACGCCACAGTGTCCGGAATTTCGATATGAACCTAGCGGAGAAAACCGTGCATGAAACGGACCTCGTATGTGAAAGTTGTTGCAATTAGAACATTCAAAATAAAATTTTAAATAAAATAATTAAATAAAAAGATGAAAACACGTCATCATCTCTCTCAGCAAAAACCTAGCCTGCACGAACCCATTAACATGCCTTCGGCTTTGCGTTGACCGTCGGTTAACTCATCCAGACACCGCCGATGGCTTCGGTGCCACCGCCGCAAGCTTGACCTGACCCCGTCGCCTTCCTCCATGAATGCCTCCCGGTCCCAGGTCGATGTGCCGCCGCTATTTAACTAGGGTTTCGAAACCCTAGTTCGTCAACTCCAACCACCATAGGTCGAATCAGGCCATGATTTCACGGCCTATCAACTCCATACGATGAACTCTCCAAAACCCACTTCTTGATTTCGCCAATTAGATCCAAAATCAGAAAACCCCAATTAGCCTTAGGATTTCGAAAATTCCAAGGTTTGACCGCTATTTGCCGATGATTCGAGCATCAATTCCAAAAACGAACACTTTATGTAGATTCTTATTATCGATATATTCGATATATAATTTTTTCGAATTTTTCTGAGGAGTCCGAATTTTTGGATTTGGATTTGATTTGCGGTTGGAACTTGAATTTGTTTGTCTGCCATTGAGAAGGAGAGATAGCTGAATTTTACTTACAACAAATGAAAGTAAGGAGTAGGCTAGGGTTTATAACAAGGTATTTATAGACAAAGCTAAAGATAGAATACATGAACCAGATTTGATTGAACTATAATGACCCGAAAAGCCCGTTTCGACTCCAGAACGAAAATGGGTCAACTCATATGTCAAAATAGAGGTTTTTAAATATTTTAAACGCAATGGAGCAGGTTTCAAGTCCAATTCCATCGTATGAAGAAGTTATGCTAAAATCAAGTTATTTTAAATTGATTTCAATTAAATTGATTTCTAGGCGTTTCGAGTCCGTACGATCAAACTACAAGCCCGATCGCTACGAAACTTGGAATCCAACAATAATTCACCATTACGGATCTGATGAAACTAGTTTCGTCGAAATCCGAGTCGGTGGCCAAAATGGCTATTTTTACATTAATTAAATAAATTAATAATTAATTAATTAAATCAACTTTTCAACTTCAATTCTATAATTGACAGTTTTTAAATTTCTGAACCATTTACACTAATTTAAATAAATTTAGATATTAATTTAGAGTTGATTAATTTATCATTTCTGTGTTAACCTCAATTTCACTAAATTCAGAATTGACAAATTTAATTCCCAAAAATTCCATTTAATTTACTTTTCATTCTATTATTCAATCCACTGTTGTCAAAATGGATGAAATTAACATTGGATTCATGATATATCACATTAATATTCTCAAATTCCATCTTAATTTCAATGTACGAAATAATTAGATATTTAATTTCATTTAATTGCAATTAATCCAATTATTATAGTACAAATCCTAACAAATTGACAAATCTTTATTTCCATTCTTCTTATCTAACCAATTGTCATACTATGAATAAAGTTAACATTATTTCCAAATATCAACTTAATTTACATTAACATAATATTCAATTTAGATTTATTGCGATTAATCCCAATTAAATTTAACGGATTAAATATATATATGTAACTTATAATAATTGTTGCCATTTATGCTCAATCACCGTTTATAAGTTTATCATTTCCAAACCAATGTTATAATTACTCAAAACATTGATTTTATCCAACATTTGACATTAATTCATTAATTAATTCAATATTTACATTTGTTTTCTTATATTCAATTTATAGCCTAGTGTAACATTTATTGAAATTTATTTCCAAATTTACTAAATACAGTCAATTATGACCTTACAACTTTTTATTTCTTCCAATATTAAATAACAAAATTCATTAAATTAACAGATTTAATTATCGAAATTTTTCGGGTCGTTACAGAAAACATGACATACGTACTATACATATGTGTTTATTCCATAAACCTAAATTGGGTTTCTTATAGCTCCACTTTATTTAATTAAATTTTATTTTATTTTTATTAATTAAATAATATGTAATTAATTATTTTATTAACACTTTAATTAATGTAATTTAAATTTCAAAAAAATTATTCATCCTAAACAATTTTATAATGAATATTAGCTGTAATATTTATAATAATTATATCTATATACTTATATCATAATAAATGTATAATATTTATTAATTAATATTAATTAATTAAAACAATTTTAATTAAAATAAAATTTATTAATTTCAATTTTTTTATTATTATTTAGCAAAGCTAGCCGACTTTATAGTGGGCTGTGCCACTGTATATAAATGAAAATAGGTATTCTGCACATGCACAGCATAACTAACATGGTTTTAAAGTGGCTATACCACTAAACGTACAAAACACTAGACGTCCTCCTGAGAGGAGGAACCACTAACATCATCAATTGGACAAGGACCCATGACATAGATAAATCCTTAGAAGTGAGTCGCAATATCTGGATCAAAAAGTGTACACTTACTGGAGTAAATAAATTTTCCATCCCATGTGTCATCCTCCAAAATAAGTCTATTGTCATCCCCATCGTCTCCATCACAGGAAAGAATAAGACCATCACCAACAACATGATAATTTATTATTATTTATGTTAAGAAATTACACATATATCATTATATATGTTTTATCTAATTAATTAAATAATTAAAATAAAATTTTCAAAATTAATTTATTAATTTTCAAAATAATTTTGAAAAATATTTAAGCATTATAAAATTTACTTATGTACTTTAAACTTAAATTTAAAATTTAAATATTATACACATTTTCAAAATAGATTTCTAAAAATTGATCCAAGCCTAAAATCATTTCAAGTATTTATATTTGAGATAACTTTGGGTTTACTTCATCTTTTGCGCTAAACCAATAACTAAGTAGGGAAGAGTACTTGAATACCCAACCCCAGCTTTAGACACTACCTTTCTAGCTGCACTACTAAATAGGTGGACTTTAATAAGTTAGGCCTGATATTGCTAATTTAGACCATAGATGTTGTTTAGCTCTGATACCATTATAGGAACCAGGCCAGATCACGATGGGTTAAATGGGTGAATTTCAATTTTTTATTTATTTTTGGATCTTTGTTGGGCCTGTGAAGTCTAACTGACTTTTGATCTAATCAAAAATAATTTTAAATAATATCATAATTCAATTATTTTTTTAAATAATTTTTATTAAATTTAAATTTAATCATAGTATTATAGATTTATCAAATACATTCATATATATGTATAATACGTATGCAACATATGAATAGCGTACTAATTAATGTACATGTTTATAGATGTTGGAATTAACATCGAAACAGAGACATTCGACTTTATGCATGCCTTTGTTTTCCGTAGATATTATTTAACAAATATATATATATTATAAATTGTTCTTAAACTGTAATAAGACAATAAATATTTTTATTTTTAATTAAATATAATTTTGAATAATTCAAAAATAATATTTTTTTTTGAAATTAAAATTAATAAATTAAAACTCTGTTTTTAACTTAGCAAAATTAAGAATCGAAACTTGGATCTTAGTCAAAATATCGATTTGTAAATTTGAAACAAATATTAATATAATATGTATATTCAATTTTATATTAAATGTATATATTTATAAAATTAAATTTGTTTATAAATTAGATAAAATTATCATTAGGATATTAAAATAAATTAAACGTGTATATATACACTCGACTGTAAGTGATTTTTTTACAAATACACACACACACACATACTTATATGCATTCATATATTTAACATATTTATGCAATTATTCTTTACGAAAATAAAATATAATAAAATTTATTTTATAGCCGAAAGTGTATATAGATTAAAAATAATTTTAAACTATTTAACGTATATGTAATACGTATATATATATGTATTTAAATGGCATAAAATTATATTAGGTAACTAAGATTAGTTTAAATTTTTAAACTTATTATTTACTTAAATAATATATTGTGGTTGAAATACACACACACACACACACAGAGATATATATACAAGTACAAGCCCGTGTTAGTGGCACGAGTAAGAATATTTTGTTATTCTATAATTCATGTCAAAATATGTTGCATGGAAAGTATAGTTTGATCAATGTTATGTTATTTATTCAATAAAAATAAGGAAATATTGCTAGAATGCGATTTTTTTCAGTCCAAAATATATAAACAAATATAGTTTTATTTTATATGTTAGGTGAGAAACTTAAACATTAATAATATTTTTTGTAAATGGAAAGTTAAGGAATTGCACCAGCCCATACGTCCATGAGCAATTAAATTGGAAATTTGTTATATATAATATATGAAATATGCATTTGAAATATTGTTTGTCGCAAAATAACTTAAAATGTGTCTGCATATTATGATTTTGCATAAGTTTGTTATTTTTTCTAAGGACCTAAAAAACTAAGCTTTAGTCATAAACTCTTAGGGAGTATGTATTATGCCTCCAGCCCATACTTCGAGTATATTGACATGTATCATAATGAAGATGGAACATGAACTCATATGAATAAGTTAATTTATGTTGTAGCATTTACAAATTACACATTTTTCTTTTTTCTTTTTAGAGCATGATTATGAATGTTATATAGCTATAGAATATTACATATCTATTATTCGACATTATTATATGTTAACATTGAAGATTGAATGCAATGTAACTATAAAGTATGTATTTAAGTATTGAATTCTAGGGACGGTAATGTTTTATATTATGATGAAGTCAGATGGTACAGATTGATTTGAATTTGCACAATAAATGAAGATATTTAATATATGTATGATGGACCAATTTGCAAATTAGTAATAAATAGAAATAATTGTTAGAGTTATTTTAAGTCATACCACATAACAAATTTGTTATCATTTTTACAAAGCTAACTACTAATTTCAAGAATCTGTGATCTTCTTTGTAACATTAATATAATTATATTCCCAAGGGGTTACTTCATTCAATGTAATCTTTAAGTTATAAGGTTTGAGTAGTATTTTTTGCACATAAACTTATGTATTTCTGGCATTGATCAAAGTTATTGGCTGGAACATGAACATGATGTTGGAGCAAGAAAATAAAATTATGGTAGAGAATTATGTAATCCTGAGGGTGAACCTATTTATAGGCAACTAAAGATATTAATAATGTAGCATGGAATGATTTTCTTATACAATGTTAGATTCACACCGTTGTTTTTGACATGACGTTTTAAATATATTCAGATTTTGAGGTTAATATTTGCCAAAGTAAAAAATATGAAAGGAATTTATATTGGGATACAAATTCGAGGCACGTCTGGTGACATAATAAATCCCAACCAGCAGATTATCCTCTGATTTCAACTCTTTAAATCAAAACAATGAGAGCTAAAGATCAAGATCCATTGAGACGACCCGACTTTCTTACCACAAAAAATCGTATCATCTTTAAGAAAGAAAGGGATAGAAAAGAGAAAAGACAGAGAAGAAGAAAGAAACAACATCAGAATCTAAACAGCGAAACGAATAAATTATATTAATATCATAAACATTACATAGTATCATATACATCAGAGATACACAGCTAAAACAACACATACTAGACAGTTATAAACACCTGTCTAGTTATTACAACTCAATACAACTCAAAGACAACAACTCAGAGAACACACAGCGGAATATTCTATAGCTATACGCAGAAGCCTCCTGCTCCATTGCTCCTCCAGAATTCGTCAAAGCCAACCTAAACCCCAACCTGAATCCCTTGGCTACTTGTAAAAATTTGAGTACCCAAGAGTTTAAGAAAAACAGAATAAACTCCGGGTCAGACATGGGTCTGGTGTGAGTAAACGATTAAAGTTGCTTAACTTTTAAAAACCTTTTGAAAGAAAAGTTATCACGTAAGACTTCCCACACATAAACATGGAAAAGTTTTTACCTTACGCTAACCAAAACATTTATAGAAAATCCGATGATATTATAATAGTGTTTAGGGTTTTCAAGTAAAATACAGAAATAGCTGGAATGCTTACATCTTATGTTCCAACATAGTTGGGCATAACTAATACGTACGATAGTTATTGGATTTTGGATTCCATACAATGGCAGGGCTACTGGGGTACCGCCCGTCACAGTACGTGGCCTAGATCACCGTACCGAGGAGTACGCCCGCTCCCCTGCAACACAAAGCCGGACCCATTCCTTACCGAACAGTTCCAAATAAGACAACCCCGGCGGATGTAGCTATTCAACCGCCCACACAGCCGAAAATAAAGGGACCTCTAGACAGGGGTAAATCTTGCTCTCAAGTAGGGGCTACCCACGAAGCTCTGTTGCACCTCCCCTGTTTTAGCCATTCCCTGTTGATGAGGCTTGAGGTTACGATTACCTTTAGTGAACACGTCACTTAGAATGCTCATCGTCCACCTGACGATGTTCTGAAAGCATTCAATCCATACAAGTTCGTTCCGGGTTCGAACGAAACCGAAGGAATTATCTCGTTACACTTATTTTTGTAATCACCCTCAGAGTTAACGACAATAACTATGACGCCCCACCTCTATACCCACGCTAGCCAAGAACACTACGGAGTAATGCTGTCAACTAGCACGGAGAATAAGGCTGTTGAGGAGCGACCTATGTGTAATATCGTTGTGCGAGTACTGATATGTCAGATAAAATATAACTTGCATGCCTTTCAAGAAGAAATCCGACATACCGACACAAGCTCAAAGTTACTACACAGTGGCTATAGTGTCTTCGGAAACAAATATAGAAATAAACATAACACAAATCAGTCACAGATAATTCATATCACAAAGGCGGAAGAAGATATGAACATATAACTAACACATGAAAGTGTACATCCGAGTAGTGGTCAAAAAGGTCCACAATAATACAGAAGAATAGCAACACGTGCTATACAAAAGAATAAAACTATGAGTCTATATCTCAGGTGTAAAAAACAAAAACTGCTAATCTAAATAGTTAGGCAAAAATCAGAGTAGCAGATCCCAGAAGAGAAGTCGAGCTGAAGCACCTGTAACATCTCGATCTGACCCGAGTATTATTTATAAGAAAATAATAAACGGATCAGTCTAGCTATAAATATCAGATGACATAATATAGAATAAGAGATATGGCATAAACATATGATAACCATACGGGCATACTACAATAAGTATGTAATTGAAACTCAACATGAGATTAATCAATATCACAAAAATCTTCACAAAGATCCAAAAAGGGTATCATACTCAAAACTTGTATTCACGACAAGTCAATGACACACGAATTCACCAATGCACAAAAATTGATAAATCATATCAATGAAAATCACTAAAATTGGTGAAGCATAAATTCCAGAATTCAACACACGTAATCCAGAAATCATAAAAAGGGGGAAAAGGCCTATCACACGAACGGGAGCATAAAAACTCACCAACATATGTATCACACGAACGAGAAGCTATCTCATGGTAGCTAGCCATTAATTTTTTGACGCACGAATGGCACGAAGACCATGGGGCGCTACTCCACATATGTGAGTCGAAATCACACAGAAACGTGGTCTAGTCTAAATCGCAGACAAAGAGACATCGCACAATTGCTAGTCTAAATCATAAAAATGATCGTCATGATCATCAAGAAGTGTCAATTACAGTAAGCTAGTAAATATATGAGCTTAGCTTCATGTCCCATAACCACTAGCTTAACTTAAATATTTACAAACAAATTGTAGATTTCCACTAGAAAATTGTCGCAAGAGATTCAATCGAACAAGTCCAAGAATTAACCGACGAAGTAAACACAAGCGTTTCATACCACTTGTTTTACTAAGTCGTTTAATTAGATTTCTCATACGAGTGAGGAAAAGGTTTGTATATACTAATAGATTGGAAAACGGTTTAAGAGAACGAGTTTTGTAATAAAATAGTGTTGAAATCATTTGATGAAAGAGTTTTGATATTTACTACTAGTATTGAAACCTTTATATTTTTAAAGTGACAAATCATCGAAATGATTGTAGAAACAATCAATCACTAAAATTCACGTTCGAAGTCGTGAATAAAATCCAAAGAAATCGATACCGAATCCACCAAAATGGATATTCCAAAAAATTTCGAAGAAAAGAAGTCATCAAAGTCAATAACAAATGATAACAACAAATAGGGAAATAACACGAATCGATTAAATTTGGAAACCATGCAAAATATGCGAAATAGGCAAAACAGCATCAGGTCGGTCGGCCGGCAACAGAGCTCGGTCGACCGGACCCTGTTCTAAAAAAAAAAATCCTCGGGAAGCAGGTCGGTCGGCTGAGCCTTGTAGCCAGTCGACCGGACCAGAGACAGAAAGGTGCTTATGCACTTTAGTAGCAGGTCGGTCGACCGGCCCAGGGGTTCGGTCGGCCGAACCTGATGTTCTGCAAATTGAAACCTAATTCAAATGAGGTGCAAACTCCTTCAATTTGCAATCGGACAAGCATGGACGCTAGGGGATTACGCCCATCGGCTACCCGGTCCTATTGGCTCCTCGATGCATCACTAAAAACATGTTCCAACATTAAAGTTACGATTTTTAAGGATTGGAACTCAAAACACTAAAAATTGGTATATTCACCAAATCAATCCAAACCAAAAGCAATTGCACAAGAATAAGTGTTAGGAATTCATACCTAACAATCGAACATAATTATAAGCATAGATGTGAGATAAAAATCTCACCTTTGAACCCAAACAAATGAAGAAGAAGCTCGAAAGCAAAGGAGAATCAACCACTCTTCAAATCCAACTCAAGAAGCCTAATTTTAAGCTTTAAAAGAAGAACATTCCCAAAGTTGGGTTTAGGAATTTCTGAAATTGATAAGAGAATGAGTTGGAGAAGAAGAAGAGAAGGCTTACCAATGGGTTCTCTTGAATTTGGAGCTAGAAGTTGGATTTGCTAATAAAAACTAGGGCTTGGAGTTTTAATTTCCTCTTCCACTCTCCATTGTTATAAAAGCTTGAATATTAGGAAATGAGGAATGAAGTAATGAAGAGGAGAAGGGGTTGTGACTGAATACATAAGTGGGGTTAATGGGCTCAGCCCTAACCAAAGTCCTAAGTGAAAAAGTAGCAAAATTCCACTAACTCCAAACATATCAAAGTTTACACTTAAAAAGATCGCAAACGGCGTTTCGAACTCAACGGAAGTGGTCTCGAGTCCTAATTCGACTGTTTGCAAAAAGTGGCTTTTCGAACTAAATTCCGAGTATCGATAAAATATTTAAATAAAATATTTAAATATAAAACCGATGAATATGCGGGTTGTTACAGACTCCCGTCCTTAAAGAAATTGCGTCCTCGCAATAATTTAGAAGAAGATATAGAGTAACAACCATAAAAGCATATTAACAGAAAAGAATTTTGAAGTAAGAAGTTCACCTTAAAGTGTTTGAGAAAGTAAGTCAGGATGCGTTTGCTCGATGAACTCTCTAGATTCCCAAGAACAATCCTTACGATTTGGAGACCATTGAACTTTAACAAGCGGAACATCTTTATTTCGAAGTCGTTTGACCTCCGAAGCAATAATTCGAATAGGATGCTGCTCATAAGTTAAATTAGGTGAAACTTCAATCTCTTCCACAACACCGAGCTTAAGAATAGAATCGGAATCTCGAAGGCACTTCCGTAATTGAGAAACATGAAACACGTCATGCATAGCAGAAAATTGAGCCAGTAACAAAAGGCGATAAGCCATGGAACCAATACGTTCAGTGATAGGAAATGGCCCAATATATCGAGGTGCTAACTTTCCCGACCGACTGAAACGTACAATACCTTTCATTGGTGAAACGCGAATACAAACAAGATCTCCAATAGAAAATTCTAATTTTCTTCTCCGGTTATCGGCATAGGATTTTCGTATACTTTGGGCTTCTTTCATCCTACGCCGTATAAGGTCAATCTTTTCTATGGAATCCCGAATAAAGTCTGGACCTAAAACCAGCTTCTCACTGGCCTCAAGCCAACAAAAAGGAGATCGGCATGGCCTTTCATAGAGTGCCTCGGAAGGTGCCATACCAATACTAGATTGGAAGCTATTATTATAGGAAAATTCAACAAGAGAAATATGATCTTCCCAGCTTCCACCGAAATCAAGCACACAAGCACGAAGAAGATCTTCAAGAGTTTGATTCACACGCTCGGTTTGTCCATCGGACTGGGGGTGATAAGCGGTGCTAAAATTAAGCTTCGTTCCTAAAGCTTTTTGAACACTCTTCCAAAATCCACTAGTAAACAATGGATCGCGATCACTAACAATGAAAGTAGGAACTCCATGTAATTTTACAATTTCTTTAACAAAGAGTTTGGCCAAAAGAGGAACGGTTCGATTAGACCGAACAGGAATAAAATGGGCGGATTTAGTAAGTCTATCAACTATAACCCATAAGCTATCATGACCCGAACGAGAATGGGGAAGGCCATCGGTAAAATCCATGGAAATTTTGTCCCACTTCCACATTGTAATTTCTAAAGGTTGTAATAACCCACCAGGCCTTTGATGTTCGGCCTTAATGAGTTGGCAAGTCATGCAACACTTAACAAAGTTAGCAATATCAGATTTCATCCCCTCCCAATAATAAAGTCGCTTCATATCCGCGTACATTTTACTACTACCGGGATGAATGGTAAATTTAGAACGATGTGAATCTTCTAAAATATCTTTAAGAAGGTCACTAATATTTGGCACGATAAGTCTACCAAATTTTCGAATGCCGCCACGAGAATCAATATCAAAGTCTTTCAAACCATCAATATCAATTTTATCCTTAATATTTTGGCCAAGAAGAGCCAATTCGGGATCTAGTGTTTGAGCTTCAAGAATGCGGTCTAAAAGAGAAGGATGAGACTCAAGGCTACATAAAACAAGAGATGAACATAAATCGGATACGCGCTCTCGAATCTCACAAGTGGATAAAATCTCGAGATCGTTCCATTCGGATATCATCATAGAAACAACTGCTTGTTGTTTACGGCTAAGAGCATCGGCGACACGATTACCCTTACCGGGGGTATAAAGAATATCAAGATCATAAGGTGCGAGGAACTCGAGCCAACGCTGTTGAGGCAAATTAAGTTCCTTTAGAGAAAATAAATACTTCAAAGACTTATGATCCGTGTAAAGAATAAATTTTTCTCCTAAGAGATAATGACGCCAAATTCGAAGAGCGAAAACAATAGTCGCGAGTTCTAAATCATGTGTGGCATATCTAGTCTCGGCCGGCTTCAATTGCCTAGGAGCATAAGCAATAACACGTTCTTTTTGCATAAGAACGGCACCCAAACCTATGCGACTAGCATCGGTATAAACAATAAAATCTTGGTTTCCATCGGGAATCACAAGAATAGGAGCATCGGAAAGGAGTTCTTTTAATTTCTGAAAAGAGGCTTCACATTTGTCCGACCAAACGTATTTAACACCTTTCTTTGTTAAGCTAGTAAGAGGCACGGAAATTTTGGAAAAGTCTTTAATGAAACGATGGTAATAACCCACCAATCCGTGAAAACTACGAATCTCAGTCATACTCTCCGGTCTCTTCCAATCTTGAATCGCTTCAATCTTTGAAGGATCCACGGAAATTCCGGATTCGAAAATAATATGACCGAGAAACTTCACACGAGATCGACAAAAATGGCATTTAGAAAATTTTGCTTTTAAATGATTACTCCTAAGAGTTTCCAATACAATCTGAAGATGCTTCTCATGTTCCTCCTTGGTTTTTGAATACACAAGAATATCATCAATAAAGATGAGAACAAATCGATCGAGGAAGTCTTTGAAAACTCGATTCATTAAGTCAACGAAATAAGCCGGGGCATTCGTTAACCCAAATGGCATAACAGTCCATTCATAAGATCCATAACGGGTACGGAACGATGTCAAAGGAATGATATCCTCTGCAATACGAAGCTGATGAAAACCGGTAGCCAAGTCCAATTGTGAAAAGACTCTAGCACCACTAAGTTGATCGAATAGGTCATCAATCCGAGGTAAAGGATACTTATTTTTGATAGTAAGATCATTAAGCTTACAGTAGTCAACGCAAAGTCTAAGTGTACCATCATATTTCTTCACAAAAATAGCCGAAGCTCCCCAGGGCGAGGAACTAGAGCGAATAAATTGCTTCGTTTCCAAATCGGATAATTGTATGCGCATCTCCTCATTTTCCTTATTAGACATGCGATAAGGAGGACGAGTAATAGGTTGAGCTCCAGAGATGAGATTAATTTTGAACTCAATTGCTCGCTTAGGTGGCAATCCTAAAACGGGCTCAAATATGTTGGAAAATTCGCGAACAATGTGAATAAGAGCAATGACATCTTCCTCATCATCATTATCGTCATCACGAGGATTTAAAGAATATAAAGATACAGATAAAGTGAAATCCGAATCTTTGAGAATAATAGAAATTTGATTAACATCTTAAGGATGTCGAAGATGAATAGTCCGCTCAGGACATAGGATATGAGCTTCATAACGGTTAAGCCAATCCATTCCCAAAATCATCCCAAAGCCTAAATAACGCATGACATGCAAATCGGCTAGGAAGGAAAAATCACACAAAAATAATTTCCACATCTTTACAAAGAAAACTAAGCGTTGCGGATCCAACAACCGGATTCGCAATTCTCAAAGAAGTCATTAAAGCAACAACCATCAAAGAAAAAGTATCAACAAGCTCTTTTGATATAAAAGAATGGGATGCTTCCGTATCAAAAAGAACTCGAATAGGTTGATCACGAAATATAATAATACCATCAAGGATAGAATGAGAAATACCTTGACCACGAGATGTGTTGCCAGGGGCTTGAGAAACATTAAGCTTTCCCTCCTTCCTATTTTGAAGTTTGGGACAAGAAGATAAATAATGATCTGGGCTATTGCAATAGCGACAACGACGGGGATTTGAACACTTGTTAGCAAAATGGTCTCTGGAACCACAGTTAAAGCATTTCCCTTCAGTAGAGGAAAAAGTCTTCGCAGCAGGAGTTGCCTGTTTACCCTTTTTACTTGGATAAGGACCTTTGAATTTGTTTGGCCTCTTCTTGTTGTTGAAGTTTGGTTTGGAACCCACCACTTCAACATCACTTTCCCTATCCGCCTCTTCAAGACGAAGAGCGATATCAATGAGTTGGTCGAAGGGAACTTCTAATTTTGGAAGTAATGGCTTCTTGAGATTTTTGTTTAGGCCATAGACAAATCTTTGGTTCTTCTTCAATGGGGTGTTGATGTACTCAACCCCATATTTGGAAAGTGACTCGAAGGATGCAACATAATCAGTCACGAAGGCTTCACCCTGAACAAGGTCTATGAAACGCCGAGCCAATGTCACTTTCTCTGCTTCTGGCACGAATTTTAATTTGAAGCGCTCCCGGAATTGCTCCTAGGTGAGATCCGCTTCATTAATCTCAGAAATAAGAAGTTCGTACCAGTCCAATGCTCTCTCTTGGAGCATACTGGAAGCCACCTGAACACGGTGAAGATCGACGAGATTCATGCGAATGAAGATTCGATCACAGGTCCTCAACCATGTCTGGACCTCGATGACAGTTTCAGAACCTTTAAATGGCCTCCCACCCAGGTTGGTGTAATCGTTGCACAAACGTACAAACCCAGATTTAGGGTGAGTAGGTTCCGGATTAGAACCAGCTGGTTTAGCATTCGTGACAAGGTCAATAAGTTGCTGGGTAGTCATAAAAACTCCATTACGGGGTGGAGCACTAAATGGTCCAGCTCTGGGACGACCTGGTCTAACCATTTCTCTTCCTTAAGAAAGAAAGAAGGAAGAAGAAGAAGGTTATTCACAAAATGAATATCAAGCAATCTTGATAGATAAAACAAGGGATCATAAAGAAAATAGGATGAATCGGTATGAAGACTCGAATTAAATCCTAAAGCACGACTCCTAAGATAGACTTAGGACGATGATCCTTGCTAAGTTATTCTACATTGTTCCGAAGTTTGGCTCTGATACCAAGCTGTGACGCCTCACCACTATACCCATGCTAGCCAAGAACACTACGGAGTAATGCTGTCAACTAGTATGGAGAATAAGGCTGTTGAGGAGCGACCATCTGTGTAATATCTTTGTGCGAGTACTGATATGTCAGATAAGCTATAACTTGCATGCCTTTCAAGAGGAAATCCAACATACCGACACAAGCTCAAAGTTACTACACAGTGGCTATAGTGTCTTCAGAAACAAATATAGAAATAAACATAACACAAATCAGTCACAGATAATTCATATCATAAAGGCGGAAGAAGATATGAACATATAACTAACACATGAAAGTGTACATCCGAGTAGTGGTCAAAAAGATCCACAATAATACAGAAGAATAGCAACACGTGCTATACAAAAGAATACCACTATGAGTCTATATCTCAGGTGTAAATAACAAAAACTGCTAATCTAAATAGTTAGGCAAAAGTTAGAGTAGCGGATCCCAGAAGAGAAGTCAAGCCGAAGCACCTGTAACATCTCGGTCTGACCCGAGTATTATTTATAAGAAAATAATAAGCGGATCGGTCTAGCTATAAATATCAGATGACATGATATAGTATAAGAGATATGGCATAAACATATGATAACCATACGGGCATACTACAATAAGTATGTAATTGAAACTCAACATGAGATTAATCAATATCACAAAAAATCTTCACAAAGACCCAAAAAGGGTATCATACCTAAAACTTGTATTCACAACAAGTCAATGACACACGAATTCACCAATGCACAAAAATTGATAAATCATATCAATGAAAATCACTAAAATTGTGAAGCATAAATTCCAGAATTCAACACACGAAATCCAGAAATCATAAAAAGGGGGGAAAGGCCTATCACACGAACGGGAGCATAAAAACTCACCAACATATGTATCACACGAACGAGACGCTATCTCATGGTAGCTAGCCATTAATTTTTTGACACACGAATAGCCGAAGACCATGGGGCGCTACCCCACATGTGTGAGTCGAAATCACACAGAAACAGGGTCTAATCTAAATCGCAGACAAGGAGACATCGCACAATTGCTAGTCTAAATCACAAAAATGATCGTCATGATCATCAAGAAGTGTCAATTACAGTAAGCTAGTAAATATATGAGCTTAGATTCATGTCCCATAACCAC